>CAXKWD010000002.1:67397799-72197799 GCA_964059195.1 Ectobius pallidus
AGTTTCTAGCTAATCTGGAAGTTGACAAACATTAATGCCAGTGAGTCAGCCCTTTTTCGGTGGGTTTTGAGGGCTAAAAATTTAGAAAATGTACTTTTTGGAATTTCCCTGTGGTTTACTGCCTAAATGCTATACGTGTAGCATATTTCAAGTTTGTAGCTAATCTGGAAGTTGACAAGCATTACTGTCAGTGCGCAAGCCTTTTTTTCGGAGGGTTTTTAGGGCTAAAAATTTAAAAATTGTACTTTTTGGAATTTTCCTGTGGCTTACTGCCAAAATGCTATACATGTAGCATATTTCAAGTTTCAAGCTAATCTGGAAGTGGACAAGCATTAATGCCAGTGAGTGAGCGCTTTTTGGGGAGGTTTTTAGGGCTAAAAATTTAAAAAACGTACTTTTTGTAATTTTCCTGTTGTTTACAGCCTAAAAGCTATACGTGTAGCGTATTTCAAGTTTCTAGTTAATCTGGAAGTTGACAAACATTAATGCCAGTGAGTCAGCCCTTTTTCGGTGGGTTTTTAGGCCTTAAATTTAGAAAATGTACTTTTTGGAATTTTCCTGTGGTTTACTGCCTAAATGCTATACGTGTAGCATATTTCAAGTTTCTAGCTAATCTGGAAGTTGACAAACATTAATGCCAGTGAGTCAGCCCTTTTTCGGTGGGTTTTGAGGGCTAAAAATTTAGAAAATGTACTTTTTGGAATTTTCCTGTGGTTTACTGCCTAAATGCTATACGTGTAGCATATTTCAAGTTTCTAGCTAATCTGGAAGTGGACAAGCATTAATGTCAGTGAGTGAGCCCCTTTTCGGGGGGTTTTTAGGGCTAAACATTTTTAAAATGAACTTTTTGGAATTTTCCTGTGGTTTACAGCCTAAAAGCTATACGTGTAGCATATTTCAAGTTTCTAGCTCATCTGGAAGTTGACAAACATTAATGTCAGTGAGTCAGCCCTTTTTGGGAAGGTTTTTAGGGCTAAAAATTTAAAAAATGTACTTTTTGGAATTTAGCTGTAGTGTACTGCCTAAATGCTAAACGTGTAGCATATTTCAAGTTTGTAGCTAATCTGGAAGTTGACAAACAATAATGTCAGTGAGTCAACCCTTTTTCGGGGGGTTTTTAGGGCTAAAAATTAAAAAAATGTACTTTTTGGAATTTTCCTGTGGTTTCCAGCCTAAAATTTATACGTGTAGCATATTTCAAGTTTCTACCTCATCTGGATGTGGACAAACATTAATGTCAGTGAGTCAGCCTTTTTTGGGGGGGTTTTTAGGGCTAAAGATTTTAAAAATGTACTTTTTGGAATTTTCCTGTGGTTTACTGCCTAAAAGCTATACGTGTAGCATATTTCAAGTTTCTAGCTAATCTGGAAGTTGACAAACATAAATGTCAGTGAGTCAGCCCTTTTTGGAGGGGTTTTTAGGGCTAAAAATTTAAAAAATGTACTTTTTGGAATTTTCCTGTGGTTTACTGCCTAAATGCTAAAAGTGTAGCATATTTCAAGTTTCTACCTCATCTGGAAGTGGACAAGCATCAATGTCAGTGAGTGAGCCCTTTTTCGGGGGGTTTTTAGGGCTAAAAATTTTAAAAATATACTTTTTGGAATCCTCCTGCGGTTTACAGCCAAAAAGATATACGTGTAGCATATTTCAAGTTTCTAGCTAATCTGGAGTTGACAAACATTAATGTCAGTGAGTAAGCCCTTTTTGGGGATGGTTTTTAAGGCTAAAAATTTACAAAACGTACTTTTTGGAATTTTCCTATGGTTTACTGCATAAATGCTAAACGAGTAGCATATTTCAAGTTTGTAGCTAATCTAGAAGTTGACAAACATTAATGTCAGTGAGTCAGCCCTTTTTGGGGGTTTTTAGGGTTAAAAACTTAAAAAATGTACTTTTTTGAACTCTCCTATGGTTTACTGCCTCAATGCTATACGTGTAGCATATTTCAAGTTTCTACCTCATCTGGAAGTGGACAAGCATTAATGTCAGTGAGTGAACCATTTTTCTGGGGGTTTTTAGGGCTAAAAATTTAAAAAATATAGTTTTTGGATTTTTCCTGTGGTTTGCTGCCTCAATGCAATACGTGTAGCATATTTCAAGTTTCTACCTCATCTGGATGTGGACAAACATTAATGTCAGTGAGTGAGCCATTTTTGGGGGGGGTTTTTTAGGGCTAAAAATTTTAAAACTGTACTTTTTGGAATTATCCTGTGGTTTACAGCCTAAAAGTTATACGTGTAGCATATTTCAAGTTTCTAGCTAATCTGGAAGTTGACCAACATTAATGTCAGTGAGTCAGCCCTTTTTGGGGGGGGTTTTAGGGCTAAAAATTAAAAATTGTACTTTTTGGAATTTTCCTGTAGTTTACTGCCTAAATGCTATATGTGTAGCATTTTTCCAGTTTCTAGCTAATCTGGAAGTGGACAAACATTAATGTCAGTGAGTCAACCCTTTTTCGGGGGGTTTTTAGGGCTAAAAATTAAAAAAATGCACTTTTTGGAATCCTCCTGTGGTTTACAGCCTAAAAGCTATACGTGTAGCGTATTTCAAGTTTCTAGCTAATCTGGAAGTTGACAAACATTAATGCCAGTGAGTCAGCCCTTTTTCGGTGGGTTTTGAGGGCTAAAAATTTAGAAAATGTACTTTTTGGAATTTCCCTGTGGTTTACTGCCTAAATGCTATACGTGTAGCATATTTCAAGTTTGTAGCTAATCTGGAAGTTGACAAGCATTACTGTCAGTGCGCAAGCCTTTTTTTCGGAGGGTTTTTAGGGCTAAAAATTTAAAAAATGTACTCTTTGTAATTTTCCTGTGGTTTACAGCCTAAAAGCTATACGTGTAGCATATTTCAAGTTTCAAGCTAATCTGGAAGTTGACAAACATTAATGTCAGTGAGTCAGCCCTTTTTCGGAGGGTTCTTAGGGCTAAAAATTTAGAAAATGTACTTTTTGGAATTTTCCTGTGGTTTACTGCCTAAATGCTATACGTGTAGCATATTTCAAGTTTCTAGCTAATCTGGAAGTTGACAAACATTAATGTCAGTGAGTCAGCCCTTTATCGGGGGGTTTTTAGGGCTAAACATTTTTAAAATGAACTTTTTGGAATTTTCCTGTGGTTTACAGCCTAAAAGCTATACGTGTAGCATATTTCAAGTTTCTAGCTCATCTGGAAGTTGACAAACATTAATGTCAGTGAGTCAGCCCTTTTTGGGAAGGTTTTTAGGGCTAAAAATTAAAAAAATGTACTTTTTGGAATTTTCCTGTGGTTTACAGCCGAAAAGCTATACGTGTAGCATATTTCCAGTTTCAAGCTAATCTGGAATTTGACAAACATTAATGTCAGTGAGTCAGCCCTTTTTCGGAGGGTTCTTAGGGCTAAAAATTTAGAAAATGTACTTTTTGGAATTTTCCTGTGGTTTACTGCCTAAATGCTATACGTGTAGCATATTTCAAGTTTCAAGCTAATCTGGAAGTGGACAAACATTAATGTCAGTGAGTCAGGTCTTTTTCGGAGGGTTCTTAGGGCTAAAAATTTAGAAAATGTACTTTTTGGAATTTTCCTGTGGTTTACTGCCTAAATGCTATACGTGTGGCATATTTCAAGTTTCTAGCTAATCTGGAAGTTGACAAACATTAATGTCAGTGAGTCAGCCCTTCTTCGGGGGGTTTTTAGGGCTAAACATTTTTAAAATGAACTTTTTGGAATTTTCCTGTGGTTTACAGCCTAAAAGCTATACGTGTAGCATATTTCAAGTTTCTAGCTCATCTGGAAGTTCACAAACATTAATGTCAGTGAGTCAGTCCTTTTTGGGAAGGTTTTTAGAGCTAAAAATTTTAAAAATGTACTTTTTATAATCCTCCTGTGGTTTACAGCCTAAAAGCTATACGTGTAGCATATTTCAAGTTTCTACCTAATCTGGAAGTTGACAAACATTAATGTCAGTGAGTCAACCCTTTTTCGTGGGGTTATTAGGGCTAAAAATTTAAAAAGTGCACTTTTTTTAATTTTCCTGTGGTTTACTGCCTAAATGCTATATGTGTAGCATATTTCAAGTTTCTAGCTAATATGGAAGTGGACAAACATTAATGCCAGTGAGTCAGCCCTTTTTCGGTGGGTTTTTAGGGCTAAAAATTTAGAAAATGTACTTTTTGGAATTTTCTTGTGGTTTACTGCCTAAATGCTATATGTGTAGCATATTTAAAGTTTCTAGCTAATCTGGAAGTTGACAAACATTAATGCCAGTGAGTCAGCCATTTTTCGGTGAGTTTTGAGGGCTAAAAATTTAGAAAATGTACTCTTTGGAATTTTCCTGTGGTTTACTGCCTAAATGCTATACGTGTAGCATATTTCAAGTTTCTAGCTAATCTGGAAGTGGACAAGCATTGATGTCAGTGAGTGAGTTCTTTTTCGGGGGGGTTTTAGGGCTAAACATTTTAAAAATGTACTTTTTGGAATTTTCCTGTGGTTTACAGCCAAAAAGCTATACGTGTAGCATATTTCAAGTTTCTAGCTCATCTGGAAGTTGACAAACATTAATGTCAGTGAGTCAGCCCTTTTTGGGAAGGTTTTTAGGGCTAAAAATTTAAAAAATGTGCTTTTTGGTATTTAGCTGTAGTGTACTGCCTAAATGCTAAACGTGTAGCATATTTCAAGTTTGTAGCTAATCTGCAAGTTGACAAACAATAATGTCAGTGAGTCAACCCTTTTTCGGGGGGTTTTTAGGACTAAAAATTAAAAAAATGTACTTTTTGGAATTTTCCTGTGGTTTACTGCCTAAATGCTATACGTGTAGCATATTTCAAGTTTCTAGCTAATCTGGAAGTGGACAAGCATTAATGTCAGTGAGTGAGCCCTTTTTCGGGGGGTTTTTAGGGCTAAAAATTTAGAAAATGTACTTTTTGGAATTATCCTGTGGTTTACTGCCTAAATGCTATACGTGTAGCATATTTCAAGTCTCTAGCTGATCTGGAAGTGGACAAGCATTAATGCCAGTGAGTGAGCCCTTTTTGGGGAGGTTTTTAGGGCTAAAAATTTAAAAAACGTACTTTTTGTAATTTTCCTGTTGTTTACAGCCTAAAAGCTATACGTGTAGCGTATTTCAAGTTTCTAGTTAATCTGGAAGTTGACAAACATTAATGCCAGTGAGTCAGCCCTTTTTCGGTGGGTTTTTAGGGCTAAAAATTTAGAAAATGTACTTTTTGGAATTTTCCTGTGGTTTACTGCCTAAATGCTATACGTGTAGCATATTTCAAGTTTCTAGCTAATCTGGAAGTTGACAAACATTAATGCCAGTGAGTCAGCCCTTTTTCGGTGGGTTTTGAGGGCTAAAAATTTAGAAAATGTACTTTTTGGAATTTTCCTGTGGTTTACTGCCTAAATGCTATACGTGTAGCATATTTCAAGTTTCTAGCTAATCTGGAAGTGGACAAGCATTGATGTCAGTGAGTGAGTTCTTTTTCGGGGGGGTTTTAGGGCTAAACATTTTAAAAATGTACTTTTTGGAATTTTCCTGTGGTTTACAGCCAAAAAGCTATACGTGTAGCATATTTCAAGTTTCTAGCTCATCTGGAAGTTGACAAACATTAATGTCAGTGAGTCAGCCCTTTTTGGGAAGGTTTTTAGGGCTAAAAATTTAAAAAATGTACTTTTTGGAATTTAGCTGTAGTGTACTGCCTAAATGCTAAACGTGTAGCATATTTCAAGTTTGTAGCTAATCTGGAAGTTGACAAACAATAATGTCAGTGAGTCAACCCTTTTTCGGGGGGTTTTTAGGGCTAAAAATTAAAAAATGTACTTTTTGGAATTTTCCTGTGGTTTCCAGCCTAAAATTTATACGTGTAGCATATTTCAAGTTTCTACCTCATCTGGATGTGGACAAACATTAATGTCAGTGAGTCAGCCTTTTTGGGGGGTTTTTAGGGCTAAAGATTTTAAAAATGTACTTTTTGGAATTTTCCTGTGGTTTACTGCCTAAAAGCTATATGTGTAGCATATTTCAAGTTTCTAGCTAATCTGGAAGTTGACAAACATAAATGTCAGTGAGTCAGCCCTTTTTGGAGGGGTTTTTAGGGCTAAAAATTTAAAAAATGTACTTTTTGGAATATTCCTGTGGTTTACTGCCTTAATGCTAAAAGTGTAGCATATTTCAAGTTTCTACCTCATCTGGAAGTGGACAAGCATCAATGTCAGTGAGTGAGCCCTTTTTCGGGGGGTTTTTAGGGCTAAAAATTTTAAAAATATACTTTTTGGAATCCTCCTGCGGTTTACAGCCAAAAAGATATACGTGTAGCATATTTCAAGTTTCTAGCTAATCTGGAGTTGACAAACATTAATGTCAGTGAGTAAGCCCTTTATGGGGATGGTTTTTAAGGCTAAAAATTTACAAAACGTACTTTTTGGAATTTTCCTATGGTTTACTGCATAAATGCTAAACGAGTAGCATATTTCAAGTTTGTAGCTAATCTAGAAGTTGACAAACATTAATGTCAGTGAGTCAGCCCTTTTTGGGGGTTTTTAGGGTTAAAAACTTAAAAAATGTACTTTTTTGAATTCTCCTATGGTTTACTGCCTCAATGCTATACGTGTAGCATATTTCAAGTTTCTACCTCATCTGGAAGTGGACAAGCATTAATGTCAGTGAGTGAACCATTTTTCTGGGGGTTTTTAGGGCTAAAAATTTAAAAAATATAGTTTTTGGATTTTTCCTGTGGTTTGCTGCCTCAATGCAATACGTGTAGCATATTTCAAGTTTCTACCTCATCTGGATGTGGACAAACATTAATGTCAGTGAGTGAGCCATTTTTGGGGGGGTTTTTTAGGGCTAAAAATTTTAAAACTGTACTTTTTGGAATTATCCTGTGGTTTACAGCCTAAAAGTTATACGTGTAGCATATTTCAAGTTTCTAGCTAATCTGGAAGTTGACCAACATTAATGTCAGTGAGTCAGCCCTTTTGGGGGGGGGGTTTTAGGGCTAAAAATTAAAAATTGTACTTTTTGGAATTTCCCTGTAGTTTACTGCCTAAATGCTATATGTGTAGCATTTTTCCAGTTTCTAGCTAATCTGGAAGTGGACAAACATTAATGTCAGTGAGTCAACCCTTTTTCGGGGGGTTTTTAGGGCTAAAAATTAAAAAAATGCACTTTTTGGAATCCTCCTGTGGTTTACAGCCTAAAAGCTATACGTGTAGCGTATTTCAAGTTTCTAGCTAATCTGGAAGTTGACAAACATTAATGCCAGTGAGTCAGCCCTTTTTCGGTGGGTTTTGAGGGCTAAAAATTTAGAAAATGTACTTTTTGGAATTTCCCTGTGGTTTACTGCCTAAATGCTATACGTGTAGCATATTTCAAGTTTGTAGCTAATCTGGAAGTTGACAAGCATTACTGTCAGTGCGCAAGCCTTTTTTTCGGAGGGTTTTTAGGGCTAAAAATTTAAAAATTGTACTTTTTGGAATTTTCCTGTGGCTTACTACCAAAATGCTATACATGTAGCATATTTCAAGTTTCAAGCTAATCTGGAAGTGGACAAGCATTAATGCCAGTGAGTGTGCTCTTTTTGGGGAGGTTTTTAGGGCTAAAAATTTAAAAAACGTACTTTTTGTAATTTTCCTGTTGTTTACAGCCTAAAAGCTATACGTGTAGCGTATTTCAAGTTTCTAGTTAATCTGGAAGTTGACAAACATTAATGCCAGTGAGTCAGCCCTTTTTCGGTGGGTTTTTAGGCCTTAAATTTAGAAAATGTACTTTTTGGAATTTTCCTGTGGTTTACTGCCTAAATGCTATACGTGTAGCATATTTCAAGTTTCTAGCTAATCTGGAAGTTGACAAACATTAATGCCAGTGAGTCAGCCCTTTTTCGGTGGGTTTTGAGGGCTAAAAATTTAGAAAATGTACTTTTTGGAATTTTCCTGTGGTTTACTGCCTAAATGCTATACGTGTAGCATATTTCAAGTTTCTAGCTAATCTGGAAGTGGACAAGCATTAATGTCAGTGAGTGAGCCCCTTTTCGGGGGGTTTTTAGGGCTAAACATTTTTAAAATGAACTTTTTGGAATTTTCCTGTGGTTTACAGCCTAAAAGCTATACGTGTAGCATATTTCAAGTTTCTAGCTCATCTGGAAGTTGACAAACATTAATGTCAGTGAGTCAGCCCTTTTTGGGAAGGTTTTTAGGGCTAAAAATTTAAAAAATGTACTTTTTGGAATTTAGCTGTAGTGTACTGCCAAAATGCTAAACGTGTAGCATATTTCAAGTTTGTAGCTAATCTGGAAGTTGACAAACAATAATGTCAGTGAGTCAACCCTTTTTCGGGGGGTTTTTAGGGCTAAAAATTAAAAAAATGTACTTTTTGGAATTTTCCTGTGGTTTCCAGCCTAAAATTTATACGTGTAGCATATTTCAAGTTTCTACCTCATCTGGATGTGGACAAACATTAATGTCAGTGAGTCAGCCTTTTTTGGGGGGGTTTTTAGGGCTAAAGATTTTAAAAATGTACTTTTTGGAATTTTCCTGTGGTTTACTGCCTAAAAGCTATACGTGTAGCATATTTCAAGTTTCTAGCTAATCTGGAAGTTGACAAACATAAATGTCAGTGAGTCAGCCCTTTTTGGAGGGGTTTTTAGGGCTAAAAATTTAAAAAATGTACTTTAAGGAATTTTCCTGTGGTTTACTGCCTAAATGCTAAAAGTGTAGCATATTTCAAGTTTCTACCTCATCTGGAAGTGGACAAGCATCAATGTCAGTGAGTGAGCCCTTTTTCGGGGGGTTTTTAGGGCTAAAAATTTTAAAAATATACTTTTTGGAATCCTCCTGCGGTTTACAGCCAAAAAGATATACGTGTAGCATATTTCAAGTTTCTAGCTAATCTGGAGTTGACAAACATTAATGTCAGTGAGTAAGCCCTTTTTGGGGATGGTTTTTAAGGCTAAAAATTTACAAAACGTACTTTTTGGAATTTTCCTATGGTTTACTGCATAAATGCTAAACGAGTAGCATATTTCAAGTTTGTAGCTAATCTAGAAGTTGACAAACATTAATGTCAGTGAGTCAGCCATTTTTGGGGGTTTTTAGGGTTAAAAACTTAAAAAATGTACTTTTTTGAATTCTCCTATGGTTTACTGCCTCAATGCTATACGTGTAGCATATTTCAAGTTTCTACCTCATCTGGAAGTGGACAAGCATTAATGTCAGTGAGTGAAACACTTTTCTGGGGGTTTTTAGGGCTAAAAATTTAAAAAATATAGTTTTTGGATTTTTCCTGTGGTTTGCTGCCTCAATGCAATACGTGTAGCATATTTCAAGTTTCTACCTCATCTGGATGTGGACAAACATTAATGTCAGTGAGTGAGCCCTTTTTGGGGAGGTTTTTTAGGGCTAAAAATTTTAAAACTGTACTTTTTGGAATTATCCTGTGGTTTACAGCCTAAAAGTTATACGTGTAGCATATTTCAAGTTTCTAGCTAATCTGGAAGTTGACCAACATTAATGTCAGTGAGTCAGCCCTTTTTGGGGGGGGGGTTTTAGGGCTAAAAATTAAAAATTGTACTTTTTGGAATTTTCCTGTAGTTTACTGCCTAAATGCTATATGTGTAGCATTTTTCAAGTTTCTAGCTAATCTGGAAGTGGACAAACATTAATGTCAGTGAGTCAACCCTTTTTCGGGGGGTTTTTAGGGCTAAAAATTAAAAAAATGCACTTTTTGGAATCCTCCTGTGGTTTACAGCCTAAAAGCTATACGTGTAGCGTATTTCAAGTTTCTAGCTAATCTGGAAGTTGACAAACATTAATGCCAGTGAGTCAGCCCTTTTTCGGTGGGTTTTGAGGGCTAAAAATTTAGAAAATGTACTTTTTGGAATTTCCCTGTGGTTTACTGCCTACATGCTATACGTGTAGCATATTTCAAGTTTGTAGCTAATCTGGAAGTTGACAAGCATTACTGTCAGTGCGCAAGCCTTTTTTTCGGAGGGTTTTTAGGGCTAAAAATTTAAAAATTGTACTTTTTGGAATTTTCCTGTGGCTTACTGCCAAAATGCTATACATGTAGCATATTTCAAGTTTCAAGCTAATCTGGAAGTGGACAAGCATTAATGCCAGTGAGTGAGCGCTTTTTGGGGAGGTTTTTAGGGCTAAAAATTTAAAAAACGTACTTTTTGTAATTTTCCTGTTGTTTACAGCCTAAAAGCTATACGTGTAGCGTATTTCAAGTTTCTAGTTAATCTGGAAGTTGACAAACATTAATGCCAGTGAGTCAGCCCTTTTTCGGTGGGTTTTTAGGCCTTAAATTTAGAAAATGTACTTTTTGGAATTTTCCTGTGGTTTACTGCCTAAATGCTATACGTGTAGCATATTTCAAGTTTCTAGCTAATCTGGAAGTTGACAAACATTAATGCCAGTGAGTCAGCCCTTTTTCGGTGGGTTTTGAGGGCTAAAAATTTAGAAAATGTACTTTTTGGAATTTTCCTGTGGTTTACTGCCTAAATGCTATACGTGTAGCATATTTCAAGTTTCTAGCTAATCTGGAAGTGGACAAGCATTAATGTCAGTGAGTGAGCCCCTTTTCGGGGGGTTTTTAGGGCTAAACATTTTTAAAATGAACTTTTTGGAATTTTCCTGTGGTTTACAGCCTAAAAGCTATACGTGTAGCATATTTCAAGTTTCTAGCTCATCTGGAAGTTGACAAACATTAATGTCAGTGAGTCAGCCCTTTTTGGGAAGGTTTTTAGGGCTAAAAATTTAAAAAATGTACTTTTTGGAATTTAGCTGTAGTGTACTGCCTAAATGCTAAACGTGTAGCATATTTCAAGTTTGTAGCTAATCTGGAAGTTGACAAACAATAATGTCAGTGAGTCAACCCTTTTTCGGGGGGTTTTTAGGGCTAAAAATTAAAAAAATGTACTTTTTGGAATTTTCCTGTGGTTTCCAGCCTAAAATTTATACGTGTAGCATATTTCAAGTTTCTACCTCATCTGGATGTGGACAAACATTAATGTCAGTGAGTCAGCCTTTTTTGGGGGGGTTTTTAGGGCTAAAGATTTTAAAAATGTACTTTTTGGAATTTTCCTGTGGTTTACTGCCTAAAAGCTATACGTGTAGCATATTTCAAGTTTCTAGCTAATCTGGAAGTTGACAAACATAAATGTCAGTGAGTCAGCCCTTTTTGGAGGGGTTTTTAGGGCTAAAAATTTAAAAAATGTACTTTTTGGAATTTTCCTGTGGTTTACTGCCTAAATGCTATATGTGTAGCATATTTCAAGTTTCTAGCTAATATGGAAGTGGACAAACATTAATGCCAGTGAGTCAGCCCTTTTTCGGTGGGTTTTTAGGGCTAAAAATTTAGAAAATGTACTTTTTGGAATTTTCTTGTGGTTTACTGCCTAAATGCTATATGTGTAGCATATTTAAAGTTTCTAGCTAATCTGGAAGTTGACAAACATTAATGCCAGTGAGTCAGCCATTTTTCAGTGAGTTTTGAGGGCTAAAAATTTAGAAAATGTACTCTTTGGAATTTTCCTGTGGTTTACTGCCTAAATGCTATACGTGTAGCATATTTCAAGTTTCTACCTAATCTGGAAGTGGACAAGCATTGATGTCAGTGAGTGAGTTCTTTTTCGGGGGGGTTTTAGGGCTAAACATTTTAAAAATGTACTTTTTGGAATTTTCCTGTGGTTTACAGCCAAAAAGCTATACGTGTAGCATATTTCAAGTTTCTAGCTCATCTGGAAGTTGACAAACATTAATGTCAGTGAGTCAGCCCTTTTTGGGAAGGTTTTTAGGGCTAAAAATTTAAAAAATGTGCTTTTTGGTATTTAGCTGTAGTGTACTGCCTAAATGCTAAACGTGTAGCATATTTCAAGTTTGTAGCTAATCTGCAAGTTGACAAACAATAATGTCAGTGAGTCAACCCTTTTTCGGGGGGTTTTTAGGACTAAAAATTAAAAAAATGTACTTTTTGGAATTTTCCTGTGGTTTACTGCCTAAATGCTATACGTGTAGCATATTTCAAGTTTCTAGCTAATCTGGAAGTGGACAAGCATTAATGTCAGTGAGTGAGCCCTTTTTCGGGGGGTTTTTAGGGCTAAAAATTTAGAAAATGTACTTTTTGGAATTATCCTGTGGTTTACTGCCTAAATGCTATACGTGTAGCATATTTCAAGTCTCTAGCTGATCTGGAAGTGGACAAGCATTAATGCCAGTGAGTGAGCCCTTTTTGGGGAGGTTTTTAGGGCTAAAAATTTAAAAAACGTACTTTTTGTAATTTTCCTGTTGTTTACAGCCTAAAAGCTATACGTGTAGCGTATTTCAAGTTTCTAGTTAATCTGGAAGTTGACAAACATTAATGCCAGTGAGTCAGCCCTTTTTCGGTGGGTTTTTAGGGCTAAAAATTTAGAAAATGTACTTTTTGGAATTTTCCTGTGGTTTACTGCCTAAATGCTATACGTGTAGCATATTTCAAGTTTCTAGCTAATCTGGAAGTTGACAAACATTAATGCCAGTGAGTCAGCCCTTTTTCGGTGGGTTTTGAGGGCTAAAAATTTAGAAAATGTACTTTTTGGAATTTTCCTGTGGTTTACTGCCTAAATGCTATACGTGTAGCATATTTCAAGTTTCTAGCTAATCTGGAAGTGGACAAGCATTGATGTCAGTGAGTGAGTTCTTTTTCGGGGGGGTTTTAGGGCTAAACATTTTAAAAATGTACTTTTTGGAATTTTCCTGTGGTTTACATCCAAAAAGCTATACGTGTAGCATATTTCAAGTTTCTAGCTCATCTGGAAGTTGACAAACATTAATGTCAGTGAGTCAGCCCTTTTTGGGAAGGTTTTTAGGGCTAAAAATTTAAAAAATGTACTTTTTGGAATTTAGCTGTAGTGTACTGCCTAAATGCTAAACGTGTAGCATATTTCAAGTTTGTAGCTAATCTGGAAGTTGACAAACAATAATGTCAGTGAGTCAACCCTTTTTCGGGGGGTTTTTAGGGCTAAAAATTAAAAAATGTACTTTTTGGAATTTTCCTGTGGTTTCCAGCCTAAAATTTATACGTGTAGCATATTTCAAGTTTCTACCTCATCTGGATGTGGACAAACATTAATGTCAGTGAGTCAGCCTTTTTGGGGGGTTTTTAGGGCTAAAGATTTTAAAAATGTACTTTTTGGAATTTTCCTGTGGTTTACTGCCTAAAAGCTATATGTGTAGCATATTTCAAGTTTCTAGCTAATCTGGAAGTTGACAAACATAAATGTCAGTGAGTCAGCCCTTTTTGGAGGGGTTTTTAGGGCTAAAAATTTAAAAAATGTACTTTTTGGAATTTTCCTGTGGTTTACTGCCTTAATGCTAAAAGTGTAGCATATTTCAAGTTTCTACCTCATCTGGAAGTGGACAAGCATCAATGTCAGTGAGTGAGCCCTTTTTCGGGGGGTTTTTAGGGCTAAAAATTTTAAAAATATACTTTTTGGAATCCTCCTGCGGTTTACAGCCAAAAAGATATACGTGTAGCATATTTCAAGTTTCTAGCTAATCTGGAGTTGACAAACATTAATGTCAGTGAGTAAGCCCTTTATGGGGATGGTTTTTAAGGCTAAAAATTTACAAAACGTACTTTTTGGAATTTTCCTATGGTTTACTGCATAAATGCTAAACGAGTAGCATATTTCAAGTTTGTAGCTAATCTAGAAGTTGACAAACATTAATGTCAGTGAGTCAGCCCTTTTTGGGGGTTTTTAGGGTTAAAAACTTAAAAAATGTACTTTTTTGAATTCTCCTATGGTTTACTGCCTCAATGCTATACGTGTAGCATATTTCAAGTTTCTACCTCATCTGGAAGTGGACAAGCATTAATGTCAGTGAGTGAACCATTTTTCTGGGGGTTTTTAGGGCTAAAAATTTAAAAAATATAGTTTTTGGATTTTTCCTGTGGTTTGCTGCCTCAATGCAATACGTGTAGCATATTTCAAGTTTCTACCTCATCTGGATGTGGACAAACATTAATGTCAGTGAGTGAGCCATTTTTGGGGGGGTTTTTTAGGGCTAAAAATTTTAAAACTGTACTTTTTGGAATTATCCTGTGGTTTACAGCCTAAAAGTTATACGTGTAGCATATTTCAAGTTTCTAGCTAATCTGGAAGTTGACCAACATTAATGTCAGTGAGTCAGCCCTTTTTGGGGGGGGGTTTTAGGGCTAAAAATTAAAAATTGTACTTTTTGGAATTTCCCTGTAGTTTACTGCCTAAATGCTATATGTGTAGCATTTTTCCAGTTTCTAGCTAATCTGGAAGTGGACAAACATTAATGTCAGTGAGTCAACCCTTTTTCGGGGGGTTTTTAGGGCTAAAAATTAAAAAAATGCACTTTTTGGAATCCTCCTGTGGTTTACAGCCTAAAAGCTATACGTGTAGCGTATTTCAAGTTTCTAGCTAATCTGGAAGTTGACAAACATTAATGCCAGTGAGTCAGCCCTTTTTCGGTGGGTTTTGAGGGCTAAAAATTTAGAAAATGTACTTTTTGGAATTTCCCTGTGGTTTACTGCCTAAATGCTATACGTGTAGCATATTTCAAGTTTGTAGCTAATCTGGAAGTTGACAAGCATTACTGTCAGTGCGCAAGCCTTTTTTTCGGAGGGTTTTTAGGGCTAAAAATTTAAAAATTGTACTTTTTGGAATTTTCCTGTGGCTTACTACCAAAATGCTATACATGTAGCATATTTCAAGTTTCAAGCTAATCTGGAAGTGGACAAGCATTAATGCCAGTGAGTGTGCTCTTTTTGGGGAGGTTTTTAGGGCTAAAAATTTAAAAAACGTACTTTTTGTAATTTTCCTGTTGTTTACAGCCTAAAAGCTATACGTGTAGCGTATTTCAAGTTTCTAGTTAATCTGGAAGTTGACAAACATTAATGCCAGTGAGTCAGCCCTTTTTCGGTGGGTTTTTAGGCCTTAAATTTAGAAAATGTACTTTTTGGAATTTTCCTGTGGTTTACTGCCTAAATGCTATACGTGTAGCATATTTCAAGTTTCTAGCTAATCTGGAAGTTGACAAACATTAATGCCAGTGAGTCAGCCCTTTTTCGGTGGGTTTTGAGGGCTAAAAATTTAGAAAATGTACTTTTTGGAATTTTCCTGTGGTTTACTGCCTAAATGCTATACGTGTAGCATATTTCAAGTTTCTAGCTAATCTGGAAGTGGACAAGCATTAATGTCAGTGAGTGAGCCCCTTTTCGGGGGGTTTTTAGGGCTAAACATTTTTAAAATGAACTTTTTGGAATTTTCCTGTGGTTTACAGCCTAAAAGCTATACGTGTAGCATATTTCAAGTTTCTAGCTCATCTGGAAGTTGACAAACATTAATGTCAGTGAGTCAGCCCTTTTTGGGAAGGTTTTTAGGGCTAAAAATTTAAAAAATGTACTTTTTGGAATTTAGCTGTAGTGTACTGCCAAAATGCTAAACGTGTAGCATATTTCAAGTTTGTAGCTAATCTGGAAGTTGACAAACAATAATGTCAGTGAGTCAACCCTTTTTCGGGGGGTTTTTAGGGCTAAAAATTAAAAAAATGTACTTTTTGGAATTTTCCTGTGGTTTCCAGCCTAAAATTTATACGTGTAGCATATTTCAAGTTTCTACCTCATCTGGATGTGGACAAACATTAATGTCAGTGAGTCAGCCTTTTTTGGGGGGGTTTTTAGGGCTAAAGATTTTAAAAATGTACTTTTTGGAATTTTCCTGTAGTTTACTGCCTAAAAGCTATACGTGTAGCATATTTCAAGTTTCTAGCTAATCTGGAAGTTGACAAACATAAATGTCAGTGAGTCAGCCCTTTTTGGAGGGGTTTTTAGGGCTAAAAATTTAAAAAATGTACTTTAAGGAATTTTCCTGTGGTTTACTGCCTAAATGCTAAAAGTGTAGCATATTTCAAGTTTCTACCTCATCTGGAAGTGGACAAGCATCAATGTCAGTGAGTGAGCCCTTTTTCGGGGGGTTTTTAGGGCTAAAAATTTTAAAAATATACTTTTTGGAATCCTCCTGCGGTTTACAGCCAAAAAGATATACGTGTAGCATATTTCAAGTTTCTAGCTAATCTGGAGTTGACAAACATTAATGTCAGTGAGTAAGCCCTTTTTGGGGATGGTTTTTAAGGCTAAAAATTTACAAAACGTACTTTTTGGAATTTTCCTATGGTTTACTGCATAAATGCTAAACGAGTAGCATATTTCAAGTTTGTAGCTAATCTAGAAGTTGACAAACATTAATGTCAGTGAGTCAGCCATTTTTGGGGGTTTTTAGGGTTAAAAACTTAAAAAATGTACTTTTTTGAATTCTCCTATGGTTTACTGCCTCAATGCTATACGTGTAGCATATTTCAAGTTTCTACCTCATCTGGAAGTGGACAAGCATTAATGTCAGTGAGTGAAACACTTTTCTGGGGGTTTTTAGGGCTAAAAATTTAAAAAATATAGTTTTTGGATTTTTCCTGTGGTTTGCTGCCTCAATGCAATACGTGTAGCATATTTCAAGTTTCTACCTCATCTGGATGTGGACAAACATTAATGTCAGTGAGTGAGCCCTTTTTGGGGAGGTTTTTTAGGGCTAAAAATTTTAAAACTGTACTTTTTGGAATTATCCTGTGGTTTACAGCCTAAAAGTTATACGTGTAGCATATTTCAAGTTTCTAGCTAATCTGGAAGTTGACCAACATTAATGTCAGTGAGTCAGCCCTTTTTGGGGGGGGGTTTTAGGGCTAAAAATTAAAAATTGTACTTTTTGGAATTTTCCTGTAGTTTACTGCCTAAATGCTATATGTGTAGCATTTTTCAAGTTTCTAGCTAATCTGGAAGTGGACAAACATTAATGTCAGTGAGTCAACCCTTTTTCGGGGGGTTTTTAGGGCTAAAAATTAAAAAAATGCACTTTTTGGAATCCTCCTGTGGTTTACAGCCTAAAAGCTATACGTGTAGCGTATTTCAAGTTTCTAGCTAATCTGGAAGTTGACAAACATTAATGCCAGTGAGTCAGCCCTTTTTCGGTGGGTTTTGAGGGCTAAAAATTTAGAAAATGTACTTTTTGGAATTTCCCTGTGGTTTACTGCCTACATGCTATACGTGTAGCATATTTCAAGTTTGTAGCTAATCTGGAAGTTGACAAGCATTACTGTCAGTGCGCAAGCCTTTTTTTCGGAGGGTTTTTAGGGCTAAAAATTTAAAAATTGTACTTTTTGGAATTTTCCTGTGGCTTACTGCCAAAATGCTATACATGTAGCATATTTCAAGTTTCAAGCTAATCTGGAAGTGGACAAGCATTAATGCCAGTGAGTGAGCGCTTTTTGGGGAGGTTTTTAGGGCTAAAAATTTAAAAAACGTACTTTTTGTAATTTTCCTGTTGTTTACAGCCTAAAAGCTATACGTGTAGCGTATTTCAAGTTTCTAGTTAATCTGGAAGTTGACAAACATTAATGCCAGTGAGTCAGCCCTTTTTCGGTGGGTTTTTAGGCCTTAAATTTAGAAAATGTACTTTTTGGAATTTTCCTGTGGTTTACTGCCTAAATGCTATACGTGTAGCATATTTCAAGTTTCTAGCTAATCTGGAAGTTGACAAACATTAATGCCAGTGAGTCAGCCCTTTTTCGGTGGGTTTTGAGGGCTAAAAATTTAGAAAATGTACTTTTTGGAATTTTCCTGTGGTTTACTGCCTAAATGCTATACGTGTAGCATATTTCAAGTTTCTAGCTAATCTGGAAGTGGACAAGCATTAATGTCAGTGAGTGAGCCCCTTTTCGGGGGGTTTTTAGGGCTAAACATTTTTAAAATGAACTTTTTGGAATTTTCCTGTGGTTTACAGCCTAAAAGCTATACGTGTAGCATATTTCAAGTTTCTAGCTCATCTGGAAGTTGACAAACATTAATGTCAGTGAGTCAGCCCTTTTTGGGAAGGTTTTTAGGGCTAAAAATTTAAAAAATGTACTTTTTGGAATTTAGCTGTAGTGTACTGCCTAAATGCTAAACGTGTAGCATATTTCAAGTTTGTAGCTAATCTGGAAGTTGACAAACAATAATGTCAGTGAGTCAACCCTTTTTCGGGGGGTTTTTAGGGCTAAAAATTAAAAAAATGTACTTTTTGGAATTTTCCTGTGGTTTCCAGCCTAAAATTTATACGTGTAGCATATTTCAAGTTTCTACCTCATCTGGATGTGGACAAACATTAATGTCAGTGAGTCAGCCTTTTTTGGGGGGGTTTTTAGGGCTAAAGATTTTAAAAATGTACTTTTTGGAATTTTCCTGTGGTTTACTGCCTAAAAGCTATACGTGTAGCATATTTCAAGTTTCTAGCTAATCTGGAAGTTGACAAACATAAATGTCAGTGAGTCAGCCCTTTTTGGAGGGGTTTTTAGGGCTAAAAATTTAAAAAATGTACTTTTTGGAATTTTCCTGTGGTTTACTGCCTAAATGCTATATGTGTAGCATATTTCAAGTTTCTAGCTAATATGGAAGTGGACAAACATTAATGCCAGTGAGTCAGCCATTTTTCGGTGGGTTTTTAGGGCTAAAAATTTAGAAAATGTACTTTTTGGAATTTTCTTGTGGTTTACTGCCTAAATGCTATATGTGTAGCATATTTAAAGTTTCTAGCTAATCTGGAAGTGGACAAACATTAATGTCAGTGAGTCAACCCTTTTTCGGGGGGTTTTTAGGGCTAAAAATTAAAAAAATGCACTTTTTGGAATCCTCCTGTGGTTTACAGCCTAAAAGCTATACGTGTAGCGTATTTCAAGTTTCTAGCTAATCTGGAAGTTGACAAACATTAATGCCAGTGAGTCAGCCCTTTTTCGGTGGGTTTTGAGGGCTAAAAATTTAGAAAATGTACTTTTTGGAATTTCCCTGTGGTTTACTGCCTACATGCTATACGTGTAGCATATTTCAAGTTTGTAGCTAATCTGGAAGTTGACAAGCATTACTGTCAGTGCGCAAGCCTTTTTTTCGGAGGGTTTTTAGGGCTAAAAATTTAAAAATTGTACTTTTTGGAATTTTCCTGTGGCTTACTGCCAAAATGCTATACATGTAGCATATTTCAAGTTTCAAGCTAATCTGGAAGTGGACAAGCATTAATGCCAGTGAGTGAGCGCTTTTTGGGGAGGTTTTTAGGGCTAAAAATTTAAAAAACGTACTTTTTGTAATTTTCCTGTTGTTTACAGCCTAAAAGCTATACGTGTAGCGTATTTCAAGTTTCTAGTTAATCTGGAAGTTGACAAACATTAATGCCAGTGAGTCAGCCCTTTTTCGGTGGGTTTTTAGGCCTTAAATTTAGAAAATGTACTTTTTGGAATTTTCCTGTGGTTTACTGCCTAAATGCTATACGTGTAGCATATTTCAAGTTTCTAGCTAATCTGGAAGTTGACAAACATTAATGCCAGTGAGTCAGCCCTTTTTCGGTGGGTTTTGAGGGCTAAAAATTTAGAAAATGTACTTTTTGGAATTTTCCTGTGGTTTACTGCCTAAATGCTATACGTGTAGCATATTTCAAGTTTCTAGCTAATCTGGAAGTGGACAAGCATTAATGTCAGTGAGTGAGCCCCTTTTCGGGGGGTTTTTAGGGCTAAACATTTTTAAAATGAACTTTTTGGAATTTTCCTGTGGTTTACAGCCTAAAAGCTATACGTGTAGCATATTTCAAGTTTCTAGCTCATCTGGAAGTTGACAAACATTAATGTCAGTGAGTCAGCCCTTTTTGGGAAGGTTTTTAGGGCTAAAAATTTAAAAAATGTACTTTTTGGAATTTAGCTGTAGTGTACTGCCTAAATGCTAAACGTGTAGCATATTTCAAGTTTGTAGCTAATCTGGAAGTTGACAAACAATAATGTCAGTGAGTCAACCCTTTTTCGGGGGGTTTTTAGGGCTAAAAATTAAAAAAATGTACTTTTTGGAATTTTCCTGTGGTTTCCAGCCTAAAATTTATACGTGTAGCATATTTCAAGTTTCTACCTCATCTGGATGTGGACAAACATTAATGTCAGTGAGTCAGCCTTTTTTGGGGGGGTTTTTAGGGCTAAAGATTTTAAAAATGTACTTTTTGGAATTTTCCTGTGGTTTACTGCCTAAAAGCTATACGTGTAGCATATTTCAAGTTTCTAGCTAATCTGGAAGTTGACAAACATAAATGTCAGTGAGTCAGCCCTTTTTGGAGGGGTTTTTAGGGCTAAAAATTTAAAAAATGTACTTTTTGGAATTTTCCTGTGGTTTACTGCCTAAATGCTATATGTGTAGCATATTTCAAGTTTCTAGCTAATATGGAAGTGGACAAACATTAATGCCAGTGAGTCAGCCATTTTTCGGTGGGTTTTTAGGGCTAAAAATTTAGAAAATGTACTTTTTGGAATTTTCTTGTGGTTTACTGCCTAAATGCTATATGTGTAGCATATTTAAAGTTTCTAGCTAATCTGGAAGTTGACAAACATTAATGCCAGTGAGTCAGCCATTTTTCGGTGAGTTTTGAGGGCTAAAAATTTAGAAAATGTACTCTTTGGAATTTTCCTGTGGTTTACTGCCTAAATGCTATACGTGTAGCATATTTCAAGTTTCTAGCTAATCTGGAAGTGGACAAGCATTGATGTCAGTGAGTGAGTTCTTTTTCGGGGGGGTTTTAGGGCTAAACATTTTAAAAATGTACTTTTTGGAATTTTCCTGTGGTTTACAGCCAAAAAGCTATACGTGTAGCATATTTCAAGTTTCTAGCTCATCTGGAAGTTGACAAACATTAATGTCAGTGAGTCAGCCCTTTTTGGGAAGGTTTTTAGGGCTAAAAATTTAAAAAATGTGCTTTTTGGTATTTAGCTGTAGTGTACTGCCTAAATGCTAAACGTGTAGCATATTTCAAGTTTGTAGCTAATCTGCAAGTTGACAAACAATAATGTCAGTGAGTCAACCCTTTTTCGGGGGGTTTTTAGGACTAAAAATTAAAAAAATGTACTTTTTGGAATTTTCCTGTGGTTTACTGCCTAAATGCTATACGTGTAGCATATTTCAAGTTTCTAGCTAATCTGGAAGTTGACAAACATTAATGTCAGTGAGTGAGCCCTTTTTCGGGGGGTTTTTAGGGCTAAAAATTTAGAAAATGTACTTTTTGGAATTATCCTGTGGTTTACTGCCTAAATGCTATACGTGTAGCATATTTCAAGTCTCTAGCTGATCTGGAAGTGGACAAGCATTAATGCCAGTGAGTGAGCCCTTTTTGGGGAGGTTTTTAGGGCTAAAAATTTAAAAAACGTACTTTTTGTAATTTTCCTGTTGTTTACAGCCTAAAAGCTATACGTGTAGCGTATTTCAAGTTTCTAGTTAATCTGGAAGTTGACAAACATTAATGCCAGTGAGTCAGCCCTTTTTCGGTGGGTTTTTAGGGCTAAAAATTTAGAAAATGTACTTTTTGGAATTTTCCTGTGGTTTACTGCCTAAATGCTATACGTGTAGCATATTTCAAGTTTCTAGCTAATCTGGAAGTTGACAAACATTAATGCCAGTGAGTCAGCCCTTTTTCGGTGGGTTTTGAGGGCTAAAAATTTAGAAAATGTACTTTTTGGAATTTTCCTGTGGTTTACTGCCTAAATGCTATACGTGTAGCATATTTCAAGTTTCTAGCTAATCTGGAAGTGGACAAGCATTGATGTCAGTGAGTGAGTTCTTTTTCGGTGGGGTTTTAGGGCTAAACATTTTAAAAATGTACTTTTTGGAATTTTCCTGTGGTTTACATCCAAAAAGCTATACGTGTAGCATATTTCAAGTTTCTAGCTCATCTGGAAGTTGACAAACATTAATGTCAGTGAGTCAGCCCTTTTTGGGAAGGTTTTTAGGGCTAAAAATTTAAAAAATGTACTTTTTGGAATTTAGCTGTAGTGTACTGCCTAAATGCTAAACGTGTAGCATATTTCAAGTTTGTAGCTAATCTGGAAGTTGACAAACAATAATGTCAGTGAGTCAACCCTTTTTCGGGGGGTTTTTAGGGCTAAAAATTAAAAAATGTACTTTTTGGAATTTTCCTGTGGTTTCCAGCCTAAAATTTATACGTGTAGCATATTTCAAGTTTCTACCTCATCTGGATGTGGACAAACATTAATGTCAGTGAGTCAGCCTTTTTGGGGGGTTTTTAGGGCTAAAGATTTTAAAAATGTACTTTTTGGAATTTTCCTGTGGTTTACTGCCTAAAAGCTATATGTGTAGCATATTTCAAGTTTCTAGCTAATCTGGAAGTTGACAAACATAAATGTCAGTGAGTCAGCCCTTTTTGGAGGGGTTTTTAGGGCTAAAAATTTAAAAAATGTACTTTTTGGAATTTTCCTGTGGTTTACTGCCTTAATGCTAAAAGTGTAGCATATTTCAAGTTTCTACCTCATCTGGAAGTGGACAAGCATCAATGTCAGTGAGTGAGCCCTTTTTCGGGGGGTTTTTAGGGCTAAAAATTTTAAAAATATACTTTTTGGAATCCTCCTGCGGTTTACAGCCAAAAAGATATACGTGTAGCATATTTCAAGTTTCTAGCTAATCTGGAGTTGACAAACATTAATGTCAGTGAGTAAGCCCTTTATGGGGATGGTTTTTAAGGCTAAAAATTTACAAAACGTACTTTTTGGAATTTTCCTATGGTTTACTGCATAAATGCTAAACGAGTAGCATATTTCAAGTTTGTAGCTAATCTAGAAGTTGACAAACATTAATGTCAGTGAGTCAGCCCTTTTTGGGGGTTTTTAGGGTTAAAAACTTAAAAAATGTACTTTTTTGAATTCTCCTATGGTTTACTGCCTCAATGCTATACGTGTAGCATATTTCAAGTTTCTACCTCATCTGGAAGTGGACAAGCATTAATGTCAGTGAGTGAACCATTTTTCTGGGGGTTTTTAGGGCTAAAAATTTAAAAAATGTAGTTTTTGGATTTTTCCTGTGGTTTGCTGCCTCAATGCAATACGTGTAGCATATTTCAAGTTTCTACCTCATCTGGATGTGGACAAACATTAATGTCAGTGAGTGAGCCATTTTTGGGGGGGTTTTTTAGGGCTAAAAATTTTAAAACTGTACTTTTTGGAATTATCCTGTGGTTTACAGCCTAAAAGTTATACGTGTAGCATATTTCAAGTTTCTAGCTAATCTGGAAGTTGACCAACATTAATGTCAGTGAGTCAGCCCTTTTTGGGGGGGGGGTTTTAGGGCTAAAAATTAAAAATTGTACTTTTTGGAATTTCCCTGTAGTTTACTGCCTAAATGCTATATGTGTAGCATTTTTCCAGTTTCTAGCTAATCTGGAAGTGGACAAACATTAATGTCAGTGAGTCAACCCTTTTTCGGGGGGTTTTTAGGGCTAAAAATTAAAAAAATGCACTTTTTGGAATCCTCCTGTGGTTTACAGCCTAAAAGCTATACGTGTAGCGTATTTCAAGTTTCTAGCTAATCTGGAAGTTGACAAACATTAATGCCAGTGAGTCAGCCCTTTTTCGGTGGGTTTTGAGGGCTAAAAATTTAGAAAATGTACTTTTTGGAATTTCCCTGTGGTTTACTGCCTAAATGCTATACGTGTAGCATATTTCAAGTTTGTAGCTAATCTGGAAGTTGACAAGCATTACTGTCAGTGCGCAAGCCTTTTTTTCGGAGGGTTTTTAGGGCTAAAAATTTAAAAATTGTACTTTTTGGAATTTTCCTGTGGCTTACTACCAAAATGCTATACATGTAGCATATTTCAAGTTTCAAGCTAATCTGGAAGTGGACAAGCATTAATGCCAGTGAGTGTGCTCTTTTTGGGGAGGTTTTTAGGGCTAAAAATTTAAAAAACGTACTTTTTGTAATTTTCCTGTTGTTTACAGCCTAAAAGCTATACGTGTAGCGTATTTCAAGTTTCTAGTTAATCTGGAAGTTGACAAACATTAATGCCAGTGAGTCAGCCCTTTTTCGGTGGGTTTTTAGGCCTTAAATTTAGAAAATGTACTTTTTGGAATTTTCCTGTGGTTTACTGCCTAAATGCTATACGTGTAGCATATTTCAAGTTTCTAGCTAATCTGGAAGTTGACAAACATTAATGCCAGTGAGTCAGCCCTTTTTCGGTGGGTTTTGAGGGCTAAAAATTTAGAAAATGTACTTTTTGGAATTTTCCTGTGGTTTACTGCCTAAATGCTATACGTGTAGCATATTTCAAGTTTCTAGCTAATCTGGAAGTGGACAAGCATTAATGTCAGTGAGTGAGCCCCTTTTCGGGGGGTTTTTAGGGCTAAACATTTTTAAAATGAACTTTTTGGAATTTTCCTGTGGTTTACAGCCTAAAAGCTATACGTGTAGCATATTTCAAGTTTCTAGCTCATCTGGAAGTTGACAAACATTAATGTCAGTGAGTCAGCCCTTTTTGGGAAGGTTTTTAGGGCTAAAAATTTAAAAAATGTACTTTTTGGAATTTAGCTGTAGTGTACTGCCAAAATGCTAAACGTGTAGCATATTTCAAGTTTGTAGCTAATCTGGAAGTTGACAAACAATAATGTCAGTGAGTCAACCCTTTTTCGGGGGGTTTTTAGGGCTAAAAATTAAAAAAATGTACTTTTTGGAATTTTCCTGTGGTTTCCAGCCTAAAATTTATACGTGTAGCATATTTCAAGTTTCTACCTCATCTGGATGTGGACAAACATTAATGTCAGTGAGTCAGCCTTTTTTGGGGGGGTTTTTAGGGCTAAAGATTTTAAAAATGTACTTTTTGGAATTTTCCTGTGGTTTACTGCCTAAAAGCTATACGTGTAGCATATTTCAAGTTTCTAGCTAATCTGGAAGTTGACAAACATAAATGTCAGTGAGTCAGCCCTTTTTGGAGGGGTTTTTAGGGCTAAAAATTTAAAAAATGTACTTTAAGGAATTTTCCTGTGGTTTACTGCCTAAATGCTAAAAGTGTAGCATATTTCAAGTTTCTACCTCATCTGGAAGTGGACAAGCATCAATGTCAGTGAGTGAGCCCTTTTTCGGGGGGTTTTTAGGGCTAAAAATTTTAAAAATATACTTTTTGGAATCCTCCTGCGGTTTACAGCCAAAAAGATATACGTGTAGCATATTTCAAGTTTCTAGCTAATCTGGAGTTGACAAACATTAATGTCAGTGAGTAAGCCCTTTTTGGGGATGGTTTTTAAGGCTAAAAATTTACAAAACGTACTTTTTGGAACTTTCCTATGGTTTACTGCATAAATGCTAAACGAGTAGCATATTTCAAGTTTGTAGCTAATCTAGAAGTTGACAAACATTAATGTCAGTGAGTCAGCCATTTTTGGGGGTTTTTAGGGTTAAAAACTTAAAAAATGTACTTTTTTGAATTCTCCTATGGTTTACTGCCTCAATGCTATACGTGTAGCATATTTCAAGTTTCTACCTCATCTGGAAGTGGACAAGCATTAATGTCAGTGAGTGAAACACTTTTCTGGGGGTTTTTAGGGCTAAAAATTTAAAAAATATAGTTTTTGGATTTTTCCTGTGGTTTGCTGCCTCAATGCAATACGTGTAGCATATTTCAAGTTTCTACCTCATCTGGATGTGGACAAACATTAATGTCAGTGAGTGAGCCCTTTTTGGGGAGGTTTTTTAGGGCTAAAAATTTTAAAACTGTACTTTTTGGAATTATCCTGTGGTTTACAGCCTAAAAGTTATACGTGTAGCATATTTCAAGTTTCTAGCTAATCTGGAAGTTGACCAACATTAATGTCAGTGAGTCAGCCCTTTTTGGGGGGGGGGTTTTAGGGCTAAAAATTAAAAATTGTACTTTTTGGAATTTTCCTGTAGTTTACTGCCTAAATGCTATATGTGTAGCATTTTTCAAGTTTCTAGCTAATCTGGAAGTGGACAAACATTAATGTCAGTGAGTCAACCCTTTTTCGGGGGGTTTTTAGGGCTAAAAATTAAAAAAATGCACTTTTTGGAATCCTCCTGTGGTTTACAGCCTAAAAGCTATACGTGTAGCGTATTTCAAGTTTCTAGCTAATCTGGAAGTTGACAAACATTAATGCCAGTGAGTCAGCCCTTTTTCGGTGGGTTTTGAGGGCTAAAAATTTAGAAAATGTACTTTTTGGAATTTCCCTGTGGTTTACTGCCTAAATGCTATACGTGTAGCATATTTCAAGTTTGTAGCTAATCTGGAAGTTGACAAGCATTACTGTCAGTGCGCAAGCCTTTTTTTCGGAGGGTTTTTAGGGCTAAAAATTTAAAAATTGTACTTTTTGGAATTTTCCTGTGGCTTACTGCCAAAATGCTATACATGTAGCATATTTCAAGTTTCAAGCTAATCTGGAAGTGGACAAGCATTAATGCCAGTGAGTGAGCCCCTTTTCGGGGGGTTTTTAGGGCTAAACATTTTTAAAATGAACTTTTTGGAATTTTCCTGTGGTTTACAGCCTAAAAGCTATACGTGTAGCATATTTCAAGTTTCTAGCTCATCTGGAAGTTGACAAACATTAATGTCAGTGAGTCAGCCCTTTTTGGGAAGGTTTTTAGGGCTAAAAATTTTAAAAATGTACTTTTTGGAATCTAGCTGTAGTGTACTGCCTAAATGCTAAACGTGTAGCATATTTCAAGTTTCTAGCTAATCTGGAAGTGGACAAGCATTAATGTCAGTGAGTGAGCCCCTTTTCGGGGGGTTTTTAGGGCTAAACATTTTTAAAATGAACTTTTTGGAATTTTCCTGTGGTTTACAGCCTAAAAGCTATACGTGTAGCATATTTCAAGTTTCTAGCTCATCTGGAAGTTGACAAACATTAATGTCAGTGAGTCAGCCCTTTTTGGGAAGGTTTTTAGGGCTAAAAATTTAAAAAATGTACTTTTTGGAATTTAGCTGTAGTGTACTGCCTAAATGCTAAACGTGTAGCATATTTCAAGTTTGTAGCTAATCTGGAAGTTGACAAACAATAATGTCAGTGAGTCAACCCTTTTTCGGGGGGTTTTTAGGGCTAAAAATTAAAAAAATGTACTTTTTGGAATTTTCCTGTGGTTTCCAGCCTAAAATTTATACGTGTAGCATATTTCAAGTTTCTACCTCATCTGGATGTGGACAAACATTAATGTCAGTGAGTCAGCCTTTTTTGGGGGGGTTTTTAGGGCTAAAGATTTTAAAAATGTACTTTTTGGAATTTTCCTGTGGTTTACTGCCTAAAAGCTATACGTGTAGCATATTTCAAGTTTCTAGCTAATCTGGAAGTTGACAAACATAAATGTCAGTGAGTCAGCCCTTTTTGGAGGGGTTTTTAGGGCTAAAAATTTAAAAAATGTACTTTTTGGAATTTTCCTGTGGTTTACTGCCTAAATGCTAAAAGTGTAGCATATTTCAAGTTTCTACCTCATCTGGAAGTGGACAAGCATCAATGTCAGTGAGTGAGCCCTTTTTCGGGGGGTTTTTAGGGCTAAAAATTTTAAAAATATACTTTTTGGAATCCTCCTGCGGTTTACAGCCAAAAAGATATACGTGTAGCATATTTCAAGTTTCTAGCTAATCTGGAGTTGACAAACATTAATGTCAGTGAGTAAGCCCTTTTTGGGGATGGTTTTTAAGGCTAAAAATTTACAAAACGTACTTTTTGGAATTTTCCTATGGTTTACTGCATAAATGCTAAACGAGTAGCATATTTCAAGTTTGTAGCTAATCTAGAAGTTGACAAACATTAATGTCAGTGAGTCAGCCCTTTTTGGGGGTTTTTAGGGTTAAAAACTTAAAAAATGTACTTTTTTGAACTCTCCTATGGTTTACTGCCTCAATGCTATACGTGTAGCATATTTCAAGTTTCTACCTCATCTGGAAGTGGACAAGCATTAATGTCAGTGAGTGAACCATTTTTCTGGGGGTTTTTAGGGCTAAAAATTTAAAAAATATAGTTTTTGGATTTTTCCTGTGGTTTGCTGCCTCAATGCAATACGTGTAGCATATTTCAAGTTTCTACCTCATCTGGATGTGGACAAACATTAATGTCAGTGAGTGAGCCATTTTTGGGGGGGGTTTTTTAGGGCTAAAAATTTTAAAACTGTACTTTTTGGAATTATCCTGTGGTTTACAGCCTAAAAGTTATACGTGTAGCATATTTCAAGTTTCTAGCTAATCTGGAAGTTGACAAACATTAATGCCAGTGAGTCAGCCCTTTTTCGGTGGGTTTTGAGGGCTAAAAATTTAGAAAATGTACTTTTTGGAATTTCCCTGTGGTTTACTGCCTAAATGCTATACGTGTAGCATATTTCAAGTTTGTAGCTAATCTGGAAGTTGACAAGCATTACTGTCAGTGCGCAAGCCTTTTTTTCGGAGGGTTTTTAGGGCTAAAAATTTAAAAAATGTACTTTTTGGAATTTTCCTGTGGCTTACTGCCAAAATGCTATACATGTAGCATATTTCAAGTTTCAAGCTAATCTGGAAGTGGACATACATTAATGTCAGTGAGTCAGCCCTTTTTCGGAGGGTTCTTAGGGCTAAAAATTTAGAAAATGTACTTTTTGGAATTTTCCTGTGGTTTACTGCCTAAATGCTATACGTGTAGCATATTTCAAGTTTCTAGCTAATCTGGAAGTTGACAAACATTAATGTCAGTGTGTCAGCCCTTTTTGGGGGGGTTTTTAGAGCTAAAAATTTAAAAAATGTACTTTTTGGAATTTTCCTGTGGCTTTCTGTCTAAATGCTATAGGTGTAGCATATTTCAAGTTTCTACTTCATCTGGAAGTGGAGAAGCATTAATCTCAGTGAGTGAGCCCTTTTTCGGAGGGTTTTTATGGCTAAAAAATTTAAAAATGTACTTTTTTGAATTTTCATGTGGTTTACAGCCTAAACAATATACGTGTAGCATATTTCAAGTTTCTAGCTAATCTGGAAGTTGACAAACATTAATGTCAGTGAGTCAGTCCTTTTTGGGGGGGTTTTTAGGGCTAAAAATTTTAAAAATGTACTTTTTATAATCCTCCTGTGGTTTACAGCCTAAAAGCTATACGTGTAGCATATTTCAAGATTCTAGCTAATCTGAAAGTTGACAAACATTAATGACAGTGAGTGTTTTTAGGGCTAAAAATTTAAAAAGTGCACTTTTTTTAATTTTCCTGTGGTTTACTGCCTAAATGCTATATGTGTAGCATATTTCAAGTTTCTAGCTAATATGGAAGTGGACAAACATTAATGTCAGTGAGTCAACCCTTTTTCGGAGGGTTCTTAGGGCTAAAAATTAAAAAAATGTACTTTTTGTAATTTTCCTGTGGTTTACAGCCTAAAAGCTATACGTGTAGCATATTTCAAGTTTCAAGCTAATCTGGAAGTGGACAAACATTAATGTCAGTGAGTCAGCTCTTTTTCGGAGGGTTCTTAGGGCTAAAAATTTAGAAAATGTACTTTTTGGAATTTTCCTGTGGTTTACTGCCTAAATGCTATACGTGTAGCATATTTCAAGTTTCTAGCTAATCTGGAAGTTGACAAACATTAATGTCAGTGAGTCAGCCCTTTATCGGGGGGTTTTTAGGGCTAAACATTTTTAAAATGAACTTTTTGGAATTTTCCTGTGGTTTACAGCCTAAAAGCTATACGTGTAGCATATTTCAAGTTTCTAGCTCATCTGGAAGTTCACAAACATTAATGTCAGTGAGTCAGCCCTTTTTGGGAAGGTTTTTAGGGCTAAAAATTTAAAAAATGTACTTTTTGGTATTTAGCTGTAGTGTACTGCCTAAATGCTAAACGTGTAGCATATTTCAAGTTTGTAGCTAATCTGGAAGTTGACAAACAATAATGTCAGTGAGTCAACCCTTTTTCGGGGGGTTTTTAGGACTAAAAATTAAAAAAATGTACTTTTTGGAATTTTCCTGTGGTTTACTGCCTAAATGCTATACGTGTAGCATATTTCAAGTTTCTAGCTAATCTGGAAGTGGACAAGCATTAATGTCAGTGAGTGAGCCCTTTTTCGGGGGGTTTTTAGGGCTAAAAATTTAGAAAATGTACTTTTTGGAATTATCCTGTGGTTTACTGCCTAAATGCTATACGTGTAGAATATTTCAAGTTTCTAGCTGATCTGGAAGTGGACAAGCATTAATGCCAGTGAGTGAGCCCTTTTTGGGGAGGTTTTTAGGGCTAAAAATTTAAAAAACGTACTTTTTGTAATTTTCCTGTTGTTTACAGCCTAAAAGCTATACGTGTAGCGTATTTCAAGTTTCTAGTTAATCTGGAAGTTGACAAACATTAATGCCAGTGAGTCAGCCCTTTTTCGGTGGGTTTTTAGGGCTAAAAATTTAGAAAATGTACTTTTTGGAATTTTCCTGTGGTTTACTGCCTAAATGCTATACGTGTAGCATATTTCAAGTTTCTAGCTAATCTGAAAGTTGACAAACCTTAATGCCAGTGAGTCAGCCCTTTTTCGGTGGGTTTTGAGGGCTAAAAATTTTGAAAATGTACTTTTTGGAATTTTCCTGTGGTTTACTGCCTAAATGCTATACGTGTAGCATATTTCAAGTTTCTAGCTAATCTGAAAGTGGACAAGCATTAATGTCAGTGAGTGAGCCCCTTTTCGGGGAGTTTTTAGGGCTAAACATTTTTTAAATGAACTTTTTGGAATTTTCCTGTGGTTTACAGCCTAAAAGCTATACGTGTAGCATATTTCAAGTTTCTAGCTCATCTGGAAGTTGACAAACATTAATGTCAGTGAGTCAGCCCTTTTTGGGAAGGTTTTTAGGGCTAAAAATTTAAAAAACGTACTTTTTGGAATTCAGCTGTAGTGTACTGCCTAAATGCTAAACGTGTAGCATATTTCAAGTTTGTAGCTAATCTGGAAGTTGACAAACAATAATGTCAGTGAGTCAACCCTTTTTCGGGGGGTTTTTAGGGCTAAAAATTAAAAAAATGTACTTTTTGGAATTTTCCTGTGGTTTCCAGCCTAAAATTTATACGTGTAGCATATTTCAAGTTTCTACCTCATCTGGATGTGGACAAACATTAATGTCAGTGAGTCAGCCTTTTTTGGGGGGGTTTTTAGGGCTAAAGATTTTAAAAATGTACTTTTTGGAATTTTCCTGTGGTTTACTGCCTAAAAGCTATACGTGTAGCATATTTCAAGTTTCTACCTACTCTGGAAGTTGACAAACATAAATGTCAGTGAGTCAGCCCTTTTTGGAGGGGTTTTTAGGGCTAAAAATTTAAAAAATGTACTTTAAGGAATTTTCCTGTGGTTTACTGCCTAAATGCTAAAAGTGTAGCATATTTCAAGTTTCTACCTCATCTGGAAGTGGACAAGCATCAATGTCAGTGAGTGAGCCCTTTTTCGGGGGGTTTTTAGGGCTAAAAATTTTAAAAATATACTTTTTGGAATCCTCCTGCGGTTTACAGCCAAAAAGATATACGTGTAGCATATTTCAAGTTTCTAGCTAATCTGGAGTTGACAAACATTAATGTCGGTGAGTAAGCCCTTTTTGGGGATGGTTTTTAAGGCTAAAAATTTACAAAACGTACTTTTTGGAATTTTCCTATGGTTTACTGCATAAATGCTAAACGAGTAGCATATTTCAAGTTTGTAGCTAATCTAGAAGTTGACAAACATTAATGTCAGTGAGTCAGCCCTTTTTGGGGGTTTTTAGGGTTAAAAACTTAAAAAATGTACTTTTTTTAATTCTCCTATGGTTTACTGCCTCAATGCTATACGTGTAGCATATTTCAAGTTTCTACCTCATCTGGAAGTGGACAAGCATTAATGTCAGTGAGTGAACCATTTTTCTGGGGTTTTTAGGGCTAAAAATTTAAAAAATATAGTTTTTGGATTTTTCCTGTGGTTTGCTGCCTCAATGCAATACGTGTAGCATATTTCAAGTTTCTACCTCATCTGGATGTGGACAAACATTAATGTCAGTGAGTGAGCCATTTTTGGGGGGGTTTTTTAGGGCTAAAAATTTTAAAACTGTACTTTTTGGAATTATCCTGTGGTTTACAGCCTAAAAGTTATACGTGTAGCATATTTCAAGTTTCTAGCTAATCTGGAAGTTAACCAACATTAATGTCAGTGAGTCAGCCCTTTTATGGGGGGGTTTTAGGGCTAAAAATTAAAAATTGTACTTTTTGGAATTTTCCTGTAGTTTACTGCCTAAATGCTATATGTGTAGCATTTTTCCAGTTTCTAGCTAATCTGGAAGTGGACAAACATTAATGTCAGTGAGTCAACCCTTTTTCGGGGGGTTTTTAGGGCTAAAAATTAAAAAAATGCACTTTTTGGAATCCTCCTGTGGTTTACAGCCTAAAAGCTATACGTGTAGCGTATTTCAAGTTTCTAGCTAATCTGGAAGTTGACAAACATTAATGCCAGTGAGTCAGCCCTTTTTCGGTGGGTTTTGAGGGCTAAAAATTTAGAAAATGTACTTTTTGGAATTTCCCTGTGGTTTACTGCCTAAATGCTATACGTGTAGCATATTTCAAGTTTGTAGCTAATCTGGAAGTTGACAAGCATTACTGTCAGTGCGCAAGCCTTTTTTTCGGAGGGTTTTTAGGGCTAAAAATTTAAAAAATGTACTTTTTGGAATTTTCCTGTGGCTTACTGCCAAAATGCTATACATGTAGCATATTTCAAGTTTCAAGCTAATCTGGAAGTGGACAAACATTAATGTCAGTGAGTCAGCCCTTTTTGGGAAGGTTTTTAGGGCTAAAAATTAAAAAAATGTACTTTTTGGAATTTTCCTGTGGTTTACAGCCTAAAAGCTTTACGTGTAGCATATTTCAAGTTTCTAGCTAATCTGGAAGTTGACAAACATTAATGTCAGTGAGTCAGCCCTTTTTCGGAGGATTCTTAGGGCTAAAAATTTAGAAAATGTACTGTTTGGAATTTTCCTGTGGTTTACTGCCTAAATGCTATACGTGTAGCATATTTCAAGTTTCTAGCTAATCTGGAAGTTGACAAACATTAATGTCAGTGTGTCAGCCCTTTTTGGGGGGGTTTTTAGAGCTAAAAATTTAAAAAATGTACTTTTTGGAATTTTCCTGTGGCTTTCTGTCTAAATGCTATAGGTGTAGCATATTTCAAGTTTCTACTTCATCTGGAAGTGGAGAAGCATTAATGTCAGTGAGTGAGCCCTTTTTCGGAGGGTTTTTATGGCTAAAAAATTTAAAAATGTACTTTTTTGAATTTTCCTGTGGTTTACAGCCTAAACAATATACGTGTAGCATATTTCAAGTTTCTAGCTAATCTGGAAGTTGACAAACATTAATGTCAGTGAGTCAGTCCTTTTTGGGGGGGTTTTTAGGGCTAAAAATTTTAAAAATGTACTTTTTATAACCCTCCTGTGGTTTACAGCCTAAAAGCTATACGTGTAGCATATTTCAAGTTTCTAGCTAATCTGAAAGTTGACAAACATTAATGACAGTGAGTCAACCCTTCTTCGTGGGGTTTTTAGGGCTAAAAATTTAAAAAGTGCACTTTTTTTAATTTTCCTGTGGTTTACTGCCTAAATGCTATATGTGTAGCATATTTCAAGTTTCTAGCTAATATGGAAGTGGACAAACATTAATGTCAGTGAGTCAACCCTTTTTCGGAGGGTTCTTAGGGCTAAAAATTTAGAAAATGTACTTTTTGGAATTTTCCTGTGGTTTACTGCCTAAATGCTATACGTGTAGCATATTTCAAGTTTCTAGCTAATCTGGAAGTTGACAAACATTAATGTCAGTGAGTCAGCCCTTAATCGGGGGGTTTTTAGGGCTAAACATTTTTAAAATGAACTTTTTGGAATTTTCCTGTGGTTTACAGCCTAAAAGCTATACGTGTAGCATATTTCAAGTTTCTAGCTCGTCTGGAAGTTCACAAACATTAATGTCAGTGAGTCAGCCCTTTTTGGGAAGGTTTTTAGGGCTAAAAATTAAAAAAATGTACTTTTTGGAATTTTCCTGTGGTTTACAGCCGAAAAGCTATACGTGTAGCATATTTCCAGTTTCAAGCTAATCTGGAAGTTGACAAACATTAATGTCAGTGAGTCAGCCCTTTTTCGGAGGGTTCTTAGGGCTAAAAATTTAGAAAATGTACTGTTTGGAATTTTCCTGTGGTTTACTGCCTAAATGCTATACGTGTAGCATATTTCAAGTTTCAAGCTAATCTGGAAGTGGACAAACATTAATGTCAGTGAGTCAGGTCTTTTTAGGAGGGTTTTTAGGGCTAAACATTTTTAAAATGAACTTTTTGGAATTTTCCTGTGGTTTACAGCCTAAAAGCTATACGTGTAGCATATTTCAAGTTTCTAGCTCATCTGGAAGTTAACAAACATTAATGTCAGTGAGTCAGCCCTTTTTGGGAAGGTTTTTAGGGCTAACAATTTTAAAAATGTACTTTTTATAATCCTCCTGTGGTTTACAGCCTAAAAGCTATACGTGTAGCATATTTCAAGTTTCTACCTAATCTGGAAGTTGACAAACATTAATGTCAGTGAGTCAACCCTTTTTCGTGGGGTTATTAGGGCTAGAAATTTAAAAAGTGCACTTTTTTTAATTTTCCTGTGGTTTACTGCCTAAATGCTATATGTGTAGCATATTTCAAGTTTCTAGCTAATATGGAAGTGGACAAACATTAATGCCAGTGAGTCAGCCCTTTTTCGGTGGGTTTTTAGGGCTAAAAATTTAGAAAATGTACTTTTTGGAATTTTCTTGTGGTTTACCGCCTAAATGCTATATGTGTAGCATATTTAAAGTTTCTAGCTAATCTGGAAGTTGACAAACATTAATGCCAGTGAGTCAGCCATTTTTCGGTGAGTTTTGAGGGCTAAAAATTTAGAAAATGTACTCTTTGGAATTTTCCTGTGGTTTACTGCCTAAATGCTATACGTGTAGCATATTTCAAGTTTCTAGCTAATCTGGAAGTGGACAAGCATTAATGTCAGTGAGTGAGTTCTTTTTCGGGGGGTTTTTAGGGCTAAACATTTTAAAAATGAACTTTGTGGAATTTTCCTGTGGTTTACAGCCAAAAAGCTATACGTGTAGCATATTTCAAGTTTCTAGCTCATCTGGAAGTTGACAAACATTAATGTCAGTGAGTCAGCCCTTTTTGGGAAGGTTTTTAGGGCTAAAAATTTAAAAAATGTGCTTTTTGGTATTTAGCTGTAGTGTACTGCCTAAATGCTAAACGTGTAGCATATTTCAAGTTTGTAGCTAATCTGCAAGTTGACAAACAATAATGTCAGTGAGTCAACCCTTTTTCGGGGGGTTTTTAGGACTAAAAATTAAAAAAATGTACTTTTTGGAATTTTCCTTTGGTTTACTGCCTAAATGCTATACGTGTAGCATATTTCAAGTTTCTAGCTAATCTGGAAGTGGACAAGCATTAATGTCAGTGAGTGAGCCCTTTTTCGGGGGGTTTTTAGGGCTAAAAATTTAGAAAATGTACTTTTTGGAATTATCCTGTGGTTTACTGCCTAAATGCTATACGTGTAGCATATTTCAAGTTTCTAGCTGATCTGGAAGTGGACAAGCATTAATGCCAGTGAGTGAGCCCTTTTTGGGGAGGTTTTTAGGGCTAAAAATTTAAAAAACGTACTTTTTGTAATTTTCCTGTTGTTTACAGCCTAAAAGCTATACGTGTAGCGTATTTCAAGTTTCTAGTTAATCTGGAAGTTGACAAACATTAATGCCAGTGAGTCAGCCCTTTTTCGGTGGGTTTTTAGGGCTAAAAATTTAGAAAATGTACTTTTTGGAATTTTCCTGTGGTTTACTGCCTAAATGCTATACGTGTAGCATATTTCAAGTTTCTAGCTAATCTGGAAGTTGACAAACATTAATGCCAGTGAGTCAGCCCTTTTTCGGTGGGTTTTGAGGGCTAAAAATTTAGAAAACGTACTTTTTGGAATTTTCCTGTTGTTTACTGCCTAAATGCTATACGTGTAGCATAATTCAAGTTTCTAGCTAATCTGGAAGTGGACAAGCATTAATGTCAGTGAGTGAGCCCCTTTTCGGGGGGTTTTTAGGGCTAAACATTTTTAAAATGAATTTTTGGAATTTTCCTGTGGTTTACAGCCTAAAAGCTATACGTGTAGCATATTTCAAGTTTCTAGCTCATCTGGAAGTTGACAAACATTAATGTCAGTGAGTCAGCCCTTTTTGGGAAGGTTTTTAGGGCTAAAAATTTAAAAAATGTACTTTTTGGCATTTAGCTGTAGTGTACTGCCTAAATGCTAAACGTGTAGCATATTTCAAGTTTGTAGCTAATCTGGAAGTTGACAAACAATAATGTCAGTGAGTCAACCCTTTTTCGGGGGGTTTTTAGGGCTAAAAATTAAAAAAATGTACTTTTTGGAATTTTCCTGTGGTTTCCAGCCTAAAATTTATACGTGTAGCATATTTCAAGTTTCTACCTCATCTGGATGTGGACAAACATTAATGTCAGTGAGTCAGCCTTTTTTGGGGGGGTTTTTAGGGCTAAAGATTTTAAAAATGTACTTTTTGGAATTTTCCTGTGGTTTACTGCCTAAAAGCTATACGTGTAGCATATTTCAAGTTTCTAGCTAATCTGGAAGTTGACAAACATAAATGTCAGTGAGTCAGCCCTTTTTGGAGGGGTTTTTAGGGCTAAAAATTTAAAAAATGTACTTTTTGGAATTTTCCTGTGGTTTACTGCCTAAATGCTAAAAGTGTAGCATATTTCAAGTTTCTACCTCATCTGGAAGTGGACAAGCATCAATGTCAGTGAGTGAGCCCTTTTTCGGGGGGTTTTTAGGGCTAAAAATTTTAAAAATATACTTTTTGGAATCCTCCTGCGGTTTACAGCCAAAAAGATATACGTGTAGCATATTTCAAGTTTCTAGCTAATCTGGAGTTGACAAACATTAATGTCAGTGAGTAAGCCCTTTTTGGGGATGGTTTTTAAGGCTAAAAATTTACAAAACGTACTTTTTGGAATTTTCCTATGGTTTACTGCATAAATGCTAAACGAGTAGCATATTTCAAGTTTGTAGCTAATCTAGAAGTTGACAAACATTAATGTCAGTGAGTCAGCCCTTTTTGGGGGTTTTTAGGGTTAAAAACTTAAAAAATGTACTTTTTTGAATTCTCCTATGGTTTACTGCCTCAATGCTATACGTGTAGCATATTTCAAGTTTCTACCTCATCTGGAAGTGGACAAGCATTAATGTCAGTGAGTGAACCATTTTTCTGGGGGTTTTTAGGGCTAAAAATTTAAAAAATATAGTTTTTGGATTTTCCTGTGGTTTGCTGCCTCAATGCAATACGTGTAGCATATTTCAAGTTTCTACCTCATCTGGATGTGGACAAACATTAATGTCAGTGAGTGAGCCATTTTTGGGGGGGTTTTTTAGGGCTAAAAATTTTAAAACTGTACTTTTTGGAATTATCCTGTGGTTTACAGCCTAAAAGTTATACGTGTAGCATATTTCAAGTTTCTAGCTAATCTGGAAGTTGACCAACATTAATGTCAGTGAGTCAGCCCTTTTTGGGGGGGGGTTTTAGGGCTAAAAATTAAAAATTGTACTTTTTGGAATTTTCCTGTAGTTTACTGCCTAAATGCTATATGTGTAGCATTTTTCCAGTTTCTAGCTAATCTGGAAGTGGACAAACATTAATGTCAGTGAGTCAATCCTTTTTCGGGGGGTTTTTAGGGCTAAAAATTAAAAAAATGCACTTTTTGGAATCCTCCTGTGGTTTACAGCCTAAAAGCTATACGTGTAGCGTATTTCAAGTTTCTAGCTAATCTGGAAGTTGACAAACATTAATGCCAGTGAGTCAGCCCTTTTTCGGTGGGTTTTGAGGGCTAAAAATTTAGAAAATGTACTTTTTGGAATTTCCCTGTGGTTTACTGCCTAAATGCTATACGTGTAGCATATTTCAAGTTTCTAGCTAATCTGGAAGTTGACCAACATTAATGTCAGTGAGTCAGCCCTTTTTGGGGGGGGGTTTTAGGGCTAAAAATTAAAAATTGTACTTTTTGGAATTTTCCTGTAGTTTACTGCCTAAATGCTATATGTGTAGCATTTTTCCAGTTTCTAGCTAATCTGGAAGTGGACAAACATTAATGTCAGTGAGTCAATCCTTTTTCGGGGGGTTTTTAGGGCTAAAAATTAAAAAAATGCACTTTTTGGAATCCTCCTGTGGTTTACAGCCTAAAAGCTATACGTGTAGCGTATTTCAAGTTTCTAGCTAATCTGGAAGTTGACAAACATTAATGCCAGTGAGTCAGCCCTTTTTCGGTGGGTTTTGAGGGCTAAAAATTTAGAAAATGTACTTTTTGGAATTTCCCTGTGGTTTACTGCCTAAATGCTATACGTGTAGCATATTTCAAGTTTCTAGCTAATCTGGAAGTTGACAAACATTAATGTCAGTGAGTCAGCCCTTTTTCGGAGGGTTCTTAGGGCTAAAAATTAAAAAAATTTACTTTTTGTAATTTTCCTGTGGTTTACAGCCTAAAAGCTATACGTGTAGCATATTTCAAGTTTCTAGCTTATCTGGAAGTGGACAAGCATTACTGTCAGTGCGCAAGCCTTTTTTTCGGAGGGTTTTTAGGGCTAAAAATTTAAAAAATGTACTTTTTGGAATTTTCCTGTGGCTTACTGCCAAAATGCTATACATGTAGCATATTTCAAGTTTCAAGCTAATCTGGAAGTGGACATACATTAATGTCAGTGAGTCAGCCCTTTTTCGGAGGGTTCTTAGGGCTAAAAATTTAGAAAATGTACTTTTTGGAATTTTCCTGTGGTTTACTGCCTAAATGCTATACGTGTAGCATATTTCAAGTTTCTAGCTAATCTGGAAGTTGACAAACATTTATGTCAGTGAGTCAGCCCTTTTTCGGGGGGTTTTTAGGGCTAAACATTTTTAAAATGAACTTTTTGGAATTTTCCTGTGGTTTACAGCCTAAAAGCTATACGTGTAGCATATTTCAAGTTTCTAGCTCATCTGGAAGTTCACAAACATTAATGTCAGTGAGTCAGCCCTTTTTGGGAAGGTTTTTAGGGCTAAAAATTAAAAAAATGTACTTTTTGGAATTTTCCTGTGGTTTACAGCCGAAAAGCTATACGTGTAGCATATTTCCAGTTTCAAGCTAATCTGGAAGTTGAGAAACATTAATGTCAGTGAGTCAGCCCTTTTTCGGAGGTTTCTTAGGGCTAAAAATTTAGAAAATGTACTTTTTGGAATTTTCCTGTGGTTTACTGCCTAAATGCTATACGTGTAGCATATTTCAAGTTTCTAGCTAATCTGCAAGTTGACAAACATTAATGTCAGTGTGTCAGCCCTTTTTGGGGGGGTTTTTAGAGCTAAAAATTTAAAAAATGTACTTTTTGGAATTTTCCTGTGGCTTTCTGTCTAAATGCTATAGGTGTAGCATATTTCAAGTTTCTACTTCATCTGGAAGTGGAGAAGCATTAATGTCAGTGAGTGAGCCCTTTTTCGGAGGGTTTTTATGGCTAAAAAATTTAAAAATGTACTTTTTTGAATTTTCCTGTGGTTTACAGCCTAAACAATATACGTGTAGCATATTTCAAGTTTCTAGCTAATCTGGAAGTTGACAAACATTAATGTCAGTGAGTCAGTCCTTTTTGGGGGGGTTTTTAGGGCTAAAAATTTTAAAAATGTACTTTTTATAATCCTCCTGTGGTTTACAGCCTAAAAGCTATACGTGTAGCATATTTCAAGTTTCTAGCTAATCTGAAAGTTGACAAACATTAATGACAGTGAGTCAACCCTTTTTCGTGGGGTTTTTAGGGCTAAAAATTTAAAAAGTGCACTTTTTTTAATTTTCCTGTGGTTTACTGCCTAAATGCTATATGTGTAGCATATTTCAAGTTTCTGGCTAATATGGAAGTGGACAAACATTAATGTCAGTGAGTCAACCCTTTTTCGGAGGGTTTTTAGGGCTAAAAATTTAGAAAATGTACTTTTTGGAATTCTCCTGTGGTTTACTGCCTAAATGCTATACGTGTAGCATATTTCAAGTTTCTAGCTGATCTGGAAGAGGACAAGCATTAATGTCAGTGAGTGAGCCCTTTTTGGGGAGGTTCTTAGGGCTAAAAATTTAAAAACAGTACTTTTTTTAATTTTCCTGTTGTTTACAGCCTAAAAGCTATACGTGTAGCGTATTTCAAGTTTCTAGTTAATCTGGAAGTTGACAAACATTAATGCCAGTGAGTCAGCCCTTTTTCGGTGGGTTTTTAGGGCTAAAAATTTAGAAAATGTACTTTTTTGGAATTTTCCTGTGGTTTACTCCCTAAATGCTATACGTGTAGCATATTTCAAGTTTCTAGCTAATCTGGAAGTTGACAAACATTAATGCCAGTGAGTCAGCCCTTTTTCGGTGGGTTTTGAGGGCTAAAAATTTAGAAAATGTACTTTTTGGAATTTTCCTGTGGTTTACTGCCTAAATGCTATACGTGTAGCATATTTCAAGTTTCTAGCTAATCTGGAAGTGGACAAGCATTAATGTCAGTGAGTGAGCCCTTTTTCGGGGGGTTTTTAGGGCTAAACATTTTAAAAATGAACTTTTTGGAATTTTCCTGTGGTTTACAGCCTAAAAGCTATACGTGTAGCATATTTCAAGTTTCAAGCTAATCTGGAAGTGGACAAACATTAATGTCAGTGAGTCAGCCCTTTTTGGGAAGGTTTTTAGGGCTAAAAATTAAAAAAATGTACTTTTTGGAATTTTCCTGTGGTTTACAGCCGAAAAGCTATACGTGTAGCATATTTCAAGTTTCAAGCTAATCTGGAAGTTGACAAACATTAATGTCAGTGAGTCAGCCCTTTTTCGGAGGGTTCTTAGGGCTAAAAATTTAGAAAATGTACTTTTTGGAATTTTCCTGTGGTTTACTGCCTTAATGCTATACGTGTAGCATAATTCAAGTTTCTAGCTAATCTGGAAGTTGACAAACATTAATGTCAGTGTGTCAGCCCTTTTTCGGTGGGTTTTTAGGGCTAAAAATTTAGAAAATGTACTTTTTTGGAATTTTCCTGTGGTTTACTCCCTAAATGCTATACGTGTAGCATATTTCAAGTTTCTAGCTAATCTGGAAGTTGACAAACATTAATGCCAGTGAGTCAGCCCTTTTTCGGTGGGTTTTGAGGGCTAAAAATTTAGAAAATGTACTTTTTGGAATTTTCCTGTGGTTTACTGCCTAAATGCTATACGTGTAGCATATTTCAAGTTTCTAGCTAATCTGGAAGTGGACAAGCATTAATGTCAGTGAGTGAGCCCTTTTTCGGGGGGTTTTTAGGGCTAAACATTTTAAAAATGAACTTTTTGGAATTTTCCTGTGGTTTACAGCCTAAAAGCTATACGTGTAGCATATTTCAAGTTTCAAGCTAATCTGGAAGTGGACAAACATTAATGTCAGTGAGTCAGCCCTTTTTGGGAAGGTTTTTAGGGCTAAAAATTAAAAAAATGTACTTTTTGGAATTTTCCTGTGGTTTACAGCCGAAAAGCTATACGTGTAGCATATTTCAAGTTTCAAGCTAATCTGGAAGTTGACAAACATTAATGTCAGTGAGTCAGCCCTTTTTCGGAGGGTTCTTAGGGCTAAAAATTTAGAAAATGTACTTTTTGGAATTTTCCTGTGGTTTACTGCCTTAATGCTATACGTGTAGCATAATTCAAGTTTCTAGCTAATCTGGAAGTTGACAAACATTAATGTCAGTGTGTCAGCCCTTTTTGGGGGGGGGGGGTTTTAGAGCTAAAAATTTAAGAAATGTTCTTTTTGGAATTTTTCTGTGGCTTTCTGTCTAAATGCTATAGGTGTAGCATATTTCAAGTTTCTACTTCATCTGGAAGTGGACAAGCATTAATGTCAGTGAGTGAGCCCTTTTTCGGAGGGTTTTTATGGCTAAAAAATTTAAACATGTGCTTTTTTTAATTTTCCTGTGGTTTACAGCCTAAACAATATACGTGTAGCATATTTCAAGTTTCTAGCTAATCTGGAAGTTGACAAACATTAATGTCAGTGAGTCAGCCCTTTTTTGGGGGGTTTTTATTGCTAAAAATTTTAAAAATGTACTTTTTATAATCCTCCTGTGGTTTACAGCCTAAAAGCTATACGTGTAGCATATTTCAAGTTTCTACCTAATCTGGAAGTTGACAAACATTAATGTCAGTGAGTCAACCCTTTTTCGTGGGGTTTTTAGGGCTAAAAATTTAAAAAGTGCACTTTTTTTAATTTTCCTGTGGTTTACTGCCTAAATGCTATATGTGTAGCATATTTCAAGTTTCTAGCTAATATGGAAGTGGACAAACATTAATGTTAGTGAGTCAACCCTTTTTCGGGGGTTTTTAGGGCTAAAAATTTAAAAAATGCACTTTTTGGTATTTTCCTGTGGTTTACAGCCTAAAAGCTATACGTGTAGCGTATTTCAAGTTTCTAGCTAATCTGGAAGTTGACAAACATTAATGCCAGTGAGTCAGCCCTTTTTCGGTGGGTTTTTAGGGCTAAAAATTTAGAAAATGTACTTTTTGGAATTTTCCTGTGGTTTACTGCCTAAATGCTATACGTGTAGCATATTTCAAGTTTCTAGCTAATCTGGAAGTGGACAAGCATTAATGTAGGTGAGTGAGCCCTTTTTCGGGGGGTTTTTAGGGCTAAAAATTTAGAAAACGTACTTTTTGGAATTTCCCTGTGGTTTACTGCCTAAATGCTATACGTGTAGCATATTTCAAGTTTCTAGCTGATCTGGAAGTGGACAAGCATTAATGTCAGTGAGTGAGCCCTTTTTGGGGAGGTTTTTAGAGCTAAAAATTTAAAAAATGTACTTTTTGGAATTTTCCTGTTGTTTACAGCCTAAAAGCTATACTGTAGCGTATTTCAAGTTTCTAGCTAATCTGGAAGTTGACAAACATTAATGCCAGTGAGTCAGCCCTTTTTCGGTGGGTTTTTAGGGCTAAAAATTTAGAAAATGTACTTTTTGGAATTTTCCTGTGGTTTACTGCCTAAATGCTATACGTGTAGCATATTTCAAGTTTCTAGCTAATCTGGAAGTGGACAAGCATTAATGTCAGTGAGTGAGCCTTTTTTCGGAGGGTTTTTAGGGCTAGAAATTTAAAAAATGTACTTTTTGGAATCTTCCTGTGGTTTACTGCCTAAATGCTATACGTGTAGCATATTTGAAGTTTCTACCTCATCTGGAAGTGGACAAGCATTAATGCCAGTGAGTGAGCCCTTTTTCGTGGAGTTTTTAGGGCTAAAAATTTTTAAAATGTACTTTTTGGAATTCTCCTATGGTTTACAGCCTAAAAGCTATATGTGTACCAAATTTCAAGTTTGTAGGTCATCTGGAAGTGGGCAAACATTAAGGAACTAATTAAGATATTCAAATGATTAAGATACGTGAGCCATAGTGCCACCAGAAGGATTAGACAAATTGAAAAGTCTGATCAGTTTCATCGGGGATCGAACCTGGCATGTAGTGCAGTGTCTCAACCAATTAACAAACTGCTTACACTCATTAGTCATTAGTAAAATTTTATTTATAAAAAAATTATGTCTATTATTTTAATAACTTTTATTTTTGTAGAAGTGTATATTTTTCTAAAACATTTTTTTACGTTTTGCTTTTGTTTGCATTAAAATAATTTATTTAAAAAACAGGGGTTGCAAAATATTAACTGCCCTGGGCTGCAGAATGCCAGAATAGGCCTTGTCCAACATTGTTGCTTTTTCAGAACTGTCATAATACCAATACCATGATTTTTCTCATAGCAAATCAAAATTTATACATAGGCTTATTCTTATTGCATTGCCTTGAAATGCTCCCAAAATGAATGTAAAATTAATAAAAGCAGTATTCAGTTAAATGAGAAACATTCCTCTAAGCTCTCTGTCCCAAAATAAAGAAACTGTTTTTACAGTGTGTATAGCCAGCCTAGGTATCACATTAGCGTCAAAATTCACCTGATTTTCATCTCTAATGTTTTATTTTTATTTGCAAATATATCATGCATACTTTAAATAATTTGGTCTAAAATTAGTTTTGATAGTTGTGATAAAGTCTGAACTCATCTTCTCACATGGACATCCAAAAAAAAATATATATATATACAAATTTTGTACAGTAAATCTATTTGCAACTATTAGTAATAGATCGTTTGTGTTTTATTCTCTCTTCTTCATTCCAAATTTCTTCAACATTTTAATCAGGCATATTCTGTGAAGCAATCAAAATTTTGGCCAGAACTGAATTTCAAGTTACATGTCTTATAACTATCTCAGCTGTCTAAAGTGTACTAAATTTTTTTTAAAGATCTACAATTGTATGAATATCTGTAAAAGTTTTTCATGAAGTAGTGATGTGAAGTAACTTCGTGGTACCAGTAAGAGACTTTAAGTAAATTTAGAAAACAAGGTACTGCTAAATTCAATAAGCTTAATTAAGTACAGCCATTTTAAATATTACTTATCATTACATTCTTAGTTTTCAAAGGGTGTTGCAAGGATCCAACTACTGTGTGAATGGACCAAAATTCCACGACTGTCAGAGAAGAAGGCAGCAGTATTCCATTCAAATTCTGACCCATGCTAATGTTGCTTAACATGATCTGGTTGGGATTTGGAAACTAGTTCATAACTAGACCCTATGACGTACTTCATTTTATCATCTACTAAACCCTTCTTGTATTACTGGGTGTTGCAATTGTTATTAATATTGCCCGGATTTTTAGATTTTTATAAACCCCATATTAGTTTTTTTTAATTTGCCACTATACATAATTCTAGTAGTTAATTTTAGTTTTTTACCATATTCGACAAGCTTTTTTTTTTAAGTTTCACTTTAATAATATGTTCAATAAACATATTAAAACAATTGTGTTAATTACCAGTAATTTTATTTTTAATTACAATTTACAGGGTTCTGAACCACAAAACAATATGAACCTTCTTTGCTTAAATTTCCACAGTTTATAGAAAACAATTACCGGTACTTTTAGAGTTACCCTTGTCATTTCCACCACATAAACGCAAGAATAATAATTTTCAATTAACCAATTTTTAGAATACTTTACTCTCAGCATCTTGCTTGAGTAAACACTGTGAATAAATTGCAAGTGTAAGCTATGTAAAAATGCATTTTATTTACTTCTACAGAAATCAGGGACTTTGGTCACTAACAATTTCTTTTACTGGGACAATGGAGTTAAAAATTACAAAATTCAGTGCTATATTTTCTCTTACAAATGTACTGGTAAAAACGAGCAAGATTCAAACTGTAGCCAGATATTAAAAAAGAAATTTTTAGTTTAAGTATTTTATATTATTTTAATTAAAAACAATCTTAGTTGTTTTAAGTTTTTAATGTCTTATTTATAAAATTGGGCTATGTGACTATCAAGGCAATGAAACTGATAATTATTATATTAAAATATCACAATCAGATAGCAAGTAACAAAATAGTTTAAAACCAAAGAATCCGGACTCTAGTTATTAATCTCTATCAAAATACTTTTGATGGTTTTATACTCAGTTGATCTTTAAAAAGTGTGGTCTCTTATTAGAGGGAATCCAATAATTTATGTAATTATGGAACTTTAATACTGACAGAGTATCTACTGGCCAAAAAAAAAAAAATCATGAAAATGATCAGATGATCATAAAAGTAATGAAACTGAGTGAGTGTTTATGATTTTTTTTTGTAAGCACCTAAATGAAGAGAAGTTAAACTCTGGTAAGTAGACATCAATTTTTTTATAGTTTTACCGTTTTTTGCCATACTGCAATTGTCTCCAATGATTAAAAATAAAATACATGATGCTAGGTGTGAAAATTGCTTTTTAAAAAAGATTAGGCCTATAAGCCTTAAAGAAGAAGAAACCTGATAAAAATGAAGTAGTCGTCAAAAAAAGAGAACAGTTTAAGAAATTTAAAATCTCAAAGATAAGGAAAAATGATTATAGAAAAGGCAAAAGAAGAATCTGAAGTTTTGTCCTTAAACTCTAATTTTGTTTTACTTGGTAAATATTATCCCTACTGTTATAATTTTTTTCCACATCAGCAGAGGTTGGTGTAAGGAATAAATTTCCCTTTTGTGGATTTTCGGTAAAGTTGGTAGTTTTTGTGAAAATTAAATACAAAGGCTATTAGGTGGACCGTATACTCCAAGAAGTGTGGCAACATCAAGTGGCATGTTTGTTTTGTAACAGATTATTACCACCACATTGGCAATCTGACAGTGCTCTTTTGCAATTCTGCAGGAACTAGTATCTAATTAACATAGATAATGTCACGAATGAATTAGAAATCACCTATAAATTCACAAGCGATGAAGTTGAGAGGTTCGTCAGGAGGAACTTTACCGGTAGTGGTCTATTTACAGAAACAAAACACAATTGCATGGACATATATAATCCAACAGATGCAGCAAATCTTCAGCTATCTTTCAACATATTCACCAATGGAATTGAAACATATGTCATACCGTGGAACCAACTTTTGAATACCTGTGTCGTACAAGTCTGCTGCCAGGGATTTGAACCACTGTGTGAGAAACATCTCCTCTCTGTCATTCCCTCATTTCTTGAGGTGTAGGAAAAAATGGAAATCACTGGGAGTGAAGCCTGGGCTTTAGGGTGGATGTATAACCACCTCCTAGCAAGTCTCCTGCAGAAGTTTGGCTGGGAGATGTTTAAACATTCACCTTGAAGCCTGAACCTCGTTCCCAGTGATTTCAGTCTTTTCCTACACCTCATGAAATGACAAAGAGGCAAAGAGGGTTGTCACACAGTGGTTCAAATCCCAGGCGGCAGACTTCTACTACAGAAGTATTCCATGGTTGGTCCCATGGTATGACAAATGTCTCGATTCTGGTGGTGAATATGTTGAAAAATATCTGAACACTGGCTGTGTCTGTTGCAGTAACTATTTACTTGAAATTGTGTTTTCTTTTTCTGTAAACGGACCCAGGGAAACTTACTTTGTAGACGTCCCTCGTATTATTGTTATTGTTCCAAGAAATGTGTACTAGTAAATACTGTTTCTTCAAAGATAAACACATGTGGGAACATATGTGTTTTGTTCAAGCTGTTGAGGTTATGTCTTTATAATGTTCACAATAGGTGATTACAATTAAATGGCAACATACCTAAACTATGGAATACATTTCCCGTAAAATATTTTAATGCTGATTCCTGAACAGTAGTAAGGGTAATTCAGTTTATTTCTAAAGTAAATCTTAACATACTGCAACAATGGTGAATTAAGCTTAAGTCAATGCAAGATGATTCAAATATAAGGAACAGATTAGGTGTCTTTATCACTTTTCTACGAGGTAAAAAGCAATTTCAATAAAGATTGAGCCAGGTATGTGAACCAGGTCAGTGATTGGCTGACTTCAGACACATTTTTTTATGCTTTTGGTCCAAATCGGAAGAAAGACATATGAGCTAAATTATTTCTATAGCCATGGAACTTAAATCACTTACTAACTCGAAAGCAATGGACAATTCCTATGCAAGCTATCTATTTTATGGACCCCAGGGGGTGTTCACTGCTGAGCGTACATGAGCCTGCCATTCAACCCTATTCTTACTAACTCTATCCAACCATCCCTTGCAAATCCTACTACCTTTAAATCTAGTCTAATATTGTCCTCCCACCTATGTCTAGCACTTCCAAGTGGTCTTCTTCCTTTGGGTCTCACAGTCAATATTTTTTACATGTCTTTCCTCCCCATGCAAGCTACATGTCCAGCCCATTTTGTCCTTTGTGGTCAATTACGCTATCATATTCGGTGAAGAGTACAGGTCATGAAGCTTATCATTATGCAATTTTCTCCAGTCCCTGTTTTCATCTCTCTTAGGTCTAAAGTGAAAGCACCCTGTTTTCTAACACTCGCAGATTATGTTCTTCCCAAAGAGTAAGTGACCATGTCTCACATCCATATAATATAACCGGTAGAATAATTGTCTTATATATTTTTATTTCTAGCTTTCTGGATAGAAGATGGGAAGATAGAAGCTTCTGAATTTAATAAAAGCAGGCATTTCCTGATTTCAGTCGACACTTAACATCTATTTTATTATTTGTATCTCTAATTATTGCTCCCAGATACTAGAATTTCTCCACTTGTTTAAAGGATTTGCCGGCTATTCTAATAATTTGTGTGCATTATTTTGATGTTTCATGACCATATGCTTCACTTTTTTTATGTATTAATTTCCAATCCAAAATTCCTGCAGGCATCGAAAAGACTTTCTGCATTTCTTTCAATTGCGTTTAAGTCATCGCCCAACAGACAAACATTATATGGTCTTCATCACAACATGCAAAATAGTTTTTAAGTTTATTTTAATGTTATCTACAGCTCCACAAAATGTGACAGATTAATGGCTGGTTTCTGATACAACTTTTATCTGCTTTCGCAGAGTTACCTGTGGTATAACACGAGTCCCCCACTTCTATAATTGTGAAATATGATTTTTGGTGCAAGGGTCATTTTTTGATATTAAATATTATTTTGTTGTTTATAGATTTGACATATTATGTTTGGTGCAAGAGTCTTTATTATTCAGTGGAAGGAAAACCTGTGCGCGACATAAATTACCGTTTCGTCCAAGAAATGTTTTAAATAGAAAGTTCATCATTGGCCCCCTTACGTTAAAAGTACAGTGCAGAATACTACAGGTAAGTTCATTTTTTGTACAAATTGAAATAATTGAAAAAATTACTACACAAAATGAGTAAATATATAAATAAATAATGTTACCAAGAAGAGTTAATTGCCTGCTTTTCGATAAGACAAAATGCATTGTTAGCGACATATGTTTATACAGCTAGGATCCAGCCAACAGTTAGTGAGAAACCTTTGCTAGCAAAATAAACTAAAAAAATAACTAGAAAGTCTACAGTAGTGACATTTGTGAACGTTGGGAAGAAGAAAGGCAGAGGTAAAACACGCTGTTAGTAGCAAGCACTGATAACTGGGCGATTTAGGTTTCAGAAACTCGTGAAAGTTATCTGCGCTGTTAAAATTGAAAGTCCGTGTAGCTATACCAGCGTGTTATACCACAGGTAACTCTGCGAAAGAAGATAAAAGTCGTATCAGAAACCGGGCATAAAAGACTTTTTCATTTACCTGGCCAATTCATCCTGCACTCCACATTGTCAGCCGAAGTAATGGATGTAGTCACAGATGTGAGAACCTGTAAGAGAAGAGAACAGGCTATTACTTATATATTCTTTCTATACACCAACCTTACATCTGTGCTTTGCTTTGATTCATTATCTTAATGCATGTAGCATAAAGAACTGAGAAAAACGAAAAGTTGTGGACAATTATTGAGGCTTTATTGTACAGTAGAGTCTTGCTAATCTGGACTAGATGGGACCAGACCCTGTCAGGATCACCAAAAGTCGTAATTTAACCGAAATTGCCTTAAAATGCACATATTGTACTATAATACCTCAGGTAAGACTGCACAAGACTGCTCAGAATTTGATGTATATGGGCTGTAAGCTTTATAACTGTTTGCCACCACACCATAAAGCTTTACCCAATATTGTATTCAAGAACAAACTCAGAACATAATCCTATGCATGAAGTTAAAGAGTTTTTTAATGTTGATTTGTCTGGTATGTAAGTTTTGTGTTTTTATATACCAGTAATGTATTAAATTTGTGTTTTTTATGTATTGAAGTTGCCTATTGTTACTTTACTTAATGGCTTAATAATAATAATAAAAGTTTTAGATGGGCACACTATAAAAATAAATTTCTTTTCATAAATATAGCTTTTCCTAAAACTCTATTTGGTTTTAATGCCACTGTCCAAGTTTTTAACCTCTGAAGCAGGATCTAACTAAAGCCTTTGACCTTGTCAATCACAAAATTCTCCTCACAAAACTAAGTTGTTTAGGAATAAGAGGACTCGCCAACAAGTGGTTCATTTCTTATTTGAGCAATAGAAAACAGTTCGTGGAAATAGAATCAGCTCAGTCAAATACACTAATTGCTGAACACGGGGTTCCCCAAGGCTCAGTCCTCGGCCCAATCCTTTTTCTAATTTTCATTAATGATTTTCCATTCAATATCCCCCTTGCACAAACCATCATGTTTGCAGACGACACAAATCTAATACTAAACTGTACTGATATTAACTCACTTCAAATCAAAGTCAATGAAGTTAATAACAACATTGAACGTTGGCTTAAAGAAAACATGCTATTAATTAATGTTGACAAATGCGTATACCTTCACTTTAATTCTCAGGCCCAAAACAATAACTTACTTGTGCAAATAAACAATAATCCTTTAGCTAACAAAAGTGACACAAAATTTCTAGGAGTTTGGATCGACTCTGATCTATCTTGGGAAAAGCACATTTCTGAGCTCAGCAAACGCCTCTGCAAACTTTCCTTTGCTCTTCGTGTCCTGTCTAAAACCTGCTCCACACAAGTCTTGAAAGTAGTCTACTACTCTTGTGTTGAATCCCTAATTAGATACGGGATCCCCTTTTGGGGCTCATCTCCAAAAGCTGATTGCATTTTCAAATTGCAAAAGCGGATACTAAAAACAATTTTCCACTTACCCATTAGAACACCAACCAAAGAGCTCCTTGGAAAAATAGGAATCTTACCTGTACCGTGCTTATATATACTTGAAACGTTACTCTTCATCCACAAGAATAAAACCGAATTTCGTCTAAACTCTGAGATACATAATCATCACACAAGAACATTTAATAACTTACATTTGGACAGCCATAGACTTACCAAAAGCTTACTTAGCATATCTCACACAGGAATTCTCATGTACAATAAACTGCCACCAGAAATAACAAAATCCAACATCAAAACTTTCAAGGGAAAACTAAAAGATATACTCCTGAATGGCAAGTTCCTTAGTATTAAAGATTACTTAGACTCAACGTTTTAACTAAAACAACTCCATTCATAGTCTCGACTAGTCAATGTAAGCAAGCTAAATCCTGTAGTAATTAATAATTTTCATTGTAATCATCTATGTTTTATTCATTTGTTTTTTATTGTAATCATCTATGTTTTATTCATTTGTATTGTATTGTATTGTAATCATCTATATTTTATTAATTTGCATTGTATTGTATTGTATTTTGTTGTCCACTTCAACAGTACTTATTGTATAACTCCATCAAATTGTGTCCCATATCATTTTGTAATGATTCAGAGGATGAAATAAACTAAACTAAACTAAACTAAACTAATTAACAAAACAAAACATCTTTATGATTAAAATAAAAAAATTAATGAGTGTTCACTATAAAAAAAATCCATCTGGATTTCCTGACGAGTTGGGTCCAGATTAGTTGGACTTTACTGTAACTGTTTTCACAATAGAAATGTTATCTTTCAGTCGATTGATGACCAATAGCAAAGGCTTTAACTTTAGTCACTAACAATATTAACAATAATGGGTTTTTTTCACTCAATTGCAGTGGCAAAGCTAAGCTCATGCTGGCTGGTGTTCTGAAGATAAAACTGAATTGTCTTTTAAAGATCGTCACATTTTTCCTCTTTGCAAAGGCATCGAAGATGTATGTAGTGTGATTTGAATCTGTCATATCTGGAAAGTTCATTCAGTAAACTTTCTCAAAATAAAGATAGAACTCAAATTTTTTGTTTCACTTCCTTAAGATCTGAACTATTTTCAGTGTACTCTGCTCCTTTCACTTGTAATGGTAACAAGGAATGTCACAGTATTGTAAGCCATATTGTTTGTTTATGTATTTTTATCTAAACCATTGTGTAAGAAATTCTTAGCAAGAAATTTCCTTTGATTCATCTGAATCACTACAGTCTCGAATTCACTGCCTGTTCCATGCTTTTTTTTTTTAATTTAATTGTTAACAGAGTTCAGCATAGCATACTGCAGTATTGTCGAAATTCTTAATCAGAGGTAACACCGTACGTACCCAGATTCCTCCGGTTCTTGTGCTATAGCATCACTCCCATGGGGCTGTAATATTTCGTACTTACGTCTTTACACTTTCAGTGGATAGAGAAAGACAAAATGCCAAAAATCAAGTTTCTATCTTAAAATTACATTGAGTTGCTTTGAATTCCACTTTTGCTAACTTTTGAGAAAAAAAAGTGAAAAATATAAATATTTTTTTTTAATTTAATTGTTAACAGAGTTCAGCATAGCATACTGCAGTATTGTCGAAATTCTCCATCAGAGGTAACACCGTACGTACCCAGATTCCTCCGGTTCTTGTGCTATAGCATCACTCCCATGGGGCTGTAATATTTTGTACTTACATCTTTACACTTTCAGTGGATAGAGAAAGACTAAATGCCAAAAATCAAGTTTCTCCCTTAAAATTACATTGAGTTGCTTTGAATTCCATTTTTGCTAACTTTTGAAAAAAAAAAGTGAAAAATATAAATAAAATAATATTTTTTTAATCACACAATGCAATAATACTTATTTATAAACAATGTTCTTTGTATATGCAATAACTCCATCTTGGACACTTTTGGTAGTGTTTTCAGAAACTACTCCTGGATCCTTCACACGGCTGAATGTTATATATAGTTGTGTATTGTTTGGCTTAGGAAGGTAGATAAATCCCAATTTCTTGAAAGTCTGTCCATGGGCTTTGTTAATAGTTAATGGGACTTGCAATGGGACAAGGCTATTCAATCATACTTTATACCGTATTTTACGGACCATAAGACGCACTTTGTTATCTTGAAAACAGAGCCTTAAATGTTGGGTGCGTCTAATGGTCCGAAGTACACTAAAAAAGTTAAAACTATGGTAAATATTGCCGGAATACCTTGTACTTATAATATACAAGGTGTTGTAAACGATAAGATAGTTACAAATGTTAGCACAGACTGTACATCAGTGCACTTGTTACAATCGTAAAATGAGGGTAGCTGGAAGCGTAGGTATACATTGCGAAAAGAATGTTGAGTTCTTTTATACGAAAGGAGTTGTCTCCGCAGGTGGCAATGATCTCTAAACAGCCTTATCCCGTTACACTTACTGTACGCTGAATTGAGGGTCAGAGGGTGTAAAAGTATGTTCAGTCTTTCATGAGAAATCGGTTCAATTGTTAAAATTTACGCGATGCCACCTGTACAGAAGAGATTTTCGTAAAACGCAGGTTTTAAGTTAGAAGTGATTTACACCGATTCCATTGTACAAGGTTATAATTTATTTATGCAATGAAGTATAGGCCTATTATTCCCTTTAACATTTTTTAGTTCAGAACTACATTAAATTTCTTTTCCTTTAAATTTCTATCCTAAAATCAAGGTGCGTCTTATGGTCCGGAGCATATTTCTCTACATGTTTACAAAGTCTTGTTTATAACCTACATTAAAAAAGCTTAAACAACCGATGTGCCTGATTTCAATATAAAATTGGAATTAATTCCAAGATGGCAATTTTTTATTTATCCGAATCTTAGTCAGGTTCTCTATAAATCCGTCATAGCCTACAGGAAAGTTAAGCTTATTTCATTGGATTTTACAAGTGCTATTTGAGAAATTACAACAGTTTTTGCTCTCAAAATTCCTACTTTCTGGAAACCCTTCTGCATGATGCCTTGTGTGAGTTAGTCCAATTATAATACTCTATTGCAATTGATTTTGCTGTTTTAGAACTAATAATAGTAAAATGTATATGGTTATGTTTTTTCAGTAGGCCTACATAGATTTTACAGCTTAGTATAATATTAAGCAATTAACAGAAACCTACCACAAAATTAGCCTTTTTGTGAAAATTTAGTGTGAAAAATATTAAGGGGAGACATACAGCTTTGGGTGAAATTAATTATTTTTTTCCTCAGCAATGAATTGTTCTGTAACTTTGTAATCTGACATCCTCTTTATTGACTACCTCTACAATTACATACTATTTTCATAATTCCGGGGTGCGCGGGCAAAGAGAGTTAAGTCCACCATCCTAAAAAATTGAGATATGTACATAGAGTTATAGATAAAAAAAAGTTCTCTACATTTGTGTTAAGTCCAGTAAGTCATAATCAAAATTGTAATGTAGTTATGGATGTGTGCCTCATGGGTTTATTCATCTCTAAAGCTATGTTGGTCTGGTATAGTGTGTTGTCACTCTAATTCTTAGTAACAAGAAAGTGGACTTAACTCTCTTTGCCCGCGCACCCCGGAATTAATTAAACTGTTACAGTTACGGGTAATTATCGTTACAAAATGGAAGCCATGTTTCGTGCACTAAAATGTCGTTTCCATGATAATTTCCACAAATGACAAATTTTTTTGAGTTCTTTTTTCTATTTGAAAACATTATAAGAACATCATCATCTACAATCTTTGAAATATCTACAGTATAAGTATTTAAAAAAAACTATTAATGTTAAATGAATGATTATAGAAAGTGTATTTCATATGAATTAACAAATACAAAAATAATCACTCACAAATATTTATGGAAATTATCAAGGAAACGGCATTTCAGTGTACGAAATGTGGCTGCCATTTTGAAACAATAATTACCCGTAACTGTCTCTGTTCCAAGTTCCGCTTTTGTTTACAGCTAAAAACAACAAAAGTAAATGAAAAGCAAAAGCCTACTTAATGGTTTACCACACGTTTAGATTACTTTTTACTCCCACATAGTTGCAGCTATGAAACGCTGGTCAAGATGACCTGGTCTCTTTTACAAGATTCATTAGCAGGTATCTCTCGTTCCCAAAAGGCATTCCTGGCCCACGCAGATTCCTTCACAAAGGGCGGGTCATTTTAGCGAAGACTTCCCATCGTCCGCTAATTAAATGTGTAAAATATAGATCGACCAGACAAGAGTAAACATATGTCTTCCGAGTGAACGAGGTTACCATGAACATTTATATTTTATTTTCCTACCACGTATAGGCTACTTCAGTTGAGCCTTTTAAAGTATTAAGTTTATAGAACTAATTTCAGTGTTACTTTTAAGTCTACTCCTTTCTCTTCTTCTCTACGTTATTCAAATTTAACAATTCATTCTCCTTAAGAAGAAGTACCCATAATCCTAGATTTTGGGAAATTTTGGCAAAAAAAGCTTTATTTGGACGAAACCATACAAGTAATTCGTTTTTAAAACAATATTTTCGTAATTTCTATGATTTCCTCGTGATGCTGACAGCAAATGACTTCGTCGGCTATGATGGCATAGAAGATTATTTCAACTGTTTTTCGCTCCAAAATTAACAGCAAAATAATAATAATAATAATAATAATAATAATAATAATAATAATAACTATATATAATCTGTTGTTTTATTATTATTAATATTGTTATTATAACAGCTCATTGAGAAAGCCAAAGAGGAAGAAACTTATGATCAACTTAAAATGCAAAGCAACCAAATTCACTCTGGCACTATCATAGTTGGCTCTATAGATTCTAAACTCTCTGCTAACGCCGTTTTTGTACGTTGAAAAAATATAAACTCAGATGAATTTTTTTTAATTTATCAATATTGCCTATTAAGAATAACCACAACTCCAACAATTCAATTTTCAAGTATTGATTATTTCCTAAATTCTTGCATAAATCTTTCATTATCACCTTACAAAAAAAGAGTTAAAAATGAAGATTTCTTACAATAAACTAAAATATAAGCGGTGAGAAGTCCAAACTATGCTGAGATTGATAATAGAAACAACTTGAATGTTTCAAAATAATAATGCTATAAATCCTGCACTACATGTGTGTATAATAAATTAATATATAAAAATAACACCGCCAAAATAATAATAACACTGAAATATTGAAATTTTAAAACGAATTTCCCCTAAATATAAAACCCATAAGTACTCTTAACGAAACATCATACTATTTTTAAGATTGCTCTTCATTTTGAATTCTTCTTGTCTTTGTCGGTATTCTCTTCGTTAAACCGATTCTTTAAAATATTTTAACCTATTTTTAAGATCTCTTTAATAGGCATGATACAAATTCTTGAGCCCATTAGTGGCTTCATTTGTGACAAAACTGAATGCTTTGATGAATCGTCTAGGCAGAGATGGGCGTGCACAATCTGTGTGTGTAAATGGATGTCCTGAAGCGAAATCCTAATAAACATCACCATTACTCTGCATTTGTTGTGCCGTTTTAAATTATTAACAGTTCCCTGCTGCAAGAGCTGCTTTATTACTTCTGTACATGATAAATGCCGCCAATAAGACGAACAAGAAGGATTAGCTGTGATGTGATTTGCATTTTGTAGTTGTGCCTTAAGTGGTTTCTCATTTGAAAGACGTATTTGGCTGTTTGAAGTGAGACGACCAATTTAAAATAGAATAATAACAATAATAATAATACTAATATGAAGAATAATAATAGTAATAATAATAAAATCAGGTAAACTGATGTAACAAATGCCAGAATCCTTTTGTTTAAACAGTTATAATTGCAATTATGATATGCAGAAAATAAGTTTTATTTTTTTTAATTGATTTCCCAGTTAAGCTCCAGATTGATTAATTAAGCAGGGCTTACGGAAGAACAAAGGTCTAGATTTTTAATCAGATTAAAATCGTCCAGGATCAGCAGAATTACACAGGTTTTTGATATCTTGTCAATGGCATAAAAGATTTTAAAAAACATGTACAATTAGCAGGCTATGGGATTTGAACCAGGGACCTCCAGAGTGCGAATCCAAGGCGTTAACATCTCGGCCACCTCGCTCAGTTTAACGTTTGAGTTTGATAAACATATGTGGAGGAATAGTGTTATTTTGTCATAGCAATTTCCAAAGCCGTATATGAACAGTGTAAAACAATATGTTGTCATGATAACTGATTTGCATTTGATAAATTCTTTCTAATATACTACCATAAAATAGGCACAAAATTGGGCATTACTCCGGTATCGGTCAACCGATTTGGTCCAATATCAATAGGCTTCTTCCCATGGACGTTATAAATGCGTATACCAAATTTCATGAAAATCCGATAAAGCGGAGGCCTATTTGAGTTATCGCGAGTACAGACACACGGACGGAGTACCCATAATCTTATAAAGTACCATACTGGCACTTAATAATGATAATTATAATCATTAAGTGCAGTATGGTACTTTATGACATTGGGTGCGGGACGGGAAAATGTCTGTCCGTCCAAGTGATTGTACGCGCGATAGCTCAAATACGCTTTATCGGATTTTCATGAAACTTGGTTTACGCATTTATAATGTCTATGGCAAGAAGCCTATTTGTTTTGGACTAAATCGGTTGATCGGTACCGGAGCAACAACTAATTCAAGGTCACATGCTTTTTAAATGGGAAATCATGACTATACTACAATGCCCCGTTTGTAATCATTGAGGGCCTTGACTCCAATGCAGTCAGATGTTTGCTTATTTCGTTTGTCAAGTTGAAATGAGAGGCTACTACTGTCTGACTGCGAGCTGAAGGCCGAGCTAGCGTTCCCCCACTACCTTACCATGCGCTTGCATTTACTGTCTATGTCTTTCCCCCACTATGCCACCAGCTCGGCCTTCAGCTCACAGTCAGACAGTACATGAATAGGCTACTGTTATATACAGAAGGTATATTACTGTGAAATTTATTAGGCCTACGTACATTAAGCGGCGTTCTTTGCCAGTTTATTTTGAGAATTTCTTATATCAATGTATACGAGTATGAATTAAGGTTAAGTATCAAACTTTAGACCTTTATTCTTCCCTGCTTAATGAATCGATCTGGAACTTAACTCGGAGATAGATTACAAAAATAACTTATTTTCTGCATATCATAATTGCAATTATAACTGTTTAAACAAAAGGATTCTGGCACTTTGTTACATCAGTTTACCTGATTTTATTATTATTATTATTATTATCACTGATTGAACAAAATCATTCCGGCACATTGTTACATCAGTTTACCTGATTTTATTACTATTATGTTATTATTATTAACAATATTTGCAATTAAGTCTAATCTCGCTTTGTTTTAACAACCATGTATATGGTTAGAATTTTGCCTGTTCTTTAAATCCAGCTTTGACGTCGACCACTACTTTGTTCACATGTACTTTATCGTGAAAGTGATAAATTCAGGCTGTTCTGAACATGATGATTATATCTTTCTTAAATGCAGTGGCAATCAAGATCTCGAGAACTCAACATCCTGCAACAATAAGCATTCTCAAGATTTTCCTGTCCCCAGCTTCTTACTTACTATCCAAGCTGCTCTTCGTATCCCAATTTCCCTTAGGTTGACCTTAACAATGTTCTTCCATTTACGTCTACTCTTGTTCCACAGGGTTTCCATTAATACCTTGTTCTGTTACTGTATTCTGCATTTTCCAATCGAGTTACAAGGCCTGTCCTTTAGTAAAATTTGAAGATAATTTTATAGTGAAGTAAAGAAATACATGTTACTCCCAATGCATTTGAAACAAGAATTGAAATACTTTCATTTATTAAATATGTACTCAAAATGTTACATGTCTTTTATTCGAAAAAATATTAATTTGTACTTTCTGGGGGGGGGGTGTACATCTCTATAAGAACCCATGCCGTACACTCGATTTGATAACGCGTAAGATGTTTTGCGCTACTAGATGGTGATCGCTAATAGGGATAATAAATTTACTTCTGATAACTTCTATCCTATGGAAATCTCGAATTATCAACGGAGTCGCGTAGGTCTGTTACTTTGCATGTATAGTGCAAGTGCGTCAGTTTCTATTATAGTTTGTGGACAAGCGCGGGTGTGAAGTTTTGTATTCTACTTTCCAATGCACCATGACCAAGCATTTACCTCCAGTCACGAACAATACCTATTCACCTGACAAACATGACTTCAATATGAGTGAAGTACGACATCGTGTTGCGTTTGTCACGTCTCATGCAACTTATTAATGGCGCAGACTGGCTGGAATGCAGGGATTCTTCATGGACCGGTTCCATGTGGGATACGAATAATTTTAAGTCCCAAGTTATCTCACGTAAGAGAGGATTCTATTGGGCATGGTAAAAAGAGGCTGATAATAGATATAGATACATGCTGTACATGCTGTTTATGGCTTGATTCTGGCTGTACAGGTTTATATTCTTGAGCAGGATGATGAAGGACGAAACATGTATGAAACAGTTTTATTTAAGAAAGAAGAGGAAATATAGTTATTTTAAAGAGGAGGACAGACACTACTGATAGTCAAAAGTAACATTTTAAAATTTAATTTTTCTTTTAAAAATGAACTTTCCATTTCGTTTCTGCGCACAGAGAAACTAAAAACATTGCATAAGACTTAACCAGTGCCCAGATTTTGATGAGATATAATCTTTTAACTGGAACATCATGCACGTTACCCACTAGTGCAGATATTCTGACCTTGACTTCTATATTATAAAGTGGTAATTTTAGGGTCATTTTTAGTCATTTCCTCCATTTTTTTTTATTTCCATGTAATTTTTAGAATCCAATGCCATTATTTGGTCTTTTCTTGTCATTTTACCGTCCTTTTTCAACATTTCATATTTGTAGGTAATTAAAAAGTATATAAAGTCATTTTTACTTTCCAGCATTATATGGAGGTTTTGTGCATAAACATAGAATATTATCGGAACTCAAAATAAGCATAAATAAATAGATCTTGTTATTTTAATTTGGATACAGTAAGACTGGTGTTTGTGTTTCCATTTAACCGTATGTACCAATTAACTAGTTACAAACCTATAATTGGGTCAACGACGTAGGCCTAAATGTAGAATAGTCAGAAATCTTATGAATAAACTAGTATTTTCATACAAATTTTTGGGTAATTTCTTTAGTTTTTTTTTAATTTTTGCAGTAATTTTATAGTTCATTTTTAAGTATTTTAGGTCAACAAAATCCGGGCCCTGCTTATGACCCTAAGCGTGAAAGCCTGTGTTCACTAGTAATTAACGTTCACAGCCAATTTGCTCAGTAATCACTTTCTAAATTCCCTTATTGTCATAACATATAAACTATTTATAGGTGATTAATCAAATTTTTCATGCATCTGTACTTCGCCCAGTTGAACAATATGAACTATGATCTTCCCTCTGCAATGTTAAAAAATATACATATATATGGCCACACGTATAGAAATTTAAAAAAAAACTAAAAAAAAAGCTTGAATATTGAAATTCATGTAGGTCGTCATTTCAATTTTAGGAACAAATTAAAATGAACGATTAAAAATATACTACACAATCTTTCTCATATGTACTTTTTAAGATTTCGGCCTACTTGTTAAGATTTGTAATTTTAAGGTTTTTAGCTTGACGAAAGAAACCGACTATTCGATACATTTACATTTCCTAGGTCAAGAAAATAAATAATAAAAAATAGTGAAAATGAAACAAAATCAATATAATATATGACTTACAGTCTGCGCGCAAATGTTTTAGACAGTGGGATGGGTAGGTGTTATCAGGTCTAGAGCCGGTAACCTGTATCACTCTCAAGTAAATGCTATGCTAAGTGGGGATACTTTTATGGGCCTACAATATCTTAATACTTTTCATTTTTTTGCATTCAGATTTGATCAAAAAACGTAGTAATCTATATTTACGTTTACTATCATCTTTATTATTATCATTACTTTGTTTATTATTATTACTTAGCTTATTTTGCATGCTAGTCATATCAAGTGTTTAGGATGTTTCTATTTACCGGCATGATTCATTCCTGTGCATCTGTTTCTATTATTCAGAGACATGGGCGTCGGCATGGGGGGGCAACTGCCCCCCTCTGGATTGCCTTATGGATTCTTTTATTTGTGGTACTCTTTGTCAACTTACAGTTGTAGCATGGAGAATAAAAAAATAGAATTACTTTATAATGAGTTTAGCAAGTATTAACTAATTATAACTATAATATGTATTTATAATAATATCTCACCAAGGCCTATGCTCAAAAGAGCGTATTCTGTTAACTTAAAAAACTTTGTAGCCTCGTCGAATTCAGATTGGGTTCAAAATAACGATCCGGTTAACTAAGTGAATATTAATGTGTTTAGCCTAATCATTTGAAATTGAGGTCCGAAATTGATTTTGCCCCCCCTTAATAAAATTCCTGGCGACGCTGCTGTTCAGAGACGTCTTCAATTTAAATGTTTATGGATATTGAGTGACATAGACGATGGAGCAGGATAAGTAATCAAAGCTTACAAGTCCTATATTTGCCTTTGCATATAAGGAAACCATGAAAAACACAAGTCAAACTGGCAGGCCATGAGGTTTGACTTTTGTAGCCTGGACTTCTTTGCGTGATTCCATCTATCTCGGATTGGTTTATGGGTGTGCATTATTGACAGAGGTGTACTGCAGTTTACAACAATAAATTAATTGTAGTTTCTTGTTAAGAAAAAAGAACAGCATCGTTAATATTTTAATTAAGGCGTGTTCCGATATTGTGCATTAAAATCATAATTATTTCGTTCCTATCTCGATACATATTCATTTCATAAAGAAATGTTTATAACAAAAATGTCCAGTTTAATTTTTGTGCAAGTTTACTGTGCTAGGCTTTCATGTATTTGCTACTATAATGGAGAGAGTTTAGTAAAATCGAAAATTGATATGAGTCAACATCCCCTAAGTAATTTTTACCAAAAAAATGAATATTGAAAGGGGCGCCAAGTTTTGAAAAATAGTCTATTGGGTGGGCTCAAAGATTTTAAAATTTTCATACTCCCGTCCCTTATTTCGTTCTTCCCTCTGGTTTATGGTCCCTTGCTGATTTAATGGATCTTTCTTAATTCATTCTTTCTATTAGTTCCTTTCACTTTGACTATCTTCTTTTTCCACTCGCCGATATCTTGTACTCCACACTCTTGTACCACAATTCTTTATTTTGTCAACTAATATCCTTCCTTCCATTATTTCTAATCACAAGTATCATCTAAATTCTAAATCGAAGTTTTCTGGGCTTTCCTTATGTATATTTATAACAGCAATGTGATTAAGTTTTTTCCCCTGAACGTAAAAAGTTTTTTTTTTTTCAAAGCGTAAAATATATTTCGATAGTAGGCTATCTTAGGAAATTGCATTGACAGAGTAAGCCGCAAATAAATAAATTCACTTAGGAACGATTTCAAACGATCATGAATGAATTGTAACAAAAGACCATACGTAGCCTATGCCAACAATAGCCTGATTTTCGCTTTAGAGCGATTCAACAATGAAACACGATTTTTAGTAATAGCATAAATAGTTATGTAATGATACACAGCAAATTATTGGGTGGGCTTGAGCCCCACGGGTCTTTATAAGTTGGCGCCACGGAATACTGAGACATTTTATTAGTCACTAGCTTAAAAGACCCGGCGTCGCCCGGGTTTTGTATTTTCTAATTGGAAATTAGCTTATGAAGGATTTTCAATTTTAAATTCTAGGTCCTTATATAGGCATTTATAATTTGAAATAGGAAGAATGACTTATTACACTCAAACTATTCCCTCAGAAACCGCTTGATATAGTTTTTTATGGCTCATAGAGGATCTAGAATTTTGCATCCCATCGCTTGTACAGTGCACAGCAAGCCTGGTAGAGGTTTAAATAAGAATAAACAGAAATTCCTGTAACATAAAATTGTAATATCGAGGCGGGAAATTTCCCACTCTTATGTTACCATAAAGCCGTTCTGGAGATGAAATTAAACAGAAAGCATTATCACTTTCATACTTTTCTCTCCAAAAACCTGCGATATAATATAATAATATACACATTACCATACCTCGTTTTGTTTTCTCTATGTCCAGGGTAGAGAAAGTTATGTGATTCCATTATTTTAGTGGATTTCATTCTGTAATATTTATTTATAACATGAATTATTTTGATAACTTCTCTTATTTGTCAAAAGTGCATTTCATTTGTTTTTTTCAAGCCCACCTGATACCATTTGGCAACAATATATTCTGTGATTTGGAATGGATAATTCTATGTAAAAAGGGATTAAGTATTTTCAAAAACATTTAATTTTTGGCATTTAGAATCAGAATTTTTCAAAATCCTTTCTTAGTGAGCACCTACATTATGAAACGAAGGTACTGTCAAAATTCCAAGTCTCTACCTGTTATAGTTTAGGCTGTACGTTGATTCCTGTCATTCAGTCAATCAGTCAGTCAGTCAGGACAAAGCCTTTTATATATATAGAGATATTTGTACATAAAACATTCTAAACTTTTTATTAAAATCTTTAGACGCCATTTAAAAAACTCAAACTGAAAAAAAGAGTTTTCATAATAATTAGTTCCTTTAATTTCAGTTATAGGAACCAAATTCTGGGCGGTCCGATAGATTTAAAAGTCCACATAATCCACAAAAGAAGCAAATCCAATGCACTGTTTACCCGGTACAGATGTCCACAAGGAGAAAGACAGACACATGTCATTTCAAAAACACTCTTTTAGGATTTTAGGCATCATGAAACACGTTTCTCTGATGGAATGATAATTCTTTCACACTGGCCGTGTGTAGGCCAAGGTGGAAAAGTAGGGTCAGACCGAAAAAATCAATGTCATAGTCTTAGCCATAGTGTGAGTCAGTTGGAGAATTTAATGTTGTACCGGCATGTTGCTTTAGTAGCTCAACACGGTTAAGGCATTGAATTTTTAAGTCTGACATATTTTTCTGGTGTTATCTCCATTTCGATTTGTCACAATCACAATACTTTTTATATGTATATGCGAGAAAGTAAAAAGAGTCATACTGAATCCTACTGATACATTGAAAACCGTAGTAATTATCGTGCAAACAATTATTTCATACAATACTTATGCACCACCATATTTTTAAAATAAAATATGTTTACAGTCACTTGAACTCAACTAGTTATATCACGACTTCTGCAGTAAGTACAAAACAATTGTATAACATTTGTATACACTAAAAACTACAATAAACTAGTTACTACATAAATGTCTTGATCTGAATCAGGATACTTACTTCTTTCAGGCCAAATATATCAAACAGTTTTTATGGACATTCGCCACTTGTGCTCTGAACTCCTGTTATGTGACACACTAATAAGACTGTATAGGACCAGTTAAAACTTTGACCAAACAGCAAACACACCAGAGTTTGAATCTGTAGTGTAGAATTTCCCACACAAATACAAGGGTCGAGATCAACAACCCAGTCCCTAGGATATAGAATGGGCCTGCTACATACGACATGGAAAAAGGATTAACATTAGAGTTCAAATTTTTGTAATGCAGTTTCTGATGGTCCTCTACAATTAGGTGATAGCGGTGATCAATAATGCCAGCAGTTACCATTCTATGGGTCATGGTCTCAAAACTCTTGAAAAGAAGACAGCCTAAAAATCTGATGCTCATAGTGTAAAGATTTGTTTTATTATTTTCTTCCAAGGGTACTATTAAAGGCTTTTCAAAGGGAGTAAAATACCCACGTATAAGCAAATCGCCGTACAGTCTTAAAGACAATACAGAAACATTCCTTTCCATTGCTAATTGCTCCATGTTATTGATAATTTCTTTTTTTCCAAATGGCTCCAATATCTCTAATCCAGATTCCTTTAGTTCTTTCCAAGTTTTAATGGGCGGCGTCTCTCCTGGATTGATGAGAAAACCAAATAATGCTGATTGGTAAGCCACGTTAATGTGAAAACAATAGAACAGCCACGCCATGAAAAACAAGGTAGCTAAAATTCCCTTGAACTTATCAGGTATCCCCACTAAAAAATGTGTCCGAAGAACATTAAGGATAGTTTCAGTGAAACTAAGGTGGTCCATTCTACTACGTTTATTAGATTTCAACAGAAGATGGTGAGAAACGGTCCCCAGGATGAAAACAATAGTTGTGAGAATCCAAATGAGTGGACTGAATGTTTTGATCAAACTTATCCAGCGTGGAATGGGTGTTCCGGATGGAACATACCAAGTCACAACATCAGTAATATAAGGGTAAGTGAATACACACTCCTCCTCTATGTATTCATCTAAGATACTTGGATATCTCACCAAGGCAAAATCTGGATCTTCTATGAATTTGAACTTGAAATTATGTCTCTGAGATACAGTCCACAATATATAATCAAATAACGCTTCAGGAAGTTGATTTCCTTCAACATTATATTTAAACAGCGCAAATACGTTTATCTTGCAACCATAGAAGGTAGAAATATCCTTAGGTGAGAACAAATCATTATTTTTCTCAAAACGCTTTTCTTTAACAAGCCACCTGTCTAAAAGAGTTGCTCGTGTTATGGCCCCCTCGCATATGCGGAACTGTTTGCTCACCATCCAGCCAAAAACATCAATAACATATCTCTTGTGAGAAAGTCCAGGAATTAACACAATGACATCCACTATGCCTGTTCTGTATGATGTATGGAGAAAAAGTTCGTGTGCCATTAATTTTCGTGTCTTCAGATCATTCACGACATGGGTTGTGACCATAACCAAAAGTGATGTTTGACTTCGTATCTGTCCCCTAAGTCTCAACATCATGTTATATAACAATTCCAAAGTAGTTCCTGTTTGAAGGCCTGACACATACGTAATATAAGAACCTGGTTTCAATGCTGCTCTTGTTGAATCCCATAAAGTGTCCTCTAATACCTTTTGGGGTCCAAGCATGGCCTGAGGGAAGTGGCCTTGGCTATACAGAACATTCAGGAAAGTGTCTCCGTATGTGTCATCTCTGGAAATTTTTGTACCTCTATATCCCTCACGAGCATTTTCTCGTAATCTAGCGTACCACGAGCCACTTGTTTGAACAACGAGCGGTGCATCAGCTGGAAAATACGTCTCAGTAATGTTGAGAAGGCATTCTGATAATGCCAAATCCATTACATTTTCAGGTTTTGGTGGCGACAGAAATGCATTTTGAAGCTCTGCTAAACTTAGAATCCCGAATGCATAGCGAATAAGTGTTGCATTTCTGTAAAAAATTCAAACACCAAATATTAATTACCAGGCGAAACACGAAAATCACACCAAAATAGTGTTCCGTGTTTAAGTATGACGTGGTATGCTAAATGTACGAGTTAAACTTTTGTGAAATTTATAATACAGACATTTATAAGCATTCATGAGCCACAGATTATTGTCTCTGTCGGACACTACATGAGAATATTATAGGAGAAAAATTCCTCCGGCACTGGGACTTGAACCCAGGACCTTTGGCTATTCGCGCCAATGCTCTACCAACTGAGCTAAGCCGGAGCTCAATTCACAGCGCCAGATGGAACTTCTCTCCTATGACTGATTGCCCTAATGGTCTACCTCACAGACGGACAAGTTATGTCATATGCAGTACTGTGAGGCACACTAAGTAGTGATTTTTGTGACCGGGCTCCCACTGTTATTGTACAGCTAACATTCAAGACAGACATTTATAAGCATTCATGAGCCACAGATTATTGTCTCTGTTGGACACTACATGAGAATATTATAGGAGAAAAATTCCTCCGGCACTGGGACTTGAACCCAGGACCTTTGGCTATTCGCGCCAATGCTCTACCAACTGAGCTAAGCCGGAGCTCAATTCACAGCGCCAGATGGAACTTCTCTCCTATGACTGATTGCCCTGATTGTCCGTCTGTGAGGTAGACCATTAGGGCAATCAGTCATTGGAGAGAAGTTCCATCTGGCGCTGTGAATTGAGCTCCGGCTTAGCACAGTTGGTAGAGCATTGGCGCGAATAGCCAAAGGTCCTGGGTTCAAGTCCCAGTGCCGGAGGAATTTTTCTCCTATAATATTCGAAATTTATAATGTTTATAAGTAAATGCATCGATACTTAGATTTCGGGCAGTGGAGTGAGAGGAGATGGTCATGTTTTTTCCTTTTCAGAAATATCAAAGAGAAGATTATAGCGGCACTGAATGTTTCATACACAGATTCCATGGGTGCATAATACGTTCTAAAATACCATTCGTAATTAAGAAAAATCACATTGTAAGATTGAAGTATGCCCAGGAACATGTAGAAAAACGCTGACGCCTTGTGGCCTTGTTAGACGAAACAAAAATAAAGTGAAGAGACTAGAAATAGTGTGAAAAGAGTAAATATGGAAGATGATATTGTGAACACTTTCCTAGATTGAAGTACGCCTATTTATAGTCCTCTCATGTTTGGTTTTTTTTTTTTATTTATTTATTAAGCAAATAAACAGCATGCCCCGTTACAGTGTAACACTGCATGCATTCTTTGCCAAAGAAAGTGGTAACTCTACATGCATTCTTTACCAGATACAGTATTTGTATGAACTACTTTTTGTGTGTTGGTATATACTTATTCTAGCATTTTCATTCTTTTATGTGTGGGTTTATATCATCCAAGGGAGTAGAGAATTTGGAGTTCGTTGATAAAGTGATAAAATGTTAAACGGAAATGCTAGAGACACAAACTCTTCAGGGCGACATTGACAATAATATCAATAACATATTATAATAATTGAAATTGTGAGATGTAGTAACGTAGAGTGTTCTAAAACTGCTTAAAATACTACACAATAATCTTATTTATGAAGTTTCAAGCATCTGTGGTCTGCTTTGAAATGATAAGCAAGTTATTCGAATACAGGTGATAATAGTTTTATAATATTTATTTCCAATTTCAAGAAAGTATGGAAAATTGGTGGCTCAAGAATGGGAGCTTTCTGTCCTTAAATATGCAAGAACCTTGTGTACACTCTACAGCAATGCAAAGGAGTTATCAGACTGTTTTTAGATTCTTTTCATATCCTTTAGTTCGAAAAACATTCTGATATGAAATTATAATAATTTAATAATGAATTATTTAATTAATATTAAATGATTATTTCATTTTTAATTATTTGCTTATGAGTTCTCACCTGTGCAAACGAAAATGTTACACACTTCATACCAGAATTTTCTTTTTAGTAGTTGAATTCTTTTTTAGTTACATTTTTTATCTCAAAAATATATTTATACACTCACAATTTAGACAATTTGGAGTGCCTTAAATTCATAACTTTTATGGATAAATTGAATAATTATGCCCATATGTTCGTTACTAGTAAATTTTTGTCATAAATTATAGTATGTCATATTTTTTCTTCGAACCACTGTATACATGTTACCTCTTTGCTCTTTGGGGTTGTATATACTGTATATTGCATGAAATAAATAGAAAATAAAATGTAATCACATGTAGGGAAAATTATTTTAAACAAGGCATTTAATGCAAAAAAAGACCCCATTAGTGAAAGGATTAAAAGGACACGTTTTCATTATTTTATAATATTTATTTTAAGAGCTGAAAAATAAATTAATATTGTTTGTAATTATATTTTACCGGTAATTTGAAATAAAAGCAACTTAACCATTTTTTTTAAATTCTTCAAAAATCAACCACTATTCTACTTTATTAAGAATATTGGGATTTTCGTTTATTAAACCTTACTAATATTTTACATTTTTTTAGACTAAATGTATACGTACTTCATGGTAATGAAAATGGAATTGAGATGTATTTTTTAATTCCTTGAAGTTTACAGCTTCTTTCAATCAGAGATCAAATCCAGATCGTAAATTTCGACTGGATGAGCTGTTTCATGGAAAAGGTAGCACGTCGACAGCCAATCCGAACATTACATTCCGCAGTGACCTCAAGACTATTCTTTGTAGGCAGGTTTTATTCCATTGTATATCGGTATTGACTCGTATTCATCGGTCAATGAGATGACGACACCATTGTTTCCACCGATTGACGTTATGCTCAGAGAAGAACTAAGAGAATTGTGGAAACTCAAAGAGTTTCAGATTTATAATCTCTATGTATATAAAAGGCTTTGTCCTGACTGACTGAATGAATGACTGACTGACTGATTGACTGAATGACAGGAATCAACGTACAGCCTAAACTATAACAGGTAGAGACTTGGAATTTTGACATTACCTTCGTTTCATAATGTAGGTGCCCAATAAGAAAGGATTTTGAAAAATTCTGATTCTAAATGCCAAAAATTTAATGTTTTTGAAAATACTTAATCCCTTTTTACATAGAATTATCAATTCCAAATCACAGAATATATTGTTGCCAAATGGTATCAGGTGGGCTTGGAAGAAACAAATGAAATGCACTTTTGACATATAAGAGAAGTTATCAAAATAATTCATGTTATAAATAAATATTACAGAATGAAATCCACTAAAATAATGGAATCACATAACTTTCTCTACCCTGGACATAGAGAAAACAAAACGAGGTATGGTAATGTGTATATTATTATATTATATCGCAGGTTTTTGGAGAGAAAAGTATGAAGGCTTTATGGTAACATAAGAGTGGGAAATTTCCCGCCTCGATATTACAATTTTATGTTACAGGAATTTCTGTTTCTTCTTATTTAAACCTCTACCAGGCTTGCTGTGCACTGTACAAGCGATGGGATGCAAAATTCTAGATCCTCTATGAGCCATAAAAAACTATATCAAGCGTTTTCTGAGGGAATAGTTTGAGTGTAATAAGTCGTTCTTCCTATTTCAAATTATAAATGCCTATATAAGGACCTAGAATTTAAAATTTAAAATCCTTCATAAGCTAATTTCCAATTACAAAATACAAAACCCGGGCGACGCCGGGTCTTTTAAGCTAGTGTTACTATAAACATAGCTTAAAAGACCTGCGTCGCCCGGGTTTTTTATTTTGTAAGTGGAAATTAACTTATGAAGGACTTATGATTTTTAAATTCTAGGTCCTTATATAGGTATTTATAATTTGAAATAGGAAGAACGACTTATTACACTCAAACTATTCCCTCAGAAAACGCTTGATATAGTTTTTTATGGCTCATAGAAGATGTAGAATTTTGCATCCCATCGCTTGTACAGTGCACAAGCAAGCGTGGTAGAGAAATTCCTGTAAGATAAAATTGTAATATCGAGGCGGAAAATTTTATTTCCCACTCTCATGTTACCATAAAACAGTTATGGGGATGAAATTAAACAGAAAGCAATATCACTTTCATACTTCTCTCTCCAAAAACATGCGATATAATAATATACACATTACCATACATCGTTTTGTTTTCTCTATGTCCAGGGTAGAGAAAGTTATGTGACTGCATTATTTTCGTGGAATTCATGCTGTAATATTTATTTATAACATTAATTATATTGATAACCTCTTTTATTTGTCAAACTTGCATTTCATTTATTCCAAACCCATCTGACACCACTGGCAACAATATGTTCTGTGATTTGGATTTGATAATTTTGTGTAAAAAGGGATTAAGTATACTAAAAAAACATTTGATTTTTGGCATTTAAAATCAAAATTTTTCAAAATCCTTTCTTAGTGACCACCTACATTATGAAACGAAGGTACTGTCAAAATTCCAAGTCTCTACCTGTTACAGTTTAGGCTCTACGTTGATTTTTGTCAGTCAGTCAGTCAGTCAGGACAAAGCCTTTTATATATAGAAGATTGTTGCAGCACATGCATTTATTATAATCTTCTTTAGGCCTAAAGTCATATCAAATCACTCTTGCACGAAAGCCTTAACCTTTTCACTGCTAGTGGCATATACTATAAACTCTATAAAAACAAATATATAAAATTGGTAAAGTAGTGTTTTATGTGAAATGTGACGTTTCTTATTCTCATGTTATATTTGTCATTCAAGAAAACCAGACACAGAAGTTTTCCTCGTCAATTTAAAACTTCACAAGCCCTTACGGGCTCGTTCCGCAAACATACCTATTCGCAAAATAAAATCCTTCTTTTAACCCTTGTATCATAAATTACTATTTCATATAAAACGTAAGCGAGCGATCACGGGTTAAACTACTGCTTGAAATAATACTTAAAAGGTATTCGTATTTGTACTACACAGTGAATAATAATTCACCTTGAAGCGTACTTTACAATGGTATTAAACTAAGAAGTCCCGGGTTCAGAGTGTGCTGTGACGTGATCTTTAGTCCTATAGTGTACAGTACGTACTTCATGGTGTTGAAGATAGATGAGACGAACAGTTTTTCTTCAGGAATACCTTGAGCGCTGAATAAATTTTACCTTATACCTGACTCCTCTAGCTCTAGCAACTAAATGACGCAGAATTATATTGGAAAATATATAGGTTACATTCACAACAGCACTTCTGATGATCGATTTGCAATTGGCTAACTTCCATAGGTCAGAGGGATACCTTATAGCCTTTGTAATTGCGAGAACCTACTTTTTCTAGTAAATAGCGCGGTATGGTGTCAAAGAAAGGAGTTGTTCCTGTTTCAAATATAAGTACCAATGTAAGGAAATCCCCAGATAATGAAAGTGAGTGTTCTTTATATGTTTCACGATAACCCTCTTCTTCCCTCGCCCAAGGTGGTTCCAAGGACTAGGATCCTTGGTCCCGTAAATAGGCCCACTACTTCAACTGGTCTTGATAAAACAATTAACAACTATGTGTGTAATTTTAAAAAGTAAATTATATATTTACACACATACAATGGAAATAGTATAACTGTGCTGATTAATGGGGGCGGCAGATAGCATTAAAACAAATGTAGGCCTAAAATTTATTTATCGTTTGTGCAATTAGACGCCAGAAGAATGTTACGGTAATTTATTAGCAAGGCTAGGATTTATATGTATTTATATCTGTAAGACAAGATAACAAACGAATACTCATTTTAAAGGTAATTTATTTCCTTACAACTTCTTTTATGAGGGCATTGCTGTATACCTAAGGGCTGAAGCGCTAGAAGGCAAATTGTGTCGAAAAGCGTGAGGCGAAAGAGCCTGGTGGATATCTTAAAACCTGTTTGGAATGTAAAAAAAAAAAAAAAAAAAAATAGTGCGTGGAGAGCCACGCGACAGAAGTAAAACTTTATTTTATTTTTTTTATTTTTTCAATTTTTGATTATTGGATTTTTTCAATTTTGCATTACATTGGACTTTTTAATATTGGGTTTTTGGACTTTTTTAATTTTGGATTTTGGACTTTTTAATTTCGGATCTTTAAATTGTTAATTTTTTTATTTTTAAATTTTTTATTTTTAAATTTTTTTATTTTTAAATTTCTTATTTTATTATTTATTAAATTTTGGATTTTTGGATGTTATAATTTTTTATTTTGTTTTTTAAATTTTGGAAATTTGTATTTTTTAATTTTGGATTTTGCGGGGTAATGAACCTCCGGGTTCCATAAAATAAATAATATACCTTTAGATTGCTTAGGAATTGTCTATTGCCATTGAGGAAGTAAGGTCTGAAAAATTTCCTTTGATTACTCCTAATCATTGAGTTGATTGTTTTCTGTGCAGTCCGCACCGAAACAAGTAAGAGTGTGACTGATTTCGTGACGGTTTTAGTGTGACTGATTTTACAGATTTACCCTCTACCGCCACTAAAGAAGTTTTTGCACTCCTTAGCTAGTAAGTGTTTCTTACGACAGTTGTTTACATGGCTCGTAACTTGACATTACCACACGCAATCTTGTTGCTAGGGGCGACGGGCGGAAAGTTACTTTACCGCCCGCAAATGCTTATTTGCGAGCAGAAATGACCAAGGCCTCCCCGCTTTATAAATATTCGGTTGCCATAAACAATAACAAATGCGAATCCCTTTCTGAAATAAGCACCATTCTTCAAGTCTGTATTTACATAATATTTTCAGGTAATATCACAATTAATATAATTAAATTGATATAAGTAACCGTCGTGCAAAAAATAGCATGCAACACACGGACCGTAAAGGCATTTACGGGTCTCGAAAACTTAAAAACCCTCGGCTGCGCCTCGGGTTTTCAATCTGTTTCCTCGACCCGTAAACGTGCCTTTCCGCCCTTGTGTCGCAATATACTATTTACTTCAAAAAGTATAGGATCAAACTTGTAGGACATTTTATCAGCTTGAATGTTGTATATAGTTATCTTTCCTCTACGACGCAAGGCCTAAGCAAAAAAAAAACAATAAAAGGTACCTTCTACGGGCCGCCCTGCCCCCCCCCCCCACTCACCCCACCCACGGGGACTTTTAGTATGGTGTTCAGTTCACTTTCCCCGACAACTCTGGCAAAATTCAAAACTATACCATATTGTTTTTCCTATTCATCGCTTTTCGACCTTTATTGACTGAACTAAAAGTGGTCAGTAGCCTATTGTGACTCGTCTATCCATGCGCAAGAACTTCTCTGAAGGAGAGTATGGAGCTCTGACTCCTAAGCCTTCCAGTGAGATCTGAGATCTCGTGCGGGACAGACAAACAAAACGCGTTCTGTAGCATGGAGTCTCATTGTAACGACTTGCGCTCGCGTCTTCACAAGGAAATCTCATCCCTGACAATCACAAAACAACAGTGAGTAACTTTGTTAATTCTCTTAAAATCCTGCAGACCAATAAAAGAAATTATGCAAATAACTAGTGGAACAGTAGAGTATCGCAGTACAAACGTATTGTTTGACATGGTAAATGAAGAGTAACAATCCTGTGAAATGTTTGTAGCCTATATAAGGCACTTTTATAATTCGTTTCAATTTCTATTTTCTGAAGGTGGGATATCATAATCGTAACAGCAATGTCAAAAGATAGTCCTAATGATATTTTAATTAATAAATAAAATGTTCACACACGTGAAATTATTAACTTATTATGAACCTATTCCAAAATAGTATATTCGTATGTGAAATGCTTTTAACATTTTCCTCTTTTTCTGGAACTTTTAAAAAATAATTTTTACTAAATTAACGGATCCAATTAGCTGCTGAATAGCTGTGAATATTTGATTTTTCGATTAAAATTGATAGTTTCTTAATTACATAATTAATCCGTTTTCTTTTTACTTTCCTGTTGCGATAATAAAATCCTCCCCCTCATCCATTATCTAGTTGCAAAGCTTGAATGTATTTTTCTGCTAATTCGGTCTGTAACATCTGCCTGTGTGTCATAATTTTTACCCACAAAAATTCTGTATTTTACGCATTTACGCACACATAAATGTCATCGACTGGGCCCGGAAATGAACCTGTGAACTAGGAACAAGAAGCAAATTCCTATTTACTCTCCCTAGACAGATTGAAAGTAAAGTTAATTTTAAGCTCCCATTTCGAAAACTATCTTAATACGAAAAAAAATTCATTAACTATACGTTGCATGTTAAGTACAAAATATGTACAAGATATGAACATAATTGTTACAGTTGTTATTGTAATTGGTTGATCATCACAATGCCGGGGCCATTTCCAAGATAACACGAACACATAGGAGGAAACACAACAGTCACACACTCATACTGAACAAGGCACGGATGGGATGAAAGTGACAGATGACATTCAGGAACTGTGAGAGCTTAAAATTTTCCGACATTCGTCTCACAGGTTAGTAAAAACCTCGGAAAAATGTCACCTAGAAAACTTGTCCCCACCTGGAATTGAACCCGGCACGAGCCCGCTGCTTGAGGAAAGATAACGGATCCATAAGCCACAGTGGTGGATGATATTAAGGTTTAAGCTACTTAAATAATATCCATATATAAAAAGCTGATGTGAAACACATTATTTCCTCTGCCCAAATAAAAGTTCTGTCTTTTAGTATAATATAGGCTATTATAAATATGACATTTTCTTCATGTAAATTGGATGTAAAAATTAAGAGAAAGTCGTTATCACGAATTGCATCCCGAAATATAGACAACCCAAAAGAAATATTAATTCACTCACAAAACTTTCTTTACCCAAAACATGTGCACCTTTCTCATTTAACATTTTGATATAGAATAAGAGGCCGTATAGTGCAAAGAGCGCGTATTCTGTTGTTTCAACCTGATGTAAACTTTATTGTTCACCAAGCAAGACTGAGTTTTTACAAACAGTGAGGGGGGGGTCATAACCACCCTTGAGAGAATATTCGCGATCAAATTGAAATAAGAGTTTTAGCTGTTAGTATAAGCACGTGATGCACAAATTTTAAACAAAATCGTTAGAGCTGTTTTGGAGAAACTCCCGAAAAACGAAATTTTCTTCATGTAAAGTGGCATTAAAAGGGTGAGAAACTCGTCGCCAGTCTTCGTGTCACGTCTCCAGAAGATACCTAACCCAAATACAAGAATCATGCGATTTTTCGTTCTGGAGCTAGACCGTTCACAGACAGACACACCCAGGCCTAATTCTGAAAATTGTATTTTTGGATTCAGGTGACTACAGAACGTGTATTTATGTTAAAAACTCAACTTTGAATTTCGGGGACGAACAGAATACCTCCCCTACCTATGGTACGGGCACAGGAAGTAAAAAAACTGCTATTTTAAACATTTGTCGTATTAATTCTCTGAAGGGTACCGGTACTCAAAAACTAATAATCATTTCCAAAAACTCAAGACTTTTAGGTGTAAGTATTTTTCTCATGAAACATATGACCGAAATATGTGGCTGAAGCAACATAAGGCGCTTGTTCCAGAATGTATGTATGAATGTGGAGTGAGGGAACCGCTTTGTCTATACTTAGGGGTGTGTCTATACATGGATGTGATTCGCAGTTTAAACTTTTTTTGTTAACAAAATAAGAAGTAGAGCTCCTATTAGAAGTAAATAAATGTCCTTAATGACAGCAAGTTCTTATGCACTTAATCTCGCTGTCTGGGATGCTGAGGAGATAAGTAATTACTGGTAACCCAGATCTATTAATTTGGTGACGATAAGCTTCTCGCTCCGTCTTGATTGCTCAGCTTCAGCTGATTAGAAAATCACGCCGGACATAAACATTTCGAAAGTTATTGTTTCTCAGTCAAGCAATTAATTTAGTCTGCTGACACTAACCACAAGGCGATTGAATTGCTTCTTATCGGTACCATATTACATTCAGTTCAGTTAGTGTGCTTAGAAGTGATGATTTCCTTGATTAACAATTTATAATTAGCTCGGAAGTGAAAAGAGATCATAGCAATAATTGTTATAATAGTGGGAATATTATAGGAGAAAAATTCCTCCGGCACTGGGACTTGAACCCAGGACCTTTGGCTATTCGCGCCAATGCTCTACCAACTGAGCTAAGCCGGAGTTCAATTCACAGCGCCAGATGGAACCTCTCTCCTATGATTAATTGCCCTAATGCATATGACATAACTTGTCTGTCTGTGAGGTAGACCATTAGGGCAATTAGTCATAGGAGAGAGGTTCCATCTGGCGCTGTAAATTGAACTCCGGCTTAGCTCAGTTGGTAGAGCATTGGCGCGAATAGCCAAAGGTCCTGGGTTTAAGTCCCAGTGCCGGAGGAATTTTCCTCATGTAATGTCCAACAGAGACAATAATCTGTGGTTCATGAATCCTTATATAGTTATAATAGTAATTGTTATAATATAATAGTAATATATAATAGTAATAATAGTAATATAATATAATAGTAATTGTTATAATATAATAGTAATTATTGCTAGACTACTGCATAGGCTACTTCCTTTACCTGTACCATAGGTAGGCTACTATAGGTAGAGGAACTATTGTGTTCGAATCCAAATGTCTAAGTTGAGTTTTTAACATAAATACACTATTTAGGTCCCCTGAATCTAGAAATGCTATTTTCAGAAACACGTCTGACAGACATTGTGTGTGTGTGTGTGTGTGTGACTGTGAACAACCTAGCTCCAGAACGAAAAATTGTATTAAAAATTCTACATTTTGGATAGGTATCTTCTAAGTACTGTACGCGACACGAAGTTTGGCGAAGACATTCCCTTATTTTTAATGCCACTTTACATCAAGAAATGTTTACTTTTATTTAGTATTATTTCTTTGTTCGACCATACTATAATACGCTTATATGTGACATAACATTATCATAATAAGATGCATTTCGAAGCAGATGTTCATTATAAAACAGGTGTGGTATCGATTATATTATAGAACACATCTCGATCCTGAAACCTGAAAGCAGCAAATTAAACTGCATAATACGCAGCCTCTATATAAAATAAAACAAATTCTGTTTTGTTAATTTTAATATTATACTAAAATGAGTTCATTTCAAATTGTAAAAATCCGGCCATTTCAAGGAAACGCTCAAGAACAAGCTTCGACTTGACCGTACGTCATTAGCTGCCACCTATCGCAGAGGACAAGAACTGCGAAAACTAGATGACAGCTGACTGCCGCGGGCAGCCGATTTATTTTAATTACGGTCGAACATTGACCGTCGAATGCAACTTTCCCATAGTGGTAATTAATGGTAATTGTATGAAAATTATGAAACGAGCAAAGCGAGTTTCATAAACTTACTCGTATCTTAATAAATCTCGTTTTAGACTAGTTGTATAATGTACTATTATTGTTTGTTATTACTACAATTCTCGAGTGATAGGGAAAAAGCGAATAAGTCAAAAAACAAAGTTCCAGGAGAGACAAACAACAATTTATTTCCACAGGATTGTTACAATATCTAGTTCAGCCCACCCAGATATTTTTACATACTATCTTAAACTATGTAAAAATAATCTGGGTGGGTTGAACTAAATATCGTAACAGTCCTGTGGAAATAAATTGTTGTTTGTCTCTCCTGAAACTTTGGTTTTTTGACTTATTCGCTTTTTCCCTATCACTCTAGAATTGTTACTGCTTTCTTCTTCTTCTTCTTCTTCTTCTTCTTCTTATTATTATTATTATTATTATTATTATTGTTGTTGTTGTTGGGACAAGAAGGAGTAAAAAGTAAAGTGTTCCCTATTACAGGCCATGGAGGCCCAGAGGGTTCCAGGAGGTTGAGGCTCCCAGATTTTTAGACATCGGCACATGAAGGTGGTAAGGTTGTCAGCCTTACGCACCGGCCGCCTTTACCCCCAGGATTGCTCCTGGTACTCATTTCTGTTAGAGGCTGAGTCGACCCCAGGGCCATAGTGCCACCAGAAGAATTAGGGGACAAGAAGGACACATTGATGATAAAGGAAAAAGAAAAGAGTACAAAGATAAAAATAACCAAAGACTGCGACGGACGAAGCAAAACTATGTAATAAATCAGATTTGTATTTATATGGGACTTGTCAACTGGTGGCGGTGTGAGAGAAAATTAAAGACCAAACCCTGAACCGTAGCTGTAAACACACGTTACCCAGAAGAGGCTGATCTGTCAGCTATCAACAACCAGTCCTTAATTACAGTCTCGACATCATTTTCATAGACAACATATTTATCACAATTTTATATCTTTAACTTTTAAACTGACCAGCAAATTCCATGCCGTGTTTACAATTTTAAATAAGTCAGGAAGTATTGTAAAGTGAAATATTTCATGTAAATTACTTTAAGGACAGGCTAGCCAAGCCGCCATCTCACTAATGAAAATTATACGCATTTACATGAACATTAGCTACCGGGCGGGCTCTCTCATAGCTTCAAGGTATCCTCATACAAGCTGTCATTTTTTTTTTACCGTACTTAGTTTGCACAATACGTAACCTTCAAACGAGGCAAAACGATGCACAGTGTATTCGGGATTTCACATTTTGGAGTTTGTGGAAGACATAATATCCGGAATATCTCTCTACATCCATTTATTGGTCATTTTAAGGACTATGTTTAATGCCTTATCCTTCCTTAAGTAATTGATGTATCTCTTCTGTCTCCTGTAAAACCTATTTTATTCAGCAAGATATATCTTTCTGTCTTTTTTATGAATGATTGTATTTATAAAATTTACAAGAAGTTTTTAAAATAATCTTTGCACGAGCCGTTAGGATGTTCGTGCCATAACTATACGTAAAAGTAGAAACATAAACACACATTATTATTAACTTCTTTATTACTTAGGCTACTTACTTAATGGCAATTGACAATTCCTAAGCAAGTTAAAGGATGATTACCTACGTTATGGAACCCGGGTTCATTGCCGTGCTTACATGAGCCCACCATTCAACCCTATTCCGTGCTATCTCCAATGTCATTCTTCCCCCATGCGCGCAACATGACCAACCCACTTCATCCTCCGTGATTTAATTACCCTTACTGTATTTGCTGAACAAGTAATAAAGCTGGCCGTTATGCAACTTTCTCCAGTTTCCGAGTTCACCTTTCTTATATCCGAATATTTTTCTAAGCACCCTGTTTTCGATCACTCTCAGATTATGTTTTCCCGAAGAGTAAGAGGCCATGTATCATATCCATATAATACGACCGACAGGATAATTATCTCATACATTTTTATATAGAAGACAAAGACACAAAAATGCTATCACACACATTAACAAAACCAACAGAAACGCCAACAAAATATACAAACACACAAACAGAATTATCCAACAAACGAATATATTAACCTCAGCATCCTCTTTATGGCTGACACCTGTATAGCTCCAATAAAATATCCTCCCCTTATACGCACGTTCCATCCTAAGCTATCCTACTTTGGGCATAAATTTCCCCACCCTTCAGAAAATCCTGTGTTAATCAAGAGGAATTGGCTGTTAAAATATGAATAGTTTTACCCCTTTTTCCCTGTATAGTGGGAGTGCAATGACTACGCAGATTTCAAAGCAAATTGGTCATGTATTATAACAAGTGTAATATCACCCAGTAAAATAAATTACTGGTTTTTGCAGCAGATTTTGTTGTTGTTGTAGTTGTTAGTTTGTATGCTCATTATACTCATTTTTCCAATATCATGAGGAAAGCTAATCAAAATTATTGACCTTTTTGTAATAAACGTTATTTTTTTTTTTTTTGTTCGGCCATACTATAGTAGCCGCTTATAACATGTGACGGCATGATATAATAATATGCATTAAGGTACAGATTTTCATTAAAACATTATTGTAGCATAAATTATTATCAACACAGAATGCTCTTGAAACCTTGAGAGCAGCAAATTAAATTGCGTAATAAACAACATGTATTTAAAATAAAATAAATTCTGTTCTTGTTAATTTTAATACTATACTAAATTGAGTTCATTTCGTCTTGTAAAAATCCGTTAGTTAAAAAAAAAAAAGACCAAAGAACATGCTTCCACTAAACTTACGCCATCAGCTACCATTCATAGCAGAACACAAGAACTACAAGGTCTTGCTAACAACTCTGATTGCCGCAGTCGGCTGATTTCTTTTTTTTTTATGAAACTAAATTTTCAAAACTGAAATATTTAATTATGTGCGAACAAAAACAGTCGTAAGCAACTTGCCCGTATTGGTAATTAAGATACTCGTATGAAAATTATGTCATTATAGGCTCGTTGCATAATGTACTATTGTGTAAGTATATAATCGCCAATTTCACAATAAGTTGCACCAACTCGGCGTTCTTTTTATTCGAAACTTCTAGAAACCTCATCTATTTAATATTGAAATCCTATAAAGAGATAAATTATAACCTATTACCTTCTCCTATGACACATATGCAAACCACAGTAATTGCACTAACTACCTATTAAAATAGTGTTCAAAAGTTTCGTGAACAATTTTTTCTGCGGATAATAACCAACGCTCCCAATGGTCTCTCTGCAATGTTTTTACTTTCTCTACCAGTTCCATGGTTTTCGATCCTGAAATTCTATTTTCAGTTTTCAGCATTACGGTAATACAAATTTTTAAGTGCTCAGAATCTAAAAATACTCTTATGTCTTTGTGTGTGTCTATGTGTATGTCTAAAAACATATATATATCCAAAACGAACTAGTATATTTCAGTTAGATATCTTCCAGGGATATGACAGGAGGATTGGCGAGGATTTCACTTACTTTACTACACTTTAAGTGAACAAAATTTAATTTTTCGTGATTTTTTTTATCAAAAATGGCAGCAACGATTTTGCTTAAATTTTATACACGAAGCTATTATACAAAACCTAAATTTTAAAGTTCTTTTAAAACAAATTTCACGAAATTATCTGAAGGTAGATAGTTATAAGCCAGCCGTCTAGGGTGGCGAACATTTTTTTTTTTTTTTTTTCGCATCATGCTGAGGCAATTGACAGTCTCTTCTTTTGCCCAGTTTACGCTTAGGAAAGAGAAAGTTATGTGAGCATATCACACTTTTCAGTGTGGTTTTCAGTTTTCACTTACAGTAATCTTTTCTCTTCTATCTTGCATAATAAAATATGTCTTCGTCTATTCAGGAAGTAAGATGATTACCTCATACAAATCTATTGATTAACAGTATGGGAAATTTCGAGTGAACTATTAAATTTTGCTTTAAACAAAATAACAAAGCAAGAAACCAATACAGATATGTGAGCTGAACACTTGATCTTATATCTGGTTCTTAGCGTTATGAAATGCAGTTCGGAACACTTAATGCTACGTAACTCGTGGTTTATGTCCCTTTAGTCCAGTCTCAATGCATTTGTTTCTTACTTTATAACTACACATAGAAAACAATATGAGGAAGAATGATACTAAAACTGGTTTTGGAAAGTGACATTCTTCTGTTCGGGATTTGATGCATGGTGTGTCGCTGTACGCATGCTCATTCTAGTAAAATAATAAATTCTGGGCTAGCATGCAACAATGGACTATGTCGTAGCTAAACAAAGAAAATATTTCCATCGGTATTTTAAGATTTTTCATATTATCTAAAGACCTGTCGCTACATTAATTATTTACGATTATGAAAAGAATCTAAGTTTTCTGCCTACTTTACCATTGCTCAAGTGTCAAATATTAGCTGTGTAACGAAGAAGGGAGCAATTGAGGAAATACGCACTAGTTAATCATTAATAAATTAATCTTTAATAGATATTTAATAAAAAATGAAATTACGAATTAATAAGTCCTTATATTTTTATAGGCTACAATATTATATACACTTTGTTATTTAAATTTTTTGTGACCTTTACGATGGTCAAAGTCTTAAAATATATGTATATCTTACAGTTGCTCTTTAATTTTACAAGTAGTCTAAAAAACGTAATGCCCTTAATGCTTAGTATTATAATAACAAGTGAACATAATACCGTGCTATATTAGCACAGGTTCCAAATATCCAAAGTATAAAAATATAATAATTAATATTAAATTATAGTCGATGAATTATGTATGAAGTTAGTATTTTAGTTCCTGAGAAAGAGAGAATGTTTACTGCATTACTTGGACTATTTATATAAAAAGGTACACTATCGTAATGTATCAGTATCTAGATAAGAACAGTTAATACATTACTCGTGAATGTCTTCATATGCTTTAGCTAACATGTTGTGAAAGGCCTATATTTCGTAACCAGTATTAATAACAACTGAAGCAATTACGAGGGAGAATCAAATGAAAACAGCAATTATTTTTTTCCCACTATTTTACTGCAGGAAGAATGTATATTATTTTCTACATAATCCCCTGCCAGTTCAATGCACTTATGCCATCAGATAGGAAGTGCTTCGATACCGCATGAGAAAAATGATTCTGGTTGGCACTGTAGGCACTCATGCACCGCCGATTGGATGTCTTCATCAGACTTGAACTTCTGCCCTCCAAGGAACTCTTTTAATGGACTTAAAAAAAATAATTGTTGTTTTCATTTGATTGTCCCTCGTAGTTGCCCAAAGTAATACAATATAATCTATTTATCGTAGATGACTGTTTAAGTTCATTACTTATTATTTATTGGAGAAATATGCCTAATAATTCATTAAATATATTAGCACTGTATTATATGAAAAGTTTCGTCGTGTAGAATATACTGACAGTAGGAACAAAACATATCTTAATGTACGTAGTAAAGTTCTTGTCAACATGGTAATGTTGCTTAGCCTACTGCTTACTGCGTGATCTTGAAGAAGAAACTGTTTTATTCTATGAAAGGCCAAAACACAGTAACTTATAAGTTATATCAAAATGTTGTATAAACCCCGTATGCAATGACAACTGAAATGCGAGTAAAAACTATGCGTTAAACATAATTATGAACATGTCACAATAAATTAAAACCGCTTGGAATTAAACTTTTTTTATTATTTTATTCACATAAAATCTAAATCAAAATTAAACACACTTTTTAATGCTTTGATAATATGTTTCTTATTATATCTCTAACATAAACATTATTCCAGTCGAATTCAATGAAATTATATATATATATCCAAATTTCCTCACCCCCCCCCCAAAAAAAAGAACTAATAAACTTAACTAAATACGCATTACATTATGTATGTGTTTCTGTTAGGGTATGGTATGGTTTTTAATACCGAAAGGCCTTCAAGTTACTCATGTCAAAACCAATAAAATCATAACGAGCAATATGACCAAGACAATGAAGTCTTAGAAGCGCATTCGGGAGATAATGGATTTAAATCCCTTGGTCGTTCACTCCTGAGTGGGATTTTCGGTTGCTTTCTCAGTCTAGAGGCGAATGGCGATTCGGAATCATTTATGCCTATTTACTGTTGACTTTTCCCTAGATATAATATGTAATAAAAGTAAGTACGTTCAGATTACTTGTCGGGAGACATGTTAATAAATCATTAACAGGTCCCTGGATCGACCTTACATCACTCTAGGGTTCGGATGTTTATGACCTAAAAAAGTGGAAAATATGACCCAAAAATCCTAAATATGACCTAATAAAATAACGTATTTTTTTAAAAAGTTTCTATTTAAAACGTTTAAAGACACACATCACATGAATTGAATCGGATAATCACTTTTTAGCAATTTTGGTGATTTACAAGTTTTCTCGTAATGAACTGTTTTAAATAATTTTCTCCTGTTTGCTCGTTTGATCAGCTCCAAATACTCGTAATATTTTGAAGACCTTGTATATCCCTATAAAATATGAACAATTGCATTAATTTTAAAATTGAAGATACCTATTAATTTGGCATAAACATTAAATAAATTTCTAATTTAACTCAACCATGTAGTACATACACTGTATAATTGTGCTCCTTTACCGAATTTATAACTGAAATATGACATTAATTTACAAATATGTCTGAAATATGACCAAGACCACAAAAATGTCCAAAATATGACTATGTATGCAAAATAAAAACGACCCGATTAGAATAACAAGCGTACAATTCGTGTTTAATTACTTCCTCTGCCCGTACCATAGGTACTATAGGTAGAGGAAGTATTGTTTTCGACCCTAAAATTCGAAGTTGAGTTTTTAGCATATATACACGTTTCAAGGCCCCCTGAATCCAAAAATACTATTTTTGGAAACATGTCTGTGTGTGTGTCTGTGTGTCTGTCTGTCTGTGTGGAAGTTTGTGAACAGGCTAGCTCCGAAACGGAGAATCGTATGAAAACAAAATTTCGTATTTGGGTCAGGTACCTTCTGAAGATGTGATTCGAAGATTGGCGACAAATTTCTCTTATTTTTAAGGGGACTTTACATGAAGAAATTTTCGTTTTTCGCGATTTTCTCGAAAACGGCTCTAACGATTTTCTTTAAAATTTGCATATGTGTTCCTTTTACTGAGAGCTAAAACTTTTATTTGAAACTTTTTTTCGAAAAAATTCTCTGAGGGTAGTTACAAGCCACCCACTGTTCACCCACTGTTTGTAGAAATTTTGTCTTGCGTGATGAACAACTGAATACTATATAAGAATGTGAAGTGAGAAAGATGTATTGTTGGCCATGTATAGAGTAAAGAAGTATCTGAGGGAAATATTCGATATATTTCGGAAATTATTCTTTACGACGGAAAGTTCAATAAACGTCTGCAGTCACTTGTTCCTTTTTTTTAAGTTTGTTATATAGCCTGCGCTTTTAGTCGCATCATTGAAAGAAGAGGTATTTATAGGATAATTAGCGTAAAATTGTGTCTTGCGATTCTGTAAAAGGATATGAGAATACTGGTAACTTTTTTTTGGGCAGAGGAAGTTATGTGACTTTCACATCAGATTTTTTTTTGTTTGCGGCGAGAACGATGGTCAGAATGAAAATATGACATGTCATGAACATCGAAACCCTAATCATTACTGGTGATGCAAAGCTTTGAAGGGAAAGAGCTATGTATCGGCCAACGATAGAGATTTTGATAGTAATGATGACGATAATGATGATAATATTCAAGAAATAGACTTTACACTCTCAACCTAAACAGATTGTTACAGTCTCAAAATCTCAATTCGTTGAAAAAGATGATTTTTTGTAATTTTTGCTTCAAATAAAATTTAATCATTTTTCAATTTTTACTACTTAAGGAGACTTAGCTCCTTTTTAGGCTAGCCTTCTGATTTGATGTTTCCTTGTGTTCATTTATCCATGCAACACATGTCAGATCCCACAATTCAGGCCTTGTTAAGAGAATAAAACGTCTGATTTAATATTAAATCCGTGCACGGCTTAGAATCAAAACAGACGATATTTTATTTTCTGATTATATTCACATGGCAACTATATCGACCGGATGTTTATTTATTGACAAATTATAAACTGAAAGCTTGCTTACAATATCATGTTCTCAGGTCACGGCATCAAAGATCACAGATCTTATCATTTTTCTTCCTCGAAAACGATCAAACTGGGTGTGACGCAAGACCAATTTAAATTCATTGTAACAAATGGCGGGCAGATAGACATACCATGGGAGTGTTTTGTGATGGAGAAATAAATAATCAGAGGGCGATCGCCACACTATTATCTCATAAGTAACACTTTTATGTATTTACAGTATGTTGTAACGAAATATAGCAATTTATGTATATGGAATATAATATCACTTTCTCCGATGTGCAAATTCGAATGTAAAAGTTCATTTCTGTATGGTACACCCAAACATACAGCTCTTGATTTCTAAAAAGTGATTTGTTTGGTAGAAGTATCTCAAGACAAATTTGGACTAAACAATATTGGGTTGCAAGCATATCTGCATAAATATTTTAGTAGAAATGATGGAGAAATAAAATGTATACTAATATAATAAATATTCAGTTATCCGATTAACCTCAAATTGGTTTAAAGTTTTATCTCCACGTGGTCCTGGGAAGATTCCACAGTCGGCAGAAAAATCAGCAGCATAATGTAAGAAATTAGAAGGAACATCCTGATGCATTGTCCATCTATATTCCGTCTTGGAACTGCAATTACTCCTTACCGAACACAAGAAAGTTTTACAGTACAACTTTTGCTATAGATTTGTCTGTCACCATCCTAAGTTTAATTAAATCTTTAGTTTTTGCCGGTACCGGTATGTAATTACAAAGAGCCTGGTAAACGTTTTCAATTGATAGGGTTGTCATTGAATTATCACACTGGTGAACAAAGTTATTCCATATAAAAAGACACGTAAGATAAAAGCACAATAGTTACATAGCATTATTAGCCTTCCTATTCAAAAAGCCCGCTCCACTCTAATCATAATATTGGAAGGAATTTAAAAAGACATCCTCGTCATGTTATTTTATTGTAAGAATTGGAATCAGATGAGAGTTGAAGTGAAGTCATATCAATCATTGTTTAGATATTTAGAACGTACCTGAGCCAGCTGAAGGTAGACCTACTTTTTACGTAGATTTCGAAGAAAAATCTACCTATTGCAATCGACACCATGTCATGGTTTTCGAAAAATTCTTTCATATCTTTACGTTTCATGCCTCCCTAAGTACGAAACCACCGCCCATTCAATTGTTTTGTATATATATATATATATACATATATATATGTATATATATTATATATTTATTGATATATATTACATAAATATATATTATATATTATATATATATTTATTTATGTATATATTTACACGCTAGCAGCCGTAACTTTGAAGATATTTGAACCAAATTTTATTATGTTATTTCTAAGCCCAATAGTTCGGACAATTTCGTTAATGAGAAAGAGAGGGTCGGGGAGGGGGTTGAAATTTTAAAAAAATTATATCTTGGCCCCTATGAAGTATAGAGGGAAACTTTGTTTGAATAAACTAGAGTACTCCCTATGGAGTTCACAGTGACACCAACGATTCGGGGTTTTGTGGGTAGGAGTGGAGGTGGGGGGGGGGGCATGGAAATTCGGAATTTTTTTAACTACGTCTTGATAGGCATCGTTGAAAAGCTCTTGATGAGTACTCTGCAAATCAATAACCAGTTTCTCGATAGCTCTCATATAAGGCGAGATTTGAATGTTTGAAAAAGTGCTCTTTCCTCTTTTTTGCAGTTATTATTGCGGGTTTGTCATGCCAAAGCTTAAGAAGAAGAGTGCTGCGCACCGACAATAAATTAAACCAAAAGCACTTCGAAATCTACCTCAGCCTGTAGGCCTGCCTAAAGGGATTTTTGTTAATTCAGCCGACCAAAGGCCAATTTTTCTGAATTATTTATCTTTCCTAGTTTTCCTTATTCATTATTACACACAAACACCCATGCCCGAGGAGAGACTCGAACCCACAGCCTCCTTCACCACCGCTAAGGAGACCGGATTCTACTCGAACCTTTCTGGTGAAAGTTATGATATAAAAGTTATATGAATATTCAATTTCGATCACATTGCTTAGCTAACCGAGTGAAGTAAACTCACTACGTAGACGGTGAAGTATTTACACGTACAAAACTTATTTTAATTTGGCCTACATTCTTTCCTATTCTGTTGTATAATACAGTGTCTTGTAAATGCAGGGAGTAATATATTTGTTTGCTTACCCACATAAACATGAAGTAACTGTCAATCATCATTATCTTAATGAGTACAATAGGAAAGTTCAAGTGTTTTGCCCTTAGTTTTTGCAACAAATCAAACTTTCTAAAAATAAGAATGTATAGAAAGAGACAAAGTTTGAAGGGCTTCTAACACGATAATGGAACGAAGAAACAATAATAATAATAATAATAATAATAATATGCGGGAATGCACTCCATGGGTATTCAACAATCTTTGCAAAATTTTATCAATAATATAGGCCTATCTCATTGTTTGCACGTTAACTTTTGTAGTTTCTTTATTCTATTGATTGCTGTTATTGCTGCTTTCATTCTTTTCATAATGTACATGATAAATATATTTCCTTGTGACAGCAGGTAATTTCGAAATTTGAAAATGGGGAAACAATAGTGCAGAGAATAAGTGGGAACAGACTGTCCCGCCCCAGAATCGACCAACTCGTCCCAACGTCAATTCTGGCGCGTTAATCCTATAGCCCAATTCGTCTCGTGGCTCTGCATCCCTGAAGGGACTAGTTTTACCATCCGACCACTGCATCATCTACAATAGGCAGATGGCAGAATTGGAGGCATGTGGTCAGCATGCCGACACCCACGGCCGTTAACGATGGTCTCCGTGATTGGGGCAGCTACTTCTCTATCAATTAGCTCCTCAGTTGGAATCACGAGGCTGAGTACACCCCGTTCCAGACCTCCAGACCTCAGAAAAATCCGAGGAGGTACCGGGGACCGAACCCAGGCCTGTGGATCCGTAGCCAGCGTCGCTTATCACGAGAACACGCAGACCCTGTATATAAGTAATTTTTCATAACTGCTCTGCATTTGAAAGTCGATTAAGAGAGAAATGCAGATAAAACTGTCAAGCATTTTTCAGTTGGTCCTATAGAAATCTAAGCAGACCACCAAATTATAGTCATCTTATAGGAATGTGACGTTGATAAGACTTAGTAAGAAATTAACATCTCACTAAACAGAAAAATTCCCATGAAATACAGACATAACACATTGGAGCCATAAAACTCGAGGCTATAAATTAGGACAATACTTCCTTGCTCAAATCTTGAATTATAGACTTAAGCTACAAGTACTCTAAAATAGCTTCATCTTCCTTCCGTTATTATTTACGGTCCAGTGCTCCTTAAACACGTCCGTAAGAAATAACATGTTACGGAAGACTTGAATCTCCTTTTTTTTAAATCATAAATTTACTTTCACTCCCTAAACTGGTTTGTACCACGGAAATATTTATCCAGTTCCACTGAAGGGCAGCAATCTTATCCATTCAGTTGATAGTAATTATGTTATCCTATGTTGTTTTACAGGGGGTACGCCGTATCGTAGTGGTTGAGGCGCTACGCTATAAACCGGAAGGTCGCTGGTTCCATTCCCGATGAGGTCGTTGGAGTTTTTCGATTGGCCTAATCCTTCTGGTGGCACTATGGCCCTGAAGTCGACTCAGTCCCCAACAGAAATGAGTACCAGGAGCAATCCTGGTGGTAAAGGCGGTCGGTGCGTAAGGCTAACAACCTTACCACCTTCACGTGCCGAATGTCCAAAATCTGGGAGCCTCAACCTCCTGGAACCATCTGGGCCTTCATGGCCTGAATAGGAATCACTTTACTTTACTTTTTTATGTTAACTTACAGTGTTGTTAAATCCAACATTTTATAATACTCGTCAAATACACTCAGATACACACACACTCTGACATAGCCATTCAATTTTTCTTTAGGCGTTTAAACTTTATCTACAGCCATAACTGGTGAAGTTGTGAACATTGGACAAGAACATTAGACATTATCACAGTGCATTTTTATACCAATGCATAATAACTACCTTAAAATTTAAAAACAAACATAATTTTAGCACTATGGGAAAAAATAACGTTTTGAAGTTTATGGAGTGATTTGAATGTGCACTTCTCAGGGGGAATGGTTATCGAAAAATATATTTTGGAAAATAAAATTTGTAAAAATTGGTAGAATTTAATTTTAAATAAAATCAGGTAAACTGATATAACAAAGTGCCAGAATGCTTTTGTTTAATCAGTGATAATTACAATTATGATATGCACAAAATAAGTTATTTTTGTAATCGATTTCCGAATTAAGCTCCAGATCAATTCACTAAGCAGGGCGGACAGAGTTCTAAAGTTTGATAAGCATATGTGAAGGAATATGTGGGTAGTGTTATTAATCAAAGCGTTGCAACTTCCAAAGCTGTATATGAACACTGTAAAACAATATGTTGTCATGAGAACTGATTCGCGTTTGATAAATTCTGTTTAATATATCACCATATAATAGGCACTAAATTGGGAACTACTCCGGTACCAGTCATCCGATTTGGTCAAAAATCAATAGGCATCGTTTCATTTACGTTATAAATGCGTATACCAAGTTTCATGAAAACCCGATGAAGCGTATTTTAGTTATCGCGCGTACAGACACACGGACAGACAGACGGACAGACATTTTCCCGTCCACCACACAATCTCAGAAAGTACATTCTGGCAATCAATGAATAATGCATAGGCAAATATGGCTATTGGGAAAAACAGATTTGGAAGAGTACATTGGCGAAAATGGTTTGAAAAAGGGGCCGGGAATAGATTTCGGCACATACGAAAATATCTATTCTCTATCCCACTTAAGAACAATCCTGTTCAAAACAAAGAGGCGTGTTGTCATAGCCCGCACGTGAGAACGCATAATATGTTCACCGTGTTAATATTAGTTTGTTTATTCTCAGTACAACTCACCCGCAGGGTCGTCGATAACAATGAATCCTTTGTTTTGTTTGCTAATTGATATACTATAATGATGACGATGCCAGTGAGAGTTTGTTATTTCACGTGTAAATGTTGATATTATTGTTGCATGAACTTACGAACACTAGTAAGCCACACCCTGGTGATGGCGCATGCTAATGACATTAACCAATCACGTTTTGTCACATGATGCGAATTTTCCGCGAACTCTCTGTGAGTTCTCCTCCCCTCTGTTTTGAATAAGTTCAAACTAGAGTGGGATCAATTATAGCTAAGACTGCGCTCTTAAGAAGTAACTACACGTTCAATAGTTGAAATTATCATGGGAAAGAAGTTAAAGATCACACTGTGAGTTAAATATGTGAAGGAACTAGATGTCGTGGCTGATTAGAATCAGGGTTAGCTATGCGCATGCACCATGAGGTAAAAACTAGCACTGCTTGTCTTCTCCATTACTGATATACTATCACCTCCCTTTTGTACTCTCATCGTAAACCGCAGAAGCAATCACCAACAATTTATTACAGATAATGGAGTTATTGTTCGTGTGAAGGTTGGTTGTATATGGAAATACGAGTTACAACATTATATACACAGGGATTTTAAATATGACTAATGACACAACTAACCTCCACAAGAACCGGTATATAATAAAAGAGTTGACTGACATTGTTTTGATGAGATTATTATCTTAGAGAACGCGAAGAGTACTTGTTTAAGTACTTCTACATGTTTCGTTTGCGTTTATAATGATTATTCCACGAACAAAATGAAAATAAATACAGCACAGAATGTATGAATGTCTGTTTATGTCCATACAACATACAACTTACGCCTTAGACTACTGGATTATTCGTTTTAATGTGACTGACATCGATTCAAGAGAACACTTCGCAATAATGTTATGAACAGGTTTTTCTACACAGTGTTGTTCCGAGATTCAATTCACTAGAATTATGCATTCTTACGAACACTTATTCCGGAAGTGATCAGTCTAAGGCAGCGTTTTTCAACCTTTTTGAACCCAAGGACCTCTAAAAGTCTAAAACATTTTGCGGGCCTCTAATTTTAATCCCACTTTCAAAAGTAGGCTATACGTAGGCGTATATTCTTATAACTTCAGCCAAGAATACCGAACTCCAGCTACAGTGTTTTTTCCAGTAATCGTACTTTAGTTACAATTAATAGTGAACTGACTCATCTGAAATATATAATTAGTATTCATCATACCTAAGTACATATTTTACATATGAAGTGAATCAAACTGTGAATAGATAACATACTTCACAGCATTCAGTGTATATGTTTTCAGGACAACATTTTTTTAATATATATGTAACTCAATGGATTTTACTTGTCAAAATAGTTTAGAATATTATTGACAAACCAAGTTTTAACATACTATATTTTATATATCATTTGGTGAAGTTTTTGATGATAATACTGGTGTATATAACCTAATGGTTTTTAATTTTGTGTACTATAATAGGCCTAGATCTATTTTAGAATAATATTGACAAGCCAAAGTTTTAATCTACTACATTTATACATATCACTTTGGTGAATTTGATTTTTTAATATAAACAATGATATAATTTTAAACATCATTTTTATAACTTATTGACTTGGCTTTTTATACGGTCATATACAGATGCACAATTAATAAAATAGATTAATTACTGAAATATCTTATTATTATTCTCAAGCAATCCTAAGTTTGATTTTTTTGAGGGAATAAGGTGGTGATATTGAACGTGATTGTATATTCTTAATATTTGTGGTATTAACTATAGGTCATTATAACGAAATAAATCTAAGTACATTTTTTTAAATTTAACGGAAACACAGTTAATGAATTGGAAAAATGTTAAAACCGGAGTTTTACTTCTTTACTTTCCACTTGCTTTATGACATTCTTTAATTATGTCTGCGGACCATCAGCACCATCTTCGCGGACCACAGGTTGAGAAACGCTGGTCTAAGGCAAATGTGGCAAAAGGCAACTCCCCGCTAGAAATGCCAAAGGTGTGTCTATACCTAAAATCTCTTGATAATCTGTAGCGGATTGCTTATCTATAATAGACATCTTCTGCAGGTCCATCATAAATGCAAACACGTACTATACAGTAACTTCTTTGAATTTCAGTCTCTGCATTGTGTTAAGTAAAAGTTTCCACATTTTTCATGTAACCTATGGATTAAGGAAATTAACTTTTGCCTTACCAGTTTTAGCTGTAAATTATTCACTGACTCGCTGACTTGTTTATACTGCCTCTTAAATATAAGAATTCCTAACAATATGAATAACAATCTAAGCATGTTTTCATCTAGTTTTATTAGTACACAATACTGACATGACCCAATTTTCACCAAGCTCATGAAGTCACAGAACATTCCGTACAGCATGGTCACATATGAGTAGACATATGAGTTTTCTTCATTATTTTTCAACGAAAGGGATATTTTCTTTTCGATGAAAGACTAGCAGGTCGCATTGATTTATTGATTCAATGGTAATTAATAACATGATACTTACCTAACACAAATATCTAAATTATCAATTATATTACAATATCTGTATTTACTTAACTTTATACATGTAGTGTGATTTATATTTTTGTCTTTCACACTGCAATGTTAATGAATAACACAAAGCACAGTAATATTCCTGAATTTAATGTTAGACTTGACACTATATCTTCGTCATTAAATTGCCAGTATTAGCATTGTAGTTAAAATAAGTATTAGTTCGGACCACCAAAAATCACAGTTGAAGACACTGCTAACAGCAACGATGGAGTGACGGAAAGTAAGAAAACGTGGAAGTACTCTGCGAAAATTTGCCCTAGTAACATTTCGTTTGTTATGGTTATTGACCGTCGCCGGTGTGTCGGAATTTTGTCCCACAGGAAAACTACAGACAAGGGACAGTCGCACACAAATGCATCAGTCTGGGCATGGATCGACCCTGCGTATTTAGGATTAGAAAGCCACCTTGAACAACTGGTGCCGCTTTGTCCACCACAAATCCCATTTTGATTGATTCGCAAAAAATATTGATTTTAATGAGTAAAAAGTAAACGGTGAAGTAATTATTGTACAGTCCGTGGATACCCTTAAGGTTCCGGAGGTTGAGGTTTCCAAATTTTGAGACATTCGGTACAAGAAGGTGGCAAGGGTGTCAGCCTTTCGCACCGGTCGTCATTACCCCAGGATTGCTCCTTCTACTCATTTCTGTTAGAGGCTGAGGTGACCCCAGGGGCATAGTGCCACAAGAAGAATTAGGCCAATAGAAAAATCCCAGTGGCCAGATTGGGATCGAACCCTCGACCTTCCGGTTTGTAGTGCTGTGCCTCAACCAACTGCGCCCAGGCGTAACCTGATTATATTGAGTAAATAGCCTAAAATGTCTATTTTGAAACAACCATTTAAGAACATATTTTCTATGTATTGTATCACCTTTAATATATTTTTATCAAAATAGGTTAGGCTTCAACTTAGATATATTTACGTAAATTAGGCTACGTTTAAAAACTCATGATTTAATGTTTCATTAATTTTTAACCCACCATTACATGCGAGGATAAGTAAATTGCAACTTATCACTGTCTTCTTAAATGAACGGAAATTTCACAATTTGACTGGCTAGTCAAGAGATTTTAACCTCCCGAGTATGAGTTATCTAAGTAACCGCCTTCATCACGGATTAGTCTAGCATTCGTGGTTTCCATGAAAACATTTATTGAACGAAAGAGGAAACGCTCTGTAGAATTCGATACAAAGTACTTGACCAAGGAAGGTTTATTCCAGCAACAATCTGTGTTTAAACATGTTATAATGAACACTATAGACATATGTTACATTCCAAGGGTAGAGAAATGAGTTGATTAAAATGGATTCTGCATTGGTCAACCCGGGGAGACTTGGAAGAAATCATAGGCATCACATCTATTGGAGTGGGAGAATGAAATAAGCCTACACTCATCTTATTCCAGAATAATAAGACTTTGGACACAGGATAAGAAGATAATTTTTTGTTGTTGTTGTAACTTGGAAGGGAAGAAGAGTTCAGGGAGGAGGCAGAAACGAGATGGTCAGGATAGGTCATAGAAAAAGTGAACTGGAAACAAGTGATAGAACATTTAATTCATTAGGAAAACAGTGTCCTAGGAAGTAAAGTAAGTAAAGTGTTCCCTATTACAGGCCATGGAGGCCCAGAGGGTTCCAGGAGGTTGAAGCTCCCAGATTTTTAGACATCGGCACAGGAAGGTGGTAAGGTTGTCAGCCTTATGCACCGGCCGCCTTTACCCCCAGGATTGCTCCTGGTACTCATTTCTGTTAGAGGCTGAGTCGATCCCAGGGCCATAGTGCCACCAGAAGGATTAGGCCAATTGAAAAACTGCAACGACCTCATCGGGGATCGAACCCGCGACCTTCCCGTTTGTAGCGCAGCACCTCAACCACTACGCTACGGCGTAACCCGTGTCCTAGGAAAGTGTTGCTAATATATAGGTCTTAACCCACCAGGAGGCAAAAACCCAACTCTCCAAGGAAATAGCTCACCTTAGGAGAGTAAAACAGAGCCAGCCCTACCATGGTAGGAGGCCCTTGCCCTATAAGGGATTGTGTCGGGCTTATTTATTTATTATATTTATTTAACTTTTGAAAATTGCGGAGTGAAACCCACTTCAGTGGTGAATTGGTATCGAGCAAAGCTTTGCAACGTAACTCCATACTGCTTACTTCGTATAAGCCTAAGGTTGGGGCGAAATATCCTGGGTGAGATAATTTTTCCAACCAGGAGCGTCCTCACACAATGTTGGCGAAGTGACCTTGTGAAGTGAGCAGTCGTAATTGCGGAGATCAGGGTATAGAGTTCGAATCTCAATGACGTTAACCTTTTCACTGCTTCTGACGTATAAATTCGTTACTTCAAAGCTGTATAAAACAAAAAATGTAATAGTCATCGAGTAAAGCTATAAACAGTATTTTGAGAATTTTTATCTTTGTGTTACGATTGTAATCCATAGAAACTAGTTATTCTATTGAAATTCTTTCCATTGATTTCAAACTTAGATCCCACTGATTAGTTCTCGTGAAAATTGCTTATATCATTGTATAAATTCAGCATTGTAAAGGTTAATGGTAAACTGTGTCAACACTTTTTAGGTTGTCTTGGAATTATACGGTTTCCAGAATTTCATTCTACCAAAATTTTCTTTGGCAACTACAAATGATACTTCACGCAGCTACGAGAGTTGCACGATAATCCCACGCCCGAGCCATTGATAAGAAACATGACCGTTGTGGCTGACTTTTATTGGTAGAGGAAGATCAGTTATCCACGTCCTGTAAGCTGAAGAGGCAGCAAGTCCATGAGTGAAAACACTAGTCAAGAGATTTAGTATGGACTAAGTGAGAATGGGAAGTTGTAGATGGCTTTTGGTATGCCTTTATGGCAACACAGATTACTAAATTTATCAACTCATCCTAGAAGCAGAGGTTCGGTTCAGTATAATAGGGTTAGAAATAACCCAAGAGCTAAGGGATACCCTTTAATACAGCAACCCGTCTCTTTCAATTAGTTAATCCCGTTCTAACACATTTCCATGACAAAATTCAGATGAATTTCAAGGCATCAGATCCGAAAATAAGTTTCTTTTCTTCTTCTTTCTTCAGCAAGGCCGAATTCCCGAGCTTGCTGACGATAATCAGTTTTCGGGGGAGAGGTATACTGTTTATGTGCTGTAGCTCTGAAGGGTACTAACGAAACGTCGATCGTGGGGTTCCGTGGGTCGTAAGAAGGATTCAGATCTTCAGCTGTCAAACTGCTTTTCAGTACAAAAAATACAGGTACCTTCATAATGAGAAGGTAGTGTATTAATAGCTGAAACATTTAAACGAAATAGTTCAGTAATGGGATGAGAAAAAGCATACCGTGTAGAGAGAACGAATCTTGCAACACAAGAATAGTACAAATAGTGAAGATAATTAATGAAGTAAGTTACTCATATGACAGCGTTCTTTATATTCTAGCCCACCCCAGGAGAAAGCAGTACACCTCAGTATAAGTATTAGAACTCGTGACCTCACAAGATGTAATCTACGAGGTGGTGCTGGTTTATTAATTACTGTATGCTATACAGAGTGTTCTACAATTACCTCCCCGTTTGCAAACAACAGACTGTGAATAGGCATACATCACCTTAAGTGAACAAACAACCACCACAATACGCAAGGATTTTTTTTTTTCAATACACATCTTAATACTAGTTACGTATCAAGGCTTAAGCGGCAGCCATCAGGACAGTACGCAAGTCCTATTTCCAGTATAAAGTTTTCAAAATGTACACTATTCAACGACAGGCAGCTAAAATCGAGTAACACGTAAAAAGTAGACACTGATATTATATAGGAATCAAATTATTTATACTTTTAAAATTATTAAGCAGAACTAGCAGTTCTGTGAAACAGTAGATCTCGTGTCCAAAACATCTGCTCTTCATCAGTTAAAACTGAAACGGACTGAAAAATAAAAATAATGACGTACATGCTAAATTGGTAGAGAATAGAACAACGTGTTGGGTCATGATTGCGTAACAAACACATTTTTCAGAGAAAAATACGAAATGTCTAAAGTGAAGTTGAAACAGGACCTCATTTTGCTCGGTCAAATAGACTCAGTTAGACTTCAGATAATATATGTACATACGTATGTGTGTATATGATTTAATTAATATTTTTGTCTTTTCATAAATTAATTTATTATCCAACCTTTTTAAAGACAAAGAGTATTTTAATTCTAGTAAAAATTATACAATTTTTGTGTACCCTTGTGAACACTTGGAGCTTTCAAGATTATGAAAAATAAACATCTTGTGAAGAATTCTGAAACTACATATCGATACCTATCAGTTTTCTTCTACCAATGATTAAGCTTAATAAGAGTATACTCAAATGAAAGAGCAAGCACATTTCCTATAGAAAACCCCTATTTCAGATTTATAAGTTCTCTATTACGTGTCAGAAGATTTTTGTAAGTCATTGTGCATAATGATGATTAAAAAGTCACTTGAATGTAATGCACGAACATTCTCCGTGTATAGTAACTCTCAACTTAATATGTCTTTTAGGAACTCTATCATTTCTACAAAAAAGCGTGAGTAAGGGCTTTCCTATTAGCAGTCCACATACCACAATACAGTGATGGGCCCAGGCACAATAAGTCAAATGATAGTGTAGTGTAGTATACAGCAGAACTGGAATCAGAAAGTGGAAGGGTGAGTTTATAACGAGTAAATGCATAGTTAAACGTATTACAACAGGGTCAGGGAGAGGAGTGGTGTGTATTGTGATTATGGGTGCAATCACAGCACGCATTCTACCGATCGCTAGTGTAAAGGCTAGTTTACACGATGACTCTAGGTTTCGTAACCACTTTCATGAAAGTGATTTCGTGAAATTAATTACACACATTTTCTTTCCAATGAAACAGCACATTTCATGTTATTTCTGATGTTCAAGTTGTTAAAATCCCATATAAACGTTTGAAACACGTATGGATACAGACATTTCACAATTTCCTCACTTCCCCATTTCATTTTACGAAATGCGAACAAGCTAAATAAGCGTATCATCTGAAAATTACTATTATAGTTTCGTGAAAAGTTGGAATCAGCCGAAACTGCGTAGTTTCGTAACTCATTGTCGCCAGTACATCTAGCGCTTGCGCATTCAAGTAAAAAACAGTTGGGAAACTCAGTTACGAAACCTTATTTCGTCGTGTAAACTAGCCTTAATAGTTAATAATTATGGAATCGCGCACATTTTGAATAAATCTAAATCTATTTAACCTACTGAGAAACACCCACTCCTTAACCCAAAAATCGAACCCGGATCACCGGGGTGGAAGGTACGTACGCTACCGAAGCAACCCATGGCGGCAGACTGTAATAGTTATTACTAGGGGTCGGATTTCTATGACATGTCATATTTTTCCCCTTTGCATTATTTCAGGTTTCCGACTAATTGAAACCCGATTCCAAGCATCCTGGTGAAAATGGAACGGCTTTTATTGTGCATATAACTGCATATTTAGGACATTTTCAAGTATTGTAGCATATTTAATATGAATATGCATATTTAGGTCATATTTTTGGCGTATTTGTGTGCATATTAAAGAAATTTTGAAGTTTCATATCATATTTTGTAAATTTTGCATTATAATGATACTTTTTGAGAATTTACAGATATTTTAAATAATTAAAACTATATTTTAATAAAATCAATTGTAATGAAACTTAAAAAAATAAACACAATGTGTAAGTGGTAAAGTCATATTTTAAATTTTATTGGTCATATTTTAATGTTTTTTAGGTCATAAATGCATGCATACATCCTATTTTTTAGGTCATAGAAATCCGCCCCCTAGTTATTACCAAATCGAGCATACTGTATACACGGCAAAAACAAGGCACTAATCTCAGAGAGTTTGAAATCTGTTGTTAAGTAGTTTTATATTTGAAAAAAATAGTTTAATAGTAATTCGTAATTACTTTCTGGGAAATTCAAGTGTTAAATTCAACGTAAATCGAACATGATTTGAATAATTGTTATTTGATAGACTATAGTAGGCCTATTGTTAGTAAGTACTAAGCCAAAGTCTATAAGACTACAGTACTAAGCCAAAAGTACTATTAGGCTAATACAGTCATTTTATAAAACATCGACAATATCAACAAATTTCTGTCAGTAGTACCAAGACGAAAAATGGTTTCTGCCCACTACTAAATAAAAATCTAAAAATGAATAACAAGCATGCTACTCCTTAAAATCCAATTAATTTACATATCTGAAAACAAAACTGAATTGTAGTATATCTATAAAATCAAAATTTAAAACAATATGCCAATTATATTTTTCTTGCCCAGTACGACCAGAATAAATGCTACTCATGATAGAGATGTATATTTCCGTATTATTTTGTAATCATATTATATGAACTTTAGTTGCCAAGACAGCATTACAACGTATATCATCGTCAACATAATAACAAGATTTAAAATTTAAAAATTCTGAATTACAATACTAGTTCATAGAATGTTAACATTAGTCAGATTGAAATATTCTGCTATTAATAACTCGTCAAGGCTATAAACAGGGTTATACATCAGTGTTGATATGACTGTTCTTGTCAAAACAGGTAACGATAGGGTTTTTAATTCATCTGGGAGACTGTTACAAAACTATTTTGTGTTTTACTGTATTTACATCTATTTATATAAATATTCGAACATGCTCGTGGAGGGTAGTTATGAATCGCTGTACAGAGTTTGAAACTATTGATATTTCGTTTAACATAAGTCAGGCAGTCTAAGACGAACATTGATGTCAAGGTTAAAATACAAAGTTCTATATTAAAATATTTTCACAAACATCGTATAAAATACTCTTCCAGTGATCATATCTACAAAACTAGACGAAATAGGCTTCTAATTTACTCCTATTAGATCCCAATCGGCAGGATTAAAGCATAGCATTAATTTTGGACCACGCTTCTATAACTCAATTATCAGAAAATGTCCTGATCTCTCAGCATACTCCACTGTTAAATTTAATAGGCTAGATATGTAAAGAATTTTTTGTAATTTTCTAGCTGTTAAGTAATTTTTGTTTCACTCCTTTTATGTATTTATGTTTAATATTTTTAACTTTTTTTTTAGTTAATCACATTATACACTCATATTTCTTTGTCTCTCCTCTTTCTTCACTTTGATATTTTTGAAACTGCACCCGAGCACGAGCAGTCTTGCTCATTCGGGTGTATTACTAAATGTTAATACTTCTTGAGAAGATATAGCTTATATTTCTTTTCCTCTTTTTAAATAGTAGTTGTAGTTACTTTTGAATTTTAAAAATAGTTTTATTTTACTTGTATAAATATGTATTTGTATTTGTATAAATATTTGAATACATAAATAGTTGTATAAATAGTTGTATTTTAGTTGTATAAAGAAAGGTTTACAATGGGTTCTTGCAGGAACCCCACATACAATTCTGATAGCCCTCTTTTGTAGCATGAGAAGTTTATAGGCTGAAGCATGGTTGGCCCCAGTAGGGTCCCCTAAGCATGTTTATTAACTGCTACCACCCCCCCCCCCATTCACCCCTTCAAAGCGTTATGAAAAATTGATCACACGAAAACATCTTCTCAGAAACTTCAAAGAATTTGAAAGCCATAGGTTGGTAGGTGTCAAAATGTTTCTCTTCGGAGCAACCAAGCACGCTATAGGATCTACCGTACTCACTATCTTATCATAGACATGTCTAACGAGGGCAGAAAAGCTTGGAATTAAAACTGTCATAACCGGCCGGTCAGAATTTCATTAATTAACAAGATAGCAGCGGCTTGCGTGTTGTGCACTTTATCTTATAACGAGGCTATCATGGTGCTTGTTTATACATCAGACTGGCATCTCAGGTATTTGTTACACCTTGCCGCCTTATACATAGTGAGTCAAGACTGAGGTACATACACCTTGTAGGATAAACCAGTAGAATAGTTATGTGACCAGTACACCTCGGGTCCAAAAATAATCTAAGAACTGCTCATTATCAGTTAAAAGTGCCATCTTGAAATTGGATAAAAAAGTTATAATCAAAATGAAGCTAAAATATAAACTTACCTAACTTTATATGAATAATTACCTTTAATTCATCAGTTTTGGGGAATATTTGCTATAAAAAGGATTTACCATTAATGTCTGAAAACCAGCCTTTAGGTATAATACAATAAAATGAAAAGGCATTAAATTAAACCTATTGTAACAAACCCCCATATATATATATATATATATATATATATATATATGTGTGTGTGTGTGTGTGTGTGTGTGTGTGTGTGTGCGTGTGTGTGTGTGTATCCGGAAAATGATTAGGCCTACTTCTCTCAAATTCTTCGATTAAATGTCAGTTTAACAAAAAAGTGTCAAATGGAACATAATACAACATAAACCAATAAAATGTAGCACAACATGACTTAAATTATCTTAACTCCGGACAAAACATACCATATGGAATTAGGCCTATCAAGGCGAGAGCTGTCCCGTCTACACACCTGCATATTAAAATGCCCGAAAAACTGATCTAAAAATCTATAAAACAAACTAAATAATTCATGCCCCATTGAGATTATCAGGCAATGTAGTGTGTTGAGTTGGTGGAAGTAGCTCCCAGTCATGGGACCCTCAGTCCCTCAATTACTGTAGATCATAAAAAAAAAGCTTTAATAATAATGCTTTTCTAACTATTGGAAATACGCATTTCAAGTACTAGTTTGAATTAATTATGGGAGGTAGGTTACTTCTAACACCGGAGCGGCATGATCAACTAGGCATATAAATTTTCACTTCTCCAGTTGTAAGAGTGGGAACTTCTACAGCATAAACTACCTTCTTGTGTTTTTTGTAGCATCTCCACGCACTTAATTACGGCATTTAACCATTGAGAATTATAATAAGACTTCTTGTTATTCGCCTCACGACCCTTCACAGCTGTTTGGAAACTTAGGATTGTCCGCTTCCAGGAAGCCTTTTAATTTTACGATCTCTTCAAACTGCTTTTATCACCAACGGTGTTAAACTGACGTTTAAGCAGTAAATGAGTCAAGTGTAATTCGTTACTTGAGACGTAAAAATAACAATATTGTATTTCAAACTTCCAAGAATATAAAGGAAATATTACTTCGAAGAGTTTACTAGGATTATTCATAGGAATCTGTGTGTGAATAGTAATACCATTTATGATATTGTCAACTAACATATTTTAAGTAATTATATTATTTGTTTTACTCTTATTTCATTCTTATTTTTCTCTACATTCTTCATGCTTGCTTTCTTCTTATCTCTCTTATTCTCTTTACTCTCTCCTATTCTCTTTACTTCTTATCTTATATTGGTCATTATCCTAACTTTCTTACTTTTTATTATACCTATTTCATATTTGTGTTATTGTAAGTACATGATGTATTGTTAGTATAGTCATGAACATTGTAATTGGGTGTATACCTGTATGTTCATTCTTGATTAAATAAATAATAATAAATAATTATATTGAACTAGCAGGAATCCACGGCTTTGCCCCCGTTTATTAATTCAGCTGCTAGATACGTTTTAATAATTTATTTAACAGCTAAATAATTAAAACATTACATTTATTAAGATGAATTACATGATTCCATTTTTAATTATATTGTTACACGAAGGCCTACTAAATAAATAATTAAAATGACTAAAACAAATCATGTGCTGCCATATGGACACACAGATTCAAAATGAAGCGATTAAAACGAACAATAGATTCATATACCTTACACGCAAATCATTGATTCATAGTTATTTATAAATGATTATAATTAAATCGATTAATAATTATTAAAGAACTGAAAAATCCGGCTTAGAAATGTATTTCACGATTAAAGAAAGCTGCCCATGACCTCAAGGTTCGAGTTCCCTGCCCCCCAAAAAACCGCATAATGGATTTTGCCCAAATCGATCAATGTTTTCCTATTTAGGACTACGTACATTGAAAGCAAATAAGACTATAGGCCTATAAAAATTATCAGAGCTTTTAATGTCTTTTTTTTTAAGTGAAATTATTTCCTTTATCTGTAATACATTTTAGAAGTAATAAATATATGTCTATTTTACTTTATAATAGAGGGAATTATAAATATTTTCTTAACAGTATGAAGTTTATTTATTAAATGTCAATAAATGATTTAATAATTAAAGTTAATTATTTGAATGCATATACTGAGAATATCAGAAGCAGACCCTAAGCGTTAGTCTCGAAAAGTGTTATAATTTTTAATGTAAACTTGCTTATAAAAGTTTCATGTCGAAAATATTTCAGCAGGCTCACCTTAAATTAGCTGATTTTCCAAAGCAGATATACGAAACCATACGGAGTTTTCATCCCGTACATTCTTGTACTTACTTACCCAATGGAAATAGACAATTCCTAAGCAAGCTAAAAGAATATCATCTATCTTTTGGATCCCGGAGGTTCATTGCCGCGCTTACATGAGCCCGCCATTCAACCCTAATCTGTGCTAACTATATCCAACCATCTCTTGCAAATCCTATTCCTTTAAATGTATCCTCAAGGGCTTCCAGTCAATATTTTTTAGATATGTCTTTCCTCCCCCATGCGTGCAACATGTCCAGCCCATTCCATCTCCGTGATTTAATTAACCCTTATTATATTCGGTGATGAGTATAGGTTATGATGCTCGTCATTATGCAATTTTCTCCAGTCCCGGTATTCATCTCTCTTAGGTACAAATATTTTCCTAAGCATCCATCTATTCTTACACATGTCATATTATGTTCTTTTTCTGAAAACAAAAATACAAACAACAAAGACAATTCGTATTTATAAGTTTGTAAAACAGGATGTGGGCCTAGAACATAATTACCACATTTTCACTCTCTGCTGAAGTTCTTCCAAATTAACCGCAAACTAGCTGAAGTACTTGAAATTAATCTCCATTATTGCGAACTTTCCCTTCCATTTCTCTCAAGCCAATGACGTCACACTCTCTACATTTCAACTCATGTAGACTGTCGTCCACAAAATTTGATACATAAGCTCAAAAAAGCGAAATCGTGAATCACAATTAAAATAGCTGACTGTTGTAATGCGCACTACACGGCCTCTGTGAAGACAATAATTAGGCTTTATATCACTCTCGAGACTGCGGTCTGTAAAAAAAACATCTCTTTTCCTCAGAATTCTTTTACTCTATTCTATACATAGTCAACAATAATAACTCGTTCCTGGCAATCCTAATCACGGACAAATGTTTGTAAGGTATAATACATTATGGAAACCTAATCTTAGATTATGTAAACCCAACTAAAACAAATGCAAGTCTAGTAACAAGAAGCAACTACAATCCTTTTTACTCTTTGTAATAAGATGTGTCCCTCGCATTTTCATATTATTGCGTATTAGATTAAACCTTCTTGCTAGATGGATTTTTAGTGTTTAGGATTAAGAATTTAAATCAATCAATCAACAAACAGCCCCCCCAGTGACTCAGGTGGGAGTGAGTCTGCCTTGCAATCGCAATATCGGGGTCGTAGGTTCTGACCCCTTTCAAGAAACTTACCTCGATTGGAGTTTCTGATGACATGTTTTTTCTTTCGTTAAAAAAGATAGGAATATTTCCGAACTAGCTGATACCCCAGATTCATACTGCGGATCCATCATCTCTTAAGCCTACGTTCATTCATTCACCCCACGAGTAGACCTGTACATTCACTGATAAAATAAAAAATCAGAAAATAAAGTGTGACCTCCTCCGTGGTCGTTATGTGTTGTTGACTACAGATCTGGAGCGTAGTATCAATGCCATGTGTTTCCTCGAATTTTTCTGGGGTAGGAAGACCTCGATCGGGTAATATTAAATATAATAAATCTACAGTCTAAATAATAATGAGAAGAACTAATTTTTAAAGGGGCACAATAATAACAGACATAATATTTAGAATTATGCTACCTATATTAACGCATGAGACTAAGAAAAAGAATCCCTGTACCAACATAAAAATGATTTGAGTTGCTCGACTTTGAGTTGCTGTACCCGGAGAGCAAATGTTCCCGAAAAAAAAAAAACAAACACTATCACCGAAACTTTCTAAGTAATTAAAAAAAGCAATTTTTCTCAAGTCAATAGGTAAAAAATGGTATGAGTAATATAAACATTTTTAAGAATCCATTTCATAAGATGATTTTTTCTGAAAGTAGTATTAATAACAAATTATGTCTTCCAGGTAGAAATTTATTTGGTAAACTTTAATTTCTCTGCAGTGAATTTAAAGAGCAAAGATATGAGCAAAAGTTTAAACAGTCAAAGCCATGTTACTCGTGAAAAAGAAAACATACTTTATTTCTTGGATGAAAGTCTTAACGTTAAGCTGTTTTATTTAATGAACAGATCCGTGGGAAGTATTTGTAAAATTAGGAATTTTTATTTATAGTATGTTGTTTGAAACACAGTTCTGAATTGTATCATAATATTTATTTATCAGCGATTAAATGTGTGCAAAGTAATAGACGCCATTGATATAACAATTCTAAAACCATTAAAACACCAGGTTACCTAGATTTGTCTCATCGAATTTCTGTATACTCTAAAATGCCTTGCTTTATAGCCATTGCTTAGTTACTATTTAAATCTTTTCTAATTAACATTTCTGGCATTTGGTGAGAGTTTGTTAAAAATTTTAATTCCGACATGCTTAAGACTATTCTGACTTATTCAATCTTATAAAATTAGGGACTGAATTATTTTAATTTCTTGTTTCGCATTGATGTATATCTGAACTAATATTAAAATTATCATAATTCTCTTTAACATACTGTAGCACATATAATATATAAAGACTAGTCTATAAAATGAGGGTTGCAAATTCAGCATTTTTAATGCCTGATCGTCTTTGCCAGAGAAAAACTTTCCTGGCACCAGCAAAATCTCCCCATAGCAGTATACCATACTGCAAGCGAGTATGAAATAAAGCTTAGTATGCCTTAATGACCAGGTCAATAGTGGGGTATAATTTTAATTTCCTAATTAAATAGGTAACCCTTGATAGTTTTATACATACAGCTTCTATGTGAGTGTCCCAATTTAACTTTTTATCCAAATAAATTAATCATGATTAATGCAGGCCTATATATAATTATTGTAATGTTGAATTTGCATTTGTCTACTGTTTAAAACGGATTGGTTCATAAGACATTAAGATTATTGGTTTCATTAAAACATTAGCATTATGATTCCGCACAATTAGGAACCATAGGCTTTACTAAATTAAGTACATAAAATATCCCTATTGGAACAGAAAGGATCAGGTAAGCCTAGGCTACACCTACACCTAATATAAAAGTATGCTGGATGCCCTGTTCGATATGGGCAAATTAGCAGGTGGTAGATAGTTATGTAACTCATTTAACATTAAGTTTATTAAATTCTCATGAACATAATCACACCGCTGATGTAATGAAGCACCGTATTACCAGTGAGGGAAGTGATATGTTTGTTTCTAAGGTCCAATGCCATACCGGCACTGGTTTCACTGATCAAATAGCAAACCGTCAATAAGAAAAAGAGTTCATTTGTAACATAGAGTAGGGCCCATTAGCTGTTTGAGTCATAATTACTTTTCATGATCATCCATCCACTGGTAGGCTACGTTTTCACCAGTAACCATCACCAGTATAAAAGGCTGTGACCAGTAATTTGTGATGGCCTATGTTGGCATTTTAAAGACAATACCGCTAGATCCGATGTTTGAAAAAATGTCTTGGTAACGAAATATTATAACTTTTATATCGTTTAAATAGGTATTTAAACTTTTAACATATAATCCATTGAAATATAGGTCTGTCAATCGACAGTACAAGATGTCCGCGGCGATCATCTATAAATCAGGGTTGGTTACTTATGGAGGAAGTTAATTAAGAACACCGCCGACCATGTAAATCAATCTCCTACATGTCACATAATGTACCTAATAATTATGTTGTAAGGGAGTGGGCTTTTTTAAAATTGAGGTATGATAGGGAAAAATCTTGGGATAGCATACAGTCTATGGTTTTTTGTCACTTCCTTCACTGCGTACTACTGTTTGTTGATAGGTTAATTAAAGTAAAATAATTTTCATGTTGCAGGCGATGAGGGTTCCTCCGGGGCTTTTGCCGGTGCTACTCCAGGTGCTACAATGCCTAGATGTCGCCCAGCAAGCTACCGGTAATACATACATACTTTAAGAGGGATATGTTTGACCATGGTGTAACATGAGAGGGCCTATGTAAATTGACTCTCATAATAATATCGTTTGTTTTAACAGCTTATAGGCTATAGGGTTCTTGGGCAATTTGACTGCTTACCCTTCAGACATAAGAAGTGCAAAACACTGGGTCTATTACCAGTATATTACAATAGATAACAATGGAATTCCAAGTGTTCAGTGAAAATTGTATAAATAATTTGAGACATAATAATACAATTTGCTCCCAATTAATTCTATTCATGAAACTGTTTTTTTTTTTCTGTAAAATTTGTTGCAGTCAGTCTTCATTCAGGTCTTTCTAATATGCCTGAAGGGTAGCCAGTTAAATTACATACCTAAAGTTTTGAATAGAGTTAACGATTTTCTCTTACAATCTGACAGACATCAATCCGGCTTTTTAATATGCCTGAAGGGTAAGAAGTCAAATTTCAGAATGGATATTTCATTAATAATTTGCCAGAATTTTGTAAAAAGCCTGAGAATTTTGTAAGAAGACTGAATTTACAATTAGCTTGCGACATATATACAACCTAAAATAAATGATCTTTTTAAAATTTTAAATGGGAGAAATTATATAAATTACGGAGAAATTAATTTTTTAACACGAAAACTTCAAAAATAATGTTCAGTGCAAGATATTTTATATTTACATGAGGAACTCCAATAATATGCAGATCAGTTATATAATTTTTTTTAAAATGTAAATCTTTAATTTATACCCAAAAATAGTTTTCTTGGGTAACTAAACTTCCTCTCCCTTTTTCATTCCCCAGAATCATACAATTAAATGATGTAAACTGAATTCCTTTTAAAAATACTTCTTAGTTATTCTGAAATTGCATAGACGACTGAAATAAAGTCATTCATGATTTACAAAGGCAGTGTCAGTTAATTCTTTAGCAATTACAACCGACACAATCCGAAATAAAGAAAAATATAAAATAAAACAGTTCATTCATTTGTATGTTCCCTGTAAGTCACAATTTTTGTTCTCTTTCAGTTTATATACACTTGTCCAACTTTATTTATATTTTTTGCCACAAGACGCTACTGGAAGTTATATTCCTAACTGTTGCCATGCATTAAGACTTCTAACCAGACATTTCTTCAGATTGTGTGATACAGAGTGGTGCAATAAAAAGGTAAACGAAATTCTTAAGCATGTAGGCCTATATTTTACATGTAAAAAATAACGGAGTGCATGCAATATGTTATTCAAAAGGAAGCAGGACATTTGGAACACGTACAGGAGGGAGCTCTTACTTGAATAGAAGAGTGTATAAATTCGTATAACATATGACAAAAGAAAGTTAAAACGAAATCAGGTAAAGTGATATAACAAAGTGCCAGATGGAGTTATTTGGCCATTTTTCAGAAACTATTGAGTTTTAGGCCACGGTTTGTTGAGAAAATTTGATAAGCATATTGTGTGAGGGAATACGTGGAATAACTAGAATTTTAACAAAACGAAATTACAACAAATGCCTCACATCTAAAACAAGGCATGATATAATACATTTACAAACATCTGACTGCATTGTAGTCAAGGCCCTCAGTGGTAAGCAACGCGGCTTTGTAGTATAGTGATGATTTCCCATTTAAAAAGCATGTGACTTTTAATTATTCATTACGCCGGTACCGGTCAACTGATTTGGTCCAAAATCCCATGGACGTTGTAAATGCGTATACTAAGTTTCATGAAAATCCGATAAAGTGTATTTGAGATATCGTGCGTACAGACACAAGGACAGAGAGACATTTTCCCGTCTACCACACAATCTCATAAAGTACCATTCTGGCACTTAATAATTTTAAAAATCATTCAGATGCCTTTTTCGCACCACTCTGTATTTATTATATTCAATGACAATCTAATATATAAAATCGAAAGTGTGTATGTATGTATGTTTGTTCCCTATACAAATCTACATTTCTTTGCCAATTTACACGAAATTTTGCACACATACCCAGTTAAGCCCGGGAAGTAACGCGGTCAACATTAAAATTGAAACAAATCGCTCCTTCCCTTGAAAATTATATAATTTCTGAGAATATTATACTGAAAAAAATGAAATGCTGTTCAGTTCACATGACAACAGTGTATTGTTTACTCTGATAACATAAGGCTTTGTCAACTATATAATGCTGGACTTGAACGAATTAAGATTCCATGTAATATATTGGCGAAAATATTCACTGAAAATGAAATCCACGAAAATAAAGCACAGTATGATGTAGTCACATAACTTTCTCTACCCCCGACATAAGAAATATTTTTTCACTTAACATTTTGATGTAGAATAAGAGGTCGTATTGCAGAGACAACTTAAGTGTGTGAGTATGCTATATCAGAAGTCTGTAAATAATCCTTTCCGCTGATACGTTATCCATAGCTGTAGGCTTTGTAATAGTTGAGAAATAAAGATGTTTATCATAGGCCCAAATGTTGAGTCCTATGCTCGCAGTATATTATGTCCCGGGTTTTAGGGGAGGAAAGTATGAAAGTGATACTGCATTTCTCTTTTATTTCAGCCCCGAAACGGTTGTATGGTAACATGAGAATGATAAATAAAATTTTCCGTCAAGCACGATGTGTAGAAGCAACGGAATGCAGCATTCGACATCCTCTATGAGCCATAAAAAGCTATTTCTAGCGTTTTCTGATGGAATAGTTTGAGTATGATAAATCTTTTTCTTCATTTCAAGTTCTACATACATATTATATAAGGACCTAGAGTTTCAAAATCGAAAGTCCTCCATAAGTTAATTTCAAATTACAAAATTCAAAGCCCGGGCAACGCCGGGCCTTTTCAGCTAGTATTATAATATAATACACATAGGCCTACACTGGGTGGTCGGCTCATAGAATTAAATTTAATACTGTTGATACCCTTATTTTACTCGTACATGAGAGGAAAATTACAAAGAGATAATCAATGTATCAAGTCACAGTGGACAACTTGAACGCGATCGTAAGTTTACCCACAAACAGCAAAACGCTCTCTACTAACACTCCGTGAGAACATGGCACTACTGAAATACTGTACTTCAAACACACTAATTCCCGTCTTTAAGCCATAAAATTGACTCTGGCATACAAACTTCCTCTTTCATGAGGCAAACAACCATTATATTGAAAATCTCCATTTAAATCACAGGAAATAATTTAGTTCATTATCTTTTATTCAACAATTTCTTACCGAGAAAATAATGATGTGAGCAATGTTCGATAAATCATATGGCTATTTCTTCTTAAACAAAATCCAAAATGCACAGTTAACGTGCCAATAGTTTGTTTCTTATAATTTTCCTATAATTTTATAGGCTACTTACTCAATGGCAAAAGACAATTCATAAGCAAGCTAATATAATTTATTTTATGGAATCTGGAGGTTCATTGCCGCGCTTACCTGAGCTCGACATTCAACCCTATTCTGTGCTAATTCCATCCAAACATCCTTCGCAAATCCTACTTCCCTTAAATCTAACCCAATAGTGTCCTCCCACCCATGTCTAGGTCTTCCAAGTGGTCTCTTCTCTTCGGGTCTCCCAGTCAATATTTTTGAGATGTGTCTTTCCTCCCCCATGCACGCAACATATCCAGCCCATTTCATCCTCCGTGATTTAATTACCCTTACCATATCCGGTGGGGAGCACAGGTTATGAAGCTCGTCGTTATGCAGTTTTCTCTAGTCCCCATTTTCATCTCTCTTAGGCCCAAATATTTCCTAAGCACCCTATTTTCGAACACTCTCAGATTATGTTCTTCCCGAAGAATAAGCGATCATGTCTCACATCCATATAATACAACCGGAAGGATAACTGTCTTATAAATTTTTATTTTTAGATTTATGGACAGAAGATGAGAAGGTAAAAGTCTCTGAACTGCATAAAAAACAAGCATTTCCTGATTTCACTCGACAGTTAACTTCTGTCTTAGTATTATTAGTATCTGTAATTATTGCTCCCAGAGATTTGAATTTCTCCACTTGTTCGAACGATTTACCAGCTATTCTACATTTTGTAACGCATTATTTTGACGTTTCATTGCCATATACTTAGTTTTTCCTGTATTAATTTCGAATCCGACATTCCTGCAGGCATCGAAAAGACTTTCTGCATTTTTGTCGATTGTGTTTATGTCATCGCCCAACAAATTTTTAAAATCCTTAAATTTCATTTTCTATTATTTATTAAAAATTTTAGACAACTGTAGTCCTTAGGATGCATTATGAACTTAAAGGTTAAATCCACACTCCATTTGTTCTATATCCTAAGGAGGAATCTTCCTACCGTCCGACTGCTATCTACCTATCTAGTTAGCATTCAGACTTCCAGGGCCATAAGAAACGGATTCCCTGGCGAGAGTTGCTTATTCCTCAAGAGACCAAGCGCAGCCGTTCATGTTTTCCTACTTGGAAAGCCCATGAAGTACGGAATTCGAACATGGACCTCCAGATTGATTATAACGCTAACCGTTAACCAAGGAAGTGGATTGTTGGGTATTTCAGAGACAATTTTACGGTCTTAGACGTAAAGTTCCCCATATGTAGGTCTCCTTAATTTTAGTCATACGAAAATTGACGAAATTTTTAAAATTATCTGAACGCTGTTCCATCGCGATCCAATGATCCAATGAAGTTTCTTTTTCATCAGTTCTAGTTTCATGTGTTTCATGTGTAGAGAAGAGAGTAAAATTTTACTAGCGTCAGTTATTGGCTGTTGCAATATGTTATTCGTCTTTGGTTCAAAAGGTTGTCTTTCCTCTTGTATGAGTGGTGCAAAGCCCTAGCGCGGCTATCCCATTCAAACAATACTTTGCAGTCCCTGTTGTTGATCAAATAAGATAGAAACCATATTATGTCTATATATATTTAACACTTAAATCTATCATAATTTATGCAATTTAAAATATTCATGTTTTATATGTTTCGTATGCACTGTACAACCAAATGAGACTGTGCAATAATACGCTTCAAGACTCAGTGTGGATGGATTTAAAAACAGCCTACATTCTTCCGGTGCACGTTTAATACTGTATTTATGCCTTTCATTATGCCTTGCATAACATAATCTAATAATTTCATTACTTACTTTAACTAATTGTTCTGAAGGCGCAGTAACCTTGGCTGACAACTGCAAAATTATTTACAAAACGAATCAACCAAATATTAACTATATATTCAAATTTTTCTACACCACAAACATTTTATTGTTATATTAATGATTACTAACATAAAATGAATAAACTTAATTGATTTTACTTCCTTAACGTTTTGACTATTGTTTCCAAAACTGAAAACTCTTTAAAAACTAATTGAGCCTCTAATTTAGACCCTATTGTCCATTCATTCGTGTTTGGTATTCATTATTAATTGAACGAAATTCTAAAGTGTTATAAGTGAAAAATGTAATTCATTTATACAGCTTATACATACTTGGAAAAAATATTTTTATCTACAGAGAGAGCTTTTGGTACTAGAGCCTCAAATCCTTGAAAAAACATCATTGAGATCAACAGAAACTTAATAATTTCCTGTTCAATATACAGCAGCAAGCAAGAATCAAGTCGCTTTTCAAGTTTTGTGCGCCTAGCGCACACCTAACTATTAACCTGCAACATTAATACCAGATGTAGAAGAAGTAGGCATACTGTAAACTTGCTGATAGGCTTATTTAAAATAGGTTCTTTCCTAAAATTTACTCGTTTCTCCTTCCCCTCAGCTAACCAGTAAAAAAATATAAAAAAATAAAAAAAACCTGAAAATAGTATGTTTGTGTTTGTTGCTGTGAGTCTTTCTCTGTAAACAACATAGCTCGAGAATAATATTGAGACGATTGCTACTTTGCAATTGAATTACTCCGCCCATATCATTATAATGAACAAAATAAGTTTATTATATAAACTTATTAATTAGAATAATAAGATAAATATTAATCAATTATGGCTTTGCATTTCTAATAACATTATAGGAATAAGTTAAATTCACTAAAATTATCTGAACAAGTTACAGCAGAAATGGAATAAGAACATAATATTTGCAATATTATATTCCGACTGGACTTGTGTGAATATTGAAACGAGACGGATTTCCCGGAACGTAAGAATAGACTTAAGAATTAAACTAAAGGGTCTCAGTGGGGTGTAGGAGACAGTCATTCATCACGAAACTCACTGCTATTGAACTAAAAACGCAGAGAAAGAAGAGCTTACTGACTCTATTGAAATTTAAAGACTTAGTAAGTGGGAAAGTTCTTACTCTATAGCGCTTCGGGGAATCTAGCATCATTTCTTATTACTGACAGCGTGGGCAAGCACTGCCATCCACGTGTAGTAGCGTCTATGCTGGGTAAGGAGCATAGCCAATGAAATAAGGGTTTGTATCCGAAGATTCGGAAACACAATGAAATTTGATGTAAACATAGCTATTAGAGGTTAAAAGAAATACAAGGCGTATTGGACTTTGAACGATGAGAAGTGGGGACACGCAGAAAATGGTATCGACACTCTCTCGTCTACGCTCTGAGTGAGCAGGGCGATCTTCTCAGCATCCAGCTTCCGACTTAGTAGAAGTCGGGAAGCTATTAATATTCTTCGGTCAGTAAATGATTTAAGTATCATTTACTGCAGTATTATTTAAATCTACGAATATATTCAGGTTTGAGGTACGGCTTAATTATAGCTGAGTACCAACTTAAATTCAGTGTGTATCAAACTGTAAGTACCAGTGAATCAACGACTTTACAAGGTATTCTAGTGAATACACGAGGTTAGGGAGAAAGACACCTTAATAGCGAGATCCACTCATCTGAAGTCAAAGTTCACATACGACGAATATTCTGCAAAAAGCCTATTAACTGTTCTGTAATTATATTAAAATAAACAACACTCTTACCAGTTAACCAGGGAGTTTTGATTGCATCAGAATATAAAGTAGACTGTTTCTAAGAACTATAAATACCCAGATTTTGCCCCCGATGATACTGAAGATAATCTCTGCTCTGACTGTAGCGAAACCGTGGCTGTAATTGGTTTCGTAACCCGCGAACCGTTACAATATATATATCAAAACGAGCATTTAGCCTGTAATACGTTAGGGATATTCGAAGAATGTAACACGAAGCGCATCGAAGGCATGCTCATATCCTTACTGCTGATTTATTATAAACCTATTCCATTTTCACCAATTTTCTTAAAAAAATTACTAAGCCTTTTTATAATTCTGTAAAATAGTTCCTTGCATTGGGACCAACAAAACTGTTCTTAGAACTTTTAAGATATAAATTCCTTAACGGGTTGCTATAAGTTATTGGCTAGACCAACAGAGTAGGTAATTTCGTAACCATTTCATGAAAACAGATTACGAAAACATAGGCCTAAAGTAAAATATAACCAGTTTATTACACTTCCAGCAATCAGTGATCGCCCGTAGAGTCATTTTGATTTTTTTACATTCTAATGCCTTCTAACGACATTTAAATGGCCGTGCACGCTCAAAAATTCTCATTTTAAAATTTCATTATATTTTTTCATCGCATACATTTTTCTATATTTTTCATCCCATAAAATATTCCACATGAGGTCTGGAAAAAATGATGCAGAAAATACGATTTATTTCACTAAAATATTTTTGAAGTAATAGTTTAGTTTTGAAAATCTACATTTTACATAAAAATAAAATTGCATGATTTACGTTATATTTAGGAAAATTAGTACAAGTACAAAGAAGAAGTTATTTTATTTAAAAAACAATGTTTGACAACGATAAAATTAAGGTTACAATTTTTAGACAATTTAAATCTTCGTCGTGATGAGTATCCGCGAAAGTATAACACTTTTTACTTTTGATAGTTTATAACTTAAAAAGTCCTCGTCATATTGATATGAATCGTAACTCTTATTATAAATATGCAAGTCGGATCATATAAATTAGCTAGATTTGTAGAATTTAGCAGTTTTAGTTTGCATTCCCTTTACATCTCTGGACTATATACAACTACAGGCAGCTCACTAACGGAGTAAGAACAGATTGAAAGAACTGCATATTAATGAACTTGCCGTCTAGACACAATAGAAAAAGAATTTCCTGGAGATGATGTTTGAAATTCAGCAGGAGCGAGTAAACAAATAAGAAATCCTAACTGGTTTTATTTATGGGCTATAATAAAATTAAAGTAATATGCATTTAGAGATGATAATTTACACGAAGTGAATAAATGTCGACTATTTTATGAGGGTCGTAAATCCCACCGAGTTTTCATTGCCACCTGATTCTGTTGCCTGTTCAGCGGCTCTTACTAAACACAACTCCTGGAGATTCATTCATTCTTACATTCCAAATCAATTTGTTGGTCTTTTTTACTGCCCACAGCGACTGTTTGATAATAGGACGATCCTTGAAGTGGCTTGGTATGCAGTAACTAAAAATATTCCGAGTAAATTGGCTACTGTAGAAAACATTTACACGATTTATGGCTGTACATTTCACATAAGAATTAATTCAATTAAATGTGTTTTCATGTGTGTATACAGCAGGGAAACGTGTATAATAGATGGGCTTAGCCTATTATAAACAGTAACCTATATAATATACACTTATACCAAGCTACATTGTATATTATAAAATTAATTAATTAATAAGCCTCATTAATCTCATAAGGACAAAGGCCTCCTGTCGTTCGCAGGGTGAGCTCGGAAGATTACTATACCCTTAGCAAACAGGGATGGCGTGTGGGTCCAGGTAGGTTCCTTCACACGCAAGCACCCTCACATTTACAAGCGCAGGGGATTAGGACCTAACGTAATTTTCACCCCAGGAGTGAAAAGCTACACTCATGAGCTTCTTCCTTAGTTCCCTAATTTCTCTCGTGCAATGCGCGTCTCTTACAATCAATCTTAAGCATCGGTTTACTGTTGAGTTGATGAAACTATTTTACTTTGAGTGAGAAGGAGACGGAGGAAGAGGAATAAATAAGTAAATAAAGAAGGAAAGAAAGCAAGGAAGAATTTAAAGGCCATATCTACGTATATACATGAGATAGACAGAAAGATAAGTGAGAGAAAGTGAGAGATTTGGAGCAAAGGAAAATAGAGAACTCGAGCTGGAAAGAAATATGGAGATAGAAATACAAAAAAGAAAGAAATAGTCAGAAAACAAATGTGACCAGAAAGATGTGAAAGTATTATGGATGAGTCAATGTATTAATTAATTCTTTTCTCCGGACGGCATACTGTTGTATATTACTAACAGTTTATGTATTGAGCCTACAGGCACCATGAAGTCTTCTTATGTCTAAATTTCAAAATAATCGTCTCTTTTAGAAATGGCATATTTTCGAATCCATATCCATTACTTTTCAGCAGGACTCTTTAGGCCTATACTGAGCAGGATACTTAAAACATAAGTATGAAGTGTTTATTCCCTACATAAGTAATGTATATCTTCATTTGCTTTATAAGTTAAACAAAGAAAAATTGTTTAAACATAGGTATGTTTGTATATATGTAAGTATGCTCCTTAGGTACGTTACTCCTACTTTCTTCGGCTACAGAAACTAAGATCAATTATTTTACGTACCCTTTCTTTAGCCAATACTTATTTTTTGTACTCCTTCGATAGAAACATACTCCTTCGATAGAAACATAGTCACCTGATTATTGGATTAAGCCAGGTATTCACGTGTGCACGGAATTTTTCCGAAATGATGAATAGTGGTTTATTTTGTTGTTGCCCACTCTCTAGCCCTGCTCCTCCCCTTTTTATCGCGGTGGCGGTAACGGCTAAGAGCCTCTCGATTCGTTGAGGGAACATAATGCTTTCAGAACGTGCTTGTTCGATAAGGGAAATAACTTTCTACTCCTCTGTTCACTTCGAATTACTGAACTATAATATAGAATACACTATTTACAAGGCAATTCCATCCAACCTTCCACTTAATGTGCATTATTCCCCCAATCCTTCGTTTCTGAACCTGAAATCGACCTGTGTTCATAGGTCTATGTTTAAGTGCCAGACTTTTGAGCCTTTTTTTACACTTTTTCTTTTTTTTTTTTTTTTTTAAATTCGATGGCTCAATATTGAACAAATAATGCATATTTTACAGACCATAGTCTACCTGCTTTTATACCATGCTTTTTTCTTCTTCTGATTTTTCGATTTTCATAGAAACTTTACAGTTTTTAGTAGAAACATATAATTCTTAAGAAGGACATAATGATATACTTGTGGAATGTCAGACATTCTTTCCGATAGACCACACACACCGGTACAACTTTTATCACTACACGAAGATATCTCGGGCTATTTTGCTCAAAAAAAGCACACAATTCTGTAATAACAAGTAAGCTACATTCGGGTGCAGTGAAATGTATTTATAATTTCTTTCAGTATTATATTGAAGATTAAGCATCCAAATGATTATGCTTTAAGTTGTGTGCAGCTTTAAAATAACGTGGAGTTTTCCATCGCTCTTCAGATTTTTAGGGATTTCACGCTATATTTATCTAATCTTAAATTGGTTTATGTATTGTAACGGAATATTGGAGATTTTCACGTTCTTTATAACAATACTTAATGCAACAAAATTTTTACTTCATAGAAATATAATCTATACTCTGATATAAAAAGCTCAACAGGCAGAGAGAAAAAGGGGATAGAACTGGCAAAAGTCACACTTAGCTAATAAATCAGTGATTTACACCATCAACCTAAAATATAAAAAATAAGATAACAAAAAATATGGTAAAATAACAATTTACAAAATATTACGACGCTTTAGTTTATACAACATGATTTTTTTATGGAAGAAACCGATTCATAGCGGTATCCTATATTATCACTAGGGCTCGGACTTTTAGGTGCTTATAAAAACTAAAATATTTATTTTTTATGTGTTAAAAAAGTCGAAAATATGTTTAAAAATGTGAAAATATTTTAATTAACTTATTTAACCAATATTTACAGAAGATGCCCTACTCATCTAGTCATTCTAGTCAGCAAGTGTAGAACTGTTGCAGTGAACGACAAAAGTAGATCTTAAGTTGTGCATCTTAAAGCTGTGACGATTTTCACGGAACAGAGACTTGTGTCTTGAAAATGTACGTTCAACATCTTGCATATTTGACACTCAGATGTTCCATCTGCTCCAAGTTCTCTACACTGTTACCCATTAAAATTTCTGAAATCTTGCGTAATACTTGTAACCCTTCATTCTTATTTAGGCATGACAGGAATTTTTCTTTAATTTTGTTTGCTTTTGAACCACTGATTTTGTTAAGTTTGTTTTCAATGTGTTTGATTTCTTTTTATTGATTCTGTCAACAATTGTTTTGTTGTTTCCAACTTAGTAATGCAGTGTGAGAGGAAACAGAAATTTGGACTAATGAAGGCCAAATCCGCCCTGATTTATTCTCTGACTGAACATAACAACGCAACACATTGAAAATATGGCGCAATTTTACAAAAACTGTCAAAATATTCATTTCTAAACATGATATGTGGTAAAATATTACAAAAACTGTCAAAATATTCATTTCTAAACATGATATGTGCTAAAATATGTAAAAATAATTAAGTTACCAAAAATATTTATTCAAATAAGAAATATCGAAAATATTTTTCTTTATGTGATATGCAACTCAGTATTTTGAATCCAAAGGTCCCAACCGAAACTTTGACAAAGTCCAGAAATCATAAGTAATAGCAACAGAAATATCTATTTACCTAAAAGTCCTAGCCCTAATTATCACCTTTCAAAGGAGAGGTGATAAAGAAACATATTTTTCGACAATTGAGTCATCCGTTTGATATAAAGGAATACATTATTATTAGGGGCTGTATTTTTTGGTAACAACGATAAGCGCGAAATTTTATAAAACAACCTCCCTTAGCTATGTTTAGGTTATATATGCTTAAAATAGCAATATGAACCAAATTGAATCCACGAAATATCGCGAAATTTACTCGATTCCGCGAAATGTGTCTATAAGCGCGAAATATGCCCCTTCTGTCCGTAAAGTGAGCACGAAAATGTGCCTTAAAATCACAATATTGTGTTTTGGTGTACTGTATTTTTTATTTCTTAGCAGCATGCTTTTTTTCTGCTGTTTCAGTGGCTGTCGAAGATTTACCGATACATCGATATTTATGATCGATTACAAACATTGCAGAATTTACGCAAAGATTGTCTGTGACCTGGTTTGTACTGTTGAGTACACTCCTTTCCTGCTATCTCTTTGCCAAGTTAGCGATGCCTATGAACGATTACAGCAGAAGAGTGTAGAATGTTTTTTACTTGCATTCAACAAATTTCGTCTTTTATCCACAGTGGTATGCAAATGGCTATCTGATGGTGTTTAGTAGAAATTACGATAATATTTCTCGTCATTATATTTGAACATTAACTCTAATCATGCCCAAATCGAAAGTTACTTCAGTTCATACAAGGGCAGAAGAATATAGAAATGGGGGGGGTGTTAGTTCATGTAAATAAAGAAGCAAAGTTTATCATAGCGCAATGTTCCCAATGCCGTATAAAGTAATTTATTTCACGAAATACCTACCGAAATAGAAGGAAGTTAACACCGAAATCAGCCATTTTATTTCACCAATAAATCAGGGCCCTAATTATTATGTAATTCACTTTACAGGACCCTGTTCCCGGCCACTGGGCTTGATGTCTGGATCGGTGCACGATTGGCAGTTGTCTGCGAGCTCCTCTTATCCTATGGATCGTGATCCGGAGTGCCATGTCAAATTTGCTAGGCTACATCAGCCGAGGGGTAGAGCCTGGTGTGCCAAGTATAAGACTGCTAACGAATGGATCTTGGTTGATTTAGGTGTAGCTGCTCAGGTAAGAATCTGAGTGCCATTATTACTGTATGATTATTGCTATTATTATTATTATTATTATTATTATTATTATTATAAGATTATTATTATTAATATTATTATTATTATTATTATTATTATTATTATTATTATTATTATCATCATCATCATCATCATCACTAGCACCATCATAATTTATTTCATTTTTCTAAGCGAAAACTGTATCAATACGTTTGAATGAAAACCATATTTCTCCACTTCGAATGGAAGAATTTACATGCTGTTCTTTCAATTAATATTTTGTCTACAAAAAGTTATCAAAACGGAATCTTTAACCTTTACATTTTAGGAGATTGAACTTATGCAAGCGATCATCAGGCGAAATCTAATTTTGAAATCTATGGAGAAAACTTCAGTAGAATAGCTGGTTTCTAAGAATAAAAATCCTCATATTCTAAATACGTTGTAGCGTTACTAAATAAATCTAATATTATATACATTTTTTGAAATGACGAATTTATACGCCAGGAAAAGTTAGAACACAGTGATGCAGCCCTGCCTGCCAGCCGGTTGATTTTTTAAAGAAGTGAGAATGATGAAAGTGTGGAGAGATTTAAGTTAATTTACTGGTCATTGTAAGTTTGCCCGCTTGCACGATATTTAAATGTGATTCATTAGATATACCTCCAAAAATGATTACTCTGGCTCAAAATTTGGGTCTTTACGATTGGCGTTTCAAGCGGTTGCGTGGGCCATAGCTAGGACACAAACACTCCCATTTGCTGCCGACGACCTTCCATGTCATTTGTTTGTTCCGCATGATGCTACTAATGGAATCTAGGTTAGTGGCAGTTAGGATAGGGGCAGTGATGTTAGTGTTAGTGAGATGTACAACTAAGTTGGTGGCAGTTCTGTTAGGAACAGCGATATTAAAGTTAGTGACATGTAGAGTTAAGTTGGTGGCAATTAGGTTAGGAACAGTGATATTAGGACTCACTACCGCAGAGACCGTCATCAAGTTTACAATCCTGTTTCTGCACCATGTGACACGACGACTCCCTCCTCGGCTGTAGTTGAGCAGACGATTCATGTGAATACGCATCACTTCATAGTGTCATTTGACGTTAATTTTTTAAGTTCTTAGCGGTTTTTTTATATAGTATTTACAACAAGGAAAAGTGCTTATATTATGTATATGGGAATATATATGGATTCTACAGGTTTTGAAGAATATAACACCAAATTTGGCCGTTTTTCATGTTTCTAAAAACAAAGTATCACACTCAGCTCATTGATTCTTATTTATGCCTAAGACATTTTATTTTAACTACCGTACATCATTTTGTTTCTTATTTTCTTTAATGTATCAAATTAAGAAGTTATTAGACCTATAGTTGTTGAATATTAACATTTGGTTGACAGTAAAAATTATTGATTAGAGTAAAAGAAAAAATAGGAAAACAGAACTACCATTCTTATCCATTTACACAGAGTCGCGCCTTTAAATAACCTACCCAGTCTCTGCTTCGCAGGCTGTAAGATTCCCTCTTTTAAATCTATCGTAATCTGCAATCCCATGAAATTCTTGTGTGGTGCTGTAAGGCAATATTTTCAATGCTATACTTTCCTTAGAGAAATCCTTGTTTCTTAATAATTATAGTGTACTAATTATAGTGTAATAATCACTTTCGTACAGAACTAAGCACTTTTTAATGGCAGTATAAGTTTCCAATATCTTGATGCTCTGGTAGTGACGAATTAACTCCTGGGGGTTCCATACTGTTCAGCTTAAATTCAAACAACAAGAGCCACAAACACAAGCAAATAAACCTGTGTTTCTCTTTCTGAATAGACATTCTCAGCCAAATACGTAATGTTAATTGAAACTCTATTGAAACTCTAGTCTGAAAATACATACCCTACCATCAGAGATCAATGTTGATTTTTCACGAATACATTACTAGAAGGAAGGTTATAATCTTCATGAATATTTATGGGATTAGCGAAGCCTTTTCTGATCTTATTATGCATATATCATTATTCCTTTCTTTTCCCTGACTTAATGACTTTTTGAGTCAAAGATATGATGGCTTAGTAGTAAACAACCTTAAATATTGTTACATGCTGTATATGCTACACATATCGCACGAGAAAACAAGGTCATCTAAGGTCAAATAATAAATAAATAAATAAATAATAATAATAATAATAATAATAATAATAATAATTATCATTGTTGCTAGTAAAAGAGGTATGAAATAGATACAAGATAGATTTTGTAAAAAAAAAGCATAATTTCAAAACACTTCCCTCAAAGAGCAAGCTCGCATCCAGGAACGTTCAGCACAAGATAAGGAATATACAAAGAAAAAATAAATAAATTCTGTACATTACTCACATATGGGGCAATTAAAAACAGAATTCGATCAAAGTAGATTATGTGAAACGTTAGTGTAGTAAACGGAAAACAATAAAATATTTGTAAATTAGGCTATTTTTACTTTGTGGATAAATCGATTAGTAATTACAGTTTCACGGTGTTGGTATATTTCATAATTAGCCTTGGATCAAAATTATCATTATACCTACGTCCCTAAGTGTAAGACTTTTCCGTTCAACGAAGTCACGCCGACTAGTGCGATATTATTATTATTATTATTATTATTATTATTATTATTATTATTATTATTATTATTATTTTACTTTTCTTTCTTGAAATGCAAGGATGCCCAAGGGAAAAAACTTCAGAATTCTAGATTAAATATTTTACTAATTTAGTACAACATAAATTTTGAAGGCCTATATGAAAAGAATTTTAAAGCTGACGATAACAAAGGTTGTTATCAACGAGGGTAGACATGACTCTTAATCAAATAAATTACGTATAAAAACTTATTGCTTTTAATAGAATGAATTCTAGGAACAGAAGTTTTGATTTCAAGTCAACGGAGTTTATAAGGAATGACTTAATTCGTTTCTGGAATAAATTTAATGACGAAAAAGTAATCCCCCCAGCCTAAGAAACCTTACGGTACTGAAGAACAAAATCCACTAAAGCAATATATACTACTCGCAATCAAGGTGTGATTTTAGTAATATTGCTTTACGTTAGTTTCTACATTACTTACCCGTACAGAGACAGATGGTCGAGAAAATAGAATCGGGGATTCGTGGTAGACTTCGAGCTCAAATACCATAGCTAGAAACTCTGAATAGGTTTCCGAGGGTTTCTGCTACTCACACAAGCGAATGCCGCATTGTAATATACTTATTTTTGGCTTTAGAATGGATATCTCCACCTGGGTATAGGCGTTTACCATATCCATAAAGTTAGAAGAAGCGCACATTCAACAAGACATAGAACAACGTATTATTTCGGTACTTAGAGGTATAAAATCGGGTTCGCAGTTTAAATCTAGAGGCTGAAATATAATTATGTCATCTCATTTTCGAAAAAAGTGAGGTTAGTACATTCCAATACCAACACTCCAGTAAATGTAATGAGAGAAAGGAGCCCGAATGACTGAAGACGTCAACGCAAAATAAAACCTATATTAAAATAATACTATGGCTTGGTTCTAAAAGGGCCAATGTCATAAAACTTGCCTTTGAGATAACTGACTTTGAAGCCTTTATAGAAGTAACATTTTTTGCTGAGAACTTCCGATATTGGCCACTTAAGGTTTCCGCATTATATTTATTAATAGCAACAGACGTTGGCACTTTTAGTATATGAAACATAAAGACTAGCCGAGCTCAATAATGCATAAATATCATTTTTGCAAGAAATTGTCATTGGCCCTTTTAGAACCAAGCCACAGTTTATGGAAAGAGAAATTAATATTGCATTCGATACTAATATTTCATTAGAAATCCAAATGTTTCCAGATTCTCTGAGTTAGATTTTCAGATTATCATAATGTAAAGAGAATGAAAATTTTCACCTTTAGTTATTATGAATGATACTTTAAAAAATAGACAACAAATACGCAGAAGAATGCGATGTTTTGATATTTAAATAAAATTGTTCTTAAATCCCCCAAGCATCAAAATGCTCATGACTCAAGAATACGAGGTGAAATTTCCGTAATGTGTCAGATAAACTGCACAATAGTGACGCGTCTTTCAATTATTTAGTCGCGAAACTTGAGATGTCTCTCAAACTTCTCCATGATACCAATGCAGGAATCAGGCCAGTCTGTGTCCACGTTACGCTTCCGGTAGAAGGTGGACAGTAGTCATCAATAGATTGATCTCCTCGCTGAGAGTGGAAAGCTTAAATATGACTTAATAAAATTAATAAGGCATATAAAAAGTCGTTTATTCCCTAACGTGATTTGAAAATACTTCGTTTCCTAATGAGAAGAAAGTTCTTCTCAGTAAAAATATATAAATGTGTAATTACAAAATATTTTTAAAATATTGAAATAACTTATATTCAAATAAAATTATACACATTCGTATTTTTTATATAAAAATATTCTTTACGCGTAAGAGTTCTGATAGGCTCTGGATTTACACATAATACCTTTGGAGTCTTGTTTCAACATTGAATAGCAGCTCTAGAGAATTATATAGGCTGAATACGTAGGCTTCCGCGGCCGGAGTCACAATTTAAAACACTATGGCTGTCCGGGTTTAGCCGCGTCACTTTTTTGAGAACTGACGTTTCGGACATTTCTGTGATGTCCTTCCTCTGAGAGACGACGAAACTGAACTACTAGTCTGGTGTGCTGTGTGTGCTCAAAAAAGTGACGCGGCTAAACCCGGACAGCCATAGTGTTTTAAATTATATAGGCTGTTAAACTTTTTTCTAACAAGATAAGCGCATAATAAGACCTCGGGGGTAAATAATGATATCCCTCATTTATTATAGGCCTACGAGTATTTTAAGTGTGTTTGGTGTAAACAGTTGTATCCAACAGAAACATGAACCAAGAGCAGTGATGATGATGACGATAAAGCCAGGATCAGAAAGAATTCCCTTTCTTTGCCCATGGCTCATATAGCTCATGGATATAACTGTTTACACCAGGAACATTGAAAATACAAAAAGTGAGGGTTATCATTATTTAGGGTAAGGCGGTACATTTTCGAAAATGGTACAATTCTGAACGGAGTAAGATTTTGATCCCTTTTCGGGTTTCAAATGTTGATGAACCTGTTTTCAATTACATGGAGTTCATACTGATTGTTTTGTATATCTGTTTCCGCGAGAGTGACATTTTAAGCTGTCTGATTATGCAGTAAAAATATTATTTTCCATTCGAAGGTAAATACAGTATGCTTGAAAAAGGCACGTCATAAAATTACTTATAATTCCAACGACAAAATTCGCGAGAGCGATAACACGAAATTTTCGCATTTCGACAAATGCGTGCAAACTTTCTTTACCACCTCCCATAACACCAAAAAGCATACTTTTGAATCGCAAAATCCTACAATAACGAGAAAAATAAACATAATCTCAGTTTTAAACAAATTCCAACAAAGTTTATTTTATTGAGACGAAACTTATATATTAATTAATTTTCATGGAATATTTCTAGTATTCCTTCGTGATTTTGTCTACTAATAAATTAATCAGCCATCAGATTAATCTTCCATGGTCCACTTTTGGCTGCAAACCGGACTTAAATACCCGTTCAATTTTCCTTGCGGACCAATTAAAATTGCTAGGACAATTCATAATAATTATCAGAATATGTTGTTAAAATGTTAAAGTGTTTAAATTTCCCAAAAATGAATCCAAACGACTTTCAGTATTAGGCCTAGTATTTTGTTAAACCCACTCTGTGGTAGACATTGTGATTTATACGAGGGATGTCCAGAAAGTAACAGCCGTTTTGAAATAAAAAATAAACCAAGTGTAAAAAACAAATTTTATTACATACATTTTGAAGGTAAACTCTTAGACTATTTTTCTACATAATCGCCATTCGAATTAAGGCATTTATCTTACCGTGGCACAAGGTTTTCGATACCTTCTCTGTATAAATCCGCCGCCTGCGATTTCAACCACTTCATAGAATTTATTAGGAAAATTGTTTCAAAAAAAGCTTTAGACTTTTGTAATATGCAATTCGTAAAGAAAATTCAAACAAGATCTTTAAAGCCGTTTTCGAGAAAATCGCGAAAATGAACTTATCTTCAAGTAGAGTGATTGTCAAAATGAAGAGAAAGTCGTTGCTTTCGCAACGTTGCTAAGGTTTTGTTTGAATTTTCTGCACGAATTACATATTACAAAAGTCTAAAGCTTTTTATGAAACAATTTTCCCAATAAATTCTATGAAGTGGTTGTAATCGCAGGCGGCGGATTTATACAGAGAAGGTATCGAAAACCTTGTGCCACGGTAAGATAAATGCCTTAATTCGAATGGCGATTATGTAGAAAAATAGCCTAAGAGTTTACCTTCAAAATGTATGTAATAAAATTTGTTTTTTACACTTGGTTTATTTTTTATTTCAAAACGGCTGTTACTTTCTGGACATCCCTCGTAATTTGTGATGGGTATTTATGAATAGCTTACTAAACGTACTATTATAATATTTAAACAGGGTATTCTTTTAATGGGGTACGCTGTAACGTAGTGGTTGAGGAACTGCGCTAAAAACCAGAAGATCGAGGGTTCGATCCCCGATGAGGTCGGAGTTTTTCAATTGGCCTAATCCTTCTGGTAGCACTATGGCCCTGGGGTCGACTCAGCCTCTAACAGGAATGAGTACCAGGAGCAATCCTTGGGGTAAAGCCGGCCGGTGCGTAAGGCTGACAACCTTACCATTTTCCCGTACCGAATATCTAAAATCTGGGATCTGGAATCCTCAGGGGCACCATGGATTGTATAGGGTACAATTTACTTTTACTCTACTATTAATAAACATTGGTTTTGCATAGGCCTACATAACAATATTAATAGTACAAAGTCTGTACAATGTATATCAGAAGCATGTGAAATATGGTCTATTAACTCCATCTGGCAGTTTGTTATATCTGTTTATCATATTTATTTACTTTATTGGGTTTCATAAACATTATTTGAATTGAAAAAATATATAATTTTTGAAAGGTAATTTATAATAATAATAATAATGTGTTTTTCAAAGTGTAAATGTGATTTCATAGAAACTAACTGTTAGTTTATACAATAGGCTACGTTTGAGTTGTAAGTAATAGCTATAAAAGAGAAAAAAGTACGTTAGAAAATCTAACATACGAGTCACGGTATGATAGTCATATTATGCGAATGATGCCGGGTTAAACTATTAGTGGAGTTATTTTTTATTTTCTGTTTAATATTTAGATGCCGCGAAAGAAATTGGAAAGCCAAGCTCCAACAAAAGAAGACGTGTGTGGTTTTGGTTTGTTGAACTACAACAGTGCTCACAAGTCAGTCCATGGATACGATGCCAGTCATGTAAAACGTGGTATCATGAATTGTGCGTAGGAACCGAAGGAAGAAAGCAGTTTGTGGAAAATGCCACTGATCGAAATTGTACCTACTGGTGTTCAGAATTGTACCTATGCGGTACATTTTCGAACGATTTTTTGAAAATGAAACATTGATTGCTATGGCCAAATTAACAGCTGTGATTCATTACAATACAAATAGTTTTTTTCTTCTGTTTATTTTGTTCATAAAATAAGAAAATACGTTTAGTGTTCGAAATTGTACCACCTTACCCTATCCCAAGTTCCATAAGTTCTCAAGTTTCCGCAATATCAATACAAAGTATCGGTTAGCCAGTTTCCTATAAGGTACAGTTTTTCGTCGTTTTTCACACGCACAACCAAACCACAAAAGTATTCATGATTGTTTATCAATGTACTCGTGAACTTCTGATCCTCGTTGCTAGAGAGGAGATGAGTATAACAGTATTAAATTTACTTTTAGTTTATTTTAGATCGAGGTGGCGAAAGTAAAGCATCACATCATAGACTACTAACACTGCTCTGATGGAGATATTCATAATTTCGTATATCTACAGAACTTATTATAAACCACTTAGTATTATATAAGTTAGGAGAATAATAATTCCTCTGACACCGAAACTCCAACTTAGGACCTTCAACTGTCTGGGCTGACGTTCTAACAAGCAAACTGCGAAAGCGAAAGGAATATTTTTCCTTTCTTTACCGTATCAGAGGAACGTTTTTCCTAACTATTCTCCTGTACTATGTTTTTCTTCCTGGCACTGGTGAAACGCGTGTGAGAAGGGCACTCAGAGGTGGGAATTGAATTCAGAGAGACAAGCCATCTTCCCCTCCCACCAGTCATGACAGCCGAAGCCGTATACCTTGGACAGCGCGATGTGACTCCCTTGAATACTGGCGAACAAATGAAACATCGCCCCTTCAAATGATAACATTCCATGCTACTGCGCATTTCCCTGAGCCGGGCCAGGTAGAACAAATTTCAATCTAACACTGATTAGGCCTATTAGTTTTCACTATTGTTAGGCCGGGCGCAAGTTGAGACGCAGTTTGGTGAGGTGAGGTGAGGTGAGGTGAGGTGAGGTGACTCACCGTGAATTTTGTGAAACACAGAAATAAATACAACAGCGAATGTTCGCACGCAGGGTGAGGTGACGCAGTTTCAGCGCGTCCGTGAGCTGCGAAGGTCTGTGACCATGCTAAATTTCTCACTAGTGACTACGACCTGCGCGGGCTGAGCGCAAGTTGAGACGCAGTTTGGTGAGGTGAGGTGAGGTGAGGTGAGGTGACTCACCGTGAATTTTTGTGAAACACAGAAATAAATACAACAATGTGCGAATGTTCGCACGCAGGGTGAGGTGACGCAATTGCATCGCGTCTGTGAGCTGCGAAGGTTTGTGATCGTACCACAGTTTTTCACTAGGGACTACGACCTGCGCGTGAAAAGTTGTGTTTGTCCACCATGGAGGAGAAATTAATCGAAGCAGTGCGAGCAAGAAAGATTTTATATGACACGTCCCATGCTGATTGCTTGAAAGCAAAATTAAAATTGCAGATTTGGGACGAAATTTCTAAGGAAATTGGATTGGAATGTGATAAGTTTTTATAATTTTGTTTACGTAAACAAGATTAATTAATTATGAGGGTACAAGGGAAATCGGTAGTAGTCCGTGTTATTTGACTTTGAGGTAGTAATGCCTTCTAGTAAATTTGTAATGTTGGAATTAGTTTAGGGATAAAGCGGCAATATTATAGGTAAAATAAATTATATAAAGGATCGTATTCCATGCAGTTGTAGAGGTGAAATATTGATTTCCGCTCTTCTCTTCAACTCATCATATTTATTGTTTATCAGTTTGTTTTTATGGTCTTTTCAATCAAAAGCGTTTCTTGCACTAATTTCTATACAATGTGTTCAATTTGTTCTTCTATAAATGCCTCATTCTTTACCACTGCCGTTTTCCGCTGTACCCGTTATCTGTTTTAGAAAACATTTTATATACAGTAGACTTCCTGCGAAGATATATATATATACATATATATATATATTCTAAACAGATATATGTCATAACTAGTATGAACTGTAATAATGCATAACAAGAATTAATTAGTTGAGAAGTTTCAGATTTGTAAGTAAAAATAAAATGAAGACATATTCTTGAAATGTATTTTCAACGTTTATAAATGTTTTATAATTATGTACAGTAAAATAAATACATTTCTCCATGTTAAGGAACAGACGATTTGAAATTATACATTATCTCAGAATGATTTTATTTACTACGAACTACCAATTAGTTCTATCACTTTATCATGATTAACTTTTTCACGATTTTCCGTTCAGAGTTGGGGTTTAAACCTTTCCTTAAAGAAACTTAGTATCTAACCGGAATTTGAAAAGTAACTTTAATTGAAATTTCAATGCTTGAGAAAAGAAATGGTGTTACAGTGACGTTACAAAATAAGAAACATTAGACAACGTAAGTTATTACATTTATTAAAAAGTATATATGTATTAAGTCTTAAAGACGAATTTTTATATCGTCATTATTATGAGACATAGGATCCGAGGCACCTTATGATTGGAACTAAGTTAGGTTGATGTGGCATGGAGTTGCGATGAGTCATCGTACTGGATACAGTCTCGTTGAAGACACAAAGAAAAACTTATTACCGAGGCTTCTTGAAACACGGTAGCTCAATCCCTGATTTCGAAAGTTATTTGAAACTTTAAAGTTTATAAAGGACAATTTTGGGTGTGTAAACAGAAGTTATGCAGTGTTTTGATACAAAATAGTGGGCTAAAACCGATGCGTTACATAGTAATTAATATAAAAACATACAACAAATATCGTATTAGCAGTCGAAATATTTATATGCACCATTAACATCCTTGCGATGTCGAATTCGTCCTTAAGGATGAATTCTCCGTGTGTCTTTCTTCTCTTTAAATAATTAATTTTTGGAAGCTTTTCGTGTAATGTTGAAATTAATTGTTCTTCGAGTTCATCTGACTCTGATTCTGAACTTAGTAATGATTCTATGTACATGGCAGCCATCGCGCACATTGCTCACTGTCTCGTAAACACGCAGTTGTGATAGAACTGCTTCCCAACTTTCGCTCTCCCTGCGCGCAGTTGATTGAATCCTGCTTCCCGGCGTCACTCTGCGTCACCTCACCTCACCAAACTGCGTCTCAACTTGCGCCCGGCCTTAAGGTTGTCTACACCATCAATAGCATTGGTTTGCTATTGTGATATGACAAGTTATTCCTTTGAATGATAAGATGCTACATGAAGTGATTGTTTTTGACAGGTCACAGGTGTGATGACTCAAGGTCGAGGCGATAGAGATGAATGGGTCACGGCCTTCACGATCTCCTACAGCCAGGACGCGTTCCGATGGGAGTACATTAATGACCCATACGACAACAAAAAGGTATAGCTCATAATTAGACCTGGGATTTTAAGGCGAATGCCTATTTTGTTCCTTATGAAATAACATTAAAGTTTTTAAATATATATCATTTCATGATATATCACTTATATTTATAGAGTTTTATAGTGCCCTAAAATGCCTATTCGGACTTTTGGACCCTATTTTTACTATTTTAGTACCTAAAAATGCCTATTATGTACATTTAAAATAAAATTCAACTTCTGTAACTTTTACAATCATTTAATGGACATCCCTGAATGAAGGGCAGAACAAGAGAGGGTGGGTTTTTCACAGAAACTTGATTTTCCCAAACAAATCGCCAAAAGAATGCTGACTGACGGGGGAGGATTCGCTCACAAGAAGTAGCAGGTATATAGTAAGAAGGGACATACTGCGTCAATTTTTCATATAATCCAAAACTGTTTTTGATAAATGTATTTTTAAATCTGTCTTAATTTTGCAATTATTTCTGTTAAGAATAGGTATACCACGTTTTTTTACAGTAAAAAAAGATCACGTTACAGTTGAAGAGCATACTGTAGTATTTTAAAGTATATTTTCTGTCTATTTACACATTTTTAAAGCTTACTTTAAATGCCTACTTTCTCTTTTAATAGCCAATTTACTTGTTTTAAAAGCCTATTTTAGGTTCCTAAAACCATTTTTTTAGAGCCTAAAATCCCAGGTCCACTCATAATACTTAGGCCTTTGTGAAAAAAATTCTTGATGTCGAGATCCGAGATCCCTAATAAAGTTAATTACTGAAGAATCCAGGGGGAAGGGAAGAACTGTCATTTAAGTAAAATAAAATAGATAATTATGATATCAGCTACTCAACGATAATTTATTTTATAATTCGCCGCCTAGGCCGTTCGGTGCGCTTGCACAAAAGTTGTGATGGTGTGTTGACTGCAGTGAGCGATCGAGCAGTTATAAGTTTGTTTTTGGGGGGGGGGGGCAGAAACAGATAATATGGAAATGCAAAGCAGTGCAATGCCCTGAAGATGGTGCAAGCGCACCTCAAGGCCTAGGCGGCGAATTATAAAATAAATGATCGATAAGCAGCTGGTATCACATCTATTTTATTTCATTGATCGAGCTCAACAGTATTTGACATGTATTTTAATAACTTATCATTTAAGTAGTTTACAAGTGACACTATCATGTTGTGTACATAGGGGTACGTTAATATGCGCTTAGTTTTAAGAATACAGGCACATTCTTTCATTTCCAGTAGGCTTATCCCTGTTAAGGATCACAAGCTTTCTCTTGAAAAGTTTTTAGAGCTAGAACTGTCACTTTGTTCAGTGATTAGGCCTATATGTATTTAGATTATGACTTGCTATTCTGGTATTATAATATGATGCTACTCTCATGCCCGAAACTATTTGAAAATTACGATATCTGGTATGGTGTATTTACATTTTTGCTAAATATTCTACATGTTGATATAAAATGCTATTCTGTTGAATAAACACTATAATTTTCCTATAAAATAATAATAATAAATTGATAAGCCATTCAACAATATTTTAAAAATTTAGGAAAATTTATGAATTTCTACAGTTTAGAAAAAACTTAGGGAAATTTCAACTAATTGTAATTGATTAATTTCATATTTCAAATGTATCTGATTGACCAGACAGTGTACAACTCACTCTAGTGGGTTATACCTGGTGGCATAACTCTAGTGCACACACCTCTACTATTTCTTCAATTTAAAACTTCCAAAACTAAAGTGTTTCTACAGTAAGCGGCTTCTCAGAGCTGTTGTTTATTTGGAGTCTAGTATGATGTTAACAGTTTTTGTGAAGTTAGATATTTGTATGCTCGTTTGTTAGAGCTTGTTTTAATGCTTTGGTAACCACGAAGACTCTAAAAAGTAGTATACAGTGGAAGAAAGAGCAATATTGTGAAGGTTACTAATGAATTTATTAACATATGTTCTGTCCTTGGAATTTCACCTCTAGGATTTTTCTTCCGTTGGTTTCTTTTTGTCAAATGGAGACTAAGCCCACAGTGTTAATCACTGAAGCAAGTGTTAAAATACCGGTATATCAAAAATGTTCAAAACCCAAGTAAAAGTTTTCAGAGAATATAGGCCTACAAGACATAAAATATATACAATAAAAGGCAAGACCAGTTTAAGCCAATCGCATTTCTTTTATGAAGATGCCAATTTGTTGTTATTTTTGGCCTAGAATGCATTCCCTTTTCTATTTTTGAAAATAATCAGTTTTGTGTCCTTTCTGAAAATTTTGCTTTGATGGATATGTAGGGAATTCCGTCTGATGCAATTTGTAGAGCATGCTTTTACAGAAAAAAAGTGTTCGAATTTATATTTAAAAATGGCATCTATATATCAATTTTAGCGAAATCCTGTTTTGAGCTCTTCGTTTTGAAAACCTGGACCCAAAATTAATTTCTTCAATTTTTACGTTAAGTTACTGTATTCAAAAATAACATTTTATACCAAATAGAGGGGGAAAACATTTTAAAAATACTACCTTCTCCCCTGAAGCAACATTTTAACTGTGAACAACAGGTAACTAATTATATGATGACGTAGAATTGTCTCTTTTTGGTGGAATGTTCCCCATATTTTATAATCACTTTACCTCTTTTATCCATCTAGTCACCCAGATTGTGCTACAATCATGTGACTCTTAACTAGGCTTGCCAGACGTCCCGGTTTTCAGACAAAATCCCGGTGTCCCGGCCGGTTTACTTCACGTACCGGTAAAATTAAATTTGATTTTCTAGATGACCAAAATAGTCTAAAAAAAAGTCCTAGCCAATGAAAAGTACATGTAAATATTTTTCAAATTTTTATTCCTTAATCAAAGTGTTTCTTCTTACTTAAGTAACTTTTAAATATTAACATGTTAGAAATAAAATGTTTAAATTTATATGCTTATGTCATTTATTATTACCCCTGGTTTAGGTTCCTAATCACTAACCACTTATTCATAGCATTGAGAATAAACTACCCTCTAAAACCTTCTAAAAACCCGCCAAGGGTGTGTACCCTTGAATACCCGCGATGCTGGGGGGGCATTCCTGTGTCCCGGTTGAACATTTCAGAAATCTGGCAAGTCTACTCTTAACCAATAACTGGATGTACATAAAAATAAAGACTATTCTCTAAAACGAAATAAATACCTAAAAGCAGTACCTAAATAAATGCCTATTTCTGTGTAATCGGATGCCTTTAACTAGACCGTCTTTAACAATAGATTCTTCATTCCTTTATTATTTGTAAAGAAGTTATGGACTTTCGCAGATAACACAAAACGATATGCAACCCTTGTATCGTATAACAAGACTTAATCGGAGAGTGGAAGGGTGAGATTTAACTCGTAATTGTCTAGAGATATGACAAATGAACAGGGAGGAGTGGGGTTAATTGCAAAGCCATGATTACGGGACCTCGTAATCATAATATGCATTCTGTCCATCGATGCTCAAAAAACATTGCCAGGAATCTGCTCATCGTCCGCAGAATACCAGGAAAAAGTTGCCGTGAAACGGCTTTATTTTATTAATAAATGTTGTTCCAGTGAGGGTCATATTGCATGGTGGCTTCTTCCACCTTATATCCTCATATATTATATCCTAAGGTAAATAAAGTATTTTATGTACACGACACTGGTGTAATTAATATAGTTGCACAAATGGTTGAAACGGAAAAGAGTCTGTTCAGTTTATCTTTGCGGTTATCATAATATTATGCACTATCGCACTTGAGATGCAGGTCATATCACATTACATAAAATTGAATTAAAATTGGTTTAAAACCAATGATAACTTCTTTTTGGTGTCTTCTTAATTAATTATTTTACTTTACTTCCGAAGGAAGGCTTGCTCGGACTAAAATAGCCGTAATTATGGACCCAGGCGAAGGAAAAACTAAATATTATTCATCCTTAAATAACATAATAATCAGTGATGGGGAAAAGTACAAAAAAGTAATTGGGCTTAATTACAATTACCTGAGAGACATTTGACTTAATTACAATTACAAATTACTTTTTCAAAAGTAATCAGTGAAATTACAATTACAAATTACTTTTTCAATAGTAATCAGTGAAATTACAATTACAAATTACTTTTTCAAAAGTAATCAGTGAAATTACAATTACAATTACTTTACAAAATGTCAGTACCTAATTTTTTTTTATTTGGGCACAAGGCCATAAACTTTGGGCCATTCAGTGGTCAAGTAGCCTGGGACATTACCAAGTCTCAAATTATTAATGAACAAACAGAAAAAAACACATCAATACCAATATTTACAGACTCATTAAGTAACTTTAGTTAATATTACCTCTAACCTGGATAATAGTTGCAAAAACAGTAATGATATAGCAAGCGAGAATGGTAGCCTACTGCTACTAACGATTACAATTTTATTTCTAGAAGTAAATTACAAGTAAAAATTATATTTAAAATAAAAGTAACAATTACAAGTAAATGGGACCAAAAGTTGAATTGTTACATGTAATCGGATTACTTTTACTCAATTACTTCCCATCACTGATAATAATAACAATAATAATAACCAGCTGTGCATTCTCCGATAAGAGGAAGTAAACCTTATCTTCATTGATCCACTCTTCGATATCAGGGTTGCTAAGAAAAATATAAAAATGTATCATTATCCCGTACCGGTAGCGAAAATTTTATATTTACATACGCGTGGTTTGAATCTTAGGTTTTCACGGGGAACTCCGATGCTCACTCACTGAGACATAGCTACTTGGACCAGCCCGTGACGGCGAGGTTTGTGAGGCTCCATGTTCTGCATTGGAATAGACATCCCAGCCTGAGGCTCGAGATCATTGGGTGTCAAGGTAAGTATTCTATATGTGTTTCTCTACTTTGATTTTTCTGAATGTAACGCATTGTAAATAGCTAATATAGGTTAGTAAGATAACTGCAAAATAATCCATTCTGATAATCTCATTCTTCCTAATGTCACTTTAAACAAGTTAAAATGAAGAATATAAAGTTCTTCCCCTGTTAAATACAATGAATTACTGACCTTACTGACCTCTTCATTTATCTGATTAAGTTAGAACAGCATGGCTACTTATACTTGATCGAAATGGGGACAAGAGCCCTTCATATAGGCTACTTACTTACTCAATGGCAATAGACAATTCCTGAGCAAGCTAAAGGAATATTATCTATTTTATGGAACCCGAAGGTTCATTGGCGCGCTTACCTGAGTCCACCATTCAACCCTATTCTGTGCTAACTCCATCCAATCATCCCTCATAAATCCTACTTCCCTTAAATCCGTTCTAAGATTGTACTCCCACCTACGTCTAGGTCTTCCACGTGGTCTCCCAGTCAATACTTTTGAGATATGTCTTTCCTCCCCCATGCGTGCAACATGTCCAGCCCATTTCATCCTTCGCGATTTAATAACCCTTACTATATCCGGTGAAGCATAAAGGTCCTGAAGCTCGTAGTTATGCCCTTCATATACGAAGATTAAAATTTAGATATGGAAATAGTCTTACGCCGGGCTGTATGCAATCTGCAAAACGCTCAAAGTTTCTACCAAGCTGTGCTGTATGCTAGAACACAATTTGGGTACGTTTTTAAATTAATCGATTAAATCTATCGACTCCATCGTGTTTCCATCAGCCTGCTTGTAAAGTCACCAGACAATTCACCGGTAAAGCATCGGTCTGATTTAAACTCACCGGTGTTTATGTGATGGAAGCCATCGATAGCCATCAGACTCGCAGAATGTTATGTACGACGGTTGCCATTAGCATAAATAAATTGAGTTTGTTTTCGAGCTATGCTAATGAACTGCTCTTCATCATAATTTTAGTCCTCCGAAAATGAAAGGGATAAGTTGATTTTGGTTCAAGACGAGAAAAGAAGAAAATTCCATAAAATAAATCTATTAATTAATGATGGTTTCAAAATATCTCGAAAGTGACAATACTTCAGGTTAGAGTTGGATTATTCCCACAAAGTCTCTAGCCTTGAAGACAAACCCAGCCAGCGAGCTTCTCGTTACGTCTCGTTACCAAGATGCGCGAATTCGGTGCGCGTAAATCAGTAAGCTACCGCTGGGCAGAGAGTGAACATCATGCAGCATGTCGCCAGTCGTAGAAAATACTATAATAGTTGAGTGGAGGGATAATGACGCAGCGAGAGAGACAGACAACACGTGGAGTGGGATAGGAGAGCTGAGCCAATCAGGGTGCAGCTACCTCCCCTAGCCAGGAACTCAACGAGCGGCGAGACTCGCTCCTAAGGTATATACGTAAAAACCCAGAGACGTTGTGGAGGTAATCCTACTCTATCCATAGTTCCCCGTTGAGATTAGGTACCGTATTTAAATATACAAAATTTATTAAATAAATGATTTTAATATACTCGGAACATGATTTACAAGAATGGTAGCGCAAGTCAACAGTTATAATTAGGAATTAATCACAAAAATAAATTACGTATTCGGCATTAATAGGATTTTTCCACCGGCGGATTTACAGCAGGCGTTAAACACGTGGCCTATGAAATATTTGTTTTGCATCAGGTCTCTGTTTATGCCCAGATTCTTCTGACCCAATCATCCTTGAAGTAATTATTTTGGTTACCTAGAATAATCGTAACACTACGAATAAATCCTGATGATCCCTGACATCAAGATTAACGACCCCTTGAATTTATGTAACTTGAAAAGTAGACTATTACTGCAAATGGGACGAAGAACTGAAGCTTATACTGAAAAGACACAGTTGACTGTTTATTTTGTATTCCTGTCTATAATAAGCCTAATTTTTATTATGAGAGAGAAATAGTATATTGCGATAGGCCTACTAATGTTGCAAATGCGTTTTTGGAAAATCGACGAGGAGTTCGAAAAGATTTTTAAATTTCATAGATTCATTGTAAACATTTTTCTACTATAGCGTTTTAGCGGATAATAAAAATATTACTTATGTGAAAATAATAATTATTCATTTAGAACAGCTGTTATCAAGGTACAAGGGTAACAACTTTAAAAAGTAGTAGATATTTTTAATCTTAATTAGATGCCTGATGAATATTCGTTAGTCAGTGTTATGAAACAAAAAGTTAAGGCAGGTAAGAATGAAAAGATAAAATAATTCAACTATCAAATATTATATTCCGTGTCAGCAATAATAAATATATCAAAAGCTAGAGCTTTGATATATTGACACATATGCTGCAAGTAAGCCGAAAGAAGAAGTAGGTTAGATTACTGGCACTGGGTGCAGAAAATTCGAGTTTCCATCGTGATAGCAAGGATGGGAAATGGATGAAAAAACTATCGTGTCATTTAAACTTTTGTTACACGGTTTGCCATAACGAACTGAAAAAACGGTCGCAAACATCACAACAGTGTTTCCAATTAGAATCATATTTCCCAAAGCCCATTCGTGAAGTTTGATGATAAATGAAACCCACCCTCTTAATCAAGGGGTTGGATGAACTTTATTTTAAAGTTCTTAAAAATCTTCCTTTTTTATTTAAAATCAGCTGGCGAGTATAATTAAATAGCTATCTTATAAATAAAATAAAACAAAGATTTTTAACACGAGAAATAAGTTAGATTGGTTGGAAATATTCGGTACCCGTAATGTTTATATACTACACATGGATGTTTGGATTTTTAATGCGAACATTGCTACTAATGGTTTTTTTCATTTTATTACTTTATTACCCTTCAATTTCTCAATGAGAGCAAAAATGATTACCATAGTAAATTCTTCTAACTTGACCGTGTAATGTACGGACTAATTTAGTTAGTTCAGTATACGCTTGTGAAACACTTGAGGACATTTAATTAACCACGTGCTTGAAGGCAAATGATCCCACGTACATACCATTCTGCTGCCAGTAATTAGTAATTATTAATGCTGCTCATTATTGACGGCACTAGGCTACTTTAAAAAAAATCTTAGTTATTTTACAATATCTTACGTTGACGTTAGCGTTTCGTTTCACGTACACATTCGTTGAAATGTTAACTACTTCTAGATGATACTGAAGTGTTAGATATAAAAGGAACCAAATTGCTAGCATTCAGTGGTTCAGAAAATGAAGATTAGGCCTACTATAAAAATACGTATTTACGGTATCCGAGATTTTTATCATGTTTTCTTTTTTCATGCTTCGGTCATATACACCGCCCCCATATACACTGGGGTTCCCGGGAAAGTTTCTGGAATTTTCCTGTGGTTTACAGCCTACGTACCAAATTTCAAGTTTCTAGCTCATCTGGAAGTGGGCAACATTAATGTCAGAGCCGAGCCCTTTTTCGGGGGGTTTTTAGGTCTAAAAATTGAAAAAATAAACCTTTTGGAATTTTTTCTTTGGTTTAAAGCCTAAAAGCTATAAGTGTACCAAATTTCAAGTTTCTAACTCATCTGGAAGTGGGCAAACATTAATGTCAGTGAGCGAGTGAGTCAGGCAGCCGTGTGGCTTTATATTATAGGGATAAGTAATTATTTCGATATTAACGTAACATTCACTAGGTTTGAAAGTAAATAGTCTGTCACTTTTTGGGTGCGGTGCTTTTATGTCCAAACTGAGTTTATGTATGAATTCTGTAGGTTCTAAAAAACAGAGAATCCGATTCGATACATTTATTAACCAGCAGTTAGCACTAAGCTAAAAATGACTTATGTTATACGACTTACGCCATACAACGCTACCATGATGAAAGTAACATACACCGAATGTCTTGCACAGTATCTGCATGTTTAAAAATGACAAGCAAATTTCAACTTTCAAACCTATATACCCATTGTGTAAGACGTAGAGGTAAGCTTCCGTTTCAGTCAAAGAACTCACGCCCTACGTCCGGCATTTGCTAGAAGCGTGTCTATGAAAAATGTTTTGCAAAAGTAAAAACGTGTTTTCAACTCAAGCAAACATCTCACCTCTAAACAAATTGGCAAACATAAAACATTGCTTTGGGGATAACCACGTTACATTGGTTGGTATATGGTTATTTAACGGGGATGTACTGTAACTTAGGAATTTTGTCCCGCCAGTAAATCTACTGACATGAGCCTGCCACATTTATGCACATTTATGGAACCCGCAACCTTGGGCACAGAAAGCCAACGCGATACTAACTGCGCCACCCAGGCCGACTTAACCTATATTAGAAATCAGTTTGATTTCTACCCATAAAGGGCAGTGAAATGAATCCCTGGTCATAATTTAGCCTATAATCTAAGGATTTATTTACCGAAAGAATAAGGATATCTGTTAACACATTACCATAAATCTACAAAGTGTAATTTACTTACCAACTGCATGTACTGGTACTGTGGTACAGCAATCCTTTCATCTGACCTTACAGTAGGCTACTTCTTTCTGCATCACTGAATTCAACAACCACAATTTGCGATTAATAAAATGTACTAACACACACGTCTATAACACACTAATATAAACCATTATACCCAATAAACGAACACACAACACTCGATACTCAAACGCACATACACCTCACCCTTCAGCAACTTGCTTACTGCTGTAACGGAAAAGGATTTCGTAACCTCATTCAGCAATCCTCAAACATCCCTAATGTTTATACGTGTTCAAGTAGCAAGTAGAACTCTCCGCATCGAATCCATTAATAACACACTAAGAATGTGCAGATTGTAAAATGATATTTTACAGTGTGTTCTTCACACAAATAATAAAACCAGTAGGCACTAATGATATTGAATTACTGGAAGTCAATTTAAAAGCGACAACTTAATATCGAAAGTTAATCAGAATCGATGTTTCACTCCCGGTGTTGCCATTTTGATACAGGTTTTTCAGGGTTTTTATTTTACGTTCTCCCAATTCTTGACTTCCAATAAAATCCTCAATTTACATTACAGAAATATAGAAAAAATAACACACTAAGAATGTGCAGATTGTAAAATGATATTTTACAGTGTGTTCTTCACACAAATAATAAAACCAGTAGGCACTAATGATATTGAATTACTGGAAGTCAATTTAAAAGCGACAACTTAATATCGAAAGTTAATCAGAATCGATGTTTCACTCCCGGTGTTGCCATTTTGATACAGGTTTTTCAGGGTTTTTATTTTACGTTCTCCCAATTCTTGACTTCCAATAAAATCCTCAATTTACATTACAGAAATATAGAAAAAATAATTTTGACTAGCCTATGACTAATTTTCGAAAATCAAAGTACAAACTAATTTTACTATGACATGATGTATTTAGTTTTGAATTTTCCAAAACTATTTCAGAGAGTTCTTATGCTATCATATATTAATGAATATTTATATAATATAATCATATTGTAAAGCAATATATGACTGATTCTAGTTTTGATAGCAGGATCTATTTTATCCTTTTCATTCAAATAAATTTCGGTTGCTTGTTTCAGAATGCTGCATCAAAAACGGCGGATAAGACAAAATCTGTTAAGCTGCTGATAATGAATTAAGGTAGAATTGGAGTATTACTGGGGGCAAGAAGGTATCAAATTTCAAGCTTGAGATTATATTATGGACCTGATTTTGAGGTTCACGAACCATGAATTAAAATCTCACCAAGATTCTGATGTTCAACATTTATCATTTTGGATTTTATAAAAAGTGTTTTTCAGTCAACGGACTGTTTGGAATGAATACAAAAACTTCACTCCGTGGCGATGCATCCCTGAAAGGATTAGGTCTACTATCCGACCGCTCCGTTATCTACTAGAGATAGATGGCAGGATTGGGGGTGTGTTCAGAATACCGACACCCACGGCCGTTAATGTTTCCGAGATCGCAGCCGCTACAGGCGACAAATCATCCTTTGGAAGGGAAATAAAGCCATTGACCCAATGTCGTAAATTAGATTTCTTTACCTTGACGGAGGAAGTTCGTGTCAAAACTTAAAGATCTTTACGGGTCTTGAGGAAATGGAAAACTATTGAGTTAACTCCGGTTAAAGAGGTCTTGATAGAGGCCCGCAGAGAAGATGAAAGGCATTCTGCTCACACGCAATAGTTGAAATTAGCCTTTGCACGAAATTCCTATCTAATCAACAAGAAGTTAAGCAGTTGGTCTACATAATACTTTTATTCAAGTCGCTTGAGATTAGACAGAATAATTGAGTGATTGAAACCTGGAAGAGTGCGAGCTAGCGATAATAAAAAACAGTGAAAAGTCGCCCGGGTCTTGTTTCTCTTCGAGATAACTTAATCCTGCAAGAAAGATGTCATGATTTGCATAAGTCCATTCCCACTGAACCAAATAAATGTTTGCATTCCCACAAAATTCTCTTTCTCTGCGTTTACTTTTCTTCCCGCGCTGGGACAGTCGAGGCAAAAGAAAATTTTTCAGTGTGTAGGCTATCTGTATCTACCAAGATTCTTCTATTTTATAAATACTCCGTTTATGAATAGTGTTTAGGGGTTTAAATAATTGATTCAATATGCATTATGATCATAATTCTGACACAGAATAATAAAATATTAAGGAACCCTAATTAAATAATGGTGGATCCCGAGGTCCAATTAACAGCACTGCTAACTACAGACTTTGTTCAATCCTTGATATTTCACGGACTTTTCTGTGGCTAGATACGGGGTGCACATAGTTTAGTGAAGACTACTGTGTAGTTATTTGAAGGAGGAGAAGTAACGGCTCTGGCCAATGACCCCGAGAACTGGCATAGTGATCAGATGAGCAATTCTGCCGTCTAACGATTAAGCTAAAAGGAGAAAGGGGCAGTCCCTTTTTATGTAATTAAATTAAACTAAACTCCATGCACTGAAAGGAATAGCCTACTAAACACACCTTATAACGTGGAATTCACGGATATGGTATTCTACCCTGAGGTCCCCTTAATTAAAAAATACTTATTTTTAGAAGAAAAAAGATTGTGATTTCTGGGTGTGCCTGTGAAAAGGATAGCTCAAAAATGTTACTTCCAATACTTTGCCACATTCTTTCTCTATCTCTGGTTTCATTCCTTTTCATCCTTTTAAGCTTTATTATTTTTCACACTTTTTCTACATACTTAAAATTCAAGGACTTCTACAATGTTCATACTTTTGAGATGACTTTTCCTTATGTTCTACTTTCGTATTATATTTATCTATACTACTTTTAAAATTAAAACTATTATATTATAAACTATTAACTAAAAAAAAATATGTAATTTATAATTGTCAGAAATTTCAGTTTTGAGAAAATAATTACTTTCTTTATCTTCACGGTACATAATACAAAAATACGACTCTTCAGCATTTTTCTATAGGTAAGAATGATACTGTAAAAAATGTCTAGATCACACGCTTTTAAATTATACGAGAAAGATTTTTAAAATATCTCCTTATTAAAAAAGAAGCAAATACTATTCCTGTGTTCCTATCTAGAAATTCTAGGAGGAATATGTATGTAAAATATCATCTTAGTCAAAATTCGGTAAACTTCACAAATTTATTTCATCAATTCCCTTAAACATGGCATGAAAATATTGACATTCAGGAAAAAGTCCAGATTCTGGAATCGCATATGAATTTCGAGAGTGAAATTGCTACCAACAGAGCAAACCTTGGTGTTATGACAATAAACAATAATATCTGAGATGAATTCTCAATGTGAAGAAATTCTGAATGAAACGATTACACTACAAAAGGAGAGAGCTTTTCTTAGAGGACCTACAACATAAGGTATGGGATCAATATTGTCATTACAGATAAGTGTACTGTATTAAGGTGGGAGTACAATTCTAAATTCATTACAATTCTAAATTCATTAAACTTAATATTGCTTACTTTAAACATTGCTGTAAATTTTTAGAACTAATTATGCAAATTTTAAACTACTGGTACCTTTCAGAAATTAGAATACAGATTGTAACAACTTTCATGTAGAATAAGTGTTAAAAATTTTATGAAAATTTGTCAAGGCAAAATCAAACTATTCAAGATTTTGTAACATAGTTGGCTCGCTACTCTATGGGTCCCTTTAAGAGATTGGAGTTAGTAGACAAGCTTGTATAGACAATGTATTTAAAAATCAATTCTAATTTTATAGTGCTAGATGTATGTTTTATGCAATTAGCAAAAGATATACATTCAATGCAATGTTCATATAATGTATTTTTGCACTATTATGTAAGTACTAGCTTAAAAGACCCGGCATCGCCCGGGTTTTGTATTTTGTAATTGGAAATTAGCTTATGAAGGATTTTCAATTTTAAATTCTAGGTCCTTATATAGGCATTTATAATTTGAAATAGGAAGAACGACTTATTACACTCAAACTATTCCCTCAGAAAACGCTTGATATAATTTTTTATGGCTCATAGAGGATCTAGAATTTTGCATCCCATCGCTACAGAAATTCCTGTAACATAAAATTGTAATATCGAGGCGAGAAATTTCCCACTCTTATGTTACCAGAAAGCCGTTTTGGAGATGAAATTATACAGAAAGCATTGTCACTTTCATACTTTTCTCTCCAAAAACCTGCGATATAATATAATAATATACACATTACCATACCTCGTTTTGTTTTCTCTATGTCCAGGGTAGAGAAAGTTATGTGATTCCATTATTTTAGTGGATTTAATTCTGTAATATTTATTTATAACATGAATTATTTTGATAACTTCTCTTATTTGTCAAAAGTGCATTTCATTTGTTTTTTCCAAGCCCACCTGATACCATTTGGCAACAATATATTCTGTGATTTGGAATGGATAATTCTATGTAAAAAGGGATTAAGTATTTTCAAAAACATTTAATTTTTGGCATTTAGAATCAGAATTTTTCAAAATCCTTTCTTATTGAGCACCTACATTATGAAACGAAGGTACTGTCAAAATTCCAAGTCTCTACCTGTTATAGTTTAGGCTGTACGTTGATTCCTGTCATTCAGTCAATCAGTCAATCAGTCAGTCAGTCATTCATTCAGTCAGGCAGGACAAAGCCTTTTATATATATAGAGATATTAAGAAACATGGGATTTTCTGAGCTTTAACCTTATAACAGTAGGCCTATCGTACTATTATTTATCATGATGTTATTCATGGCTCACCTATGTTGTCCTATTTGATCCCTTTGTCTTCAGTTAGTATAAGTCTATTATCATGAGTCATGACAGTCCTCTGGTAGCTTGCTTCATGAAACTGAAAGCTTGCTATTGCTAGCAGGTGAATGTAAATTCCACCCATAATTTCTTCTTAGGACAGCTGTATTTCATAAATTCAGAAATATCTGATGATTCTTAGCCCTTGGATAAAATTTTATTTACTAGTAAAAGATGTTTCTAAAATATAAAATATAAAGTGGAGTGCAATTTTTTTTTTCAGAATGCAACCAACTGATCACTACTCCCCCCTTCACGAAAATCAGTGCAAGTAGTAACCAGCCCTGGTCGAGGAGGAACTCTTGCGAACCTGAGGATGGTCACATCCATACTCATAGAGGCTGGTGCTCAAGACATACTAATCGTAAGTATGTACCTATTCTCAATATTATAAATCCATATTAAGATATTATTTTTATTATTATGAACATAGATTTAATGTATAATCTATCCTTTTTTTTCACAATATTAACAAAAATGTAGTATATTGTAAAGTGAATAGATTAACAAAATCATAAGGCAATATTTCTTAGGATAATTTCAATAGAAAAGGACAATTTTAATAGCAAAGATGAGTTTCTGATAGTTATAGTATCTGGGCATGTCTTAAAAAAAGAAATGCACGTCATGCCAGCCAATAAGAAGAAAAGAATTTCCTAACCCAGCCAATCACTTAACTTCCCCCACTTCAGCACCACCAATACATTATAAATATCAGTCATATTTGCATACTTCAAGACCAGCAGTCAATCTCTGAAGATGCTCACCACAGATGCGATCAAAACGTCAGCTGTGAAATCCTAAACAATTACACTAGAGTAATATGTATTGGAAATTACTGTTATCTATTCTGTGCATGCAGTACAGGCTAATTAGAAACTGATTTATGGTTTACTGATTTGGTTTCAGAACACCAGTGGCTGCAGTTCGATTTGGGACCAGCCACACAAATAACTGGAATATTAACGAAGGGAAGAGCCGACACTAAGAGAAAGCAGTGGATAACCTCTTACACAGTGTCATATAGCAATGACTCCATTGTCTGGTTCGCCTACAAGGATGGCAACCAACTGCAAGCTAAGGTCAGAATCGCTTATGCTTTACATTTGGTACATGGGAGTGAAGGGTGTTTTTTAATTAGCAAAAGTAGGCTAGATTCCTTCTTCACAGAAAGAGCTGTCACATTGTTAAAAATAACTAAAGCATAATTTGCAAAGTGCGCTAGAAAGGTATGTAAGCTAAATGATTCTTTATATTCCTGAAAGATCAGGTCATATTGTACCAGCAATAAAGTCTGTCTGGAACCCAAGTGGAGGTTTGCTATATGAATTTGGTATGCTTATTATCTGAGAGAGGGCAGAGGGACAGGTGGTAAGCCCATCGCCTCTCAGCAATAAAGTAGTGATCAACAAAATTATCAAAGTGTAATAAGAGAAAACTATTGTGAAATTATGAGTATCAAAGAAAATATCTTCATTACGTAAACTGTTACATTTCTGCAAACAGGATGTAAAATTTACTAGGTGTAAATTTACTCTCACAAAAATAGTAGTGAAAACAAGAGGTTTGAAAAATGTAAAGACAACAGAAATAGCAAGATTTGACATACTGTCATATGACTATGAGGGTGAGTTTTATTAATACATAATTCTCCAAGATCACTTGATACTTTAATTTATTACTTACCGGTACTAGTAACCAGTTTTCAAAAGGACATCCCTTTCATCATCAGCTACGTCCAACTGCTGAACTTCTGTCTTGTATCACCTGATGATGCCGCTGCAGTTTAACGAGTTGTCAGGTGGTACAAGACGGAAGTTCAGCAGTTGGATGTAGCTGACAATGACAGGGATGTCTTCTTGAAAACCGGTTACCAGTAAGAAATAAATTATAATGAAGCAACGAGTGATCTTGGAGAATTATGCATTAATAATTGTTCCATTTCATTGTATCTTTCCATTGCCTTCCTCCTGCGACAATGCTGCAGTGTCACAAAGTTCAGTAAGTCATTTAAAACATAGTTATAGTGATGACAGTTTGCTTTATTAACACTAGTTTCGTATTTGCAGTTGTTTGCAGGCAACATGGACAAGAGTACAGAGCGTCATCACTACCTCAATCACCCGTTTATTGCACGCTATGTGAGAATAAACCCCATCACATGGCACCATGCTATAGCTCTGAGAGCAGGTCTCACAGGTTGTCCCCACACAGGGGAGTGTGGCCCTGGATTCGTACAAGTCAACTCCCTCTCACCATGCGGTAAGTTTAACTCGACGCTCACATGGAAAGTGTCAGAGCCTTCATGCCCAAACCTGCCTTGAAATTTCTACCACAAAACTTGTTACAACAGTGCTAAATGTATTAGTTTTTATTAATGAACAACAAAACAAAATGCTATATCTTTTTATGTGTATTTGCATGTATTTTAAGGATTTCAAATGTGATTGTACCAGCGTATATTAATTATATATTTTTCGGACCATAAGACACAGCTTTATTTTAGCATGGAAATTTAAGTGGAAAAAGTTTAATGTGATTCTAAACGAAAATTCGTTAAAGACCAAAAATATTTTAACACCCTCTCAAAACCTGTACAGCATACGGTAAATGTAACTGAACAAGGCTGTTTAGAGGTCATTACCTTCATTTAGACCACCCCATGTTGATATCTTTCTGTATGAAAGAACCCTATCTTTCTTTTCGCGTTGCATACTTGGCTTCCCACTACTCTCATTTTATGATTGTCACAAGTACAGCGATGTACAGTCTGTGCCACAGTTTGGAACTAACTTACTGTTGTACAACACCTTGTTTATGATATTATTGGCAATAGGCCTAACTACCGTAATTTTATTATTATTTTTTTTTCTTTCTTTTGGGTTTCTTTTGGACCAGTAGATGCATTTAACTTTCAAGTAAAAAGTGCAGTGCAGTAAAAAAGTGCACCTTATGGTCTGAAAAATACGGTACTTGCTAAATGTCCAGTTTTCCTTGGAATCTGTCAAAAGAGGCACATGGGTTTAATTCTGAGTTGTAACAACCCTGATCTTAAAGTCATATAAATTAAACTCCTTACATGCAAAGGAGGTTTGGTTTGGTTGCTTTATGAAATCAGTTCATAACATTTCCTTTCGATCACAGTGGCTAATTTGGCTTATGGAAAGCCAACTTGGGTGAACGACAAACGGCATGGGTGGGCAGACTGGCAATATGGTAGAGCTGGACTGGCTGTGGATGGAATCCTGGACAATGTTTTACCTCGCTGTGCAATACTAGACAATTATTTCTCTGGGGAGCCCATCTGGATGGTGGATCTGGGATGGCGAGAGCCCATCTCTGGTATTGTTATTGTCACCTGGCAAGGCCAGGGTCAAGGTGAGAAATTTAAGCTAGAAAGTGGAGGCTCGGAAAAGAGCATCCATTGAATGTTGACAGCTATACTAGCATTGGGTGCTTACATCAGAGTAACCACAGGGTTGGGCAAGTAGATTACCTGTAAGTATTTATATGTAAAATATGTAAAGTATATAATAGTGTTATACATGTGATGTAATGTTCTGCCACTATAATAATTCATACAGTAATTAATAGTAAATGTAACTTCACTTTTAATTTCTTACTTTTTAACTTCTAGTATCTGTTAAACCACTGAACACATGTAGTTCTACTACCTTGTATAAGATTCTGTTCACTGTAAGAAGTCTTTGGATAAAAAATAAGATATAATTGTATAAGAATAATATTTAGGAAGTTTCAAGTTTAATTTACTTGTCTTTCTATTTTAATTAGTTAGTTTATCAATAATTTAGGCACTATATCATTACACGTCTCTATATCCCAAATTTATTGCATTATGTTTTTCATTCCAGACAAAGTGACTTCCTATCGTGAGTATGTCTACAACCTGGATCGCTTGACAGTGTATGTAGCTAACAGGCCCAGACTGGAAGCTCACCAATTAGGTGTCACAAACATTAACGGTTCAGAGGCAGAACCGAGTGCTACAAAATGTGCAACTATCACTCGTGCTAACAATGCTCTTTTCCAACCAAGAATACATTTTGAGTGCCCAGGGAAAATGGTTGGACGTTACGTGTACATAAAAGCTGTTAGTGTGGCAAATAGATGGACTCGACTGTACTCAGCTGTACTCTGTGAGGTGATGGTGTACTAATGTAGTGCTTCCATCTTATTAAATAAAATTAACAATCCTTTCAATTCTTACTTTTTTAATTTATTGTGATCCTTTTTAGTACGTGTGATTTGAGGCTTTACTAGTGTTATAAATGAATATGACATCTTGGACTTGAAATCAGATGAGTGAGGTAATTATAGTCTAGCTTTCGGCAGCTGGCTCTGCTACCATCATCTCAAAGAAGTGAGCTAATTCAGCAATAGTTCTGTAATTATAGAAAGGAGGCTTATACTCGAAATAAATTAATACAAAAGGTTAAATTAAGAAATAAATTTTGGCATACCTTATAAACATTCTAACAAATTTATACATGTGTTTCTTAACCACATGTACAAGTCATTTACAAGTGATGTCAAACTTTCTGTCTGCAGTCCTATTTCTATTCTATTGCATAATAGAATTGCATAATGCACTACTTTTCCTTAAATTTTTAAGTGTGACTAGCTCTGACTCGACCCATGTTTACACAGAGACCAGCCATGGCACTGGCCTTCAAACCCTTTACTATGCAGCACGGCCCACATTACACCATTATGCAGCTGGCAAGTTCGAGATTTTCAACTCTTTTGTAACAAGTGGTACAGTTTGGGGAGTGCAATATTATCATTGGAATTTACAATATTGGCATACTTGTATTTCATAATACCGAACCTGTGTTTTTGCCCTGTTCTTAGAATTTCAGAAAACTGTTTCCCCCTCAGAGTTATTGTCACTAAATTAGGAAGCAGCTAACGCAACCGTGCAGCCTATTCAGACATAAATGCGGGAGGGAGGGAGATTAGTACACAGTGAGGAATGGGACGCACCTAGTTTGTCATTCAACAAACCAGTAAAATCATCCTGCTATGTGCTGTCATCTAGGGGTGGTGTCAATGACCCGTTATCCATAGTTTCTTAGTATCTGCTGTCAGTGAAAGTCTGGAAGAAGAAAGAAACAATTCATAACACAGTTTTCTTGTAACCCATTTGTCAAATTGAATGAGAGATATTTTGGAAAGTAGTTATTCAATATATAATTTAATTATATATAATTTACTAGTGTAATATTGGCTATGATACCCATACCTCGTTAATGTAGTTCTTTGGTTATTTTCATCCAAACAGAGAAAAATATAAATGGCTTGTAGCAAGGCATTCGCACACAATTTAGGATGCAACGATGAACTGTGGTACTGGTGTGCGATTGGCTCCGCCAGGGAAAAAAGACCTCAGATTCTAGTTCCCTAGCCCAAAAGAACACACTAGTGTGTTTTCCCATTAAGGTGTGCATTCATTCTTCCCTTCTGTCCACCTTTGTTAAAACAATCTCTGCGAATCATTAACAAATGAATCAAGATAGCAACTGAGTTAACTAACTTGAATTAATTTCACAATTGAATACTGTCTTTCCACAACAATCAAACTGCTGTGTGTTTCTTATGGAAGGTATTTCGTTTCCTCGAAAACATTTTATTTTTGGCATTTAAAATCAAAATTTTTCAAAATCCTTTCTCAGTGAGCACTTACATTATGAAATGAAGGTACTGTCAAAATTCCAAGTCTCTACCAATTATAGTTTACGCTCTATGTTGATTCTCTGTCAGTCATTCATTAAGACAGGACATATATGTATATATGTATATATATAGATATATAGCCTAAATATCTATATATATATATATATATATATATATATATCAGATTACTGCAACCTAATATATGTAAAATCTTTATTAAAGCTATTATGTGTACATAGCAACATGTAACTATGACAACATTAAATACAAGTTATTTACAATGCCGTATTTACAACACTCAAAGAAAAGTACTGTTATTGCAATAAAGAAAATACATTTCTCTAGAAACGTATATTGACAATAGGAGAATCAGAAATGCCCAAAAGTTTGAAACTTCAACAAAATGCTGACAAGTTCATGTGTTTCAGTTAAAATTCCTGTCAGTCCTTAACATGAAGGAAGGAAACGACAAACCAATTAAAAATAAAGTTAGGTTGTTGTGTCTAGAATTTGTAAATTCTGACGTGTTTTATTATTTCATTTGATTGGTTTTCATTTTAAAGCAATCTGTGCTACAAGATGCCTTGGATTCATTACATTAAAATGGTTCCTGTGATATCAATGCAACCTCAAGTACAGAATGTTCTCAGCATGACTATTTTGGTAATTCCTTTTCACAGAAGTCTAGATTTTCAATAAATGAAAACCTTCCTGATCTCCTTATCCCTTCTTGTAAGAGGTTGACATTAAAAAATCCGGTCACTGAAAATCTGGTTCTTTCAATTTTTGGCATGGATTTGGGAGTGCATTTTCAAATTTCGGGGGTTTACCACTGTTTGCTGATGCTGTACTCCTCTATCAGCTGTTGGATATTGTTGGCACCTCCTAACAGACGTTCCATCTCATTTATTTGCTGCTGTATATCCCCAATATGGATTAAGCAAAGAAAAGAGGTGGCAATAAATGTAAACAGTGTAGGCCTACACTGTTGATTGCAGAGAAAGTGGAAATGGTAGCGGCATGTCTGTGCAAATAATTTGTGAAAAATACAATTGGATTGAGCGTGCAAGAAGGAACATGACTATATAGGCATATTTGAGTATAGAAAGGAAGAAAAGCAGATCAATGTGGGGCATCTTATACAGAATGTGAAGCCAAGGAATGCAATGAACCTTCTGCCTGGGTTACCAGCTTATATACTTGAAACTTTAATATATGGTACTTATCCTTTTTTTTAAATTAGTTTTGATCCCATTTTGCACATCACAACTGAATGAACATTCTACTGCATCCAAACATTTTAATAAGGGAAATGTACAAATGAGTTGATGATGGTATGTAATCATTCTGTATGAGCTCTATTCAGTTCAACAGAACAGCAGAACTGCATAACAAAACAAGATTTGATGTTGGTGCGACTTTTTCAAGGTTCAAGACAAAGGACACCAGGCTATCTGTTAGTCTTACTATCATTTCACTTGAAAGAAGTCTTTATTTTCTTGTGATTACATAGAGAATTTTTGTAAAAGAAGTTGTTTATCTTGTCATAACCAACTGAACTGACAATTTTATTCACATTAAACTGAACTGAACTGAGATACACAAACTACTTTATACAGGCCGGAGGGTGAAGCGAATGTACACTCCTGCAATGCAATTGCTTATGAAGCAAACAAATCATAAGATCAATGATTGGGGTAGAGAAGTCATGTGTAATACAACAGTAGTATTAGAATTTTGCGCCATACTCTATTTCTCAATAATTATACGGAGATGAAAATATGGAGAACCATAAAAAAGTATTATAAATGACAGGATTTTAACCTGATCTGTGTCAACATACTACAATATAATAAAATTATTATAGTATTTATATACTATAAGAATTTTTCGTTTCGGTTTGGCACATCAGATTTATACAAGATATCAGTAAAAATACGGGGATGGATCGGAAAGTAACATACAATAACTCTTTCTGTGTTGGAACTATAGCTGGGATGTTGAAATTTCACCAAGATACAGTTTGTGAAATTTGCACTACGCATACATTTTTTGTTTTAGGTGCAGCTTTAGCGAAAGAAGTAAGATCTACTTAGCAAAGATGATGTGCATGTTACTGTTGTCAACTTGTGAAGAGCAGAGTGAGGTGTAGTGTGATTTTTGTGGGATAACGGACATAACGTGAGTGAAATTCACAGGGACATGATTGGCATGTATGGACAAGACTGAATGGGCCTAGCAACATCTCCAGGTGGTACACATTCTTCAATGACGGCACACCAACTTTGCTACACAGTTCATCCTTCTCTACCTAGAGCTGCACCTGAGACGAAAATTGTGTCTGAAACACAAACTTCAAACTATATCTGAATGAAATTTCAACATCCTAGCCACAACACAAACACCAAAAAAAATTATTGTGCATTACTTTCCAATCCACCCTCACATATACATATACTACCCGCACGCTGTATCTTGAGCGCTGGATTTACGGGGAAGTGAGGGTTGGGGGGAACAAAACATAGCTACTCCGCCAGTCTTTCTGCAGTGTTGTCAACCAAAGAAATCACATTTCAGCAGAATCGCGCATACAGTAAGCGCACGTCAACAGCGTAAGTGTGGATGCCGAATTGGATAATTATTTCCGATGAATCATCCTCGCTATTTTATGTAGTGACATTTAATAGACAACGATTTTAATGCAGTCCAATAATATAATGTGGTGACGGTATTGCGTAACAATTAATAACACGTCACAAGGCTTTAGTTATCAAATAAATCATTTTCCTCTGGGAAGAGAATGTTATATAAATAGGCTCAATATTTTTACACTGGATGACTAGTTTTAAGCATAAAGAAGAGTCTTAGCAGAACATGCTTCACCATTTCGTGTTGTAAAACATAAGAGAGGTAAGGCATCTAAGATTGGAGAAAACTATAGGCCTAATTTTAAACGTATTTAATACAAATTGTGAAAAGTTCGCTCAACTTTCAGTCCATGAAATTGACATCAGAGTTCAGGGGAGTATCAGAAATTAGCACTTACAGAATTCTTAAAGAGGTGAGGAAAGTGTTGGATGTACAATGACGCGTTTGTGAAATAAGCAATTTGAAAAATTGTATTTTTCCACATAACTCCATGCGTCAGAAGAGATAATGTCAATAAATAAATAAGAATCCTGAGACAGAATGAAAGCTTAGTATTGACGCCACTAGATGTCACGGTGTATAGCGTACTTCGTGTTTCAATGTTGTCAGCTTTACCTCCGAAGTTGAACGAAACCTACCGAATGAGGACTAGGAGCCGAGCGCTCAAGAAATCGCGTGCGGGTAGTACCTATATATACATTTTGTAATGATATGACAAATGGTAAATTATTATTAAAAGTTTTGGTGCGAGAAAAAAAAAATTAGTACTCTCACTTGAGTAGCTAACATATAACACTGAACTGTTTGAAGAACTAAATGTACTTTACTGAGAACACTCTGTAAACTATAGCAAGAACCAAAATCATAATTACAAAAATAAATAATAGAAATATAAACCGGCTTTCATCTTTATGGAGATGAAATAAAATAACATGCAACTTCAAAATTTGCTGTACCATGATTTTATAAGAGGCAAAGATTCTGCCAAGTCGTGCAATTTTAAAATAAAGGTTTTCACAGAAAACTGTAAAAATACTGTTCTACAGCAAATGAGATGAGTCAACATTTGTACTAGCACTTCACTGATCTGTAACTGTTATAAACTTATCTTAGCATTCAATTAGTACCATTTTGTAATCTTTTTGTAGTTATAAATGAGATTGGAATGGAACTGTTCTAATATTAGCAGTACCAATTACTACTAATAACAACATATGTTAATTGAAACCCTTCAGATAGCTGCTTGCAATGAAGTCAGATTAAGAAATTGCTACAAACCAACTGAAGTTCACAAGTACACCAATAATAAACACAGGATGTTCTCTTCATTTCTTTTGACTCCTGGGTTCTTCCCTGAAAGAAGAAAACGTACACTTGATCTGAATTCCTTACACTTGTGAGTGAGAAAATTTATGACAAACAAAATTTGAACCGTGCGATTGAACAAGGGACAAGAGCCAACTCCAGCAAAGTTTGGAATTTGCGATTTTAAGTGGAACATGGAGATTTAGGGTGCCTCTATCCAATCTCAAGATCTGTCTCATAGAAAAGTTATTTGATAATAATGGAGGCTTGATTTAATGGAAAAAGCCGTGTTTTGTTTTCTGATGGAACAATGGAACATGTACCAATAACATTGCACTCAAATCACACTTACAAAAGGCTTATCTCATCACTAGATGCCCGTGAAAGTGGTTTTATTTTTAAGGAAAATTTGTTTCAAAATTTCAATATTTTGGTGTTATTTAATTTTTTTACTTATTGTTGTGTAAGTTTTGTAATGCATCCATTACCCATATTATGAAGTACCATCCAGTTGTTTCTACTGACATTGTCAATTTAATTCAAACTTCAAGCTTCTCATATTTTGGTTTATTGTTTGAATATCAATACTAGAAGTATTGTTTTTAAAATCAGTCACATAATACAACATTTTTAATTTCACAACAATAATAATAAACTCTTAAATAAACATAAAACAGTTCGATGCATCAAAAAGACTAAATTTATCAGTTTTAGGAATAACATAATAATTATACTTTCAAAACAATTAGCTTTTATTTATGATACTAGTTTAAAAGGCCCAGTTTCGCCCACGTTTTGTATTTTGCGAATAATTCAAAATTAAATTATGGAGGACTTTTGATTTTCAAGTTGTAAGTCTTTATATAGATATCTAGAGTTTGAAGCACCCTTTCAGTTGTTTTTCAATATACTGCAATCGGGTCCTCCAGATCCAATGCAAACAGCCTGTGATTTAACCCTCCTGATCAGCCATTCCACCGCAAATGTGCTGTCCGCTAAAATGCAACTGCAAAAGCCCTATGTGAACACTGCAAACAATACTGTTGTCATGAGAAGTGAATTGCATTTGATGAATTCAGTGTAAGATTTAAATAAAACAATTAGGCCCCTAACATTCTTTCTACTGGTCATGTTGAAAATTTCAATAGCTTCAAACCTTCTCTGGACAACACATATCACTTTGAAAAAAACCGCATGTAAATCGGTCCAGTAGTCTTTTAGTCTATAAAGGACACACATACTTACATTACCTTTTATATATAACTAGCTTAAAAGGCCCGGCGTCGCTCGGGTTTTGTATTTTGTTAATGCGAAAATAACTTATGAAGGACTTTCGATTTTCAAACTCTAGGTCTTTATATAGGTATTAAGAATTTGAAATGGGGAAGAACGACTTATCACACACAAACTATTCCCTCAGAAAACGCTAGATAGGCTATAGCTTATTATAGCTTATAGCAGATCCCCACGGCTTCTCCCAAGATAATTAATTGAAAGATTAACAATTAAGAGCAAAATAATTAAAGTATTGTATTTATTAACACTTTGCACGCGAAACATTCATAGGTGTAAACTAAACATTTGATAGGCCTAATTAATGAAACAGCTATAAATCCGGCTTTGAAGTGAATTTCACGATTAGAAAATAAATGGAAAAATGCAGTATTCGAAAGATTATGAGAATTGAAATCGATTAAACTCACGATAAAAAAAAAGTGCGTAAATGTATTTGACAGACAGACATAGTACATTAGTTTTTATTTATATAGGTGAAGAATGGAATAAGCCTACTGAGGCCGTGATTTCTATATTCATTTGTCCAGACTTATAATTCCGTTACATTTCAGGCAGATTTAACGCCCCTACATAAGATATTTTAATTATGATTACATATAAAAACGTTGTAGCCAGGACCCCGAACTAAGCAACTTCCCTGGAATTTTCTGTAAACTATATTCCATGTCAAATAAAATATGTTTAACATTACCTTATCGACATCTATAGCTTTTATAATAACCTGAGATATCCATTGCCTTCCATAGCGATCGCGACGATATTATTTCCAAGGTATGACAATAATAGACAAAGCCTTCTGCAATTGATTTGACAACTGAAATGAATAACTCAAAACTGATACTTCGAAAGCGTAAAAAATGCACGTTTTCTTGCCGTTTTTCACTCATAACTCGCGAACGAAGGCTAAAATTAAAAATGTAGTATGACAGAAACCTTCCCGGGAATGTACCCAACAACTTCCCAAAGTTTCATGGCGATCGGATGAATGGTGTAGTAATGCATAAAGGACACACACACACACACACACACATACATTCATTTTTATATATATAGATAGATAACCTACCTCTTGATACAGTTAGGAGAAAGACTAGTATAAAGGATTAGGCCGCACAGAGTTAGAAGAATGATAATGACTGGGCTGCATAGTCTGTCCCCACGAGACCTCGGCAGATGAGAGAAAACTCTCTTACCGTCTCCTGCAAGGTACGTTTGTTGGCTCGTTGTCTGCAACAAAATCATTTATTATTCTAGACATGCTTTGAGAATACTTTTGGTCAGAAAAACACCAGTAAGAAAACTACTTTAGATTTATCATTTCTGATAGGTACACTTGAGGAGGAAAACATACCTTCCAGCTACTCTATCTGGAAAATAAATACCACTGCAGAACTGCTATCGGAAAGAGTGCGTATAGTTTTGTACCAGTGTTGGAAGTTAATAGTGGCAACACATCTATAAAATCAAGGTGAATTACAGAAAGTTCAAATCGCTTTTGTTGGATGTTGAATGGTTACCCAGCATACTTCAGAGCAATAAGAGCCTTCTACGACTACGAATGCCTTCACAGTAAAAGAAGAAATCTATCAACCGATCTAAAATGAATTTTGGATCTGACAGAAACTGCTGAAAAATAAAACCATTAACATTTCTAGAGACAAATTTAAAGAAGGTGTAAGTATACTTACTTCAGCACCATCTTAACAAAATTTTCTTTGTGTTCTCGAGAAGCCCGTGGAGAAGGGAAGCCTTCTTGCTGAATAGCCTGCTGCAACCATCTACTCAGATTATCACAGTGCTTCTTGTTCAATGTCAGCAAGATGTCTGAGAAGTGTTCCATTGTTGAACGAGGAGATTCACCCCCTGAAGAATCATAATGCAGCCCAATCAATTCTCTCTATCTTGTACAGCAAAAGTGAAATAACACGAAATATTTTTAGCACACATTTGTCATGTTTCATAATAAATAATTACTTTTGGCATGACCTACAGGCTTACGTAGATTGATGTTTTTACTCAGGGAATATGCTGTTTAAAATTTGAATGCTATTTTACTTCTGCCTTTATGTTCTAGAAAAGTTATAATTCTGATTTAACTGTACAGTATTCATCCATGCCTGAATCAATGAAGATGAAAATATTACCTATGCATCGAAGAATCCTCTGCACCAATTCTTCTCCACAGGTCTGCACTACTGGTAGCAGCTGAGTGATCTCCCTGCTCTGAGATATGAAGTTCACCAGAAAAGAAGTTGCTGCCTTCACTGCTGGGGCTTCTGGAAGAGCCAGTGTAACTGTACCTGAAATAAACAACAGCAGAACCAACTCTAGAGCTGAGACAATTTTTTTTTTAATTTTATCATCTTATCCTTAAAACTACTTTAGCATCAGATGCGTAGTAATTATTAATTTAACCCATGAAAGTTCAAAATATTACAGGGCAATTAGGTCCACTTCAATTGGATGCAGCTAACACTATGCAAAAAGGGGTGGTTTATGTCCAGATGTGGCCATGCAATCTAAAACATCTGGAAGACCTAGATGTAGGTGGCTGGATAACATTAGGGTAAACTTAAGGGAACTATGATTTGCGAAGGATGGTTGGAGTTGGCACAGAATAGGGTTGAATGGTGGGCTCAGATAAGTATGGCAACGAATCGCCGGGTTCCATAAAAGAGATCATGTTCCTTTAACTTGCTTAGGAATTGCCTATTGCCATTGAGTAAGTAAGTAAGTACTATAAAGTGTTACCTTCTTGTTAGAAGAACGTGTGCTAAGAAAGCTACATACAAGCATTCAAAATGTGTCACCTGAGGGAGACTCAAGGGTAGAGTTGAAAGTCGTGTGTTTTAAGTTTTAACTTTTATCCACTGGTTTAAAAATAATTTTAAAAAATCTTTTAACAAAATAAAGAAAATTAATAAAAAATATAGAAGGAAATAACTTACTTCCATTTCAATTCTTTGTTAAAAACCAGATAAGCTGTTTTGTTAATATACTCAACTGTTGTTGGCTTAAAAATTAAATTACTATAATATCAACAGTTTTTACTGCAGCACTATTATGTATTTTTTAGTACAAACTCTGTAAAACAGCTGCTTGTCGAACTGTTAACAGGCCAAAAAATAGTAGGGTAATGGAAATCTTCAGTAGAATGTTAAACAAAATCCAAATGGTAATGTTCAATCAGACCCTGAACCAGTTTTTAAGTGCAATATATTTCTTCTCATATTTCTGCCGATATTTAGCTGGTAGCAGCTCCAATTCAATGTTTCTGGCTTGGACTGAAATTTTCTCGGGATTATCACTCATATATTTTCCATACTTCCACAAGCTTTTAATTAATAAAGTAGTTTGTATGCATTGCTGTTTATAAACGAGCACAGGCATCTATATCTGCTCCTTGTATAGGTATGGTGTGTACTATAGGATTCAGGCGACTGTTATCCTCAATTACTCCAAATAATAAAAGTCAATTTATAATATTAAAGATAGAAATAGTCTCAGGGTCACTTACCACAACGGAATAAAGCGTGCAAATCAATGGCTTCACTGCTAACAAATAATAGTGAGTTTTTCTTCAGTAGCTGTGCTAACAGATTGAAGAAAGCTTCCAAAAGGTCTGCATGCTCTGATAAGTTTGTGCTATTCCCACTGCACACAAGAATTGTGACAGAACATACTTCCCGCAGCAAGGATTCCATTAAAGGGCCCTGGCATCGATCCTTACCATACATCACAAGAAACTGGAACAACAAAACATGTGGGTTTTTTGTTTGTTTTGTTTGTTTAAAGAAGGAACCAAAAAACAAATATTTCTGGTGAGAACCAGTTTTTAATTTTTGGGGGAATACTTCCATTGCCTAATAGGTGATATTTGTGAGATCCAATAACATGAACATACCTCATTTCATCAAATGTTTGCAACCTTTTCTTTAACCGCCGCCCATAACCCAAAAACATGAATTTTTAATTGCACAAAATAATGCAAATTCACATAATAATGTGAAAAATTAACACAATTCCACATTTTAAATGAATTCCAGCAATTTTTTTTTTATTTGAACAAAATCTTAAGACTACTTCATTTTTAAGGAAAGTTTTCATAATTTCCTGCATTTATTACTTTCTGACTTTGTCAACAAGCAATTTGCGTCACCCATTTTGCCATAGAAAGGCATTTTCATTCCAAAATGAACTGCTCACTGCACATCATGCAGTCAAGGAGGAAGGACTACAGGATCAACTTGTGATGCAATGCGATGCAAGTTACAGAAATTATGATTTCCTGTAAATCCAATTGGTGAATAAATACACAACATTCAGAAATAGAATACTCTGTTCAGAATACTACATAAATTCTAACTTCTCTATGGTTTCCTGAACTATTTTTTGGTATGCCAGAATAAAAATTCATTAGTTTTTAAGAAATACTTATTTGCTAAATTCTTGCAGATTCGATACCCTATCACGAACATTCACTTTGAAATTCTGAGAACTTTAAAATGAATAAATATTTACTATAATAAATGAAAATATAAGCGGCAGGAAGTTTGAATTAAGCTGATAAAAAAATTACCTGGTTTTTACTAGGCTAATTCACAATAATTATGAGTGGTTTATAACATTTACATATAAAGCCGATGTCCCATGATCCAATTTGTTGATTAAAAATTTTGTATCAAGTAGCATTTCTATACAATTATTTCTGGCTGTGCACACGAGAGTGCATTTTGATCTAATATACAGCTGTTCTCCCGAAACAAAAATCCATAGCTATTACAATCGACATTGCGACCAAGCAATCCCTGCAATAAAATATGCAATTTGCATTAATGGTGAGCCTTTCATTCTTGAAGAGGTTAATTATGTTATTTAGGTTGAATAAGTCTTAATAATTTTGTTTTTTAATCACTTAATTTTACCAACCCTGCTTCATTACCATCATTTCCATGTTCAAGAAAACAAAGTGGTGCTCTCTTACCTGTCTTGCAAGGTCTAAAGCAGCTGCATGTGGTTGAAGCCTGTAACTCTTTACAAGTAACTCAAGCATGTCAGGAACCAAGGGTTTGCAATCATCCAGCAATGTGGCAAGTGCATGCTTCAGTGTAGAGCATACAGCCTAAAACAAAAAGTTACAAAGCTTAACCAGACACTCAATAGAACTTGCACTACTAAAGGAAATACAATATTCAATAACCAAACTCTATTCCATAACAAATAAGGAGGTATGCATTACTTTTTTCTTTCATCATAAACATAATACAACCACAAGATCCGGGTTTATAATTGACACTATTGTGCGTTTCAAAGTAAATGAAGCACAGCCGCAAGATGTAAACAAGGAAAAGCAAGACATCTATAATCCTACCATCCCTTACTATCGTGACAAATACAGTCTGAAAGAACTTGAAGTCATTGGACTCATGGTAGGGGCGAGAGGAACTTTCATGTTGAACACCTTCAAGAGATTGGTACTCCCTCCATCAATTATAACTGAAGTTGTTTTAGCAACCCTCAGAGGATCTGTTGCAATACTGAGGAATCATATTTATAAATCTTAATTGTAACTGTTAAAGTTTTTCTATTTTGTATTAACTTTTGCTTAATTTTATTCTCATTTTTTTTTCAATATTCAATGCTCAATTACCTTATTTCTCTTTTCTGGTACTCTTTGTCTATGTAGGCAACCCATAACTATGGGAAGATTGATTAAATAAATATATGAAAAAACTTAAATTAAAACATTTGTTATAATTTTTCAAGTATGATGTAGCTCACACAGTAAAGGACAATAGCATTCTTTCAAATTGTATGAGTTGACTAACACATTAAGAACACCACTTACCAAGGTTTCACAGGCTCTTGTCCACATCTTCAGTTATATGTCTACTAAAGGTGCCTTGTGAGGTAGGAGGCTAGAACTCTGGTGGTAGTTTTCGTAAGCAGGATCTCTTCTATTAGCTAAACTAACCAAACTCCATGACACTACATTCTTGAAGGGACAAAGCTTACCACCCAACCGCTGCGTCATCTACCACAGGCAGGAATGGGGGGCATGTGGTCAGCATGCCGACGACACCCAATGCCATTAATGGTAGTTTCCACGACTGGAAACTTCTTCAGTTTGTATCACGTAGCTGAGTGCACCCCGTTCCAGACATCCCTACTTCAGAAAAATCTGAGGAGGTATCAGGGATCAAACCTGGGCTATGGATCCGTAGCCAGCGATGCTAACCACGAGACCACGCAGGCAGTCAGGATATCTTCTATTGGTATGTCAAAATTCATGAGTAAATTTTCAAATTTTCTCATACTGATTTCTTTCCAAATAAAAGTTCTGCAGGTGTTTGGACTGATCTTGATAAGTAGGATTCTCAACAGATTTCATAGTTCAGATTCCTCATTTTTAGTACGCTCTGAGACTGACAATGATCCTGAAAACATGTTCTGGCTTCTGGCCAGTTTCAATAACTTGAGTAAAGTTCGTCTTGGAATTTCTGCCTACTTATATATGTCATAAACCTATATCAGTATTTAGGCCATACAGTGAAATGTTATTGGAATGATGCTTTAGAGCAAGTTGAATGATTACTTCAGTACAACTATTAGTTGTTGTCGACTTCTCACGGCTTGATGAATAAAGGAATGCTTGGTGTTCTAGAATGCAACTCACTTTTACAGCCACGAAATATATAATCTAATAGGCCTAACTTGAAAATATTTTGTAGTATTCATTTTCTTTTATATTCAGAATATTCTACAGAAAAGGTTCATGTAATTACATTGTATAACATGCAAAATATTACATTCGAGTAGTGCAGGAGTTGTTCAAACTACAGACCATACAAAGAAACCTACTTCAAGACTTCGCCAAGGAACCTGTTTCTGCTATCTAAGTTACAAGATTTTATTGCTCTTTCTAATAGCAATTCACAGTGAGCATCAGATGTCAGTACAAGAGCAAATTACAAAAAAGGGTAAATTAAAGGTATGTATCTGAAAGTTTACCTAGAGGTCATAATTACAGACCCCTAGTCCTTTATGGATGAGTTTAATCAATCCAATTTTCTTGTACCCCTACAATACAATGGGTCATACGGCCTCCAAGTGGAGGTTTCAGTACCTAAGACTAATATTGTTACACTTATATTCCATGAGAAGATAAAGTGACAGGTGGTAAGCCCATCGCCTCACAAACTCTCTCAGGAAACTAAGATATTACTTGGATGTGAAAGGGCCGGAAAATTTTGTCCAGAGACTCTTATTTAGGCTTGGAGTTCTTTTACATGTCGTATAAATATTTACAGGCCCCCTAGCTAAAAGTCCCTCCTGGAGTACCTGGAGTACTAAATGCCCAGGATTTTTACATATAGAAAAATCCACTGACCTTGGCCGGGTTTGATCCTGCGACCTTCGAATCTAGAATTGGGCATGCGACCTCCAAACAACCACAGCCGACGGTGAGTTGAATACAAAGATAATATAAATATAAGTGTTGATGTGTGTGCCTTGACGCACAGCTCCTTCACAGTAAACCATTACTATAAGCTTTTTTTTTTCCCCCCACCAGTACTCTTTCCCCTTACCTATCCTTCCATTGTCGTGTGGGGTATATCAACTGACACTTATTATTTCCCTGGATAACAAGGCTCTATGAAGATATCAAGACAAACGTACAGTATAAACATTCTAAATAACCCAATTACAAACTATCCATGAAAGTGCCATGCCTTCCACTTACGCAAATGCAGTTTGATGTTACATACCTGCATGATATGAGCATCGCTGTACCACTTGTCCACTACAGCTTGCATCACCGGTAAAATCCTCTGTAGCACTAAGAAGACTGGCTGAACTTGGTCGCTACTTCCTGCCTGGGGTGACTGCTGTGATGGCTGTTGTGGATTTGTAGACACAGGTGTTCCTACATCCGATCCTTCTGACACATCTGGTTCTGTTTCATTCTCTGTTCTTGGCTTAATGTCCAGTGTTGCAAATAACATACTCAGCATCTTTAATCGCTGAAGAATGCCAGCTTTTGCTGCAGCGCTGGGCTAGACAGAACAGACAGACTGCTCAGTTGTGTTTAATGTGTTATCCTAGCAATATATTTACAGAGATTCAACATAAACAATAATTCATTTATAAAATAAAATATGACTTTATTGTCACTGATAAAGGTACAATAGTTCCTGTTACTACCGCAATTTACCTGAACTTGAATATCTGTTCATTGATGGATTCTTATTGTCGTTATAATATTATCCATATACAAGAAAATATATGAGAGAAACTGATAAGACAGTCAATAAGGAAACTGCACGTTTAGTCTCGCATCCAGTGTAAAATAACTCAATGCTGAATTGCGTAACTGAAAGCTAGCAAACTCCAGATAGATGACGACGATGATAATGAATGTTCTGCCCTAAGGCAGGTCGAGACTTGAAACAAAACCATGGGATGAATACCATGAAATGCCCATGCTCTTTAAGGCAAGAGTGATACTGTGGAAATTTGCCATTGCCTTTCACACGATAGGAATGAAGGGACAACACAACTCTCAGTCCTGAAACCAGCATGGAAATTTTCCACTAGTGAACAATCCCCAACCCAGCCAGGAATCTAACCCTGACCATCATGCTACCAACTCCCCCACGACCCATAAAGTTTACAGTCATCACCTATTGGCTGAAGATAAAGATTGGTGAACCTGGTCATTAATTTTCTAGCTTTCAGAACACTAGCTAGGAAGAAAAGTTGACACATTAAAACCAAACTTGTTTCAAGCATACAATATCAGTACAAATTAGGCACATTTATCTATGTATGTTACTTTTTAAAAAATAATGAAAAGTTCACTAAGCAAACCTGACTTAGGTTTTATTGTTCATCATTCCAACTTGATGCAATAATTCAGTCTGCTATATGACTGTTTCCACTTAACAAGATGAGTCAAATAAATTGTCAGTATCTAGAATACTCACCTGTATTGTGACTAGATACTGAAGCTCCTCAACATACGGCATGAGGAGCTGATTCAAGTAGCTCATAATGCTGTCCACAGGAAGCACCGCAAGCATTCTACCAACAGTGTACATCAGTCTCACACACTCTCCCAGTTTCAATTTCTCTCCTCTCAGTGCCTCCTGTCATAATTATATAATATGATAAAATTACATATAACAGTACTTGAGCTCTCGCTTTATAGATGAAGAAAATTAATTATTTTCAACAATAATTATTTATGGAATCCTCCTTGGGAATGAATGGATGGATAAATGAAGCGAGCAGGACTGGAAGAAAAACTGGTGATTGCTCTTCTTTGATCAAATGCCTCTCATAAAGAAAGAAAAAAAAATTGTCAGCTTTATATCTAGTCACAGACAGCTAGAAATATGCAGGAGGAGAGACAACTGTGGATTATTTCCAGATGAAATTTCTAGTTCTGCTTTGTTCTCATGTACAGCTGATTTAATAGTACATTTTGCAACAAGTTTATAATGGCATTTATTAAGATAATAGTATGTTTACAAAACGCAAGATTCATAATTTTCAAACGAGTATCTTAATTATCATTATAGGTAAGTTGAACACAACTGTTTTTGTTCGACCATAATTAGTCTAAATGTTTAAATTCATGCAAACAAACTGGCTATGCTTCAGCACGCTGACCTTCACACTAGCTGGTGTACATACTTTATGTCTTCTAAGAGCTTTCTTTTCTGTTTTCTTCAAACCAATGGATTTTTACAGCACGTAATTAATTCATTTTAGTATGATATGTAATGAGTTTAATTTAACACTAAACTTCACTTTAGTTCACTTCATTTCACTGTGTTAATTTCCAATACAATTTAATATTAGAATTGATTTTATTTTAAATACAGGCTATCTATAGGGTGTCCCAATAAGAACCCCGGATTTAATAATGCAAAAATACATTTAGTTTTCAAGAAATGACATATATTTATACATGAATACAAAGGGCACATGTTCCGATTTATGTATGAAAAATGATATCTGGCATATGTCCACCACGTCCTGCTCTGCAGCTAGTGACTCTGTTCATGAAATTTGTGATAATTCTTGCAGTGTCTTGCACCTGGATTTGGGCATTGAGACGTCGAATTTCCTGCTTCAGGTCTTGAATGTTTCCTGAGTTAAGTGCACTTTATATGGATGCATGTGCAGATCTTTCACGAGAATCCTCTGCAATGAGTTCTTGAAATTCCTAACTGCTGAGAACGACGACAAATGGATTTGTTCGGACTCACTTGAACACTATCTCTCACAGTGGCGATGTCCTGAAGAGACCGCTTACGGCGAGTGCGTACGGGTGCTGGAATGTTTGCAGTGGACCCTGTTGCCTCAAATTTCCTCAGCAGCCTACGATTCATTAGACACATAATTCTGGCCTAAGAGTGCATGAAGCCTTCGAACAGTTTGAGCATAACATTCACCATTCTTGTTATGAGTTTTGACAATTAAAACTCGTTGTTCAACAGTGTAGCACTCCATACCAAGTAATTGCAACAAATACAGGAAACAGAAAAACTAACTACAGTCTTTCCAATCCCACAGCATAAAAATGGCGGCCAATTCAAATCCGGCTTTCTTATTGGGACACCCTATATTATGCAGATTTCAGCTGCTAATCTCAAGGTGTCAAGAATGTTCAGTGTTCAATAATAATCATAACCACACCAGTTTCAAAATGATCCACAATATCTAAATGATGGTTATTATGATACCGTTACATCACATGTAATAAGTGCAATATAGTATGGTCGAACAAAAATAATATTAAAGAACATCAGTAAAATATATGATTGATATACCTGACTAGCCTGCAGGATGTGATGTGCAAAAGGAGCCATACTAGTTTGACAGTCCCTTGTAAGGTCCTTAAGAGCCATGGTAGCTGCAGGAGCCAGGTCTGTGTTACCAAGACCTGTCACTAACAAGGGTATGACATGGCTCAGAACAGACGGATGTGAATTGATCCACTCTGCATAAGCCCCTGAAAACGCCACAATACTTTTCACAGAATTAAAATATCAAAATAAATTTTACCTCAACATGTTTAACATATGGATATAACATCAATGTTTTGGAACTTTCAATGGACTACTTCTTTCAGTAGTATGTTTGACACACTTCATTATTTTCTTTTACTACACCCATATCTTCATCATACAGTCAGGGGTTGGAACAGAAACTCCTCCTTTGCAGGCACCACATGAATTTGTGATCAAAATACTAAGCCTAGTGTTAACAGTCTAAATACCGGTTTTCACATTTATTTTACTCACCTACAGCCTCTAATGCTGTGATGACAACACGAGAGTCAAGCTGATGGTATGGGAGCCGATGAAGGGCCTCCAGGAACCTTGGTAGATGTTTTGACTCATCAATATCTACACATTCAGCAATAGCTTGAAAAGCATGTAAACATGACTCTACTGATCTCCACCATGTTCTTGCATCACTATTGCACTTCTCCAATGCCTCCTCCAGTTTGCCATGCAGGAGTTCCAGTAAACCATCACGCAGAATACTGTAGCAATACATCTGAAATCAGAACTATGAGATATCACACATCACCAGCTCAATTCATACATACCAAATAATCTGACTGAAGCATGTTGTTTCTACTGCTGTAATTGTAGATATATAGTTTTCAATGAAACAACTGTGAACAATAATTGAGGGCATTGCCAGAAGACCATACATTTTTCTATTTAATATGCCAAACTGGCCCAGTTGATAAATTTGTAAACAACTAAGCTTTAATTATTATTCAAATAGCTTTTCTTATCATAAAAAATCAATATACAGCAAACTCCCGATTATCCATGGGCGGATCTGGTTTGTAGATTTTCCATGTGCAAAAATTGGAATTTCTCGCACTTAATTTTGAATTTTCTGCATGTCATTTTGAATTTTCCACACTTTATTTTGAAAAACCAGACTTTATTTCGTCTGATTTTGATTTCCCACACTTAGGCTAATTTCGTCATATATGTGCAATATGGCGACAAAATGCAGGAGATATAAAATTAATATATTTTTAATATATGTTAGGTTTTTGTCCTTTTTTGTTGTTCAACCCTAAACTTGTCTCCAAAATCTCCTTAATCCTCTCCATTAGCCATATCCTGATTTCATCTACTGAACTATTATTTAATTTAGACTAAACAAGCCCATAAAAAAGAAGGAAGATTAACTGAACGGATGGAAGGTTTTCCCCATGTTTTCCTCTCTTTCGTTCTTGACCTTGCTTCCAACAGAATTTAATCTTTTCACTGCTACTGACGTATAAATGCATCACATAAAAACTGTATAAAAGCCGATATATAAGATAAGTACAGTAATGATTTATGTAAAACGTGAGGATTTTTATTCATGTGTTAAAAGACCATGGAGATCAGCTATTCCACTAACATTTTTCTTGTTGATTTGAAACTTAAAACCCACTGGATGCTTTCACTTGACAATTGCTTATATAAACATATAAATTAAGCTCTGAAAGGGTCAATGATGAAAATTAAATGGTCACATAATAGAATTTCTGTACTAGAAATGTGATTCACTCACCATAGTGTCTGCAATATCCTGCCTATAGCACCGCAGCAGCTCCTTCTCCTCACTGCTCCATGCCTCCTCAGCAGATGGTAACATGGACTTGTGCAACATCACTTCTGCCAAGGCTCTGTACACTGGTGACAACATGGCTATGTACACATGGAAATGCTCTGGCTCTGAAGCTATGATATCATCCTGAAGCAAACACATGTGCATTTCCTATAGAGAATTCCATTTTACTATATATGGATTCTAAACTGACAACAGAAACACTAAGTGGTATCATGTCAAAACCTACCCTCAAATTTTGCATATCGATAGGTCTTCATTACAGATAGACACATGTAAAAAATTCACTTTAATCGTGAAATACACCTCCAAGCTGGGTCTTAGCTTTTTAGCTATCAATTGTTTTAATATTGTTAATGCACAATTTGAGTAAGGTTCATGAATCTATGGAATGTTTTAATCGTTTCATTTCGAATCTATAAGCTCACATGGCTCTTAATTGTTTAATTATTTACATTTATTACATAAAACAATATAATTACGAATAAAATTATGTAATTCATGCAATTTATGTAAAAACAATGTCAGTGTTAATAAATATAATGTTTTAATTGTTTTTCTTTTAAATAAATAATTTAAATAAAACATCTAACAGTTAAGTACTGAATAGAGGACGAAACCACTTGCTAGTGTAAGATAAATGTAAATTTGAAGGGAAAGAATATTCTTCTTTGTTAATATGGAGATTTTATTTTGGTGTTGGTTGTAAGGACGTTTCAGTATACACTGAAAGCGACCCCAACTATATATGTCTAGCAGTTAAGCCTGGTTTGTGACAAACTCTTCTATCATGGACTGGTAACTGTCACTGAGAGAGTTAACAAACCTGCAACATATACCAGAATCCCAGCGCTAGCTGACTGGTGTTCTCCTGAATGGGGTAAACACCTGGACTGTTGCTGCACTGAAGGATAAGCTGGATCAGCTGCAACACATTATTTTTATCCTCTCCATCTTTCAGTAGGGAGTCTAACAGAAGTCGTGAGTGACTTTCTGCTACTGAAATGAATAGACTGTAGATGTTCGATACCAATTCCTGCAAAGAAGATCCAAGCTGTTATGTTCATTATAATTGATATTTGATCAGAAGTTACCTAATCAGTAATCATATACAGTGAACTCTTGATAATTCGGACCTCAATATGCCGGACTTCGGATAACTCGGACAGATTCTTGACGATCCCGACCCAGATCTGCAGTCATTCTACGGCAATTTTAGGACTGCAAGAGAAGTAATTGTTCAAAAGCAACAGAAAAAGTGTACACAGAACATTTACAGTGTCTCTCGGCCTAAATCTCCTTAGAAAAATATGCTCAAGTGCCCACATCAATCATCATCGTGTCCTAATAATGTAATAGTGTGAATTTCAGGCTCTGACTAGTAATTTTATTATAGTACTGAAGTGTTATTTGTTTTTGTTCCAACTGTAAGTTGCCTATATTCTGCCTCATACATTTTTCTTGTGGCTTAATCACGAAATTTCATTACTTACATACCATTTCCTTATTTTGCCTCCATAAGCCGGACATTTCATAACTAGGACAGACCCCTGCCCACTTTAGTCCGGTTTATCGAGAGTTCACTGTATGTTATTTCTATTGCAAACATTTTTTCTTTTTTTTTGGCTACACACAAACACAAAGCTACATGATAAAATATCTCATTTTATAAAGATATCATTAATGAGCTTATTGCAGGAAAAGAGAATTTTGCATTTTAAGATTGAGACAGCTGATGTAGAGACATTTTGCAGTTCTTCTTGTGCAGCTTGCAATGTTGCCAATAAACATAACTTTAAGATGGAAAAATTGAAAAAATGAGTAGAAAATTAACATTAGGTGTCATCACTCTTGAGAAAGAAAAGACTACAATGAAGTCACCCAACAATTAGGTGTCCAATACACATACTGTTTGTATAAAAGGTTAAAAAAATTAAAGTCTTTATTATAAATCAAAATAATAATGAAATTTCCCCTTGTAGATTTGTTATTAACTTTATAAGATTTGCTGAAGCCCAAGTATAAGGATATGTGAAAAGTATTGGGCTTATTTTATTTTGTATCTGCACCTACTATTCTACTTTTCTTTTATGTGGGTAATGAATAAATTCAGTCAATTATTCTTTATTCTATAATACTTAAATGTGATCATGCATTAAACTACCTCCTGGGCAATAAAAATAAGTAAATAGGGTATTCATAAGCCTAGGTCTTAAATTGTACTGTATACTGTTAGCTGTCAATTCAAAATATACCTGATCACTTTGGTCATTGCTGTCACGGAGGTTCTGCTGAGCTTGTATAATCTGCTGAAGGGGCAGGAGCCTCCCTAGTAGCTTCAGACAAGTGGACGGATATTTATGAGTATCTGGATGTGTGGCCATGTTGCTCAGAGCATCCAATGCTGACTCTGCTAGCCTACATCATAAGGATTCATTATTAATGGTGGTAAAGTATTATTCGCATGTTATATATATCACCTCTTACAAGGATGAGAATACCTGAGGGAAACAATTATCAAACAAATTTCCACAAAAACAACTATGTTTAACAAGTGAAACTCTACGTTGGGTAGGCTTGCTAGAACCAAGAAGGGGGAGACATTTGCAACGGTCGCTGTAAGAAATGTTACATTTTCTGAGCTGTACATGATGAAATAGTTCTGTTTAAAGTGACGAGAATCAGTAATCTATAATACGAGGGTCATTTCAAAAGTTCTGCACACTGTAAGATAGAATGGAAGTAAATAATTTATTTTGCAAAATACCTTTACAGGCCTTCAATATAATCTTCATTCTTGCTTATGACAGTTTCCCAACGTTTTGGCAAATTCTGTATTCTGGATAGGCACCTTCATTGTTGAGCTGTCTGATTACTCAGGTCACCTCACTGGAAGCTTTATCAATTGTAACAAAATGTTTTCCATGGAGTGGTTCCTTCAATTTGGTAAACAAATCAAGTCTGGTGGCCTCAAATCAGGACTGTATGATGGGTGGAGAAGTCTTTCCCATACATAGACTAGGAAAACGTTTTGTTACAATTGATGAAGCTTCCAGTGAGGTGACCTGAGTAATCAGACAGCTCAACAATGAAGATGCCCTATCCAGAATACAGAATTTGCCAAAACGTTGGATAGCTGTCATATGCAAGAATGACGGTTATATTGAAGGTCTGTAAAGGTATTTTGCAAAATAAATTATTTTCTTTAATTTTATCTTACAGTGTGCAGAACTTTTGAAATGACCCTCGTATTATAACAATATTTAACATCATCAAAATGAAGAACAACTGAAGTAAGAGTAGCAGCTAACTGGAACCAGTCATCATACAATGCACATTTATTTGTAATGTGTACTACAATAAGAGAGAGATCAAGCTGTAATAATTTGTAATTACTGTACATGTCCTCAATTCAGGATCTAAAAAATATACATAACAGCCTAATGTATTTAATCTATATCCAGGGCTATTCAAAATTATTGTCAGAGTTTCAAGATATAACTACACTTGGGACAATTGAGCTAGGAATATGAAACTTCCTTTATTTCGTAGCAAAACTTTCAAAGTTCCTTACATAAAATTACAATTGTTCAATATGTGCGCTAGTGGTCACTCTGTAGACATCTAGACAATACTTCAATTTCTGCCATACATGCTGCAGTGTGTCAGCTGTGATGTATAGAATGGCAACTCTGGTGAGATTTTTCAGCTCCTCAGTTGAAGGTAAATTGAGGACATAAACTTGATCCTTCACACAACCCCACATATAAAAATCACAAGGAATTACAGTGGAACCTCGTTAAGACGTTTTTCTAGGGACTGAAAAAAATAGACGTCTTAAACGGGAAAACGTACTACTGAAAATAAAAAAAAATCGTAGGGAATATGTAGATAGGCCTATGTTTTCTAAGTTGCTCAGAACCACCCAAAAGTGCATCCTAATGGCTCTGAAATACCCACAGTGATACACAGGTGCTTCAATGCCAAGCCATTTGTTACGAGAGATTTATATTATGTAAATACATAGGCCTAACAATTTTATCTGGAAAAAAAAACTTTAAAAAATTGATGGAATGTATGGGAGCCATATTTAATGATAAATCAAGACGAAATTCACAAAGAAAGCATCTATTTTATTCTGAAAATCACACATGAAACAAGTTGCACTCCACAATCTATTACCAAACACGAAATATTGTAATTGTGAAAATTTCACACGTGCCAGTTCTGTAAACAGTCGTGTACACGGTCATGTTCACAGCCACAATTTGCTAATGAAATGCGATCCAATACCGACGTGAGAAGCACGATCTGCTTTTTTGGCATACATTTCTTCAAACATTCTAATATTTTCTTCTCCTCACCACACGAACCGTAAGAAATTTAAAATATATTTCACTACTTCAAAATTATCACGATATAAAATGGCGGCCTAACAGCTGACTCGGCAAAATCGGCGCCAAGTCAAATGGCCAATGAGAAGCAAACTGCAATGGTTCAAAATGGCTGACGATTGGTCCCATAGAGCAAAGATTGAGACTTGGACACCAGAGAATACAAGAATTCTGACATAGAGATCACACAATCGGATGCGCGTTCAAAGCTTATGTTTGACAAAGTGTGGTTGGCGAGCCAAATACAAACGTACTAAGCGTTAAACCAAAACGTGTTAAGAAACATTTAAACATGCAATTATTAAGATTGGGACCGGGACTTCCAAAAACCGACGAACTATGCGGGAAAACGTAGGAATGAGGAACGTGCTAATGAGGTTCCACTGTATATACAGTGACCAAAGTGATTAAGACAGGATCAGCTGGTCATCGTCAGTCCTGTGTCCGTTCCATTGCTGTTTTAAGTGAAGGTTTAAAAATCATCTTACCTCATTGTAGAAATGGGGTAGAACAGCATCTTGTTGGAGTAAAAATCATGCCTGTCTTCCTTGAGCTGGGGAAGCAGTGTGTATGGGAGGAATTGAAGTATCGTCTAGATGTCTACGGAGTGAGTAATGGTGCACATATTGAGCAATTGTAATTTTATGTAAGGAACTTTGAAAGTTTTGCTAGAAAATGAAAGAAATTTTATATCTCTAACTCAATTGTCCTAAGCATAGTAATATTTTTGAAACCCTGACAATCATTTTGAATAGCCCTGTACAATATTTACCTGATTTTTTTTCTCTAACATAAACTCCTGTTTGCTATTGATAATATTACACACAATATTGTGTGATGATTGAAAAGAGACAATAATAACTCTATTGGCTTGAAAAATATGTGAAAACAAATGGTTACATTCCTCGTTGTTAGGCATTCCAGTTCACACTCAGAATTAATTAAAACAATGAATAATTAACTATCTTAACTGAAACCTCTACTCACCCTGTTTGGTGAAGTTGGGAAGAAGTTGTGCTTGCAAATACTGCAGCCACTAGTTGATCTGCAAGTTTCTCACAGTCTGGCAACGGAACCCCCAACTGCAACCATGACGCAGCACAACAAACAGCCTGACGAGTAACTTCGACTTCTGTTTCATTTGTAGAATGTGATGTATCAGCAGAGAGGATATCCTCCAGAAGTCGTAAAACTAATTGAAAGAAAACATGCAGTTAAAAAAATTACATTTTTGCATCGATAATATATTTATTTTTTATTCAAATTTATTCTAATATGAAACTAAAATCAAATTTAATATGTAATTTTTTAATAATAATTTTCTATTTCTTATCTAAAAAATATCTGTTATCTGAAACGACTACATACATTTTACTTTGTTACTACACTTATACTATTTTAATATTTCCTTTATATCCACTTCACTACAATTATTTTCTTTAATTCAAAACCAATAAAGCTGATACGCTTCATACACTTTATCCACCTTTCTGGATGAAAAAATAATTGAATCGGTCATTTAAGAAAGGGCTTAATGACAGAAAAGATCATTTTTCAGGAGAAAGAAAAAACTGTTTATTTACAGAAACATTGACAGTTAGTAAATTCTTGCATATGCAATGTCTTATAATAGGTGCTTTTAAGATCTCTACATGTGAAATGGAAATACAGTGTGCTTACATGATGCATTATAGTAATTGAAAGTAATGGAATTGAGCCCTTTCAAAAGTATATCTCTCAAACTTAACATTGAAATTGTGCAAAAACACACTTTTAAAATAAAATCAACTATTATGATTGATTCATGTAGCATTAAAATATGATGTATGAAAAACTTAATATATTGAATACTAAATACAGTCCTACATCAATGAAAACATTCAGTAAGTGTAAAATCTACATATCTACATAGAAATGCTTATGTTCTTCTGGTATACGTTATAACACATTAGTTTTGACAAATGTTGCTTGGTGTAAATGGGAACATTATTTTCATAAGCACACTTTTCAGGAAGTTTCAAAATTGATATTGCAGATATTTCACATCTGAGGTGTGGCTGATATATATCCCTAATGTATGTTGAAGCACAAATTTGTACTGAGTTCATTGAATCATACTGACATTCATTAAAAAACTTAGGTTTCAGTCTTTTGCAATAATTTTGCCACTATGTTGAGACTTGTAGAAAGTCATCAGCCAATACCAATAAAACTGTAAATTTTCCTTGTTTTGCTGAGTTGACAATGATTTGTACATATTCCCCGATAGAAAGAATTCTATCTAGCTTATAGATACATCTCTTGATTAAACCAAAATCAAGGAACAATGACCATAAGTCTTACATTCACTGCTAGGTATCAGAAAGGTTCAGTATTGAAAGGACTCCATTCCTGGAGTTGAGGCATTTCTAAACTGAATGGTATATTCAAGCTGCTGTAGAACTAACTTTAGTAGGTGGAATTGAGTCTTTCTTTAAAAGAATCATGCATCTACCCCTGGTGAATCCATTTACCTCATAACATCCATTTTGTAAAAAAGTGTCATTGAGCCCTTTCTTAAATGACCGATTCAATTATAATTTAAAGGTAATTTAATATTTTAGTTCGCCATACTGCTACAGAAAGACCTTCAGCCAGAACACAAATAAAGATAGAAGACTTTTAAAAAAGTACCTTGAGGTATGTTTTTTTGAAGTTCAATCCTTACAAGGATTTTCTGTGTTTGGGTTAGGTGAGAGCTCTGAAACTGAAATAGAAACAGCACTGTTAATACCTTACAATCTTCACCAACTGGTATATACGAGGCGTGTCCATAAAGTAAATTTACCGCAGGCCATTAACGGAAACAAAACATAATTTAATGGAAACATTTATTGTAACAGATAGAGGACGTGTTGAGCTATTTTTTAACATATTCACCACCGGAATTCAGACATTTGTCATACCATGGGACCAACTTTTGTATCCCTGTGTCATAGAAGTCTGCCACCTAGGATTGGAACCACTGTTTGACAACCACCTCTGCCTCTCTGTCATTCTGAAAATGCTGATCCTGATAGGAATCTCTTGAGGTGGAAGAACAGATGGAAGGCACTGGGAGCAAGGTTCGGGCTATAGGGTGGATGATCAAAAATGTCACAGTCAAACTGCTGCAGATCTGTTGTCTGTCGAGCTGTGTGTGGCCAAGCATTATTGTGCAGCAAGACAACACCAGCATTAAGCATCCCCCGCCGCTTGTTCTGGATGGCCTGTTCCAATTTCCGCAATGTTTTGCAGGAATGCTCAGCATTCACCTTCATACCTCTGGTCAGGAATTAGACGAGGAGAATTCCCAGTCTGTTCCAAAACACTGTGTACACCATTTTCTGCACCCACACAGCCTGCTTGAATTTCCTCCTGCAGGGAGATCCACTGTGATGCTAATGCATTGACTGCTGCTTGGTTTCTGTAGTACTGTGTACAACCCACGTTTCATCACCTGTGATGATCCGGTCCAGAAACTCTTCATCATCATGCTGGCATCACTGCAAGAATGCGCTTTGCTTTGTGTTCTGGAGTCAGCTGCTTCAGCACCCACCTGGAGCACAATTTCCTGAACAACAGGTGCTCCATGACAATGTCATGCAATAAGGAGTAGGAAATCTGCAGGAACTGACTGCTGAGTTCCGTAATTTTGAAGCGACGATTCTCCATGATGTTTCCTACACAAGCTCCACAAGGTCGTCTGTGTTTTTGGCCTCCTACTGCACTCCTCATCATGCATATTTTGGCATTCTGCTGAAAATTGTCTACACCAGCAATGCATCATCTGCTTGCTCATGATGTTAGGTCCACAGACCTGGCACAGCTGACGATGAATTTCAAAAACGATGACGTGCATTCAAAAACTTTATAGCTGATCGAACTTCACACGTGGTGGGAGCTGGAATAGGAGCGTCCATAATGCAACAAAGCTATTAAGAACACTCGTCAAGTTCAGCTAGCACATGCGACATGCCAGGACATTACTCTATCACGTACATGCAGTCGCTTTGCTCAAAATATGATTTGTTAGCTGTGGGATGAGTGGAAAAGTTACTTTATGGATGCGTCTCGTACATATAAGCTTTTAAGTATTTGTTTATTTACTTCCCTAACACTCTCTAATCAATGCTGATATGAGTTGCTACATTTTGTTACCTTTCTTTGAGTAAATAGGAGGAGTGAGGGTTAAGGTATCTTTCCTGTGAGAAGGATAAAAACAATGGCAATGGAGTAGTTCCACATAGGAGGTTTCAGCTAATTTCTCACACATCTGATATACAATTAAAAGCCTATCTATTACTAAATTTACATCCAAAATTCAAATCAATCTGAATACGATCCCATATCATACAATTTATGATACAGTACAGAATTCAGTAACCCCACATTTGATGACCAACGAAATGTTTCACACCACACACGTGAGAGCCAAAGAAATGCCTGCTTTAGCAAATTGAGATCAAATTGAATACATAGCATTAGATAACATCTCAATCCAGTCCAATCCCATTTTTTAGGTGTATCGACTTTGAGACTCAAACTAATCTGAATTCCAGTTTTCGTGGCAATTTCATAATGGTAAGCATATTCAAACCAAACTGAATTCTCCATGAAAACATTGTAATAAAATACAAAAATAATAAAAAACATTGTAAGTTTAAAAAGAGAAGCAACAGTAATAAACCAAGATGTCAGACAGAGGTGCAGTATGTTGGAAAAAGTCCAACTAGGCATAAAGCTGAAAAGGAATTATCTTAATAATATGATGTATGCAGACAATATATTAATTTTACAAAATAATGAAGTAGGTTTACAACCTTCTACATACATGTTGCAATAAATAGGAAAACAATATACAACTTAAATAACAACAAATGATATGGCCTATTAAGGAAAATACCATTTCTGTTCCAAAATTATTACAGACAACAAAATACTAGAACAAGTCTCAAATTTTAGTTACTTAGGTTGTGACATAATATGTGGAACAATAAAGAGAATTAAATTTAATAAAACTATTGCTGTGCCATTGAAAAAGTATGGCAGTGAGTTTTTGATCACAAAGCAAAAAAAGACAGAAGCAGCATACAATCAGCTACAGTGAGAGTACTGAAGAGGGGAGAAATATTAAAAGAATTACATATAGGCTACCTGATAATAGAATCTAACTAATGCTGAAGAAAACAGAAAAAATTGGAGATAACATATTAATCACATGAGTAAAGAGAGAATATCAGTCATATTAAACACCTACAAACATACAGGAAGCAATGGACCTTGATGGTATGAAGTGATGTGAAGATTGCAAACTGCCTAACCATAAAGGGAAGAAGAAGAAGAGAATTCACACCTACATAGACAACTCTGTTATTCCTCCAACATAAAAGAATTACAGCAATATTATGAGCGAATTAAACACTGGACACTTAGAAAATCACCATTACGATAAGGATATTGGCCAATAACAATTTCATGAACAACATTAATTGAATAAGCAGTACCGTAAACTTGCAAATCCACAAGATTAGCAACTTATCAAAATCTAATCACATCTATTTCTCAAATAAGAACTTTCATTTGTTTTAGAAACTGCAGTAAATTACAGCTTTTGGTGCAATAATAAAATAGATGAACAGTGTATCATGTGCATTGAATGATGAGTACTCTATCACGGTTTGTGGATTTCTACCTAACCTTCCTCAAGTTAGCTTTGTCTGGCAGTTGAGTCCCTTTTCAAGTTGGGTACCCATGGGAGGGAAGAGGAGAAAAAATATGAAGACTATATCTTACCACAGTTTTGAAAACATAGTATCCTTTCAAATGTTTTAGGAAGGTGAAGGAATGCTCACACATTCCACTTACGTATCGAGCTAATTATGAATAGCTTTGAACCTGGGCAGGGCTTTTACATTTTAATGAGTGTTACAGGGCAAGTGTCCTCATGAATGTCCTCCAGAATACATTCAATCTCCATCTGTTCGTATTTAAACTCAAACAAGAGAAATTTCCCATTATTTTATCTACTATGCTGAATAATTACAGATTATACTAGTCAAATGAGTTTCTGACAGCTTAACAATAAGTTATATAATAAAAAGTAGTTCAAATTGTAAAGTCCTCATGATCCTAGTTAATTTCATCCTCATGAATAACCAAGTTTTATTTTTCAGAAAGAATATACTAAAAAAATGTATAACAGATCAGTGTTTTCTAAAGGCAGAACATTATATAGACAATTTGCAATAAAAACTGAGATGTTATTAACTACAAGCCTTACCTCTTCTGGAAGAACTGTAAGTATTTCAAGTAAAATCCAAGCTGTTCGCTCAGGTGGGATGGTAGGCAGGTTGGACGGTTGTAACGTTGCTAGTAATTCAGGTACAGCATTGGGCCAGTGGACAGGGAGAGTATGAAGAACATAAGCAGACAACTGTAAATAGAAATGTACAAGTTACTATAGCAGTAAGTACAAAATTTATTACAGAATTTAATTATCGTAATGCAACTGACTGATCTTCCAAAATAATCCCTAGAACATCATGGAAACAATCTTTCTCTAGCTTTCTCTTCTAGCTACTGTATCTTTTCATTTCCTTGTATTTTATATATACAGAGTGTTAATGAATAACACCCAAATATTTTACCTGTATATAGAGGGGACGTAGACAAGCAACTTTTATTAAGAGATTTTTGCTCTATGACGTAAAATGTGTCTCCTACAGGGCATTAAAGTCATTATAATTTGGTGTTCATAAGTCAATAATTATGCGAAATAGGGTTAAAATTTTCATTAAATTGACTTCATGTCCTCCTAATGATCCATAAAAACCTGGTTCTTAATCATTCATCCACAGCTATTACATAATTTAGAGTTTACAGACTAATCACATGACTGGCCGTCACTGCATTATTCTTTTTCTAATTCAAAACTCCTGACTACAGTGTTAACAATGAAGTTCCTTTGTTTTGCATTTTTTACCAAATGTTAGAAGTCAGTGGCGGCCATGCCCTGGGAGATTTTATTCTGTAACAGGAAAAGTTGAATCCATAGAGCAAAAATGTCTTAATAAAAGTTGCTTATCTATGTCCCCTCTATACACAGGTAAAATATTTCGGTGTTATTTATTAACACCCTGTATATATTTAAATAGGAACAGGAATAATGTCAGCGACTGTTCATGGAATTATATACAGAACTTGTAAATCACTACTTATGTATTGACACCAATTACAGCAAGAGGATATATGAAACAAATTTTTTTATGCCACAGTTATAATATTGAATGGTTTTCGTATTTTAGTAAACTGAAAGCACTGCTATTTTATTTGGAGTTTTCATTTCATATCCTTCCACAATATCCGTTATAGCCATACTGCAGAAAACAGTTGCTTGCACAAAGCATGAGTCATGTGAAGAATAAATTTAATTACGAAACCAATTTTACACGCTACATACTTCACTCAATTGTATCACTTTTGCTAGATTCCCAGGCATTATATCAAATATCTTGTAATTTATTGAATTTAACCTTCATCTTTATTTAACAATTAATCATAAACATTATATATTATTTGGAAGCTCTATATAGCTATCTGTAATTGTTATAATAATTCTGTATAAATGTTAAAATCTTACTGTCATCTTTTGACGTATCCAATAACATGAATATATTCTGATGGACTGATACAATCTAAAATAATCTAATCTTGAGTTGTAGACAGTTGATTGACAATAATGTAAAGTAAGTGATGTATGTAGCTGACATAATAAATATGATAAATGTGCACAAACAACAAAAACTGATGGCCATGGAAAGACAACAGTTGTTAACAGTTAAAAATTTTACGGGAGTAACGTCATGGACATTACAGCCATTCCACGTAAAGTGAGCCTGAAGTGTCCAGACCATAACAACCTTTTAATATTAATTTAAAATATATGAAGGGTACAGGGGAAGAAGGCGGAATGTCAGTAAATCAAAGTTTTGCAGGAAACGATTTTTAAAGTTTGAGTACTCTAAACGCAGATGTATGAAACCAATTATGAATACATTTTCATTCTACAGTAAGAATAATGTGTTTTGTACACGTGGTGTGAATATCAAGTTCTGGAATTAACTCAATCATGTAAAAAAATTGTAAAATGCGAAAAAATGTCCAGCGGTACAGGGGAAGAAGGCGGAATGTCAATAAATCAAAGCTTTGCAGGATACGATTTTTAAAGTTTGAGTACTCTAAACGCTGATGCATGAAATCAATTATGAATACATTTTAATTCTGTAGTAACAATAATGTGCTTTGTACACGTGGTGTGAATATCAAGTTCTGAAATGAACTCAAACGTGTAAAAAAATCGTTAAATGCAATGAAATGCACAAACATTTTGAGGTAGTAGGTGAAAAGGTATAGTTATGTTTTATGTGGTCATCACCTACATTTTTACATAACTTTTAAGTTATTAAAAATTGCAATTAAACATTAATTACATTATGAGACATTAATTGCCGTACATTAATTATTCCTTATGAGGAATTGACTGATAGAACATCTGATCAGCGTGGAACAAAATTTCGTCAAATGGTTTACATCTGCGTACTTCTCCTTTGAAAGTGGGATAAAATCTAAAACAAAATAAACGCAAAGCAGGTATTGATTAGGTTTAAAAAAATTAAAGGAGTAGAAAAGATATTTCCTTAAAATTTTAGGAATTACTGATTTTTTGTGAAGTAAAAGGTCGAAAAAAATATGTTTACACGTAAACAAACATGGGTTGTGTCATTAGTAAAATAGAAACACTTAGGCGCATAAAATTGAAGGCAATGATTAATTTGAAATATCATTACTAGGGTCCGATTTTTAGATTTTATAAAAAGAAAAGTTATTCCTCAGGTTCGCGAGCGACCCCTGGTGATCCCGTAAAGGGAATATTCACAGCGGATTTGTTACCGGGGTGCGCCAGTCCCCTACCTACTTAAACCTAAGGAGACACACACACACCCAGTCCTGAACCCGGGAAAGACTTTTTCTCTACTGAAAAATGCCCGACCCTGCCGGGAATCGAACCCAAGCCACCCAAATGGCTGGCAGTCACGCTACCAACTCACCCACGGCGGCGAACAGACTTTATAAACCCTGTGTCAATTTTTTAAACATATTAAAATAGATTAATTCTAGTTTGTTTTACTATTGTCAGACAACACTCACTAATAATGGAATCTGGATAAACGTAACATTACACCACCTAGAAATTAACATGCCAAACAGTCACGTCATTTTCCTGTCGGCATTTTCATTTGCGGTCTGGTCGAATTGCAGATGGCAGACTCTGTTGCCAAATTAATCTAATAACAATAGTAATATAATACGAAATTTCAGCGTTTCTTTGCTCTCGTTTCCGACTGACATTTGGCAACGTTTTGTAAATATACTTCAGCACGCGACTATTGATGAGTATGTCCTTCTTGAATTAAAGAAACAACATTTCATATCCCGCACCGGTGCGTTAGAGGACAGTGAGTGCCATTGTCTCCTGACTCGCCACCTTATTTCACCGTGACGCATGGACATTTCACCTTCATCCCCTGTACGGTGAAATTTAAACTGCTATTTTCTCCTTATCGAACAATTTTTTCACCGGTTAAGCAACACTAAAAGAGTGCTCAGTCAGCTACCAGATGGGATTGATAACTAAATTTCCGATTTTTCTTGACATTCCGCCTTCTTCCCCTGTACCCTTCATATGTCATCATTGAAAAATTATAAAATTAATTTTCAGTACTAGTCTACTGAAGACTAATTCTCAAAATTAATTTCATAATTTTTCAGTGATGACATATATTTTAAATTAATACTAAAAGGTTGTTACAATCTGGACACTTCAGGCTCACTTTCCGTGGAATGGCTGATTACTTATAGGCCTACCTAATTTAAAACATCATTTAATATCATATACAGGGCTGTAGAAGGAGAGGACAGTATCCCCCAAATATATTATGAAGTTTTAAGATTTTAAAGTTAAATTATATTTCCATACGAATAATGAAAACTATTTTACTGGAATGGTCTTATAAATTACATATTAATGTCAAAATGCCCCCAATATTTTCATTCTGTAGTAGACTTACCCTTCTTTAAGGAAGCCATCATAGTTAAGATGAATCCCCAAATATTTTTTTACTAAGCACTTATCATATAGACTACATTAAAAAAACTATATTCTGGGAACTTTTTAAATCAGTTACATAGAATCATTTGGTAAACATAGAACAAAATATGTGTATGCAAAAGCAGCTATAGATATTCCAAAATTTAAATTCATAGAAATTATGGGCTTCATTAACCTTTTTATTTGAAATCTTTCTAATGAGTTCTGCAAATGAATACTCTGAATTCTAGGCTGTTTATAATGAATATAAAATGTTTTGTGTTAAATTATTCTGCAGGGTTGCTTAGACCAACTAACTTTGTAATAATAAAAAGAATAACAAATGGATTCCTTGTTCTTGTTCTGAAATATCTCCACCTCCTAGAAGCATGTGACAAAATTATTTAATTATTATAACTGTATACTCACCGCTATGCAGAGCCTATTAAGGACTATCTTGGGACCAAGACAGTAGCTGGCAATAGCTTCTAATAATTGCTTCTTCAGAGATGCATATTGTTCTGGTGGAATTTGGTACCAGGACTTGACCAATTTTGTGTGTAAAGTGGTCGCAGCGAAGAACTGAACCTCTGCAGACTGTAATCAAAGTAAGAGCATTTGTCACTAATTGTAACAATATCACGCTTGGAAAATCTTCATTATGAAGTCACATGTTACCGACAAAAAATTTTAACTAAGTTAGGTAGCTAATTTCTGTTTAAATTTAAATTATATTTTAATAATCAGGCTTAAAATAGACTTCACTTTCTTGCGGTAATAAAATCAAATACATTACAGTACAGTCCAGCTAATCCTGCTCGTCTGGATATCCGGTTAATCTGGACAGACGAACAATCAATACATTCTGAATTTTAATTTTATTTACATCGTATTTAAATACATTCCCTCCAAGAGCCCCATCCACTAAGCCACATCTTATTTTGTGCTTTGATCCTTTAAAAAAAAGCTGGTTCCTACATTTTTTCAAAATTACACCAATTTAGCAAAGCACACTTGATTTTAAAGGCAAGATAATCTGTTGAGTTTCAAAGAATGAATGAAAAAATTAGAAATAAAACCAGAGACCACATAGCTTTAAAAAAATTTACATACATGCAGATTCAATACCTGCATGCATGAACACAATGACAAAACTATAACAGAAACATAAATAATATGTTATTGCACACACTTTAAATAGCTTAGCTTCTCTAGTGCTAAAATCAGATCACATACAAAAAGTTACGGGAAGAGAAATATCATGGCACAATTAAAATAATGGGTACAATTGAGGAGCATATTTTCAAAACTTGATAAAGCACAAAATAATTTTATAAAAAAAAGTTTTTTATTTCTCGCACTTAACCTTTTATTGCATTAATTTCGTATTCAGTCTTCTCCTTGAGACAATTTCAGGAGCATTGAATAGTCTGGAGACGAAAAACATTTTCAATGACATTGGGCAGGTAAAAATGAAGGTTTTTCCAGAAGTTAATAAAGCACACAGATTAATAAAGTATAAACCTTTGACATCAAACATTAATTTGTTACTAAACTTGTTACTAACCAAGAGTAATTATTTACAGTAAGTGAAAGAATTTTACCAAGATATTTAGGACAATTAATGCTAAAAACACTAGAGTGTTCTAGGATAAAAATTGTACGTACATAGGACCCATTTAACTTTTAATTTGTAAAAAATGTAGAGTAATTTATATAGAAGTACATGCCTACTTGGTTAATGAACTTTACATGACTATTATATCAAAATAATAAACAAGACAAGAAACATTCATTAAAAGTAAAGTTTTTTTCGCACATAATTATTAGCTCTTGTCTATTGATTAGCTAGTTATCAGCCCTTTGTACAGGTAAAAAAGTACATTGCAAGGTTTTACCGCAGAAACGTCACAAGGCAGCAACCGTACTTTGTATTTAGTGTGCCTGACTTCTTCCCAAATTTTAGAATAATGACTCTGCATTAAATTTCATTTGAACCAAATATCGTAATGGTCTTCTTTTGTCTTGCTAAAGCATTGAAAAATATGTCTTCCTGGACTTGATTCGTCTAACTTTCTCATACAGAAGCTGGCTTTTGATCAAATGGTTAATTTGTGCATGCATACAAGGGTTCAAATACTGAAATAGCAACAAACAAACAAAACAAAAACGGTGTCCAAGGAGTTAGATGCAAACAGGCATCATTCCCAAACTCATGGCGAACGTCAGATGCACTGGAAAACAAAAGTACCACAATGGTTAGACTGCTTTCTAATTATGTTTCTTGTGTAAGGCTAAAAATCATACATCATTTTTTCACCTGTACGAAGGACATGTAACCAACTAGTAATTATTAACACAATGCAATAGTATCACTTGCCTCAAAATTAATTTCTGCCCAAAAGACATTTCAATGGTCTTGTCCTCAAGATACTAGATGGAGTCAAGATGCCTAAAACAACCTTTATTCTGTATATAATGACTTCAATAAATAAAAAAAGATCTTCTGTTCTTATCAGCCTTAAATAAAGTAGGCCTACAAAAATTAAAAACACTTTTCTTTGAGTAAGTTCAGAAGACAACAGATGAAAGTAGTAAAAATACTAAGAATAAAAATTAAAAAACAATAGTGGCAATATTCACGAAGAAACATTTGGTTTAAACCAAAATTATTTAAATCAGCCAACCCTGATGTGAACAGAAGAGCTGAGAGTGCCAATAGATAGCGATCTGTCTGTACCGACCTTGCTGGGATGAAGTAGCTCCCAAACAAAACCCCATGCCTCAGGGGACGCCTGTGCAGCTGTAAGCCACTGATGTGCTTGTGCCTGCATTGCAGCATCAGTATGGTAGAACTGCGCCACTGCACGCTCCAAGTTCTCAACAGAGAACTCCATTGTAAAGACGGCAACTGGTCAGCCCTACAAAAATATTACAGCTAGACAAAACAAAGTTAGTTCAACATTGACAGTCAATACACATTTCCTGTGAGGACTGGGCTGACATTAACTTATTAAGACCTACTTAAAGATATATTTTAATTTGTGTCAAATTATATTTTTTTACATAAAAATAAAGTTAGAATACCGATAAATATTCAGGTCTGGTTTTGTTCATTATGCACTTCAAACCGCATTACATATCAAGATGCATCGGAGCGATGCTTACCATAAATGACTTTCATTGGCTGACACATATCCGGAATCTCTTTGGTTTCCTGTTGTCAGCGCTGTCTCTGCACTTTTTGTGCCATGATTCAAAGCTCATGTTTCCCATGCTATTCACCCATGATTCTAGGTAGGCTAAGTGGCTGATTAATGTTAGGAATATTGATATTAATGTTAGTGACATAGCTAGGCTGGTGGCAATTAGCCTAAGTTAGGAACAGTGATATTAATGTTGAAAGACATGAAATTCACAGTCCTGTTTCTGAATGACATGAGCCATGCTCAACTCACTGCCAGTCGTAATTCTCTCCTTCCTACAGCCATTTTCTGTTCACAGACTGTCAGAATTTAGTGACATCTTCATTCTCAATTTTCCCAGTGCTTCAGACCCTTTACACAAGAAGTAAATTATTATATGGGTGATTCTTCAAATACGAAAAAATTTGCGTTCCGGAGTGATATTTCCCTTCAAATTCAACTTTTAAAAAAAAATTAAAATAAAAGTTTGTTTCTACTAGGCCTACTTCCATACTACAACTATCAGTTTGAAATGTCACTAACTTTAAATTCTGATATTCCAAAATCGAATTTAATTCAAACAAATGTCATCCACATGCCCTGTCCCAAACCTCGGTTTTGTAGGCCTATATTCTAATGCATTTTTCCACAAAACAAAATGTTATTTCCTTTTCAACTTTTTTCCTGTCAATGAGTATGAATGGGTGAAGAATATTAACCCCTAAAAAATAAAATGAAATAAAATTGTCACCCCACCTAATGAACATAAAGAATGTCCCAAGGGTTTTTGGTCATCCACATGGCTGAAAAGAATGGAATTTTTTCTGCAGAAATGAGAAATTTGTAAAACTGGTAACAGTGTTAGAAAGCCAACAGGGCAGCTTGTGGTTGAATTGTAAGGTTGAATTTTGCTTGCTTACAAACAGTTTGGGATTAACAAAGGACTTTGTATCATTTTCAAGGAAAACGTTTTTATTCCCCGTCATTAACATGGCTTCTAGAAAGTAGGCAGAAAGTGAATATTAATTAATTTTGATTATGCACTATGATAAACCTTCCAATTCAAAGTACCTGACTGAAGTTGAGCCTACAGAGGTTTAGAAATGGCTTGCTGAGACCACTTAAACTCCTTTTTTGTCATCCACATGCCTGATTTTTGTGTCATCCACATGTCTCATGAAGGGGTAGCCTATGTGGATGACTCTCAAGTCATGTAGGCCTAGATGATAAATGTAGGATACTATTGTGTTTGCGGTGTCTGTGACCTGTACTTAAGATCTTAAAACTGATTAAATGAATTTCTGCTTGATTCCCCCCTCCCCAAAACCATAAAAACACAGTCTCGTTAAAATTACATTAATTCCGGAGTATGCACACAAATTTGCAAATTTGATGCAAAATCAACTGAAGTATGCTGAGAAAAATATGAAATCACATAAAGAAAAGCAGATTGTTGCCAAAGTTAGTCATTAATGTGGCCTTCTGCCATCCACATGTAGGCCTACACGGATGTCATCCACATGGCTTTAAAAAAATAAATAAATAAAAATATAAACATTTAAGCTCTGCTGGTGTCATATTATAATCAAGTAACCCCTGAAGTATTTTCGTGATTTTTTTTAGATTTTTTAAACAAAGTAAAAAATTTGGATTTTACACACTCCAAATTTTCCCGTATTTGAAGAATCACCCATATAGGTCTATTTGGTTTTTATGGTTAATGAAAAACACAAGTTAAAAATAATCACTTTTCAAATTTTTTATGTGAATAAGCATAGCGCATAATCAAAACCATCCCCAAATATTCTCTCATTTCACTGTTTAACATAGGCCTATAACATAACATGCCATAAACATGCCATATCATGTGATATACCATACAAGGATTCCTGGTGTGAACAAATAGCACGAAATACCACACTGCTTTTTCTTAAGACATCTCACAGAGTATAATGAACAAGAAACATTATGATAGGTATAAAGTAAATTATAATCTAAAATTCACCTTTGGTGAGTAGAGAAAATAAATAAGCTACTAAATATTTATTTTAAAAAATTTTAAACAAAAACTAAAAATGTACACAACCAGACAAGCGCTTAAGAAATGGTAATATCCTATTGTATTAGGTCCTTAGATTGCAAATGATTTCTGGAGATCCCTCTGGATATGCACAGCAGTTTAGGGTGCCAGCCTAAACATTACTCCTTGTTATGCTCTCCATTCAGATCGTGATTCGGCAAGCCTAATAATCTGTGCCCATTCCATCTTAAGGGTGTCGTTGATCCTGTCTGACCATCTCAGTCTTCGTATGCCTTGTTTCCTGCTGCCTTCTATAGTGCCTATCATTAAAAGTCTTTTTCCAGTGATTCATTTCTTCTAAGTAGATGGCCAAAATATGTGAATTTGATTTTAATGATGATTGCAGTCAGGGAGTTTCCATGATTTGCTTCTTCCAAGATTGATAAATTTGTTCTTTTGTCTTTCCAGGATACATCCAGCATTTTTCTCCATGTCCACAGCTCAAAGCAATCTAGTCTCTTTTAGTCCTCCTTGTGAAGAGTCCAACTTTCACTACCATACAGCACGACTGAGAAACACCACAGGCCTTTACAATAGACATTTTTGTATTCCTTGATATGTCAAGAGTCCTTCATTAGTTTTGTTAATTTGACCATTGCCACTTTACCTAATCCTATTTCTTCTTTTAATTTCATACTTGATAAAGTCTTTATTAACCAAAGAGCGCAAGGAAATTGAACTTCAACTGTTACATCTTCACTGATGCAAACAACTTAGTTTTTGATCAATTTAAAACCGAATGAATGATCTGATCGTTCATTTTAATTGTCACATCTTCACCGATGAACATGACTTAGTTTTTTATAAATTAGGTGAAGTCCATATACTCTCCACTAATATTCATAATTGCTATGATCATGTCCTGCAATTCGTCTGCAGTTTGGGCTAGAAGGGTGGTGTCAAACGCATATCTAAGTACACTCCGCCCTCCAATTCTTAAGGCAGCTGAGAGTTGGTACAGATTAGCTTGTGATATAACGAGCTCGCTGTACGTAGACAATGAACATAGTTGCAGAAATTACACAGCTCTGTCTGCCTCCTTTGCAAATTTTGATCCAATCAGTTTCTCCTTGCTCGATCCTTACTTTTGCTGTTTGGTTCATGTACAAGTTTTTAACAATTGATATCAAATGTCCTGGGGTCATTCCACCTCAATTCATCCAGAAAAAAAGTGAAATGTAACCCTCCGGTCTCAGATTTTGATGAAAATTTGTAGTGTGGTTCCCATATGCATGAGGAACAAAGATCTGAATTTTTAGCTTCCTGTCTGTTATAGATTCGGAGATACACTTCTTTGAAAACATCGTGTTTTAGGAAGAATAGAGTTGGGACAGGAGTAGGTTTTGTGTGCAGACTGTTACATTTTTGCTTGTATCATGCCTGTGAATGTTAGCAGAACCATAACACATGATCATTCCAATGCAAAAATGACTGCTGAGTTCAAATCTGGTGTCAGAATTTGTCTAACACTTACAGAAATGTTGTTATGGGCATGTAAACTTAAAAATTTAAACTATAAAAAGGCAATCGCGCCTCCTCATAAAAGCCATGATATCTCAAAAAGTAAACTAGATACAGCTGAATGCTTTGCGCCATTGGAACGAGCAGGAAATTTCCATCTAGATCAAATAAAAAAACTTGTGGGACTTTGTTAGGTGAATTTTTTTTCTGCACATATGTAAAAATAGAATATGTGAGTATGGATTACATACATATGTTGAACTCAGTTCTTACCATTATGTGCACAGAAATCCATTACCACAATTATAACACTTTTACACGGTAAGTTAAACATAATATTTTTGCAGTAGACCTGTTACATTACATTAATTTGTTAACAGCTGGATACCCAAATTATTAAGTGTACTGCCAATCCAAATGTAAAAATAGACCACAGATGTCATTTTATTTAGGCCTATAGATGTGCTATACATCAAGTATTGATTATAAAAGATATTTATGAGGGGTGATAAGTAAATTTTCACAATTAATAGATATAATAACATGCTTATTACATTTGTAAGGACAATTTAAATTGGAGCTAACAGATTGTTGCACTGATTTATAATGATCAGTTACTCTATAAGAGTTAGGCTACTTCGTCTTCATGAAGTAGTAGGCCTACACATCACATTTAGTAGTACAAACTGGGGATGCTACACTGATGTTCCAACTGAGGGCCGGGAAGGAATTTGTTACATAGAAGTCTTTGCAATTGTTCTATTTTTCCTGAATTTCAGCAGTACATGTATCAGATATGTGGTACTGCTACCTGTTGCAGTATCTGGAATGGGTACATGTAGTAAGACGTGACTGAATGGAACCCAGCACTTATCTTCTTTCTCTGGCCAATGATATGATGTAGATGGGCCATTAGGATGCATGAATATTACACTTGCATCTCCTTCATCTGTATCTACTTCATTAACTAAACCAATATACCATTTTTTGTCGTATACACAACAAACAAAACTGTTTAGTTTTACAGTTTCATGTACTGTAAGTTCTGCATCTGAAAACTGGAAGACTAAAGACAAATGATCATCTGTGCTCAGACGTTTTGCTCCCAAAATGTTACAAGATAGAGGTATGAAATGATGAAAACTTTGTGTTCCTGCAACCCTACTTGCTGCTTTGGATTTTTCACTCTGCAGTTTGTGAACATTTTCCACTTCTGCTGCAGATATAAATTGAAATTTAATTTTTGAGAACTGCTGGCTACAGAACTCAAACATCTGCTTTGGCTCCAGTGTTTGTTTTTGTACGGCCATTGCATTCTAGCCTTGGTGGCAGTTATCTTGACAGCATCTTCAACAGACTTGCCGTAAATGTACTGCTGAAATTCAGGAAAAATGGAACAAATATATTGCAAAGACTTCTATGTAACAAATTTCTTCCTGGCCCTCAGTTGGAACATCAATGTAGCACCCCCAGTTCGTACTACTAAAATGTGATGCTTAGTCCTACTACTTCATGAAGACGAAGTAGCCTAACTATTATAGAGTAACAGATCGTTATAAATCAGTGCAACCATCTGTTAGCTCCATTAAAATTGTCCTTACAAATGTAATAGGCATGTTATTATATCCATTAACTGTGAATATTTACTTATCACCACTCATATATATCTTTTATAATCAATACTTGATGTATAGCACATCTGTGGTCTATTTTTATATAAGGTGTTGCAAAATTCCATACACAAACTGCTATGGATTGTAGAGGTGACCAAAACAAAGTTTTTTGTTATATAACCATAGGCCGGAAACCAATAGTTACACCAGTAGTCACCTTCGAATGGAAACATGCTGACACACAATGAAGGTATGGTGACCATTTGAGCTGGTTGTGGTGAGGTTTATTTACAGATATTGTTCACATGTGCGGCCTCCTGCTTCAATACACGATCTGCAATGACACAATACTGCTTCTCTCATATGGTGGAATACTCCAGGGGTATGTTGTAATTGGTTGGCAGCTACAAGAATCCGTGCAACAAGAACCTCCTCTGACACAGCTGGTGTTTCATACACTAAAATCTTTAAATGTTAAGTGGGGTAAGGTCAGGAGAACGAGCAGGCCATGTAATGGGTACACCCTGGCCAATCCAATTTTCACCAAATGTGCCACGTAGATGCCCTCGAACTTGAAACAGAAAGAAATGTGCGAGGATATTGTAAACGCTGACCAGGATATCGCTCAGCATAGAGACATTGTGCAGCTGTGGAATTGCCATTGCATGCACCATAAACTAGGTGGATATTCGCGAGTTCAACAAAACTGTAATCTTCCATCGTCCTTACTCAATGCCTAAGAACAAGCAGAATGAATAAAAGCAAACAGCTACCTAAACTGTGTACAATCTGCAACATGTCACGTGTTTGTCATGCACAGGGATGTTTGTTTCTACTCAACGATGTCTGTCTTCGAAGGTGACTATTGGTTTCCGACCTATGGTTATTTAACAAAAAAGTTTGTTTTGGTCTCCTCTACAATCCATAGCAGTTTGTGTATGGAATTTTGCAACATTCATGTATTTGGATTGGCAGCACACTTAATAATTTGGGTACTGAGCTGTTAACAAATTAATATAATGTCATGTATCAGGTCTGCTCCAAAAATATTATGTTTAACTTACCGTGTAAAAGTGTTATAATTGTGGTAGGCCTAATGGATTTCTGTGCACATAATGGTAAGAACTGATTATAACACTGAATTACTTTGGCTTGTAAGACTGTAGCTCCATAATTATCTGGAAACTCTGTTCAACATATGTATGTAATCCATAGGCCTACTCACATATTCTATTTTTACATATGTGCAGAAAAAAAATTCACCTAACAAAGTCCCACAAGTTTTTTTATTTGATCTAGATGGAAATTTCCTGCTCGTTCCAATGGCGCAAAGCATTCAGCTGTATCTAGTTTACTTTTTGAGATATCATGGCTTTTATGAGGAGGCGCGATTGCCTTTTTATAGTTTAAATTTTTAAGTTTACATGCCCATAACAACATTTCTGTAAGTGTTAGACAAATTCTGACACCAGATTTGAACTCAGCAGTCATTTTTGCATTGGAATGATCATGTGTTATGGTTCTGCTAACATTCACAGGCATGGTACAAGCAAAAATGTAACAGTCTGCACACAAAACCTACTCCTGTCCCAACTCTTTCTTCCTAAAACACGATGTTTTCAAAGAAGTGTATCTCCGAATCTATAACAGACAGGAAGATAAAAATTCAGATCTTTGTTTCTCATGCATATGGGAACCACGCTACAAATTTTCATCAAAATCTGAGACCGGAGGGTTACATGCCCTGGATGAATTGAGGTGGAATGACCCCCTGGTATGCCGTAATGTCGCATTACTTCTAGCATCCTGTTGAGGTCCACATAATTGAAGGCTTTCATAATGTCAATAAAACATAATATTTTTTAACAGAATTTGTATGCAGACTCCACGATTCATCTTCAGTTGGCTATATGATCACGTGTGCCTCTGTTCCTCCTAAATCCTGCCTGATCTATCAAGATAGCTTACTCAATGATTAATCTCGATTCTCTTCTGTAAAATTTTTAGCATGATCTTACTGCAGTGCTATCTTAAAGCCATTACAATGATTTTAGACCTGTGTGATATAGGGTTACTGTACCAGTAGTTGACCATTTAAGGTGTTTTATTTCTATGATAAAGACTATAATACACAATACTGCAAGAACTGAATAAGTAATTTATGTAAAAGGAAGTTTGAAAGCTGCTTTACAAAATGCATATAAAAGTTTTCAATATTAAACAATTGGTGTACTACTTATCTAAAGTCAAAAATAATTTGTTGTGATGTAGCCTACCTGTAGTTGACCACTACTACCCAGTTCTTGACCACCGCTTGCACCAGTAGTTGACCACAATTTATATTAATGAATCTTGTTAGAAAATATATGGAACTGATGTGTTTGCAGGTTGCAGAATATGTGTTGCATTTGGCAATAAAGCAGACTGCATAATGTCATTCTCAGAACAAAGTTTAGACACATTGTAGGCCTATGTAACATGTGCCTTACAACCATTCGCTAATAGAAGGATCGGAAACATAATTTGCTAACTCTCCACCCACGAAATCAACACATTTGCAATATAGGCAATTCATAATAAATAGCACCTGTTATCTACCCATTTCTTGATCTACCAATTCCTTAGAAATTTAAGGGCCTTCATGTCCTGAATTGGAAACCCCCCCCTTCCTTTTTCCACTTTTGGGGCAAGTTTGAAAGCCTAACTCGTTCACATTAAGCATTCTTGAAGGATCTTTCAAAATATCCAGTACATTCTCTTCTTTTACATAAGCATGCAATTCATTGAACCAGTTTCTATTTCTTCCACATCTGCTTGAGCTGTATGAATACCTTCTAAATACCTTTCTGACATTATTGGATGCCACGCCATGAACGATTCAAACCAACGTCTACCTGGTTTGTTGTTTTTAAAAGGAATTTTTCTATTTGCATTTATCTTTAAAATCTTGTTTTGCAGTTTCTTTAACAGTTTCAAACATTGTGTGAATTTTTATTGCCAGGCACTTCTTTTGCACAAGAAAATAGCCTATCCCAAGAAACAAGTAAATTTTCCTAAATTTTTAATGGAACAGTACATTTTAGTTTAATTAGGAATGAAGAATTTGGTATGCCATATTTCCTTGTAGTTTTTCTTATGTTGGACCATAAATATCACTCGTAAGGCGCTGGTCAACTACTAGAGTAAGGGATTCCATTTGTTGATCTCTAGTGGTCAACTACTAGATACCCGGTCATTTTGGTGTTCCAGTAGTTGTCCAACCTTTTCTTGCCCTAACAATCAAAAACTGGTTGTTAACAATAGGTTATTAGCATTAAGTAATGTGCATTTTAATCATATGAATTACAAAAGAAATGAATAGCCTATGTCATTAATCAGTATGGCTGCACAAGAATATTAGAAAAATGCGCAGCTTACCTTCTCTATTAATATCTGAAGCAAGCCCTGTTGCACCACCAGAAAACAATGCTAAAGAATGGCAACCATTCAGTAGATTCAGTATCTGATAATTGTATTTGGTGAGGCAATCCCTACTCTTTCAAATGACATATAATTTTATACTCTTTGGTTTAGCACAACAAAACACTGCCTTATTATATGCTGATTTGGTCAACTATAGGTGCATGGTCAACTACCGGTACAGTAACCCTATAGTCCAAAATGCCTATAATTTATTAGCTATACAGGTATGTTTACATGGGGAATTCAAATCAATCTAAATACACTTACGATCTTAAGTAAGTTACCAGTAGCCTTTGTAGTAAAATTACCACATTTTGTAAATTCTAGTTTGTAAATTTTAAAGTAGTTTTATACTTCCCCCCTTTTCAAAACCTGATGAATCCAATATCATGTTTTGATCTTCATGGATGAATAAATCGAAACCTTATTGAAACTTTCATGAAAACGGAAATTCAGATAATTTGAATTTCAAGGTCGATACACCTACAAAGTAGGATCGGATCGGATCAGATTGAGATCATACTAAACACCATGAAACACTAAATGCAGTCCACCGTATTCAATTCAATCTCAATACACTAAAGCAGGCATTTTATTTGTCTTCACATGTGTGGTGTGAAACATTTCATTGGTTGTCGAATGTGGGGCTAGAGCATTATGTGGATTCTCTTGGAAACATTGTTTCCAATACGATAGCAAATACTGCCTGAAAACAGGATTGTAGGCTATTCAGATCAATTTGAATTCTGCATGAAAATGTAGTAGGCTAAGGGTCACTATCTCGACTTGCATGGAAGTATCTATAATTATTATTGTGGAAGATCATGATTTCTGAAGCCTCCAAGATCTTAGTATCTCTAAATGGATCAAGAGTGGAAATAAATAACTGGAGTAAAACAAAATCTTACGTTGGAAGTGTTCTTGACTTAATATAGGCTATAGGACTACGGTACCTACTAATCATAATCTATAAGTAAACAAAATTGAGTACATACGAAATTGAGAAAACATACACTAGTCCTCTTCACTACAGCAAGGTCGTCCATCTCCATTCTCCATTATGTTTATTCCATTCTGCCATTTCAACACACGTCTTACTGTTCACATACGGATTCCTAACCTAACCTCATTGAATAGTTCCAAACGTCAAACATAGCTACAACAGTTTGATGCTGAGGAAAATCAACCTATCGTACCTTAATATATATCTGATTCATTAGGAAGTAGAAAAAGTGGCGAAAATTGCTAATAACTGCTATGCCAAGAGTACTCTCATTCCCGAATATTTTCTATTTCAAGTCTCACACCTCCCGTCGAAAGTCAAAACATGAATTCATGTCTACGTACCTCAAAGTGAATACTAAACTAAACTACACAAAGCACCGTTAAAATCATGGCAGAAATCAGTATTGCTTGGACGGAAGAATCTCTCTCAATACTTGGCGTAATAAAGCATACATTTCATTCCAATTACAATCACAGCCATGCCGTTTATAGTTAAAATTTTGCTCGGAAGTCAGCTGTCATCTTTAAATGTCAAGGCACTACTGATAACAACACAACTTCTTGCACTGACGGTCTCGGGTCGTCCTGCAATCCATTGTTAATGAGTTCAGTGGTGATTCAGACAAGTCAGTGGGAGGTTTAAATTAGGAGTAGATCTCACTGTTGTGTCTTGACTTTCCTCTAGAGACCGAAGTGATATGGAGATAAACAAACTTGTAATTAAATATTCTATTGAAACTCTTTAATAACAATTCCTTTTTAACTTGTAGTTCGCGGCATGTTGTATACAATGGTTCAGTGATCATTAAAATAGTCATCCGACAACTTTATTTTATAGAATTATTACTTTCTCAATCATTCCATGCCATGAAAATACTTAATTTTACATAATTTATTTTTTTACAAATGCGTAAGAAGAAATTTTTGTCCCGTTCAGGATCAAATGACCTACATATGCCATTAAAGAAACAACCACAACCAGTCGTCTGTCAGAATGCCAGCATGGCTGACACGAAGCAAGCCAAAGAAATACTCTCCGTTCTATTTTTGTGTGTATTGTGGTATGTGATAAGCTCGAGTAACAATGTTATTGGAAAAATGTTACTCAACGAGTTTCCATATCCAATGACCGTAACAATGGTGCAACTATCATCTATAACTATATATTCAGGACCGTTTTTTAATATGTGGGGCGTTCGTAAGTTTGTTGACATTAGTTGGAATTATTATATGAAAGTGATTGTTCCTCTCGCACTAGGTAAATTTTTAGCTTCTGTTTCTTCTCATATCAGCATATGGAAAGTGCCCGTTTCGTATGCGCATACAGGTGAGTTTCTGTGCAGTGTTTTCTGGCAGAGCTTTAATTTATTGCACATCAATTTTGACATTTATATGCCTTGATTTTTAATTTTAACAATTTTTCTTTTGTTTATAGTGAAAGCAACAATGCCACTTTTCACTGTAGTTCTGTCTAGAATAATCCTGGGAGAAAAACAAACACTTACTGTGAGTATAAGTTGGAAAGGTGTTAAACTTTTGGCAACTCTCCAGTTAGGTATCATATGTAGAGATTTAATGTCTAATTATTTTGTTCTCAGGTGTATCTGTCACTTGTACCAATAATCACAGGTGTAGCAATTGCAACTCTAACAGAAATATCATTTGATATGATTGGATTGATCAGTGCATTAATTGCAACCATGGGATTTTCATTGCAAAATATATTTTCAAAAAAGGTGAGTTCCATTCAGATTTTTGTTGTTATTATTCTGAAATAACTTGGTTATGTGTATCAAATAATTTCTTTTCCAGGTATTACATGACACGGGAATTCATCACCTTCGTTTGTTACACATCTTAGGACGTCTTGCATTGTTCATGTTTCTTCCAATATGGTTTCTTGTTGATTTCCAAAGTGTAATACAGCATCCGTCACTCGTAAGTTGAATCTTCATAGATACTGATTAGAAGTAGACTATTCTTATGTTATCAATTGAGAGAGAGTTTGTCTTAACCAAGAGTTCTTAACCCTTTTTACCACTTCTACCTCTCCCATGGCTTGGCAGGCATAGGTCTACAGCCCCATTTCTTCAGTTGGGTACCTAGAAAAGGCTACATTAGATTTTGAAAAGCAAATTTAAAATATTTAAAATAAATTTTAAATAATGCTTTGCATGTAGTGTGGAGGAGAAGGCATTTTAAATTTTACAGAGTGTGAAGAACCAATTCTAGTTTATTATTTATAATAGGCCTATGTAATAAACAAAAATAGTTTTTATAATTTGCTAGAATGTCCCACCTGTAATTATGGATTGGCTGTGTTACCATTCCTTATCACATTCAAAGTAGGCCAATAACTAAGTTACTACAGTGTGTCCCACGCAAGAGTTGGCCAATCATGCGGGTTTCTGCGTCGCGCCGACTACAGCTCTAACTCCCGAGTGAGCGGGTGAAATATCTACGCTAATAAAGCCGCTAATGGCGTTATGGTTCAGGTTCTCACATTTACAGTTGGAATTACAATGAAAATAACCATGTACCTCATCACAAGAGATGTTGGAAATGTCCCCCTCTTGCATCCACACAACACTGGAACCTTTTTAAGAAATTTTCTTTCACGCGCATAAATTCAGCTTCCGAGATAGAAACACCGTGCTTTTGTTGGGAGAGAACTCGTCTTTTTTAAATCCACGAATTGTATCAAAATAAAATGAGGTAACTGATATAAGAACGTGCCAGAATGCTTTTTTTAATCAGTAGGCCTATTGCCAGATAAATCACATGTGTTTTTCTTTGTGATAATCTGAACGATTACACCATCAGCGGGCTTTATTAGTGTAGATATTTCACCCGTTTCCTTTGTAATGTACGGGAAGTTGACCTATACACTTTATTTTTCAAGTTTCTCCATAAATAATATTCACATACTGTTAGAAGAATTTAAAGACATAGGTCTATCACAAGAGAAATTAACTCTGTCTCGGAAGCTGAACTTATGCGCGTGAAAGAAAATTTCCTAAAAAGGTGTCAGTGTTGTGTGGATGCAAGAGGAGAACATTTCCAACATATCGTGTGATGAAGTACGTGTTAATTTTCATTGTAATTTTAACTGTAAATGTGAGAACCTAAATCGTAACACCGATTGCGGCTTCATTAGCGTAGATATTTCACCCGATCGCTCGGGAGTTGGAGCTGTGCCCGCCGCGCCGCAGGAACCCGCGTCATTGGCCAACTCTTGCGTGGGACACACTGTATGTCTTAATGTTTTCCTAATTTAGTTAATTAAATGCAGTAAATTATAACAACGCAAATACAGTGCCAGTTGACCAATTGTGCAGGTTTCTGCATCGCGGCAGCCACAGCTCTAACTCCCGAGCGATCGGATGAAATATCTACACAAATAAAGCTGCTAACTGGGTAATGATTCAGGTTCTCATGATTACAGTTAAAATAACCAAGCACCTCGTCACAAGATATGTTGGAAATGTCCTCCTCTTGCATCCACACAACACTAAAGAATAAGAACTAAATAAGAATATCATTGAGCAACTAAAAATACATTGGGGCTGATATTAAATTATAGTCTGTATTATAGTTACTGGTATTATATTAGCGCTCAAAGTGGCTACAGTCATTAAATACCTGCAAAATGAGTGGGCACTATACTACCTCTACATTCAAACCTCAAACATCCTTAATTATTTTAAATAATTACCAGTACAAGTTTCTGGACATATGTCTAGCAAGCAAAGGTATTCCTCAGGTTCGCAAGCGACCCCTGGTGATCCTGTAGGGGGATATTCATAGCGGATTTGTTACCGGGGTGAGCCAGTCCTCTACCTACTTAATCCAAGCAAACAAGATACTAATCCCAACAACAGGCCTTTCTTTTGTGTTGCTTAAGACATTTGTTTATTATACTGTATGTTCAAAAGAAAATATACATTTATTTATTTCAGATTTTTTAGGAAGTTCAAACTTGCATAAGCCTAATGTTGATAAGACATATTAACAGGAAGCGAACCCACAACTTTCAGCACAAACAAACCACAGCAATAATTGCAAGTTTGTTTACACTTGTGAACTGCTCCATAGAACTGTAATTTTCTAATGTGTACAAGAGTTGGCCCATCCATTTTGCATCTGGCTGTAGCCTACATGGAATAATTCAGGCTACTTTTTGTAGTAAAATACTTAATCTAACACTGTAACTCTTATATTTCTGTCTAACAAAATATATATAAACAATTTATTATATTCCTAGGTGGCTGGTGAAAATTACCGAGTGCTGATGCTTCTGTTTCTCGATGGCGTTCTAAATTGGCTGCAGAATATAGTAGCATTCAGTGTGCTAAACATGGTAACGCCCCTCACATATGCCGTTGCAAGTGCATCCAAGCGAATCTTTGTTATTGGTGCTTCGCTGTTCATGTTAGGTAACCCAGTAACAGGCACAAACATCTTTGGTATGGCACTGGCGATCTTTGGTGTCCTTTTCTATAACAAGGTAAGTAAAAAATATTTTATATTATTATTATTAACAATAATAATGATAATAAGAGACTCATCAATTTGGCTGCATGTATTGAAAATGGTGGGCAAGCATAAAAGAATGGAACTACACCTTTTCAACCTCAATTTCGGAAAAGGTAATTTCAATTTCGGAAAAAGTAATTTCAATTTCGGAAATAGTAAATTCAATTTCGGAAAAAGTAATTTCAATTTCGGAAAAAGTAACTTCAATTTCGGAAATACGAGTGCTATTTTTTTAAAACATTAGGGGGTATAAAATGAAAACCACAGTGAAAATCAAAACTGTTTTATTTGGAACATTTAGGTACACCTTCTAGCTACTTCTCTACCTAGTCGCGCCCCGATTGAGACATTTGTTGAAGCGTGGTGCAACTTTCAAGTACCCTGGCGGCAAGCTTCTATGAAAAGGGTACTTGAAAGTTGCACCACGCTTCAACAAATGTCTCAATCGGGGCGCGACTAGGTAGAGAAGTAGCTAGAAGGTGTACCTAAATGTTCCAAATAAAACAGTTTTGATTTTCACTGTGGTTTTCATTTTATACCCCCTAATGTTTTAAAAAAATAGCACTCGTATTTCCGAAATTGAAGTTACTTTTTCCGAAATTGAAATTACCTTTTCCGAAATTGAATTTACTTTTTCCGAAATTGAAATTATTTTTTCCGAAATTGTAATTACTTTTTCCGAAATTGAGGTTGAAATGGTGTAGTTTCCATATATTAGCCTACTTGTGAAGAAACTATCTGTGATAGAAAAACATGTGAGGCAACAATGGATAGAAAACTCTCAAAGTTTATTTATATTACAAAGATTCACAAACATTCAACATTGGAACCGCTTGTTACATTGCATATAGGCCTATCCAGGCGATAGTCAAGATCTTGCCATACATGGACTAGCATGTTCTCATTTGTGGATTTGATGTCAGTAAAGATAAACCATCGAAGCTCTGGAAGACTTTTTGGCAGGGCAGGCCCATAGACAGTAACCTTCACATATCTCAACAGAAAATATTAAAGGGTGTGAGGTCAGGTGACCTGAGTGGCCAAATGAGAAATGCTAATGATCATTGAGACATATTGATTCAAACAAGTAACATTTTTGTGTGTTTGCAGCCCCTGACCAGGCTAAGAATGTGCAACAATTACAGTAACTACTGATAAAAGCTTTTGAGGGTTTTTCTATCCATTGTTACCTCACATTTTTTGCTATCATTAATGGTGTCTTCACAAATAATGTGCAAACTAGTTCCATTTGTTTACGCTTGCCCTTTATTTACAATTATATGATTTAAAACATGGTTCACTCTTAATACTGGTACCGGTACATTAAATAAATTAATTATATACAATAAAGTTAACAAATATTTATAAAAAAAGTGTTTGCAGCATAGTAACCATCATGCTTCTAATACAACTATCTTGGACAATGGACTGGTAGAACTAAGCCATACATTAAAGCTAACAATATCTATTTTTTTTAAAGTATGATCAAGTGAACTAAAAATAACATCAGTTTTTTCCAACTACGTAATTATTACATCGGTAGCCTACTAGAAAAGTAAAGTTCATAGGATAGTTACCATCCATTCTTTCTTTCCTAAGATCCTTCAATTGGGGAATACAGCAATCTCTTATCATTAGATTTTGCTATAAAAATGCCAGAAGTAGTATCAAATCAACTTTATAAAATAAGAAGGTACAAGTAAGAATCAGCTTGAAAAATTTTATGTCATAACCGGGATTTGAACACGGATCTTCAGCTTAACGCGCCGATGCTCTACCATTGAGCTACCATGACAACATGCCAGTCTGACATCAAATTCCTCAACTGATTCAGAAGACAAGGCAAACCACGGGAGGTTTCCCTCCGTCGAGAACACACATCCAAATGGCGTCCTACCCCTTGTAGGTACTTTGAAGCCTAGTTATTACTTATATACTATTAATTAAGTGGAAGGAAAGGAAATAGACATTAAATCCATGTCTGGGATATTAATACAAGTAAGAATCAGCTTGAAAAATTTTATGTCATAACACGGATCTTCGGCTTAACGCGCCGATGCTCTACCATTGAGCTACCATGACAACATGCCAGTCTGACATCAAATTCCTCAACTGATTCAGAAGACAAGGCAAACCACGGGAGGTTTCCCTCCATCGAGAACACACATCCAAATGGCGTCCTACCCCTTGTAGGTACTTTGAAGCCTAGTTATTACTTATATACTATTAATTAAGTGGAAGGAAAGGAAATAGACATTAAATCCATGTCTGGGATATTAATACAAGTAATGTCTATTTCCTTTCCTTCCACTTAATTAATAGTATATAAGTAATAACTAGGCTTCAAAGTACCTACAAGGGGTAGGACGCCATTTGGATGTGTGTTCTCGACGGAGGGAAACCTCCCGTGGTTTGCCTTGTCTTCTGAATCAGTTGAGGAATTTGATGTCAGACTGGCATGTTGTCATGGTAGCTCAATGGTAGAGCATCGGCGCGTTAAGCCGAAGATCCGTGTTCAAATCCCGGTTATGACATAAAATTTTTCAAGCTGATTCTTACTTGTATTAATATCCCAGACATGGATTTAATGTCTATTTCCTTTCCTTCCACTTAATTAATAAAATAAGAAGGAAAATACAATTTCTTGTGGGCTGATATGGAAATCTGTTGAAGTAATTTGTATGTACTATGCCATCCAGAACAAGAATTTTGAGTGTGTTTACATTTTCTGCTTGTTCTAGATATTATGTAGGCCGATATATCTTATCTTTCCACATTCTTCATTTGTATGATATTTAAATTTCCTTTCAGAAGAAGTGACATTTCAATCTGAAATTCTTGAACTAAATGTTCTACATTTTCCAAGCATGCTGTAATAAAACTAAATACCGTAGTTAATTAAAAGGTTGAGCCTATTCCTTAGATTTCATGCCATCCCTCCTTTCAGTCCCAGTTTTCTAGCCATAATACTGATATGGCAAAAGAATAGGCTAATTTTAAACAATCACTTTATATTCTCTTCTACAATGCCTCTCACTAACAAATTTTGTGGGCACTCAGAAAATCTATCTTCAGAAACTTGCTAAGAAATTTTTATACAACAATGCTGCCACATCTTGCAAGTCTGCAACACCAACATTTGTCTTAAAGGCTGTGGTATAAGATTTAATTAATTTAATTTAATTCAATATATCTCTCTATATATAAAAGGCTTTGTCCTGACTGACAGGAATCAACGTACAGCCTAAACTATAACAGGTAGAGACTTGGAATTTTGATAGTACCTTCGTTTCATAATGTAGATGCTCACTAAGAAGGGATTTTGAAAAATTCTGATTCTAAATGCCAAAAATTAAATGTTTTTTAAAATACTTAAGCCCTTTTTACATAGAATTATCGGAACAAATTCACAGAACATATTGTTGCCAATGGTATAGATGGGTTTGGATTAAATGAAACGGATGTTTGACAAATTAGAGAAGGTATCATTATAATTCATATTATCTATATTAATAAAAGGAATTGTCCTCGATGTCCAGCGAAATCTACTGAACGCAGAGATCTGAAATTTTAAACATAGGTGGGCTGAAGGGTCGGAAAATGCACCTCGAAGACGTAATTTTAATTTCAGTTTTTGTTCGTGAGTTATGAGTGAAAAACGGGCAAAAAACGTGCATTTTTTGCGTTTTCAAAACATAAGTTTTCAGTTATACATTTCAATGTCAAATCAATTACAGTTGGCTTTGTCTATTTTTGTCACACCTTGAAAATAAAACTTTCGCGATCGCTTGAATGTTGTAAGCCCTAAATATGGTCAAACGTTGTTTTATTTGGACGAATCTCACTATACAGAGGTTTTCTGGGCCAAGAAACTCGAATCTGAGGTCGCTTTTACCAGACGATGCTATCTAATCGTGGTATGTAGTCCACGTGATTTAGGAGTTAATAAATATAATGATTTTACTATTATGCTCTTAATTTTTAATTTTTGAAATAATTATCGCGGGCGAAGCCGCGGGCACATGCTAGTATATATTATATCGTCCCCTGTATGGCAAACTAGCGAAAGTGCAATACATATATAATGCACTTTCGCTAGTTTGCCATACAGGGGACGATATATATATACAACCCCAAAGAGCAAAGTTCATGTGAGCGGTGACATACATACATTGTGTGACTTGAGGGTTTCTTTGTGTTGAGAATGTATTATTGTTTCTCAGGCTTCCAACTTACCCGATCGGAAGCATCAGAAACAATAATATGTACATACATTGGTTCAAAGGGAAAAAAAAATACATAGGCCTACTAAAATTATCTTAAGGCTATAACAAAAACTAAACAAACATATCTACATACCAGAAGATGGAAATTTCTGGAAATTGACATCGTTTGTGACATCCCAAGGATAAACCTAGGCACTTTGCCTTTACCAGACTATCAGACTATCAGACTAAATATTATCCTCCTATGCAAGTCTTGTTTTCTTATCCCTTTTTTGTCTCTCTCCCTTTTTTCTTTGGTTTTGTGTTTGTTACAGTTATTTTCTTTTAGTAATGGTCATAGGTAACTCCATGAGAGATTACGAGTTTATTAATATATTTGCAAGAACAAAGTTCAAGAAAATTTATCTGATGAAACTCGTAATCTCGAGTAGAATATTAAGACTGTTCCATGAATAAAATGTAACAGATTTTGCAAATACTGTAATAATTATTTTCTTATTTTGTTGACAATATTCTGTCAGCTGTAAGATCACAGTATACTAAATGAATGAACAGTCCATGAATTAATTCAATGAAGCGATCAGTGTTCCCAATGCTACCAGTAGTAGGCCTATATACCAGAAGATGGGGAGCGTTTTGTAGTTGTTTATATCAAAATGCTATAAAAGCACACAAACTGGCTTGCACCAAATGAAAATTGGGTTTTTAATCAATGGACATTTATATTACTTCAATTTCCAAACAACTTTTGTTGTACAAAATAATATGTTTTCATTTTGTTCACTGGCAGCATGTGACATATTAATCACTGCACGTTAATGCCTTACGTGTTCAGTAACAAATTGACTTTTATCAGATTAAATTGCTTCCTTGCGTTTCTAGGAAGCATATTATGAGATAAATGATCATGATTGGTCTATATCCGAGAAATTCATAAACATTATTGGTCCAAATCAAACACTCTGCATATGAATGGAATAGTCGTAGTAAAATATCACATAACATTGGTGCACTTCCTGCTATTGTTGATGTATCATAATTTTTTGTCACAGGCGAAGTATGATGCACGGCAGGCTTCGAAGCAGACCGTGCTGCCATTCTCACAACAGTCATGGCAAAACAAGGCAGGGTACGTAATGTACCCAAGCTCACCACAACACACCATCATCGAACACAAATCGTATCCAGTTTCCAATGGATTCATCAATGGAAGCAGCCATAATCTCAACAATAACAGCAGCAGTAGTAGTAATAGCAGTAAAAAGTCTGGAAACTTACTGTTTGTATAATACACTACAAGTAATTAGTGTAGAAATAATGAAGTAAGGTCGTTTGAGGCCTTGATATTTATTATTGAGCATAATATTTATGCTCGACCTGTGAGAAAGAGATCTGTTTTGTAGAGCATATTATTTAATATAGTTTTATATCAAGCAAAGGTTGAAGAATGTGAGATCTCTTTCAGTTTAGTGCTTATCATATTCATTTTTAGAATTTTAAATGTAATATTTCTTGCTCCTCTGTCTAGATTTCTGTCTATATGTTTCAGAGCATATGATCTTTTAGTTAATTTGACATCTCAAGTGTGGAAAATTTTAGTAAATTTTGTATTAATTGTATTCAAGTAATCTTGTATTATAGTATAATCTTAATACAGTGAAATACCAATATAACGAACTCGAGTGTCATTATTTTGTTACATTACGTTCTGTTGAACTGAAATTTGATTGAATTTGCTTGCTAGTTACAGCTTTTAGAGTCCACTTAAGCTGTGCAGGGGATGGACTGGTTCAGATTCAACATTTGAAAGGTGTTACTGTCAGTCAGTCATAAGCTTTCAGAGAGTAACGTTTCAAGTGCAGTTCAGAGCAGTAACAGTAGGCTGAAGTGACAAGCTAGAGATATCCTACTATCGCCAATACTTATCAGAGCTGTCACTTCTAAATACTCAAACTGGACATTTTAACATGTACCAGTATGGCATTCATGATGAGTGTAAGACCATCAATATATGATGTGTGTGATTGCATATATACGTACACGCAGTGCAAACCAAAGATGACGCCACCGGACTTCTACTGTGCATAACACAAATCCTTCACTGGGCACAGAGTGTCCAATCACCATGCTGGCTTTTAGGTCTCCCAGCTACTTCTATCTCTCATTGAAGATTTATTTAAGAGAATGCCCAAATGAAAAGAAATATTTCAGTATTTAACTCACCTATCTTAAAGTAGCCTAGATATTGAAAATGCTGTCCCCTTGAATTATACATATCTAACAATGGCATACAAGTTTTATATGTGTGGAACTTCAAATTTTTAAGTCCCCTTAAAACTGATGTTTGAGATAACCCAACTTCCTGAGCTAAACAGTGACTGAACTTTTTATGACTCACTTTAAGACCTTTCAATTCTTGCACTAACAGTATACCTGGACAGCACAGTGAATATGGTGCTGGCTTTCTGTGCTCAAGGTCACACATTCAATCCCAGCCATAGTTGATGACATTTATGTGTGCCTTTATGTGACAGGCTCATGTCTGAAGATTTAGAGGCATGTAAAAGAACTCCTGCAAGACATTAATTCTGGAAAACTGGTGTGTCATAGACCTAAGTTGTAGCACACCCCCATCGTTAAATACTCATGTATCCAAACCTTGCATGAATATCATTAAGATTTTCTTGAGTCATAGCTCTCTTAGGTCACAATTTCTTATTTAAAACAACTGTTCCATACTAGAAACTTATCTTCTGAAAAATGATTATATGAAAGGTGCATGAATTGCAAAGATTCAAAGACACTATCCTGAAAGTAATATGCCTTCAAAATCATAGAAAGTGGCAACGTTTTAAAAATCTACTTTAAAAAAGATTAGTGGAATTCTTTGTTAATTTGGACAATCTGTTATTTGGATCTTCAGCAAGAACTTAAAGAAGGGGCAGAGCTAAACAGTGTCATGGCTTTTGGCTGCAGGCTACCGTTATGCACGGTAGCTGGTTGACTTCATCTTGGTTTGCACTCTGTATACAGTATATATATATATATATATACACACAGCAACATCTCAACCTTTGATATGTACCATCAGTGATCTGGCAAACATAAACTACAAAATGGTACGACTATTGGAACTTTGATATTCTTGTAATGCAAATCCACATTAAAGAATTAAATTTTGCCCTATTTAGCACAAACTTACTGATAAATTTTAAAGAATACAGAAAATAATTACCAATAAATATCAAAGAGTACAGCAAGTGATCAGCTTGGTGGGTCGAACAATTGGTTTGGTACTAACTTTCAGTCCCCAAGTTGATCCCAGCCCAGGTTGATGGAGTTTGTTTAGTCTGTAAATTTAAGAGAACTCTTGTGGAACAAAATCACCAGTGACAATTACAGGCTTAATTATAATTATCGGTACACAACATTTTTAAATAAGCATATCAAACATCATTTGTAACAACATATTTCATATATATAATTTTGTTATTCATACATTTTTAAGCGAGTTGAATTGTTGCTACTGAAATTGTTTGCTGTAAATGATAATTAAACTAATAGAAAGAGAGTTAAATTTAAATTGTTAGGAACTGGAAAATAATTTTGTTAAAGTGGAAATTTCGTTATAATGACATTTCACTGTAGTGTGTATTTTTCAATACCTGGTATTAAATCCTGCTTGCCATTAGTTGTAATAACCCATTCACTTATTTACAGTGTGATATTATTATAACAGAGTAACAATGAAAGGTTCTCATATTAATTCGATCTGTGATCTCTTTTGATCTTATAATCTGTAGATGGAATAGAGCTGAGGACCTTCTAACTTAATGCAAATATTCTACCTGAGAGTTACCATCCAAGTTTGAACAGATTTTTTCTTGACTCCTCTTAAAATCACAGTAGTCATTATTACACCTAGAATTACAAGGCAGTACGGTACCTAGATTAAATTAGGTTTTTAGTTAGTCCAAGTGAACATATCCATGTTATAAGAATTGACAAAAAATGACAGTATAAATAAAGTATAATTTTGTATTCTTAAAAGCAAACATCAAAACAATTATAAAATAAATAGAAGATTCACACCTTTAATGATAAGATCTAACTCCTGTGCTAATTTATTGTTTGTGATATGAATTAATTGAAGATATTCAAACCAAGACCTTATAGAGATCAAGAGAAATTTCTATATAAACTTTTATAGTTCTTGGATGCAACTCAATGTTAGATCATCTGCATGTAAATACATAGAGCTGGTTTTAGTTCCTCGTTAGGATAAATTATCAGTAAGAAAGAACTGAAAATGTATTATCAGTTTCATATTTGCTATTAAAATGATAGCCCCGGTGCCTAGGGTTAGGAATGTCTGATTACCATGTAGGGGTGCGGGTTAAAATCCCGGTTAATGCAGATGTAGGTTTATCAGACTACCAACACCTTCTTTCACTTCTGACGTGTTGTCATGTGAAACATACAGGGTTCCAACCACAATTTGAATTCCACATTATGTTTTTCACCAAGTCAGACTAGCCAAGGTCATACATAGCCTAATCAGGGCTTTCCTCATTAGTCTGAAATCTGTATGCATGTCACATTCTGAGTCCCAATTGTAAAGCAAAAGAAATTACAAAAGCATTATTTAAAAACTTGGTGTAATAACAGATTTTTCTTAGCTATAGACAAATAAAGAAATAAATATATTTTGGTCACACAGTCTGTTCATATTTGATTTTGGAGTAATTAAAAATAAAACTAATGGTTGATATCTCAGGCCTATCATCAGTGTAATTCATGAATAAGTTATTGCAATATGGGATGTTAAAAGTAATCAGTCACTGGAAATTCCAATCCAATTGTCATTTTTGTGACGTTTACCAGACAATATAATTTATTTCTGATTAAGAACATAAGCGGGCTCCATAAAAGTGGTAGTCCTAGTTGATGTGATTTGTATTATTTATGTATGTAATATAAATACCCACCTTTGAAATCATTTTCCTAAAAACCATCCTTACACACAAGAAAAGAATGAGCCATTTGAAAATTCAAGATCCCTAGATACAGTATTATGGACTGCACATGATCATAGTGGTCTGATGGTGTGCTGCTTTTATGTAGCTCGTCCTTTCTTTGTGTAAGTGTTCATGTACCGTATTTTTTAAAATATTTATTGCAATGAAAAACTTTTGCTTTTATTTTTACGATTGTTAAAAGTATGTAATTTGACATTTGTAACAGTAAATTTATTTGGATGATTGGTGTTGCTATTACTGTAGGTTATTCCTTATTTGCAGAAAAGAGAAACATTTTTCTGGTAAAATTCCACTAATAACTGTTACGGACCCACCTTAAATCTAAATGTAATTCGTAGGCGGAACTATGGGATGTGCTCAGGCACAGCCAAAGCAAAGAAGAACTTTGAAATAAAGAACAGTTAGCAATGGGCGATTCAGGGACAGGCAATCCCTGTTGTAACTGTTTGCAGGTTGGCAAGCTGCTTACTCACTCAAAGAGTAACCTAAGATTAAAACTATCATTATTTAACATTGACATACCATAATTGCAGAGTTCTTTCCCTGCAGCAGTTTAACATTCTAGGAATGCATTGAGCAAGCTAGTCTGTTAACTCACTTATCTCAGTCATGCATTGACAAAATTTGGAACTGTTTGCTCACGGATGAACCCAGATCCTCAGTCCATAAACGAGAGTATTTTTTTTGTTCCACCAACTGTAAATATGAGGGGGTATACATTATATGGTATGTGGTATACGTTAAAAGCCTCAGAGTTCCTGGAGGTTAAGGCTCCCACATTTTCAGCAATCAGCACATGAAGTGGGTAAAATTTCCAGTTCTATGTGCCAATTTTTATCTTCTGAGAATTGCTTCTGTTAATCATTTTTAACACTGGCTGTTTTACCTCAGTGACCAAGGGCCAATTATTGTAAAATACATTGACCCCATCAAGGAACTTGTAACTTTCTGGTCTGTAGGGCAGAGCCTCAACCAACTGCATCATTGCATACCCCCTGCCAAATTTTTTACCAGCTGTTAAAAATGTAGTTGAAACCTAAAGGTAATTTTTCATTTTTTTTTAAATGGGCCTTAGGTTTAACAAAGATAGAATGCTATTTCCTTTACCTTACCACATTCTCTATTTGTTGCATGTCTAAGTAAGGCTACATATTTTAGAAAGATTACTACCAAACTTAATAGCTGGCTCTCTACTGATAAGATAATGAAATATTATTTCAAGGTTTCTCTGTGAGTATTCTCGTGCTGTAAAATAAGATAGCCATAATTTATTATGCTTGTTAAAGATAAGAAAAGCACTGAAATATTAATTTTACTTTCTGCTGCCAGAGACTGACCTATCTAGGTCGAATAATTTTTTTGGAATAGGAGAATTGCTGACTATTGGGCTTCCAAAATGCCATATTATGTGACCATGCCAAGGGAACCCAACCAAACTCTGTAAGAAACAGCTGTCTGGATTAAGATGTCGATAAAGACAGAATTACTAACCATAGTATTTTCAATTTGAAAAGAGGTCTACTACACTTTTAAAAACCCATCATAATTCACAATGGAAATTGAACATCCTCTCTAAGCTTTCTTCGTTACTTTTTGTGTCAAAAAGAAATTTTAAACAGTCAACAGAAACACTTTTCATTTATAGTTAGAGAGCCTTTGAGCATGATATCACAGCATTGTGAAAATGAAGTTTAGAGAATGGAAAAATTACTGATCTTTGACAATTAAGTTAAACTTTTACATCTAAAAAAAAAGTTTCAAAGGTCATAAAAATATCAATTTTTTAGCTATATATATATATATATATATATATATATATATATATATTTTTTTTAATCCTCAGAATTTTGTGCTGAAATTGAATCCATTCATTTCATTATCGTTCTGCTGGCACTGTGGCCCTCATCTCCTGACAAGACATAAGTAACTGGAGCAATCCTGGGGATAAAGGAGACCAGCATATAAAGCTGACAACCTTACCACCTTTATGTTCCAAATATCGAAATATCTTGAAGCCTCAACCTCCTTGAACTTGTTAAAGAAACTTGTAAATCATAGAACAATGCATGGCATATATTTTTCTTACATTATTAAAGAGTTAGTGCATTCAGTGGAATACTGATAAGATATGACATGAAATATTGGAATGTCTAGTTGCAAAAGCTTCTAGATAACACATACCACTATATATTTCGTAAGAGGGATGGTATTTCCTTATAAGCTGTAAACTCTTCAAATTTAAACCAATAAGAGCACATGTAGAATGCTAGTGATTGTTATGTATGGTACTGAAAACATAGTTGCACATTTCATATAAGAATGAATTCAGTTTTTTTTGAGTTAGTAATAAAATGGGCATCTTTGGTGATTAGTGGTTGGTATGTTTGCCATTAGACTCAAGATTCATTGATTCCCACCAGGCTGAGGGCATGTATTTCTTGGGAATCTAAACTTGCAGCCTGCCTTCCTTTGGAAGAGAAATGAAGCCCTTCTTCCCATTTATACCACACTAGATTAAAAGACCCGACATCTCCCAGGTTTTGTATTTTGCAGTTTTAAATTAAATTCCGGAGGACTTTCAATTTTCAAAATCTAGGTGTCTAGAGTGAATACAGTTTTTCTGTAGGTGTCTGAACACCTCTCTGGCAAAATAAAAATCTACTCTTCATTTCTCCGGCATAAATACAGAGAGGAAAAAAGTAGGCCTACATATGAAATGGCATATATTTTGGCAATGCTTTTTTTTTTTTAAATAAAGAACCATTATTAGGGTCACAATCTCTTGTTCTCGACTCAACACTTGCCTTGCCTGCGGTGTTGCCGTAGATTCAATGCATGTGTGATGAATTTTTTTGCATTGGTTGTTATTGTAATGTAATTTCTATGTGATTCATTTAAATGTTTGATATCATTAAATAAAAATAAAAAAATACCTGCATATAAACTTATGGGTTCCCCTAGAAAAAAATTTCCAACTTCAGCACTGATTATACAACATCCATTTGAGGGTCTAGATGTAGGCTATAAGCTGAATGCTTTGCTTACATCTAGTTCTAAAAGAATGGGTTGAAACATGTAGCTTATCATGATGCACATGGTAAGGAATTTTAAATTTATCAACTGGAACCTCCCACACTAAAACTTATGGAATAGGTTTTAACCTGATGACTATGAATGACGAAGGTCTTCGAAACTAGTTCAGGTATTTATAAAACAAGTGAAGTATAGTGCTAAACCCAACTCAATATTATAAAATTATGGGATAGGCTTTACTATTTCGAATTGGGCCTTTGCATTCCACAGTTGTATGCCAATGTTACCAATCTTCTTCAGCTCTACGCTACAATAGTTTTAATAGTTGATTATGCACAGTAATTCTTCAACAGAATGTATTGTGAAGATCAGAATTATTGAAAACTATGCTTGACAATATGTCAGTCTAATTTTTAATAAACCATAGGCCTATACCTATGTTGAGTGGTATTATTTGTAAAATTAAATGGCAAAAGCTTTTTGACAAAATGCAGTATTTAGACTGAAATTGTAGTGTATATGAATAACTTTCAGTATTGCTATTCTTAAAACGGTCCTCACAATGGGGAAGGTGATAATGGATGTCACAACACCCTCAGCTTTTTATCAGTGTAGCTTATAAGAATTTATAAGATGGTAATCTTATTTTTAAAATGAAAGACTATGAGCAAATTATAAAGATGTGGTGCTACTAAATTATAACTTACATGAAGGTGAAGCTTAAGTTAAAGAGTATGTTGAAAGAGTATGTATGTTTTGCTTAGTTTCTGTTCTACTCCGATTTGTATGTACTTCATTGTACGATTTTCTTTTTGCTTCCATGAATAAGGTTTTCTGCCTCTAAAATTAACTTGAATTAGTGATGCTGTTGCAAAGCTGCTCCTTATGCTACCTGAGAGTAATTTATTAGGATTTACTGAAATTTATCCAGATAATTACTTTTAAAGAAAAAGGTTTCTCTCTTCATATAGGAATTATTTTTATGTATGTATGACAAGAGCTTTTATAGTTTAATGTTTTATAGGAACGTTGGCTTTATGAATAAAAGATCCATGCTTGTTAATATTAATATGGAATTATGTATAACTTTGTGAATTTGGGGTTCTTACCATTCTTTCTCTCCATATTTTCTACGGACCTCTGATTTTCAACTTTGGTGTAGCTTATTCAAGATTTTCAGATATTTCTTATATGGGTATAACTTTCCAGCACAGAGTATTTATCATTCACCATCCAGCGTGTAACAAAGAAAAGTATAGAGAATATATTGATTAATTATTCATTACGTTTGTGATTGAAGCTTTTATTGCTGTGGAAGTGGAAAAGAACACTTCCTAAGTGGTTCCTTTCAAATACAATAGAGTCCCACAAACCTGGCAGTTTGGATTACTCAGCAACCATGATGGGAAAAATAAACAAGTTTTTGGAAAGATAAGAGGTCAACTATTTTGTTGTAATTTATTCACATATAATATTTTTGTTTCATGTAAGAGTAACTATATCTGTATTAACAGGTTTAATGAATTTTAGCCAATAAACACTTTTTAATTTTGCAATAACAATTTTAAATTATTTTAATCCCTTATTCCTGACAACTCAGTATTTCGAAAACTCGCACCTTTTTGGTCCATAATAGGCTGAGTTTTCAGGACTCTACTGTATTATGACAAGGACCTTGGATTCCCTAACTTACTGAAAAGATTATCTGTTGCATTATTAGGCCTACTAAACACTTCCCAATTGGGAAACAATATTAACAATATTTAAACTGATTATAAGCTTTAAAATACCTCTTTGAACTTTTCCAACCGAGAAATAGGTCTACATGAATAAAAAAGTGATACTTCCATCAATAAAATTGTCAATAATGGGTGTGGGAATTGGAATACTGACCATTTGCCCTCAAATCCTGCCATCTGCCAAAGAACAGCTATCAGACAGCAGGTTCTATTGCAGAGTTAAGGTATCTTAAACAGAGGATATATCACAATGTTAAGGCTCTGAAAAATACAAGTGTAACAAACAGGGGCCTGTGATCTCTAGCCAGGGAAACCTGAGCCTACAGAGGTAGAGTAGGTATTTCACAAACAAAGATGCTTAAGAGTAAGCTGTGGTATAACTAAAAGCAAATCCAAATCTTCCCCACATTTGTTAATAATTTTGATGATACAAGTTTCCTACTTGAACTTATAAAATTTTGTAAACTAAAAAAAATGATTATTTTGAAATGAGTGAAATCGTATTTGTCTTTGTGTTGCTTTTAGTTTGACTGTTGTACAAATATCTTTTAAATCTTGTACAAGAAGATTATTGTGTTATAATTTATGAGATTTTTGTAACTATTAAAGCTGTTCAATTAGTTGAATTTACAAGAAGACTAATACTGTATGCAGGGTTGCCAGGTGTTAAAGCTGAAAATAAGGGACTTAATGACAATATAACTCCAAAGCTGCATTCACCAACATGACAAAAAAGTAAAATTAAAATTATTCTGAAAATAGTGTTTGAGCTTTAAAGTTACATACATTTTGATAAACAATGAATTTAAAATTCAGGCTAGACAGTTTTATAGATTTATAATTATTAATTTAAAAAATTGTTGCAGCAGGTATAGAAGTTTTACAGTATTCTCATGATCCAGCCCTGAAGCATGCTGCAATACATCACAATGAGCACCATGGGCTATCGAAAACTCTTTGTTATAGTATTTACAGTTTATTTGTACTATTCTTAAGCCACAGGTGAAAGTATTCTTCCTGCAGCATTCTTATCAGAAGCTGCTAGTTTATGGTTTTTAGCCTGTTCAACTCTAATCTTAAACATAACACCAAAGCCAAATACAACAATTGCTGACAGAAAATGGGAACAATGTAGTTTGAGTGAAGCAAAGCAATGGAAAGGTGTAGAATGGGAAGCACTACCCATTTCTACAGTTCGGCAGCTGCATTGAAACTTGGATACAGTTGGAAGAAAAATGTAGTTTTGAAATAAGCAATAAATGACATCCCATGAAAGAATGTTAAGGGACACAGAATATTTAACTCAAATAAGGGACTGTCCCATGGGCGTCGGCATGGGGGGCAAGGGGGGGCAACTGCCCCCCTCTGGATTGCCTTATGGATTCATTTATTTGTGGTACTCTTTGTCAACCTACAGTTGTAGCATGGAGAATAAAAATAATAGAATTACTTTACAATGAGTTAGCAAGTGTTAACTAATTATAACTACCGTATAATATGTATTTATAATAATATCCCACCAAGGCCATTGCTCAAAAGAGCGTATTCTGTTAACTTAAAAAACTTTGTAGCCTCGTAGAATTCAGCTTGGGTTCAAAATAACGATCCGGTTAACTAAGTGAATATTAATGTGTTTAGCCTAATCATTTGAAATTGAGGTCCGAAATTGATTTTGCCCCCCTTAATAAAATTCCTGGCGACACTGCTGGACTGTCCCTTGAAATCCAGGACACCTGGCAACCCTGATTGTGTTATGATTTCGAGATTTTTGTAATTATGAAAGTTGTTAGTTAGTTAATTGCTTAGTATATATTTCAAAAGGAAAGCGTGTAAAAGAAATTATTTTATTGCTTTAAGTATCGTTACTATAGGTTGAATTTCATTCTTGTATCCGACTCTATCACTGTATTCAAATCACTAAACTAAAAGATACTTTTGTAACACAATATACTTACCTTGGTAAACTTTCTGAATGGCCAGTTTGCAGATGGTGTTCCTGTTTCTTCAGTAGTGTGTTAAATACATGCTTTGGAATCATTGCTCAACCACACCTTAACAAAACAAAGCATAGACCTTATTAGCAATGTTAGGAATAAATTCCACACTACAGCACACTAAAGGCTCATTCGACATAGCAAATATGTACACTAGCATACTAAGAGGAAGCCAAGGAGAGGAGATGGAGAAGAAAAATTGCAGACCATTACCATGGACCTGCCAATGATCAGAAACACTTAATAATATAATAATAACATTAACAATAATAGTAGTAATAATAATAACAATAACATTAATTACAATAATAATCCTACCACTAAAATTAACATGTACAATATTAGAACGTATGGTCAAGGATTTCAAGGTACCAGACTTGTATAAAAAATAAACATAATTTCATATACAACAGATACTACACACAGACAGGAAGATTACCAATGAGGTCACCTATTTGATCAATCTTGGCAGAAATATTTACACACATCATCGAACAGCGACAAAAATAAATGTGCTAACGAAATTCTGTACTGGTGCAGATATAGAAAAAAGCAACATTAGCAACATTAGGCAAGCTGAATAGCTACACCAGTTAATCAAAAATTGACACCTTAAACTAAATTTGACATTGGAAACTGTAGACAAAATTTCCATAAACTTGCTCAATCACAGTAATTAAAAATGACAATAAACACAAATCCAAAATATGCATGAAACCCACCACCACAACTACCCTCATACATAGCACATCAACTCACCCTATACAACACGAACATTCAGCTTTCCAACCTAGTATAAAGTGAAATTAGGTTTCGTAACTAAGTTTTGCAACTGTTTTTTTTTTTTTTTTTACTTGAATGCGCAAGCGCGAGATGTACTGGCGATAATGAGTTACAGAACTACGCAGTTTTGGCTGATTCCAACTTTTCACGAAACTATAATAGTAATTTGATATTTTATGCACATTTATCATGTTCGCATTTTGTAAAATGAAGTGGGGAAGTGAGGAAATTGTGATTCATACGTGTTTGAAATGTGTATGTGGTATTTCAACAACATGAACTTCAGAAACAAGATGAAACGTGTGGTTGCATTGGAATTCGTTTTAAAGAAAATGGGTGCAATTAGTTTCACGAAATTACTTTCATGAAAGTGGTTACGAAACCTAGTGTCACGTGTAAACTAGCCTTTATAGAATGAATGCAACCCTGAAGTAATCAATTCAGTAATCAAAAAAGCTGAACAAAAACCGAACTTATACAACCTCTCCAAACATGAAAAGATAAGTTCATCACACTCGCATCCTACAGCAAATGTGTCAAGTTACTGCTTCATTCAAAGAACTGCAATACATATAGAACAAGCAACAGACTAAATAAACATTTAAAAACAAACATACAGACAAATTCAGCAGTATAATAAAATCTCCAATGCCAGGACTGCTTCAGCTTCTTCTACATATGCCAAACAGGCAGATCATTTCGAACCGGATACAAATGACAGCATTTCACCAAGCACAATATAAATCAAATATTACAGAACATATAATCACAACAGATCATAAGTATGAAGACATGAATACGTACGGTATATGGAAATATTATACATCCTACACAAAAAAGCAAGAACACACTAGACAATTTTAAATCTACAGACACACAAAATTACACACACACACACTATTTGATAGAGTAATTTTCATATTTCATATTTATTTGTTAACCTTTAGGCAGTACAGACTGCAATCGGTCATATAAGCTATTTACATTAATACTTATCAACAACATTAATACTTACATTAATACTTATCAACAACAACGTAAGCTATGCTAATTCAATATATAATTATTTACAATCTTATAAACATATAATTATACAAGTCAATTATTATACTAATACTATAACCTAAGTGACACTAAATGAACAAAGTATAGCCTACTTATAGTTTACACTAATTTCTTACCCTTTTACATCATGTAATTATTTGCACTAAGTTGTTCTATTCTATTTGTATGTCTCATTCTAGGTATTCTTGAATATTATAAAAAGGATTTTTTTGTAGCCAGGAATATAGTTTTTCTGTAAATAAATTTGGGGACATTTCTTGAAGTTTATCTGGACACTCAACCCAATCCCTATTACCAATCCCCACTACACCCCCTCACAGACACCTGATCCTGAAGATTTCAGTTGACACTCTGCTGAAGTTGCAGGAACACCATCCGTGAAACATCTGTCCAGAAAGTTTACCAAGGTAAATGAAATCGCACACCTAAAGTGTCTTTTAATTTAGTGATAGGTTGGATATTAAAAATTCTTAAAATTAATTCATTTCAGCCATTGGTGCTCAAATATTGGACAGTTGATCTGTATTAGATCATTGTGTAGATTGAAGTTAATTTATTATGTAAATATATACAGTACTTCCTTTGAACTTACAGATCACATGAAGGGATTAGGAATTATTTTTATACTTACAAGTATGAATACCGAAATACAATATTGTATAGTAAACTGTAATTAAAATTATACTGTATGTGTATTATACATTTTGAAATGTATTTAAATGAGAAATATACCCAGGTTAAATGATTGTAACAATGATTTATTTCCTTGATCTATTAACTCCCAGCGTATAATTAATCTACCTATCTGGTCGGTACAACGCCAAAGTGAACTAAGCGCCAATTGTCAAAATATAGACTATTGGTAGTCCATGGTGCAGATTTTGATATCCTACGGTCTGCAATAATGAACTAAGCGATACTACGATAGTAAAATCAGTTGAGAAAAAAGGAAATTTCGTTTTGATCAAGATTTTTTTTACAACACTCAAACTTCAACTTCAGTTTTCTCAAAATATGGAGTTTGGCGCTTAGTTCACTTTGGCGTTGTACCGACCATCTGTGATAATTTATTCAGTTTATACAATGAATTTGGTTTCTAAATCAGTAAACTTTCCATTTCCTTCAGTTATTTAGTAAAAGAATACCTATTATTAATATCAAATAAAATAAAAGTATGACCAAAGAAATATTTTTTATTAATTTTTTTTAACCATAATGCATAGCCTGACCATTGGGTTGAAAACAGGACATGGGGAGAGTAAAGAAAGAAAAAAAAAACGGGCCATCACTACACTGCTTGTAGAGTTTAAAAATTTGAATTTTTTCTGGAGTTCATTATTAAAACTGCAAAAATTTCAATCTTGCCTTCTCGGCATTGTAAGCATATACTTAACCCTCCCTTGGGTGCAACTAGCCTAACAGGCTCAAGACTTTCAAGTGATGTTTGGAATCCCCCTATTCAAGAGACTCGCCCGCTTGGTAGTGAGCACACCATATTAATTTCACCTGAATTTGTCACACACACGAAGGTTGGTATTCCCTGAATTTTTAAAATAATTTTCTTATAATGAGTTTATTTTATTCATTTCATTACTACATCATGTACAATTTGTCAATATTTTACACAAAATATAGCTTTTCAGCCTGGCCTCCCAGGCTCATTTTGCCCGAATATGTGATTGTCGTTTTTTCTCTCATGTGCTTCAGATTTTCCACTAAAAAAGCCTAGAAATTTTACTCTGTTTGATCAGACTCACCTTCAAAAAGTAATTTGGTTCTTGGAAAATTTTGAACAGGAAATACGAGGATTTTAGGGAAGAAAGTGACCTTTATTCTCAAGATAAGTTGGAAGAATGTGAAGGCAATTCAGAGAGGGAGCAAGATGGTGAGGAGACCAAAGATGAATGCGAACCAGATCCAGGAGTCAACTGGTTTTTGGGAAAAGATAAAAGGACCAAGAGGGCTGAAAATCTGACTGGTTCATAAGGGAGCTCCCAACATTATAACTCATCTTGGAGTCATGGGAGAAGTTAAGAACTGCAGTCAATTGTTGGAATAATTTATTCACTAATGACATCTTCGACATGGTTGTTACACAAAACGTTATATTGAATTTATCAAGCAAAAATTTTCCACAGAAAGGAATATCACACCCACAGATGTCATTGAACTAAGGGCTTGTTACATCTTGAAGAACTTATTTTTTTCTTTTTTTAAACCTCCCCACAAAAGTCAATGATAACTTTTAGAACACTAAAATTAAAATAATGGGTATTAATGCTGTTTATCAGTGTTGAAAGAGAAGTAGGCCCTACTTTTCCCATTTCCCACATTAGTAAATTGTAAGTTCATTTTATTTTGCTTTATTGTCTACTAGCAGGTGCCTGCAGCTTCACCTGTTTTCATTAATTCAATCACTAGATATTTTTAATCCTTTATTTAACAGAAAACTAATTAACATTGTATTCCCTATCACTTATATTAAATCATTTATAAACAATTAAAAGATTAATAATTAAAAACCTAAAAATCCAGCTTTGAGGAGAATTTCATGAATAGAAAGCACCACCCAAGAAAAAAGAATACAGAGTAGAGTTCCCTGGCCCAAAAATTACCCTGTATAGTGAGTTTCGTCCAACTTATCAGTGTTTTCCCATTTAGGCTTAAGTTCATGATCTCGTTTCTGTCCACCTATCTAAAAAAATTAAGATCTCTTCATGGCATAATATTATAAATAAATTAACCAAGCAGAGCAGGCTAACAAAATTGAAGCAATCGACAATTACATGCATTATGTCAAGAAAAATCTATTTCAGTGATGCTCTTTCTTTCCTAGTTGCTATGGCAGTAGAGCAAGGCCATCAGCAATTAATTTCATGATTGAAATGTAATAGCAAAAACTAATGCTTCAATCGCAAAAAAATCACATTTTCGGCCAGACTTGTGATATTAAGTTATCAATGTTTTTGTTTTTCTTCTGAAATTGTAAACATTTTCTCTTTCCCTTTCTATATATATATTCAGTGATGGGAAGTAATTGAGTAAAAGTAATCAGATTACAGCAACAATTCCCTTTTTGGTCCCATTTACTTGTAATCAATACTTTTTAAAAAATGTAATTTCTACTTGTAATTTGCTTCTGGAAATAAAATTGTAATTGTTACAATTTAGTAGTCATTAGTATTAGCATCATTCTTGCTTGCTATATCGTCATCATTACTGTTTTTGCAACTAATATCCAAATTAGAGTTAATATTAACAAAAAGTGACTCAATGTTTTCGAAAATATTCTCATTGATGTGTGTTTTTTTTTTGTTTGTTCATTAATAATTAGGGTTTGTGCCCAAAACATGCCAAAAAACCAAGGAATTTTTAGGTACTGACATTTTGTAAAGTAATTGTAAATGTAATTGTAATTTTACTGATTACTTTTTGAAAAAGTAATTTGTAATTGCAATTAAGTAAAATGTCTCTCAGGTAATTGTAATTCAGCCCAATTATTTTTTTTTTTTTACTTTTCCCATCACTGTATATATTTTAGATTAAGTTTTGAATAATTTAGATAACCTACATGCATTCTACCAACACTGCTATACGGCTCGCAAACCTGGAGCACTACAAAGAGGGATAGAACAAGGCTAAAAGTGTGCCAAAACAAAATGGAAAGAAAGATACTGGGAGTCACGTGGCGAGACAGAATGCGGAATGAGGCCATAAGGAAAAAAACAAAAATAATAGATGCAGTAGTCACCAGCACAACTCAGAAATGGAGTTGGGCGGGCCACATCATGAGACTCAACCCCATCAGATGGGCGTACAGGGCTACAATCTGGGATCCAAGATGCGGTCAAAGGGATGTAGGATGCCAAAAGACACGATGGGCCGATGAACTCAGGAAAACCTTCGGGAACTGCTGGACAACGGTGGCCAAGGAGAGGAAGACATGGAAGAAATGTTTAAAGGAAGCAGCCCAAACCATTGGTGGTTAGAGAAATGCTCAATAACAGACTGATAACAAGGGACCAACCAAAGCACCAAGGCACTATACAGGGAGCAAATTGCTCCTAGGGGGATCGTTCCCGGCATGGCTACCCGGGATCGCCTTACCAAGCCACCTTCCTTCAAAAGAAGAGGCCCGTGCCCCGAGGGGACAAAAAAGGGCTATACATACATACATACATACATACATACATACATACATACATACATGCCGGTATGTAATTATAAATTAGTAAAACATAAATTGTATAGTGCATATAGAGGCCTCTGATAGAGCCAATAAGTATCAGAGTATTAAATAAAATAAAATGTCACCACTTGTGCGCATTCAGCTAAATATCAGCATTGCTGTTAAAAATATAAACATGGGAATTTCACAGAATGTCCACGAATTTAGTTTGTTCTCCAATCAGCAAAACCTCAGGTTTGATTTGTATGTTGTATACTCCTTTAAATATCTCAGTCATGCACTGACCAATTTGGATGAATCTAGATCGTCCATGAACAGAAATATTTTTTGTTTCTCTAACTGAAAATTTGAGAAGGGGAAACAACTCACAATAGAGACTTGTTCTTCAGATACCAACTAATAACTTCCTTTTCAGTACACATGGGAGAACAACAAACAAGGTCAGCCTTCCATAAATCTTCCCTTACTCATCTCATCTTAACAGATACTAAACTAAACTCCATGATGCTACAACCTTTGAGGAACTAGGCCTGCCATACGAGTCCTGCATCATCCACCATAGGCAGATGACAGGACTGGGAGCATGTGGTCAGCATGCCGACTCCACGGTTGTTATTGATGGCTTACTGAACCAGAGCTGGTACGTGATCAAACTCAGACCTGTGACTCCGTAGTCAGTGATACTAACCATGAGACCACACAGGCGGTCCTTAGCAGATGAACTTCGTAGAAAAACTGTCACCCATGGGGATGAAGGCAAAACTTTGTCAAGTGTGATAAAAGAATAATAGAAGACATTATATCCACCAAAACTAACCACATGCAGGTACAAATTGAATTATAATGCTGATATATAAAGCTGGACTTGGCATTTAAATATTGATGCAGAGTAAACCCACAGAGTGCTTCTTGGTATTTAAATGTTCAACCTGAGGGGTTAATATATTGAAAGAACTTACTTTCAGTATTATAATACACTGAACCAAAAATACAATCCTACTGTGTTTGGCCCAAGAGGGATGTTGCACCATAGTGTTTGTTTTGTTTTTTTATATACAATGAGTGTTCTCCATGCATAGGAGCATGTTATGTCACTAATAAACCTGTATTTTAATTCACCGGTGAATTCCCTTGCAGAATAAGTAGGCTAATGATGACCTGGAAAGTTAAAAATCTCCGTTATACCCTCAGCCCCCCGTTACAAATAAATTATACCTTAGAGGATTTCGGATTATAGTTTTTCTTTTCTCCTTAGGGTTTTTCTACAAAGTTGTGGTTTGCCTCAACCAAATAACACACAATAATTGTAAGTTACATCCCAATTCTAACTAAATTTGCTTCTCCACTGTCATCTGTCCATCATACCTTCATCTCGCAGCCCTCTTGCTACCATGATCCGGCGTTACACCATCCATCCAAGTATCAGTCAGCCTTCCTTTCCTCTGTCTTTCATCAGGTTCAGAATTCATCACCACCTTGAGCAATCTTCCATCATCCATTCTTTCCACATGACTGTACCATCTTAATCTTTTCTTTTCAATAATTTCTACAACATCTTCATCCACATTCATTAATTCTTTTATTCCTTACGTTTCCCTCCTTGATTTTCTTGCTGATCTTCTCCAGTAATCCATTTATGTGGCTTGTAGTTTTGCTTTTTGTTTGTTTCCGCTCCACATAAATTATACTTTCCACTACTGATTTGTATATAAGTAACTTACTTCTGTTTTATTCATGATATTTAGATTATAATTATGGTATCTAAGTAATTATTACAGAGTACAGTACATGATAATACATGGCCAAGAACTCGTGAGTTTTACTGTATAATAATATATATGTAAGCCTACCTGTAATGATTCCACCATTTTAAATTTGGTAATAAGTAGGAATGAAAGTGAGAAAAGCTACTAGGTATAAAGAAGAAACAAAGTATTACCTGTGGAAATCTGAAATCCTCTGTAACCTCAAGAAAGAAAGAAAAAAATGGATGTGAATACGTAACTGGGTTAGAGTTTTATTCGTTTAAATCAAACTTCTTGGTAGTAAATTAATTTTCAGAAAATAAATAAATCATTTTATGATTACAATTTGATACTCCCCTAAATTTATCTATGTACAACTTCACTCACACCTTATTATACTGAGGTAGGTACCAATAATAATTATCATGTCCAAGCAATTTCCATTGCCTGCACTTTGCACATAAACAGGAGCACTGCCTTTACATAAGAATTAATCCAACCAATAGATATTAAACATCAGACTAAAATATTACCTGAAACAAAAAAAAAATTGTATTAATATCATTGTGAAACTTGAAGGTACTTTAACAGTTTACAGTACTTACTTTCTTGCTTACAATACTTACTTACCCATCCATATTATACAAGTGGTGTCACAGTGTTTTTTCCTTCTTTTTTATAATAATAATAATAATAATACTTATGGTCATGTTTGTTGTCACAATTATTTTTTTAAGCATATATTGCAACCTTCATAGACACATATTACTGTAAAATCAGTATTTTTTTAACATCTTGGAGTTTTTGACAGTGTAGCTCTTCAGCAGATGGAAAATCCAGACAGCTCCACAATAACTCAGACTTGTCCATGCAGTAAGTTAATATGTCTTTCATAAGGCAAGCATATGAAATATGTGGTCTGTGAAACTTAGTTTCTGGAATGATATTGTTGTTCATATAGTGTAATTATAGGTACTATATAACAGTAGCGGTTAATTCTAAAAATACAAGAGCTTCCAATTCTTGAGCTTCAATTATCGTAAGTTCACTTCATTTGTGGTATGTCTTAAAATGGGAGTGAAAATGTAAGCAACTGAAATATCATAGAGTGCTGATCCCTATAACAAAATAATGAATAATGACAATGTAACAGTATTTAATACCAAAAGCAGTGACTGAACTGAGGCTGTCAACCAACATTTCCCTCCTTGAATATGAAAATTCAAGGAGGGAAATGAACGCACTTCTGAGGTCTGTATTATCAACAAAGTGTGAGACAATAAAAACGAAGAGAAGCAACTGGAATGAGAAACTTGTGTTATATGACCTTTGAACAAAACTTCTTTTCAGACATGGGTATTCCGTATTCAATATGGTAGTAGTATTATTTTTAACTCTTTAACACAAATTCTCAGACATCCTTTGAATATCTGTTTTATGTTTATGTCTAACTATAGTGAATTACAGCTTGAAAGAATTCTTCAGAGCTTTGAAACCAACAAAAGATGAAGGACCACAGATAATAAGTAGGATGTAATATAAAGCAGAAAGGTCTTCTAATGTATTCATAAAACTCAACACACATAAATAAAACAGGGGTGACCGAAGAGACACAAAAATTTAACAATTTAAACTCCAGTTCCATATATGCGAGTCAGGTAAGCATTTAAATGGGTTTCACTGCACACCCTCAGTACAGTACTTTGAAAGGGCCCTCAAGAGATTAAAACATTCAAGATTAAAATAAGAAATAGTGCCTGTTTTAATATTTTTGTGTCTTTTTTGTGTACTTATTTTTAATTTTTTAGTGCCTAACATCCAGTCTCTATTAATATGCATTTACCAAAGCAACATCTTTAAAGGGATGAACAGCATATATTGGTAATAGCAGTATTTCCTAACTATAAAGTATTTTCCTTTTGTACATTCTATTGAAAAATGTGTTACTTATTTGGGTCCTGTCAGTTTCATATGGCTTGTATCATACAGCTCATGCTTGAGAGACACAAAATACCTCTTCTTTATTATTTTTTGTAATGTGCTTTCTGTTTTTTACTACAGCTTCTGCACACCAGTATTTTATTAATATTAACACACTAAAGTCTGGTAACTGCTGCAGACTGAACATCCTTGGTAGACATTAGAACTCGTTCTTTAAACATATTACCCACCTGGCTGTACACTTCTTAAAATTATAAATATTATGTTTGAATGAAATTTTATTAATATGCTAACCAGATCTGTTAATAATATTATGGAACCGCTCACAACATTCTCTCTTACAAAATGCTACAGTGCAAAAGCAGCAGAATCAGCAGATTTCCTTCTTCCACACTGCAAAACCGACAAGAAGTACACTGTCGAATAACTTATTTTCTAGGAAGAAATATTTGTAATAAAGGCTGGTGACACCAGCTGTAAAAATTATAGGCTGTGAAAATTATAGACCCAAAATGCATTGAATAGAGCACAATTTAGCAGCAGTAATGCAACTTTTCTTTGCTCCATTTCATGGTTCTTTTATAATGGTCTGTTCTGTAGACAGCCTTTACATATTACATTCACATTATTAGGAACATATGTAAAGTAAACTGCATAACGTGTACCAAAAAATATAACAATAAAAGAACTTTTAAGACAGGAAAGGATCTAACAAGAAAGGACAACTAACTTTCTACTGAATGATAAATAACCATATCTTAAAGCTATCTTAAACCATAATAACTAACACAAGAAAACGCAACCCCTTACATAACATATAAAACCAGTGCTTTTTTTCTAACTAAAAAGGTGGCGGTACTCACAGAACCTTTTTAACTGAATCTCACGGGAGCTCCCACACTTCTCCCAGACGTCATTTTTCTGAGTTAATGTCCAACAATCAGGCCTATCGTGGCCAGAAATGTTTCTCCCCTGAATTGCAGTAAAATTACCGATACATGCGACGTACCCTTCAGATTCAGTTTATTCACAGTTGGCAGGTTTATGAGATACTTCAAAAACATCGTGTTGCTTTCTTTTATTACGCACCGGTACATTTGTGAACAACGTGCACCTCTTCCTACAACCGTACTAAACAATTATGAATTCACTTGTCTGTGCAACACAAACCAAGGGTTTTCTTTTCAAATTATATGTAAGCAACCAATGCAGTTAAATTTAAACGTGCACTAACCCCTGATTAACTATGGTAGTTAGCTACTTATTATAAATACTTGTTTGTTACTACGTTAGCATTAACTGCACTTGGTGCAATACTTTACCGTTAGAATGGCCTTGACCACAGGAGCAGTTTGCTGAGGCCTGGAAAACCCACCCCAACCCTCTTGCAGTTCAGTAGCCACGGCAATTTACAGAAACTATCATGTGCTCGTATGAAGGCTATTATGTATGAAGAAATCTAACAAAACCAACAAACAATCTTGATTTTAAATAAAACATAATTTTATGGGAATTGTGATAGAATTATTCTGAGTAATATCCAAATTTTACTTTTAAAAAAGGTGCCGGTACTGCGTACCGTTGCGTACCGTCACAAAAAAAGCACTGTATAAAACTACAGAGCCAATCACCTGACATCAGTTACTTCAGATACAGAGATCTCCATAGGACAATCACCAACCTTAAAATTAAAATTTCTCATATTGTAATACAAACCTTTATAAGGTCTTTGTGATTGTTCCTGAACCCTGATTGTCAGATAGTTGAATCAGTCCACTGTTTTCTTCTTCAGGCCATGTCATACCACCATTGCAGTCCTAATATACAAATAAACAATTTTTAGATTAGGATTCTGCAAACCAAAACTTGGCGTAAATGTAAGCATGAGTTCAAATTTAAAGTTGCCTCTGTGTTTCAATGTCAGATATTGGAAGTTATTGCATTTTTCAATATTGTTTTGATTACTTTTTTTATTTAAAAAATCAGTCACCTTGAAATTATGAATAATTTCCATTAAAAAAATATCAGTAATTAAATTATACAAGTGGGCATACTTAAAATCTGCAAATTTTATTTAATTTCATAAATTTTCAGCTTATTAAGTTTCCGAGAAGAATGGACATAAACGTTTATGACTCAACCTCAAACTTAAAAGGAAGGAAAGTTCAGATAAGCTATGGTTCACACTTGTGATATGAAACAGGGCCAGAATAAATTCTGATCAATTACCACTACAACCCCAAATACAGTGAGGGAGAGTGTTTTACCTTATTCTCTGAAGTCAGGCTATTCCTTGCAACTGTGAGCTCCAGCTTTTCCCCTGCCGATGCAATGAGAGGCACTGTGAGGCAGCAGTCAAAGTCATGTGTTCGAGTTTCATTCACCTAAAACACACAGAAGTAAAACAAAGCATGTGAAGTAAATAATATTAATAACTGCTGCAATTTTTGCAATGTGTGTTGCTGAAAACTTGAAGTTATCTCACTAGGGGATTACTCGAGAATTTGTGATATATAATTACAGCCTTCATAATTTTATTGTATGGTGAAAAATATTTTTCCATTTCACTTCTAGACCTATCTAAAAATTCGCTTTGTTTCATTCTTAGCAATCAAAATGTTTCAATCATATAATACAGAATGGATTTTGCTGTTCATTGAACATTACTCTTTCATATAATGCTTTAATACTCTAATACATTGTACTATACTATGGTATACGAGTAGTACTTCAATGTGAACCTAACATGGTGGCTCCACAGTTCAAATGCAGTTGCTCTCTACTTTTCACCTGGGATCTTGTGTTCTTCTTCCCAAGCAAACAGACGATTATCATCAAAAAGAAGTAAGGTAATGTTTGTAAAGATAGCAGTTTTTTGTGATTGTGGAATTTTCCCTTGAATAGCATATTTTTATTACTGAATTAAAAATACTTTTTAAATGCACTGTATTTACCTCTATTACCAACTTTGAAAAGACTGCTTCCATTTAAGCAATAACAAGACATCTAGACAAATGATTAAAATAGAATTTTCTTCTTTATTTTGCTTGTGATTATGTACTATCCAAGAGTAAATAAATTTTATGCATTCAGATATATCCACCAGTATCAAAGTATTAGCATTAAGAATGTTGCAGTTATATTTGCTACTTTATTTGTACTGTGGTACTTAAATTATAATATTGCAGTAATAAGAATTCAATTAAAGTAAGGTTTAAAAATCATCAAAGTCCAACAGAAATATATTTCTGCATGTGAACATGAAAAAAAGCATTCAATTATATGTGTATACACACCTGCAAAATTCTGTCATATGGACGCAAGACAGTGCTTAAGTCAGCTGGCCCACCTTTTCGAATCCTATTGATATATACACCACGTTCGTACAGACCATCTGATACACTAAATCCAAAATCCTCATATACAGGATCTTTGAATAGTGTAACCTGCAACAATAAACGTTCTTATAGGACATAATTACATTGTAGTACTCAAAATAAGCCAGAATATGCTGGTAAAAAGAAAATTCATATTGGTGGGCCATTGAAGGAGGACACATTAAAGTAACAATACGTCACATTGGACCCAGAGGCATCGCCAGGAATTTTATTAAGGGGGAGCAAACACAACATAATTCCAAACACGATGATTCTTTCTTTTTTGGCTAAACTGTACAGTAGTCTGTAATATTAAGAATTAATTTACTATTGTGAACAATAATAATAGTGATATTACGACAATAAATTAAACAACTGTACCATGAGTTAAATTCTCAATTAGGTTAATCCAAATTCAAGTGATAAAGTTATGAGGCAGGTATCAATATTTTATTATTATCAACTGAAAATCAATTTCAAATAATTAATATTCACATAGTTTCCCAATGCCTAGTTTTGAAAGACAGCTGAATTCAACAAGGCTGTAAAGTTTTTAAATGAACAGATAATGTTCTTCTGAGCAACAGCCTTGGTGATGCAGTTATATTTGTACACTTGCTAAACTGAGTATGGTATAAAATATTTATAAATTTTATTCTCCCTGCAACAACTGCAGGTTGACAGACACAAAGAGTTGGCCTACCAAAAAATTATAGAGGCCATAAGGCAATCCAGAGGGGAGCATCTGCCCCCCCTTGCCCCCTCCGCCTAGGCCCGTGGTTGGACCTAAATTTTAGTCTTCATAACTTTTAACCCCAAAAATGAAGTGTAACTTTGGGATTATAATTTTTGGGTTATTTTGTAGAAGGTAACTTGTAAATATTGTGGCTGTACACTTGTCAATCATTTCAAATTGTATGTTTCTTTATTTTATGATTTTCCCAGTCTAGATGAATCACAATACCAGGATTCTTCTATCCCATGGCCTGTGTTCAATAAATTTTGATAGCCTGATCCCTAGCTCCAGCCAGCAAAGAACACAACTTTGTGATTTCACTTTGGTCTAGGCCTATATGCTATCTAGTGCGGAAACCGTAACCTAATTTTATAAGTTATTCAGAAAGAAGGACTGGAATTTCTAAACTTCCATTTCAAGCATACTGTATCAGAAATTACTGTATGCTGTATGATGAAGGATGGCGCACTCAAAATGGGGGGTCAGCTTTGTTTGCCTTATCTTCCTGTCTTAAAAGGTAATAGTTGGACCAACCTAATAGAGATTAGATCATTGCGATCTGTGCTGTTGTGCTGAGGTCATCTTAAGGCAGACAGTGCAGTGAGAGAAAGATTTGTTTATGCTCTACAGCTCGTTCTAGAAAACAAGCACATCTTCATGGACACAAGTATGCTTGTCCTAATAAATTAATAAAGAACCTGAATCCCAAATGAGTTGAAAATAATGATATTCTTTCTCTTTATCTACTTTGTTGTAAGGAGTCACAGGCATTTCATTCTCACTAATGCTATAGCTCCTGCTAGATCTGCACTCTTCATCATTGCTGCTACCAAAATTCAAAGTTAAGCATCTCATTTCATTTTTTTAACTGCTGCCAATGGAGGCATATAGGCCTACTGGTACATTAATGAAATTAGAATCTGATACAAATGTACAAGAACATAAAAACACATTTGAAACAAAACTATATGGCTCATGCTATACAAAGGAAAATGGTGTGCGCAATCCCTGCCAATTCTTTGTGCATAAATGCCGCACTTGTCACAAGAAAGAAAAAGATCATAGAATTCCTGCGGGTACTCCCAGGAGGTGCGAGATGGTCAACAATTCTAAACCTCATAACTCAACAACCACTTGTTGTAAAAACATAGTTTTGTAGAGCTGGTTTCAGAAACATTTCTTCTTTCTCATGGTACACTTGAAAATTTTGGTTTGTGTATAGCTTCTTCCAACGCAATTGAAATTGCACAATGTAATACTTTGGTTAGGCGTGGAGTTATCTGAACTGGGCAACATTGCCTCGCTGTCATTCACTACTCACACAGGCATGTCACGTTAAAGCTCCACCCAATTTTCCTTCATATAACATGAGGCATATAATATAAACTGAAAAAACAAATGCAAACAGTGAAAAAGTAAGTCTTAAACAAGAAAAAGTCATAAACAACTATACCCTTAGCAACCAGGGAAGGCGGTTGAGGCCAGGTAGGTTCCTTCACCCGCTAGCACCCTCACATTTACAAGCAGAGGCAATTAGGACCAACCGTAATTTCCTCCCCATAAGTCACCTAGCATACTTCAATCAATCGATCTTAGATTTTTTTTAATATGTCATTTTATCTTAAAATGTTTGTTATATATCAATTCTACACATAATTACAAGAAAAATGACACCAAACAATGTATAATTCACTTTAATAGGAACATTTATAACAAATACATAAATAAAAGTTACGAGAAAACTGCTTTCAAGTCCTATGTTCCTATTAAAGTAAATTATACATTGTTTGGTGTCATTTTTCTTGTAATTATGTGTAGAATTGATATATAACAAACATTTTAAGATAAAATGACATATTAAAAAAATCGAAGATTTATTGATTGAAGTAGACTAGGTGACTCATGGGTAGGAAATTACGGTTGTCCTAATTCCCTCTGCTTGTAAATATGAGGGTGCTAGCGGGTGAAGGAACCTACCTGGCCTCAACCGCCTTCCCTGGTTGCTAAGGGTATATACATTAAATTGCACACACATATAAAGAGTACCTAAAGGCATAAATCATGAAAAGTAATAAAATGTTAGAATGTACATTAACATACCTGGTACAATTCCGGTTGTGGTGAACCAGCAGTTAGGTGGGAGAAGGAACTGTATCCATAGGCAGTGATATTGTCGATGTTGACATATGTATTTCCTCCAATCTCATCATGATAAGGAAGATTATCTTCTGCAATGAAACGTCTCCTGTGGGGAAGCGTGTTGTTGCGAAGATAGTGTGGGAGAGGAAGAGGCGACGGAGGGGGGGAGTCTGCAGGGAAATATACATCCCGATGAGGAGGAGGCTTGTGACCTGAGAACTTGCTTTCAGGAGTTGAGAATATCATGTCTGTCCGTGAAAGTGGAGTCTCATCTGGAAATACAGAATCTTGTTTAAAAAAACTTGACAAGAGAATTAAGATTGTAAGTTAACTCTAAATTGATGTGACATGAAGCTTATTGGGGACCTAAATACACATAATATGCTGAAAACTCTGTGTGGAATTTCAAGGTCGAATACAATAGGCCACTTCCTCCATGTATAGTAATTATGGCATCTATATGGGTAGAGAAAGTAAAAATTCAAGTAGCATAAATAGAGTAAAATAAAATAAATTTTAAAAATATTTCTGTGCACATTCTCCCCCAGCTAAAGTACTAGGTACAAGATAATAAAATTGTACACTTTGTGAAACGGTAAAAATATCAAAATGTAATTTTTTTAAACAAGAAATGATGACAATGGAATATATTACTAAGTGCAAGTTCAACAAAGTATTTTTAAAAATTACCAACTTTACCTGAACCAGTTGTAGTTGCAGCAAGAGTTTCAGGATCTCTTGGTATCTTGTCCCACTGCTGGTTCTTATCTTCCTCAGACATGGCACCTCCTACAGGAAAATGCAATATTGCAAATCAAATTTTACTACTGTGTAATAACTGTGATGGCGGTAATAGATATGCGGCCTTCGTAATAAAAATATTTATCATACTTACTTCATTTTATCGGTACTTTTCCACAGGTTTGTATTTTATTACTCTTAAGTAATAGCATAAAAATTGTATTCTCGCAATCTTTACGTATGTCTTCATTTTCTAGTGACCTTATTGCTAACATTTTGATTAGAGATGAACGAAATTTTACATAATATATATGATGCAATATTCAAAATTTCATGGAGTAGGGATATAACAAGAACAGTAATGTGCATCAAATTTCCACTTTTTAAAAAATCAGCTTACCCTTGGTGATATTTTTGCAAAATGCCTTCAATATTAGTGCAGAAAATAAGAGGTCGATTGGTCAATTTCTTCAGGCAACACTAACAGCCGTAAGTTTAAAATATTTATAAAAAATATGTTTGTAAAAAATGTAAAGTACTTACTTTTATTAAATCAGCTTACCCTTACAATATTTTTCCTTAGAAAGGTCTATATTTTACGTGAAAAAATCTCAGTTTTATCCGCTAAGTCCTTCAGGTGCCATTTGTATCTTCAAATTTGAACGAGAATGCCCAAACAGTTGTTCTGATTGATTTGTAAAAATTAATTTAAATGTTTCTATCTTTTGCATCTGTAGGCCTACCTCCTTGCTTATTTTTCCAAACAACGATTATGATGGGAAAAACCCAGAACCCACAACTGGGAGGGGGCTGCAGTTCGAGTTCTGAGTGCATAATAATGTTGTATGCAGTGGTATAAGTTCGTATCTTTACTCTTTTGCCTTTTCCTCTAACTACAGTATTTACAGTATGAGCAGAGAGGTAAAAATACTTTTAAAATGCAAGAAGAGCTCTGTAGAGTAAATAGGAAAAGAATATTGTTAAATAGGAGAAACTTCATTTTAAGAAAGATTAATTGTAAGATTTGTATTTTCAGGAGGATGAAGGATTTCCATACATATTGTTTCATGAAGAAGGAATTGAGGACTTTCGGATATATGAAGGCCCTATCTCCATCTTAAAAAAATTAGTTTACACATTAGTATTTTGAGTTATGGTACAAATAAATACTAAATACTTATACACCACCCATCTTAAAGAATGAAGTGGATGTAAAGAAACTAAGTGATCAGAGGATCTCTTTTCTCATTTCCTTTATCTGGCTCTTGAACGTTTCAAAACTTTTACCGGTACCTTCTCTGTTGCATAACTAAAATAATCATATGTTAAAGTATAGAAAATATGAGAATATTATAGGAGAAAAATTTCTCTGACACTGGGATTCGAACCCAGAATCTTCGGCTATCTGTGCCACTGCTCACCAACTGAGCTAACCAGAGTTCACTTCACATGCTTCAATTGTTCAATATTTCATCAGCATTTTTCACCTTAAATTCCACATGGTCAGTGGAGTGATATTTCACTTTGTTTTCATCAACTTCTTCTTTTAGCAGGATGGAGTCCGCCGCCATGGGTGAGTCTGTAGCACGCCTGCCTTCCACTCTGGCGGCCCGGGTTCGATTCCCGGCCGGGTCGGGGATTTTTCAGTAGTGAAAGATCCCCTCCCCGGGTTCAGGACTGGGTAGGTTAAGTCTTAGGTTAAGATAATGCACATTGTGCGCGATTCCTTAATTATAAATATTAAGAACTTGAAATTGACATGAAGAAAACACAAGAAAGTTCAATTATACCTGACTGTCCACTGTCGAGACTATGTGAGCTTTGAGAGATATTATCCCACGGCTGGCCACTAGAAGACAGTTGTATCTCACCTCCTGGTCCTATTTTGTGTTTCCTTTTAACTGTAGCACTTTCTGAAAATAAATTTATTATATATTTCGCTCATATTAAAGTTCTCAAAATGTTCATAGTCAATTCAGAAAAACAGTCTTTAATACTTAGTCAACAATATAGACTTTTAAAAAGAACAAATATCTTTCGGTAGGTGTGGTTGTTACCAACATGACTGTTTCTTGTAATTTAGAATTTGTTAACCTTTGCTTGTCTGGCATGGTGATAGAAGCAATTTCTCAGATGGGGACACATTTTTAAGATGGATCCCATTTTCCTTCAAGATAAGATGATAATGATAACAAAACTGACAACAATAAATGCAAATTTATTTGTAAATTTGGTTATATTATATTAACTTTTATTTGACACTCACTACTGTGATTAGACAATGTTAATTACCTCGGAGAACTTTCTACTGCATTAAGCAGCCATCTTTGGAAAATTAACCCCACAGTGCCATGTTACGGTCAGGAAAATATTTGTGTTTGATTTTGTCGTACAGATTGTAGTTGTTCGTTTAAGAAGTTTGTGTTGTCTTGTGTAGCCTCTGTATATTTCATACTGTTCAAGTACCTATGTTGAAGTGAGACCTTTGTGGTTAGTGGGCAGGATTTCCATGCCTGTATTCATGTCAATGTATTTTATGTAAATTTACGGCATTTAGAAGAAGTGATTTTCCATGAAAATGTTTTATAAAATTCAGTTACTTATCAGTGTTTATATTATTTAATATAAGGCTTTTTGTGGCATTCTCTTTAGTATTAATATTAAAAATAGAGAATTTTAAATTTGATAATAACAATCAGACTGTAATTTACAATCATTTTTTTTAAATATTCATAATATTGGCTACACACGGCTAGTGTGAAAGAATTATCACTTCATAACATTGCCTTGTTTATGATACTAACCACATGATACCTATAGTTAAGTACTAGTATTTTCTTTATTTATTTATTTATTTAGCAATCCTGTAGACCAGCAGTACTGGCATAGGATAACAATAAAAATAACAATAACAATAATAATAATAACAAAAATTATACAATAAATTAAGAACTACACAACAAAAACATAGTGTGAGTCTTAGAGATACAAGAAAATTTTTATCAATATACTTATATTTGATATACCGGTAGTGCTCTTATATAAACTAGGGAATAAGGACATAGTTGAATAAGCCATTTTTTAAATTCTGTTTTAAACCTTTCACCTGTGAGTGATTTTATTTCCTTAGGGAGTGAGTTATTAAATATGGCTCCTCGAACAAATGGACTGTTTGATGTGAATTTTAATCATCTAGGAATTACATGATAATCTATTTTTTGTCTTGTGTTGTAAGTATGAACATCAGAATTAATACACGTTAATTTTGAGTCATTTTTAACCATCAAGACAGTATGATATATATACATTGCATAGACAGTTAATATGTTCTAATTAATAAACAAGCTTTTACATGAAATTCTTGGTGGTTCTTAGTAAAATATCTTTAAAAAAAATACTTCCATAAGATAAGAATAAAATTTAGTTGTAGAATGGTCAGTCCACTAAGTCTTTTCAGTGATACTTATTTACAATATTTAATTATTTATTATTGCTCACCTGATTTGTACACTTCTGCCACTGTGAGCTGCTGAGGGGGCTGACTGTTGTCAGGAGATGTATTATTGCTTGGTGGCTGTTCCAGTACCGAACTGTCCCATGACTCCACCGCACTGTCCACTGATGGCAGCGCTGAACTGTACTGACCCGTAGATAACAATGTGTTCTCACAAGTATCTGAAAGGGGCTCTGTCACCAAAAGAACAATGTTTTAGGGTGGTTTCCATTGATAAACAGAAAAAGGATAGCAGGAAAGAAAGAGTGTGTTAAATTGGTTTACTTTAATTTGCAACATTCATACATAAAGTAGGCTAATCCCAGAAATTATAATATTCCTGGGACAGTAGTGGTATCTCAGATTTTTTGTTATTGTTATTGGTGAGTTTTGTGATGGGGATGTACTGCAACTTAGGCTTGTGTAGGTGTGCAGGAAGTTTGTCTCGAAGGAGTTCTTACACGCCTGTAAATCTAGACATGGACCTGTCACATTTAATTTGTTACAAAAAATGAGGTCAACCAAAGACATATGAATGAACTCTTTAGCACTAGGGCACTGACATCATATAGACAATAAAAAAATTAATGATGATAATAGTAATAATAATAAAGAAGTAAAATAAAATAATAGTAAAATAATACATGAATAAAATAACAATAATAAAATAATCAAACAATAATAAAATAATAAAAAAAAAATTAACAAAATAATTAAATAAATTAAAAATAATAATAAAACATAATAATAGTAATAATAGTAGCAATCATGATAACAACAATGGGAATAATAATGATAACAATAACAACAATAATAGCCATAGTAATAATTAGTATTAATAATATAATAATATTAATAATAAAATAATTATAATAATAATTTTATTTCATTTATTTATTTATTTATTTATAGATGCTAAAGACAATTTTTACAATAATAATAGTACTAATAGTAATAATAATGATCATAATTGATTATATTGATAATCATCATAAATGATTATTATAAATAATAAATAAATAAAATATGATTTAAGTTTTAAGGCTTATCATGATTTAAGGCTTTTTAAGGCTATTTGATACATAACTCACAGCTTTTACATTGAATGCTAATAACATTTTAGCTATTAAGCGTAATTGTTAAGTTTTGGTTAGTCACATGCATTTTAACAAAATAAAATTTTGTTTTTCTTAGAAATATAAATAATTTAAAAAGTTCCATCAAGAATATGATAACAAAAATTTAACACATATAACATTTGTATGAAATAAAACTATAACTTAGTATCTTGAATGTAAACTTGTTCAATGCTTTTTCTACGATACTCAATTTTATGAAGTCATTATTGTATTTACATATCTAATATTATACTTTGTATAATCCAAGGATGAAAATAAATAAATAAATAAACCATAGTTTTAATGTTGCAGTGAATGATTGTTATTGCAATATAAACAGGTGGTTCTATTGGAGGATTAAGTTTCACCAAAGGAATGAGGAATGGTGAGCGAAGACTTATAAACATTTGGGGAAATGTAATAATTATTCCTATTATATACAAAGAACTTGAAATTTAGCTTACTTGATGTGGTTCTTGCAATCTTGAGGGTGATTATGTCCCCTGAACTCTGGAGAAGAGCAATTGCTTCAGATAGAGGCTTTCCTCGTAGTGATTCTCCACTTATGGCTAAAAGCCTGTCCCCTACGTGCAGAGCTCCTGTCTGTTCGGCAAGGCCACCTGAAATACACATATAACATGATAGTGTGAATAAGAGATCAGAATTTTCAGGCTGAGTAAATGAATCTAATAAATAACAAAACTCTTTGTTATATCTGAATCATGGTATTGATATATTATATCTAAGTTGGTACAAGTTACAAAATAGTAGGGCAAAGTAGTGTGACAAAGTAGTGCTTAAAATATCGTATTCCCCGTTCTTCAGTTGTTTTATTCCAGTGCTGCAAGACTGTTCCTTTCAGGTGGACAATGGTCACATTACGATACGGTAATATAAAAAATTAATATGTATTTCAGATAGTTGTAGTCAGTTATGGTTAGTATAAAGAAATTACTCTTTTGGAAACATTAGTTGCTCTCTTCAAGGCAGCTCATGTCCCATTTACTATTTTACTACCCTTTCACTGCTACAGCCATATATATATATATATATATATATATATATGCATCAGCATGCATTAGCATGCTAATGATTCATATATATAATTCAATATATATATATATATAATTGGACTATTCAGCTATAGGGCTTCATATCAACAGATTATGATAATGGAAGTTTTGTCCATTTTCTCTGACACATCTTCAGAAATCATCATGCATATGCATTACTTTCTGCGTTAATTTATTTTTTGAATTTCTCCAGTAAATGAAAATTTATTTCCAAAAAAAGTTTTCAATCATGGTGCAAGACAGCTGCACTGATTCTAAATGAAAAAGTGCACATAATAAACCTGCTGATACAGAATATTCCTGTGGATTGGATGGATTGGCAGGAAACAAATTTTATTAGAAGACTTTTTGCTTGGTATAACATTTTGTTTTTAATGAAAGTTGGTATATTTCAGTGTTAATATTGTGTAATATTTCATATTACAAGGGAAAGGCTGAGACTATCAAAATAAATTCCATATTTATTTATTTTCTGGTGTCAGTCATAATGAGACGTACCTTCAGTCAGCCCCGATATTGTAATTGGTTCAAATGGTTCCTCCGAGCCTGCTATTGTAATACCCAGAGGCCCACCATGCCGAGCTAGTTCGACAGTATACACCACAGTACGGCTGTCTGGAACGTCTATCAAAAAACATAAAATAGTTATGTTGACACTGCACATTAATTTCCAAAACTAAGCTACAAAATTTACCATGCAATTGCATATGCGTCAAGGGACATAGCATCTGAAAGCAAAAATTTGAGCAAAATTATGTTCAACAGAATATAATGATTTTCACCTTACATCACTAAACAGGATAAAACTAAGCAAAAGGTGACTGACCTCTATTTACAATGACATGAACACAATATTAAGAGAATAGAGGAGAATACGTTGCACAAAAAGTATGGGAAAAATATAACCAGTTTGATTTTAGGAGGAAAGGATTTGCAAGCAGGTCTTTAAATAAAAAGTTTATTGCCAGTTTAATCAGCTTTAAAATGACAAAATACTGTAGACAGTAATTTCAACACTGAATTAATATAGTACTTTATGGCTATTAATATTCTGCCATAATTGCAAAGAGTATTACCTGAGAATGTGTCATCCTTTTGTATCCTGAGAGTAACAATCTCTGAGGATCCCTGCAGAATTTCCTGTGTATCTTCCAATGAGCACTGGTCTAACCTAAGACTATCAATTGCTAACAGTCGATCTCCTGGCTGAAGAGTTCCTGTCCGATGTGCTACAGATCCTCTCCGAATATCAGAAATAAGTAGTGGTTCCCCAGGTAATCGTGACTTGGAAGCTGTGAATACAAAATCCAGCAAATAACTTAACTACCATTCTCAACACAGGGAAAGCTCCTCACTATTGCTGGCAGTCTTTTTTTCTTTTAAATTTTTATGTGGTGAAATGAAATTCCGTTTATGATTAACGTAAGGATAAGTAATTTTAATTCTGAACACTTAAAATATATTGTATTTTTTCCCCGCTTATTAGTAGAAGAATTCATAATTTTTCAAAGTGGGGGGGGGGGGGGGGAATTTAATACTGCATAAACTTTCAGGTACTCTCTTGAAGAAGGAAAGAAAGAAAAAAAGCAGCATTTTTTTGTTATAGGCCTAATTCTTTTCTACTGGGGTAACTGTATTTCTAATGATAGCTGGGGAAATTTTATTGAGACAAACAATTTTTTTCTATCTATCTATCTTGAGGGTTTCCTCAATTCAGAGGCTTTCCTCCAGCCAAACAATACAAATTATAGTTAAATAAACAAAGTTTTGATGTTAACACATCATATTGAAATCTATTTTTTTCTTCTTGCATTTTTGGACGGAACAGTCTTTAGTGGCAAAGTAAGTTAATGGTTCCGCATGACATCAATAGTTGTACCAATGTCTCTTGCATTTCAACTGAATAGGAATTTATTGCAATGAGACCAAACAATAGAAAGAAAAAACATTGCACTGACCTGTAATAGTAATGCCAAGTCCACTGCCTCTTCTAGCCAGCTTTACAGAGAAAATGCCACTAGATGGAACAACTGCATCTGCCACATCAAACTCAACATGTAGAGTGAGTAACCTTACTCCATCTGGACCTTCTAGGAGCTGCGTCACATCCTCAGCAGTCAAACCATCTAGTGCCACAGTCTTATGATTTACTGAGAGGACGCGATCTCCAATTTGAAGGCAGCCACACCTGAAAAATTTAGTGTGCTGATTATATACCAGAGTTTTTTTTTATCTTTACAGTGACTTTCAATTAATTAAAAATTTATGTTGAGAATTCAAGAAAGAATAAAGGGATAGGATGGGAGGGGAGGGGAGAAGTGCAAGATGATAAAAAATTAAATGAAGGATAAGAAGAGGTAGAAGAAGAGTGTCTTTGCTTATTATGAATTGCATGGATTATTACAGGTAAATCTTTAATTTTTTATGACCCAAGGTTTCTTAAAAGTGGCCAGTTTAAAACTTTAATATGAACTCCTTCCGACAGTGAAGTAATGCATTTTATAATATACCGGTACTTAGAATCATTTTTATATCCATATATTAAGTAACAACATTGTTATAATAACTGTAATTAGTGTCCATTTGAAGCTTACCTATCAGCTGGCCCTCCTGGATCTATATTACTGATGACTATCGCAGGAGTGTCAGAATTTGCAGTTACAACAGAAAGTCCATATCCTTGGTGATCCGGCTGCAACGTGACATGCAGCGTCTCTGTATGGCACAACACTCCCCCAGTATAACTTCCAGGAAGAGATGCTAGAAGACATGATGTAATGCATTCTTTAGTATTGGCTTATGAATATGCATTCACAGTACTAGCCGTTCAGCAGTAACTTAGGCATTTGCATCACTAGACATAATGAATCTTACAGCTTTACTTCTTACTATGCAGTGGTTGGATGGCAGGAAAGATAATATATAAAAATAGTGCAGCAGTTGAATTATTATTATTATTATTATTTTTTTTTTTTTTATTTTTTTTTATTTTTTTGCAAAGCACAACATATCTCTACATTCGAATAGGAACTAATAATGATTTCACAATCTTTGTACAGCAATTATTTTAAAAATCAGCATGAGCCCAGGAATGTTTTAAAAATCAACTTGCACATTATGAATTTCTACAAGAAATGTGCAGAATGCATAAAATAGTTAAATTATAGTAGATTTAGAGGTACTGTCAAAAACTCAAAAGTATACTTGGAATTGATTCAGAGTAATTTCATAACAGTCATAGAGACTATAGTATCTGATTCTTTTGGAATCATTCACCACCATATTTATGGAAATATACGGCACTGAATATTTTTTAGCATGTACATACTATATCACCGAAAATAAATCTGATGTGGAACTCACATAACTTTCTCTGCCCAGATAAAAGTTTACTTCAGCCCCGAAACGGTTGTATGGTAATATGAGAGTGAGAAATACAATTTTCTGTCAAGACAATACAATCTTATGTAACCGGAATTTCTTTTTCTTCTTATTTGCTCTCCTCCCAGGCATGGTGTGTAGAAGCAATGGAATGCAACATTCGACATCCTCTATGAGCCATAAAAAGCTATCTAGCGTTTTTTGGGAGAATAGTCTGAGTATCATATGTCGTTCTTCCTCATTTCTAATTCTACATACATATTATATAAGGACCTAGAGTTTCAACATCGAAAGTCCTCCAGAAGTTAATTCGATATTACAAAATACAAAACCCAGGCTATGTCGGGCCCTTTAAGCTAGTATATTATATATGACATTCTCTTCATGTAAATTGGTTGTAAAAATGAAGAGAATGTATTACCACATCATATTGCATCCTCAATGGATACATAGCCCAAGTAACATCTGATGTAATTCACTTATGTTAGTTGCTTCACTCTAAGCACTGAGGCTAATACATCTTATCCCTTCATATGCTGATATAGAATAAAAGGCCATAATGCAAAGAGCATGTATTCAGTTGTTTCAACCTGATGCAAAGTTTTATTGTTCACGAGGCAAGACTAAGTTTCTATATATAGTAGGTGGCTTATAACTACCCATCAGAAAATATTTTTGAAAAAGTTTCAAATGGAAGTTATAGCTCCTGTTATAAGCACCCATGTACAAAATTTAAAGAAAATCTTTGGAGCAGTTTTCGATAAAATCGCAAACAAACAAAATTTTCTTCGTATAAAGTCTCCTTAAAAATAAAACAAAGTCATCACCAATCTTCATGTCAAATCCTCAGAAGTTACCTACCTAATCCAAATACAAAATTTTGTTTTCGTTCGACTTTCCGTTCTGTAGCTAGGCTGTTCACAGACATACACACAGACATATTTCTGAAAATAGTATTTCTGGGACTTCAAAATGTCTATTTATATTAAAATCTTTACTTCAAATATGTTAAATCTCTACTTCGAATTTAGGGTCGAACACAATACATCCTCTGCCTATAGTAGGCTAGGGCAGAGGAAGTAAAAAATTATATTACACTGTTAGTTATTCAGTGACCTTCAGGGTTTGAACGGTAAGCTGTGTCTAAGAGCAACAAGCTGTTCCATTATTTTTAATGTTCTTGTTGTAATAAGTAGTTTTCTTTCTTTCTTCTATGCCCTGCACAGTGAAGAAGTTCATGAACTATTCTCCAATATTCAACATAATTAGAAATAAAAAGAAAAAATCTAAATTAAAATATAGATGATTTATGTATAGCGTAGAGCTTTATCACTGGTACTCACTACTAAATTGCGGTATTTTGTTACCTGTTGGAGCGCTTTCAACCGCATGGAGCGGCCATCTTCAGCAACTGACTTCCGTGGTGTTGTTGTTGTTGTTGTTGTTGGGAAGACATTTCTGGATAACTGTATCGTACAGCGCGTGCGATTTGAATTGTAACTGTTCGTTTAGGATGTTGGTGTTGTCTTGTGTGGTGTGTCTGTATATTTCATATTGTTCGAGTGTGTTGAGTGTGTGACCTTTGTGGTTAATGTGTAGGATTTCCATGTCTGTATTGATGTCTGCGTATTCGTGTCCTGTGGTTATTATATGGTTTGCATAGGCAGAGTCTGTGTTTTGTTTGAGAGCTCGTATGTGTTCTGTGTATCGTGTTTTGAAACTTCGGCCTGTTTGTCCTATGTAGAATTTTGGGCAGTCGTTGCATTTTAGTTTGTAGACTCCTGGGTTGTTGTATTTGTTTGTGTGTTGTTTGTTGTCTGTGGGTTGTATTTTGTTGATTGTTTTGTTCTTTGTTCTGAATGCTATTTTGTATCCTTGTTTTCTGAACTGTTGGGCGATTTTCTGTGTATGTGTGTTGAAGTATGTGAGTGTGATGTATTTGTCTTTTTTCTTTTCTGTGTTTTGGTCATTTTTCTTCGTTCTGATTTTGTGTAGTAGGTTGTCAATGACTGTGTGGTTGTAGCCATTGGTAATGGCTAAGTGTTTTATGGTGTTAAGTTCTTCTTTGTGGTCTTCAGCGGATAGTGGTGTGTTCGATAAAAGTCACGGAAGTCAGTTGCTGAAGATGGCCGCTCCATGCGGTTGAAAGCGCTCCAACAGGTAACAAAATACCGCAATTTAGTAGTGAGTACCAGTGATAAAGCTCTACGCTATACATAAATCATTAAGATTATCGCTACAGAATGGACAAAACTCAAGAATAAAATATAGAAGTTAAGTTAGTTTAAATTTTGATAAAAAACCACAATTGAATTATCTATTAAAATACATGATTATTATCAGTGTATAAAGATTTCCATATGCAAGAAATCTTCATTGTGTTCAAATCAGCATAACAACTTCAATAAACAAAATTAGTTATATGTATTCAACAAAATATGAAGACTTTCCTGCTCGTAAAATCACAACTCTTTTTTGGACAACCTAACCAGATGTGATGGCTAGAATGCATCTCTTCAACACAATATAACATACATCCTATGGACTTTTATGGCACTTTAATTCATTCAAATAATTATAGAATTGAAATCATTACAGAAGTGGTTAGGCCTACTCTATAATACAGTCGAAAATATTACAGAATGACTAGTTCTTTACATGCACACCTGCACTCAATCTAGGAGCCATTTTGAAATGCTCTTTCATGTGCAAGAGATTGAGTGTACATTTTAAAACAAATGGAATTGGGCCAAAGTAAAGACACATTTTCATACCTGTATCATGACAGCTAGTACTATTGCTGTCTCCTTTTCCAGCCCTAGGAAGCCTCGGGTGGTGGTGTTGATGATGGTGATGTCTGCTACGGTGTCTTGAATTAAGCGTACTGAACCCAGAAGGGCTTGGGCTTGAGGAATGAAGTCCTCCTGTTGTACATTTGGGTCCAAGGAAACCTTGAATAGATTAGTCGGTCATTCAGAATATTTTTTTAATAACTGATGTATACAGGCAGATATACCAAAAAGATTGACCATATTTCAGGAGTGTATGAAGGAGATACTTTTTAATAGGAATCAAAGTCTCCATGATGACTTACTCTTGAACTACCGTATTTACCCGAATATAAGCTGCCCCTGAATTTAAGCCTTTTTAGCACAAAACTAAAGAAAAAATTAAATTAACCCCAAAGTAAATAATAAATGCCTCATTTTCATAACATCAAACTAATACATTTCTTAGCTGAAATAGGCCTAAAATAAGAAATAGAAAGTATCAATTGACTCAAATTATGAAATTATAATTTTGTTTCATCAAACGTTATAAAACTAACAGAAAATAAAAAGAAATCACTAGGCTTACTTTACACTTCATATTATGATTATCAAATTTTTCTATTTTCCATAATTCCACTTTCAGTTACCATCAATTTAAAATTGTCATCATTTGGATTTCTTCATATACAGACAACTCATAGTACATGCATATTCTGTAGTATTGCTATAAAAAATAACAAAATATGCAAAAGACATATCATAAAATGAACATCACTCAGTTTTCTGCATTTTCTACGATGCTTCAATTAAAATCAATGTATTTTCGATGGTAAATCAATTAATATATTGATATGCTTGGAGATTTGAGACAATCTATAGGTGGCAGTGCTTGGAAGAGGGAAACTGACCGCGGTAGATCAACCAGCTATGTTGTGTACATTTTTACCATTACTGCCTAAAAACACTTGTACGTGAATTTAAGCCACAGGCATATTTTGCTGGGCTTAATCTAGGCAAAAAAATGTGACATATTTGGATAAATACGGTATATTGAAGTTAGTTCTTTGACTAGGTATTGTACAACACAAACAGTGTGCTTAACTGTTAGTTGAAACACTAATCATACTGCACCCAAATAAGTCAATCTAATAATTAATCTAAATGGTAACAAATCTTCCTCTTTTTTATCACTGAATTTAACCTTCTCCATACCATGCAAGGCACATGTGTACCCCTGTCTTAAGGCTAGTTTACACAACAAAAGTAGGTTTCGTAACTGAGTTTCGCAACTGTTTTTTACTTGAATACGCAAGCGCTAGATGTACTAGCAACAATGAGTTACGACACTACGCAGTTTCGGCTGATTCCAACTTTTCACGAAGCTATAATAGTAATTTTGAGATTATACGCTTATTTAGCTTGTTCGCATTTCGTAAAATGAAATGGGGAAGTGAGGAAATTGTGAAATGACTGTATTAATACGTGTTTTAAACGTTTGTATGGGATTTTAACAACTTGAACTTCAGAAATAACATGAAATGTGCGGTTGCATTGGAAAGAAAATGTGTGTAATTAGTTTCACGAAATCACTTTCATGAAAGTGATATATTACACAAATTATCTCTACATTAAATACAGTTTGAAGCTGTAACAAGTTTGCATTATCTGGAGGTACAGGTTTCTGAAAGAAAAATATAACAATGAAACATACCTCTACTACGAACACTGTTCTCAGATAACCTCCAACCACAGTTTATCTGAGAGAGGGGCAGAATTTCCAGGGTGATGTGAGCACTAGCAGTGTTCTTGAGAAGCTGTGTTACCTCACCAGCTGACATGGTTGCTCCATCAACTCGTGTGTCATCCACTGCCAAGATTTGATCACCCACATGAAGGGCTCCACATCTGGAATATAGAAAAGTATAATACATGAACAGCACAGCACAGCACAGTGTACCACTAGAGTCAGCACATTCCAAGGACGTCAACATGGGGGGGGCAAGGATGCCTCCTCTGGACTGCCTTAAGGTCTCCCAAATTTTTAGAGATTAAAGCTGATTCTGCTGCAGAGCCTGCATTTTTAGATGGGATGGTGCTATTGTTTCCACACAGGGAGCATCCCAAAGCAAGGATTTTCCTCTATCTCATGGGATTAAGGTCACTTTGTGAGGATGCTTACATTGGATCTGCTAGTCCTAACAGGTTCCAAAATGATGGGGACTCCAGCTGAGATCAATGCTCTCTTAATAAAATCAGGTAAACTGATGTAACAAAGTGCCAGAATGCTTTTGTTTAATCAGTAAAAAGTTAATTGTAATTATGATGTGCAGAAAATAAGTTATTTTTGTTGTCGATTTCAGAGTTAAGCTGCAGATCGATTTATTAAGCAGGACTTACGGAAGAACAAAAGTCTAGAGTTTGATACTTAACCTTAATTCGAACTCGTATACACTGATATAAGACATTCTTAAAATATGTCAACATTTCACAAAATACACTGGCGAAGAACTCCACTTAATGTATGTAGGCCTAATAAATTTTAAAAAATATATATCTTCTGTAAATAACAGTATTCACCTTGATGAACGAAATAAACATCTGACTAGTGCTAAGGGATGTGTCATGGCTAACTATTGCAAATCTGACTAATGCTAAGGGATGTGTCATCCTTATTTTAAAACAGTAAGCCAACATCCAAAAAATTCTTCTAGTTCAGCTGAAACTTTCCCACCCTGGCCTCCTCTGGCTATGGGTCTGTTTGACCTGGAAGCATATGAGTAAAAGATTGTAACACTATGTGACAGATGGCATGATGGCAACCATCTGCCGATAAAATAATCTGGAAGTAGACTAAACAGTTGTTGAAAAACCTTCCTTCATAGGAGTAGTGCCATGGGGTTTTTAAATACTTATTATAATTTTTCCTTAGGAATAAATCATTTGCTTTTGATGTCTTCCAGTTTAGGTATTTCTAAGTAAAAATCTAAGATGAAACAATATACCAGTTTTGTAATCTGTAAAGGTAAATGGAAAAAATAATGAACCAAAGATAAGCATTGATACACTTCAGGAAATTACTAACCTCTCTGCTATACTGGCAGGCTTTATGCTTTCTATAACAATGACAGTGGATGCTTCCCCTTCTTGTCTTGAGGTGGCGTTCGCCAAGGTAACTCCCAGATCTTTCACTGGAGGCCGTTCTATCTCTACCAGCAGTGGTCCTGTTGCCTGTCGAACTGACTCTAGCACACTCACATCGTACTCAACAGTAAGTACAGTGAATTTTGAGTCTGACTGGTGGAGCACAGTTTGAGCATCAGACAACGAAGCACAATGTAGCGAGTGTCCATCAACTGCTACAAGTCTGTCTCCACTCTTCAAAGAACCTTCTCTGCAACAGATATCCAATTATATTTAACTTGACAATGATATTTAAATAATGTTATAATAGGAGGAGCATTCATCCTGCTTTTCCTGAGATTGTCCTGAGATAGTTTCATTGATTTTTATTGGAGACGCTCAAATGCTCTGAATTTTTGTGATTCCACTTAGCCAGTGTATTTTACACTACATTAATGAAAGTTGCAACAGTGAAAGGCTTGCTCATTGTCAAAACACACTTTAATGGGGTACCATGTGCATTTATGACAAAGTATCAAAAAGAAAATGCACTTCTTGATCAAATACATATAAACCAGTGGCCAGTGACAAAGAGAGCATCTACTTCTGCAGAATAAATTATTATCTACGTCAATAAATAAGAAATTTAAGTACTTTTGGGAAAATTTGTGTGCAGAAGGCAAAGGCAAATTTTAAATATTAACTAAATTTTGTAGATCAAATTGTTGTTCCCTTATTTAACTTAACTGTCCCAGGGTTTTTTCCCCAAAGTGTTTAAAATGTTTCATTTTTATGTAATTATTATATGGACACACTATGTTAAAATGAAATCTGTTCAAGATGGCTTCTGAATAGCATGTAATCATACCACTTTGGGAAATTGTCATTTCTGTGAAGATCAAATGTATTTAACCCATTTAAAGCCCAGTAGCTAATCTGTTCCATTTTGTTCCCACTGCTCTTGCATAAATTGTCACCAAGTTCTGAGTTCAGTATTTTGAGTTTCAAAATTTGGAATGAGTTTTTTTTAAATATTCTTGCACAGACATTATATTCTTCTTTCTGTATCTAAAACAATAATATGTTAATTGTGATCAATAATAAATTTTTTTGTAGATTTTTAACTGATTGGAAATTGAATTAGCATAATAGAGCAATAAGTGATTTATCATTACTAACTTGTCAGCAGGTCCCCCAGGCCTCACATGGGTCACAACAAGTGGCCTTGAGAGAAGAGGGTCGGGGTGGGTTCCTCCTCGCAGTGTGAATCCCAGACTGCCCGCCTCTCTCTCTATTGTAATGTTTGTCACTTTCGTACAAACACATAATGAGTTTTCAGATGCTGAAAAAGAATAACATTTACTGGCAATGACTTTAACAGAAGATCACTTACATATGTCTTGGCAGCTGTTCAAGCACGACATAGGAGGTTTATATATCAAATCTAATACTTTTTTAAACATTTGATAACTATAACATTTTATAGGGTTAAATAAGCTATACAGATTTGTGAAAATGCTCGGTAGGCTGCACCACCCTAAATTTTTGAAAAGGTGCTGTTTGGCCAGCGATTATTATTTTATTAGAAGCTGAAAAATTGCCAAAAGGGGTGAAAGCTGTGGGTACAGATTGAGCTGCAATTTGGGTCAACAGAAACTGGAATCTTTAATGCTAATTTCCAGTGAATTAATGCTGAAAAAAGTTTCAGAAAAGTTTAACCACGATGGCAGTAATAATGACTAAGCAAAAAAAAAGGGCACTATTGAAATCTCTTCTGGTTGTTTAATGTAAATCTACATGTTGGAATCATTTCCTGTGTGTAGTCCTATATATTTTTATTGTATTTCTAAAACAATATACCTGCCATTTTAATCATAGGCTGTAGATATTTTAGCATAAAATAACTCTTCGATCTACTGATAATTTTTCTCACTAAAAATAGAAGAAATCACATCTACTTAAGAGATTCTTGTATCAATAGTACACAAATAAGAATAAAAATCACTCTTCTTCTTTTGTAGTAAACTGTTAGCCCCTCTTCACACTTGGACACAAGTGACTGTGGTCATCAGTTTTGCAGTGAACACACATTGGTCACTTGTGATGGTTACTCTAGTATTGTCAATAGTAGCTACATGATAAAACAATTTGTCATCGCTTTTGTCATCCCAAATGGCAGGTCGACATTTCACTTCACTTATAAAATCTTCAATATTAACCAAATCTAAACTCATGGCTAGATAAGTAGTTTTGCTGAACTTGATTATACAACTGAATTATGTTTATAAAACTTGCATTGTTGGCAATCATAAAGTGTGGTGACTCTCACTTATGTGAACGCTCCAATTAAAAGTAATGCTTCTTTAGTAGTGACCACCAAATGTGTTTGGATTTGACATTGCAGCATCACTTGTGGCTGGGTGGGTCACCACTGTGCTCCAGTATGAAAACTTTAATCCAAACTAATGTATCCCTACCGGTGACCGTCACAAATGACCGTCACAAGTGTCCTAGTGTGAAAAGGCCCTTAATGTGATTAAAAACTTAAATTGACAATCAATTAAAATCACTTATTAAAGAAGCAGGATAACGTAGTGTTAGAATGGAATGGATGGAGATGTCAGTGTTCCCCGGATGCCAGAAATAAATTTTATTCCTAGTCTGATCCTACATTCAACTAACAAGTAGTTGGAAGCAGTGCTTAAATCTAAGGGGAATGCGGGTATACACCACACCCCGACTTAACAAGGGGAACAGCATACCCCCACTATTTAAACCCACTGCTGATTCCTTGACTATGCACCATTTATCTTCATTAATATTTATTAATATCAATAGATGGCCATCAAAATTATAAAATCCAAAGGATTAAATTAATTTTACGGTGGTCCCAAGGCAATATTTAAAAGAACCACCATGGGGTTCAGCATGCTCTTTTCTCCCTGAAGTTAATATACATTCAGTGCTGAAGTTGGGCCACAACGGAACAGAGCGGCACTCTGGGAAGTAAAAATCTACTCTTCATAAACGTAGGGACCAAAAAAGTACATATGAAATCAGCGTATGTTCTGGTAATACTTTTTCAATAAGGAATCATTATTAGGGTCATGATTTCCTGAACTTGTTGCGACAGTTGCCTTGCCTGCAAGGCTTTTGTAAATTCAATTCACAAGTGACGAAGTTGGTTGCATTGGTTTTGTTATTGTGATATCTCCATGTGATTCATGTAAAAAGGTAATTTTACTATAATGTTTGATATAAAATGAAAAATAAGTAAATAATTAACTGCATATAAATTGTTGTGTACACCTAGAAAAATTTCCAACTTCATCACTGTAAATGACTTACATATTTATATAAATATATTTGTATTACCAGCCAATATAGTAAAGTGAAGTGATCCCTACACATGCCATGGAGGCCCAGAGGGTTCCAGGAGGTTGAGGTTCCCACATTTTGGACATTTGGCATGTGAAGGTGGTAAGGTTGTCAGCCTTACGCATCAGCCGCCTTTACCCCGAGGATTGCTCCTGGTACTCATTTCTGTTAGAGGCTGAGTCGACCCAAGGGCCATAGTGCCACCAGGAGGATTAAGCCTTGAAAAACTCTATTGACCTCATCAGGAATCAAAGACAATATAAATATCATAAACAAATGTTTTTAACAATGTTTTTAACAATGTTTTTAACAGTGTTTTAAAAATGTTTTTAAAATATGTGAAAATTTTTAGACTAAGGAAACTTCAAATAGTGTATTAATGTTGAAAATTGATATGAAACTTCATGCCTTAAAGTACCTATGGTACAGGCAGTGAAAGGATAAAAAGGAAAAATAAATTCAAGTAAAATTAATGATGAGCATTAAAGAAGAAAATCGCTTCTGGGGTGACATAGATCTACAATGCTTGTACTTTCAGAGAAATGAGCCCTGTTGGATGAGAAAACAAACACAAGTAGAAAAAATTAAGAAAAGAGTAAATCAAATGCAAAATACTGGCAAATTACTGTTGCCCTCCCTAATGGAGTAACAGTGATGCATTCATAAAAAAGATAATTGGCAAGGGAAAATGGAACAAATCCAAGAATACACTGGCCTAGACTACATCTGTTTGCCACAAACCATGCTCTAATAAGAAACCTTGTAATCCTACAATATCTTAATCTGTGACCAATAAAAATATATTCTGAACTAAAACCAGGTGTGGCAATTAGAATACATTATCTCTGAACAGCTCAATTGAGTACCGGTATTTAGTCTGAAGTTTGTCATTTCTTGCATTTCCTTAAATTCTGCGTTTATTTCTAAAATATTCAGGGAATTTCTCATGGAAACATTTTAAAATTTTGGTTGCAAGAGCAGTAATCATTTTGATTAAAATTAGTTGCAAAGCCTAAAACTAGAGCTCTGAATTAGGCACATAAACTAAAGGAAAGTAGTAATTACTACTAGTAGGCTACCTATTAGTTTTGGACAACCCTTGCAAGGTGTTATATCAATAAGGATGTTTAGTTAGTATAATGACACTGTTTTTATTTATGACAATATTTCAGGTAAAATGCATCCATTTGTAAGTGATTTCATTCAGACAGTGATAAAATCTGTTTATGGGAATAATGAAACAAAAATATATCACAATACAATAAATATACAAGTAAAAAATTATATAAAAATATTATATTAAAATTATATCTAATATAACATTCCAACTTGCTAAGGTCACTCACGATAGCTAGGCAATGGATACTCCAGTTCCAGCACAGCTCTGTCTTCGACACCTCTGAGCAGGCTCACGATCTCGTCATGTTTGAGACGACTCGTGCTGATACCGTTCACTGCTGTGACTCGGTCACCAGCACAAAGAGCATCACATCGCTGAGCTACACTTCCAGGTCTCAGACTACTGATACTTGGACATAGACCCTTATCAACTCCACCTGAAAACATAAAAGAACAGAAATGAATGAAACAGAATATACCTGCAATGGAGGAAAATTAGTGAATTAATTTTATGCACAAACTGTGTGCAGATGTTAAAATTTTAAGTTTTGTTCTTGCGGAAGGGTTAGTCAGTTTGTGGTTCAGTTTGAATCGGAAAATCAGGGCTTCTGAGATGATGTGAGGTTGGACATTGTTACTTTAATGGAATTGTAAGTTCATTAGACTATATTATTACTGAGGCTGTATTTTAAAGATAATCCATTTATTTGTGTCAGAGTGAACCTGAAATATACTTGAAGGTAAATGTATAGTTTTTTACTTATTTTATAGGCAATCGGTATTCAGTGGAGAATTTCTGCAGTTCTTAAAAAGTCCAAAAATTCAAAAATTAACATCTAGCATAATCACATTTTTTAAATTTCCGAGAGTTCATATTTTTAACAAATCCTGTGAATGTAAAAATAAACTTCCTCTTCTCAGATAATTTACTGTTACTTTGTCACCTCGGGAGGGAGGATTTACCAATAGGCCATCCTAGGCCTGGCCTAGGCTAGCATGAATCCTAGGGCCAGGACAAAAACAGATTAAAAGGAGGAACTTATAAAATTTATTTAATATTCTAAGAAGTAAAAGTAACATCATAATATTTAATAAAGTAATTTTATTACTCATTAAAAATAATGTTATTAAAGAAAAAACAAAATGCTTATACTTCTCTTATTTATTAATTACTCAATTTAAAAAGTTATGATTTATCAATATTATAATATATTGAAGACTGCTGCTGGGCTGCCGCATATGGATGTTTTAGGTACCATAATAATTTACAATATGAAACATAAAATGACACACAATTATCAATTATAATAATAATAAATTTAGTCAACATTCATCCCTTAAGGGCCAAGACCTCCTGTTTTACACAGGGATTAGCTCATTTTACCGAATATTAAATTAAGTATAATTTAATATTTGCAAGTATAATTTTTAACTGAAATTATAAATAATAAATTCATAAAATGTCAAATCCATGTATATAAAATCTTATATTTTCATTTTTTGCAGTTAAATTTAAAAATTCAGAAACTTTCAGAAAATTTCAGAAACTGAAAATGGATTATTAACGGTGGGACTGCTAAACTGGGTTGTTTCCGATTCACACTCAGCTGAACCCTGACTTGAGAAATCAATGTGCCTTGTGAATTGTTAACCAATAGTATCTTTTTTCATTTGGTGCTATATTAATAATGGCAAAAATGCATAGTGTATGTGGTGCTATAAACTAAAAGTAAAGAAAGAAAGAAAAATCTGTCGGAAATAATTCTAAAGAAATTCCCTAAATTAAATACTTCCTTAGCAAAAAGAAAGGACTTCAGAGTCCTCTTCAAAATAAAAGCGTATTGTAAAAACTGTTCTCGGGTTTCCAGTCGGGTAGTAAGCGAATTCAATTTTGAGCTTTCGGCGACTGTCTACGTCGTCATCTTCGGAGAACCCGAGAAGAGTTTTTACATTGTATTCGTCGGGAGAACCTTCAAAGTTTTGAAATTCACGACCTTAAATTACAGCTAAAAGCAAGTTCTTTTTCATGTAATAGCCAGGTGCTTCTTTGTTGCTCATGAATAAATCAATGTAAATCTATTGTATTTGTAATTTCACTGTAGAGGCTACATTGGCACCAAAAACGATTTTGTTGCGAAAAATTCACTACAAAAGTTCTATGGCTAGTAAAATAATGTTTCTAAAATAATTTAATTACTTGCGAGATTGCAGTATTTATTTATTAACCACAGAGCAAAAAATGTAATAGGCCCTATATGAATTTAGGTCCGATTTCTGTCAAAATCAACCCCCTGAAATACCCGTGTAGTATTTGGATAGGGTTCATTGTTCTTTTATTCGTCTCGGAAATCATTACCTATTTTATTGTAAATTATGTTTTTCACGCTATAAAATTCTTCAGAAGTCCAATCATATCGTAACCATAGGCGTAACCAGGCCGACCATATGGGAGGGGTTATAAAGGAATACTCCCCAGGGAGGGGGGGGGGTTTCGGGGGCCCTCCCCCGGAAAATTTTAAAAATTAAGATGCAAAATAACAAGTTTTAAGCTTCCGGGGGTCCTCCCCCGGAAAATTTTAAAAATTAAGACGCAAAATAACAAGTTTTAAGCTTACCCCCGGAAAATTTTAAAAATTAAGACGCAAAATAACGAGTTTTAAGCTTCCCACGCTTTATACATGTATTAAGTAATTTATGGGCAGACTTAAAAAAATTATATAATTTTCCTTTTTTTAATCAATGGGGGGGGGGGTTCAAACCCCCAAAACCCCCCCTCGGTACGCCTATGATCGTAACTGTTATGTATTCAGGCATCATCAATTTCCTCTTACACATTCTTTTACTTTCCCGTTTCTCGGGGACAATCCCTCGATTTATCTTTCTGTCCCTGGACCAAATTTGTCTCCGGATTTGTTTTAATCTCCCTGAACTTATAATATCTGAAAAATTAGGGTAATTCCGGGAGAGACGGCCATGCGGGGGAGACGACCAATCGCTCTGATTTCAAGGCCGATAAACATATTTGAACGTAACTTGGTAGGCGGCAAGCTTTTGATACTAAGAGTCGATTGTTGAACACCTGCGTTGTTTATATTTAGAAATCCGCGATTTATTTAACATTACTGTTTTCTAACTGGCCATTTATATTTTGTATGTTGAATGAAATAAGCAGAAGTCCGACATTATTACTAACAGTTAAACGATACTCACTGTGTGAGGTAAGTGAACCTTATAATTATTCCACTTGTATTACGTGTTCTGTTCTAAACTTTTCAATTTTTAACTACTGGGTATGGCCATCTCACCTTTACAAATAGGAGAGATGGCCCACTTCTTTTCCGGGAGAGTTGGCCAACAACTTACGAGACATATTTTCAAGATCTTCTGATTTTTTCTAACGCGAAATTAAAAAATTGTCACTTAAGACTAATTTCCATCGCTTCTCAATTACTTATTTATTTTTATTGCTAGGGAAATGACATAAACGAACATATTAATACGTATACCTTAATGAAACAATTTTGAAAATCCAATCCGGAAAGAAGTATGTAAATAGAGACGACTTTGACAGTGTACCCCCAGTGGCGTAGGAAGGGGGGTGCGGGCCGCCCCGGGTTCCATCACTTGGGGGGTGACAAAATAAAAATGTGTCTTTGTAAGTAAAAAATCGCTCAAGGGAATTTAAATAGAATAATAATATTATTTAAAAGAATTAAATAAGATTAACTTTCTACAAGTCAACATGCGTATTGAAAATTCTTTTAGTTTTAAATTCAGTCAAGAAATGTAATAAAACGCGGCTGAACTGGCCGCTGTGTTGATACGAACAATAATATTATGGTTAGGGGGAGGGGTGTTTATTTCTGCCGATGCTTGTCTCTGCAGTTTTATTAATTTAAATGAGAACTTCAACAATCGGTGATATTTTATATATTTTATATCACTCAAGCTGCAACCAATTCTACCCGCTGCGGCAGTCATGACTTTGACGAAAATAAACTTCGAATGTGAGTTGACTCCGAAGTCTCCTTCAATATAGATTTTGAACTGGGATGTGCGCATATTTAAGAATAGATTATTAATAATACAGTTCCGTAAAATAATTACATTACTTGTTTATGAAATTTATTAGGATTAACCTATAAAAAATTATGTATAAATTTAGGCATGCCAGACGTCCCGGTTTCAGACAAAATCCCGGTGTCCCGGCCGGTTTACTTCACGTCCCGGTAAAATTAAATTTGATTTTCTAGATGACCAAAAAAGTCTAAAAAATAATAACTAAGAAGGATTATTTAGGATAATTACTTTGTCATTTATTTCTGTACTGTATGAAAAGTGAAAACAGTGGAAGCAAGAAAAGACTACCAGAAATGTGATTATTTCATTGAAGAAAAATGGCTCAGGCTGTTTGGTCACTTCAAGGAGAATCACATAGCAGCCCCCAATCTGATCAAGATTGTTGAGTATGCCTTCCGCGTACCTGCGACATCAGCACCAGTTGAGAGAGTATTTTCTTCGATGAACAACGAATGGACTGATGATAGGGGTTTGATGAAGGAATCTACGCTTAAAGACTTGATGACATGTAAAATTAATATCGGATTAGCTTGTGAAGATTTTTACAACAAGATTAAAACAAAACAAAAAAACTTTCTAAAAAAAGTCCTAGCCAATGAAATGTACATGTAAATATTGTTCAAATTTTTATTCCTCATTCAAAGTCTTTCTTCTTATTTAAGTAAATTTTAAATATTAACATGTTAGAAATAAAATGTTTTAATTTATATGCTTATGCTATTTATTATTACACCTAGTTTAGGTTCCTAATCAGTAACTATTTATTCATAGCATTGAGAATAAACTACCCTCTAAAACATTATAAAAACCCGAACAAGGGTGTGTACCCTTGAATATCCGCGACGCTGGGGGGCATTCCGGTGTCCCGGTTGAGCATTTCAGAAATCTTGCAAGCCTATGTATAATTCACATAACTTCCTCTGCCCAAATAAAAGTTAGCCTCCCCTTAAAAATAAGAGAAAGTTGTCGCCAATCTTGGTGTCATATCCCCAAAAGGTACCTAACCCAAATACAAAATTTTGTTTTCGTACGATTTTCCGTTGCAAGAGGCCGTATTGCAAAGAGCGCGTATTCAGAGTGGGTGACTTATAACTACCCTTCAGAGAATTATTTCGAAAAAGTGTTTCAAATAAAAGTTTTAGCTCTTAGTATAAGCAACCCCCGTGCAAAATTAAAAGAAAATCGTTAGAGCCGTTTCCGATAAAATTTTCTTTATGTAAAAATAAGGAAAACTTGTTTCCAATCTTCGGTTCACATCTTGAAAGGTATCTGACATAAATACAAAATTTTATCGTTTTATCAAAATTCATTTTTTAAAAAAGTTCGAGATTTCGCTTGGAAAAGAAAATATAAAAATATAAAAAATAAAAATTTGCACAATTTCGGGAGAGTATTGTGGCCTAGATGTTCGCTTTATTAACGGTAATACCCTCAGTCTGTCGCTCACGAAAACAATGTATACCTGTCTGTCTATAACGTACTTTAGATTAATAATAATAATAATAGCATTTATTGTCGTTTAACTGTACAATGTACAATGTACAGCATAATGTGCTTGATATGTATGTCTTTCCTTAATCCTAACAAAATTGACTGAATTAGGTTAACTATGTCTTATATTCACCTTTGGTAGCACTGGTTACAACATGGCAATAACATGGTAACTCGTATCGCTTTATGGATGGTTGATTCATAGTATACCATAATTTCGGAGCTTAGTTTTGTTCTTATATAACAATGTAATTATTACTAATTTTGCATAATCCGTCGAGTTTACGACTTAGGCCTACATCAGATAAATTCGATGCAGCTGCATTTATCGACAAACTCTTAAACTCTCGTGGGATTACCTTTGACTATCCAAAAAATAACACTTGGAACTGTTCCAACTTTTAATAATTTAAATGGGAGGGGGGGGGTGACAAGAAATTTTCCGCACCGGGTACCACATAAGCTTGCTACGCCACTGTGTACCCCTAATTAAATACATTATTAAATTCATTTTCAAAATTATTTATGTGCTTAAAAAGTGGATTGGACTCATGCTTCTATGTCAAAGGTGGCTCCATAATATTGTATTATTTTTCATATTTACGTTTTCCTGTCATCAACTAACAAAGTCGAAAGATGGAGATAAATGGTATGATGGTATGATGGAGATAGATGGTATGCCCTTCCCCGCCATTCGTGCAGTAGTGGCATGCAGTAGAGTTTAGTTATCTTTTCAGAAATGTATCAGAACATTTCAGTTACTCAGAATTGATTCTGTTTTCCAAAATATGTTTATTTTTACGTTGTGATAACTTATTTGGCACTTAAGTTTATTTTATTTGTACATATTTATTAGAGAAGAGCTAACTAGTCTTTCTACTTTTTTACCTGTACTTTCTACCTTCGAAAACTGTCCCTATGTCCTATGGCAATCTCCCCCTGACACCTCGGGTGAGATGGCCAACGCACCATTTTTTTAAATGTTGGGATTTCTAACTCTAAATTACTTTTTTTCTCCATAAAAAATTGTGCTATGAGAATGTGACATCCAAGGACCTAATTGAACATTTTGCACACGAATTATCTTGAAAATCCTTTAAGTTATTAAGCATTAAAAAAAGCATAGCCATCTCACCCGGATTTACCCTATTTCGGAACCTAATAATTAACCATTGTGTTATATTGGAAAGTCTCAGGGAGTGATGTCTCCGTGAGTGAAGAACAGCAATCATCCTCCTCACCCAAAATAAGGAAGACAAATTCAAAACAGCAGAGTGATGACAAACAACTAATAAATTATTCTGAAAGGAAAAACACCTCAAAACGTCAACCTGACGAAATCGATCATCTTTTCATGAGCTACGCTGCAACATTTAAGCCGGTTGTCGACCAAGAGCTAAGCTAAGTTAGTTTAGCTTAGCTTACATTCAGTGCGGGATTTCATATGTAGTTGTGCTGACAAAACTACATATGCAATCCGACAAAACTACATATGCAATCCGGCACAACTATATATGAAATCCCTCACTGTACGTGAGCTAAGCTAAGATAAGTTAGCTTAGCTCTTGGTCGACAACCGGCATTTAGCGTTTTTCGCCGAGGAGACAGGCCAATCTGAAAATACAGTTAGCTAATCTATTTGCTAAGGCTGAACTAGAAGAAATGGATTATAATAATTCATATTCTTCGAGTACTTAATGTTGGAGTTAACTGGACTCATATAATAGATACTACCATCTGTGTAAGGAACTATACTTTGGTCAGAGTCTTTTGAGACAGTGGAATGGACAGATATCTTCCGTTCTAGAACCAGTCCTAAAGTAAACAGTGAAGCCTGTGTCACTCTTACATAGATACGAGTAATGTGCTAGAGACAGACAGACTTACTTGTTTACTTTAGAGCCGGTTCTAGGGCGGACAATATCTATCTATTCCGCTGTCTCAAAAAAGACTGACCAAATTATATTTGAGGGGTCTATTAGCAAACCCCCCCCCCCAATCCTGCCATCTGCCTAAGGTAGATGACGCAGCGGTCGGGTGGTAGGCCAAGTCTGTCCAGGGATGTAGTGACATGGAGTTTAGTTTATTAGCAAACCCGGCAATCTCCATAAAAGATAGAGACACTAACTTCTAATGAAAGTTTAATGCATTTCCTGGTATTGCAACATATAGGAATACATTAAATAAATAGTCACTATTTTCATATTTCAAATTTGGTGTAAAAATATAGGAATACATTAAATAAATTGTATTTAATGTATAAGTTGCAAATCTGAGTTCATCCTTTATGAGGGAACTCAGAATTGTAACATACACACTAAATATGTAATAGGAAATACATAAAAAATTTAATAAGAAGTTAACCTCTCTAACTTTTATCAGAATGAAGATTGCCGGGTTCGCTAATAGACCCCTTATTTTAACTACAGAGAGCTGATCCTCCTGCATTACAAATTATCGTCAATCAAAACACCACAAGTGACATATATGAAGATGCAGCTAAATATTTAGCTGAGCAATAAATTGCAAATCCCTTTACTTCACGTCAATTGTGTTAGCTAGCCAATCTAAGCATTCCATTTTGTGACATAATATAATTTCTTATATTGATTTTTTTATAATTTGTACTGAAAATAAATTGTGAATATAACAATATTTTCATTATTTTCAATAACTTCCCTCAAATTGAAAGCCTTTCTTTTGCAGGAATAGGCCTCCTCCGGGTTGTTGTGAATTTCTTGATAGACTGTTCCAGTAGATTATATAAAATTTTGAAACACTGAAAAAAACTATCTTCAAAACACTCTAATTCTAGACATAATTTGTGACATTCGTCTAATTGTTCTCGTTGCAAATTTATTTCGTGAATCCACTTCCGCCTCTTGGACTATCTCATAAGAACATAAGGCTAATATTTCCTTTTCCTCAGAACAGCACCACCATATTTGTATATATTTCTCTTCTACTGATAATAATCAAGTGGCCTTTCTAGTTGCCCGCACGCCCCAATGAGTACGACGTCTTCAGGTCGCAGCCCGCCTTGGGTTTCATGACGTCCTGCCCGTAACCGAAGTCCGCATTCTGTGTGCCAAACTTTAGTAGTATTTTACTACGCTAATGATACACTAAAAATATGTCGTTAGTAATTCACAGACTGTGATAATGAATAATGATTTTCAATACGTAAAGAGAAACTGAAAGTTACTATCCGATGTTTGTGCTGGTTTAGAACTTTAAAAAATGTCCAGAAGGCCTATTAATTATTTCGTTTTTATGTTAAAGACAAACTGCTACACATTGTCGGAAGTTTAGTCTAATTAAACCGTCCAATCCTATCAAAAATTATTTCTTTAAGGGATACGCTATTGAGTTTCGGTAAAAAAAAAGTCACTATTTTTATATTTCAAATTTGGTATAAAAAATATATGGTTTGGTGGGGACTACATTAGTTAAATGAAACTTGCAGCTGTGGACGCAGGTATTTTGTGTTTTTATTGAAAGTTTTATATTTATAGTTATTATAATTAGTATTATTATTCGTTAGTAAAGTAATTTGGGTAACAGAAGGCTGCTATTATCAAGCAAGAAGCTTCTAGTAAGGTTAGAAATTCAGTTCACACGATATAAGAATTTTTTATATTCAGTAAGCACTTCATAATCTTAAAAGTGTTCTTACCGCAGAACATATTTTTACGTTTTAACTTACTGATAACAGTCATGAAACTGTGCATGCATACTCACAAGAGATGTGTTCATGAAACGATACATTCATTTAAACATATTTTTAAATGAGATGTGATTTTTTTAAATTGAATAATGAGATTAAATGAAAAAATTACTAGGCAGGTAGGTCCACCAGATCACATGCGATCCCTAGTGATTCAGTAAGGATTTTCTAGGCAGACTACTGCCAGCCAATTTTACTCGAACTGTATTTTCCTATGAATGGTCTTTCTTGTAACTATTCCTCCATTTGGCTCTGTCTTTGATCACGTTTAACACTTCTCTCAACTTCAGATTGGTAGTATTGTATATTTCTGCATGCCATCTTATTCGTCTTCTTCCCCTTCCTCTCTTTCCTTCCATTATGTCCAGTATTATGCATTTCTCTAATTCATTAAATTTTCTCATTACATGATCAAAATATTTTAACTTTCCTTTCACAATTAGTGTTTCAAGTGTCAAATCAGGTTTAATCTCTTTTAAAATTGCAAAATGTAAAAAAGTGTATTTTTACCAATGAATTCCTTTGACCAGATACAAACTCACGCACCATTCCATATTGGGAAACTTAGCTTCTTTTAAACTTGTAAGAGATTTATTATCTTTAGGCTATGTGTAACGAAGAAAAATAAATACTAAAATTAAACAAAAACTAAATAAAAAATGATGGGCACATTTTTAATGCAAACATTTTAAAATAAATGTATTTTAACAGTATCTACTTCATATGCAAATTTCATTAGGATAAATAGAAAACTTCATAAACAAAAAGCTCAGCGTCTATTTAAATTATCTAGGATTCTTGAAAAATTTGGTAACCTTAAGTATAGGCTATTTGTTCCAAGTTCACAGATTATCTCAGATTGTGCTAATGGAGCAGCTCTAATCAACAGGATACTCGTGTTCATCTCAAGTGATATTCATGCATTTCCAGATTGCAGGGGATCATCGCTAATGTACAACATGGACTGAATTCTGGACGGGAGCCAGGACAAACTGGCCACATGGTATAGTGCTGACTAGTTAACATTCCATGCAGGATACTTAACTTGCGTATTTTTTGCATATTTCCAAAGGAATGTACTTCCTTACACTGACAAAATACAAATGTCACATTTCTGAATACAAACAGTCATGAAGCATGTGAACGTATGGTTTCCTTCCGTTTCATGGTTTTCACACTGGAATTCTGCAATGCATGCTTGGTCCCTGGATTTTTAATTTATCGATATTTAAAATAAAATATTACATAGTCTGCTAAGCATATTCTCCCAAGAGTAGAATTGCTTTAAAAAATGCTTTAGGAGGAATATTTGATTGTACCTTTGATTGCGTATATTAGGGTTACCAGATTATTTTATTAAAATGTACATTAGTGATCTAAAATGCAGAACATTCACAAAAAACGTAGGAAATTACAGAAAAATGTTAAAGGTATAAAAACTAAAATTCCAAACTAAATTACTGTTCAAGAGTACCGGTATATGTATAGGAACTTTGCCACCAATTTATTAAACGATTTTTGTAAAAGTGAACGCTTGACATAAACATAAAAGGGAACTCAGAAGCTAGAAACCCCATAGCCACTGCCTTAGAAGGCAGTGCCATAGCTATTAAGTGCATCCTTGCAAAAGAAAACACTATTGGTAGACACATGAAAAAAAATATGATGTGAAATGCGTAAAATTCTCTCTCTTAGTATAATGTAGATTTCGTTTACCAAGAAATTATTTTCTAGCTTCTATTACCTAAAAACCGTTGTTGCAATCGCTTTTTGCAAGCAGCCATGATAAAGTTCTGTGTGTACACGGCTTAACCTGTAATATTTTAAATTTCAGGCCATTCATTCTAGTGTAGTACATTATTACTTAGAAATCTATTACTATCGGACAAACCGTGTTTTCATTTTTAGATTATGGCAGATTGTCAAAGCTACATTTACAAAGTAAATTAGGTAATTTATTATAGGCGGATGTGATGTTAGAACTATTGATCTTGGTTCCCTTCGCAACCCCCTTATCCGCATTCATACAAGATCTGCACCTAGTGGGCTACCATTACCATTACACCTCAACAATATAATATAAGTTACGAACCGAAACAGCAAGTCCTTCAGATTCTACTCAACCATCTAAAAAAAATGCAAGATGAAACTTTGAAGACCCATAGCAATAAAGCATAATGTTTACTATGCTGTCCGAATAATTATTATTAATAATAAAATTATCATGAGACAAGCATAACGAAACAAAGTGCAGGTGAAAACCTTATACTCGAACGGTATAAGGTCATGTCACCAACGCAACGCCGTCGTAAAATAAAACACAACAACTCTTGATCATGAAGTATCCTATAGTTAACAACAATGAACTCCTTAGTTGCTAGTGAACGAGAATGCTTGATTGACTGATGTAGATTAAACCGTAGCATCAGTATTGCGATAATCTAAACTGAAGAAAGTTCTAGGCTATCTAGAAAAAGTTTGCCGCTTTTAGAAATGATGTAAGTAAAAATTATCTAAAATATATTATGTTATTCGACTTCTCGCAGTAGGCCTACAATTTATTTCCGGGGCTGCCACGAAGATAATTAGATCGAGACAGAAACAACTACGTTATGAAAATCGTGCTTACGCAAAATTAGCTTTCTTAACTGGTAACCTATATATATAATAATAATATTTATGGGTTTAGTTTCCCACTCTACTGGATTTCCACACGCGATGTTCGGCGTTGGTATGCGGGCTCTGGCTTGCAGACCAACACTCCCATTGGCTCACAACGACCTTGCATGTCATTGGTCTGTTCCATGCGGTCCTGCAACCTCTACATAAAGCTAAATAATGCAAAACACTAACCACATTAGTTAAGTGCGCGAGCGGAGGCGGCAGCCGAAGCGAAGCGCCCTTGCATTTTCGAATAATGTACGATACACTGTTTGTCGGTTTCGAAAATGTGGCATATTATATCTTCCGGAGGGTTGTCTGACCATTATCACGTTGGCAGCTGATTCCAGCACCACGTGACCCATCGGCTTCTTCCCAGCATGCACCTGCGCTGTTTGTAGCAGCTGATTCTGTATTATTGTGATTCCATTCTGAGCGCCATTTAGGTTAGTTTTTTGTGAACTTCTTACCGATTTTACCCATATTTAAAATATTCTTAGAAACAAAAGGTGCCCTTATATGGATCCTAAAACTTCTGGAGAATAATAAAACATGAAATTTCTCCGTTTTTCGTGTGTAAAGAAAAAATTAACGAATCCAGTAGAATGTGAAACTAACCCCATATTTATTATTATTATTATTATTATTATTATTATTATTATTATTATTATTATTATTATTATTATAAGCATCATCATGAAATTTGTTAATATGTTATTTGCTTCCTATATTATTTAGGGTATGGCTGGGAGTCATCGGTACCTCAAAATGGAGGTATTCCTGACAGGTCTCCAAAGTGGTTTTACTAAATTCCCATGCTATCTATGCCTCTGGAATAGCAGGATATCATAGCACTCTACTCTAGCCAATATTGGCCACAGCGAATAGAATTCTCTGTAGGAAAAGGTAACAATAGGTGAGAACCCCTGAAAGGTGCTGATGCCACCACTCCACATCAAATTAGGGCTTCTCAAGCAGTTCTTGAAAGCCCTACATAAAGAATGAGTAGCCCTTAAGTACGAGGGAGAATCAAATGAAAACCGCAATTAATTTTTTCTCACTATTTTACTGCAGGAAGAATGCTTGCTTGCACATATTTTTTCTACATAGTCCCCTCCCAGTTCAATGCACTTGTGCCATCGGATAAGAAGTGCTTTGATACCGCGTGAGAAAAATTATTTTGGTTGAAGCTGTAGCCACTTGTGCACCTCCGATTGGACTTCATCAGACTTGAACTTCTGCCCTCCAAGGTGCTTCTTGAATGGACCAAACATATGGAAATCTGATGGTGACAAATCTGGCGAGTATGGCGGATGTGGGAGGCACTTGAAGCGAATGTCATCTATGGTTTTCATGGTTGCACAAGCAGAATGAGGATGGTCGTTATCATGTTGAAGCAAAACACCAGCACTCAGCAATCCCCTTCGCTTTGGCACCATCAGACTTCCACATCTTTGGTCCATAAAAGGAGCACCTTGGAGGGCAAAGTTCAATTCTGATTAAGACGTCCAATCGGAGGTGCACGAGTGGCTACAACGTCAACCAAAATAATTTTTCTCACGCTGTATCGAAGCACTTCTTATCCGATGGCGTAAATGTATTGAACTGGGAGGGGACTGTGGAAAAATAATGTACAAGCAAGCATTCTTCCTGCAGTAAAATAGTAAAAAAAGTAATAGCGGTTTTCATTTGATTCTCCTTTGTACCTACAAGACTTGTTCTCTAAGCTGAGGCAAAGATTTCAACAAGTGTAATTGTTAGACCACAGATGGAGAAAATATTGGAATGTAAAGAATTTGCCAAGATTCTTTCTAAAACCGAAAGCTGCTTAGAGTAGCTTTGTTGCAGTTGTTAATGTGTTTCTGGAAAATCACAAGGCTGAAAACTATGCACAATTAGTTTGAACTGTGGTAAAGAGCTATGGCAAAATGGAATGCAAAATGCCCTTGAAATCCTTATTCTTGATGCACATCTGACAAAAATTCAAATAAAACATGGACGCATTTTCAGAAGAACTAGACAAACGCCTCCACCAGAACATACTGGGTTTTGAATTTCGCTATCAAGGAGAGTATAACACATGTGTGTGTGTGAATGTAATATGCCTCCACTTATATAAATAAAGTTTAATTTTTTAAGAAGTACAATGAGTGAATTTAGTATGATAATTAAAATTCTTCATTTCAAACAATGCAAAGTACTGGCCACAAAAGCAAAGTTTGTGGGGAATAATAGTAATTTTCTCAAGTTCTTAGGCATAAGCAATCAAGGAATAACTATTATTACCAAAGAACGAAACGCATGTTGCATCAGTAAAATTAATGCATAAATTAAATTTGATTATTTGTTTCATTTTATTTTATTATAATAAACAGTAATCTTAAGCTCACTGTCATCATAAAAACTGCGGCAACATTGCAGGTTATACATAGTAACTCCACAGGAAATAAATAAATAAATAAAAGAAAAAACTCTATGTTGTCGTTGGCAGGTGGAACAGCTTGGCAGCGCTACAATATCTAACATATCTAGTAAAAGGAACCATGACATTGATGATTTTTGTCAGAAGCTCCTAGGTAATGGAGGACAGTTGTCACAAAATGAACGCAATTCTAGGCTTTTAAATAAAATTCGCTTGTTCCCGAGGGCCGGATGGATGTAATCCCTACAACGCCACTCCGGACATTTATATCACAAAAATTTCGACACTTTTTGACATAGGTTGTTTCAATATTGTTTCTTTCAATTATTGTCATTAAAGACCTGCACATCATTGCCGTTGTCGGCTTGGGTGGTGCAGCTAGTATAGCGCTAGCATTCTGTGCCAAAATTAGCGGGTTCGATCCACGGACATAGGCGTACCGAGGGGGGGTTTTGGGGGTTTGAACCCCCCCCCCCCATTGATTAAAAAAAGGAAAATTGTATAATTTTTTTAAGTCTGCCCATAAATTACTTAATATAAGTATAAAGCGTGGGAAGCTTAAAACTCGTTATTTTGCATCTTAATTTTAAAAATTTTCCGGGGGAAGACCCCCGGACCCCCTCCCCCTGGGGGGTATTTCATACCCCCCAGACCCAGCGGATGTTATAACCCCCCCCCATATGGTCGGCCTGGTTACGCCTATGTCCACGGACGTCCGCAGAAGTTTTGTCAAGGGGAGGCAAATGAACATATTACCGCTACCACCACCATCACTATTACAACCACTTTATTATTATTAGTTATCATTACTGTTATTGTGATTATTATTAGGCCTACTATTATTAGTTATTACTATCCACATAATTGATTTACTGTAGCCGTACTTATTATTATGGATACAAAGAAAAAATCTGATATAGTACACTCACATGACATTTTCTACCCCTTACAATTTCACAGGTACTATTCATATAAAATGCGATACTTCCATTGCCTAACCTTCATTAGAATCAAATGTTTTATTTGGCTAGAAATGATTTCAAGTTTAGTGGAAGTAATTATTCCTACATGCTCATATCTAAGGCATAATTTGAGACACAACCTGACATAACATAACCTAACCTTGGCCACTTGGGAGACCTTTTCCTCTCTGGCCTACTTAGGCCTTCTAGGCCTCTCGGGCTTACTTTGACCTGCCGGGTCTACTAGAATTATATAAGAACACTATTCCACTATTAAGAAATTGGATAGAAATGTAAAAGTTGGGTTGCTGTGGAATGTGATGTACTGAACAATCTCGCGAACTGCTGTTTTCGCGGCTGTGGCCACTCCTACAGTATAATCAACGAAAACATAAAATTGGGTACACCCATAAGCAGAAATCTGAGAGATTGCTAACAATTATAAAATACATGTTAATACATTTTTTAAACATTTATTATAAGCTGGGTGGAATTAATTTTTTAGTTTTCTTCACAAATTATTCTTATTCAATGAAGCCATTCTAATGCAAACGTCATTGCCATTTTTATTATTATTATCGTTATTATTATTATGATTATTATCATCATCATCATCATGTATTTGATACTGACCAACCTTTAGCAATGCCTCGGATATCGACCAATCACGGATGTTTATCTTACAATATGTTTGCTCGTCACTGGAAACGTAAGGAATCAATAAGCAATGCGTCACATGCTGCCAGTGAACAGAATAAAAACACGTTATTTTCTTAAATAAAATGTATTATTATTGTGTTCATTGAAATGGCGAATACGAAAACAAATATTCTATCTTTATTTCTTGTACTATTTTAAAATTATTGTTTATAGAATCATAGCCCCATAGGGGCTTCATGCACGTTTTCTTCTAAGTGATACGCCAACTGGTTAAGTTAATACGAATCAAGATTAAGTAAATTTGGTACGGCTCTTAACTTGACTTGTCTACATTAATTTGTTCCCCAGTTCCTTCAAAGCTGAAGGGACCTGTTCTAGAGTAAAATAATCATGAAAAAAGTAATCTCGAAGTAAAGCTGTTTGACATTATTACATTATTAGATAGGTTACTATGTAACTGATACTACCAATACTTTTTTTATTTTTTGATGATATGAAAATTATGAAAAACAAAATTAAGTTTTGTCCATTTTTTTTTATCTTTTATCTGCTTTCATCATGTCGAAGTACCTTAATAATAAATTTACTTAAGGTTAACGCATGATTCAGTTCTCAATTTTAGGATCAAAAGGTATCTTAAGTAGTAAGGATATCGACAAGAGTGCGGAAATGGTTAGACACGTGCCAAGCCTATCGCAGCTCTAGATAAACTGAGTGGTTTATATACTTTTTACTCCAGGATACATCTGTCTAGGGGGAATGTAATAGAAGGGATATAACCCCTGCACCATGGAAGTTTTAGATTAAGGAAATGGGATTACTTACATTTACTAGATCTTCTGTTTGAAGGAAGCGGCGTCCGCGGCGGTTTTGACGTCACTACAGCTGGCGCTGATAAATCCTGCTGTGAACCGGAGCCTGGATTGTTCTTGCGAGATCGCAGGTTCGACAGTTTCAGAGATGAGAACATGTTCGCTTAATCCCTCACTTCACTTAATATCACATCACTTCCACCGCTTCATTATTTGAGGTTATGTGACGTTTATTTGGAATGGTTGTTTTGTGTCTTCACAGCTGTGGACACCATCTTGTTTTTGGCAAGATTTCAAAAGAAAATTGAGAAGTTCTATCCAAGTAATATTAACTTGCCAACAACGAACAGTATAATTCTAGGGGTGTAACAGTAATTATCGACTGTTTTGATAAGTTTACAGGATTTGTGCCTAAGCTAATTAGTTTCTGCATGCTAAAAATTGAACAATCCCAACAACCGTTTAAGAATTTAATAGAGCAAGGTTGATTTTATCCTTTCATGAAAGGTTGATTTTATCCTTTCATGAAAGGTTGACTGTTAATCGAGGGTAAAGGCCCATTCGAAATGAATGCTCACGCCTAAGGTCAGACTAATGCAAGAATGGCAGAGCCAAGCCGACTGCTCGCTCCACCTAGGCCTTTGTTAACAAAGTAATATACCTACTACAGAAATATAGGCCTAGTGCTATAGCCTAATTAGCTATGAAGTCTAGGCAGAATTGTGTGTGTTACATATAGCTTTATTGGAATTTATTCCATATGTTAGAAGTTAGAAAATTACAAAAAAAAACAGACTTGATTGACGTACAGAATTTAAAATAATGTTGTACGTTGTCAATATGAAATTGGCCACTGCTTCATTCCTCGGTTCTTATTCAATGATTTCCAGTATCTCGTATTTTTTCCCAAATGCTTTCTTTTGATTAACTTGTTATGTCTATAGCATAGGTGTTCATGATTTCTCTATTCACAAGTTTCTTAAGGGATTCCGGTGGAATTGGTTTTTGGCACAGTTCCTTTCTTGGCTAACGAGTGAGCTTATTCATTACCGGTACCTTCGATGTTGGAATATGATCTCTTTGTTTTGACTCTAGAGATATTTTAGAGCTTGGTTTCTTAAAAGTTATTCCTGTTGTTTGTGGTTTAATAAGACAGCTTATACAGTCGCGCTGGGGACTTATACTTAATACTTAATCAGGAAATTAAAATTATACACCAATATTGACCTGGTCATTAAGGCATACTATGCCTTCTTTCATACTCACAATATGGTATATTGCTGTGGGGAAATTCTGCTGGTGCCAGAAAAGTTTTTCTCTGGCAAAAAAAAAAAAAAAAAATCTTAAGAGTAATAAAGGGCATCAAAAATACTGATCTTGCAATCCCCATTTTATACAATTGAATATTATGACCTTGACTAGTCTTTACATATTACATGTGCTACAGTATGTTAAAAATAATTATGATAATTTTAATATTAGTTCAGATATACATATGTACGAAACAAGAAATAAAAATAATTTCGTCCCTAATTTTACAAGGTTGAATAAAAGTCAGAATAGTTTTAAATATGTTGGAATTAAGCTTTTTAACAAACTCCCACCAAATGCCAGAAATGTTAATTCGAAAAGATTTAAAATAGTAACTAAGGAATGACTAAAAAGCAAGGCATTTTACACTATACAGGAGTTCGAAGAGACAAATCTGGTGTTTTAATAGTTTTAGAATTTTATACTGTTGATGCCTATTACTTTGTACAAGTTCAATGACATCCTATTATTATATTATTGTTATTGTTATTATTATTATTATCAGTAGGCCTATTACAGATTTGTGAAAGGATTTGATTCTATAGCTTATATGAGGTTGTTGTGTGTTAGAAGTATTGTATTATATTTCTGCATCTTAACCATGTATTTCCCGACAGAAGCATATTGTGAGATTAGTTTGCTATGGATTCCTGCTCAGAAATATCGTTAATTTGTAAACGAAAGCATTGGAATTTGAAGTATGTGACGTTACATGTCTCCCAGCTTGAATCTCTTTCTGATAGCAAATCATGCCTTCATTTCATCAAGGGGGATGCTCCTACAGATTTAGAAATGGCGACAGAAATTATTTTTATAGGCATAAGAGACTTTTAATTTCGGACGCTGCCTTTCTCTGGTTTGTTTAAATCCTTCGTATTATAAACATTAAGCTGTGATAATAAAACTGTAGTCTTATTTGTGAAGGAGGAGAGAAACCTGTCACAAAAATAACATCTTCCATCACTTCTAACCACGCATCTTCAGCGCCACATATACATGTATAAAAAGAAAACCCATTAGCAGAATCTCGGTGCCAACTAATTTGTTTGTATTCTTGCTTCTTCGAAACGTGTTTCACATTAATCTTCAATTCTTTCCACGTCTCGCGAATTAAACTAACTCAAGCTCTGGAAAAATAATGAAAGACTTAAGAAATCTTTGAAATAAATTCATAACGCTTCATGTATTCTCAACATACATAGTAATTATATAGTATTATATACTTTTTATGTAATACATTACTTTGAATTACTTCTTACGAACATATTAGGCCTATTGTTATAAAGATAGAAACTAGGAAGGTCTATACTGTTTGTAATGGTATGGTAAATTACAAATAGGCTAGATCTAATTGGTGGCATCCAATTAAATAAATGTAAAGTTAGTTTTAATTTATTATGTTTGTTATAATCTCAACAGGTGCCAAGTTTATTAATAATTATAACGTGATGTGCCGGAATCACGCAAGTAATGATAATTCTTGGTATCTATACCATCCTATCGCAAGTATCGAAACCCATTCCTGCAAGAGGCTTACTGTGCTACAGTTACAGGCTACCAGAAAAGATTGCACCGGCAATGGTTGAAGGTTTAAATAAGAGTAAACCGGAAAAAAATTTCCTCCCAGATAAAAAAAAAGGACAAATTGCCTGCTGTGTCTCTGGAACGAGACCCGTAAATTGTTTCCCACAGTTTTCAGATAACATAAATTATATTTTTCTTATAATCACATTGATTCCTATTGCTAATTTAATCGTTATTTGCAAAATGAAATAGAAATTAAGTTTGAAATTTAAAACTGCTGGTTTTAAACCCAGTACCATTAACCAGCATAATCTTTACATAATTAGGAATGTCAGTCATGTTAACTCAAACAATACTAACGGTGTAGTAAAATTTTTTAAGTACATATTTACGGAACGGTTAAAAATTAATGTAACTATTACTTTCGGTTAGGAAACTTGGTCATAACCAGGGAAAGGAATTATATGTAAAGTATTATACACACACATATGTGTATGTGTGTAATTGCCAAATTTTAGACAATTTGGCCTAAAATTGCCAAAAATATTCCAGCCATTTATCTCATCTAGCTACAATTGGCTTATGTGACACGGCACAAATTAATTTCACTGCAGCTTGGAGAAAAATTCGATATTGATCGATTCTGCCGATTTCGGTATAGGCCTATTGTAACTGTGACCAGTTTTCAGTGATTATCAAAATTTATTTTTCATTATTATAATTATTTTTATATCAATTGAGTCATGCCTTTACTCTCAGCTTTTGTCTTTCCACAATATTTTGTCTATTTAGTTTTAAGGTAATTTTAGGTTAAGATTATATTTAAATAATATAACTCATGTAAATATAAACATGGAACTTCCCCAAAGCACGAGCTCATGCTCTTTTGGGGTTTCAGGATTTAGTATGTTTTTATGTCATTTAAAAATAAATAAATAAATAAATAAATATATAAATAAATTTGCTATCTTATCTAAATCTACTTGAAACTGGCTTCTGTACTGTAGATTAGAACGTACTAAAGAGTGTATAAAATAGATATAACTTTATAGATAATTCATAAATAACTTTATTTTACAAATGACAAAGTGTGAAATGTGATTTTACAGTACATGGACCATGCTTTATAAAACATAACACTGCGAGTAAATTTACGGGTCTTGCTCCAGAGACACAGCAGGCAATTTTTTCCTCGTCAATTTGGTCGATATCGTAAATAAAATACTGATTTTATCACTCATAACTTATTTTTTAAAAAAAAAAAAGGTTTCTCTGTGATTTAAATGGAACTTGCTTGTAGACTGTATGTAATTCACAGAATGTGATCAAGTTTATGACGTTTGTTCCCAACTGTATGGAAAGTTATTGTGGGCCATAAGAATATACAGTAGAAAAAAATAGACACAAAATTGCGGTATATATGCTTAATATACCTTGATTTGTTAGGCGACATTGAGAAATCATTGCGAAAAAAAAAGAGACTGTTAGACATTAAATGTGAAAGCAGACTACATTCATGCATATTGCTTTATGGGGGAAAATGTATGGCTTTCACCTGCCTTCCGAAGAAGAAAAAAACCACGACTAATAAATCTTGAATAACAAAATATTGTCATACTTTCCAAAATTTATAAAGGCAGGAATATTTTCCTGAGATAAGAAACATTCTTACTAGCAACTGAAATATAGAAATCTAAATGTTATGCATTTCTTGGTCTATTTGTTTACTGAACCTGTCAATTTTGATTCTAACACACTGCAACATGAATTATTTTCAAAATAAACTTTTTCTGCAACTCATTCACGACTTCTGGACGTCACATATCTTGATTGAGAACCAATATGGCGGAGACACTTCATTCATTTAATGGAACACTTGTAACACAAATTATTAACCTGCCACTAACCACTTATTACTGAACAAAAATAGAAGGAATCACTACTTGCACCATTGAACACTTGAACACTAAACCATGATACACGTGTGTTACTCAGTAGAACTGAACACTAGGTCATTGTGTTCAGATTATAAACAATGATAAACAAAGCCGTACGAGAACGTAAACTTTTCCCGAGGTTTTTGTCTGCAAACTGACTGTTTGGCGGCGGCAATGAGAACTAGCAATGGACGGAGAACCTCAGGTTTAAATTTGGAACACACTTTAGACTCGGGAAGAGTATCTTGTCTTGGCGAGCGTCTACTCGTGTATATTCATAAATACCACGCAAACAGACTATAACCAACTTCTCATAAGTTAAGTTTACAGATAGAATATGTTTTATATTTGCTTTGGCTGTATCAAAGTTGTTTCTTAATTATCCTAATATCGATGGGCGCAAATTCAATTTTATGCGCGTTTGTTAGTAACTAACTCTCTTGTTTGGATAGCTATGAATTTTATGGTTGTTTCTGGCATGTTTAAAGCTGTCATTAATAAGCAGGGCCCGGATTCTGATGACCTAAAATTGTTTGAAAAATGACCTATAAAATGACCCTAAAGTTTAAAGAAAATGACTTAATAATTATAAAAAATGACCTAAAAAATTATATTTTATTTATAAGAAATTATTATTGTACACGCAAAGTTATAGACTAGTTTGTACAAAATTGTAAAAACAGTAAATAACTGTAATGTTGTGAATGTTCTTTTCTCACGGAAATTTATACTGGCACTCAGGCACTGGCGAGTCAAAATTCGGCATTTCCTTCTGTGCTCTGCCGGATTATATTGTTGTTTATTTAGGGTAAACAGTAGTTTGCACTCTCAAATCCAAGCAGGTGGCAGACTCTGGTGCCAAGTCAATCTAATAACAATACTAATATAATACAAAATTTTGGCGTTTCTTTGATTCTCATTTCCGACTGAGACATGACAACACTTAACACCGAATTTTTCCTTCTTGCATTAAACAAACAACACTTCAAAGACAGCACCGCTAGCGATGACAAAAATACACTCAATGTAAATACATGAAAATGACTAAATAAGGAAGCAAATGACACGAAAATGACAAAATAATGACCTAAAAGTGAAATAAATGCCCTAAAAATATAAAATGGCATAAAATGACAAAAAATGACCTAGTAAAAATGCATTTCTATAATCTAGAAGCCGCGATTAGGATTTATCTACAAGTTGGCAATGTCTATGTAGCATCAATAAAAAGATGACATGTCATTAGAATCCGGGCCCTGTTAATAAGTTATTCTTTAGTAAATCTCACATTTTAAGTTTATTTCTTCAATAACAAAAAAGTAAACCATAAAATATTGTGTGGATCTCGCGCGTTACTTGATTTCCATATCGTTCGGCCACAAACATCCACATAAATGACTCTGATACGTAAACAATTATTGTAAAATATCTAGTCGTATAGGGCTATATCTGAAGTGAATCGTGGAGTCATTAGAGGAACTTGGCACCACATTAACTAAGATCGTTATGGGATGTTATAATAAAGTAGAGCTGAGATTTCGATGTAATTACTGGGGCAAGATATTTAATTACCGACAAATAGCGAAAAAAATTAAAATGTATTTATAACCGAAAATAATAATAAAAAGGGCATTTAAATTACTCATGATTTCTTGTAAGTAGTACTTTAGAAGTAAGTAGTTGATTTTAGAGAGCAATTTAATGGATGGCAGAGCACTAAATTAGCTACTTAAATTTATAAATATACTTGCATTTACAATATAAAAAAACTTCTTCTGTTACTAACGAAGTAATTAAATTAATGCATGTTCTTCATTAAACCATTGCCATCGCCAACAGGGCTTTAATATTACACTTCAGAACAGTAATAATTACTTCTAACCTTTCTTGTTACTTACGGTGTCATAAACAAAGTATAACGCTATTGAAATTTTTCATACTTAGCCTATATTGTTTCTTAGTTATAATTATAATTGTTAATGTATTTGATAGAAGATGTTCATTTCAATATTGCCTCTACAATAATAGGCCTATTACACTGTGCAAGTATTTTTTGCAATAACTGAAATCAACTCCTTAAGCAATTTTTACAGGAAACTAATGTTACTGTTTTAACAGATGTTTTCCGATTTAAAGGTTTCGATATAACTTTCTTTTTCAAAATTGTTAGAGCCATTTCATTCAAATTAGAAATTTGTAAAATGAAGTTTCCAAGCAAGCGAACCTCAATATGTTACGAAAGATGCCAAATTCTAAAAGTGCAAAAAATGGTCATCTAAATATATAACGGAAAATTAAAATGAAAAACAATGCACCGTTTATCCACTACAAACCTGTGCAAGAAGATAGACATTCCGAAATACTTTTTTCGATTCTAAGCATCGTGACTTTTATCCCGGTTTATCTCTTGTTCTGTAGTAAGTTATGCGAGAAAATGAAAATTATTTTAAACGTCTCATAACAGTCGAAAATCGAATAAAATGAATTTTTGATAAAAATGAAAATATAAATTGTTTGCCTCTTAAATTTCCAGACAAATTTATAGACAATATTTTGTTTTTCATATTTTTATTCGGAGTTTCTATGGTAAATAGAAGTTAAAAGTTGTGGGCTTCTCCTCTTAGTATTGCTAGGGTTAAAACATGTCAAGGTATTTAGTCTTTTGACATTTTCCTTGAGATCCGAACTCAGTTCTCTGCATACGGTAACCTCGAATTCTGGATATAGATAACTGCCATTTCCGAGATGAGCGTAGGAGCTTCCCGTCAGGTGAGATGATGACAGTTTCTTTTCCACGTGAGAGAGAGTAGGATGTGGGAAGAGTCCATGCCAGCACAAACTTGACTCTCTGCCCTCGCGTCGCGACGCTGTCGTCTAAACCAACTCAAATCCCCTTCCGGCTAACGCCGGATGACACACCGGTACACTTCAAAGAAGCAGTCGTATATTTTATTTCTAAGCAGGTTGTTGAGAAGAAGCTATTGCTGTTTTGTAAGCGTAAAGAATGAAACATTTTCTTGCTGGTCTAAAAGCATAGTCCGTGGGCTTATTTGTTGGCTCTCAGGGCAAAACGAATCAGGCGCCCCCTCCCCCGAGCCGTAAGCTTCAGAATTAGACTAAAGCAACTGTGTAGTGGTATTAGTTTATATTTATTTCTCATAAAATTTTCTTACGTGCAAATCATATTATTAGTGACATTAACCAGTGCACGGGTCCTATCGACCATACGTGCTCACTTCATACTCTTAAATTATAGGTCTACTCAAAAAAGACCCAATTAAAAAAAAACTATATTACCCTTATCCAGGTAGTAACGCAAGCAGGAGAAAGATGACCACCAGAACTCGAGTTCTGGACGACAAAATCTACAAACGAAGCACTTAAAGACGCGACACATGTAGGCCTAATAGGTGTCAAAACAGCAGGAAATAGTCGATGTCTAGAAAAACCGGATTTGAGACTAACCGATAGAGTCAAGGCTAACCGATAGTGATCGCACCCTAGGAGAATGCTGAGGATCTTGAGGAAAACCGAGCACAAATGGGCAATTGTTCAAATTGCCCGGGCCACAACCGGTGAACCTTCGTAATAGATGATCCGAGTGAGGTTTTCTCGGGGTTTCCCTCACTATATCAGACGAATACCGGATCGGAGACACGACTCCCTCTAGACAGAAGACTGAACATAAAGAAAATACATAGTTATATTAGTGCTGAAGTAAACCGCAAGTTCAACACACATTTCCCCATTGATTTAAGATATACAAGAACGAGAAATGGAGCAATAGAACAAATGCTCCAAATAGTTGTTGGGACCGGAGTATGGCCTATGGGCTCCGGGGGTGGTGGAGGGCCAAAAAAAATATTTGCATACCTAAAAGAATTCAAAGATGTAACCTCTCCAAACAGAGGCTTTCTCTCAAACAAATATCTTTCTGGTGAAATATACACAGCCCATGCCAATTGTGTTCATTCTGCATACGAGAAGTCCTAGGCAGTAGGCTAGTATACTCTGTGTCAGCCAGGCTGTTGGACTTAAGGAACACGCTACAAGGAACACCCTAGTCAGTCATGGAGTGTATCGGTAAAATATTTCGTCACGTAAGTTAGGATGTTCGAACTACAGTAATCACATGCAATTTCGAGCAATGAGCTTTACGTAGAAGAAACTATTCCTAGGATTTAAACAATAGTTCATGAGAGGTTTAATAAATGGATGAATGACTACAGCAATTGCTACTGGTAGGAAGAAGCGACGTAGCCGATGTTGAAAACAAAAATAATGGTAATAATTATTAGTTGAGAAAATGCATCTTTTGTGATAACAAATTAAACTTACGGCAAATGAGCTCGGAAGTTTAATCCTAAAATACGTCTGACCCATGGCTTGGATAATTAAAATGCGCTTGTTTCCCATTATACACATTATTCTGGCATCAAATAAGAAAATTAATAGCAAATATTTTCCATGGGATATAATACTAAGAAGGTAAGTTATGCTACAAATAAAATATTCTTCTGACTCTTCCTTGCAGCAGTAAATTCAAAGCAGAATTGATGAAGAGATCGGCTGCAGCCAATACTGACATATTTTACTAGTCAACAATATTCGAGCTATTATTTAAAACATTATAAATAATACACTTCTACCAAAGATAGAGTAATGATTCAAAACATCATTTAACCAGAAAATATTGAGTTTTCATATAAGCAGAGAATCTAATAATCTACTGTTCCAGCCAAAATCATTCTGTATCCCCATCATGAGCCTGAAATCTATACTCGAGATTCACAGCTTAAGTTCCCTCCCGAAAATATTTTCACCGAAAAACCCATGACCTGGTCGGGTTAAAACTACTATCCTCAGACTCTAGACGCAAACAACTGAACGATAACTGTTTTCCGCAAGGGGAACAAATTAATGTTCCTCTCAAAGTTAGCACAGAATCTTGTAGTTTTCTGTTCTATCTAAATCAACCAAAATAGTTTCTATTCTTAGGATAAAAATATTAGGCAAAATAAAGATTGTATTTATACTTGCACTTCACAAAACGCTACAGTCACAATTCCTTACAGATATAATATGTATTCATGAACCACAGATTATTCTCTCTCTTGGATAGTACATGTTAATAGTATAGGAGAAAAATTCCTCTGACACTGGGACTCGAACCCAGGACCTTTGGCTATCCGTGCCTCTACTCTACCAACTGAGCTAAGCCAGAGTTCACTTCACAGCGCCAGATGGAACCTCTCTCCTATGACTGATTGCCCTTAATAATCTACCTCAATGACAGACTAGTTATGTCATATGCAGTACTGGGCACATTAATTAGTGATTTTTGTGACCGGGCTCCCACTGTTATTGTACAGTCAACTTTCAACATTGATTTAGGCCTATATGTATTCATGACCCACAGATTATTGTCTGACATTACCTGAGAATATTATAGGAGAAAAATTCCTCTGACACTGGGATTCGAACCCAGGACCTTTAGCTATTCGTGCCACTGCTTTACCAACTGAGCTAAGCCAGAGTTCACTTCACAGCGCGGGTTCGAATCCCAGTGGTAGAGGAATTTTTCTCCTATAATATTTTCACAATTCATTAAGTCTAGTTTAGGCTAGTATTGTATCTTAGGTAAAAATTTTCGCAAACAGAACCTGATTCTTTGCGCTAATGTAATATTTCTTTCTATAGTAAAATCATCCTGAATCGCGCAATCAAAGGTTTTTGTTACATCTGTGGGTCGTATGATAACTGGCTTCAAAGCTTGATGAACTTATATTAGGTTAAGTGGTATGGATGTAGCACACATACCTGATATGACTATTCCCAGTGTGGTGCCCTCTTTCTTCAATAGCTCTACCACTGTGGTGCCCAATACTTCCTCTGCTGGAAAAAAAGGAGACAACTCCAGTTATAACTTACCATAAGACATAAGATTAATACGTCACCGATACTAATAATAACCTAATGGATCATAGAGAAAGAACGTGCATTTTCCATATTTAAACAAATTAATTTAAAGAAGTGAAGGTGCAATCTGTTGAACCTATGAAGGCACTTTTCAATTAAGAACTAGAGCACAGGCATGTTTTGGTAGTGATAGCCTACTTTCTTCCTGTTTCTTTTTACCATAGTGTGTATGTGGAAACTGTTGTGGTGAATCCTCTAGGACTGTGCCTACACGTGGTTTACTAAACAACTACGGAATTAATTGTATGTGTTTGTGTGTGTGTGTGTGTAATTGCTCAGTGTTGAACAAAAATGCAGTAAATCTAATTTGTACCAAAAACACAAAAGAAACAGAGTATTGAGACTCTGTACTCTAAGAAGAACAAAGTACTAAACAATACTGAACAACTTGGAAAATCTTTGTTTGAAGTACCTAGCATAATAGTGGATTACAAATCACAACACATACTGTAATCATTTAATGGCATGGATTCGATCCTCGATGTGCAACCACCAATTCACAACTGATAGAAATGCGTCACTTTAACGGAAAAACCCGCCAAAACTACCGATTGACGTCAACAGAAAGCAGTTGAGGTGTTTGTAGGCTTTAGTGCATTAGTGTCCCATGTGCCAGCAACATCATTATTGTCATTTTAACTCACGCAACCTGAAGATAAAATGCAGGGTGCTAGTGATATCGTGGGTCTATGACGAAACTTCACCTAGTAAGTAATCTTAAAGGATCTCCCAGATATATTTATACGATGTAGATGTAGATATCTTGTTTTGTAGATCTTGTGTTGAGCGAACGTGAAGGATATAGAACACATCACATCATAATATAAAAGCGTGTTATAATAATATAATACTGTAAACTTATTCAAGCTGGAAATAGTCATCCAAATTGTAGAAGCTGTGGGCCATTAAAAATTCCTTGTGAGTTCTTTGAAAGATTTGCATTTGCTTTGAATACATAATTTAATGCTTTTGGACGCTTATTATATATCTAAATTGCAGACTATTAGATTCGGTGATCTAGCGCCATTCGGTGATCTAACTGGTCCACGTAAATTATTCTTCTTTCTAGTAGTGCGCCCATGAACACTGCAGTTAGATTGATATTTCTCAATGTAATCTAACATATGACAGGGTCTACAAGGTTCTCTTTTTTCTTTGCACATATAATTCTTATTCATCGCTTTTGTAATTTAAATATTTTCTCCCTATGGGAAGAGTTGCCCCAGAATATGATTCCAAATCTCATTTCAGAGTGAAACTATGCAAAATATACCGTGCGTAAGGCAACCTATTGTAAAATTAATGAATTTCATGTTGTTCCTAAGAGGGTAAAGTTATACAATCACGTTCAATATTACCACCTTATTCCCTCAAAAAAATGCATCTTCCATTAAAGAAAAACGACAAAGATTCAAGAGAACAATAAGATATTTCAGCTGTATAACTTCAGTCAAGAATACCGATCTCCAGCTACAGTGTTTTTTCTAGTAATCGTACTTTAGTTACAATTAATAGTGAACTGACTCACCTGAAATATATAATTAGTATTCATCATACCTAAGTACATATTTTACATATGAAGTGAATCAAACTGTGAATAGATAACACACTTCACAGCATTCAGTGTAGTCTATATGTTTTCAGGACATTTTTTAATATATGTAACTCAATAGATTTTACTTTTCAAAATAGTTTAGAATATTATTGACAAACCAAGTTTTAACATACCATATTTTATATATCATTTGGTGAAGTTTTTTATGTTAATACTGGTGTATATAACCTAATGGTTTTTAATTTTGTGTACTATAATAGGCCTAGATCTATTTTAGAATAATATTGACAAGGCAACGTTTTAATCTACTACATTTATACATATCACTTTGGTGAATTTGATTTTTTAATATAAACAGCTATATAATTTTAAACATCATTTTTATAACTTATTGACTTGGCTTTTTATACGGTCATATACAGATGCACAATTAATAAAATAGATTAATTACTGAAATATCTTATTATTATTCTCAAGCAATCCTAAGTTTGATTTTTTTGAGGGAATAAGGTGGTAATATTGAACGTGATTGTATAACCTATTGTAATACTATCTGGCAATATAATTTTGTTATGAAGGGCGTTTAAAGACCATACTCAAGTGTGTAAGGACTCAGTAGGGTTTAGTTCAGTAGGGTTGAACTGTAACGGGACCTATACAGACTGGGAAAAAACCGAGTGCCGGGAAATAAACCCAACTCGTCCAGACACAAGATCTGAAATATGGCATTCGCTGTGAACACGTTTGGCTGTGCATCTAGTTTATAACCATCAACATTATTATTACATGTGACGAACTTCAACACGCAGCCATCTTGTATGTATAGTAAAATAAGGCTTTAGCGGACGAGTCTGAAATAATGCTTGAGTCCGTTGAAACAATATGAATCTGTACTTACGGCTTTGGGATCTGCTGCCTAGACCGCTTTGCTGTCCCGAGTCAACAGAGGGCGTTGGGCTGGACGATGTGCACGTCTCATCTGTAAATTACAAATACGATGTAAGACTAGGCCTATCATAAGCGATAAATATATGAAACGAAAATAAGAGTAGTAGGCAGACTGACGAGTGAACGAAGAGCAGGAGAAAATAATTTAACATAGAAAGGAAAAAAGAAAACTGGTAAGAAAAAGAAGGAAAATTAAATAAAATCAACGAATGATAGAAAAAGAAAGGAAAAAGAAAGAAAATAAATGAGTGTGAGTGAAAGAAAGAAAGAAAGAAGAAAAGAAGAGAAATAAAGAAAGGAAGCGAATTAAAGGAAGGAAGAAAGAAAGGGGGAGAAACAAGAATTTTAAAATGAAAGAAAGACATAAAAGAAATAGAGAAACAGATAGGAGGAAAGAAAAGAAAGATAAATTAAGATAAAAGGAAGAATGATAAAGAAAAATATATAAAAACGACAGGAAGTAGGGAGGAATGAACGATTAAAAAAAAGCGAATAACGGAAAACTAGGGGAATAAAATAAGGGAAAATGAAATTTAAAAAGGAAAAACAAATGAAAGTTTGGATGAAAGTATGAAGAAACCACATGTTCTTAAGCTACAATGAACTACCGCAAAAGGCAAAAACACAATGGCACTTCGACACTGGAGTTTCAGAGACTGTCTTCACGGCCACATGATGAACGAAACCTACACAGACGACTGACTTCAGGGGCCTATAATACGACCTCCAGAAAACCCAAGGGTTAATATTTATCTGGCAGTGTACACAGTTATTCGGAAATTGGATTAAAAATCTCTACAATGACTTCCCTTTAAACGCAAGCTAGATCTTCCAGTTTTGCTGCCTGAAAGGTTGAGGAAAAACTATTAACTCTCAGATAGACAGACTTGGAAAAAACAAAACAGCAGGCCCACTGGAGCTCCGTAGCCGCCTGAATTTTAAATTTAATGTTGAAAGATTTAACTCGCATATTAATACCGGTTACACTCATATTTGAATGATATAGAGTTGCAAAAATCGATTAGTGTCCTTCAAATGAAATGATGTATACCTGTAAGCGTATTTGTTATATCAATTGCTGTGTACAGAATGCATTTCAAACATTCGCCGGGTGCAATACGCAAGAAAAGAATAACCATAATTACTATGTTCTAATATAATTTCAGTATATAAAGTGCAAAAAATATCATCCTCTAATAATGACTTACAGAGGGATGCCGCCCGAACTAGAGGTCAGACGAAGAAATAGATTTCACGGCTTCATCAAGGACGCCGATTAAACAATACATGTTACTTACTGCACACTTCTCGACAATTTCGTACATAGCATCCAGTGGCAGTACAAGAGAAAATATTTGGCTTCCAAACAGGGTAACTGGAAGATACGTATCTGGAAGTTCATCTAACTTATAGGTAGTAGTGCAGGACATTACAGAAAAAGCAATAGAGATAAACCCAGCTATATTATGAGTGGTACTGTCCATATAAGATGGAAACACTAAGCGTAATGAACTGGTGTTCTCGATATGACACAAACCAGTTGTCTCGAGCACTAAGTAGACTGATAACCACGTGGGCCTGGAATACATCACTTCTTCTATAGCACGTCCGACAACAAATCGTGCTTTTCCTCGATCGTGGATAGCTAAAATATAAATGTTATAATAAAACGAATCTCTAACACTATAAGAAATAATAACTATAGTAAAAATAATAGGAAAATAATAGTAATAATAGTAATTTTATTGTTAGGAATATTCCACACTACATTAGTTTTTCCCTTCACTCAATGTTTTAACATTTTGCTTGCAAACTTCGAAATATGCTTCGTTTTACACTATTAGGCCTAATCCAGGTTTTCTTTATCATAGTTTTTCTTTTGGATCCAAGCTAATATCTTTTTTTTATCCTTTCATGTAGTAGCCTATCTACAGTATTTAACGTGCCCGTACCATCAACTGTAAATCTTAGTTCTTCCATTATTTCTAGAATCAACTGTAAATCTTAGTTCTTCCATTATTTCTAGAATCAACTGTAAATCTTAGTTCTTCCATTATTTCTAGAATCAACTGTAAATCTTAGTTCTTCCATTACTTCTAGAACCTGTCTTTTTCTTTCTTTCTTCTTTCTTCACGGTAACAATTTCCGAATTCAGGTGTTTCATACTTTATCTATCGAGGTATAGGTTTTTTTTTCTTTTTGCGGATTATCCCTAGAAGTTTATTTCCGTTAATAAAAGTTTGCTTGCTTGTTTCTTACTAATTGTTCATGTTTCTGAACTATACAGTAGAACACTTAGCATAAAGGGCTGTTAAATGTTTTTTTGTTAAGTTCCTACTCCATAATATAGAATTCATCATTCCACTAACTTTTCTTCCATCGCTTATTCCTTTATCTGTTTCCTATGTGTTGTTGCAATTATTTTGTAAAACTGACCCAAGATGTATTTATACTTTTATATGCTTAATTTCATCAATCTCCGTCAGAAGTTGTATCTCCAAATTAATGTTAAATATTCAGTTTTATAATATATACTTTTTACAGCCCATTTTATATATTCATCCTTCTATCTTGTATGAAACATCATCTGCAATCATCACTTGATCATCCACAAGTAGTAGACCTAAATTAAACATAAATTAAATTAATTATAGACTATTAGTAATAATAACAATATTAATATAACAACAGTAACCAACAAGCTCAAATAACTGAGATACACTGAGGTGCATCTTGAAATATTATTTTGGCAAACAATTTCATACTCAATATTTAGCAAGGTATTGACAGAGGGTGAAAGTAGAGTTGTTCAGATTCCACTCGGCAACTGTGTATTTGTTACATTTTTAAACATCGGAACAGATGAGAGGTATATTTCAACCCGGCAGGAAAAGACTACTCCGTGTCACTGCATCCCAAGAGAAAAAGAGCCTACCATCCAATTGTTGCGTCATTTACATCAGCCTTTGAAGTGAAAATATTAGGCCTATTTATCGAAAAGTGGTTTACAATGTTCAGTACTTGATTTTCATGATCAAATATCAGCCTCTCTCAATTTGAAATCATTGACAGCCAGTGAACCTTAACAGTATAGAATATTTTCGAAATTGTCCTTTCTATAGACATTTTTTGTAAAGTTTTGAGATAGATTAATATTAGAGAAGCTATGAATCTGTTCTGTGGCCTTTGAATGTATATCTATGGTGCATCATATTTCCGTACTGTAAATTATTGCATTATACACAAAGTAACAAGATGGGAACCTATATGACCTGGTTTGTTCCTGAATGAGGGCCAAGGCCTTGGATGTACAAGCGATGTTCTTCTGTTTTAAAATAGAGTTAGAAAGGAAGATATGCCGGATACGAAACTAGATCAATTTTACGAGAATATTGAACCCCTCCCTCCTCTCGTATACATGTCGTCACTCAAAGAGGGGGAGGAGGAAGACAGTCTTTCCGCTTCTGGAATGACGCCAGTCTGCAATATGTACAACAAAAAATAAATCCTTTTATTTTTATCCTTTCCATTTCGAAAATAAAGTCAAAATAAAATAAGCTCACTAGTTCATCCTGTGTTTTTGTGTACTCTGTAAACAGAAAGAACGCATATAATTTTGCCTAGTTTCTTTTGAAATTTGAACACAGAATAAATCTATTATTTATAAAGTCCTATGTCCGATGCCCAGAAGCATTTTGACTGGCTCTCGAAGACGTGTAAGGAATCAATCGAAATACTTTTAGCTATGCTTTAACCAAGTTAAATACTGTTGAGATTTACAAAAATATTTCATCTAATATATTAAAATTTAAAGATTGTATTTTAAAGACGAACAGAGCTATTCGTTTCGACATATCGATCCACTGTTCCAAAGGCGATTCATTTACTGAACAATTCATAACAGTGAAACATTAAAAATGCTATTACGATAAATGCGATTATGCCCAACTTTGAAGGTAAAATTATTAACGCTTAATCTACACTATGTCATTAGCCTATATTTATTTTTAAACACTCCTTGCTGTTTTATGTGCCAGTCTTAATGCATTCGTTGACGGACTGTTTACAGCTTGAAGGCAGTTTCGATGTCTTATTACAACCAGCCGTGCTAAAGGTACAATTTAACCTATGTGTTGTAACCGATCAGTTCATATGGACTTATATAAAAAGAGGAATCAAATATAAGAAAATACATTTCACGGACAATATTTGAACTTCCCGCAACATTATCGACTACTAAAAACTACCATTACGCCTAGACTATTACAATGACCATAAAACGAATTACATGACAAGACAGAGGACATTTACACGAACAATTTGATATACAACATGACCATCTGAATCAAAAGACATTACCAGCAATTACAAATAATTAATCAAACGATTAATTATTAACACGACAACATAGAAAATTACATCATTCAACGCATAATCAAGAAAGCTATACAACTACACTTATTGCAGACAATAGTGACAATTACTTTATGAATTATTAACTAAATAAGGGAATACAATGAAGTGAAGGCGTGGCTTTTTGTCTGGAGAAGTCCACTGTCGCCAGCTATTAAAGTCAAGTTGATGGATACGTTTCTCCCCAAACCTCAACCCACTTTAACGACAAATATTTCAAACACTAGCAGACGACTTAGCTAATTTCCAATCACAAGAGACAAAGCCTACTGACTGAACCAATGGAATGGCTAGAGTATTTTAACACCGAAACATATTAACACGAACAGGAGCGACCAACAGAGACTTGAAGACATCTATTCAACAGCGACGGACGTAATTTTTATAGACTAAACCGGAGTTAGAAATATACAGTGAAACAGTAACAAGTACTAATATTAATTTTATACCGACTTTTAAATAATACGGTCGAGGATAAAGATATATATATTGGAATAAGACAAGATTATAGATATTATTTTTCGTATTGAAAAGTTAAACGAATAAATACCGCCATAAGATGTATAACCTAAAATTCCTGCAATAAAACGTGCAGATGTTATAAGTATAATAATATAACCTAAAGTAATTTTGGCGACGACGAAGCAAATAGATAAAGACATTACTGTTTTCTTCCTCCAGACATTTTAAGAAATTAACAAATTAAGTGAAAGATTTTCGGACAAAATAAACTTACAAATATTATTCAAGTTCATTATCAATAGACTTCAAATTTACGACCTAAAATCCCTTCATCTTATATCCTATTTTAGTTTTCGTCGAGCACGACCCTGAAAGAGATCTCGCTCTACCAACTGAGTTAGAAATAGCCGGACATAATATATTCAACGACCCCTACTGACAATTATACATTGGCACCCAACAGTCATAAATTAGCACCCAACATTACGAACAGTTATAAATTGGCACCCATTTTGACGTTAATCATTTCATCACCCAACGAACAGTTATAAATTGGCTCCCATCTCAGGGCAGAATTTTCGAAACGAAATAGGATATAGGAATTAGGCCAACAAAAGTCGAAAATTTTTTTGAAACGACACGGGGATAGACGAAATTTATTAACAAATTAATTCTTCGAAATAAACAGCAATAGTGTATAGACTCCATGTGGATTACCAACAACATCAACATTCACCATCAACATTCACCATAAACCCTCCACTCAACTGAAAATCTACACCCCCGCCCCCCCAATTCTACAAGAGATCAACACCCCTCTTCAGCTTGTGACCTCCAGTCAGCTGATGGCCATTCCTAGGCTATTGACCGACAGACAGCTGCAACAACAGAAGGACTAGGGTATCGTTAAAATTTTTTGCTTATACTTACAGAGTTCACAGAACAATCATATTTTTTCTCTTTAGTTTTTTTTTTTTTATTTGTAAAGGCTTAAAATAACTTTAAATTATATCCTTTCAAGAAGGAATGACTTTTTAGACTTATATTTCAGTAATTATTTTTCAATTTCACATTTTTCTATGCGTTTACGCAATAACAACATTAAGATGTCTGTGAAAACTGTACAAGTAGTAACATGTTCAAGTGACCCAGAACCACAGCATGAACCCCCACACCCAGTGTCAAATGATCTTTCTAGTTTGCAAAGCAGTGAATTAGACAATAGAAATGTCAATGTAAGTGAGAATTTAACAGCAGGTGTAACATCCCAGTCAGCTGCTCCAACAGATACTATGTCTTCTAACCCTGAAATAGCCACGGTAAATGTCAATGCATTACAACAAATTATGAATGCTATAACTTCTCTGGCCAGTCAAAATACTGCGCTAACTGAAACAATTAACTCATTGCAGACTGAAAGTAACAGTCAAAACACTACGCTAACTGAAACCATTAATTTAATGCAAACTGAATTAAACAGTCAAAACACTAATCTAACTACAACCATTAATGCATTACAGACTGAATTTAACAGTCAAAACACTACGCTAACTGAAACAATTAATTCAATGCAGACTGAATTTAAAACTGAACTTAATAATCAAATGAATTCATTGCAGACTGAATTTAACAATCAAAACACTAATCTAAACACAACAATTAACTCATTGCAGACGGAATTTAATAGTAAAATGAATTCAATGCAGACCGAATGTAATAATCAAAATACAACCTTAACAACAACAATAAATTCAATGCAAACAGTACTTAATACTCAATTAACTTCACTACAGACAGAAGTTAATGAAAACTTGAATTCAGAGCTAACAGCTCAAACTAGTAATCTTACTCAATTAATGCAAAACCATAGACAACAGGTTGCTGAGGAATTAATGCAAATCGATTCCCGAGTAACACAACAGATAGCATCTTCAGAAAATATCTTAACTGGACAAATAGAAACTGTACAGACAGAGGTTCGTACCCAGGTAGATGGAATTCGAAATCATGTAAGTGCAGTAGAAAGAGAAGTTAGGAGTAACAACACTAGATTGGTATCCCTTAATTCGGAGTTGGACAGATTGCGTCATAGGTTACGGGATCAGGAAGATCGTACAGAGAGTACAGTCTTGGTCTCTGACCGGGGCGAAATTGCGTCAACTTCATCTGCTCTCCTAGACACGCCTACTGATACACCTATCATTCCCCCTCTACCCGCAAGCTTACCAAGATCCAATAACGGATTGAACCATCACACTGCAGGTAATTCAAATCCAAATAATAATAATAATCATCAAAATTTCAACCCCAGTAATCAGATTGGATTTACCCTTAGTCAAAGCGACTTGCCTCTTCCCACGTTTGAGGACAAACAGAAGACTAACCCTGTCAGATATTTGCGCGAATTAAAGACATTTTTCAACTTAAGAAATGTACCCGAACAGTTAAAAATGATCATGGTATCCAGGTCATTAAAAGGTAGTGCAGCTCGATGGTTCAATGTTGTTAATGATACGCTGGAATTGAATATGCAGACATTCGAAGAGTCCTTTCTTCGAGAATTCTGGTCAATATCAGATCAAGAGAGATTAAAAGGTCAGATTTTTCATGGAAGTTTTGATCGTAATAGCGGCCAAACCTATATGGAACATTTTATTTCTTTATGTGATTCAAAACAGCTGTTAACCCCTAGTATCGAAGATGAAGTCTTCATCAAAGCCCTCTGCTTACACTATCCGTTTTCAATAAAGAACAGTTTAATTGTTGCAAGCCCCAAGACAATCCCTGACATGATAGCATTGTTGAAATCCCTACAGGAATCCCCGTTTCCACCACAAAAGATAAATAAATCCCAAGTTACCAACACTAATCAAGGCCTAAAAAGAAACATTAATTACGTTCAAACCAAACCCAACCAAAACGCTTTTGGATGCGAGACGCGGACAGGATCTGCCCAGTTGTGTGAGGAACAACAACAAGTAAATGAAAACGAGACTAATGTTATCCATGAAAATAGCTCGAATAGCCCAGGACAGTTCTGGAGAAATACGCCATATCAGAGAGGAAATAGGACTTCTTATTGGAGGAGTAGAAATTTCAGATATCGCCCTTATTATTTCAACAATGGCAGGAACTACTCAAGCTACAACAACGGTTTCAGAAACAACAATTCCCAAGACCAAAACTACAATAATAATTACAATAGCAATAATTATAATGGCTATACAAATAATAACAACTTCACAGGCTCAAATCAGAACAATAGGAATAACTATGGCAGAAGACCATACAATGGAACACCCCGATGGTTCCATAGAACTCAATACAATCAAGGATTTTTCCGACCAAGTTTTCGAGGTAGAAATAACTCACGCCGTGGACTAAACCGATATGCAAATAACAATGGACAGAATAATGAAAACCAACATAACACAACTAATAACAATCATGAAAATGGCAACAATGACCACCAGTCACCACCACCGACGGTTGTTTTAAACGACTAAGGGCACCATTGGAACCTCGCAAAAGGGGCCCTGCAGTTCTAAGGAACAATAATGGAGGTACAGCTAATAAAGTCATGAAACTATCAGATAAAGCACTCAGGTCAGCACCACACTCAGTACAAGACTCTAAAGCCTACAAACAAGCTTTGTCAACAACTGTTACACAACACAAACCCACTACACTTAGTAGAAAAGGATTTTCGAATGCCGCCGTGCATGCTGTAAGTAGCATGGTGTGCCCGAACAATTCAGGATTTACTGGTGCAAAACATAATAAAATTGCAGTAAATAACCTGAATGACACTAATATTGATTCTGTTAACAATAAAAAGGAAAACCACAAAACAGGACATCACAACAATGCAATGATTCACAACAAAGAAATAGTTCGTGATAAAATTGCAACTATACATGACACTGCTATAACAGACACACTTTCTAAAACTAGCAACACAACACCCCACATTCTTACAGACAACAATGCAGTGGACAACAATACTGTCATTAACAATGACTATACAACAACTGATTTTCACAACAATACAGACATGATCACGCCCACAGATATTACTGTAGGCATCTTACAACGTAGTGAATTGTCTCAAGACCCAAATAAACCCCCTACTATTGAGGTATTGATAGGTGAAAATCCCTATCAAATTACTCTCGATACCGGATCAGATGCCCAAGTAATGTCGCAAAACACATTCTTGGAGTTGCAACGAACTCGAGCAATTACACAGATTTTACCGGTATTCAATATGTCTGCACTTCTCGCAGCAGGCAAGACAAGATTTAAAATACGACACCAATGTTTCGTACCTTTAAATATAGCAGGTCATACAGTGGAAGTACTTTTCCTTGTAATAACAGGGCTAAATTTACCATTGATTGTAGGCAGTGAAGTTTTTAGACAGCTAGAAGCTATCATTGACTTTAGAAACGAAAATTTCAATTTTATTGGAAATGACAGGCAGGAGCTTACTGTACCGTTCCGGAGGCCAGCCCCCCTTCCATTCACAGCAGGCGACTGTAACCCAGACCTGCAGGAAGAGACGTTCTTTGTTGAGGCTGTAAATACCTACCCCCAACCCCTCATACAGCTTACACAAGACGACCATTCACAACAACCACTCACTCCACTTCTGTCTTCTCAAACAGAACATAATATACAACACTTAACTTCAGAAGTGGATGTAAATATTCAACACATTATGACGAGTTCTGAGATAGATTCGCTTATATTGGCCAAGGTAAGCGAAACTCAGGGCTTAGATACACACGCTCAGCAAACTTTATTAGGTATACTGAGAAAACATAGAGATTTGTTTACCAATAAGATTGGAAAATGTAATCTCTATACACACCAAATAAACCGACGCTCTACCACTGTAATACGACATAAACCGAGACCCATCCCATTGAGTTTAAGAGCCAAAGTAACTGCTGTGATACAAAACATGTTGGATCAGGGAATCATCGAGGACTCAATGAGCAATCATAGTAATCCCCTCTGTATAGTAATAAAGCCCTCAGGAGATATTCGCTTAACGATTGATGCTCGGACCCTCAACAATGACTGCCAGGAGGACAACTATAAGCCGTTGACTTCTGATGAGTTATTATCTAGAGCAAAAGAAGGAGATTATTTCTCTTCAACCGACCTAAACTCAGCTTTTTGGCAAATCCCTTTAGACTCAGAATCACGCGATATGACCAGTTTTAATTATCAAGGACGGCATTTCAGATTTTGTCGCGTCCCGTTTGGCTGTCGCACGTCTTCAGCCGCACTGCTACGTGCGCTAGCACTAACTTTCAATTGGAGCAGCAACCCTTTCATAATCCCCTACCTCGACGACATTTTGATTGCGTCATATTCAATAGCAGATCACATGGATCACATAGACCAAACCTTAGACAAGCTAAGAACAGCAGGATTCACCCTTAATATCTCCAAGTGCCATTTCTTTCAGCGAGAGGTAAAATTTCTCGGATATATTATATCCGGGAAAGATTTCCGTATCGACGACGAAAAGGTGGCAGCCATCTTGCAAATCCCAGCCCCTAAGAATCAGAAACAATTACGATCTTTCCTTGGTGTATGCCAATATCAGGCCAGATTTGTACAAAATTATGCCCAAGAAATTTTTCCCCTAAAGCCTCTTTTGCGGAAGGCCCAGAAATGGGAATGGACAACGGAACATGATGCGGCCTTCAATAAGGTTAAGCAGCTGTTCGCGGAGTCCATCCGACTGCAAAAGCCAGACGATTCGATTCCATATTTTATAGCCACAGATGCCAGTGCCCGTGGGATCGGAAGCATTTTATTCCAGGTTAAAGACGGCGAAAAACGCCTAATAGCCACCGCAAGCAAAGGCTTGAACACCACACAGTCCAGGATGTATCCTACCGAATTGGAAGTATACGCAGTTTATGAAGCCTTAAATAAATACAAACATTACATTTATAATCGCAAAGTAACAGTATTGTGCGACCACATGAGTCTGAGTTTTATCAATCAGTGCAAACTGAGCAACTCCAGAGTATCCAGGTTTATCAGCGCCATATCCCGATATAACATAGAAATACAGCACATAAAAGGATCTGATAACAAACTTCCCGATATTCTTTCTCGTTTGCCTAGCCATCCAGGCATAGCCAGTATGGAAGGACAGGTTGAGAAAGAAGTCAAGATCATGAGAATCACTGTCAATGACAAATATAAGCTCTACAATAAATTAGCAAATTTAGTGACACTTCAGAACGACGATGAATACCTTTCATCTATTCGGCCTAAGCTGCAGGGCATCCCCGATTCAAATTCCAATCCGGCATGCGGCCATGATAACCAGAAAACCATTGCATTACACAATAATGTGATATACAAACTATGCGGACTGGAAACCCCTACTTGGAAACCATACGTACCGAAAGCTTTGGAACATGACATAATTGCAAGCTACCACGAGAACTTAGCTCACAGCGGTACTGATCGAATGATAAATGCAATCAGTGACCATTTTTTCATTAAACAGTTAGGACGAAAAGTGAGACTGTATGTCAGTACCTGTCACTTATGTCAGACTGGAAAGAATAAAAACACCGCCTACGCCACTGAGATACATTCTGTAGAATCAACAGCACCAAATCAATTAATATGCGGAGATATATTGGGACCCCTCATACGCACTAACTTCGGTAATCAATATGTTTTTGTTTTGGTTGATGTATTCAGCAAATTAGTAGCCTTGTATCCCATAAGAGATTTATCAACAAAGATTTGCTTAATGAAGATGCAAGAATATGTCAATACGTTCGGACAGGTATCCAGTTGTCTGACAGATAACGCCTCAATTTTCGCAAGCCGGAAATGGACAGATGGCTTAAGTAGGATAGGAATCAAGACATTACATTCATCTAATTATAACCCACAAAGCAACATTTCCGAACGATATATCAAACAGGTTATATCTTATCTACGCTTACTCACACACAGACAACACAAAAATTGGTTTCGTTACTTAAAACCTATACAGGCCATATTGAATGAAACGAGACACCAGGTCACAAAAGAAATTCCTTTGGAAGTAGTAAAGCAATGTAAAGTTGGACCCCTCTTTTCAAACACCCCACCTGTTTTGAACACTTGTGAGAAATCTGACATTGAAGTGTGTCAAGCCATTCTTCAAAGGTTACAAAAGCGATGGTTGAAAAGAAAAGAAAAGCCACGCAAGAAAAGAAAGAAATGGGAACCCAAATTAGGAGACTATGTACTACTAAGACAACATGTGTTATCCAACAGACTTCAAAACAAACAACGTAAGTTTTCTTTAATCTTTAGAGGACCATTAGTAATAAATGCAAAATTTAGTACCGATACCTTTGAGTTAAAAGAAGCCAAGAAACCCCATAAAATTGTTGGCAGATATCGTAAACAATTATTGAGACCATATCATGTGATGTCACGGATTGTATGAGAATCAAAGCATACGAGGTAAATTTTGCTCTTAATCAATGAACTGGAAACGAAAAAGGACTACGAGAATGGAATGTAAAATATTTTTGCGTGAACCCTCTCAGATCTATGTTTCATTTTTACGTTAACACAACGAATGTATTAATTTAAGGTAAAATGATGAAGCCCTCATTTTATAAGTAAACACTGAAAGACAATAACGATACAAGAATTACCTCATATAATGAAGTGATTTTTGCAGTGTTTCCTTGGAGACGAAGAAGTGTTTAGCTAGCCTTTTTCCGACTAAAATTGTATATATTAAGAAGTGAAGTGCAGATTCCCCTCTGAATTATACTGAAGGAAATGAAACATCGATTTGACTTAGGATAATCATACTAGTATTTGATTTAAATATATAAGAAAATTTTAGTTACACTTATTGAAAATATTGAATTAAGTTTTATAATTACACATTACACTTTGGTTAAAGAATTAAGATTTATAAATGAATAAGTATTTCACTATCATGCATATTCAATTTAGTATCCTCCCTACAACCTCACACCAATCAAATATAAGGTATAAAATGAAAATCAAAGAGATAAATAATGAGTTATGAAAAGTGAATTTATGAGTGTGCAAAGATTATGAATAATTAAAGGTAAGAAATGAGTCGACGATGAAAAATGAGAAAAGTATGACAAGGAAGGAATCCACTGTCAAAAGAGTGAAAAAGATCACTAATGAGAAAGAAAATAATAAAATGAAGGTAAGGCATGCACTTATAATAATCATGCTAGAAAAAGCAGATTGACATTTAAGAATGATATTATTGATTGTGTAGGAGTAAGAATGCATAAATTTGTAGTAAACTTGAACATGATATTACGAAATAAGCAAAATAAATTTATTTGAATAAAAAGGATACCTGAAGAACAGAAGAAAGAAAATAATACGTTTTTAGATTGTGTAATTAAACATAAAGTGTGAAGTGTATAAGTAATCAAATCCCATTGTGTGTTAAATAAAATTTTATGTATTTAACGGTAAGTAATTAAGTGTAATTAGTAAAATTGTTTCATTAGGTGAAGAACAGTGATGTACCAGAAATGAGTTACAACCAGTCAAGATGACTATTATCAAGTAATTCAATGTAACAAAGATTTCATTTTATTAGGTGAAAAGGAAAGAGAAGCGTACTACAAGTGAGTACAATGAAGTAAAGAAAGGAAGATTATCAGCTGATTCAATGTAACAAGTGTATGATTTAACAATGTTTATATTTTAAGAATTTTAATGTGAAAACTATATTTTTATTCAGTCGACGAGGAAGAACACAGATAAAAGATAACAGATAATAAATTACAAAATATTCATCATTACAAAATCAAAATAACTAATTGATATACGAACTGACCGAGAAATTTTGGATGCGAGACTAACGAAAAATTTTTAAAATTATTTATAAAACTATTTTCCAAATACCAATTACTTCATAATTTTAATAATTATAGCGTTCGGACATTTGTAACCGATCAGTTCATATGGACTTATATAAAAAGAGGAATCAAATATAAGAAAATACATTTCACGGACAATATTTGAACTTCCCGCAACATTATCGACTACTAAAAACTACCATTACGCCTAGACTATTACAATGACCATAAAACGAATTACATGACAAGACAGAGGACATTTACACGAACAATTTGATATACAACATGACCATCTGAATCAAAAGACATTACCAGCAATTACAAATAATTAATCAAACGATTAATTATTAACACGACAACATAGAAAATTACATCATTCAACGCATAATCAAGAAAGCTATACAACTACACTTATTGCAGACAATAGTGACAATTACTTTATGAATTATTAACTAAATAAGGGAATACAATGAAGTGAAGGCGTGGCTTTTTGTCTGGAGAAGTCCACTGTCGCCAGCTATTAAAGTCAAGTTGATGGATACGTTTCTCCCCAAACCTCAACCCACTTTAACGACAAATATTTCAAACACTAGCAGACGACTTAGCTAATTTCCAATCACAAGAGACAAAGCCTACTGACTGAACCAATGGAATGGCTAGAGTATTTTAACACCGAAACATATTAACACGAACAGGAGCGACCAACAGAGACTTGAAGACATCTATTCAACAGCGACGGACGTAATTTTTATAGACTAAACCGGAGTTAGAAATATACAGTGAAACAGTAACAAGTACTAATATTAATTTTATACCGACTTTTAAATAATACGGTCGAGGATAAAGATATATATATTGGAATAAGACAAGATTATAGATATTATTTTTCGTATTGAAAAGTTAAACGAATAAATACCGCCATAAGATGTATAACCTAAAATTCCTGCAATAAAACGTGCAGATGTTATAAGTATAATAATATAACCTAAAGTAATTTTGGCGACGACGAAGCAAATAGATAAAGACATTACTGTTTTCTTCCTCCAGACATTTTAAGAAATTAACAAATTAAGTGAAAGATTTTCGGACAAAATAAACTTACAAATATTATTCAAGTTCATTATCAATAGACTTCAAATTTACGACCTAAAATCCCTTCATCTTATATCCTATTTTAGTTTTCGTCGAGCACGACCCTGAAAGAGATCTCGCTCTACCAACTGAGTTAGAAATAGCCGGACATAATATATTCAACGACCCCTACTGACAATTATACATTGGCACCCAACAGTCATAAATTAGCACCCAACATTACGAACAGTTATAAATTGGCACCCATTTTGACGTTAATCATTTCATCACCCAACGAACAGTTATAGTGTTCAGTGACTCGTGTTCAAACATTGATTGCTAGTGCATTCTGTGAAATCTACATCCCCTATAAGATACAGGTAACAACCTTGAAAAATTATAATAGAAAGATTTGCATCTTAAATTACGTTATCAACCACACATTCAGCATTCGTCATATCGGCTATGATTATAATTGGATGTAAACATATTTCGCTTTCAGCAAGAATGTACCTAGGTATAACCAAAAAGCCTATGAAATTAGTTAATGGTATATTGGTGGAATATCAATTACATATTGAACGTAAAGAATAATATGAAAACACCAGTGAGCAGGATTGGGCAAGTAATTCACCTTAAAGTACACGTAAAATAAAGTAAAATAAGTCAGCATAAGTTAAGTGATCAATAGTTTTCATCCATATTACGTAAGAGTAGGCCTAAGAGTTTTACTAGTTTTCTGATAGATGAAAATGTGCTTTGCCGCCTTAAAAAAGCTTAGATTTTGGCTATTTTCCAAGCAGAAGAGATGAGAATGAATATGATAGCTAGACAACACTTGGAAGAAATTAAATCAAATCTCCCATTCAAGAACACTGGTTATATTTAGCTAAAAAGAAGATCCTACAAATGAGTTGGATGCCAGTATGAATGACAACATCGCCTGTAGGACTGACACGTGACTGCTATGTTATTAGGATTCCTGGATGATTTGTTCGTTCAGTATCACGCTTAATGGCACAGATGAACAGGTATATGTGCTTGTTTACATATAAATGGTTTTTTTTTAAAGGAGAATAATCACATGGATTCAATCTGTGGAAGATAAAACTACTTCATAGACCCATTTTTGTTTCGCACTTAAATAAATAGGGGTTTCTCCGAGACCCACAAATAAAGTTTCTATTACTATTTATTATCGCAGAAATTGTAATAATTTATCAAACTTTCTTTCATCAAACAGGTTCAAATAACACATTAGGATTATTATAATTGTTTAAAAAATAATATACATTTTATGAAAAGAAAGATGTCTGAACCTAACAATCTAAAAAAAATTACCTGATAACTTAGTAATGCAATTGTTTATTTTAAAACGACTTAAAATGCTTCAAAACAATTTAAAATAGAATAAAAATGTATTTTAAATAAAAATTGAAGTAGTTATTGCCAATCCCTTATTCTCGCTCCCAAAACATTTTCAGAACTTTTATTGCTGGTGTTACGATAAATAAATAAAAATTGAGAATTACGAGCCTCTGAGCCTCCTAGGGTTAACTAGCAAAAGTCAGTTCTCAAGGGTGCGAAGTTGCATCGCTAAGAAAGTTGTGCCAGATGTGTTCATAGACAGGTTGACGGTAACTTGAAAGGAATTTTAAAATTTGACTAAATAGAATTTTCACAATATTACGCACACGTTTGCCGAAGCCTACAGTAAAATTACAATTAGGCCTATAAGGTTTCAATTTTCCTCTGTAACGAAAAAATTTATAAAATCAGTGCTATGATAAGAAACTATGAGTTTTCAAAAACATGTATAGGCCTGTGTCGATAAATGTTTATTCTATAAAACTTCTGGAAAAATAATAACTTGTTGGAAATATTTGTAAATACTGCTTGTCAGTTATAGGCTAACGTTTGCTGTAAAAATTAATTCCTGGGAGTGTACAAATTCAGGATATGTATATCATTAACTACACATGATTTGGCATTATCTAAACCTTAAGACATAGGTATAAACGAAAGAAAAATTCCATAAGCAATTACTATTCCCTCATAAATAGACGAGTATATGGCCAATATCTTATTTTTAAACATGTCAATTATCACACACACGATCCCTTACTTTTTATGAAGACCTTCTATATATAAACACGAACTGTGGGGGTTTTATCTAGCTAATAAGCTGCATTTCTACAATTTTACCCAATTCAGGTTTATTTAAAATTTAAAATGAACGTTTGTGAACATATTAGGTTTTTTAACTCAAGTTTCAGGAAATTTCCGATGCAGATCTACACACCGCAAAGGAAAAGAGACATAATAAATTCATAAGAGCGAATTTGAAAATATACAAACATAAATTTCTTCAGTTATGAAAGTTACTTTGTTAGTCAAAGTAAAATGTAAAAGATAGCAGACAAAATACCCTAGCATCAAAAGACAAGGTTATGCAATTTAATTTAATTTAATTTAATTTAAGAATCGTTATTTTTGCAGGCAGGTTTAAGGCCTTAAATCATTTATAACGTTAATAAAAAAATAATTAGTTACAATACATCCATATTTTTACATCATATTGACAAACCAAATGATGGAGACTACTATAAAACATAACGTTAACTAAATCTGCTTGCACACATAACGAAATAATGTATTAAATAAAAAGATACACTCAATTTCACACATTATTGCATTTCTTCAGAGGACAGGAGATGTTAAGTTACTAATATGTAGGTACACAGATAAAACCAAATTAAATATTGTGTAAATTAGATGTGAATGAAAATTACACAATGACAACGAAAATACGGATTAATGGTGTGCTTAACATATGAAATATTTCTAAAGTTTAAAAAGAAATTAACAATATTTTAACAAAATAACAATAATATAAATAAAATATCCCTTATAACAGCTTTGATTTACATATAAACTATACATATTACATTATCTCCATTGAAGATCTTATATTACCATATCACCTTCAAATTAATCAGGAGGCTGAAGGGAAATTTTTCGAACTACCTGTAGATGCCGTACAGTTCTTTCACAAACTCTGGAAGCTAAAGAGATTTTAATGTGTGCACTGAAGACGAGATCAGCATAATGAAGCCGTATCAGTCATGTAAAAGTCTGACACTGCACAATGTGGCAAGGGACTTGTAAGGCCGTGATATGCATGAATCATAATAACAATGCAAATATCTGGCTGCCGACCGTGAGAATACTTTCTATGCATAACTAATATCTTGAATATTAAACGGATCTTTCTTTTGAATGAGTCTTTTTCACGCCAGCGTTCAATGAATCACAAAAAAATCTGTTTTGCCATTTTAAAATTGACAGTAAAACCGCAGTTCCTGGACAACGCTGTTTAATGTTTCTGATGAGTCAGTAAATTATTATTCACAAAATAACATAGTTGATTTGCTGCAAAAATCACATAGCCGAACATGCTGCAAATTTTTAATTAACAGTGACAATCAAAACGTTAGAGAGATGAAAAAGGGGACTGGAGAAAACTGCGTAACGACTAGCTTCATAACCTGTACTCGTCACCGGATATAGTAAGGACAATTAAATCACGGAGGGTGAAATGGGCTGGACATTTGCACGCATGAGGAAGGAAAAACATATCAAAAAAATCTTGACTGGGAGACCCGAAGGGAAAAGATCACTTGGAAGACCTAGACGAAGGTGGGAGGACAATATTAGGATAGCACAGAATAGAGATGAATGGCGGGCTCAGGTAAGCGCGAAATGAACCTTCGGGTTCCATAAAATAGATCATATTCCTTTGGCTTGCTTAGGAATTGTCTATTGCCATTGAGTAAGTAAGAAAGTAAAATGTTAGAAATATGCCATTAAAAATGTGACATTAATAAAATAAGAACAAACAGTTTAATATGAAGCAAATATGATACATTATCGCAAAACTAAAAATATGCAAAATAAAACCAATTTTCTGTTATTTCTTCCACGTCTTGTGCACATTTTAACCCTACATGTAATAGAGTGCATTATTTCTCAAATTTCTCATTTTTCTAATATTTCTCATAGATTTCCAGGCCCTTCTTATAAAGTACAATTGTACAACAGATCCACTATTAGTATTCTCGTGTCTCTTAAGCCACTTATGCGCGCACTTGCCACTAATGTTTTATGGGTGTCGTAAGCTGCCAACTCCCTGCTACAATATTAATGCAAACTAAATTACGTCGGCAATAACAATTTTTCTGGGAGCACCGAAGCTGATGACACAATGTGCCTAATCGAGTAACGATTGTCTTTCATAGGGCGGCCCTGGGAACTACAGTAGTCATAACGTCCAGAGGTTAGGGCTGTCGATCCGTGACTGCTTCCTCCGTACTCAGAATAGAGCTGTTATGACAGCTACCCAGCTATGAGGTCCAAGAAATCAGAGGCTAAACACCTGCATTATGAGCAATCTTAAGTTGTACCTTAATATTGCAATTAATATTATTTTTTATTTATTTATTTATTTAATCTGGCAGAGTTAAGGCCATAAGGCCTTCTCTACCACTCAGCCAGGGCAAAAACATGAAATACATAATGATAATAATAATAATAATAATAATTAAAAATAAATTAAAAAAGAACTGATATACATGAATAGAAACAAACATTAAATACAAAGAAAAATAAATGGTGCAAAAATACGTTGCACAAACTTTCTCGCATATACGTGTTAAAGGCTAGCACAGAAAAAATTAAATTAAAGAGACAATAAAATTTTATTTATTACATTTTCATAAAACTAAGAAGTATCTAGAACGGAAACCATCAGAGTCGATCTTCATGTTTAATGCTTTTACCGTGAAATAATAATAATAATAATGAATGACAGAAAAACTGCATATTATTAGTACTACTAGTATTACTACGGGAAAATTAAAATATAAGTCGCACCTTGGGATAAATCGGCACCACCCAACCCACCCACCAATACAAGGACAATTGGTCACTCTGCTTCGCTCAGAAACAAAATACATCACACAGTAAATGCAAATGTGAATATCGAATGGACGGAGCTTAAGGGGCGACTTATATTTGAATTTCGCTATACTAAAACTAAAACTAAACTCCGTGGCACTACATTCCTTTAGGGATTTGGTCTACCAACCGACCGGTGTGTCATCTACCACAGGCAGATGGCAGGGTTGGGGCATGTGGTCAGCATGCCGACCCCCACGACCGTTAATGGTGGTTTCCATGACCGGAGCCGCTACTTCTCTATCAAGTAGCTCCTCAATTTGAATCACGAGGAAGTGTACCCCTACCAGACCCCTCAACCTCAGAAAAATCCAAGGATGTACCGGGGATCGAACCCGGACCGACGGATCTGACGCTAACCACAAGACCACGCCGGCGGTCCTACTGCTACTACTACTACTTAGGTTATATTGCACGCTTTAACTGCATTGTAGGTCATGTAATGTGTTTAGTATGTTTGCGTGAACTATTAGTCTATTGTAACAACTCATTCGCGTCATCTGTTTCTATTGTTTAGTGATGTCTTCGTATGTGGCATTCAGTTTAAACGATTATAATATCCAGTGACGTAGCGGCGATGAGTTATGGAAAATAAGCAAGTCCTATAAACCCGGCGTTTGCTTTTGCGAGGTAACCATGAAAAACCCAAGTCAATTTGGGCGGCCACGAGGTTTGATTTGAACTCAGGACCTCTTCCCTGTTAGCCCATAGGCCTACCACATCGCTGTAATTGGTTTAGTGTGTTCAAGGCGACTGAGCTAAACTGATTGCATTTCACAACAATAAGTACATTAGGCCTATAGTTTTCTTGTTGCTAGTGGCAACAAAATGCCATTCATATTTTAATTGATATGTATGTTCTGAAATTCGCATTTAAGCTGTACTTATTTCGTTTTTATCTTGATATCTATTAATTGTATAAAGAAATGTTTTAAACAAAAAATTTCCATTTTAATTTTCTCTACAACTTTACTGTGGTAGGTTTTCATGTATCACTTACTGTAATGGATATAATCTAGAAAAACTGAAAATGGATACGAGTAAAGTGCCCCTTAAGTCATTTTTGCGGAAATACGGATATAGCCATTTTATTAGTCACAGATAAGACTTTACAATTCTAAATTTTTATTAAAATCGTTAGAGCCATTTTTTCAAAAAACAATTTTTTTAAAAAAGTTTTCATGAAAAGTCCCCTTAATATTTCAGTTGTAAAACTAAATTTCTGGGCGGTTCGACAAAATTTCGAAAAAGTTCTTAATTCAAAAAATGAAGTAAATACAACGAGCCGTTTACCCGCTGTGCTTGTCCACGGACAGACGGACAGACGGACAGACGGACAGACGGACAGACGGACAGACGTCATTCCAAAAATACTTTTTTCGGTTTCTAGGCTTCATGAAACGTGCTCTCCCGGCGTTAACTCAACTTCGATTTTTTGTCACGATCACAATACTTTCTCTATACTCCGTATAAGCGAGAAAGTAAAATTAGAACATATATACTTGAATAATTAAGATACATTAAGATACATTAAATGATAAAAAATAAATTAATTGTTACAAATATAATTTAGTTATATAAAAGCATTAAGTGATAGAAACTGAAATTAACATAGGACATGAAAAATATTGTTAAGTACTACGTATATGTGCTGTTAACTGCGATCTGAAGGTTGACAGTGACCGGCAGTCCTTGATGTGAGATGGTAAAGAATTCCACATTCGGATGACTGAAGTAGTAAACGATAATATTAGTAAATATTATATGAGGCACTTGTAATTTTTTCACATTTTCCATACTTCTGTTGGAAAGTCGACCACTGCGTTTGATAATCGCCTATGCAGTAATAATTAGGGCAAGGCATTTCATGACTTTGCATCTTTTCTATATGAAGGTTGAAGGATAGCTCGAAATTTATACAAATTTTTATCATGAATTAATTGATTAAATAAGGAAATTGTTTCGCATTTTCTGCATTTTTCATTTTCAAGAATAAATACAAAGACAGTATAATTTTATGACACCGGAATTTCTGTTTTCTTCTTATTTTAACCCCTACCAGGCATGGTGTATAGAAGCGATGAGATACAAAATTCTAACATCCTCTATGAGCCATAAAAAGCTATATCAAGCGTTTTCTGCGGGAATAGTTTGAGTGTGATAAATTGTTCTTCATTTCAAATTTTCAATATGTATATAAGGACCTAGAATTTGAAAATCGAAAGTCCTTCATAAATTGACTTTGAATTACAAAATGCAATACCCGGGCGACGCCGGGCTTTTTAAGCTATAGTCCTTTCACATTCGCCAGAGGTTTCAAGGCCAAACGTAGCACGGCTATGATACCCCCACTTGCCGTGCTCATATGACATCATACCCCTCCAATGCCAGTCACATGACAAGCCAGTAGGGAGTTCCCCCTTGGTGTCGTATGAGTGTGTGCGACAGCGCAGCTCCTCTGCGCAAAGGGGAATACTGTTGACTGCTATCAGTGGGGGCATATTAGACGTGAGAAGTTGTGGCCTTGAAACCTCTGGCGAACGTGAAAGCACTATAGTAGCCTACGTTATATAAGCCAATAACGACCGCGGGAAACATAACAGGCTTTGCAGCACATGGAAGGAATATGTATTTTGAATTCTACTACATTTTCAAGAAAATATGGTATGAACAATACCAGTTTTCAATACTTTTATGGAACGTGCTTTTGAACTAGATTACACTTTCCAGAAAACATGGTGTAGGCAATAACCTGCTTCCCCTATTTTAAAAGAATGTGCATAATTAAAGCAGCATGTCCATTATTACTCATTTTCAGATATATCAGAAGACTTCACTGGATCGTTCATTTGTATATAAAAGTTGAGTGAGGTATTTGCTAAGGGCATTTTCACGGGCATGCCGTTCATTTCTCCTAAGAAACTAATTACAAAATAAATTATAGATTTTTTAAAAAATATTCAGTCTTTTTAAAATGTTGTGCAATTTTTTACTATTTTTGGGCCTTTTCCATAGTAATAATATATCTCAATTCATAATAATAATAATAGGTCTGATAATGTAATAACAATAACAATAGTAACAGTCATAATAATAAATAATAGTAATAATTATTAAATTGTTTTTAGGAAAGAAACAAGATAGTTGGATTACAAATTTTACTATACATAGAAAGTTACAAGTGTAATAATAGTCTATACCAGTATTCCAAGCCCATTTTTAAAATGTAGAGAAATTTGCTGATTGAGTTATTTTCAGATCAGTTTTGAGCTAGAATTTTTTTCATTGTACAGTCAGTGTTTTACAAGAGCCTGTTACTTTAAATAAATTGTTACATGTTTCCTAAATATTTAATGCATTTCTTGGTTACCAACTTGCACTTTAAAGTCAGTAACTTATGTATAAATATAATAATAATTTAGATATCTTATGGTGGTTACCGACTTACACTTTAATGTAAGCATCTTATGTAATTTTAATATTAATATAATAATAATTTAGATATCTTATGATTTAAACATGTTGAACATACTTTAAACTTTATTTATATATTTTAACATTATACATTTACACTTGGAGCTGTACATACAAAATTTGTCAAGTAGGCCTTGGGAAAAATGAACTCCAAAATAAAACGTTACAAATGAGATTTAAGGACGCAGGTATATTTATGTCTGGAATCAGACACGGTTTAAAAACTTGGCTTCATAACCGTGAATAATAAGAAACTTAAACACTGCTCTTCTTAAAACAACTACAAGCTGTTTGAGTGTTAAAGATAATTTTGGAAGAACTTATGGAAGCTACATTCATGGTAATGCGTGTTAATGTCTAGTTTTTTTTAAATGTTAGATGTCAATATACCCGATAAAGGTGAAGCCTAATGTCACTGCGAAGTCTAAATAGTCAAGCGGTTAAAAATACCTAGTGACTGGAATGCCATGGATTTGCATCCTACCTGAGCGTCAAGTCGTTAACAGTTATTTGGGCGTCTAATGTTAATGGATATTAGGCCTATTGTAAACTGACTATTTTTCCAATGGCAATGGAAACTGGTTTCTATAGCCTTCAACTCTTACTTCAAATAGGCCTAAATCTGTTTAGTGAGAACATTGTCTACTTTTAATAAATTACAGTGTGTTTTGATATGTTTTGACACCATAAAAGCGTTTCGTGTTTAAAACCATGTAATTTTAAATTTAAAAAATATAAGTATGCAAATATAATATATAGTATAGCTCCTACACTTGGATTATCTGATAAAAGTTATGGTAGCAGATTTACTACAACACAATTCTTTCAAATAAACTACATCCTTAATACTTTAAGGTAGCAGGGCTTTTCTTCAAGAGCAAATACTATTGCAGAGTGCAAAGTTTCAGGGGCATCGCCAGAAATTTTATTAAGGAGGGGGGAGGGAAACTCTACATAACTTCAAGCACAACGATTCTTACTTATTAGGGTAAACTATAAAGTAGTCTATAACATTACGAATTAAGTTACTATTGTGAACAATAATAGAGATATTACAACAGTAAATTAAACAACTGGGCTATGAGTTAAATTCTCAATGAGGAATTTCAAATAATTAAATACCGTATATTAATATTCACACAGTTTCCCGATCCCTAGTTTTGAAAGCCAATTGAATTCGACGAGGCTACAAAGTTTTTAATTGAACATTTCTAGGTATTATGTTCTTCTGAGCAACAGCCTTGGCAAAAGATTATTATAAATACAATGATGCAGCTATAATTGTATACTTGATAAACTCAGTATAAAATATATTTTTTTTTATTCTCCTTGCAACAACTGCAGATTGACAGACACAAAGAGTAGGCCTACCAAAAAATTAATGAAGCCATAAGGCTTGTCCCCTTGCCCCATGCAAAGTTCTACCATATTATATTCGCTTTACATCTTGTAGTAGTAGTAGTAGTGTGTATTTATTTCTCACAAAAAAAATTCTCACATATAAACCACATTATTTACATTAACCGGCGCACGGGTCGGTGTCGACCATACGTGCTCACTGCATACACTTAAATTATTACCCCATAAAAACCCAATTGAAAAAAAAAACTATATTCTATTATTTACATAACCCCAGACGTAACCCCCCACCCCCAAACAAGTAAAAATTTCATAGACACATAGACATTATTAAGACAAAAAACAAAAACATAATAATAAAAAAATAATACTTCGATTTCCTTAATTCTCTAAATCTAGGCTTTCTCTCATACATCTAACTTTCTGCAGAAATTTACATAACTCGTGCCAATTGTGCTCATCCAGTAATAGATTTAGACATGCCTCCCTACTTCTCTGAGAGTTTAAAAATTTGTCGGGTAGCATCATAACTCTCCAGCGCTCTGTAACTCCACATCTCGCCAAGATATGAACCCAGGTTTCATTTTCCCTGCACATTGGGCAGATTCTCCCCCCTATCTCATCCGAAATTCTCTGCATGTGGTTGATATATGCAATATTTTCCAAATGTGATGTGTTTCTCACTTTAATCCTTTCTTTAGTTGTCAATACGAACACATGATCTTGGAACGGAGTCCTACTAAAGCAGTCTTGGGCTTTGTAGTCAAGCATTTGGTCCTTCATATCGGTATCTGACTCATATTGTGATATTTCTTGCAGATGATTAATCGAAAGCAGAATTTACCAGTAAGTAACTAGAGAAAATAGCACTAATCTGACTAGAAACAGTCATGTGAATTGATTTTAATATATTGGCGTCAACATCACAATCGATGTAGTTCTTATCGAAAACAAATGCGAATTTGAGGACATGTATGAACGGGATCTGGAACTTGAAACTGAAAAACCTTTAATAGGCGACCCCTTTTTTTTCTATTCTTTCGTATTTCTTACCTTTTGGAACCAAGCTCCACATTGAAAACAAAAAGTGGAAATGAATTTAACAGCTGGTTGTATGTATCTTCAGCTTCGATTATTGTTATCATTTTTCGGTCTAAAAGCAAGCTAATAGAAATTTGGCGTGAATCGACAGCTCAGTGTTCCTAATGTACCCAGGTATCAAGTTTAGGTGACTGGAGTTCTCGACAAGGCTCAGTCATTCCTCCTTCGTCTTAAATTGCCACTTATCTTGTTATCAGTTATAAAATGTCAAGTTGAGCACGTATGATTGGTTAATTGTTTTCAGTGGGCAATGAATATGACTCTAAGAAAGAAAGGAAAAAAAAAAAAGTCAACTTCTTAACTGAAGTTTACGATACACTTACCATCAAATAACATTTGACTAAGAACATAATTTAAAATATTTTTTCCTCCTTTTGCTTGAGCAATCTGTCTTCCGCAAAGTTTATTTCCAGCGTTATGTCTTTCTCGTAGCACACAAAGAATAGATTTTATCGTCCTTTAATCTTTTCACTGCTACTATATATAAATTCATCACCTCAAAAATTGTATAAAAGCAGAAACATAAGATAAATAGAATAATGCTTTAAATCAGAATACGACTTTTTTTATCACCTTCATATGACTATCATTTATTAAGTCCTTAATAGACTTTACTTAAGTAGGCCTACAGCAACAGCAATATCATCATTATTAATCTGAAGTCTTGGTCATCTTCCGGTCATGGAAACCACCTTTAACGGCCGTGGATGTACGCATGCTGACTATATGCCCCCCAATTGACCACATGCCCCCCAATCCTGCCGTCTGCCTATGGTAGATGACGCAGCGGTCGGGTGGTAGGCCTTGTCCCTTCTGGGATGTTAGCGCCACGGAGTTAGTTAGTTAGTTAGTTAGTTAGTTAGTTAGTTAGTTAGTTAGTTAGTTAGTTAGTTAGTTAGTTAGTCTTGGTCATCTGCCAACTTCAGAGAGAAAGTTTTCTTATACATATTTTTAAAAATAATAATTATGATTAAATTTTTGAAGCGGAATGTAACAGAATTTTGTTCAACCTGTAGCGAGATTCAATGTTTTTGGTTTTCAACACTGATTCAGCTCTGAGGGGTTAAATTTACTAGCATAATGTAAAATTTGTTATATTTCATTCCATTTTACCATTTCATTTTTTTAAAATAAAAATGTAATCTACTAATTAATTAACCATCGTGGTAAGGTACAAAAGTAAGTCGATCGATCGATTTATTTATTTTTGTTACACAGCTCATTATTTTACATGAATTTGTTAAATATTTAATACATTTTCAACTTTCCAATTCACACTTTCATATGAAGTGACTTTAAGTTATCTTAATATCAGTTTAATCATTTAGATAGGCTATCGTGCTGTTTAAAAGAGCTAAAATTTAGATACCGGTACCTTAAACTTTCATTATATATTTTAATATTTTAGATTTACACTTTGAGCTCTACGATCTATGCAGACTACGTTCAAAATAATGCAAGCCATTATTAGTTTACGAAGTTTCCAGATGGCGGGTACAAGCGCGATCATGCATTCTGAAAATAGAAATAATAAAATAAAAATAAAAATTCCATTTTTTTAATTTGGATTTCATTTATTATATTAAAAACTAGCTTAAAAGGCCCGGCGTCTCCCGGGTTTTGTATTTTGTAATATGAAATTAACTTATGGAGGACTTTCGATGTTGAAACTCTAGGTCCTTATACCTAATATGTATGTGGAATTAGGAATGAGGAAGAACGACATATGACATTCAGACTATTCCCTCAGAAAACGCTAGATATAGCTTTTTATGGCTCATAGAGGATGTCGAATGTTGCATTCCATTGCTTCTACACACCATGCCTGGGAGAAGTGCAAATAAGAAGAAAAAGAAATTCCGGTTACATAAGATTGTATTGTCTTGACAGAAAATTGTATTTCTCACTCTCATATTACGATACAACCGTTTCGGGGCTGAAGTAAAAAAAAGAAATTCAGTATCACTTTCATACTTTCCTTCCCAGAAATCTGGGACATAATAAACTGCGCGCGTAGGACTGAAAATGTTCCATCCCGTTTTGTCTTCTTTTTAGATGCTTAGAGCCTCTGATAAACGTCCCTAGGCCTATTTCTCAACTAATACAAAGCCTACAGCTATGAGTGACTATCAGTGGATAGGATTTGTTACCGACTTCCGATATAGCATACTCACTGGCACACACTTAAGTTGTCCCTGCAATAGGACCGCTTATTCTACATCAAAATGTGAAGTGATAAAATTATATTTTCCATGTCGAGGGTAGAGAAAGTTATGTGACTGCTTTATTTTCTTGGATTTTATTCGTCAAGAATTATTTTCACAATTATGTATTAAATACTTACGCAGAAATATTGTGTGTGGATTTTATTCTTCAGAATTATTTTCACAAATGTATTACTTACATCGATAGTATCAGCATTTGTTAAAGCCCACTATTATAATATACTATCCAAAGCCCTATGTAAACATCGTAAACAATACTTTCGTTATGTAAACAATTGACATCAGAACTCTCTAACTTTGCCTCATTTCACATTTCCGATTTTTCCCGTGGATTTTCCAAAAAAATTCTTTCACACAAACCTTGTCGTGACAATTACGAACACAACAAAAAAAGAATCAGCCAAATCGGTCCAGCCGTTCTCAAGTGATGCGGCAACAACACTTTTGTAAATTCATTTTTATTAATATAGATCTCACTCCCTCTTTATCCGGATACCCTGGGCATTTCCCCAGTCGGTCCAGTCATAATGCGAGACCTGCAAGTACCATTCTCATTGAACATAATGGTTTCTGGTTTTCATGGGTACTGGAAATATCTATGATAAAAGTTCCTTACATTTTGACAAAATATTATTATTAACGAAGGGTAGTCCCTAATAAGTCAAGATTAACTGTTAATTTAATACATTCTAGAATCAGCAATGATCAATCGTTTCATATTTTTATATAACCTCAGAATTCACTCACGCATAACGTAATAGGCGTAAAGGGAAGGTGGTTCCCACGACACATGTAGTGTGGGAGGTCAAGCAAACATAGTGACCCTACAGAGATATGAAACGATCGCTAATATAGATTACACTACACTAGCGCTCTTTCAGCGCCTGCCGGATGCAAACCTAATTACTCTCGTCGCGAATCTTATTTCCACACTTCATTACAAACCGTTGCACAACCATTGCGGCCATCTTTCTATGCATCTATCCAGTGCCGTAATGCAGCGACAGATTAAATATTTCGCGTATAAATGTCCCGTAACGTCTGAATTCCGTATACCTCTTTTCAGAGCCGGCTTTACGAGTTGCAAGAACTAGTCCGCAATACTTTGAGCCGCAGAGTCCATATAAATAAAATGAGCTTATTAATAGTCAATGTTCATTATATTCATATTCTAAAAAGAAATTTAAAATTAAAAGAAGAGCTAGGTATTTCAAGTTCAGCATGGACTATATATATGAACACTCGGGAGGAATTTTTCCTATATAATCAGCAGTGGTTTATGTTGATAGGGGAATTCTAAACCGGATCCGCCATGCCCACTCCCCACCCCTGCTCCTCTTTTTTCGCGATGCGGATACGGCTAAATATCTAAATTAATTGACAGAACGTAATTTCAGAAAAATCTTAACCTTGTCGATTAGGGGAACAACTTTCGTCTTGTCGTCCATAGGCCCTATCCTTTGTTCACTTCAAATGACTGTGTATATATATAAACATGGGCTATATAGTCTTCTATATAGAAGACTTTTTTTTTCATATGTTCTATATTTAAGAGTTTACGATAATTTTATTTAAACATTAGCAAAACAGGCTACTCTAGTATACAAGATAAAAGGTACATTACATTTAAAAGGCTATTTTATCCAATCCTCCATTTAATATGTCTTATTCCCCTCACACCTTCGCTTCTGTACCAGAAATCAACCTGCGTTCATAGGTTAATGTTTAAGTGCCCGACTTTTGACATCAAACCAATACCAGTCGGACTCATCTAGAAACTAGATACACATTGTGGTGCACGCCTTACAGCCACTCAAATGAAAACCACCCCTTTCACCGCTCACGTAGGCCTGAGCATAGTTAAAAGCTAAGGCATGGGATCGAACTTTAACTCAAACCAGAGCTGGTGTGGAACACAAATGATAAGGAGATTCAATGCCAATTTTAAATAAAGAAAAACATTAGAAAAATCCAGAAGCATCGTAAAACTATGTTAGCGAAAAAGAGAGTGCACTTTTGAAATCTCTCCTGATAGTTTAATGTATCATAATATTATAATACATATTTTATCCTGTATAATAGCCTAGGCCTATGTATATAATTATAATATAGGAATTGCAAATGACCATTCTATTTGGAAGATAGTGGAATAATGAAATAAATGGCAGAGAAAACTGGAGAAACTTGATAAAATTATACCTTTTATTCAAAATAAAGTTTCGCGGTCTAGCCATTTGGCAATGGGGGGGGGGAGTTGGCCATGTAATAGTAGTGAATATATTAACAAGTAACCCATATTTTGGTAGGCAAGAGACTGTAACCGCGCATCCCATCCGAAACATTCTGAAGTCCGTAGAATTGTTATGGAGCCCTCTTGGACTGCCAGAGTGTTGATCAGAAGACATGTCGCCAGAGAAGTGATGGCATGTGTGATAGACAAACACAAATCCTGAAGGTTAATTAAGCGGGAAGAATTCCAGCCTTGCCGGGATATCCAGTCAATCTAGTGTAGCCAGCGAGAATTACAGAGAATGTTAAGGACGAGTACCCTCAGATTCCTTCCCAGTAGCCAAAACATTTACACATTATGCCCTCCGCCGTTGATAAACAGTGAATTTACATTAAAGTAGGAAATAAATACCAATGAGAAGCCAATAAGAAACTAGTGATATTTGGTTAGTTTATGTATTATTTTTGATCCGTTATAACCGAATTATCAAAAAACACTATTCAATATACAGTAATATTGCTACAGTTATAGAGGAGTAACTGTTGAGTTTGTGAAAAGCAACCAGGAACCATTGAACCATTACTTGAGCATGTGCGAGGCAGACATTCTTATAGTAGCAAAGTTCCGGCTGCTCTTTTACCACATCCGCGATGTCTCTAATTTGTCGTCATCACTTACGGAAATATCTTCCCACACAAGAATATCTCGTTTCTTAAATTGTCTATCTAATCCCACATATAGATTGTCAAAATGATAGCGTTTACTGAGTTAATCTAGATTGTGTTCATAGGGTGTAAAAGAGTGTATTACTGTAATCGCGACATTTAGATCCCAAACGAGATTAGTGTAATGCTATCTCGGAATGGTATCATCTTGTGTAGCTAACATTAGTTGCAGTTGAAAGATGTTTCCTAGTTGAGTGTGTTGGTAGCCCATACAGGACGGAATTAGTGTACCAGTTCAAATTAAAAGGGGGCAATAGAAACATTTAAGCAAATATAGTACTTGAATAAAAACACTTTCATTAACGCACTTTATTTACCTTGGTAAACTTCTGGACGGCCGTTTCGCAGGTGGTGTTCCTGCATCATCAGCAGAGTGCCAACTCAAGTTTACCAAGGTAAATAAAGTGCGTTAAAGAAAGTGTTTTTATTCAACTATTTATTACACAACGCTAAAGTCGGACACAAGAATAAAATATAGTACATTATGCAACAAGCCTATAATAACATTTATTAAGATACGAGTATGTTTATGAAACGAGCTCCCCGAGTATTAGTTCTTGTCTTCTATGAGAGATGGCAGCTCATGTCGTCGGTGAAATCGAAGCTTTCTTTTGGTAATTTTCTTGAAACCAATGGGTTTTAACAACACGAAATGGATTTATTTTAGTAGGCCTATTACATTAAAATTAACACAACAAAATTGATTATATTTTAAATACAAGGTCTCAAGAACGTTCCGTGTTCGATAATAATCGATATCACACCGATGTCACAATGAAGATCAGTTTCGAAATGAATATCATTATGATACCGTTACGTTACATGTAATAACGTATTACAGTATGGTCTAACAAAAAAAAATTGCTTTTAGTGACTAAGTTTATGGTTTACGAGATAATTATATTAATAGCCTCCGCAGAATAGAAACAGAGCACAGCAAGATCACTCTTTCGGTGGCAATGATCTGTCTGTCACTAGTATAAAAACAAATTCACTGTCACGATACACCTGTCCAGACGTTGTCAGATATGGTAAGTTAAAAATTGTAAACTTGAGTGAAAAATTAGGGTTTTTTCACTGGAGGAAATTTGACAATTGAAACAAATCCATATTCAGAAAAAATAAATTAATTTATTCCAGCCCGTTAATGATACATTTTGAAATTTAGTACTAGAAAAGGGGGGGGGGGGAAGAAAGGACAAGAAAATTCTTTGTTTACGATTATTTCTAAACCAGTTTATCTGGATGGATGAATGGATGAATGCATGATTTATCGTAATACTGAACTAGAAAGAGCTTTGAAAATGGTATTCAGTGGCATAAATACCTGACAAATTAAAAATTTTGAGTTGGCGCACATTTGAACTGTAGGATCGAATACCAGTGAAAGGACATATAAACAAGACAGTCATAGTATCTGTGAATACGAAACACATTGGGAGAATTGGAGCATTCGAGAGTGAAATAGACATACTTAGATTTTTTTTGCTCTAGTGAGGTGACCTTAACGACGAAATTCAGCGTTTATCTAATATATAAAATCGAAAGTGTGTATGTATGTATGTTTGTTCCTTATACAAATCTACATTTCTTTACAAATTTACACGAAATTTTGCACACATACCCAGTTAAGCCCGGGAAGTAACGCGGTCAATCAAATTCAAACAAAATACTCCTTCCCTTGAAAATTATATAATTTCTGAGAATATTATACTGAAAAAAATGAAATGCTGTTCAGTTCACATGACAACAGTGAATTGTTTACTGTGATAACATAGGGCCTTGGCAACTATATAGCCCAATGCTGGACTTTAACGAATTATGATTCCATCGATGTAATATATTGGCGAAAATAATTACTGAAAATGAAATCCACGAAAATAAAGCACAGTGTGATGTAGTCACATAACTTTCTCTACCCTCGACATAAGAAATATTTACTCACTTCACATTTTCATGTAGAATAAGAGGTCGTATTGCAGGGACAACTTAAGTGTGTGAGTATGCTATGTCAGAAGTCTGTAAATAATCCTTTCCGCTGATAAGTTATCCATACCTGTAGGCTTTGTATTAGTTGAGAAATAGGGATGTTTATCATAAGCCCTAAGCATGGGATGGAACATTTTCAGTCCTATGCTCGCAGTATATTATGTCCCGGGTTTTAGGGGAGGAAAGTATGAAAGTGATACTGCATTTCTCTTTTATTTCAACCCCGAAACGGTTGTATGGTAACATGAGAATGAGAAATAAAATTTTCCGTCAAGTCAATACAATCTTATGTAATTTATGTTTCTTCTTATTGCAACCCCTCCCAGGCATGATGTGTAGAAGCAACGGAATGCAGCATTCGACATCCTCTATGAACCATAAAAAGCTATAGGCCTATCTAGCGTTTTCTGATGGAATCGTTTGAGTGTGATAAATCATTTTCTTCATTTCAAGTTTTACATACATAAAGTCCTCCATAAGTTAATTTCAAATTAAAAAAATACAAAGCCCGGGCGACGCCGGGCCTTTTCTGCTAGTTCTATATAAAAAATCACATATTATAAATATTACAACACGGAGACTAAAATGGGCAATGTCTCTCAAATAGAAAAATAACAGATTACAGTAAAACATTTTAACGGAAGAAGTCTTATAACAAATATATTAATGGGAAGGTCTTGTAGAAGTCTTGTAAGAGGGAGAAAATGCCTTATTGTTGCATCTGTGACTGCAGTAATTAATTCCAGAAATAGCTAGAAGTTTGAACCAAATAAAAACCAGTTCATGGTGTAGGAATAGCTACGGTTATTGAGGGTAGCGGAAGCGTAAAAATCTGGCTTCTGTGGAAGACAAGACTATTATAACTAACTCTCATGAGAATGTCACGTTTGATTATACAAGTCATTTCTTTAAAAGGCACACATGCGTCATTCCTGTAGTAACCGCATTGCATCCATGGCACTTCTTTGGAATGCATGGTAACAACAGACTAAAGGTAAAAACACACCACGGATGGACTGCAGAATTTGAACAATGTTTACAAAATAAGTCTGGATATATTTTTATGTAGCATTAAAAGCAGTGTTGATTTTCCTGAAATTAAATATCTAAGTTTAATAGGTTAATAAAATCACGGTGAATTACAGGAAGTTCAAATAGTTCTTCGAATACGAACCTATGTGGCTTGGTTCTAAAAGGGCCAATGCCATAAAACTTGCTTTTGAGATAACTGATTTTGAAGCCTTTTTAGAAGTAACATTTTTTTAGAACTTCCAACATTGGCCTCTAATGTTTCTGTATTATGTCTATTAATAGCAACAGACAGTGGCACTTTTATTAAACGAAAGATAAAGACTAGCCGAGCTCAATAATGCATAGATCTCATTTTTGCAAGAAATTGACATTAGCCCTTTTAGAACCAAGCCACAGATATGAAAGCATGTTCAAACTTAATGGAGTAGGAACTAGGAACCTGGTCACAAAATTGCCATAAACTAAAGTGCCTCAAAGTCAGGATTGGAACTTGACACGGAACTTGACGCAAATAAGGGCTTTCTTCATGACGTGTAATACGCGTAAAAAACTAGTAATTAACGTAGTAAACGTAAATACGTAAAAAAAACCTCAAGACTGTTAACGTTGATCCTTTTTAAATCTTACACACAGTTCAAAAACTGGAACAGAACCCCCTGACGCTCACCAAAAATAAAAATACAAGCTTGCAACACTAAAGTAGAGAATGATATTTAAAATCTATAGTATAGGCTAAATATAAGCTAGCAGAACTACATGGGTTCAGTGATTTAACAGAAGCAAGAAGTTAAAAAGTAAACAGTAAAGTTAAATTTACTAAATATTATGAAACAGACGAGTGAACACTTAGGCTATAATATGTGTTATGCAATGATCAGAAAATAATTATTTGAGATACTTCAACTCAATTCAACAGTTGTGATAATGAAACTGCATTCAATCTGCAGTTGCACTGAATAATTTGTGTTTTATAAACAGTGATAGAATTTACAATGCTAAATCAATACTATACTAAATCAATACTAAATAAATATTTTTATAAAGACTGGTAGAATTTACAATATCGATACAAATGAAGTAAAAGCGTTATTTTTGTAAAAAAAATTAATCAAATCTTAGTTTACATCACGTGTATAAGACTATTTTTATATTACTTACATTACATTCATTTTACGTATGAAATACTTACAGATAAATAATTTGGCCAACCCTGCTCATACGATAAATTTTCATACAGGTTGAAAATCTTTCATGAAGTAGACCATTAAGGGTAGTTATATGAAAAAGATTCCATCTGCTACCGGATTGCGAACTCTGTCTAGATCAATTGTTAGAGTATCACGAAGGACAGCGTAAGGTTCCAGGTTTGAGTCCCAACGTCATAGGGATTGTTCTCTTAATTATTCTACATATAAATATTTTATCCCTGGTATAAATAGTATTCAATGAGCATTTAACTCGCTTGCTTGCTTGTTTCAATTGAAGGTATGTTAAACACAGATGAGGACTGACATTGTTTTGGTAGGGCAGTCATAACATCCACACTGGTGGTCTGCGTCCCGTCTGACTTATAAGATATATTATAGGCTGTCTTCTCCGCTGAAGCTTATAATCCACTGTCTTCACTACTGCATGCAGCTCTATGACTTCGTTAAGGAATATCTCGGGGGAGCCACAGAACTCTTGGACTCTTGGTTTTCAGCAGTTGGTCTTATAATAAGGAAGATCATACAAGAGGCATACATTAGAAATGTAAGTTTGAAATCTATTTATAGATATTAACCAGCGTACAAGACTAAGACAAATTCCATGCCTATAGCAATCAGTAAATAAGTAGGTTTATATATATATATATATTATCACCGTTCGTCGCTCTCCTGAAGATTTGCCACTAAGTTGGGTAGCTATTTATAACCGTTCTTTAATTAGGCCACAAGATTGGACGTCATTTATAACCGTACTGGGGTTATGAAGATTTATCACTGTAGGTGCGATTTTTAGATGTGTAGTAGTTCTGGAGTTCTGATTAAAATAAGGGGTGCCGGGCGTAGTACTCAGGGGTAGTTATAAGCTAGAGAACTCTTATCTAGGGAAGTGGCTAGAGAAAATCGAGATAACAGTCAAAGGGCGGTGTCAGGAATAATGGTAACTAAAAGTTGAGTCGTCTTTTCAAATTAATATATATTTTCCAAAGTTTAGTATTTGCTGAAATGCTGAATTAATCGATTTAGTTCTATTAGATGATGTAAGTCCTGATATTTAGTAGTATTTAGTACGTCGTTAAGGTTCGTAAGTAACACTTTGTAACTTGCTAAATTGTAATAGTAATTACTTCACTTGTACGCGCCGTTGAAAATGTCTATTTACTTTTACATTTACTCTCTCGTAGTTTCTATTTGTATTGCGCGGATAATAATGTTCAATCTTACGTTCACAATTAATGGTTCGTAATAATAAAATCAATGTCTTTACCAAATAATATAAATTACGCGCTTCGACGCTGATAATAACTTCTATTTATATCGCGCGGATTATAATGTTTAAATATCAATATATTGCAAAGTTACTTGAGTTTAATAATGTTTAACGTAGTCTTATGTCTGAAGTGTGTCTTGAAGTTCTTTCGTCTAAGCTGTCGTGTGATCAATAGATGACGAGATGTCCGTGCTTTCTGCTAATATCTTTGTAAGGGGTAGTGGGGGTAAGTAGTTCCAATTGGTTGTGTCTGTGTCTAAGTCTTCTCTGATTGGGGTAAGGTAGTTTCTTCTGCTATCCGATTTGAAATATATTCCGTTTTTCGTCGTTGAAACAGGCAAGTTGCATCGGTCATTAATTACTTGAGCTGTCAAAATTGGCTAGGCGCCAGCCGGACGGCTCAAGAGGAAGTAGGCGTTACTAGGTTTATGTTTTTATCAATAACTCTGATAACTGAAAGTTATCATAGTTCTGGTTATTTAATCCTGATGGGCTATTTTACGGGGCTTCCAATGGTATTAATTTGTAGTGGGTGTGATAAAAATGAAGAGAGTTATTAAGGTTTTTATATTAAAATGATGGAACGGGTTAATAAAAAGTTATGTGTAATATATCAAACTGTAGGGGCTGTTATTGGCTGTTGATGGGTGTAATTGGTTTCCTTGTCGCTTTTTCCTTAATGGAGTAATTAATGTTTGAAGTTAGGTGTTATATGGGGAATGAATGTTTGAAGTTAGGTGTTATGTGTGGAAGTATAAACAGTAGGGTGCGTATTGTCAATCGTACAGGGGCTATATATGAGATTGTCGTCTGTGTTGAGTACAAAGTACGGTTACAAGATGTCCGCATAATGATTAAAAAACTCACGCGATGTAGAGATGTCGACGTCAATACAAGCGGGATTTTATGATCATTATAATACCCAATCTGGAATTTGAAGAGTGGCGGTGTTTTGTTTTGAATGAAATATGGAAATTTAATTTTTCGATTCCCTAAAATACTTTTCCATGGCTAAAAGAATTTCGTGGGATTTTCTCTATTGTGGTTTACTTTGATATTAGCTTTTCGATCAATTGTCTTTGTTTTCAATATCTGTTCTTGAAAAATTTAGATCCTTACATCATCTATACTTTTGATTAATTCTGCCGTAATTACACATACACAAATAAATTCATAATCAATAAAATACACTTTTAACATAATTTTACCTTAAATTGGTCACTTTTCTTCTTGGTCGTAGTACACATTTTGCTGAGTTCATAGTCCATTTGATTAACTAGTAAAACAAAATCATAATTATACCTTATACACAAATAAAATTATAAAATACACTCGAATTTCTTGATATTAATATTAATTTCAATAGCTTCTCGCATAACGCTGATTTTTGATGCTAATCCATATGTTGTTGATGTCAAACGTTGGAGTACGCTAATCTTCCTCATTGGTCTACTTAATACACTGATATTATATTCAGATTACACATGTTTTCTTCCTACTCCTTTTTATCTATTTACCTCATTAATAATCATTTCTTAATGTTCCTTTTTCATTCTTTCAATATTCTTTTACCTTGTTTCCATTATTCTAACCTCATAAATCATCTTTTATGTCTTACCTTCACAATTTCTTTATTAATCTCAATACTCATTATCATTCTTTTCTTTCATATTTCTTTTAATACTAGTTATCATATTTCCTCATTTATTCTCATATTTCTCACTTCATAACTATCATTACTTCATATTTTCCTCGTAGACATATATTGTACCATCTTAATTATTCACTCATCTTGTTTATCATACATTTATTTCTTACCTTTTGTTATATTCCTCATTGTTTTACCTTCAAGATTCTTATTTGTTAACACACATATTTCTCAACAACTATTTCACTTTCAAATTCTTACTTAACTCTGATCATTCTTTTACTTCACTTTTGCTATACAATTCTACTTAATTAGTGTAGGGAGAGGGTTATTTCCTGTCCATATTGTTTATGTAAAATAATTTTTCTTTTTGAAAAATTAACAAAATTTAATTATTCTTACTCTGTGTACTACTCCAATAAAATTCAAATATGTCGAAATTTCAATGTTTACTTATTTACTACTTCAAATAATAGTGTGATTACCTTTGTCAAATGAATGTTTTAACTCTTCAGTTGAATAAATAAAGGGAGTGGCCTATCTTAAAATTACATATCTACAAAGATTCACTAACAATGGCAATAAACTTATTTGTTGCACTTATATCTGTAGTGGCATGGCTGTTGTGATGTCTCACTCTATTTTATAGAATAAGAATCATCTCATCATAGTCTTTGCAACAGCCACGGGGAGGCTAATTACACTCTACCTTGTAAGTATCACATTCGTTATATATAACGTCAGGTAAAACATTAATTTGAGAAGTATGAATCACTCTAATTATTTTACAATGTCAGTCTGATAAAACGTTTTCCTGAGTCCTGGTCGATAATCCTTTTTACTTCTCCTTCTGCTTTAAACTTTCTGCTGTCTTATGGTCTGTGGGCCATTACATGATAAGGCTTTAGCAAGTGTTTCCTGTACTTGCCAAGGATTTTCTTGGGGTTTTTGATGTTGGTTAGTTGGAAGGTGTCAGTTCCAAACTTTGCATTGACACGGTAGGGGCCTTTAAAAGGGAGGCTGAATTTTTTCTGACGATTGTGAAGTGTGCTAGAAATTACATGTGACTTTAAAAGTACGTAATCTCCAGGAGCGGGGTTCCACTTTTTGCGGTTGCGTCTGGGTTTTTGTTTTCTCTTAAGCCACCTGCTCTGTAGGCGTTTGAGGATGGAATTGCAGATGTCAAGATCTGATTTATGGCATGTCGGTAACACAGGAGGGGTGTTCTTGAAGAGAGGGTCTATTTTACAGTGTGTTACGACTTGCAACGGGATTTCTTTAGTGACATGGTGTGGCGTTTCATTGAGAATAGCCTGAATGGGCTTTATGTACTTGAACCAATTTTTGTGTTGTCTATGAGTTAACAGTCGGAGGTATGAAATTACTTGTTTGATATATCTTTCTGATATGTTGCCTGATGGATTATAAGCTGAGCAGTGTAAGGTCTTTATATTTAGTTTTGACAGTCCTGAGTTCCATTTGGGGCTAGAATAGATACTGGCATTATCCGTAAGAAAAGATTCTACGCTGCCATAAATATTCACGTATTCTTCTACCTTTTTCAAGCAAATACTCGTAGATAAATTACGGAGGGGGTATAAGGCAACTAGCTTAGAAAATGTGTCCACCATAACAAAGATGAACTGGCAACCGAAGTTACTCCGCACCAAAGGACCTAAAATGTCACCACAAATCAATTGGTTAGGCTTGGTAGCTTCGATAGAATTGACTGAAACTTCGTAGGCGGTGTTTTTACTTTTGCCTACTTGACATAGATGGCATGTTTTCAGGAAAAGTCTGATTTTCCTACCAAGTTGTTTGATATAAAAATGCTCGCTAATGGAATCGATCATTTTTTCTGTTCCACTGTGGGCTAGATTTTCATGGTAACTGACAATAATGTCGTTTTCGATAGAAGAGGGGATGTATGGGCGCCAGGCGGGGTTTTCCTTTCCACAGAGTTTGTAAATGATGCCATTATGGGTAGCTAAGGTACTCTGTACATTATTTTCATTTACTGGGCTAGGGGCTGGTGGTTGGATTTCCTGCAACTCACTCTGAATAGTGGACAAATAGGGGTCTTCAGACTGTAATTTTGATAAGTTTCCAAGTTTCTTATTCAACTGATGTCGGTCATTAACTGAAATTCTCATAATTTTCACTTCTTTTTCGACCTGACCTTCTAAACTAGACATTCCAGGGTGGTTAGGCAACCGTGAAAACAGGTCGGGAAGATAATTTAGCGATCCTTTAATATGTTGGATTTCAATATCGTACATTGTGATGGCGCTGATCAAACGTGATACACGTGAGTTACTTAACTTACACTGTTTCAGGAAACTGAGACTCATGTGGTCGCATAATACGGTGACTCTACGGTTGTAAATGTAGTGTTTGTATTTGTTGAGGGCCTCATAGACTGCATACACTTCAAGCTCTGTGGGGTACATTCGGGACTGGGAGATAGTCAGACCTTTACTAGCAGTCGCAATAATGCGTTTTTCGCCATCTATCACCTGAAAAAGGATACTTCCTATGCCTTTTGCACTGGCGTCGGTTTGCACGTACAGCATTTCTCCTTCTTCCGGTTTCTGAAGCTTAATAGACTCCGCAAACAATTGCTTAACCCGGTTAAAGGCAGCATCTTGCTCTGGGGTCCATGTCCACTTTTGATTTTTCTTGAGGAGTGGCTTTAAGGGGCAAAGTTCCTGGGAGTAATTGATTACAAAGCGTGACTGGTATTGGCATACGCCAAGAAAAGATCTAAGTTGCTTCTGATTACGGGGGGCTGGGATTTTCAAGATGGCTTCCACTTTTTCTTCATCTATTCGGCAATCCTTCCCGGATATAATATATCCGAGAAATTTCACCTCCTTTTGAAAAAAGTGGCATTTCGAAATATTGAGGGTGAAACCTGCATGTAATAGTTTTCCCAAAGTCTGGTCTATGTGGGACAGGTGTTCAGCTTTGGTTTTGGAGGCTACCAGAATATCATCAAGGTAGGGGATAATGAAGTTATCCGTCTGCCAATCAAAGGTCAGAGCTAATGCACGCAAGAGGGCAGACGAGGAAGTGCGGCACCCGAAGGGTGTTCGAGTAAAACGGAAATTTCGTCCCTGATAATTGAAAGAAGTTAAATCGCGTGACTCTACATCCAGGGGTACTTGCCAGAAGGCGGAAACTAAGTCTGTTGTAGAGAAATAGTTTCCTTCTTTAGCACGGGTAAGAAGTTCATCTGATGTCAAAGGTCTATAATGGTCTTCTTGGGAGTCAGAATTAATTGACCTAGCGTCAATTGTAAGGCGTACTTGTCCAGAGGGCTTAAGTACTATACACAGGGGGTTGCAATGGGGGCTGGTAGAATTTTCAATGATCCCTTGTGATAACATGTCCTGTATGACAGCTGAGACTTTCTCACGCAAACTGAGTGGGATATGTCGGGGCTTGTGTCTCACTACAGTGGTAGATGGACGGATTATTTTATGCGTGTACAAACGGCACTTTCCAATTTTATTGGAGAATAAGTCCTTATGCTTGTACAGCACATCAAATAAATCCTTCCGTGTAGCGGGGTCTAGATCGTGTGCTTCCTGTACTTTAAGTGTGATTAATTCTTTAATTTCATCTAGTGTGTTAATGTGATTTATTTGGAGTTCAGTTTGTGTGTTATTTTCGCTTAAAAGTTCTGTTGTAGAGAGCGGGTCATTTCTTGTTTGTATACAAGAGGGTTCGTCTGTACTGAGGTGGAGGAGGGGTTGGTCATAAACTGACAGAGTTTCAATGAAGAATTCTTCCTGGCTCACATCTGGTTCACAGCGAGCGGTCGCAGGAGGGTGAGGTGTCTTGTCACAGAAAGGAATAACTTGCTCCTGCCTGTTCTCATCAATGAAAGCGAAACTTTCATTTCTGAAGTTAATTATTCCTTCTAATTGTTGGAATACCTCTAAACCAACAATAATGGGCAGATTAAGTCCAGGGATCACTAGAAATAATATTTCTACTGTCTGTCCAGCTAAGGTAATAGGCACTAAACATTGTTGTTTAATCCTACACCTTTGTTTTCCTACAGCTAATAATGCTGTCATTCCGCATACAGGCAGTATTTGCGTAATCGCTTTAGTGCGCTGTAATTCTAGGAACGTCGAATGCGAGATGACTTGAGCATCGCTTCCGGTGTCTAATGTCACTTGATAGGCTTTTTCACCGATATTGACCTCTATGACCGGAGATCGACGTCGGGTGCTCAATAGTTCATCTCGTTGCAAAATACCAATTACAATGTCAGTTTCTTCGCTGTTTGTGTTGTTTGGCAAATGTCCCGAGATATTTACATTGTTGTATACATTATTATTAATATTCTGACTAGGATTATTACTGTTCTGAATAAGGGAGCTTTCATCATTCACAAGAGGAGAAATAACACTACCAACAATTAAATTGTTGTCAACAATGGGCAGTACTTCCACATTGTTGGCACTGGCATGGTTACTCTCTATTTCTAGTTGCAGATTATTAGGAGATTTATTATTTTCCAAAAATGTTATGTTTGTTTCCTGAGGTGTATTAAGTGTCAACTTGTTACTTTCAACTACTGGAATATTTTGAACATTCTTTGCTGCCTTGGGAAATTTCATCATATGAGATTCATGATTTGTTTTCCCACGGCTAGCCAGCAAGGGGTTTATGTCACAAGTTTGTGAGGTTTTGAAGCCAAGAAAATTATTTACATAGTTGCTACCACAATGTATGATATCGATATTTCCAGTATTTCCTTCATTTTGATTCATAGGAGTTGCAGGGTTGTCCACAGAAGGAGCATGTAAAACCCTTATTCGTTTAAAGTCACGGTGGGTATGGGGGATTGAGTGTGGGGTTCTGCATTGCTTTGGGGGTTGTTGTTAGGCCTATTTCTCGGACTTTCATATGAATTGTTCCTTTCATATTGACTATTGTTGTTACGGCGGGAGTACCTGAAATTATTCCAGCCTCTATAGTAGGGGCGGAAAAAACCTTGATTATACTGATTTCGGTTAAACCAGTTAGGCCTATTTCCTGCATAGCCACGTCTGTTCTGACCACGGTAACTGTTCCCTTGCCTATTATTGTAATTGCCATATGGCCTGAAACGGAAACCACGGGTTTGCCAATTATTGCGGGCGTTTCGCACGTACTCTGTTTGGGGCCAATAAGGTCTGTTGTCCCTAGAATCATTGTTTTGCTGGTCCTCATTTGAAATTCCTGTCCGCGACCCAATCTGGAAATTTTCCTGATTGTCAGAAGTTTGTACCAGATTAATGTTTTTCCGGTGAGTTTGGTTAGCTGACACAATGGGGTGCGATGGTTTAGTGGAAGTGTAAGTTAGGTCCTGCATTGACTTTAGTAATTTTAACATCTCAGTGGTGGATTGAGGAGATGCGACAACAAGGCAATTTCTTATTACAGGCGGAAAGTGAGACGGGAGTGCCTTTAGAAAATCTTGCTCCAAAATTTCTGGTTTAAGCAGTTGGCGGCTTTCACACAAAGAAATGAAATATTGTAGATAGGTTTGGCCGTGGCTACGGTCGTACTTACCTTGAAATATTCGCGATCTCAAACGGCTTTGCTCGCTTTCGCTCCAATACTCAGATAAAAACATTTCCTCAAACTGACCTATGGACAGGAGGTTGTTGGGATCGATGACTTGGAGCCAGCGAGCTGCGTTAGCTTTCAAAGATTGATTCACAAAAATCATTTTTAGATGTTCTGGGACTCCTCGTAAAGCAAAATAAGTTTTTAGGTCCTTTAAATATCTGACAGGGTTTGTTTTCAAGGTATCTTCAAAATACGGTAATGGAAAATCTGAATTGTGCAATGAAAAACTATTGTTTACAACATTTTGGGGTGTTTGATTAGTGCTGGCAGCTCGTTGATCCAATCCATTGTTGGTTCTGGGTAATGGTGCAGGTGGTTCTGGTATTTCAGGGGCTTGAGGTACTGGATCAGGGGGGTTGGAAGAAGTAGAGGCAGATGTTGATGGGGTATTGCAAACATGAGGGATCAAAGCATTTTCCCTGGTTTGTTCGATTAGGCTTTCCTGGTCTCTTACCCTTTGCCTAAGTCGGTCTAATTCTGATTGAAGGGATACCAATTTAGTAGAATTGCTAACAGTTACCCTTTCTACTGACGTGACATGATTTTCTACAGAGGAAATATGATTTGTCAACACTTGTTCTGAAGTAGCTATTTGAGCTGTGACTCTACTGTCTAAATTTTGTAATTCAGACGTAACCTGAGTGCGGTGTTCAGTGATTAAGGTTGTCAGTGTAGAGTTCATTGTTGTAATTTGTTGGTTTTGAATAGCAAGTTCGTCTCTTACTTGTTGATTTTGAGTTTCTAGTGTGGAGTTCAGTGTTGTATTCATGTTAGCAATTTGATTTTCAAGTGTGGAGTTCTGCGTTTCTAGTGTGGAATTTAACTCGTTTTTAAGAGTGGTGTTTTGTGTTGCAAGTTCGTTCACTTGTGTAGAGATTCCTACTATCATTGTTTGAATTTGTGACAAAAAATCTAAACTGAAAGAAGGAAGGTTAGGGTCTAAGTTTATGGTGTTCTGAGTAGAAGTCGATGGGGTGGGTGCACTCACAGCTGGGATATTAACAGGGGTTTGTGTAATAGGCAAGCTAGCAAGGTCACTTTCGGTTTCATGCTGAGTAATTTCTAAGTTGTCAGAAATAGGAACAGAGGCACTTTCATTGTTTTCGGAAGTAGGATTCTGTTCTGAACATAATATCTGAGTATCAGAATTTGGCTCCATGATTTGGAATACTTTATTATTCCTTAATTTCATAAACTAATACAATACAATTGAATTTACTAAAAAAATAAAAATTAATTAAAATACAAAAAAAAATTTGAAATTTAAATTGAAAAAATTTACTTTGACTTCAAATAAAAATAGGAGCAAAATTCAGTTTTCGACACTTAAGTTGGATTAACGATACCCTTTTGTAGTCCAGATGTCCAGATGTCCAGCGGCAGGCCAAAGGTGATGTCCAGGTGCCCAGGTGATGAGGGAAAATGTTGTAGATGAAGATCCAGGGGGGGGGTATTGATGAAATGATGAATAATCCAATGGTGTGCTGACTCTAATAAAATTTCTCACAGAATTTAAAACTTGGTGGTGTGTGATTTATTGTAGTGTTCCTGAATTTTATTGTTGAAAAATTAAATTTTATTGACTGGTCCCTCGATCTTCAAATTCAAGCAATCACGATGGTCGCCATTTATCACCGTTCGTCGCTCTCCTGAAGATTTGCCACTAAGTTGGGTAGCTATTTATAACCGTTCTTTAATTAGGCCACAAGATTGGACGTCATTTATAACCGTACTGGGGTTATGAAGATTTATCACTGTAGGTGCGATTTTTAGATGTGTAGTAGTTCTGGAGTTCTGATTAAAATAAGGGGTGCCGGGCGTAGTACTCAGGGGTAGTTATAAGCTAGAGAACTCTTATCTAGGGAAGTGGCTAGAGAAAATCGAGATAACAGTCAAAGGGCGGTGTCAGGAATAATGGTAACTAAAAGTTGAGTCGTCTTTTCAAATTAATATATATTTTCCAAAGTTTAGTATTTGCTGAAATGCTGAATTAATCGATTTAGTTCTATTAGATGATGTAAGTCCTGATATTTAGTAGTATTTAGTACGTCGTTAAGGTTCGTAAGTAACACTTTGTAACTTGCTAAATTGTAATAGTAATTACTTCACTTGTACGCGCCGTTGAAAATGTCTATTTACTTTTACATTTACTCTCTCGTAGTTTCTATTTGTATTGCGCGGATAATAATGTTCAATCTTACGTTCACAATTAATGGTTCGTAATAATAAAATCAATGTCTTTACCAAATAATATAAATTACGCGCTTCGACGCTGATAATAACTTCTATTTATATCGCGCGGATTATAATGTTTAAATATCAATATATTGCAAAGTTACTTGAGTTTAATAATGTTTAACGTAGTCTTATGTCTGAAGTGTGTCTTGAAGTTCTTTCGTCTAAGCTGTCGTGTGATCAATAGATGACGAGATGTCCGTGCTTTCTGCTAATATCTTTGTAAGGGGTAGTGGGGGTAAGTAGTTCCAATTGGTTGTGTCTGTGTCTAAGTCTTCTCTGATTGGGGTAAGGTAGTTTCTTCTGCTATCCGATTTGAAATATATTCCGTTTTTCGTCGTTGAAACAGGCAAGTTGCATCGGTCATTAATTACTTGAGCTGTCAAAATTGGCTAGGCGCCAGCCGGACGGCTCAAGAGGAAGTAGGCGTTACTAGGTTTATGTTTTTATCAATAACTCTGATAACTGAAAGTTATCATAGTTCTGGTTATTTAATCCTGATGGGCTATTTTACGGGGCTTCCAATGGTATTAATTTGTAGTGGGTGTGATAAAAATGAAGAGAGTTATTAAGGTTTTTATATTAAAATGATGGAACGGGTTAATAAAAAGTTATGTGTAATATATCAAACTGTAGGGGCTGTTATTGGCTGTTGATGGGTGTAATTGGTTTCCTTGTCGCTTTTTCCTTAATGGAGTAATTAATGTTTGAAGTTAGGTGTTATATGGGGAATGAATGTTTGAAGTTAGGTGTTATGTGTGGAAGTATAAACAGTAGGGTGCGTATTGTCAATCGTACAGGGGCTATATATGAGATTGTCGTCTGTGTTGAGTACAAAGTACGGTTACAATATATATATATATATATATAATATTGTCTCTACTTATATAATTTTAGTTTAGCACTGCCTTCACACTACTAATTTTTACACTGCGGAGTTAAATCATTTATAAGAAACGAGTGATCAATTTGGAAAGGTGAAGTCAGACGGAGAAATTCAATGCCATAGCCGGATCTTCGGCCCTCCGTGCCGCTACTCTTACCAACTGAACTACCATGGCAACATGCCGGTCCATCTTAGCCTACACACGGCCAGTGTGAAAGAATTATCATTCCGAATGATCAATTTGTCTCTTGAATAACCGAAACCAATATAATATTTAATCATATTGTTTTAGAGAATGTACTATGATGCCAAGTCGATGGCATTTACATGTGCATAAATGTGACAGGTCCATATCTGTATATTTACTGGCATGTAAAAGAACTCCTGTGGGACAAAGTTCCGGCGCACCGGCGACGGTCACAAGCCTAAGATGCAGTATACCCTATCGTTAAAAATAATAATTTACTTAGTAAACATTCGCTTAATTGTCATGAAAATCGAAATAATTTTAAAACAATATATCTTGGATGTAGAATCTTACCATAGTTGAGAGTTATTGAAATAACTAGCTTGTTAATATTTGTGTTTGCTCTACAGATAAATTGACAGGGGGTCAGAATCACTTGATCTGAACAAGTTAATAAAAGAACTGAAAATAAAGTAAGCCTAAATATGATTGCGTAGGGATTGCTGTACCATGAAAGACTAATTGAAGCAAAGCGATTCAAATGAAGTTCCTGAGAAAGTAATTAAAATTAAATAGGATATATAGGGAATCATTTTTATCTGTATGCTAAATGAAGTAACAGATCACGATTCATCTGAAAATCAGAATGTAAGCTACACTACTAACTCGAAACAACAGTACTGTCCTATGTTAAGATGTTGGTTTTCAATAGGACCATTACATAATGCTTAACTGTCTTCACACCACTCTGATTCTATATTCCGCATTTAAATTTCCCCACTTTCAGGGATCTGTTTCATAGAACTTGCTAATGATATTAGTTAATATTATTAGAATTCATGATATTATTCATTAGTTATAAAAATCTTGTTTCATAAATATATGAACACTTCTCATAAAATCTCTTCACTAATATTATTAGTTTATTAGTCAGCTGATTGATTTGGAGGTTATGTCTGGATTTTTGTCAATGCTATTTCAAAGCACCACAGCCTACATAATTATATGTTCATAAATGTAACAAATAATAACTAGCTCTAAGAAATGAATAAATCTGCCAGTCATTCAAGATAGCAGCAGGCTTATGTAGTAAAATCTAATCTCAAATCCTAATAACTTATGACAAAAATTCCTTTGATACCGTATGCAAGCTTTTCCTAAATTGATAATTAAATCAGAGTGATTCGTTTTCCACAATTATAAGATCACGAAATCTGAATGTCATGGGTTTGAGAATAAGTTATTGGTCCAAAAACATTTATAGAAAAACACCTAGAATATTATCAGTAAATGTTATTAGTTCTGCAGTCTATGAAACAGTTTACTAATAATATTAGCAATATTTACTAATAATTTACAGCCATGAACTCATAACTAATATAATTAGAAAATTGTCTTATAAAACTGAATACTAATAATAATAATTAATATTATTATGTATTTCCTAATAGGAAAACATTGTCTGTTTACATAGCCATCCCTAGCACATAGTGTAAAATTACCACAGTTTATATATTATCACAGGTAAAAAAGGTAAAGTGATCCTTATACAGGCCATGGAGGCCCAGAGGGTTCCAGGAGGTTGAGGCTCCCAGATTTTGGACATTCGGCACGTGAAGGTGGTAAGGTTGTCAGCCTTACGCACTGGCCGCCTTTACCCCCAGGATTGCTCCTGGTACTCATTTCTGTTAGAGGCTGAGTCGACCCCAGGGCCATAGTGCCACCAGAAGGATTAGGTCAATTGAAATCTCCAACGACCTCATCGGGAATCGAACCCGCGACCTTCCGGTTTGTAGCTCAGCGCCTCAACCACTACGCTACGGCGTACCCCCTTACAGGCTATATTTTAATCTAGTTCACCCATGTTCTTTTACATAATTCTCCACGTTATAAACAATAGCATCATTTTGAAATTGCAGAAAAGATATATATAAGGCCTACCACCCGACAGCTGCGTCATCTACCATAGGATTGCAGGATTGGGGGGCATGTGGTCAGCATGCCGACACCCACGGCCGTTTAATTTTGGTTTCCATGATCGGAGCCGCTACTTCTCTATCAAGTAGCTCCTCAATTTGAATCTCGAGGCTGAATGTACCCCGTTCCAGACCTCCCTACCTCAGAAAAAATCCGAGGAGGTACGCGGGCCGACGGATCTGAAGTCAGCGACGGTAACCACAAGATCACGCCGGCGGTCACTCTTTTGTACAGGAATATAAAAATTCATCCAAATTGTATAAAGGATAACGTATTGTGTAAATTTATACATTTATATGGGACGCACTTGGTAGTTATTTATTACGGTAACTGCAATATAAATACCACAATTGCTTTTATTTTGTCACAATGACTTCACTTATATGATTAGTGTAATTCCCATGTGACACTAATTGAGTTTTACGAGAGCCATTGTCCGCAGAGGAAGTGAGCATTAATGACAATTAATAAAATGGACATAATCAACGACATGATTTGTGGGTGCCTATCCATCAGCTGTACGAGATATTCAAGCATGGGAACTATCAGGTGTAATCAAGGAAGACCATCTCGAAATATAGATCCACGAACTTAATTGTCCTTTACTTAATAGAAATCTATTTAAGGAAGAGCTAAAGTGAATATCCGGCTATATTTTAAAATCAATTGTGTTTCAATTCAAAAGTACAAGAACATTAATGCGGGTAATTATTACTCCAAAGTTTTAGAATGACATCACACTGTAAAATGTCAACAATTTAAGGTTTAAAAATAGCTTCTGTTCACAGGGATTAGGATTTTTACTTAATTTTTAAGTTGTGGGTTTAAACTGGTTTCCCCGATTTCAAAATTATAGTTAAGAGTTTTGATGCTGAAATGATTGAATTTTCAGTGTAAATTACTACAGCATTATTCCAATAGATTTCAGAATTACGTGTTTCAAGTTATATTTTTAGTTGTCTACTTAATTCACTGTAAAAGAAGCCAAACAAAAATAATATATATATAATGTTTGTAAATTGATCTACACTTACCATAAATCGAAATGGATTCTCTTTTAGTACGTATACGATTTTGCAGTTATTTTATTATTCTGAAAATTAAATTTCGGATGGAGCATGATTTTGAAAACATGTAATATATTGTTTAAAATAATTATAACTCAAGTGCAGGGCAAGAATACTTGATATTCTGTAATCGCTTGTGTAAAAAATTAAGAATCTAGGCCTCTAGCCTATAGGTTTTTCAAACCTAAAAGATCTGAAGTGCGTAAGCACCCAGAAGAATTCTCAAAAGTCGTAGCCTATCTCAGGGATATAGCTTTTAATAACAACAGAGAAAGGTTATATATAGTTCGTCTACGAGTAATAACGTGAAAAAGTATTAACGTTCACGAAGAAGGTTGTATTATTACCAGACAATATTATAGCATTCAATTTGCCTCACAGATAACGGAACGAAATTGCACATGCAGAACGGGACGGAAAGAAACGACCCATAGCGTGGTTTATTTGACTACTGCATAACTTAATGAGGTATAACAATTACTTTGAGGCCCCTTGGCGCCGTCATACCACGAGAACTATCCTTAGACTTCACAATACCTTGCCATCACTTTTTGTAAATACAGTTTGCATCGTGCAAGATCCCAAGAAATCTCTTCAAGATTCGTGAATAGTTCTTTCATTAGAGTCAGGAAATAATTCGCTAAGCTAAACAGTTTATACTTGAACACACTCTTTCTATTCAATGTTCTTTTTTCAGTGTTTACAACCAGATTCATTTTATTGTATCAGGGTATAGCATGTGTTTCGATAGCCTCGTGCGATTACAAGAACTGGCGAACCAACAAATTAAACAAAAAAAAGTTCCGTCCACAGTAGGCCTATTCCTTTATTTTTATCAAAACAAATACGCAGTCAAAAATTTCAAACTATTTCAAGGTTTATTTTGAAGGAGAAGAATTAAAAATTTGAACTTTCTGGAATTTTCCCTTCGGTCATAAGCTAAAATTTACAAGACAGATATATAAGCATGTGCATAAGCATAAGCATAAGCAAGATATTCTCTAAAATTTACAAGTTTGAAAAAATTAAAGTTCTTACCAAATTTGAAGTTTCTCGCTCATCTTCAATGAGTAAACATCAATGTTAATAAGTGGATGATCTAGAATGACGTCACGGTTATCCGGCCAGTTTTTCCATACTTGTGGGGCAACTAGAAATACCAAATATTGCACGCATGGCTGTTGTTTGTGCTAATATTCCTGCCAAATTTTACGATTCTATCTGTCCTATAAGAGTACTAAAATCACATAAAGTGAGAAAAATATACAAAATTTACTTAAAATAAAAAAAAATAAAATAAAAAAAAAAATAATAATAATAATAATAATAATAATAATAATCAGCTCAATCTAAGATATTACCGATGGAGATACGACAAAGAGTCATAGGGCCGAACTTCTAGATCTTTCAAAATTCGTTACTGCTGGTGCAATCGGATTTTGATACGACTTACCGTTTAGATACTATAGCCTAAGCCTCCAAAAAGGTCTACACAAACAAATAATAATAACAAGCTACAAGTATGCAAAATTTCAAGTTTCTGGTTCAGCTGGAAGTGGGCAACAATTCTGGGCAATAGAGCTATATAGGCCTAGCTGACGTTTAGGAAAGGACACTGCGTGATAATATTGTTAATAATAATAGGCCTAACTCACATTCTGATAATAACTATAACAGATTTATTGGAACTTTATTTGTGTGTATAATGGCTTCTCTTAATAACAATAATAACCGGGATATGTGAGTCAGTTGGAGAAGTTCATGTTTTACCGGCATGTTTCCATGGTAGCTCAATGGCAAAGCAGCGGCACGGATAGCCGAATATCCTGGTCTTAATCCCGGCTATAGCATTGAATTTTTCAGATTGACTCTTTTTACCTCAGCCTACACACGGCCAGTGTGAAAGAATTATCATTCCAACAATAACATTTGCCTGCCTCATAGCCAACACTACAGACAACTGACGAGTAAGGTTAGCTCAATCGTTAATAGATGGCGGACACTTTCCAGGATTCCTCAAAATATAGGCAGATGCCAGGTTTGGGGGGCATGTGGTCAGCATGCCGACATCCTCGACCGTTAATGGTGGTTTCCACGACCGAAGCCGCTACTTGTTTGAAAAATCCGAGGAGGTACCGGTGATCGAACCCCGGCCGACGGATCTGTAGTCAGCGACGCTAACCACAAGACCATACCGGTGGTCAAATTATTAATTAATCCTCCGGCTTGCACCTGGATCAATAATATTTCACCAAACCAGGCAACCCACTCCTTTGCCAACTACAGGGAATTTCATAACATTTTGTTTAATGGTGGTAAAGGAAATGCCCAAGTTGCTGAAAGCTTTGGTAAAATCCTATTAACCAGGGTGAAAGCCCAAAAAACATTTATTACTAACATTCACTATATTTAGGCCTACACAGACTAAACAGCTGCACAGGGCGGTTTTTAAGGTCCTGATACTACAGTATTTTTTATCCTAAACATTTTCTTCACACAAAAATTGAAATATAACGTCCCAAGAATTAAGGACAGAATTGTAATGATAAACAATTCATATAGGCCTATTTATACCTAGTCACTAAATTTTAATAATAATAGTTATAAATTCATTTTCGGCATTCGGTTGTTGAACGGGTGGGATTTTCTGGGACGTTCGTGTATAGTTGTATACAAATCACTTTACATATCACGGATAAAAATAATTCAGATCGTCAAGATTCGCGATGAGAGTAAACAGGAAATCGACTTCTTACACTGACTTCCTGTTTATAGCGAGACTGTCAAACTAGGACACTTTTTTGTCTTTGGTATGTAAGACACAGTCTAATGAATGGGTTAGGAATCATTCTGCCGAACCAGTCTATTATCTATGAAAATTAATGTGATGTAAAATAGGTAATTTAACAAATATGAATAAGTATCTAAAAGTCAGACGGTTCTGAGAAAGAAACCTGAAGTAAACAAAAACCAGTATATCTGTCTCACTCTAGCACATTATTCGTAAGACCTAAGAGTGAGATAGACATACTGGTTTTTGTTTACTTGAGGTTTCCATCTTAGCTCGTCTGGGGTTTAGTCACCTTGTTCCCTCAATCGTAATATAAGAAGCCTAACCAAAGCTTGAAAGTTTATTTATATCAGTATAGTAATAGCGGTCCTTGAAAGTTAATTACATCTGTGTAATAATGTGGTCCCTATTACTATATAGATATAAATTAATTTTCAAGCTTAGTTTAGAATTCAGAAGGAATAGGTGGTTTGTTAATATTCGTATCTGTAAACACCCTTCCTCGGAAAAATGGAATATATAGACAAAGGTCTTTTTTATCTATAAATTTAGCCGGGCATAGGCCAATTTTCCTTAATTATTTATCTTGTTTACCGTTTTGTTTTCCATTTTCCTTATTACACACAAACACTCACGTCCGAGGCTGGACTCGAACCCACAGCCTCCTTCACCACGGCTCCAAAGCAGCACGCCTTAGCTACCGCGGCTAAGGAGACCGGCAAATTTAAATGTAACTTTTTCACTGCTACTGGCGGATAAATTCGTCACCTTAAAAATGGCATAAAAGCAGAAAAATAAAATCATTAAAGTAGTGTTTTAAAAAATGTGAGGTTATTTTTTCATCCACAAGTTAGGATTGTCATTTATGGAAACTAGCTATTCCAATGAAACTTTTCTCATAAATTTCCCAATGATGTTTTCACTTGATGATTACTTATAATTAGGGCCTGGATTTGAAGGTTTTAACATATTTTTTCCCCCGCTTTCCTAATTAGAGCATTTTAACGTATTTTTTCCGTTTCATGTCCCTTGCTTCCGAATATAATATGAATCTTATAGAACCTGCAAAGGCCTAAAAGGTGCTAAGGAGGATTTTTGCTGAAAAACTAGGGTCTAAAGAGGACTTTTGTAGAAAAAACGTATTTTTAAAATAGATTTTCCAATTAATGCATAGGAAAATAAATATGTGAATTTGTGCATTTCAAGAAAAGACATAAATTTATACAACGCACTGAAATTAACAATGCATATGTCGCTTTGTCGCTTGTCTTTGTAACTCGAAAATGCGCCACCTCGCCGTCCCAGGAAACGAATTAAAGAGTAAAATATCTCAATTGTTATGCTATTTTTCGGGTTGCAGACTTCAGGAGAGACAGAGCCAAAGAGGAAACTAAAGCTAGAAAACCTTTGATAAAGCGAGTTATATATTGTATAGAAAATGCCTAGAAGCGTTTGCAGATTTCAAACTATTGCAGAATCCCTTCTATTATAGGATAAGGTATAGTGTACTTTATAATGATGGATTAGTAAATTTTTGGGAAGCTAGTCATCATACACATCGGGGAGGTCTAGTAAAATTCGAGTCTTTATCACCTAGAAAGTTTCTCATCTTCATGAAGTGTGGTCGACTTTGTATGGCAGAAGACGTTGCCATAATTATGAGTACATTAATCAATTCAGTATCATCATGATTATTTATCCAAAATAATTTCATATATGATAACTGTTATGATGCACGATTGTAGGGGTGAAGGAGGGGGAAACTGTCCCCAGATAGAAATCGAGGTCAAATTACACATAACCAGCTACTGAGGACGTTCAAAAAGCGCCAGTAATTTATTGCGAGCCCGCATAGCGAACAATGCTGACTAAAGGAGAAGAAAGTGAAATGTTCTGTGAAAGACTTATTAACCTTCTTTTCATCCCTTCGTACATTTTCATAAATTCTTCGGTAACATTCTATTCAAAGAAACTAAAACATAGTCCTACTTCATGTACTGTAGCCGAAACTGCATTGTATATTAGATGCATTAGATCATGGCCTAAGGAGGCCGTGATTAGATTCATTAAATATTTATGTTCAAAACTGGAATAAGGTTTATTTTTATCCGTAAGGCAAAATGCCGATATATACTTATATTATTTCGTATTCAATGGAAGATTTTATTTTTCGAACGAAATTGTATTTTTCAAGGAAAATCTCGAGTTTTGTAAGCGTCTCCTTTTATAAAAGGGTTTAATTGATATTCTTAATGAAAGTCAAATATATATGTACTAATTAATGAAAATAAATGCTGTATGCAGTAACCCATTTAAATGCTGAGTTAGCTGGTAAATGTAAAGAAACAGAAAAAATGAGAAGTAACACATAAACGTTTGTAATGAAATTCACCATAAAATATAATTCCTAATTATTATACGTTTATTGCGATTTCTATGTGATATTTATTGACTTGTAAAAACAGCTTTGAAATGAGTAATTAAGAAACCATAAAAACACCAAAGACTAACACGTGTAATTAAGTGAAAAATTATGGCTTGGTATAGCTATACCGGTATTGTTATTTTTTTTAAATCCTGAGTTTTTTTCTCCGTAATGTTTTAATAAGGTTTTAATATAATAATAATAATTTAATATCATAATGATGGACGGTATCAAAGAAATTTAACAATTACATAAATATTTACAGATGGATCTATAAATTCATTTACATTTTTAAAAATATTTCTCACTAACCATTGGAGTAAAAATGTTTTAGATTTGGCAACAGGCAGACCATGGGCATAAAGAAGTAGACGATAATTATGTCTTGTATAGGCTAATAGTTATGGCAATCAGATCTCAATTGATAATATAGAACTTTAACTAGGCCGTTACTATAATATATTCTCTTTTCTGCAAAATCACAGAATTACAATCATACCACACACCCGCACTGTGTTGACCTGTTACGTAGAACCTAACAAACAAAAATTCTCAACATGCAGAACCCAATAAACTACTGCAGTGTCGTAAATGTCATATGCTGATTTCGAGTTTTTCGTTATGATCAGAACTTTGTAAGATACGACTGATATAAACATGTCCGCAGTACCGGCAACACATGTAAAACATGTTCCCGTTCCATCAAGTCTGCAGTGGAGCGTGCCATATCCCATGTTCATCTGTTTCCTTCCTTCTGCATCATCTCTGCTATTACTCATTTTCATAGTTTACGTCACTAAGGAGCAATGGATAGCAGGCATGCTACAAACATGAGAACACAGCGAACATTGATGAAGACGAGCGAGTGAATGAGAGACAGAGAAAGATAAAAAAGAAAAAGGAAATGAGGGAAGGAGAGAAAGAAAGATGAAATGGCAGAAGATGGACAGGAAAGGATAGAAAGGAAGATGAAATGGCAGAAGATGGACAGCGAAGGAAAGAAAGAAAGATGAAATGGCAGGAGATGGACAGGGAAGGAGAGAAAGAAAGATGAAATGGCAGAAGATGGGCAGGGAAGGAGAGAAAGAAAAATGAAATGGCAGAAGATGGACAGGGAAGGAGAGAAAGAAAGACGAAATGGCAGAAGATGGACAGGGAAGGAAAGAAAGAAAGATGAAATGGCAGAAGATGGACAGGGAAGGAGAGAAAGAAAGATGAAATGGAAGAAGCTGGAGAAAGAGGGATAGAGAAAAGGAAAGAGTAAGAGAAAGGAAGAAAGAGAGTTCAGTTTTGGTTAGTTACAAAAAACTGCCTTATTTCCTATCAGTTAATCATCCACTTTTATCCGAAATTTTTTTAGTTTCTTCGTTCTGTCAAGTCCCATAGTGATTTCAATTTGGTTTGGTTTTATAGTTATTTAACAAGGGGTCGTATTTCTATCTAGGCCTGTGAACATAGCCGGTGTGTTGGAATTTTGTCTCATAGGAGTTATTTTACATGCCTAATGCCTACAGACATAGACTTGTCACATTTATTTATAAATACCATAAAACTGGATCGGGATCGAACCCGCGACTTAATATGGACTACACGGAAACTCGAGCTCAAATATTATATTACATAGGGTCAGACGCAAGAAGAAAAGTATTGTCCTTTTCACGCAGGGCAATAAAATCACTATAGAAAACCACAAAATACTAGTTAAACTTTAGTGGATATTATCAAACAGGTAATATCTACAATATCGATTATGTAACACTTTATGATTAGGAGAACAACCCATTTCATGTCGCGTTCAAAGTATTGTATGCACGACAAAATGAAACGAATAAGACAACAGAATAAAGTCATCCAATATTATATGTAACGGCGTGTAATTCATGTACCTTCGTAAGTAGGCTAACCATTCTGGAATCACGCAATGGCTGACCTTGAGATTGGTTCCAAACAAATACAAAATATATTAATAATTAATAACGATAATATTATCTTCATTACGGGCTTATTGTGATCATCAGAACTTGAGTATATACAATATACATACAATAAATAAAACATTATCCAACCATCCAATAATCTTTTTCGCTAACTAATGATTCCAATTAATAATAAAAATAATAAAATTAATTTATGCCTTGGCCACCTCCGAGACAACACAGCACGTAAGACGAGACACACCATTCACATACACATTCATTCTGAACAAAGTGAGAATGGGTTGAAGATGATGTCTCACAGGTGAGGAAAAACCCCCACGTTGATAACTTGTCCTGACCAGAATTCGAACCCCGGCCCGCTGGAGTAAATTAATAATGGCGGGCGAAGCCGCGAACACCAGCTATAATATATTGATAGTTTAACCCTGGAAGTATCGCGGACAATAAAAATCCAAACAAAACACTCTTTCCCTTGATAATTATATAATTTATGAAAATTACACTGAATTTATCAAATCAAATTCATATCATATTCATCTGTCAACATACGAAAATTACACTGAATTTATCAAATCAAATTCACATAATATTCATCTGTCAACACTCAACAAACAGTTGAGAAACAATACGTATTATCAATGTTCACAGCTAGCTTTGGAACTGCATAAAACTTACGATATAATTAATTTCTGAAATCAACGTACTGGTAGGAACGAATTATATTCTAAAGGAAAAAGCAATAGTATATGATGAGATATTTTAAATAAAAATTGATGAAGCCAGCGCTGACTTTTGTAAATGTATTGTCAGTGCCTTCAGGAATTTAGACCTGTAAGTTTCGTATTTAAGCATCATTTTAACGTGTTAAAGCCACGGGCTATTTTCTAGTTTGAAACACAGAATAATAAACAAGCCTAGACTAAGGGCCTCTACTACCGCCACCCGATAAAATAATTATTTGCCAGGTAGGGAAATTATCTGGAAGTTGGCAAAAATATTGCTAAATACGATCTCCCTATAAAAGTTATCTGGAAGATAAACTCCCATTTAAGCTGTCGGGGTGAAGTATCCGAGAAACCACTAACTTCCAGATGGGTGGACTTGGTGGAAACAAATTGGTAGCCAATCCCACCTGAATTATATAGTCGATGTTGGAAGATTTAACTTATATAACAATACACTTTTGTATTCATATTTTAATGCTGTAGAATGGCACAAATCGATTAATGTGTTTGAAATAGTATGTTCTGATTTAATTTCATTGTACAAAAGGAACACATAGTTGTAACACCTGCTCAAATTGAAAGAAGCAAGACTACGGTGCTCACGGGTCTATTAACACTAACCAAGATAAGAAATTTTAATGCACTCTTCAAGAAAGTAATTCAGCGGTGGCAGTGAAGACATTTTCCAGTTAACCTATCTGGAAAGTACGTATCGCGAACTTTATGGAGAGGCCCTTACTTTGTGTAGCTACCCTGACTCAACATAGACCTGTCAACTATCTATAAAAGTCTTCAAAACTTGAGTTACAAGCAAGAACCGTGCTTCGTTATTTCTGTGATATTTCAGTTCTAATTTTATTATTTCCCATACAATCTCTAAAAAATACCTAACAATTCAAGTCGGCCTAAAAACCGAGGAAATGTCCTTTCTCCACAAAATAAGAGCATCTGCACTGCACTATCTACGATACCTCAAATTTGATCCGGAGCCGTAACTCTGGTCCTTTCTGTACAGATGGTTTATCACTGAACTAACGTATCGTTTAACCTGTGTTTTACTGTTTATCGTGTACTCTAACCTAACATAAGAAAACAAAGGGAAAATAAAACTTTTCCATGCTTCAGTTCTGAGTAAGGCATAAGAATAAACAGACGTGTTTTAGGTCAGCAACAGGTCAACTCTACATGACAGAATCCTACGTGTAAATATATAGTAGTTACAAGAAATCAAGAATATTACAATATTTTAGAATTACTATTTGGATGAAATATTTCGAAACCGTGGAGTCTTAAAAAATTGTATAAGTGATAGTAGTTGGAAACTGACCCTACAAAAAAAGTGTGCGACAGAAGTGAAACTTGTTTTAATTTTTGGATTTTTCAATTTTGGATTATTGGATTTTTTTGAATTTTGGATTGTTGGGCTTTTTAATAATGGGTTTTTGAACTTTTTTAATTTTGAATTTTTTAATTTTCGATTTTTCAATTTTGGATTTTATTATTATTAAATTCTGGATTTTTAATTTTAGATTTTTTTAATTTTTAATTTTTGAATTTTTTGAATTTTGAATTTTTTATTTTTAAATTTTGGATATTTGGATATTTTAATTTCGGATTTTTTATTTTTTAAATTTTGGATTTTTGGACTTTTGAATTTTGGATCCTTAATTTTTTTTTAAATTTTGGATCTCTTAATTTTAGATCTTTGAATCTTTTTATTTTGGATTTTCGATTTTTTAATTTTTAATTTTTGGATTTTTTAAACTTTGGATAAGCCTAATCATTGAGTTGATCTTTTCAGTTCAGTCCGTTCCGTCACACCTCACTAATTTCGTGACGATTTTGAGCGTTACATTAATTTCGTGACGATTTTTTAGCGTTACACAAGCTCTCGATTTACTCCTACCGCGGCTAAAGAAGTTTCACTTCAAAAATAGTTTGTTTATGGATTAATTGCAATGTTGAGCAATAAATTCATTCCCATTATAGTTACTATTGTTGGAATGTTTATTATCAGTGAATTTAATCAGTACCTTGACTTGCAGCTTGATGATTGTTGGGCCTGATGACTCGCCAAAGTTTCATCACAGCTTGGAGCCACCACGGAAGACGTCTCACAGCAACAGTACTGCTGCTCTTTTCTCTTGAAATACCCGGCGAAGACTGTTTCTTCCTGCGCATCCCATCACAACCTGAACAGCCTCCAACACACGTCTTGATCTTCTGTTTAGGTCCTGCTTGAAACCGTTAAAATCTTCCGTTCACTCGAATTGATAAAACTTTCGCATAAAATGTCATTTGGTCTGATGTAATAATTCAGAACCTTTATTTGAATTTGATAAAAGAAAAGTCATAAAAATGTTCAAATTTAATTCTACTAAAGCAGAATTACTCGTATATGAACAGCGGATCTATAGTATATTCACTAAGAACACTAACTTGTTTTATTTAAAAAAGTCTATTTGTGTCCTTCAATGAAGATCTAATTTAGACAAATGCATAAGTTATTCTTTCTTTGTAAGGAAGAAATCTCGGCACTAATTTAAATAGCATTGCTGTCTACTTTATATCAACTCTATAAGTAAAAGCATATCAGAACTGCGGTAAAAAATATGTTTTTAGCGTTAAATTTTCTCAGTTGGTTTAATTTGAAAGATGGATTGGTTGGTTGATATATGGTTATTTAACGACGAGGATGTACTGCAACTTAGGCCTGTGACCGTCGCCGGTGTGCCGGAATTTTGTCCCGCAGGAGTTCTTTTACATGACAGTAAATCTACTGACATGGGCCTGTCACATTTATGCACACATAAATGCCATAGACCTGGGCCGGGATCGAACCCGCAACCAGCACAGAAAGCCAGCGCGATACTAACTGCGCCACCCAGCCGTATACTGAAGATTGCACTGATTTTAAAGATCATGAAGATTTCTACACCTTAGGAAGATTCCGTACACATATGGTACTATTTTCTATGCTATCTTACTGCCCTCACTTCGTCCAGAAACATGGGCGTAGTGATATTAATGATAAAATTAATGACCTTTGCACAGATTACGCAAGTTGATTGCACGCACCCATTGATGGTCTTAATAAAAAATAAAAACGGAGGATTTTAAGTATTTAAGTTTAAAAGGGGGGCCACAAATCTCGACTTTCCGATTTAAATGTGAGACTTTTATTCATACCGATGAAAGTTATTATGCTTAAAACCTGAAAAAGTTAATTTTGATATCTAAAAAGTTTCTTGCCGAAACATTTTAAAAACTCATTTTGGGCCTGTGTTTTTGTAATATTCTTTATGGATTTACAAGAATTTCAAATGCTCCGTTGGCAGAATTGTGCTAACTTTTAATAAGATCTTGAAATGAGACATAGTTTGTTTCAAAACAAATGTATAATTATGACGTCATCTGTCAGTGATGAATGAATGCAGATCGCCCTAAACGATGCTGTTGAACGTTTTTAGATAGAGGAAGTATTTTCTATATACTGTATGCACATAGGTATTTAATTAATTATTTCCTTAAATTTTCTACACCAGTAAGCAGAACATTTCTCATAAATATTATAAAATGCATTTTATAAAAAGAATTTAAAATTTTCTTGTGCTAGGGAACCATATTAACATGCTAGCAATTAAATAACATACTGCATAACTGAAATCCAAGCAAGAGAATATGTTATGGTGACCCTTTTTAGTGGCAGTGAAGTTGTTAGACTTTTAATTTCTTATTGTTGCTGGCAATTTGTGAAATATAAAACAGTTTCGTCACTGAAAGCACTTCGAAAACATTGTTATGTCCATCATAACGTGCTATTTTAGTTCCAGTTAATGTCAGAAAGACTGAGATCCTGGTTTCCTTTAAGATACAAAGTAAACACGAATTGTCAGAAGATAAAATAAAGCAAAGGAGTCTTCACATCGTCACATGGGATTCATGAATAAAAACAGCTTCCTGTTTGTTCTTTGCGATACGCAGTCTACACGTCAAAGCTACTGTCTCTCGATTTATTGGATTTAAATTGCTTTCAAAGAGTCGTGGTGAAGTGAACACTGTACGAAACTTCAAAAGTGAACGAGAAAATTAATTATGTCAAACTTCAATAGAAGTTACATCACCACATTCAGCAGTGTTTATGCACTGTAAGAAATCCAGTGCTTTCTAACCGTTACTGATATTATTGTTAGCTCATGTTCCTCGCTAATAACTTTAGTGTCACCAGCTTGAAATAAACAATACATTTTACATTATAATACTCTCATATTTGATCTTACCGATATTTAATTTCCTTGTGTAAGTTTAGGTCTACTGTACTTAATTTGTTTAATGAAAATCTCGAACATGTTATTAATATTAGACCAGCGTTTCTCAACCTTTTTGAACCCGAGGACCTCTAAAATGTCTAAAATGTTTTGCGGACCCCTAATTTTAAATCCCATTTTTAAAAGTAGAATATATGTAGGCCTATATTCTTATTTGGGGTATTAATTATAGGTCATTATAACTAAATAAATCTAAATACATTTTTTAATTCGACGAAAACACATTGAATTGGAAGTAAACTATTGACAATAAAATTATATTTTGAACAGTCTTTAATATTTATTCCATTTTCATAATATAATTAGGAATTATAACACAGGTTTACCGGTATCAGACACTCGGGCCCCTCCAACAATAAAACCCTTGTTAAGAGAGCGCCTCTAATAACAAATTCCGACAAAGTCTTATTTTCAGTGTATTGAATGAAAGAGGGAACCATAGGCGTCAGTGCATCAGGGGTTTCAAACTGTGGTTCGTAACTGCAAAAGTAAGGAAACTTGCAATAGGACCTGTATTTTCGAAGATTTTAAAAATGTTGACATCTATTGTCCATTTTATGTGAAAAATGTTTACTTCTTTACTTGGTCCGCGGACCATAGGTTGAGAAACGCTGTATTAGACAATAACGTAACCTTATGAAACTGGGATTCACTGTAGTAGCCGAAAATGATCAACATTAGTTCTGTACACAGTGGCGCCAACTTATATGGGCCCGTGGGGCTCAAGCCCACCCAATAATTTGCCGTGTACTATTATAATTATTTATTGCTATTACTCTAAACTGTGTTTATTTGTTGAATTTGTAAAAAGAAAACCAGGCTAATGTGGGCATATATAGTACGATCTTCTCTTGTTCAAATTCCCTCACGATAATTTGAAATCGTTCTACAATTCATTACATTTTGACATCTGTCAGTGCAGTTTCCACAGCCACCGCTGTTCTAAATACTGTATATTTAAGGAGAGCACAGAAAAGCTAGATTTAGAATTTAGACGATGCTTGTGAGAAAAATCACAGGAAAGCCATTAATGGACAAGGCAAAAAAATTGTGATATGATACAAAAGTGTGGACATTGAAAGAGTGGATGGAACATGTAGAAAGAATGAATTATAAAGGTCATCAAGGGACAATAAACCACGAAAAAGATAAAGTGATTGGGGAGAATAGGCTCCTGATCTAAGGAAATACGAAGAAGATAATTTACTCTAATCAGGAAAAACACATTTTTGGAACACGCGGTGCTACATATGCCTACTTATTTTATTTTAGTAGGTACCTAAAACACAAAGTTTATAATATAACATTATTAATTTTTAAAAGATTTCCGTTAATTAGGCTACACAATTATTTTTCTAGCGGTTGAATTACGTTTATTGTTATTTATTATTACAAACAAAGACATCGTTTCTTACAAAATTCTATATTTATCCGAATTATGGTACATTTTTACTCCTATGCGCGCCAGATTTTTGGAGAGGAAAGTATGAAAGTTAAATTTAATTTATTTCTTATTTTAGCCCCGAAACGGTTGTATGGTAACATGAGAGTAAGAAATAAAATATTCCATAAAGACAATACAATTTTATATTACCGGCATTCTGTTTTTTTCTTATTTAAACCCTTCCCAGGCATGGTGTGTAGAAGCTATGAATTGCAAAATTAGACATTCTCTATGAGCCATGGGCTTTTTAGTATTTTCTGAGGCAATAGTTTTAGTGTGATAAGTCGTTCTTCCTTATTTCAAATTCTACGTACGTATATAAGGACCTAGAGTTTGAATATCGCAAGACCTTCATAAGTTAATTTCGAATTACAAAACACAAAACTCGGGCATTTTAAGCTATATCTTTATATTGCGTATGTGCGAGAAAATATAACTAATGAATCCATGGCACACATGCACTGCTTTTGGCAATAGTCTTGCGTTAGTGAAACTTGTATGTTATTTCGGAGCACTACGTCGCTGAGTTTTAGGGTTTTAAGTTGTGCAGGTAATTGATCAGTTAAAACTATGAACAACTAATCAATTATCCAAACATATTATAATACTTTTCATCATATAACGTTAAACAACACTGACATGTGTAAACTATTAGGTAACTATAATATAGGCTAATTGACATAAAATTACATTGAATGAAAAAAAATTTAATTGCGTACTTGAACGAAAAATGGAATGTTCATTATCGCACTAAAATAGTATTAAAATACATTATGCAATGAACCTAATATAATGCTACTGTTTGTTCGAACATACTTTATTCAATTTTTTAAGTTTGACATTTTAAATTGAAAGAAAGAAAAACAAAACGGCTGAACGCGGCGATCAGCTGTTACTAAGTTCTCGTAGTTCTTGACTTCTGCGATAGATGGGCAGCCAATGGCGCCAACTTGTATGGACCCGCGGGGCTCAAGCCCTCCCAATAATTTTTATCTTAATTATTCATTGCTATTACTACAAATCGTGTTTCATTGTTGAATCTGTATACAGCTAATAATGAAGCTATTGTTGACATAGGCCTACTTAGGCCTAGTACGGTATTCTTTTATTGCAATTCTCTCATGATCGTTTGGAATCGTTGGTGACTGGTTAAAAAGAAAGAAGTCGGTGGAACGAAAATATGGAAAGAATATATTAACTGCAAGAAAGATTGGTTAAATCAGCAAGGGACAACGAACCAGAGCGAAAAGGGAGCTCAGATCGTTCATGAAAAAGATGGTTTGATTAGGCTTCTGTTCTAAGGAAATACAAAGAAGATAATGGTTGTGACGAATGTATTAGGAAAACTCCAGTCAGGAGAAACATATTTTGTAACACGCCGTGCTACATATGCGTGAGACCATGTTTGTTTTTATATTATTTTATTTCGTTTTATTTTAACTGTTACCTAAAATCCAAAATTAAAAAAAGAAATAAACTTCGTATGATTTTTAAATGATTTCTTTTAACTTGACTACATAACACTTTCTTGGCGGTTGATTTACAGTTGATTGTCATTACAAACAACGAAATTTTTTCTTGTACAGTTTTCTATATCTATCCGAAGTCATGTCAATGTTATATATTGTTCGTGCAAGCTCCAATATTAGGGGCGGGAGTATGAAAATTTTAAAATCTTGAGCCCACCCAAAGTTTTTCAAAAGTTGGCGCCACTGTGACTGTACAGGTAAGTTAATCTTTCTTTCTTAACTTTAGTTTTACCTCTCCCTTTTGGGGACATTTAAGTGACCCACGCCGCCAGGCCTTAGGAGGGAGAGAGAGGGATTATCTATGGATCACATACACACTTGTTTTTTACCAGACAAGGACATGGAGGGTCTCTCGGATAAGTGACCAGCCCAATGCCGGGACCACCTCCGAGACAACACGAAAACTTATGATGAGACACATCATTCACACACAATTTCACTCTGAACAAGGTGAGGAAGGGTTGAAGATGAAAATGTTGGCCATATGATATCCGGGACCACAAGTTACGCGACATTTATCTCAAGGAGAGGAAACCATCCGAAAAAACCCTCACCTGGGCAATTTGTCCCGACCAGGATTGGAACCCCTGGCAGTTTGCGTGAGAGGAGCGAATGTTAATATTACTATAGGAATTAAGAAAACTAAAATTTAACATGAGCAAAAAGAGAAAAAAATATTGACTGTCTACACAAATATCTGAAGTAAATTAGCAGAAGTTATTTTAGTGTATGTAATGTATGCATAAAGATATTACTATTGAACTTTTAACATGCTCATCAAAGGAGTGAAGTAAGAAATATTTTTCTAAGCCGACTTTGGGCTACTTAATTTTTGTTTCAAAGGTAAACAACATAACACTGATAAATAGGAAAATTATTACTACAATATAAATTAAGGTAACACCAACAATTTAGTCGGCCTGGGTGGCGCAGTTAGTTTCGCGCTGTCTTTCTGTGCCCATGGTTGCAGATTCGATCCCGGCCCAGGTCGATCATAAATGCCAGTTGATTTACTGGCATGTGAAAGAACTCCTGCGGGACAAAATTCCGGTACACCGGCGACGGTCACAGGCCAAAGTTGCAGTACATCCCCGTCGTTAAATAACCATATACGAACTTACAAAAAACACACCAACACCAATTGAACGTAAATAATAGAAATTCACACTAGCTATGTGTAATTCCATTCCGAATATTTCCACTGTAACCAGCTAAAGGAGAGAAAAACACAGTCAAAGGAATGCGTGGTTTAAGGTATTTTTCATATAGTGAAATATCGAGTATGAATTCAGAAGCGAATCTTATAAAAAAATTATAAAAATAAATAAATAAATAAAAATTAAAAAACTTCCATCGACGAAAATAATTTTCTGGCGAGTATCTAATTAGATAAACCTAAAATTTCGTAAAGCCATGAAGACAAGGTACGTCGAAATATAATAATACTAAATAAGCAAAAAATTAGAACTGATACCTACGATGGTTCAAATTAAAGAAAATTTGAAGAAACTGACAGATACATCGCACGCTTGTAAGAAGCAGATGAAGACAAGCGCAGCGCAATGACAACAAACACCCAAGCACTGCACAGCAAGACTGACACTAGAATCTCCTTCCTTCTGTCTCCCTTCCTTCCTTGTAGTTTGCTCCCTCCTGACCTAGCCGTATTCTTTCTCCATCAGAAAGGATTCACGAGGGGGCGTTCGCTCACAATACAGCACGACTGTCAACTCTTTTGTTTTCACTGAAGAACTCCAACATGTCAGGACCCTCCAGATACTCAAATCACTCATATTGGCCATGGTTTATAAAACTTAATCCTAACCTTACAATGGAAAAGGAGTAAAGATACGATACTCAAATCATTCATGCTGGTCTTGGCTTAGAGAACTTAATCCAGACCTTACAAAAGATGAGGAGTAAATAAATGAATGTGCAGTGTGAGCAAAAAGTGTTCAAGTAGTCGATAAGGAGCACCATTATAAAATAATAATAATGATGCATTGAAAGCTATAGAAATACCCTCCTACACGACCAGGATAACAAACTCTTACCGGTGATAGTGCACTTGTTATTCAACTGTAAGTTGTTGCGAGTAATTTATTTTTCACAAAAGAATTTATTGAAGAAAATTACAGTTTAATTTAAATATTACTCTAATTATTCCGTGTTCTAGGCACTGCTCTACAAACCGCAAGGTCGCAGGTTCGACCCCCGAAGACATAGTTGAGATTTTTCATTTGGCGTAATCCTTCTGGTGGCACTATGGGCATGGGATCGACTCAGCCTCTAATAGAAATGAGTACCAGGAGCAATCCTGGAGGTAAATGCGACCGGAGCGTATGGCTGACAACCCAACCATTTTCACGTGCCGAATGTCTAAAATGTGGGTGCCTCATCCTCCAGTAACCCTTAAGACCCCCACGGCCTATGTAGGGAACTCTTTACTTTTAATACTATTACTACTACTACTATTATTATTATTATTATTATTTATTATTATTATTATTATATTTTTGTTTGAACAAGTAGACTAGTTGTCACCGCTGGGGATTTTCCAGGGGTTTTCTCTGTGGGACGGCTATCAGGAAACTTTAGTTCCTTGTGGGCGTCACTAGGCCTGACATGAGTGTGTGCGACTGGTGTGTCTCGTCCTACATGTTCGTACTGTCCAGGAGGTGGGCCCCGCATTGGGCTGATCACGCATTCGAAGAGGCCTTCCATGTACTTGTCTGGTAAAAAAAGGTATGTATGTGATCCAAAGGTAAGCCCTCTCCTGACAGGTCAAGATGAAAGGAAGGATTATGCCTATAGTTCGTAATGAATGACTGCAAATCAGACAAACAGAAATAATAAGCTTGTGTTTATCCACTCATCGTCCAGTGGAACAGTATTCTGGCAGATTGGTAACGGTTATGGGCCTAAATAGCAGTATAGGACCGATTTTAAATAACCATATCAAAACAAACAAACGGGCCTTAAAAGAATGAAGAGTCAACTGGATAAAGAGCTCCTGAGAACCGGTATAAGCTATAAACCTTCACTCATACTCTCACACACATTTTTGGAACTTCATCAGTCACATCCAGAATTCTGATGCCTGCATGTATTTGTTCCTACTGATGATGATGTGTGTTCTGCCCGAAGGCAGGTCAAGATCAAAACGAAGCCGTGGGATGATGACCATGGCTCGGCCGAGGTGATTCCGGCAAGGGTGATGTAGCGGAGATTTGCCATTGCCTCTCACGGAATGGGAATGAAGGGACACAACACACAGTCCTGAACCCAGGAAGGAAACTTTCCACTGCTGAATAATCCCAACTTGGACGAGAATCGAACCCAGGCCGCTAGGGTATAAGGCAGACACACTACCAACTCACCCACGGCGGCGGACTTGTTCCTAGTAGCTGTAGAAAAGCGTGTTAAACATAATAGGAATTCTACAACAGTTTGAGTGACTGCACGTGGCCTAAGGACCTGCTTCTTCTCGTGGGTGTTCGGGCATCCCTCATACATGCCATCTTCAGAAGCTTTCCATCTGATAGCCGATCCCACTTCGCTCAAGAGGTCTTGTTTACCCCAAGTTGCCTCTTAAGTGCAGGGCGGCTTCTCAAAAAGACCAAAAGCGAACAAGTGGACTCTCCGAAAAGTTATCTATAATATGGAGACGTTATCTCTGTTATGGAGACGATTTGCCTGTTCAGTGCTAAGTAATGTCCGTCGGTGGAAAGGGTTAGCTAAAGTGTCTGCAACTTTACACAGATATTCTTATTTTATTATGTAGTTTAAAATATTAATACCCAAGATGTAATAAACTGATTGCGATTTTGTTCACAGCTTGATATTTTTAATTTCAAATTTTCCCCGTCTCAAGTTGGAAAACAAAATGACGTCTTCCTTTCTTCCAGGATCCTATCAACAGATATACGAGTCGCACATTAGATGGACCAGACTTCATGGCCTAGTTACTAATACTGTATGTCATTATTTCGTGAATAATCCATATTTATATGAAACCTACCAGAATGCTACAGGAAAATAGCGTTCTGGCCGTCCCAAATATACCTTCTAAACTCAAAATCATGCAGAATGAATATTTTGCCAAATCGTTTATCCTAATTCGTTCTCAGAAACATCTTTTTCCGGAAGTAAAATCACATTATTTACAGCGAACCAAAATGTTTCAAAGATATAAACACACAAAAAACTCATTAATGTCATAATTAGGGCAAGGCATTTCATGATTTTGAATCTTTTTTATATGAAGGTTAAAAGATAGCTCGAATATATATATATATATATATAAATGTGTAACATGAAATAATTTATTAAATAATGGCAATTTGTTTTTGTATTTTTTTCTTTATTTTGCACTTTTTGTCATTTTTAAGAGGTCCTTTTTTGGCTATCTTTAGGTCATTTTTAAGTCATTTTCGACATTTTTAGGTCATGTTTCAGTGGAGGTAGAGAGGAGTTTTTCTTTTCTTCCATTCGTTACTTTCAGACAACAGACAATCGTTCTTTTTGGAGAATCTCACGTGTTCATAGTTCATTTTAATTCAAGTTTATTGTTAACACCATAATAGTTTGCCTCGTAGCTATAAAGATTTTTTTCTTTCTCTTATATGGCACATATTATGATAGAGACAATTTGATGGGCATGCCAGTTCAGAAAGAATTTCCTTTTCGCTAAGGGTGTCCAAGTAGTATAAATTGACTTACTTCTTTAGTAACAAAATAAGTGTGTTTTTATTGTCAAGTCTTATACAACGCACTGTCATCCACTGAATTGCTAAACTGAGAAAACTAATTATAAGTAATAATGCTAAATTTATTGGTATTTTTTTTAATTGAATCATTATTTCACTATTATGAGGTCATAAATGCATTTTTTATTTTGTGTTTTTAACTATTTTATGGTAATTAAATGCCTTGCCCTAGTCAATATGATATAAACAATTATTTTACGCCCCTATGATATTCATGCTGTGCTACAAACCGGAAGGTCGCGGGTTCGATCCCCGATGAGGTCGTTGAGTTTTTCAATTGGCCTAATCCTTCTGGTGGTACTATGGCCCTGGGGTCGACTCAGCCTCTAACAGAAATGAGTACCAGGAGCAATCCTGGGGGTAAAGGCGGCCGGTGCGTAAGGCTGACAACCTTACCACCTTCATGTGCCGATGTCAAAAAATCTGGGAGCCTCAACCTCCTGGAACCCTTTGGGCCTCCATGGCCTGTAATAGGGAACAGTTTACTTATGATATTCATACCTTAAAGACAGTCATAATGAATGTCTCAAAGATTTTTCATATTAGTTTCACAATGAAATTTTAAACATAAGTCAAATCAAGGCTCAAAATTTCCGATCGCCAGAAAACCATTAGCGACCAGAATTTTGAGGCAGGCAACAAAAATTTAACTTTGAATAATATTTCATTTAGTTTTATTGCATGGACCACAATATATTAAACATAACGTAACAAATTGCCAAATGTTTATTGATATTGTTAGGCCGCCTTGATTGATTCATTTCTTCATAACGATGTCAGTGTAAATAAATGTAAATTAAAGTTTTAAAACACAATTAGCCGTTGAATGTTGATATAATATTGTGCATTCTTTCGATATGTATGATACCGATATCTACATTATATTTTAACGTGAGTATTTTTCTTATTCGTTCCTCTGCAGCAATATACCTAATGTAATTCCTGACAGATAGATTTCAGATTGACTTTTTATTCATTCATAACCTACCGGTATATGGCTGCTTTAAATTTTAAACAAATATGTCAGCGAATCGTAGGCCTATTACATCATTAATATTATTGCCAGTGCATTTTGTAGAATGCTGACATATTTTAAGAATTTAATATCTTCCTTAAGCTCTGCTTATGAATCAATCTGGAGTTTAACTCTGAGATCTATTACAAAAATTATTTCTTTCCTGCATGGGTCTATCATAATTGCAATTATCATTGATTAAGAAAAGCATTCTGGCACTTTGTTTTATCAGTTTACCTGATTTTATTATTAACAATAATGGCGAAAAATTCTTGGTTTGGCTACACCTTCAGACTTGAAATTTGTTGCCCTGGGTTACATCATCATTAATGTCGGCTGGAGCATTTTTTTTTTCAAAGAATTTGTTTTAAACAAGATGAGGCGCGAACTGCGAAGCCTTTTCTTTTAAAATAAACTTCAAAGTTTTCACTTTGTTATAGCGAGTACACTTTAAATCATAACGATGACGTGTGCAATAACTCATGCACACAGAATGGCAGTTTGTGAGCAAATGTTAGCACGTGGCTCACACGTGGTTCCTCTTATTGTACTTTCTTTGTCATCTCCTTGTCTTTGTACTCAACTCGTTCTCTGAACTCATTATTATGGCAACGTCTTCTGCCATACAAAGTCGACCACAATTCACGGAACTTTCTAGGTGATAAAGACTCGAATTTGACTATACCTCCCCAATGTGTATGACGGGTAGCTTCACGAAATTTACTAATCCATGATTATAAAATACGCTATTCCTTATTCTACAACAGAAGGGATTCGAGTTGCAGACTTCAGGAGAGATAGAGTCAGAGAGGAAACCAAAGCTAGAAAACCTTTGATAAAGCAATTTACATATTGTATAGAAACTGCCTAGAAGCGTTTGACTCAACATACTGCAGTTGCCAATGAAGGGAAATATTTACTATTAACAAAAAATATTGGCGGATATCTGAGTGGAAATGTAAACTGTTAAGTTAAGATATTACAGTCAACATGGCAATAGATGTAATATTGCTTGAATTATGTTTGATCTTACGCTTCTTTTAGTACAGGTATCGAAGGCAACATGTAGGCCTAAACACAGTTTAAAGTATATTTAATTTTAATTAGACTTAATTATTTTTCAACTAACGTAAGCTATTTACAGCATTATTTGTTGAATTCAAAATTTTGACTGTTGTAAATCTGCATTTGTTAGACCTCTTAGTTCATGTACATAATAATATACAAAACTATAATTTTTGAAAGGATGTACAAGTGCATCAAACAAGGTTCAACAATGAATTGGATCCACCTAAATTTAAGTTTAGTGAAACAATGAATTCTCATTTATACTCGTACTAGCTTAAAAGACCCGGCGTCGCCCGGGTTTTGTATTTTGTAATTGGAAATTAACTTATGAAGGATTTTCAGTTTTAAATTCTAGGTCCTTATATAGGCATTTATAATTTGAAATAGGAAGAACGACTTATTACACTCAAACTATTCCCTCAGAAAACGCTTGATATAGTTTTTTATGGCTCATAGAGGATCTAGAATTTTGCATCCCATCGCTTGTACAGTGCACAGCAAGCCTGGTAGAGGTTTAAATAAGAAGAAACATAAATTCCTGTAACATAAAATAGCATTATCACTTTCATACTTTTCTCTCCAAAAACCTGCGATATAATATAATAATATATACATTACCATACCTCGTTTTGTTTTCTCTATGTCCAGGGTAGAGAAAGTTTTGTGATTCCATTATTTTAGTGGATTTCATTCTGTAACATTTATTTATAACATGAATTATTTTGATAACTTCTCTTATTTGTCAAAAGTGCATTTCAATTGTTTTTTCCAAGCCCATCATATAAAATTTGGCAACAGTATATTCTGTGATTTGGAATTGATAATTCTATGTAAAAAGGGATTAAGTATTTTCAAAAACATTTAATTTTTGGCATTTAGAATCAGAATTTTTCAAAATCCTTTCTTAGTGAGCACCTACATTATGAAACGAAGGTACTGTCAAAATTCCAAGTCTCTACCTGTTATAGTTTAGGCTGTACGTTGATTCCTGTCATTCAGTCAGTCAGGACAAAGCCTTTTATATATATAGAGATTTAGGTAATAAATGCTACAAGCTGCAAGCCAAAGTTAGAAATTATACAAAAAAGAAATTTTCAAAGAAGTGTATAACTGCTGATAAAAAACCCCTTTTATTGTATTGAGGAGTTTCTAAAGATTAGTTCAAAGGAGATTGTATTTTTACTTAGTTTTATCTTTTAATGTGTTTAAGACAATGTAGTCACTATAGATTTATTTTTACACTGTTAATGCCAATATGTGCCTAACATAAAAAATATTATTATTAAACTATATTATTATTATTAATATCATTAATACTTTATTCGAGAAGCAAGATAAAACACTCTTAAGCCTAAGTCCCACGATAGAATTTATTTCGAAAAGTCCTCACCGAACTTGCTCAAAACTAATCTCTTCGGACAACTTCAGAATTTTAACAATTTCCATAGGAAAATCCAAAAGGATTCCTATGGGCAGAATATTACATTTACCTCATCGGTAAGAACTGTTTATTCTAGTTGTCATTCTTTGGATGCAAGGCAACATTCTTTACATAAACTCTATAGGCTAGGCCCACAATTATTCACCGGGCCATCATCAGGTAGAATCCTGAACTTAAATGTTGTGTTTTACAACGAAATCGTAACAAATTAGGCCTGTATTGAGGCTTTCTTTTTATCCGAAAGTAAATATTCACATACATTTACGACTTAATACTTTTATGGAAGAAGGTAACAAAAATGATTTTAAGTTTTGGAATCCAAAACTTATTTTCCATTACTTTACATGCATTCTTATGAAAATCAAGAATTTAAGTTTGTCAAGTGTGTAAAGAAATATAAGCGAAATAAAACAAAACTGATTAATGACATAAGTAATACGTTAAATTTAAAATAAAAGTCTGACTCATTTTACAGCATCTGCTGACAATAATAAAGGGAACATGGCAAAACCGCAACCCACAAAGACGAGAGAAGATGCCAAATTAGCAAATCGTGGCGCCACCCGCCCATAAGACTGTGGCTAGCCCGCGTAATATCGTGAAGATATTGAAAGAGAAGTCATTCTAGGACGTTGTTTCTTTATATTTAAATGAGTTTTCCCTAATTGCAGGAGACTCAGAGGTATCGCATGACAAATGCATGTTGTGTTGGGGCGGACTTGGGATATTTCTGTCTCTTCCCCCTTGCACATGTGTGTGAAGCTCTTTTGTGCACATTAGGGGCAAGAACCCCGGCATTCCTGCAGCATTAGAAAACATCGCGCCCCTAACTGACGAAACACAAAGTGAAGCCTTTCTTGAAGTGAGTTAACTAATATAGGCTAGACTACTTACTGTTTTAAGCTTGGATGGACCGTACTGTAGATACTATTTTACTAATTTGCACCACATTTTCAAGGGATATTATGACGAAAAAAGACGTAAATGATGAAAATTAGATACATAAATAAATAAAATCCTCCTTCTGTCGTTTGTCCTTCATAGGATTTGGTTATATTTGCTATCGAGGAAATTCAAACACGAATTATGTTTAACTGTAAGTACTTTGTTACATTAACGAAAAATTATCTCTACTTTCACAAGCATTTTCCCCTATCTATTGTCTTGCAAATTTGTACGCATGTACCACGATAATTCCTTAGGCCTTTAACTGTCATTGGTGTGCCTGATTTGTTTTTCTCCCAGGATTTAGTTTACATTTGTCTAAATTTTACGCTATATTTTCTGTTGATAACAGTCATCAACTTTATTCGAAAGTCCTTGATAATCATAAGTTTAATCATTTGCAGAATTGCAAAAACTTTCTCCTACCACTACCGTGTATAAAAAGAAATTCCGAACTTAGCCACTACGTGGAATACAGCTCTTTGACATGAGAGCTGATATTAGTCTTCAAGGGCTTGGAGAATCTGTTTCTCTACTCATCCGTATGTTCACTTTCTTCGTATCTTAAAAGCCAAATCTGTAAATAGTATTTGTATTTTATCTACTTGAGATTATAAGGTGAAGATAAAGAAGATGTCTTGAGAATATTCCCACGCCAAACAATGATTTCCTAGAAGGAGTTATTGAAGTGTGTCTGTAACCACATTATTGTTACGGGGGGGGCTATGAGCTGAAAAAAAAGCCTACTATAGCGCAAGCTATATAAGACACTGCAGCTGATGCTGATGCATGTAGACTTTCTCTCGGCATCCGGGGCCCATCATCATTCATCTTGCTGCACAAAAACAGGGGCGGCACTCCAATTAATGTCTCCATTTATACAAATTACTCCTCGAGTGCTCATCTCAATTAATCAATCCCTCCCAGCAAACTCAGTAATTAATATTCAATATTCATGACGACACCTTCTCTTCTTCGTTTTCAAGTATCTTCGTTATTCTACCAATAAATTTTCCATTTTCTCATTCCTGCATTAACACATCCGTTTTTCGTCTACTACTGAAAATTTCTTATTTCTTGCTTCTACTTCTACCGCATAATTCTCCGCTTGGAGATTTCCACACCAAGTGTTTTTGCTTTACTTCGTCAACTGATTTTTCTCTTTATTTGTGGTGGGTGTTTCTGTAAATTAGTTGTGAGTGGGCGACTGAACAAAATAGATAGAGAGAGTGAATGAATATGATATATGGACCTATGGTATGTATAATGCATGTATATATATTATATATATGTAATGCATTGTATGAATGTGTAATGCATGTATATATATATATATATATATATATATATAATTCACTGTATGAATGTATAATGCAACGTAGACGTAGGATAGTAAAGGTAATAGACACCCATAAACATCCACACGCGACTGCATCGTGCCACTCTATTGTATTGCGGTAGTTTGAACCATGAAAAAGCACATAATCACTTAAAGTTTGGTACGGATGGACATTATTCCCCAAAGCTTCAATCAGTTCCTTACGGTATTCTCTGGCATTTCTCCCTCGGATACTGAATATTTTGACGTAAAAATGCTGTTCACATCTTGTCGTATTGTTTATCTCGTTGTTCGTTTTGTCCTTATAACTCAAAAACACCCATACCAGAGGCGGGACTTGAACCCACAGCCTCCCTCATCACTCCTCCAAGACAGTAATGCCTTAGCTACCGCGGCTAAGGAAACCGGCAATTATTCGTACAGACCACTATCGCTTCACCATTAGCTATTAACAGCTATTAGCCTGTTGCAATGCAATAACCATGAAACATAATCAAATCCCTTAAACTGCCAAGTCAATAGAAAAATATTCCTGTGAATAATGGGGCACGTACAGGGATTTATAGGATAGCACCTCATTCTGCGAAACTGGTCTACAAATGTGCATGCATACGGGCAACAGAAACATAACTAAAGTTCTCGCACGATATCTGTGCCGATGAGACAGTTACTCGCTAGAGAGAGGCATGCTATTGTGCGAGAGAGAGAGGTAACTTGGCCTTTACAAATAAAAAGGAAGGTATTGCTGTGCGAGAGTGATTGTTAGCAGGCCAATCGACGCAACAGTCCCCACGAAAACGTAATGCAATGACTTAGGCCATCGGCACAGATATCGTGCGGGAACTTTACGCATTTATGAGCCTTTTCAAGAGTCTTGTTCTGTACGCCATAATCTCTGCTGTAACTTACTGTCAAGCTTTTTACATTTTTCTTAAAATCTACAGCAGCTCCCACATCCTAGCTTGCCCTATGTTGCAGGTAGTCTAATTTGTAGGTAAAGATCTCGCACGAAATCTGTGCCGATGAGATCGTTACTCTCTAGACGAGAGACATGCTATTGTGCGGGAGAGAGAGAGGTAGATTGGCCTTTACAAATAGAAAGGGAGGTACTGTTGTGCGAAAGAGATAGGTAGTAGGCCAATCGACGCTACAGTCCCCAAGAAAAAGTAATGCAATGACTTAGGCAATCGGCACAGATTTCGTGCGGGATCTATAGTTACTTCAAAGGAAACTATTCCGCTCCAGATTGGACCAAAAAAATTAAACACTAACCGAATGACACACAATACAATTTAAATACACTTGCGTATATATCATACGAGTAGATTAGGGCAATCGTTGCTTGCCTTCCTTCCTCTAAACATTCGTCCCTGAGGTTTTGTACTTATTTAGCTTGTTCGCGTTTTTTAATTTTAATTTTTATATATTTTTTAATGAAGTGGGAAGTGATGAATTGTGAAATGCCTGGATTCACACGTATTTCAAACGTTTATATGGGATTTTAACAACTTGAACTTCAGAAATACGCGGTTGCATTGGAATTATTTTTGAAGAAAATGAGTGTAATTGGTTTCATGAAATCACTTTCATGAAAGTAACGAAACCTAGTGTCACTGAGTAAACTAGTGCTGAACTTTCTAGCTATCCGTCAAAATTTAATTTAATATAATGCGTTAATTTCTATGGAAACCAATGCAACATGGACTTTCTTGTGAACCCTTTATTTATTAAGACATTACCAGGACATCCAGGAGAGAGATATAAAGAGAGGGCGGACTGCACAGAGCTGGCCACGCGCCATCCACACACCGGAAGCAACTTCGTTTGTTTATTTCTCGGATGTTCGCACTAAAATCCACGTTTACCTTCTTTGTGCCACATGTCATTTAATGGTAGGCGAGGGAAAGTATATGGACAAAGAAGTACATTCTCATGCCTTTCTTACAAATTCTTTCTCCATTATAGCCACCTTTCCAACAAGATCTAGACTATTTTAGGGCAAAGTAAACTAATAAAACCTAATTTTTATTCATAGGTAAAGACAAGTCCAAATTTTTATATTGATAGTCCGGGCCTCGAGTTAAATTAATTGTTACTATTTAGCGAATACTCACATAATTAAGCATGTAATGAATAATAAAATCACAAAGTACATAAAACACACCGCTATTTGTGTCATTGTAAGCGAGATAGCCGATGGCGAGACAAAGTATTATAGCAATGCGCCTTTTCGTTATGGATCAGGTGTTTCGTCTTTGTTACTAAACACTTTGGTTCTACTAATAATAGGCCCTATCTAGTGTTATTAATATTGCAGTTAGTATTAGACGAGATTTAATGCTTGACCACACATAAAATTATAGATATTTTCGTATCTCGTCTTGATCAAATTCAAATCAAATCGCTGTGCTCAATGATTGTTTTTGGTGAAAGAAGCTATCAAGATGTTTCTGTGTTCAGTCCCTAATTGTAAGGATTGATATAGAAACAGGCCCAGATGAGTACGATAAAATTAAAGTGAAAAGAATAAAAAAATAAGATTATAACTATAGAAACTTTTGAATGGGTGAAATTCTATATATTCTTATGCTGGATTGGCCACCGATTCATGATAAATAGTCACAAATATCATCATCATCATCATCACCAACAACATGGCAGGGCGTCTGGAAACAAGGGGCAAGGTAGGATCGCTGATCACCATGGAAATCTTCTTTGATATAGAAAATTAAAAAATTACTGTAAAAATCTCACGTGAAGTGAGGCTTCAGCTTTGGTAAACTCTCTAAGAATTCGTATTTAAAAGAGAGTGGCAATAAACAGATTTCGGCTCCACCCTTATTGTTAGTTGTTACCCCTGTTAAGCCAATGAATTCCACGAGGGTTTTCTGTTTGCAACTTAATATGTTTGGAAGCCCTTCTATTCATTTTAAAGCACGGAATCTACCTTAACAGCGTATTGGTAATTTATTAGTGTAAGGTATTTTAAGTCGTTGCGGAATGGTGAGTTCACATGAATCTGAAGTGAATATTAGAAAATCCTTTAATGCCAAAACAGAAAAGTATTTTGTCAATAATAAGACAGATATTATTTGAAAATCAGACAGCGACACGTATTAGCAAATACTGACATTGACGAAATGGAGTGTCGATGTTGAACAGCATCAGATTGAGAGGTGTTTCATGAGTAGACGTCGTCTGCATAACGATATTGAATCAAGGAAAACTTCACAAAGACTATTCCGCATATGAACTACTAAACTAAAGTAAACCCCAGGGCGCTACATCCCTTTGAGGGACTAGGCCTGCCATCCGACCGCTACGTCCAGAAGCGGCAGGTGCCAGAATTGTGGGCTTGTAATCAGCATGCCGACTTCCAAGATCGTTATTGATGGCTTACTGAACCGAACTTTTCCGCTTATAGGCTATGTCCCGCAATTAATTAACAATTACCCCTCAGAAATTATCTCATATTCCTTATTAATCAGGCTTCTATGAATCATGTGCGCATCGAAAACAAGTCAATAATTAAAATTTGAAGATATCTTCCCAGCTACTAGGTTCGTAACAGCTAGTTAATCAACTAGTCCAGTTATATTATTATTATTGTTATTACTATTATCATTAGTTCAAGTAAGATTAATAATCTCCTATCACTTGTTTTTTCATTTGTCCCTCTCTGGCAAAATTCTTGTGCACATTGCCAATCCATGTTCACAATATACATCTCATTTTCTAATCCCTGTTTATATTATTACCAACCTCGGATTTTTATGTTCTTATGGATTAGATTCTCTCTGCCTATAGCTAAATCACACCTTGCTTAGTCGATGGGCAAAGTAAGTATACATAACTACCCCTGAATTGAATCTTGGACACTAGTCGAGACAAGAGAAGAAAGATAGTTTGGTGCATTCTAAGCTGTAAGAACCTAAAATTCCAAGGTCTAAATTTATTAGAGTTACATTCTGCAATTTCATAATTACGTCGTGAGAATCACAATTGAACCTGATTTGTAACATTGGTGAGTTTAGTGAAATATACATCAAGACTAAGTACTGGCTTATAGTTCATGTTCTGGGATCTTTCCTGGAAAGCAAGCAACTAAGCAATATCCGAATCGAGACGTCAACCAAATTCATATGATAGCTGATTCATTCTGAAAACTAATCTGGGAAACGTATGAAGAAATCGCGTGATTCTCTATTGAAAATTTGCTGAAAAGGAGACACCATTACAATACAAAAATAACTCACCCTTATGATTGGCCAGGCTATCACGCTAGAAGTTAGTAGTCAGCAGTCACCTGAAATCAGTATTGAAAAGAGACTAGTTAGGAATCATTATCTATCTTTTCTCTCAGAACAATATCAGAACAATAATTTGACAGTAATGGGAATCTTGACTGATGCAAGAGTAACGATACCGACATTCTTAAAATATTTTTAGAGAAATATTCTGAAAGAAATATCTTTCACCGTCTTAAAAGGCTATTAAAAATAATGTCATTTATATGCTAAATTTTAATGATGTAATTGCAAATACTTTTAATAATTTTCAAACAATGTATAATTAATTTTTGTGTACTAGATCTTCATAGATCTTCTACCACTGTAGACAGTTGTTCCTTTAATAAGTTTACCAATATTTGTACTAGCTTTGTACTACTTTGTAGTAACTTTTACAGTATCTGTATTTAAAGTGGAACGAAATTGTAACATTCTTTTAGTAATTTATTTGTACTAGTCAGCTATGTGCTAATCGATTTAATTTAATTTTTCTTTATTTTAACTATACTTATACAAGTTGCATATAAATATAGCATAATTCTTCGGATGGAATCTAAATCTTTTACAGTAGACCTATTATTCATATGGTCAGTTTTATAAATAAACAAATAAAGAAAAGAAATTCCACTGCGTTAATTTTAAGAAATACAAAAGGAACAATACCATGCCTTCACAATGTCTCGAGCTATCATCTGTTTAAACTCAATGGAATCTTTCTTCGACACACACAAAGATGCATGGACTATTTTGTGGCTGGATAGGCCTACCTTTATTAAGAAATATTCACTCAGTGATCCAAGAGATTTTTCTTTCGTTCAGCAATGCGCATGTGCAGCTGTTTATACGCTGATACAACTGAGGAATGTCTTAATATTAATTAAATCGAGATGACTATTCGCCAGGTGCGGTGTTATTGTGAGGAAGTTAGCTTCGTTACTCCAAGCAGACTGTTTCATTACAAACACTTTTAAAAATAGCCCAGGGCTTCCCCTTCAGTCACGCCACCCCTCAAACTCAACACTGTGCAGACGTGGAAATTACAAACCAATAAAACACGATTTTAACTTCTTGTGACGCGACTGCAGAACTCGGAATGGAATGCCGATTATATACTAAAGCAACTAAACGATAACAAGGAAAATTTACATAAATGCATTGTAATTTATGGCCATCTCCTTGAAAGTTTTAAGAAGTTATTAAAAAATTATCCACTTCAAATTAAATGATAATTGCTAATTTTTATTCGTTGACATATAACACTTTTAAAAAGAGAGCATATGATTGGCTGGCATTAAATCCTTTTATGAAGTAAGTTAATACTTTGCTGCTGAGCCTATTCAATTATAATGTGTTGCCACTTAGCTTTTTTCTGTTTGTGTGTTCGTGTGATTGATTTCATAAATGATAAATTAAAATTGTAATTTCTCTTATAGTCTTAATTCTGACATGGGTAAATAATTTATCTACAATTTATTAGGTCTATTATCTGACTCTGTCTATTGCATGAATGTTTAATGCGAAACAATAAAAATTATTATTATTATTTTTTTATTGACATTTAGGTAGGCTCGGCTTACGCCGGTAACATATTGGGCAGACTCGGCCTAAACAAGGAGTCCCCCTCTTTTTTTTCTTATTAATGTTGAGAAATATGTGGTGATAGAGCATACAATTTTTTTCTGAAATATGCTAGATCAGACCTGTACGATTTCAGAAAAACTAGGATGCCAAATTTATTTATTCATTTATCGTCTTGAGAGCCGCGCCAAAGTTACTTCATTTTGATCATATAAACTGAATCAGTTTGCTTATTACTTAGAAATACGATGCGTGAAGGATATTAGAGTTATCATTTATTCAATCGTCCTATAAACAATTTTATAACAGAATGACAAATAAACAGAAAATGTTTTTACGAATGTCACACCAGTTTTCGATGAAATTAATAGTAATACAACTTATCGAAAGAAAAGTCTGCTGATTGTGAGATTAGTACTTCTTAATCTCAATAAGTATAGGGTAACAGAGAACCGTCACTTGGGCAAGTTTACTTATGTTTTACCTACTTATTTTTGTTTAAATTTCACGTTCGAAAATACACTTTCAGAAAGGTGAGTGCTTCCAAACATAGGTGTGAATTTCTTAGCTGGGGAATTATTTATCTTAAAAAATTCTGAGAAAGTTGTTTCATTTTCTGATTTTGGTTTTGAAGAAATGGATCAGCTTGAAAACCACACACTTCAACTTGGAATTTCGATATTTGATGCTAGGTGTTCACTTTAAATTGCTTCAAATAGAAAATAAAGTTTGTCCTATGTTTTCAAAATAAGGAATTCTTGAAGATATTGTTTTAAATAAATAAAAGGCGGTGCGCTGTTTCGACATTGAAACTCTAATATTTATATAGTTTTCTTTTGTATTCCACGGACCGCAATAAAAACTTCCAAGGAGCACATGCGGCCCGCGGGCCGACAGTTTGACGGGCCTGTACTAGATATTCATCTAACATAAAGCGGAACTGTTACAAATGCATTCTTTAAGAGATTCTAGGAAATGTTAAGAATTAAACTTTCTCATTTACTAACATCTCTTCAGTCAATGTAGCCATTAAATCCTTCATGGAAACCAGTAATTTAGACTAATTGGTTAATTTGTTAATTCTACGAACTGTCCTGTAGCCTAAGTCCTGTTAAGTCCTGACCATAAGTCAAAAGTAGTTAAATTTTCAGGATTTTCTTGCTCATTACATTAGACGAATACCATTAATTTAAACCTCGATTTTCATGGAATCAGCATCAGAATATTAAACACTATAAGGTATATAGCATCTACATATAGGCCTATGGACACTTTCACAATTCCTATTAAAACTGAACACGTCATATTTTCGCCTTTCCAGAACAGTTTTTATATACAGCCAGTGGCGTAACCAGAAAATAATTTCGGGGAGGGTCAAAAGTGCCGGGGAGTTTGAGGGGTGTACACTATTTTTCAAATGAGAAACAGATTCCTTCACCGCCAATCACGTGTACGAGCTTACGAAGCGCCGCTAGCAGTCAGAGTCTTCCCTCCGTCTCGCCGTCTCTGATTGGACCGCGTATCTAAGCAAGAAGAAGGACAAACTGTTTGTCATCTGCAAAACACTGTAGAATATCCCCCCAAGAAAGGGGAGTTTGGGGGCTCTTTCCGGATTGTTTTAAATATTAAACTAATGAAAATCACAAACGCTATTTTAGCACTGAAAAATGCCAACTTAAACAAGAAATCGTTACCTAAGTTATAACACTTATTACTATTTATTATAAAAGTTAAATAACACATGAACAGTGGAAATAATAGGCCTACATTTACAAATTCAGTGTTTTATCATTAAATTAAATAATTAAATATTTGATAAAATAGAGCTTAAATAACTTGAACAGAATTTTAGATTTTGATATCAGGGGAGGTTCGGACCCCTTGGACCCCCCTTCCCTTCGTCACTGTTTACAGCTAACCAATTAACAGTCTCAAAAATTACTAAGAAATGTAAGAACAGCAAGATGACTTGAAGAGACAGTCAAGCTCTACTGGAAAACTATGGGGAGAAGATTCTGACTCAAACATAAAATTTGCCAACTATGCTCTGTCCAGATCGACACACATAGGCCTACAGATTTTTTTCGTATTAGCACCGAATTTCGGGTCGAATACACCACTCTTTATATATTATATAGTATGTATAGTACGGGTAAAGGAAGAAAATTAGTCTCTATTCTAATTTCTTTAGAATAACGTATTTGAAACCGTGGACTGGGGCTCCATCTATAAAACATTTTGTATCTACCTACAGCAGATGTTACTCCCTCAGCAGCTGCCGGTGCTTCTTCTTGAGGGAGTGCGAAGACATTCCTTTTATCTCGATTTAAGACACCTTTTATCTCGTTTTAAGACACCTCAAAATCTCTTTCATGGTGCATATATCCCCAAGTGGTCTAGATGTAAGTGGCCATAGAAGATAGATAAAAGAGTTACATAATTAAAATAGAAGGAAAAACACAGAAGTACGTACAGTACAATATGAACAATATTTAGAATGCTGATGCCTATAGGTTATGCTGTGGGTGGCAAATCTATCAATACTATAATGTAGGTTGTCATACACGTACCTCAACCATAAAGTATACTTTTCGGTTAGAAAATGTTGAACCGCTTGGATAAGGAAAATAATTCTTGAGAATAATCCACAAATAGCGATCTGATTATTTCACGAAGACTTTATGTATAGTCGGATTTGCAGAAAAGATAAAGAGGAGGAAGGGGCGGATGGATTAATGGATTGAGAATGGATTAACAGTAGGGCATAAAGATAGACAGACATGCAGAGAGACAGACATATAAACAGGGTGATGGACGAATGAACTGATGGAAGGATGAATATATAGGTGAATGGATAGATTTGATTGATATATGAATATGAACAGAAGGGCAAATGAGTTGGACAGTTAAATGGTCGGAAGGTGGGATGTACATATGAACTTATGGTTAGATGGATAGGTGAGAAGTTAGTAAAACAGACAGGCCTACATTGGGAAACAGGTAGATAGACATATGAGATAGAGAAGGGAAGGCATAAAGGAGAAAGAGAGAGACGGGTAGAGTTGGGAAGGGAGGGAAAGAGAGCAAGCAACAGTTACATCAGAGGCGAAATAGTTGGCTGTGAAACGACCGGTAATTTAACAAGGGATATCCTCTTTTCGAATTTTTCTATGTGTACTGTCGTAAGTCTGTTAAACAATAGATTATAAAGAAGGTTATGTTTCCTTCAGAAAAAGGCTTTCGGGGGAAAGGTTGACGTAACAAAACTCAGGCCTTCTGCCCAGACCTCATAATAATCAGGCTTTAAAACTTAGTGCCCGATCGAATATGTAAACAGCAACCGTACTGTACAGACTTTGCTCGGCGTATGCCCTAGCTACCATATGCTAGTTCACGTGTTAGTAAACAAACCGAAATACAGATATAGGAAGACCACAAAATAACTTCTCATTATCTAAACTCACATTACAAGCATGCAAAACGATACTTTCTCCTGTTTGTGTATAACAGTCCCTCCCAAATGTTTCAATATATTTTTGCGTTTTAGAACACTTTACTTTCGGCATTCCGAACACGTATTATAAATTTAAACACGCACAATGACAAGGTACACTGTTGACCGATTTGAGAGGCACCGTACTACGACTGTCTTATCAGCCTACGCAATCACCCTCCACCCCCTATACTCAGGTTGTTGGTAACCGGAATCAACTCCCTCTGTGGGTTCGGGCACTAAGTTTTAAAGCCTGATAATAATTCTTCGCTGATAGCTAGTTGTAGTGAAAGTTCTGAATGTTAACTTTAAGATGACTGCAAAATACACAAGACATACATTTAATAATTTTTTAATCTAACGAGTTGTTAGAATGGCTACTGGAAATGCTTTGACGAATCAAGATAATTCTGTGAATGAAGAAAACAGATGCGAATCCATTCACACTTGGAAGGTTCTGTGGTCCCAATGTCTAGAATGCAATTCTTCAGGAATAAGTTAGTTTACTAAGACTTAACTTTATTAATATCTTTGAAGGATATTAGTTTATTTAACTTAAAGCCTTCAAGATATTAATTAAGGAAGTGCATAGTAAAAGGCCATTAATGAAGTTGTGGAAAATTTGATAACCATATAAATGTAATTGTATTTTGTATTAAGTACACCATGTCGTATCTCGGAATATAAATAAATTAAATTTTCCTCCATTAAATTGTCTATTAACTGGGTTATAATAAATAAAACATAGGGATCCAACATTACATATTTTATATGTTTGAGACAACTAAACGTATGATATTCAAAAACTACTTTTAAATATCCTTCGTTTAATTTGGAAATTGGAACCCTATTACATGAATTTCTTCACATCACCTGTGATTCTTACAATACATGCATTGAAAAATCCCACACATAATTGTTGTATAATTAGAACCCTTTGAGGCTAACGGATGTATATAATTGAACTAGAAAAATGATTCCACGTAAATGACCCTAAAAGGATAATGGACGCCAATTCCAACAACGGATAAAACAGTTAACAAAATGTAGTACGGTATTAGCTTGAATGTTGCGTTGTTAATGTGAATAATCATTTTGAAACTACTTTTGTATGCACTCATAGAAACGTTTACTGTTAAATAATTCAGCCAATACTTTTAAAGTAATAAAGTGTTATAAATGTGGTAACACAACTTCATTTGTTACCCGATTCTTCAGTGTTTTCAGATTCTTCAGTGTTACCAAATTCTTCAGTGCTATCAGATTATTCAGTGTTACCATATTCTTCAGTGTTATCAGATTCTTCAAGAACAACCGGTTTATTCAGTATTCAGACGCGAAATAGTTGGCTGTGAAACGACCGGTAATTTAACCAGGGGGTTTATCTTTTTGAGTTTGCCTATGTGTACTGTCATAAATCTGTTAAACAATATACTATAAATAACGTTATTTTTCTTCAGAAAAAGGCTAATTATCTACAACAATTATGTGTATATTCAGTATTCAGGGTTCGTTCTCTTCTAGTCAATGAATAATATAATATTCTTTACTACTTTAGTGAAAATTATAATTTATTAAAATAAGTCTGGTTCCTTCAATGCAACTAAAGGCGTTAACTGCACGTAATATTTTACTATGTGTGGTTTAACTTAACACTTGGGAAATACTCATGACTTGAAAAGGACAGGATATGACAGTTTAGGACATTAAATATGATAGGATGTAGTATAGCTCAGTATGTTATAGTATAGGATAGTCTAGAATAGTGTAGGATAATATGTGGTACTAGACAGAGATGGGACAGGGTAGAATGAGAAATAGGGAGAAAGAAGATGGAATCCGCAAGGTGCCCGAAACAGTCATTCCGCCATCCTCGGTATGCTCTCGTTATGCAGCTTAACTTGTATCAGCGTTTTATTAAGCATTTTTTAAATTTAACTTCTTCTACACCCTGACCGCTCACGAAGCTCCCCAACAAGGCCGTGGATCTCGATATGATGGCCTTATCTTACCCTTAGCCAATATCGAACGACGGAGGTGGATTCTGTGGGGGTCGATAGTAGGCCTTGCCCGCCATGGGATAAAGCGCCACAGAGTAAGTTAAAAACCCTCTAAACATGTTAGTGTGCTACATTGTTTTATAGGTTGAGATTCTGTATAAATGGCGGAAGATCGAGAGGTTTCCCGCTTGACACAGCGGTTGAAAGCGTATTTCATCAGGGAGTTCCACAAGAGGAGTGCCTTGCTTAAGACTAGTTGGGCCTTCCAGACAAGACAATTCTTCGACAACACCTCATTACATGGAGTTCGATACATCAACGAGCCAAACAGACCTTTCTTTGAGAAGTAAGTAGGGCTATAATGATTTTATGACAGTTTAGTAGGCCTATATCAAGTTTTAAAAATCTCATACAGGAAAGAATTATCATAGATTACTTCGAGTGAGATTTATTATGACTATTCCATGAATAAACTGTAAATAATTACTGTCTTACTTTTGTTGTTTAAAACGGAATTGATATGTGAGATCACGACATACTACAGTTAACCCTCGATATAATGTCCCTCTTTACAGTGCCACCCTCTCACTGTGCCAATAAATGCAAGTGAACGGATCTTCTCCCATATAAAATACATAAGAAACCTCGTTACTGTGCCAATTCATTTAGTGCCAGTGACTATAAGACAAGATTTTTATAACATTTAGCTTGCAGTGATTTTTTCAGTTGCAAAATCATTTTAAAACTAGCGTGAATGTTAGGAAGATTATTTAAGAAACATACTGTACTGAATTTCCAAGAAGTGAGTGTAAATGTAATGCGGTGGAATGAGAAAGCTATGTTAAGAAGTCAGATAGCCTGCGTGAGGGTGGAGCAGGTAGAAAAAGCCCGTCAAACAATGAGACATTCCAAACTTTGGCTTCTTTTAGTCCAGTGCCCATTCAGCTATTAAACACTACACAACAGTTAGTGAGTTACAGGTAATCACTTACATGATTTTCAACCCCTATTTTGTACTGTAGTACTGGACTTATACTGTAATAAACTGAGTTACTGTACAGTACAGTGTGTTTTATTTTCTGCTAATGTTCTCGATTTGCCTTTTATTTAATTTTTCTTTCATAATACAGAACAGTAAATTAATACAGCACTGTATTGTGCTATTTTTATTTTTAAAATTAAATTTCGTTTTAGTGCCACCATTGCTTTGTGCCACTAAATGTCAGAGAACGGATGATGGCATTATATCGAGGGTTGACTGTATAAGAATATCAATCGATGAAGCGGATTCTAACCATTGCAACCAATAGTGCGTATGAAAAGTAGTTAACCTAATTTATAAGCTAAAATCAGAACAGAATAAAAATACACGAACTGACTTGCACCGAATCGAAATTGTGTTTCTAACCAATGCGCATTTAAATTATTTCAATTTCCAAATAAGCTACGTTGTATAAAATAATTTGTTTTTTATTCTCTTCACTAGAAGCATGTGATGTTTTGATCACTGCATATCGATACCTTACGTTTCGAGTAACGAGCTGACGTTCTATCAGATAAAATTGCATCTTTCGTGTTCCTAGCATGCATATTATACGATAAACGACCGTGATTGGTCTATACCAGAGGTATTGCTAAACGTGGCTACCGGTAATTGGCTTATCTGCGAGACGAGTGAGCAATAATGGCTCTACATTCGAATCTCACACGATCCTTAGTTATTATTTTAATTACTAGTTTCTATCTAGCAAGCAAACAACATACTAATCCCAACATCAGAATTTGTTCGTGTTGTTTAAAAAAAATTAAACCTGCTCATTTATTTCAGCTTTTTTTTCTTTCAGAAAGTTCAAACTTGCGTAACATTGTTTATTAAAGAATTAACGGGAAACGAACTCCATCACAGCAATGACTGAAAAGTCGGTTACAATTTGTGAACCGCTTCATAGAATTTTAATTTTCTAACAAACAAGATTCGGCACATCCTTCTTGCATCCGGCTGGACATCTTCAAGTTATTGTGTCTTTATCGAACAAAATCTATTGCAGCTATATTAAGCCTGATAATGCAATTATGTCTTTTCATTATTAGGGGACTCAATTACATTTTGAATTGTTCAGGTTCATGTGGTTCGTATTCACGGCGGTTGGTGCTATAGCCACTATGGTGGTGATTGTGGCGCTGTGGGAGAAGTTCCAGAACAATCCAACCCTCACCGGCTTGGACACAAACTACCATTCCTGGGACGTCAAGTTCCCAGCCATCACTTTGTGTCCTTTGGACCCAGTGGACGACAAGAAAGTCAAACAATACCAGGCTAAGTAAGATAATTCATAGCTTATGGGAAATTCATTCCATAACAAAACAAAAGCGGGTGAGAAGAATGACCATAATAGCATACGCATTTAGGTAAATAAATACTTAGAAATTCTGTACTTTTTAAAAAAGCAAACAACAACCGAAGGGATTTTATTTCAAGAATTGGACTTAAAACGATAGGACTATACCAGAAGCTAAACAGACTATACTTGGCACGGAAATGTTTTAGACATGGATAGATATTATCCGCTCTAGAAAAGGACCTGAAGTAAACAAGTAACTCAGTCTCACATTTCTACTTTTATCTACTTAAGAGCGAGGCAAACTTGTTTACTATAGGATCGGTTCTAGAGCGGGCAATATCTACCCATTCCACTGTCTAAAACATTTCCAAGCCGACTAAGCATGACACGTAAGATTGAAAATCAAAACCTGGGTGCAGTCATATGGGCAACCGACAAGCCTATGTCCATTGGGAAATAAAGACTGGATTCTTGCAGTTTCAGGAGGGGTGCTAATGGAACCAATAGGGAGTGCCGAATGATAGTTATTAATATGGAAGAGAACAATATGTTTTTCATGGAAACAAGCTAAATTAATGTGTGAAAAGTATAACAAGTGTATAATCTTCGTATTATATAAGAGTTTTTATTTTTTTATTTTAAGAAATTTTATTATTATAAAATGGTTATGTAATTTATTTAAACATTCAGTTAAAATTATATTTATGTGTTCAAATATATCGATGAAAAGACCCAAGAAGTTAAAAGACTTCAACCTGATAAAGCAAGAAGGTTGGTTAGATATTGTATGCTCTATAACAAGAACAGTATAATTCTAACACAAAGATATGGCAAGTTCGTACTATATTTTTTAATTCAATTATTTATCATAAGACAGAAAGGGGCACACGTAGAAAATCAAATAACAATTAGTCAATTACAAAGTGTGTGACTGTGCAGAGAAAAATTGTCACCTACCGTGATACAAGTCCAACAACAACACCAACAACAATAATAATAATAATAATAATAATAATAATAATAATAATAATAATAATAATAATAATAATAATAATAACAATATTACTAATAATAATAAGAAATTATTATATGATAGGAGGAACAATTAGTGAGAGTCAATTCTTCTTAATTACATTGTGTTATGATATCTAATGATGTTTTATTGAGTAACAACACTTTGCCCTTTACTCTTGTGTAATTCCAGTAATTATTACACACACGCACACATAAGTAAACAAACAAATGCTCACGCATGTAGGCTATGCATAAAAGAAGTCTAAGCAAATTTGTTGAGATAAAATACCGCTTGTTGTTGAGATAATGACTTATCCATTTTTAAAGACTTGATTCCCACGTTTCAGAGGAATGTTAATGGGACCCAATTTGTCCATTTCAGGGGTTCTTAACTGTACTACGGCATCCTTTCTCTTTTGTTCGGTTGTCCATCTGTCCGATAGCAAAGGTCCTAGCGCTTGCCTGATTTTTGTAAACGTTTTGGACAAACTAAAATATTAAAAATGAACATTTTAGGGGATCAATATTTTTAAAAGGGGTGTGTATGCTGATGACCAGGGCTAGGATTTATATGTAATTACATATTTCTTAATTTCACATATAGACACATTTTTTTCACTTATCTCCATCTATTATGTTGTCCTCTATTCAAATTAAACAAATTTATTTTACATATTTTTCCATATTTCTGACATTAGTACATATTTATATGTAAAGTAAATATTTGTCCATATTTAGTGATTTTAATGCAATATTCGTGCATATTTCATTCTTAAGAGTAAAACTATATAAAATTGTCGTTTTCAGTGACAGAAAATATGGCAGCACAGGATAAGTTTACAGTTATGTACAGAAATGAATGTGTGAAAAATGATGTGTTACATTGAATCAAATTTTTGTAATATAACAAAAATAATTTAGAAACTACAAAATAATAATCTCACATTACCTGGAAATATTGACATTGTGAAAAACATGATTCGTGAACTCAAATGTATACGTGGACATTTAGCCGATCTTATCAAATGTAAAGTGGACAATGTGTCTTCAAGAAATCTAGGCTTTGAAGAAATGTGTAAAATCAGTGCAATCTTAAGTGGCTCGTCAAATGTAAAACTAGAATCAGTGAATTTTAAACACGCGCCAATCACTTCATGTGCAGTAGAACGAAGCTTCAGCCAATACAAATCACTTTTGAAAATTTAAAACAACATTTTGTGGCATACTGTTGTGGTAGCAGAAATAATCAATGAATGAATACAAATAAAGTAAATGATCTGAAAAAAAAATTGAATAATTTAATTTATCAATCCAGTATTTGTAATGCATTTTTATAGTTTCTAAAAGTAACTTGTTCTTGTTCTTTATCTTACAAAATGCAATGTCTAGTGGTTAAATTTGTTTTGATGTCCATATTTTACAAAATATATTTGCATATATATGTACGTATTTTGACATTTTTAGTACATATATGTACATATTTTGACATTTTTAAGTACATATATATGTACATATTTTGACATTTTTAAGTACATATATATGTACATATTTTGACATTTTTTAGTACATATAAATCCTAGCCCTGCTGATGACACTGTTAAGCTTAATAACACAAGTCTTTTGTTAAGAAAAGTGAATTTATTATTTTCTTTACCTAGGTAATAGGTAGGCCTACCATAAATAGAGGAAGTATAATGTTCGACCCAGAAATTCCATGTGGAGTTTCAGGATTAATACACGTTTTAAAGTTCCCTGAAACCAAAAAATATTAATTAAATCAATAATAAAGAATGAACTATCACATTATCTTCATTTTAATGTCTGCCATTACCCAGGCAATTTGTTACAATAAACCCTTCTCGTTGCCCTTATCTCCCTGTTTAAGTTACTGAAGAAGCAAGAAATGAACTAATAGTGAATACTCCTTAGCTATAATAAGAAGTTGCAATACTTTAATGAATGAAGAGATGTTAAGTTTGTGAGTTACTTGTAAGTTCTAATTAAACTGTTGCGTTAACTTACGGTTGTGTTTCGTCAGAACATTTAAACTATCTGGTTTACGGACCAAATTTCCAATGCTGAAATAGTTATGCATGTTATTTTGAACTGTAAAAAATCAATAGATACTCAATAATAAGAGTAATAGTAATAAAATTAAGTAAAATAATTTAAAAATAATAAAGTAATTAATTAAAATTAAGTAATAGTAATAAAATTATGGAAATGGATATTTATTTGTACGACAAAAATAGGAAGAGAACGACAGTGACATCTAGCGATATCCTCAATAACGGGCTAGCACATTTTCTTTGCAGCTTTTCTGGAATTTTAGATAGACGGAGCGAGTTCTGTTAAACAATGTTTTTATGATTCAAAATAACACAAAAATATTTACTAATATTTTAACACCCGAAAACTTAAACCCACTTCTTAATGCAGTTTATTTGAGAAATGTTGACGTGACTAAACTGGTTAGCTCCAGCAAAGCGTGAGCTATTGCCTGAATAATTAAACAGTTTACAGTACATTCACACGAATATTATGTTGTAGCACTAGCATTACGGGATAACATGCTGGGAACATGAGAAACAAATTCTAATATATTTCATAACATATCGCCTCTATGTGCGCTAATTAAAAATTCAGAAACATTCTATCAATGGCCGTGACATTAGAATGCTTGCCAATGCAAACGAGGTTCGCGTGTTCAGATCCTGCCATGGGCATCTAACCCTCAACAGCTTTCCTTATGGCAGTAATTAAATCAGAACAATCGTACAGTAATTTTTTCTTCCTGACACTGGTGGAAGGCGTGTGAGGGGAAAGGCATCAGAGGTGGGAGTTGGGTTCAGAGAGACAAACCATCTTCCCCTCTCGTCAGTCATGACAACCAGTGGCGGACGCAGAGGGGGGGATTGGGGGGATAGATCCCCCCCCCCCCCCCGAAATTTGAAAAAGGGCTATATATGTACTCTAAGTGGCCAGTTTTATAAACTGGTAATTATGTATGTAAGTCTTTCTACCTATTCAAATCTCCCCCCGAAAAAAATTCTGCGTCCGCTACTGATGACAACCATAGCCGTATACCTTAGGCAGCGCGATGTGACTCCATTGAAGACTGGCGAACGAATAAAGCATCACCCCTCAAAACAATAATATTTCGATGGTGAACTTGTCCGGACTACTGCGCATCTTTCTGAGCAGGGTCAAATAGAAAAAAAAAGTATTGTAATATCTCAGGTCAAACAGTCTTAAAACTGAAGTATTAATAACCTGATAGAAGTAAGAAACAAAGTTCAAAACATCATTCAGCAAAAAAATGAGAGTCGGTAAGCTTTTAACTACTGTGGCTGTGACCGCTAGGAAAATTTGCTTACATGTGCCCACTTAGAGTCAACAAATATAAAATATTAGCATTATGTTTTATGTTAAAAAGTGGAAATCGTTATCTTTGTGTTACAAATATCACTTGTAAAACACAGATACATTACTGAAAATTTTCACAGAGATTTAAAAATTAAATTCCGCTGTCACAGTGACGGCTACAGTCGCCTTTTGCCATGCATTACTGATGCTATTAAATTTTGCGTTGGATTTGAATTGACCTTGCGTTGACACAAAGAGACGGATAGTTCTGATAACTCAGGTGTTTTTTGAAGTCTCGTTAATTATACTGCGGCACAGGGTTGCCAGACGTACGACTATAGTCGTACACATACGACTATAGTCGTACACATACGACTATTTCACAGATTTGTACGACGTACGGCGCAATCATGAGTCGTACGCCTATTTGTACGACTATTTTTAACATAGCGTTTTATATTTTTTTAATCAATCTACTGACGAATTTTAAATTTTGATGGTTTTTGTTATAAGCATGTTGCTAAAATCAATATGATTGGAAATAATTACAACACTGTGGCAACTATCATTTGTTTAATTTTATTGTATTTATTCAAATTTATCACATCGGAAGATAATAAAACACGCCTAATCATTGACAAATACGATGATTTATTAACAATTACATGACATATGTAAGGTGCATAGTAATGATAATAATAATAATATTATATATTACTAATATTATTATAATTAACGCAATATGTTCATTACAGTGAAAAATCACAAAGTATACGACAGTTTTAACTAGCATACGACTATTTTCGGATATTGGTACGACTGTTCGACGTTTCTGATCTGGCAACCCTGCTGTGGCACTTGACAATGTCCTGAAATATTATATAGAATATTCAAGTGTGTTTAAAGGTACATCAAAGGATATTCAAAACGAAATTTTGACAGTATATTTGTCTCCTAACATCTATAGCCTATATTTGCGTGTGCCCCTCTCCTATAAAATCTCACGAGCTGCCACTGCCCTTAACCATAAAATACCTGAATTAATTTTCCTATACTCTTGTTTTCAGAGTATGGGGAAATAATACACACAGCAAATACAAGAAGTTTCTTGTTGACGTTGCCAATTTCTCGTATTACAATATACAAAACTTCAAGCAGCATAGTGAAAGAATAAACTTCAGTATGGACAATCTTCGAGGCATTCAATCCCAAGTGAGTAAATTAAAGTAATTGAAAGTAATTCTGAGACACATGCGAGTACTTAATACTTTCATACATTACACAATATCATAATTATTTAACATACGATATAACCGAGTAGCAATCACTAACTTCACTCGTACCGTAAAGCAATAATTTGCTTGTTTACTTCAAAAACATCTTGAAATAAAGTGATTTGAAAGAATCCTGTTTAGGGATGTTGTTCCTTTCTTGGTCCTAAGGCAAATTAGTTCTCGAGTGGAATTTTTACGTCCTATTATTCTGACTTTTTTTTTTTTTTTTTTTTTTTTTTTGCGCCGGATTAAACTTTTCACTGTTACTGTCGAATAAATTCGTTACCTCAAAAATGTTCAAAGTAAAAATATAAGATTAATAGAGTAATGTTTTGTGTAAAATGTGAAGATTTTTATCCTTTTATTACAATAAATCAGTTAGGAAAACCAGCTGTTTCACTACAATTTTCCACACGTATTTTAAACTTAGAGCCCACTGATGATATTACTTCACGATTCCTTATATTAATAATTTAATTTAGCTCTGAAAATAATGTTCGCAGAATTATTTAGCCTTTGTAGAGCGAAGGCTACTGTATACCCCCCATCCCCCCCCCCCCCGTGGGAATTTCCGACACATATATTTTTTTGTTGGTATTCCCATCTAGTTTCAGTTTTTAGTTGTTTGCCCCTTATCAATTACAGCATTTACCCGGAAACCCCGGAAATCCGGAGAAAATGAGTTTGTTTTAATTTTTCTTTGTTCTTTGCTCCTAATATGCCCAGGGAAATTCTGGCTCACATATTTTTTGTTGGTATTACCATCTAGTTTAAGTCTTCAGTTGTTTGCCCCTTATCAATTACAGCATTTACCCGGAAACCCCGGAAAACTACGGAAATCTGGAGAAAATTAGTTTCATTTAATTTTTCTTTGTTCTTTGCTCCTAATATGCCCAGGGAATTTCTGACTCACATATTTTTTGTTGGTATTGTCATCTAGTTTAAGTTTTCAGTTGTTTGCCCCTTACAAATTACAACATATCCCCGGAAAACCCGAAAAACCACTTTTATACGGAGAAAATGACAATGTTTTATTTTTTAAATCTTTGTTCCTTGCTTCTAATATTCAAAGGGAATTTCTGAATCATATGTTCTTTTGTTGGTATTGCCATCCAGATTAAGGTTTCAGTTGTTTGCCCCTTATCAATTACAGCAAATCCCCAGAAAACTCCGAAAACTACGGAAGCCCGGAGAAAATGACTTTGTTTTAATATTTTAAATCTTAGTTTTTTACTTCTAGTATTCAAAGGGAATTGGTGACTCATATAGTTTTGTGTTCGTATTGCCATGTAGATTAAGGTTTCAGTTGTTTGCCCCTTATCAATTACAGCAAATCCCCAGAAAACTCTGAAAACCACGGAAGCCCGGAGAAAATGACTTTGTTTTAATTTTTTTAATCTTAGTTCTTTGCTCCTAGTATTCAAAGGGAATTAGTGACTCATATAGTTTTGTGTTGGTATTGCCATGTAGATTAAGGTTTCAGTTGTTTGCCCCTTATCAATTACAGCAAATCCCCAGAAAACTCTGATAAACCACGGAAGCCCGGAGAAAATGACTTTGTTTTAATTTTTTTAATCTTAGTTCTTTGCTCCAAGTATTCAAAGGGAATTAGTGACTAATATGGTTTTGTGTTGGTATTGCCATGTAGATTAAGGTTTCAGTTGTTTGCCCCTTATCAATTACAGCAAATCCCCAGAAGACTCCGAAAACCACGGAAGCTCGGAGAAAATGACTTCGTTTTAATTTTTTAAATGTTAGTTCTTTGCTCCTAGTATTCAAAGGGAATTGGTGACTCATATGGTTTTGTGTTGGTATTGCCATGTAGATTAAGGTTTCAGTTGTTTTTCCCTTATCAATTACAGCAAATCCCCAGAAAACTCCGAAAACCACGGAAACCCGGAGAAAATGACTTTGTTTTAATTTTTTAAATCTTAGTTCTTTGCTCCTAGTATTCAAAGGGAATTGGTGACTCATATGGTTTTGTGTTGGTATTGCCATGTAAATTAAGGTTTCAGTTGTTTGCCCCTTATCAATTACAGCATATCCCCGGAAAACTCCGGAAACCTAAAAAATCCGAAGAAAATGAGTTCGTTTTAATTTTTTTAAAACCTTTGTTCTTTGATCCTTTGATCCTTTGTGACCATCACAATTATGGCAGATATCTCATAGTCCATATACTCACCCTTTTGAACCTGCAAGGGACACACTTGAAGCAGAAGAATTACTTCGCAATAACGGTTTCAGTGACCGTACATCACAAGTTCCGAGTTCTAGAAATTCTGCGGATTTTCGTGGTTTTCAGGGTTTACGTGGATATGCTGTAATTGATAAGGGGAAAACAACTTAAACCTTAAACTAGATGGCAATACCAACAAAAAAACATATGAGTCAGAAATTCCTTGGGAATATTAGGAGCAAAGAACAAAGATTTTAAAGAAATTTTTAAAAAGTCAATTCCTCCGGATTTCCGTGGTTTTCGGAGTTTTCTGGAGATATGCTATAATTCATAAGGGGCAAACAACTGCAACCTTAATCTAGATGGCAATATCAACAAAAAAACATACGAATCAGAAATTCCCTTTGAATATTAGGAGCAAAGAACAAAGATTTAAAAAATAATACATAGTAATTTTCTCCGTATATACGTGGTTTTCCGGGGTTCCGGGGATATGCTGTAATTGGTAAGGGGCAAACAACTGGAACCTTAATCTATATGGGAATACCAACACAAAAACATATGGTTCACCAATTCCCTTTGAATACTAGGAGCAGAGAACTAAGATTTTTTAAAAATAAAACGAAGTCCCTTTCTCCGGATTTCCGTGTTTTCCGGGGATATACTGTAATTGATAAGGGGCAAACAACTGAAACCTTAATCTAGATGGTAATGCCAACAAAAAAACATGTAAGTCAGAAATTCCCTTTGAATATTAGGTGCAAAGAACAAAGATTTAAAAAATAAAACATAGTAATTTTCTCCGTATATACGTGGTTTTCCGGGTTTTCCGGGGATATGTTGTAATTTGTAAGGGGCAAACAACTGGAACATTAAAATAGATGCCAATACCAACAAAAATGTGTAAGTCAGAAATTCCCTGGGAATATTAGGAGCAAAGAACAATGAAAAATTAAAACAAATTCATTTTCTGCGAATTTCCAGGGTTTTCCGGGGTTTCCGGCTAAATGCTGTAATTGATAAGGGGCAAACAACTAAAATCTTAAACTAGATGACAATACCAACAAAAAAATATATGTGTCGGAAATTCCCACGGGGGGGGGGGAGGGTTTCATATTTGTAGCCCATGGTCTATTGTATCTTGACTGCATTTTATCAATTTTTATAACTTTCACGTTATCTCTTACTAGACCATGGGCTACCAATAGCAAACCCTCCCCCCCCCCCGTGGGATTTTCTGGCACACATATTTTTTTGTTGGTATTGTCGTCTAGTTTAAGATTTTAGTTGTTTGCCCCTTATCAATTACAGCATTTACCCGGAAACCCCGGAAAAGCACGGAAATCCGGAGAAAATGGGATTGTTTTAATGTTTTATTGTTCTTTGCCCCTAATATTCCCAGGGAATTTCTGACTCACATATTTTTGTTCGTATTGCCATCTAGTTTAAGGTTTCAGTTGTTTGCCCCTTACAAATTACAACATATCCCCGGAAAAACCGGAAAACCACGTATATACGGAGAAAATTACTATGTTTTAGTTTTTAAATCTTTGTTCTTTGCCCCTAATATTCAAAGGGAATTTCTGACTCATATGTTTTTTTGTTGCCATTACCATCTAGATTAAGATTTCAGTTGTTTCCCCCTTATCAATTACAGCATATCCCCGGAAAACTCCGAAAACCAAGGAAATCCAGAAAAATTTACTTCGTTTGAATTTTTGAAAATCTTTGTTCTTTGCTACTAGTATTCAAAGGGAATTGGTAATTCATATGTTTTTGTGTTGGTATTGCCATCTAGATTAAGGTTTCAGTTGTTTGCCCCTTACCAATTACAGCATATCCCCGGAAAACCACGTATATACGGAGAAAATGACTGTTTTCTTTTTAAATCCTTGTTCTTTGCTCCTAATATTCGAAGGGAATTCCTGACTCATATGCTTTTGTGTTGGAAGTGACAACTAGTAAGGTATCAGTTGTTTTCCCCTTACCAATTACAGCATGACAAAAAATAATGATGCTGAAGGGATGAAAGCGATTGAAAACCTGGCAGCACACCCTTCATATTCTAATGTGAACAAAAATATGTGTCAGAAATTCCCTGCGGATATTAGGGGCAAAGAACAATAAAAAATTAAAACTATTAGTAAGGGGCAAACAACTGAAACCTTAAACTAGATGGCAATACGAACAAAAATATGTGAGTCAGAAATTCCCTGGGAATATTAAGATCAAAGAACAAAGATTTTTAATAAATTAAAACGAACTCATTTTCTCCGGATTTTTGTGGTTTTCGGAGTTTTCCGGACATATGCTGTAATTGATAAGGCGAAAACAACTGATACCTTAATCTAGATGGCAATACCAATACAAAAACATATAAGTCACCAATTCCCTTTGAATACTAAGAGCAAATAACTAAGATTAAAAAAATTAAAACAAAGTAATTTTCTCCGGATTTCCGTGGTTTTCCGAGTTTTCTGGGGAAATGCTGTAATTGATAGGGGGAAAACAACTGAAACCTTAATCTAGATGGGAATACCAATACAAAAACATATGTCACCGATTCCCTTTGAATACTAGGAGGAAAAAACTTATATTTAAAAAAAATAAACAAAGTAATTTTCTCCGGATTTCCGTGGTTTTCAGAGTTTTCTGGGGAAATGCTGTAATTTATAAGGGGCAAACAACTGAAACCTTAATTTAGATGGCAATACCAACACAAAACCATATGAGTCACAAAGTCCCTTTGAATACTAAGAGCAAATAACTGAGATTAAAAAAATTAAAACAATGTAATTTTTTCCGGATTTCCGTGGTTTTCCGAGTTTTCTGGGAAAATGCTGTAATTGATAGGGGGCAAACAACTGAAACCTTAATCTACATGGGAATACCAATACAAAAACATATAAGTCACCAATTCCCTTTGAATACTAGGAGGAAAACACTTATATTAAAAAAAATAAACAAAGTAATTTTCTCCGGATTTCCGTGGTTTTCAGAGTTTTTTGGGGAAATGCTGTAATTGATAAGGGGCAAACAACTGAAACCTTAATTTAGATGGCAATACCAACACAAAACCACATGAGTCACCAAGTCCCTTTGAATACTAGGGCAAAGAACTAAGATTTTAAAAAAATTTGAACAAAGTCATTTTCTCCGGGTTTCCGTGGTTTTCGGAGTTTTCCGGGGATATACTGTATTTGATAATGGGCAAACAACTGAGCCTTAATCTAGAGGGCAATGCCAACAAAAAAAACATATGAGTCAGAAATTCCCTTTGAATATTAGAAGGAAAAACAAAGATTGAAAAAATAAAACATTGTCATTTTCTCCGTATATACGTGGTATTCCGGGTTTTCCGGGGATATGTTGTAATTGGTCAGAGGCAAACAACTGAAACCTTAAATTATATGACAATACCAACAAAAAATATGTGAGTCAATAATTCCCTGGGCATATTAGGAGCAAAGAACAAAGACAAATTAAAACAAATTCATTTCTCCGGATTTCCGTTGTTTTCCGGGGATATGCTGTAATTGATAAGGGGCAAACAGCTAAAACCTTAATCTAGATGGCAATGCCAACAATAAATATGTGATTCAGAAATTCCCTGGGCATATTAGGAGTAAAGAACAAAGAAAAATTAAAACAAACTAGTTTTCTCCGGATTTCCGGGGTTTCCGGGTAAATGCTGTAATTGATAAGGGGCAAACAACTAAAATATGAAACTACATGTCAATACCAACAAAAAAATATATGAGTCGGAAAATCCCACGGGGGGGGGGAGGGGGGGTATACAGTAGCCCACGCTCTATACCTACACTGAAATATTCATTCAGTTCTCGGATTGTTTAAATACCACCAACCGTTCATACTTCCATTATGATAGGAGCTTCTTGATTATGCTCAGATTTAAGTGAATTGCTTAAATTCTACACGTATTAACACATACAGTAAACTCTCGGTTAACGGCTGGCGGGTTATCCGTGGTCTTCCTTTCCATTTTTTTTCTTTTTGTATGGTTTTGAAGGATAGTGAGGAAGAATAAAAGGATAAAATACGGAACCAGGTCAGCCATGACGCAGCTCTAAAACACATTACCAGGTTCATTCAATATCTGATGTAACAAGACTGAGCATTTGACAAAATGTTAAAAACTTCGATCGCAAACAGTATCTTAACTCAACAAAAAACAAAAACAGTTGACCATTTTTTTGTGAAGAAAAAAATCAATAAACTTGTTAGTACAGTAATTATTTGCTTATTTAGTCATAATTGTATGCGTAGGCCCCTAAAGTAAATGAAAATTTTCAAAATCATTTTCGTGGTGATTGTCTTTTTTTCTGCAATTTTGTGGATTATCCGCAGAATTCGCTTATCTGCGATTGCCGCGCCATGCAATTCCGCGGAAATCAGGAGTGTACTGAAGATCTTTTGATTTTCTAGAATCAACTCAAATCTAGAGCCCAAAGCTTAAAATGGATTTTCATAACGCTATATTTTAGACAGTTTATGAGAAAATGTTCCTTACATAGCCTATATCAGATTATAACATTGTCAAGATAAGGGTATTCCGTATCCCAAGATTTTTTTTATCTGCATAGAGGACAGATCAAGCTAGATTAATTATTATTTAGCTATCACTTTTTTTTTTAAAGGTAGAGACATTTAAGAGAAAATTTTACGGGATTAATGTTTCACTTTGTAGGTTTCTTGAAAAAATAATTACACAACAGGTAATGCATTTTGATATATTGGTTGCAGCTTGTGAAGAATTGTGAAGACATAATGTCTGACTGCGTTTATAAGGGCTCCCACTTCAATTGTTGTGATAGATTCCTGCCCTTCCCGACAGAGAATGGGTTCTGCTACTCCTTCAACTCGAGACATGCTCATACTCTGTAAGTACTGACGTATAATATAGGCTATTATGGTCTCTTTGGTTATTTAGTCCTTCATAGGAAATTATTGAGGTCGTAAAATAAGTTTAATGTGTATATGATAGGCCTAAATTCAATTAAATGTAGAAAACGCCCTTAATGATCCACCTAAATAACCCTGAAATAAATAATTTTAACAATTACAAATTTATGAAAATAATTAACTTTATATTATAAATATTTTTCATATTTCTCTACATTTTTTTAATTTCCTTCCTATGTTAGAACGTAATTAATTGTATTTTTGTTAATTTGTATTTTTATTTGACGTACGTAGCCTATATTTATTTCCGAACTGCTCCCGACCATGAGCATGTGCAAATTTGTGTCACGCCTTAATGCAAATATAATGTAGAAAAATTATAAATAAATCTTCCATGCAACAATTATTCAAGAAAATAAGTCAACATACACCCTTCAAATTTCAATACTGTAAATCATTTATGTGACGACAAAACTTACAGAAGTTAAAGCGACAGTAAATAAATTTAATACAGCCTAACTGGTTGGAAACATCAGGAAGAATAAGAGGGGCAGATGGGAGCTAGAAACAGTCGGTAATTTTGTCCAGGGACCTGCTTTGAGGGAACGGAGTTTTTAAGTGCCATAAAGCATAGCCTACAATAGGCTGTTAAAGATCATATGAGAGCAGTCATTGTTTTCATGATTTCATATGACATGTTCGCTTTATTTTACATCGGCGCCTTCCACTCTTCAGATCTTCTACTGGGTTCCTCATTAATGTCTTATGTGGTATTCTGCCATCACACATTACAGCTACATAATATCCAGACAATCCTACTCTGCGTGATTTTATAACTAATGTAATAGTCTATGTGGGGAACGGTATAAAAGTTCAATTGCATTATGAAATTTGATGCATGGCCTCTGAATTCATCCAGGCTCAAATTTTTTTTTCATTTCAACCCTTACCAGACATTGTGTGCAGAAGGGTTGAAAATTCTAAGTCATGTATGAGCGACATAAAGCTAAGCCTATAGCATTTTATGAGGGAATAGACATATTTTGAGTGTGACAGGTCGTTCATCTTCGCTTCAAACTCTAGATACTCATATAAGAACATACATTTTGAAAATCGAAAGTCCTCCATAAGTTAATTTCAAATTACAAATTAAAAAAACCCGGGCGACGCCGGGCCTTTTAAGCCTGTAGCCTACTAAATAAATAAGATACATTTATTTTTAATACTGTTTAAGGTCACAAAAAAGTAATAAGAACTGCCTCCCCAAATCATTAAAAGCCGTCATAGAACGGTTGTAAAAATGTCGTGAAAAAAGAAAATCCATTTTTATGAGCAAAGACATCTTTGTTTCAACCGATGTTGCTTGAGGTAATACAAGACGGAAGTAGCTGATTTAATTTGTTGTCTGTTAAAAAGAGATTTAGGAAACAATTAGTTCTGAGAAGGATCTTGTAGGATTTATATTTTCAGCAGACACTACATTACTACAGGGCTGCAGGCTTGATGGCTGAGAATAAGCCGTGTTAAAATCGCATCTTCGCTCTTAGGAATATACAGGTGGAGAAATTTTGAAAAGTTCATTACTTCCTTCTATAGCAGCATGGGATTTCCACCCTTATTGCAAAGTTTTTAAAATGTTAATTTTTCTTTAACAGGCAGAATGGTACTATATCGAAATCGTTCAAGAACGAACATATAGATGAAGATGACGACAACTGGATGATGGGATTCAAGATGCCTAAATCCAATGGATACACTAGATCTGCACCAGTAAGGGTAAGAATGTGTGTGTATTAGTAATGGTGGCAACTTAAAGTTAATACCATTTCCCTTCAGGCCATTAATTATACTTTTTAGATCGGAGTTATGCTACAAATCCTTCGTACCTTCATGCCAACAGTGATGAAAATGGAAGAAGATAAAGCAGGTGAGGGGCGTGAAAGATTTGGTAATTTTTCCCATGGACCTTCCTTTTGGGAAATGGGGGTTTAACCTGTCGTAAAACATACGACACGATACGGAATGAACTGATTTTTTCCCATTCAAATGGAAATCATTCTGCACGTTTTCGTTCCCAAAAACAATACCCCCATTTTGGTTTGAACATAGATTAATTGAAAATATTCGACCGCAGATGACGTTGAAAAGGAAAGGTATAACTTTGGTCAGTGTAAAATTGAGAACTATATTATTTTATAATATATTTTATGCAAGGCGACACCAATTACTTGCTACCATTTGTATTTCCATTAGTCTAGGTATTAAATCTAACACTGAATTAGAGGGCGAGAACAGTCAAACAAAATTCATAATCCAAAATCTGCCGTTCAGCCAAGTTATGCAGAACTAATTCAGGACATTATTAGCCTGACAAATAATATTGAAAATGCAGAAACGGTGCTACCAGCACGCTGGAATGTATCGGGATGGTCATGGGCTGATTTTTAATTCCTTAAAAGGCCTATAAATTATTTTTTCCAAATATTGAAACCCGACTTCAAAGCAAAATTGAACCTGCATTTGTATTAACCCAATTATTGTCAGGTCATGGAATTTTTGGCTCTTACTTTGAAAGGTTTAATATTATAAGGGAGAATGGTTATTTATGTATTTGTAAAGAAAACCAGACCGTAGAACATCTACTTTTTGATTGCCCACTCTTTGAAAGAAAAAGATTTTCTTTAACAAGACACTTAAACTATAGTGGTGTTAAATATGATAAACCACTCTTAAAATTTTTTAGCAAGGATTGTTGTTGTAGAGAAATCCACTATTTCATATGTTCTATATTTAAAAGTTTACGATAATTTTATTTAAACTTTAGCAAAACAGGCTACTCTAGTATACAAGATAACAGGTACATTATAAATTGTAATTGACATAAAACTATAGCCCTAATGTACCTTATGGTGAAATAGGGCTAAAAGAAATTGTATATTAAATTAAATAAATAAATAAATAGGCCTACAGGTATTATATTTCATTAATTATGAACATAAATCATACCCCTGCCCTTTAAACGACGCCAAGTTTTTTTTTTTTTTTTTTTTTTTTTTTTTAATGTAACCATCGATACATAGCAGACAGTTAAAAATACGAGCATGCAGTGCAGAACGTATCAAATGTGATACCACCGACCGTCATTACTTTGACTTATTCCCAGAACAAGAAAAAAAATCCGAAACCCAAGGTATCAACCAAGGAGGATATAGAAATATCCATTTCTGATGGACCTTTTAAAGTACATATATTATTAAAATAAATACTGTACTATCATAGAAATTTTTTTTTTCTGCAGATCTACGTCCACAGCGCGGAGGAGATCCCCATTGTGGAGTTCCAGCCCATGTACGTGTGGTCACACGATGTCGGCACGATTCTGTTCACGGACAAGGAGTCGTATACCACATCAGACTCCAGGCAGCTGAACATCAAGCAGAGAAAATGCGTATTCCCCGAGGAGATCGAACTGGAGACTGACAGCTACTACACCTTCAGTGGCTGCATGGCGCAATGCCGCTTACTATTTGCCAGCAAACAGTGCGGGTGTATCCCGTTCTTCTATCGTCACATTGGTAAACATGAATACTACTTTAACCAACATTAGAATGCTCTATCCAACAGCACATAAATAATTAATGTAGGCCATACTGTATTAGAGTTGCGTGCAGTAAATTATCAACTTTATAATTTTTGAAATATCTGAAACGCCATAGGCCTGCGTCCCATCTGCCAAAAATTCAGAAAGGCTGAGATTTTGTTTGTTATGATTAGGGACCGGATTCTTAGGTTTTTACCTTTTTTCCCTTACTTCCAAAACAAAAAGCGCCCATACACTTTTTCGAATCATGTCCATAGGATTCACCCACATTAATTCTGTGGCACCTAAAAATACCTAAATGGGGTATAAAAACCTAAATATACCTAAACGGGATATAAAACCTAAAATATCTAATTTAGGCTCCTTTTTTTGTCTTTTTTGTTTGTCAGTTGAGAAATCAATATTTTGCGGGGAGAGAATAATTTTTGTCGGATAGAAATTAATACCACCAGCGTTTCATTCAACCCATCGTCTAGGATGGACAGTATCAAGAGAGGAAAAGAGTACCGGCGTATTCCTTTTAAAATATTCGTACGAACAACCATTGTTGCCGTGTATGAACAAGGATATAGATTTCTGTGTTTTAAAGCGCTTGTTTTTTGTTTCCCTTTAGTACTTCCCTGTTATTCATATTGAGTGGTCACACTGTGAGTTTTAAGGAGACATGTTAATTATGTTGAAAGAAATTAAATTGAGTTTATTACGGCAGTGGATTGGCGACGATCTGAATTTCTCTACAGATGGCAAAGTAATATTTTGTCAAGCCTGCCAGAAACACGTATTATTTACCTTTCTAGAAAACGGGGAAGTTTTCGTCCCTTGTTGATCTGTTGTGCGGTTAGCATGCGTAACAACCGAAAAAAGGAAAATTATCAGTTTCACATTATCCACATCCAACCATAAAGTATTTTACTCACTAAATTAGAAGCATCGGATTCGAATCCTGAGAAGAGTAGTGTATAGATACAGTATTAACTATTAACTAAGAGATAACAGGAAGAACTTCAAGAAGTTGAGAATCTTGAAGGATATTTAGTGATATACTGTAACCAGGAAATGTGAGGCAGTCTTATTTGCACTGCTTCTTTTGATTGATTGTTTATGCTTTCTTTCTTCAATTGTATAATGTCTTAAAGCAAGTTTACACAAATTTAAGTCAATTTTGTTAAGTTAAACTTGACAAGTTTTATGTACTCAATCCTATGTAGCACATTCAAATTCATTAAACCAATTATTCTACCTGAAAACGATATTTTAGACAAAAAAACCTAAAAAAACTATTTCACCTAATGGAAAACCTAAAACGGTGTTTTTAAAAACCTAAAAATCCGGTCCCTAGTTATGATTATCTCAAAATAACTCTATCTTTTTAAAAAATCATCTCATCCTAAGGTAAATAGTATGATAAATTAATTACAGGTTTTTAATCCTATAGAGAAAAATTTGTCCTGGGTGGGAATCGAATGCAGAATTTTTGCTAGGGTACCCCTCAGTATTGAAATTTCCTCATTTTCACTGTAGCCTTTTTGTTATTTTTATTATGAGTGTTGCAGAAGGGGCAACTCAGGTTACAGACCCCGTCCATCCATAAAAAGTTAAATTATCTTACTATAATATTGTTTTCTTGTTTTCGTTAAATATTACTGTGATTTGATAATAATATACTATCTTGAATTGAAGACTTAATATAATATAATATAATATATACAACCCCAAAAATCAAAGCGTATGTGAGGGGTAACATACATATATTGGTTCAAAGGGACAAAAATACATACTACACTTATCTTAAGGATATACCAAAAACTAAATAAACATATCTACATACCAGAAGAAGAAAAAAACACTGGAAATATACTAATCAATTTTGAAATATACGGAATTTTTTACTGCTTTACATCCAACATCTAAAAAATACGATAATGCTTTTGGTTTGAAATTTCTAAGAGAACTAGGCACACTTTCAGGTAACATGTTATACAATTTTATAGCATGAGGTAATATTCCTTTTAGGCCAGGTCTATAATAATTAGAATCACAGATTATTTTTTCATCCTGAATCTGTATTTATTTGGAATTTACACACGGGAAACTTATACAATCAACCTGAATTTGTATACAAATGATAAGTTATAATTAAAAAGCTAATTTTCAAAGAAGCCGCTACAAGCATTAAAGTAAACAGAACAATTATGCCAGGCATTACACATTTAAAAATTTTTCGTGTAACCCTATTAATATCTCTATGGTATTATACTTCATTTCATCTGTAAGTGGGTCCGAAGATTTGGTTCTTCATAGATCACTGTCTAATTGCTCAATGGAGCATGAAACATAACGAGCCGAATGCAATCTAAATAAGTTACTCAATAAATTGTTTTTCTGGAATGTCTCAGAGAAAATATGTCAATGTATGCTTGGTAAAGTGATCACAACTTCCTGCAAAATGTGATAAAAATGTTCACCCACTTGGCTTAGCACAGAGTTTATATATTTATCCCGTCACCAATTAGGCATTAAATTAATTGGAAGTGTCGCATGTGATTTGTTTGCTTACAGATGGATACAGATACTGCGACCTGGAAGGTTTGGGGTGCTTAGCTCAATCTGCACGTGAGTTATTAATTAAACTAATGTTATTTTAACACGCTTCGCACCTTGTATTTCTCTAAATGTCGTTCGTCCCCGCACGCTCTATCTATATTTACAGCACTCGTATCATCTTTCATTATTTAACAAGCACAAAGACCTGATTTTTACAATATCGGAAATCTTAATATACTGTATAGACATCTAGCTACTTAATCCGGTCACGCAGTTTTTAGGTAGATTTCGAAGAAAAATCTGCCTATTGCAATGGATACCATGTCATGATTTTCGAAAAATGCTTTCATATCTTTACGTTTCATGCCTCCTTAAGTACGAAACCACCGCCTGTTGAAAAAAAAAATTGTGATATATATATAAATATATATTTATATATTTATTTATTTATATATATATCTTTACACGCTAGCGGCCGTAATTTTGAAGATATTAGAACCAAGTTGTATTATGTTATTTCTAGGCCCAATAGTTCGGACAAGTTCGTTAATGAGCAAAATTGGCCCAAGGGGGTGGTCGGGGGAGGGGGGTTGAAATTTTAAAACATTTATATTTCGGCCCCTATGAAGTATAGAGGGAAACTTTGTTTGAATAAATTACAGTACTCCCTATGGAGTTCACAGTGACACCAACGATTCGGGGGTTTTGGTGGTACGAGTGGGGTTGGGGGTGGAGGGGATGGAAATTCGAAATTTTTGAAACTACGTCTTGTGGGGTATCGTTGAAAAGCTCTTGATGAGTACTCTACAAATCAATAACTAGTTTCTTGATAGTTCTCATATAAGGCGAGATTTGAATGTTTGAAAAAGTGCTCTTTCCTCTTTTTTTTTGCAGTTATTATTGCGGGTTTGTCATGCCAAGGCTAAAGAAGAAGAGTGCTACGCAGCGAAAATAAATTAAACCAAAAGCACTTCGAAATCTACCTCAGCCTGTAGGCTTGCCTAAAGGGATTTTTTTTACTTCCTCTGGCTACTAGACCTATGTTATAGGAAGTATTGTGTTCGACCCCGAAACTTGAAGTTTAGTTTTTAACATAATTCCATGTTTTGAGGTCTCCAGAACACAAAAATATTATTTTCAGAATCATGTCTGTGTGTGTGATTGTGTGCCTGTATGTGCGTATGTGAACTGCCTAGCTCGAGAGCGAAATAAATGTTTATATATGTTATTTGGTTAGATGTCTTCTGGGGATGTGACGAAGATTGGCGATGACTATCAAGAAAATTTCGTTTTTTTGCGAATTTCTGGAGAACGGTTCTAAGCATTTTTTAAAAATTTTGTACAGGTAGGGGGAAAAAGAGCGGACCGACTAAAATAGCTAAGTTGCCGATATGGGCCACTGCGCATGCCTAGCGGCATTCTCAGGATAGCAGGGAATGTATTGAAATTTGTTCTAGTGTCGATAAATTGCTTGAACTGAGAAATAATTTCACGTTATTTGCATTGCTTGTGAAAACAAACGTTTCCGTTACATCTCTTACATTTATTTACGTATCACAAGCTCTGAAATCAGCTACAATAGTCGGTCCGATTTTTTTTCCCCTACCTGTACATGAGGTGATTACATTGGTCTACAAAATAAAACTAATTTTAACCCCCAATTAAACTTCCCTACACCAACTTTTCAGGTAGGTTATGGATATGCATTTCGTTTTTTTTCATACCACGCACAGAATTTAAATTACATATAGCCTAATAGATAGAAATAAGTTTGCATTTAAGTTGCAGGCGTTCTCGATTCCCCTAGCCATGCACGATTCCATCTATTGCTCTGCCGTTACAAAAAAATATGCTGTGCGGGTTTACTAGTCGTAAATTGCAGGCGTTCTCAATTTCCCATGCCATGTATGATTTCACCTATTACGTTACAAATATACTAAACGGGTTTTCTACGCTGTTGTTGGCCAGGAAGACACAATGCTAAAGATGAAGAAAGTTCTCTGCGAACTGCATTATATAGTTAGCATACTGCAACGCATTCAATAACCGAAGGATATTCAAAAAATATATATTTATAATTTTTATGAATGTGTATTTGGAAAATCATTGTTTCTTGTTATAGATAATTTTTTTTGCATGTTTCAGTAAGTAGATATGAAAGCCTATGCCAAGGCGATGTCCACATTTAAGCAATTATTGACTAACGGCTAAAAGGGGGCGTGATGATTCAGTGTTATTTAAAAATAGCCGTTTGAAGATAATCACCAAAACAGAGCGGATAATAAATAGATAACGGAAAATAAAAAACTATATGTAAGTTATTAGAAAAAAAGTGAAAACAGATTTCAAATTGCACATCATTCTCTACCTCACTGCACATTTAGTTCCATTGGCGAAAATTCATTGTTCACCAGTGTTATACTAAGAGCTAAAACTTTTATTTGAAACATTTTTCGTAAAAATTTTTGAAGGGTAGTTATAAGCTACCCACTGCCAGTCTTGCCCGGAGAAAAATAAAACTGTTTATTACCATGAATCAACTGAATAAGCACTGTTGATTACATTTTCTACATGAATTCTATTATGTGCATAATATATTATATTATATGGTAAGTTATATTAAAATATTTTATTTGGGCAGAACAACAAGTTACGTTTCGCATCAGATTTTTAATTTTTTTTTTTGTATAAAATTAATAAACAGTAATCTCCATACTCAATTTTAAGTATAATCCGATACCGTATTGATTCAATGAACACCACAGACAAAGCTGTCGTCTTTCTACGTGTAGGTGCATACAAAAAAAAATCTGATGTGAAAGTCACATAACTTCCTCTGCCCAAATAAAAGTTAGGAGTATTCACATATCCTTGTACAGAAACGCAAGACACAATTTAACGCTAATTATACGATAAATTCCTGATAACCTCTTCTTTGAAAATGATGCTACTAATAAAAGTGCAGACTACAGTATATAGCAAACAAAAACAAGTGACTGCAGACATTTATTGAAACTTCCGTCGTTAAGAATAATTTCCGAACTTTATCGAATATTTCCCTCCAATATGTCTTTCTCACTTCATTCTTATATAGAATAAGAGGCCGTGAAAGAGTGTGTATTCAATTGTTAACCACACAACACAAACTTTTTACAAACAGTGGGTGAACAGTAGGTGGCTTGTAACTGCCTTCAGAGAATTTGTTCGAAAAAAAGTTTCAAATAAAAGGTTTAGCTCTCACTATAAGCTACACTTGTGCAAAATTTAAAGAAAATCGTTAGAGCCGTTTTCGAGAAAATCGCGAAAAAACGAAAATTTCTTCATGTAAAGTCCCCTTAAAAATAAGAGAAAATGGTCGCCAATCTTATCCTCACATCTTCAGAAGGTACCTGACCCAAATACGAAATTTTGTTTTCATACGATTTTCCGTTTTGGAGCTAGAGTGATCACAGACAGACAGACAGACGGACAGACAGACAGACATGTTTCCAAAAATAGTATTTTTGGATTCAGGGGGCCTTGAAACGTGTATATATGCTAAAACTCAACTTCGAATTTTGGGGTCGAAAACATTACTTCCTCTACCTATAGTACCTATGGTACGGGCAGAGGAAGTAATAAGTACTTCAAAGCAATGGTAGGCAAACTGACTAACAATGACCCACATTTATAATAAAGCCTACGATTTTTAAGAACTAAGCACAATGTTAGACAACTTTAAAGTATTATGGTTCGTATAAACTCATGATGTTTTAAAATTAATGTTTGGGTAAGAAATTATGTATGAAAACCCTCAACGTGTCAAAAACACAAGTTAAAAAATGGAAGATGCCAATGTAAAATATTCAACGAAACAAGAAAAAATACACTCTAATATAGCGAAAACAAACTTGTTAGCCTTGTTTTACATTTCTTTTCAGGCAATAAGCCAGAGAGGTGAGGGTCAGAGGAAAATGTATATAATTAACACGCAGTAGACAGGTTGAGAAGGCATTGCAGCGTTACACCTGCAACCACTCTTCTGTCTACACGCCTGATCAACTCATTAAGCAGCTTCAGATTGACAGAACTATATATACGTAGTCTTTAACGTAGATTTCATAATATTAAAAAACGCCAAGAAAAACGTACGGTATTCAAGGCTTTAACGAGGTGCTAACGTCAAAGTATCGCACCGTGATTACCGGATGAAGTTTTTTTTTGGGGGGGGAAAGGTGAATGCTCTGATATATAAATCAATAATTTTAAAAGATCAACACTCCTAGACTAATGGTAAATTGTTAAAAAGCCTTTTAACTAGTTATGTGTTCTATCGAGTACAGTAATTTTGGAATGGAAATCAGCCTCCTGGTGTAAGGGCCGATTTCACCAGCCATACTTAATTTTAACTGCCCATTTAAAATCAGTTTAAGTAAGACTTAGCTAATAATGCATTTCACCACGTTCTATAATGTACTCGTGCTTAGGCTAAATAGTCTCCTTGTCTCTGGTGATACGTTATTTGCTATTATTAACGACCAATGTGTAAGTAATGACTGCAAATAGTCACACGTATGAAAGACAGCTGCATGCAAAATTTCACCGTAGATCTTAAAAACATGTCGAGTTGTCAATAAAACGATTTTGAAAAATTAAAGTTACGAGGAACGAGCGTTAATCATACTTAATTTGGATATAAAGGGATAATTACGCGCAAGTAAGTAACGGGCTTGCACAGTTAGGGTCGTGACTTCGAAAGCAATGAAGATATCAACTAAGTTATTTCACTGACAAAGATAAATGATAAATTTTCATTTTAAAAAATATATTTTCTTAACCTTCCTCTCATGCAATCTTAGGTGCTGAGGATGATGCAGATCACTATAAATGTATTCAAGACTTAATATTGAGATTAATGCATTTTTATAGGAATGTTTCAGGTGGAGGGTCTGGATTGCCAGTGCACCTTTGCTTGCCTCAATCATGTGTATGAGCTGGAGAAATTGCAGAATATGGCGTAAGTATAGACCTATTTTCTGGAACTAAATAGAGCGCTTGCTAATGCTTTAAGCAAAACCAGGGAAATATATCTAACTGCAGTAAAATTACTGCTTGGGTAGTGGAATTTAACAGGCAGTGAAAACAAAAGATTTAAAAAATGTGAAGTCACAATTGTTAAATTTAATCACTTATTCCTTTCTCTAACTTCACCGTAGGTACTGCAGGTAGATTGTAGATTGTGTTTCATAAAAAAAATCGTATTTGTATATATCAGTCGGTTCTGTTTGTGAACAGCATAATTGAGAACTAAATTACATATTCGAATTAGGAAACCCAATGAAACATGAAGTATGGCAACGACTTTTTTCTAACTTTTAGTACTTCTTCCTGTGAAGAATTTTTTCTCTTAGAATTGTAATCGAAAACCATTACAACGATACTGTATAAATGTTACTCGTATCTGCTTATGTTAAAACCTAAATAAAATATTATTACAACAATTTTATCGAAATATCGAGATTGCCTAAACAATTTAATCCGGTTGTTAGATAAAGTGTCTATATTTTACTGTGACAGAGATATTTAAAATCAATACTTTCCAGTAATATAAATATATGTAGTCTATTAGTATTAGGGTTGTATACTGCAAATAATATTTTGCCTACTTACGCGTTTGGGTTGTATACTGCAAATAATATTTTGCCTACTTACGCGTTCGATGTCCATTACTGACTATTACCTTTTATACAGGGAATCCATTTTATGCGGAAACTTTGTAACAGCGTTGCTCCTGCTCACACTTTCCCCGCTGTTGCGCTTGCACCGGCCGGGACCGTGTTCCGTTACTACCGGCAAATCGGCAAATCAAGACTTTAGAAACAATACAAAATAGAACAACTCAACCAATTTATTATCAAAATAGGCCTACATGTAGAGGCTTATTACTCACCATTTTGTACGGATGGTACAGTCAGGATATTTACGAGAAAATCTCCGAACGCGCCTTCTATGGTTATTTCTCAATAAGTAACATTCCACCAAATAAATTCGCTGTTCAACCGTATACATTTTCGATTATTGTCTTTTATACATGTATAACGACAAACAGGATTAGTTCATTAGTAGTCTGATGCCCGATATTTTTGCTAAAACATTGAATAGACTTTCGAAATTAATATTCCATTGCATTAATAACATAATAATAAGCCCAACTGATCCCTCAAAAGTAAGGGTCGCCTATCATTCAGTATAGGGTTAGCTCTTAAACTAGTCGTAGGATGAGCTAGTTCCTGTGACTTAGTTATCTATTTTACATCTAGTATCTTTCCCACATTCTAAGAACACTTAAAATGTCAGTCACTATTATTTTGTGAATGCATTGTATTGGCATTTCGTACAGTAAACATTTCACTTATGTTTTTAATTTCTGAGCTTATGATAGGATGTGTTTTCTCAAGCTTGTTTTGTATGTGGCTAGTCGCGTTATGTTATTAGCAATTTTGGTTAAGGAATACGTAAATCGAAGAAGAATCAAAATTATTACATACGTAAGCATTCACTGCTCACTTGGGAGGATTGGAAGAAAGTTAATCGCGCATGCAATCTCGCCTATTGCAGAGCGTGGTTACGAATTCCACATGGACCAACTTATCTTGGAAATTGAAAATTTCAGTTTACTCTCCTCAAGCCTACAGACAGGTTTATGCACTACACAAATATTCGTCCTGTATTAGTTGGACCGCAATAAATCATATTGGCTTTAGTCTGCACTGCCCTCTGACTTCTGCCAGCTCTGAGGACGGAATGATTGTTAGAACCTAGGCCAGCGGGTTTATGGAACCGATAAGAAAATTTTATGATGAATTCTATTCTTTACCAGACAAATCATCTATAATTTTGGACTGATTATTATTATAGGAAGAATCTTTTGCCAAGATTGTATAGCTAGTGCAATAATTTCCCAAAATAGGAATGCTCTTACCTATTAAACCCGAACATATGATTGGCAATATATATATTACTACAACTGTTCCCTGGTATTAATTAAAGCATGATTTAAGTCCTCTTTGGCTGCATTATCGTACAATGTAAATATTTTTTCTGAAAATCTCGAGGTTAGATTAAAATATGTTTAATCGAGTGCATATTTTCAAAATATGTTTTGCTTTTCGCCTGCCGATTTTGAAATATTTTAGTGCCTGAGATCCGAACTCTAGAATTAGACAGCAAAGTCTTTCACAAACAGATTTTTAAACCCTGCCCCGAGAGCAATATGGCTTTGATAACACTGAATGTGCACTGCCATAATGAAGCAAGAGACATCGAGAACATAGCAAGATCCATAGACAGAATAAAGAAAGCCATGTGTGATTTTCACGTTAGACCTTTAACCAAGCTCAATTACATTTAAAGCTTGACTGAAATATCAACTGTAGTTGACAGAGATCTTCAGGTAGAGTACGATTACTTCCACAAAGTCTCTGGCCCTGAGGCTTAGCCCAGTCAGCGAGCTTTTCGTTATAGCTTGCGCCGCCCAGTCAGCAAGCTTTTCGTTATGGCTTGCGCCGCCCAGTCAGCGAGCTTTTCGTTATGGCTTGCGCCGCCCAGTCAGCGAGCTTTTCGTTATAGCTTGCGCCGCCCAGTCAGCAAGCTTTTCGTTATGGCTTGCGCCGCCCAGTCAGCGAGCTTTTCGTTATGGCTTGCGCCGCCCAGTCAGCGAGCTTTTCGTTATAGCTTGCGCCGCCCAGTCAGCAAGCTTTTCGTTATGGCTTGCGCCGCCCAGTCAGCGAGCTTTTCGTTATAGCTTGCGCCGCCCAGTCAGCAAGCTTTTCGTTATGGCTTGCGCCGCCCAGTCAGCGAGCTTTTCGTTATGGCTTGCGCCGCCCAGTCAGCGAGCTTTTCGTTATAGCTTGCGCCGCCCAGTCAGCAAGCTTTTCGTTATGGCTTGCGCCGCCCAGTCAGCGAGCTTTTCGTTATAGCTTGCGCCAACTCGCATGCGCTTAGATCAGTGAGCCACTGTTGAGCACAAAGTGAAGATCACGCTTGCAGTCATAGAAAATACTACACTGTAATAGATAAGTGGAAGGATAATGCCGCAGCGAGACAGAGACAATCAACACGTTGAGTGGGATAGAAGAGCTGAACCAATCAGGGTGCAGCTACCTCCCCCAGGCAGGAACTCTAGGAACTGTGACACTCGCTCCTAAGGTTTGTACGTAAAAATCCAGAGACTTTGTGGAAGTAATCTTCCTCTACCTTTGCCATCTCTATAATCTTCGTTTGAAGATTATATTGTGAAGCAACATAAAAACATTTTTCTTAGTTTCAGAAACGGACAAGAAGAAACGCTGCTCATTGGATTTGTTTCTTGGCCCATGGTAAGGTACAAGAAGGAGGTGCTGTTCGGCTGGGTGGATTTGTTAGGTACAATAAACATACTACTTTAGGTTCACGACTGTAACACTGAAATTACAAGTAACAAGGGAATCTCTCTCTCTATCGTCTCCACTCCCATTTTAATTCATCTGGCACATTTTAACCCTTAACTGAGGACGTGAATATTCTGTTACATTAATATGGACGAGAGGTCTGAATGATCGTTCATAGTTAATGGGCTTATAACAAAGAACTTACAACATTTTAATTTTAATTGCTTTTAAAGAAATTTGATTCCTAAACGTTTAATTTATCGAAGCATTATCCTCACACACACAGCTGAGTTACTGTATCACAAATGCAACGAAATGCTTATCATCATTCACATCACTCCCAACCAGATATTAATCACAGTTCACCATAATAAGTGTTTTGTTCAATATTGTAGTAGCTTAACTCAGAGAATTTTCCCCTTAGAAATTAAACATTCAAAACATTCAATGCAAAATTTCACCGAAGAAATTTCATCATAACTGTCATCGCATAGTCTTAAATCTCTCCCCCTAACAGTTGGTTTATGGTTCCGGCTGTTTATTCATTATTATTATTATTCACAAAATACTAAATCGAAAAAATTACATAACCATTACGTCAGGTCCCCGAGGCCGCTATCAAAATCATGTTTCAGCACGGCTCCTTTGACACTGATAGGGATAACTGACACATATGGGGTTATAAAGGGTCTTGAGAAGGAAAAGAAGTGTAGATAACACACTTGTTTAGAGGATATCCAGACATTAGCAATGGTTTATGTTATTACTGCGGTCACACAGACCTCACGTCCATAGTTAAGGGTTAAAGCTCTTGAAGCATAGAATAAGAAATTGCAGCCAAACTGGCGAAATATATTCATAAAGGCCTCAAATATCGTGAATTGTTTATTTATGTCTCTGGATCCTCTTATTTCTCTTAAAATAAATTGTAAGTTACCGTTGCTTAACTCACGCAGTAATAAAATTACGAAGCTTCGATTAACGGATTCAATTCTAGATAAAATCTTGATAAATGATTATTTTCTAAATATCTAAAATAGGTAATATTATTACGACTTTCATAGAAATAAACGTCTGTTACTTCGGTTGAGACGTAGTCTACTCAAGATTGATCATATTTTTCTTATTTAAATTATGTAAACTTACGTCAGATCAGCTTTTTAATATCTACGGTTGAACATAAACATGCAATAAATAATTTATATTTAATTATATTGTTTTTATAAGAAGTAATATACAAACAAAAGGTTTAAATCTTGCCTAATAAAAACAACCATCAAAGTACTAGGTACCAAAGCAGGGTACGGGATTCCAAACAGAGTCTTAATTTACCAATTCAATAGCATATTCATTGAGAGAAACATGAGTCATGGACCCATCTGCCGTTATCTGCAAATTTTTTTCCTGTTATTTTTTTCACTTATCGCAAGTTTGTGCCAATTTTGAGCATCAATCTTCATCCAAGTTATGGAAATGTTTTTGAAAATATGATACATGTCATTACACTCAGAAGAGAACATTTTGAAGAGATTTCCTTGTGAGTACGGGTAAGTAGATATGAGGTGATGAAAAGACTCGATTTAACACATAATATTAGTTTAGAAGTAAGAAGTTATCATTACTGTAGCTAATTGTTGGAATCTATAATAAGGACAAAGACAAAAATCAAAATTGGGGATCATGTGACGTCTATCAACGTCCTAAACGTATTTATTCACCAGTATTACAATTAAGTCTAAGAGGAACAATGCTAAGACATAGGCTGTTAATGAGGGGTGCGTGTGTACTGCAACTTACGCCTTTAACGTCGCCAGTGTGTCGGAATTTGGTCCCGCAGAGGTTATTCTGCATGCCCTTTTTCTACAAACATGAGCATAAAAACGTTACGCACACATAAATTCCATTTACTTGGGCCGTGATTGAATCTTCAGCCAGAGGCACAGAAAGCCAGCGAGATACTGGCTGAATGCGCTATCCAGTCAGACTATTCTATTGATGATAAAATGACCGTGTTGATCTATGTTTGCAGTGTCGTTTGGTGGAATCGCAGGACTGTTCCTGGGGTTTAGTCTGCTTAGCGGGGTGGAGTGCGTTTACTACTTCCTACTCAGGTCTGTCTGCATGACCTATCGGAACGTGGAGGAGCTGGAAGATCTGCAGTGCGAATATGACAAGAAGGAGCGTGATCTGTTGGACCTCAGCCTTGTGCCGAACTTCTGCAGATTTGAGAAACATATCCAGGCCAAAATCAAGCTGGAGAATGGTCTGGAACTCCCACTCATCCTCAAACCCAAGACATATCACCAAATTCACATAGAAGAGAAGTCCCTTGGCATCACAGATAGAATCCGTTACCAAGAGTAAATATGTTCATCCAGTGAAGCATCAAAGCCGTATGTTCAACATCTTAATATGGTCACAAGACCGATGTACTACAGTAATATAAGACAACACCGTAGGGTTTTATGGCAAGGTGAATTCTAAAATAACACTTCTATTCGGTATATGTTCATTACGAATATGCAGAAATGTGTGAATAAAAACGATGGAAAAATTATAACCCACGAGTTATGCTCTGCTTCATCCTTCTTAATGTTTAGTTTGTGGACAAATGCTAAATATTTTGAGCAATTTTCGAGAAAATCATAACAAAAATCAACTGTCTTCATATACTATAGTGGTAAAAATAATAGTTTCCGTCATGCTTCGAGCACCGGTACGTCCTCTAAAATTCCTTAACCCAAATATTAACCCTTCCCGAGCTGAATTTATGTATTAATATAAGTAATCAAGTGAAATCATCACTGTACTTTAAGTTTAAAGTCAATTAGAAAAATTTCATTGGGATAGCTAGTTTCCATAAATAACAATCCTAACTTCAGAATAAAAAATCATTTCATTTTGTTTAAAGCCGTAATCGATTGACTTTATACCTCTGCTTTTAATCGGTTTTTAAGGTGACGAATTTAAACGTCAGTAACAGTGAGAAGGTTAAATTTAGTTTTTAGGCCTATACGTTCGAGCTACGCTGTTCACATCATCCATATATATTTACTTACTAAATGGCAATAGACACTTCCTCAGCAAGATAAAGGAATATTATCTATTTTATGGAACCCGAAGGTTCATTTCCGCGCTTACCTGAGCCCGCCATTCAACCCTATTCTGCGCTAACTTCATCCAACCATCCCTTGCAAATCCTACTGCCCTTAAATTCAGAGGTCGTATAAAATATTAATGTTCTAAACTCGACATCGAATTTTAGGTTCGATCACAATACTGCATCTACCTAAAGCACATATTATAGTGCAGGTGGGAGAAGGTAAATACCAATCATTTTGCTGGGACAACGAAGAGGATTGTTTACAATATTGTACTGTTGAGAATAATGTTATGTAGATTAGAGCAATATGGATAAATAGGCCATAACTTCAATAAGTGATCTAATAATAAAAAAGATAGTATTATAAACAAAAGTTCTAAATGTGGCACATTCTTCCCTCAAAGGTTAGCTTCCATTGCACAAGGGAAGTCTGTGTTCAGGAGCTTGTTTACGCGTAGAATTCTACGCGTGAAGAACGTTTGTTTCTCTTTCACTTCACTCATTCCGTGTAAAACATACAAACATTCTCCGCTGGAATCTACTGTTTAATTCAGTTATACCGAAGAAAGACGATCAAAACTTCCTTATTTATAAATACTTTCTTATAAAACTATCTAATATCACAAGTGCAGGCTTTTTTCTCCTAATATTTGGATCCCTGCGCTAACGACAACCAGCCTTCAACGGTTTACGGCGTGCAGTTTGCAATCGTAAAGCCAGAGATCGTGCAACTTATCAGTAGGGTTCGGATGTTTATGGCCTAAAAAAGTGGAAAATATGACTGCAAATATGACCTTAAAAATGATTAAATATGACCCAAAAATCTTAAAAATGACCTCATAAAAGAACGTATTTTCTCAAAATAAATGTTCAAATTTAAATATTTTAAAGACACTAAATTATTACATCACATTAATTCAATCAGATAATAGCTTTTTAACAATTTTACAGGTGATCTACAGTTTTACTTGTAATGAACTTCTAATCTATTAATGTTTAGAGATGCAAATGTGAATAGAAAATATTTTTAAAACATGTCTGTTGGAAATTGTTAACAACAAGGAGGAAGAGGTAATTGTGCTATTACTTGTTATTGTCCTTTCACATTGTTATTTTCGGAAAAAATTAAGTCGACATTCTAGTGCACAAACTGCACCGAATTTGTAACTGAAATATGATGTTAAATTACCAAATATGACCGAAATATGACCGAAATATGACCTAGCCAATGAAAATTACTAAAATATGACATTATATGCAAAATAAAAACGGTCCGATTAGGATAACAAATGTGCAATTCATGTTTAATTTGTGTTTGCAGCGTAAATGGAGGTCAGGATAAAAATATATGTCATAAACACCCAAACCCTACTTATCAGTGTCCCACCGGAATTTTACTTCGTATTCGTCGTCCAGGTAACTTCAAAGATCGCAAGATATGCGATATATAATTATGACCTGCGAGTTTTGTGCACAACTGGCACTATTGTAAAGCTCTAAATCCGTTCGAAAAAGGACATAATTATTTCATGAAAATCTATTCGGCTGATTTCCTGAGGATATGTATGTACAGCCAGTTGCAAAAAGGGCACTTGTTCATTATAAAGTAAAGTTCTATGGCGGGATTCACGAGTTTAAACGACCTTAGTCGTTGCTGTGATGTTCATTCATTGGACGTTGACAGTCTTCGACGTATTTAACTAAATGAACTAATACGGGCTTAGTTATCGGGCTTAGTGTTTGGTATCTAAACTTCTTACTAAATTAGACTTAATTTCCTTGAGTATCACAAAGAAGCAAGTTTCTGCCAACGCGCTTATTTTGCCTTGACTTATGACCAACACAGTCTCACTGTTTTCTCTTCTCGTAAAATCGAGCGACGCCACACATCTTTCTGAAATAGGTCTTCATTGTCGGCGTCCGCCTGCAGAGTTTCAATCCAGGGGTCTCTCTCGTGAAGTTCATGGCTGGGTTACGCAGGGTATGACCCGAATCCATCGCCCCTTTTTTTCTGTATGTTCTTAGTCTTTCGCTACTTCTAGGTACAACTCGTTCGTTCAGCCAGGGCAGACATCTGAAGCCTCGTGGTTTTCTTCTCAGTCCTCCACGTCAATCCAGCATTTATAACTGGAGTTAAAATTTTGAGCCTTGTTTTCACAAACTTCTAGTAATAGAGTAATCTTTTTAAATTCCATTCTATTATGGAAATTAACGTTAATTCGAAATGTAGCCTTAGTAAAATCCGAATATTTTATGTTCAGACTAGCAGCTTTAGTGATCAATCTGCATTAGATGAAGACCAAAGAAAAGAATAAAAAGTTCATATAACACTGAAATATTATTTTAGGATTTCCTTAGTTGACTCACACTGCCTATGTCAGGGCTCATGACATAAGCAAGTTCGAATCCTCCTGGCCTATTATCATAATCATAATACAATCAGGTAAACTGATGTAACAAAGTGCCAGAATGCTTTTGTTTAATTAGTGATAATTGGAATTATGATATGCAGAAAATAGGCTAAGTTATTTTTAATCGATTTCCGAGTTAAGCTCCAGATCGATTCATTAAGCAGGGCATACGGAAGGACAAAGGTCTAGTTTGATAAGCATATGTGAAGGAATACGTGGGTAATGTTTTATGTCAATTTCTAAAAGTCGTACGTGAACAGTGTAAAACATTATGTTGCCATGAAAACTGATTTGCATTTGATAAATTCTTTCTAATATATTATCATAAATTTGGTCCAATATCATGCTTCTTCCCATGGACGTTATAAATGCGTATATTAAGTTTCATGAAAATCTGATAAAGCTTAAATGAGTTATCGCTCCTACAGACACACGGACAGACAGATAGACATTTCCCGTCCACCACACAATCTCATGAAGTACCATTCTAGCACTAATACATAAATAAACAGATAATAAAACAAATCAGGTAAATTGATCAAACGAAACGCCAGATGAAAATTATATTAGGCCTAATCACAGATAATAGAACAGATAAAGCAGCACAGCTTTTAACTATGGTTTAACTTTTCCGCGGCTCGCATCTATCAATTTGGGACAAATGCGCACAGGCCAAAAGAAGTAAGTTCGGCAAATGTTATGTCCCTAGCTTATCTGGTAGTGGGTAAAATTGATGTCGGGGGTGAGGAAAAACTTTTAAAGTTTATTTGGGCGGGGGGGGGGGAGTTAAAAAAAATTAAAATCTGACAATTTTCCCACCGGGTTTAGGCTAAAAAATTTCGAGGTTCTAGGTCATAGGGAAAAGGATAAACATCAGTGTTAATGAGTGAATTATATAAACTGTCGTAGATATGAATGACGTCACGGATATCCAGCCACTTTTTCCATACTTATAGGACACCTAGAAACATTAAATTTTGCATCCTTATGACAGTTAGAAGTGGCAATATCCCTGCCAAACTTTACGATTCTAGCTGACCTATAGGTTTGTGCAAAATTATTTAATATGAGGAAAATACACAACATTTACTTAGAATAAAAAGAACCTAACTTTATGGAAGGTATAATGATAATCGGTAGAGATACGACAAAAAGTCGAAGTATCAAACTTGTAGATCTCTCAAAATCCGTTACTGCTGGTGCAATCGGTTTTCTTGGTACTACTTACCGTTTAGTTACTATAAGGCTCAAAGAAGGAAGTGTGTTTACTGAGTTTCATGAAAATATGATAAAGCGTATTCGTGTTATCGTGCGTACAGACACCCGGACGGACAGAAATTTTCCTCTTATTTCAATTATTTTCATTTTTTAATTGAGCTGTATGTATGTATGTATGTATGTATATATATATATATATATACACATACATAAACAAAAACAATTAACTATTAGAATATGTTACAATACATTCTCAGGCTATTTATTACAAAATGCCTTAAGGGAAGTAAATATTAATTTCGAAGAATGTTGGATACTTATAGGCCTATTATAATTTTATATGAAATGTCTAAATAAACTACACAACGGTAAACTCCATAATGATATGACCGCCATCTCAGACGAGCCGTGTAAAGTGGGACCAAGTCTACAATGTCAAAAATAATTGAACTCAGCCAGCGGTCGAGTACTCTATGGATTATAAACGTTGTATACGACGTCAATAAGATAAGTGAATTTCAACCATTACAATAAATAAAGTCAAACTGCGACACCTCGCCAATAAATAATCACAAAATACGAATAGGTAACAGAAAATCGAATCAAATAATTGAAATTTACGTGAGAAAGAAATTGTCAAGTCTCGCTTTTAGTTTCTGAGCTATGCTCTCAATCTTCGTAGTTGTAGCTTCGTATGATGTCAACGGTTTTAACAATTAAATTTAATCCGTTTGACGTGCATCATGGCGAACACTATAAACAACTCGTAACTATTTATAATTCCCCTTTTATAGGTGTTAAGACATCTCGAGTTAAATACAGCAGATTCGAGGTTTCCGAGAACAGATTATTTCCATCTGACTGAAGCGCTCCCGTTTATTTTCAGTTAGTGTATTCCAGATGTCTTTTCCCTAACTCTGCTATATGTTATTGCCTTACTTCTCCAAACCATTAGTGATATTTGAGACAACTTCAAGGTAACATTTCAACGTCAACTAAACAACTTCATCAGGGCGCCTACAAGAGTAGTAGACTAATACAGCATTCTTAAGATAAAAACAAAATCATGCTACATACAGACAGAAATGCTTGAAGAGTGAATAAAAATGATAAATAATAAACCTAATACGTGGATAAAAATCCTCACACTCTACATAGACCTGAAGTATTGCTCTTTTAGTTTTCAATAACTGTTTTAACAATAGTTCGATGTGACGCATTTATACGTCAGTAACAGTGAAAATGTTAATATGAAGTATTTTAATAAGTTTAGTACACAATGTTTCTTTAAAAATTCTACCTAACTCCAGTAAAAACCAGTGTAATGATAAATCCATTGAGGCATTATATTTTAATGGACTCGGCCATGGTCCCTTATTCACCTTCAAATTACGTTTTGAACGCACGTTTAGCGTAAAAATTCCCCACATTCAGATAATCGGGTTCTGAGTTTGCCGCTGAAAACCGTCTCATTAAAGTTTGATGACATATATAGCATGCAACATGCAACTCCCTTGACGAAACAATTATTCTATCAGCACACGCGTAACAGATTAAAGACTCAATCAATCACTTCCTGCAATGGAAAATTATAGCATAAATTTGCTTATAGGACTTAAACGTGTCTATTTCTTTTACTTCTTCCAGTCTTGTCACGCGAGTCATGGAAAAGGCGCCGCGACTTTGATTCTATGTTAAGCTGTAGGTCCTACCAACTACAAAACTTCTCTGAACCATTGTTAGGCAATAGCCTGAGCAGTACAATTTATCTACCTGAACCTGCTCAGAAAGATATGCAGTGGTCTGGACGAGTCCACTATCGAAATATTGTCATTTGAAGGGGTGATGTTTCATTCGTACGCCAGTCTTCAAGAGATCCAAATCGCGCCAACTAAGGTATACGGTTACGGCTGTCATGACTGGCGGGAGGAAAAGATGGCGGCTTGTCTCTCTGAATTCAACTCCCACTTCTGAATTCCCTTTTCTTCACACGAGTTTCCCCAGCGTGACTAAGAAAAAATGTACTGCTCACGGATTTTTCAATATTCCAATAAATAATGCACAAATCATTAAATAAAAAATAACAGTATTAACTGACTTTAGACAACTTTAAATAAAATGGTCTTCATCGCCTATGTGCATGGTTACAACGCCTAGAAATATTTTATTTATATGCGGTATGCAGATTACCTGCGAATAAGATCATTTAATAAAAATTTAATACTAACGATTTCTGTTAAAATATTTACTGGTAGATAGTATGATAGAAGAATATAGAAGAAGTGGTTTGAAGAAGTCACGAGGCTGCCTCACACGATATACTTAGAGGACGAGCAGAAAAAGATGGAGCCGGTACAGAACAGAAATGGTCTAACCATGAAAGTAGATTATGTCTGCTGTATACTGATAGATAATATCGGGCAAAAGCTGTAGTTAAACAGACGCTCGGATTGAAATGAAAGTAGAGTCGATGGATGTTCTTGTAGTAGAATTTGAAAACATACTGGCACATTTCACTTCTTTGTATTAATCATGCTATTAGTCAGGCACAGAAAATAGTGAATCTTGAAAAAATTAATCCATATAAAAATTAAAATAAAGCCAGAGGAATCTAAAAAATTGCCATACAGAGATTGTAAAAATAATGCATTATGAATCTAACAAATATCCGTTGATAAACTAAGGTCTTGGGGCAATGGTAATAGAATTGATGTTTCATAATTAGGTTGTAAATAAAATAGCTCTTTCTATCGTAAGATCCTGAAACTGAACTTGAGGCCCTGAAGGAACCATCAGTACTGGCAGTCATCGGTTGTGATTTGTGTAAGGAATACGTTTTGGCACCTGAAAAGGACTTTATAATTAAGCCACTAGCTTGTTCATATCCGAAATTCAATCCTTTTGGTATATTATATTTATATGGTTTTTTATTACGGGTAGCACATCTGTTCTGTTAATGAAATTTCAATTTCGGCATGAAGGCTAAACGGTACTTTCACTTTTTGAACTGACGTTTGAACAAAATATTTCCAAGGACATTTCATGGAAAACTTACTTTAGTCTACTGTCACATGAAAGTTCGATCAATTGGTTCTCCACTTCGTTTTCAGAGACACACTCATAACATCCATCGAAAATGGATTCCAATCCACTCGCGCTCTATTCTGGGGAAAATATGACTGGAATGCCTTATGTAGCTGTTCTCCTACGCATTCAATGTCTTCCAATTTCACCGAAGTATCTTCCTCTAAAATGCTCCGTGACCCAACTGAAAATGTTTGGCGACCCATATTTGAGTCGCGACCCATCAGTTGAAAAACATTATGATCTTGTTATCTACGTTTGTAGGATTTTAATAATAATTTATAGATAAGATATGTTGTGCATTCTACTATATCTGTAGACAGCCTACAGTGGTAAAAGTGTTTAGAATAAAAAAAATTATTAACAAATTATCAGGTTAAATAATATTTTAGTACAGTATTATTAGGCACTATAACAAAATTTTAACCTATACTATAGTAGGGAATGACCTGGATTTCAACAATAAGCGGGTCTTTTTTGCCCGAAGGGTAATGTTACAGCATTCTCCCATATGAAACTAGGGGGAGACAGTGACTTTGATTTGATCTATAAAAATTAAAAGTATAAAATATTAAGCAGCGGAATTCATAAAGCATAGAGCTACGTAGATATACTGTCTGTCTAGAGTAATGAATAATAATATGGCTTCCAAATCGTAACAATTAAATATAACTAGCTGACAAATGTATTATAGTAACTATTATTTTTCCAATCATGCTTGTGAAATTTTATAAGTTCAATTCACACTTAATAAATTCCACACATTGTGCATCTAACATAAATTTCAAAAGCACTCGTTTAGTTACGGTACCTATGATGTCAGTGTTCCTTCTAGTCAGAGATGGCAGTCTGAGATTCAGTGAATGGCATTTGTTTAATTCGATTTAGGCAAAAACTGATAACACAATTGCTTATCAAAAGCATTGTTAAAAACGACGTACATTTTCTGTCTGAAACAATGTTAGCACTTATAAATTACAGAACGAAGTTTAAAACATATCCAAAAATAATACCGGTAAATATTTCTTATGCTATTAATATCCGAGCCTTTGAAAAAATGTCCCTGTATTACACAACGTCCTTTGATATGTTTCTGGGATTTCTTTCCTCTGAAGAAGAGGTAAGATGAGTGACCTGGGAGCTGAAAATCAAGGTGCCTAAGACGGACAACCATATCATTCTTATTAGCCGATTATCTTGAAATCTGAGACCCTCAAACTTCAGAAACCGTAGGTTGAAACACAACAAATTATTACTACTTCCTTTATCTATGATATCTCACTGCAGATCCTCATTCTTTAACGGTTCACCTAGGTTGAGCTTTGGGACTTAGCACGTGGCTCGCCTGGTTTGCTTGCGCAAAATATAGTAATGTTTTGTTATTATTATATGAAAGTTTCAAGTTTATCTCAGTTTTCTCTCAAAGTCTTATAAAATTTTCAAGGAATACTGATGCTATCCAGACGATTCGCCCTAGCTCAAGACTTTGAATTAATTAACTTTCAAAGCATGACGGAAATCATTAGAAATCATCATCTACATTTTGGCCTGTTCTGACCTCTCATGGAAACTGACCTAGACATCTCTTTCTCGTTTGTCTTGTGGTATGTAAGTTTTTTTTTTATGCGGTAATCAGGCATTCATTGGATGTGGTTGCAGTACTTGTATCGATATTCTTCTGTTTTCTGATTTAGACCAAATACTTTTGATTCTTGTCGAATAATGCTTTGTTCATTCGTTTTTATTCTGAGAGTTGCCTGAGAAATCGCATTTCTGAGACCTCATTTTTACATTTCTGTTTTTTGTTAGAATCATACATGAGAGATAGCGCTGCTAAAACTTTTTCAATATAGTTTCTTTCCTAGTTTTATTTAAAAGAACCCTTATTAAAGTTCCACATAATGCTATTAATAGACTAATTTCTTTTATAGGTCTAGATCTCTTGTTTACATACCGAGTCAAGGTAATTAAAATCGCTAACTTGACCTATATTAGAATTGTTAAGGGCTATTTTGGTTTTCAGTAAGTTTTTATCCTGGAAAGCTATATTCTGAGGGTATATTTTGTATTTTTGGAGAAATTTATGGCCCATAACAGCCTGATCATCAGCAAACAAAGGAGATGTTAAATTCATGTTATACATTTCGGTAAAACTTTCCAGGTATTCTTGTATGTCCCAGTCTAGATGCAAGTTAAATGAGATAGGTGATAATGGGCACGTTTGTTAAAATAGTATTTTGCTTCTCTTTTCGGGGGTTTCAATAACTAGCTCAGTTTCTGCATAGAGACTTTGAATAGTTCCAATTGAATGATGCGGAAATAATTTTTCTTCTTTTAATATTTTCTACAAGATATCCCTTACAAAATTCACTTTTCACTTTATCAAATGCTTTCTCGTGTTCTAATAGTGTGAAATCATTTCCTGAAGCTTTATTAACTTATAAGTTCATATAAGTACAGTCATAAATTGCACAATTGCAAATTGTTTGATGGAACAAGTAGCACGAATATATGATTAATAAGATAAGTACCCATATACAATACTGCAAATTACTGTTGCACAAAAGCAGGTATTTTATAGTTTTATAATCTGTTTTCGAGTTCCACATCCATGTAAGTGAAAACAAAAAAACATTCCGTGAATGTCAACACGCATCACTGCATATACAACAGAACTAACAACTAGTGTGGAATCAATATTATTCAAGCTGATAAAAACGTACACTAGCAGGAATGACTTATTTTTTTCTATTCTGTGTGTGTTTGAAATATTGACACGAATGGGCGGAGTCATTATGTGACACATGCAACAGTGTTTCCACACCAAATTTTGTTTATAACAACATGGGACTATGTACTATGAATCCTCAAATCCGACTCTTCAATCAGACGTGGGCCTACGTTTGAGCTCTAATACATTCAACCACGGCAGTGATTCAACTAAATGTTAAACCTCTGATATTCAGAAAAATGCTTACATTTTACCTTTGTCAAAAAACCAAAACCCTCAATCATTGTCTATGTGAATATGTATCGCTGAAATTAATGTAGTTTTACGACGCCTAAAATGCCTGTTCTACTATTATTGAAGTTTGTCTTCTATTCTTCCCAGAAGTTCAAATTTAGACTTATTTGCCAATTTCATTCTTATTTAAAACTTCTTAAAAGAATGAGTGCTAGTTTTCGCATATAGCGAAAATTTTACTAACCAAAAAAATCTTACAATATTCTTGGTTGACAATGATGATTTTAAATGTCATAAAAATATATATATCAATACTTCAAGTACGTTATGCTGATGTTAATTAGTACCCGCCTCTACTTTGAATGAACCTAATTACAAGAGATAATGAACCACAATGTACAACTTGTAATTCTCCACTGTCAGTGTCACATATGCTTACAGAATGCCGCCGTTTTGATCACATCAGGAAAAATTACAAGATACCAAACAACTTACAAGTTCTCAATAATGTAAAAATGTTCAGAAACGTTATATTATATTTAAAAGATATCCATGTTTATAGTAAAATTTAAATGTTATATCTTCTTTTGTAAAACTATGACATTATCATTGTTCTAATATTTATTACTGGTTAATATATGTAATGTAATTTGTAATGTTATTATATGTACAGTCGCGATTAGACTCCCATGAATCAAAGCGAGAAAAAATAAATCATTTAACAAATATATATAATAGTTTGTATTATAAAAAAATCCCTTTAGGCAGGCCTACAGGCTGAGGTAGATTTCAAAGTGCTTTTGGTTTAATTTATTATCGCTGCGCAGCACTCTTCTTTTTTAGCCTTGGCATGGCAAACCTGCAGTAAAGAGGAAGAGCCTACAATCATTTATTTTGACAACAAGAATAGGATATAATATTCTGGGAGGCCGTGCGCAAGATCAACTATGAATAAAATTAGCAAAGCCGCTAAACAAGACAAAATTATGATATTATAATAATTCTTTTAAGTGTTATTATTTTCAAACATTAAAATCTCGCGTCATATGAGAGCTATAAAGAAACTATTTATTTATTTGTAGAGTACTCATCAAGAGCTTTTCAACGATACCCCACAAGACGTGGTTTCAAAAGTTTCTAATTTTCATCCCCCACCCCCACCCCCACCCTCACTCGAACCCCCGAATCGTTGGTGTCACTGTGAACTCCGTAGCGAGTACTCTAATTTATTCAAACAAAGTTTCCCTCTATACTTCATAGGGGCCGAGATATACATTTTTAAAAATTTCAACCCCCTCCCCCGACCACCCCCTTGGGCCAATTTTGCTCATTAACGAACTTGTCCGAACTATTGGGCCTAGAAATAACATATTAAAATTTGGTTCAAATATCTTCAAAATTACGGCCGCTATCGTGTAAAGATATAAATATATATATATAAATATGTATATAAATATATATATAAATATCACAGAATTTTTTTTTGAACGGGCGGTGGTTTCGTACTTAGGGGAGCATGAAACGTAAAGATATGAAAGAATTTTTCGAAAATCATGAAGTGGTATCCATTGCAATAGGTAGATTTTTCTTCGAAATCTACCTAAAAATATAATAGTTTCGACGAACTCGTATTTTTGGTAACGTTATGCAGCTTAATAGCATGGGTAATATTACTTTCAACCTATACGTACTAAATCAGCTACCTTTCACATGGAAGTGATTGAGTTATCTTGAGTGATCAAAACGCATATCCTGATACGTAATTAAAGTAGTATTAGATTAATAGAAGTGTGCCTGACGTCAGCTATATTAGCGCAAACAAGAAGTGGTTGAATTACATAAATCTTATTCCTATAGTTTGAGCAACTTCTAGCCTATGTAATATGTCCTTCCTATAATGTATGATTTTTTTAGGATGCGAAGACTGTAAATTAGTAAAAAATACAATTTTAAGAAGTTGCTTAGGCCTACTTATGTTTGAATTATGTAATCTTGGAGTTTTAGGAGCAATTGGAAATATTTTTTTCTTGATATTTCAATTTGAAAATCTCACAAAAAGATGTTGTGAATATTTAATCCCAAAACAGATACAAAACCAACTCTTTCTAATGAGTTGCTATTCATGTTAAAATTTATATTAGGCCGCTGTGGTCGAATCCAACTCTTTTTAAGACATGAGCCTGATTTTTACTTAGACATATCGAAGGCCAATGTTATATTTTTGAAACTGAGGTGTTCCTCCCTATTGTTATTAGTTATTACTAACTTAATATGATCGAAAAATCACTTTATTTTCACAAATGCTAATATTTTAAAAATTGTATTAGCGCATTTCACAAGAAATTAGGGGAAATTGGGATTTAGTTTATCTGAATACGATGAAACTAAATACATAATAATAATACAATAATAATAATAATAATTTGAATATTAATGTACTGAGATTTGCAAAGTTAAAAGATATTGTAATTAGGCTATACAAATTTACACTTTAATTGGAATGGTTCAGTCACATTAGTTTGCATTTGATCACTTCTGTATTTGTATTATCAAGGTACGTAGAGTAATGACCAAATCAATCATATATTTTAAAATAATAAAATATTTTAAGTTTTTATTTATAAAATTAGTAATTTTGAATGTTTTACACTACCATTTTAAAATATTTCGTAATGTAAAGAATTAGGGCAACTATTTTTTAAGAGTAAGATTGAAAGCATTATAAAAAAAAGTGGGCATGTGGGCTTATTGGCCGCGGGTTGTTACTTGTGCCACACTCTAATTATCGTATTAGACTGAAATATGCACTCTTTCCTAAAAGAATATTAATTAATTTTCATCATCGAATTATTGTTAATTTACTGTAGAACTAATTTTATTAATTCAGTAAATCCATGTTTCAATATAATCTAAATGATAAAGATTGTCTATACTTCTTCCACCAACACATAACAGCTCCTTGATTTTTTTGGTTATTTCTAGCCATAGGTATCTGGGGAAAAACTTAATAGATCATGTAGGTCTAACTACTGGAGTAGATGGTAAGTAAATTCCCATCCGATGGATTGAACCCGCAATCTCTACAAGGTGAATCTTGACGCTTTAACAAGTTCGCTTTGCCTGTTGTATGTGGAAAATCATAGCATATATTACCAGAAAAAGATTAAATTTCACTACTCAAAGCCCCTATGTCATAGGAGCTCGTTTCTACAACTTGCTTCCGAAAGAATTAAAGGAGCTCACAGGGAACCGTTTTAAAGTTTCATTAAAAGCTTGGCTTATAAAACTTTGCCCTTATTCACTAGATGACATAAAACACCCAGCTGAAAATCAATAAACATGGTGATCAGATTTACCATTTTTGTTTTCAGTCTGGACCTTATTAGACATTGGCTATTTTCTAACTTCATAATAGGTCCTGCTGGAGCTAAAGTGAATGAACCTTATCTTTTAGATATTCTGTATTTTAATTTCTTTGTAACATTAATTGTATGGTATGTATTATTTTTAGGGATGGGTCCTCGATATTTTCGATACCTCGACACTCTCGATACTTGCATGGTATCGGCATCCAACGATACTTCATAAAACTCGCTCGATACTTTTTCGATACTTTTGTAATTCTGCAATTCTGCAATTAAGTGAGAATGCTAGTATTTTTTAACAAAAACTTGTAAGTGGACTGTTAAAAAAAATTATTTTAGTTTTAATGTAAAGTTTAAAAATAATTATAGGCTACTGATGATATTAAATGTTGTCTTATTAAATATGCAGACTTAATTAATTTAGTTGGTATTACACAGTTCTCTCAAATTTTAATTTTTAATGTACCTATTTATTGAAACTGGAAATGTTGAAGGTATCGAGTACTGAAGTATCGAGTATCGAGGAAAAAATCATGTATCGGTATCGAGTATCGAGAAAATCTGGTATCGACCCATCCCTAATTATTTTATAAACATTGACACTGTTCATGTATGTTTTGTACATAGGCCTATTACGAACAATAAAGCACTTCATTCATTCATTCATTCATTCATATCGATTATTTTACATATCTACAGCATACAATATCTAACTGTATATCTACGATCTTGAAACAAAATAGCCCACTGCTTTTATTAGGTCATAAAGAATTTTAAATGTGTATGTAATGAGATACGATTTTGAAACTCAAGTAATTCTGATGCACAGCTTATCTAAAGAACTGTCAGTACTGCGTAACACATCTGCTGTTTGTAGCTATGGCAGTAGCTAATTTTAGTTCTGGTTATATTTTTTCACATGAGATGATTGGGTGTCCACCGCTGTGGCTCAGGGGATGCGTTCCATCCTCTCACGCAGCGGGCCCGGGTTAGATTCCTGGTCGGGACAAGTTACCTAGGTGGGGTTTTTTCTGGGGTTTTTCCTCACCTTTGAGACAAATGTCGGGTAACTTTAGGCCCTTGTGGTCCCCAGATATCATCTGGCCGTCATTATCATCTTCATCCCATCCTCGCCTTGTTTGGAGTGAGTGTGTGTGTGAATGGTGTGTCTCGTCCTATATGTTCGGAGGTGGCCACGGCATTGGGCTGATCACTCATCCGAGGAGGCCCTCCATGTTCTTGTCTGGTCAAAAAAGTAATCCCTCTCCCGACAGGTCGCGGCCCTGTAAAGGCTAGTTTACACGATGACACTAGGTTTCGTAACCACTTTCATGAAAGTGATTTCGTGAAACTAATTACACACATTTTCTTTCCAATGCAACCGCACATTTCATGTTATTTCTGAAGTTCAAGTAGTTAAAATCCCATATAAACGTTTGAAACACTTATGAATACAGACATTTCACAATTTCCTCACTTCCCCACTTCATTTTACGAAATGGGAACAAGCTAAATAAGCGTATAATCTCAAAATTACTATTATAGTTTCGTGAAAAGTTGGAATCAGCCGAAACTGCGTAGTGTCGTAACCACCGCCGTCTCGAGAATTACACGAGTAAACACTAGTGATAGTCGAGACGGCGGTGGTCGTAACTCATTGTCCCCAGTACATCTAGCGCTTGCGCATTCAAGTAAAAAACAGTTGCGAAACTCAGTTACGAAACCTAATTTCGTCGTGTAAACTAACCTTAAGGCCCGGGAGGCTTGGGTCGCTTAAATCCTACAAAGGGAGAGGTGAAACTCCGGTAAAGAGAAAGAAAGATGATTGGGTAACACATCAACCCGCTATTTTAAAACATACATCTGATTTCTTATCATAGCTTTATTTATACAAGTTTTAACTCAAGAAACCATATCGGCATATCCCGTGTTAGGTTCTTTGGTTACACCAGTAGGCCGTGTAACTTTTGATATGCATGTGTGTTCGCTTGTTAAAGTTTCATGATTTGTTTATTAAGTGCCAGTATGGTAGTTTATGAGATTGTGTGGGGACGGGAAAATGTCTGTCCGTCCGTCCCGTCTGTCCGTATGTCTGCACGCGCGATAACTCAAATAGCCTACTGTTCAATCATAGATTTAAATTATGTACAAGTTAATTATTATTTTTTTTTTGCTGCCAACTTATCAGCATTTTATTCTATTTATTATTTTTTCTCTAGTTTTTATTGTTAAGTTTTCATTTTAAGTCATTGCATTACTTCCTATGTTCATTTACTTTCAACATTAGATTTAGCTTATCATGTTGGCTTTGGATATCTTTCTTTTGTCAGTTCCTGTTTCTGTAGTCAACTTGATTCATATTACTATTTAAATAACATTCATTTTCTAGCTTGTAAGCTATTATTCCTATTCACTGTCTCTATTATTCATATTTGATTATTATTTTTTGTATCCAGTCTTCAGGATACACTTCTTGAGCAGTTTATATGCTTTTCATATTCCTCAATTTACTTAGCTTCCTTCTTCATCACTTCAACAATTCCATTTTACTTATACATGAAAAGATTCATGTGTTTCTTTGGTGCTTCAAATTATTGAGATATAATTTGTACATCATCTTTCATTCATTCTATTTGTAAGGATAACATATCCTACAGATTCTACATTTCTTCGTAATATGCTTCAAGTGAGCAATTACTTTCGAGTGCATCAAGATATGTGCTTATCTTTCATTCAACTTATGACTGGCAAAATGGCGTTCTTGTGGTGTTTTGATAATTGCTAAATAGCTGGGACATCACGTCATTTATGCTCATTCTTACAGCAGGTAAAGATTCTGCTAATTTCAATTCATACGAGGACATACTTCACTTCAAGTAAGTTATCAATAGTATTACTAGAAGTGGCTTCAATTCTTCATTCGTCTACGCATTTAAACATCGAGCTTATTGTTGAGAGTTTAGCTATCGTTAAATAGCTTATTCATCAGACTCAATATTCAGTCTCTCATCTTGAAATTTACTTCTACAAGTGTCACACTTCATTGACACATATATATTTTTATTCACAAATGTGATTTTATGTGATTTCAAGACTGATTCTTCAACTCTATTATTTACAAATTTTCATTCAAGCTCATGCGTTAAGATTACTCACATATTACATCTAACATAAACTCTACATAACTGAAGATTGTCAAACATTGTATGGATATATAAATGCTGCATCAAGAAGACTGTTAGCTGAAGACCTTCTATCTTCGTTCTCAAATTTGTCAACCAAGTGAAAGTGTATTTTTTCGTGTGCTTAGCTTAATTAAATGTTATGTCTTATGTTCAAGATTTCATTGAGTGATGTATTTCATTTCCTCCATTATGGAGGTGGTCCTCCGCCAGAGATCTTGTTAATTGTGGTTGGCACGGAAAGTGTTAATCACAATTAAATTTACAATCTCGTGTAGGTTTTAGGGACTTTTACAGTCCGCTATCAAATATAATTATCCCCCTGATCCTACATATGGTCCTGCCGGGCCGGATAGAACTAGTAAGATTGTATTAATAGGCCTAGCCTACATCTAGGATAGAACTAGTAAGACTGTATTAATAGGCCTAGCCTACATCTAGGATATTACCAGCAAGACTGTACTAATAAGTTATTCCTTCATCTGGTCCTTCTGACCATAATCAAACTATTAAGATTGTAATAATACAATAATACTCTTACATCATTCACCCTCTGTGTCACAGACAGACTTGGGTGGCATACAAGAGCCTTCTTGTTTTGCTCACATTCATGTATGCATTATTATTTTATCTCAAGAGATATATATTGATACTTAAGCAATTAAAGATTGACTTAACATTGATTTGTGCTCTGCCATAAGCATTTGAGCCATATGCCATCACTCATTGAAACTTCAAAGTGTACTGTATGATATATATATGTCAATTGTAAACATTGTGACATCATTGTAAGTCACATACACACAACACACTCTGTCAACAGTACATTAACACACAATTCTCTTACACGAACACGATTCTTAACGTTCTTCGCAATTCAATACTCATCTTATTGCAAATAATTGCAATCATTCTCCTCTATCATATATTTCATTGTCTTCTTGACAATAAGTTGTCCAGAAGTTGAATCTCATAGGCGGGCAAAACGGTCCTGTTCTTCTCGCATACTATTTCACTTGCATTGCTTCTTTGTATCCCGGCAAGCGGGCAAATTCCTATATTGTTTTCATTCTTCATATACCTATCTCTGAATCATGGAAGATCAAACAGTAAGACAGGTCGAAGACCTCAAAAGAAAACGCACTCCTCTTAAGGCACAACTTACACGTCAGTGTAATTATATTACTGATCTTAATGAGTCAGGTGAACTCAATCACCAACAATTATTGAAGCGTAAAGACATTCTTGAAAAAACATTTGATAAGTTCATACTAATTCAAGATCAAATAGAAGAATTTCAGCCAACAGATGCTGAAATTAATTACCATGAAGAAGTCGAAAATGACTTTATCGAAGCTATTTCTAAAGTAGAAATATTGATTAAATTTTCTGAGCTGCAGCAAATCAAAACTCAATTGTTCACTCACGTACGAGTAATATCAGACTTTACAGTGACTCGTGAAATCGAGTTACATGCTTTGCTATCTCGTAGAGACGAGGTCAAGCAAACATTTGAGAAATTCAAGTTGGTTCAAACCCAGCTCGAACAACTCCATGCTGCGAATGCTGAGGCCAACTCTCGTGAAGAAGTTGAAACAGCATATTTCAAAACTATCGCTAAGGCAGAGACTTTAATTAAGCTCGCAAAGCTTAGACAATTAAGAGTACAGCTCTTAAATCATATTCAAGTTATAAACGAGCTTATGATCGAGGATCAGGCATCTTACTTTGAAGGCATTAAGAGATGCGCTGAACTCGAACTATCATTTCAGCACTATCAAGCTGAACAGTCTTCAATTGAAGACATTGAATCATTCAATGACAGGCAAATTCAACGCTATGAGCTTGAGGAAGCCTATTACAAAGCACTTACTAGACTTGAAGCTTCCATAAAGGCAAACAAGCAAATATATGACCCAGATCCTATGTCTGCGCCTAGTTCGCAACCAGTGCTGACTGAGCAAAACCACGTTTCTCTTCCAAAGTTACCTGAAATAAAATTACCGACATTTTCAGGCGATCCCACTATGTGGCTAGAGTTTCGTGACACGTTTACATCCTTAATACTGCAGAATCAGTACGTGTCTGAGATGGACAAGTTTCAATATTTAAAGTCATGCTTAACCCCTGAGGTTATGACTATTATACATAATATTCCTGTCAGTGCTGCCACATTTAGCATTGCCTGGCAAACTTTGTTAGAGCGTTTTGACAATGACAGACTCATTGCTAATGCTCATTTAGAGAATTTATTTTCTCCCCCTTCTATTGATAGAAACTCTGCTGATTCGCTCCAGAGATACTTAGATCATTACATAAGTACTGTCCACGCGCTTCAGTCACTGCACATTGATATTGAGCTGACTGATCTTATTATCTCAAAAATAATACTGGATAAGCTTTCTCCAGCTATTATTAGAGATTGGGAATCTTCGCTTAAAGCTGATAAGTTTCCATCACTGAAGGACTTATTCAGTTTCCTTGAGGCCAAAGTTCGAGTCATTCAAATGACTGACTTAGCTATCAAGTCCCAGTCGAATCAATCTCCAGTCAAAAATGTGACTGCGAAATCTAATAATAATTCTAACAACAATCGTAAGTCCACTGAAGCTAAGAAAAAGCCTTCGTGGTCTCAACCTATTTGTATATGTTGTAATCGCCCTCGTGATCATGAATTATTTCTCTGTGAAGCATTCAGAGCTTTCGCTTTGCCCCAAAGATTTGAATTTGTGAAACGCAACAATGTATGTAATGTCTGCCTGAGAATAGGTGGTCATTCACAAGCCTGCTCTTCTTATACTTGTATGAAGTGTCAAGGTAAACATAGCACTTTGCTTCATCCTTCAAACGCTCCCATACCAGTAAACCCATGTGCCATGCTAAGAAGTGGTCCAGCTACTTCAAAGATTCTATACCCTACAGCAACTGTGTTAATAGCAGATGCTAATGGCGAGTACATTGAGGCTACAGCCATTCTTGATTCAGCTACGACTTGTAATTTAATTACAGATAGATTATTTCAACGCCTCAAACTTAAACCAACTCCTCGTAGAGAATATTTGCAAGGAGTAGTGTTTGAAAAGCGCACTCTCTGCAAGGTAGCATCTTTGTCACTGAAATCTAACGTTTCTGATTGGTCGTGCCAAACGAATGCTTTGGTTATTCCATGCATAGCTACTTGTAAGTTTCCTCGTGCTTACATAAATACTGACAATTGGAATATTCCAGCTAACTTGAATTTAGCAGATGCTAAATTTAACCAACCTAAGTACTTAGATTTGCTCATTGGTACAGAGCTTTTTTCACAAATACTGTTATCAGGCAAAATCATGGCTGATAATCTGCCTGGCATACATAATTCAGAACTTGGTTGGTACTTTATGGGTAAAGTCCCTCAACCTGTTACTTCTTCGCAGCATAGTATTCCTATGCAAACTACTGCTTCTAAACATATGAGTGTTTCTAGGCAAATGACTTCTCACAGCAAAGCTAAAGCAGCTATTAGGCGTGAGAAGCCTCATGTCAAGCAAGCTCATTCTAATCCCTTATTTCCTAGTTCTGACTCGTCGATCGATTCAAACTACTCTGCTTTCTTGCACTCAGAATCAGCTGTGGATGATCAATTAGCTAGGTTCTGGGAATTAGAAGCTGTCAATAATTCTGCTCCATTCCATGATGAATCGGAATGTGAGAAACATTTCTCTCAAACTACCACCAGAGATGACTCTGGAAGATATATAGTTAAACTTCCTTTTACTGCTCCGCCTGAAACATTAGGTAGCACAAAGCAACAAGCTTACAAACGGTTTCAGCTCTTAGAAAAAAGACTGTCATCCAACGAATACTTACGTACTGAATATGTCAAGTTCATGCAAGAATATGAGGATTTAGGTCATATGCAACGAGCTGACCACATTACTAATGCTCCTTGTGAATACATTATTCCTCATCACCCAGTAATTAAGCCTAGCAGCACTACTACAAAGATTAGAGTAGTCTGTGATGCCTCAACTAAGTCATCTAATGGAAAATCCTTGAATGACACTTTAGCTATAGGTCACAGTCAGCCTCCTGAACTTCTGCCCTATGTAACTAAGTTTTCACATTTGAAGACATTGCGTATGATAGCATATGTTCTACGATTCATAAATAATTGTAGGCCTGCTAAAATTAAGCTCACAGGTCCTCTTGAACCTAGTGAAATTTCAAATTCACTCTACACTTGTGTGAAAATAATTCAGCAAGTCGAATATCATGATGAAATCAATGCTTTGATTTCGTCTGATGTCGTTTCTTCATCTAGTAAAATACACTCATTATGCCCATTCATGGATAGTGATGGTATTCTTCGTGTTGGTGGAAGACTGAAGCACTCAGAACTGCCCTTTGATGCGAAGCATCAGATTTTGCTTCCAGCTAAGCATCCTTTCACTAAACATCTCATTCGTTTCACACACTTCAAACTATGTCATGCTGGTTCCCAGCTTATTATAGCTCACTTACGGGAAAGGTTTTGGATACCTTCTGTAAGGAGAACAATTCGCTCTGTGATCAGACAGTGCAATGTCTGTTTCAGATTTCAAGCTCAACCTTTTCAGCAAAAGATGGCTGATTTACCATCTTCTCGTGTATCTCCTATTGCCCCATTCACTAACGTCAGCATTGATTTTGCTGGGCCCTACTCTATTAAATATGAGTAAACCTCTTTATTTTTCAAAGTTTAAATCTACTCTTTTCACATAATCTAATATATTTTAAAATTATTTTCAAGAAAATAATTTTGCGGGCAACTTATGTTCAATCATAGATTTAAATTATGTACAAGTTAATTATTATTTTTTTTTTGCTGCCAACTTATCAGCATTTTATTCTATTTATTATTTTTTCTCTAGTTTTTATTGTTAAGTTTTCATTTTAAGTCATTGCATTACTTCCTATGTTCATTTACTTTCAACATTAGATTTAGCTTATCATGTTGGCTTTGGATATCTTTCTTTTGTCAGTTCCTGTTTCTGTAGTCAACTTGATTCATATTACTATTTAAATAACATTCATTTTCTAGCTTGTAAGCTATTATTCCTATTCACTGTCTCTATTATTCATATTTGATTATTATTTTTTGTATCCAGTCTTCAGGATACACTTCTTGAGCAGTTTATATGCTTTTCATATTCCTCAATTTACTTAGCTTCCTTCTTCATCACTTCAACAATTCCATTTTACTTATACATGAAAAGATTCATGTGTTTCTTTGGTGCTTCAAATTATTGAGATATAATTTGTACATCATCTTTCATTCATTCTATTTGTAAGGATAACATATCCTACAGATTCTACATTTCTTCGTAATATGCTTCAAGTGAGCAATTACTTTCGAGTGCATCAAGATATGTGCTTATCTTTCATTCAACTTATGACTGGCAAAATGGCGTTCTTGTGGTGTTTTGATAATTGCTAAATAGCTGGGACATCACGTCATTTATGCTCATTCTTACAGCAGGTAAAGATTCTGCTAATTTCAATTCATACGAGGACATACTTCACTTCAAGTAAGTTATCAATAGTATTACTAGAAGTGGCTTCAATTCTTCATTCGTCTACGCATTTAAACATCGAGCTTATTGTTGAGAGTTTAGCTATCGTTAAATAGCTTATTCATCAGACTCAATATTCAGTCTCTCATCTTGAAATTTACTTCTACAAGTGTCACACTTCATTGACACATATATATTTTTATTCACAAATGTGATTTTATGTGATTTCAAGACTGATTCTTCAACTCTATTATTTACAAATTTTCATTCAAGCTCATGCGTTAAGATTACTCACATATTACATCTAACATAAACTCTACATAACTGAAGATTGTCAAACATTGTATGGATATATAAATGCTGCATCAAGAAGACTGTTAGCTGAAGACCTTCTATCTTCGTTCTCAAATTTGTCAACCAAGTGAAAGTGTATTTTTTCGTGTGCTTAGCTTAATTAAATGTTATGTCTTATGTTCAAGATTTCATTGAGTGATGTATTTCATTTCCTCCATTATGGAGGTGGTCCTCCGCCAGAGATCTTGTTAATTGTGGTTGGCACGGAAAGTGTTAATCACAATTAAATTTACAATCTCGTGTAGGTTTTAGGGACTTTTACAGTCCGCTATCAAATATAATTATCCCCCTGATCCTACATATGGTCCTGCCGGGCCGGATAGAACTAGTAAGATTGTATTAATAGGCCTAGCCTACATCTAGGATAGAACTAGTAAGACTGTATTAATAGGCCTAGCCTACATCTAGGATATTACCAGCAAGACTGTACTAATAAGTTATTCCTTCATCTGGTCCTTCTGACCATAATCAAACTATTAAGATTGTAATAATACAATAATACTCTTACATCATTCACCCTCTGTGTCACAGACAGACTTGGGTGGCATACAAGAGCCTTCTTGTTTTGCTCACATTCATGTATGCATTATTATTTTATCTCAAGAGATATATATTGATACTTAAGCAATTAAAGATTGACTTAACATTGATTTGTGCTCTGCCATAAGCATTTGAGCCATATGCCATCACTCATTGAAACTTCAAAGTGTACTGTATGATATATATATGTCAATTGTAAACATTGTGACATCATTGTAAGTCACATACACACAACACACTCTGTCAACAGTACATTAACACACAATTCTCTTACACGAACACGATTCTTAACGTTCTTCGCAATTCAATACTCATCTTATTGCAAATAATTGCAATCATTCTCCTCTATCATATATTTCATTGTCTTCTTGACAATAAGTTGTCCAGAAGTTGAATCTCATAGGCGGGCAAAACGGTCCTGTTCTTCTCGCATACTATTTCACTTGCATTGCTTCTTTGTATCCCGGCAAGCGGGCAAATTCCTATATTGTTTTCATTCTTCATATACCTATCTCTGAATCATGGAAGATCAAACAGTAAGACAGGTCGAAGACCTCAAAAGAAAACGCACTCCTCTTAAGGCACAACTTACACGTCAGTGTAATTATATTACTGATCTTAATGAGTCAGGTGAACTCAATCACCAACAATTATTGAAGCGTAAAGACATTCTTGAAAAAACATTTGATAAGTTCATACTAATTCAAGATCAAATAGAAGAATTTCAGCCAACAGATGCTGAAATTAATTACCATGAAGAAGTCGAAAATGACTTTATCGAAGCTATTTCTAAAGTAGAAATATTGATTAAATTTTCTGAGCTGCAGCAAATCAAAACTCAATTGTTCACTCACGTACGAGTAATATCAGACTTTACAGTGACTCGTGAAATCGAGTTACATGCTTTGCTATCTCGTAGAGACGAGGTCAAGCAAACATTTGAGAAATTCAAGTTGGTTCAAACCCAGCTCGAACAACTCCATGCTGCGAATGCTGAGGCCAACTCTCGTGAAGAAGTTGAAACAGCATATTTCAAAACTATCGCTAAGGCAGAGACTTTAATTAAGCTCGCAAAGCTTAGACAATTAAGAGTACAGCTCTTAAATCATATTCAAGTTATAAACGAGCTTATGATCGAGGATCAGGCATCTTACTTTGAAGGCATTAAGAGATGCGCTGAACTCGAACTATCATTTCAGCACTATCAAGCTGAACAGTCTTCAATTGAAGACATTGAATCATTCAATGACAGGCAAATTCAACGCTATGAGCTTGAGGAAGCCTATTACAAAGCACTTACTAGACTTGAAGCTTCCATAAAGGCAAACAAGCAAATATATGACCCAGATCCTATGTCTGCGCCTAGTTCGCAACCAGTGCTGACTGAGCAAAACCACGTTTCTCTTCCAAAGTTACCTGAAATAAAATTACCGACATTTTCAGGCGATCCCACTATGTGGCTAGAGTTTCGTGACACGTTTACATCCTTAATACTGCAGAATCAGTACGTGTCTGAGATGGACAAGTTTCAATATTTAAAGTCATGCTTAACCCCTGAGGTTATGACTATTATACATAATATTCCTGTCAGTGCTGCCACATTTAGCATTGCCTGGCAAACTTTGTTAGAGCGTTTTGACAATGACAGACTCATTGCTAATGCTCATTTAGAGAATTTATTTTCTCCCCCTTCTATTGATAGAAACTCTGCTGATTCGCTCCAGAGATACTTAGATCATTACATAAGTACTGTCCACGCGCTTCAGTCACTGCACATTGATATTGAGCTGACTGATCTTATTATCTCAAAAATAATACTGGATAAGCTTTCTCCAGCTATTATTAGAGATTGGGAATCTTCGCTTAAAGCTGATAAGTTTCCATCACTGAAGGACTTATTCAGTTTCCTTGAGGCCAAAGTTCGAGTCATTCAAATGACTGACTTAGCTATCAAGTCCCAGTCGAATCAATCTCCAGTCAAAAATGTGACTGCGAAATCTAATAATAATTCTAACAACAATCGTAAGTCCACTGAAGCTAAGAAAAAGCCTTCGTGGTCTCAACCTATTTGTATATGTTGTAATCGCCCTCGTGATCATGAATTATTTCTCTGTGAAGCATTCAGAGCTTTCGCTTTGCCCCAAAGATTTGAATTTGTGAAACGCAACAATGTATGTAATGTCTGCCTGAGAATAGGTGGTCATTCACAAGCCTGCTCTTCTTATACTTGTATGAAGTGTCAAGGTAAACATAGCACTTTGCTTCATCCTTCAAACGCTCCCATACCAGTAAACCCATGTGCCATGCTAAGAAGTGGTCCAGCTACTTCAAAGATTCTATACCCTACAGCAACTGTGTTAATAGCAGATGCTAATGGCGAGTACATTGAGGCTACAGCCATTCTTGATTCAGCTACGACTTGTAATTTAATTACAGATAGATTATTTCAACGCCTCAAACTTAAACCAACTCCTCGTAGAGAATATTTGCAAGGAGTAGTGTTTGAAAAGCGCACTCTCTGCAAGGTAGCATCTTTGTCACTGAAATCTAACGTTTCTGATTGGTCGTGCCAAACGAATGCTTTGGTTATTCCATGCATAGCTACTTGTAAGTTTCCTCGTGCTTACATAAATACTGACAATTGGAATATTCCAGCTAACTTGAATTTAGCAGATGCTAAATTTAACCAACCTAAGTACTTAGATTTGCTCATTGGTACAGAGCTTTTTTCACAAATACTGTTATCAGGCAAAATCATGGCTGATAATCTGCCTGGCATACATAATTCAGAACTTGGTTGGTACTTTATGGGTAAAGTCCCTCAACCTGTTACTTCTTCGCAGCATAGTATTCCTATGCAAACTACTGCTTCTAAACATATGAGTGTTTCTAGGCAAATGACTTCTCACAGCAAAGCTAAAGCAGCTATTAGGCGTGAGAAGCCTCATGTCAAGCAAGCTCATTCTAATCCCTTATTTCCTAGTTCTGACTCGTCGATCGATTCAAACTACTCTGCTTTCTTGCACTCAGAATCAGCTGTGGATGATCAATTAGCTAGGTTCTGGGAATTAGAAGCTGTCAATAATTCTGCTCCATTCCATGATGAATCGGAATGTGAGAAACATTTCTCTCAAACTACCACCAGAGATGACTCTGGAAGATATATAGTTAAACTTCCTTTTACTGCTCCGCCTGAAACATTAGGTAGCACAAAGCAACAAGCTTACAAACGGTTTCAGCTCTTAGAAAAAAGACTGTCATCCAACGAATACTTACGTACTGAATATGTCAAGTTCATGCAAGAATATGAGGATTTAGGTCATATGCAACGAGCTGACCACATTACTAATGCTCCTTGTGAATACATTATTCCTCATCACCCAGTAATTAAGCCTAGCAGCACTACTACAAAGATTAGAGTAGTCTGTGATGCCTCAACTAAGTCATCTAATGGAAAATCCTTGAATGACACTTTAGCTATAGGTCACAGTCAGCCTCCTGAACTTCTGCCCTATGTAACTAAGTTTTCACATTTGAAGACATTGCGTATGATAGCATATGTTCTACGATTCATAAATAATTGTAGGCCTGCTAAAATTAAGCTCACAGGTCCTCTTGAACCTAGTGAAATTTCAAATTCACTCTACACTTGTGTGAAAATAATTCAGCAAGTCGAATATCATGATGAAATCAATGCTTTGATTTCGTCTGATGTCGTTTCTTCATCTAGTAAAATACACTCATTATGCCCATTCATGGATAGTGATGGTATTCTTCGTGTTGGTGGAAGACTGAAGCACTCAGAACTGCCCTTTGATGCGAAGCATCAGATTTTGCTTCCAGCTAAGCATCCTTTCACTAAACATCTCATTCGTTTCACACACTTCAAACTATGTCATGCTGGTTCCCAGCTTATTATAGCTCACTTACGGGAAAGGTTTTGGATACCTTCTGTAAGGAGAACAATTCGCTCTGTGATCAGACAGTGCAATGTCTGTTTCAGATTTCAAGCTCAACCTTTTCAGCAAAAGATGGCTGATTTACCATCTTCTCGTGTATCTCCTATTGCCCCATTCACTAACGTCAGCATTGATTTTGCTGGGCCCTACTCTATTAAATATGAGTAAACCTCTTTATTTTTCAAAGTTTAAATCTACTCTTTTCACATAATCTAATATATTTTAAAATTATTTTCAAGAAAATAATTTTGCGGGCAACTTATGTTCAATCATAGATTTAAATTATGTACAAGTTAATTATTATTTTTTTTTTTGCTGCCAACTTATCAGCATTTTATTCTATTTATTATTTTTTCTCTAGTTTTTATTGTTAAGTTTTCATTTTAAGTCATTGCATTACTTCCTATGTTCATTTACTTTCAACATTAGATTTAGCTTATCATGTTGGCTTTGGATATCTTTCTTTTGTCAGTTCCTGTTTCTGTAGTCAACTTGATTCATATTACTATTTAAATAACATTCATTTTCTAGCTTGTAAGCTATTATTCCTATTCACTGTCTCTATTATTCATATTTGATTATTATTTTTTGTATCCAGTCTTCAGGATACACTTCTTGAGCAGTTTATATGCTTTTCATATTCCTCAATTTACTTAGCTTCCTTCTTCATCACTTCAACAATTCCATTTTACTTATACATGAAAAGATTCATGTGTTTCTTTGGTGCTTCAAATTATTGAGATATAATTTGTACATCATCTTTCATTCATTCTATTTGTAAGGATAACATATCCTACAGATTCTACATTTCTTCGTAATATGCTTCAAGTGAGCAATTACTTTCGAGTGCATCAAGATATGTGCTTATCTTTCATTCAACTTATGACTGGCAAAATGGCGTTCTTGTGGTGTTTTGATAATTGCTAAATAGCTGGGACATCACGTCATTTATGCTCATTCTTACAGCAGGTAAAGATTCTGCTAATTTCAATTCATACGAGGACATACTTCACTTCAAGTAAGTTATCAATAGTATTACTAGAAGTGGCTTCAATTCTTCATTCGTCTACGCATTTAAACATCGAGCTTATTGTTGAGAGTTTAGCTATCGTTAAATAGCTTATTCATCAGACTCAATATTCAGTCTCTCATCTTGAAATTTACTTCTACAAGTGTCACACTTCATTGACACATATATATTTTTATTCACAAATGTGATTTTATGTGATTTCAAGACTGATTCTTCAACTCTATTATTTACAAATTTTCATTCAAGCTCATGCGTTAAGATTACTCACATATTACATCTAACATAAACTCTACATAACTGAAGATTGTCAAACATTGTATGGATATATAAATGCTGCATCAAGAAGACTGTTAGCTGAAGACCTTCTATCTTCGTTCTCAAATTTGTCAACCAAGTGAAAGTGTATTTTTTCGTGTGCTTAGCTTAATTAAATGTTATGTCTTATGTTCAAGATTTCATTGAGTGATGTATTTCATTTCCTCCATTATGGAGGTGGTCCTCCGCCAGAGATCTTGTTAATTGTGGTTGGCACGGAAAGTGTTAATCACAATTAAATTTACAATCTCGTGTAGGTTTTAGGGACTTTTACAGTCCGCTATCAAATATAATTATCCCCCTGATCCTACATATGGTCCTGCCGGGCCGGATAGAACTAGTAAGATTGTATTAATAGGCCTAGCCTACATCTAGGATAGAACTAGTAAGACTGTATTAATAGGCCTAGCCTACATCTAGGATATTACCAGCAAGACTGTACTAATAAGTTATTCCTTCATCTGGTCCTTCTGACCATAATCAAACTATTAAGATTGTAATAATACAATAATACTCTTACATCATTCACCCTCTGTGTCACAGACAGACTTGGGTGGCATACAAGAGCCTTCTTGTTTTGCTCACATTCATGTATGCATTATTATTTTATCTCAAGAGATATATATTGATACTTAAGCAATTAAAGATTGACTTAACATTGATTTGTGCTCTGCCATAAGCATTTGAGCCATATGCCATCACTCATTGAAACTTCAAAGTGTACTGTATGATATATATATGTCAATTGTAAACATTGTGACATCATTGTAAGTCACATACACACAACACACTCTGTCAACAGTACATTAACACACAATTCTCTTACACGAACACGATTCTTAACGTTCTTCGCAATTCAATACTCATCTTATTGCAAATAATTGCAATCATTCTCCTCTATCATATATTTCATTGTCTTCTTGACAATAAGTTGTCCAGAAGTTGAATCTCATAGGCGGGCAAAACGGTCCTGTTCTTCTCGCATACTATTTCACTTGCATTGCTTCTTTGTATCCCGGCAAGCGGGCAAATTCCTATATTGTTTTCATTCTTCATATACCTATCTCTGAATCATGGAAGATCAAACAGTAAGACAGGTCGAAGACCTCAAAAGAAAACGCACTCCTCTTAAGGCACAACTTACACGTCAGTGTAATTATATTACTGATCTTAATGAGTCAGGTGAACTCAATCACCAACAATTATTGAAGCGTAAAGACATTCTTGAAAAAACATTTGATAAGTTCATACTAATTCAAGATCAAATAGAAGAATTTCAGCCAACAGATGCTGAAATTAATTACCATGAAGAAGTCGAAAATGACTTTATCGAAGCTATTTCTAAAGTAGAAATATTGATTAAATTTTCTGAGCTGCAGCAAATCAAAACTCAATTGTTCACTCACGTACGAGTAATATCAGACTTTACAGTGACTCGTGAAATCGAGTTACATGCTTTGCTATCTCGTAGAGACGAGGTCAAGCAAACATTTGAGAAATTCAAGTTGGTTCAAACCCAGCTCGAACAACTCCATGCTGCGAATGCTGAGGCCAACTCTCGTGAAGAAGTTGAAACAGCATATTTCAAAACTATCGCTAAGGCAGAGACTTTAATTAAGCTCGCAAAGCTTAGACAATTAAGAGTACAGCTCTTAAATCATATTCAAGTTATAAACGAGCTTATGATCGAGGATCAGGCATCTTACTTTGAAGGCATTAAGAGATGCGCTGAACTCGAACTATCATTTCAGCACTATCAAGCTGAACAGTCTTCAATTGAAGACATTGAATCATTCAATGACAGGCAAATTCAACGCTATGAGCTTGAGGAAGCCTATTACAAAGCACTTACTAGACTTGAAGCTTCCATAAAGGCAAACAAGCAAATATATGACCCAGATCCTATGTCTGCGCCTAGTTCGCAACCAGTGCTGACTGAGCAAAACCACGTTTCTCTTCCAAAGTTACCTGAAATAAAATTACCGACATTTTCAGGCGATCCCACTATGTGGCTAGAGTTTCGTGACACGTTTACATCCTTAATACTGCAGAATCAGTACGTGTCTGAGATGGACAAGTTTCAATATTTAAAGTCATGCTTAACCCCTGAGGTTATGACTATTATACATAATATTCCTGTCAGTGCTGCCACATTTAGCATTGCCTGGCAAACTTTGTTAGAGCGTTTTGACAATGACAGACTCATTGCTAATGCTCATTTAGAGAATTTATTTTCTCCCCCTTCTATTGATAGAAACTCTGCTGATTCGCTCCAGAGATACTTAGATCATTACATAAGTACTGTCCACGCGCTTCAGTCACTGCACATTGATATTGAGCTGACTGATCTTATTATCTCAAAAATAATACTGGATAAGCTTTCTCCAGCTATTATTAGAGATTGGGAATCTTCGCTTAAAGCTGATAAGTTTCCATCACTGAAGGACTTATTCAGTTTCCTTGAGGCCAAAGTTCGAGTCATTCAAATGACTGACTTAGCTATCAAGTCCCAGTCGAATCAATCTCCAGTCAAAAATGTGACTGCGAAATCTAATAATAATTCTAACAACAATCGTAAGTCCACTGAAGCTAAGAAAAAGCCTTCGTGGTCTCAACCTATTTGTATATGTTGTAATCGCCCTCGTGATCATGAATTATTTCTCTGTGAAGCATTCAGAGCTTTCGCTTTGCCCCAAAGATTTGAATTTGTGAAACGCAACAATGTATGTAATGTCTGCCTGAGAATAGGTGGTCATTCACAAGCCTGCTCTTCTTATACTTGTATGAAGTGTCAAGGTAAACATAGCACTTTGCTTCATCCTTCAAACGCTCCCATACCAGTAAACCCATGTGCCATGCTAAGAAGTGGTCCAGCTACTTCAAAGATTCTATACCCTACAGCAACTGTGTTAATAGCAGATGCTAATGGCGAGTACATTGAGGCTACAGCCATTCTTGATTCAGCTACGACTTGTAATTTAATTACAGATAGATTATTTCAACGCCTCAAACTTAAACCAACTCCTCGTAGAGAATATTTGCAAGGAGTAGTGTTTGAAAAGCGCACTCTCTGCAAGGTAGCATCTTTGTCACTGAAATCTAACGTTTCTGATTGGTCGTGCCAAACGAATGCTTTGGTTATTCCATGCATAGCTACTTGTAAGTTTCCTCGTGCTTACATAAATACTGACAATTGGAATATTCCAGCTAACTTGAATTTAGCAGATGCTAAATTTAACCAACCTAAGTACTTAGATTTGCTCATTGGTACAGAGCTTTTTTCACAAATACTGTTATCAGGCAAAATCATGGCTGATAATCTGCCTGGCATACATAATTCAGAACTTGGTTGGTACTTTATGGGTAAAGTCCCTCAACCTGTTACTTCTTCGCAGCATAGTATTCCTATGCAAACTACTGCTTCTAAACATATGAGTGTTTCTAGGCAAATGACTTCTCACAGCAAAGCTAAAGCAGCTATTAGGCGTGAGAAGCCTCATGTCAAGCAAGCTCATTCTAATCCCTTATTTCCTAGTTCTGACTCGTCGATCGATTCAAACTACTCTGCTTTCTTGCACTCAGAATCAGCTGTGGATGATCAATTAGCTAGGTTCTGGGAATTAGAAGCTGTCAATAATTCTGCTCCATTCCATGATGAATCGGAATGTGAGAAACATTTCTCTCAAACTACCACCAGAGATGACTCTGGAAGATATATAGTTAAACTTCCTTTTACTGCTCCGCCTGAAACATTAGGTAGCACAAAGCAACAAGCTTACAAACGGTTTCAGCTCTTAGAAAAAAGACTGTCATCCAACGAATACTTACGTACTGAATATGTCAAGTTCATGCAAGAATATGAGGATTTAGGTCATATGCAACGAGCTGACCACATTACTAATGCTCCTTGTGAATACATTATTCCTCATCACCCAGTAATTAAGCCTAGCAGCACTACTACAAAGATTAGAGTAGTCTGTGATGCCTCAACTAAGTCATCTAATGGAAAATCCTTGAATGACACTTTAGCTATAGGTCACAGTCAGCCTCCTGAACTTCTGCCCTATGTAACTAAGTTTTCACATTTGAAGACATTGCGTATGATAGCATATGTTCTACGATTCATAAATAATTGTAGGCCTGCTAAAATTAAGCTCACAGGTCCTCTTGAACCTAGTGAAATTTCAAATTCACTCTACACTTGTGTGAAAATAATTCAGCAAGTCGAATATCATGATGAAATCAATGCTTTGATTTCGTCTGATGTCGTTTCTTCATCTAGTAAAATACACTCATTATGCCCATTCATGGATAGTGATGGTATTCTTCGTGTTGGTGGAAGACTGAAGCACTCAGAACTGCCCTTTGATGCGAAGCATCAGATTTTGCTTCCAGCTAAGCATCCTTTCACTAAACATCTCATTCGTTTCACACACTTCAAACTATGTCATGCTGGTTCCCAGCTTATTATAGCTCACTTACGGGAAAGGTTTTGGATACCTTCTGTAAGGAGAACAATTCGCTCTGTGATCAGACAGTGCAATGTCTGTTTCAGATTTCAAGCTCAACCTTTTCAGCAAAAGATGGCTGATTTACCATCTTCTCGTGTATCTCCTATTGCCCCATTCACTAACGTCAGCATTGATTTTGCTGGGCCCTACTCTATTAAATATGAGTAAACCTCTTTATTTTTCAAAGTTTAAATCTACTCTTTTCACATAATCTAATATATTTTAAAATTATTTTCAAGAAAATAATTTTGCGGGCAACTTATGTTCAATCATAGATTTAAATTATGTACAAGTTAATTATTATTTTTTTTTTGCTGCCAACTTATCAGCATTTTATTCTATTTATTATTTTTTCTCTAGTTTTTATTGTTAAGTTTTCATTTTAAGTCATTGCATTACTTCCTATGTTCATTTACTTTCAACATTAGATTTAGCTTATCATGTTGGCTTTGGATATCTTTCTTTTGTCAGTTCCTGTTTCTGTAGTCAACTTGATTCATATTACTATTTAAATAACATTCATTTTCTAGCTTGTAAGCTATTATTCCTATTCACTGTCTCTATTATTCATATTTGATTATTATTTTTTGTATCCAGTCTTCAGGATACACTTCTTGAGCAGTTTATATGCTTTTCATATTCCTCAATTTACTTAGCTTCCTTCTTCATCACTTCAACAATTCCATTTTACTTATACATGAAAAGATTCATGTGTTTCTTTGGTGCTTCAAATTATTGAGATATAATTTGTACATCATCTTTCATTCATTCTATTTGTAAGGATAACATATCCTACAGATTCTACATTTCTTCGTAATATGCTTCAAGTGAGCAATTACTTTCGAGTGCATCAAGATATGTGCTTATCTTTCATTCAACTTATGACTGGCAAAATGGCGTTCTTGTGGTGTTTTGATAATTGCTAAATAGCTGGGACATCACGTCATTTATGCTCATTCTTACAGCAGGTAAAGATTCTGCTAATTTCAATTCATACGAGGACATACTTCACTTCAAGTAAGTTATCAATAGTATTACTAGAAGTGGCTTCAATTCTTCATTCGTCTACGCATTTAAACATCGAGCTTATTGTTGAGAGTTTAGCTATCGTTAAATAGCTTATTCATCAGACTCAATATTCAGTCTCTCATCTTGAAATTTACTTCTACAAGTGTCACACTTCATTGACACATATATATTTTTATTCACAAATGTGATTTTATGTGATTTCAAGACTGATTCTTCAACTCTATTATTTACAAATTTTCATTCAAGCTCATGCGTTAAGATTACTCACATATTACATCTAACATAAACTCTACATAACTGAAGATTGTCAAACATTGTATGGATATATAAATGCTGCATCAAGAAGACTGTTAGCTGAAGACCTTCTATCTTCGTTCTCAAATTTGTCAACCAAGTGAAAGTGTATTTTTTCGTGTGCTTAGCTTAATTAAATGTTATGTCTTATGTTCAAGATTTCATTGAGTGATGTATTTCATTTCCTCCATTATGGAGGTGGTCCTCCGCCAGAGATCTTGTTAATTGTGGTTGGCACGGAAAGTGTTAATCACAATTAAATTTACAGTCTCGTGTAGGTTTTAGGGACTTTTACAGTCCGCTATCAAATATAATAAGCCCCCTGATCCTACACCTACGCTTTATCGGATTTTCATGAAACCTGGTATAAACGTTTATAATGTCCATGGGAAGAAGCCTATTGATATTGGACCAAATCGGGGTACCGGAGTAAAACCTAATTTAGTGTCTATTTTAAAGGCGCGATAACTCAAATACGCATTATCGGATTTTCATTACACCAGTAGGCCGTGTAACTTTTGATATGCATGTGTGTTCGCTTGTTAAAGTTTCATGATTTGTTTATTAAGTGGCAGTATGGTAGTTTATGAGATTGTGTGGGGACGGGAAAATGTCTGTCCGTCCGTCTGTACGTGTGTCTGCACGCGCGATAACTCAAATACGCTTTATCGGATTTTCATGAAACCTGGTATAAGCGTTTATAATGTCCATGGGATGAAGCCTATTGATATTGGACCAAATCGGGATACCAGAGTAAAACCTAATTTAGTGTCTATTTTAAAGGCGCGATAACTCAAATATGCATTATCGGATTTTCATGGAATTCGGTATACGCATTTATACGTGATTATTAAAGACTGTTTCATCTCAAAATCTTAAACATTTTACTGAGGTATCTATGAGGAAAACTGTTAAAATACAAGTTATTGAAATTAGAGATAAATCTAATGTGTGAAAAGGAATTAAAATTATCTCGCTGGATAAACCCGTACCTGCTCTTTGTTTCTTTGATTATTCTTCCTGTATTGAAGTAGAAACATGGGGTTTTTTCATGGAGTATCAAGATAACACTTGAAATGCGAAAGAAAATGCGTCGAATTAAAGAGCAAAATAAGCGCGCTCACAATTTAAAATCCTCTTCTCATAAAACAATGGCCATATGGTGAAAGTTCAACCATAGTTATGAATAGGGTGCGGATATCTATGACATGTCATATTTTTCCCCCTTTGCTTTATTTCAGGTTTCCGACTAATTTAAACCCGATTCCAAGCATCCTGGTGAAAATGGAACAGCTTTTATTGTGCATATAACTGCATATTTAAGAAGTGTTCAACTATTGTAGCATATTTAGTGTGAATATGCTTATTTAGGTCATATTTTTTGCATATTTGTGTGCATATAAAAAAATTTGAAGTTTCATACCATATTTTATAAATTTTGCATTATATTGATACTTTTTGAGAATTTGCAAATATTTAAAAAAATTTAGGCTACATTATATTTTAATAAAGTGAATTGCAATGAAACTTAAACAAAATATACACAATGTGTATTTGTAAAGTCATATTTTAAATTTTATTGGTCATATTTTAATGTTTTTTAGGTCATAAATGCATGAATATATCCTATTTTTTAGGTCATAGAAATCCGCCCCCTAGTTATGAATAAGAGAACACCTAACCTTTATAACACTTGAAGATACGTTTTTTAAAAGTTGCCTTCAATGACCCATATGAAATGCAAAACTAACCTAATCATTCCTCATAGGAGGAAGGTTCCATCTGGCGCTGTGAATTGAACTCCGGCTTAGCTCAGTTGGTAGAGCATTGGCGGGAATAGCCAAAGGTCCTGGGTTCAAGTCCCAGTGTCGGAGGAATTTTTCTCCTATAAAATTCTCATAACCTAACTATGTTCGTTAAATGGTCACTCAATTTAGTTTCCATGCTAAGATATCCTAGCAATAGCCACGGTGTTGTAATATACTTTGTATAATGACACACCACTTGATACCATCAGTAATGACCCAAGAGAGACATTAAATATTCACAATGCTCCACATGCCATTGTTACTCGAAACATGGTGTGGTGTGCCGTAACTCTTCGTAATGGAACATACGTTTAGTTGTGGTCACGATGCCGTGAGAATATGAGATAGCGAGTGGTTTCATATTCCGCCTCTAAGGTAAGCTCTTTTCACTTTCAAATGCGTCAAATTTTTGGCACATTGTGTTTAATGCGTCAACATATTTCGTGTTATTGTTTACAGTACTTCAAACTGCTAACATGTGTGTTTCGTGCCAATTTCAAATGTTTCATGCATTCACACTTCATAGGTTCAAAGGAAAAAAGTGATAGGGAATTCTTTGAATCACAGTGATTGCGTTAATGTGTGGAAAATTAGAAACTTAAGGCTAGTTTACATGACGAAATTAGGTTTCGTAACTTAGTTTCGCAACTGTTTTTTACTTGAATGCGCAAGTGCGAGATGTATTGGCGACAATGAGTTACGACACTACTCAGTTTCGGCTGATTCCAACTTTTCACGAAACTATAATAGTAATTTTGAGATTATACGCTTGTTCGCGTTTTGTAAAATGAAGTGAGAAGGTGAGGAAACTGTGAAATGCCTGGATTCTTACGTGTTTCAAACATTTATATGGGATTTCAGCAAATTCAACTTCAGAAATAAAATGAAACGTGCGGTTGTCCTGGAATAAGTTTTGAAGAAATTGGGTGTAATTAGTTTCACGAAATCACTTTCATGAAAGTCGATACGAAACCTAGTGTCATCGTGTAAACTAGCCTTTAGACTTAATCTCAATGTTATATTTTTTCTTTCCTACTACTAAGCAGAAAATCACGTGCAGAAAAGTTGACAAAGGAATTCGTTAATAATCCACTCGTATGACGTTAGGGCTGCTAAATGGCCGGTATCTTACCGGGCAGGCCGTCGGCTAGTCGATGGCCGGTCCGCGAAAAATAATATCCGTGAAAAACCTTTTTTTTTTTTTTTTTGTGGTTGAGAGAATTAGTCATGAAAAGGAAATTTTCGTGTAATTTTCATGGATGTACTCTGTGTTCTCCACGTTTACTTAAAGTGATATCCAGTGTTTTTTTCTAATTTATCCTAGTAATAAAGAGAACATTTAGCATTATGAACAATCTATGGAGCCCTGAAAGAAACAGACTCGGTTGTGAATCTTGTGATGGCAGGACTTTGTGTGCAGTCTATTTAGAAATTGTCATTCATTAAGAATAAATAATGAAACAATTGAAAGTTTTGAAACCAATAAGAAACAGCAAAAAGTAAAATTTTTCAAGGAATAACACTGTAACACATGTAGCTTTGTACTGATTGTACTGTCAAAAATTCTCTGTTTATAGTAAGTAAGATCAATTAGTAATTTTATTGGTAGGCTACTGCTAGTTGCCACTTTCATTAATATATTTATATGTACAAATTTTGCTAAACCTATACATTCGTTGGCGAAACCTACATTTTAGAACGCCCACTACTCCACTTTTTTTTTAACCCTCGTGGTTGCCCGGTATTTTGTCATTTGGAATTTGGCAACCCTATATGACGACGAGCTGGAATATTCTCCTTATTTTCTTTCATTCACGAATGAATGATTTGGACAAGAACTATTCTAAATATTTCTTAATATCCTCTCACAATGGAAGTTAATTTGTTTTAGATATTTTATCCAAATCGCTGATGCCCATAACAATGTAGCCTATGTCTATATAATAGGAGGAAATGTTTGTCTGTGTGTGATGGCCTAGCCAAATCTCTAGCACGCAGAGATCTGAAACGTTGAACATAAGTCACACGGACTGAAAGGTGGCCGAATGCACCTCGAAGACGGATTTTTATTTTTTTATTTCGCTTGCGAGATATGAGTGAAAAACTGGCAAAAACTGAATTTTTTGCGCTATCGAAGCATCAGCTTTCGCTATTACATTTCAATTGTGAAAATTAATTGCAGGTGCCCTTGCTTTTTTGTCATAACTTAGAAATAAGAGCATCGCTGTTTTTTCAACATAATGCATGGAATTGTCGATCGTTTCGGTTCTGTTAGCCCGCTCTGATGGATTCATTTCTTTATAATGTTATGCGACGAAGATATCTGATATTTTATATGTGGACGCAAGATTGAAAATAAATGTAGGTCTAAATAGGAAAGCAATGAACGATTTGGGCGGAATCCACTCTGCAGTTTTTTTTTGGGGGGGGGGGAGGGGCAGGAAACTCGAATCTGAATTTTTCTTTGGCGGCGCTTTCTAATCGTGGAATGCATCCCAAAGTCGGATTTTTAGCTGTTTCATTACTAATTGTTTAGTTTATGAATGATTCACGTGTAACTGTAAATAAATATGTTTTATTATTTTGCTCTTAAATTTTAATAAGCTAGCGATTAAATTGACCGTCGGCGTGGTTTGTGGTTGGCGTCGCTGACCTGAGATCCGTAGGCCCGGGTTCCATCCACGGTACCTCCTCGGATTTTTCTGAGGAAGGGAGGTCTGGAACGGGGTGCACTCAGCCTCGTAATTCAAACTGAGGAACTACTTAATAGAGAACTAGCGGCTGCGTTCATGGAAACCACCATTAAAGGCCGTGCGAGTCGGCATGCTGACCAGATGCCCCAATCCTGCCATCTGTCTATGGTAGATGACGCAACGGTCGGGTGGTAGGCCTAGTCCCTTCAGGGATGTAGCGCCACAGAGTTTAGTTTAGTTTAGTGATTGAATTAATAATCGTGGGCGAAGTCATTAATAAAATATAAAACATGTGACTCACTAATAACACTGGTCTACAAAAAATTTAAAGTTGTCTCTATCTTGAACAAAAATAGTCAATTCCAACTAATCAGAGGTCGAATATGACACCAGAAATGTTTTGTTACCTCTTGGTTCAAAGATATTCATATATATACATGTATGTATGGAACTTCTCCCTTTGGTTCCTTACTATGTAATTATTCACTCTGAGCGTTTCTCTTTTTTTTTGTTTTCGTTTGTAATCTACTTCTGGGGCATCTCTCATGACATTCCAGCAATAGTCTGCAAGCATAGATGAGTTCCACTTGCCCTGATACCTTCTTTCCATTGTTGAAATGTCTTGATGGAAGCGCTCTCCGTGTTTGTCAGTCACAGCGCCACAATTGCTTGGAAAGAAGTCGATATGTGAGTCCAAAAAGTGTATTTTCAACGACATATTACATCCTAGCTCTTGGTATGTCCTCAGAAGTTCATTAACAGCTAATTGTAATTTTCTGTTCTTCGATTTCCCAAGAAATAGTGAACAGCATTTTTAAGGCTTCCCAAGCTGCTTTCTCTTTCCCTTCAATGACCCTATTAAATATTTCATTCTTCAACAGCTCACGAATTTGTGGTCCAACGAAGATTCCCTCTTTGAGCTTTGCATCACTGAGATTTTGGAATTTTGTCTTTCAATACTTGAAAGCTTCTCCTTCTCGATTCATCGCTTTGACTAAATTCTTCATAAGTCCGAGCTTTATGTGTAAAGGTGGCAATACGATTTTATTACGGGAAACTAAGGGAGGGAACTGTATATTCTTTTTCCCAGGTTATATCACTTTCCTTTCAGACCAGTTTTTTCGTATGTAGTGTAATTTCCTGTCGCGACTATCCCATTCGCAATGGAAGCAACAATACTTTGTGTATCCTAACTTATTACTGAGAATTAAGAGCACATAGGTTCTTTAAGCACAACAATGGACATTTATGTAAACAAAATGGCTTGTCTAGAAACAAAATACAGTATGGCATACACAGTGTTGAAAACCTTCATTTGTAAAAAAACATTACCAGATTTGCAAAATTTTCCTCTATCATAAAATGAATTCCTGTTTATCAAGGAAATGAGAGCTAAGTAAACATTTTAAACTTCATATTCGTTTATGTCACATCAAAATGAATGGGAATTAACTATTTTTAACTCGGATAGATTTTTTTGTGGACCAGTGTAATCAATGCTTCACCTAAGGATCTGTAACAATATCCTGAAGTGTTTTTTAGAATTCAAATATCACATGTATATACAGTATGGGTGCGAATTACTTCGATTTTGAAAGTAATGTTTCATGTTTCTATTGCCAAAATAGTCCACCGAGGGTGGATATTGAACTGTTAGACTGGTCTCGTCAATCCCCGGGTTTGAACCCAGTTCAAAATGTGTGGGTCAAGTAAACAAACATGTGCAGGGTAATTGGCCCCTTTTCCCTCTGAGGTGTTCTGATGACTTGTGAGAATTAATACAGAGAGCCCGGTATGCTGTAGATGAGGTTAAAGAATATTTTCAAACACTTATGAATTCCATGCCCAAGTGAATAGAAAGTGTCGTCGAGTTGGAAGACAAACTTAATATTAAATACCAAGTCTTTTAAGCTAAGTAGTTTTTATTAAGTCCTTTAATGCAGAAGCTGTCACTAACTTTATTTTTACATTCTTATGACGTGTACGATTATTTTGTTGGAAAATGTATTTTTCTTTCTTTCTCCTTGTCAGCCAATGTAAAAGCAAGGCTATCATGAATTCGGTAATTTTTAGTTTATTATTTCAAAAAGTCAGAACCATAATTATTTTCTCCTTTAACTTAATAAAAAACAGTCTCTATCGGTACTTAAACGCCGAACCTTTCGAATACTCTACGATACCATTACCCAATAAGAGCGTTAGATAGGCTAAGGTTTCCTTGTTCATAGGTAATGTGTGGTAGGGAATATCACCTGTCTCTGAGGAGTGACTGTAACATGCGATCGAGCTTAGCTTCTGGGGGCCGGACATTTTTCTGTTTTGATAGCTGCACATACTTTTTATTAAGTTACTTTATTCGGTTATTAAATAGCCCGATTTACGTTAATAAAACAGTCACAAATAGTCTCCACGTGGGGCCAAGAAATTCGCATAGAAGGCAACATTTATCAGCAGCATAGCAGGAATGTTGAAGCAACATGTTTTATGCATTTTATAACTGTATTTTATTTTGAAATTGTAAATAATCCTTAAAATCACTAAGTAAATTTTACAGCACCCAAAGTAGGCCTACAGTAGAGTAAAGACACGATAATTAACTATCTTAAGTTTTATTGGGTTTTATATTAAGTAACGTTATAGACCCCATGAAATTTCTCAGTTGAAGAAGGTTTATTATCCACTTATTAGGCTGCCAGAACAAAATTGGTTCAAATTAATAACCGTATCGGATAAAAGGTTGAAGGTAGTACCTTAGAGTTATTCAAATAGTCGAACTATTCTAGTTTCGAATAGCCACACTCCACCATTCCAATTCAACTTAATTTAATTACTTTCAAAGTAGGCGTGGTCTACTAGTAGTTTTATTTTATTGTAAACTTATGTGTTGCATGTAGTAGCTTTCTCACTCCAGGTTTATAAGATTCTGAATACAAACACGTACCATGTACTATGTTATCCAAACCCTACTACAGTACAATAATTATATTCATTTGTTATACGAGGTCTGTTAGAAAAGTATCCGACCTTATTTCTTTTTGCGAAAACCTGAAGGATTTGAATCAAGCATGCTTGCATGAGCCGACCTTGAACCTTCGTGCGCATGTGTGAATTTTTTCCCCGCCTGTAGATAGCACTACACACTACCTCACTCAAATGCTGCTTGCCAGCAACAAACGCTATCTACAGACGGGAAAAAATTCACACATGCGCACGAAGGTTTAAGGTCGGCTCATGCAAGCGTGCTTGATTCAAATCCATCAGGTTTTCCCAACAAAAAAATAAGGTCGGATACTTTTCTAACAGACCTCGTATGTATCGTAGTCCTAAAATATATCTAATCAATATGAATGTACTTTTTTTTACAGTATGATGAATTATTTGGCTGCTGGATAACAGACGCAGACAGAAGTGGTGCAATGTCTAATAAACACATATTTTTACAAAATCTGTAAAAGAAGTGTAAGCACCAACAAAAATATGGGTATGGACCGCAAAAAAACTTATGCACTTCTAAAGACAAGCTGGACTTACCAGACGCAGGAGTACTTCGACAACAGCACACTCCATGGTGTCCGCTACATCAATGAAGAAGGAAGGCCATTCTGTGAAAAGTAAGACCAAGTGATACTAATAGTCATATACCTAACTATGGTCCTACCGCTCTAAGAACCGACTCTGAATAGAAAATAGGACGTCTAAGTAACACGAGTAATACGCTCGAATGAGACAGACTTACTGGTTTCTGTTTACTTCAGGTTAGGTTCTTAGAGCGGACGGACTAGGGATGTCAAAATATTATAGATTCTATTTACTTGCTTATGAAATATACTCCAAATTGTTTTGTACGCGTCAAAAATATTGTTTATGTAACTAAATTATTAACAGAACTGCAAGTTATGGTGCTGACAAAATAATAATAATAATAATAATAATAATAATAATAATAATAATAATAATAATAATAACAACATTAACAACAACAGCATATAACATCATGCGCACGCAAAATAAGCACGATGAACCATGATCAATAATTTAACATCAGATAACTCTGTTTGCTGATTATTAGCTAGTCTTCTCTATTTCCCCTTATATAGCCTACATGTACTACAACATATCATTACTTCATTTCAAACTTTTCTACATATTCAACCTTTGTGGGCTACGTATTTATGTATATATTTCTAAATTTGATACTCGTACATAAAATTCGTTCTCTTACTTTAAGCCTCGTGTAAAACAGGTCATTAGCTAGAAGATATTTATAGCAACAAGTAATTTACTTACATTGTTTACTTGCAACATAACTATCAGTTACACCAATTCAATGCAGACAGTAATCTATGCATTGTATGACATAGGCCTATAGCCTAACATTAAGTTTCAATACCGATACAGACGTTGATTATTAGGCATACTGCCAGAAATTCATGGCCATCACTGAAAAAAAAAGTTTAATTCATTAATATGCTGTACTCCAGCCTAACCTCTCCCAAAAGAGTGAAAGTTAAAAGTAAGTAAAAGTAATCTCGAAGTAAAGATACTGAACAATTACAATAAGTTCATAATATGTATTCTAATTACGAACATGTACAACATACCAATGAACCATTATGTATTTCCATAGGCCTACGAATGAACCATTACATAGGCCTATTTCCTTTTCATCTGTCAACAAGACACTGCTCTAAGAATCCATAAAAAATGACACAATATAATCCAGTATACAAATTACAATAAAACTAGACCATTTCTGACACTGCCATTTTCGAGTTAAGCATAAAAAAGTACATCAAATTCTAATTATTTAGTTTCCGTTTCCGTTTAGTAAAGAATGTTTGTCCTTCATTTTGCGGAACTTACAAATTAATTTAAGCTGTTTTTCCTCTCAACTCAAACAGTTTTTAGATTATTAAAATTTTGAAACCACCTATATTTAAAACCAAACATCTGATAATATGACTATTATCACTTATTTTAATTAATTATTGCTATTTTTAAGTAAAGTACAAGTAGGAAAATTTACAGTTCTTGACAACAAAACATGAAAAATTTGTTATTATACGCAATACTCATTTTTATTGACTTGGTTGTTGTGAACAAAACAAACAAAAATAATTTTAAAATATCCGTTATTTTTAGAACAACATGTATTTTCTATCATAGGATTGTATCTGCCATTATCAAAGTTTACAGGGTGATTCGGGACATCTGCGACAAACTTTGTGGAATTACAGATCTCATCAAGAGGATCATCTTTTATTTCATACAACCGAAGTTGGCAGATGTGTTGTTTGGGAGCATAGCCAGCAGGATCACCCAATTTGACATCACCGGACTTCTTTCTTTGGGGGCATGTGAAGAGTGTCCTGTTTGCCATCCTAGTTCCTACAAGGGAAGAATTTACTGAGTGAATACATGCTGCCTTGACCACATTCTTTAAAGACCCCAGACGTTGGACAGGGCTTGACATACAATGGAATGACGGTGTTGTGACTACATTGGGGTCTGGAGGTGAACCCTTTGAAGACCTTCTATGAGTTACTTTATCATTTAATTTGCAGTTGTTCCTATACAATAAATGAACACATACAACCTCTGGATCTTCTCTGCCCATTCAAGTGGCATCTAAACAACGCACCTGCCAACATCGGTTGTACGACAAAAAATTATGATCTTGGTGACATCTTTGATTCCCTAAAGTTTGTTGCAGAGGACCTGAATCACTCTTTGTATTATACCACAATCTATATTAATGAAAGGAAGTGTCTGTCTTCCTCCGTCTGTCTGTCTGTCTGTCCGCGATGCCCAGCGAAATCTACTGAACGCAGAGATCTGAAATTTTAAACATAGATGGACTAAAGGATCGGAATGTGCACCTCGAAGCCGGAATTTTAATTTTCGCTTTCGTTCGTGAGTTATGAGTGAAAAACGGGCAGAAAACGTGTATTTATTGCGTTTTCGAAGCATGAGTTCTCAGTAATACAAATCAATTACACTAGGCTTTGACTATTTTTGTCATACCTTCGACATAAAAGCATCGTGATCTCTTGAATGTTGTAGCTCACGCTGGTCGATTCATTTGTTTTTAATGTCAAGGCACGCAAACATAATATGAAATTTTTAACCTACACCGAAGAGGATTATTATTATTATTATTATTATTATTATTATTATTATTATTATTATTATTATTATTATTATTATTATTATTATTATTATTATTATTATTATAGGGATAATCAATATTAGCCTAAATGTGGTCAAACGTTGTTCGATTTGGACGAAACTCACTATACAGGGGTTTTCTGGGCCAAGGAACTCGAATCTGAGGTCGCTTTTACCAGGTGACGCTATCTAATCATGATATATAGTCCACATGATTTAGGTGTTAATATAATGATTTAACTATTATGCTCTTAATTTTTAATTTTTTAAATAATTATCGCGGTCGAAGCTGCGGGCACATGCTATCTTAAAATAATAAAAGGACGTGTTTGTCTGTCTGTCCACGATGCCCAGCGAAATCTACTGAACGCAGAGATCTGAAATTTTAAACATAGATGGGCTGAAAGGTGGGCGAATGCGCATCGAAGCCGGATTTTTAATTTTAGCTTTCGTTCGCGAGTTGTGAGTGAAAAACTGGCAGAACACGTTATTTTAGCGCTGTCGAAGCATCAGATTTCAGTAATACATTTCAATGTCAAATCAATTGCAGTTGGCTTTGGCTATTTTTGTCATACCGTGGTAATAAAAGCATCGCGATCGCTAGATTGTTGTAAGCCCACGCTGGTCGATTCATTTCTTTAGAATGTCAAGGCCCGTAGACATATGAAATTTTCAACCTACACGGAAGAGGGATAGGCCTAAATATGGTCAAACATTGTTAGATTTGGACGAAACTCACTGTACAGGGGTATTCTAGGCCAAGGAAATCGAATCTGAGGTCGCTTTTACCAGTCGACGCTATCTAATCGTGGTATGTAGTCCACGTGATTTAGGTGTTAATAAATATAATGATTTAACTATTATGCTCTTAATTTTTAATTTTTGAAATAATTATCGCGGGCGAAGCCGCGGGCACATGCTAGTAGTAAATAATACAAGCATGTTATATTTCAAAATCATATGACTGATGCAGAAATGTTATATAGTTACAGGCAAACTTTTAGCACCAAAGGATTAGAAAAATTGAAGAAATCAATTCATGTTAATAATTTTGCCTTTTAAAGTATACAGTAGAAACTCCCTTAAGGGAGTGAAAACTATCCCCCATTTCGTTATGCCATGTAGCGACCTCAGTTGAGGATCCATAAGTCATGTATAAGATGGTTTAAAAATTACTGTTGCACTTACAACACCCGATAGGATCAGGATTTAGACTATTTAGCATTACTTTAGTGTATTCTGTGTTGCAGGTTCATGTGGTTTTGCTTCACTTCGGTTGGAGGAGTAGTGACACTTATCATTATAGTTTCTCTGTGGGAAAAGTTTCAGACAAATCCAACAATCACCGGTTTGGATACTGACTTTCACAACTGGGATGTGCGTTTCCCTACAGTTACCCTGTGCCCTGATAATCCGACAGACGAAACCCGTGTCGAAGCTTATATAGAAAGGTAATCAGCACATTCTAGTAATGTAATTATTAATTTAACTTCACTTCACAATACAGAATACTTTCATAACCTTACTTTTATAACAGTCTTAATACTAGAGATGAGTGAATCCTGAACAAATCATTGTACTGAACAAATGTATCATGATTCAGTTAAAGAAATGAATCGATTCTTTTGTGAATTAATAATACGAGAGAAGTGATTTGGTTCAAGGAATGATAAGAAACATTTGTGAATCGAAAGTCTCCTCATTGTTCAGTGATCTCCTTTCTACCATTACAGCAAGGGTGCTGAGGGGAGGAGATGTATTGAAACCAAACACTCGCTGTGGTGTAACTTTTAACTGTTAACAAGATTGCCATTTTTAGTAAACCAAAAATTGTTAATTACTGTACTTTGGAAGTTAAACTTAGGCTATTATTTGAGTGAGCCTGCCAACCTGTGAGTTGTGGCAATATTGACTGACTCTCCTCATCATGCCCCACTACCAACGGTTATTTCCTTCAAAGTAGTTTTTACTGTTTTAAGGTTTAATTTTTAATTATTTTAATTTTTTGTTTGAAAGGAAAATAATAAGATTGTGTCAGACACATCCCATACTTCAGCCTATGATTATTCCCACTGTAATCTGATATGCTCACTAGATATTACACTAAATCTACAACACACTGACTATTTTCAGTATACTTAAAGTGTAACATTATGGGTAGTTATCTTACCAAAGAAGTTTTTTGCACTGATTTATTTATGTCACTCTTTCTCTCTTTCTCTCCTGGAAATACTAATAGATAAACTCCTTATTTGATTTTTTTTTGTATTTTTCTGCTTTTCATAGGACTTAAAATCCAATGCCCATAGGGGGACCAGGATTTAAGAATAACTTAATGTTCATAATGGGCATGTACTGTAGAATGATAGGATATTGTGGCATGACACAAGCACACATTCACAACAGAGATACTGGGAACTGGTACTGAGAGACCCAATGAACTATGAACCAGCTGCGTGGTGATTTTTCCATTGGGCATGTGGACACGTGTTTCCCACCACTGTTGCAATGAAAGTCATGCTACTGATGCTGCCTTTGCTCTGTTCTGCAGTATTACGTTGACCGTGCTGCAGTGTAGTCCAATTGTTATGAGTTACTAATTATTGTATCCAGTATTTAGTCACAATTATGGATCAATATATGCTTCCTTCAAAGTAGTATTTATGTATAATTCGTATATGTTAATGCAGTCAAGTGCAAATACGATTTCCCGAAGGATTCATGGGTGTAAAGGTTCCAGGCCATACAACAATCCATAATCTGTATAATAAATTTCAGGCCACAGGGTAGTGTTCAGTCTAAGAAACTTAACAGGCAGTGTACGGTTCTTACCAGACACACATTTGACAACATCGGTCATCGTTTGTACACTTCCCCCCAGAAATTAAATTTGTGTCTTTCACAACAGGCAGACATTTTGTAGCGCTGTGCAAAGAGCTACTAAATTGTTGAAATTAAGTTAAATTAAGTTAAATTAAATTAAAACAAAGTATAAAAGACAAATCCATACACCCTGGAAGTATAAAATAAAATATCCGCTAGGAAATTCGTAACATGAAGTATGGCAAGTAATGGATGGTTCCTTAAAGAGGTGCCAAAAACGTATGGAAACAACAGTGGCCAGTTTCAGCACCTCCTTTCATAATGCTGGTAAGTAAAGCCTTTTAACATTGTTAAGGAAACTGTTGCATGATTCCATCAGCGCCACTCTATGTTAGCGGCAGACGGCAACGTGAGCTGCCATCGCCAACCAGAAAAAGACTGCACAGCCAGTTCCTAGTTAAATGGGTCTCCTTGTATTTTACTTCATTCAGTTTTGTCAATTTAAAATAACTCATGTCTACAAGTTGCATAATATAAATTTTTAAAACCACAAATTGTATTGTCATAAATTTTAATAAATGCTATTCCGGAGGGAAATTAATAAGTTACTAATATAACCAACTAGTATATTATCATTATTATTAATATTAATAATATTAATATTACTTAATTAGTATTATTCCTATTATTATTATTATTATTATTATTATTATTATTATTATTATTATTATTATTATTATTATTATTGCTATTTCTTTTCTTCTATGATTCCTGTAGGGAATATTTTGTAATTGTTCTTTTTTTTTATAATCTCATTTTGTATTTACTTTTGTAGTATTGCTCTTTGTAGTCATTCTGCTTAAAATATTATTGCATTAACTTCGTAAATATAGTTAACACTGTGTAATGAATTTTTATGAATGTGGTTGAGTGGAAGACAAGGTCTCAAGGCCGATAAAATAAAAACTATTATTATTATTATTATCATTATTATTATTATTATTATTATTATTATTATTATTATTATCATTATTCTCTCTCTGTAGTCATCAGTTTTACCACTGGTTTGATGCAATTCTCCAGTTCTTCCTATCTTGAGCCAGTCTCTTCATGTCTACATATTTTTTACATCCAAAATCGCCAATAATCTGTTTTGCATATTCTAATCGCGGTCTTCCCTTACAATTTTTCCCCTCTATTGTTCCTTCTAATATAGTGTTGACCAAGCCTGGATGCCTCATAATGTGCCCCACTAGTCTGGCCCTTCTTCTAATGAGTGTCGTCCATAGACTTCTTTGCTCCTCTATTCTTTCTAAGACCTCTTCGTTAGATATTCTGTCAGTCCACTTGATTTTCAACATTCGTCTATAGCACCACATCTCAAAAGCTTCTATTTTATGCCTTTCACTTTTTCCTAAAGTCCACGTCTCACTGCCATAGTGCTATGCTTTAAACATATAACTTTAGAAATTTTTCTCTGACTTTTAGGTCAATATTTGACACCAATAGACTTTTCTTGTTAAAGAAAGCCCTTTTTGCTTGTAATATCCTGCTTTTCACATCTTCTTTGCTTCGTCCATCTTTAGTAATTTTACTCCCCAAGTAGCAGAATTCATTCACCTCCTGTATTTTGTCATTTCCGAGTTTAATGTTCTTCATGTTGCTTATGGCATTCTTGGCATTATTATGGCATTATTATTATTATTATTAATATTATTATTATTAATATTGTTATTATTAATATTATCATAATCATCATCATCATTTGTATTAACATGAGTTAATTAATTGCAGGAATTGGTCAGTTGTGCCAGACAAGAGAAAGCTGTACTATAGAACATTTTTACAAAATGTAGGCTCCATTTCCTATAACAATCTGAAAGAATTCTCTCGATACTCAACCGATAGTAATTTAAATAACGTAAACTTCAGAGAAATCCTAGATGAGGTAATTACTTTGATTTATTTTCTTCAATGTATACTAAGCATGCTTCAAACACTAAGTGCATTACGTTTGTGGATTATTTAATAGTATGAAGATGGACTGATAACAACAGGAAGGTGTTCAAGTATAGCGAAGAGTACCCTTTATTACAGCCATTGCTTCATACTCCCCTATGTACAGAAGTGGTAAGAAGAGAGTGAATTCTGGATGATTTGCATTACAGTTTGCATCTCGTTTGAATGCTGAATCATTTATACCTTTAACTGATAGACTAGATATTTATTAACTCTTGTTAGGGGAAATTTTACATTTCTAAACATATGCATGGATTGTTTATGCTTCCCTATCATTACACTTCAAATATTGTGTGTTGTTTATGACTAGGTTTCGAATGTTCATGCAAGGAACGGTTAGGTTCACTAAGCATGACCTATAGAGGTGGGAGAGTGTATCACGCGTTGACAACAAGTGATGACAACAAGAATGAGGTTACGTATAAACAGAAAAAGAGAAAAAGTTCACATCCCATATTGCTTTTATAACGAAGGCATAACCAAATAAATTATCTCTGATTTATATTCTGTATGTAAATGGTGACCAGTGATTTTTATGGACGTAAATAAATTGTCATATTTATCATCTTTGTGTAGACTGTAGTAGATGCACTCAAGATTCGCACTGCTTATGCTCTAGAACAGTGGTTCCCAAACTTTTCAGTCCGCGGACCCCTTGAAAAAAAATTAAAATTTCGCGGACCCCCTCTGGGTTTTGAAATAAAGAACTAAATAAATACTTTGATTTAAATGTATTAAATTCAATAGACAAAATAACAATATCAATGTAACAAACAGACTTTACTCCTTAATGTGAACAGTGAAGCTGCTTTTGATTAATTAGCTCTGCAATGTTAGGTTTAATGTCTGATAATTTCAATATTAGGTCACTTTCAACTTCAAGTTTATTTCTCAACTTTGATTTCAAGTACGTGAGGTGGGAGAATGCTGTTTCACATACATAAGTAGTGGGGAAGACAGTTAAGCACTTCAAAATTACGGGATATCCTATTTCTTCTTAAACCGCCTGCGGACCCCCTGAAACACCATTGCGGACCCCCAGGGGTCCGCGGGCCCCACTTTGGGAACCATTGCTCTAGAATGACTGTCCATGCACAGTAACGTCATGCTGGGTATATGAAACACTAAACTTTGAGGTGCAATCCCTGCCCAAACGTTCAACGCCTATTGATTACTGAAATACTTATATTATTTTAGTTTTCTAAGATTCTTATTTGTTACCACCTGAGCTATAGAAAGTACCTTACATGTTAATAATTAGGAGTCTGGTGTAAGTTCAAGTTAAATACTACAGTGAAGGCAGAGAGAATATGAAGTTTTCTAATTGTGCAGATAGATTACCCACTCTATTACTTTTATAACGGTGATTCATGTAGCTGAACCTTACCTCCGCTCTGTACGAATGTCAGTTATTGTCAATTTGAAAAACAGAAAGAAATACTTCAGCTTCATGAGCAGTTCATAGACTGTTTTAATGCTTACAAAGCCGAATTTGAAGTATTTCAAGGATCGCAGCTGAGCTCTGTATGACAAGTGATGACTCTTGTTTTTAGTTGAACATGTATTCCGTGAAGGTGATAAGTTTACAGAAAACGTAAAACTTAAATTTCGTGAACGGTTTCCACATTCGATATGTCCCTTAGCTACCGCAGCTACAGAGACCGGCTTTAATTAGCGGGATCCGTTGCCAACCTAACTGTGGTGAGTGAGCGTGTTAGCGCATTCACCTCACTGCGGAGATTCTTTTGACACACCCCGTACTTCAGTTTTAAGCCTATAGTATTCTTCTAAAATGTACTTGCCTTTTTAATTCATTCCATTATAGCTTGTATTTTAATTTTTACCATACTATAATACACTTATTACGTATGATGTATGGTATCATAATAATACTCATTTCAAAACTGATTTTCATCATGGCATCAGTGCAGTATCAATTATTATCGAGCACAGAATGATCTTGAGCAAATTCAAAATAGGCCAACTCCCAGCAAATCTAATTTTTAAGTACAGTATAGTATATGGTATAGTATAGTATAGTATAGTATAGTATAGTATAGTATAGTATAGTATAGTATAGTATAGTATAGTATAGTATAGTAACTCACTTTTACACAATTTTAGTTCATTTCACCTTTGTGAAGAATTCTTATTTGGGATTTTATATGACTAATCTAATTTAGTTGATAATTCTTTTCTTGTTAAGCTTTATCTTTATACAGTTTTAATTTATTTTTTAAATTGACCATAAATTATTTACAACATTATACTAAATATGTTTTGTTAATGCGACTTATTAAGTGTATATGTGTCAATTTCAGGGGCGGATCCATGGGGGGGGGGGAATGGGGGAAATTTCCCCCCCCCAAAATTAGTAACATTAAGCACAAATTATTCAAACGGTCAGCCTTCTAATAAATTTTGTAAAGACAACATAACCCAAATATTTAAATTAAAGCAACGGCATTCATTATTTTGAAATACATTTGTAATAAAATGCCGAAATGTTCATTTTGATTTCAATTGTGTACTGGGAATAATTAATTTTTATGAGTAAAATCTTCCCTCTCTACTTCGGTCCCCCCCCCCCCCAAAAAAATGTCTCTCTGGATCCGCCCCATAGATATTGATCCGCCCCTGGTCAATTTTGAGTGAATTTAGTTGAAAATTTTTAAGCAAGAAGCATTTGAAGACAAAAAAAAGTATGATTGAGAAGAATATATTATTTACCAGGATTTAAAAGGCCTATGCATGACGTTTATATATTAATTCAGCATCTTTACATACGATGGAAATTTAAAATGCACATTTCAAAAATTTCATCTATCAACAAAAGACACAGTTACAGTGCTATTTTACTTTATTTTTTGACAAAAGTCACTGGTAAAAGCCCTTAATATATGAATATGCATAAGAAACTTGCACAAAGCTAACGGCTTTGAACTTAACGATAATAAAACTCAACATATTCTTCTTTCCTTAAACAATTTCATGATGAAATTACTACTGAAGTTAATCTTCTGGGTATAGTATTGGATTCTAAACTTACTTGGGCCAGTCATATTTCCTACATCTGTAAAAGGTTGTCTCGTGTACTTTTTCTACTGAGTCGTTTGGTTGGTTGGTATATGATTATTTAATGACCGGGATGTACTGCAACTTAAGCCTGTGACTGTCGCCAGTGTGCCGGAATTTTGTACCACAAGAGTTCATTTACATGCAACTAAATCTACTGACATGGGCCTGTCACATTTATGCACACATAAATGCCATCGACCTGGGCTGAGATCGAATCCCCAATCTTGGGCACAGAAAGCCAATGCAACAGTAACTGCGCCACCCAGGCCAATGAGTCGTTTAAAAAAAATAATGTATCTAAGCACCATCTTAAGCAATCTTATTATGCTTTTTTTCACAATATACTTTTGTACGGCTTTCATATCTAGGGTAATGGTGCTGATATCTATAAAGTATTATTATTACAAAAAAAGGCCTTGAGAATTATCTCTGTTGCATCTTTTGATGCTCGTTGTCATCCGTTGTTTCAGAATTTTTAAATTCTCACTGTAATTAATCAATATATCTACAATAAATTGTTTGGTAAATATTAAGTCTAATCTCCACATTCAAAATTTTCACTATAATCTCAATCAATATGACATTAGGAATAACTACCTCATAGTTACTCAAACTCCAAGACTAAGTTAACTAAAACTAAGAAGTGGTGTAATATTATAGGTAGGTATTAAATTGTTTAATAGATTACCCAAAACTGCACACTCAGTTAAATCTAACAGGTTTAAGTCTGTTTTGAGGGACTGGCTTGCTTTAAATCCATTTTATTCTATTAATGAGTTTTTTGAAGCTAATATTTATATTGTACTTTGAATTGTTTTTTGTATGTTTTATCACTAATATTGTACTTTAAACTGTCATATTTCCATATTCTGTTTTGTATACAGGCCTAACCTTTCATTCTGTAAATCATATGTAGGCCTATGTTAATAACTGCATTTTGATGCAGTTCAAAAACATAATATATCTTGAATCTTGAATCTTCAATTATCTCAGTTACAGTGGAATAATAGACAAAGCTAATAAGAAAAAAAAATTATTATTATACGCTGCATAACAGACACATATAGTGCATTAACAGGCAACAGTGTGTACCTGTACACAATGTCACGACTACTAGTCCATCCTTTATCCACAAACAGTCCTGCAGTTCCCTATAATTGGTAGTATGATACCAACACCTAAGAAGGAATTTACATTCGATAGGAAAAGTCTAAATATTTTTCTGGGAGGTCTGTCCTTGTATTTATGATATAACCAACAACAATTTAACAGGAAAGCAACTTTCCATTATAAAGTTAGGCACTAGGCCTATTATACAGTTCAGTATCAACTGTTTTATTTCCAATTATTTTAATTCCAGGTTGTATACAAGTGTGAAAGCTTCATCACAGATTGTAATTTCAAGGGACAAGTTGCTTCTTGCTGTACCATTTTCAAGCCTCTGCTAACTGAGATTGGATTCTGTTTCTCATTCAACTCAATGTATGCTGGCCCACTGACGTAAGTATCCTATTCAACAATTGCGAAGGCCGAGAAATATTTATCTTGTGACAAGAGTGTCGAAAGTTGTGAATTTAAAGAGATGATTGAAATCAATAATACCATACAAGTATAAAGTTGCCAACATTGCTTACTCTCAGATTATTCTTAATATTATGGTACCATAACTTTTGGAATTTAACCATTGGTTTTAGGCTAAAAGCTATATGTTTGCCGAATTTCAAGTTTCTAGCTCATCTGGAAGTGAGTAAACATCACTATTAAGAAGTGAATGATTATCAAGGAGGCAAATAAGATGGCACCCGATTTATTTCAGAGAAGTAATCTAAATTTGAAAAACAGTATCTCTTACTAGCTCGTACAAATCCCTTTTATAATATCTATAGTAATAAAAGGAAGTGTTTGTCCTTCTGTCTGTCCGCGATGCCCAGCGAAATCTACTGAATGCAGAGATCTGAAATTTTAAACATAGGTGGACTGAAGGGTCGTAAAATGCACCTCGAAGCCAAAATTTTAATTTTCTCTTTCATTCGTGAGTTATGAGTGAAAAACGGGCAGAAACGTGCATTTTTTGCATTTTCGAAGCATCAGTTTTCAGTAATACATTTCAATGACAAATCAATTACAGTTGGCTTAGGCTATTTTTGTCATACCTTGGAAATAAAAGCATCATGATCGCTTGAATGTTGTAAGCCCACGCTGGTCGATTCATTTGTTTATAATGTCAAGGCATGCAGATATCTGAAATTTTCAAAATAGACAGAAGAGGGATAATGAATAGCCTATAGGCATAAATGGACAGACATTGATCGAAAAAATGGAACTCACTATGCAGGGGTTTTCTGTGCCAGGGAACTCGATCGCTTGATTTTGTAAATCCATCCTGGACGATTCATTTGTTTAGAATGTCAAGGCCCGTAGAAATATGAAATTTTCAACCTACACAGAAGAGGGATAGTCAATATAGGCCTAAATATGGCCAAACATTGTTCGATTTGGTGAAAACTCACTATACAGGGGGTTTCTGGGCCATGGAACTTGAATCTGAGGTCGCAAAAGCAACGCTACCTAATCATGGTATGTAGTCCATGTGATTTAAGTGTTAATAAATATAACGATATAACTACTATGTTCTTAATTTTTAATTTTTGAAATAATTACTGCAGGCGAAGCCGTGGGCACATGCTAGTAAGTAAATATAGGGAACTTCAAGGTCCCATTAATTTTTAAAATTACTTTCTCAACAAGCTGTTAATGTTTGTTATTGCATACATTCAGTGACTATTAAATAAAATTAAATCAATTATTTATTAATTTATAGACAAATTGTATTACAAATACGCTCATTCTTCTGGCTCACCTACAAAAAAAATTATAGCCCCATTGATTATCTAATAACTGGTTATGAGAAATCACCCCGACACAGAACATAGTGTAGTACAAAGAAGAGCTTGGGAAACTAAACTATTTATTACATTTCCCATGCTTTGTGTTACAGGGGCAAAACAACTTCAGGAAAGGAGTTTCATTTGGAATTTATCCATGAAACAGATGTTAAATGGAGTTTAGTTATGAAAATAAACAATGCAGAAGAAGGAGACGAGAAAACCGTTACTAATAAAATCCGGGTAAGTTTCAGTAATAAGTTATACTTACTTACTCAACGGCGAAAGACAATTCCTAAGCTAAAATAATATTTATTTTATGGAACCCGGAGGTTCATTGCCACGCTTACTAGAGCCCACCATTCAACCCTATTTTGTGCTAACTCCATCCAACCATACCTCGCAAATTCTACTTCCCTTAAATCTATAACATTGCCCTCCAACCTACGTCTAGGTCTTCCTGGTGGTCTCTTTCCTATGGGTCTGCCAGTCAATATTTCTTAGATATGTCTTTCCTCCACCATGCATGCAGCATGTGCAACCCATTTCATCCTCTGTGATTTAATTACCCTTATTATAATCGGTGAAGAATACATGTTATGAAGCTTGTCATTATGCAATTTTCTCCAGTGCCCATTTTCACCCCTCTTCCTAAACATCCTGTTTTCATAAACTTGCAGATTATGTCTTCATGCATTTAATACAAGACAATGTGCAGATTATCATATACCTTTTAAAAAATGTAATGTAGGATGTAAATCCCCAAATGTACTTGGGCCCAAATTATTTAATAACCTTCCTGTGTACCTCAAGACTGCAAATAAGGTTTCATTGTTCAAGAAGGGACTGAAAGAATTTTTGATCGAGAAATGTTTTTATTCTGTTGAAGAATACTTGTATGGCCATTAACTATTAACTATTCACTGCTCTTGACAATTTCCTATACAATGTATATTGTCGCTTGGAAAATAAAGTGATTGATTGATTCATTGATTGATGTTCTTCCCAAAGAGTTAGGGAGCATGTCTTGCATCCATGTGATACAACCGGCCGGATAATTGTCTTATTACTAAACTATAATATTTGCAATGGAAAAGCATGTAACAAGCAATTTTGTTTATAGTTGCATAAAGTAAAAATGCACAAAGTAATTTAATCGTATTACAAATAGAATTCTGAACTACATTTGGCCTTGCAATTTACTTTTCCCCCAGGGCTTGTTAATTTATGGGATGGCCCTGGCAGCAGAGGTCTTACAATATTATTGTATTATTTTTCAACATAGTTTCTGTGCTTTTCAATACCCCTATTCAAATTTCCATTGACTTTTGGATGCTCGCTAAAAGTCTTTGACTGAGCAGCAAACCATTCATGTACTGCCTCCATTTTGCCTCAGTGCATCTCTAGATGGACTAAAAGCATAATATTCTGATGATACGCACCATCCTGTGTAGCTTCACAAGAGTTTCAACCATGTAATGGAGACTCTGAATGAATGGCTTGCTGCTCAGTCAAAAGCATTTTTTGTGTGCCAACATCCATAAATGTTTGTAGAATGTTGGAACATTTAAAACATAAGGACTATGTTGGTAAAGCAATTGTAAGGTAGTTAAATAAATTAAAAAACTGCATGTGGATACCTACATGTCCTTGAATTTCATTGAACTATAAATCAGTGCCACAAGGTGAGTTTTTACCTAACAGCTATATGATAAACTGTAGGTGAGCATTTCATGATAAGATTGTTTCTCTGTGTGAGAACTGTTTGAAATTTCAGTAAACCAATCCAGCATATTGCTACTTGTTACTCTATTTTAAGAATGCATAATTAACATAGTGAATTTTAACATATTTCTATAGTTATCCATAAAAAAGTAAACTATAGTCAACAGATGGTAGATACATATATATAGGCATTCTAGCAAAAATGAGCAGTGCACTCGCATGAAGCAAAATAAATTTATGAATTTAAATTATTTGCATTTAAATAGAGAGAAAAACATTAAATTTAAAAGAAAGAAATTCAATAATTTGGACATCAATTCATAACAAATAATTTATTGCATAAGTCCATTTTTTAAATGTCAATTTCTGTAGTAAAGTTCCCATTAAGTCCAGTTCTGTGATATAGGGGATGCATTTGCTCTCCTTAGGCAGTAGGCCTGGTTCGATTTCCGGTCAGGACAATTTTCCTGCAAGGGTTTTTTTTTCTATGATCTTTCCTCACCTGTGAGACGAATGTTGGGAAAATTTAGGCTCTTGTCGTCTCGGATATCATCACCACCTTCATCCCATCCCCATCTTCTTCAGAATATGTGTGTGTGCAACTGGTGGGTCTCATCCTATGTGATTGTGTTGACTCAGAGGTGGCCCCAGCATTGGGCAGGGAAGGCAATCCATATCCTTGTAAGTGATCCACAGAAAATTCCTTCTCAGACAGGTAATGGTCCTGTGAGCCTGAGCAGTGCAGGCCACATAAACATCCCTCCAACAGGGGAAGTAAAACTGAAAGGAAGAAATGAAAAATATTAATGTTCACATTAAGGATTTGAAAATTACATTATCAGTGACTATTTTCACCTGAAACTATAACAACTTTATTTTGTATTATTTTCTAAAAGTTGAAAAGAGCTATGATTCCTGTAAATTCAACTCCAGCTCTGAAAGACGCCTTGTTAGTTGATCAGAGTGAGACAGAACTAAGTCATCAGCATCTGATGCAATCTGGTCTCCAAATGCATTGTGTTTACAAGTGACCTTTCAGTTTGTGTTTGGTGTCAGTAGACAGAGGTCACAACTCCCATATGATACTGGAGAGGGATAAAAATCCAGTTCAGTATGCTTCAATGCCATGGGTACCATACCTGCTAAGTCAGTACAATATTCCTAGCACTGTTAGCTCTCACAAGTGAAAAATTTGGAACAGAACCTGAACTTGGGTCACCAGCAGCACATCCCTATAGGAAAATTAAAATTATTTTCACTAGGACAGAAGCTCCCATGAGTGGGGTAGCTTTTTACAGCTCTCATATCTGAAAATATTATACTATAGGTATAGTTTATGTCAGGATTTAAAAATTCACAAAGTAACAGGGTTTATTCATATATCATGGTATCTGCTTAGTAAAAAATAAATGGATCTTCTTAGTATGTTTGAAAAATCCCAACCAACGGAGTAATTTGTATCTTATTTTTCTTCTTCTGTATAGTAATGTTTAGGCACTTTCTAACTGCAATACTTTCTTATTTTGTTAATCTCTTACATAAAATGCTTACCATTTGCGAGTAAATATACCATACACTTAGCTAATAAGGATCAAGGAACATAAATTTTGTACCTCATATTTGTTAATTATTAACATACACACTAGTTGCTTTAAATATTTCTTCTTCAAATGGATTTTGTACTCAGTTATTGCTGTCTGTTAAGCCGCTACTCCTTCATCAAATAGCTCCTCAGTTTGTATCATAAAAATATGAGGAGGTACCAAGGATTGAACCCATGTCTGCAGATCTGCAGCCAGTGATGTTAACCATGAGACTAAGCAGGTGATCCATCAAAATAGGTAAACGCATGCTCGCAGTATATTATGTCCCATGTTTTAGGGGAGGAAAATATTAAAGTGATACTGCATTTCTCTTTTATATCACCCCGAAACGGTTGTATGGTAACATGAGAATGAGAAATAAAATTTTCCGTCAAGTCAATACAATCTTATGTAATTTATGTTTCTTCTTATTTCAACCCCTCCCATGCATGATGTGTAGAAGCAACGGAATGCAGCATTCGACATCCTCTATGAGCCATAAAAAGCTATTTCTAGCGTTTTCTGATGGAATAGTTTGAGTGTGATAAATCTTTTTCTTCATTTCAAGTTCTACATACATATTATAAAAGGACCTAGAGTTTCAAAATCGAAAGTCCTCCATAAGTTAATTTCAAATTAAAAATTACAAAGCCTGGGTGATGCCGGGCCTTTTCAGCTAGTTTGCTATAATATGCTGAGTATAGAAAGAAGAAAACCAATTATATCTCTAATATTGTACATAAAATGCCTTCAATACTGAAATATTGATGTCACAATGTGCCTATCTGTTTTAGGTATATCTGCATAGTGCAAGAGATCTACCTATTGTAGGTGTGAGCCCACAACATGTATGGGATCAGAAGATATTGAAAATATCTTTTGGTTCAAAAGAAACATACACAACAGAAGCTGCTAGAGGTCTGTCCATTAGACAGAGAAGATGTGTGTTCGATGATGAAATCAAACTTTTCACAAGTGATGTATACAGTTTCCGAAACTGTATGATTCAGTGCCGAATGAAGCTTGCCAAAAAGCTGTGTAAATGTGTGCCCTTCTTTTATAAACAGATAGGTAAGTTGACAAAAACATATTGAATCATTAATCCTGCTAGGGCTAATGTCTGCTGTTACCATGAGGTACAGGCATGTTAATATCTAGGGTGGTCACATGCACCGTTCAAATAAAAAGAAATTTTCTTTTTTAAATCCTTGAATTTTTAAAAATGAAAACTTTCTTTACAGCTATATAAGTCATAACAGTGGTTGTACCTTTCTTGTGAACCATGAAATAGTACAGAAAATTTCTATTTTCCAGAAGGATACAAATATTGTGATGCCAAAAATCTCGCGTGTCTTGGAAAGTACAAAGGTAAGAACATATATTATTTAGTAGATCAAATATAGAAAATATTCTCTCTATAGTATGTAAATATTTTTTGATGATCTCTACTTCCCATAAAAGTTATTTTATAACCATACATTATTGATATTACTACTTAAACAACACAATAATACAGCACATTTATATATTTATTATTCAGCATTGTAAATTAATTTAATAATTAATTAATTATAATTCATTCATGTTTAAGTTGTAGATTTTGTAAATTTATTTATTTCAAGCCCAAAGAAGTATTATATTATTCACTTACTTACTTAATCAATTGCAATAGACAATTCCTAAGCAAGCTAAAGGAATATTACATCTATATTAATAAAAATGAATTTCCAAAATGTATGACGGAGCATCACTTGAGAACGGCTCGACCGATTTGGATGATTCTTTTTTTTTTTTTGTGTTTGTAATTGTCAGGACTAGGTTTGTATGAAAGAAAATTTTTGGAAAATACACGGGAAAAGTCGGAAATGTGAAATGAGGCACAGTTAGAGAGTTCTGCTGTCAATTGTTTACGTAACGAAAGTATTGTTTACGGTGTTCACATACAGTGGCACCAACTTATATGGGCCCGTGGGTCCCAAGCCCACCCAATAATTTGCCATGTGTTTTTATCATAATTACTTATTGCTATTGCTCAAAATTGTGTTTATTTGTTGAATCGCTATAAAGCGTGCTACATAATTATTTTATTTTAGTAGGGAAGTACCTAAAACAAAAATTATTTTTCTGGGTGTTGAAATACGTTCATTGTTATTCATTACTACAAACAAATACATAGTTTCTTAAATTATCATATAAGTCCATTTCATGAATCAAAGAAGGGGCGAGATTATGAAAATTTGAAAATCTTTGAGCCCACCCAATGTTTTTCAAAAGTTGGCGCCACTGTTCACATAGGGCCTTGGAAACTATGTTATAATACTGGGCTTTAACAAATTCTGATACTATTGATGTAATTAATGCATTTGTAAAAATAATTCTTGAAGAATAAAATCCACGAAAATAAAGCAGTCACATAACTTTCTCTAGCCTCCACATGGAAATTTTTTTCTCACTTCGTATTTTGATGTAGAATAAGCGGTCGTATTGCAGGGACAACTTAAGAGTTTGCCAGTGAGTATGCTATATTGGAAGTCGGTAACAAATCCTATCCACTCATACGTCACTCATAGCTGTAGGCTTTGTATTAGTTGAGAAATATGCCTAGGGATGTTTATCAGAGGCCCTAAGCATCTAAAAGAAGACAAAATGGGATGGAACATTTTCAGTCCTACGTGCGTAGTATAATATGTCCCAGGTTTTTGGGAAGGAAAGTATGAAAATGATATTGAATTTCTTTTTTACTTCAGCCCAGAAACGGTTGTACGGTAATATGAGAGTGAGAAATACAATTTTCTGTCAAGACAATACAATCTTATGTAACCGGAATTTCTTTTTCTTCTTATTTCTACTCCTCCCAGGCATGGTGTGTAGAAGCAATGGAATGCAACATTCGACATCCTCTATGAGCCATAAAAAGCTATATCTAGCATTTTCTGAGGGAATAGTCTGATTGTCATATGTCGTTCTTCCTCATTTCTAATTCTACATACGTATTATATAAGGACCTAGAGTTTCATCATCGAAAGTCCTCCAAAAGTTAATTTCTTATTACAAAATACAAAACCCGGGCGACGCCGGGCCTTTTAAGATAGTATTTTATGATAATCAGAGATACATTGCTGCTCTTACCTGAGCCCACCATTCAATCCTATTCTGTGCTAACTCCAACCCCCAAAATGGGCATAATTTAGGCATCGATCAAAGATCGCTTCATTCTGAACTTTAATATAAAGTAAACAGCACAAGAAGGTAGGCTATAGAAATCCTTACTAAAAATCGTTAAAAATTTCTACACATGCAACAATGAAACAGAACAGCTATAATTATTGTAAATATTTAAAATATAGAAAAACACATGCCGAAGTAGTTCACTTGAGAATAGGTGAGTTGGTGGGCTCCTCAGAAATAAATTCAATGTATAATAGGCCCATTTTTCTTGTTCCTGGAAAAAAAAATTACCCTGCACGCTTTCTCAAGGGTTAATATAGATGAGTTTTAGTCCAGGAGGGTATGATATTTAATGTTCAGGTACAAATTTAAAAAATCACATTATTCTTAAGGTCCCAATAATTTTTAGTGAACTTAACTCCATATTATTTCAGACAGGTTCCTACATACAAAAGACTGCCACTGTGAGCTAGGATGCAGCAACACTGTGTATGAAGTAGAGAAACTTATTGGGGGAGAAGACAACCAGTTGTCGTAAGTATTTCATATTTCACATGCTCATCAACATAACACTGATTATGGTGAAGCAACAGCCCTTTGGTAATTGAACAAGTGGCTCACCAAGTATTTTTAGGAAAACACATCACTTAGATTAGATAATTGAGAGGTAGTGTAAGCCTTTCTTCGGCTTTTCAACACTGCGACCTTAATAGATCTATTGAGAACACCCTATACCCCATATTCTAGCAGTCATCACTTTAATTTAAGGTTTTTAATAAAGCCTATAATTATCCTGGGTGATGTCCAGTCTTAAACCCAGGGATTTTTTGTTACTGAAAAACCCATTACCTGGCCGGGAATCGAACCCGGACTGCCAGGGTGGAAGGCAAGTATGCTACCTATACACTCATGGTGGCGGACCACATCACTTATAAAATTACAATAATTAAAGTAATAAAATAAAAGTAATAATAAAATGGCAATAAAATAAAACCTGGTTAAGTGCCAGATGGAATTAATGGGTCACATTTCAGAAACTATTGAGTTTTAGACCATGGTTTTTTAAAGTTTGATCAGCATATGTGAAGGAATAAGCGGGATAACTAGAATATTAACAAAATGAATTTACAACAAATTCCTCGCCTGAACAACATCCCTTTATATTTTCCAAAACATCTGAAGGCATATAAATATGCAGTCACTAGTTTTCAGTTGCCAACAGCAAAATTATTCAGTTCTATTGATTAATGCAAATTTGCTTACAAAAAGCAAGTAGGCTAACCATTAAATGCTCAAATTCGTTATTTTTATATATTAACCCTTACTTGGTCACGCTCACTCCTTTTCTGAACTTAATAGTATATTGCGACACAAGGGCGGAAAGGCACGTTTACGGGTCGAGGAAACAGATTGAAAACCTGAGGCGCAGCCGAGGGTTTTTAAGTTTTCGAGACCCGTAAATGCCTTTACGGTCCGTGTGTTGCATGCTATTTTTTGCACGACGGTTACTTATATCAATTTAATTATATTAATTGTGATATTACCTAAAAATATTATGTATATACAGTCTTGAAGAATGGTGCTTATTTCAGAAAGGGATTCGCATTTGTTATTGTTTATGGCAACCGAATATTTATAAAGCGGGGAGGCCTTGGTCATTTCTGCTCGCAAATAAGCATTTGCGGGCGGTAAAGTAACTTTCCGCCCGTCGCCCCTAGCAACAATTTACTTTCCGCCCGTCGCCCCTAGCAACAAGATTGCGTGTGGTAATGTCAAGTTACGAGCCATGTAAACAACTGTCGTAAGAAACACTTACTAGCTAAGGAGTGCAAAAATGCTTATTTGCGAGCAGAAATGACCAAGGCCTCCCCGCTTTATAAATATTCGGTTGCCATAAACAATAACAAATGCGAATCCCTTTCTGAAATAAGCACAATTCTTCAAGACTGTATATACATAATATTTTTAGGTAATATCACAATTAATATAATTAAATTGATATAAGTAACCGTCGTGCAAAAAATAGCATGCAACACACGGACCGTAAAGGCATTTACGGGTCTCGAAAACTTAAAAACCCTCGGCTGCGCCTCAGGTTTTCAATCTGTTTCCTCGACCCGTAAACGTGCCTTTCCGCCCTTGTGTCGCAATATACTATTTTGCACTCCTTAGCTAGTAAGTGTTTCTTACGACAGTTGTTTACATGGCTCGTAACTTGACATTACCACACGCAATCTTGTTCCTAGGGGCGACGGGCGGAAAGTGAATTGTTGCTAGGGGCGACGGGCGGAAAGTTACTTTACCGCCCGCAAATGCTTATTTGCGAGCAGAAATGACCAAGGCCTCCCCGCTTTATAAATATTCGGTTGCCATAAACAATAACAAATGCGAATCCCTTTCTGAAATAAGCACCATTCTTCAAGTCTGTATTTACATAATATTTTCAGGTAATATCACAATTAATATAATTAAATTGATATAAGTAACCGTCGTGCAAAAAATAGCATGCAACACACGGACCGTAAAGGCATTTACGGGTCTCGAAAACTTAAAAACCCTCGGCTGCGCCTCAGGTTTTCAATCTGTTTCCTCGACCCGTAAACGTGCCTTTCCGCCCTTGTGTCGCAATATACTATTTTGCACTCCTTAGCTAGTAAGTGTTTCTTACGACAGTTGTTTACATGGCTCGTAACTTGACATTACCACACGCAATCTTGTTGCTAGGGGCGACGGGCGGAAAGTGAATTGTTGCTAGGGGCGACGGGCGGAAAGTTACTTTACCGCCCGCAAATGCTTATTTGCGAGCAGAAATGACCAAGGCCTCCCCGCTTTATAAATATTCGGTTGCCATAAACAATAACAAATGCGAATCCCTTTCTGAAATAAGCACCATTCTTCAAGTCTGTATTTACATAATATTTTCAGGTAATATCACAATTAATATAATTAAATTGATATAAGTAACCGTCGTGCAAAAAATAGCATGCAACACACGGACCGTAAAGGCATTTACGGGTCTCGAAAACTTAAAACCCCTCGGCTGCGCCTCGGGTTTTCAATCTGTTTCCTCGACCCGTAAACGTGCCTTTCCGCCCTTGTGTCGCAATATACTATTGTGGGGCGGTAAACTAACTTTCCGCCCGTCGCCCCTAGCAACAAGTCACTTTCTGCCCGTCGCCCCTAGCAACAAGATTGCGTGTGGTAATTTCAAGTTACGATCCATGTAAGCAACTTTCGTAAGTAACACTTACTAGCTAAGGAGTGCAAAAAATAAGTTTAATGGAGTTTTAATAACTGTTTTATATGGATTGTTGTTTTTTTCTTATAAAGTTATTTTCTTTTTATTACAATATGGCAGAATGCATTTGCTGGGTTTATATTAGAAGACTGAAAATGGTCAACACAGATGGTCATGGGTGAGCACAGCTCTCATAGACAAAGCACACCTGCAACAATGACTTAATAGCAAACAACCACATGTCGGATATTCACTGAAATCACTTCCTGCACAATCTAGGCAATGCAATATGAAGCTAACATGAATCATGTGTACCAACTGTGCTGCTTTTTCATGTTAGCAAACTTTAAAAATGAAAGTGAGCGCTGTGCTCACCCTGTGACCAATGACGGGTTAAATTGTTTTCTGTTTAATTTATATTTATTTGAGTGTGAAGCGATTAGGTCCAAAATCAATAGGGTTCTTCCTCTACGAAGGTAGAAATACTACAGGGCCCATTTGTAGCAGAGGCCTTGAAGTTCCAGATCAAAGGTCGAAAGTTCAAAAGGGATGGCGGTCTACAACTTATCTAGCCCTGGCAGCCAGTATTGGCCTCTCTCACCCCCAAATAAAGTATCGGTCAAGAAAAGGGCTAATTTCACACCTCATACTACAATTCAATCAAGTTTTGATTTCAACCAATCAGAGCTCTCTCTTTAATTGTTCCACTTTCCAATTTTCCTATTGACCTACCTAGCACTTTCTATCTCTCCTATACAACACAGATAGGTGCCAAAAGCTCGATTGGAAGCCTGAGAAACCATTAGTCCTATATATTCTCAGTAGGGCCTACTGGGAAAGCATTAAGTCCCACATAAATAACATTTATTATCAAACAAACTAAAAACAAAGCCATGCATACCACATGCAAAAACATAAATAAGTCTATATTACCAAAGAAACTAAAATTGCAAGAGAGAAACAAATAAAGCCACAATCCTACTTTTACAAGTGCATTTTCTTCCTAGTTAGAATCTTTCATAAAAAATAAAAAAACAAGTAAATAAATATATATTCGAAATTTTGTTTTACTATTTTCTTCTTACATCCTTCATACATAAAATTAAATTAATATTAGCCTTACTTGATTCAGTAAGCATGAAACTTCACAATTCCATCACGCCTCCATGCAGTATAGTTTTGATCACTGTCATTTGAGGGTAGTTTTTTACTTTGCAGTCTCAAATTCTGTTATGAAGAGGAAAATTTTTAAGTAATATTTTACCATTTGTGAAAATACTACCTTCTTCTAATTATTCAACATGGGAGTGAGATTTTTCTTGAGACAGCTATCTGAAATAAGGAAAGAAAAAACATTCTTGCAATAATATTATGCTCAAATAACAGTATGCAGGATTTCATACATTATACACAAATTTGTTTTGTTGCTTAGCTGTGCAGAACAATATTTTGACCCAAGTGTACTTCGTTGTACCTCATACCCCTTTGTAAACAGCAGTATCCGTATTATGCACTATGGTATTCTTTGTCCATGAGATAACCAGTGATTTTACAGAAAGATAAAGATTAATAAAATTAACTACATAGGCTTAAGTCTAAACTTATAAGCAGGGTTAACAGGTTCATGCATTTGCATATATTTTTAAGGATTGTTACTGATATGCTCATACGTTATTTGTTTGCATTGTGAGGTTTCTACTCTCCAGAGTGAATTTTTGCACGAATAAATACATATTTGTGCCATTTTGAATTATTCCATCATCTATATTAATAAAAGGAAGTGTCTGTCCTCCGTCTGTCTGTCTTCGGTCTGTCTTCCGTCTGTCTGTCCGCGATGCCCAGCGAAATCTACTCAACGCAGAGATCTGAAATTTTATACATGGGCGGACTAAAGGGTCGGAATGTGCACCTCGAAGCCGGAATTTTAATTTTCGCTTTAGTTCGTGAGTTATGAGTGAAAAACGGGCAGAAAACGTGTATTTTTTGCGATTTCGAAGCATGAGTTTCAGTAATACAAATCAATTACACTAGGCTTTGGCTATTTTTGTCAAACCTTCGACATAAAAGCATCACGATCTCTTGAATGTTGTAGCTCATGCTGGTCGATTCATTTGTTTTTAATGTCAAGGCACGCAAACATAATGTGAAATTTTCAACCTACACCGAAGAGGATTATTATTATTATTATAGGGATAATCAATATTAGCCTAAATATGGTCAAACGTTGTTCGATTTGGACGAAACTCACTATACAGGGGTTTTCTGGACCAAGGAACTCGAATCTGAGGTCGCTTTTACCAGGTGACGCTATCTAATCGTGATATGTAGTCCACATGATTTAGGTGTTAATATAATGATAAACTATTATGCTCTTAATTTTTAATTTTTGAAATAATTATCGCGGGCGAAGCCGCGGTGCTCATGCTATCTTAAAATAATAAAAGGACGTGTTTGTCTGTCTGTCCACGATGCCCAGCGAAATCTACTGAACGCAGAGATCTGAAATTTTAAACATAGATGTGCTGAAAGGTGGGCGAATGCGCATCGAAGCCGGATTTTTAATTTTAGCTTTCGTTCGCGAGTTGTGAGTGAAAAACTGGCAGAAAACGTGATTTTAGCGCTGTCGAAGCATCAGATTTCAGTAATACATTTAAATGTCAAATCAATTGCAGTTGGCTTTGGCTATTTTTGTCATACTGTGGTAATAAAAGTATCGCGATCGCTAGAATGTTGTAAGCCCACTCTGGTCGATTCATTTGTTTAGAATGTCAAGGCCCGTAGACATATGAAATTTTCAACCTACACGGAAGAGGGATAATCAACATAGACCTAAATATGGTTAAACATCGTTCGATTTGGACTAAACTCACTATACAGGGATTTTCTGGGCCAAGGAACTCGTATCTGAGATCGCTTTTACCAGGCGACGCTATCTAATCGTGACATGTAGTCCACGTGATTTAGGTGTTAATAAATATAATGATTTAACTATTATGCTCTTAATTTTTAATTCTTGAAATAATTATCGCGGGCGATCGCTTGATTTTGTAAGTCCATCCTGGACGATTCATTTATTTAGAATATCAAGGCCCGAAGACATGAAATTTTCAACCTACACGGAAGAGGGATAATCAATATAGGCCTAAATATGGTCAAACATTGTTCGATTTGGACGAAACTGACTGTACAGGGGTATTCTGGGCCAAGGGACTCGAATCTGAGGTCGCTTTTACCAGGGGACGCTACCTAATCGTGGAATGCACTCCACGTGATTTAGGTGTTAACATTTATAATGATTTAACTATGCTCTTAATTTTTAGTTTTTAATTTTTGAAATAATTATCGCGGGGGAAGCCGCGGGCACATGCTGTTTGTCTGTCTGTCCACGATGCCCATCGAAATCTACTGAACGCAGATATCTGAAATTTTAAAGATAGATGGACTGAAAGGTGGGCGAATGCACCTCGAAGCCGAATTTTTAATTTTAGCTTTCGTTCGCGTGTTATGAGTGAAAAACTGGCAGAAAACGTGATTCGCACTGTCGAAGCATCAGATTTCAGTAATACATTTCATTGTCAAATCAATTGCAGTTGTCTTTGGCTATTTTTGTCATACCGTGGAAATAAAAGCATCGCGATCGCTTGAATGTTGTAAGCCCACGCTGGTCGATTCATTTGTTTAGAATGTTAAGGCCCGTAAACATATTAAATTTTCAACCAACACGGAAGAGGGATAATCAATATAGGCCTAAATACTGTATGGTGAAACATTGTTTGATTTGAACGAAACTATACCAGGGTTTTCTGGGCCAAGCAACTCGAATCTGAGGTCGCTTTTACCCGGCGACGCTATCTAATCGTGGTATGTAGTCCACGTGATTTAGGTGTTAATAATTATAATGATTTAACTATTATGCTCTTAATTTTTAATTTTTGAAATAATTATCGCGGGCGAAGCCGCGGGCACATGCTAGTATTTTAGTAAATGTATGCTTATTTAGTATGTTTTAACACTCAAATAAAGAAAGTAATAAATTTAAGATTTCACATCATGACATCAGTACCACTTAGGCTAATGATTCATCTTTGATCATGTGAAAAGTGAGTGTCCCCCCCCCCCAGTCAATTAACCTTTTCGCCGTTACTGGTGAACATATGAATCACCGCAAAAGTTGTATAAAAACCAAGAAATAAGCATAACAGATCAGCTCTGAAAGGGTTAAAAGGTGCAAGATATGCTTTTATTTCAAGATTACACAAAAAGAACTCTCTAGAAAACAGAGCAGTGGTTAATGAACAGTGAAAGAAATAGGCAGTTTTAACAATGCTGAAAGTGAATTCAAAAAATGTGTACATGTTTTAGATTACAGACTGAATTTTTAAGTGATCTTCAGAGACTAAAGGCTGAAAAGTACATTTACTTCTTTACAATAAAATATAGTAAATTTGCACTAGTGCATTGCTAAATTCAAAGATTTTACTGCATATTTTTGTGCATATATCCAAAAATTATGCATATTACAAGAGATTTTAAAGCAAGAACTTCTTAACCCTGCTTATAAGCAGGACAGAAGTTTTGTAACACAAACTCTTAAAAAACATTTTTTCACTACAACTCATTTTTTTGGCATGTTTATCGATTTGGTTTTGTTAAAATTTTATATATCTTTTAACTTTGCAGGAACCAGCTTGAAATAGGATTTGTATCATGGCCCATGGTGCGCTACAAACGAGAAGTTCTTTTTGGATGGGTCGATCTTCTGGGTGAGTAGGTGTGATTTCCGATCATAATTTTTGTTGAATATTATTAACTAATTAAAAAATTGTTTTGAAATACTTAAAAGGATTTTTTTCAAAGATAGTGTTTTTTTTTACCCATTTCCAGTTCATGCAATCAGGATGGAAACCTGGACATCCTGCACTCACTGCCGGTTACCTAGCCTATCTGCATCATAAGCTTTCTTTGCAGCCCACATGCGTTGTTACATCAAATCCTCTAACTTCAGATATATTTGTTATTGCAGACATGGACCACAATCATGGAATAGCTGGTAGATGAAATAAATCATAAGTTAATATTAAGAAATAAAGAAAGGATTAAAATGGAAAATCCAACTAGCAAAAATTATTGTATTACGTGTCTGCAATAATAAATATATCAAAAGTTTGAAATAACGACAAATTAATGTGGGCAGCAAAGAATGCAAAAGACGAATGTAAGATTAGATTTACGGGTGCATAAAATTCAAGTTTTCACCACGATAGCAACAACGGAAAATGGAAGGAAAAATGTTATCAAAAAATATTATAATGCTCTAATATTTTCTTTACATGTGAATATTAATATGTCATTGTTATTAAATTTTAATAACTACTGGTTAGATTAGACAGATACAACCTTTTCTTTATTTAATATTTTTTACATATCTAACAAATTTGTTCCATTTTCCTTTATAGTGTCATTTGGTGGTATAGCTGGCCTCTTTCTAGGATTCAGTTTGCTGAGTGGTGTGGAAGTTATGTACTACTTCACCATGAGAGCTCTATGTATGGTGTACAGGGACAAGGAAGAGCTGAGGAAGCTCCAGGAAGAATATGAGAAAGCAGAGAAACCACCTCTCGACTTGCGACTAACACCTATATTCATGAGAAAGGATAAGAAGCAAACACTAAACGTTCCACATCGATTACATCATCCAGTTCCTGCAATAAGTGCAAGAATGGAGCCAACACAAGTATTACATGCAAGGATGGAGCCAACACCAGTATTACCACAAAAACCCAAACTCGAGAGGCTTGCAATCCCAGACCCAAGGAATACAGTTATTAGGAGAAATAGTCTGAATGTTGCCAAACAAAAGTATTCCAGCTTTGAATTCCTACCATAAACATCAAGAACAAAGACAATTATGAATCAAAAAGAGTAATAAATTATACCTTGTAATCTATAGACAATATTTCTCCAAGGCAGGAATCGAACCTGGGTTTTCAAGTTTTGTATGCTGAGACCTAGATCACACATAAAAGTTGCAGAAACGAGAATCAACAATGATTGGGCTTTTACTGAATATTGATTAGGAATCAAGTACAGGTAGGGAAAAAAAAGCGGACCAACTAAAATATCTAAGTTCCCGATATGAGCTACTGCGCATGTCTAGCAGCATTCACAGGATAGCAGGGAGTGTATTGAAATGAACATTGCTTGAATTGAGAAATAATTTCACGTAATTTGCATTGCTTGTGAAAACAAATGTTACCGTTACATCTCTTACATTTATTTATGTATCACAAGGCGCTGAAATCAGCTACAAGAGTCGGTTCACTTTTTTTCCCCTACCTGTACATTCTTATCACATAAACAACAATCTGTATTGTATTTTATGGACATTCAACTGGGGGTCAGATTCTATCAGCAATTTTATGTTCATCAAATAATGAATCTCCAGTCAAGACTCGAAAAGACAGCAAGGTTCCATACAAATGTTTGAATAATGTACTTGTATTCTAATAATAATTGAGGTGTAAAAATTATTCTATAAAATATTGTGATGAGATATATTATAATAAATTAAGAATTTAATTTCAGCATTAAAATACTGAAATAATCCACAACATATCAAGTTAAATTTGTTGAATGCAAACACATAATATATTTCTTTTATTTGTATTTCATTTTAACTTGTTTAATTTTATTTAATAATGTTTATTTCAAATTCAAATGTTAAATTGTTTTATTTTATATTGTAGATGCAAAAAATGCTTAATACAATATTTGTGATCGTCAAGAATTAACTGGCTTCTTAACCCAAAGAATCTAAGTGAAAGTAGATCATTTTCAATAAATAGGTCTCATATGTTTTACCTTGAGTCTTGATGTTTTCTTAACACATTGGCTCGCATAGAACAGTTAACTCCTTTAACACGTTAGTGTCACAAATTTGAACTTATATTTATCAAATGGGTTTTACCTAAGGATCTAAATTCATTAAATCGGCTTATTATAGCATTCAAAATTGAGTAATTGCTTGTTATTTATGACATGTATAACTGTTTACATAAAATAAAATGGAAATATAACTGAAGAAATAATTTTCAATGTGATGACTTTTTCCCCCCCATAAAGCAAAATGGTTTTCATTCAGTGCAGTGTGAATGCTCCCCGCCCTTTCTAGGTTTGGCACCCTTGGCAAATGCCCAGTCAGCCCATTTATAAATCAGGGATTGCAGGTATGTCACACACGTGACAATCTTGGGTTAAATGTGTATAAATAAAACTTTAAAAGTACTGTATAACTATACTTGATGCTATGGCGAGTATCAGTCATAAGGAATCCAGTATCCTATCCACACCACTCACTATGAAGTATGTGCTGTGTGAACTGGGGATGGAATATCTATATTTTGTTTTTGATTTCCAATATTTGGTCATTGAAATTTCAGTTCCGATAATATTGTGATATCGATATTAATTCATATTTCATATTGCTCCCAGTGGTGAAGCATTGGACCTCCAAGTGGAGATTACTGTTATCTATTTGAATTTTATGTTACTCTTATTTCCTGATAGAGGACAGAGTGACAAGTGGTAAGTTCATCGCCTCACGAGAGTTGACAAGTTTATTGATAGATTCATGACTGCACAGCAGGAGCGAATTTATCTGATGAAACTAGTCAACTCGAGTTGGATTTATTAAAACTATTCCATGAATAAAACTGTTAACAGATTATAAAAATAATAATTACTTTTGTGCTTTGTTGTAAAAAACAAAAGTGACAGCTGCGATATCACAGTCTACTATGAATCAACCATTCATGAATCAATTCGAGTTACCATGGTGTAACCAGTGCTACCAATGGTGCTATAAGACATAACTTAGTTAAGTTCATTCAGGTAAGCTAACAGCAGAACAGAATAAAAGCACATGAACTGGCTTGCACCGAATTGAAATTGTGTTTTTAATCAATGTACAGTTCTATTATTTCAATTTCCAAACAAGTTATGTTGCATAAAATAATCTGTTTTAGTGCTGCTTAATGGCGGCATGTGATTTATTGATCACTGCACACTGATGCTTACGTGTCCAGTAACAAGCAGACGATTTTACCCAATAAAACAGCATCCTCGAGATTCCTACAAGAATATTGTACAATAAACGGTCGTGATTGGTCTATATCTGAGGAATTGCTAAACATTATTCATCAATATCAAACATGCGGCGTATGAGTGGAACATTCTTAGTAAAACTTTTGATATTATCAAATATCAATATTTTCTTATTGACATAATATTTTTATCAATATTAGTAAATGATATTCATATCGCTATCAATATTTTGCGTCTGATATCCCATCCCTAGTGTGAACACCACCCAGGTATAGACATGGCACCAGGCTGCCATGTAGAGTGAAAACTGAACATACCTTTTTTTTTTTTTGTCGCACACTTAGTCCTTAGCATGGTTTAGCATAAATTATGATGCAATCTTTCTGAGATTGCTTTAGGCAAATCAGTCCCCTGTAGATTTGAATGAATACTTTGCTTTCGCTGCCATCATCCACTCATGATAAAATTAATTCCAATTGTACATGCATTACCAGTACAGTATATTTGATCTGTCTCCATTATCAACACAACACAATGCAATATTGTCATCTGAAAAGAAACATAATATCAAGGATAATCACATAAAAGTCTTGAAATTGGAGAATCTCAATCTTGAACATCTACATAACTGTTTTCACAAGCTACACTGACCGGCAAAAATAACCGATCACTGTAAAACTTGTTGTACTTTTAAGATTAAACATAACTTTGATTGGATGTTTATACATTGTTGTTGGTGAGGATGAATTATTATTTTTAATGGATCATTAGCTATAGATACAGCATATCTGCTTTCTTCATATCTTCACTTTATCACCAAACAAAACAAAAAAAACATCGCAATAGGGTGATTCCAATATGATTATAAGCTACATATTGCTAGGTGTTTCATTGTTGTATTGCGTCATTTCCTTCCAAACTGAACGGAAACTGTCTCCCTTCGCATCGAAGTGATTCTGTCAGTAAGTTGAGTTGAAATTATGCCTCTCACTCCTGAAGACTTTGCCAAAGCTGTTGCTCTAATTGATGATGGATGCAGCCTCCGTTATGCCGCTGCAAACTTAGGCTCACCATTCACCACGGTGCAAGAGGAAAAATGGGGAATTAAGTGTGAAATGTGTCATTAAATTTTAATCTTAAAAACGTTTACAATTGCAGTAATTTTATTTCAAGCACTAGGCCTACTACATAATTTTTATTTAAACTTAATTTTTAAAATTTTTTTTAAGTGATCAGTTTTTTTTGCCGGTCAGTGTATATTCTTTGAAATAATGCTTCCAGGACACATATAATATAACAGATTCATCTAATTGAGAGTAATGTAGTTCATCAACTATGGATGCTTAAACATGAAGAGAAAAAAAATATATATATATATATATATATATTAGTTAATCATTAGTATTAAATATTATTTCTACCCAATCACCAAACATAATCTCCACAATTTACATTACAAGAAACAAATTTTGTTGCATTCTGTAACATGTATCAGCTATAAAGGAAATCATGCATAGTCCCTTCAATACATCTATTATTCTAACATTTTTATTTATGATCATTTTCTCAGTAAATGCCAGTTAGTTTACTTAGAACCATGGGTCAGCAATAATTTGATTGCTTAAAAGTAAAGGCTAGTTTACACGATGAAATTAGGTATCGTAACAAGGTTTTGCAATTGTTTTTTGCTTGAATGCACAAGCACGAGATGTATTGGCGACAATGAGTTATGACACTACGCAGTTTCGGCTGATTCCAACTTTTCATGAAACTATAATAGTAATTTTGATATTTTACGCATATTTAGCTTGTTCGCATTTTGTAAAATGAAGTGGGGGAAGTGAGGAAATTGTAAAATGTCTAGATTCATACGTGTTTCAAACGTGTATGTGGGAATTCAACAACTTGAACATCAGAAATAAGACGAAACGTGCAGTTGCATTGGAATATAAAATGGGAATAATTAGTTTCACGAAATCACTTTCATGAAAGTGGTTACGAAACCTACTGTCATGCCTTAAGGTATTAACATTTGAAATTGCATTTTTTTTAAGTACATGGAGGATGATGTCAAAGCCAGTATCCATTAAAAAAACGTGTACAGGTAGGGGAAAAAAAAGCGGACTATTATCTAAGTTGCCAATATGAGCCACTGTGCATGCCTAGCGGCATTCACAGGATAGCAGGGAATGTATTGAAATTTGTTCTACAGCCGATAAATTGCTTGAATTGAGAAATAATTTCATGTAATTTGCATTGCTTGTGAAAACAAACGTTTCCGTTACATCTCTTACATTTATTTACGTATCGCAAGGCTCTGAAATCAGCTACAAGAGTCGGTCCACCTTTTTTTCCCCCTACCTGTACACCAAAATATTACCAAAGCAAAATCAAAGGAGGTACTTGAAGGATAGAAGAAAATCAAAGAATTAAATACTTACAAGAAGGACCCAACTCATGGTGCAAGGAAACTTTAGCAAATTAATATATTATGCAGGTAAGTAAATTAAAACTTCAAAACACAACACAGTTCAAAAATCCACAATGGATGTCACATAACCTACAAAACTCGACGTTTCGGCCCACCCACTAGGCCTTCATCACAGCTCTGTGTTCCTGATGAAGGCCTAGTGGGTGGGCCGAAACGTCGAGTTTTATAGGTTATGTGACATCCATTGTGTATTTTTAAACTCCGTTGTGTTTTGAAGTTTTATCTTGCATACAATGGAAAAAGGACTATCTTCAATTTTGTGGGTAAGTTAATTCTCAAATAAAACTTTTTCCATGTTTTTCTCATAATTCATGCATGTGTGTGTAAAGTTAGTTAAGTCAGAAAAAACAAACAAAAAAAAAAACTACTACAAAGTTAACAAATCCAAATTAAATCCTACTGAGAAATTACCAAACTTCGTTCGTTATACATATTAAGTATATAGAAAGATTTTACACCTTAGTTTTCCATTTGGAATTTTTATTCAGAGCTCATGACAGGCATTAACAAATTTGCACATTAAATTGTTTGACTTAGATGATATTATATTAACAGAGGTTTTTAACTTAGGCTAACCTGTTTTACACAACTGCTCTATGATATTACTTTAAAATAAAAGTACTCAAAATGGTATTAAAACTCATCCCTCCAAATCCTCTCATCATAAATCTCAGAATGTTGTGTATTTTTTAAAAATTATATTAACCTAAGTATAATACAATTTTAATGGCTTGACTATTTGTACAAATTTTTATAGGAGTGTAAAATCAGACTAGCCATAGGATTTCTGACTTAACCTTTACACTAAGCTTTCGAATTTTACTAGATGTCTGAACATACACAGTTCTATGTCTACCTTCAGTATCATATGTCTTAGCTGACAACTTAGAAAGAAAGAGTACTTTTAATTACAAGACGAAAAGCTTAATTTAGTCAGTTTATTGAATTAATCAACTTTACACATAGGCCTACATGCGTTATGTGCTAATTTTTTCTGCCATTCAAATGATGAATACCAACATTAAAAATGTAAGTAGAAGTCTCAATAATATATTCTAGCTTATAAATGAATTATGTATGGATCTCTAGATTTTGTAATACTCTGAAAAATGAAATGGAGATTATTGTTTACAGTTCTTGTCCAGCTCCACCAAGCCTTGTAGTGTCTCAGAGGTCAGAGTTGTCACTACCTGAAATGCTTTGGGTTTACCCTGTTCAAGCACATGGAAGGAAGGTATCATTATATTATTATATTAAAATATTAATACTGACATATTTTTATCTGTAAAGAAAAACTACTAATATATACAGTGATGGGAGAAGTACAAAAAGAAAGTAATTGGGCTGAATTACAATTACTTGAGAGACGTTTTACTTAATTAAATTACAAATTACTTTTTCAAAAAGTAATCAGTCAAATTACAATCACGATTACAATTACTTTACAAAATGTCAGTACCTAAAAATTTCTTGTTTTTTGTTTGTTTTGGGTCCAAGGCCATAAACTATTGGACCATTCAGCAGCAATGGTGCTTGGTGCGTTGCCAAGTATCAAATTATTAATGAACAAACAAAAAGATAACATCGATAACAAAACTTCCAGATATAATGAGTAGCATTTTGTTAATATTATCTCTAATTTGGATATTGGTTGCAAAAACGGTAATGATGTTATAGAAAGCGAGAATGATCCTAGTACTAATGATTACTAAAATGTAACAATTACAATTCTATTTCGAAAAGTAAATTACAAGTAAAAATTACATTTTTTTAAAAAGTAACAATTACAAGTGGGACCAAAAAAGTAATTGTTACATGTAATCTGATTACTTTTACTCAATTACTTCCCATCACTGAATATATAACTACTTGATATAACTCAGTAGCCAAACAGTTAAAGAAAGAAAGAAAGAAAGAAAGGAGAAAAAGAAAAAGAAGAAGAGATGAATGATAACTTACCCCACCACCAGTTAAGAAGAACAGAAATATTCAAGAAAGGAAATCAAGGAAATCAAGTGAACCCAAGTTTCTTAATCTACATTTAATTATCAAATAAACATACATTTTACAGAAAATTTCTAAATACATTTCCGCTTGGTAGTAATTATTCGACACTGAAAAGTTCTACATCACATATAAACAAGTACTAAAGTTGTATTTAAATAAATATTAATGATAACTTATTACTAACACTACAAGTTTTAAAGGCTAATCTCATAAAGAGATTTGGTTAGGTTTAGGGGCATTTAAATCAGTCACAATGAAAAATTATGTAAGGCATATTAGTATCAATCACTCCTCTTTTTCTATTTGCAATGATGATGAAGAAATTATTTTGATACTTCTGACATATTATCAGTCTTTAAACTATGCCAATATAGTGCTAAAATACTGAGAAGCAATATTTCTTCATATATTATCATTGTTCGTGTTCACTTCACATAGAAAAATGCATTCATTCATCCATGGTCATTTCTGGACTCACAAGATGGTAGAAAATGTATGATCTGGGTAATCAAACTATAAATTGTTGTATGATAAAGGAAAATGGCAAAAGTAGACCGTTCATGCAGAAACTTCAGCTTATTTCTTCATTCCTTCATCTTGTTTGTCACAAACTTCGTATATAGCCTGTTAATTGGATGGCAGTCATTTTTTTTTTCAAATTAAGGACAATGATTTTAAATGAAGCTTACTCTAACAAGATATCATTCACTCTTTCTGAATGTCAGGACCAATAAAAAATAAGTTAACTTCTGTTGCCAGCATGTAAATGTGAATTATCTTAATATTTAAATCATACTTTCTTCTTATATATAGTACAGTACGTTGCACAACATTTTTGTTAGTTTCTTGCAAATCTAGCAGTTATTTCCTTTAAATCATAGTAATTGCTTAGCTGAATTTGCTTTAACGAATACATAAATACAAACATATCAAATGAGTTATGGTACTGATCTTTATACAAACATTTTGCTTTCAAGTAAATTTAAAAGCTAGATGGAAAACATATTGTTTCCTGTCATAATATTTCAAATCAAGGTCATCTACTATCATTTCATTATTATAATACTGCATAGTATAAACTTATCAAGTTTTATAAGACATTGTCATAGAAATAAATTAAGTCACTGTAATTTGTGATTGATAACCTCAAAGAGCACTTTAGTGGGATAGAAAAATCATTTATTATCAACTTGCAGGTAGCAAAATTACTGTCTTCCACATTTTCCTGTTTGTGCAAGAAATGTAGATGTTGATAAATATAAAATGTGCCCCTAGGAGAAATTACATTTTACTTCCGAGATCTTTGTAGAGACAATGCTTACAATATTGCATCTGAGTTGTGATTGTTTGCTTACACAAAAGAGATAAAATCTGAGGCACATACCCTCTAGATACTCTTCAATAAGTCCTAGATGTGAAGGCTACTTATGGCAAACAAAACCAGATTTCTTAAATTGAACAATTCAGACAGGAGAATAAAGTTTTAAGTTATTCCATTCCTGTACCTCAAATAAAATTAGGTCACAAAAAATTATAATTTCTTAAAGTAATATCCCGCTGCTGAAGTTTGTTGTTTGAGCTGCAGGTGTAGGCAACAAGAAGACCCAATAACTCCATATATTTTGGTATTGTTTCATCGACTTCTTATTCTCTTATTTTCTTTGGATATCACATATCTTTAATGACTAGTCTCAAGATCGTTAAGTACTTTGCTATTTGATTCACTTGCTCTTCATAAAAATAACATTACCGTTAAGTGCTTACCTTGCAACATAAAAATACTGACATAATAGCTGTTAAAAAAGCTTATTGTTATTTTTAAACTGGTTAAAAATTAAAGATGTGCATTGCAAATTCCAGTTTTAGCTGTTGACTTAAAGAGCAATAAAAACTCATATCTGAGGCCTGCAACAAGCCTTTGACTGCTCCAGCAGATGCAATGGTAAAAATTCTTATTTTGCTGGTTCTTAAGTTCAGTCTGTGGCATTGGGATTAGTATAGCTAAAACCCTGGAACTGTGTTTGGTCCATTGATATCAGGATGTCGCGGTTCACTGGTGTCAACTTTGGTGGCTCAGCCGTGAATGCCTTGTCAAAGTATTGCACATCCAATGGGTGTTGCTGTAAAATAAAATTTTAAAATGAAATACTTACTAATCCTACTTAACACTTTGACTGTTTATCCTTGAGTTTCATGATTTGATGAGATTTTATCATTGTTAGTATTACTCTTAATTTTTTAATTTCATTACCTACACCTAAAATGTGTTTTCTTTATTTGTTTGGACACCAATGTAATTTGTTCGGCAGCATTTTTTTTACACCTACATTATTGTCGTTAAGCATATATTTGCCAAAAAGTGTTAATACATTTGAATAATTGTAATATTGTAATGTTATGTCAGTATTGTAGTGTAAGGAATTGCATATATTTGTAAATATGACTTACACTTACCTAGATTCAATTTTTTTTATCACTAATTTGTGACATTTGTAATGAAACTACAATATGTACATGTATATACATGAAATTTCTTATGAGAAAAAATCAAAACAGAAAGAAGTAAAATTTTGGAGGAAATAGTGTAGGCTATATAAGAGGTGGTTTACAGATATGAAAGAAAATATCAGCACAACTGAAAGGACTAGAATAACTAGTCTAAAAGCTGCAAGAGAGGAGGGATTATCAATTAATGCTGCAGCAAAACAAGGTGCAATGCATGTCTAGAACTAAAACGGTTGAGGAGCCAGAAGTTGATTTTTAAAAATAGTTGGAAGATTCAGCACTGTATTCTCTCCTGAACAGGATAAAATTTTTGTTAAAGCATCTTCTTTCTCATCAATGAAAGAGAAAAAATGAGGGAATTACACCCAAAAACAGAAGAGGAGAAGAGGGAATACTCCGAAATTAACAAGAGAACAAAGAGGGAAATAAGGAAGGACATTAGAACGTATGAACTACAAACAACAATTTACATACTAGAGGAATCGAAATCAATAAAGAAAATAAGGAAAGAGCTAAGCAAGGAAAGCTATGGTTGATAGAGGCTAAAGATACTGAAGGAAAAATAAAGAGAGATAGAGAAGACATAGTTAAAGCAGCCACACATTTCTACAAGGAATTATATGACAGCAAAGCCAAAATTGAAGAAAAGCATCTAAAGAAAACGGATGAGGAGGAAACTATCCCACCAATCCTAAAAGATGAAGTAAGAATCATAGTAAAACACCTAAAAAGTAATAAAGCACCCGGTGAAGACGGTATTACCAATGAATACTTACAATGGGGAGGTGAAGAATTAATAGAGCAAATCACACACCTCATGAACACCATCATTGAAACAGAGATCATACCAGAGCCATGGCACACAAGCAACATAATCCTTATCCACAAAAAGGGAAACAGAGAAGACCTGAACAATTACAGACCCATAAGTCTTATGGCCAACCTTTATAAAGTGTTTACGAAACTGCTGACAAATAGACTCACCAAAATAATGGATGAAAACCAACCGCCAGAGCAGGCAGGCTTCCGCATTCACTACAGCACTATAGATCATTTACACACAATCAATCAGGGAATAGAGAAAATGTCAGAGTATAACCAACATCTTTATATAGCACTCATCGACTACAGAAAAGCTTTCGACACAGTAGAGCATAATAAAGTACTGGAAGCAATGAAATCTATAGGGATCCATCCGAAATATATAAGACTATTAGGACAACTATATGCAAACAGCAAAGCAAAAGTAACAATGGAAATAGAAGGAGAATCATTTGAGATAAAACGAGGGGTGAAGCAGGGAGACCCAATTTCACCAAAGTTGTTTACAAACGTCTTGGAAGAGATATTCAGATATACAGGATGGAACAGGAAAGGATATGGCATATACATAAATGGGAGAAAACTTACTAATCTTAGGTTTGCGGACGATATTGCATTATTCGCAAAGTCTCAAAGGGAACTGCAAAAGATGATAACAGATCTAAACAATGGAAGCAAGAAAGTAGGGCTAGAAATGAATCCTTCAAAAACTAAAATAATGACAAACCATATAGAAATACCGGTATTTGTAGAAGGAAAGGCAATAGAGTATTGTACAGAATATACTTACCTGGGTCAATCAATCAACATGTCAAATAACGGAAATGCAGAAATCAACAGGAGAATTAGGCTCGCATGGGGAAAGTTCTGGAGCTTAAAGTTCATCCTCCTAGACTGGCACATAAATATCAAGAAGAGATTGGAAGTGCTAAAAATGTGCGTCATACCAGTCCTACTATATGGCTGCCAGACTTGGGCATTAAGAAAGGAACAAGTTAACATGATAGAGATTTGTCAGAGAAAGATGGAAAGAAAACTGTTGGGAATAAATCTAAGGGACAGGATAAGAAATGAGGAGTTAAGAAAAAGAAGTGAACTGGAAAACGCAGCGATTGTTGTAAGAAAAACCAAATGGAATTGGGGAGGTCACGTCATCAGAATGAATCAAGAAAGATGGGCGTATGCAACAACTGTTTGGGACCAGAGGAAGGGTAAAAGAAGCAGAGACAGACCTCGATGCAGATGGGAGGACGAATTCAGGGAGGAGTTAGGAATGAGATGGACAAGACAGGCCAAAGAAAGAGTGTACTGGAAGCAAGTGATAAAACATTTAAATCATTAGGAAAACAGTGATCTAGGAAAGGAAGAAGAGTTCAGGGAGGAGGCAGAAACGAGAAGTTCAGGATAGGTCACAGAAAAAGTGAACTGAAAACAAATGATAGAGCATTTAATTCATTAGGAAAACAGTGTCCTAGGAAAGTGTTGTTAATATATAGGTCTTAACCCACCAGGAGGCAAAAACCCAACTCTCCAAGGAAATAGCTCACCTTGGGAGAGTAAAACAGAGCCAGCCCTACCATGGTAGGAGGCCCTTGCCCTATAAGGGATTGTGACGGGCTTATTTATTATTATTTTTTTTTATCTTCTTTCTCTGAATAGTAGAATGTTTAGGTTAAATATCAATGACTTGCAATTATTAACATTTCAGTTTGTAAACTTAAAAACATCCCAAATTCTTTTAATAAGTATCAAGGGAAAAAAAAGCCTACAAAAAATCTGTCTCAAGAGAAAACAAATGATGGTAGTTCAAGTTCTGAAACAGCCAGCTCAGTTTACATGACAGCAATGATAATGACAAAAGTGTAGAGTGTCTTCAAAGGAGCTGATGAAGATCTACCGACAGGAAGACTGAAAACATTGACAAAGTTGGCAACATGAACCTAAAGAAGTATAAGCAGTGAGGGAAGTGAGGCAGTATACGCCAGTATGGCATACCAGCACTGATTTCAATGACCAGAAAGCCTCCCGTCACTGGATCTTAAAAAAATGTTAACATTCCTATCTAGCAAAGAGTGGCGTAGGCCCTATATCTGTTTGCATAGTAATTAACTACTTTTCATGATCATACATCTAGTGGTACACTTTTGCTGGTAGCCATTGCCAGTATAGAAGGCTAAGACCGGTAACTTGTGATTGCCTTTCTTGCCATCTTAATGAGTTGACGATTTTAAAATGTTTCTTGGTAACAAAATATTGTGATTTTGTAAGTAGGTATTATACTTTTAAAATATCTCTACTGAAATAAATAAAGGTCTGTAAATCAACAGTACAAGATGTTCGAGCCTCGAGACTATGTTGAAAGGTATGATAGGGAAAAATCTTGTGTTAGCGTACCACCTATGGTTTTTCCCCACTTACTTCACTGAGAATAAGGAGAAATTATTTCTAGGCCAAGTCAAAGTCAAGTCAAAATTGCTAGAAAAAGAAGTACCAATATGAATGGAATTAAATTAAAAATAACATATATTTGCACTAAAAACAGTTAGGAGAGGGTTCTTTGACATGCATGAGTTGTCTTGCTAAATGTATACACAGCTTAAGACTTCAAACATTTTCACTTTAGTTTTAAATTAATTACTTAGTTATTTCTCCATTTTTCATTATTTCACTTCATCCCTTCAGAAATTTCACTTTGCCCCTTGACACAAGGCAAAGCAAAATGGCATTAGACAATCAAATAAACCATTGTCACAAAGAACAGAGACTTTTTTTGAGAATTTTCTTTTATGGTTAACAGATCCAAGCCTGTTGTACCTTATAGGACAAAAAATTAGCCAGTTTTAACTGAAATAAGACATAAAGTAATCTATTTTGCATGGCCTTAAATTTCTCTGTCCATAATGAAGATGAGAGGAGTGTCTATTCAAGATTTATTTAGTCTACTAAGGTTACCAATTTCTTGGGGACAGTCCCTCGATTTATCTTTCTGTCCCCAGACAAAATATGTCCCTGGATTGTCTCAGATTTCAATTTTACACAACTTCCTTGACCTTAGATCTTAAATAATTTTGAAACCTAATGATTATTGGGTCATTTTTTGAGATACGGTTGTTGCTCTTGAATTCCATTGTCTCTCGAACTGACAAAGATGTAATGAGATGCCATAGCTTATAATAATATCATATTATATAATCTGTCCTGTTTGTTTTTCAGCCTCTTTAATTACTCTTTATTAATGGAGCGACAAAAGGTAATTGAACTGAATTATGATGATAATTATTATTATATACTATACAAGTATATAAACAAGAGGGAACCTACCAGTCTGGGTTTGAAGGGTGGATCCAGCTCACGGCGTTCAAGTGCATCCCAGTCCATATTGCGGAAGAATGGCTGATCCATAACATCACCTGCCGTACATTCTGGAGTTCCCAGTCGTTTAGAGGAATCTTTCTCAAGCAACTGCAATTACAACAGTTTCTTTATATTCACTACCACAGCTCATATGTCTCTCTTTTGATTCACCAATAACATGTAAGAATGAGTCTGAAATCAGCCAATCACAGATCTGATTCGCTCAATTTTTATCTAATTTTCTTGATTGCCTCCTACAAAAGTGATAAAGACACGTCCTTTTTTCTTTATATTCTAATCAGATCGGAGACTCTGCAGGCAGTGACTTTATGCATGTCGCTATTACGATTTACTCTGTAAATACAGTGAATATGACACTTACATCTGGTCAGGGAACAGCACTATAATATTTTACAGGAAACATATTCCATAGTTCAGTAATATCGGCATTTAATAATTGTAATCACCTCCTGTAAATATTATAAACACATAACCTCAGTAGCATGAATGTAAGCTAAGGATGAAGGAAAATACCTTTGAGAGGTGGAAAATGCATTCAAAGAGACAAGCTAATCATTCTCCCCTTTCGATTTGGATGTGTCCAAATCATTCATCTGAGTTTCTATATCTACTGATATGTGCATAATATTATATTTCAAGAAACAGTAATTATCAATATGCATCATTAGTGAATATAACAATAATGTAATTATGTTTTACATCAGATATCTTCAATATTAAATTTCAGTAAACAACACTTCAATAAATGAATATTACAGAAAAAGTCACAATGATTATAATATGCCATTAATACCTTTTTAATATTACGATGTCAATCTAAAATTATATATAAATAATTAATTGAAATACATCTTATTCACTAGTTATTACATACCGGTATAATTCATTAAATAGTCATTTTAAATGCAACTCATGACTTAGAACTCTCCGGCAATTTTTAAGTCACTCGTGGCATTACCTATGATAATTCTGAACTCTGTGCATTAGTTGAATTGACAGCCAGCTTTAATGCCTGAAACCATCATTAACCCTTTCAGAGTTGAATTTATATATAATAATTCCTTTATTGCAACCAATGGTCATAGTATGATGAATGGAGCTCTGGTGGAATGATATATGGCAGGGGAAACAGGAGCACACCGAGAAAACCTGCCCTGACCCCATTTTGTCCACCACAAATTCCACATGGATGCACCGAGATTAGATCCCGGGTCCCAGTGGTGGAAGGCGAGCGGTCTAACCACTCAGCCACGGGGGCAGCCGAATTTATATATTAATATAAGCAATCATTAAGTAAGTCAACAGTGGGCTCCCATTTATGCCAGTGGCTTGTTAACAACTGTGAACTGTTAAACATTTTATTTACATACAACATGTGAAACATGCGAATTCTATCAGCTCCCACCCATAGGGTATAGAAGTCTGTTCCACTGACTTGCAACTTTACAAAGTAGTTTAAAATTAACACAATAACTGGGAGAAAACTGAATACTGTATATTTTCGCACATCAGACGACCTTCAGATAAGAAGAGGTATAAATTTTCATCAAAGTTTTAAAGTTTAGCACATATCTGTCCTATAAGACGACCCCCAAAGTATCAATGGCCTATGAATTTATGTTTATGAAACTTCAAAAAGTTTTGTTTTTGTTTTAGTTCTGGTTGATTGCAAGTTATGAGGCAAGAATGTTGCCAACCACCGTAGAGTCCATGGGGTGGGTAGTAGAAGTTAGAGCAAAATAACTACAGTTCGTTAAAAAGACTGTTGGCTACCCTTATCGGAACAAAGCTTCCTCAATCTTTTTTTAAAGGCATCACTGAACACAGTCGCACCACATTGGAACAGAACGATATGCGCATTGTGCTTGAGTCATGTGATACTGGTATATAGGGAAACATGAAAAAATAATAAAAATAGATTTTATTTCACGGATTATGGTGTTTGTGGTTTTATGTATGAAATTCACATTAATTTGCAGCTTATATTTTCCTGCTATTAAACATCTTAATATACTGTATCAAGATAATATAATCTTGACATTGGAATACATCATTTTTATAATGGTTTTATTTCATATAAATTTCAGTCTAATTTTTTTTTTTTTTTTTTATCTGCCCTGTAAGACACAGTTACAATCGTCCTATCTAGAGAAATGTACGATATTTATCAAATTTGTATCAGTATGTAATGAACATCAACAATTATGATAACATTATAGGAGAAAAATTCCTCCGACATTGAGACTTGAACCCAGTACCTTTGGCTATCTGTGCCAATGCTCTACCAACTGAGCTAAGTCAGAGTTCAATTCAAAGTGCCAGATAGAACCTCTCTCCTATGACTGATTGCCCTTAATGGTCTACCTCACAGATAGCCAAAGCTCCTGGGTTCAAGTCCTGGTGTCAGAGGAATTTTTCTCCTACAATGTTATCATGTAATGTCCAACAGAGAAAATCTGTGGTTCATGAATGCATATGTATGTACCTATCAACAAGTATTTTTCATTAATGACTTAAATTTGAAAGCATTTCACAAATTATCTAGTGAAGTATTTAAAAGTCTGCTTATGCACAAGCAACTTCAAACATTATGTTAATGCAATGATATTCCTGTAAGGTCACTCACCATGGAGAGTATTGCATGTGCCTCCCTCGATAGAAACCTTGGAAAGTATGGTGCTTCATTGCAGATGGACCAGAACAAATCATCTTCATCACATCCACTGAACGGTGATTGTCCAATCAACATTTCATATAGTAGGATGCCAAATGACCACCAGTCCACACATTGGTTATATTTTAGTCCTTTTATGATCTGTTTGAACATGGGTTTAAAATTAGTGATGGAACATGCGCCAAATACAATATTGTAAGAGAAATTATTTTACTGTCGAAAACAAATAATCAGTCGGTGCGTATGCATATTCTTTAGCATCCCAGAATATTTTGCTTAGCTACTTTTGGAAAAAATTATCGAGAATTATGATATCAAACCTGCAGAGGCGTAACAAGGGGGGGGGGGTTTGGGGGTTTGAACCCCCCCCCCCCCATTGATTAAAAAAAGGGAAATTGTACAATTTTTTTAAAATCTGATTATAAATTACTTAATACAAGTATAAAGCGTGGGAAGCTTAAAACTCGTTATTGTGCATCTTAATATTTAAAATTTTCCTGGGGAGGACCCCCAAACCCCCCTCTCCCTGGGGGGTATGGAATACCCCCCAGACCCCCTGGTTGTTATAACCCCCCCATATGGTCGGCCTGGTTACACATATGCAAACCTGTATTTTGCTAAATTTGCAAAAACTATTCATCATAAAATTAAAATAAATACTGAGCTAGAATCCTTGATTGCATGGAAAAATAATACTCCTGCACTTAACCTATGGCCATAAAAACAATCTGATGTGAAACACATAACTTCCTCAGCACAAATAAAACATTTTCCTCTTAGTACAATATAATTATTATGTATGACATTCTTTTCGTGTAAATTGGTTGTAAAAATGACAGATATACAACACAAATAAAATCTGTTACATGCACTGGGTAACATGGGCAATACACCTTTCTCACTTCACATTCTGATACGCCTATAGAATAAGAGGCTGTATTGCAAATAGTGTGTATTTAGTTGTTTCAACCCAAATACAAAATTTGTTTTCATACAATTTTTTGTTCTCGAGCTAGGCCAATCACAGACACACACACACACACACACACACACACACACACAAGCACACTTCTCTGAAAATAGTACTTTCGGATTCAGGATACCCCAAAACATGTACTGTATTACCCAAATATTAGCCGCACCTGCCTTTTTTAGGTGTAGTCCAAGTGTAGAGGACCTGTTCATGCGAAGTGCACATTTGCATGGACAATGTGATTTTTTTTTGTTTTTGAGCAAGGCAGGATGACCAACTGTCCTTCTTGTACATTCCTTGTACCAAACTCTGCATTAAGATAAGTTGTGGCAGGGACAGGGAAATTTTGTACAGATAGTCTAAATAATGCATCATACTATCCATATAGTTAAGCGTGCGAAGCAGAGGTGGCAGCCGCAGCAGAGTGATAACACATTTGTAGAATAATGTATCATAAACTGGATCAACAGGTTTCAAAAATGTGCCATATTATATTCCCCACGAGGTTTGTCAACCTGTTTACCCACGATTCTAACTGCTCTGGTGGTATGATGTCACTTCTCTAATGTCCAATCATGAATTTCTTCATAATTCGAGGACAGCAAATTGGCAGAAAACAAATTCAAAGACCAACAAAATGGAGGTTTCTGTTTACCTATGTGAATTTTGTTACGCTTATTTTCCTAGAGAGGGCAGAGGGACAGGTGGTAAGCCCATCACCTCTCAACCCCCCTCCAGAAACTAAGGTATTACTTGGACGTGAAAGGGCTCTAATTCAGGCTTGGAGTTCTTTTTCGTGCCATAAATCTACGACATGGGGCCCCCCAGCTTAAAGTCCCTCCCGGAGGACTCCATGCCCAGGATTTTTACGTCCTGAAAAACCCATCGATTGTAGCCGGAGTTTGATCCCACAACCTTTGGATCTAGAGGCAGGCACACTACCTCTAGACCACCGCAGCCAAACCCCTTCCCTATGGCACTGACTTAATCTAAGCAAAGTGCTGCTTATATTAGAGTAAATACAGTATTTATGTTAAAAACTAGACTTCAAATTTCAGGGTTGAACACAATATTTCTGGGCAGAGGAAGTAAAAACAGTAATAAACAATATAAAATTTGAGATACTGACTTTCAAACTAAATGTGATGAAAGAAAGTTTTAAATATTACGTATTTCATGTTGGTAGTTTTATACACTTTGTAGAATAGTGTTTGTAAAGGAATCTGTTTTTACTTTCAGAGTTAAGACCTTAGAAATTGGATTTAGGATTTATTCATATGGACACGATGCATGATTTTTCACATGTATAAAGAATTTCTCACCTCAGGAGCCATGTAGTCAGGTGTCCCACAGAAAGTGTCTGCAGTCCTGTCCAGATAAATCTGTAGTTTGCACATTCCAAAATCAGCTATGCGGACATGCCCATCAAAATCAAGAACTATATTGTCTAGCTTGAGATCCCTAGAACAATAACATCACAAACCAAGAAAATTCTTTAACTACCTAGGTAATAAATTTTTTTTGACTGACATTGAACACAAAGAGATAATAATTATATTGCTTTTATGTTATTTTGAATCATGAACATTGCTTCACAGAACTCTTTCCTTCTATGTAAAGTTCCATTTTACAGGCTGAGACAGATAAGAACAGAACAAGGACAGTGATAACACCAACCAACACTTCATTGTAGTACTCAATGTCTTAAGTACGGAAAGTGTAATACTATCTGCGAGCCTTCCTTTTATTAAATTATTGTTGCATTTAATTGAATACAAGGGTGGTATAACAGCATGGTCCTTGCTTGTCTTTATTAATCTATTTTATGGGTGTCTTTAATAATGTTACTCTTATAATAAAACTTGCAGTGTTCTGGTAATTATTATACTAATTATGTATATATATGCAATCAGACATTAATAAAAATTATGAATATTCACCTGTACACCACGCCCTTCTTGTGAAGAAACTTGAGACCAGAAACTATTTCTGCTCCATAAAACCTGGCTCTGGGCTCTTGGAATCGACCACTCTGTTGAATGTGGAACATAAGATCACCTCCGTTCAGGTACTCCATCACAAAAAAGAGATGAGACTGTAAAAATAAATACACGCTTAAAATGTTTGAAAGAATTCACTACAAAATCTGTATAGAGAATTATCATAGGCAATCCCATGAGATTACGAGGATATTGATCAGGCAAACTTGTTTCTAATATTTTAACATTTCAATTTTAAAATTTTTACTGCTTCATTTTATGTTTTATTCTCAACTAAGAAAACTGTTGTTAAAGACACAAAAAATTTTGCTTAAGGATAAAGAAATTCAGATGAGTTTAAATGAGCTGTTGCTCCCATCCTCAGCTGATCTGGACTGCCGGATGCATTGTAGTCCCTCTAGTAGTGAATGGATATATCTCCTGATCTAACTGTCTTCTATTGGTATTTTGAAATTCATTAATCTGTGTTTGTTTTTCTTTTTTTCTTTTTAATATTTTCTCCCAGCCTAGTAACTTGTTGCTGATCTATTTAAAACTATTTATAAGCTATTTATAAACTATATGATTAAGAAATCAGTAGAAGATTCCAAAGAAAGGTTAAGTAATTCCATTATCATCAAAAATTTGCATGAAAAGTGCTGCATTTCAGTTTTGGTTTATTACTGTGAGTATGGCATTGCATAGGCCTACTACCATAATTACATAAAGCAATCTCAGGCTCCTTTAGAGGTAAAAAACTAGTATGCCAGAGATATGAGATTCAGCAGGATAAGAATCTACAGTTCTATATATTTAGGCATCTTAGAAAATGAGGTAACATTTCTGAAAATCAGTAACTCCAAAAACTGTATCATAAAGACTGAAAAAATTAGTGTTTTTAATTTGGTGCAAAAGTTGCCATGCCTTAGTTACAATTAAGATGATTTTGATGGTAATGAAGGTAATGATGATTATGATCATGATAATTTGATTATAATAATAACAATAATAACAACAACAAACTGCACGCATAAAAAACATATATACTTATATATACCATATACTACCCACCCCCTGAATAATTCCCGCACACGAATTTTTGGAAAGGTAATAAAAAAAAATCTATAGGCCCATATATAAAATTATTTTACCAGTTTTATTCTTAATTAAATAGTTGTAATAACATTACATATCATAAAAGAATTAAATATGGTAGGCTAAATGGTAATTATAAAAGTAATCTTCATGGTAACAGCCAGCCGAAATATCACTGTATTATATGTGCAGCCTAACACTTTCAACAACACTCCATTCATGAATCCAACTGTGCAGTGGGAATCCACATGTGATGACATGCGTCCGACCAAAGGTCAAAGACATGCAGAAATTCACCAAACTTTTCCCAAATCAGTGCTTCTGCTTCTACTGCACTGTTACTTGCTTGGCTTCTCTACGCATAAAGCATAGTCATCGCGGACCATGTTGATAAGAAAGCACCTTCGTCTCATTTTCCTTTCATTACAGCTTTGCTACTGTTATACTATACCGTGATGCTATTACAAAGCATTGTGCTATCTTGAGCCAATATGATACAAAATGTCAAAATTCAGATGAGAGGAGTCCAGTATTAAAATAATACCCGCATCCCAGTTTTTCGTTTGCGATATTTGAAAAAAATATGCAGGTAGTATTCAAGTATATACGGTATTTAATAATTATGTTGTTTTACCTCAGTCTGAAAGGTACAGAAGAGGTGGCAGAGGAACGGATGTTTTGTACCAAGTGCAAGGACTTTCCTCTCAATCAGAGTACACTCTACATCATCATCCTCCAGTACAACATCTTTCTTGAGGCACTTGACAGCATAATAGCACTCTGTACCCTTCAATTCTGCCAACAGAACCTGCAAATAGACACACCAGTACATTAGTACATGCCTAATTATAAATTTTTAATTATTATTATTTCTCTTCCTTTCTATCTTTCTTTTTTCCTTCATTTCTTTATTTCAAAACTTCTGATTTTGATAATGGGGTTAAAGGGGATACATTTCAATATGAAGGAAGAAGTAAAAGGGTCCTGGCAGTTTAGTGAACAAGATGTATTGTAGTATGGGCAGAAGAAGATACCGTAATTAGTATTGGTATGACAAATCTGAGAAGGTTACATTGTATTTATGATCATAGAATTATATAAAATTTCAGTAATTAAAAATACACTATGTTACAGTACAATATACAAGCATAACACAGCACTGGCAAGAGGGATGGGCATACCTTGATAGGTAGGTATAAATTCCGAAATTGAAATCTTATTTTAGAAATCTCTTTCTCCACTTTTAGTTTTGGATAGGACTTAGCCTGGACCCTCAAAACCCATGCTGAGAAAATCACTTTGTCAATCAACGACATAGTACTAACTATATACTTTCTTGTCAAAAATGACATTCTGCATTCTGCGTTTTTGCATGAAAATGTTCATCCTTAATGAGTTCTGTACCCATGAGTTTTGGCTAATATGGGAAGATGGAGAGCAGACCTATTTCCAGAGCTCATTTTTTTGTATAGGAGAAAATTCTCATCATTCTTTTATCATTTAGGTCTTAAATAAGTGTCACATAGTAAAAAATAAAATGTCTTATTGATATTCTTATGCTCTCAAAGCATTATGCAACACAAAATTGATTGAAAAAACGAACATGCTTTTTTGAAACGGTTCTAAAAGTTATGTACAGTGTAATGTGCACAAGGTCTGAAGGGATTAATGTAGTTTTCATGAACTATTTTAAATAATTTATAGTTTTCTTATCTACCTTAATTGCAATAGCATTATATTGTGTTCTACTATCTGTAACCCTAGATTTTTCACTTAATTTCTGCAGTGACTGATTAGAGAGAAGAAAACTTCATCAGTTCATAATACCCAGGCGTTATACCACTGCAATGAGTGACAGCTTTCAAAAGTTTGAATGAAGGAATTGTTTAAAATATTGTAACTGACTGAGTTAATACACACATCATACTTTTGAAATGAAACAGTGCTGAACAAATGTGTGAGTCACCACATGCATCTTGAATGATGTGCCAAACAGGTCTAATACCTGCCAAGAGATTGAGCAAACCCATGGGAGGCATTATGTTCTTGCTTGGCTGAAATTTCCTATGTTTAAGTTACACTAAGATCACTTAAATTTTTTGTGCATACTACTTCATATATATTTTTATACATTTATCACAAGAGAGACTTCAAGTCAACCTTAGAATGTTGAAGATCATATGGACTAGCCCTCCATATGTGATACCTAATCGAGCTAACCCTAATTAGGAGGCCATAGCCCTTCATGGGACAAATAAGGCTTATTCATTCATTCATTCATTCATTCATTCATGCATTCATTCATATTTTTATTTTTACAAGCAGAAGTTAAATTTAACCGATACTCACCAGTATGCAGTACTATAACTTTTCTATATTTCTACTCTTTTGAGTACCAGAATTTTTTTTAACATGAAAAAGGCATGCCTTTACCCATGAGTAACAGCAAGCACTGCAATATTATTTTTTTTAAGAATGCAGCAATAGAAATATCAATCAGTTTATCATTATTACAAAATGTGCTTTAATATTAAGAATTTGTTACAGAATGCTCATTATTTCCTTCAATTAATATGAGTGCCTGTGCATTCAAAGGACATTGCTCGCATTGGCTAATAACATGGGATTCCCCTTTAACACTTCATTGGTCTGCACAATATAATGATTTGTCAGTGAATAAAAGGGTGTTCATTTTAATAAAGATTGATTGAAATTAAGTTTATTTTTAATGAACATAATAAAATAGCTTGAAGGCTGATAAAATTGGTTGTAAAGAGTAAAGTTACAAATTATTGGATGAAAAGTGCTCATGGATCACAGAATGATGAAATATCAGAATTTTAATCAAGCATTAAAATATAATAATACCCTATATCAGATTTTGAAATTTCAGATGAATGTCAGACCTTTCAAGGGGACCTCCCCATCATTCGTCCTCAGATTTAATGGAACACAATTAATTTCATATCTGAATGAATAAAAGTGGCATAAATGTTAATCACTTCAATTCACAAAAAAAAAGAAGCACTAAGCGGATAATGCTATATGCATGCACTGCAAATTACGAAAATTTTTATTGTATCTCGTGTTGGCTCAGTGTTACCCTACTCAATTAGTGAAGAGGGTCTGCTTCAAATCACTCAAGATGTTCTGATATTTATACCGGCATTTGAAATTTTGTTTGTTTGCTTTTACTACACTATAGAACGTTCCATGCCATTAGCTCCAAATCTATGTGGATTGCAAAAGCTGACATGTGCATGTCAAAACCAGCTAAACTGATCCATACTCTCAGTCATGAGGTGATAAATCAGTCTGGTTTGCAACATTATTGTTGCTAGAATATGTTTCAAAGGTGTGGTTTCGAATGGAATCACATTAATGTATGTTACAGCAATGAATATTGAAGACAGACATATTTCAGAAAAATCTAGAAAAACTGTGTAGAAACATTATAAGACAATATCCCGGATATAAGTAAGCTGTAAGTTGGCTTGTAAATAAGTGAAAACAACTTCTATGTCGAATAAATAATCAAGAAAACATTCATAAGTGCTTAGTAAGAAGACTGATGGAAGAAGAGAGAGATAAGAACAGAATCAGAATTGAATTACCACATGAACATGTGGAGGGACAATTCCAGTACCTCTCTCAATAAAGTTTAGCTAAATAATATACAATTTTCATAGGAAATATTGTTATTTATGAGATTAAAAAAACCCATTCCATTTCACTACCGTTTTGCCCAGTGTCAATGCTTGACCATGCCGAGCAGCAGACGTTCAAGGTTTCGGGCTAGTAACTTAAAATCCTCTGTAGTTTTCAACTTTGATTTGCAGATTATTTCTTATAAAACTACAATACAAATTAGTGGTAATTTTTTTTCCCCCTTTCTTTTATAATATATATTTGTAGGATTTGTAATGATTTGAAATGATGTGAAAATTTTCATTAACCAATTTGTGAAATTCATGATAAAATGTTCTGAAAACTGAAAGTATTATTTGCATACTTGCAATATATGCACATCACAGACAAAAAATTGCATATGCCACATGTTACCTCCAGGTTTTCATGAGTACATGCTAGGGAAGTCTTCTGTTTTCATTTTATATTACAAATGAAAATATACTACACTACCACATCAAAATGAAGTGCTATTGTTTGTTATTTCTTCTTTGCTATTGAGAGTTGGACACTTAGATTTATTTTATTTCAAAGATTGAAAGATCCTTGTTCAACTTACTGATAAAACTTTTTTTTACTCATCAACGTCTATCACAAATAAAAAGAAATTTTGAACAAAGTTTGAGCAAGAATGTTTTCATTTTACTTGATAGAGCCCAATCAAATTTATTATTGGCTTTAAACTAGCTACCCTTCCATTAAATGAGACTTACCTTGCCAAAGCTACCTTTCCCAAGCACCTTGAGGAAATGAAAGTCCTCCACAGCATACTTCCTGAATCTGGGAATGGTGGTGGCTGGCGGAGTAACACGTCCACTCTTCAGCAGTGCGGTGGGTGGACCCGAGTCATCGTAAGGGTCAAGAGCAGCGTTCATATAGAGTGCAGTGCTGGGGGTGGCAGAGTCAGTGCTGCTTCCACTACTTGTAGAACCTATAGTAAACAGAAAGACATAAATATGTTCACAACAATGAACAAATTACTTTTCATGGGTACTGGATTATTCTCATGAACCCATGATTATTTTCATTAATATTCCAGATTTAGTACATTGTGCATTCACTGTGAATATATAACAACTGCATTTTGATGCAGTTCAAAAACATAATAAATCTTGAATCTTGAATCTACTAATTTTGAAATAAAAGTTGTGAGTGACTTTATTTACATATCAAGGGTTCTATAGGAACGAACTCCGTAATACATATGATATTATATTTGTTTGGATATGCAATTTGTGATATCTAAATTAGTAAATTTGTTGACTTTCCTAAAAAGTGGAAGAAATACATTAATTCCTAAAATTGCAATCTATTATTTGTATAAGCAATGATTAGGCCAATGGTGTGGACAATATAACAAGATTAATTAAATTAGACCTACATCCAGGTTTAGCCACATTTAGCTATGGAGTCTTCAAATTTAAAAAAAAAACCATATAGACTATAAATTTTTATCCCCTGTAATTAGTTTTTGTTGCCACAAGGTCTGCTTCGTCTTCCTGTTATTATTATTACAATAATAATTATTATTATTACTATTGTACTACTTAAGATATAACATTACTTTCAGCTTTTGCTTTTACTGCCTTGTACTATTTTATACTACTATATAATACTACTATAAAATGAATTCTCATGTAATTTTTCTAGTTCTTAGCCTTTATGCTGGAGTAAATTATACTTAATACCTGCTAAGTTAACATTAACTACAGAGTGTTACAAAATGATGTATAGGCTTCTCTCTTTGAAACACTATTTCTCAGCAACGAAATGAGTCTAAAATACAATTTTTGTGTTTTTGATTCAGAAGGCAATTGAAAGCACAGAAACACGTTTGATGAACATAAATGAGTAGGCCTACTGAAATGTTATTTTATTTTGTGAGTAAGTGTGTTTGCGGAACAAGCCCATAAGGTCAAGTGATGCAATCCTATGAGCAAAATTAAATCATTTTAATATGTGTATAATGCGCTATTTTTAGACAGGCTTAATAATTGTGAAATAATAATTTTTAATACATATGCTTCAGCCATTTTGGAAGCTTTATGGCTGTTTGTGAACTCTCCTGCCACCTGGTATGCACTTCCGCAGACTGATTTATTAATTTCTCGTACATTGCTGCCAATGTAAGAAATGGAATGGACAACGCTTTCCAGCCAACAAGTATGGCATTTCTGTGAGAACTATGTGAAATTTCACGTCTAAAAAGGTATAATGAATTTCAATTTATATCAGACTGAGTCTATTCAATAATCATATGCAATTATTCTTAACTAAAAGAGTATTTTCCATGCCAAGCAATCAAAGTTGGTCATTCTGGAGTGTCATAATTTTATAACATTCAGTGGTATAATTTTCTCCATTTAATTAATATTGTCTGCCATTAAAAGTGCTTCTTTTACCTTAGATTGTCTACAAAATGAATTAACCTTCAATAAAAATTTTTGACAACAATATTCAACACACATCAGTAACCAAAACAAGCAATTAATAACAAAAATCAATTATTCAGTTTTGAAAGAAACACGGATGTCCCATTACCAGTAAAAATAGAATACATATATAATTCCAATCAACAAAGGAACAAGCCAAGCAACAGCATGTAAACCATGCTATCAGCCAATGACAGCAAGTTATAGGTTCAAGATCTTACAGAGGGTTGTTCATACTTGCTCTCAGCTTGTTTCAAATGGATGAGAAGAAATAAAATATTAATAATAAATCAAATATTGTATATTCTGAATTTTCCAGTACCCATGAAGAGTTGTTCTTTTTGTTGTAATACTTTTAAACCAAACTACTAAAAAAACACTACAATTTACACATTGCAATATTCTTAGGTAGTGTAAATACTTATATGCCGATACATGACTATATAATATATTGTACATAACTACATATGCACATATATTAGGAATATATATATATATATATATGCCTATATATACATGTTCTATTTTTAGCATATAGTGATACAGTGGTGTGTTACAGTTCTGATAAATTAATTGAATTTGATAACAGGTGAGGACATATAGGAAGACAAGGTGTGAGTAAAGATAGAGGTTTTGTTAAAGCAAAGCCAGGTTAGCCTACAGGGAAAATCTAAATGTGTAATGTTAATGCAGTGTGTCTGAAAACTCTTGTGGTATGTACAGGTTGTGTCTTTAATAAATGTATAATATTAGTACAACTGCAATACAAACATGTCTGCACTAAAACATTAATTATAATGTAGTGATATTGAAACAAAAGACAAAGCATTCTAAATAAAGGCCATTACGTAAAACTATTGGATGAAATACTTACATTATTTCTTAACACAGAACAATATCATCTCTAAAAATGACAAATAACAATATTCAAGTATGGAGCAAGAAGGTTGAAATGATAGAGTTGCTTTTAGGAAGCCTCACTGTGAGGTTTAGTTTCTTACAAGGATGTAAGCCAGGATTTTTCTGGTAATAGTTTTCAGTCATAACATTTAATCAATTCAATCAGCGCAACTATTTGTCTGAATAAATGCATTCACAAATTAATTTTAAAAACTCTTCATTAATTATGCATATTAATTCAATATAGTCATGCTTAGTGATTTATTTGGTTGTGTGCTGGTCTGTTATCCCAACAGCTCACAGGCTCAAACTGGTCCAGGGCGATGGGCTTTTTGTAGAAAAATTTCTCTATCACGGCTTCTGCAGGAGGATATGTTTTTTTTTAATGTAGGTTCCAAACATAAGATTTATGGAGCCTCACTGTTAGACCTGTTTTCATAAAACTGCTCCAATAATTCTGTAGTTCGTTATAAAGTGACCAACTTGGCAATAGACTCTCCATTTGTCATGGTATCATTCACTTATGCCATGAAATAAGTGTAACAGAAATTGTGTAGCTGACTAAAGTTGGAAGATTCTAAAGGAAAATGCCTTCAGTCGTTACAAAGAAGACAATTTTACTATTAACTACTGGTTACTTATAAAGTGTTAATGATGCTTCTTACATGTCATTTACATTTTTGTGTTTAAATTATTTATTTCTAATTTTCACGACCCTCAGTCCTATAGTTAAAATATAATCACATTTTCAGTGTTTAAATTACTATTAATAGTGATTATATTGTTAAGCTTTAATTCATTCATAGTTACCATTTCTTGAAATACATATTTGAATAAGTATAACTATTAGGTTGTATTTATTTTTAATCTCAAAACACAAAATAGTACAGGGGAATAATGACTCAACAAAAGTTCTTCATGATATTTCAAAAGAAACTCCTATGTGAAGACAAGAAAAATGTGATTACATTTTAAGCCAGCAACAAAATCTCTACATCACTTCGAATAGTAGTAAAACAGTATGTTTATTACAGCTTTTAGCATTATTTTAAATCACTCTTCTCAATCACATTGTTTTTCAGTACACTGTGGTTGTTGTTAAGATTGTGTGAGAATGACTGGGTTGTTGCCAAGCTCATAACATAGAACTCCATTTTTACTAGCAAGTTTTTGGAATGTTCAGTCACATGATTTTAGCGAGGTTGATGACACTTGAAGCCATTTTAAAATCGAACAACACCGATAATGACAGAGGAATTAATCTATAATATTTACTACTAAGAAGAACATTAATTAACAAAGAACTCTACTTTGCAGGCATTTATGAACTTTCCATCAGTCAACATCCTTATGAAAGAACCAAAAATATATACACAGCAGGCCAATATTACTACAATTTTTACTCAAATTAGCATAATTTAGTAGAAAAATTATTAAATATTGCAGTTAGTAGTAGCTAGTAATAGATTAGTTAGTTGTGCAATGGCTCCCATCAAGTAACAGGATGCACTGAAGAAAATGAACCCGACTTTAATTGATTTAATTGCTTTTGAAGCAGAGAAAGTTTCTGCTGTGCTAAAACTTATTTATGTATGACTACTGTTTTCAAGTAAAAAATAAAATCAGGTAAACTGATATAACAAAATGCCAGAATGCTTTGGTTTAATCAGTGATAAATTAATTGCAATTATGATATGCAGAAAGACAGACGGACAGACATTTTCCCGTACCCCACACAATCTCATAAAGTACCACACTGGCACTTAATAAAGGTAATCTTTTAGACTCTTTGTGCTTTTAATTGAAATAGTCTCCAGTATCTACTTGAGTATCACAGGACAAACAACTTTTCGTTAACATTAACTGTGCACAATATTTTGCAGTTAATGATTTTTACTCCATATGAGGTTCAAATTCAATATTCTCTCTTAACATAATCCTATCTAGCCCTCATGAGAAACATTTGCCCACCCTGATCTTAAATCCTGGCTATGGACTTGGGGTGTATGTACGGTAATAATCCGCAATGTTCTAGAATTTTGTATATCGTTTTTTCACATCTACTTTAAAAAACATGAGTGAAATACTGACATTAATTTGGATAGAATATCTTATTTAAATCGACGAGCGAGAGCAAAAAATAGGTCATCGTAACCCCATTGACGACCGCATGCTAAGCACATAGAACGTTGAAGTGGCCTTTAGTTATGTTGGCTTAGAAACTACATTCTATATTAAATTGTGTAATGTTACATTATGTTATGTTAGAAAAAAGTGTATCGTGTATGAAGTATTTCAAAAAGTCAAATGGAAAATGTTCCGCTAGATATTTTTTATAATATTTCCATCTAATTCGTTAAAATTAAGTAAATAAATAGTTTCATGTAACTTTTATTATAGGTAATATAGACCATGCTGTATGCATGTTGCATAGTTCTAATTGAAGCTGACATCCTTGTTGAGAGAACTGTTTGCTCTAATAAATGTAGTAGAAATAAATTACACGGACTTGTATCATTCCGTTTAATGGGATGTTTCACTCGCATTGTCAAGACAGGGATACAGCGTGTCATCTCCAAACGTATATAACTTAATGCCGAAATTATCGTATTAAATAGCGCTAGGTTATATTATCCGTCCACATTGATAGCAAAGGACCAGCTGATCAGAGTATTTATGGTTGATCACTTCCGTACTGCCCACGCGAGATATAAGGTCTGTGGGCTCTTGATGTACTGGTGCCAAGTTGGCTCACATCATGACGAATGGCAACATCAAAGCAGCATCCTACCTGTTTCCTCAGCACAGAGGTATGAATAATGTTGGTTCGTTCAAAGTTTTTACTGAACAAAAAAACAAAAAAAAAATTGCCACAAGAATTTTTGTACGTGAGGACGTTGCGTTATTTTAAACGTTTCTAGTCTAATATTTAAGTTCATTGTCAGTATTCAACGAAATTCAGTACAATCACGAAAATAATGCACATAAGAACAAAGTACAGTAAAGTAAAAAAACATTGCCTACAAAGATAGATAAGCAGCCTATGTTAGATGACGCAACGGTCGGGTGGTAGGCCTTGTCCCTTCAGGACTGTAGCGCAACGGAGATTAGTTTAGTTTAATGCTATGCAATATAATGTAACATTGAAAGCTAAGATTCTTTAACTGTAAAAAAAATCCTCTAACTGCTAAATAAAGCCTTCTGTAGCAATTCTGAAGTTATTTCCTACCAGCAATAGCTCGTTCTAGTTATAGAAAGTATTACGGAAATGATTTAATTCCTATTAATGATCAACTCTTTAAAGCTTTTAACGTATCAAATTGATTTATCTTTATATTCCCGCATGTTCTAGTTTCCTACGAATTATATTAAGTTATTAGCCTCCTTTAAGCAAATACACTAAATACATAAGATGAGCTGGATAGATGAAAATCAAACTTCCAATAGACACAATTGCAATATTCACATTAAGTTCTATCCATCAAGATTCCGACAATCCTTCTTATAACCTTGTTAACTTAATCAGGGCTGGGCTTGCAAGTAGTTTACCCGTAAATATTTTACACGTAAAAAATGTAAAATACGTAATGTAAATAATAGTCTAAGCTACTTTTGCTATATTTAATAATAATAGTACTAGTATCAGAAACTTGTAAGAATATTCTATGATAGTATTCTTGATATTGGCCTGATTCAATATTTGAGGAAGCACATCTTACAAACTACGTCAAACCAAAACAGCAATTCGGATTATTTTAATGGGAAGAACATTAATCTCGTAAGATTATTTAAAGAGATCATGTTGGAAGGCAATTGACCGGGATACTTTAATTTCCCGCTCTATTTAACGACTGGAAGATAAAGAAATTGCCCGTGGATTGGCTTTTTAAAGTTCTGGACATCTGGTCTAAGTGCTATGTAGCAACATCGTTTCCAAGAGAAATGTTGTAACCATAGGCAACAAATCAGACTAAGTATTGCCTCATTTACTCTTAAATTAAAATTGATGTCGAGATGCATGGCACATCCACTCCACGGCTCTCTTATATGTAGATATTTTTCAGTTTTTACTACAGACTCATTGCCATCATTAAATGAAGAAACACATTAGAAAATAGGAAAATAGGAAAATTTCTGTGCACTCGAGTGGTAAACATGCAAATAAATTATCGATGGAAAATTCAACTAATAGCTCTTTGGGAAAGGCCTCAAGAGAGATTTGTTAAATTTATGAAGAAAAAACACAGATCATGGTTATCTCATAAATAAATAGAAAATATATAAATTAGAAACGCATTGGTATTATTCTCGTAAGTATACTTTTTAGCATGATGTAAGAGTAAAATTATTCATTTCCATGAAACCTCTTATTGGCATAGATATAATTTTGCATACAGGGGGACAAATTTATTTTTAAAAATTCTACACTTCACAACTTAAATTATGTAGCTAGTTATTTTTTCTGTGAGAAACTCATTTCGTACTCTGCCACTACTGACAGGGAAAAAACGATTCAGCGTAATTATTATGAAACACCCCTTTGATGCTTTCTTCTTCCTTCTTTCTATTCCTTTTGAGTTCCGAGTTCAGAGTAAAAGTAACCTTCACTGAAAGTTACTTGGGCAACAAACGTTCATTTTGGTTAGATTTATTAATTTACATAAATCACGGCACATTGTGATGATTGTCTGATCTTTTCCATGCACTTTTCACACTAATATACATATATATATATATACATATTTTTATTTTTGTATAGGCCTAATAGTATTGACTATATTGAACTACCTGTAATAGATATAACAATCTGGTGTTCTCTGCCAGTGTGGTACTTTATGAGATTGTGTGTGGGGACGGGAAAATGTCTGTCCGTCCGCTTGTCCGTCCGTACGTGTGTCTGTATGCGCGATATCTCAAGTTCGCTTTATCGGATTTTCATGAAACTTGGTATACGCACTTATGACGTACATGGGTAGAAGCCTATTGAATGTGGACCAAAGCGGTTGACCGGTACTGAAATAACGAGTATATCAATATTAACTTTGTAATGGATATAAGACGCATGGCCCACAATATAATAAACATAACATAACAAATTGCCAATCGTTTATTGAATTGTCAGCCAGCCTTGATTGATTCATTTCTTCATAACGATGTTAGTGTAAATAATAATAATAATAATAATAATAATAATAATAATAATAATAATAATAATAAATAAAAGATTTAAAACACAACTAGCCATTGAATATTGATATAATATTATGCATTCTATCGATGACTACCGATATCTACATTATACTTTAATGTGAGTATTTTTCTTATTCCTTCCTGTCCAGCAATATAGGCCTACCTAATGTAAGTCTTCTCATATAGATTTCAGATTGACTTTTTATTCATTCATAACCTATAAGGCTGCTTTAAACTTGAAGCAAACATTTCAGCGAATCGTAGGCTTATTGCATCATTAATATTATTGCCGGCCCATTTTGTTTTTTAAGTTTAACTCGGAGATCTAATACAAAAATAACTTCTTTTCTGCATGGGCCTATCATAATTGCAAATATCACTGATTTAAAAAAGCATTCTGGCAATTTGTTATATCAGTTTACCTGATTTTAGTATTTATGTTTTTTATGTTTTATGTTTACCCATCTTGTAATTTGTGTTGTATATTTTAGGCTACAGAATCATTCACGAAGCTTATGACGTAAATAAAATAAATAATATCGTACATTTTGCCCATTCTTATAGTTATTAAAATGCATTTTGATTTCGTTCACTAATTTATTATATCATAAATTGTGTGCTTCACGCTTTATACTGCATTGTGTAAATATGTTCTCCTTACTGTCACATTAATAACTGTTATTCATTGTTTAGTACATTTAAACTTGGGATGTTATGAGGGTCGAATCTTGAATAGCCGTGCTGAGCTGATCGACTGCGACAAAGCGAGTAGACCTCTATTTTTATTTTTATTTATTATACTGAATCATAAAGCCGCGTTAATGTGAAGAAAGCTTCTTCGAATGGGACTTGAGACTTGGCGTTTTACCATTTATTTTATCGTAAAGTACACATTAATTTGGTACATAGTATATTTCTATATAATTTTATTTTTATATAAATACAAACATAGGTGTAACCAGGCCGACCATATGGGGGGGGGTTATAACATCCTTGGGGTCTGGGGGGTATGGAATACCCCCAAGGGAGAGGGGGGTCCGGGGGCCCTCCCCCGGAAAATTTTAAAAATTAAGATGCAAAATAACGAGTTTTAAGCTTCCGGGATCCCTCCCCCGGAAAATTTTAAAAATTAAGACGCAAAATAACGAGTGTTAAGCTTCCCCCGGAAAATTTTAAAAATTAAGATGCAAAATAACGAGTTTTAAGCTTCCGGGGTTCTACCCCGGAAAATTTTAAAAATTAAGACGCAAAATAACGAGTTTTAAGCTTCCCACGCTTTATACTTGTATTAAATAATTTATGGATAGACTTAAAAAAATTATACAATTTTCCTTTTTTTAATCAATGGGGGGGGGGTTCAAACCCCCAAACCCCCCCCCTCGGTACGCCTATGAATACAAATACATATTTATACAAGTAAAATAAAACAGAACAAATACAAATTTCAAAAGTAACTACAACTACTATTTAAAAAGTAGTTGGTACGGTATTTTAAATTACTTTCCTGTTTTAACGGCAATGTTTCTATTTTCTTTTTAACATGGAACTAGTGTTTTCCCATGAAAAGTAGGGATGGTTTTTCGAGACTTGCCATACGACACTGTTGCCTAAGCCACAGCGCACCAAACTGATTCCACACAGGTATAACCTCTAAACCTTTTCCCTCTTATGTTATTTTGTTATTTTATTTTGTTTTTTCCTTTCAGAATAATTAAGTTATATACCGTAACAATATGGCAAATCAGACTCTTAACGTGTAGAGAAGCATCTGATCGAAGGTAGCTCGTCCCAAACAAATTACGCGCAGACTTCGAACGGTGAAAAGTGGCAGTCTCTACTTCACCTGTATCTGCAAGGCGTCGAAGGCAGTCAGACGTATTCTCTTTATCAGTCTACTTCTTGATCGTAAATTAGATGACAGAAATGTTTATTTAGCCATTTTGGTTTTAAGCATTGCCATTTTTTTATGTCAATAAATCAAGCATGATTTCCCAAAGTATATCTGTGCAAAATTTTAGCCCGTTTGGACGTATGGAACAGATGCTGCTGACATCGTATTTTTGAAACCTTAGTGCGCTTTCAACTGCTAGGGCGTGCAGACTTTAATCGCTGTTTCCTCTGCTTCAATTCGAATTTTCTCCCACAAAAACAGAGATACAGTTATGACATTTTTTCACAATACACTTTGCAATGTATTAATAAAGTGTATAATCAGATTATCTTTATAGGTCTTAGTTCTTTCCTCCCTTCAATATGTAGTATAATTCCATGGCAGATTCTTTTTCATTTTTTTTGTAAAATATTTTTTTAAACAAAAAGTATAAACAATATAACAAATCCATAAAAAATCTGTAAAGCAAGCTTCAAGATATATCACATTTAAAAAAAATCCAGGAAGTCTCGACTAAAATCAGGAAATGTTTGTTTTTATGCAGTTCAGAAACTCTTATCTTCTCGTCTTCTGTCCAGAAATCTAAAAATTAAGATTTATAAGACTATTATCCTGCCGGTTGAATTATATGGATGCGAGACATGGCCGCTCATTGATTAGAAAGAACATAATCTGAGGGTGTTCGAAAACAGGGTTCTTAGGAAAATATTTGGCCTAAGAGATATGAAAATGGGGACTGAAGAAAACTGCATAACAACTAGCTTCATGACCTGTACTCTTCACCGGATATAGTAAAGATAATTAAATCACGGAGGATGAAATGGGCTGGATGTTGCGCGCATGGGGGAGAAAAGACATATGTCAAAAGTATTGACTGGGAGGCCCGAAGGGAAAAGACCACGAGGAAGACCTAGACGTACGTGGGAGGACAATATTAGGATAGATTTAGGGGAAGTAGGATTTGCAAGGAATGATTGGATAGACTTAGCACAGAATAGGGTTGAATGGCGGGCTCAGGTAAGCGCGGCAATGAACCTTCGGGTTCCATAAAATAGATATTCCTTTAGCTTGCTGAGGGATCGTCTATTGCCATTGAGTATGTAAGTAGGACGAGATAGATTTCAATTTTTATTTAAATGTAAATTAAATCGATTAATAACTCAAAAGCAAATTGAGATATTAGAATGAAATTTTAAACTTTAATTTAAATTTGCATTTTATTTTACTATGCAAAATTTCAAGTTGTTAGAACAAGTAGATTAGAAAACCATTTTCAACACTTCGGCCATCCCTTAAAACTGATTTCATCACCAGATTTACATTTCCATATCATTTGTCTGCGCTTCTAAAAACAGTAGAGTCCCGCCATTCCGAACTAATTGGGACCGAACACCGTTCGGTTTAGCGGGAATTCGGAATAGGCGGATTTCATGAATAATATCAACGTATTGACTCGTCAAGGCGTAACTTAAGCGTGGGAAATTGTATAAATGGAGCCGAGTACTGTAACCACCTTTCATTCCAATTTGGTTTCAGGCGTTTTCATCAAGCTTAGGCTCTATGTATGTCTCTATTTAACTTCTTTGTATAACAATAAATGTACGTTTTTCACGAACATCTTTTTAATTTCTCCTGTTTTTAAGTTTAAAATTTCGGTATTTTTTCTGAACTCTGTTCGGAATAGGCGATTTTCGGAATAGCGGGACTCTACAGCATACGTAAATGTGATAATTGCGGGGATCTCTCATGTGTTTGCTAAGAGTGAGAGATAAGCTATGCAGTCAGGTAAGCCAGTTTTGTGACGGCGCTGCGTGACAGATTTTATCAATTTCATTTCTACAAGTTTAAGATTATTCTAAAATCCAGGCACTCGTTCAGTAAAAATAAGTCAGTTGAGACAATTTATCACTGGGTACATTTTACTTCAAGCTTAACAAGAATGGATGATGATTAACAGGAGTGAGCTAATAGTAGACTGACCTTGGTGTTTTTTAAAAACGACGTTGTTTGTTTATGCATGCCAAGTAACACGCATATTTTTCGCTACACTACCACCATCAACGCTTCAATGTAAATAGCATCGAATGGACTCCCCGTAACCCTGCTACTAGAACACTTATTATTTTCTCTTCCACTGGCTACATGGAAGGTAGGTAGGTATATGGTTATTTAACGACAGGATGTACTGCAACTTAGGGTACGTATACATCTGCGCTCCTCTTGCGCGCCGTGCGGCACGCGTGCCGCTCGGCACGCAGATGTGTACGGCATTTTGAGGTGCACGCGAACCGCTCGCGTGCCGCTCGCCACGATCCGTCTCCTGTCGGTTTTTTCGACGAACACAAAGGGTTTCTGATTTCATATTTGGACGTGTTTTTGGTAGTTGCGTGCTGCTCGCGTGCATCTCGCTGAAATTATTTTCACAGCGCTCCGCTCCTCAAGCTTTACTGTACAATTGGCAAATGAAAAAATTATATGATAGGTTGATGCGAGTCACTTACTCACCTTTTGGGGAAGGATAGGTATACAGAAGCAGGAGCTGAGTCAGATGTTGTGTACGTTACTTTGCACTTTCTGAATTTCTTTAAAATACGCTGGAGAAAATCGATCTTTATGTTTGGCTTCTTCCTTCATGTAGGCCTACTCATAAACATTAGCAATAATCTCGCTACTTTGACTGTGTAGAGTTTCCCCTTTTTGTTTTGACAGTATAGGAGGCATTATCACGTTATTAAATAAATAGCATTCGTTAAAACACTTGCATGCACCCGTGCTGCATGAATTATATAGCAGTGAATTGTCGTCTCCAAACAGAGTGCAGGAAATTTGACTGTTTGTTTATTGTAACATGTGCTATTTTGCTGACGTGCCTAGCTAGCCCACTGGTCCCTCTCTGAAGGACATTAGTCAAGATTGAATGAGCTAGCTTGTATGTGATATAATCATGGAGTGGTACGAGGAGAAGATCTGCAGATGATACATATTTACAAATCAAAACCTCTACTGTGGAACCCAAAACATAAGGATAACTACAAAAAAAAATTAAAGGAGGATGCATGGAGGGAAATAGGAATGGAAATAAATACGTCCTCAGAAGAGTGCAAGAAGAAGATGTTATCTATGCTTTCTTGTAACCGGCGAGAGAAAATTAAAGTTAACGCCAGCAAAGGTACAGGGAAAGGTAAGTTATAAAATATAAATAATAACACTGTTTACACACTTTTCAACTCTTGTTTAAAAATGGTTTTGTTTCGATATTTAAGCCGTAGACAAGTTTTGCAATTGAGGACTCTTTTCAAAACTCGTTTTCTAAGCAAAAAACACACAAAATATTAGGCCTAATGATGAAAGCTAGTGGTTCGCAGTAGGTTCGTCGCTTTCCTATGGAACGCAAGAGGAGCGCTGTAAAAATAATTTCAACGAGCGGCACGCGTGCTGCACGGCGCGCAAGAGGAGCGCAGATCTATACGTACCCTTTAGGTCTGTCAGCGTCGCCGATGTGCCGGAATTTTGTAACGCAGGAGTTCTTTTACATGCCAGTAAATTTACTGACATCCCCTGTCACATTTATGCACACATAAATGCCATCGACCTGGGCCGGAATCGAACCCGAAACCATGGGCGTTGGCTACATGGAGATGACACTAGGCAGATAATGGCAATTATGAATTCTAGAGTGATAGGGAAAAAGCGTATAAGTCAAAATTCCAAAGTTTCAGGAATGACAAAAAACAGTTCATTTCCACAGCATTGTTACACTATTTAGTTCAGTCCACTAGATATTTTTACACATTATCTTATACTACGTAAAAATATATGTATCTTATATCAGTATCTTATACTATGTAAAAATATCTGGGTGGACTGATCTAAATATTGTAAAAATGCTGTGAAAATAAATCGTTATTTGTCTCTCCTAAAACTTTGGCCATTTGACTTATTCGCTTTTTCCCTAACACTCTGGAATTATGGAATGGTGAAAAGGAGAATCACGATAAAACCTTTCACAGTCATTTGCTTTATATAGGTACAACTACTTGGCATTACATAATGTAGACTCTATTTACCTCGTCCTGCCTGGGTGAGAGTATACGATACATAGCATCACGGTTTATTTCCATGCTATCAGTATTTATAAGCCTACATTTCGTCTTAATACGAGGGATGGAGCGTAAGTAATAGTAACTATTTTTTTCTGAAGGCGATGGTACCATGATAATTATGTTGTATGTCACGGGAGAGTGTGCCATCTATAGTATAGTATATTGGTAGCATTGTGATTAACGGTTATACGAATAGAGGCGACGGTAATCTAGTTGTGAGTCAACCGCTGTGCAGAATAGATATGATAAGATACAACCAAGATTCTTGCGTCAAAATAGTCACTATCCAAGGGAGAAATGACAGAGAATACCACAAGGGGCTGATAAAAGCTTTGGGGAATAATGGCCATCCGTACTGAACTTTAAGGGACCATGGAGTGAGTAACTGTGCTTCCAACTATAGGAATACATTAAATTGGCACGATGCAGTCATGTATGGATGTTAATTGGTGTCTGTTTCCTTCATTATCCTACATCTAGTATCCATAATCTGCATTATACATGCATTTCATACCTTGCCCTCTCATTTCTATACTTGAAATTTTTAAAATTATCCCGCATTTCAAAAAAAAAAAAAAAAATCATGACCTCGTATTATTGCTTTATTCTGGTACAAATCGATTGAATAAATTCAAAATTAGAAATTGTATTCATGTATTCCAGGAATGCATAAGATCACGTGAAAGTTTTTTAAATACATCGCCGGACTGATATCTTTCTGTTTAACGACAGTCTACTCAACAAGGCTGGCGTTTGTAAAAATATGTCCTACAGAATAAGATAAAAACATGTCTAAGGTACCATGAAATTCGACATAGGTAAGATTTTCAATAGACATGATTTTACACATTAAAGGAGAGCTTGGCCCATTATTTATCTATTTTATATTTAATTATATTTTATATTTAATTATATTTTATATTTAATTATATTTTACAGGGTGCGGCAAAACATCCTCCCTATTTTAAATCTATATATATATATATAAAATGAATGTATGTGTGTGTCTGTGTGTGTGTCCTTTATGCATTACTACACCATTCATCCGATCGCCATGAAACTTTGGGAAGTTGTTGAGTACATTCCCGGGAAGGTTTTCGGCATATTACATTTTTAGTTTTTGCTTTCGTTATTGAGTTATGAGTGAAAAACGGGCAGAAAACGTGTATTTTAGCGTTTTCGAAGCATCAATTTTCAGTTACACATTTCAATGTCAAATCAATTACAGTAGGCTTTGGCTATTTTTGTCATAAAACCATTACGATCGCTTGAATGTTGTAGCTCACGCTGGTCGACTCATTTGTTTATCATGTCAAGGCACGCAGATATATGAAATTTTCAACCAACACCGAAGAGGATTATTATTAAGTGCCAGTAAGGTACTTTATGAGATTGTGTGGTGGACGAAAAAATGTCTGTCCGTCTGTCTGTCTGTCCGTGTGTCTGTACGCACCATAACTCAAATATGCTTTTTTGGATTTTCATGAAACTTTGAAAACACATTTATAATGTCCATGGGAAGAACCCTATTGATATTGAACCAAATCGGTTCACCGGTACCGGAGTAATGCCCAATTTAGTGCCTATTTTAATAGATTATATTAGAAAGGCGCCATAGCTCAAATACGCTGTAGCCGATTGCCACGAAACTTGGTATACCCATTTATGACGCCCATGAAAAGTGCCCTATTGAATTTGAACCTAATCTGTTGACCGGTACCTGAGTAAAACCCAATTTAGTGTATATTTTAAAGGCGCAATAATTCGAATACGCTTTTTCGGATTTTTATGAAACTTCGTACATGCATTTATAACATCCATGGAAAGACGTCTATTGATATTCGACCAAATCGGTTGGCCAGTACCAGAATAATGCCCAATTTAGTGCATTTTATGTTAATATATAAGAAGTCGCGATAACTCAAATATGCTTTATTGAATTTTCTTGAAACTGTGTATACCCATTTATAATGTACATGGGAAGAAGTCTACTGATATTGGACCAAATCGGTAGACCGGTACCGTAGTAAAACCCAATTTAGTGTCTATTTTAAAGACGCGGTAACTCAAATACACTTTACCGGATTTTTATGAAACTTGGTATACACATTTATAATGTCCATGGGAAGACGTCTATTGATACTGGATAAAATCGGTTGACCTGTTTCGGAGTTATGCTCAATTTAGTGCCTATTTTATGGTAATATAGGTATTCGAAAGAATTTATTTAAAAAAATGAAAATCAGTTATCTTGACAACATAACCTTTTGTTTTACTGTGATTTCTAAGGCTTTGGCAATTAAAATACAGTTAGCTATGACAACACTATTGCTTTAAATGCGCTTATCCCATAACTGACCCAGGTGGCTGAGATGGTAACGTCTTGGCGTCACATTCTGGAGTTCCATGGCTCAAATCCCGAAACCGGCCAATTTGACTTTTTTTTATATTCTGCATATCATAACTGCAATCATAACTGATTAAACAAAACATACTGGCACTTTGTTATATCAGTTTACCTGATTTTATTATTATTATTATTATTATTATTATTATTATTATTATAAGAGGGATAATCAATATAGGCCTAAATATGGTCAAACGTTGTTCGATTTGGACGAAACTCACTATACAGGGGTTTTCTGGGCCAAGTACCTCGAATTTGAAGTCGCTTTTACCACGCGACGCCTAAATGGGGTCAAACGTTGTTCGATTTGGACGAAACTCACTATACAGGGGTTTTCTGGGCCAAGTACCTCGAATCTGAGGTCGCTTTTACCAGGCGACGCTATCTAATCGTGGTATGTAATTCACGTGATTTAGGTGTTAATAAATATAATTATCTATTATGCTCTTAATTTTTAATTTCTGAAATAATTATCGCGGGCGATCGCTTGATTTTGTAGGTCCATCCTTGACGATTCATTTGTTTAGAATATCAAGTCCCACAGACGTATGAAATTTTCAACCTACACGGAAGAGGGATATTCAATATAGGCCTAAATATGGTCAAACATTGTTCGACTTGGACGAAACTCACTATGCAGGGGTTTTCTGGGCCAGGGAACTCGAATCTGAGGTCGCTTTTACCAGGCGACGCTATCTAATCGTGGTATGTAGTCCACGTGATTTTGGTGTTAATAAATATAATGATTTAACTATTATGCTCTTAATTTTTAATTTTTGAAATAATTATCGCGTGCGAAGCCGCGGGCACACGCTAGTTTGAAATAAAAAACAGACGGATCAAAATTAAGAAACTGTATTAATACTAATGATATCTACACAGTGGGAATTTAGGGTTTTCAGTTTGTTACATTAGTTCACCTCATTGCTAAGTGTAAGTAGATCTTAATCCTGTCTCCGTGCTCTTATAGCAAGGTTCACCATACCATTAGGCACTAAGTTATATCCACACCGTAACATTCGCACAAGATGGGAGTAGCAGTCAACTTGTGTTGCTATAACGACAGAAAAAAAAGAAATGATGAATAGTAAACAAAAATTGAATAGGATATTGAAATCGTGGAAATGACATTCAGTACAGTATCCAACTATGCCGTCGACGGGAGAAGAACGTGCTTACGCTGTGGAATCATTTTTGGTAAACGGGTATTCCGTTGTCGCTGCCCAGCGTGTTTTCCGGATTCGCTTCCAAATTCCCCCTCGTGGTGCAGTTCCAGATCGGAAAAGCATTAGAGCTTATGGGTGTCAAAGTTTAGAGCAAGTGGTAACATGATTAAAAAGGGAGGGGGGAAGACCACGCAGCGTTCGAACTCCAGAAAACAAACTTCCCACTGTGTAGAATCATTCATGTTAATACAGCTTCTTTATTTTGATCCATTTGTGTTTTATTTGAACATTAAAATAGGGAGGATGTTTTGCCGCACCCTGTATATTAATGTAGGCTATGAATTTTATATTTAATATTTATTTACTTATAAGGTAGTACTATGATGGGAGGTAATACTTTTGTTGTGCGTAACGTTTTCTTCGTATGGTATTTTTAACGACACTTGGCAGAACGAATTCCTATTTCTTCTGCCACTCATAAATTGCAAAATTTAATGGCAAAGTGAATAAAACATCATACAATACAGAATCCGTTCGATAACACTATCCGCGTATTCACAACCATCGAGACATTTCGTTGTGTAGGATTAGGATATTAACTACCGGTATAAGATATTAATTAGAGTATTGACGCAGGAAGAACTTTTTTTAACATATACATTCTACAGAAGTAGTTCCTTCTAGCATTGTGTTTATGATATTGCTCTAGTATGATCCTCCACTTTCACATTGAGTTATCGCGCTTAGACATAATTTTTTATGTTAACATATTCGTGTGCGTCATAAAGTGAAGTGTTGTGAAGTGAAGAAGACTTTATAACACAGGCATATTAAATGAACTTTCAAGTATTCCGTAACAGCGTTTAGATATTTCAGTTATATGTCGAATTTTATACAAGATTTCATGAAGAGGAGAATTAGGGTTTAGCTTTGATCACAGATACATTTTTTTGATCAGACAAGGAATGGAGGGCCTCCCCGGATGAGTGATCAGCCCACCTCTTAAACAACATGATCAGTTGATCACATACACGAGATCACACCAGGCGCTCACACGCTCACTCTGAACAAGGCGCGGATGGAATGAAGATGATAATGATGTCCAGATGATATATTGAGACCACAAGGATCTAAAGTTACCAGACATTCGTCTTACAAGTAAGGAAAACCCCACCCCAAAAAACTCACCTAGGTAATTTGTCCCGACCAGGAATCGAACCTGGGCCCGCCGCGTGAGAGGAGCGAAATTAATTAATCGATCGGATTCATGCATAATTGTGTTATCCCTCAGCTAAATGAGTTCGAACCTCAAGACTTCATTTGGCATCAAGATGGTGCTCCTTCATTTTCTTCATAATGTGTGAAATTGGTTAAACGATGTTGTTCCCCAACGATGGATAGGACGTGCCGGTCCGAATGACATGGTTTACTCCCGATGGCCTCCACGATCTCCCGATCTTAACTGCGTGCTTTCTTCCTGTGGGGGTATGTGAAGGACCGGGTGTACGTACCGTCGATACCCGTCGACCTGCCAGAGTTGAGAACAAGAACTGTTGCTTCTGTTGAGTCCGTCGCTCAAGACAAGCTGACCAACGTTTGGGAGGAATTCAACCATCGTGTAGATGTGTGCCATGTGACGAATGATACTCACATTGAACATTTATAAGGTATAGTACGTAAACTCAAAGAGTTTCTCTTTAATCCCATGTAAGGTTTGTTCTTATATATTGCATGTAAGGGAAATTAAACGTTGAAATCCCGTCCACCATTTTGGGACACGGTGTATATATATACACCAATCGAAAACCAATCTTCTCTAATATAAGCTTTTGAAACTGGTAACTTGAAACGAGTTCTCAATAGGCCTATAGGCCTAATACGAGAGTTCTCTATCATAACCAGCTCATTAACTAAATTATTAAGTGCCAGTATGGTACTTTATGAGATTGTGTGTGGGGACGAAAAATGTCTGTCCGTCTGTCTGTCTGTCCGTCCGTCCGTCCGTGTGTCTGTACGCGCGATAACTCAAATACGCTTTGTCGAATTTTAATGAAACTTGGTATACACGTTTATAATGTCCATGGGAAGAACCCTATTGATATTGAACCAAATCGGTTCACCGGTACCGGTGTAATGCCCAATTTAGTGCCTATTTTAATAGATTATGGCGCATTTCTAATAGAAAGGCGCCATAACTCAAATACGCTGTATCGGATTTCCATGAAACTTAGTATACTCATTTATGACGTTCATGAGAAGTGCCCTATTGAATTTGAACCTAATCTGTTGACCGGTACCGGAGTAAACCCCAATTTAATGTCTACTTTAAAGGCGCACTAACTCAAATACGCTTTATCGTATATTTATGAAACTTCGTATACGCATTTATAATGTCCATGGGAAGACGTCTATTTATAATAGATAAAATCGGTTGACCTGTTTAGGAGTAATGCTCAATTTAGTGCCTATTTTATGGTAATATACGTATTCGAAAGAATTTATTTAAAAAAATGAAAATTAATTATCTTGACAACACTGCCTATTGTTTTACTGTTATCTTATAAGGCCTTGGAAATTAAAATACAGGTAGCTATGACAAAAAACACTATCGATTTACAAGCGCTTATCCAACTAGAGCGTTAAAATGACCCCGGTGGCCGAGATGGTAACGCTTTGGCCTCACATTCTGGAGTCCATGGTTCAAAACCCGAAACCGGCCAATTTGAATTTTTTTTTTTTTTTACATTTTTATGTAGTGTGCGATTGTCATGATATTACATATCTGTACAGTTCAGGTGATGCTGGAAGATTTTAATCTCATTAAAAAAAAACTAGACCTTTGTTCTTCCGTAAGCCCTGCTTAATGAATAAATCTGGAGCTTAACTTGGAAATCAATTTTAAAAAAACATATTCTGCATATCATAATTGCAGTCATAACTGTTTAAACAAAAACATACTGGCACTTTGTTACATCAGTTTACCTGATTTTATTTTTAAGTGAATTACTGAAATGCATGAATTAAACGCATTAAAGAGAAGAAATGCAGTGGTTATAATTATAATATCATGACAGATGAGTGGTAAAGAAGTGAACTAAACCATTTATTGTTTTGTTGAACAATACACTCTACTGAATTTCACAAACCGTCAGATATGTAATATTCAAAGCAAGACAACTGTTCTCCGAGAACGCTATATAAATTACCACTTTTACGCAGTTTAGTATTTAATGCTTCAGAAAACGTTAATGTTACGGGTTAGTTTCTTAGAAGTCTGTGGTACGAATTCCGGGCGTTGAACGCCAAGATGCTGGGAATGTTGCGTTAAGTAACGTGGCCCTTTCATTCCGCATTGCTTGCACAATAGAACCACACTGCGATGTGCTGATGCAGGCTTTCTGCACACAATATTGTGTACAAAACTGATAATAATTATTATGGTTTAATTCAAATGAGAGGTTTATTTGATTAATACTTTCATGATTTTTCGTTCCTGAATACTATGCTTGAGAATGTATAATTTACAGTTCGATTCTGCCTTGTTCGTATATGTTGTATTCCTCCAAAGTTTGCCGAAACCGTGATCCATTTCTCGAGCAGAGATACGTTATCCTGTTGAGTGAGGACTGATGAGATTAGACGACGAGTTATTTATAAGGAGATGGCCCTTTAACCTAAATCCTTACATAATAACGAGACTGTGGTTGTCAGGAGAAATAAGCTTTAAGGAATGATAATTCTATTGGTTGGACCAATAATCGAACTCAGCTCCTCATTATTAGTTGTCATAAGCTCTGTTAATCTTTAGAAACCGTGAGAAAAATGTTTATTATTAGCACTGAATATTCCAGCAGTGAGGCAACAGTTATCGACTCTGGCTTAACTGGTTTAGTTAACAACTGGAGGACATAACAAATTGGATAATATTTTTCATTTACTTTAACCTATTGTTTATTAAGTGCCAGAATGGTACTTTATGAGATTGTGTGGGGGACGGGAAAATGTATGTCTGTCTGTCTGTCCATGTGTCTGTACGCGCGATAAATGAAATAGGCCTACGCTTTATCGGATTTTCATGCAACTTGGTATACGCATTTATAAAGTCCATAGGAAGAACCCTATTTGATATTGAACCAAATCGGTTGACCGGTACCGAAGTAACGAATAATTAACAGTCACATCTATTATAATATAATCTTCGTTCTCCGACGAGCATTTTGATTGGCTCGCAGTCAACCAATCAGCGGCCGAGCTCCCGTAACTAATGTCCTAATATAAACAATTCTGTATATAGAATAATAGGCGAAATTCCTTATTAAAAAGCATGCTTTCATTTCCAATTTAATACGGTATTTAGCATGGCCCACAACATATTAGACATAACGTAACAAATTGCCAATCGTTTATTGATATTGTTAGCCCGCCTTGATTGATTCATTTCTTCATAACGATGTCAGTGTAAGTAAATGTACATAAAAGATTTAAAATATAACTAGCCGTTGAATACTGATATAATAATGTTCATTCACTCTATCGGTAAGTATGCTACCGACATCCACATTAGCCTATATTTTAATGTGAGCATTTCTCTTATTCGTCCTGTGCAGCAATATACCTAATGTAATTCCTGAAAGATAGATTTCAGATTGACTTTTCATTCATTCATATCCTATACGGCTGCTTTAAATTTTAAACAAACATGTCAGCGAATCGTAGGCCTATTATACCATTAATATTAGGCTATTGCCAATGACTTTTGTAAAATGTTGACATATTTTAAGAATTATTATATCAGTGTGTACGAATTTGAATTAGGGTTAAGAATCAAACTTTAGACCTTTGTTCTTTCGTAAGTTCTGCTTAATGAATCGATCTGGAGTTTAACTCGGAGATATACCAATAATGAATATAATATTACAAAAATAACTTATTTTCTGCATAAACTTAATTGCAATTATCACTGATTTAAAAAGGCATTCTGGCACTTTGTTATATTAGTTTACCTGATTTTATTTACTTTTAACAACAGGTTTATAATAATATTACACTATAATATTAATTTCACAATAAATACAGCAATAACTTAATTTAATGAACCAATAGGCTAGCAGTCAATAAGAGACGTTAAATGAATACGTGCACATTGCAAAAGTTACTGGGACTCCCACCGGGACGGTAACATCTTTTGCTTTGTGACAGAATAGTTCTTATTCTTCATTGTGTAATAGATTTCATTAACTTTAGGCTTACTTTTACATTGAACTAATATTATGCTTTATCACGTTTCAGTTATATCAGTCACTTAAGTATTAACTCAATTCCACGGCGTACATCCGTAGGCCTACCTCCAACCGGCTGCGTTATCTACCATAGGTAGACGGAAGGGTTGGGGGCATGTGGTCAACATGCCGACTTCCACGGTCATTAGCAATGGCTTTCGTGACCGGAGTCACTAATTAATGTATGAAGTGCTCCTCAGTTGAAATCACGAGACTGAGTGCACCCTATTTCAGACATCCCTACCTCAGAAAAATCCGAAGAGGTACCGGGAATCGAACCACAATAATCGATCCTTAGTCAGCAACGCTAACCACTAGACCACGCATTCCGTCTACCTAATTATTAATATAGTAAGTTAATAAGTCTGTCATTAAGACCCCTGGGTAACAAAAAATAATCATTTTCTTTCAATACATTCCTATAACCATAATTATCCTTGAAGAACACCATAATCTAACAATAGATTTTTAGATAATAAATTGATTTTGTTGGTATTTAAGGTATGTTTAATGTTATTGTCCTATGTAATATAGGTGAAGGAATGGAGCCCTTCACTTCAGGGGAGTTATAGATTCTGCGTATTCTATGGAAAAATGCATGATTAATCATGCTTTGCCTTGTTATATCGGTTTAGATTTTCACTAATACTGCAGGAATAGTTTTTTCTATATTCTATATTATGTGAAAAATAAGAAATAAAATATAGAGGCCTAGAAAAATGACGTACCTTTTATTCACAGATGTAAAGTTCTTATCTAAAATTCAGAATTTCTATGATCATCATTAGATATTCTAATTAAGTCGATTTCGAAAGTTAATCGGTGAAATGTTATTTTTATACAATGCCGGCAGCGCCAAACAAAGCACAATTAAGCCAGCGCTTGCAAGTAGGCCTACACCGAATCGAGTGACGTCTTCAATCGACCTCTGAGAAGAAACAATATCCTATACAAGACATCTGCTTTCGATAGTTTTATAGAATCGGTGAAGGTAATAATAAATCACAACTTTTTTCATGCTTTATTAATTGGCTATAGGCTCAATACCACTAGTTTCATCAATTCAAAATAATTTATCTCAAATTTGAGCTAGAGGAATTATCGACTAGATACATATATCACTAGACTCGGATGATCAGTCAATTGAATACTTTTTCATTTGACAAAAAGAAAATCAATCAAAGTTTACATACAACACCTTTGGAGGGGATAACGAGCATAGAGCTTAAAATTCCTATTTCATTGTACATTCTGCTATGTATTTCCCATTGCTATGTATTTCCCATGTATGAAAAATTTCCCACATGATTGAAAAATTTAGCCATTTTAACAAAAGAAAACTTGCTTAGTTCACTTTGATGATGATAATAAGTAAAAAATTTATAGTTCAACCCACTTATTTATAAATTATTCTCTATCAATTATAGCAGTTAAAACTAAATTGAATTATTCATTGTATGTAAATATCCAAATCAACATTTGCCTTTACGATTGGGAAAACCACGAAAAAACCCATGTCAAATTGACCGGCCACGGGATTTGAACCTGGGACCTCCCGAATGCAAGTCCAAGACATTACCATCTCGGCCACCTCAACTTCTATCAAATTCATCTAAATTAATATCAGTTGGAATTTACTCCATAAAAATACACCAATCTCGTAGAAACAATTGACAATCAATAGTTCCATGGCCTACCCTACTGTATAAACACTCATCCAGAATTCCTGATATGGCCTCGCAGCTAAAAGGAGTAAACACAGCTGAATTAAATAAATAAATAAACTAATAGACAAGTTTTGAACAGTCCCTTTTTTATATAAACAAGTTAACAATATCATTTGCAATTTAATATTTAAATTTATTTATGTCATTTTAAGTTCAAATTGACTTTAACATATTTTTCACTGCTTATTTTGATTTATCGGTGCCTTATTTGTTTGGAAAGGTGCTTTTGTTTTCAAGCAAATGCAAATTTTATTTTCTGAACATTCAAAACTGAGTTGTAATAATTTTACAGCCAAATCTAGAAGAAATTAGTTTCTGATTGATCTCATTAGTGAACTTACTTGGAATTTACAAATTCGTGTAACGATGTTTCCGTGATATTTCCTCCTCTGAGTACTTACTTTAGAGAGTGATTTAATATCTAAACGCTATTAAATATATTGCTTGGCCTATAAGAAGGGAACATTTCAAGGATCAAGAGGATTACAGTGTTTTAACAGCTGTGCGCGTTTCTCTCAGCCAGAAAGAGATTAACTAGAAGTGAGGAGAGACCGCGGAAATCCTTCTTATAAACTAAACCCGAATTTTCTTTCCTGCTTGGAACTAATTAGTAAGGAACACGAGTGCATGGTAAATGGTGTAAAATAAAACAAATGGTGACGTAGCCTATATGTATACCTATGAGAATAGTAAAAAATCGAACCGAAGTGGAATTTTAGTTTCTTTTTATTGAAAATTATATACTGTATATAATTGTAAAATCCTACAAGGTAATAAGACTTCAACAGCGTATCGTCAGCCATTAATAAATTGCCATGGGCCTGGAAATTTAACAAAACGATCAATTTCTCTTTTCATTCAACGAAAATGATATTTTTTTACAACATTCATCCTTCAAGGTGACATAACTCAGACTACTGTAAGACAAATTAATTGTATAAATTTTACAGGGCATCTTTAAGATGTCAGATGTACTCTATCAGATCTTCTACATTGATGTTGCTTTAAAAAAATATGATATAGGCTAAACAATCGCTCCTGAATCCCGGGATCGCTTCAGGTATTTATTTTTATTAGAGGATGAGTCGATCCCAGGGCCACCAGATTGATTAGGCCAACTGAAAAATTCCAACCACCTCATCGAGGATAAAACCCGCGACCTTCCATATACAGTAGTAGCAAGATTCCTTGGCTAAGTGCGCCACGATGCACCCCATGTATTTTCACTTCCCCTATCCGTACCATTGGTAAAGGAAGTACTGAATACGACCCTGAAATTCGATGTCACGTTTTCAACATAAATACAAGTTTTGAGGTACCATGAATCCCAAAATGCTATTTTCAGAAACATTTCCATGTGTATGTGTGTCTGTGTCAATTCAGTAGGCCTATAGCTCTAGAAAGAAAAATTTTATAAACTGATGTCTGGGGATGTGACACGAAGATTGCACTTACTTGATTATATCAGTTTACATGATTTTTTCAGTACTTTTCATATTTAAGAAGTAGACTTTGTTATAAGCTGTCAGTAATATTTCTAGGGTATTCAGACTATTTTCGCTCAAATATTTTTAAAATACATTTAACATAACCGAAACTATACGGATAATGCAAAGTATAAATATATCAGACTTTGGTCACAAATAGCACAGTCACCCACCTATCTTATGTAGCCACATGTTGAATGCCGTTCTCTTAATTTTTCATCCTATCACATGCTCAGCATTTCTATTTTAGAATAATTACATAATTGAGATTTGTTTGTGTTTGTTTCTCAGCCAAAACGTATTTCCAGTAGAAGATAAATTAGGTTGGACAACGCGATCTCTATTTTTATACCCACTGACGTTGAAATAGCGTAACAGCTGGTAAGGTTACTTCCTACAAAGCAAACCTCTAAGAAGGTTTTCTTCATATAACCTTGCTTTCGCCAGCACAATTTACACCTGTTAACAACAATCATTTTAATAATAATCATTACAAATATAAAAAGAATATATTTCCATTGAGGGTCCTCATGAGGGTCAATTGTGGATTATCTTGAACGACCCCTAAGCTATATTAGATGGGAATGATCTTGGATAAGTGATCACTAGTTTTTCCTTCGATAGTTCTAGGTAAGTAAAGCATATGGGAGAACAGTCGGAATTCAGATTCCAAGTTAAACTGTAGGTCCCGGCTATTGAAGCAATATCAGTCAAGCCACAATATCAGGACCTTCAGTAATGTCCACAAGAGCAGGTAAGCAACAGATCAGTAAACATTCGCGAAAAGACCTCAGAAATGTAAAGCAAAGATGCTGGTCTAACCCCAGCGAAGTATTAAATATCCAGCTTTCTCAAAATCACACTTAAGTTTAAGTTTTATTCAGTTACAATTGAAGGGGTCGCGGAAGATAATGCTAACCCACAAAGCCTCATTTTAGATATATAATTTTTAAAGTTAGCTCAAATCTGCAAATCTTATTTTTATCTTTCTTTTGGTACATATTATGTTACTAACAAGACTTACTGACTGAATTAGTCTGTGCTAAGAAACATTGGAATAAATAGTGACGAAGAAAAAATATAAATAGTGGAATAATCTAAACTTTTACAAAAAGAGGGCAACAGTTCGCAATTCCAATTTACAATTTTCTACATTATTATTATTATTATTATTATTATTATTATTATTATTATTATTATTATTATTATTTGTAACACACCGCCCAAATGAGCACATGCTCGTCGTCGTGGACAGTCCATAAATGGATATAAATACACCAAAAGTGCAAACTATTCTATATAAAAATACAATCAATTAACAATCAATTAACGTCCACAGTAATAATATGAAGGGGAAAAAAATAAAAATAAACATGAAAAATAAATTTTTGTATAATATACTTCATTATTTTCTTAGATTTGTAATTATTCAGATTAATTTAGGGTTATATTTAATAATACGATTGTATAATCTGGGACCAAAACAAGAACTGTGCTTTAGACCTGCAAGCAGGGCCGTGGAAAGAAAGCAAGGGCCCCAGGGAAAAATTTTCCCGGGCCCCCGTTAAATATTAAATTCTCTACCCAACTCGCCTTTTATAATGTATGCAAGAAAAAGATTATGTAATGATATTACATAATTATTAAGTGCCAGAATGGTACCTGTACTTTATGAGATTGTCTGGTAGACAGGACTGTCTGACTGTCTGTGTCTGTAAGCGCGATAACTCAAATAATCTTTATCGAATTTTCATAAAACTTGGTATACCATTTATAACGCCCATTGGACGAAGCCTACTGATTTTGGACCAAATCGGTTAACTGATGCCGGGCAGAAAACGGAAAAATACATTTAAAATGTCCTCATTTTATCCGTATGCACCAGTTTAATCTTTTGAAAATTATGATTTTAAATGCCGAACTTTAGTGAGGCCTTCTGTTGAGTCCTAAAGGATTTGTGCTTCTACTTTTCAAAAATAGCAATTTTTCTTCAACTGATTAACTGATAATTCCGTGTCGCCGTTATACGACAGGACAATGCAGATAAAATAAACAGATAAAACATAACTTAAGCTGTTTATTGACTTAGGCCTATAACCAATTTTATTTTAGAGTAAATGTAGAAAGTGAAAAATAAAACCTGGTCGGCCGGGCCCCGGGGCTGCAGTCCCGGCTGCCCCTCCCTCTCGTCGGGCCTGCCTGCAAGTGTGAAACATTCAGATTCAATTAAAGGATTTGTTTGGTTTCGTCTTGTATTGTATTGTATTGTATGCATGGGGATGTGGATGTGATCTAAAGCTTGAATTTCTATGAATGTAACTACATAAAATATATTTATAAATTTGATAGACACTATATGAGTTAAATTCGCAAAGTATTGATTTAAACGGATAGTCAAGAGGTTTAGATGGCAAATTTTAATAACACATAGAGGCACGTTTCGTATTTTAATTTCTGAACTGTTTATATTGAAGATACAAACATATTTTTACTGGAGCAGGTTTTGTAGAGACACTCCCCTTGACCCTGTGAAAGTGTCAATATAAAAGAGTGAAAGGCTTTTTCTCGTAGCATTGCGGACATCAGACTGTGACAATCACAATGTCACGTGATGTGACGTCAAAGCTGATTCTAATAATAAAGGCAGTTTGCTAGAACGAATTTAAACCATGGGGCTAATCGCCAACCTCTGGGTAACCTTCCCCTCAAAGTTTGGCAACTTTACCTTATTCTTCCGTGCCTCCCATCATTGTCATGTGTACGACCGCAAAGCGCGTCTATAAATTTTAATAGTAATAATGATAATATTAATAATAAAAGTATAATAATAACAATAAAATCAGATTAACTGGTGTAACAAAGTGCCAGAATGCTTTTGTTTAACCAGTTATAATTGCAATGATATGCAGAAAATAAGTATTTTTTAAATTGATTCATTACGCGGGGCTTACGGAAGAACAAAGGTCAAGATTTTAAAAAATTAGATTAAAATCGTCCAGCATCAACAGAACTATACAGAAGTGTGATATCTTGACAATCGCACACTTACATTTTTTTTTTTTTAATGTCAAATTAGCCATCTATGGGATTTGAACCAGAGGCCTCCAGAATGCGAGTTCAAAAGTTGCCATTTAGGCTACCTCGCTCAGTTTAGCGGGCTAGTTTGATAAGCATAAGTGAAGGAATAGTGTTATTTGTCATAGCTAACTCTATTGCAATTTCCAAAACCGTATATGAACAATGTAGGCCTAAAACAATATGTTGTCATGATAACTGATTTCCATTTGATAAATTCTTTCTAATATATTATCATAAAATAGGCACTAAATTGGGCATTACTCCGGTACCGGTCAACCGATTTGGTCCGATTTCAATAGGGTTCTTTCCATGGACGTTATAAATGCGTATACCAAGTTTTATGAAAATCCGATAAAGCGTATTTGAGTTATTGCGTGTACAGACACACTGACGGACGGACAGACAGACATCTTCCCGTCCCCCACATAATCTCAAAGTACCATACTGGCACGTAATAATAGGGTGACCGTCCTGCTTTTCGAAGGATACTATTTTTTTAACACCTTATACTGCGGCCTGCGAATAGGCTTGAAATCTCATAAATATCCCGCTTTTTAAAAATATCCTGCTAAAGGTCCTGCGAAATGGAATTTTGTCTTAAAATATACTGTTATACTGTTATATCCTCTAAATATTTTTTTACATGTAATGTAACTTTCATGACAAAGAAAATTAAGACCAACGTCCATACAGACAACGATATCACATTAACTCCAGAAGAAATCAGTTTCAGTGCCTTCCCCGGTATAAATGTTAATAAGAAATAATAGTACAGTAATACAATTTTATATGGAACATATTTCTAATTATCGAAATGCAGATTATTTCATTTGTTAGTTGCATCCGATAAAAAGTGTATTAGCATTAGGTCTAGTGTGTCATGATTTACACTTCGCTAACTAGCAATTCGTGCTAGGCAAAATTTAGCTAGTGTCATAATGTTGGTATGATTCTTTTTTTCACGAATTTCCATTGTGGGATTAATGCATCTACTGAGACACAAAACTACAATACGAATGATATTGCATTGTGTTGACATAACAAGATCCAGGAGACGTCTGCTGTCTTTCAGTGCGGATGCAAATCGATCCAAGCAGTAATTCAAATAAATAAATATGCGTCTGACTTTATTAACGGGTAGCTAATAGTGATAAGTGTACTAGTTAGGCAATTAAAGCAGTGAGATCAAACCAGTGGCGAAATTAAATGAATGCGGGTTGGGGATAAAAAATAACAAATATCAGTATTGTAAGGTTTGTTTACAAGCCCAGTTCGTTGATAAGGAATCGCTCACTGATTCGGTTTTTATTAATTATTTAATAGCATTAGAATAGTGACCTAATGGTGGTACGATGGAAACTTTTAAGGGACTCATGAACAGCCTGTTAGAAAGTGTTTTTTTGTTTGTTTTGTTTCTCTTATTCCAAGTATTTTTTTAATGTCTTTCTCTTTTTGTAGAGAAGGAAATCAGTTTATAAGTATTTAGTAGGACTGTTTATATGTCTACACATACTTCCAAGTAAAAAGTGTTAAATATTGTGAATTTTAAGATGTCTACTGGTAAAATGACAAGTGTCGAACCCAGTAAACTCTTTTGTAATTTTCTTAGCACAATAAATATCATGTATCATATCATTTTGTTGATATAATGTATTTTCTTTAAATTAAATTTACAAACTTGTGGATAAATTATATTCATAGTAGCTATAATGTAATATATAACTTGTTTCTATATAACTTGTTTATTGACTGAAATTAGTACATATCAGCGTAATGAATAGAAGAGCCCGCATAGTTAACATAGCCATTCTTCTTCTTAATCTTAATTCATATACACTCGTGTATATTGATAAAAAGGAATTCTTAAAATATGTGAAGATTTCACAAAAAGTACTGGCAAAAATATTAATGATGTAAGTGTAGGACTACGATTTGCTGTCATGTTGGTTATAGCTTTAAAGCAGTCTCATAGGTTATGAATGAAATAAATGAATCTGAAAACAATCTGTCAGGAATTATATTAGGTCTATTGCTTGCACATAAGTGAGGGGCGTTTAAACTGAGATATAAGATATAATGGCCTTACATTTCAATAGAATGGACGGTATTACCTAGGTATATCAAAAGCAGCTGCGTTTAATTATTCAACGGCTAGATGTTTGTTTTTCAATCTATTATTTATTTTTATTAACACTGGCAACATTGTAAATAAATTAATAAAACATAGCGGACTACAATATCAAAGAGATCGACAATTTGTTACGTTACTAGGAGGTGCCCGTGGCTTCGCCACGATAATTCTTTTAAAAATTAAAAATTAAGAGTATAATAATTATTAAAGCATTATATTTATTAACACTTGCACGCGAATCATTCATAAAATAAGCCATTAATAATTAATGAAACAGCTAAAATTCCTGCTTTAGAGTACATTCCACGACATGAAAGCGCCCCCTGGGAAAACTATATCAGAATCGATTATGCAGTTCCAAAGAACCTGTGAACACATAATACGTATTGTTTCTCAGCTGTTTATTGACATGAATATGATGTGAATTTCATTTTATCAATTCAGTGTAATTTTCAGAAATTATATAATGTTTCAAGGGAAGGAATGGTTTGTTTGGATTATTATTATTATCAGCTATATTTCAAGAGATAAAACCATCAATATTTTACAGCTGTTGCCCCCGGCTTCGCCCGCCATTATTCATTGACTTCAGGTTTTTAAGAAAATTACACTGGTAGATTATTAAAAATGTTTGTGGTTCAGAGCTATGAAAATTGTAAGTAAAAATAAAATTAGAATATCTGTTCATTGTGTTCATTTCACTTAGGCCTTATATAATAAAGAAACGGTTTTCCTTCCTAATTTTGTAGTCGTCATGAAAGTTTAGACTGCGAGAGACGAACATCGCCGAGTATACCCGATGTCTCACGAAGCGGGCGAGCAAGCACGCTATTTAGGGCCGTTGAATTGTATAAGAGTAGATGTTCAGGATAGAGTGCGCCGTGCGATATTATTGTAGTGCTATATGGTATGCCCTTTACATTAAGCATTAATTAATGTCTATATGCTGTCAAGTGGACAAATAATAAAGTTTATGTAAAGTACCAGATGGATAGAACTTCTTTAGTAAGTAGACTAATTTCGTCTATTATTTCTGCTAACAGAAACTGATACGTCTGAGCTTGTTTATCTTAGTAGCGAATACTAATTAGTTAATACTAATACTAGTTATTAGTTGTTTGTGGCGGCTCTGTCGCTGATTGGCTGTTTTCGAGAGATTTTAGATTTCATTTTTCGGATTTTATAGGGTTCTGCTTATCAAACACTTTTAAGAGGCAGAGGATGAATATTTGACTATTTTAAATTTATTTTTTGCATTATACTAAATACAATAATATAATTATCTGTTTGAAAGTAAATTGTACCTCCGTCATTGATCATCATTTGCTAAGAATAGTTAAGTAGGTTCTTTTAGAAGTTAGCAAAGTTCACTTATACCCCTTAAAGCAGCAGGTACCTATATTACTTTTTTACTGCTGCTAGGAGTGTTAGAATTTTTTTTTAATTTCCTCATACTTGTTTTAATTCAAATTATTACACAGTATAAACAATTTAATTTTAATAGGATCCCTATAAATTAATTTAGTATTGTAAGAACTATTGTAAAAATTATTTAAGCATTCACTCCAACTCGACTAATAACGTACAGTTGAAGTATATATTTTTTATTTTGAAACCTATGTAACTTACATTTATAAATAAAATGTCCACTTGACATAAGAGTCAAGAGTTCTTGACATAACATCTCTAATTATTTAAAATAATTTGGAATTACGAAAACTACAATATGTCGAATTTTAAGCAAAACATATGACTGGTTTTTGCAAGATAGAAGAGGACAATTTTATATAAAATATTGGGTAAAACGAGTAAAATTATCAATCTGTCTCTGTTGTTATCACGGAAACGTGTTTATCAATTTATTGTCGGATTTCCCTGGCACGATCAAAATGCTGCTTAACTTATAAATATATATTATGGCCTATACCTTTGTCATTTGAAAATTTTAAGAATTGAAGTACCGTAACATTAAATGAAACAAAATCAAGTTCTAATGAGTAATGAAACAGTGTTCTCTACGCTCGACTGAATTTGGCCTCTAGCCTTTATGCCGGCAACCAGAGGAAAATTACAGAATCTAGTATTAATAGAAGCTTACTAAACAATTTCATAATTTCGTTGCCCACGTATTGAAATGAGACGGCAATTTGGCACTTGTGAACACGTGGGATAGGTCCATGTTCTTTAATTAATTTAGGGAGCTATAATAAGCATATGTAGCTGATCATATGATATGCGTCACGTCGATGCAATTGAAGGGGTCGTTAAATACTGAGAAACACTTTGTGTACATCAATAGAACATAGTAATCAAATAAATAATGTTCTTGTTTGAAGATATTTAACTTAAATTTTATATATCGGTACACTTCCTCTTAAATATTTCTGACTATGTTCAACTTTAGTTCAAACTTTCCATGGCTAAATTTATTATAAATATTCAGATTTCAGATTTCTACATAATAGAATGGTATACAGAGTTCACAAAACGAAGCTGCATCTACGTTTTATGAGATATATATGTTTTAAGAAAATAATAAAATACGAACAACAATATCGAGAATCTAATATATAACATTGAAAGACAGTGAGTCTCACGCAAAAGTTGGCCAATGGCGCGGGTTTCTGCGTCCCGGCGGGCACAGCTCCAACTTCCGAGCGATCGGGTGAAATATCTACGCAAATAAAGCCACGAATGGTTCAGGTTCTCACATCTACAGCTGGAATTTCAACGAAAATAACCATTTACCTCATCACAAGAGATGTTGGAAATGTCCTCCTCTTGCATTCACACAACACTGGCACCTTTTTTTAGGAAATTTTCTTTCACGCGCATAAGTTCAGCTTCCGAGACAGAGTTAATTTCTCTTGTGATATTGTCTTTTTAAGTTCTTCTAACAGTATGTGACTATTATTTATGGGGAAACTTGAAAATAAAGTGTATAGGCCAATTTCCCATAAATTTAAGGACTAAATGGCAAGTTGTTTTTCTCATTACGGAATATATTTATCTAACATAAATTCAAATTCCTGGAATGTCATGTTGTGATAAGGTCATTGTAACTGTTCTAAAGATTGATGGTGGGTCATGGACCCTCAAAACATTTTCGGAAAAGTGGTGGATTGAAGAAATGGTGTGTACCAAGTGGGTACTTCTGTCTGTATCATTAGATGTTGATTTACACGCTCTGAGTTATAAATTTTTGCCTCTCCATTTTCTGAAGCTGTAGTTGAGAGATGTATTACATTGCGTATATGACAAGTATATTACAATGGACAACAATGTAATTCTAAGTGTCATTTCAGTGTAACTTGCATAAGTAAATTGAGACATATTAATACAATTTGTTTCCAATTAACTCTAGCCATGAATTTTTTCTGTAAAATTTACTGCAATCTGACTGACTCAATTTCAGATTATTTAACATGCCTGAAAGTGAAAGATAATCAGTCAAATTACAGAGCTAACTTTTTTTTAACAATCTGACAATTCATTCCGGCTTTTTTAATATGCCTGAAGAGTAACCAGTCAAATTACAGAATGGACGTTACATCAATAATTTGCCGGCAATTTGTAAAAAACAGAATTTACAATTAGCGTACGACGTATACACATTTTGGGTCCTCTGGACCAAAACGATATCTGTAATTTGAACATTCCTACAGAATCCTGCATACCTCAACACCTAGCTATCTTTCCAGTCACTTTCATTACCTTTCTTCCTACCATAACTTGGGCAAGCGCTCTCAGCTTGACCCCTTACTATCCATACCTCTTTACAGAACTTCACATTATTCGAATTCGTTTAAAATAACAGGTATTCGTCGCTGGAATTCATTGCCTGCTATCTCAAGAGCAGCCAAACGACTTTACAGTTCAAGTGTCAATTAATAAATTTAGTATACAATAACATTTAGGGATTGATGCTAAATTGTAAAATATTTTTTGAAAATGTTAATTATTTGTAATTAAGAATGTATTTGTTTAGCCTTTCATCTTTTTCTCATTTCTTTATTTTAGTCATTTGTATTGTATAATATTCAAGTATTTTATGTTTGAATTTTTGTCTTTGTATTTAATGTACGTTTCTTGTTTTTCATTTATTATTATTATTATTATGTATTTAATGTTTTCGCTCTGGCTGAGTGGTAGAGAAGGCCTTATGGCCTCAACGCCGCCAGGTTAAAAAAATAAATAAATAAAATTTCCATAATGTAAAACATGCTACGTTTGAATAAAGAAGTAAAAATAAACTGCTCATTTCCGGAAACGACCAGATTGACTGTGCAAAACACAGGATTCTAGAAATCACAGTGCTGTTGCTTGTATGTTATTGTTTCTTTTTATTTATTTTGCCAAAGATTCTTTGCAGAATTGATCCGCTTCCACTGCGATTTATAATCAAATCTTTCTATGGAACTGAAATAATTATCCTGTGTTTCGAAATTGGCAATCTCTCAATAGATACGTGTTTTTGTTTATTTACATTGTTTCATTATCTGGCAACATGTTTACCTGACACCCACGTGACTTTGCAAACAGAGCGAGCAGTGTGGCGCTTGCTGAACTATACGGACTGTTCACATATAGCGGAGCTCTTTAAATAATCTTTTCTTATTTCCTTACTTTGGCTGCAGTATTTTTAAATCAATCTTAAGATTCCTAATTAAAAACTGCCAGTGGGAGAGAGAAAGTGCCACAGCTTACGAGCTAACTCTGTGTGTGTGTATGTACATATGTATATAAGTTATGTATGTTAGCGAGAGTTCCATGTTGTGTTCATATGTGTGTTAAAGAGAAAGATGGTTAGGGCAATTAAGAGAGTAAGGAAAAATGACATAACGAAAAGGAGGCAAGAGATGTGGTAGTAACACGAAACAGAGAAGAAAGAGACTAATGCAATAACTGACTATTTTCCCCTCGATCTCAATTCCGGGGCTCAGAAACTATTAACGTACAATTTTGCAATCCGGGACCCAAGTCCCCCCAATCTATTTTCGAGCCTAATCTATAGTATTCTGTAACGGAAATGGTTATAAATGAGAACTTAAAAGTTATGAATTTTTAGTTAACAGAACACCATTTTCTATATAGGATAGATGATGTTTGAGTCATATCAATATATTGATTATCGAACTCTCCATTTAATTATTATCAGCTGTTCAGCTCACGTACTCTGTACAGTCGTAAGTTTCAAAATTTGCTTCCATGTACCATATTCAAAACAAAAATTAGGTTGTCTTGCCATATAATCGATTTAGGTTAACTGAAAAATACGAAATATAAACAAGCTTGTCAAATTTCACTATGTAATCTGATAAATTAATTTGTGTTGAGAGTTCAGCCTTAATGACCAATAATTAGCTTTTTTCATGCGCACTTTCGCACGAAAATAACGATAGATTAACTTGAAAATAAGCTTATTATGTGTAAACAGTCACAAAATAGTTTTAATCAGGGTTCAGTGTGAAAGTTACATAACATAAAATTTAACAATAATATAATACAATATTTAAAATTTATTTTATGTAACTTTCACACTGAACCCTGATTAAAACTAATTTGTGACTCTTTGCATTTAATAAACCTATCTTAACTTCCAGTTAATCTATCGTTATTTTCATAGGAAAGTGCGCATGCAAAAAAGATAATTAATGGTCATTAAGGCCGAACTATCAACATAAATTAATTTACTTAATTGACCAATAAGGAAATGAAGTTCGTTAATAATATGTAATCTGAATACTAAAGTTCTTTTATCATTTCTCAGATATGAACTCTACATGCACTTTCTGCTTCGCCAATATCGTCATGTCGCCTTAGGTCCCTTCACGGTTTCAGGTTGATTCCGTTTATAATAACTGCTGCCTAAACTAACCTATGACAAACTAAAATGTAACATTCTAAATATATCTAGAAGAGGCAGTTTATTGCTGCAAAAATGTTTAATATATGAAGTAACAAAAGCTCTTTGTTGTAATATTCTGGCATTCTGCCTTGGCTTCATAACACGCCATCATGTAGAGGTTTCAGTCCATTTCTATCTTCTTGTCAGACTCAAACGGGAACTTTATTACCAACTCTACAGGGCGTTTCAAAAATACTTTTACAAACTTCGGGCATGAGTTCCTTACACCAAAAGAAGGAATACCAAAAGTTCATATGAACATATGTCCCGTAATCCTTGTTTTCTCGTTAGGAACTGTTCAACACATTGGTACACTCAACACGCCAACACACAAAACTCATAACAAATGCTCGAAATGTCCTCCTTTTGCTTCTAGACATGCATGCACTCGTCGAATCATGGACTGTCGCACCCTTTCAAATACTCCGGGATGGTGTCGTGTTATGAGTGTACCAATGTGTTGAACAGTTCCTAACGAGATAACTTAACAAGGATTGTGGGACATAAGTTCATATGAACTTTTTTCTTCTTTCGGTGTAAGGAACCCATGCCCGAAGTTTGTAAAAGTATTTTTGAAACACCCTGTATATGTCGTTCAAAGCTATCTTTGCTGGGGCTCCTTTACAGTTGCATTGCTGCTTCAAGAAAATGGGTGTCATTATAACCATTAACAGATTTTTTTAAAAGGAAGTTCGACCTACATCCCTGCCATGTTAAGAGTTATTTCTTGTTATTTTATTCTGAATTATAAATGGGATATTATACCGTCTAGTAACTCGAAATATTCTAATGAAGAAATTACTGAACTTTATAAATCAACTGGGTGTTCCTGCTATTCAGTCTGTAAAAGGATTTATGCAATTTTTATTTGCTTCCTTTCTATTTTTTTAAATATTCGATTTATTTTAATTTAAATCGAGAAATATTATAACCTCTTTGACGTTGGAATATCTCTTTTCATATCTCAGAAGGATTTGGTATTATGATAGTTAGAAATACATCTAAAAATATTTAAATTATGTGCTACAAAGGGGTGTGGTATCAACAGTATCAAAATGATTTTTTCTATATAAGGAAAAATAGTGTTCCCTATGTGCTCATATTGTATGTAAATAATTATTAATCTAGAGATAACATATATAACATAAAATGTATTTACGATATGTTTATCCGAAACAGTTGGAAAAGCATACTTTCGGAGAAACCATGAATTCCATTGCATTAAATCCTTTTAAATAAATTATTCCTGTATTAATTAAAACATTTAATTTTAATAATTTTGTAACCATTTATGAACTGAAATATATTATACAGTACGGTCCACTAAAAATACTATATTTTGTTCTCAAAATCTCAAGTTTTCATCGATCGTTATCACCCGGAGTTTCTGTTTGCTTGGCATTACAATCGTAGGAAGGAAACCAACTCTATTCACATATACACCACTACAAATTTCAGGAAACAGTAATTTCCTGTAGGTTATTCGTACAACTGAAGCTTGACTGGTGACGAATAGTTTCAATATATTCACTAAGTGAATTGCCGACTGTCGGAATAACCGCTCTAGCTTTTATTGTTTCACTAAAAAAATTCCTTGTAAAAACTGACAATAATAAATAAATTGCAGTCAATTAGCCATACTTAGACGATAATTTACATTGATGGTTTACGTGTTTGCATATTCACAAATTGTCTTTGTTCTATTTGACGAATAGTTTTTATTTTGTCTCTCAAGAGTATTTTTATTCATTTTGTCATTTTTAGGTTCATTTTAGTTCAATATGGTGCAGAAACTCCCAATAATATTTAACTTCCACCCCTATGTAATGGACCAGTTCAGTTACCCCTTCACTTCGGTTTTGTCCGGCTAAACTTGCATCAAGTGTTAATTGTCTAGGCCTAATGTAATTCAAAATAAAACTGGAAACCAATGAGAAAAAATCCCTTTAGGCAGGCCTACAGGCGGAGGTAGATTTCGAAGTGCTTTTGGTTTAATTTATTGTCGCTGCATAGCACTCTTTTTCTTTAGCCTTGGCATGGTAAACCTGCAGTAATAAGAACTGAATTCGGTAAAGAGGAAGAGCCTACAATCATTTGTTTTGACAACAAGAATAGGATATAATATTCTGGGAGGCCGTGCGCAAGATCAGCAATGAATAAAATTAGCAAAGCCGCTAAACAAGACAAAATTATGATATTATAATAATTCTTTTAAGTGTTATTATTTTCAAACATTAAAATCTCGCGTCATATGAGAGCTATCAAGAAACTATTTATTGATTTGTAGAGTACTCATCAAGAGCTTTTCAACGATACCCCACAAGACGTGGTTTCAAAAGTTTCGAATTTTCATCCCCCACCCCAACCCTCACTCGAACCCCCGAATCGTTGGTGTCTCTGTGAACTCCATAGGGAGTACTCTAATTTATTCAAACAAAGTTTCCCTCTATACTTCATAGGGGCCGAGATATAAATGTTTTAAAATTTCAACCCCCTCCCCCGACCACCCCCTTGGGCCAATTTTGCCCATTAGCGAACTTATCCGAACTATTGGGCCTAGAAATAACATAATAAAATTTGGTTCAAATATCTTCAAAATTACGGCCGCTATCGTGTAAAGATATATATATATATAATATATATATATATATATATATATATATATATATAAATATATATATATAATATATACCGGTATATAAATATCACAAAAAAATTTTTTTAACGGGCGGTGGTTTCGTACTTAGGGGAGCATGAAACGTAAAGATATGAAAGAATTTTTCGAAAATCATAAAGTGGTATCCATTGCAATTTTCTTCGAAAATCTACCTAAAAAATACTACGGTAATTATTAAAAACTATTTTCCAAGGTAAAATAATTCGTATGCAACGTTCATAAAAATTATATAAAAAATAAAATGAAGAATGGGCCTACCTTAGGGAAGCAGTCTTCAATTTTGGTACGGTACTTGAATTCGATAATGCAATTACTGAAATTAACACTCTAAATAATAACTAAAAGTTCAAACTCATTTTTCCATTAAGTAAATTTAGAAAAAAAATTTATTGTAGACCTTTTTTATAATTGTAGGACCTTTTTGGAAACTTTTTTGGCTTTTAAATGCCTTGTTTGTTTGGATTTTATTGTTAATTTACATCTTAAAAATCCTAGCCCTACTTATAAACATTGTGACCGGACCAATCTCTTAAATTTATTATTCCTTCATAACCATATTGTTTTATTTAATTGTTAGGAAATATATTAGTGGTATATTACATAGGCTACGCAAGGGATTTCAGTGAGAGTTAGTTATCAGAATTAACGACATAACTCTTCCTTTAACAGGACAGAAACTCTCTGATATTTATTAGTTAGCAATATAAGTTGCACTACGCAGCGATTTGTGGGCGTTTCATTGAAATATTTTCTGGAAGAATTATACTGGTTGCAAAATCTTATTGTGTGGGCAATTGTCGACTCCACGTAAAGTTAGTTGATTTAAATTTAATAAATTTGCAATTCCTACTTCCCATACTGTAAGAATTAATAACTACAGATAAAATGTGTCCTAAAGGCCTACTCTCAGCCCTCCAAGGCAATGCTGATCCGCCTATAAAGTTACTGGAAATTCCCACGCCTACCTTTTTTGAGTGAGCTGAGCGCCTCTACAATGAGTTTCTGGTTGACGCCACACAGGTTGGGCATCAGCTTCTCACATTTCTTGTGGCAGTTCACATCGCACTCTGCAAACCACACCACACTTACACATTGTCACTGCCATAAACTACAACTGGTAAATTAAAAATAACAGAAAGATAAAAAAAAAACATAACAATGTAGTAAGTTCATGCTCCAAGTTCTAGCTTTAAAGCTAACGTAATTCAAGTGAATAACATTATGGACATTGAGCCCCATTTACACAAGAGGCCCATTATCTCAAGAATGTGGCGTACCTTCATCCCGAAAAGTTCATTTGTCTATAAACTCTTAAAATCAGAAGACAAACTATTTGTAAACGATCGAATTTTCATCAAACTGATGATTTTACAAGAATTTATAAGAAGTTTCCATTTTGGAAAATATTTTAAATTATTTTTATGAAAGCCTTGAAGAAAAATTCGAGAAGTACTAACCGGTCATACACTTTCGATGATAATCATAGCTTAATAATTTAGACTCTGAAGTAGCTAAACAAATAAAATAACTGGAGCTGTACCAATCCATATTCTGAATGGAGAAACGTCTGGCCCGTAAACGATTAGCATAAAATCAGTTTTTTCCTAATGTTGAAGTTTAAACTAATATAAAAATTACGGAACACATAATGCGTTCCGCAGTTTATTAAAATAGTTATTTGTACATTGCAGAAAAGAACGGTTTACATTAAGAATGAATGTAGCAATCCTTTTAAAATAAAATCAGGTAAACTGATATAACAAAGTGTCAGAATGCTTTTGCTTAATCAGTGATAATTGCAATTATGATACGCAGAAAATAAGTTATTTTTCCAATCGATTTCCGAGTTAAGTTCCAGATCGATTCATTAAGTAGGGCTTACAGAAGAACAAAAATGTAAATTGATAAGCATATGTGAAAGAATATGTGGGTAGTTTTATTTGTCAAAGCTAACTGTATTGCAACTTCCAAAGCCGTATATTAACACTGTAAAACAATAATTGTCATGAGAACTGATTTGCATTTCATAAATTCCGTCTAATATATTACCATAAAATAGGCACTAAATTGGGAATTACTACGGTACCAATCAACCGATTTGGTCCAAAATCATTAGGCTTCGTCCCATGGACGTTATAAATGTCTATACAAAGTTTGATAAAAACCCGATAAAGCGTACTTGAGTTTTCGCGTGTACAGACACACGGTCAGAGGGACAGACATTTTCGCGTCCACCACACAATCTCAGAAAGTACCATTCTGGCACTTAATAACAGAAATGTTATCGGATCATTAGTAATAAGGACTCTTCGAGAATACTTGGCAGGCTGTCTTTAATTGAAAAGTTTTTACCGAGATCGGGTAAATCATAATTTTAACAGTTCGATTTGAAGTAATTAGTATGCTATTAATATAAAGAATGGCCATGATAGAGGCGTCCTCATGGACTTTTGTAGGAAATTCGACTTGAAGAATAGCCTTATTAATGACATCGCTTTTGCTGCAATTAATGATTTACTTTCTATCATTTAAAGAACAATTATGTCATTTTTTTATTTTTTTTATTTATAGATTCAGTGCACTGAAATGATTAACTCTCATTATTTTTTGTTCACGGCAATCCTGGCTGTCAGGAATGCTGAAAGAAAAGATTGTTTCTAAATAAATGAAACAATAAATGGCCTACGGTGGAGTACTATTTCTATCAATAAAATCAGGTAAACTGGTACAATAAAGTTCCAGATGGAGTTAATTCAGAAACTGTTGAGTAGGAGACCACGGTTTCTTCAGAAGAAGGTGAGAATAAGAAATAACATTTCGCATTGGATCTCTAAAATTTTAGCGATAATTAAACGCAAAGATTATTACAGCGACGTAAGACAACATCGGCGCTAGAGTATTGCACACTTTGTTTTTACGATATATTAGGCCATGGAAGAGGTCATTACCACGGGATACAGATCATCTGTCAGTGCGCTGTTGCAATTCTGCGGAACCTTAGAGCCTAATCACGTTAAAACGTACTGTAATTGCAAAACGTAAAACTTAGGATTTGCATTTTTTTCTGCTGTGAAGTAGGCCTACTTATGACTTTAAATCTGCGCAGTTACACCCATTCCACCCAGGATGTGCATCACTTACATCAAAGAATCTAGCTTTTGATGTATCTGTTATTGCCAATATGAAATATAGCCCTAATCATATTTGATAGTTGAGTTTTATAATTTTTATCTTTCCAGTATCTTTATTTACTTCCTCCTAACTTCTGAATATTTACTTAACGATTTAATAAACTTAGTAGGCAAATGCGACTACTTGCGCCTGCGCATAAGTATATAATCGATGTATCGAACGCCACCAAGATTAAAATAAGTTAGTAAGCTGCTGTTAGAAATTAATTATTTTCGATTTTATTTGCCTCTTTTTCGTACGATAAATTTATGAATTTTCATAGAAGGAATTTTTCCAATTTCGCTAAGTCGCTATCGTAGAAAAAATAGTGTGCAATGAATGTGTGTGAAGTGTATAGGCTAACAGAATGAGACGAAGTCCAGTCCAGCATTCGCCTGTACGAGTAGGAAAACCCGAAAACCCCACTCAGATTGGCCGGCCATGAAATTTGAACCCACGACTTAGGAAAATGCCGGTCTCCTTAGCCGCGGTAAACCTTTGAACCGTGGGTAAGGAGGCTGTGGGTTCGATTTCCGCCTCGGGTAAGGGTGTTTGTGTGTAATAAGGAAAAACAAGGAAAAGGGGGAAAATGTGGGTCCGCGACGTTCCCACATTGGTCATCTCGTTTAATGTAACTTAAGTGAACCACTTGCTATAGGTTTACAAGCTAGAAAGGAACCTGCTCGCTATCAAGCTGTGTTTGCTGCAGTAATAGTAGCATCATTCCGCACAAGTTCTTTTCTAACGGTTTAGAAGTCCTCCAGCAACATGAAAATCGTCGATACGTTCACTAAATCACGAAAAATCTGATTATATGATCCACTGCGTCTAATTAGGCATTTTCAATTAAGAAAAGTTGTCATTAATTATGCCTTAACACATTAATAAAACATCTCCTTTGCATTGGATATTTAAATCCAGGAGTCCACGTTAAACTGTAGAACCAGTGACTACTGTAATAAAAGAGATATTTCTTTCTTTTAGAGATTTGGGTAACCACCATCTCATGAGAAGAAAATGGCTATGGTAAATTTAACATGACGTATACAAATTAAAATATATGAGATTACTCTTTAACGAAGGCTATTGATTTTTACTACATTGGTAATACACTGAAATACCCAAGTAGCGTCAATAAAAATACGACAATGCCTCCAATATTCTTTATTGAAACCGTATCACATAGTATTCTGTTAAGTAGAACTGCCATAATAAAATCCACAACGATCCAAATTCAGTATTCGTATTCTGCTTACTATTAAATAATAAAATGCTGAAAAAAGTTTCGATGTCTTCCTTCAAACACTGAAGCAATTCGTCCATGTGTATGTAACAAGTGAACGGGTGTCTTGTTGTGAAACAAAAAAACGCCAAGCTCTTGTTAGTATGTGGGTTAACTGTCTTATTAGTTCATGCACAGCAAGTTTACAGTTAATAATACTAGATTGAAATGTTCCCAACCTTAATCGTTAGTGCTCTGATTCTTTAACTCTTTCTTTGAACAGTCACCAATATGAGTATGTATGGGATCAGTATTCTCAGCTATTCTCAAGCTAATCTGAATTATAATGCTGTAAACACCTATGAAGTGTATTCATAATGTCTTTGTATTGTACACGTAACAGCAGATGGACACCAATGTAACGGAGAACGCGTATCTTTTGTTTCTGCTCTACCGGCAAACTTATGGGAAAAATGTATACATTTTACAGAAGCTATAATATCTTACACGATCTTTTCTAACACGCTCGTAAATGTAGTAGAAGCGTAGGAGTTTTATGTATATTAAAATAAATTGAAGTTAAATAAAAAAAACGACATAAGAATTAAATAGTGGAAGAAAGACAGACAGAAACATAAGAAAGAACGAAATAAGTACGGTAAATAAACAAATAAATACAATAAATAAATAGATAAATGAAGAAATGAGGGTAAAGAGTAATTTATATATATATATATATATATATATATATATATATATATATAGATTAAAAAAACTAGGGTAGTCAAGCAGACTTACACAAACAGAGGGATGAACATGTAGACACAGACAGAAGAAAAAAGAACGAAATAAAAAAATTAATGAGAATGAGTAATTTATACACATAAATTGAATGAAATAAGAGCAGTCAAGTAGACCTAGACAAACATGGATGGACATCCTGAGATGCAGACAGAAGGGCAAAATGAAAATCTGGGAAGCAGACAAACAAACAAACAAACAAAGTTAAAAGTATGGTAGAAAAAATAACAGAGAATGGAAAAAGAGAGATAAATTTAGAAACAGGAAAGACAAGCAGAAATAGATAGATAATAAGAAAATAAATAAATAAAGCAATAAAGTAAATTAGAAACGAAAGGAAGGGAGAATAAGAAACAAAAAAGAGGCGACGACAAAAACAGATTAAGGGAGATAAATAAAACTTACAAAAAGATGCATAACAAATAACGTAAGAATCTTCGTAGTTCTGAATGTATCGGTCAGAATGAACGATAGAGAAAAAGAAGGTCAGCCTTCGTTGCTTTTCCATTGTAAATGCCAATAAATAGGGTCTAAGCCTGAACATTCCACACTATAAATCAAGTGGTTAACGAGTGAAAACCTTCAAATACTTCTAGGTAATTTCCCTTAGCTAATAAATTTAACTGTAATTCAGAACGTCTTCCAACGTCTATATCATCAGGAATTTTTACCAACTAGATAATGAGATGTTTTTCACAAGTTTCAGAGAGAATAACTCTGATTTTAGGTAGCCTATATCTTTTTTTAAATCTTATGAATTAATTTCAATTATGGATGCAGCTGTGAAATCCGGAAACAGATTTAAAATAAGAAAGAGAAATTCCATTGTGGAGGAAAGAAAACCTGGCCTAAAGAATATTTCTCGAACCAAAATTGTAATCTGTAGATTACAACAATTAGACAGCAAATGGCTGTCCTCCGCACTGAGTAATAGATACTAGTAGAGAGGGAATAAAATGAAACTTATATTAGAGTTTTTTAAACTGAAATATCCTATATTACTGGGGGAAGCCACAAAAATCCTTATGACTACTGACTGTTCAAGAATTTAAGTATCGCTCTACTGTATATCTCTTTCATAATGTAGTTTATTTTTAATTTTATAACTCTATTGTTATAATTATTTTAACTACATCTTACTAAAATTTAAAAACCAAAAGTATCGAGAAAATACATTCAATTTTCCTAATTCTATATAGTTTTTCTTAACGCGATAACCAGAAATTTCTCCTGAAATATAAATTTGTCTACTAATCTGGTATCGATTCTACTTTAACAGTAGGCCTATATATGACGGTAGCTTCTATGTTAAGAGTAAAACTTAGTACCTCTTCACATAAAATGTGTTCAATGTTAATAAATTCCGAATTACAAAGATAGCATTTGAGAAACAAATTAAATGCTAATTTCTTTCACTTTCACTTTCACTTTGTTTATCTATTCACTCATGAGGAATGTTTAAAACACATATACAACTGTACATACAACTGTGGAAGTAGATTATATTCATATTGGTGACAGTATGAACTATGCATTGATTCTTTCGTAAAATGTCTAACGTCTAACAAAAAGTGCGTGTTCTTTCTAAAATCACCTAATATTACTGAATGATTTTTAAAAAACAAGTTGAATATTATTTCTAGCCGTTAGCTTACATTTTTCTTCATTTGTATCATATTCATTAGGTATATTAACGCAAGTATAGAAGAGTATGCACATAGTAAATTATTAGTAGCATGTGTGTATAAAAGCTATTTTATATCTAGAGGTAACGTAACTAAACAAATAAAATTAGACAAATGACAAGATCCCAATGGTAGAAAATGAATGTTATATAAATTATAAAATAATGTACAACAGATAAATTATTATAGGTCACCAATGTGGTAATAATATTGTTTTTAACATAGTAATATTATTGTTTTTAACATAGTCCCTTTCCAAGAGCCCCATATCTTACGTTAAAAACAAAATGTTACATTACATCTTTAATTGTTGGAATGACATTTGGATAAAACGTAGGCTACAAATGGCACCTTGACTAAAGAACTTTTCTTCCCTACAGCGCACTTTCGGCTAAATGTTAAAATATATACACCAAATTTTATTTTAACACAATTTATGACAGCCCAAGGAAAATTTGGGAGTTATTTTTTACGATTTCACATTATTTCAGATAATGGTTATAATTGTGTCAGGAATCCATACTAACTGTAAAACATGTTTTGTTCGATTGTCCTATGTTCGAAACAAAAAGACTCCAGCTAAATTTGCTTTTTGAAGATCATGACGAAATTTCCATGTGTCAAAACATTTTCACGAAGCAATGTTATTATGATCGTTTCATGCAGTATCTAACATATATTCACAACCATATGTAATTCATATACTGTATTTTTCTGTACATATTGTTGTGTAAGCTATAACCCTAACATGCCTTTTCTGGCAAAATAGGGTTCATAAAGACTTGGAGATACAATAAATAAATAAATAACATAGTCCCTTTGAAGTTGTATGAGAAATTATGTCTCGTTAATATAAGAGTCAGTCCGCTTTAATGAATATTATAGATACTCGTAAGGTTATTAACACTATTATTAATAAAAATTCTTAATGTAGAAACTTGGAGAGTTCATAGGGCAGTTGAATATTTTTAAATTCAACCTTTTAAATAAAAGAGTGTTTTAATGCAGATTCTGAAAGATTCCCTACAAAACTATAAGATTTTTCGGAAAGGTGAAGTCAGAATGAAAAATTCAATGCCATAGCCGGGATTTGAACCAGGATCTTCGGCTCTCCATGCCGATGCTCTAACCAACTGAGCTACCATGGTAACGTGCCGGTACAACATTAAATTCTCCAACTGTCTCACAATCCCAGTATACCACCAGGCGTTCTCAATATGAGATATGTATCTCTACACACACGGCCAGTGTGAAAGAATTATCATTCCACTATAAGATTTTTCATTTATTATAAATAACGGTTTAACAACAACTGATTATATTATGAAAATGTTATATCTCTATACTTTCAAATCATTTTTACTTCATCAGATTTAAATACGGTATTGGCATAATTTATGCATCACTACAGATAAGATTACTTGAATAAATGAATTTAATTATATTTACTCCATTTTAAATTTTCCTCCAAGCCTAGATTTCGTTAGTAATTTTTAAATCAGTATAGCCTATTCCAGTAATTATATTTAATTCAAGTTTTAACTATGCTATTATTATATGTAATAATTGTTTGTTATTTGATTTATACATATAATAATAATAATTAGTATTCTAGACTTAGAACCCAATTTCATCATAGCCTACCTACCGGGTGTTATACAGGACTGGGGGACAACGTATACATTATTCTCGGAATAACAACCATAAATGTGTGAGCATTAGGCCTAAGCTAAGTTTGCTCTATCAATTTTATTCTGTTTTCTATCATTTCAGGGTGCACAGTGGTACAGTTGGTTGAGAAACTTCCATAAAAACCGGAGCTTTGCAGGTTTTATTTTTCAATTGGTGAAACCTTCTGGGGCTCTGGAGTTGACTCAGCCTCTAATAGAAAAAGTACCGGGAGCATTCCTGGGGGATAAAGGCGACCTGTGAGTTAGACTAATAACCATCATGTGCCAAATGTCTAAAAACTGGAAACTTAACCTCAATGACCTACACTCTACTTTCCTCATTTCTTGTAACTTCAATATTTAAAACCGTTTTATTAATATCTCTGTAAGTCTTTAAGATATTTCAACGATTAGATTTTGCGTTAACTAATTTTCATAAATTTCAAAAGTTTAATAAAATACGAGATAACACTATTAGTAAACATGAAAAGAATGATAATAGGCCTATTGCAGGCAGGGAGTACTTGTGCATATCAAATTACAAGATAATGAGACATTGATTCTTTAAAAAAAAAAAAGTATTTCAATACTTTTTTGGCTGATTTTTAGCATTAGAACCTGTATATCTCCCTTTGAGATAACGTTAGTTTGTATGAAAGGTGATTTTAAAAACAGAATTTAATCTATAGCGTCAGCCAAGTGCAATGACCTCATTCAGACTTCATAATGAGTGGAGCAGTAGAATACGTACAATGCCAACTGCGAATTCGGCTGCAGTCCACCTCATTAATAGAGCAATTAATCCGGGAATTGCTGATGGTCTGATTGATTCCCGAACCTGCCACAAGAATTTTAGCTCTTATAGATATGTCTCCAAGAAGACCATAAGTCAGTTAGGGGAACGCAGGGAGATCAAAACATATTTCCTTCAAAAGTTGTCAAAATAAGAACAACACCGTGTTCCATCTTGCGGAAACAAAATGCAGGACTATTGAGCAATTATTAGACTGTCTAAATTATGGATTGAAATTTTCTAATATTCTTACTGATTTCATAAAAACAGTGTCACACAACTTAAGAAAAAATATAATAAAAAAAATTAACAATTCAATAATAAAAATTAAATCTTATAACTGTTCGCCTTTCATTTGTTTGATCTTCATTTCTTTCGCCTATTTCCATTTCTAAGTATAAACATATTCGTAAAATGAAGTTCCGTTTTTTGTAATTTTCAATATCTTTAACATTCATTAACTGTTTTTAGTTTCTTCTTATTAACATATATAATTGCAGCCCCTAATCACGAGCCTTGATCACCTAGGGGCTTTCAAAGAAAGTACAAACTCGTATGTATAATGTTGTAATTTATTATAGTTACGAATTTATTTAAGGAGATTACCAAAGAAAAATTAAGGTATGTGTATTTTTATAATAATCATAGTCATCATTATTATGATTATGATTATTATTATTATTATTATTATTATTATTATTATTATTATTATTATTATTATTATTACTGTTACTATTATTATTACTATTACTATTATTACTGGTATTATTATTACTATTATTATTAATATCATCACTATTCTTGCAATTGATATTGTTATAGTTATTTTTATTATTATTATTATTATTATTATTATTATTATTATTATTATTATTATTGGCAGTAATAGTATTATTAGTAGTATATTACACTATTAAATTGTTTTTCATATGACAGTCTATTGAGTAAAATTTGTGTTGTTATTAAACACTGTTTATATTATGTTTTAATGTAGCAGCACATACCAAATAGAACATACATTTACTTTAAGAATCAATGTAAAGTTCGCTGTATTCAAAGAGCTAAGTTATTGTTAGAGAATCAAAGCAATCAAGTGTTAAGAGATCTATGTGTACCCTTGCTGGAGCAAGCTGGGCTACCAGGGACGGAGGTGGGGAGACTGTCAATTCCGGAGTCTTCCGTCGAGGATGTACTTGCTCGCTGAGGTCCTGGAGTCACTTCCTCACCGTCATCATCTGTTTCGGTTTCAGTCTCCTCTTCGCTCTCGGTATCCTCATCAGAAGAAGCTTCTTTCTCCTCCTCCCTCTTCTTATCCTCCGCTGCCATACGAGCTGCAGCCTGCATGCCCATCTGTGTGGACTTTCTCAAGAAGTCACGCCTGGTTGAGTAAACGGACCTCTTCACTGATTGCATTCCAGAAGTTTGCACCTTGTTTCCTCCCATTGAAGGTGGCCTATTGGTAATTGGCTCTGGTGTAACAGGGGCCGCTGGAGTGGCTGTTTGTTTCACTTTTGGTGATTCTGGTTCTGTCTTTTCTTGTTTATCTTTTGGTGATTTTGGAGATTTTGGTGATTTCGGTGGTGTCACGATTTTCTTATCTGTTGGTGATTTAGGTGGAGTCACGATTTTCTTATCTATTGGTGACTTAGGCTCAGAAGCATTCTTTTTATCTTTAGATGCTTTTGGTTCCAAAACCTCTTGTTTATCTTTGGGTGCTTTCGACGCAGATACAGCTTGCTTGTCTTTCGGTGATTTTGGGCCTGTGGATCCTTGTTTACCCTTTGGTGGTTTTTGTTCTTTGGCTTCTATTGTTTTAATAAGTTTTCCATCTTTCACAGACGTTCCCTCAGTAGGCAGTGTTTTCTTATTTTCTTCAGATATTTTCTTTTTATCAGCTGTTGACTTTTCTTTATCAACAGGTGACGAATCAGGTGACTTTACTTTGGCATCTGTAACTAACTTCTTCTTTCCAAATGGAGGAGTTTTTGTTTTCTCCACAGGAGAGTTTTCTTCAGAACTCAATGGCGATTCCTTTAATTTCAAGTCTGGTGGTCTTATCTTGCCTTTGGCTTTATTACTGTCAGAGATTTTACTCTTATTAGCCTGAGGAGGTTTTTGGGAATTATCTAGAGCCACTAGCTTTGGTTGATCCTTCGGTGTAGTTTCAAAAGACGGTGGTATGCTATCAGTAGTTGCTTTGTTCTTTCCTAAAACTGCTGAGTACAGTGGCTTGGAAACAGTATTACTTTCTTGCAATTCTATTGCGACAGGCTTAGATTTATCTGCAGGCGAATCTACCGAGCTTTTCATAGCAGATTCTGCTGTCTGCTTCTTTTCTGCCAGTTTTTTCATCCATGCCGGTTTCGAGTCATCAGCTTTCACCTTATCTTCAGGAAGTATAGACGAAATGTTCTCTGTCTTTTCAGCAGGCTTCAACATCTCCGTTGGCGAAGATTCTAGTTGCTTGTCTTTCTTTGTCAATTTCGTTATTACCTCTTCATGCGTGGTGTTCGTCTTTGTTTCAACTGATTTAGATTTATCAGATTTAAGATTTTCAAGAGCTTTCGTTGCAATGTCTCGCTCTTTTGCCTTCGTCCCTGGTGGTTTCGAATCTTCAACTTTAGCCTTCGTCACAAGATCCTTCTTTGATTTTTCTGTTGGGGAGGATTGTAATTCCTGTTGTCTCTTGGTCGAAACGGTCTCAGTTTTTGATTCTGTTTCTTTTGGTTTTCCTGATTGAGAGGTTTCGGAACCTTTCTCTGCCGTACCAAGTTCTTTCTGCTTCTTCATCCATGCTGGTTTTGCAGTTTCGGGTTTAACTTCAGGTACCATTTCTGTTTTAGCATCACCAATCTTTCCTTTTTCTGAAACAGAATTTTCGGGCGATATTTTAGCGAAGTCTAACTGCTTCAGTTTTTTCATCCATGCTGGTTTTTTGTCATCTTGTTTTTCTTTACTTTCAGGAAAGATTTGAGATTTTTCCAAAGTTTTACTTTCAACCTCTTTTTCGTTCTCAGTAGGAGAGAGTTCGGCAGATTTTGTTTCCTTGTTCCCCTGTTTTAGTTCCTTCATCCATGCAGGCCTCTTATTGTCATCTTCAACTTCAGGAAGAACTTGCATTATCTTCTCATGCTTACTTTCAATTGGCTTTACTTTCTCTGTAAAAAGCAGTTCAGGAGATTTCACCTCATCTTTCAATTTTGCTTCAACAGGTTTCGTCGTACCAGTCAGGAAGCCATCTGTACACTTCGATGTGTTTTCAGCTTGTTTCGATTCAATGAGCTTCTTTTTCCATGCCGGAATAGTATCTGTGATTTTCTGTTCAATAATTTCAGGAAGAACAGAAACCGTCTGATCTTCAGTACTTTTTTCTTTCTTCTGGTTTTCAGTGCTAAATTTTACATCTTCAGTTGGTATAATTGAAATCGTAGTCTGATTTTTAACTAGAAGTGCTTTTTTCCAAGCTGGAATTCCATCTAATGCTTGATTTTCAGCAGCAGATGTTTCGTTTAAAGTCGTAACTTTTGAAAGAGTTTCGACTTTTTCTTCTTTCTTCGCAAGGGACATATTCTTATCAGGTTTCACAGTTGTTTTTTCCTTTACTTTAGTTTCTTTATGGCAAGGTACGTCAACTTCTTCAGGTACTTTTTCTTTATCGACACCACTCAGATGTTGCTTATCGATTTTATTTTGAGTGTTTTCTAAAGACGTTTTCGAAATGATATCTATTTTAGCGGTTTTGAATTTTTGTTGGGGTTTATCTTTTCCTTCTGTCGTTTTCGAAATTATTGTAGTTTCTTTCTTATCAGATTCAGGTTTGATTTTATTTTCTATTTTTGGTAGTAAACACTGAACAGAATCTATGTCTTCAATTGTACCTTTACCCCACTTGCCATATGACGCCACGACTTTCTTGTCCATATTACTACCAATTTTCGCATCTTCAGATTTAGCTATTAGTTGACTGATTAAAGGAGTTTTAGGGCTGTCTAAAATCACCACACCATTCATAATTTCTTCCTTTTCTGCTTTTTTAATTACGGGAGTCATTTCACCACATAATTTCTTCACATCAGGCTTTCTTTTTCCTTTATTTTCGTTTTTGTTGGACGCATTATTCAGAGTAGTCTTTTTCTCTCCTTGTTTTAACGTGGGAAATTTAAATATCTGCTCTTCTTTCCCTGAAAAATTAGTTTTATTTTGTTTTCCTTTCGGCTGTTGTTTGTCAAGGAATGTTTTGTTCATTGATTCCGAATTAGGAAAACAGTCTTTTTTCTCACTCTCTTGTTCAATCGGTTTGTAAATATTCTTAACCAACTTTGATAATTTATGGGCTTCAGCGTCCTCTTGACTCCAGAATTCCACGTCTGTTTCATTTTCTTCAGTTATATCTTCCAGGATATCTAAGGATTGTCTTCGAAATGGCACGTCTTCGACAACAACGTCATACTGCAGGAAAATGGGAGACTTGGGTGACTTAGGAGCTTCTTCAATTTTAATTTCATCCACTATGAATTTCAGCGGGAACTTCTTACATAAATCGTCGGCATTCTCAACTGATACATCCACTGATAACTTTTTTGCACTTTGACTCTCAGATTTTACTTCATTAACCTTCGTCTTAAATGGGAATACGTCTCTATTTGATACTTTTGTTTTCGGTGGCACCTGTTTTCTTTTGTCTAACCCTTCTCCTTTGGATTTCAAAGAGAAGGTCGGTGTACCGGGTGCAGACCCAGGAGGAGTGGACGGTGCTGAACTTGCTGGCGTTGACGCCGATGAACTGACAGGAGATGATATTTTGGAAAGTGCGGGTGATGGAGAAGGCGAAGGGGCTGGGGGAGTAGAAGACGAAGAGGATGATGGTGAGGATTTTAGTGAAGGAAAAATTTCGGCTGTTGTCAGTGTTGACATTCCAGCAGGTGTCGAAGGCAAGGAACTTGCAGGTGTCGATAATACTGAATCGATTGGGGTCGTAGGCACAGTTATACTCGGCGAAGAGCATAGTGAATCGGATGGAGTGGTAACTAAAGAACTCTTTCTATCAAAATGATCTGCGCTTAATTCTAAGGTGAGCAATTCGAGATCCCGGGAATTCCTCCTAATCTTCTTGGTGTTTCGCCTCTGAAGCAAAGATTTCTCCACAGGCTCTGCAGGATCTATTACTTCAGGGAGTTCCCCACTCTTATTTCTCTTTATAGTTTCATTTTTGTCTCGTTTCTTTGGTCTTTTCTTCACTGTGCCGGATTTTTCGCTGGATCGCCTCTGTGTGCTTTTTACAGATATAGTTTTCGGCAATAAGTCGTCTGGGGTTGGAGGAGGTTCAGGAGTTTTAGCAGCTACATCTGCGTCCTCTTTCTGAGTTTCTGAAAGAATCCTATCCAAAGCCTCGGATTCTGACTCCTCTTTTGATGACACATCCGGACTATCGGCGGGAATAAGACTGCTCTTCCTCAAGAACTCCCGTTCAGGTTCATCTAGCCCGATGACACTCTCGAGTTCTAGAAGACAGTCCTGAATGCTCTTCCTCCGGTGCGTTTTAACATCTTCTACTGGCTTAATCTCCACCGGTATGATTACAACTGACTCCTCTTCCTTGTACACATGCCTCGACCGGTACGCATCTTCTTCCCTCCTCCTTCGTTTCGCCTCCTCCTCCCCCTTGTCTCGTATCAAGAATTTTTCTACCAGTTTCTCCCCCGGAGTCTTCTTCCTTGGCTGAAAGCTCGGGTTATCTTTCAGCCTTTTTGTATGTAGCCGAACGACAGTCCTGCCTCTCTTGATGGTACCTTGCTGAGGATCATCGCGATCTCTCGATAGCCTATCCCGATTTCGAGGTGTAGTTACATCTATAGTATCTGTGTCTATATCAATAGGTTTTGGGGGCCTGTAGGCAGCTGCCGCTCTGGGAGATGTGATTCTGGAAATATGATACAAAGTAGAAGACTCTGAAATGCTTGGAAGCGGGGGTATGTACTTGGTGATTCTTGAGGTAGTAAGCAAGCGGGGTGTTGGGGGTAAGCCATATCCACCGTAAAGTCCACTTCTAGATGTATAACTCGGCAATGGACTAGTATACTGGTTGACATAAAGGGACGGTGAAAAACTACTGGACGAACCAGTGTAGTAAAGACTTAGATCTGAGAATATAGGCATTTTAGCGATTACAGATTTATGTTTTTGTATTTACACTTCCCTGAGTTAACACAGCACTAGTATTGTCACGTGTAATTCTTCTGCTTGGTATATGTCATCTTGCGATACGTTAGCCACTTCATATTACCACATCAGTCACATAAAAACACTTTTCGCCACGTAACACTATTCACGACCGCGAATTTATAAGCGAGTGGACGCCTCGACGCTGGCTGGCCCCCGCTTGTCTTCAAACTAATGGACAGAATTAAACTACCTAGCGATCCTCTTCCCTTCTTCTCCTCTCTCTCTCTCCTCCCCGACGCTCACCGCTCAAACTGCCTAATCAAATTACTTTCACGTGAACATATTAAAATTTAACCTGTTCAAGACGTAATTAATAGACTAATAACATTCTTACAACACAGAATAATTGTAATATGCATTACCTTTATACGACTTATATTTTTCAATTCTTATTGCACAAGAGTAAAAATACGTGTTATTTGTATCGTGGATTTTAATTGAAACATTTTGTTCAAATAGTTTAATTTGTAATACATGAAGAATAATTTTCTTCATAACAAAATTTTAATTGGATATAGCTTGTTTCAGCTCGAGAAATGAAGGCATACAAGTCACAGGGCATATAGAAGTAACACTAGCAAACAAGTTTTTCGATATAATTTAATTTCCACTCTAAATTTAACAACTCTTCATTTCCCCTGTTATATATATATTTGTACATTCATATATAAAAATATATACACAGCATATAATTATAGTACAAATAGGAATGATGGTTGTGATAAATTAGTAAAATCTTTAGTGATGCTTCTAAGTAGGCTTCTTTAGCTACACATATATAATTGTAGTCCACATAGGAATTATGGTGGTGATAAATTAGTAGAATCTATAGTGATGCATCTTTAGCCAAGTAACTCATTTCCTTCGCAATCAGCATCCATTATCAAAGGACTACCTGTAGGAATCAGGAGACTAAGCCGGCTAGAAATTCATCAAATGAACTTTCTTTTTTAGAAGTGTACACCTTAGGCTTTTAACGCACTGAGTAAGTACAACAGTTTTTTGTAAGAAGTAGTTTGTAGAGAATTGAGAGAGAATAATAGTTTTCTGCGTTCATGAAGAGGTAGCCATGACAAGAGCATACGATCGCTATGTGATCATATCAATGAACAATGCAGACAAAACGCGCTAATGCATTGTGAAGTAGCTGAAGTCTTTGTGATAGCAACATGTTTGTTATGTGAAATACATACCTTCGTATATAAACATATAAACATTACAAACCGAACCGTGGTATTATAGAGATCAATCGAAATAAAATATTCCTTTCGTGCTTTGGTGGGCAAAATTTAATAGCCTAAGTGGCCTAAAAATTTAAAAATGCTATGGGGTCTCCCAAATCTAAATAAATTTTCAAGGTGGCCACAGCACTTAAAAGGCTGGAAAACGCTGTACTAGGATGCACATGGTGAGTTGGCAAAGGACCCAAGCAATGAGGGTGAATGTGGGAGAGGGCTCCATATCTCAGGGTTGACATCTCAGCATCCAGGTGACCCACTGCCCCACTTGGAGTTCCCTCAGATGCACATGGAATGTCACATGTTCAGGTGCGAATTGTTACTCAACTAAGTACTATACCAGTCGCATTCTATTTACCATACGTGTGGTTTTTAGGACTATTATCTTTTTTTACAAGCCGTTGATTTTGGGTAACCGTATATATTTCGTTATCACTTCCTCTACCTGTATTATAGAGACTAAGGCCCGAAAGGTTATGAAAAAACAATCTACAATCTCCTGAATGCTAGTGTTAAAATGTGTGCAAGCCATGAAAGAAATAACAGAAACTTGATGGTTTCATTTTTTATATTGTGGCATATTTTGTTAGATTGGCGATAATACAGCAAAATTGCTTGAAATTAAAATATTTGCGCATATTTTATTCATTTGTCACAGTTTTAACTATTCAATTCTGATGAATTTTAAATTGTTTGTATATCTCTGTTAATTCAAACTTTACAGCATTTTTGGCTATGTAAATGTTTTGAGAATAGACCGTACAGTAATTGGCGATACATAGCCTAATAATTTCGGAATTGATTGTATAATAATAACGTTTCATGTCATTAGTTTTAAATTTACTAAAGTTTGTTGCATTGGCCCTCATTTCTTTAAGTTACATAACTTCAACTATTTTTGTAATTTATAATATTATTCAGCCAACAAGAGAACGCGAATTATTAAAATAACTTAAATGGCAGAGCATATGCTTTATTGGTACCGGAGCATATTTAACAAAATTTAGAGATATGTGGATGCATATTCTGTCTTCTAATAGAGTATTAACGTCAGGACCTTATTCAATAGATAGAGGAAGTACCGTATTGTCTTCGACTCCGTTTTTTACACAAATACAAGTTCTCCTGAATAAGGTCTCCTGAATAAGGTCTCCTGAATAAAAAAAAATACAATATTAGAGGCATATATGTCTATCTGTGTTGTCATTCCATGTGTCTGCATGTCGGTGTGTTTGTGCGTGTCTGTTATTTTGTGATCTTAGCTTGGGAACGAAAAATCGCATAAAACCAAAATTATATATTTTGGAAGGACCTGCTGAACAAGTGACATGAAGATCGCAGACAACTTTCTCTTAATTTTAATGCCACTTTACATTTAAAAAATTCGTTTTTCGCGAATTTCTCGAAAACGGCTCTAACCGTTTTTTTGTGTCCATGAGATGCTTATATTTTAAATGTTTTTTTGCAAAAAAAATCTCTGTGTTTGTGTTCATCAGCTACAAACGAATACCAGAGTGAGGTACGGTATGATATTAGTGTCCTTAAGGAAGAATTGGCTGGTATTAAAGAAGAATTGAAGAGAAATAGAGTCACGAAAACGCGACATCATAACGTATAATGAGTAGACACTGAAAACTACAAATTCCTTCAGATATGTGGAGTCACCGCACGTTACGTTATTATGCACATCACAAGTATAGGCTATGTAATATAGGCCTACTGATTTGGCCGAAATAAAGTCAGTATTTGTGATGAAGAAAATTATCTGCAATAAAAACGTATTCAAATGCTTCCCACAGACTACCACAGATAGGACTACCTCCTGTGTTGCCAGATTTCAAGCAGCATGGCTTGTAAGATACAGAAGGCAGTGGTATTATCCATGCTTAGGGTAAAGAAAGTTATGAGTGCATTACATTAGATTTTATTTGGGCTGTGCATCCTTCGGGGATGTTAATTGCTTTCTTAAATGTATAATTGTCCGGATGATTTAACTGCATCACATTCTACTATAAAATCATATATTTTTTTTAATAATACGCCATGTCTGCAATGCTGGCATTTGAGTACCCTGTACGTAATGTAGGTCAGTGTCGCATTCAGTGTAGCTAATGGCACGGAGCGAATCTTTTAGCACCTCTTCAACCAGAGTGCGCCCGATATGTTCAATGCAACAACGCACTCCTACAAGTCAACAAGTTGACCTGTTCTTTCTTCTACTCATCACTTGCTGCATGCCTGCCTCATGCATAGGATCCTGATTTATTGGTAAAATAAAACGACTGATTTCGGTGTTAACTTCCTTCTATTTCGATGCTACTTCGCGATATAAGTTATTTTGTGGACTACTTCATTGATACTGGAAAGTTTATTCCTTTGATTACATTAATACTCAATTCTCAAAGATAGCGGTCAGAAATACAACAAATAGTAATGTTATTATTAAACATTATCTGCCATTGAAAATAAATTTTAGTTTTGGCATTCAAAGATACAGTAGGCAATGTATCTAAAGTAATTACAATATGTAATTCTAGGGCAAGGCATTTAATGACCATAAAATAGTGAAAAAATGCAAAATAAAAAACGCAATTATAACCTAAAAATAGTGAAAAATAGCACTACATTTTAAGAAAATGATCAATAAATTTACCATGAATACTTATTACTTATTTCCTTACTAAAGAAGTACGTAAATTTATACTACCTAGACACCCTTAGCGAAAAAGAAATTTTCTAACTGGCATGCCCATCAAATTGCCTCTAGTCAATATGTGCCATTTAAAAAGAAAGAAAAAATAATTATTATTTATTATTACAAGAAAACTGCTATGTTTTTTTACAATAATCCTGAATTAAAATGAACTATGAACACTAGGAGGAGATTCTCAAATAAAAACGATTGTCTGTTGTCTGAAGGTAACGACTTGTACATGGAAAATCTCTTCTCTGCCTCCACTGAAACATGACCTAAAAATGCCGAAAATGACCTAAAAATTGCCAAAAAATGACACCTCTCTTGAAAATGAGGAAAAATGCAAAATAAAGCAAAAAACGAAAAAACAATTTGCCCTTATTTAATCAATTATTTCATGATACACATTTATATATATTTGAACTATCTTTTAACATTTATATATAAAATATGTAAAATCATCAAATGCCTTGGCCTAGTAATTACATTAAATAAGGATTTTTATTTTTTGGGTCACAGTATCTTATATATTTCAATTTTCATTTTAACCAAGTACTGTCATTTTTGTCACTAATTAACTCAAAAATTGAGCAGCACCAGATACACAATTATGTGAGATTGAAGTTTTCGACAATATATGAGCGTTGAATATGAACATCTAATAGTTAACTAATCACTAAACAACACTTCCAGGTGACAGACTATTAAATCACAATTATAAAGGGCACACTTAACATACGTCAAATGATCAAAGTGTGTCATTATTGCCAATTAACATCTCTCCACACTTCGCTCACAATATCCATTAATCATAAAGTAGGGGAACTAGAAGGCGAACTGTTCCCTTGCATAATGGAATGTAATAATCATATGATTTTTTTGTAATCTGCCACTGTATGTATGTGTGTATATGAGTGTGTGTTTGTAAGTTAGGACCTCTATTCCTTGAACTGCTGATTATACTTTATAACCCACTCCCCTTATTTATGTACCTATTTATTAAGTGCCAGAATGGTATTTTCTGAGATTGTGTCGTGGACGGGAAAATATTTGTCCGTCCGCCTGTCAATCTGTCTGTCCGTGTGTCTGTACGCGATATAACTCAAATACGTTTTATAGGATTTTCATAAAACTTGGTATACGCATTTATAAAAGTTCATGGGAAGAAGCCTGTTCATTTTGGTTCAAATCGGTTGACCAGTACCGAAATAACGACTCATTAACGGTCACGCCTATTATAATATAATCTGCGTTATCCGAACACCCGAAGAATTTTGATTGGCTCGCGGGTAGCCAATCAGTGGACGAGCTTCCGTAACTAATGTAAATAAGTCTAGTTCAGATGTATCAGTTTCTGTTAAAAAAAAATTAAAAGGCGAATTTACTTATTAAAGAGCACGCTTTCATTTCCAGAAGTTCTACCCAGATGGTACTTTACATAAATCTTATTATTTTTCCATTTAACAGCATACAAAAAGAATATTAATTGTATAATGTTACAATAATATTGCATGGTCCAAAACATACCAAACATAATGTATCACATTGTAGCTCGCTTATCTAGGCGTTAAATAATTAAACGCAGTTCCTGTTGATATAATATTGTGCATTCTATCGAATTTTACGGCTACGAATGTCTATATTATATTTTAATGTGAGTATTTTTCAGTTTTAACGCTCCTGTGCAAGTAATAGACCTAATGTAGGCCTAATTCCTGACAGATTGATTTCAGATTGACTTTAATTCATTCATAAACTATACGACTGCTTTAAACCTAAAACAAACATGTCAGCGAATCGTAGGCCTACATCATAAATATTATTGCCAGTGCAGTTTGTGAAATGTTTGACTATTTTAAGAATATCATATATCATTGTACACGAGTACGAATTAAGGTTAAGAATCAAACTTATTTACTGCATATCATAATTGTATTTATCACTGATTAAACTGCAAAGAGGTTACCCTAAACCGTATTTATAAGTTATAATTTTCGGATTAAGGGACAATGCTTTAGAATTCTTTTGTAGAAAAACTATATTATGGGAAAAAAGTTGTCTTATCGTGGAATTCACTATATGTCACCCATCTTTCTAAGCGAAAGCTGTGTCTATTAATAGGTTGAATGACGTAGGCCCTACCGATCGAAAGTTATTGTTTTGACTTCGGTTGTAAATAGTGTCATACTGTTGTCTGATAAATATAAACATATTTTAATAAAATAATATAATAACTTTTATTTTAATGAAAACATGATTTATACTCTCAGAATGAAATACAGATTTTCTCTGCCTATGATAAATATAGTATTATAGCCAGTAAAAGTGCTGAAATTAAACCTCACATTTCTCCCAGAACAATTCCATTTTAACAGCTGATAAGGCTTTTTGGCAAATTCCATTGGACCCTGTTTATTGTTTATAGCTCTTTCCTAGAAAAACAAAGTAGAAGCAATTTTTCTCTGATCGTATCTATCATTGTGGTCTTGTACGCTTCTTTCACCTTGATATGATTGGAACAAAGGTCTCTTTCATCAGCCGCCTTTGTTAATTGCTTCAATACACAAGTTCACATATTTATATCAGCTGTCCTGAACAATCAGTGTTTGTTAGCTCTCCCTTAATGCTTGGAGTAGACGAGTGCTAAATACACATGATGAAAATAGACTCTTCTTGGTCCCATAGCAACATTACTTATGGAAACAGGGAACTTTGTATTTACGTAAGTACTTGGCACTTAGCAAAATGCTATAATAGTGTTGTTGAAGTTGATGACGACGATGGTAATGATAACAACAATAATTACTCGATACCTCGATACTCTCAATACTTGCATAGTATCGGCATCGAACGATACTTCAGAAAACTCGCTCGATACTTTTGTAATTCTGCAATTCTGCAATTAAGTGAGAATGCTAGTATTTTTTAACAAAAACTTGTAAGTGGACTGTTTAAAAAACTAATTTTAGTTTTAATGTAGAGTTTAAAAATAATTATAGGCTACCGATGATATTAAATTTTGTCTCATTAAATGTGCATACGTAATTCATTTAGTTGGTATTACACAGTTCTCTCGCATTTTAATTTTTAATGTACCTATTTATTGAAACTGGAAATGTTGAAGGTATCGAGTATCGAGGAAAAATCATGTATCGGTATCGAGTAACGAGTATCGAGAAAATCTGGTATCGACCCATCCCTAACAATAATACTAATAACAATAGTAATACGAATATTTTTCCACATCGGAACTTATGACGGTGTAACGACTGTTTGAGTTGGTGTATAAAGAGTTTAGGAAATGAATCCCAGAAATCAGAAATTGAAATGCCAGAATAGAATTTAGTGTACCAGAGAAGGGTTACTACAAAAGAAGAAATATTTCCAAGATCAAGTAATTAAAAAAATAAGAAAAATAGTAGGGAGAACTATACATAATGAAACCGTACAAAGAGAACTAGAAAATAATTTATTGTTGCCGACAAAATCCCAATAAATATGAAACAGCTGATGACCATATTCACAAGATCTAAGATCAGCAAGTGAATAAATTTTAGATACTATTTAAATCTAATTTTTAGCAAAGACGAGCAAGTGAGTAGATTTTTAGAGCTGTCTAAATCTAATTTTGAACTATTTCAAAATATGGACTCATTATCGAGATCACTTTTACTTACGCTGAAAATTAAACCACAAACAAATTACTAAATAAATCAAGTTAAATTATCCATTCCAGAAATACTATGAGGCAGCGATAATTTAATAAGTATCCACATATTTATTTGCAGTTTCTGTCATTATGATCCAGTTAAACGATCAGTAGTAGAACAGGATAAAATTCCATGCCTTGGAAAATTCGACTAGAAAAACAGATAGATAAATTGAGGGGAAAAGCTTATGTAATTTCATAGTACATAGCAGGCAATAACAATCGATTAAAAAAATTAGAATAATAAAATCGACAAAATATGTAGAAATATGAACTTGGATAAGAATTTTCTAATATGAAATTAAAAAGAGGAAGCAACAAACACATAACTTAAAGTCTCAACTAAAACATTTTATAGAAAATTGAAAAATTATCATAATGAAACTGAACTTCAAGAAATAAACAAAGACTATTTTCTCCCATATGTGTTTATAACAGCTAGTCAGTTGACAAGTGCTAACCAGCTAACAAATACACGATCTTCTAATCCAAAGCTATAGTTACTATATAACAAAGTGTACGAATATATGGCGAGTTAGTACTAATCTTATGAATATAGCTTATTTCAGAATTACAACCAAAACAAACAAAACTGCTCAACTCATTTCGGAAAATAAGTAAATTGGACAATCAGTGCAGACCTGCGAATGCACCTTTCGAAAAAAATCATTGAAAGCGTCCAGTCGGTTGTATGGGAATTAAGAGTTTCTTCTTTTTAAAAACCAGGAATTTGGGATAGATTACGTTAAAAATCTATCTCGAGGACCTAAATGATTATACAGTATGCAAAAAGTTCTCCTCAGCATGAATTTAATCCAGGATCCTGAACACCACTGTGATAATATTTAAAGATGTTTTGGGACTCTAAAATTTTCTAATAACCTAATTCGAATGAGTCATCAGGTTTGATTTTCAAGGGTACATGCTTCATATTTAACATAAGAATATACGTATTGTCATTTATAAAATTCATTAGCGGTAGAGAACTTTCGTCTCGTTTCTTGTCAGCCGGATAAAAACATTTAACTTTCTAATTAAAACGCATCAATTGCATGTTTGACTCTCGCATCGAGGGTTTCGAACAGATTAAACGTCAATACTCGACAATGTCATAAATTACACCTATCGTCATATCAATATCCACAATATCCAGATTAAAATGTTAACATATTCACAATTGTGGATTGAATTCATTGCAGTAAGTTTCGTACTTCTGTTGCGTGCTGCCTACTTAGAAAGCGGTTGTAAAAGGATAAAGTTTCAATAAAATGGGTAAAAGAGTGTCATTTAGATGTTTCCAAACAGCAATACATTTAAGTTTTGTTAAAGTTTTGCTAAAAGAGTTTTTATTTATTAGTTTAAATATTAGTTATTAGCCTACACTATTCGGTGTATACTATATAGGCCTACATATACATACAATTAAAGACACGGATCTATTATTGAGAATAGGGTTGCCAACTATCACATAATTTGGACGAACATCCAGGATCCAGTATTTTTCAAGATTCATCCCGTATTTCCAATATTCCTGCCATTCATTCTTTTAAATTTGTTTTGGTGTGATATTTTCATAATGGTCATATAATATGAAAAATCATTAGTAATTGTAATTGGTATTTTTGTATTAGCAGGAATGTTTGTATTGTTAGAGTGATACATGTTTTCTTTTCTTTTTTTTTAATAGAGAATATTAAAATAGTACTGTAAGTGACCATTCGTTATGCTGTACGAATAGTAAACTTTGGGTCCCTTGCTTTCGACATTTATCCCGTACTTTCGCTTTATTACCCTTTATTTTCACTTTCAAGAGTTGGCAACCCTCCTACTTTTGTGAATTCTGTTAAAATCTACTCTTATACAATTCAACGGCCCTAAATAGCGTGCTCACTCGCTCGCCCGCTTCGTGAAACATCGGGTATACTCGGCGATGTTCGTCTCTCGCAGTGTAAAAAGTTTACACTGCGAGAGACGAACATCGCCGAGTATACCCGATGTACAAAATTAGGAAAACCGTTTCTTTATTATATAAAGCCTAAGTGAAATGAACACAATGAACAAATATTCTAATTTTATTTTTACTTACAATTTTCATAGCTCTGAACCACAAACGTTTTTAATAAACTACCAGTGTAAATTTCTTAAAAATCCTGGCACCAGCTGTAAAATATTGATGGTTTAACTCTTGAAATATAGCTGATAATAAAAATCTAAACAAACCATTCCTTCCCTTGAAACATTATATAATTTCTGAAAATTACACTGAATTGATCAAATAAAATTCACATCATATTCATCTGTCAACAAACAGTTGAGAAACAATACTTATTATGTGTTCATAGTTAGCTTTGGAACTGCATAATCAGCAGCGTCGCCAGAAATTTTATTAAGGGGGGGAAAAATCAATTTCGGACCTCAAAATCAATTTCAAATGGTTAGGCTAAACACATTAACATTCAGTTAGTTAACCGGATCGTTAATTTGAACCCAAGCTGAATTCGACGAGGCTACAAAGTTTTTTTAAGTTAACAGAATACGCTCTTTTGAGCAATGGCCTTGGTGAGATATTATTATAAATACATATTACAGTTATAATTAGTTAATACTTGCTAAACTCATTATAAAGTAATTCTATTCTTTTTATTCTCCATGCTACAACTGTAGGTTGACAAAGAGTAATTTACCATAAATAAATGAATCCATAAGGCAATCCAGAGGGGGGCAGTTGCCCCCCCTTGCTCCCCCATGCCGACGCCCATGTGCATAATCGAATCTGAGATCGTTTTTTCAGGCGGCGCTTTCTAATCGTGGAATGTACTCTTAAGCCGGAATTTTAGCTGTTTCATTAGTTATTAATGGCTTAGTTTATGAATGACTCGCGTGCAAGTGTTAATAAATATAATGCTTTAATAGTTATTATAGGCCTATTCTTAATTTTTAATTTTTAAATTAATTATCGTGGGCGAAGCCATGGGCACCTACTAGTAGTCTACAATACGACGAAGAACAAAACTTTAACTTATTATCCTATCTACTAATATCATGTAATTCTGTCACTCTCCTTGAAAAAAGTCAGTCTTAAAATAAAATTTCATGAAGCGAGACCTTCCTTAAAATTAACTGCCAGTTGCCTTCTTGAGTGAGCTGACCTCACTTCGTCCTGGGTTGGATTTAAGTTGTAACAGCGTATTTAAAATGTGCCATGCTTTTAACTATTAGCGTTTGAAAGATGAGAGTCGCATGTGCTGTTTCATTGTTTTCTTTTTTCTCGAGCCAACAATGAGGTGATGTTCTTTTCTTCTCTTTTTCACTTCAAATATTTCAAGGTCCTGGTTCTGTGACGTAAAATGAGGTGTGTCTAAGAATAAAGACCTTAATTTCCCGTACTTCGTTTTACTAGAGCGCATTGCCAGTTTAGTGGCACTTAATGTTCAAGTGCGCAATTGTCTAGCTCACTCGAGAAATATTCAAAACAGATCATAAAGAAATAGTATATTGCGATACAAGTGCCGTATCGAGGAAAGAGTTTGAAAAAACTCGGCGCGAGCGCCTCGTTTTTTTCAATTTTTCGAGATCCGTTATGCGCTTACGGCACGAGTATTGCATGCTATTTTTTGCACGATGGTTATTTATATCAATTTAATTATATTAATTGTAATATTATCTGAAAATATTATGTATATACATTCTTGAAGATAGATGTTTATTTCAGAAAGTGATTCGCATGTGTTTGTTGTTATGGGAACCGAATATTTGTCCTGGGGGGCCTTGTCCATAAAGGCTTGTATTATGATGTGCCGTAAGTATGATTCTTACCGCACATAGCAACAAGATTGCGTGTGGGAATGTCAACTTACGATCCACGGCAACAACATTCGTAAGTACCACTAATTAGTTAAGTCGTGCAAAAATAACATAGTAGGAAATCTTAGTGTAAGTATTAAACATCTGTGGCTTGGTTCTTAAAGGGCCAATCTCATAAAACTTGCTTTTGAGCTAACTGACTTTGAAGCCTTTGCAGAAGTGACATTTTTTGCTGAGAATTTCCGACATTGGGCTCTAAGGTTTCTGTATTATGTCTATTAATAGTACATTGGTACTTTTATTATGCGAAAGATAAAGACTAGCCGAGCTCAATAATGCTTAGATCTCATTTCTGCAAGAAATCGACATTGTCCCTTTTAGAACTAAGCCTCAGAAATATTCATTGCATACGCAGTACTCTGCTTTATTTAAAAAGAGTGTTATCAATCTTAAAATGAAATGAGGATCGTCCACATTACCACTAACAGTAAGAGATCAAGTCTGCTCAACACCACATTATCATTTAGGTTACACATTGACGACCAGCGCTTTGAGAATGTGTATAGTAACTTTCAAAGAGTCAACGTAAAATTTAATGGATACAGTTTTAATAGTTTACATATAAGCAAATCACGTTTGAAGCAGTTGAACATCGCAGAAACATTTGCGTAAAAGATTGACCTATTTCTAATGAAATGTAGGCAATACATCTCATGAAGTTATAGAAAAGGCGAATCGAATTAATATTGAAAAAATACTTCAGACAACGAATGAATGGGCAGAAACGAAGGTCGTAAACAATGTTTTGAGCGAAACTAAATATTATGTTGGCTGACGTCTGTGTTTTGTCAAAAACTGCCGGAATCTAGCTTATGGATCAAATTTTTTATTGTCGAAATATTTATGTTATTTTGAATTGTAAATTATTAATACCCTCTACACAATAATAGTAGCAGTAGGGAGACTAGTATTTTTAGTAGTTAAAATGGAGGAAATGGATATTTATTTGTACGAAAGGAAAGAGAACGGCAGTGATATCTGGTGATGTTCTCAATAATTGCTATAACGTGCTAGGACTTTTTTTACAGCCTAGCCCTTAAAATGAAACTTTACATACACGCAGAGAATTCTGTTAAGCAATGTTTACCATTCAAATTATCAAAGTATTATTAAGCTTAGGAATAATTTACCGGTACCGCATAACGTCATCTGTCTAGCCATTTAATACAAAATTATTAACTAGTAAACGGCAAAGCTTATTGCAATTCTCATCACACCATTATGTATTGCTATAGTATCATCAAGATATCACAATTTCATATTTTCAAAACGTTTACTTTATTAGACCTAACCTTATTTAGAGTCCGGAGTCAATGCCTTACCCTTACAACAGTTTTAAGTTTTACTAAGCGAAACAAGCTTAAAAATGTGTCCCTAGGAGCAAGGAATATAAGTAGGTCCGAATCTGTTCATATTTAACAATACATTTTATTCTGGTACCTTAAAATAATTCTTTGAAGATAACGAACTTTAAATTGAGGCCAACTTTTCTGTCATGGACTTGCCTAGCGAGGTTCATAACGAGTCGCGCACAATTCGATACTAAAGTAATAAATGTGTTTGCGCTCCATTACGGCTCCCGCCTCCGTTCCGCGCACTTAACTACGTGGTAATATTATGCATTATTTAGACATCTGTCGAAATTTGTTATCATACTGCTGCAACAAGAGTAATTATGTCAACCTGATTCGGTTGAAAACAAATGTATCTTGCTGGCTGTGCGAAGCAGCCATACCGCGATTATGGAGGGAGTTGTTAATGGATTTTTCCAAAATTTCTTCAGACACTCTCAATAGCTCTGAACAGCTTTGGTGCTTACATTAGTGATGGGATCAACAAAAGTGAGAATGGTTGACTGTCTGATGATTGTAACCATAATATACGATGTATACGCAACAATATAAAGCTTTAATAATTTTAGTAGGCTACGGAAAGATTATTCGATTATTCCATTAATTTATAACCTTAATCGATAACTTGCCATTCACAATAATTCCTTGTACAAAGGCATAATCTGGCTAACGTCTTTTAAACATGATATGAAATTAATTGCTTCAAATCGGTAGAAATGCAAAATGAACTTGTAAATATGACTAGTTTTGACTCTTAATTCCTTGAACAAAAGTGAATACTTTCTATCAAGTGTTCAGTTCCAGAAAGCAAAATTTATTATGGTGCTAAGGCATTAACTCTCTTCCCCTTTGTTTTGATCCTGTACGTGTTTATTACTGAAATAATGTATATGATATTATCACTCCTTAACTTATAATCATGTGGCTTACGTAAAGTTTCTTGTAGCTTGCTATAGCTTAATTCTTGCGGGTGCTGATTGTATGATAAATTTAACGAGCAATGACGTGAGAAGAGAGATGTTGAAGTGCCGTCAATGACCAAGCCTCTGATGTCTCAATTTTGTTTATGGGTAGCAGTGGGCAGTGGCCCATTTGTATTATTGGAAATACTCAGTCCGCCAACGCGCGCCAATTTGGCGACTGTTCGAGAATAAGATAAAATGTTGCATAATTTACACAACACGACTTTTAAAAAACATTAATCATGTGTTGATTTTATGTGGCTAATACTGTAGATTTATGTCCCTGTTTTATGTTCAAAGACAGTTTATTAACTTCCTTACAAATTTTACGATACTAGAGAAAGAGGGAAGGCAGGGAACTTCCTCATGCTAAGTTAACGTTATGGCTTCCATATCACCAGGGCCGTAGCTAGGCGGTGGCGAGATGGGCCCCCGCCAAGGGCGCAGGTACAAAGAGGGCGCAAAATTAACCATGAAAAATACCGCCTTTTTTTAGACTGGTGCAATTTATCAAGCAATACAAATTCCACGTTAATGGAAGAAATCTTGCAGGTTATTAAAAATTACTGCACGTGAACTGTCTGTAGTAGGCCTATTATGCCGATTGTCTACAAACAAAAAGCATTCATGCAACGTTCTTTAATTAACACGTAGTTCAATCATCTGAAAATAAGGTTTTAGTACCTTGAAAGTTCAACACGTTCATTTTCTAATTGAGGTTTAGGTTTTCTTTGATAATAACAGAGTTTTTATATTAAAATAATAAACAATTTTACAGAAATTAAAAAAAAATTCAGGACCTCCCAGTATTGGATGGCGCAGATTTGTCAAACTCGCCAAGGGCGCAGAAGGACCTTGCACTAAGTAAGATTTATCCCTTTCCTTCAGAGATTGATAATATCGATAGAGTTATTTTTCTACGATAGTGTTTTTCATGCATTTCCCGTTCATGCTATCACGTTGGAAACTGGAACTGCACCCAGTGCCTGCAACCTAACCTACCTATATAGATACTTATGTCCTCCCAGATCTTTCTTCAGCTGCCGAAAAAGATGAAAGTCACTCGGCACGGGAACGAGTTTTTGAAATTCATCGTACAGGAAAAGAAACGTGGATTCGTTACGACAATCCAGATTCAAAAGAACAATTCAAACAATGGATGCACACAAATTTCCCCGAATAAACCCAAGATCTGGCTTCCACACCAACGAGGAATTTCAAAACACTTCAAAATGCCGTGAAGACCCTTCTCAATACGCTAGCGGCAAGCTTCTATGAAGAGGGTATTTGAAAATTGCACCAAGCTTCGACAAATGTCTCAATCGGAGCGCGACTACGTAGAGAAGTAGCTAGAAGGTGTACCTAAATGTTCCAATTTATTTATATAATCTTTCTGCACAACGCAGATTGCCTTGCAGACAAAGAATATCTTTCAACAAAATATACACTTACACAAAAATTACAAGCTTTCAGTTAGATCATTAATGATTCAATAATGACAGGAAAATTTAGATAATCAGTTTTGATTTTCGCTGTGGTTTTCATTTTATGCCCCATCGGACCTTGAAAAAAAAATATCCCAGGTACATTTCAAGTCTGTTAAAGACAAATATACAGACAAGACTGGAATTAGCCTTTGTATTCATTTTCAGATGAACAAGTCAAAACAAAATTAAAATTATAGTAAAACTAAAATTATAGGTTTAAATATTTCGTTGGAGGGTCGGTAAAACTATGACGTCTGTTGGACTGGACGCAAACAGCAGGACGTTGACTGATCACTTGTTCACAGAAGAGTGACTAGACATGTTGCTCTCTAAACACAAACGTAATTTGCTGGTCACACTTTAACTTCCAACTTTATTTAATGGCCAGAAGTACTGGGATAAGAACCTAGCACGTCGACAGGGATTTTTCCGGTTGTTTATTTTTGTGTCATGTGGTAATCGGTTTTTTTAAGCTTTCCTCTGGTCCTCCTGCAATGTCGTCACAACGTTAATGAAATTTATAGAGATGAGATTGCATGAGACAAAATAAAGCGGAAGTAAGACAGTGAATCTGTAGAATCCATTCTAGCAAATGATTTGTCTTCAGATGGCAGGTAACTTTCATTTTTACTTTATAACAAATTTATTTCACCTATATTTTGTAAAATTCTGATTCCTTTTTATCTATGTAGGCCTTTATGAAATTAAATATGAAATTTTATTTTATAAAAAATATATACGTAATGAAATATTTATCTATGAAATTAAAAAATCATAAATACACTAACATACGTTGCATAAAATTCTGTACGTGTCCTTGAGGTCGTAGTTATGAAACTTTACTAAGGTTTATAATTTTTTATATTGAATTTTAACAAAAAAATGTAATTGTGAAGACAGGCAAAATATGGAAAGGTGCCCGTGACGGTGGCTATGTTGCCCTGCTGAATAATAATTTCAATCCATTGTTTGCAGTAGATCTTCGCGCCTGGGGAACATTTGTAATTCTCTGTAATCTGATGTCCAGCTCTTATTAGGTCCTTCGCCTCTGGAGATCAGGGCACAAGAGTTTCAAAGAAAAGGCATCCGACAGATATGAAACTTTCGGGAATAAATACAAGTAATAATAAAACGAATATGCATGCCAAGCATAAACTGTCATCGTTAATATATTGAACATCCGGATTTTAGCAATAAATTGATTAGCAACTTAGTTAGTATTGAAAACATTATAATTAACTTGAGACAATCCAGACCTCGAATAATAAAATGTGATTATTTAGAAAATCATCAACATTATATTTATCTACCTTCTATTCTTACAGAGAACTCTTTATATTCCTTTCCGAAACGATTAGAATTGCCTGCTATGATAGTTTGTCGATTTCCAGTGCACATGGATCCTAATGAATTCAATAAATGTTTGCGGTAAAAACATTACAGAGCACAGAACTTCCACAAAGAACCTGTTTCATTTTTAACTGTCAATGCGCTGCTTCACAATGTAATGTTAATAATACTGAAGGCCTACTTAATATTACAGGAGATGGGAAGCCAGAAGGCTAATGACAATTGTTCAACAGCCTGAGCAATAGATTAAATACAATATTATAGGAGATTTATAATGCTTCACCTCACATTATATCTCTTTTTGCTCATACGCAGCTTATCCTACTCAGTCCCTGTGTTATTATTTTTTTGATCGGAGAAGCTATGATGAAGTTTCAATGTTTAGTCCTTACGAATTTACATAAAAATTACTTCACGTAGATGCGTTAAAATATAACTGATGGAAATAAAACGATAAAAATATGACGATAGACATGTGCGATTATTTGATATTCCAAATATTCTTATACTGGACTGATTACTGATCCATGCGCTAAATAATGATCTCATCTTCCACTACCAGCTGGAGGACCACCCCATGTCGTCTGTCCGCGACTGCTTATTCAATATATTCGCAGCTACCCTCCATATCTGGAGGCCGTATCCTCTATCCGCAACCTGAGGACGCGCCATGCTGTGGTGACAGAGACCCACCCCTTATTTAGTTATTTATTTATATATATATATATATATATGTATGTGTGTGTGTGTGCCATAATGGTACTTTATGAGATTGTGTGTGAGGACGGGAAAATGTCTGTCCGTCCGTCCGTCAGTCCGTCCGTCCATGTGTCTGTATGCGCGATAACTCAAATACGCTTTATCGGATTTTCATGAAACTTGGTATACACATTTATAACGTCCATGGGAAGAATCCTATTATATTGGACCAAATCGGTTGACCGGTATCGGAGTATTGCCCAATTCAGTGCCTATTTTAATGGTAATATATAAGAAAAGTGCGATAACTCAAATAGGCTTTATTGTAGTTTCATGAAACTTGGTATATGCATTTATGACGTCCATAGAAAGAAACCTATTGAATTTGGACCAAATCGGTTGACCGGTACCGAAATAACGAGTAATTAACAGTCACATCTATTATAATATAATCTTCGTTCTCCAACAATCAGAAGTATTTGATTGGCTCGCAGACAGCCAATCAGCGGCCTCGCTCTCGCAACTAATGTAAACAAGACACGTTCAGATATATCAGTTTCTGTAAGTCGAAATAATAGGCGAAATTATCTATAAACATTAATTTTGTAATGGATATAAGACGCTACAATATTATTGCATGGCCAACAATATATTAAACATAAAGTAACAAATTGCCAATCGTTTATTGATATTGTTAGCCGCCTTGATTGATTATTTCTTCATAACGATGTCAGTGTAAATAAATGTAAATGAAAATTTTAAAACACAACTTGCTATTGAATATTTATATAATATTGTGCATTCTATCGATATGTATGACTTCCGATACCTATATTACATTTTAATGTACTTTTCTTATTAGCTCTTGTGCATCAATATACCTAATGTAATTCCTGACAGATTGATTTCAGATTGATTTTTTATTTATTCATAACCTATACGGCTGCTTTAAACGTGAAACAAACACGTCAGCGAATCGTAGGCCTATTTCATCAGTAATATTATTGCCAGCGCATTTTGTTTTTAGAGTTAATTCTGAGATCTATTACAAAAAAACTTCATTTCTACATGGACCTATCATCATTGCAATTATCACTCATTAAAAAAAGCATTCCGACACTTTGTTATATCAGTTTACCTGATTTTATTAATACTCATTTTAATCCTACTTATTTGCGCAGTTTGTAATTTAATTTAAAACTTGAAGAAGTGGCTTGCTTTCTTTCCAATTTAAATCTTCGTAAAGCTTATACACCTGCATTCATTTAACTACATGACCACAAGTACGCACTCATTCAGACAGATCTGCAGAATGGAGTGAAGTCAGTTTTATTTATATAGAGGAACATTGGATGTAGCTTGAGAGACATTATGAAACGTGTGTGTAGATTACACAGAACTTTGCAATTTTGTCGTAACAGCCGCTAAGTATAGCGCAGGAACAAGAGAGGACTGTGGGAACTGTCAGCAAAGAATGAGCATAAATAAAACTAAACATGACAACACACATTCCACGACCATTCATGTCACTAGATTGTAGAAAACACGCTGTATTTCCTTGATGAAAGAGTAACGCTGTTGAAACATTGTTTTGCTGCCCACATTTATTTATAATGCCAACCATTCACAATCTACTAATGACTTGATTTCACGGTTATATTTCAATATAGAAATAATTCATCCGGAAGCCAAACTAACCCTCAACAGGGTGAAGAATTAATTCGCTATTCTTCATGTTTCTACGATGATGATGTACTTGAATCAGATGTATTCATGAAACCACAGAATATTGCTTGAACAGTTTCTTTGGATGCTCATATATTCCAAACATTTTACTAGATTTGGACAAATAACTTGTAATTGTTTTTAAATCAGTCAGTTTATACTGCTATATTTCTAATAACTTACAGCACCTCCGTTATCATTGTACTTGGGTACGATCTGGAGATCTAGAATAATTCTTGCTCCCGGCATTGCCACCAATGTGTCATTTTGTCATTGTCATTTTGTCATTGTCATTTTGTCACTTAGTGTTTCCGTCACCTCTACGTTTAAGCTACATAGTGTATTTTGAATCGTGGATTTTTGCCACTCCAAGCTTATTTATCACTTAAGCAGGCCTAATCCTTTTAAAACGGATATCCGTAGTCTATTAAAAGTAATAATTTATGATACAAGTGTTAAAAGAGGGATTTTATATTTTTCCAGTACATAATATGTTTGCGAAACGAGCCAATAAGGGCGAGTGAAGAATTCCTGCGAGCAAACTGCGAAAATTCTCATCATTGAGAAAAGCTGAAAAATTTTTACATACGAATGAGAATGACTCTGGTAACTTTCCATCAGCGAACTTGGAATCTGCCATTCCCCTTCAAAGGAGAGAACATGTGTTTTGGAGCACCATTTGACAATATCAGTGTCAACGCACAAGGCCAAAATGAAACACTTGGCTTCATATTGACGACAATATTTTTTTGGCTACCCAGTACGTAAGCTGTGTTACACAGCTGTGAATTTATTTCTACTTCATATGCTATTATTATATACTGTTACTGTCACCGTCATTAATTGTCCTGGTGGATTAATTTTAAGTTTGATTGAAGAGAAGCTTGTCATCAAGTCACAAAATAAATAATTGTTGAACTACATAAAGCGGAAAAGAACAAAAATGTTATTCTCATTTATAGTAATTCTTATCTTAGATTATCTAGTATCTCTATATCGAATTGCTCTATAGTCGGCCTAGGTGGTACAATGTGACTGACATTGACTTTGAGCCCAAGGTCGCGGGTTTGATTCTGGTCTAGATCGATCGCAATTAAGGGCGCATAAATTTGACAGACTCTTGTCTGTAGAATTACAGACATGTAAAGCAATTCCTGCAATATAAAATTCTGGCACACTGGCGTTATGGTCATGGCAAAATATGGTAGGTCAATGTGGGTCTGTACTTTGGCCTCCAAGATTACCTGATCTAAAGGCTTTTAATTTTTGTGTGTGGATCACCTCAATTACAGTATTTTATCCAGATTTTGCAGTAACTGTGACACATTAAAATAGTACTGTACTTCTTGTTAAGGTCAGCCAAGAGAGAATTCTGGGCCAAATTAATTGTAAAATTGAAAGGAAACGAAATTTGCAAATTCACTTGTACTAAGTAAGAATATGTTTATAATGAAGTCAGTGGTGGCTCATAACCACACATTTGCAATATCATTTCGCAAACGGCTCCTTCGGAACCATGTTTACTAGGACTTTTTTCGGTATCGTGTACTTTCAACGTTAAGCACTGGCACTCTTTAATGTACAGAGATATTATTTATGCGATGTGGCGAGAAGGTAAGGTCCGGCGGCCTGGAAGCAAGTCGTCGGCCGGTAAAGACCCTCCAGCGGCACATCACAAAAATAAAGTCTGTATAAAATGCGTTTATATTATCTGTATTTGTTTTGATGCACCACAGAATTTAATACAGAATAACACATCTTGTACTGGAAGTCGAAGGTCACTATTGCATTAAAACATTTTTACATGTTAAAAAATGCGGATGTTTATACCGACCGTTGAGGTCACAGACTTTTTTTTAAACTGGCACGGCAGTCGGTCTGGTGACATAATTTCGAAATCGCACGTGGAGACACGTGTCTTTCAGTTCAATGCCCTATCGTTAAATTTATTATACAACCCAAACCACGTGTTTTTTTGTTGGTGGTTGCTTCAAGATACCTATATAAATTAAATATTATTTCAGGAATATTTTTTTCTTATTAGGGTTCGGTAGATGAATGGAATAGTATTGGTCTTGATCATTTGTGATACAGAAACCAAAATCTTAAGCTAATAAATATTGCATGTAAGAATTTTGTACAGATTATGTAGCGTATTGGCGTTATCCACTGATGGTGTCATGTTGAAAAAAATCTTATGTGAAACTCACATAACTTCCTCTGCCCAAAAAAAGTTTGTTTCTTAGTATAATATATTATGTATGACATTCTCTTCATGTAAATTGGTTGTAAAAATGAAGATAATGTCGTTACCACATCGTATCGCATCCGGAAGGAAACACAATTCAAATAAAATCTGGTTAATGCACTCTCATAACTTTAATAATACGGTAATTCTTTATTGCAACCGAATGGTCATACTATGAGGCATGGAGCAACGGTGGAATGATCTTTCGCAGGGGAAACAGAAGCATCCCGAGAAAACCTGCCCCGACCCCATTTGGTCCACCACAAATCCACCGAGATTCTATCCCGGATCCCAGCGGTGGAAGGTGAGCGGTCTAACCACTCAGCCATGGGGACGGCCATTCACGTAACTTTCTTTCCTATAAGCATGGCCGATATATTTTTATCACTTCATATCCTGATGTGGAATAAGAAGCCATATTGGAAAGAGCGCTTATTCAGTTTTTGAACCTGATGCAAAGCTTTTATTCCCGGAAAAACAGGCTACCTTTCCATTTTTTCGCTATTTTTGCCGCTATTCGTCCTGTTCAGGGCTTTGGGAAAGAAAGAAAGATTCAATATGTATGTGTGCTTGAATCTTATGTTCACAGAAATTAACAAACAAAAAAAACTTTAACAATTTTTCCAGCTTCGTTGATTCATGGAACACTATTGGTTCCCATTGTACAAAAATGTGGGTTAACCCGTTTTTTCAGCCATGTCTTCTTGTTCACCAAGCAAGACTGAGTTTCTACAACAACAAAAAAGTGGATGGCTTATAACTACCCTTCAGATAATCTTTAAAAAGATCCAAATAAAGGTTTTAGCTCTTAGTAATCTATAAGCATCCCGTGTAGGCCTACAAAATTTAAACAAAATCGTTAGAGCAATTTTCGAGAAAATCGCGAAATATGAAATTTTTATGTCAAGTCTCCTTAAAAATAGGAGAAAGAACTCGCCATTCTTCGTGACACATCTTCAGAAGGTACCTAACCCAAATACAAACTTTTTTTCATACGATTTTCCGTTCTGGAGCTAATCTATTCACAGGCACACAGACGCACACACCTATTTCTGAAAACGGTATTTTTCTAATTCGGGGGACCTAAAAACGTGTATTTATGTTAAAAATTCAACTTCGAATTTGGGGTCGAACACAATACTTCGTCTACTTATAGTAACTATGGTATGGACAGAGGAAGTAATAGACGCACAGAGGAGGTTGCAACGGGGCAAATATATATGGGGGAAAAAAGGGGCATAACTTTCCGAACTAAATGTATTTTTTTACAGTATTATCTCCTAAGCATGCTTCAACCTTTCCAACCTGATAGGATAGCCCCAAAAATATTAATCGATTGGCAAGCATTCTGGAACTCTACAAGTGTTCTAAAACGCTAATTAAGAGAAATGCATTATCTTGAGGGAGAAATATTTTTTTATAAGTTTTGGAGAGGGATTGCTAAAGTCTTACTACTTCTACTACTTCGCTCTTCTTCGTATTTTGGGCACAGTCTATACTCCCCGTTAAGGATTGCAATTATCATACCTTCATTGTTTTACTAAACACGCCTACATCCGGTTACAAGAGTGGCATCAATATGCAGAAATCAAATGGGTGATCCGTTTAGCTATCTCGTCCGCATGCATCTATCTTAATGTATCTACTAATGTATCTATTAGAAATAATGTACAATAATCACAGTTTAATTTCGAAAATAATATGTTCATATTGCATGTTGAAATGAGGTGCAATTTAAAACTTTGCTTGTGCAATTACGATTACGATTGCATTACAATGTCTCCATTACGATGACATATGATTTATGTTTTCTATTAAAACAACTTTAAACTTTTTTTTTTTTTACTTGAATTAATATTGATCCCATAAGCGTTCATTTTATCATTGCAAGATGAATGTCTCTCGTGATGTGACACTACCTTGACTATTTAATCCATACATTCAATATTTTCAATTAGACCAGTAGTATGTTAAAATCTGTCCGAAACCTACCAATCACAATGCTCTCAGTTTGATAGTGCATGGAAATCTTGCCTTTAGTCATTATAAATGCAAGTCGTAATTTTTAATCCTCGCCACTGTATCACTCTCACATTTATCGGAATTTGTTTTAAGTACTCACGGCATTGCCTACATCAGGAAAGCTATGTAACCACATAGCTTACTGATAGGCTATATGATTTTTAGCCTAGTTGGAGCATGAACTTACAGTATGCATATTAGTAAATTTTAAACAGAACAAAGTATAATTACTGTATGGGACTCAGCTTAACTGCTCTGGAATGTGGGGAAAGTAGGGTATCCCAGAGCTGTTAAGGTGAGTCCCGTACTATACCTAAAATGGTTTCACGGATAGTAATGCTACCCACACAAACTTCTGTTTGTATATACAGGGTCTTGCAACGAAAAAACCAAATGCAGGTAAAGTAAATATTTGTTCTAAATTCACATCCCTCAAAAAATTATAATAATGATAAGAACATCTCATTGATAACTTATTGGACATTTGCAGTGATCGTCTTCATAAGAAATTTATGAATTTTTAGTATAAAATATTACTAACCATATGGCTAATTATCATATTTTATATAATTAAATTCTGCTTATAACTGTTTGGTTTTTGCAATACCCCATATAACATGTAACATACAAACTACCAATGAAGGTGTAACACTGTACATACTAATTCTAACTTAAATTAAATATTAATTGGCCATTTGCTCATGAATTAATGTGATACTTTACTTATTTTACAAAATATTAAGCCACTTTTACAGAATCGTTTACACAATAATGTGTAACAGACGAAATTATGTTATTAACATCGGCCTTTACATTCAAGTAGAAATTTGGAGCAAAAAATTATTTACAATCAGAAGTTCGCGGGCAATCATTTGGGTGATATCTATGTAATCTAGCCTTTCAACAACGTACTCTGTTACCATCCTCAGGAACAGTGAAGAAATGTGTTATGTATTATACATATTATATAATTATACTTCACATTATACACAACATCCAATTTAAAATTAAACGTAAACTTCCAAAATGAAATGTCTTTGACCCAGGTAGTATTATATTATATACTTATAAACTATCTGGAAATGGTCTTAAAATAAAATTTAGTCGAAATTTCGTCGAAACACCATTTAGGTTTCTGAATTTTCAGAGAACAGTTTTCATGCGGGTTTGGTTATCTTCTGTAGTCTCAGAACGCAGTTACCTTTAATATACAGAAAAACAAAAATCTCGTCTTAACCTAGAGATATCGATTATGAATGCAGAATTGCACGTGTATAACAAAATCCAAATAATAATGCATATAACGAAACAGAAAATCGAAGCCTGAAATCAGTTTAAATTATCCGTGATATTTTTAATGGGGAAAAATGTACACTCGAGTGCACGGAATCTTTCCGACATAATGCTCAGTGGTTCATGTTGGTAAGGTAATTCTAAATCTGCTACCTCACCCCTGCGCCTCCCCTTTTATCGCGATGGCGGATACGGCTAAAAGCCTCTACATTCGTTGAAAGAAAATGATCATGATTTCAGAATTAATCTTAACCTTGTTCGATAAGGGAAGTAACTTTCAGTTTGTTGTCCATGTCCTTTGTTCACTTCAAATGACTGTTTGTATAAGTTAATATAGAAGACACTATTTACAAGGCAATTTCACCCAACCCTTCACTTAATGTGTGCCTTATTCCCCGCAGTTCTTCGCTCCTGGATCTGAAACCAACCTGTGTTCATAGGTTAATGTTTGAGTGTCATACTTTTGACATCAAACCAATACGAGTCGGACTCATTCATGGACTGGCCTAGACATTCCTTGTGAGCATTCAAATGAAATGTTTCTACACTTCACCACTTTCACCGCTCACCTAGGCCTGAGTTGTCATAAAGTTGTCATATAGTACTTCTTCTTTGTGTAAATTTATGGAAGTTTATTGTGAATTCGTAATTGAAATAGGTTTAGAACAAACAACACAATATTCTGTCAAGACTTGAAATTTTTTCAGTCACGTGATTTACTTTTCTGATCCATTCCATACAGCGATTAGTGTGCTAATAATTTCTTACTCGTGAACCTAGCGGCCTAATCAAGCCGCGGCCAAAACAAGATATTTTGTAAAATTAACTTGGAAGCATTCTATGAGCAAATAGCCAACATGAACAGAGATACGAGTGGACTGGATGCTTACCTTCACATTTGAGTCCCTGACGAAACAAGCCGTACAGCAGCGACCCGCAATGATCGCAAAAGGTGGGAGACATGAAGTTGTGCATCTTGAAGCGGTGCGGAACATCTATCTTGAAGCGTTCCCTCAAGTACTGGAACAGTAAACAGTCTAAACTTATTTTACAATCTGCAGACTATTTTAAATATAGTTTGTTTCTAACAAGTTCTGTTACCTTATAAACAGTTAAATTACAGTATACAAATATGTAAATGACTATTAAACTCTCTGATTCAATAGAAAAAGTACAATCGAAGTTTTACGAATTGTTTATATTCAGAAGTACTGGCTATTATCCAATATACTTGAATTACCAAACGCTTTTAGAAGTATATGATATTAACAGTTTAAAATTCAGAAGAAATAGCCAAGGATTAATATTTCTTCACAAATTACTACATTCAAAAATTGATGGCAATAATATTGTTAAGAAGATTTTCTTTTACGTGCCAAGTAAACTAAGTTGACACAGGAAGCTATTCTTTACCCCCAGGGTAAATACTGATATTCACAAAAATTCTCCTCTAAATAAAGTAATCGCTTTTTATAATAAAATCCATTTTTTAAATTTTGATATTCTTAGCATGTACGAAAATGAATTTTAAAATGTTATAGCTGAAGTTAATTTAATATTGAATTAAAATTATTAAACGTAGTTAGAATAAATTGTAGTTAGTGTATTGGTTTAATGCATCATGCCAAACATTCTCCTCACTCTATCTTTCTTATCTTGATTCTCAAAGACATTATGTACTGTGTTTAGTGAACCCAGAAGTGGCTAGGAATTTCTATTTCTTTTTATTAAAGTGCTGAAATGTATATTTTGTGTATTATCTTTTGTGTATTATTATGTTTTGTATATTTTGTTTTTATTATTTTGTATGTATGAATTGTATTTTTGGCATGAACATTGTAATTGGGTTTTCTACCTGTAATGTTCATTATTATTATTATTAAATAAAAAATTAATAAAAATATAAATGAAACACATAAATATATCAACTTAGAAACATATAAATGACAGCTTTGTTAATATTGTAAAAATTTACCTAAGTTATATTAGTTATAAATTTAACCAGTTTACTCATGGCATGCATACCGGATACTACATTATTGGCGTTTTTATATCAATCTATCGTTAAAAACTGACTCATTAGCAACGTTAACTCTTCATAGGTATTAAATGAAGTGATCTGTTCTATTTCCTCTATCGGAGTGATAGTGCATTTTGATAATATTTATTTCATATTTTATTAAATAGTGTACCCTGGAGATACTGGCTCCAATTAAATTTTTATAAAATAACTTCTATTGTTCTACTTCTCTTCTACTTCTGTAACATTGTTTTTATTCACTAGATTACTTTTCTTCGCATTGCAGGGAGAAAGCAAACTATTCACTATAGCATCTATGGGCCTCCAAGATATGTGCAGTGTATAATTAATTATAGATTACGTTTAAAATTATTTACTGTTGCATCTGATAGGCTATCAACATGATTGAAAATGACATATTGGCCGCAAATATTTAATTAAACGAATAAAAGCAAATACCGATCAGGATGTTAATATTTCAATATAATTATAAAACTAATGGGAAAAGAGCCCTTTTATGCAAACATGCCAGCGATGCTTAACAAAATGGTTAATTGTCAGAACTTCTTCTCAAACTAGTTTGAAAGGATTTCCAAGATAGTGTAATAACAATACAATATTTTTCATGTTAACCAGGTGCCCCAAAGGTTTACGGAAATGCATCTGTCATTATACTGAACCCAGATATTGTCATTATCTTATCATCATAGTAAGTGACCACTTAAAGTAATATATAGGCTATGTATCTTCAAACATTTATGCTATGGAATTATAAATTTAAATCATCGAAATATGTATTTAAAAAAAAAAAGACAATATGTAGCAAAGTTTGTCCATTTTCTTTTTACTTTCACGCCCCTTATAAATCCCCTATAATTTACCGTTTTGTCGATTAAGTGTAGTCTAAAACTTTTATCATCATAGTAAGTGACCACTTAAAGTAATATATAGGCTATGTATCTTCAAACATTTATGCTATGGAATTATAAATTTAAATCATCGAAATATGTATTTAAAAAAAAAAAGACAATATGTAGCAAAGTTTGTCCATTTTCTTTTTACTTTCACGCCCCTTATAAATCCCCTATAATTTACCGCTTTGTCGATTAAGTGTAGTCTAAAACTTTTTCGAGAGTGTATAAATTGTTAAAACTACGAGGTTTCGTTAATTAATTTTTTTCAGTGAGTTAACGTGCTTAAAATTACGGCAGAAACATATTTTGATTTTGAGGGAGCAAGGTACTTTCTGTCCCACGGCCCAACATTTTAGTTTTTATCGTGTGAGGCCTATGTATAACTACCAAAAATCTAATTCGTGCCCCCCCTCCCCCAAACAGTATTTTCTGTCCCTAAACGATGACCATTCCCTCCTAAATTAGTAATTATTTATAATATAATTTTAAAAACAGGTGCACGATTCCTTATGATTTGATTTACGGATTTATAAATTACTTTTATCGTGCGAAGAAACAGGTGGCTGTTCATTATTTTCTGAGATGAGTCTTGCCCAGGCAGAGAATCGCCCACCATTATCTTGTGACTATCACATTGAGGGATGGTTTTGGATGGAATCTTTTCCCGCCCCTCCCCCAGGCAAGAATTCGACGTAGGCTTGTGTTAGTTGAGGTTGCCAGAAGACAAACGTAAATCGCTTTGGCCCGTGACTCAACCATGCGGCTGAGGATACGTTTAGAAACTGTTAACTTGATAGAGTACTTATCTTGACATGTAGGCCTACAGTCACTCTTTGCTGAACAAAAACTGGGAATCTGATATAATATTTGAGTTGGTGTTCCCATGTAGACTGTATTAAATTGTGAAATTAAGCGAAGTCTGCCTTGCTCGGATGCCATAGCAAACTGGGTAAGAAGAGCATCACTAAAATGTAGTGTGTCAATCACTATCAAAAAAAGTCGAGAAGGACGTTGAAAGAGAGAGATAGAAAAGAAGTGGTGTTGAGAATAAAGTAAAGTAAAATTTTCCCTATATAGGCCATGGAGGCCCAGATGGTTCCAGGAGCTTCAGGCTCCCAGATTTTAGACATTCGACACGTGAAGGTGGTAAAGTTGTCAGCCTTACGCACCGGCCACCTCTACCTCCAGGATTGCACCTGGTACTCATTTCTGTTGGACGCTGAGTCGACCCCAGGGCCATAGTGCCACCAAAAGGATTAGGCTAATTGAAAAACTCCAATGACCTCATCGAGGATCGAACCCGCAACCTTTCTGTTTGTAGCGCAGCGCCTCAACCACAACGGCGTACCCCGGTGTTGAGAATAGAGTTAATTAAATTAAGAATAAAACGTGGCTGAAGTAGGGGCACAAACTTGATTTAACTTAGAACAGTCGGATAAAGAATTACCTAGGATAAACGAATGTGAATTATCAGATGCCTCTATTTTTTATATATTTTTTTTTCATAAATTGGCATTCATTCTAGAAACCCGCAATTCTGTGACAGGCCACCAAGCTAGTAGCATAATAAATGTGTTGATCAATTCGTGAGGAAAGTGGTTAAAATCTTATGTTCTATTTAAACCCTATGTTGTATCTAAGAAATTATACTTCTGAGCATATAATATGTAAATCAGTTTAACATAAATATAAACAAACGCCAATTTATTTGGTACATTTATAATGCTCCTAAAATTGTATTACAATGTTAGTATTGATATTACTGTGTTGCATTTGCATTAAATACCGTATGTCCGTAAAGTCATGGTGGACTTTTGCAATGTAACCGATCAAAAGTGCACCATGACTTTACGGACACGCTGTATAAATCCTATTTCACGTTCTTACAATAAATTTTGTTCTAATTCATATTTGTATATTTATAATCACAAATTTCTTTTTTTGTATTCTTAATTATGTTTAGGTAATAATGTAATAATGACTGCAAAGTGTAGTAGTCTAACAAGTAAGTGAAATAAAATAACAATTTAGGGATTTATCAGAGTGGCAACAATAATGGATTAACTGATTTTTTTATCTACAGGGTTTACCTCTGGTGAAGATAAATCAACCAATAGGCCTATTCACATTTCATCATGTAAATAGGAATGAGAATAATCAACACCAACCATACGATTGCAATTCCTAGGATCAGACATTTTCTTTTTTGCCACGTATCATGACATAATTTATTTGAAAATTGAAATTTTATTTGAAATCTCTGAAGGGTAGTTATAAGCTAGTTATCCTTAACCAAAACTTTGACTTGTCAAGTGAACAATACACCTTTACATGAGGCGAAACAACTGAATATGCACTATCTGCCATGCGACCGGAACTCAAAAAATTACGTTTCCACATAGCTGTGGGATACAGCTTAGGAGTAAAAAAAAACTTCAAGCCATTAATTGGAATAAATAATTTATTTTAAGCAGTGCAAACAAAAGTTGTCGTTAGAATTCCTAAATGAAAATGCGATGTAATGTAAAATAATGGAGAGCCATTAAATTTTCTTTATAGGCTACATACATCCAACATTTTCCGTTACCATCGTGCTGATTATCATTTTTGGGATTAATAACTAACTTACTTACTTACTTGCTTACTTATGCTACCCAAGCACTGTCCTAATTAATTAATATTAATGACATCGTGAAGAGGAAATTATTTTTTTCTCTAAACGCAGCATTAATTTTTTTCTCTCTATCTTTTTCTAGTGTTTTTAGATGGAAGGGGTAGGAATTAAGCGAATGCAGACGAGATGGGAAATACGTTTCGTACCAAAATATTGATTAATAAAATATATTAATTAGGGATGGGTCGATACCAGATTTTCTCGATACTCGATACTCGATACTCGATACCGATACATGATTATTTCCTCGATACTCGATACTTCGATACTCGATACCTTCAACATTTCCAGTTTCAATAAATAGGTACATTAAAAATTAAAATTTGAGAGAACTGTGTAATACCAACTAAATTAATTAAGTCTGCATATTTAATGAGACAAAATTTAATATCATCAGTAGCCTATAATTAGTTTTAAACTTTACATTAAAACTAAAATTAGTTTTTTAAACAGTCCACTTACAAGTTTTTGTTAAAAAATACTAGCATTCTCACTTAATTGCAGAATTACAAAAGTATCGAAAAAGTATCGAGCTAGTTTTCTGAAGTATCGTTTGATGCCGATACCATGCAAGTATCGAGAGTATCGAGGGATCGAAAGTATCGAGGACCCATCCCTAATATTAATAACTGATAAATGGGATGTGAACTTACTTTTCAGAAGACTGTTTTTTTAACTATTTTTCATACATGTCTCTACTAATAAAGTATTAGGCCTATATTTTTAAGATGCCTACTGGGAAAGTGACTAGTGTCAGAACCAGAAGACTTCTTATACAAGTTCTTTTTTTTTTAATACACTCTCTGCCATACGAACCTGATTCCGTACAAAGATTTGAAGCAAGAAATCATATTCAGCACGATTAGATTAGACCAACTTATTTGAGTGAATCACATCATATATTCTTCTATTCTACATTAAATCTTGATCAGTACAATGATAGACTACTATCCATTCTTCTAATAGAACGCTATTTCTTGAGAATTTAATTACCTTCTATACAATACGTATAAGTATTTATTGAGTCTTTGAAAATAAATCATAAAAAAGTGTAAAATAAGTTGTAATTTAGTCTTTATTTTACAAACTAACCTACATTACTTTCTGTTCCCATATGGGTAAGTTTGCAAAGTTTCAGGACGCGATGATCCTTGAAATTGTCTATAAATACCATCATTTTTTTTTCATTTAAAAAATGTGATTCTTAAGTTCACAGGAATATTTAAAATTATTTTTTTCTCTCTGTAATATTTTTAGCGCGCTTTCTTTATTTCAATGTCTTAAGATGTATATAGTTTTTATTCTGAAAAGATTTAAAGTTTCTGTGAATATTTTGTATACGATTGCAACAATCATGAAATGCTGCAGTCTTCCTTGATCATCAAAAACATCTTTTTTGTTTCTCACGGCATTAGCCAAAAAACGAAAATGTTCGATTAAAAAAATCTGGCTTTCATCTATTCTTATCAGAATTCTATGTGCTATGTGCGCAGTGTTTTTAGGAACATAAATTAACTTTTTTTTTTTAATTTTTCTGTGCTCTGTAAATTAAATTTTGGGGTAGTGGAGGATTCCTTAAAAGAATGTTTAATCTCAATATGTCAAAAGTACAGGCTATATCATGACACTTGCATTCTGTAATAATTTGGCAAAAGTAAATATTGGTATCTGTACCAAAAAGGTACGAATCTATGTAAACATTTGTAGAAGGTGCATATTAACTTTCCTTCCTTAAGTGCGGTCGTTTAGACAAACTACTAAATTCTAAATTTACTATCTTTTGTTACTATCCTGTTTTCCTTTTCAAGAGTGTAAAACAAGAAGGGTAATAAACTTAAGCAGATCTCATTCAAGAAATGTTGCATGTTTATAAGACACCCTATCAAAACAAATGAAGGGAAGATCGCAAAATAAACAGAGACAACATCTGCTAGTATAAGTCCGAAATATGTTTTATTTTCTGTCAGTCAAACATATATCTTTGACGGCCGGCGTGGTCTTGTGGTTAGCGTCGCTGACTACAGATCCGTCGGCCAGGGTTTGATCCCAGTATCTCCTCGGATTTTTCTGAAGTAGGGAGGTCTGGAACGGGTTGCACTCAGCCTCGTGATTCAAATTAAGGAGCTATTTGATAGAGAAATAACGGCTCCGGTCATGGAAACCAACATTAAAGGCCGTGGGTGTCGGCATTCTGACCGCAATCCTGCCATCTGCCTATGGTAGATGACGCAGCGGTCGGGTGGTAGGCCTTGTCCCTTCAGGGATGTAGCGCCACGGAGTAGAGAGCAAATATATTTCTTTAGCCTACACTGTATAACATCACATCCCCTATTCCCATTTTCTTTCGTTCTGATCACCCTGGGTCTATGTTTAGGAACATATTAAGAGCACTTCAATCCCCATATAACTTTTTTTTTCTGATCGTACTAAGTGAACAATTTTTCTCTTATTAAATTTCCAGTTTTTAATTTTTAGTTAGCTCTTAGAGTAAATGTTTTAGTTATTTGTTCAGCTCTATCCTTTGATGTTATAAACATGTAAATACTGATATTTAATTTTGTCAATCATATGGTATGTTTATACCATTGTAGACTGAAAAATATTTAAAATTAGATTGGCATAAACCAACGTGAGGCCATTACGTTTATGGAGAAGGTTAAGTATAAAGTAGAAAATAAAATATAAAATGTAATATTTTTAGCCAATCTAGTTTTGTGGAGAAAGGAGGATGAGATACTGCAAGAAGTAACATACGTACGCGGCCCAGGAGACAAAAGGTGTGTGATGAATTTAGACTGAGTGGGTCTATTTCTTTAACATCACATTGCACCTGTGCTGCCATTTGCCAGCCAGATTTATCATCTTAACTAATAATAACAATCGTTTGTTTTTTAATGTTCTGATTTACGATGTGGAGGTGTAACTTGCAGAAATTACTACCATGCTGCTATCGAATAAGGTACAATATTTGTTGTACAGCTTATAAAAAATTTGGCTACTTCTTGAAGTTCGTTTAAGGGCACAGAAAAGCAAGAGAGCATAAAGGCATAATAAATAAAATCAACTAAACCACGGCCTCCTTTATTGTACAATAACGCCGTGAATTATAATATACCGTACGATTACTTTTATCGATTTCCGAGTTAAGCCCCAGGTAGATTAATTAAGCAGGGCTTACGGAAGAACAAAGGTCTAAAGTTTGATAAGCATTATGTGAAGGAATATGTGGGTAGTGTTATTTCGTTAGAGCTTCCAAAGCCCTATTGCAATATTACAACTTCCAAACCCGTATATAACACTGTATAATAATATGTTGTCATGAGAACTGATTTGCATTTGATAAACTCTTTTCAATATATTACCATAAAATAGGCACTAAATTGGGCATTACTCCGGTACCGGTCAACCGATTTGGTCCAATATCAATAGGCTTCTTTCCATGGAAGTTATAAATCCCTATACTAAGTTTCATGAAAATCCGATAAAGCGTATTTGAGTTATCGCGCGTACAGACAGACGGACGGACATTTTCCCGTCCACCACACATTCTCAAAATGTACCATTATGGCACATAATAACTGCCAATAAGATACGAAAAGGTTGACAAAACTGACCAATGACATACTGATTAGTAACAATGGCATGGAATCAATGTATACATGTTACGGTCAGAACTAAATGCTCTCTGAAGTTCAGAACATTGCAGCGGCGCTAAGAGCTTCTTAGTCAACGATCTTCACCTTCTCAATCCTACCTCTTATTGCTCCCATATACCGTTCTTCGCGTATAACTTTCGCCTTATAATAATGCTTAACTTGATATCCAGTTTAGAAAGTAGTTGTGTATTATAATCCACAGTACTGCAACAGGTCTACAGTAATGACGACTTATAGTACTAGTACATTTTACAACCGAAAAATAGCACACGGTTTTATACACTTCATGGTTGAGTTATGGACTCAACAGGGGTTGGATAAATTATACAAAAAATATGGTTTGTGAAATAATTTGATCGAAGAGAGGGAGACAACTGGAGTGATAGAATATTACAGTCGGTTTTTATATTAAGATTATTCAGTGCCAGAATGGATCAAGTCGGTTGACTGGTACCGGAGTAATGCTCAAGTTAGTGTCTATTTCATGGTAATATAAAAGACTGAATTTATCAAATGAAAATTAATTCTCATGACAACATATTGTTTTACTGAGTTCATATACGGCTTTGGAAGTTGCAATACAGTTAGCTATGACAAATAGCATACCCACATGTTCCTTCACACATGCTTATCAAACTTATACCTTTGTTCTTCGTAAGCCCTGCTTATTGAATCGATCTGGAGCTTAACTCGAAAATCAATTACAAAAATGTCTGGCACTTTGTTATATCAGTTTAACGGTTACTTCGATTTCGAAGAAAAATCTACCTATTGCAATCGATACCATGTCATAACTTTCGAAAAATTCTTTCATATCTTTACGTTTCATGCCTCCCTAATTACGAATACACCGCCCCTGGCAAAAAAAAAATGTGATATTTATATATATCTTTACACGCTAGCGGCCGTAATTTTGAAGATATTTCAACTAAATTTTATTATGTTATTTCTTGGCCCAATAGTTCGGACAAGTTCGTTAATGAGCCAAATTGGCCCAAGGGGAGGAGCGGAGGAGGGGGTTAAAATTTTGAAAAATTTATATCTCGGCCCATATGAAGTATAGAGGGAAACTTTGTTGGAATAAATTAAAGAACTCCCTATGGAGTTCAGTGACACCAATGATTCGGGGGTTTTGTGGGTACGAGTGGGGGTGGTTTGTGGGGGATGGAAATTCAAAATTTTTGGAACCACGTCTTATGGGGTATCGTTAAAAAGCTCTTGATGAGTACTCTACAAATCAATAACTGGTTTTTCGATAGCTCTCATATAAGGCGATATTTAGCACTTTGAAATCTATCTCAGCCTGTAGGCCTGCCTAAAGGGAATTTTTATTTAAAGTTATTTTTATTATTAGAAATTAGTATGTCGTATGCATGGGGTGTATCAGAATTATTGTCATTTGTAGCGATGATGATATGTTGCGCAGCAGTCATTGCAAGCTGTTACATCAAGAATAAAGTTCGGGGGGTTATGCCAAGCATCAGTCACGCGACACGGGAATAGACATCTCATAACTCAGCCACCAGCCTTGACATTACCAAGACACTTTCACAACCAGTGTCTCGGCACATAACCACAAACAACCACCATACTGGTTTTAGCAAAGCATTTCACTCCCATAAAGTTTTTTCTACAGAATTCTACCATGAATCCATAATAATAAATTTAAAGCGGTATTTTGTGATGCCTCCTTGTCATATTATAGACGTGTTAGTGTCTAAAGTTAGGCCTGCACGGATCTAGAAGGAGATGTTAGGGACTGGAAAGTACCTGGGCACAGCCAATGGCAAGGGCATCTGAATTGGTCTACTAAGCTTAAGATTTAGGATTTGATTTATAAGCTAAAGAAATTTCTCTTTGCTCAAATTAAAATCTTCCAATTAACACTAAATTGTACTTACTTACTTACTCAATGGCAATAGACAATTCCTAAGAAAGCCAAAGAAAATATTATTTATTTTATGGAACCCCAAGGTCCATTGCCGCGCTTACCTGAGCCCGCCATTCAACAATATTCTGTGCTAACTCCAACCATCCCTCGCAAATCCTACTTCCCTTAAATCTATCCTAATATTCTCCTCCCACCTACGTCTAAGACTTCCAAGTGGTCTTTTCCCTTCGGGTCTCCCAGTCAGTAGGCTACTTTTGAAATACGTCTTTCCTCCCCATGCGCGCTAAATATCCAGCCCATTTCATCCTCCATTATTTAATTACCCTTACTATATCCAGTGAAGAGTGCAGGTTATGTAGTTTTCTCCAGTCCTCATTTTCATCTCTCTTAGGCCCAAATATTTTCCTAAGCACCCTGTTTTCGAACACTCTCAGACTATGTTCTTCCCAAAGAGTAAGGGACCATGTCTCACATCCATATAATACAGTACAACCGGCAGGATAACTGTGTTACAAATTTTTATTATTAGATTTTTGGACAGAAGAATTGAAGAAGTGAATTGCATAAAAACAAGCATTTCCTGATTTCAGCCGACACTTAACTTCTGCCTTAATATTATTTGGGTCTGTAATTATTGATCCCAGATATTTGAATTTCCCCACTTCTTCGAACGATTTATCAGCTATTCTAATGTTTTGTAACGCATTACTTCGATGTTTCATGGCCATTTACTTAGTTTTTTATGTATTAATTTCCAATCCAACATCCCTGCAAGCATCGAAAAGATTTTCTGCATTTCTCTCGTTTATGTTTATGTCATCGACACTTAATTGTAGTCTTTCAATAGAACTTAAGTTTCAATTTATCATAATTCGTGAAAAAGATATGTTTTTCTCTACTTTTTTAGATGGATAGATATCTTTTGCTTACTCCGCGTACGGAGTGCAGGGTCTTCAAGTGAAGGTTTAATAACCGAAAACTAAGTTAATTACTCTTACATTCCTGTAGAGATCAGAGGAGAGGTGGTAAGTCCAGTTGACTAGTTAGAGGAACTAAGGTACTACTTGGACGTGAAAGAGCCGGAAATTTGGTCCAAAAGCTATAATTTAGAATTAAGTTCTTTAACGTGATTATTGATTTAAGTCTACCATACGGTACCCTTGGTTTATAGTACCTCCCAGAAGACTTCGTTCCCAGGATTTTTACCTCCTGAAAATAAATGGACCTCTGTCGGATTTGAACCCGTGACCCTCGGATCCCGAGGTGGGCTACCTCTTCTCCACTGAGGTTGACATTTACTTTTTACTTTTGTTAAGGAATGTTCAGAAAATAAATACTCTTTTGGCTTCTTTTCAAAATCCTCATCTTCAAAGCAAAAGATAAGTTATTCTAAAATCGGTATGATTTAGTTGTATAAAAAGACAACTAAATCCCGATTCAAGGTTCAAAGCCATTTGTTAGTTTCAACAATGCACATTATATATATATATATATATTACTTGCACTCTACAGAAGATAAATAAAATGAATCATATGTTTTAAACGCTGTGAATCTTTTGACATACTTACTATGGTACTTTCCGACTCCATTCCCGATCCGGGGCATTTCCCGAGGAACTTCTCGTGGCACTTCTTGTGAACCGCCGTCTGACAAGCTAAACATAACAATAGCACAGAGTTAGTATTCCACTTAAAATGTATAGTATTACTAACTACACTGGACAACAGCCAAAAAATTTTTTGCATGAAATTGGGCGTTTATTATGTGGATTTTAGTGCTGAATTCAATTATGCAAACAGTTTTTCTCTGGCACCCTCAGTTTCAAAAAGAAAGCCTGTTTTCTGAATTAGCACTGGCTGTAAATGCTTAAATTTTTGTTAAAGTGATTGACATAGTAAACAAGACCTAATAGCGATTAAAACATTTATTTATTAATATTTTACTGCTTTAGTTAGTAAGGACCGTGGTGTTATGATAATTGGTCATGCAGTTCAAATGAAAGAAAGTTACAAATATATGCAGCTAATATTACAAAAAGTGCAGTATGACAAGTACAACTGGTCCATCTGTGGCGATTTCAAAATGATTGGAATACTGTTAGGATTGCAAAGCGGATACACGAAATATTGCTGCTTTTTGTGCGAATGGGATAGCCGTGATAGATCCAAACATTACGACACTAAAATATGGCCTCCCCGGAAGAATTTTGTCCCTGGAGAAAAGAATATCTCAGCTGAACCATTGGTTGATAGATCAAAAATTTTATTGCCTCCACTTCATATAAAATTAGGCCTAATGAAGAATTTTGTCAAGGCATTAGAGAAATCTGGAGCAGGTTTCAAATACCTAGAAGAAGAATTTCCAAGAATCAGTGCTTCTAAGTTGAAGGAAGGCATTTTTGTTGGGCCTCAGATTCGAGAACTAATGAAAGATCAGCTGTTTGAAAGTAAACTGAATCATGTGGAACTTGAAGCATGGATATCATTCAAGACCATTTGCGAACAGTTCTTAGGTAATACTAGAGCACAAAATTACGAACAATTAATTGAGAAATTACTAGGAGCCTATAGAAATCTAGGTTGCAACATGTCTCTCAAAATTCACTTCCTGCATTCCCATTTGGACTTTTTCCCTGCAAATCTAGGACAAGTTAGTGATGAACATGGAGAAAGATTCCACCAAGATATTTCCGAAATGGAGAAAAGGTATCAAGGAAGATGGAAACCCAATATGCTTGCAGATTACTGCTGGAGCCTTAAAAGAGAAACCACAGGAAAGCACAGAAGAAGCAGCAAACGGCAGAAATTCAACTGACAGCAGTAGAGGATGGACTTGAAAACGAGCTGGCAATGTTTTCAGGTATGTTAATTGGTTACTTTTACAAAATTAAATATAATTTTATTATGAAGGATTCTTCTACATACGAATATTACCAGTTAGTCTTTGATATTACGGTGACTTTACGTTTTATTTATAAACGACTAGACGTGTAAGTACACGATTTACCAAAAACTGAGGGTGCTAGACAAAAACAAAGGCCATATTTGAACTCAGCACATCAAAATACATAAGAAATGATATGTTTTGTGTAAAAAAATATTACCCGTTAGTCTTTGATATTACGGCGACTTTATGTCTTATTTATAAACGACTAGAAGTGTAAGTATACGATTTACTAAAACCTGAGGGTGCTAGACAAAAACTAAGGCCATATTTGAACTCAGCACATCGAAATACATAAGAAATTATATGTTTTGTGTAAAAAAATTTTTCGAAGGTCAGTTTTGTTGTCCAGTGCTATTGTCATTTGATCGTGTACTTACATTGGCATTGATATCCCTGCTTGCCAAAACCCCTGAAAAAAAAGAATACATCACGTAAATCCTGTGGAATTTACATACAAATTACTCTTCAACTGAATATTTGTAACATCGACTTCATAAATTCCACGTATTTTATAAAAGCCATTTATGTACAGTTATTTTAAATGTCTTCACATTAACGGTATGGGTTTGATTCAGCAGTTTATTAAACAGACACATCGCGTCACCAGTGCTGAATGAAGATAAACTACAACTCAAACTTTTGTATTCAGGTTTTAAGTTATGTTTCATTCCAGTATTGTCCTACTATAACACTTTTTTTTTCTATAGGCCTATAATAGGAGGAGTGTCTGTCTGTCTGTCTGTCTGTCTGTATGTCGATCGGTCCGTGTGCGATGCAAGCCAATCTTAGTAGCGTACACGCAAGATCTGAAATTTTAAACATAACTTATAGGGACTGAAGAGATCTGAAAGCACTTCGAAGCCGGATTTTTATTTTCGCTTTCGTTTGGGAGTTATGAGCGAAAAAATAGCAGAAAACGTGACCACCAGATTTTTTTATCACTTTTCAATTGTGAAATTAATTGCAGATGGGTTTACTCTGTTATCATAGCAACTGAGAAAGAGGAGAATTTCTTAAACAACCCAATCCCCATCACGAAGTCTAGAAGGTTCTAGGACTATCTATCTTCGGAAACCGTGCTTCTCCCATTGTCAACTGTAAGTGAGTTGTTCAGGTGGAAATGCAAACAGTCTATAGCTCTAAGTGGATGGTTACTTAATATAGTTTATCCAAAAGCCCTTAAAGAGAAACTAGTCCATTTTGTTTAACACCGATCTTATGTTATTTTACTAATACATGTAGCACCAACAACACTGAATGATGAAGATTGAAAGTGATGTTATTCATGCAATTTATGTGAAAAATTATGTTAGTGTTAATAAACCTAATGTTTTAATTATTTTACAAATCTATTCACTGAATTGTCACATACGAAATCGCGAGCATCCGCAGATTATAAATAATTATTTTCAATAACGTGCTGTAAGAACTTTATTTAGCCTTGGTATATGGTTTTACAGACATTTCATGGTGAATGGTGCATTATTAACTACTCCAATGATATAACCTTATCTAGTACGATTTAAATGTGAAGGATTTAATTACAAACAAAAATATATTATTCTTTCAAATCTTATTTTCTTTAATATCGCCTACTTGGCCAAGGTCTGATAACGTTTCACGAAAATCTGAGTCCTAATCATCACTAAAACAGTAATTTTAAGAAATGTAAATTAACCTATATCAGTTCTATAAGTAATAAATAATAAGTTCTATAAGTAATAAATCTTGTTTTGTTCAACCATATTATAATACGCTTATTATATGTGACGTAACGGTCATAATGGTATTCATTACGATAGTTTTTCATTATAACACAGGTTTGGTATGGATTAATAACGAACACGGAATTATCTTGAAACCTTGAGAGTAGCAAATGAAACTGCGTAATAAATAACCTGTATTTAAAATTAAAATAAATGTTTAGGCTTCGACTTGCGGGACGCCATCAGCAGCCATATATTGCATAAACAAGAACTACGAAATCTTCCTAAAGCCGATTGCCGTGGTCAGGCGATTTTTTATGAATCTAATATCTCTAACCTTGAACATTTAATTATGGTCGAACAAAAACAGTCGTATGTATCTTGCCTATAATGGTAATTAAGATAATCGTATGAAAATGATGAAACGAGCTTAGCTCGTTTCATAAACATTCTTATATCTTAATCACTGCCATTATATGCTCGTTGCAAAGTGTTCTATTGTTATTTATTTCAATATTTTTAGATCGTGTGTCTTATTACCTCTGAAACCCTTACACACTTAACCTGCAATGCAGTTTATAGTATATTGCGATACAAGTGCCGTAAGGCACGTTTACGGGTCGAGGAAACAGATTGAAAACCCGAGGCGCAGCCGAGGGTTTTTAAGTTTTCGAGACCCGTAAATGCCTTGTACGGCCCGTGTGTTGCATGCTATTTTTTGCACGATGATTATTTATATCAATTTAATTATATTAATTGTGATATTACCTGAAAATATTATGTAAATACATTCTTGAAAATATATGTTTATTTCAGAAAGTGATTCGCATGTGTTTGTTGTTATGGGAACCGAATATTTGTCCTGGGGGCCGTGCCCATAAAGGCTTGTATTATGAAGTGTATCGTAATGAATTATGACGTAGCGCTTGGACCGTAAGTAATTTAACCTCATCGCAACCGCCCTTAGCAACAAGACTGTGTGGGAATGTCAACTTACGACCCATGTAAACAACGTTCATAAGTACCACTTACTAGCTAAGGAGTGCAAAAAATAAATTAAAGCATTCAATCAGTATACGCACCAGAGGAAGTCTTTACAAAATGCACAAAATGTGGGTTGCCGGAAGAACTTGGCGACAAAGCGGTGGCCCTTGACCTCGTGCACCTTATGGTGCTTGATAGCTCCTCTCCGCCTGGTGATGGCTCTGCCACGCCTCGGAGATCCCAGCAGGAAGTCATCTTCTAGGTGACTGCTTGGACTCGAGGAGAGGGTTGACGATAGTGTCGACGACGATGTCGACGCTGCAGCTGCAAATACACAATCTATGTTTATGTACATATAACGTATTGCAACTAACAGAGAATAAAGCGTTTTCCGCGTAGTCACTATTAATTTCAAAGTAATATTAATAACACAAATTCAAAAAAAAAAGATCATGTCCGGGAATTATCAACTAGTAAATATATGAATTCGTTGGAGTAGACCTACTGCAGGTAAAAATCTTAATTTAGTTCGTTTAGTGTGCATAGTAAAAATAGCATAAAAATTACAAATAAGTATAGGCTTTCTTAATCAAAATCCAGATTTACGTAACTGTACAAACTGGAGAGGTAGAAAGAACATTAATATCAATTTACAACTAATGTGTAACAGTGAGAAATTGTATTGTTTTAAACTGAAGACAGTAGCACTCCAAAAAGCAATCTCGTAAAAATTCATTAATATTATACATTAGGTTAGGCTAAAAATAATTAATGAAAGTAAATATGTCATGGAGTATAGGCCTACGGGGTTCTAGGTTGTTCTGATAGCCAAAAATCTAAAAAGACATATATAGGCTATATAATAATGTACACATATTAATAGAAATAGTAAGCATTTAAGTTAAAATTAGTCATAGGAACCACTGATCTACGCATATTTACATAAGCTTCACTTATCTACAGTTAGTACCTCTTTCTAATGAATATTGGATAAGGCCCGTCTATAAACTTAATGGTGGAAATTACAATAATAATCGGCATGTAGAGCCGAAAATCTGTGGTTCAAATCCCGGCTATGGAATTATTTTTTCAGTTTGACTGTACCTTTCCAGCTTGGCCTACACACGGCCAGTGTGAAAGAATATTATAATTCCACAGAATTTTGTTTCTGCTGAACAGTACTTGAGAATATTTTAGAAGAAACAGAAACAGTATCCGAGGGCGTGTGACCGTCTAAGCATATCGAAGACAAGTAACAAACCGAATGTCATTCAGAGGATTATACTTTATACTTGCTCCCAGCGTGTTTCAGAATCAAATTTCAACATAACTTGTTCCAATTATGCTTTTGTCAGCGATTCCAACACAATTCTTGAATTTCAAAAAACTTTTCACTATTAGCTGAATTTCAATCAGTTATATAAAAAGTCCTTGTTGGGTAAGTACTTTACATACATGATACATCTCTTGCCGATTCACTAGATACACTATTTAATTTCCAGTTTTTAATTTGCAAACACCATTTATTTTCCAATTTTGAAATTTTCAGGAACTTCTGATTTGACTGTTCTGTCATAGGTAACAAACAACTCTTTTCACTGGAAGATTCAAGTTACCCTTTTACCTCAAGCAGCGCGGGTACTTGGGCCAATAATGGGGTCAGCCTGTTCGAGGAGTGACAGTTTTAAAATGTGTTGCGCCTGCAGCACTAGGACTCGACTACACGCAGTACACGAATGTCGGAGATGTTGCCGTAGATGCACGGAAATTTATTCACACTGTCGTTTCATCTTCAATAGATCGCAGGGAAGTTATGAATACGCTCTTGCAAAACAGGTTTAACTACCTTATCCCGTTAAGGCAAATCCTAACCCTGTGGTATTTAATCATGCTTGGAAGCAGTATTAACAGGTGTCAGAAGAATTTTCCTTCTGAAATTCACTTTTAATATTACTATAATATCCTGTGTGCTATTATAATTTTAACATCGAATCTCTGATTTCACGGCCTTCATACTGGATGTTTAATGTTTTGGTAATTTTCACAACGCGCAATCATATAATTAAAATGGAGGGAGCATAAAATTAATCATGTGGAGAAACTATTGGTGATTTGAATTTTTTTAGACATTGGATTTAAGTAAGAATTTAAGGTCAGCTGTTAAGCGGTATAAAGCAAGCACTGAGGAAGTTATTTTAGCCTAATCTGCATAATGATCGAGATTAGCAGTCATATGTCACTGTTGGTGCTTCTATGCTCTTATCTGAAATAGAAATATAACTAGTAATTAAATACTGTCATAAATGTATTAGTGTTAACAAGAATTCTCATATAGAGACCTGATTTTTAAATAAATTACAAAACTATCGTAGGACTAAATAGCTTCCGTTTACACACTTGTGTTTCATATTTATTGCCAACCTCACACGTAGCCTATGTTATTCTTTCATTTTAATAAACTACTATATTTCCTCCAGCTCAAGTTGGTGAACTGAAGTATATGCATAATTCTTTTGTGGACACAAACGCGATTAGGAAGAACAAGAAGTCGAAGGACCAACAAAAAGAAGGTTGTGTTAGCAATAAGCTTACAGTAGAAAATTTATCAAAATTTTGCAATGCATTTTGTTACCAAAGCGTACACGATTCACGAATGTCTCTAATATATATTACTATATAGTAATATTAGTGAAACGATTATTACATAATAATTATAAACGCTGATTCAATTGGCCCATTATATTTCTGCAAAGCAAAAGAAAAACTCAGTTTCTGTTAAGGCAAATAATTCACTTTTAGGTAGATTTCGAAGAAAACCACCCCCGTTCAAAAAATGTATATATATATATATATATCTTTACACGCTAGCGGCCGTAATTTTGAAGATATTTGAACCAAATTTCATTACTATGTTATTTCTAGGCCCAATAGTTCGGACAAGTTCGTTCATGAGCAAAATTGGCCCCGGGGGGGGGGGTCGGGGTTGAAATTTTGAAAAATTTATATCTCGGCTCCTATGAAGTATAGAGGAAAACTTTGTTTGAATAAATTAGAGTACTCCGTGGGGGGATGGAAATTAAATTTTTTTGAAACCACGTCTTGTGGGGTATCGTTGAAAAGCTCTTGATGAGTACTCTACAAATCCATAACTAGTTTCTCGATAGCTCTCATATAAGGCGAGATTTGAATGTTTGAAAAAGTGTTCTTTCCTCTTTTTTGCCGTTATTATTGCGGGTTTGTCAAGTCAAGGCTAAAGAAGAAGAGTGGTGCGCAGGGACAATAAATTAAACCAAAAGCACTTCGAAATCTACCTCAGCCTGTAGGCCTGGCCCATGGGCATGTGTGGTGTTAACAATTGCTTAATCAAGTATTAAAAATAAGTTGTTTTGGGTTTACTTTACTATTGTAATATCTAAATGAAGAGCAGCCAAACTAACTAAAGAGGCCATCTAGTTTCTAGTTCTCGCTGGTAAATCTCAGTTTTCCCCGATCTCGTCAGTGCGTCGTTAAAACAGACATCGTCTTTAGCCTGCTTAGATTGGAAAAAGCATCTTAATGCCACCTAACGAAGCTTCGATAAACTGTCTTATTCGCCAACATCATCTTCTCTCCATCTAGTGAGGGAATTCTGTACTCAGTGAATAATAAACATGGCGTCTAGAAGAGGATGAAAATACAAAATGGCCGCCCCGCCGACGGACGTCGAAAATATTTTTAAACTTTTGAGAATGGAATAGCATCAGCACAACATCATAGCCAAGCTAACAGCATCCACTGGCTTGAGAGCAACACTGACATAAACGCTAGTTATCAGTTCATTCAAGTGCTCGCATCCTACAGCAGTTCAGTTATTTATAGGTGTGGAACACCGTAAATCAGTTCGGCAATACATGACGTAAACAACCTGGACTTGCTTACATGTAGCACACAGTGAACATGATTTTTTTAATAAGAACTTTGCAGTAAACATCGTAATAATTGCCATATATACTACTTTTTTCCGGAGAATTCATTTTAGAATGGTGAGAAATATCACCAAAAAGACGCGACAAATATGACTCATGTTGTAGTAATGATGACCTGGGTTCGGCAGGAAAGCGGAGAGGTGACTAAGCGACTAACAATTATGTTGCAGGAGTGTACAAAACTAGGCCAGAGTGTTCCTCTGCTCGGCAATATTAAAATTCTTAGAACAGTGACAAACCAAATTTTTAACTAAAAATGGTCGGGGTGGACTTCCATGAATCAATATGTGGCACATGAACTTACAGATATCACACAAATTCTACACACATGTTATGGATATGTAGAAAAATTTGTTACGAAAAGTATTCCTAGTTTTTTTCTTTTAAGACTAGGAGCTTAAACTGATTATTCAGATGAAGAATAGGCTAATCAAGAAGTAGTGAGGATTTACTCTTTTCGCCAAACGCTTCATATTTCTCTATACTGACAGAATTGCGAGGCAGTTATAAATAGGCCTAATAGAGCTCTTCGATCAGTAATAAAGTCAATTTATTAGTGGAATATATAATTAGTTTTAAAGTATGGAAATATCCAATTTGGGAATCAATCTGGTTTCGGAGTACTAGCTGATATTTACATTTTACTCTGCAAATTTACCTATCAATATAATATTCTAATAAATGTATTCTTATTTTATTTTTATTTTTAACATCTTCCTATAACTATGGGTTTCCTAAAATGAGACGAAGAATGCAAAAAATAGGAAACACTATTTGAACATTCATACGAGTGGGATTAAAATTTGAGAGATAGATAATGCAAAATTAACAATAAAAATATATTATGTTTTAGATACATGATTCCTCAATATGGCTATGGATTTTCTGAGGATTCCCTCAATTACTTCAATTATGATAGATGGAGAAATTCCTGATCTTGTGATTTTTTTTTTTTTTTTCAGGAAAGTTGTAGCTTTAGCTTTCGCCCCTACCGCAAGTCCGATGATTTCAAGTTCTTTCAGATTGTATTTCTCACAATAGAGGGGAATGGTAGGATTATAGATGCCCTGCTTTTCCTTGTTGATTTCTAGGAGCTGTGTCTCGTTTACTTCAATTTCTAAGTCATTACTAACAAACTAGTCTAGTATTAGAAGAAATTTCGTGGTTAGATTCATTTTTAATATCTACATTCTTACAGAAAGATCTTTAGATATAAAACTCCAATCGAAGTATTTGTCAAGTCAAATTTGTAACAAGTAGTCCTATTTGTGATTCATTCTAGAGGTTTAATTGCATTATATTGTACTAGCTTAAAAGACCCGGCGTCGCCCGGGTTTTGTATTTTGTAATTGGAAATTAACTTATGAAGGATTTTCAATTTTAAATTCTAGGTCCTTATATAGGCATTTATAATTTGAAATAGGAAGAACGACTTATTACACTCAAACTATTCCCTCAGAAAACGCTTGATATAGTTTTTTATGGCTCATAGAGGATCTAGAATTTTGCATCCCATCGCTTGTACAGTGCACAGCAAGCCTGGTAGAGGTTTAAATAAGAAGAAACAGAAATTCCAGTAACATAAAATTGTAATATCGAGGCGGGAAATTTCCCACTCTTATGTTACCATAAAACCGTTTTGGAGATGAAATTAAACAGAAAGCATTATCACTTTCATACTTTTCTCTCCAAAAACCTGCGATATAATATAATAACATACACATTACCATACCTCGTTTTGTTTTCTCTATGTCCAGGGTAGAGAAAGTTATGTGATTCCATTATTTTAGTGGATTTCATTCTGTAATATTTATTTATAACATGAATTATTTTGATAACTTCTCTTATTTGTCAAAAGTGCATTTCATTTGTTTTTTCCAAGCCCACCTGATACCATTTGGCAACAATATATTCTGTGATTTGGAATTGATAATTATATGTAAAAAGGGATTAAGTATTTTCAAAAACATTTAATTTTTGGCATTTAGAATCAGAATTTTTCAAAATCCATTCTTAGTGAGCACCTACATTATGCAACGAAGGTACTGTCAAAATTCCAAGTCTCTACCTGTTATAGTTTAGGCTGTACGTTGATTCCTGTCATTCAGTCAGTCAGTCAGTCAGTCATTCAGTCAGTCAGGACAAAGCCTTTTATATATATAGAGATAATATATTATTGCCATTCTTACTAGTTTTCTATAATAATAATAATAATAAAATGTCCAAGGAATTCATATTAATCCGTAAATGAGGATAAATTCATGAGTTCCAAAGAGCTTAACTGTATACTTCAGTCAGCATACTCACCCTCGTCGTCTCTGTACTGCTTATGGACTAGGATAGGTCGAACTGGTGGCCTCAGCTTCACCTGAAACACATCAACACTTAAATGAAGCGACTGACTAAACTCATAGCAAAAGCATGAACTTATATTTGTAAAGGAAATTAATCTCTCTATTGTAGATGCTAAGTTGTCTAAACAGTAAGTCACATATATATATATATACCTACAGTGTGTGTGCCAGTTGTGTGTATGTGTATGTATATGCATATATACAGTGTGTTACACGTACGAGTTGGCCAATCGTGCGGGTTTCTGCGTCGCGGCGGCCACAGCTCTAACTCCAGAGCGTTCGGGTGAAATATCTACGCAAATAAAGCCGCTAACGGTGTAATGATTCAGGTTCTCACAATTATACAGTGCGCCCGAGAACAGTCTCCGCAGTTGCTATTTGCTGGAGAGAGGGCTAGGTGCAACAGTTACGTTGGCAACACGGGCTTTTATAAAAACAAACCGCCAGCTGTGTATGCAGGCAGGCAGAGGTCACTGTCACTTTATCAATGGGTGCATTGTCTAATTACTAATCAGTGCATATTGCAGTGTGCAAGCATTTTAGATCGAATATTGTGACAGGACTTCCAGCACCTGCAATGATCAGCTGTGGTGAGTACCAACTTAACTGCTGCAGCTAGCTGCCTCTCCAACAAGTAGCCGCTGCGGAGAATATTCTCGGGCGCACTGTAGTTAAAATAACCACGCACCTCATAATAAGAGATGTTGGAAATGTCCTCTTCTTGCATCCACACAACACTGGCACTTGTTTTATGAAATTTTCTTTCACGCGCATAAGTTCAGTTTCCGATATAGAGTTAATTTCTTTTTGTGATATTGTCTTTAAGTTCTTCTAATGTGTGGGGGTTTGACCTATACACTTTATTTTTCAAGTTTTACCATAAATAATAGTCACAAACTGTTAGTTGTTTTCTTGGAGTTGTCTTCTTCCGTTTCATGATATACCTTCCTTCATTATTTACGGCAGTTTCAGTCGTTTTCATTATAATTGCAGAAGTCAATTCATCAGTTATAAGAACAGAGAAAACGGGTTACCTCCTATGATGTAATGTACAATCAAGGAGTTTGTTTACTATTCCAACAATCTAGGAAAATTAAAGATTCGACAAAGTGTGGTCGAGGCCCATATTCGTGGTTTTGTTCCAATTTTTCTATGTTAAGCTTTCGGATACGTTTCACCATAAGGTAAAAAAAATGAAATAGCCTGTAAAATACTTAAGTCAACTATACAATTAGCCACAGCATAGAAACACAACAATATAATTTGTATTATTCCTAATTGTAATTCTTGGGGGGGGGGGGAAATCAAGACAATAAAGCGTTAATTTCTTTAATACTTAAAAAATATTGATTCTTGTTTTAAATAAAGTCAACAAAACTCAAGGGACTGCAAGATGAAACTGTAAATGAAAATTCATATTGATCTGACGCATAGCGTAGTCACATAAAACCTACACATACGACAGGCATACATACTAACATATCGAAAAACAGTTGTTTCTACCTACAAGTATCAAGAAAAACACATCACCGAACTAACCTTTATGACATGTCGTATTGTACTGAAGAAGTATCGGTAGATGAAAATGAAAAGCAGTAGAATTGTCCTATTCTTTAGAACTCTGAACAGTCTTTTTTATGACAAAACTTCATCAACCGCATTTTACCCCTTTTAAGAAAAGATGGCGTAATATTGGTTAGTAAACTAGAATCCTCTTTATAGCCTAATTCCATAAAATATACACGAAGGAAGTTAATTGTGAGGGGAAAAGAACTCACCATTTTATGCGAAAAGTTCCTCAGTGCTCAATCCACTTGCAATTACATCGGCTGCTGGCCTTGACAAAAATGTCATCTCCAGTTCCACTGCTCTCTGAACTTTCTGTCCCAATAGTTATAACTGGACACAATACGGATTTGTTTGTTATCATGTAATAATTTCGTTTAGTCTGAACAGGTAAACGAATTAAGATGGTGTGTATAGGTCTGTAAGTTTGTGTTTGCTATAGCAAGTGTAGCATGGTTCTGCGCAGGTTCTTTTCTAGCTTGTAGATCTAAAGCCATGGCGTTCACACTATATTGGTGTTGTCCTCCTCACTTATTGGTTAACGGATCTTTTTTAAATAGTTTGACATATGGAACTGAATTGCGGGGAAAAAAGTAAATTTATATATTGTAAGCTACCTACCGCAAAAATTAAATAAACAAGCTGTGGTTAGGTTCATTGATTGTTTTGAGGAGGATTAATAAGTGTGTGAGGAAATTACACAAGAATATAAATGAGGGGCGTATCCAAGATTTTTTCGGGAGAGACTGCGAAAAGTCTAACACTATTATCCCTTGGGCTTATGAAGTTTATGAAAAATCATATTTTTAATAATGCACTTCATTACATGCTAGTGTTAAATAAGTAAAAGATATGAAAAAAATAACAGAAAATTTATAGTTTCATTTTGCAAATTGTTGCATTTATGTTAGATTTGTGATAATGCATCTTACTTGCTTGATACAGAAATATTTGTGCATATTTTATTAACTTGCAACATTTATAACGGCATATTATATTTGCCTAATTGGACTTTTGAAAATCTACCATATAATAATTGACAAGTAAAATATGTTTCACTGTAATTTTCTATCATATTAAGATTAGTTCATTATTTGTTAAGGTTGTACAACAAGGTTATTTACAGCTACTTAGGTCTGTAATCATAGCAGATGTACCGTCCCGCATGGGTTCATTTACAAACCGGTCAACCTAAACCAGCGTTTCTCAACCTATGGTCCGCGGACCATGAAGATGGTGCAGAGGGTCCATAGACATAATTCAAAAATATCATAGAGCAAGTGGGAAGTAAAGAAGTAAAATTTTTTCACATATTTCGTTATAATGACCTATAATTAATACCCCAAATATTAAGAATATAGGCCTTCTTTTAAAAATGGAATGTAAAATTAGGGGTCCGTAATTTTTTTTAGACATTTTAGAGGTCCTCGGGTTCAAAAAGGTTGAGAAACCAGCGTGACCTAAACTGTTGTGAGCTGTCGGTCATTTAAGTATGCCATTTTTACGCAAACAAAATATTCATGGAAATCTAGCTTTGAATATTTTGAGCTATAGGCTAAGCACACACGTATAACTTTTATCACGCGACAGTTATGTCGCCGCTACACGAAAAATAATGTCATCAGTGACTTTCATTAAACATCCAAATTATTAATGGAAGTGATAAAACATCCCCAACCTCAGAATCAATAAGTAAAAAAATTTAAAAAAATATAAAAAAATACCAAAAACAAATAAAAATGTACGTAATAAAACGTAACTACTACCCGCGCGCGATTTCTTGAGCGCTCGGCTCCCTAGTCCTCATTCGGTAGGATTCGTTCAACTTCGTAGGTTGAGATGACAACATTGAAACACGAAGTACGCTAAACATTCTGACATCTAGTGGCATCAATACTAAGCTTTCATTCTGTATCAGGATCCTTATTTATTTATTTATTGACATTATCTTTTCTCATGCAAGGAAAAAATACAATTTTGCGAATTGCTGATTTTACAAACACGTGAACCAGCACTTTCCTGGTGCTTAATACCTCTTTAAGAATTCCGTATGTGCTAATTTCTGACACTCCCGTGAACTCTGATGTCAATTTCATGGTCTGAAAGTCGAGCGAACTTTTCGCAAAAAGTATTAAATACGTTTAAAAGTAAGTCGATTCTGGTATTTTTATTATTTGAAGGACCGATACTATTTATAACATATATTAAATAATCAGGAACATACCTAAGTAATGATGTAAGACGGTTTTTCTCTCATCAGTTCTTCCTAGATAGGGGGAAAGAATTTCTCCTACTCTTCTCATAGTCGCTTCTTGTAGCCTATTTATATTAATTATATAAACATCCTTAATCCCTTACTTACGACACTATTATGTTTACTTTAACATTGAATCTATTTTTGTTTCTTACAGTTACTTAACGACGGTTGTTTACTACTACTTAGGTAACCATCGCCAGAGTGCTGGACCTTTGTCCCGCTTGGGTTCTTTTAACATGCCTGGAAATTCCCTTATTTGAAAACTTAACGTGATGTGAGAGTACCTCACAATCCTTAACCCTATTTATTAGTATCCTTTATTCTAGCATTTCAACTGTGTGATAACTGATGGCATTATAGTCCACTCTAATTAGCAATTTGGTACCTAATACCAGAACAGGGTGATACATGGTATTCTGGGCTTGTTCTAATCATGCTAACCACACAACCACTGGATTGGATTATTTTCGGAAGGTATTACAAAAACCTACCTTTGAAATGTTAAAATATATTATACGTGATACCGTTGAGATCGATCAATAAAATAAATTGTGTAATTACAAACATCAGCTTAGCGATCTTAACTGTACGTAGCTAGGCCTTTCGATAATTGTGTCATCATCAGGGCATCTTGTCGTGCTATTTATAATTGTTAATGAATCAATGGTTTTAATTACATATTTTAGTATATTTTATTACTCACTTTTGAAGTAACTCGTACCTGAGGAGTCCCCACTGTAACCTTCACAGTTCAGAAACGTTTAGCGGTCAAACAAAAAACATTTGGTTGTTAAGTTCGTTTTAAATTCTTCGCAGATAATTCCGATTGACTTACCAGGCTTGGAGAATGGTCTCCCGGCAGCGTGATGTAGATCTCACACATGCTTTCGTTAGAGCTACTCATGTATGGAGACTGGCACAACTCTTACTAACAACAACATGCTAACTGAACGTTACTGCCCTTAAGAAAATGTAAACATCGATACTCATATCGACGTGCTGCACTCCCAGCAAACACAGAGATCAACTTCTAAATCGATAATTCAGTACATCTGCAGTATCTTATCGATATTTTGCGACCATGATGTTACGATTCTCTTCAGCCATGTGATTTTAGTTATACAGAGTGTTAATAAATAATAAATAATAAATACTGCTATCAATGACTGTCTTATCAGCCTACGCAATCACCCCCCACCCCATATACTCAGGTTGATGGTAACCGGAATCATCTCCCTCTGTGGGTTCGGGCACTAAGTTTTAAAGCCTGGTGATAAGGCGTCAGCCCTTCGCCTAAGGATGTAACAGATACCCCAAGGAGTAAAATAGCTGGTATCTTTGTCTCTCTTCCCGGATATTGGATTCTTTAACGTGTAGTAAATATACGGAGGGTCCAACTGCTTTACTTTCCTTTCAACATTTAGTATTATGGTCTGTTTTAACATCAGCATAGAATCTGCACAGTGCTGTTATATGGTTGTTAGCGTTCCTGATTCATATCCGCAGGTCCTGGATCGATCCCCTGTATAGCCGGTTTTTTCTGAGGTAGGGAGGTCTAGAACGGGATGCACACAATCTCGTGAAGACAACCGAAGAGCTACTACATAAATAAATAGCAGTTTCTTTCATGAAAACCACCAATAACTGCCACGGATGTCGGCATGCTAACCACATGCTCCCCAGTCCTGGCAACTCCCAACGTCAGTTTACCGTGTTATGTCGCAGCAGTCGGATGGTAGGCCTTGCCCTGCCATGGAATCCGCTGGGTTAGTTATAATATGTTACAATTAAATAAATAATGTATAGGTTCCTACAAACTGTAAAAGGTTGGTTCATATATTATAATTACGTAAAATATGTAGGCCTATGGTATGCAAAAATATAGCTAAATTATTTTAATGTAGCCTGTCTAGGATTTAAAAATTCCAAAAAATATAGCACATGTCATTTTTGCCGGTATATTCTTATAGCATTTTTATTACAAAGTTAATTATCAAAGTAGAGGTATCACTCTGTAAGAAGACTTGAATTCCGCACTGATAGACGAGATGTGTGTGTTAATTGGAGCTAGCAGCCACTGGCTGCTAAATGGATGTCTCAAGTGAATTACAGCTAATTGCCACGCATGGCTCATTAATTGCGGCGTAAATCACCGTACCCCACGTTACTGTTACCTCAAGAGTCTCGTTAGACATCAGCTCCCACCGTCCTAATGAGTTCAGCCCTTACTATGAAGATCTCATTTAAATTTCCCACATCCCAGCTACATTATATAGTACCGTACTAGATACTCTTTTGAGATGAATGGTCGTAAGGTACTGTACAGGGGTGCCGCCTGTAGTTTCATGACTCACCTCCAGTTTCAGAAAAGTAACCCCCCACGTTTGTATCACCCCCTCATGAAAACTAGCCCCCTTACAAAAAGTGAAAAAAAAAAACATATGTCTACTCTAAAACTTCTTTCCAAAGAAAGTGTATTGCTGTATTTGTAATAAAAGAATTATTGTTAATTAAAGAGCATGTTTAACGAGACTGTTTTTACAGTTGGTGCCATTTTAAGAAGGCCTCGTCCCAAACCATCGTCTGTCTACAAAAGAATATAATAGCATGTTCCCTAATCCGAAAATCTGCACAGACTTCGACACCGACAAAGAATAGGTGTTCTTGTAGACGCGTGGATTTCCCCAGTGTTGTCGCTGACATTCGCTACTTCTTAAGTAAAGTAAATGCTGTGGTACGTATTTGGCAACATTGTATTGGACTGCAGACAAGTGTAAATACGCCTAATTAACCTTCTATTCACTGATTGACAGGTTGAAGGTATCAGCAGGTAGAGGAAGTTCTACTTATAAAATGCTAATTTTACAACAATTTTCAACCCCCCCACCCAGAAATTTCAATGACACACTTTGCGAATTAAAACCTCCCCCCCCCCCATGGGCACCCCATGGTAATGTATATTGATGTTAGTTACATTTGCCTAATGAATTATTATAAATGACCTAAAAAAGTAATAAATATACAAGGCAATATGATCTTAAAAATAGCTAAACATGGCCCAAAAAGGTCATTATGACCAAATGAACACATATTTAATTAATAAAACAAAATGTGAGCATTACTTGAATTTTAAATCATGTTATTTTAACAATTACATGGCATTGTCGAATAATATTGTAATTGAATGATTTACCGTATCAGTGACTTGTGAATGCAGTAAAAATGTATTCTCACGGAGACCTGCAGACATTCACAAAACAGGTTTCTTACAAGCATCCATTGTTTCATTAATGGACATTGGACACCCAAATCTTAATACTCCTTACTAATTTTAATTTGTCCCAATGAACTTTGATAATAAGATCAGGTAAACTGATATAACAAAGTTCCAGAATGCTTTTGTTCAATCAGTGTGTTTTAAATATTTTATTTATATTTTTATTTATTTGTTTCTTTTGATAATAACACGTGAAGGAGTGGGATAACAACAGAACTAAATTACAACAAATGCCTCACATATAAAGCAAGGCGTCATATAATAAACTAGCTTAAAAGGCCCGGCGTCGCCCGGGTTTTTTATTTTGTAATTGGAAATTAACTTATGAAGGACTTGAGATTTTTAAATTCTAGGTCCTAATATAGGTATTTATAATTTTAAATAGGAAGAACGACTTATTACACTCAAACTATTCCCTCAGAAAACGCTTGATATAGCTTTTTATGGCTCATAGAGGTTGTAGAATTTTGCATCCCATCGCTTGTACAGTACACAGCAAGCCTGGTAGGGTTTCAAATAAAAAGAAACAGAAATTCCGGTAACATAAAATTGTATTATCGTGGCAGAGAATTTTTTATTTCTTACTCTCATGTTACCATAAAACCGTTTTGGGTATGAAATTAAACAGAAATGCAATATCACCTTCATACTTCTCTTCCCAAAACATATTACCTTACCTCGTATTGTTTTCTCTAGGTCCAGTTTAGAGAAAGTTATGTGACTGCATTATTTTCGTGTATTTCATTCTTTAATATTTATTTATAACTTGAATTATATTGATACTTTCTCTAATTTGTCAAACTTCCATTTCATTTAATTCCAAACCCATCTGATACCACTTGCAACAATACTGTTGTCAAGTTTTCTGTGATTTGGATTTGATAATTCTGTGTAAAAAGGGATGAAGTATTCTCAAAACATTTGATTTTTGGCATTTAAAATCAAAATTTTTCAAAATCCTTTCTTGGTGAGCACATACATTATGAAACGAAGGTACTGTCAAAATTCCAAGTCTCTACCTGTTATAGTTTAGGCTCTACGTTGATTCCTGTCAGTCAGTCAGGACAAAGCCTTTTATATATATAGAAGAGATTTACAAACATCTGCCTGCATTGTACTCAAGGCCCTCCGTGATTAGCACGCGGCTTTGTTCTAGTACAGTGATGATCTGCCATTTAAAAACCATGTGACCTTTAATTTGTCGTTATCCGGTACCGGTGAACCGATTTGTCTTCCCATGCGTAACTTATACCAAGTTTCATGACAAAATTATAAAGCGTATTTGAGTTATCGCGCGTACAGGCACACGGACGGACTGGCATTTTCCCATCCCCCACTCAATCTCACAAAGTACCATTCTGGAACTTAATAAAATCAGGCAAACTAATATAAAAAAGTACCAGAATGGTTTTGTTTAATCAGTGATAATTGCAATTATGATATGCAGAAAATGTTATTTTTGTAATCGATTTCCGAGTTAAGCTCCAGATCGATTCATTAAACAGGACTTACAAAAGAACAAATGTCTAAATTATAATAAGCATGTGTGAAGGAATAGACTATATTGAATTTTCTAACTCTGAGTGTCCCGCCTGTCACTCGTGGAATGCATGATGTATGGGAACAACTGCTTGTTTTTTCATACGTGATTATCATAGGCAATCTCGAGTATGATTTATTAAGTCTATTCCATGAATAAAATGTAACGGATTTTGTAAATAATTATTATTTTCTTACTTTGTTGTCAGTAATCTGTCGGCCGTAAGATCACGGCATACTAGATGAAACCAGATGAATGAACAGTCCACGAATAGATTCGATGAATCGATCCTAGTTTCCAATGCTACCAATAGTGCGCATCACAAGATGGAGGGCATCGTGGTAGTTGCTAACAACAAAACGCTACAAAAGCACAGGACGAACTGGCTTACACCGAATCGAAATTGTGTTTTTAATCAATGGACATGTATATTATTTCAATTTCCAAATAAGTTATGTTGTATAAAATAATGTGTTTTCATTCTTTTCAATGGCAGCATGTGATGTATTAATCACCGCATGCTGATGCCTTACGCGTCCAGTAACGAGCTGACGTTTTGTCAGATAAGATTGCATCGTTGCGATCCGAGGAAGAATATTATAAGATAAACCATCGTGATTGGTCTATATCCGAAGAATTGCTAAACGTTATTGGTCAATATCAAACAAGCGGCGTATGAGTATGAGTTGCATCCTTGCGATCCAAGGAAGGATATAAGATAAAACGATCGTGATTTAAAGTTTAGTTACTTTTCCTTGTGAATTTCAAAAAGAACAAGATAAGGTAGATTTGAAATTCCATTACTCTTTGTGAAAGCATGACTGTTTACAGCAGCGGTTCACAGACAGAAAGGAACAATGAGCGTTGTAAACCATTACATCTGGTTCACGTCACCCTCTGGTGAAAGAGAAAGAAGAATGTGCATCATGGCGTCTTGCCAATCACAGCACACCGCCACCAACCTATCGGATTCGGTGATTTTAGGAATCTTAAGAAGAATGTGAAAGTCTTAGAAATGATTTTGGTTTCAGTGTTTTCCTCAAGAAATTAAATTAAAATATATTTTCACGATTATTTAGCTTCTGAACCAGTGACCAATCCTGTATAAGAATTTATGGGATTTCAACCAATCGCATGTGTCTGTCGTCAAAATGTTGTTGTTTTATTTCACTTTCATTTTATCGGACCTACGTGCAAATGTTTTTTTACCTAAATTCACAAGGACTGAACACTGAAACATCTGTATACCTATAGCTTCGTTGATAAATATATATATATATATATATATATATATATGTACACAGTAATCGGATATATACTACTCATGGGCGTCGGCATGGGGGGGCAAGGGGGGCAACCGCCCCCCTCTGGATTGCCTTATGGATTAATTTATTTATGGTACTCTTTGCCAACCTGCAGTTGTTGCATGGAGAATAAAAAAAAATATAATTACTTTATAATGAGTTTAGCAAGTATTAACCAACTATAATTATAATATGTATTTATAATAATATGTCACGAAGGCCGTTGCTCAAAAGAGCGTATTCTAACTTTGTATCCTCGTCGAATTTACTTGGGGTTCAAAATAACGATCCGGTTAACTAAGTGAATATTAATGTGTTTAGCCTAATCATTTAAAATTGAGGTCCGAAATTGATTTTCGGGCGATCATAATAAAATATCATTTGTATCATTTCAATGTTGATTAACTTCAATCAGGAATTAGTTCACAGTACATTTATTTAAATTACTGTCGTAATACTACTATTTGTTATTTATAGTAAATTTATTATTATTATTATTATTATTATTATTAATATAGAGTAATGTATAATTTAGCCAAATAAATAAGGATCAATGTGTTAGGAATTATGTTGAATTTGCCACCCTTAATAAAACTCCTGGCGACGCTGCTGTATATAAACTGCAATGAGCAAATAGAGCTATGAAAATAAAGTATAATTTTATGTGTGGTAATCTAGAAAATAAATTAGCTGATGATTAGTATTGGTGCAGCGAGCAATGTGTCCACTTTCTGGAAAGTCAGTGAACGTCAGGGAAATTAAAATCGGTCAGGGAAAGTCAGAAAATTTTGTGAAGTAAAGGAAAAAGTCAGGGAGATTTATAAAAAAAATTGAATAGTAAGGAAAATAACTATCCTCAGTGAGCAAAATGTGAGGAGAATGTGTTCTGCTCAAATCTGCTATAGCCCAGACTGTTTAAGCAATTTTCTTTAGTACTTGGGATAATCATTTCTTAATTTTGTTATGGGGATGGCGGAGACTGGATTTTTGTTTTGCTTTCTTTACCAAAAAAAATCTTGAAACTTGATTCTTGTAGTCAGGGAAATGGATGTTTCTGGTCATGGAAAGTCAGGGGAAATTTATTTTTAAATTTATAAATATAGTATCGATAAGGTATCGAATAATGATCGTGATCAAAATCTGAATCGAGATAACATCGGGAAAACACGTTTTACGATACCTAGAAGCCGAAAGCCATGTGAGTGGTGTTGAAGGATGAATAAATGTGATAATTCGGTATCCCTATATCTATTTAAGCAAGATAGAAAGCTCGGAACGACAGGCAACAAGGAACAACTATAAGGACATCATTAGTATGTTTAGCTGTAAGTTGAGTGCCCATCCCATTAGAACCCACGCAGATTTGCTTCATTATAACGGCGGGAAAATCCAATGTCAATGGTTGGCGCAATCCAAAGAAAACAAGCAGTGCTCGTATACCGGCTCATAGATAAAAGATAAACAGTTGCGAATTGACATTTTGACTCACTGCCTACTATAGGTAATACCCTTGATTGCTTTCTTCCCTATAATATAAAGCCACATGACCCACTCACTGACAATGTTTGCCAACTTCCAGATGAGCTAGAAACCTGAAATTTGGGACACATAGCTTTTAGCAGGGGACAGGGGAAAATTCCAAAAAGACCAATTTTTTTAATTTTTACCCCTAAAAAACCTTGGAAAGGGCGGATGCACTTTAAAGTCTCTGCTCAGTTCTCATGACAACAATATTGCCTTCAGTGATTTCATGCGGCTTTGGAAGTTGCAATACACTGAGCTTCCAAGACATACTACCGACAGAAACAATTATTTCCGTAAACCGTGGCCGAGATGGTATCGTCTTGGACTCACATTCGGGAGATCCCAGGTCCAAATAAGGTGGCCATTTCTAAAATGTCAGAAAGGAGGACACACTTCTTCGGTAATCTAGCATAGTATAAAACTTCGGGCATGGACGGCTGGACAGCAGATATTACGTGGTATAACCCTGACAAATTTTACTTAATAACTGCATTTATATAAAATAAATGATAGTACACTATCATCGTATGGACAAGCGTGCCATCCTTAGGAATAGATTCAGATTTTTCCACGGCACCAACTAAACAAATGATAGTATCGACAAGCGTGCCAACCTTAGGATTGGCAGGAACATATGGGAAAATACAAATTTTATTAATATGCTTTACCGATCCATCAAAGTCTCGAAAAGGGGGACAAATCAACGTCAGGCATAAAGCCGCGCCGAATGGAGGACTACTTAGCAAAAAGCCTTACAGTCTGGCCACCCTGGGTCCAAATCCCGTAGCCGGCCAATTTGACATGGGTTTTTTCATGATTTCCCAGTCGTAATGGCAAATACCGAATTGGATATTTACATACCATGAATCGTCCTCGCTATTTCATCCTTCAATATCAGTTCAAATTTACTCCCTAAAATACACCATTAATGTTTACCAACCTCCAGATGAGTTAGAAACCTGAGATTTGACAGACTTATACCTTAGCTTGTAACAATGGAAAAATTCCAAAAAGTTCAAATTTATATTTTTTACCCCCAAAAAATCCTGAAGTCTACACACACTTTTCTTAGTTGTTTTTATGGCTAAACGGTAATAGGCTATAAGGCAGTCTACACGGATTCCGATATGGTGTCAATTCAGAAAAAAAATAAGCTTTTCCTGAGAACCTCATCGGGGGTTTGGGGCAGAGCCCCCAACGAGAAAAGCGAGTTGTAACTTATAATCTCGGGATCACTCTCGCAGTGAAATAGTGACATTTTTACAACAAATTAAATTGTTTCATGTGAAATTATATCCATGGCGACATGCCGTAACAACATATTCATCTTCTAAACAAAGGAGCAAAATAATAGTAAAACCTGTTCTATAACCCTTCCCCCGGTGAAGGGGGAATCAAGTATTATTGATTGATTTATTTATTTACTTGTCTGGCATTCTTGCTTTTTCATTAAGGACTGGAGGATTGTATTGTATTTCAGAATAATTTTAGAATCCAGATATTGATGAATCATTCAATATTAGGTACATGTCCTTCAATTAAAAAAAAAGGGCATAGAAATTATATGTGTATTTGTGTTTCTGTTTGTGTTATATGTGAGTGAGAGAAAGAGAGAGAAAGAGAGAGAAAGAGAGAGAAAGAGAGAGAAAGAAAGAGAGAGAGAGAGAGAGAGAGAGAGAGAGAGAGAGAGAGAGAGAGAGAGAGAGAGAGAGAGAGAGAGAGAGAGGAGTTTAATGTATATCTGTGGTCCAGTGTTATGTGTTTATGTATGCATGCAGAGCTATAGTCTAAATTCCAAAATGTTCAACCGTAGTACTTCAAATTCGATATCTTTCTAAAAACTAGTGATCACTGAGATGAAGATCTAAGGACTTGCCGCATCGCTAATTTCTTGCCTAACTGAAAATAAATCGTCATTAATTATTAGACCACAAATCGTGTTTTGTCTACCTCTTTAAAGGTGCAACTGAAAGGCAAAAATACTGTACTTATTTCACATTTATAATATAATATAAAACTTATTTTTTTCATAAAAAATTCCAGGTAAAAAGTATGCCACTCTTCATTCTCAATTTTTTATAACATCTTGTTACGTTCATTTAACAATTCAAAGGTTTCTGCGGAAAGAGAAGTCGTAAAAACATGTAATCAAACAAAATTAGACTCGAGAAATTGAATCAATTTTAGTGTTAGCAGTTCAAGAGAAACACGGGACATGGAAGTTGCACGGATATTGGAAAGAAATCCCACAATCCAAACACCTGAATATAGCCTATTTTGTACAATAAATAGTTTTCACCTTTACATGAATCAAATAACAAATTTCGCTTGTCGACTAGTCAACAATATTTTCTTCTGATCCACATTCATACTTTTGATGACACTTGATCATACTTAGAACAGAAAAATCGGGTGCCTAGAACGCCACGCGACAGAAGTGAAACTTGGATTTTTTTTAATTTTTCGATTTTTTCAATGTTGGATTATTGGATTTTTTCAATTTTGGATTGTTGGGTTTATGGACTTTTTAAATTTTGGATTTTTTATTTTTTTTAAATTTTGGATCTGTGAATTTTTTAATTTTGGATTTTTTTTTAAATTTTGGATCTTTGATTTTTTTATATTAATTTTGGATTTTGAATTTTTTTATTTTTTTCATTTTGGATTTTTAAATTTTTTAAAATTTCATTGAGTTGATTGTTTTCTGTGCAGTCCGTCACAGCCCCGCTACTCACGTGACGATTTTCTTCGTAATGCAACTTTGGGTTAGCTTTAGATTTACTCCTAGCGCGTCAAAAGAAGTTTCACTTCAAAATAGGTTAAAGAGATTCTTAAGGAATTTTTTTTTTCCGCTTAGTCCAAGTTGTCTTTTGACTAATATGACTCCCCTGCTACGGGTCAGGGGTTCAAGTCCCGATTAACTTTAAAAATACCAAATCCTTCCAATACCTGTGACACTGTCAAGTTAAGAACACTTTCGTTCGGAAGCTGTACTCAGAAACACGCAATACGAAGAGCAAAATAAACATCAATAGATAATATGTAGGGACAAGAGCTGAGAATGGGGTTCAAACCCGAGGGGAATAATCTCCAGCAATATCGAGTCAGGCAGTCAGTCAGTCAGTCAGTCAGTCAGTACTCTCCAAGACACGCGCCGAGGGAACAAGGCTTAAGATTCTCTCGTTTTGTGGCACATAACCACCACCCACATTGTTACTCGTAGGTCTGTGGTAGTAGTAATAATAACAACTATAATAGGTGTTCTTAACTCACCAGTGTTGAGTCATTTATCGCGAGTTTTGTTTTCGCCATTTCTCCGAATACTGTTTGGTACTTATTCCACAACAATCATTCCTTGCACTTACTCAGATCTATCAGAAACACCTTTTCTCCATATCATTAGCACATACACACGCAACTGTGCCATTATCTAAACTGAGAAGTGACTTAAACCTGTCATAATCAGTAACAATTTCCTGACTAACTTCCTCTTCTACTGATAAAATGTAACTCCATGTCAAGTTCCCCAGAATTATCTTTACCAACGTGGCTTAACATTGTCTTTATACACAAATGAATAACTGAAGGGAGGAAAAATAAACGTAGATCAGATGTACAGACTGTATTATTATTTTTAATGACTTACACATCCGATAAGCTAGCACGCGATTAAGCGTGAGTGTAAATGGCAGATATGCCTTCATTGCTGTGTTGAATATGTTACCCATTCATCAGTCTTCTGACACAGTCACAGGTAAAAGACGTTTAGAAACTACTATTGAGGAGAATTTGGATCGTTCCTTTTCGTGCCTGTCTTATGAAGAGTCATAAAGGCAAGAATTACAAAAGCAGTCTACTCACCGCAAATTCAAGGAATTGAAATTATGGACTAGGAGTTCTTTAACAATAGACCTCGCGTCAAAAAAATCAGCTCTGCTCTTTATCTTGAATCGGATTCAAAAGATAAAAATTCTTACACATAAGTAGTTTTAATAGCTTTAAGGCAACATTATGCCAAATTGGAAGAAAACCGAACAAATCAGTTCGTCGTGACTGCAAAACAAAGAAATTTACGGACAATCAGACAAAATGCCGGTATACCGTTAGAGTTACGTCAAAAATGTAATGGAACAAAGTTCTAGGAATTGTTACACTAGAGAATGAAAGTAGTCTTTATTTTTATAGCAAATACAATTTGGCTAGAATCGTGGAAAGAAGCCGAACATTACATGAAACAGATCCATTAAAACTGTCACTACCCTGAAACGGAATGAAAAAATAATCATTAGGCATACGTCGTTTTAATTACTTCAAGGAACATTAATGCAAAATTAGAAGGAAATCGAACAACACGTCTGTGGTAACTGCGTAACTACAAATTACAAGCAGACGAAATGCCGAACGGTCAAGTTAAAACAGGATATTACTTCGCTCAGTCAATTACATTCCTGTTTTGGGATATGTAATGTAATGTAATGTAGATATCTCGTTCTGTAAATCCTGTATTGAGCGGAACTCAGGATATAGAACACGTCAGATTACAATATACAAGCAAGTAATAATATATAATATATTACACTGTAAACTTATTCAAACTGGAAATACTCATCCATATTGTAGAAGGTGTTAGTCATTAAAAAATTTCTTGAGAGATCCTTTGAAATATTTTTTTTGAATACATAATAATTTAATGTTGTTTGGAAGCTTATTGTATATCTGTATTGCGGAGTAATAAGCGCCATTCTGGAAAAGTTTTAATGAATTAAACGGTCTATGTAAATCATTCATGTTTCTAGTAGTATGTCCATGAGCACTGCTATTAGTTTGAAATATCTCATAATACAACGTATAACACATAACAGAGTATATATACTCCCCTGTGAGAGTGAGATCTTTTAATTTTTCAAAGAGCGGTTTACATGATTCTCTCTCTTTCTTTCCACGTATTACTGCTTGCTTTTGTAACTTAAATATTTTTCCCTATGGGTCGAGGTACCCCAGAATACCCCCAGATAATTGTACAGATACGTTTATTTTACGTAGAACTAGCGGCAACGGTCTTCAAAGATCGTACTGGGAGTTAAAATGTAATCACTAATCACAAACCAAAACATAAAATAGTGAAGTTACATGGAACGAGTTTCGTATTCTTAGTCAGCCTATTCCTTAATCGATGAAACATATTCATAATACGTATGACGTAAAATAAAGTTTGTTTTTATATAACTGGCCTATCGACTGACAAAGAACACTTACAACAAGAAGTGCCTGTCACGTAACTTGAAATTGAAACACTAGGGGTGGCGTGCACCAAACTCATGCCATTTACTCTTTTAGTAAGCCTTACTTCTTTAGTTCTAACTACTTTAGTAAGCTACTCTTTTAGTAACCGTACTCTTTTAGTAAGGACGGCGTGCACCAACCAGGAGTAAACTAAACTCGGCGGCTTTCAACATAGAGGAATGTACTAAAGAAGTAAACATTTTATTTACTCCCAGAGTAAATGAACTTACTCCACAAGTGGTGGAGAGCACCAACACGGAGTACGTTACTAACGTAGTAAGTTGTGGAGTAAATAAGGCCAATATTTACTCCTACTCAGGGGGTGGAGTAAAGTTGTGGAGTAAGTGTGTTCTGTGGCATTTGCGTGAGTTATGAGTTACATATCACATTAAATGGATTACATAGTTAAACTGAGGATAAGTTATTGAGATGAAGAAGGTTGTATACCAAAAATGAGAGTTGTGGCAGGTGATTTAATAAATATTAAGCGAACCATACCTAGTAGGGCATTTAATAACGTAAATAATTAAGCTCATAAATCCTTACATGAAATTTTGGCGTTTGGAAGAAACGATGTCAGATTCTCACTACATCCATGTGATTTCAGCCAGTCAAATGTGGAAATGTCATTGCGGAGAGCGATCCAGCTAGGAAGACGTCCACCAAAGGTGAGGGGAAGAGTGAGTGGAAGGGACGTTTGCATTGCACGGTACAAGGAGCTCATGTGCTCTTAAATATCTTCCTAGCTGGATCGGCCTTTAGATGTTGCAGTTCTCCCTAACTTTGGGTCAGAAAACGACGATGTATTTCAAGCTAATCTTATGGATACAGATATCGACGAGGTATAGTACATTCCAATAAATGAAAGCCTCCGTTCTTGGAGCTACCCAGAAAACACTTCCCCCTGCTACTTAACCATAGAATTACTGAACAATAGGTGATTCTCATTGTTAAACGATTTAATGTAATTATTGTAAATTAATTTTATTACATTACACTTCTATACCTTAACTTAAAGCACAACATTGCGAATGCCAGATTATAATAATAATTATAAGAGCTAAAAGTTCAATAGTTGCACCCGCAGTGTTAATGAATAATATGTCCTTTTTTCTAACCCAGGTGTAAAAATGTCCAAACAGGCCACATCGGAAGAAAATTTGACTGACTCTGGGATTAGCGTACATTGAGAAGGGGACACATTGTAAAACCATTCCTTAAAGACTCCTCAAGTCTCGAATGGTGGAGTAAGACGAGACTTTCATGTTTGGGAATAAACTATAACAGATGCTGCAGGTCTATAGTATGCTGCTAACTATTTAATTAACCCTGTGGACAGGAAAGTGAGAAGCATTATAAACTATATAGAAAAAAAATGCCAACATGAGTGCCGAAAGAAAATTTTAAGGAGGAGCCCGGAGGTTGAAGCTGCACAGGATCTAGAGAAGTAGTCACTGAAATTATTTTTAAACACACAACCATCTACATAATTATTATTGGAGTTCATAGCTTCCGAAATATTGTACCGCCATTTTTTGTTTAAATATTACATTTCTCAGTTGTAATATTATTATTTTTATAAGGTAATATTTTTTAAGTAAATGTTCTGTGCATTTTAAAAAGGACAGAAACATAATGCCCCTTATTAGTTTTGTTATCCTTTTTATCCCCCCTTTTTCATGATTTTGTGTAATACTTCTTATTAATATTGTTAAACAGTCAATAAGTATTAATAATTCATTATAGTGAGATTTATGATAAACAACTGTAGAATAATTGATTTATCGTTTTTGAGGAAGAATATTTTAATATATTTTAGAAATTTATTATTATTATGAGAGAAATAATTATAATATCGACAGTGAATCAATTATGAAAATCAACTGGAAATTCCAATTGTTTGCATTATAATACAGAAATAGTTTGCACAAAAATTGTAATCACAGTACCCTAACGTAGGCTACTAAACTGAAAATATTCAATTGAAGGAATTAAAATTAGTAATGAATAAAACATTACTATTAGACCTATTTTAAAACATGAAGTTTATCATTGGTAATATTTGGAACAACCCAAATTCATATTCATTGTTTCAGCGAACCTTTCCTTTTCATTATCTGGCACTTGAATAATACCGGCAATTGAAATGCACGTGTTCTGCTGCGCTGCACTAATGTTTCTGCTCTGTTCTGCGCAGAATTCGACTACTTCTTTAGTAAAAATCGTTTACTACTTTAGTTACAACTAAAGAAGTAACTATCAATTGAGCTCTCCAACACCAACTAAAAGAGTAAGTTACTAAAAGAGAAGCACTAAAGTAGTAAATCTAAGACGGGAACATGACGCAACAAAAACCGGTTTGTCTGTCTCACTCTAGCACATTACTAGTATGACTTAAAGAGTGAGACAGATGTACTGGTTCTTGTATACTCCAGGTCTCCGTCTTAAATTTACTACTTTAGTAATATTTACTCTTTTAGTAAACCTTACTTCTTTAGTTCTAACTACTTTAGTAAGCTACTATTTTAGTAACGTACTCTTTTAGTAAGGGTGGCGTGCACCAACCAGGAGTAAACTAAACTCGGCGGCTTTCAACATAGAGGAATGTACTAAAGAAGTAAACATTTTATTTACTCCCAGAGTAAATGAACTTACTCCACAAGTGGTGGAGAGTACCAACACGGAGTACGTTACTAACGTAGTAAGTTGTGGAGTAAATAAGGTCAATATTTACTCCTACTCAGGGGGTGGAGTAAAGTTGTGTAGTAAGTGTGTTCTGTGGCATTTGCGTGAGTTATGAGTTACATATCACATTACATGGATTACATAGTTCAAACTGAGGATAAGTTATTAAGATGAAGAAGGTGGTATACCAAAAATGAGAGTTGTGGCAGGTGATTTAATAAATATTAAGCGAACCACACCTAGTAGGGCATTTAATAACGTAAATAATTAAGCTCATAAATCCATACATGAAATTTTGGCGTTCGGAAGAAACGATGTCAGATTCTCACTACATCCATGTGATTTCAGCCAGTCAAATGTGGAAATATCATTGCGGAGAGCGATCCAACTAGGAAGACGTCCACCAAAGGTGAGGGGGAGAGTGAGTGGAAGGGACGTTTGCATTGCACGGTACAAGGAGCGCATGTGCTCTCAAATATCTTCCTAGCTGGATCGGCCTTTAGATGCTGCAGTTCTCCCTAACTTTGGGTTAGAAAACGACGATGTATTTCAAGCTAATCCTATGGATACAGATATCGGCGGGGTATAGTATATTCCAATAAATGAAAGCCTCCGTTCTTGGAGCTACCCAGAAAACACTTCCTCCTGCTACTTAACCATAGAGATTACTGAACAATAGGTGATTCTCATTGTTAAACGATTTAATGTAATTATTGTAAATTAATTTTATTACATTACACTTCTATAGCTTAACTTAAAGCACAACATTGCGAATGCCAGAATTATAATAATAATTATAAGAGCTAAAAGTTCAATAGTTGCACCCGCAGTGTTAATGAATAATATGTCCTTTTTTCTGACCCAGGTGTAAAAATGTCCAAACAGGCCACATGGGAAGAAAATTTGACTGACTCTAGGATTAGCGTACATTGAGAAGGGGACACATTGTAAAACCATTCCTTAAAGACTCCCCAAGTCTCGAATGGTGGAGTGAGACGAGACTTTCATGTTTGGGAATAAACTATAGCAGATGCTGCAGGTCTATAGTATACTGCTAACTATTTTAATTAACCCTGTGGACAGGAAAGTGGGAAGCATTATAAACTATATAGAAAAAAAATGCAAACATGAGTGCCGAAAGAAAATTTTATGGAGGGGCACTGGAGGTTGAAGCTGCACAGGATCTAGAGAAGTAGTCACTGAAATTATTTTTAAACACACAACCATCTACATAATTATTATTGGAGTTCATAGCTTCCGAAATATTGTACCGCCATTTTTTGTTTAAATATTACATTTCTCAGTTGTAATATTATTATTTTTATAAGGTAATATTTTTTAAGTAAATGTTCTGTGCATTTTAAAAAGGACAGAAACATAATGCCCCTTATTAGTTTTGTTATCCTTTTTATCCCCCTCTTTTTCATGATTTTGTGTAATACTTCTTATTAATATTGTTAAACAGTCAATAAGTATTAATAATTCATTATAGTGAGATTTATGATAAACAACTGAAGAATAATTGATTTATCGTTTTTGGGGAAGAATATGTAACTTTAGGAAGTATAAATATTTTAATATATTTTAGAACTTTATTATTATATGAGAGAAATAATTATAATATTGACAGTGAATCAATTATGAAAATCAACTGGAATTTCCAATTGTTTGCATTATAATACAGAAATAGTTTGCACAAAAATTGTAATCACAGTACCCTAACGTAGGCTACTAAACTGAAAATATTCAATTGAAGGATTTAAAATTAGTAATGAGTAAAACATTACTATTAGACCTATTTTAAAACATGAAGATTGTCATTAGTAATATTTGGAACAACCCAAATTCATATTCATTGTTTCAGCGAACCTTTCCTTTTCATTATCTGGCACTTGAATAATACTGGCAATTGAAATGCACGTGTTCTGCTGCTCTGCACTAACGTTTCTGCTCTGTTCTGCGCAGAATTCGACTACTTCTTTAGTAAAAATCGTTTACTACTTTAGTTACAACTAAAGAAGTAACTATCAATTGAGCTCTCCAACACCAACTAAAAGAGTAAGTTACTAAAAGAGAAGCACTAAAGTAGTAAATCTAAGACGAGAACCTGACGCAACAAAAACCGGTTTGTCTGTCTCACTCTTGCACATTACTCGTATGACTTAAAGAGTGAGACAGATGTACTGGTTCTTGTATACTCCAGGTCTCCATCTTAAATTTACTACTTTAGTTTGGTTTACTCCTGGATGGTGCACGCCACCCTATAAGTCAGTCATAAGACCAGAAGCCTTGTATGCCATGGAGTGTCTTTCTCTAAACTGATATAGAAGGGATCTGATAGAGAAGATGGAAATCAGAGAGAGGATAATTCTCAGGAAGATCCTCTGTCCTGTAAAGGTAGATGAAGAATTTCGTTGGCGACAACTCCGAACTATACGACCATATAGAGAAACTCTCTGATTGTGCGATGAAAAATGAGAATAGGTTCCTATGGACATGTAGCGAGGCTGCCTCCCACAATATTGACCAATCGTTTATTCGCTTTCTGGCGAAATAATAAGATTCGTACCACGTGGTTGACAGAAACTGAGAAGGACATTAAAGAACTGGAAGAATCAGATCTGCACAACAGACAGGCTGTGAGGCGTACCTTTGAAAGAAGTTCATGGATTTCAGGAGAAACGTCGGAGGAAAGGTACCCCCTGAACAGATGGAAGAAAGGAGTTACACCGACAGAAAATGCGACAATATTGGGCTAAAATCAAGGCCCAACAGTTGAACAAGCGTGGTTCTAAGTAGGCCCAATTGAAACAAGAAGATAACGATTAGTGTATTCCGAATAGACTTATGCAGTACAAACGGTTGTATTTACATCTAGATGGAATTAAAATGTAACAAATATCAGGAGTATTAAAATATCTGTTTTAACAAGCCAATACCATTCATCTGTTAGATACCATCAGGGAACTTAAGACGCTAAAAAATATTGTTCGGTTCATTTTAAACGTATCTTGACAATGCCTGTTTGAGAAGTTCTTAATAGCTTATATCTAGTCATACGGTACTTCTGTATTGATTATATCATTCTTGTGCTATAATACTTTGCAAACAAGGCAGGGGTCTTCCTACAATTAATTTGCTGTGGGAACTTGTGTGTAATTCTTGCATAAGAAAATGGTTTTCCTACCAGATTGTTCGCAATCCCGAACTTCGCCCAAATGTTCACTCAGTGCATCTTCTCTCTGCGCAGGTGTTTTCGAGGCGGTAACACCTAGTGAATTCACATGTGGGACTGGGAAGGACAGTATTAAATCCAACGGATGGCAAAGGCAAATACTGCATTAAAAGTTATTTCCTACCAACCCAGATTAACACTCACATACAAAATATACGTTCCCCATAAACTTCCCGATTTTACTTTCCCGAATTCATTCCATATATAGATGAATTTCACGTAAATATATATCCGAATGCATTTCCCGAAGCAATTCACCCAAAACTGTGTAATTTACCCGAATGTTGTTTCTCGAAAGATTAATTTTCAACAAGGTATTGTATACTTGGTTGGACACTGGCTTTCAGGGACCAAGTTCACGGGTTCGATCCAACTCAGGTTGATCACATATGTATGCGTAAACATGAGAGTCCAATGTCTGTAGATTTAAAGGCATGTAAAAGAACTCCATACCAGTGACGATTATAGGCCAAAGTAGCAGCACATGACCGTTGCGTCATTAAATAACCATGTCCTTCAAACATTGAATTGATTTTATGTATTTATAATTAATTATTATGCTAGACAATGCGAGCAATTAAAGTTTCTATGAGCAGTTAATTTTTTGCATGTGTCTACGTGCAACGAAGACCTACCGATATGCTGAATATGAGGGTAGGTTTCGACAACCCACATACTTCATTTGTCAGTAAGAATACTCAGCCCAGCAAGAGGCATATTACTCTTCACGGGATCATGTAATTATAAAAATAGGCTGGTAGTGGTCCTCAGGAAAATACGTTGTGATTGTCAAGAAGTACCGTGCACATATCATCGCTGTTAGAGCAATGAATTATACATTATGTTCTGAAGAGAGGGATCGTACCCTTTTGCGTCCCAAAGCGAGTGGTCGCTTCATCAAAACAACCCTCGTGCGTCCGGTGCAACTTGACGTAAACAACCCTCGTGCGTCCCGTCTTGAACAAGATCGATACATCTATCTGACGAAGCCTTGAACAATATACAAGCAGAAACATACATTCACACACGCTCAACAACCGTTGTCAATGCCAATACAAATGAAAAAGAGGCCTTCTTGGTAGAAAAAATGGTTGAATATAGAACTGAAGCACTCGGCAGACTGGAATATGTGCGAACAGTATCATTTAAGTTCCTATCAACCACAAGAAAGGAAACTGGTAGCCAACAGACAAAGAGTAACTTCATTATCCGCTTCAATTTTATTTAATACTGACAGTAATGCAAGGATTAAAATTTTGGGGGTGTGTAGCAATTCGCCTCCACGCGGTGCAACCTGGGGAATGCTAAACGAACTGCATGGTACCAGTTATTAATTTTACCTGTATTCCATGGGACGCATTTTGGTCATTGCTCTAGGAGACCCGGGACGCAAACGGGTCATGGATCTGAGGATCTATGGACGCAAAAGTCCTAGTTTAGTGGTTTCGGGACGCAAAAGTCCAGACCCCGAAGAGAGATATTCAGTGTTCTCACCGGATCGAAATCGTAAAAGCTTTTAATGATCAATCGGAAATGTATCTATGCCAATTATTGCAGAATTAGCATTATCAACTTACATCCAGTGTTTTGAGGCAAGCCTGCACTGGGAGTTAGAAAGTTCAAAATTTGAAATTTGTTGTTTTAGAATAGTTCAACATTCGCAAAGGAGAACACTAGAGGGTCCCGTGCATGCAGCAGGCAGCGGCGCCAACTTTTGAAAAATATTAGATGGGTCAGAGACATTAAAAATTTCACATTACCGCCCCTACTTTATCCATGAAATGAACGTAGTGTATAATATTGAAATGACCATGGATAAATATAGAACGGTACAAGAAATTATTTCAGTATTTCCAAAAACAATCACACTTACGTGACGAAAGTTAAATGGAGCTTCTGATCAACAACAAAGTCATTGAAAGATGGCCACGATTCGTCCAAGGCTCTCTCAGGCTAGGGTGGTACCATAGAAATATGCCAAAATATTTTGATCGGTGTGTTTTGTTTAGTTTGAAAATTTAATATCTTCATTGCAATATTTTGGCAAATCTGATACCTTTACAGAATCAAAAGGCCAGAAATCAAAAGAGATTAAAGCGTAGAAGGCATGCTGATCTTCACCACTGTTGGATAGCAACCTCAATACATATCACACAAGCATTGTATTTTGTATCTTGTTCTGCTACAACTGTAATATATTGTCTTGTGTAATAAAGTTATCTAATTTTAAAAAAGTCCTACAAGGCAAAATCTTGGATATAGCCTACTAAAATTATAATTACATTTAAAAATTCCAAAAACATAGGCAAGTACACCAGCTTCAGTCCGTACGGCATTATATTAAGTATGACTTAAAAAATACGAGTACCAATAACGAGAATAATCATTAGCCTATTTTTATAATTATGTGGCAAAGGTTTTTGTGACTTTGGATAAATATTTCTATTGCAATTACTATAGGCCTATTCTTGAAAACTATTGTAACAACTTTATTATAATAATCTCAAAGCATTTCATCCTTTTGTAATACTGTCCCTTAATATGAACCGTTGCCTCGTTGGGAACTTTTGTTAAATAAATAATTAAATTATTATTATTATTATTATTATTATTATTAATATTATCATCATCTTCATTATGTAATGCAGAATGCTACTGATTTATGAAAATGCACTTCCTTAGATTATATCTAAGAACAAGTATTTAAGTACTAATACTATATCAATAAATAATTTATCAGTAATCCCAAGATCAACAGACACAACACACACTGAATCTAAATAAAATGCAGCAAGTAAAAAGAACAATGTTATGGAAAAATTATTTTATGGTACTTATAAAAATGTTGTAATAAGGATAGTTCTAGGATTATTTATCAGCTGATTAAAAAAGCTGTTCTTTTATATGGAGAACGAACTCAAGCGTGCGTATTTAATCTCGAAACTTGGCTTTAAAAAACCAGAAAAATGCGTATCTGACGGATATCTCTGTAGAATCACTATACAACTATATACTGACTTCTTCGGTATCTACCTATTTTGGGGCATTGGTACCTAAGTAAGCAAACAACCCACTATATAATAATTATTTGGCTGCAGAGAGACGAAGATACAGCCAAAAATATCAACCTATAATGACTAGACATTAGAAATAAATGATTTGGCGTCACCTCTTATCAGGCCTGGATGTGTGTGCCACATAGTTGAGTTGTTTTCTCCATATCTGTATTTACTATTACGAAATACATTTTCACATGTTTAAACAGTGACGTCAAATAATTATAGGTAATATCACGAGATTGATATTCCCGAAAAAATGAGAGTGGTAGAAGACGATAAAATTCATAGGATAGAATTACATTTAATAAATCCTATATAAATAAAACCAATATATACGGCTGGTTCTAGGTATTCTGGTGCCCTAGGTGACAAATAATTTCGGCGCCCCCTAAATTGCCGCCTCAATCATTCCATTTTTACCATTTAATTAAACATAGAATTATTTCATGTTCTCTGGCCTGATATGAATTGGCCTAATTTGAGAAAGGCGTCTGCTATTTTATGAAGACGTTATAACCAGGCTTGAAAACTTAGTGCCCGAACCCACAGAGGGAGTTGATTCCGGTTACCAACAACCTGAGTATAGGGGGTGGAGGGTGATTGCGTAGGCTGATAAGACAGTCATTGATAGTAGTACCGAGAAGTGAATGCTCTCGTGGTACGGTGCCTCTCAAATTGGTCAACAGTGTACCTTGTCATTGTGCGTGTTTAAATTTATAATACGTGTTCGGCATGCCGAAAGTAAAGTGTTCTAAAACGCAAACATATATTGAAACATTTGGGAGGGACTATTATACACAAATAGGAGAAAGTGTCGTTTTGCATGCTTGTAATGTGAGTTTAGATAATGAGAAGTTATTTTGTGGTCTTCCTATATCTGTATTGCGGTTTGTTTACTATCACGTGAACTAGCATATGGTAGCTAGGGCATACGCCGAGCAAAGTCTGTACAGTACGGTTGCTGTTAACATATTCGATCGGGCACTAAGTTTTAAAGCCTGGTTATAACATATCTAGATAGTAAGGGAACTAAATGAACGAATACCGGTACATTTAATTGAAAAGGCTATAACTTAGTAGCCTATATGTACTTTGAATTAACAAGAAACTACATCACAGAAATGTTTTTTTTTCTCTCTCTCTCTCCAAGAGGCAGGAGTTGAAAAAAAGGATTAGAGCCCCTCAAGTTATTTCCTTGATTTATTTACAAATAAATGTTGAAACCCTTAAATGTTCTAAAAATTTCCCACCCTACGCGGCTGCCTAATTCGCCTATATAAAATATGCATCATTACTATTTAATTTATACATTCACATAATACTGAGTATCTTGTGACACTAGTACAGTACCGAAGTACTGATTTATTTAAATATATAGGCAGATAGCCCAATGGCCAGACGTGTATTTAGGAGGGGGGGGCTTCACATCTGATATACCGTACTAAAAATAATCAGAAAACATGTTACTTTACTATATTTCATTTTTTTAAGTAGGCCTATAGTAATACGGTATTCATCTTTTACATTCGCCACAGGCAATTCAATGTGAAAATACAGTACGTTACATTTTTACTTACGCACGTAAAAATTGTCCCAAGATGGTAGGTCTATGATAAACAAACATGCTATTGGACATCCCTAGTCGTTGCGTCGCCAAGTCTGGCAACAATTCGAGGGGGAGTCTCCTACTAACATCAGCTTTGTTGCTGTACTTCACCAAACTTACGGTATTTGTTATTAAAAAGGGGTCGGACCATTCGGACGGATCAGTCCATTCTGTCACATACTTCAGATACTCCTGGGTGGGGAATGTAAACTTTTCTACTCAATACTTAACTCAAGACCTTTTAATCTATGTAGAGTATTATCTAATTTTTCATATTACTCTGGTAGGACTTAGAGAGTAAAGAGAAATATGATATAGATATTTCAATTACTTTTTTTCACAAGGTGTGTATTTTAAATGTTAAAACTCAATAAAAGATATAATAATTTATCAGTTTCGACGTTACCATGATAAAGTTTTATGTAACGCACAAAAATGAACCAATATTTAAATGAATAAAATAAAGAAGACTGTGGTAAAATACGTTACAGTTCACAGGATAACGATTGGAATGGATCTAATAGCTTTCCAAGGTTAGCACGTATAATAATCTGTGAGCTATTTTCATTTCGACGATGAAGTTTGTGTGCCGATTTTTATTTTTAGCATCCGCTGACACACACACACAAACGGGGGGGGGGAGGTGGGGTAAAACTGGAGATGGAAGCTCTGTACCACACGTGAGTAAAGCAGGCAAGAAATGAAATGGCATGTTCGAAAACACACACGATAAAATGGCGATGCGACTTACCTCCTGGTAGCTCATACGTCCTTTCTCGTAATATTTGTCTTGAGTAATCCCATAGCGTTTCTGATGAGCTGACGTACTGGTACTTCTTTTCTTACTGTGGGCACCACCATAAAACATCATTTTGTCCTCTAATATTCTCATTGCATCGCCTAACTTTCACTATTTTTCACACAAAACGAGCCCACGGATAATATTCAACACTACTTAGATCCACATTTAATGAGATTTCACCTAGTATTTTTAATCACGGACACTACATCACAAGAATTAGGACGCTGAAGTGTCAAGCATTGGCCGCCGGAATGTTGATGGCTAATATTCTCATCTCCAAGCTTCACATTGATATAATTTTCATAGAACACTGCTAAGCAAAATGACACACAGTTTAATGACCATCTTAACTTTCTTTTAACGACCCAGTTTCTCTTCTGAATGTATTTTTGACACTGTTAAACGCAATTGACATGGAGGTATCAAGAAATAGAATTGGAATGGTTGAAATAAAAAAATATAACAAAACAGTTGAGAATCGAAAACTTAATACGATACATCAGCGCACCCGCACGAGAAAACCCAGAACGTAAGATCGTGTTCTTCAATTAGGTTGTTTCCTTTTTACTATCTCTTCTTTTTTCATTCTTCTACTTGCCATTAAAACATCCACAAGACGAATTTGGCAAGGGAAAATAGTTAAAAAAATAAAGGAGGCGTGCAATAAGAAAACGTGATTGGCTCGACTGCTGCTATATAAAATCACATGACCGGAAACCGTGACGTCACATCGACAAATAGTGGTCCAAAACGTTTTCAAACATTTTCGAGCCAAATTCTTTATGAAACAATTTACAGGAAATAATTTACGAATAAATGATTAACCTAGTGTATTATGATCATGAAATATATGATCATGTTTTCATTTTAAGAATATATGGCAAACATTCTTACAATAAAAAGCGTTAATTTTTTCATCCATAGACTAAATAATAGGGCTCCAAAACAAAATAGCCTCTCTTTTATCAGTAAGAGTAGATATATTTAGTGAATGCTAGGGTTTCATATAAAATTCATAAAATATTAATATAATCACGATTAAGTTAACTTATATAATTTTAGTTACTGAAAAGGTAGGACTAAAATAAATGAAGTGTCTCTTCCGAAATGTTGTCTCTTTATTTGTGAAGAAGTTACCTGTAAGGGTGATAAATAAGAGCGTTAACTACAAAAATGAAGGGGGAAAACTTCACATTAAATAGTCAAAAGCATTAGTGGTAGGCCTACGCATCTCTAAAAATCAATGAAGCCTCATTTTATTCGGTACTGTATTTATTTATTTAGTCTGGCCCATTTTGGTTTGGATATGACAAAGAATTTATCAATCGGAAATTTCAAGGCATCAAAAGACATGAAAAGTATAAAAATAGACGTGTAGAATTTGTCATTTTCTTAACGCACAATGGACTTGAAAAATGTTCATTCACTGTAACCTATAATATATTTAGAGAGCATTATATTTCATATCATTACTTCAAGTACAAATCCGCATAATTACAGAAAAAAATGCACACTTACATTTCCAAAACGAAACAGAGGAATTTTTAATACATTCAGAGGAGTATCCAATGATTTCGTTGGCACAAAATATTTACAGGAACTCTCTTCATTCAGCAATCGGCAAGTTCTTATGATCAAATATTACAAATTATAAAAATCATTATTATTATAACAAAGTGCAGTGAAATTTATAAATGTAATATACCAAAAATTAATGATACGGTAATTAAATAATATTATTTTTACAAAAGAATTTTAAAATAGGGTGTTCAAAATAACAAATAAATAAATAAAAATGAAAGAGAACTCCATTTGATTTTTTTATAAGCTTCTGTTAGTAATTTAGAATTATAAATAGGCCTAGATGGAAGATAGTAAAATGAAACAAAAGAAAGACAAAAAATTATATAATATTTAATTATTAATTTTACACAGTTTTCCTTATTTTTAACGTAAATTAGTTGACATATATTTAATTAAATCAAGATTCTCAGCAATAGGTAGTAGACCTGCGTTTTGTTTCTGCAAACCGGAACATGGCGTTTCTTCTTGTATTTTGACAATGTTTGAAGGAAGCTGCTCCATTTTCATTACTTTGGATTCAGAGTTTAATTTTTGTAGGATGGAAGATTGACCTTCTTAAAGAGATTTTTTTTTCTCTTTGGGAGAAAAACAAATGGTCTTGCAATGGGTAACTAAATCAGCGGTCTCGTGCTTTCGATAAGTTGTTTTATCGGTTGAACGTCTCCCCTTCCGAATCCATGAGGTTGCATATGACTGTAGGTTAAACTACTTACTTATGGATATAAGTTCTTTTGATTTTACAATCAGCAGCCGATTTTGCTTTTCAATTTGGATCTTGTAGCCTAATGTTCATTGCACTGAAAACTCTCACTTTCTGCTGATGAGTTGGAAATGGTCTTTAACAGTATTGATAAAAGCAATCATCTTCACTGGAATTTCCTTAGTCTCACTGTCAGTATACTCTCTAAAAACATTTATGTAGGACTACTCGGATCTCTCTTGTCTAAAATGTATATAAACCACAAACAATAGCCTACCTTAGAGGACCACCTGCGTAATCTAGTGGTTAGCGTTGCTGACTATGGATTCGCAGGTTTGGATTCGATCCCGATACCTCCTTCGGTTTTTATGAGGTCTGAAACGGGATGCACAGAGGCTCATGGTACCAAGTAAGAAGCAACTTGATAAATAATTTATGGTTCCGGCCAAGAAAGTCATCAATAACGGCAATAGGAGTAGGCATGCTGACCACATGACTGAACGTCATAACATGTAAAAATATTAATATAAAATACTAAGGGGAAATATTTTCCGGAACAGCAATCCGGTCCAACTAAACCACTGGAAATATCCCATCGATGAAGTAGGCTAAAAATTAAACGTTTCCTAAATGGAGAGGTAAACAGGATTAAGAAACATAATAGCTTGATGTCACGATTTGTGTATCGAAAAGCTGCCTTGCATGGGTATATAGCTCATGTATGTTTTTATAACAATTATTTAGTTTTGCTAAAAACAAAGAAATGTTACTCAGTTCCTTGTATCCCTATTATTTATGCACAGTATATGGTCGGTATGAAATAAAACAAAGATGATACGTAGGACATTCTGAATTCTCGCATTCCGAAAATGTGTCATATTATATCTTCCGCGAGGTTTGTCGTGTTGATCAACCTGTTTACCCAGAATTCTAGCTGCTCTGGTGGTGTGTCGTCACAGCTCTGACGTCCAATCACGAAAATCTTTACCATTTCAGGAAATCTAGATGATTTTTTTAAACCATCCCAACATTGATATATATTTCTAAAGCATGCCTGTTTGTATAGTCTGTAAGGATATTGTGTTAATGTACGTTTTCCCTCTGACGTCAACTATACAAGAATTCAAACTTGTAACTTGTTCAAAATAAACATCTAAACTCCTAAAAAAGAAATAATATGGAGGATATTTCGCTACGTTTCGCTAGATAGTGGTATAAAAGAAAGCGTGTCACATACGGTGGAGGGAGGGTTGGACCACATCATTCGCCAATATATCTGCTCTCTACCAGGGCCGCCACATGGGGGGTGCTGCTGGACCCAAGGGACCCGGGCACCAAGGGGGCCCGCTGGATCCCGGTGATGTGATATAATTTTAAGGAAAACTGGAAAAGTTTGATAAAATGTTCTGTACACAAGTAACGAGAAGGAAGCTCCACGGAGAAGGGAAGAAACAACTGTCTGAATGAGGATGGTGGCGGTCAATGAGGGGCCCACGACCAATGGTCCTGGGCCCGACCCCGAGATATGGCGGCCCTGCTCTCTACACAACTATATATAACAAAATACGTGTGATATTAGGCGTTTTATGAAGAGAATCTCGGTGTTTTAAAAAATGTGTCCAGCATAATGGGATTTTATACATACTTCTCTTTGTTCAGAACGATTACAGCACCCAAATACACAATATATAATTACGAACACAACACACTGCAATATCATAACCAAACTGCAAGAGCTGCGCGCTACCACTGAATGTTAGGCTGCTGTGCTGAGCACAGATGACGTCATCACAGTAGGATAAGGAACTTGCACAGATTGCTAGATAACCATGCTGTGTCATTCGGATTTTTTGCGCATTTATTTTGGGAATGAAATCTTTCCAATTAATAGAACTTGAAATTTAACCGGATAGAGTCTTTAATATAAATTCCGATTTAAACTATGACTACCTAACCACTAGAGATTCCACGGACGGAAATTCAGGAAGAACATAGGTAATCCTACGAGAGATTATGAATTTATCTCATGAAACTCGTGTTCTTGAATGGGATTTATTAAAACTATTCAAGGAATAAAATGTAATAGATTATATAAATAATAATTACCCTTTATCTTGTGCTTAAAACCAAATAACCACTGTATCAGCTGTCACATCACACCATACTAACAGGATAACCAACACTAACCAATGCTACCAACAGTGATAACGAAAGAATACGTAATCTCAAAATTAGGCTAAGCTAAAACCAGAACAAAATAAAGATACATTTTTTAAACAACATAATTTATTTATAAAGTGACATTATCTGAATGTGCATTGATTAAAAACACGATTTTCCAAGTTGAAAGTTGAGGGAATCAAGGTGGATGATGTGCGTTTTAATCACTGCAAAGTGATACTATCCGATAATGCTGAAAGCTTATTACAAGAGATGTCACCTCCATCTCTGCCTGGTAGAACCAGGTTTCCTCTTTCCCTTAGAGTAACTTTTATCTTGTAATAACTTCGACAGCCGAATATCTTTTAACAAGTCTTCTTCATTCTTGGTCATTTGCCACCCCTGGTGACTGGGGTTGAATTGCATAAGAAATATCCTCATTTGCACTTTCACACCCACACTTTGTTCCCCCTCAGATTTTGGCCTGTAGGTACATGGCAAAATTGTAATTGTCATCTCAACCCCATAACCAGATGTGGAGGTTAAGATGCACCGCCTTCAACACAAAACAAACATCCTACAAACTTCTGTAGATAAATATTGATAGTTTTATTCATTAAATCATTATAGAAATATTTACTCTGGAAATACGGTAAATAGAGAATGGTTGGTTTTCTATGCACACATTTACAAGAACAGGTTTAATTCACAACGGCCCAAGTACATAGCGAGTCTCCTTCAGTCTGCACTAGCTCTAATCACTACCCCACCGACACCTGCACTCGGCTTAGTAGTCCACTTGGAACCTTACTTGCTGACGCCACTTCCGAGTGCAAATGAAGTGCACAAGTGTACATTTTAATGCACTTTGAATTGGGCTGGGCTCAAACCCAAAGGTCCCAAGTTAAAAATCCTTAGTTTCGGAACGTGGACTACAAGTCAGCGTGAATTTGAATGTTCATTAAAGAATCACAAGGCTAAATTAAATCACGTGCATAAAAATGTCTTGTGTTTCTTATTCCAGTTATCAGTGGCTTAAGCCTCAATGGCAACATCACTAATAGCACAGTACCTTTGTTTAAAAATATGGTCGAGTTTCAAACGATATTCTACAATATTCAATGGGGCAGATGGAGTTGAACAAGATTTATCACTTGAAAATTAGTTTAAAAATACTTGGAGCCTAAAAAGTCCTCAAACTCCCAATTTGTATGTTTTATAGTATTTACTACTCTTTCGTTAAATTTGTTTGGAACTCGACCTTACTTTTAAACAAAGATACTGTGCTATTAGACTTTCAATGTAGTTAGCCTATGTATGTTATTTCCATTCCAAAACTCACAGTAAGCTTTTTCTTCTAGAAGAAGATTAGCTTTTTGATGTCTGCCCACATCAAAACTATGTTATCTCTCACAAAATTTACTGATTACTTTTGCCTGGCAGAAAACCAAAGATAAAAGCTGTAGGAATGACCTGGTATTTCTAGTCAAATATTGAGAAGTGATGCTTGAACTATCTAATATAGTATTTGAACTGGTGTTTCCATGTAGACCATGTGGAACAGTGAAATTAATTGATGGTGGCCTTACTGGTTGCCATAGCAAACTGGGTAGCATCAATGAAATATATCAATCATGATCAGAAAGTCGAAGATGATGATGAAAGAGAAAGAAGAAGAAGTGGTGTTAAGAATAAAGTTAATAAAATTAAGAATAAAAATAGGGGTGAAGTAGGGACAAAAACTTGATTGAAGGCAGAACAGAAACGTGGGTGAAGTTAGTAAAAATGTAAATATGGAGAATCCAAATAAAAGAGCAAAATTCATCAAAACAGACGAGAGAAGATCCATGTTGTAGTAAAGATATTGTAATGCAAGATGAAAACGAGAAGCGGTGTGTGGCAAAGCAATCAAGGAGAAATTGGCATTTAATCTAGATGCCCGGAATTCAGTGTCGGTCCCACAAAGGTAGCTGTTTACAACTTGATAGAATGCATATTTAACATGAACACATATGTAATGCTTTCAGAACATGTTATATTTTTATTAGTCATCTTCAAATTTAACTATTGTTTTTTAAATCTTACAATGATATTTTAAGATGGGAAACAGGCACTGGAAAACACTTGCAAAATATCATAGAGATTCTTTCAGCCTAGTTAAAAGAAAAAATTCTGGCATTATTTTTCTAACAACTCCCACAGACTTGTACCAACTTATAAATTTAAAACATAATAATTAGCACCGGTGTGAAGGACAGGTCATTCTACAGGGTGCGGCAAAACATCCTCCCTATTTTAAAATTCAAATAAAAAACAGATGGATCAAAATAAAGAAAGTGCATTAATATTAATGATATCTACACAGTGGGAATTTAGGGTTTTCAGTATATTACATTAGTTCACCTCACTGCTAAGTGTAAATAGACCTTAATCCTGTCTCTGTGCTCTTATAGCATGGTTCACCCTATCATTAGGCACTATATCCACGCTGCAACATTCGCACAAGATGGGGGTAGCAGTCAACTTGTGTTGTCATAACGACAGAAAAAAACAAGTGATAAACAGTAAACAAAAATTGAAAAGGATATTGAAATCGTGAAATTGACATTCGATACAGTATCCAACCATACCGTGGACGGGAAAAGAACGTGTGTACGCTGTGGAATCATTTCGGGTAAACGGGTATTCCGTTGTCGCTGTCCAGCGTGCTTTCCGGATTCGCTTCCAAATTCCCCCTCGTGGTGCAGTTCCAGATCGGAAAAGCATTAGCTTATGGGTGTCAAACTTTAGAGCAAGTGGTAACATGATTAAAACGGGAGGGGGAAGATCACGCAGCGTTCGAATTCCATAAAACATTAAACTTCCCACTGTGTAGAATAATTTATGTTAATATAGCTTTTCTATTTTGATCCATCTGTTTTTTATTTGAACTTTAAAGTAGGGAGGATGTTTTGCCGCACCCTGTATTAATGAAGAATGACTGTCAAAAATGAGGTACTTAATTCATACAACATACGAGGGGTCTATTAGCAAACCTGGCAATCTCGATTTTGATAAAAGATAGAGATACTAACTTCTAATGAAAGTTTCATGCATTTCCTGGTACATGTGTATGTGTTGTAAATCCTAGTTCCTCCCTTATGTGGGAAGTCGGATTTACGACATATACACTAAATATGTAGCAAGAAAAGCATTAAACTTTCATTACAAGTAGGCATCTTTATCTTTTTTTTTTTTTAAATGGAGATTGTCTGGTTTGCTAGTAGACCCCTCATATGCCCCTCTCTGTATTTAAGGCAAAGTTTGAATATTACAAGACGACTTAATGGTTACATGGAAAAAAAAAAAGGAATAGTGTTAAAAATAAATATACTTATCATGGAATATGCCTTTTATATCTTTTCAAAAATTATGTTGTTTGAAAATACAATACCTGTATTTTAATCTATACTCACATTCAATAGCATATTATACATGAGCAGATTAAGAACTATATAGACATATTTCTCAAAACAGCAATAAATCTCTGCTTTAATACTGCAATACAACATGTTATGTATTGTTATAGTAAACTGGCATATTAAAGTGATGGATCTACTTGGATCTACATATTTACCTCTCTAGGTAAAATTACAATTATGCTCCATATCACTAAGATTTGTATTTTAATTTTATAAAGAACTCTAAATAATTTATTATTACATTTCACTGAAGAGACATTGCTTTATAATATTTGTAGTTCAATTTGTTTGGGAATCAAACCCAATCTTCAGCTTTATACACGTATGCTCAAATCTTTTATGCTACCTAGGAACTTACCCAGAATTATTTAGTACCCCTCTAGACCTCTATTGACCTCGCTAGGGACACTAATACATTTGCAACATGACAACAAATGTCTAAGTTGCTAAAAATGTTTATAGATCTTTAAAGCGACATCAATTTCCACACCTGAAAGCTCTTGATTTATTTTAAACAGAACCAGAATGGAAACTCTTGATTTGGCTTGAATCAGACCTGAAAACTCTTAATTCAAATGTAATTATACAGGTAACTAAAATTAGCAATCACAGTGTGTTGCTTTCCTGTGCTCCATAGATGTGTAACACTATGGTGATAGCTAAGACCCAGAAATTAGTGCTCTATCAATAGACGAAATACGAGGGGGGACCCAAAAAAAACAGGAAAGAACTGTTGCGCATGCATGATTTCTAGTTACAAGTTGTGCTGGTAAGTGTGCTGGCTGACCACAAGGAACAAAGAGCGTGTGTGAAATTTTGTTTTCTGGTAGGGAAAACTGCAGCTGAGATTGTCAAAAGACCATTGACCAAATTTCTGAGGAAACGAACGTGTCATGGAGCACGGTCCAGTGAATTTTAACCGAAGGTTTGAATATGAGACGGGTGTCTGTAAAATTTGTTCCTTGCTTGCTCAGAGATGATCAAAGAGAAAATCACGTGAATGTTTGCTGCGACTTGAAGAGTGAAGTGCAGAACGATCCAAATTTTCTTAAAAGATCTTCATCAATTGCACGTTTGATTCTGGCAATGTATTCATAATTTCTTCCTGTCGAAGGATGCCCAGGGCGTGGCATGTCTTCAGTTGACATGTTAACAGAGTTGAAACGGGAAAACCACTCGCAGACCTGTTATTTCCTCAAAGCATCATCATGAAAGGCTTGCCTAAGAATCCCAACAGTCTCAGCTGCAGTTTTCCCCAACAGAAAACAAAATTTTACACACACTCTTTGTTCCTTGTGGTCGGCCATCTCACTAATTACCAACGGGTTGAAACACGAACACACAAAACAGCACACCACAACCAAGTCACTTAACTCAGACTGACACCAGCTCACTAACGGTTGCGGGAGACCCCCAAAAAACACCACCTACGAGCACAACTCATAACTAGAAAGCATGCGCATGCAACAGTTCAGTTCTATTATTTTGGGGGGGGTATCCCCTCGTATGTTCTCAAATTGGTAAAATATGCTCTGGAACCTTTATTATGAAAGTGATTTTATTATTTTATGTTCTCTTGTTAACAGAATTACATTAAAAATTACAAAAATATAGAAGTTATGTAAAGTACATTACAAAACTTAAAAAAAAGGTCAATACAACAAATCCGAGTAAATTAAAAACTAATGAATTGAAATGTTGCTTTATTATACAACCAGTTTCAAAAACATTACTGTCAATTATGTTTCAGTTGGTTCTCAAAACTCCACTTAACCATAATTATGTGCTGTACATGTTTGAATCAATAGATACCTGTAGAATATTTAAAATCTGTTGGAAATATGCTGTTAAAAATGTGACAAAATATGCACGAATATTTTAATATGAAGCAAATATGATGCATTATCGCAAAACTAACAAAATATATAACGTTATGCAAAATGGAACCATCAATTTTCTGTTATTTATTTTATATCTTGTATACATTTTAAATCTAGTGTGTCACAGAGTTAAATAATAAAATTATTTTTCATAAACTTCCGGTACCTAGTGATATCTATTGGAGGATTCTGCATGAATTCCTGGGTCTCTTAATTTGAACTTTGTAATAAACACTTTGTCTGGGTTCAATTCTGATTTTTGTTCTCTAATTTATTAATGTAAATCTCTTCAGTGATGTATAACTGAAAATTTGTCATTAACTATATTATTCTTTTACAAAGTTACTTTGTACAAATCAATTACAATTTTGTTAGGGTGACCAGACATCCAAACATTCTGTAAAAAATTTACAGTTCATTAAAAAAATTACAGGTTTCTGTAATTCAAAGAAATATAACTTTGGTGTAGCAAGTGTAAGGGCAGAATGACATTCCAAAAACATCTGATGGGACTGGAATTTAAATTGATAGATGCATTTAACTGCACAAAATGCCTGAGAAGTTACATTAATGTACCTGAGTTTTGACAAGTCCTTTGACCTGAAGGAAAGAATTAGTGGTAAAAATATTGAAAAATGCCCTTATCACTTGATACACCTCAATACTACTACGGACACCTAACTGAACCCATTCGCTAGACTTCTATCAACAAGAAAATTTCAATCTAGAAAGAGATCATATAAGTTGTGTATTTGAAACAAAGATGTTTCCCAGCAAAATATTGCAGCTACCAGCCATCATTGTGTTCTTCCATAAGAGGGTTGAAAGACTATTACTACCTTTCGTTTTTCTTTCTCTTTCTTTCTTCATTTTATAATTCTAATATGAGAAAACACTCAACATAGCAAATTAAAAATTATTTTCAAAACATGGCAAAATATCCTGAATTTAGTCTGCTTTTAGTTTTTACTTTTGCATTATGTAAATTTTATTTCAATGCATTGATATTATGAAAAGTCTTGCCACCAACTTCTAATCCTGAATTTTATTGACAAACAGCACCTTCTCATTCTGGCTGTATACTTTTTCTGTGCAGCCTTCTTCACAACTTCCTACTCCTAATCTGATGCAAAACAGAGACAGAGCATCCTGTTTCAACACGTTGAAAATTGCTTACCAATTGTACCTATATGTTTTTTAAGGCATTCCAAATGGATCCAGTATATTATACCTAATATGAAATCAGAATATACGCCTTACCTTCTTTTAAATCCAGTGGATGGCAAACTTCTCCTCCCTCACAACGTTTCAACCTGTACCACCAGGTCTTCATCAGGTGAATACTGAATAACATCAGGGCGCCGTGTTGTATTTATGGGTTCCTTCCGCTTGTAGATGTCACTGCTGTGCTCCTGGTGTTGGTTCGATAACCACCCACCGTCGTGTTTAATGGGATGGTCACTTTTGTTAAAAAGAAATGTGGTGTTTCTATGGTGCTTGGATATCCATTCCTTGGGAATTTCATATGTAGACTGCCCTCCACTGTCCATGGGTAAAGGAAATTTAACAGGATTCTTCCTTCTTGTCATTCTCCTAATCACCCCCAACCACACGTCCCTTAAATCTCCGTCATAATTGGGGGGTTATCGAACCAACACCAGGAGCACAGCAGCGACATCTACAAGCGAAAGGAATTCATAAATACAACACAGGGCCCTGATATTATTCAGTATTTACCTGATGAAGACCTGCTGGTATAGGTCGAAACATTGTGAGGGAGAAGAAGTTTGCCATCCACTGGATTTAAAAGAAGGTAAAGCATATACTCCGACCTCATATTCAGTGGAAAGAATTAGAACCATTATCTCCAACATGTAAGATTATGAATTTTACACTACTGAATGAATTACAGAACTGGTTGCTATTTAATTTAATCTGTGCTATTTCAAGCCTATGGAAACCTATATTCTTAGTAAAGTGAAATAAAACACACACAACTTACCATAATCTCATTTAAGCTAGGTCTTCTAAAAAAAATAATTTAGAAACTGCATATTTACTCACACCAATTCTCCAGTACCCAAGAAAAATGTGAGCAAATATGGTACAATATTTTAATTGGCAGCAGTGACATTCATAGGGCCTGCACTGCTTTTGCTAGACAAACTTCCACATTTAGCTCATACCTTCCAGTCATTCTAACTACAAGATAAATATTTTCTCATGTACCACCACCTGATGTTAAGGACGAGACTGGTATCTGGAAGTCAACAGAAAATTTATAAAGTTGGCAATGGACTGTAGTGAAAAGGTGAGGCCATTAGGCTAGACGCTCTCTAGCTACTGGTTTAAGCTGGGTTCTGCTAGATGTTGCTACTGAAATTGCATTTTTTTTTCTGCACTTGAACCAATTAAATTACATTAGTACACATTATTTCAAATATAGTTTCACAATTCTATATCACACAAATATAAGTCTAAAACTGTATCATTAAGCAACTTAAACTTTCCAAGAGCAAGGTTGGAATTGGCATAATGGTTATTCTATCCTTCAAATAGCCAACTTGGGGATACTTTTCAAACTGCTTTTAAAGGGAAGTCGTAATACGTATTTCTGATCTAATTTCAGAATAAATGTGCAACCAGCCAGATAAATGGTTAAACACAGATTTATCTGGACGTCGTAGTACAGGCCCTTAGGGTTTACTGATCTTCCTAAATTCCTAAATAATTATGTTGTTTCTGAATAAAAGATTCATTAAATGAGTTATATGCGATAAATATTTACAATTATCTGAAAGCATCCAGTCACCCATACTTTTTAATTGATGACTTTGCATACAGAAGCAAGTCTTGATTTCTTTATGGCAAATTAATTTTTATTCCATTCAAAATAGCATTACTACTCTTAGGTGTAAGGAAAATGGAGATCCTCCAATTCCTAGAGCATTAGCAACCAACCAACTCTTAGGTGTGATATTTTACATTAATTCTACCTATGCTAGTGTTCAAAACATTTTGTCCATATTTTATTGAAAAGTCTCTAATAAAAAATAATCAACTCATATTCACAAATCAGAATTCCGATCATTCTTCCTCGCATAATTAACCCGCACATAAACTTAAATATTAGCTGACATCCCTATCACAGTCCAACCAATACAATCATTAGTCAACCTCAGTTATGAACAAGACAATCAATAACCTGTTCTAAACAAACATTCATTCATTATAGTCAAATGAATCATTTGCTCTAATGTCACATCGGCCATTAAAAAAACTAAATCTGATTGTAAACATACCTTCTTTGAAAAACACATTTGTAGATATGCTTACAATTTTCCCGGTCATGTCTTATATTTTATCTTGAGGATGGATAATGTGAATCCACTCCCATGGTCAATGAGATGGATTTGTAAAAGCGCTAAAATATTTTTTTTAAATGGCATGAAAAATTTAACTACATTAGATATAATTGGTGAGGTCCTTCCTTTCCACATGCAAAATTAAATATTATAATAGAATATAAAAATAGATAAAACACTTATAGCATGGATGCAAAATAGTTATGAATTAAAAAACGTAGCCTGTGTTTTAGTTTTTTAATTCTTAACTATTTTGCATCCATGCTATAAGTGTTTTATCTATTTTTATATTCTATTATAATATTTAATTTAACTACACTATAAATATATAACTTTGTCAGGCAAATTGTAAAACAAAAATATTTAAAAAAAAAAATTAAAGGTCTCTAAAAGTATGTAATTCAAAGGTTGAGAGGCCAGGTACAAGAGTCTAAGGGTAGGTGTAAAGGTAGGGAGAAAAATAGTAAGTGGATGGGTCAATCCAATTAAATATTGAAAATTACTGATGTGAGTAAAGTGAAAAAATTTAAAGTTCTCAAGATATCAAGAATCATATAAAAAGTATTTGAAGGATTTAATGCTAGGAGAAGCATGAACTGTGGACAGCTTCTCGAGAACAGCCCGCTCAGTCGTATCACTTCGGTTACCTTTGTTAATGCGGTATAAGTTTTGCAGGCAAGAAAGGTATAGCCTATATATGAATGCATAGCTACCATACGCACAGAGTTGCCGAACTGTCAACTCTTAACAGAAGCTCCAAGGGCAGACGAGACAGCATACTAATCTTATGGATCTTTACTCTGTAAAAGCTAGTAGTACAATGAGATTAATGAAATATTTCACAATGCTGCGTGAAACTAACACACCCACTGAGCCACACCCATTGCAGGAATCGACAGCATTAATTTTCATCGTTTGTTTTTAGTAGTTCACGAAGTCAAAGAAAACAACATTTTTGTAATGCTATTATAGACCTAAGTTGAGATTTTTTATCCCTTCAGTGTAGAAGATCCATTTTTAAGGCCTATTTTACAGGTAAAAAAAAGTGTATTTCAAAAAACTCTGGTCAGAACGTTCACAGTGGAGTGTAACAACATTTGAAAATGATGAGAGTTGACTACACACTATTTTCTCCACTTACCAAATTTTTTTGGTAGACATATTTCGCATATGTTGACAGTTGACAAGTTGACAAGTAGTTGAGGATGCATATGAACATATGCGAAACATGTTCTACCAACAAAATTTGGTAAGTGGAGAAAATAGTGTGTAGTCAACTCGCATCATTTTCAAAAAATAAGTGTGTCTTATACACCCGAAAATACAGTAAATATTTATTTTTTCTAGGGCATGAAATATGCATAAAATTGCCATATTTTTAATTAAATATTCACGGAAATCAAATCATTTTAAGCTCTGAAACCAGCGTAAAATATTAAATATGCATAGGTCAGTTACCTAGTAATTGAAATGTGCTAAGGGTGAGAGAATAACCTCAGGACATGTTCACGTCAATTTTCTAAACGTTAGGGTAGTTCTTTGCATTGATCTCCACTCAATCATACATATCATTATTTGGGAAGAAACACAAATAGGTCGCCCATTAAGCTCCTCCCACCCAACTCACTATTTAAACAAAGACAGACATCTAGGTGTGAATGATGGAACAAACAGCAGCATTGAAAATTTGGGAAATTTTTATTTTTTCCCCTTTCTCCTCTTTCTACTATTCAATCCCTTTTCTCCTTTACCCTACCTACCTATTCCTATCCTATAAATTTTCAACCTAACGAGATTCGAGCACAGGACCGCTAGCATGATAGCCAGTCATCTTACGCACTATGCCATCGAGTGACTGTTGCTGTGTGAAGCGAGAATTCATCTATTTAAGTTTAGAGAGCTGCATGAAATACCGGAGATTGATAATTTCGTAGTAATTGCAATTGTGAAATGTAGTTTAGGTTCAAGGGAAGTTTTAATTGGTGCAGGGTCGTTTTGTTTTATTAATCAACTTGTCTTGAGGGTGGCATACCACTGAAATCTAAAACTCTCGTTCCCTCTACCTCTACCATCATGTGGTGGGTCCTGAGTAATGCTAAAGAGACTCTGGTGATGATCTGGTACAAGGGTTATTTTTGTATTGTAGTAAATAGTGCGGATGCTTTGGTAGAAGGGTAATTTTCATATTATAGTAATTAGTGCAAATGCTTTGGTATGGCACAAAAAGGCTGGTGGCTAGGGGAGCGGGCCATCACAATAGAAACGCAACGGCTGGAATGGGCAGAGCTTAAGGGGCAACCTGTTCTTGGTTTTTGCCCAATATTTTGTAAGTTCACCATCCAACCTTCCTGCATCAATAAAATTAGGTATTGGTATTGATATTAATAGTACGTTATTTATATTTAAATGCAACGTGAGTGTTTCTATTACGATATATTAATAAGCTTGACAGATCTTAAAACTAATATGGAATCTATAATTTTTTAAAAAACAAAGTAATTGAGTTAAAATATATTCCCGTTCACAAGTATTTTCTTGTTTATCAAAAGCTTCAAGCTACACAGCATTAGCAGTAAATGTTTATTAGTGCGCTACCCTTATACTCTAAATTATTCTACCACAGCCTCTTTAAATGACCAATGTAACATCAGTATATTACAGAAATAATATTATACTAACAAGTACAGCTCATCGGGTAGAAGCTTTGCATTTGATTTGTTAGGAGTTACTAGTGGGGTCAGTTTTAGGCCTGTTAGCCCCAAAGAATAAGTGAAAGAATTCAAAATTCTATTCTGAATTTTACCGTCACTTAAAACACACTACAAGTGCACATCAATGTCAATTTGGCCTATCATATTAAAAAATTACTATTACAACCGGCTTTTAATGTGCAACTATAATAAACAAACAAAAAAGTAATTACAGGATTTTAAAGTTTTCGTATCCGAACCTTGGTTTCCGGATTCATAGTCTTTTGTCTATATTTAAATGAAAATTGATTTCTTCTGTGATTCTTTCTTTCTGTTCCCCAGAAAGAGATCTGTCAGTTAAACTGAAGTCACATCTGTAAGAAGAAAAATATATTACACAAATTGTAATAAAGCTTACCAGTGCAACAAAAGGGACTGCTCACTATTTTAAAAAAGAATAAAACATTAATGGCGGGCAACAACTATTTCATAAAACGTTCACTTCTACAATAAAGCAGTGTGTCAGCATTTATAAAAATAACATGTATGGTAACAGCCAACCAAAATCTCACTGTCTTATATGCACAGCATAACACTTTCAACAACAACACTCTCCATTCATGAATCTTGGTGTTCAGCAGGAATTACATGCGATGATGTCCAGTCCAAGGTCAAAGTCATGTGGAAATTCACTGAACTTTACCGAACTTTCCCTGAATTACTGGTTCTGCTTGTAATGCACTGTTTGCTTGGCGTCTCTATGCGTAAAGCTTTGTTTCACTGCCAGTCATGGCAGGCCATATGGATAAGAAAGTATCTTCTTTGTCTCATTTTCCTTTCATTACAGCTTCGCTACTGTTTTACTATACTGTGATGCTACTACAAAGCATAGTGCTATATTGAGCCAATATGATACAAAATGTCGAAATTCAGATGACAGGAGTCCAATATTCAAATATTGTTTCACTGCCAGTCATGGCAGGCCATATGGATAAGAAAGTATCTTCTTTGTCTCATTTTCCTTTCATTACAGCTTCGCTACTGTTTTACTATACTGTGATGCTACTACAAAGCATAGTGCTATATTGAGCCAATATGATACAAAATGTCGAAATTCAGATGACAGGAGTCCAATATTCAAATATTGTTTCACTGCCAGTCATGGCAGGCCATATGGATAAGAAAGTATCTTCTTTGTCTCATTTTCCTTTCATTACAGCTTCGCTACTGTTTTACTATACTGTGATGCTACTACAAAGCATAGTGCTATATTGAGCCAATATGATACAAAATGTCGAAATTCAGATGACAGGAGTCCAATATTCAAATAATACCCGCACCCAAGTTTTTCGTTTGCAAATTTTGACTACAGGGTACATTGGATTGGGCGAGCAGGACTTGTTGCATGTGCAAAAGTGCACCTCTGAGGACCATTTTCAGGTGGGAAAAGGAAGAAGTTCACAGGAAGCCAGATCAGAGGAGATTTCATTACCATGTGTGACCAGGATTCCTTCTGCAAACCACCATCATGGGAAATGAGACTGGTTCAATCTAGAATCCAAACGGCAATTGTTGGAATGATTCCCTGACTACAAAAAAGAATTTGTAAAATTCCAAGATCAAATCACTGTTGATCACTTTCTTCACTGTTGACATCATCATCCATAAGGCATTCATTTCCTACAGGTCAAACTGTTTATGCTTAATTTTACCACCAAGTTTTGAACTGACTACTACTGCGCATCCGGTATGTTGTGGCAGGACAGGATTTGACTATCCAGCATACTCTTCTGATCTGGATCCTGCAGACTTCTTCCTGTTTCCTTGTTAGAAGTGGTTCCCAAAGGTCCACATTCAAAATCATGTGATACCCATTCTGGGATCGCCTCCTAGGAAGGCTTTGCTAACAGTTTCCAGACGGTGTAGAAACATTGTCAAAAGGGTGTTGTTGAGGATGGTGATTTTTCTGAGGGCAATAAAAGAAATTTGTTTGTACCATCTATGTTTGTTTTCTGATAACATTCACCGAAAGAAGACATTGAGCTCATAAGTTGACAATATGCACACAAGTCATACTGTGATGACGGTTTCTAAATGTCTGTAGAAACAATACTATTATTTAGTTATAAAAACATGACAAACTCTGTTCATCAATACTTCTGTTCTTCTTTCTCCACATTTTACAACAGCTGTGAAAATAACAAGAAATTTCTTCAGATAGCTGAGCTAACTATATAGTATATTTAAACCTTTTCACTAACATATTATTCACTGTGCAAACTGGTGGTGCTGAATTAATTTACGAATTTCTTCTGTAATCATAAATGGACAAACAACTGCAAATAATTTTCCGTTTCAAATGAATCAGAAGCACAGCATCTAAATTTACATAAACCTGGAGCTGCATGTCGTCACAGCAAAACTGAGTTAACTACCATGTGTTTCAATGGATGATGCAATACATCACTTGAAATATTTGGCTCTAGATGGCAGCCCAGTTCAGAGAACAGGGAACTGATGGTGTCAGGAAGTAGACAACAAATGGCACTATACGCTGATGCACTTGGAATCCCTCTCACTGTGAATATCTGTCTACTGGCATGTAAAGTAGTGCATCAGATATATCCATCATTAGTATAGCCAGCAGTGATGCACGCTGACGGATATTTATGGCTGTAGCAGTGAAAGGATTAAGTAAGTAATTTTTTAAGTGAAACTTCTTTAGCCTCGCTAGGAGTACATCGAGAGCTAACCCAAACTCGCGTTACGAACAAAATCATCACAAAATTGTCATGAAATTAGTGGGGCTGTTACGGAATGGACTGCACAGTAAAATCAACTCAATGATTAAGCTTATCCAAAATGTAAAAAATTCAAAAATCCAAAATTAAAAAAATTAAAAACTCCAAAATTTAAAAAATTAAAAATCTAAAATTAAAAAATCAAAAACTGAAAAATCCAAAAATTAAAACAAGTTTCACTTCTGTTGCGTGGCGTTCCACACACACTTTTATTTTCTTTGAACCCACAGAATGCCAATGTTATCTTTACAGTTCTTACCAGGTGTTGGACTTGAATCCTCTGATAATCTTTTCTTGGAACATGGCTCAGGTGGCAGGGAATGGGAAGCAAGATCTCCTTCACTTTTAGTTTGATTCTGTGATGCTCGTTGTGCTAACTGAACTCTCATCTCCAGACACTTATGAAGCTGTTCTGTCTCCTTCGGGCTAGACTGGAACACAGAATCACACACAACATGTAGTGATATCATAGATAATGCCACAACTGATTAACTCATAATTGTGAGGGAATTTATCTAGGGGCGTTCAAAGTCATGCATTGCATTATAATGACTATTTAACATATAAAATTTAAGAGTGCTAAAGAAACCTCTAAATAATTAATAAAATACACTTATTGTGAATATATTTAACTGAATTATTTGAATGCCATTTTAGACTGAGACATACTATTAAAAGGCATTCATGACATAAAATTCAATGTGAACAAAACACAATCATAAATATTGTTTGCTGAAATATGGGAAGATTGGCTATCTGGCATAAAACATAATTATATTGCTGATTTGTGAACAGATGTAAATGCAATTCCCTTTTTTAAAAGAATAAATCTTATAAGAACCACATCATCATATTATTTACAGATCAGGACATAAAAATAAATTACTAGCAGAATTACAAAAGCTAAAAATAAGATATATCAACATATGAATTAATCCCAAATCATGTATATTTACAGGTGTGTCAGTTGTGCATTCTTCAGTAAGAAACTAAAGGCTAAAATATTTTGTTTAAAATCTAAAATGAGCTTGTTCATGACAATAAAAGTCTATCATTTCATTAAGAAAACCTAATAGACAGTGGTTCATTTCTTCTTGAGAGCATTCTGGCTGAATACCATATTTAAAGCAGGGAAAGTAAGTGATTTTAATGCAATAAATAAATTGCATGAGCAAATATGTTACACAATAATTTTATTGTGAATGAAACAACTTTAAGCCAAAAACAAATACATTCTGCATAGTATGTATAGTCTCATCCACTTCATATTTACTTCTCACATATGACTTACCATCACAAGGAACACTTTAATTTGACCAGTATTGTCCATGGCAGTTAGGCGAACACTTTTCGGACTCGGTCTATCAACAGACATTCCTGCCCAAATCTGTAAAAAAAAATTTCACAGAAAAGGAAAATAAACTTATGTCAAATTTTAAAAATCTTGATTATTCATTTTTACCTAAAAAAAACAAACAGTACAACAAAATCAGAATCCTAAGCAATAGACCATTTACATAATTTTTAGAGATCCACAAAACTAGTTTTCCTTCGAAGCAAAAATCATCTTATTTCATGATTTTAACGTTTCCGCTTTTATATAATTTGAAGTTGTGTATTTATTACAGTTACCTAAGTTAAAAACTGTTCGATAACCCTTTGAAAAACTTGTATGCAAAGATATTGGGCAGTGTCTGATACAATAGTAAATATACTGGATTTGACAAGCCCTGTAAAATCTCTAAATTGTGTAGTACACTTAATCAATAGCAGTAAATTCACCACTTTTATCAACTTTTCCAAACGCCACTAAATCATAATTTTCAGATTTGTTTTTACTCGAATTTGTGAAATTCTGTAACATGAGAATATTTTAAGGAGAAAAATTAACACTGGGATTCGAACCCATGATCTTCGGCTTGTGATCTTTAGTTTTCTGTTCTGATGCTCTGTCAACAGAAGGAATCTCTCTATTCTGATTACCCTTAATAGTCAACTTCACTCGAAGATATTTACGTCAATACAGTGAGGCACACTGATTTAGTGAGTTTGTGACCGGGTTTCCACCGTTATTCTACAGTACGATATAAGATATACCGTATTTATCCAAATATAAGCCGCCCCTGAATTTAAGCCACACCTGCCCTTTTAGCAGTAAAGTAAAGGAAAAATAATTAAAATAACCCCAAAGTGAAAAAAATAAATTGCCTCATTTTCATAATATTAAGAAGTAAGTTTACGCTAAAGCTCTTAAATAACATTATTTTGATTTGTTGATTCTTTTTCACTTTTAAATGTTATTATTATAAAACACCATAATCAGAATAATAATAATAAAAATAATAGTAATAATAATAATTAGGGGGCGGATTTCTATGACTTTACCACTTACACATTGTGTATATTTTTTTAAGTTTCATTGCTATACATTTTATTAAAATATAGTTTTAATTATTTAAAATATCTGTAAATTCTCAAAAAGTATCATTATAATGCAAAATTTACAAAATATGATATGAAACTTCAAAATTTCTTTAATATGCACACAAATATGCCAAAATATTACCTAAATATGCATATTCGTACTACATATGCTACAATAGCTGAAAATTTCCTAAATATGCAGTTATATGCACAATAAAAGCAGTTCCATTTTCACCAGGATGCTTGGAATCAGGTTTAAATTAGTCGGAAAACTGAAATAATGCAAAGGGGAAAAATATGACATGTCATAGAAATCCGCCAAATTATTCTAATATTATATTATTATTATTATTATTATTTCTAACAGAAATTATATACACACACAAATGCTACCGACCCGGGCTGGAATCAAACCCACACATTTTGGAACTGAAAGCCAGAAGCTAAATGACTGTTCCACCTGGGCTGAACTCCATACTTGAATACATGTCTCAATCATGTAAGGTATAGCGTTTTCTTTATCGGCGATCGGAACTTACTTTCTGGACACACCTCGTATATTGCATAATAATGTATGGTGCAATACATTACCACAAATATTTAGCTACAGATGGCAGCTCAAGGCTAGGTTGGTGTCAGTTAGGTTAGGAACAGTAATATTAGTGTTGATCGTCATCAATATTACAGATCTGGTTTCTGCATCACACGACTCAACAACTCCCTCCTCCTCTCACAGCTGAGCAGACAATTCTCATGAATATGCATCAGTCATTTTAGGGTAATTTTGTGTGAACTTCTTAGTGATTTCACTTATATTTACTATATTCCTTCAAGAAAAAATATGCTTATAAATGGATTCTACAGGTTTTGAAGAACAGGATAGTGTGAAATCTTGCAGTTCTTCGGAGGAAGAAAAAAAGATCTTACATACGAGCTATAGTATCCCCGTATATTTTGTTTAGGGATGGGTCCTCGATACTTTCTATACCTCGATACTCTCGATACTTGCATGGTATCGGCATCGAACAATACTTCAGAAAACTCGCTCGGTACTTTTTCGATACTTTGGTATTCTGCAATTAAGTGAGAATGTTAGTATTTTTAAACAAAAACTTGTAAGTGGGCTGTTTGAAAAAATAACTAATTTTAGTTTTAATATAGAGTTTAAAAATAATTATAGGCTACTGATGATATTAAATTTTGTCTCATTAAATATGCACACTTAATTTAGTTGGTATTACACAGTTCTCTCAACTTTTAATTTTTAGTGTACCTATTTATTGAAACTGGAAATGTTGACGGTATTGAGTATCGAAGTATCGAGTATAAAATCATGTATCGAGTATCGAGAAAATCTGGTATCGACCCATCCCTAATTTTGTTCCATGTTTTGTACAACTCACCTTTGTGTTTAACACAACCCTGAGACTTCCTGTAGTTCTGATAACAACTCGAGATTGCATCCCACAGCCTGGTCCACCATCTTTGTCATTTAGGCGAAGAGTACCACGCCCACGCTCCACCCAGGTACCACTAGCCTTGTCAAATGCAAACAGCTTGCAGTTTACCTGCAAAATAATTGAGACTTTAACCACAATTCTGTTTCATAAGAAAAAGAATAGATCCTTTCCTCTAAGTGGGCTAGGGTCGTAAAGATAAGGACTAAAGAAGAGATAAAACCATTCAAAAAATTGGCAGAGGTAAAACTTAAGGCATAATGTGGAAAACTAAAACTGGCCCATTTTTGGAAAAAAAAATTTACAGGAGAGGCTAAAACATGATTTTTTTTGGTACTTTTATTAAAACATTTTACCTGAAAAACTTGTTAAAATGCCAAAATCAACCCTTGGCAATGTTAAATTCAACTTTTCTGAAGGTATGTTATGGTTAGGAAAAGGCCTCAAATGTTATTATGGAGAAACTAGATGGGAGCTAACAAATGGTCACTTTTTTGCACAAAAGGAATAGCCTCAGAAAGTAAACCTAACTAAGTACTTGCTTACCGTATATTACGGACTATAAGACGCTCCGGACCATAAGACGCACCTTGATTTTAGGATAGAAATTTAAACTAAAAGAAATTTAACGAGATTCTAAACGACAAATTTTAAAGGGAATAATAATTTACTTCATTGCATAAATTAATTATAACATTGTACAATGGAATCAGTGTAAATCACTTCTAACTTTAAACCTGCGTTTTACGAAAATCTCTTCTGTACAGGTGGCATCGCGTAAATTTTAACTACCAAACTGATTTCTCATGAAAGACAAAACATTTTTACACCCTCTAACCCTCAATTCACCATACCGTAAGTGTAACGGGACAAGGCTGTTTAGTGGTCATTGCCTTCATTTAAACCACCTGATAGAGACAACTCCTTTGGTATAAAAGAACTCAACATTCCTTTCGTTTCGCATTGTATACCTGGTTTCCAGCTACCCTCACCTTAAGAATGTGACAAGGGCACTAATGTACAATCTGTGCCAAAATTTGTAACTATCTTATTGTATACAACACCTTGTTTATAACTATGGTATATTGGCAATATTTACCATATTTAAATTTTTTTGTTTACTTCGGACCATTAGACGCACCCAACTTTCAAGGCTCTGTTTTCAAAGTAAAAAAGTGCATCTTATGGTCTGTAAAATATATGGTATTTAGCTGCTTTATTAAATTAACATTCATGAGGGTATGGGTAAATATACCAAGTATGTAAATATATATATATCAGGGTGTCCATCAAGTAATGCTGAAGAAATTCCCGACTTAATCCCTGATTTTCATTGATCATTTCAGAAATTCCCAACCAAAATATGAGTATGAAGCACTTTCTAATAACTGTGTAAGATAAATTATAGGATTATACATACTTTAAATAAGAAAAACTTTTAGTAACAAAAGTAATTGCAAACAATAATTACTTAGGCTATAACAGATACAAAAGTAAGGAACAGTAAAATAAATTAAATATACCTCCATATAAGGCTATTATTGTCTAGAAGTCTTTTTGATCCCACTTATTTTTTCTTCAGCAACTTAATTTGTTCATCTAGAGCAGCTGCAGCTTTTTCGGACTCTAAGAGTAGTTTTCTTTTCTTCTCTTCTAGTTCTTATCTTCAGCTTTGCAATTTTTCGAATTTTCCCGGATATTTTAACAAATTCATTGACTTTTCCCGGCCTTTTCCCGGATTCCCGGCTTTTCCCGACCAGTGGACACCCTGATATATATATATATATATATATATATATATATATACCAAATGAGCTGGCTGTTGAAGTATCGCTCACCTGCAACACATTAGCTTCATCCTCTTCTCCTGTGATTATCTGAACCTCATCGTATTTTCTTTTTACTGCTCTAGCTTCCTCATACTCCCTTGCCGCTTCACTTAAACTTTTACTGGGTTTCTCTGTAGATTCACCTGTACTGTTACTACTACTGTGGTTACTTTCCTGTAAAGAAGAACCGCATCTTATAGATATCATAAAACACTCCAAAATAATAGTGTAAATAGTGAGTCATGTTATGTAATGTGTGTGTGTGTGTGTATGTATAGTGATGTAAAATTCCCGGAACTTAAACTCGAGGAAATATTCCCAGGGAATGTTCCTGGAAATATTCCCAAAATTCATAAATTCATAAAGACAATTTAAAAGTTTCCCAAAATATAGTTTATAATGACACGTGCAACATGTTAAAGGGGAAATACATATTCTATTCTAACCTGATAAGTATGACTTCAATAATGTTAATTACATGAAAATGTTATAATAGTATCCCTCTGACCAGGTACTGTATAGGTGTAAGTTTCTCAGCCGCCAATGTATTTACTTCTTCAGAACACTAAAACTGGAGAAATTTGAGGTTGAGTAATATTTTGGGAAGCTACATAATTTGTATATAAACCACATTTGTTTCCAGAAATATAACAAATACAATTATAAGTAAAATCACGAAGAAGATGCCTGCTATCAGTAACTAAGAAGTTATAAGTTACTGGTAAGCAGGCATACTGTCATACATGAAGTTGTAAAGGGTAAAGAAGTATTCAAAATAAAATTCAAACAGAATGTCACCACTCCTGGATTTTTCAGTAGTGAAAAATCCCTTTCCCGGGTTCAGGACTGGGTGTTTGTCAGTAGGTTAAGTCTTAGGTTAAGATAATGCACATTGTGCGCGATTCCTTAATTAATAATACAAGTAAGAATCAACTTGAAAAATTTTATGTCATAACCGGGATTTGAACACGGATCTTCGGCTTAACGCGCCGATGCTCTACCATTGAGCTACCATGACAACATGCCAGTCTGACATCAAATTCCTCAACTGATTCAGAAGACAAGGCAAACCACGGGAGGTTTCTCTCCGTCGAGAACACACATCCAAATGGCGTCCTACCCTTGTAGGTACTTTGAAGCCTAGTTATTATTTATATACTATTAATTAAGTGGAAGGAAATGTCACATATGACATAAAATTTTTCAAGTTGATTCTTAATTGTATTAATATCCCAGACATGGATTTAATGTCTATTTCCTTTCCTTCCTTAATTATTATTTGAAATTTAGATTAAACTATACTGCACATAAAAATTAATTTCTGCACATTCAAATCCATGGTGTGTGCTTTTCTAACAGTATACTGACGACTAAATCACGGGATTGCAGGCCCTTACCGTGTAAGTTAAATATGGAGGAGAGTGATTTGACTGCTTAGGAGGAAGAGGTACAGTCTGAGTATAAGAATTGCCTCCACACACAACTGTCTTCAATATACTGCAGTACTGTAGTTGTGAACTGGAGGGAGAGAGGGGCACTCATCATACTGAATGTCCCTCAGTAATAACTAACTTGCATCACCGTGTTAGGGCCCGCAATCCTGCGGTTTACTCATAACATATATTAGAACTTACGCTTATGTGGTCCTTCTTAATAACTGAAGTAAATAACATTTCTGATGTGCCGTTCGTTGTTGCTGCTGCACTAAGATTTGATGAATTCTGAGGAGGAAAGAATGAACACCCATTATTAGTATCATTTTCAAATTATGCTAGAAGATTCACCATATTTCCTCTAACTCCATGAGTAGCATGCTAAAAATTGTCTGAATAGACAAACTTCTCACATTTATTTTTATTGAATGGGAAGGTTACTAATGAAACACAATCAACTGTGCTGTTGACAATATTGATGTTTAAGTGTGATTTCTTTTTTTTTTCTTTCTTTCTTTTTTTTTAAATCTGCATAGATTGCAAATGAATAGATAAATGAGTGAATAAATAAATAAATAAAAACAATTAGCATGTGCTTTACTGTGGAAACATGCTTTTTTCTTACAGATTGAGAATATTGAGAATAACTCAATAAAGTATAAACATATTAATTATTTTTAAAAACCACACAAAGAACTTCACTAAAGAATAACTGCCTTGGAACATGTTTCAAGAGCTGAAGTTGACTGTGAATACACTGACATAGTATGTACAGTGGACGTCATTATTTGCACACAAAAAATAAAGAAACTCCTATGGCAATAAAATTAATGTGTTTCTTGCCACTTTACATTTATATCTTACATTATAAAAATCGAAATCATTCTGTAGCTCAACAATTAGTAAAACTGCATTAAAGATAACACCGATTTTGGGGAAAAAAATAACACGTTTGAGAAAAAATAACTCTACTTTTGGGGAAAAAACACTGCTTTTGGGGAAAAACACACACCTTTTGCATGTCCCTACTCATGTGTGAATAAAAACAATGTATGAATAATTATGGTATTTTGTTCAAAAATTCCTTTATACTTAGTATTCCTATAGCTGCGTCTCCATTGATAAACATTTAGCACCAACATATCAATATTAACAAGTTGATATTGACATGTATATTGCAATTTCGCGTTCCAATTGACTTGACGTGCAAACCCAGCATGTTGCACTTAACATTTTCAGATGTTAATTTGTTTTCTGGAGAAAATGGATAACATATGAAGTCAATTGACTAGTCGGTCAATATTGACTTTGTTTCGGGAATTTCCAGCAAACAAAAGGTGATCGACAGCTTAATCAGCTTCCTCAATATTGCCGGCATCCTTTTTGTATTATGTGAGTATTTGGTATATCAGTGTTCTCAATAGTATTGCATCTACTTTTAAAATTATTTTTTATGGCATACTCCATTGTTGAAAAATGTGATAGTTATTTTGAAAAGATCAAGAGATCTGTATAAAATTAGTATCTAAGAAAGTCATAGACAGTTAACAAGAAGATAATAACAAGTATTTAAAATTACTCTCATTTTGTAATGTTGGCTGCCCTCTTCAGAGGTGTTTTCTTTTTGAATGTTATTTATTATTCATTAATTTCTGTTCGTAACCACGCCAACCCATGTTAACCTATAACACTGTAATGGAGACAGTTGTTAATTGACTTGAATTGAATTGAATTGACTTGACTTGTATACGTCAACAAGTTGATGATAAACATTTAACATATGTTAACTGCAACATGTTGGTGCTAAATGTTAAGTAGTGGGGACCCGGCTCACTAACAAGTGCTAAGGAATGGACTTACTTTGGAAGTGCCAGCTGCCTCTGAACTTCTACTTGACACATCAGAAGATTCACTTGTCACAGCTTCCTATTAACATTAAAGAAATACATATTTTTTACTTCAATCTGCTAACAAGACACTGTAATACACATGCACAATCTACAATAACCGGCACCCAAATATGAAGAAAAACTGGGTTAACAACAATTCTGAAACTAAAGTGTAACTCAAACATTTTTATAGCAATTAATCCTTTACCCATAATATCAGTCTCATGTATGTGCAAGTATTCATATGTTGGCAAAATTATTAATATTGGCGCCATGTGCTTTTAGTTATGTGCTGCAAGGGCCAACACAAGAATCAGTGAGGATGTTTCCATTGTCATAACAAGTCACTGTTATCAAGCACTAATTGCAAATTTGCATTTTTGCCTGCCATTCTGTAACAGGTTGATGCTTAATATGGGGATGATTATGACTTCAGTGTATGTCGCATTATGTCGTACTTCTGGTGGTGTTAATGTAATGATAAATGTCTATTTTTAATAATAAATTGAACTACTTAACAATAAAGCAAATTCCATTGATATCCTTAAAAAAACATTTTGTTTAAAAATGAACCCGGGTTCGCAGGCCAATCTTAGGGCTGGCTTAACTCTGACCTGTCTTACAAGTAGAGGGTTAAGAAAAATTATACTGTCACCTATTATTCTGCAGGCATTCAAATTTATGAGGCACTTGGCATGTACTCTATACATACTTAAAATTGAATATAGTAGAAGCCCACAATAGCACGGTTCAAAATACCATGATTGGGAAGTAAAAGAGGGAAAGTAGGTATGACCCCTAATAAAAATATACCTTAGTTTTTTTTGTTCTTTTTCCCCTTCCTTCTTTCTTTCTTTTGAAAGTCGGGTTGAACCTGTAAAAATTCTGCGGTTCTGCAATACAGTTTTACCATGAGACCCCTAGTTGACTGTGACCACTGCATCCAAAGGATTTTGCAAAAGTAACAGAACATGGAAACAATATTGCAGAACAAAACAAACAAAACAAAAAACAAACAAAAAAACAAAAAATGTCCATCTACTAGAAAACACCTAAGGAAATACCACTATAATCATGCAATCTGAATGTCAAGTCAGAATACAAAGTCCCAGAATCGGACAATGCAAAATTAAGGCAGTGTAATTTCAATTGAAATCGATTACAGGTCATCACCAAAAAGCAACAAATTTGATAATGTATTTTATATTACTATATTTTTAATTAATGTCGGCGGTAGCGTAGCTACTGGTAGGGCCTCCCTTGCTGGACAGGTCAAAGAGGAAGAGGAGAAATAGTGGTGTTGGCAGAATGAAGTATGGAAAATGGGAAGATTCTTTTAAAGATAAAACCTAGAATCACAACTTTGTCCAACATGAACATGGACTCACTGACACTGTAAGCCTGAGTGTTGGCACAGCAATGTTAAGGCAATATCTGACACATACAATGATAATACTCACAGCAACTCTCTCATGCAAGTTTTGACCAAACACAAATCCAGTCACAGCTGGAGATGATGTAGAGGAACTCGTGGCTGCAGCAGCTGTAGTAGTGCTTGGAGTTGATATAGCACCAGTTTTACTGCCACTAAAATAAAATAAAAATAATGTGTAAAATGATATCTCATTTCTCATGCTGTAAAGCTTCTTTACTACACAATGCAATAATGTGAACTTTCTCACAAATCCAGTCTATTGGAGAACAGCCTATCCTCCAGGGATACACAGAGTTCTCCTATCACACAAGGCCCAGGAGTTAACAAGCAACTGAAATTGCAAGCGCAAGCCTGCAAAAACATTTTCTCCCAAACACTTGGTAAGTGGAGTCCTTAAGTGTGTTAGTCAACTCACATTATTTCACAAATTGTTAGTTTCTATTCATTGAAACTAGTAGTTACGAGGGTCACTCAGAAAGTTTTTAGACTTGACTGTACTGTTGACGATAGAAAGATAACAGTGCTATCAGCATGTTCGGTGGTCCTTTCTTAGTCAAGTGACATAGTTTCGACCCGGCCGCACCCCGCAACCCTTAGCAGCTACGGTTCAAACCTTGAGGGGTGAAAGTTATCTCAGTGTACAGCATGGAGCCGCAGCGAGAACATTTTCGTGCAATGATTTTGTTTGATTTTAAAAGTGGCTTAAACCAGGCGCAATCACTGGAAAGGCTTACACAAGCTTTTGGGGACCTTGCCCCTTCCCGTGCCACAGTTTTCAATTGGTTTGCGGAGTTTAAGAGTGCCAGAACCTCTCTTAAAGATGAAGAGAGAAGTGGGAGACTGCCAACAGGAGTCACTGAAGAAAACATTGATGCTGTGGAGAAGATGGTACGAGAAGACGCCCGTGTGACATATAAAGACATTGAGGCATCCCTAAGTATTGGATCGGGGAGTGTTGCAAGAATTTTGCACAGCTGTCTTAGGTTTAGCAAGGTGTCATCTCGATGGGTGCCACACAATCTCACTGAAGGTCAAAAGGTCACTGGAGTGGAATGGTGCCGTGAAATGCTTCGAAGATTCAACAATGGGAGCTCTCCCCGCATTTCTGAGATCTTTACAGGTGACGAGACTTGGATTTACCAGTTTGATCCAGAAACAAAGCGTCAGTCGTCGGTCTTGGTCTTCCCCGATGATGATCGACCTCTCAAAGTGAAAAGAGCAAGAAGTGTAGGGAAGAAAATGGTGCTCACTTTCTTTCGTTCAGGTGGTCATGTGGCAACAATACCACTTGAGCATCAAAGGACAGTCACTGCACAGTGGTACACCACAGTTGCCCTCCCACAGGTGTTCCAAAAATTGCGAGAAAAGGGCCCAAGAACTGGACTGAGAGGCATCCTGTTGCACCACGACAATGCCTCTGCCCACACCACCCATTTGATAATGGATTTTCTGAGGGAGACTCCTGTGCAGCTGTTGAAACATCCTCCTTACAGTCCGGACCTGGCACCCTGTGACTTCTTTTGGTTCCCTGCGGTGAAGGCCCGACTGCGTGGGAAGCGGTTTTCAACACCTGAAGACGCGGTTGCAGCATACCAAGAGGAACTCTGTGCACTGGATGAAAGTGACTGGCACCAGTGCTTCCAGTCGTGGTTCAGGAGGATGCAACGATGCATAGATGCTCAGGGAGAGTACTTTGAGAAAATGTAATGGTCAGATTTCAATTATAGTACTTCACGGATGTGTATCTAAAAACTTTCTGAGTGACCCTCGTATTAGTGCCTTAAGAAGCACAAAAATCTCCCTTGATTTATATTATACAAAACTACAAGTTACGTTTCCTTTATTCTTCATCATAATAAACACTTGGATTTTTGTTTACAATCAGGCTGTATTAATCTGTTTGAATTCAATTTATTTCTAAAACAATACTACTTCCACCTATAGTAGCTATGAGAGCTTTTTTTTTTTTTTTAAGGTCTGATCGGTCGCGAAATAAAAAGCACAGTGAAAATCAAAACTGTTTTATTCGGAACATTTAGGTACACCTTCTAGCTACTTCTCTACATAGTCGCTCTCCATTTGGGACATTTGTCGAAGAGTGGTCCAATTTTCAAATACCCTCTTCATAGAAGCTTGCCGCCAGCGTATTGAGAAGGTTCTTCACGATATTTTGAAGTGTTGTGAAATTCTTCGTTGGTGTGGAAGCCAGATCTTGGGTTTGTTCAGGAAGTTTGTGTGCATCCATTGTTTGGATTGTTCTTTTCACTCTGGATTATCGTAACGAATCCACGTTTCATCCCCTGTCACGATGGATTTCAAAAACTCGTTCCCGTGCCAAGTGACTTTCATCTTTTTCAGCAGCTGAAGAAAGATCTGGAAGGACAGAGCTTCCACACCAACGAAGAATTTCAAAACTCTTCAAAATATCGTGAAAACCCTTCTCAATATGCTGGCGGCAAGCTTCTATGAAGAGGGTATTTGAAAGTTGCACCACACTTAGACAAATGTCTCAATCGGAGAGCGACTATGTAGAGAAGTAGATAGAAGGTGTACCTAAATGTTCCAAATAAAACAGTTTTGATTTTCACTGTGGTTTTCATTTCGCGACCGATCAGACCTTAAAAAAAAAGCCCTTGTATATTAAAGGGACAGAATATAATAAAGGTAGTGAAATATATTTTTTAGCCCTTTCACAGCTGAACTGATAAATTTATATGTGCCTTATTCAATCCGTTTTGGGTCTATAATTTTCTAAACTCGCCTGACACTAAACTGTCTGAAAAAGCACTTGTTTACTTCAAGAAAAACCCTCAATCAAGGAAACGAAATTCAGTCCCTCTGAGTTTTATTAAAAAGGGATTTTACTGAATTTTTAGAACATACCTTTCTTCTGTAGGTCGTGATGGAGTGCCAAGAGGTACAAACTTGGGAGGTCCCAGAATACCTCTAGAACTGAACGGAGATGCACAATTACTACTGGTATTGCTACTGCCTTCAGCTGGCTTCAAATTCTGTTCTAATGCTGTCTTGTCGTTCTCCTCAGTAGAACCGATACTTCTACTTGACTCTGCATCACAAGCTTTTATTTCTTCTGGTTTACCTTCATCCTTTGCTAACTTGCTGTCCTTATTATCTTCACTCACAGGAACTACTGAAAAATCAAGCAACCCAGGTAATAATTATTACCTTCTACTTTTGACACATTTCTGTAATTCACTTGCCCACTAAATATGACAATTTCTCTTAGAACAAAAGCTTAATTTTCAGTGGAGATAGCTAGAGATATGTTGTAGGGATGTGGTGTAATGAACACATGTGCAAAAATATATCGGTTATCTCTTTTTTTTTTTAAATCCCAACTGGTCTGAAATCTCTAAACACGGAATTAACATATAAGTATATAATATTTGAATATTTAATGACATGCTTGTTATTTTGGATGCAAAAATCATTGAAAAACAGCATGAACAATACCAGCTTCCTTCTAAGATATTTCACTAAGACTTACTTCAAAAATAAAACGTGTAAGACACACAGAATAAATTTTTCACATGTCCACGTTAACATTTGTATGGCCTTAGTGGGATTGGGGTTTTGAAAATTACAGGAATGTAGACATAATTGCAGCTGAGGACTTTGTACAGACTAATGTGTATGTACCCTATGAAAACAACGAATGCCTGGCCTCCCTACTTATACATATTGGAGCATCATTTACTACTTCATTATGATTTAAATATTAACTAGAACATGCTATCAAAGAGTCTTCCCTCATCCCCAGCTTCGTTTGACTTCAAAATTGCATCCTGTACAGCCAGATAAAGTTACAAGTATTCTAATTAAGCCCAACTCATTCTCCATCAGGATGTCAAAATTTTGAAGATTATTCCTCCTGTATTTCTATATATGGATCTTCTCCCATAGATCCAAGGTGAACGAGTTAGGCCTAATTTGAAAATTACAAGACCACAGCAACAACATCTGGCAGTACAGGCTGGAAAATCAGCTTGCACAAAGCTGAGGATGATAGGAAAACTCTGTGGAAGTATGCTCATAGGAAGTGTTAAATTATAATGAAGCAGTGGTGTTTCTTCATATGTCTGTTAATCAATTTGTACACCCAAATATCTACTGTACACATGAAAATATTGTTACTTGGCTTTGCCTATTTGTCTATTACTGCTAGATGTTTTATTTACATAATTTATTTAACAGAAAATAATTAAAACATTACATTTATTAACACTGACATCGTTTTTACATAATCTCCATGCATTAAAAAATTGATAATCAAAAGCTAAAAACCCAGCTTCAAGATGCAATTCATGATTAAACGGCTCAGATTCAAGTTCCCTAGTCCAAAAAATCCCCGAATAGTGAGTTTCGTTCAAATCATTCAATGTATTCCCATTTAGCCATGGATTCAAGATCCCCTTCTATCCACCTTTTGGAAAAAAATCAGATCTCTGCATGTCGTATGTTATAAACAATGAATAAAGTAGAGCAAGATAACAAAATCTAAACGATCTACAAACTGATGTGTTATATTGCAAAAAATCTATTTCAACAATGTTATTTTTTTCTCGGATGATATGGGAACCGAGCAAGGCCACTTTCAATTAATTTCGTGCTATTTAATTCAGTAGGGTGATCATATTTTAGAAATGAAAAACCAGGACATCCAGCAGGTCATGCAGATTATTAAAAAAGCAGAACACTTACTTATCATTAAGTAATTGTTATAAATAACCTATTTAATAATTAAATTTTAATTTAAACTAATGTAGTGAAAAATTCTTAACTTTAAACTACATCATCACTGTAGTCACTATCAAAATTATTCTAAAAAATATATGGTAACCTTACAAATAGATTCCAAAAAATTTTACCTTATTTAGCCTAATCCTTGCCTAAGTCTTAGTTTAACTGAAGTTTCTTAGGCAATATCTTATTTATACTTCACTGCATCTGAGATCTGATCCAGTCTTTCTTTGACATTGATGTTGCATTCTGTATTTCCTGCAGAAGTTCTGGGTGTTTAAAGATAAAATTATAAAACCTTATGCAACCTTCTCATCTAACCATACAGGATTTGTTTGAATGAAAACAGGACATTAAGAAATTATTTTAATAATATAAAAAAATAAAAAAAGGACATTTTGCATCCCATTCAAGTTTTAGGTGGGACAATGAGACTAGTCAATCAAAAGAGGGGAATCCCATTAAAAGTGGGATGTTTGGTAACCCTAGAATATGGTCTTGTTAATAGCTGGCGGGTTTACACAGAAATACCAGTTCAAATATGATATTGTATTCTGAAAATTATTCTTCAAAACTCACTATCAATTTTCAATTACCTCTAGTAAATGGATTCCCAAGTGCTGAAGATTTCAAGGGGAATGTGCTGCTGGGTGTTGTCTGTGACGGAGACTCGCCACCTCCAACTGCAAGTTGTGATGGTCGCAACAACACTGGCCTAGGTGAAAACAATGATCCAAAAGAAGATGAAGTTCCACTGTTTAACTTCGGTGATGACAATGTCTTTGCTGCAAATGGATTGCTACCAAAGGTAGCACCTCCCAATCGAGGTGATGCTAGCACCGAAGAACCTGTAAATTAAATCAGGAGTGCACTTTGATTAATAATAGAGAAGTGGAGGATGTAAAGGAGAGTTTATCTATGGTTTCGGCAAACTAGCAAAACACAATTAAGTACAGTAGAACTCCATTAATCTGACTTCTGATGGTCCAACTCCCTGCTTAGTTCAACCATGCCGACATCGTTATAAACGTTAACAATGTGCTATCTGGATTGTTTTGTAATAATACTGAGAGTTTACGAACAGTTTATAATGTATAGGTACTGATATAGTTTATGATGTGTTAATGTCTATGTGTTTTGAAAAATATTTTCAGTGTTATTTAGAATTATGTACAATTATTAAGTATATTTACTTCATAATTTATAATAAGGTAATGTCAACAATATTTTCAATTGTGTAAAACTTTGTCTTGTATCAAGTTCTTACGTAAATTAAAAATTGTTCCTCTGATAAATTCGACCTTTTTTGTGTTTCAACCATGCTCCCCGTCCTCTTGGGGTTGGTCTAGTGGAGTTCTACTGTACATCCCTATCATCTCATTACCTAAGAAGAAGATTAGTACAATGAACACACATTGTCTCAATGTATTAGGGACTGTGCCTGGTCCTCCCTCTGTCCAAAACGAACCCTTATCTCTAGGACTCTGAAAGGCAGCGAGAGGGGTGTTGGAACTACAATTTTATATGGGTGATTCTTCAAATACGGGAAAATTTGCGTTCCGGAGTGATATTTCCCTTCAAATTCAACTTTAAAAAAAAAATTAAAATAAAAGTTTGTTTCTACTACTTCCATACTACAACTATCAGTTTGAAATGTCACTAACTTTATATTCTGATATTCCAAAATCGAATTTAATTCAATGAAATGTCATCCACATGCCCTGTCCCAAACCTCGGTTTTGTATATTCTAATGCATTTTTCCACAAAACAAAATGTTATTTCCTTTTCAACTTTTTTCCTGTCAATGAGTATGAATGGGTGAAGAATATTAACCCCTAAAAAATAAAATTAAATAAAATTGTCACCCCACCTAATGAACATAAAGAATGTCCCAATGGTTTTTGGTCATCCACATGGCTGAAAAGAATGAAATTTTTTCTGCAGAAATGAGAAATTTGTAAAACTGGCAACAGTGTTAGAAAGCCAACAGGGCAGCTTGTGGTTGAATTGTAAGGTTGAATTTTGCTTGCTTACAAACAGTTTGGGATTAACAAAGGACTTTGTATCATTTTCAAGGAAAACGTTTTTATTCCCCGTCATTAACATGGCTTCTAGAAAGTAGGCAGAAAGTGAATATTAATTAATTTTGATTACGCACTATGATAAACCTTCCAATTCAAAGTACCTGACTGAAGTTGAGCCTACAGAGGTTTAGAAATGGCTTGCTGAGACCACTTAAACTCCTTTTTTGTCATCCACATGCCTGATTTTTGTGTCATCCACATGTCTCATGAAGGGGTATGTGGATGACTCTCAAGTCATGTAGATGATAAATGTAGGATACTATTGTTTGCGGTGTCTGTGACCTGTACTTAAGATCTTAAAACTGATTAAATGAATTTCTGCTTGATTCCCCCCTCCCCCAAAACCATAAAAACACAGTCTCGTTAAAATTACATTAATTCCGGAGTATGCACACAAATTTGCAAATTTGATGCAAAATCAACTGAAGTATGCTGAGAAAAATATGAAATCACATAAAGAAAAGCAGATTGTTGCCAAAGTTAGTCATTAATGTGGCCTTCTGCCATCCACATGTACACGGATGTCATCCACATGGCTTTAAAAAAATAAAGAAATAAAAATAAATAAAAATATAAACATTTAAGCTCTGCTGGTGTCATATTATAATCAAGTAACCCCTGAAGTATTTTTGTGATTTTTTTGAAATTTTTTAAACAAAGTGAAAAATTTGGATTTTACACACTCCAAATTTTCCCGTATTTGAAGAATCACCCATATAGTTTATTTTAATTCTACATAAATTACTTCTTACGAGTAGTCTCTTCGGTAGTTTAGATCTGTAAGAATGGGTTAATTAATTAAACAGAAATGCGCACAAATTGTGCAAGTTTTTTTTAAGAGTTATAACATCTTACATCTTACAAAACTCCACTAGGTTCTTATGCCTTTGTTTGCACGTGACGACGTGATATCTCTCACAAAGTTGATCGCACAGTTCGCATACACAGTTGCTGTCAGGGTCGTGATAACTCTTAGTTTTACATATTTTATGGTGGTAACCATGCACTGCTAAGAGTTTACCAGGCGTCGAAGTTCTTGGTTGGTTCCTGTCCATGTTCTGCTCGTCATGGCCTCCGTCGTGTAGAAGCTGGGCAGATCTCTTCTCTCTTCTGTCTTTCTTGTATCAACCTCTTCCAGCTGTCCGTGGATGGTAGAGCTAACTTCATTCGTAGGTCTTCCATGAAGAAAGGCTCTTTGGCAAGTTCGTAAACTAGTCTGGATCTTGTATGCTTTGATACTCCTAAGGCAGCTTTCAGGAAGCATGATTTCACAGCTTCCAATGTTCTTAGGTCTCTAACGCTTAGTTTTTCCCATACTATGTCTATTCCATATGTGGCGATGGGGACTATTTTTGCGTCGAATAACTCCATGGCAGTTTCTAGTGAGATTCTGGATAGTGCTTTGATGTCAAACATGGCTTTCGTGCCAGCTGTTGCTCTAGACTTTATATGCGTTCTGAATGACCTGGCTGTGGTTTGTAGTGTCAGACCCAAGTATTTGAAGGCGTTTATGCTCTTGAGGGGTTCTGGTCCTAGGTAGATTTTGTCCTTCGCTGATTCTCGACCCCCATTGCGGAAAGTCATCTTTACAGTTTTGTCTGTGTTGATTTCTAGTTTGTTTTCTTTTGCCCACTTGTCCAGTTGATTGGTTGCCTTCTGAAGTTCTTCTATGGAGTGAGACCCGATAACCATGTCGTCAGCATAAATGTATATTTTCACATTCTCTGCCTCTTGTCTGATCGTACGTACAAAGTCGTGTGTGGCCACGTTGAATAACAAGGGACTTGGGGATCTCCCTGAAGTACGCCATTGGTTTGTGTTATTTTCTTGGAGGTGGTGACGCCGTCTGCGATCTGAATGTAGTTGGCTGTCAGCATGTTGTGGATGAGCGTTGTGAATTTGTTTCTTTCTCCGGATTTTAACTTTGAGAGGAGTATGATTCTGTCGAGAGTATCGAAAGCCTTCGTAAAATCTATGAAGACTGCGTGGAATTTTCCTAGGGGGACTCTTAGCGTGTTCTCTATATCATCGACTAGGTTTCTGATGGCCTGTATAGTGTTCCTTCCTTTTCGGAACCCAAATTGCTCTTCCGGGATCTTGTCTTCAACTTCCTCAGATATTCGTGTTGTGATTAATCTTGTGAGTATTTTCAATATGCCCCTTTCCAGAGCTATCCCTCTGTAAGGAGTTGGGGTCCGATTGGCTTCCCTTCCCCTTGGGTAGCATCTTGATTGTTGATATTCTCCAACTTTCTGGTATGTTGCCCTCCCGCACACATAGGTTCAAAAGTTCGGTGACTGCCTGGAGTAGGAGACCGACAGAACCTTTAAAGTGTTTGTTACAGATACTGTCCGGTCCTGGTGCTTTTTTGCTTTTCAGTGCTAGAATTGCATCATGTACTTCTTCCTCCATGAAGAGATTGTCGTCTCCCTTACCAGCTTCCATTTCGGTTGGTTCGTAGGCGGCACTGGTTTTGCTTTTGTTAAGAATGTTGCTGAAGTGTTCCTCCCAAACTGCTATATCTATTTTCCCGCTGTTCTGGACTCTCCTCGGGTTTAGTGCGACGTATGGGTTACTTTTGGACTCCTCCACCATTCTGGCTGCTTCCAGTTCTATGTATTCATTTCGTTTCTTTCTTAGCAGGTTTTTGTATTCTTTCCTGATTTCGCTGTAAACTCTCGTATCTTCTGGATTCTTGTTGGACTTTGCCTTATGCAGGGACTGGAGAGCAGTCTTTCTTTTTGCGTAGCATTCTCTATCAAACCATTGTTTTGCGCTTCTTTTGGGTTTGTATTCTAGCGCAGACTTCATTATTCTTTCCAGTACTGTGGCAGCAGATTCTATGTCGTTCTCCTTTATTCGTATCTCAAATTCGTGCCATTCCTCTGTCTTCTGGCTTGGTATGTTGTCATTTAGTTGCCATGCGGCTTTGACATCTCCAGGTTTTCCTCTCCCCTTCATGTGTGGAATATGAAAGCCGGCCACGACCGGGCAGTGTTTCTTTATAGGTGTTTCATCCGCCGAGTAGCATACTTTGTGGTTCATTAGTGTAATCATGGGTCCTTTGTAGAATAGCAGGTCAATGGTGCTGCTTCCTGAATGTGCGAAGTATGTTCGTTCGTGTGCTCTGTTGACGAGGGTGAAGCCCTCTTCTGTCATCATGTCCAGCAGCTCGTTTGTTCTGTGGCTAGCGATGTCTAACCTGCAGTTGAGGTCTCCGGCTAAGACGATGTTGCGTCCTGCGTTAATGAATCTCCATTTAGTAGAAACCGGTCGTATTGTAAGTTTCTTTGTGATGTTGTGTACATAATAAAAGAAAAAAATATATTAAAATGGGTTCAACTAATCCCCTATTCCGAGACCATGTATCATTTATATATATATAGCTTTGTTAGAACCTCATCCACACAATAACTGAACTTATTGTACACTAACAATATCTTTCATAAATATAAACTCTGTTTCAAAAGCATAAATAATTAATAAAACTGTTTACTTTCCTTTGTTATTACAACTTAACCCAAGAATTATCAGCTTTACTTTCCACAGTGCTAGGCAAATTTACAGAAACTGTTGGCTTGCAGTAAAATGTTAATAAGCAGAGTTCTTCTCTTGTTGCCTGGAATATATTAATCTTCACTATCATTTTCACTATTTCCTCATCTTCTAAGTCACCCTTCATACAAAATCTTCAAAATTTCTTCAGTATTATGGGCTAATTACTTTTAGCAAATGCCATCTTTGTGACTGAGGATATTCAACATTTCTCTGTATATTTCTCCCCATTCAATGATTTTTAATTAACTGAAAAATAGACCTTGGTACCATACAAAACAGACAAGGGTTGAAAATATCGACCTAGGCACTTCTACTATTAATGTAATGAGTTCAACTAACTTGAAAACTAACACTTCTGAGTTTGTAATACAGAAAAATATTTCAGTCATGCTTTCTGAAGAAAGGTTATATTTAATGGTCATTAATCTTTCGCCCTCCCACACTTCATAGAACTACAAACTTTGGCAGGTTTTATTGCACATTAGTTTGACTATTTAGCTAATGAATCAGTGATCAATACAGTATAAGAATATGTGGAATTTCAACCAATCAAAAGTGTCTATCGTCACACTTTTATCAATTTATTTATCGCAACTATGCACACTTCATATAAATTCAAAGGACTGAACACTGAACATCTTGGCAGCTTCTTTAATCAGAAATAATCACTGAAACCAACGACGGGTATATAAACTGCATATGAGCCAAAGGATATGAAATATCTGTGATGAAGCATTATAAATTTCATTATAACAGTAAATAAATCTTCAATATTAATAACACTAGACTGTGTAACAATAAACATTTAAAGTACAAAATAAAACAGAATACATTCTAGTGGATGTTGCAATGTAAATCAACAAACTATCATGGCATGCAATTCTAAACAATCTGGAGAGGAATATAAAGAATACATAGAAAGAACAAAAGAATGTAAGTATGTGGGATGTTAATGATTCCACTTTTTATTCAATAAATAGTCTCAATAAATATAATTTGAGATCTCAAGATAGGCCAAAATTCCAGACTTCTTGCTATATTACCTATGACAAACTTAGTTCTATTGTGTTTTAGGCCTACCTAGTTTGCCACTCCCTCCAAAAACAGGTCTGCTGGAAGCAAAGCCATGAGACGATGGAGAATAAGGAGATTTGTTTTCCTCCTTATCACTCGACTGCTCTTCTTCTGGTGCATCCACCTTCATTTTTACAGGGGACTTCTGAGATATGGATGATTCCTGGAACATATAACATCAGGCTACCATACAAGAAGTTACTATTACAGTACAGATTTTATTTATTTTTTTATTTATTATTATTTATTTATTTATTTGCCAATTTGACAAAGAATATCATAACAGCATGCAGTATAAATGTGTTATAGGTTTATCACACAGTCCCAGGTTGAATGTTGAATGTCACTAAAGCCTGACAGGATCATTGATTTTTTTTCTTTTTCAGGAACCAGATTTATGATGAATGAGTCTAGTTCAGTGGCAAATTGTCTGATGAACTGCATTTACTGGCAGTATACTAAATTTGGGAGGGTTCAGTTCTAAAATTTTAAATGTCTACCCAACAAATATGAAAAAGTGACCACTTCGCTAACTGCTGTCCCTTGATTGTCTACCAAGGGTGTGCTGAAACATGTCAAATTTGGCATGCTGATGGCCTATGCACCATATGGAGAAGCTCTCTACAGTCATTAAGGAGAGAATACAGCTGTGTTGGTCGGCAAGTCATGGCAGAATATTGTGATCAATCAATAAGTTGATTGGTGATTGGTAATAAGTTGGTGCTGTTTTTTAATTTTTTAAATGACAATTCTAAGTTATACCAAAGATAATGGTTCTTGTGATTGTGTTACAGAACAACTATTAGCCCGGAATTAATTTAGGAGCCGGTGTTTTGTCATTTGGAATCCTACTAATACCATATGGGACTTTCCTGTATGTAGTTTCAAATTTTATATATAAGCCTATTTCTTGATTTCTATGAGTGGAGAAAACTTCCGATGTTCAGGGCCGCCACAACTCGGGGTCGGGCCCAGGACCATGTACTGGTCGCAGGCCCCTCACCGACCAATCTCATTCAGTTTTCTCTTCCCGGCTAAAACCAAATATAAGGTACCAAATATAAGGTGCCAAATAGGCTCCGCCCACTCGATATTCGCATTTTGTTTCTCAGTGAACAGGGTGAACAAACTATCCTTGTATATTGTCGCCGACAGTCCCGACCATACCAAATATTAAAAATGCGAGTGTGCCCCTTGTACCAAATATTAAAACTGCGAGAGTGGCCCTTGTACCTAATATTAATAATTCGAGAGTGCCCCTTGTACCAAATATTAAAAATTCGAGAGTGGCCCTTGTACCTAATATTAATAATTCGAGAGTGCCCCTTGTACCAAATATTAAAAATTCGAGAGTACCCACAGGTTTGCCTTGTACCCAACGGTTTGTCAGCCTATTTATCCTCGAAGAATTCGCTAGATCGTGGTATAAAGGAAAGTGCTTCGCTGGGGGTGGGTTGGGGCGGGTTATGCCTCATGCGACGATGCACCTTATATTTGGTTTATCCCCTCTTCCCTTCGCTGTGAAGATTCTTTCTCATTACTCATGTAACAGAACATTTTATCAAACTATATTCCAGTTTTCCATAAAATTATATCACATTACAGGGATCCAGAGGGCCCCTTAGGGGCCCAGGAGCCCCCAAGGAAACAAGCTGCAGTTAATTAAATGTTTTTACAGTTGTTTCATGAAGAAAATTTCATTCAAGTGCTTCTAACTCCATATGGAGTTTACCAATTAGCCAGGTACTGCTCTTCTTCCTCTACAGCCATAAAAGAAAAATCCTACACTGCACTTGAGCTTAACCTCTTTAAGTGGCCTAAGTTAAGTAGGGACTAATGTAAATGTATTTCTGAACAAACCAGCTGATACAAATATGACCATTACTAACTGAATTCAGAATGGACTTTAATACTTAGCTAAATAAACAGAACGTCACTTATAAGGTTATTTCGACTCAACTTAAGTTTATCCGGTTATTTCAAATGTGACCAAACCATCTCTATTTGATATTACTGTTGCAGACTCTTCGGCCTAATATTATACAAGATAGACAATGAAAGTGACAAGAGTTCTAGGCATAGAAAACCAGTTATTTGTATACAAGTAATTCGTTTAAAGCAAACACAACAGAATTGTAAGAAGCTAGAAGCTGATAACCTCCAAGGTAGCTAATTACATAGTGAATACAAGCTTTACCTGTAAATTGCTGGATTTTCCTGGCTGTCCATCCATTGGAGAAGCGGAATCTGCAAAATGAATGCATAAACACTGTACAAATGAAAATTATACCTATAAGCACATATAACAAAGGTCCACACAAACAAAAATATTGAGTTACGTAAAAAACATTCAAAGCTCTGAACACAGCACTACCAATACCTTCAAACTGTACAACGCCAAAAGTAATCGCTAAGAGCATAAATACTCCATCAGATAATGGCTGTCATTGGTAATTACATCTTTACATTCAATTTACAATGCAAGCAACGAAAAGAAAAACAAAATCTAAATTTTACCATTCCGCATGTCCGCCATGCTATTTCCAAAGCCCAATCGTTCTTGCTTTTCGGTAGTTCTCAAGTTGGCCAAAAATGGCGCCATACACGACTTGCCTACCATTCTCGTTGCTTCGTATTACATTCTCTGGAGCAAAGAGCTATAAATATATAGATAGGACCTTTGAGCAGCCCCAACGTTGCGTTGTTCCCCATCATTTCAATGTTCTCGTCTCGAAAATTGTCACTTTGTACGTGACACGTAATTAAAGGCAATTATCTTCTATCTTTACCTTGGTTTCACCTCTCCTTTTTAGGGACATTTAAGCTACCCAAGCCGCCCGGGCTTTGCATGCCGCGACCTTTCGGGAGAGGGATTATCTATGGATCACATACATACTTTTTTGACCAGACAAGGACATGGAGGGCCTCCCCGGATGAGTGATCAGCCCAATGCCGGGACCACCTCCGAGACAACACGAACACACAGGACAAGACACACCATTCACACACACACTCCAAACAAGGAGAGGATGGGATGATGTTATCCAGGGACCACATTTGTTTTACCTAGTTAACTTGTCCCGACCAGGATTTGAACCCAGGCCCACTGCATGAAAGGAGCGAACGCATCCCCTACGACACAGCGGTGGACAAAGGCAATTATATAACTCTAAATTTAGAAAAAAAAATATGAATTTCAAACTACTTGTTGGTTATTATTGCTCATGTTAAATTAAACAAAACGTTTTTCATAATTACATCTCAAGTAACAAATAGAGATTTATTATAGACAAGAAACCAGTTTTTTTGATTGGAAAATCCATATAAAAATTTGAGTAAAAAAAATAGCAAAACGCTGAAATATTCAAGATTTCGGTTGATATGAATACTAACAGAACAGTTCATTTTGCTTAATTCCAATGTCTATTAAAAACTAGGTATAATACTTTGAAGGAGAATAAATATTAGGCCTACTATTTAAGTTTTTAGAATACCCCTTCCAAACACAGGACCACGATGCTACCACCCACGCTATGTAAGAGAGACAAAGAATTCTCCTCTTAAGACACACTTTATATAAGTTAGTTGTGGTAGTGGAATGTTGAAAACATTCACAACAGAACAACTTCGTCCCTATGTAGGCCTATGATAAAGACGTGGAAGACTGTGTCCAAAGTCTTCTGGTTTGGACATAATTATAATCTGGAGCCCAGTGATTTTTTTTTTCCAGGGTACATTCTTTGCTCTGATTACTAAAAACTACTCCACATAAAATATATACTTAATATTGATAATACATGGGTTTTCTATTTCCAATAAATAAGTTCCCTATCGTTAAAAAAATATTAAACAGAATTGATTTGTTGAAAGTAGGGATGGTCGATACCAGATTTTCTCGATACTCGATACTGATACATGTTTTTTTTTACTCGATACAGTCAACATTTCCAGTTTCAATAAATAGCTACATTAAAAATTAAAAGTTGAGAGAACTGTGTAATATCAACTAAATTAAGTGTGCATATTTAATGAGACAAAATTTAATATCAACAGTAGCCTATACTTATTTTTAAAGTCTACATTAAAACTAAAATTGGTTTTTGAAACAGTCCACTTACAAGTTTTAGTTCAAAAATTGCAATGGGGTTTGGACAGTCAGCTTGCTTGTTGGTTGTTATTGAAACGTTTGACAGGAAACTAAACAATTAAGAATCTCTTCTGTTTGGATTTTTAAAGTCGGAAAGTCTTTTCGACTAGAACAAAAGTCACAGAGTGGTTTTCTCCATTTCAAGGAAAAATAGAAGTATTTACTATATTTAGTAGACTACTAAAAGCAGAAAGAGATACCGCATTTCCTTAAATTGCAGAATTACAAAAGTATCGAGCGAGATTTCTGAAGTATTGCTTGATGCCGATACTATACAAGTATCGAGGTATCGAAAGTATCGAGGACCCATCCCTACTTGAAAGACTTTTAATTTTGCTTATTACAACTCTTAAGCTTACTTTTCCACATAATCATTTTTTGGGTAGTGTGAAACCAGTTTTTCCAAACCACTGTTGTACCATGCCATGTCCTGTTGCCATAACAACTGTTCACTTCTGATTTTACTTCATCAACAGTGTGAAAGTGCGAACCTCCAAGATGTAATTTGAGTTGGGGAAACATGTGAAAATCACTGAGAGCGAGATCTGTAGAATATTGAAGATGTGAGAAAATTTCCCACATGAATCTCCTGAGCTCCTCCTGGCCCGTCAATGAATGCAGAGAGATACTGTGTGTCTTAGAGGAATCTCAGAGCTTCCATCAAAAGGAAATGCCCTCGACTTGTCTTGTGAAATCCTTCTGCTGCATGATGCAGGATACAGCATGGTACAACAGTGGTTTTGAAAAAGTGGTGTCACACTACCAAAAATGTTTGCAAGAAATGATTGTGTGGAAAAGTAAGAAGAGTTGTAATGTGTAAAATAAAAGTTTTTCATCAAATAAATTACGTTTGTTTTTCTAACACTAGGGGAACTTATTTTTTTAGACAACCCTTGTGTGTTATTACAATATTTCCAGTTAATCTAATACAAATTTAAATTACACATTGTATAGAGTTGTACAGTAGTCCTGAAATTCTGAAAATCTGCCTATTCCGAACAGAGTTCAGAAAAAATACCAATTTTTTTAACTTAAAAACAGGCGAAATTAAAAAGATTTTCATGAAAAAACGTACATTTATTGTTATACAAAGAAGTTAAATAGAGACATACATAGAGCCTAAGCTTGATGAAAACGCCTGAAACCAAATTGGAATGAAAGCTGGTTACTTACAGCACATGTCGGGTCCATTTATACAATTCCCCGCACTTAATTTACGCCTTAAAAAGTTAATACATTGATATTATTCATGAAATCCGCCTATTCCGAATTCCTGCTAAAACGAACAGTGTCCCAATTAGCTTGGAATAGCAGGACTCTACTCTGTATTTACAAAATTGACGAGGAAGGATTTACTTGATGCTTGCCTCTCATCCTTTTCCTGTTCAAGGCTGCTGATTCTATTTATTACAATTTTACACATCATGTGGAATCACCAAAGACATTTTTAAAGCAATCCTTTTCATGATTAAAATCTTATTGTTACACATTAGGGCACATGACGGTAATTATTTAGTACTACATTCTTAATAGCAGTCACATACATCCACTGTTAGATAATATAATCATTATAATACTGAAGGAAGTCTTGAAAAATGTAATTTGTAATGGACAAACACTATATACCAGAGGTTTTCAAACTTTTTTTTTTGGTGGCTCTCAGGGGCTTCATAGAATTAAGGTGTTTTCGTAAAAATAATTTCAGCTGATTTGTTTTAATAGTACTAGTAGCAGTAAATGATTCATTTTGCCTGGCAGAGTTAAGGCCATAAAGCCTTCTCTTCAACTCTTGGTTTAATGATTTCCTCTCTAAAATAAAGTTATGAGAAGTTTGTACATAGTGACTCTGTTTCAAAGCTAGCATGCCTTTGTGACATGTTTGAAAACCTCAATTCATTAAATGTACTCCTTCAAAGTAATGACACCAACATTCTGCAACTGTCAGACAAAATTTCAGCCTTCAGAAAGAAACTACTATTGTGGAAGAAAAGGTTGAATGATAAAGATATACATTACAGTTTCCCTGCTCTGGAAATAGTTTTAGAAGACAATGACTTACAGTTGAGTGAAGAATTAAAGTCTGTGTTTGTAGGTCATTAAAGCTAACTCAGTGTTTACTTTCTGAAGTGCTTTCCAGAAGAATTGATCAACACAACTGGATTGAAGATCCTTTCAGTACAGAACTTCCTTCAGTATTTACCACTGAAAAACAACAGCAATTTATTGATATTTCTTCAGACTGCAAAGTCAAAGTTTGTTTCTTCATAACTCCTTGCGTTTTGGAGCTTGATGGAGCAGGAGTATCCTGAAGTAGGTAAAAAGGCCCTGAGAATTTTGATTCCTTTTACAACACTCTGCTTATATGAGGTAGGATCCTTAGCATTGGCATCCATCAAGACCAAATACAGACCACGACCGAACGTTGATATGAAAGTCGCAGTTTCCAATCCAGTTTGAATCCAATTCCAGTTGTGCAGAGATTTGAAGAATATTGATCAGTAAGACGTAATGAAATTAAATTTTGTTTAAAATGTTTTATGTTAATAAATATGAATAATGTATATACCGGTAAATAGCTACTCTTTTTCATTTGTTTCAAAACTTAAGTTTAATTACTCCACACTTTGAGTTGGATATCATGTTTAAAAGGAGCCACGGGTATTTATGTTAAGGTCAAGGGAGCCGTGGACCCAAAAAGTTTGAAAACCTCTGCTATATCCCTATAAAAATAAAATATGAATTCATTCAAAACATATAGAAAGAAGAGGATGCACAAGAACCGTGCCCCCTCTCTGATATATGCCATCTTAGGCTGCAGCCTAATCAGCATAGGCATTAATTCAGGCCTGCTTTCAGTGCTTTTGGGGAAACTGTAAACCTACGTAAGTGTAAAACTTGTTCAGAGTCAACTACGTAAGTGTTTTTATTGCATTAGTTACTTTTTACAAAATCAATCATAAACATTTGCACAGGTCGGCATGGATCATGACACATGCTTATTCAGAACACAAGAAAAAAAAAGAAAAAAGATTAAAATAAAATACAAAATAAACACAAACCCAATTAGCCTATCCCTCATCCTCCACCCCCACTCCCCTATTTGCCGCTTTATCAAACTTAAGCTGTCTCACCTTCATTAAAAATTTCACAATCCTTTCCTCATCCTCTTTGTTCCCCAGTAATGCCACACATGTCCGTTGCTCCCTATTTGATGTTGTAAAAGATACTGGTAGATATTTTTCCCTCCATTTTTCCAAACCTTTACAAATCACCAGAATATGGAACCAAGATTCTCCTCCCGTTTTCATCAGTGATCTAAATCATCCACCACGCAACAACTCTAAGCCAAGTGAGCTACGGTTTACTGAGTCTGATTCCTTTCTGTATGTGTAGCTCATTTCCCCACTCCAATTTTAAATGAGATTGTAATTTAAGGGAAACCATATTCATACATTGTGTATTTGTCTGTTGCCTATCAATATCCTTCAAACGGTCTTTAACTTTCCTCCATACACTTCTATTTCCCTTCCCATCCATCCTAATGTAGCCCACCCCTATTGTATCCTTAACTGTTCTTGATAAAAATATTGCTCTAATTAGAGATTTCCCAACACAAGTCGTAACCAATATTTCACCGTCCTCATCATGGTCTCTTCACCATCCTCATATGAACTCCATGGTCTCTTCACCGTCCTAATATGAACTCTATGGTCTCACTATGTGATCCAAACTCTCCCATAAAGCCACAATTTGCTGTGCCACTCCCTACCCCCCAAAAAAATAGCATCCTGACTTGATCCAGATTCCCCCTTTGTTCCCATCCTATATTTTAGCACCATACGTCATTGTCAGTCTCACTACTGCTCCAAACAGGGTTTCCAGTTCATCTACTGGCATATCTGGAATTCTGCTATGTATCTGAAGTCTCTGCTGCTTTCAGTCTTGCTTTATATTTCCTCACTCAATATGCTTCGCCCACTATCTGTTCATAGTAAGTGTCAATGCCAAAAAAGTTTTTCAGGTTGTCTAGAGATTGTTTGTGTATGCCCATGTCTCTTCCCTACTATAAACCGATCCATTCTTAAAGGTCATAGTTTGTCTTTTTGTATTAATGGTAAATGACCTTTGATGACAGTAGGTTTGAAGTCTTTCTAGTCCTAGTTGTAGACCGTTAATCGTCGTTGAAAATAACACTACGTGAACCTATATGCAATATATATATATATATTTATTTAATAACTTGTCGTATAGATTAATTGGTAGGCTGAACCCACAGGGTTTCCCTAGTAAGTGGGGCAGCTACCTCCATTAAGTGGATTTTCTTTCTTACCCATAATTGAATTTTAAAACACATTCTCACCCTCATAACCCTCCTAATGAAAATTAAATATAAAACATCAGCTATGAGGAAACATGGTTTTAGTTTTGGAGTAAGACTATATTTATAAAATTAATGTACATAGTTTTAAGAACAGAATAAGGTAATACTGTGTTATAAATAGTTGTTCATTTTATTAGTGTAGGTTTACTGTTTACTGTCAAATCAGTTATGGGAAAGGTACAAACATAGTAAATTGGGCTGAATTACAATTACCTGAGAGACATTTTACTTAATTATAATTACAAATTTCTTTTTCAAAAAGCAAAATTACAATTACTTTGCAAAATAGCAATACCTAAAAATGCCTTTTTTTGTTTGTTTGTTTGGTCCACAAGGCCAGAAACTATTGGGCCTTTTAGTAGGCCTAAAGCTGCTTGGGACGTTTATATCAAGATGGAAAAATGTAAGACGGTTTTGATTTAGGATGTTTGTATTGTGATTTATGTATCAAATAATTTTATATATGCGTTTATAGTGTACGAGTGTATGACGTATCTGACAACATGTATATGTTCAAAAAGATTAAAATAAATGAATGAATAAATGAATGAATCAATCAATCAATATTTCCAGGCATTTGAGCAACTTTTTCTTAATATTATCTCTAACCCGGATATTAGTTGTAAAAACAGTTACAATGACAATATAGCATGAGAGAATAATACTATTACTTACAAGTACTAAAATGTAACGATTTTGAGCAACGTTTTGTTAATATTATCTCTGATTTGGATACTAGTTGTAAAAACAGTTACGACGACAATATAGCATGAGAGAATAATACTATTACTTACAGGTACTAAAATGTAATGATTACAATTTTATTTTCAGAAGTAAATTACATTTTTAGAAAAGTTAACGATTACAAAGAAATGGGACTAAAAAAGGAATCATTACATATAATCCGATAACTTTTACTCACTTACTTCCCATCACTGTTTATAACTAAACATTGTCATGGGTACATATTTTTCTTGTGTTTTTGTGATTTTTACTTTCTCGCTTATACGTAGTATAGAGAAAGTATTGTGATCGTGACAAAAAATCGAAATCGAGTTAACACCGGGAAAGCATGTTTCACGATGCCTAGAAACCGAAAAACGTGTTTTTGGTTTGACGTCTGTCCGTCTGTCTGTCTGTCTGTCTGTCCGTCTGTCTGTGGACAAGCACAGCGGGTAAACGGTTCATTGTATTTACTTCATTTTTTGAATTAAGGACTTTTTCGAAAATTTGTCGAGCCGCCCAGAAATTTAGTTTTACAACTGAAATATTAAGGGGACTTTTCATGAAAACTTTTAAAAAAATATTGATTTTTGAAAAAATGGCTCTAACGATTTTAATAAAAATTTAAAATTGGAAACTCTTATCTATGACTAATAAAATGGCTATATCTGTATTTCTGCAAAAATGACTTAAGGGGTACTTTACTCGTATCCATTTTCAATTTTTCTAGATTATATCCATTACAGTAGGCGATACACGAAAACCTACCACAGTAAAGTTGTAGAGAAAATTAAAATGAACATTCTTTGTTTAACACATTTCTTTATACGTTTAATAGATATCAAGATAAAAACGAAATATGTACGGCTTAAATGCGAATTTCAGAACATACATGTCAATTAAAATATGAATGACATTTCGTTGCCCCTAGTAACAAGAAAACTATAGGCCTAATGTACACTTATTGTTGTGAAATGCAACCAGTTTAGCTCAGTCGCAATGAACACACCAAAACCAATTACAGCGAGGTGATATGGGCTAACAGGGAAGAGGTCCTGAGTTCAAATCAAACCTTGTGGCCGCCCAAATTGACTTGGGTTTTTCATAGTTTCCTCATTCGCAAAGGCAAACGCCGGGTTTGTAGGACATGCTTACTTTCCATAACTCATCGCCGCTACGTCACTGGATATTATAATAGTTTAAACTGAATATCACAAAAGAAGACATCACTAAACAATAGAATCAGATGACACGAATGAGTTGCTACTATAGACTAATGGTTCACGCAACCATACTAAACACGTGATATAACCTACATGCAGTTGCGTGCAATATAACCTAAGTAGTAGTAGTAGTAGTTGTGGCTAAATTCAATTATAAGTCGCCCCTTAAATTCCGCCCATTCGATATTCACATTTGCACGGACTGTGTGATGTATTTTGTTTCTGAGCGAAACAGAGTGACCAACTGTCCTTATTTATTGCTGCAAGTGCTTTGCACCCACTATCCTTATATACTGTCGCAAGTGCCTTGTATTCACCTCTACATATAGCTAAATAATGCATAACACTAACCACATAGTTAAGTGCGCGAAGCGGAGGCGGCAGCCGTAGCGAAGCGCCCTCGCATTTTCGAATAATGTACGATACACTGTTTGTAGGTTTCGAAAATGTGGCATATTATATCTCCCGCAAGGTTTGTCAGCCTGTCACCTCTCGTCTAGCGGTGTGACGTCATACCTCCAACGTCCAATCACGAGTTTCTTCATAATACGAGGAGAGAAGAATTCGCTAGATCGTGGTATAAAAGAAACTGCATTGGTGGGTGAGTTGGGGCCGATTTATCCCAAGGTGCGACTTATATTTGAATTTTCCCGTAGTAGTACTAGTAGTACTAATAATATGCAGTTTCACTGTCATTCATTATTATTATTATTATTATTATTATTTCACGGTAAAAGCATTAAACATGAAGATCGACTCTGATGGTTTCCGTTCTAGATACTTCTTAGTTTTATGAAAATGTAATAAATAAAATGTAATTGTACTTTAATTTACTTTTTTCTGTGCTAGCCTTTAACACGTATATGCGAGAAAGTTTGTGCAACATATTTTTGCACCATTTATTTTCTATTGTCTGTGTGATTTACTGTTTGTACACCTTTGTATGGTGTTCTTTGCTCTATTTTATATTTTGCATTCAGTAATTTTTTCATATAATTTGATATACAGCTCATTTCTTATGGAAAGTTTTCTCTGGGTCAGAAGTATTTTACACAAGCAAGTATTTTTGCACATTTACAAATTAACATAATTTAGAAACCATATTCTCTTAATAAAGTTTAAAAAAGTACTTTAATTTTCATTGACTTTAAAACTTATCTTTCTTTAAATCAAATTACATAAACAAGTAGTAAAATGCATATACAACAAAGGAATAATTAATTATATAAGTTCACATGAAATTTATACTCACTTCACACCCAGCTGTGTGAATGATACAACAAACATTGAGTTCTAGACAGTTTAAATTCCTGGAGGAATTCATGTTGCAGATAAATATGGTCACAATTATTGCAAAAGCTCACATTTAATGGTTAAGGAATCATGAACTTGAATTTTCTTCTTGAAGATAAGAAGTAGCCAGTCTTTCCAAGTCGTCGAGGCTCAGGGTGGATATCGAGCGGTAGAAGTCCTTCATGAACTCTTCTGTTATTTTTTGTGAATCACTTTCATTGTAAAACTGCCTAAGAAATTTATACATTGTATCCTTCAGAACAGTCTTTTCATTTGGTCCTGCACCAAAGTTATCTTCCTTCATATTGTGGATTTTTTACTCCAACATCTGCACACCTAAAACAGGTATGATACCAGATTATGACAGAGAAACCGTATTAGTTAACCCAATGCTATAATGGCTACAACAGGAACTATTACAACAGGATCTAATTTTGTATATAACAATCCTGATTTGACATGTATGGCTGGTCAAAATTAAGACTATGAAACACTGGTAGACGGGTCATTCCATGCAATTCCATCACAATAAAGTGTAATTTCCAACCCGACCATCTCAGATTTACATGAAATTCGGTAAGGAATTAAAATACATGAAGTTGTACACACACGCAAAATTTTTCCCCTCAGTGATTTACGATATTCATACAGCAGGGTTGCAAACATGATAAAAATTGTAAAATTTTCCCTTGCATGCTCTGCAAAAATAAATCATAACTTTACTTCCAATTGAGGTAAAACCTTCATGTTGGTCTCATTTTAAAGCTAAAGGTACATAGTTTCCATTAAAAATAGTTGCATTTCAAAATATTAATTTTTTCAATCCAAGGTCAAAAGGTGTAACCTTTGACCTTGATTATCTAAGAAACTGTATCTTTAATTTTATTGAAGAAAAGATATGTTAGGCAGTTAAATGCATTCTATCTTTGGTACAAATTTCATTTTGGGATGGCTTTGGGAACAGGAGAAAAAAAATTCCCTATAATATAAAGCCACATGGCTGACTCACTCACTCACTCACTCACTGACATTAATGTTTGCCCACTTTCAGATGAGCTAGAAACTTGAAATTTGGTACACGTATAGCGTTTAGGCTGTAAACCACATAAAAATTCCAAAAAGGTTATTTCTTTTATTTTTTAGCCCTAAAAACCCCCCGAAAAAGGGCTCGCCTCGGCTTACTGACATTAATGTTTGACCACTTCCAGATGAGCCAGAAACTTGAAATTTGGTACACTTATAGCTTTTAGGCTGTAAACCACAGGAAAATTCCAAAAGTTTATTTTTTTTTATTTTTAGCCCTAAAAACTCCCGAAAAAGGGCTCGGCTCGGCTCACTGACATTAATGTTTACCCACTTCCAGACGAGCTAGAAACTTGAAATTTGGTACACGTATAGCGTTTAGGCTGTAAACCACAGGAAAATTCCAAAAAGTTTTGTTTTAAATTTGTAGCCCTAAAAACCCCCCGAAAAGGGCTCGGGTCGGATCACTGACATTAATGTTTGCCCACTTCCAGATGAGCTAGAAACTTGAAATTTGGTATAGCTTTTAGGCTGTAAACCACAGGAAAATTCCAAAAGTTTATTTTTTTAAATTTTTAGCCCTAAAATCTCCCGAAAAAGGGCTCGGCTCGGCTCACTGACATTAATGTTTGTCCACTTCCAGATAAGTTAGAAACTTGAAATTTGGTACACATATAGCTTTCAGGCTGTAAACCACAGGAAAATTCCAAAAAGTTAACTTTTTTAATTTTTAGATATTTCACCCAATCGGTCAAGAGTTAGAGCTGCAGCCGACGCGAGGCAGAAACCCACACAAATTAAAAAAAGAAAACTTTTTGGAATTTTCCTGTGGTTTACAGCCTAAACGCTATACGTGTACCAAATTTCAAGTTTCTAGCTCATCTGGAAGTGGGTAAACATTAATGTCAGTGAGCAGAGCCGAGCCCCTTTTCGGGAGTTTTTAGGGCTAAAAATAATTAAAATATTAACTTTTTGGAATTTTCCTGTGGTTTACAGCCTAAAAGTGTATCAAATTTAAAGTCTCTGGCTTATCTGGAAGTGATCAAACATTAATGTCAGTGAGCCGAGCCCTTTTTCGGGGGGGGGGGGGGGGGTTTAGGGCTAAAAATAAAAAATAACCTTTTTGGAATTTTTATGTGGTTTACAGCCCAAACGCTATACGTGTACCAAATTTCAAGTTTCTAGCTCATCTGAAAGTGAGCAAACATTAATGTCAGTGAGTGAGTGAGTGAGTCAGCCATGTGGCTTTATATTATAGGGAATTTTTTTTCTCCTGTTTCCAAAGCCATCCCAAAATGAAATTTGTACCAAAGATAGAATGCATTTAACTGCCTAACATATCTTTTCTTCAATAAAATTAAAGATACAGTTTCTTAGATACTCAAGGTCAAAGGTTACACCTTTTGACCTTGGAATGAAAAAATTAATATTTTGAAATGCAACTATTTTTAATGGAAACTATGTACCTTTAGCTTTAAAATGAGACCAACATGAATGTTTTACCTCAATTGGAAGTAAAGTTATGATTTATTTTTGCAGAGCATGCAAGGGAAAATTTTACAATTTTTATCATGTTTGCAACCCTGCTGTATGAATATCGTAAATCACTGAGGGGTAAAATTTTGCGTGTGCTGTGATGATTTGGCATGGAATGACCCAGGTACTAAAAAGCATGCAGAGGTCCTCTATATATCAAGAAGACAGAAAGTTTAGATTAAATAAAAGTATGGATGATGATGTTTTTATGGTTCCACATATATTCTACTACTAGAATTCTATTGCATACTTTCAGTATTATACAGTCTATGAACAGAGTTCTAGCATTTATAAAACAAATGCTGTACCGGTATGTCTAATCTGACTATACCATAGATACTACAGGTAGAAGAAGTTTGTATGATTTCAGATTTTCCTCGTGAAGCGTATGAATCAAGGTTTTTCAGGTTTCAGCCAGGTTTGAACATCTATTGTCTCTGATGTTTCAGAGGCCCACGACATTATCCTAGGGATACTGAAGTGTCAAGTCATCATGCACAGGGGGTATATGTACTGATTCCGAGTAGGGTGGAATCAGCCAATCAGGAAACAGCTCTAGTTTCAATGTCTTTTTCACGACCAATTGATCTCTATCTTTAAGCTCTGTTTCAAACAGTAATTCATGCTGGATTGATGGCAAAACCACCATCTCTGTTAAAACTGTGAATAAGAACAAGATAAGAATAAGAATAAGATTTATTGTTGTTCTGTATAAAGTTGAAAAACATAGTTTAAAGCTAAATATAACATAATATAACATAACATAAATACCAGTACCATACATCATGCAAACACTCAGCACATACCCAATTTACCATACCATAACGTACAACTAGCCTATATGCACAATTGTGCAAATTTCTTCATTCATTCATAACATACATATAATACATCATATATACACTCAACTCATATCCTATTTACCATACCCCAACATACATACCATACATTATAGGCCTATATATATTTAGCACCTACCCAGTTTACCATAAAATATTAACAACTTACATCAGGGGAATTCTGAGCATGGCTTGATCCTTTTCCTGGAGCTTTTGTTTTCGTCAATGAATTCTTAGACGGTAGCCGCCGTTGGTGAGTTGGTAGCTTGACTGCCTTTCACCCTGGCGGCCCGGGTTTGATTCCCGGCCGGGTCGGGGATTTTTCAGTGGTGGAAAATTCCCTTCCTGGGCTCAGGACTGGGTGTTGTGTGTCTTTTCATTCCCATCCTGTGAGAGGTAATGGCAAATCTCCGCGGTATCACCCTTGTCTGAATCGCTTCGGACGAGTCATGGTCATCACCCCATGGTTTCGTCCTGGGTCTGGACCTGCCTTTGGGCAGAACACTCATCATCAGCCTATAATATGATTTATTCACCAAATAATTTGCCAGCTTTGCCTTGAAACACTTTTGGTCTGAGTGATTTTTCAATTCCTGAGGCAGCATGTTGAATAGTAAAGTTCCAGCTTAATTTTGATGGCTTCTTTAATTAATCTGGGAGAGAATGCAATATTTACAGAACAGCCACTATCTCTGTTAGTAGGCTACTAATGAACAGATAAAGTTCAATTTTTACTTTTCTAATTAAATGGGCTACAATGTTGGGTCTCTTAATATTCAGGTTAATCCTAGCATGTAGTTTCTGATCAATTTTAGAAAATATGTAGAAAAAGTGCTTTTATACTTTCACTTTTTTGCATTATTTTTTAATGTCATATTATGTAAAAAATTTACGAAATCACAAAGACATTTACAAATAAGTTGATCATTAGTAACAGCCCATATATTTCCCATTTTCCTTATCTAATTTTTCAATTCTATCCTCTGTTGGACTAAATGTTGACTGTCAAATATCATATGAATTCTAGCTTGTGGGCCCTCGTTACATTTGCAGAGCGGGTTAACAATTAATTTAAATCGATGTAAACATAATGTTATTAATGTAAATATGACCGTATTTTCCCATGACCTGTTACTAGGATGGTAAGTTCTGGAATATAGGCTAGCCTGGGAATTTTCTCTCAAACTCTGCATTTAGCAGTTGGGAAAAACATTTTTGTTACTGCTTCCTTCGTTGTATTGTCCACTGATCCTGCCAAAACCCAAAGTACAGCTTCCTTTTCTTGAGCTATTATGATTTCTTTTGTAATCTTGTCACATATGATGTCTAGGTTTTCTTCATCAACTTTCTTCGCAAGGTGATCTAACATTTCAATCCAGCTATCCCTCCATGTCCTCATGTATGATCCAATTCTTGTGCACCAGAGCAATTACCTTGCATCTTAAATTAATTTGTTCTGTTTGAATCATCTTTTTTTTTTAAAAAAAAAAAACATAAATCTAGTGACTTTACTGTGTTTACAGCTACACGTTTTCCATGCAAATCTTTCCATGGAATGCTAAAGCTGGAGTTTGAAGAGAAAGTAAGAAAATTCAGCATGTGATGATAGGAGCCACATCATCACGAGCAATGTGACCTACTAAATTAAGACCTGAATAGTTCATCCTGTAGGCTAATTTGTGAATGAAGTAGATGTAATGGGATTATATCTATTATAAGATTCAAAGTAGACGACTGGGTTTATGGTTATTGGATCTTCACCTTTTATTTGGGTTTACCAAGGAAATAATATAATTGGCAGGTTGTTTCCCCTAACCATTTTCACTAAGTAATTCCATTATCCACCTATGGATCTGCCGTGTCCCTGAAAAAACCAGTCAGTTTTTTCAATAAATCAGTGCGTTTAAGCACGATAACCCACTTCAATGTTCATACATTTGAGAACATATCCAGTTGGAATATTAAGCAATTGACCCCACTATTTGAATTACGAACAATGTCATTTAGTAATCAGAAAATGAAATGGGGGAAAAATTAAATCATTTATTTGTGCTTTCTTCCTCCTCTTTCCTCCCTTTCTCTCACTTCCTCTTCACCCTACATACCTACTTGAAACCTATTCCTAACCGTAAATTTTTCGCAGTGACCGATATTCTAACACAGGACCACTAGCATCTTAACCAACAGCCTTAACCTCTACACCAAGAGTGATTGCTGAGCAATGAAGTGAAGCTTTAATACATGAAATGAGAAATAGTAGTTTTGGTGCAACAGTTGTTGGGAAAAAATAGTTTTATGCCATGCACTAGGCTCCTCCCACCAACTCTCTAATGGGACCCGCCTGGGAAGGTGGGGTCTAGGGTTTTGTCACAGAAGAGATTCAATGTGAGACATAATAAACCTCACATTATTCAGTAGCCTATATTGATTCTAAACTATGTTCCTAACCTAAGGGTCAATCCATATGAAATCATCCAATGGGTGTTGCTGACATATTTTATTTTATTTTTAAGTATATATTTTCTGTTTCTATGTGTGTCTGGGAGTACAAAACAATTTTTTTCACATTTTTATCACTAACGCTTTGGCAACTAGTCGCCATTTTGCTTAGAAGGATTTGGAATTTTTGGCATTTTCAAAGGTTAGCGGTAAGTTAAATAATTATTTTATTTATGAAGATATCAACTTGAAATAAAAACCATCTTAATCTACAAGAAACATTCTACAATTCATGTTATGACCAAAAATTTGTTAGGTCTTAAGGAAATAATATAAAACTTTATTAGAAAATGCAGTTCCGATTAGAAAAAATTAACAACTTTATAAAACTTTTTTTCATAGAAGGGATGAAAACACATGTTTCATATTTTCCCCCCACAAAGATATAGTAGATCACTAGATGCTAGTAAAATTTGAGATCATTTATGTAAATCCTTTAGGTTTTATGAGTCTTCAAATATCGAGATTTTGCAGAATTGTTGATTTTCAAATTAAAATATCTCAAATGGGACTGAACAGAAAAATCTGAAATTTTCTCAAAATATTCTTCTAGTGCCTAGTAATCAACATATAAAATTTGATCACTGTGTTCTGACCAGAAGTATTTTATTTTTAATAAAGAAAATGCTAAAAAATAACAGTCAAATGAGCGAATAACAGTGTTAAAATACAATAAAAATTGTCAAAAATAATATAATTTTTTGTTGTTGCTAGTAAAATTAAATATGTCATAAAACTAACATATTAAAGAATATTATAGGAGAAAAATTCCTCCAGCACTGGGACTTGAACCCAGGACCTTTGGCTATTCGCGCCAATGTTCTACCAACTGAGCTAAGCCGGACTGCATATGACATGACTTGTCTGTCTGTGAGATAGACCATTAGGGCAATCAGTCATAGGAGAGAGGTTCCATCTGGTGCTGTGAATTGAGCTCTAGCTTAGCTCAGTTGATAGAGCATTGGCCAAACCATTGGCCAAAGGTCCTGGGTTCTAGTCCCAGTGCCGGAGGAATTTTTCTCCTATAATATTCTCATGTAATGTCCAACAGAGACAATAATCTGTGGTTCATGAATGCTTATATAATTATCTTAACATATTAAATGTTCCATGGTAGTAGTCATAGTGATCATTACTCCAGCAGAAGGAGACCATATTGCCACATTTGCTGGACTCCTCGGTAGCTCCTTTGTTCAGTAATCAGTAGCTGTGCTTGACTGAAAATATCAAAAAAGTTGCCCCTCACTTAAAAAAATATCAATTTCACCAAACCACCAGTTCTGGTCATAATGCAGTCAACAATGTCCTTTACTTCGAAAGGTCTTATTTCAAATTTGGGCAAAATGGAAATACTATGTTCACCATAAATATAACTTTTTGATGCCTTATCACCTTATGATGCTAGAAGTTTGCTAGAAGTTTGTTCCACACCTGAGCCAAAAGTTTAAAAAATCTACTCTTATACAATTCAACGGCCCTAAATAGCGTGCTTGCTCGCCCGCTTCGTGAGACATCGGGTATACTCGGCGATGTTCGTCTCTCGCAGTCTAAACTTTCATGACGACTACAAAATTAGGAAGGAAACCCGTTTCTTTATTATTTAAGGCCTAAGTGAAATGAACACAATGAACAAATATTCTAATTTTATTTTTACTTACAATTTTCATAGCTCTGAACCACAAACATTTTTAATAATCTACCAGTGTAATTTTCTTAAAAATCCTGGAGTCAATGAATAATGGCGGGCGAAGCCGGGGGCAACAGCTGTAAAATATTGATGGTTTTATCTCTTGAAATATCGCTGATAATAATAATCCAAACAAACCATTCCTTCCCTTGAAACATTATATAATTTCTGAAAATTACACTGAATTGATAAAATAAAATTCACATCATATTCATGTCAATAAACAGCTGAGAAACAATACGTATTATGTGTTCACAGGTTCTTTGGAACTGCATAATCGATTCTGATATAGTTTTCCCAGGGGCGCTTTCATGTCGTGGAATGTACTCTAAAGCAGGAATTTTAGTTGTTTCATTAATTATTAATGGCTTAGTTTATGAATGATTCGCGTGCAAGTGTAATATAATGCTTTAATAATTATTATGCTCTTAATTTTTAATTTTTAAAAGAATTATCGTGGCAAAGCCACGGGCTCCTCCTAGTGTTTATACAAGTGTATAGGAAATACCTTTAATTTCTTCAGAACAAAATTTGAACACTTCTTCTGCTGAAGGTATCGAGACAGCCCTCATTGTACCCCCTCCAATCCCATCGCAGCATTCTTTCCATTAGAAGTGGCAAAAAAATGCTATTCAGCTTCAAAGTGATTGCAAATATTCAAAAAGTTCTTTTTGTTTTTGTACTGGCTACCATCTCCATCGCTAAAATAAATAATTTTTTTAACTGAAGGGGCAACTTTTTTGATATCTTCAGTCAAGCACAGCTACTGATTACTGAACAAAGGAGCTACAGAGGAGTCTGTAGAGACTTGCCTTTTTCAAGTCAGCATATTCTGGCTTGCTCAGCAAATGTGGCAATATGGTCTCCTTCTGCTGGAGTATTGATCACTATGACTACTACCATGGAACATTTAATATGTTAGTTTTATGGCATATTTAATTTTACTAGCAACAACAAATAATTATATTATTTTTGACAATTTTTAATGTATTTTAACACTGTTATTCGCTCATTTGACAGTGTTTTTTTTTTAGCATTTTCATTATTAAAAATAAAATACTTCTGGTCAGAACACAGTGATGAAATTTTATATGTTGATTACTAGGCACTAGAAGAATATTTTGAGAAAATTTCAGATTTTTCTGTTCAGTCCCATTTGAGATATTTTAATTTGAAAATCAACAATTCTGCAAAATCTCGATATTTGAAGACTCATAAAACCTAAAGGATTTACATAAATGATCTCAAATTTTACTAGCATCTAGTGATCTACTATATCTTTGTGGGGGGAAAATATGAAACATGTGTTTTCATCCCTTCTATGAAAAAAAGTTTTATAAAGTTGTTAATTTTTTCTAATCGGAACTGCATTTTCTAATAAAGTTTTAGATTATTTCCTTAAGATCTAACAAATTTTTGGTCATAACATGAATTGTAGACTGTTTCTTGTAGATTAAGATGGTTTTTACTTCAAGTTGATATCTTCATAAATAAAATAGTTATTTAACTTACCGCGAACCTTTGAAAATGCCAAAAATTACAGATCCTTCTAAGCAAAATGGCCACTAGTTGCCGAAGCGTTAGTGATAAAAATGTGAAAAAAATTGTTTTGTACTCCCAGATACACATAGAAACAGAAAATATATACTTAAAAATAAAATAAAATAGGTCAGCAACAAATTAATTTATTATTGGATGATTTCATATGGATTGACCCCTAACAAAAGGCAGAGCTTTACTGGTGCACGGCATAAATCTATCTTTTACCGAATTGTTTTGTCACATGTCAGGTCCTGAGTAACGCTAAAGAGGCTCTGGTGATTTATTTTTGTTATGGTACAAGGGTAATTTTCTTATCACATCGTAGTAATCACCGCATGTGATTATGGGTACAACAGTGAACTGCATTGAAGGCACTGAGAAGGTTCATAGATAGGGTAAAGGTACAAGGCTACATGGCATGGGGAGGTAGGGGAAGCAGGCCAGGGGGCAAGAGTGGGTAGAGCTTCGGTGCTGCACAACTCCAAACTATCTTCCACCGATTACGTTACAATATTAGGCAAAATGGAAGAACAGGTCGCCACTTAAGCTCTGCCCACCCTGGTTAAAAATTGCTATGGCAATGGCCCACTTTTCCGCTTCAGCCCCTTGTACCAAAGTTTATTCACTAATTACTACAATCGAGGCATCCCTACCACAAAATAACCCTTGTACCACACCACATGCACCATATAAAAATAACCCTTGCATTAATTACTACAATAAGAGGCATCCCCTTGAACCAAAATGGCTCTCTAAACTTAAATAGATGAATTCTCGGGAAAAACCAAATATCGGGTGCCAAATAGGCTCCTCCCATACTCGCTATCGGGACCCGCCCGGGAAGGAGGGGTTTAGGGCGGGGACTAACTAAATGAAACAGTGGGAGACATCTAGTAGGTAATGGTGGAATTAGTAGTAGCGGCGCAGAGACATCTGGCGGAAATAGCAGAAACACAAGAAAATTATTTTTTTTATTTTCTCCTTTTATCTCTTTTCTCCCTATTACCTCCTTTCTCTCCTTCACCCTACCTACCTATTTGGGACCTATTCCTATCCTAGTAATTTTCGCACCTACGGGGATTCGATCCGGGGACCGCCAGCGTTCTAGTCCATCGCCTTAACCACTACACCACGAGGCTCGTTGCAATAAAAATCGAGAAAACTTCTAGCCTTTGTACTACAGAGACGTGTAATACATGACGCTAAAGAGGCTCTGGTGAACATATATCCTAATGGTGCCTTGGTAATTCGTAAATATAATTTGTAAATACTTAGGTGGGTATATTTGGTACAAGGGGCATCTCGTATTTTGAATATTTGGTACAAGGGGCACTCTCGCAGGGGTAGTGTTGAGTGTCGAGTGAAGGCGGGGACACGGTCGGGAGAACGTTCGGGAACGGTCGGAAGAAGATCGGTGCGAGAGCCGAGCGAGAGGTCGCCGGCCGACAGCTGCTGTCGCCATGGCAACGGAATGCGGGATGGGCGGAGCCTATTTAGCACCCGATATTTGGTTTATGCCGAATTCTCGCTTCACAACTCATGGATCACTCAATGGCATAGTGGATAAGGCGAATGACTATGACGCCAGCAGTCATTGATGTTCAAATCCCAATAGGTCGAAAGTTTATAGGACAGGAACAGGTCCCAAATAGATAGGTAGGATGAAGGATAGAGGAGAAGAATGAAGGATAGAGGAGAAGGATGAAGGATAGAGGAGAAAGAGGAAGGGAAGAGCAGAAAGGGGGGACAATTTCAAATTTTCAATGATGCTAGTAGTTCCATCGTTGCGACCTAGATGTCTCTCATTGTTACTACTTGATGAAACTTTGGATCACTATTAGGCCTTTGTTTAATAATTAAAATTTTATCAGTGAGTTGAGTGGGCGGAGAGGCTTAAGTGGGACCTGTTCTTCAGTTTTCCCCAATATTACGAACCTATCCAATATATTTACTAATCATTTCTTTCCACGTAATCAGCCCAGTCAGAGTTTTGTAAAATTGGTATACCGTAAAATTCTAAGGTTTTGGACTCAGGAGGTACAATCCAAGAATTTTACGTTATTTTCACTCGGCTAACATAATCATCAAAACTATGTCAAAAATTGAAGTCGTTAAAAAAAGTGACGAAATAGCGTATTTAGGCTAGATGTCCAGTTTGTTACTACCGGTAGTCAACTTAGTTTGGCAAAAGATAGATTTATGCTGCACCCCAGCCAAGCTCTGCCGTTTTGTTAGGTTAGGAACGTTTATGTTAGTTTAGGAGCAATATACTGAATAGCACGAGGTTTATTATGTCTCACATTGAATTTCTTCTGTGACGAAACCCTAAACCCCACCTTCCCAGGCGGCCTCATTAGAGAGGAGCCTAGGGTGCAGCATAAAACTATTTTTCCCCTTAGTTTTTATGTCCTATATGATTGTATTATAGTCAATTTGACGGAAATGTTATGTCTATACAGAAATTTACGGCATTTCAATGTTATCTATCATCACACGACAGACACTCGCTGCTATTTTTTACTTGTCATAACCTTACTCTTAAATCGCACAAGGTATCTAGCGACTTGGAGAAATAGGATCGAAATTATTTGCCTTACATTTTTATACTAACCTGACTTCGCAGCAATACCACAAAATTGCTTCCACACTATAAAGATCAGCTGACTAAAGAGAATTTAGGCATAACGTCTGATCATAACACAGTTGCTATTTTACCAGTTCACACTGCGCCCCATTACAGTCTTCTGTTTCTGGTTCCACTGGTCACATGAACGCACCACCATAGTCAAAACACAATCCGGAAACGAAATCTCAAAAATGTTTTATTCGCCGCCAAATTCGAATCCATTAAATTCACAAACCCAGCTTTCACAGCTCAAAACTTGGATTATACCAGGTCTTGGAACTCACCAACTTTCTCCACTTTCAGCATTAAATTTCATATTTCTCGCATCTGGTTCTCTTAACCCTAAGAAAATTCTGTTACTTTCTTGCCTCGGATTCCAGTTCCAGTACCTTAAGATTACTATTTTCTTGCACCTTATTCCATCCCTAGGAACTCTTACAAAAGTTTCTCTATCCTAAGAAAAACTGCATTTTCTTGCACCTTATTCCATCCCTAGGAACTCTTGCACAAGTTTCTCTATCCTAAGAAAAACTGCATTTTCTCGCCTCTGATTCCATCTCTTGGAACAGTCCCCCCTCTCTCTCTGAAACTTGAAGTAGTCCTGTTTTGCCAAACTTAATGTGATAGCCACAGTTATGACAAGTTCCGCTTCTGCTGTAAGAGAAACCGTGGATAACTGCTTAGAACCCAACAACATGAATAGACACTGATATCCAACTAAGCCTGCCTGGCTCCACATTAATTAGATAGCTCAAGATCAACCGAGCGAACTGCACTTCCAACTAATTCCCACACACTAGACTACAAACAAAAACAAATATATATATATATATAGATAGACTAGACTAGACTACAAACAAAAACAAAACAAAACAAAACATATATATATATATATTTGTTCCTCACTTGGACCATTTTTCTACGAACCATCCCCATATCATCTAGCCCTCACTTCAATCAGTTCACAGTCTGGTTCCTGAATGGTCAGTTCCTAACAATCCTCCTCTCCAATCCAGACACCCCTAGCTGTCCCATTTCTATAGAAAGATCATCATCCAGTCTCAGCACTTCATTCTCCTTGACAATGGCGTGACCATTTATTTATTTATCCAAACCACCACCTTGTTACAAGCCTGGGAAAATATTCCATGTCTAGTCCTGAGAATTCACACTTCCAGTCTGGAATATGAAAATATCAAGACAGTTATTCACTACCCTTATCGATATCAACAGTTAACACTTTGTACAAAGAGGTTTTTCTATGCAATATTGCAACTAAATACAACCTATTTGATTTCAACAAAAGGCTAGTGGAGCTCAAGAATGGCAAGAATTCCTATGCAGAGCTGCAATTTAATATTTTAAAGTAAAGAATGAAGAAATACTTGCAAGACAGAAATAAAATTATTAAAATGCCAGATAAGTCTAGCAATAGCCTGTAGGTAATCCTATATATAAGAAGAAAGCAATATTTATTTCAAGAACCTCAATCTGAGGCTTTCACAGCAGGAATGTTACTGTTAGATATCTTCTGGGCTGTAGGGTGCATTCAAGGCTTTAACAGATGGGACCAAAGTATAGGATTTGAGGATACTATTAGCTAGGAAATCACATTAACACATTAACAGTCTCATCAAAGAAGCAATAGAAATTTTAAAGCTGCAGACAATTTCAACAGAAAGGAAGAGGCCAAAGACATGGATCCCAGTGTTAATGACTCAGAGAAGACATATTAAGTGAGATGCTTCCATCGGCACAGCAAACACAACAGCCAAACCGTGCTCCAATATAAAATAAATCCATAGAAAGAATGAATGGTGCTCTAACAAGTCTTTGATAAACAAGTACTGTTGGTATATGTTCCATTTTCAGACTTGGAAGAGTACAAGCAATCACTGAAGAATTCCCCACAGCTGGAAAAGAAAACACCTCACAAAACATGCACCCTTGAACATAGCCCACACTCCACATGATATCTAAGATTTGTATTTGAAGAACAATTATTAGTTTCTTTAAATGCAGATTAAATCCAGATGAAATTTGTGTATTACATTTGACTCACAAATTAATGTGGTTAACTTGGTCATTTTCAGAGGAAAATATCTATGAAGAAGCCCAGCTTTTCTCATAATCCATGATGAAACATGTTGACTGTACAAGCTTCTAAGTTGACGCATCCTAACAGCACAAAATGGAGGGGGGGGGAGGAATCTGATGTGGTGCATTCGACTTTCTCTACCTTCAGCATACAAAATACTTCTTCAAAATTTGACATCGAGTAATAGGATGTATTTCAGGGAGTACATGTTCTGTTGGATTAGCATCATGCAAAGGCAAGAAATAAATCTGATTTTGTACAAATAATGGCTGCTTCCGAGAATATTTACACAAAAATATTCTAAATAAAATTATTAGCTTTAAGTATAATCATCTTGTACAAAATTTACACAAAATTGTTAGAGTTGTTCTTGAGACAATTGCAAAAATGAAACTTTCTTCACGTAAAGAGATAGTATAAGCAAGAGAAAGTCGCGGATCTTCTTAACACATCCTCAGACAATCCCAAACATAAAACTGTTTTCCACAATGTTAGGTTCTTTTACAGGTATGTAAAAGAACTTCTGTGGACAAAATTCTGGAACGACGACGGCCATCACGCCTAGTTAAATAACCATACAACCAACCACTATATTGGTGCAAACTACACAGGACTTCATATATTCTGTTATGTTGGGTAGTTCCAAATCGGAGTTCTGAAATGCATTTGATGTTAGCTAGGCAGCTCCTGTAATCAGTCTTGGTGCATGACTTAGAACTTTTCTAAGGGGACTAGATGACATGCATGAGTCTACTCTATATGAGAGTAGAGACCATATGATATTGAGGTGCAGAATTTGTTTGCTCTTTAATGGTAAAGCACCAACCAACAAGCGGTGTCGGTCTTCGTTGTGGCAGCAATTGAAAAGTAGACCCTATCCATCAATATAGAGCACGGTGTTTACATTTGCTATATCGTTAGATCACTCACTCTATTTGACATGATATAAAAGGAAAATGCAAAACTTGGAGACTAGGCGCATGAAGCGAGCGGAAATTGATATGGACTTTTATTCAACTGACGCCATGCTGAATTGATCCTGGGAAGGACCAAACAACGAGATTAGAAGCATCCTCAACACCCTCCACGGCTTTCACCATAAGCTGCGCATTAGACCAGGCTTCTAGGAGCTCTCAGAGCAGTGCACTAGTTCTTTATGGAAAGAATGGCGAACGTTACCACTTGACAAGTGCAACAAACAAACACAATCTTTATAGGAATTCAGCAAACAATAATACACATTTTTGTGCTCTCATTTATTTATAAAAGGAAAATCACTTGTTTAATGCCAAGAAAAGTTCAGTGTCACAATTATTTTAATAACAGAAATTGCATTTCACATTTTCATGTCCTTATTAACTTGTGGTTGTATCAAATTTATTAATACGCCATATTCAGATCATATCCTGACGAAAAGATTAAATTGTTAAATTCTTCTAAACATAAATGTAATTCCTTCAAATGTATTTTAGCAAGCTCTCATAATCTGTCTACATTGATATTAACAGTGAATAATGCATTGTTGTTCATCCATCTTGTCAGTAAATGCAAGACGAAAACTCGTGCAATATTTGTTTTGAGTGGACATGGTTCTGAGAGCAATATCGGGAGTTTTACTCTCAGCTACTCTCAGGATTGGACTAGCACTCTCAACCTGAGATTACTCTCGAGAGTTTGTCACACTCTCAGCTCTCATGTGAACACTAAGCTTAAGTATCCATGCAAGTGAGTTTGTTCATTCTGGGGCCAACATATCTAATTTAATTTAGTGTAATGAAAGTATGATTAATACACATTTTTAAGTCCTATTTTCATGGTTTGCTTTTACAAAATTATTCTGTATAACATATATATATACACACATGTAAATAAATATATTTATATATATATATATTTTTTTTTAATTCATCCTTAGTTATATTCCTTTGAACACTGAGATTATATCAGTTCAGGTTCTGTTTGTACACCAATAGGCCATGCAGATATCGATGTGCAACTGTTTTTTTTATATTAAGTATCAGTATGGTACTTTCTAAGATTACATGTGAGTGGGAAAAATGTCTGTCCATTTGTCCATCCATATGTCTATAAGCACGATATCTCAAATATGCTTTATCAGATTTTCATGAAGCTTAATATACACATTTTTGGATCAAATCAGTTGACCGGTGCCTGAGTAACGGCCAAGTAATGATTAAATGCTTTTTAAATAGGAAATCATCTCTACAAAAAGGTGCATGGCTAACTCATTCACTGACGTAATTGTTTGCCCACTTCCAGATGAGCCAGAAACTAGAAATTTGGCATAACTATAGCTTATAGCCTGTAACTGACGGATCTATTCCAAAAAGTTCCGATTTTTTATTTTTTATCCCTGAAAAACATTCAAAATGGCAGATGCAACTGTCAGTACCAACCTTCTTTAGAAGCTTATAATAGCTAAATGGTAAGTCGTAACAAAAAACCGATTGCACCAGCAGTAACGGATTTTGAGATCTCTACTTTTTATCATATCTCCAATGGTTATACTTTAGATTGAGTTAGATCTTTTTTGTTTTAAGTACATTTTTTTAATATTTTCCTCACATTATGTAGTTGTTGACACACTTATAGAACTGTAAAATTTGGCAGGAATATAGGCACATACAACAGCCATAATATAAGTGTGCCCCATAAGTATGGAAAAACTGGCTGGATAGCCGTGATGTCACTCACATCTACAACAGTCTAGATCAGAGTTTTCCAAGCATTTTCAATTTGTGGCACACAAAAGGTATAACTTTAATTCACATGGCACACTCACTGATATTTCATGTTATTTTCAATTAAAAGTAACACTCTTATTATTTGTAAGTTTATGATGTACCTGTAATTGCAATTTAATGTGATAAAATTATTACAATGTAATATAAGGAATATTTTTATATGGGTAACATATGTTACAATTTGTCAAAAATAATGTTATATTAATGAATTAATGATACAAATTTTCAGTAACAACACTACTCAGCATGATTTTTGCAGCAAAGCATTTAATAAGTGAATTTAACTAAATAAGATCTCCTGATTTCAGAAATGTCACTATTTTTTTATTTTTTTTTTATCGCGTATAGTTTTTGTGTTTGCTGTCTGAAAATGTTTCATGGCGGATGCAACTTTAAGGTCTGTATAAACCTTCTTGGGGGCTTATAGTAGCTAAACAGTAAGTCATACCAAAAAACCGATTGCAACATGGATTTTGAGATTTGCAAGTTTGGTCCTATGAATTTTTGTCGTATCTCCATTGGTTATCCCTTAGATTGAGTTAGGTTTTTTTTTTTTTTTTTTTTTTTTTTTTTAAGTAAATTTTGTACATTTTCCTCACATTATGTAAACCTGATGCACATAGGACAGATAGAATTATTAAATTTGGCAGGAACATTGGCACATTAACAGCCATAAGTGTGCAAAATTTGATGTTTCTAGCTGTCCCATAAGTATAGAAAAACTTGCTTGATAGCCATGATGTCATTCACATCTACGAATCTAATCTTCCATTTGTTAACATTGATGTTTATTCACTTCCAGATGAGCTAGAAACTTGAAATTTGGCAAACTTACAGTTTTTAGCCTATAACCACTGGCAAAATTTCAAAAAGTTCAAATCTTTAATTTTTCCCCCTCCAAAATACACTTTGAATTTTTTCAATAAATATTTGTATGGCTTCAGATGTTTTGACAAAAATGAAGGAATAGGCCTATTGCTGACGTGAGGAATTAGCTGTAAATCTGTTCTGTTAATATTTTAGTTATCCCACATATTCCTTCATATACGATTATCAAACTTTCTCAAGAAACCATGAAGTAACGCTCAATAGATTGTTCAATATGGCCCATTAAGTCTATCTAATCTATCTATCTATCAGTTTACCTGATTTTATTATTGATGTGTTTATGGTGTCTGTTAATTTTAACTCATATTAATTTTAATGAACACGGTGCAGAATGAAATAGCAGGGATGAGTCATGGTAAGTAAATATCCAATTCGGCATTTGCCTTTACAACTGGGAAAATCCAAATCAAATTGGCCGGCCACAGGGTTTGAACCCGGGACCTCCCGAATGAGAGTCCAAGGCATTACCATCTCAGTCACCTCAGTTGCGCAGTATTTTGTTCCCTGTGTCTATACTTAAATCAATTAAACTGTCATAAAATAAAATTCAGAATATGCTGGGCAACAAGCATACTAACAAGAGAACTGTATGGACTGTTTCATAAAGTATAATAATTGATTGTTTCTCATACTGCGATTTAAAGATTACGATTTACATTCTGTGACAGATGGAATAATGCAATTGTCACTATTGAGAAACAGCCTTGACAATTAACAAGTAGTTGCCTGCCAAGTATGGCAAATTTGTAAGTTTAAAAATACAGACAATTGCCTATCAAAATGACATATTGTCAGGTTCATGAATTAGGGCTTAGATTGGTATGAGTTCCCATGATAACTCATTCTGATGAAGAAAAATATCCCTTAAAAATCCGAGTTGACTTTTTACACTTACTTCACTTTATTTACATCATTTGTGGTCGGATCCTTCAAATATATCCTTCCAAAAATCTAGTAGCAGGAGTAAAAGAAAATTGTAATTAGGCCTATTCAAATATTTTCTTTTAATGAAATCATTAGTTGCGATATGCATTATTTGGTGCATATTATTATATTTGTGCATGTGTTACTTTTCTTTTCATATCCTTTATACTCAGTAATATAAAATCACTGTTCATATAAAATGGCCTAAGAGTAGTAGGCCTACTTGTTCTGGTGCCAATTTCTTCTTAATAACTGAGAATGTTTTCTGTTTAAGTCATGACACAGCTTCCAGGACAGTTAAACTGTTCACACTTTCACTTGTGCTTTATTTCCATACGTGTAAGCATGCAATTCAAATACCAAAATTCTTAAAACAGAATCATGATATATTAGCCTGACTGTCTTCCACTGTAGCCACCGACAACATTCTTGAAAAATGTGAGTTTGGATCAGACAGGAGATTGCTTGGAGTGTCTAGCTCCAGTATCTGCAAATTTAAAACAGAATCATTATAATATTTTGACGAAAATATGTAAAATATGATAGAAAATTTATAATTTTTTGTTCGACCATACTATAATATGCTTATTACATGTGATGTAACCATACATAATGATATCCACAACGATACAGATAACCATAACAACATCGGTGTGGTATCGGTTAATTATTATCGAACATGGAATGATCTTAAGACCTTGAGAGTAGCAGCTGAAAACTGCATAATAAATAAAAATAAAATCATTTCTGTTTGTGTTAATTTTAATATAATACTAAAATGAATTCATTTTGTGTTGTCAAAATTCATTGGTTTCAAGAAAACAAGCAAAAGGAAGCTTGAATTTGACCGACACCATAAGCTGCCATCTATCGTAAAAAACAAGAACTATGACAACCAGCAGCCAGCCGATGCAAAGGACAGTACAGGTGTTTGTTTGAGTGAATCTAAAATCTCAAAATTTAAACATTTAGACTAATTGAGGAGCGTTTTTCCAAAAGCCGATAACTGCAGGTTTTGACAAAATTGAGATACATATTGTTTCATATAGTTTAAATAGCTGCCTTTCCAATGGTTATACTGGTTCTTTAATACTCCGATATCCATTCCACTCAGAAATGGTAGAAAAAAAAAGTAGTTTTTGCAAAATCTGATATCTACGGTTAAGGTGTTCTAACAAAATCTGATATCTGTTGCGAATAAAAGATAGGCAAACTTTTTCATGTGGCAACACTGACCATTACATTAATTGTTGGTACCTGCTCATAGTTACATGCCACCTATTCGGGTATTTGGGAGAATAGAGAAGATTACAGGATTAAAGAAGACATTATTTCTCCTCAACAGTACTGCGACATAATGAAGAAACATATAAAGGTATAAATGCTTGGTCAAGCTTGGAAAATACGGGATTTAAGAAGGCTTCAAGTCTGGCATTGAGATCCAAATTATCATTTCAGATTTTGGCAGCAAACGTTCTTACACTACAAAGGGAAATGTTAAAGGGAAAAGTAAATTCCTTTCCATCTACTTATTTTGAATCAGACATTGAATATGAGATGCTAAAAAAAAGGTGTCAAAGACTTAAAAGTGTTTGCAGAAACAAAATGAATTTCCCAAAGTCAACCATGTATCAGAAAAAAAAGGATGTTGAAAAACTAATGCAGTACTTTTCAGTCCCTGATGATGCCAAAGCATTAAGAGAAATAAGGATATACACAACCATGTAACTAGACAAAGAGGGAATTCCCATCACGTTGTTTTTAACAAGAAATCTGTTAATAAAGACCCATATGTAGCAGGTGAATTTTTTTATAATAAACTACCCAGCAACCTTAAAGAAATTAGCACTAATAAGGGATTCAAATTACAACTAAAAAAATATCTAATTCAAAAATGTATTTATAACTTAAATGATTTCTGAAAAAACTGTTTCATTGGTACACTGCAAATCCACAAGTTATCTATAGTTATGTCTAATACCTTGTAATTAAGGTCGAAAGACAATAAAGATTATTATTATTATTATTATTTAATGCAGATGTGATGGCTGCTGCAACAAATAAATGAATGAACACTTGTAGTATGTAATAACAGATTTATACTTAAAACTGTTTTGAAATCAATATTCAGATTTATTCTAGGTCCTACATCAACAATCACTCATTTTTAAGTACCACTGCATTTTTTAAGGTGACCACAGAGTTTCTTAAATGTTTCTATTTAATAGTATTTCTGTTCTGAAGTAGTCTTTTTGCGCTGTTATGTGTATTCACATTGAATGTTAATATTTCTAGAGGAATAATGTTTGTACGTCTTCAGAAAAACTACAGGATAAGAGCCACATACCTATATAGAGTAACATATACATTTTGTAATTGCATGAAAATGTGCCCAGATACATAATACTTGTAACAAATGCAAAATATTCTCTTTATTAATATACAATTAAAAGTTTAATCTTCAGATACAGTATACTGTCCTGTGCAGATACTGGATTTTGTGATAACATTGAACATTTTGAGCTGAAATAAGCAATGTTACATTATTTTTCTCTAAACGAAGGTATTGGTGTCATAAAGGTGTTAGCAGGTACATTTTTATAACAAAAAAAAAAAAATTCTTAAATGTTTCAAGTGTATGCAAAAAAAATTGAATATCTCAAAATTATACATTATGTAGATGTCGGCATTTGAAAAAAAAAACGCTCTTCAATTATGGTTGAACAAAAACAGTCGTATGCAACTTGCCTGTAATAATAATTAAGATAACTGATAACATACTCGTGTTTTAATAAATTCCATAATAGGCTTGCTGCATAATGTACTATTATTTAATAGGTTTGTAGCGCAGCACCTCAACCACTACGCTACAGCGTACCCCATATGCCAATGTATATAATATTTTTCAAATCTGAATCATTACATAAGTTACATATTTTCATTTCTCCACACAGAACATTTGAAAACATGGTGGCAATAATGGATTCAGGGCAATACAATGTTATAATGAATTTTAAAGAATTATTGTAAGCTACTCACCTGACCTTCCCCCATGACTAGAATTCTGTCACAGCTGGTGATAGTGGACAACCTATGAGCAATAATGAGGACAGTGCAATATTTGAACTGCTTCTCGATGGTATTCTGTACAGCTATCTCTGTTTCAGGGTCTACAGCTGCTGTTGCTTCATCTAGTACTAGAATCTGTAATACACAACAGGATTATAAACTATAATCAGTATCAATATAACTATTAGATGGAAATTTACAGTGAAGTGTTGAAATCTGTAGCAAGATTAAGATCGGAAATATACACACTAAACTTCACTAAAAAGGTATATTTACCCAGGATGATCATTTCAACGGGTCTTCCCGCCATCATCAGCTGATTCCGACTGGCCCTCTGGCGGCGGATGAATGAACTTGTCGATCAAGGTTCCTTGTATGCCAACTGAAGTGTCAAAGTTTAGGAGATTTTCTCGGTTCTTTTTAATGAATATTAAAAAGAATGAATATGAATATTAAAAAGAACCGAGAAAATCTCCTAAACTTTGACACTTCAGTTGGCATACAAGGAACCTTGATCGACAAGTTCATTCATCCGCCGCCAGAGGGCCAGTCGGAATCAGCTGATGATGGCGGGAAGACCCGTTGAAATGATCATCCTGGGTAAATATACCTTTTTAGTGAAGTTTAGTGTGTATATTTCCGATCTTAATCTTGCTACAGATATAATCAGTATCTTCAACATTTTCTGGCACTGTTCCTCTCTCTTTCAAGAAGGAAATTGGTTCAGATTCTACGTACAGTAGACCGTCAATAACCCAAACATCAGTCATCTGAACTGTCAATTATCCAAACGACCTCCTTCTTTTATATATTTTTTATTTTTTTATTTTTACATTTTCTGGATTCTTGTGAAGACAAAGGATGATTTTACATTTATATTGTTACGGAGAAGCTATCAATGTATGGCAGATCAAACAGCTGACGGTCAGGACAAGTTCTTAATACTATATCATTCAACATGTCTTGGAGTTTGGCATAATGTTTACAATAATGTAGGAATTATTGTTGTTAATGCTGGAACAGGCTGGAGAAAGGTATCTGTGTAGTGAATGATGGATAGCAGTGGGGGTAGCAACTTGTTCTAGTGGATGGATTGTAAATTACTATACGGTATTATAAACACTCAGCAAACTGTTGATAAATTTCATGTTATTTTTCTCCTACGAGGGATTTGTATGTTGTGTATAAAATATTACCACCTATTCCCTCGTATAAAATCTTTTTGTTAAAAAATCAGCTCATAGCTTTGTCAAAATTAAAATTTATATTTGTCAATATTATAAAACATAGTTAAAATTTATGTCTGTCAATTTTGTAAAATAATTTTCGTGTATCACCACACATCACATCTGGCTCTACAGCCCTGTTTGGGCCCTGGCCGCTGCCAAGACTGTTCTCCATTCATCCCTGTTCAACGCTTTCCTTCTCCACACTCTTATCCCAATCTTCTTAAGGTCTTCCTCTATTCCATCCAACCATCTCAATTTTGGTCTGCCGATTCTTCTACTTCCGTCTGGCTTGCAGAAAGTTAGTCGTTTAGTAGGATTGTCCTCTGCCATCCTTGCAATGTGGCCCAGCCATTGCAATCTTGCCAATTTGATATATTTAACAATATCCATATCTGCGAATAATAGGTATAGTTCACTATTGTACCTTATTCTCCAGGTCCCATTCTCATTAATAGGTCCAAATATTTTCCTGAGGACTTTCCTTTCAAATATTCTAAGACAGTCTTCATTATTTTTTGAGAGTGTCCAGCACTCACTGCCGTAGGTTAAAACCGACCTCAAGAGAGTTTTATACAGAGACAGTTTTGTTCTCAGGGTGAAGTATTGCGATTTCAACAAGTTTTTTATAGTATAATATACTCTGTTCGCCTTAAAGATTCTATTTCTGATCTCTTTGTCTATGTTATTTTGTTTCGTTATGAGAGTGCCAAGATATTTAAATTCTTGTACAATTTCAAATTTGTAGCTCCCAATTTCTATTGTATCTGCGTTTATTGGTCTATTGGTTACCTGCATGAATTTTGTTTTCTTTTCATTTATTTTCAAACCAAATTTTTCAGCCTCAGCAGAAAGTGATGTAAAAGCTTCCTTAACAGAGTTCACCGTTCGACCCACGATGTCAATGTCATCTGCGTATGCAAGTATCTGTACTGATTTATTGTATATTGTACCTTTGGTATTCAAGTCGGCATTCCTAATTACTTTCTCTAGGACAATATTAAATAGTATGCAAGACAGTCCGTCCCCCTGCTTTAAGCCTCTTACATTGTATACATATACATTACATATACATACATTACATTGTAATGTATTAACCAACAGTGTAAGATCACCTGCTGAAAGAAAAGGACCTGAAGATGGCTGAATAGCCGAAATATATTGTCCAATACACGAAAATTATTTTACAAAATTGACAGACATAAATTTTAACTATGTTTTATAATATTGACAAATATAAATTTTAATTTTGACAAAGCTATGAGCTGATTTTTTAACAAAAAGATTTTATACGAGGGAATAGGTGGTAATATTTTATACACAACTCAGCAAACTGACCATTTCACATAAGTTGTTGGTGTAATTTTCAAAGCGAAATGATAGTCTGTTGTTTGAGGAAGTGACAAGTTGAGCGTAGTAGCTGAGTTTAGTTTAGGAAAGACTTCGTTTATTTTCCATAACACTGCTAAGTCAGCCAATATAAAAATAATTTAAACTGAATATCAGTCAAGAAGATATCACCAAACAATAGAAATAGACAAAGAAGAACGAATTAATACAAGAGCCTATTAGTAAACCAAAACATACAAATCAAATGATATGACATACGCAGTTACAGTATAAAAAGTAACTTAAGTAACAACAATAATAATATAACAACAACAATCATAGTAATAATCTAACTAATAAAAAGATAGTATGTTTAAATATAGATTACTATATTTTCTGAACAAATATGAATTTGTTAAAAATTAAAAGTATTCAGATATTGTGCTAATATTGTGCTACATAGATCCATAAAAATATCTCACTTAAAATAGCAATACTTAAAGCATGTCTAAGTCATATATTATATTGACTTTGTTTAATTTGCTCCCTCTTTTATGATTTATTTTTTGACCTAGGAAATCTAATCTATTAAATAGGAGCAATTATTTATTCAATTAATATGTGTGATGCTATAAGGAGATCCAAAATATCCCTAAATCTATTTAAACTACAGGTTATATATTTATGTTTGAATGGTACATTCTAGCTTCTTTCGTCAACCTAAAAACCTCAGAATACAAATCTTAACATGTATGAGAGTGAGAAAGTTTGTGCAACATATTTTGCACCATTTATTTAAACGATACTCTTGTAATGCACAGGAGATTTAATTTAATATAAGGAAAGTTATGGATGGCAGAAGTACCTTTGTGTTTCTAAGCAAAGCCCTGGCTAGACATAACAGCTGACGCTCTCCTACAGAAAATGAATCTTTCCCAACTGGAGCCTCAAGTTGTTTGTCCAGGCTTGCTACTTTGTTCTGCAGCTTAGTATTTTCTAATGCTTTCCACACAGCTTCATTGCCTTGTACTTCAAAAGGATCTAGATTGCTTCTGTAAAATACAAACAAAACTTAGCACACATCAATTCCCTAATATATCATGAATCAAGAAACTTTATTTGTTATCAGGCTGTTACAATAAACAAGCATTGACTTCGTCACACATAAACAATAACTCAATCACTAAGATCATTATACAACAGTATTACATGTGAACATCCTAACTTCCTCAGAGTTCCACACATAATCATAATCATAATCTTTATTTACTCTTAAACTTACATAAGCAATAAGTTTCGTCACTTAGGTCTAAGTACAATTGTGTTTACAATAGTTAAAATAATTAAAAATAATCATAATTATAAGTAATCTAAGACTAGGAACTGATTTCAAACAACATATATTCCACAATAAAAATAAGAGAATAATAACAGTTATAATAATCAGAATTAATAATCTAAACTAGGAGGTGCTCATTTAGAATTACCTAAATTCAAAAATCCGCATATCGCACTCCAAGTACTCTTGTGGTGAGTAAAATGCTTTTTTGCACTCCTTAGCTAGTAAGTGTTACTTACGAAAGTTGTTTACATGGATCGTAACTTGATATTACCACACGCAATCTTGTTGCTAGGGGCGACGGGTAGAAAGTGACTTGTTGCTAGGGGCGACGGGCAGAAAGTTACTTTACCGCCCGCAAATGCTTATTTGCGAGCAGAAATGACCAAGGCCTCCCCGCTTTATAAATATTCGGTTGCCATAAACAATAACAAATGCGAATCCCTTTCTGAAATAAGCACCATTCTTCAAGACTGTATATACATAATATTTTCAGGTAATATCACAATTAATATAATTAAATTGATATAAGTAACCGTCGTGCAAAAAATAGCATGCAACACACGGACTGTAAAGGCATTTACGGGTCTCGAAAACTTAAAAACCCGAGGCGCAGCCGAGGGTTTTCAATCTGTTTCCTCGACCCGTAAACGTGCCTTTCCGCCCTTGTGTCGCAATATACTATTAATTTGAGTCACTTTTTAACTTTCCACACACACACTTACAATAAATTAATGAAATCTACATAAGTTTACTTGTAAAGTACACAATATTACAATTATTTTAAGTCACTTTAATAATTACTTCAATTAACTGAGAAAATGTCATGTATGTTCTATATACGAGTACATTCAGTTTTAAGTATATTCTTTATTTTGTTTTTAAAGATGGTCATGTTTAATAGCTTATACTCAGCTGGTATGGTAAATTATACAATTTTATTATACAATTTTATGGCCACGTTGCACCAATTTTTACTTTCTCGCTTATACGTAGTATAGAGAAAGTATTGTGATCGTGACAAAAATTCGAAGTTGAGATAACACCGGGAGAGCACGTTTCATGAAGCGTAGAAACCGAAAAAAATATTTTTGGAATGACGTCTGTCCGTCTGTCCGTCTGTCCGTCTGTCCGTGGACAAGCACAGCGGGTAAACGGTTCATTGTATTTACTTCATTTTTTGAATTAAGGAATTTTTCGAAATTTTGTCGAACCGCCCAGAAATTTAGTTTTACAACTGAAATATTAAGGGGACTTTTCATGAAAACTTTTTTAAAAAAATTGTTTTTTGAAAAAATGGCTCTAACGAATTTAATAAAAATTTAAAATTGCAAAGTCTTATCTATGACTAATAAAATGGCTATATCCGTATTTCCGCAAAAATGACTTAAGGGGCACTTTACTCGTATCCATTTTCAATTTTTCTAGATTATATCCATTACAGTAGGCGATACATGAAAACCTATCACAGTAAAGTTATAGAAAAATTTAAAATGAACATTTTTTGTTTAACATATTTCTTTGTACATTTAATAGATATCAAGATAAAAACGAAATAAGGACAGCTTAAATGCGAATTTCAGAACATAAATGTCAATTAAAATATGAATGACATTTTGTTGCCCCTAGTAACAAGAAAACTATAGGCCTAATGTACTTATTGTTGTGAAATGCAATCAGTTTAGCTCAGTCGCAATGAACACACTAAAACCAATTACAGCGAGGTGGTAGGCCTATGGGCTAACAGGGAAGAGGTCCTGAGTTCAAATCAAACCTCGTGGCCGTCCAAATTGACTTGGGTTTTTCATGGTTCCGTCGTTCTCAAAGGCAAACGCCGGGTTTGTAGGACTTGCTTATTTTCCATAACTCATTGCCGCTATGTCACTGGATATTATAATCGCTTAAACTGAATATCACATAAGAAGACATCACTAAACAATAGAAACATGACGCGAATGAGTTGTTAATATAGACCAGCGTTTCCCAACCTATGGTCCCGCGTACCACTGGTCCGCAGATATAATTGATTTTAAAATATCATAAAGCAAGTGGGAAGTAAAGAAGTAGAAATTTTTCACATAAAATGGACACTAGATGTCCATTTTAAAGGTTTAAAATTCTAGAGGATTAAAATCTTCGAAAATACAGGTCATATCGACTAAATTTGACTAATATTGAGCAAAAAAAAACAGGAACTCTGCAAGAGGCGTCAAGCTCTACCGTCTCATTAAAAGTGAGTAATAACATAATCCCTAATTATATTATCAAATTGGTAATATATATTAAAGTCTGTTCAAAATATAATTTTACTGTCAATAGTTTCATTCCAATTCAATAACTGTGTTTCCGTCGGATTAAAAAAATGTATTTCGTTATAACGACCTATAATTTAATACCCCAAATATTAAGAATATAGGCCTACATATAGCCTACTTTTAAAAATTGGATGTAAAATTTGGGGTCCGTAAATTTTTTTACTCGTTTTAGAGGTCCTCGGGTTCAAAAAGGTTAAGAAACGCTGATATAGATTAATGTTTCACGCAAACATACTAAACACGTGGTACATGCAGTTAAAGCGTGCAATATAACCTAAGTAGTAGTAGTAGTAGTGGCGAAATTCAAATATAAGTTGCCCCTAAAGCTTCACCATTCGATATTCACATTTGCACGGACTGTGTGATGTATTTTGTTTCTGAGCGAAGCAGAGTGACCAACTGCCCTTGTATACTGTTGCTTATAGCTAAATAATGCATAACACTAACCACATCGTTAAGTGCGCGAAGCGGAGGCGGCAGCCGTATAATGTACGATACACTGTTTGTAGGTTTCGAAAATGTGGCATATTATATCTCCCGCAAGGTTTGTCAGCCTGCCACCTCTCGTCTAGCGGTAAGACGTCACACCTCCAACGTCCAATCACGAGTTTCTTCATAATACTAGGACAGAAGAATTCGTTAGATCGTGGTATAAAAGAAGCTGCATCGGTGAAGATAGGTTGGGTGGGACCGATTTATCCCAAGGTGCGACTTATATTTGAATTTTCCCGTAGTAGTAGTAGTACTAATAATATGCAGTTTTACTGTCATTGATTATTATTATTATTATTGTTATTATTATTGTTATTATTCTTATTATTATTTCACGGTACAAGCATTGAACATAAAGATCGACCCTGATGCTTTCCGTTCTAGATACTTCTTAGTTTTATGAAAATGTAATAAGTAGCCTAAAATTTAATCGTCTCTTTAATGTAATTTTTTCTGTGCTAGCCTTTAACACGTATATGCGAGAAAGTTTGTGCAACGTATTTTTGCACCATTTATTTTGTGTATTACTATAATGGCATAATTGAATCCTTATGTTATTTCTAGTTTTTTTGTTATGTATGTGGATTTCACTATTTATAATAAAATTGTCTTTGAGTGCATGAACACAAGTGCAGATAGAATGTATAATGAAGCAAGAATTAATATGCCAAACTTTTTGAACATAGGTCTACAATGAGTTTTTCAAAACACATGGCACGTAATCCTGAGTGCCCTTTTCTGCAAAATAAACAATTTTGATGATTGGTAGCTATTGCCCCATATAATTATACCATATATTAGAAATGAATGAATCTGGGCAAAATACACTTTTAGCAAGGCATCAACATCTACCACATCCCTAAGTATACGCAAAAGAAATAAACCTTTACTGATTAATAAACAGTATCTTGGTGGAACGTTTTAACAGTGAAGCACTATACTATGTTTTCAAAAACAAATTGGTTGACCTTAACACACTTCAGACTTCACTTTTACCTGTATTCTGCAGGACAATCGTTGCGCGGACTTTTTCCGCATTTTCAACTGCTAGTCAACGGTCGGATTTCCATTTAGAACATCCCAATGTGCCCTCTGGTGTAGACTTTACAAACAAACCTTTACTGAGTTTATTGGCTATACAGTTTACATGTTCACTCCAGGTCATGTTTGAGTCAAGTATAATGTCCAAAAATTTTAACATATACAACAAAACATTTACTATAACTTAGTATACTATTGTTTGGTATACCTCCTGAACTGAAACTTCTCTGAAGGAAAACATTTTATCGTATTTCTCAGCATTACAGTATTCACATAATAGACAGAATAGACAAGTATATTATCAAAAAACACAAATTAAAAGAAGTTATATAAACAGTGGAGTATACTGATAGAAATTCTGAATGATAAAAACACCTTATTCTCCACTTACATTACTTTTAATAGCACAGGACTAGTTTCAAGAGCCTTTATTCACTCCCATCATCGGCTGGTGGTTGATTGTTATTCTGGTTGCCATGTTGGTTTGTATATATGCATTGTTCTGTGCTGCCCTCTCGTTTCGTTTTTGTAAGTCGCACTACGTCATCTATAGGTGGGATTTCAAAGTTCATAACCTTGTCTTCTTTCTTAGTGATGAATATTTTCTCCCATACATTCAGTTCGGATGGTTTCTTAACGTGTTTTAATAGTTTGATCTCCTTTTTAACACTGTGATTTTTTGTCCAGCAATGGTATGCAACTGCTGATCTTTCGGTCTGCATTAGTTTTATGTTTCTTAAGTGTTCCTTCATTCTTATTTCCAAACTCCTCCTGGTTTGTCCAATGTAGATCTGATCACAATCTGCGCATTCTATTTGGTAGATACCTGATAGTTTGGTTTTTGGTGTACTATTCTTCAGTGGGTGGTTGAGCAAGTTCCTAATGGTATAATTATTATTTGGTGCCAATTTTATATTGTGGTTTTTAAACACTTTTTCAAATTTATTAAAGAATTTAGGGTGGTAATTATCACTAATTGTATTTACATGGTCAATATTTGAAGCTTTCTGGACTTAAAGTATTCGATGCGTAACTTTGAAGTTATTATTTGTTAGCTTGTTTACGTGTTTACGATTTGCCAGAATGTTTTGCTTTTATTCTTTCATAATTGAATGAGGTTACTGTAGTACTTGACATTTGCTTCTTTTAGTTTCCTTCTACACTCTTTCTTAAGATATTTACAGTAATGTTTGAGATGGCTTAAATTATATATTTTATAAAGTTTATAGATCATGTATAGGGGCATAGTTTTATGGTGAATGAAAACAAAGAATATTAATATAAAATTTGTAGGCCTGTAGGGATAAAAATGATCGGTCGAGAACATGGTTTTGCGCATGTTTAATAGTACTCTGAAGAATGAGTAATTTCCTATGATAATTTCCTGGATGTCATGAACAGGTATTCTCAGCTTATTAACAACCCCCACAATATCAGCCAAATTTCTTTATACCAAAGTCAGATTTAAAGTAAAGATAGCCAGGGGACTTTGAAGTAAAGTCACAATGAAAGTTTACTTTCTTCAAAGTCATGACTATGAATAGGAAAATGTTGACTTTGTTCTTTGCGAAGTCAACTTTAATCTGAAGTCTTGTTTATGATTACCAGTCTTAGAAAAATTGTAATTACTCAGTGATTTTAAATTTAAAGAAAGTTAAAATACTGCTACCCTAATTATAGTAAGTTACAAACCCAAACAGACCTCCTACAGTTCTTTCTTTGGATGTGAAATATCTTGCGTCCCTTTCTTAGGTTAGTAGAACTTATTCCACTTCAGTTGAAGCTTTGACTTTTATTTGCATGATGTTAAATTTGTATCTGACTAAGGGTTAATGTTTTCAAAACAGTTAGAAGCTCAATATTTGCAGGGTGTAAAAGTGACCAGGAAAGCAGATTTAGAAGTAAATTCTGATTCCATATCCTGCATGAGATTCCTATGTCAAGCTTCAACTGAAACAGAACAAGTTCTAGCAATAAGATGTTTCTACTTGCATTTCAGGGATTAACTGCTTAACTGATGAGTAGGGACCGGATTTTTAGGTTTTTAAAAACACTGTTTTAGGTTTTCCATTACGTAAAATAGTTTTTTTTAGGTTTTTTGCCCAAAATATTGTTTTTGGGTAGAATAATTGGTTTAATGAATTTGAATGTGCTACATAGGATTGAGTACATAATACTTGTAAAGTTTAACTTAACAAAATTGACTTAAATTTGTGTAAACTTGCTTTAAGACATTATACAATTGAAGAAAGAAAACATAAACTATCAAAAGAAGCAGTGAAAATAAGACTGCCTCACATTTCCTGGTTACAGTTTATCACTAATTATCTTTCAAGATTCTCAAATGTGAAGTTCTTCCTGTTATCTCTTAGTTAATAGTTAATATGTATCTAGACACTACTCTTCTCAGAATTCGAATCCGATGCTTCTAATTTAGTGAGTAAAATACTTTATGGTTGAATGTGGATAATGTGAAACTTGATTATTTTCCTTTTTTCGGTTCTTACGCATGCTAACCGCACAACAGATCAACTAGGGACGAAAACTTCCCCCTTTTCTAGAAAGGTAAATAATACGTGTTTCTGGCAGGCTTGACAAAATATTACTTTGCCATCTGTAGTGAAATTCAGATCGTTGCCAATCCACTGCCGCAATAAACTCGATTTCATTTGTTTCGTAATAATTAACACGTCTTCTTAAAACTCAGTGCGACCACTCAGTATGAATAACAGGGCAATGGGTTGAATGAAACGCTGGTGGTATTAATTTCTATCCGACAAAAATTATTCTCTCCCTGCAAAATATCGATTTCACAACTGACAAACAAAAAGACGAAGGAAAAAAAAAGAAGCCTAAATTAGATATTTTAGGTTTTATATCCCGTTTAGGTATAATTAGGTTTTTATACCCCATTTAGGTCTTTTTAAGATAAGATAAGATAAGATTTATTGCTGTTCTGCATAATGTCAAGACATTTCAGAACATTGTCAAATTGTGTTTTTACAAACATACATATGTACTTTCAAAGCTGAAAACACAATAACAAAAGTTTAACATACCATGCAACATTCACACACTCATCCTATATACAACAAAATCTGCCATCTTCATAACGACATACACTCAGCACATTTACAGACATATATGCTTAGTCTAAGTTTGGCAGTTTAATCTAGCTTAAATTGGGCATTAAGGAAAGACAGTAAAACAATGAAACACTAAAACATACGTTATTTATGGTTGTTTGCTTCTACAAATTCGTCAATGCTGTAGTACGCTCCATTCAGGAGATATTGAAACAGCTTTTTTTTAAATTGTTTATTGTTTTGACATTCTTTAAGAGATCTGGGTAACAAGTTAAAGAATTTGGTCCCTGTGTAGATGGGAAGCTTTTCGTATAATTTCAGTTTATGACCGATAGTTGCAAAATTGTCTTTGTTTCTTGTATTGTATGCGTGGATCATGTTGTTTTTAATGGGTGAATTGAAGTTAATTGCAAATATTATTGCCTTATAAATATAGAGACTAGCTAATGTCATAATTTTTAGATTATTAAAAGCCTGTCTACATGTTTCCCTATCTTGTAAGTTGGCCAAATAACGTATTGCTCTTTTTTGCAGTACAAAGATTTTGTGGAAGTTAGTTTTTGAGGTGGCACCCCATAGTTCGATTCCATAAGTAATGTGAGATTGGATCAATGCGAAATAGATTAATTTTGCTGTTGACGTGGGGACCAGTTTACTTAGATATCTTAAGATATATAAGCCTTTAGAGACTGAGTTTCCTATTTTATCTATGTGTTGATTCCATGTGAAAGTTTGGTCCAGAGTCATTCCAAGTAAGTTTATATGATTTGAATTGCTAATTTCAGAGTTGTTTATGACAAGTTGCAGTTTCGGATTTTTGTTGAAGCCGAAAGAGATCAACTCCGTTTTATTTGAATTTACCTGTAGATTTAGTTTATTGAAATAGGTGACTATTTTATTTGTGGCTTCATTCATGTGAGATTCAAGAGCATTTAAGTTCTTGTTTGCAAACACTAAGGTAGTATCGTCTGCATACGATATAATGTCATCATGGGGTAGTATTGTTTCAATGTTGTGTATATATAGAATGAATAGAAGCGGTCCCAGAATAGAACCCTGTGGTACCCCCATGGTAATGTCTTTCGTACTGGAGACTGTCGTACCTTCCTTAGTAGCTAGTGTTACTGATTGTTTCCTATTTGACATGTATGATTTAATCAATTCATACCCCCTTCCTCTTACTCCAATGTGTGATAATTGTTCCAATAAAATGTTTGCATCTACACAATCGAAGGCTTTTGTCAGGTCTAAAAGAACACTGGCAGTATATTTGCCTGTGTCAATATGATTGATTGTAGTCTCAATAAATTCTGACAAGGCTGTGACAGTAGATTTATTCTTTATAAAACCATGTTGTTTAGTGGGAAATAATTTATATTTATCCAAATAGCCTATGATCCTGTTGTAAATTACAAGTTCAACAATTTTGGAGATTGCTGGTAGAATGGATATGGGTCTATAGTTGTTCATATCAAGTTTATTTCCTTTTTTGAAGACAGGTATTACCTTTGCAATCTTTAATTTATCGGGAAAAGTAGCATGCTCAAAGCAGGAGTTGATAATTGAGACGAGGGGAGCAACTAGTTCAGAATTACAAAATTTAATTATAGAGATGGGTAAGTTGTCAATGCCCATAGAGTTTTTTGGTTTGAGGGACTTTATGACGTTTGTAATTTCATTTTCATCTGTAGGGAAGAAATACATACTATTTATTACAGTGGTTGTCTTCGTATAGTTTTTTAGTGAATTTAGAGAAGTAACTGTACGTGGGTCAGCTGAGGGATTTTGAGCCCTACTGGTTTTGCTTCCAATAGTAACAAAGTGTTCATTTAGGGCAGATGCTATTTCTGGTGGGCTTGTTAACAATTCCTTTCTTGAGTCCACCTGGATTGCCTGCGGGGTTTCATCGTCTCTGTTTGTTTTTTGCCTTAGGCTGTTTATGATTTTCCAGCTGACTTTGTTTATATTATCGTGGTTTATAATTAAATTGCTAATATGTTCTTTTTTGGTGGTAGTAACTTTATTTTGATAGAAATTTTTAAGCTTCTTAACCTTTTCATAGTAGGCTGCGTCTTTATTCTCGTTTGCTTTATAGGTAGCTATAGTTAGCGCAGTTCTAAGTTTTCTGATTTCCGGTGTTATCCAGTTTCCCAAAATGTTAGTGTTGTGATATTTTTTGCATTTAACTGGAGGACAATGAAGATTAACATAATAATGCATAGTATCATAAAAGATGTTTAGTTTATTTTCTGGTGTCTCAGCATTTGCTATTTCATTCCATTTTTCTAGCAATAGGGCATTTTTTAATTGAACTAAATTGAAGTCGCAAAAATCATTTCTCATTTCGATGGGTTGTGTTTCTTGAGTGTTTTTTGCTGCCTTAGATATACTATTTAACAGGATACACTGTGCTGTATGGTCGGATAAACAGGAGGTTATGACTTTTACATCAAAGTAGACCTTATCAATGTTTGTGATTATATTGTCAATACATGTGCTTGACCGACTAGTTATTCTCGTTGGTTCTTTTATAGTATAATTTAGATTGAATTCTTGTAGTAAGTACAGAAGTCTGTCCCTTTCCCCGCCTTTTATTAGAAGATTAATATTTAGGTCTCCAAGCATGATTACTTGAGTATTGACGTTTAAAAGTAGTTTTGCCAACAGTGATCTGATGTTATCAAAGAAGATGTCAATATTGCCTTTTGGGGGTCGATATATTCCAATCAGAATGAATTTAGTGCACTTTATATTGACCTTTATGGCAGCTATTTCAATATTCCCCTCAACTAAGTGTTCCTCAACATTGACTTCAGTGCAATATTTAGTTAATTTGTGTCTGGCTAGGATAGCAACCCCTCCCCATATTTTACTAATTCTACTGTAGCTAGTCATGACCCTCATGTTTGTGATGAAGTTTAGATTTAGTTCATTTTGTGTCATGCCATGTTCAGTCATTATCATTAAGTCGAGGTTTTCATCCTCTACAAATACATTTACCTGATCTACCTTATTTCGGAGGGTCTGAACATTTTGATGTAAAATTTTTAACTGACCCATAGGTCTAGGCCTATCTAGTTTTTTGAACTGTGTTTAGCCCTCATCTCATCTTGGAGGGCATCAGTGATTATACTTAAATCTTTTGTGGTTTTGTTTATGTCGATTAGAACTTTACATATTGTGTTGGCAAGAACCTGTTTACCTAATCTATTGAAGTGCATGCCATGTCTTGTATGCCAGTTTCTGTCGGCATCAGATGTGTTTATTAACTTAACATTTCCAAGACCTTCACATACTGAATTTATAGAGTAGTTTACCTGCCGTATTTGATTGTTTACCCATGAAGTGGGCCTAAGATCATGCCTGTGAGGAGGTTTTAGGTGCCACAGAATTAATGTGGGTGAATCCTGTGGACATGATTCGAAAAAGTTTATGAGCCCTTTTTGTTTTGGAAGTAAGGAAAAAGATAGGTAAAAACCTAAGAATCCGGTCCCTACTGATGAGTATTTAAACCCATGCAGTCCTTACACATTGGCCTTACACTGACTGAAAGTGCACCTGCCATTTAAAGAAATTTAGATTGTAGAAAAATGCTCTATTTCCCTCAAATCTTTTTTAAATTCAGCTTTATATGCCTTTGAACATCAAGGATATATCAGCAGTGAGATTCTGTGTAGGCCATGGAACTACTGACGTGCATCTGTTTTCTATTGTTAATGTGTTTATGGTGTCTGTTAATTTCAACTGATATTCAATTTCAATAAATATCACTTGTATTCTTTTAAATATATAAATATACTCATCATTCCTTACCTAATAGTACCGTCAAATAGAACAGGATCCTGTGGGATGACAGAAATGCGGCTCCGTAGCTGCTCCAGACTTACATCTGCTATGTCTAAGCTGTCTATTTTTATTTTTCCTGAAGTCACTTCCACTAGTCGAAACAGTGCTGTCACCAGCGAGCTTTTTCCTGAGCCAGTCCTCCCCACTATTCCTGCAAATATTACAACACCTCACATAGACTATACTCTCCAACTATACTGTAGATAATTGTGTTAGATATGTGCATGCATAAAGTGCATCCTAATGTTTATAATTGATGTTTACTTTTAAAAAAAGACACTGGATCTATTAGTTTTTGGGATAAGCACACAAGAGCTGAACTTTTTGTCACTGATAACATTTATTTAAAATTTTTCACATTCAATATTTATTTATAAGACCTGTAAGCAGTACCAAACAGCAATTGGTCATGTTAGCTAAATGAAGTGATTTTTTTATTTTACATCAACATGAGCTGTGCTAATACAAAGTAACATTATTTACAGTGATACAAACATAGTGACATTAGTCAAAATCATTTACTTGTTACAGTATATTGAACTAAGTTACACTAATACATTAACTTAAATAACACTAAATAAACATAGATTTCTTCATTATGTAAGTACTTATACTAACCTACACTAGTACTTATACTACACTTACTCCTGAACATTGTAAAACAGATTTTTTTTAAGCCGGTAATATATTTTTTCTGAAAATAAATTTGGAGGTATTTCTTGTAATTCATAAGGTAATTTGTTATATAATGTAATTTCAAAAATAACACGTGGCAAGCAGGAGTTTCGTTCTAAGACTTGTAAATATCTACTTGGGAAGGAATAAGAAATAAAAATTCAGGCTAATAGAAATGATGGATTTTTAGAAAAATTTGTTTTTGCAGAATGTCTAACCAGATCAAGTTTATTATGATCTGGTCTGGTATGTATGCACTTGATTTTGTATTTGATAGCTTTTTATGTTGTTTTTACTATTGACAAGAGATAAAAAATGTACAAATTTATAACTGACAACTTTGTAAGCGCAGTTAACAGTTCTGCACTGTAATCATGCTAAAATAAGACAAAGAACATTTTTCAGCTCTCAGTACTAAGTTCAGAAATTGACTTTTCACATTTTGTGCTGTAAAACACATGGTATTATCTGCACTTCATTTTGCAGAACCTGCATACACACTTCAGATACTGAGTGAAGTGGCCCATGCTGCATAGTTTGTGGTAGTAGTCAAGTACTGCCAGTTTATTAACATCACTCCTCATACTACTAAATACCACTAATACCACTACTACTGGTTTGTTCCTGTCCAGCTTCAGTCAATCATGAATCAGGTCTTTAATCAGGAAGAACTCTTTTGCCAATATGCACACTAGTCTCGAGAATAAAAAGTCCTCATAAAATAGTCTGAACCTCTCTCCAGATGGGGGAGGGAGGCTGTGTGGTTTAGGTTGCAAGGATATCCAGGGTGTAAAGAAACATGAGTTCCATTAAATTGATTTGTTATAAACTACAAACTAGGATTGAACTTTTAGTGGTGATGAAAGCGAAAATGTTCATACTGATTCTGTAATGCCGGTAGGCATATATGTTAAAATAGTATATTGTGATACAAGTGCCGTAAACGATGCATACGGATCGAGGAAAGAGTTTTTTCAATTTTCTGAGATCCGTTATGCGCTTACGGGACAAGTATTGCATGCTATTTTTTGCACGATGATTATTTATATCAATTTAATTATATTAATTGAGATATTACCTGAAAATATTATGTATATACATTATTGAAGATAGATGTTTATTTCAGAAAGTGATTCGCATGTGTTTGTTGTTATGGGAACCGAATATTTGTCCTGGGGGGCCTTGTCTATAAAGGCTTGTATTATGATGTGTGGCGTAAGTAAATTCTTACCGCACGGAAACTCTTACCGCACAGAAATTTGTTTTGTTTCCATAGCAACAAGATTGCGTGCGGGAATGTCAACTTCCGATCCACGGCAACAATATTCGTAAGTACCACTAATTAGTTAAGTCGTGCAAAAAATAGTGATGAATTTTGTGCTGATCTGCAATCACATAATAATAATATATATATCTTACCTATTTTCTCTCCAGAATGAATACTGAAAGACACTCCTTTTAGTACGTATGGCAGCCCTTTCCTATACTGAAGTACCACATTCTGGAATTTTATGCTGCCTTTGCTAGGCCAATCTAAATGAGGCTTCATTCTGGCACCACTGGTCCCCTCAGATGTCATATTCTAAAAATCACATCAATAATACATTACAGAAATGCTGCTTGTATGGAATGAATAACATTTCATACACTTTTTTATATACTATAATTGCGTATGTTTTTATTAAATGGCAGCAAAATGCATTGGAGTTTTCAGAAGCCCATTTCACACCATAGACTACAATTACCTCTACCTAAGTCAATCATGTAAGACGTCATGCAGAAAAGATTGAAAACATGTCTACAGTGAAAGATCTGAGGATTCTGATCACCTAAAATGAAGAATTGGTTAAGCAATTGCAAGCATTATGAGGGCATTATGAGAGAGAGGGCTGAAAATGAATTTCACTTTCGGGTCTGTCGTGGTGTTAAGGGTGGTCATATTGAAATTTACTAATGTTACTTGGTGAAGGTTTTGAGTTACTGAACTACAGCAATTAAAAGCACTTTTCGATTCATTATACATTTATAATACATATTTCACATGAACCCCATGAAACCCCACCATTCTTTCTCAGAGATCCTGTATATAGTTCCTGTAAGCATTTAATTTATTTTATTAAGAGACGGGATATGAGTTGATCTCCGACCACCTGAATCCAGCGAGCATTACTGTACTCTATACATCACACATATTATTAATATATTTTCAAAACACAAAGGCCAATGACACATATTATCATCGTTCTGCCAGAAGTCACCAAGTTCAAAATCATAATTTTGAGATATAGCTGTGACTTCTTCCTGATTAAACCACTGTAAATACTCTAATTACCCACATAATAGATGCACTTTTCCCCCCGATTTTTATAATAAAAAATTAGGATGCATCCTTTTAACAAGAAAAACATTTTAGTAGAAGAAACACATATTAAAAGATGTGCCAGCTAATGATCGATAGTGTAGGTATTAATATAGCTGCCGCAACTAATTTATATACCGATTCTATCACACATGTGACAACGATAGAGGTTGTATCACAAATAAATGAGGAACATTTATGCACATTACACTCATACACTGTAAATTCTCATCCAGCTGCTCAGTTACCATGTTCTTCCACAAATTTACTTTCAGCCTAAAACTTGCTATATAACTTGAATATTTCAGTTGGTTCTTAACCACTGTCCAAACACAAGTTTATCAACACAACTGTCTACTGCAGAAGATGTCCTACTGTGATTTTAATCGACAATCGTTCAGTGTATGTTTGTGTGTTAATAAAACCAATCACGATTACTGTTTCCATGCATTGTTGTTTAAAAACTTAAATTGTTGAAATCTTAGAACTTTGGATATTATAAAACAATTTTTGTTAATGTTAATATTACTATGTTCTTCCACAAATTGATTACTTTCACCCTAAAACTCGCTGTAAATTTGAATATTTCGGTTGGTTGATTGCTAATGTTAATACTATGTGGGGAATTTTTTATTTTTTAATGCAAAAAGTTAGGGTGCATCCATTACACGAGTAAATACATTATAGACTTTGTGAAAATAGAGGTATTATTTACATGGAAAGGGTATTAACCCTTTCACTGCTACAGCCATATATACATACATCATCTTCCATCCAGGCCCGATGAGAAGGGGGGCAGCCAAGGCTGTAGCCCTGAGGTCTGGGCCCCGAAAGGGGACCGACCCGGTTTTATTTCTTACCTTCTAAATTTACTCTAAAATAAAATTGATTATAAGTCAATAAACAGCTTAAGTTATGTTTTATGTGTTTATTTTATCTGCATTGTCCTGTCGTGTAACGGTGACAAAGTGAAGGTTACAGATCAAACTCTTGAATTAAAATAAAATAAACTGGTTGTTGGGTTCATGTGACTCTTGACTGGTTTATTACACATTCAAACCCAAGGCAGTCAATGTATCCAATGCAAGAAACACTTTGAATCAAGCCTGAGTCAGTATGTCCTGAAAATTTACGGATCAAGGGACTCCATTATTTACAACACACTCTCTACAACACACTACAGCTTATGACAGTTATAACTCATACTATAAAAACAAGACCTCATATCCATGTTACTTTTCAATGAAAAACAGGAGAGTAAATTTAATGTAAAAAGTATCCAATGGGAATAAATCTTACCTCAGTGTAGGAGTTAATCCTCTCCACAGATATGAATCTCATTTCTGTCTCTGATATAAGCCTGATGGTGTACTGGAAAAGCCCACTGATGTGTGTTGCATAAGCCAGTGCCAATCCTGCTAGAGCTGGGGATACTTGGCCATGCAGCAAGATTACAAGGAATGAGGTGACACAGACTGCAATCACTTAAAACAAGAGTTGAAGCGTGATTATGACGGCATTTCCAATTTTCATTGTTTCTAATAAGGACCCTAATGATCTAGCTGTCTACTTGACATACATCTGATTCTTTACTTAAGGGTCAAGGTTCCAATCTTAGTCAAATTTAGCACAAAATTCTTAGGCTTTGCCTTTGATTTAATCTTGTAAAGCATACTGCATTACTGCAACCATGTCATGGTAGCTACACCCTACTTTATTAACAATTAAGTAGTCCTACCAAATGATTGGTAAGTGAAGTCCAAGTGTGTTAATCAACTCGTATTAATAAAATATTGATTCACTTCAATATGTTAAGTTCCAAACCATTTATAATATTTATAATAGTTAAGTAGTTGTCAACATACAGTAGTAAGATATCCGTTGTCAACATACTATAGTAGGATATCCTTTCTATTCTGTATACACCATTGGAACCCCAACTGATCATTTGTATTAAAAAAAGTTACAAGTGAGGGAACCTTAGGATGGAAAATGAAATCTATTTCTATTATACTTAGATCATTTTGCAGTCAGTAAAGCTACTTTTTAACATTACCTAAACTATTTTTGAAGTGAGCAAGTTTTTAGGCTTACAATAGGATGGAAAATGCTATTTCTATTGTATTTAGCTTATTTTTCAGAGTCAGTAAAGCTACTTTTGAATGTTACCTAAATTGTTTCTGGTTTAATATTAACTATCAGTAGATTGCACGGTCTTGTGGTTATTTAACAATAGTTGTGTACTGCTGTATTGTTTCTTAAAATTAAATCATCGCTTGTGTCGAAATTTTGTCACACAGGAGTTATTTTATGTGCTGTAAAATTTAGACATAAGATTGTCATATTTAAGAACACATAAATGCCACAGACTTAGGCAAGGATCAAACCAGTGAAATTATACCCGAAAGATCATGCCTTACCAACCACAAGCCATACTCAATAAGTAGAATCCTGGTTACCCAAACTCCTATTAAGTGAATTAAGTAAATTAAATCCAGTGATCTCAATATATAAACAAGGTACACAACGGATGTGCTTTGGAATTGCATAAATCGTGGCATTCAATTGATAAGTTGGCAATTCCAAATACATTGGATGCAAATTTACAAATTGAGACATTGATCGGAAAAAAAAAAAGAAAATTCTAGATGTGTTTTCGTAATTTGTTATGATATATTGCATGGCGTATGGGTGTAAACAGCTCCAGAAAAAAAGGAAGAGGAATTCAGATTCACAGGTAAGTTATTTTCATACTTAACAAACAAGGAAACCGGCTGATATCAGATTTAACCCCAGGCAGTATTAAAATTAGCCCTAAATTATATTTTCTCCCTTTGGTGGAAGATTTCAATTTAGATAATAAGAGAAACAACCAAGCTTCGTAGAGATTTAAAAAAAAAAGAAAAAAGTCTGCTGATCATATAAGGGGATTTAGACACTTGCAAGAAAGAGATTGAAATATGTTTACTATCATGGCGGACTATCGTCACCATTTTCCACAATGCAGAGCTCTCTCCAGTATGTATTAGAGCTCACTGAAGCAATGTTTTAACGTAGATTTATTACTAAATATTATTTAAATGTAATTAACTCTACAATTCTCTGAAAACAGATTATGTACAAGACTAACATTACTGCATTGCATTTTTTTCTCCATAGAATTTCCTTGGCCATTCCAATGTTTTTATACAGTATTGTTCTCAAAAAAAAAAAAAAAAAAAAACCTGTATTCTTTCATTTGATGTGTCACTATGAAATTCCCAAAAGTTATTTGATGAGTTAATAGTTCTGTCATGAATTTTCTACTTCTTATGCCCAAGATGTTAATATTCTACTTACCAGCTAGTGTATCTAATCTCACTGCAAGCCACCTCATTGCAGCTGAACTCATGTACAAGCAAGTTGTATTCTCATCAAACAACTTTGTAAACCTGGAAAATAACCACAAATGCTGATTTCTTATACTGAGGAGAGATAAAAAAAATATAAGGAACATGTTTTTAAAAATAACTGAACTAGTTAAATATTATATTAACACTTAATGCTTCACTTACGTCGCTGTTTATGAGCAGGACATGTTTCGGGATTCTTATCCCATCTTCGGCTGCTGGTCAACTGGCAATTGGCGATCATGGTTAGTGGTCTTTATGGTTTGTCCAGTGCTGCCTTCTCTTCTCTTGGCTGTAAGCTTGATGACGTCATCCACCGGCGGTATTTCAAAATTCATAACATTGCTGCTGTTCTTAGTGATGAAAATCTTCTCCCAGGTGTTCAGTTCTGCCCGTGTCTTGACGTGTTTTAAATACCGCTGGTGGATGACGTCATCAAGCTTACAGCCAAGAGAAGAGAAGGCAGCACTGGACAAACCATAAAGACCACTAACCATGATCGCCAATTGCCAGTTGACCAGCAGCCGAAGATGGGATAAGAATCCCGAAACATGTCCTGCTCATAAACAGCGACGTAAGTGAAGCATTAAGTGTTAATATAATATTTAACTAGTTCAGTTATTCATGTGCTCCACTGTGTATATTACTTCGTTTTAATTATTATGTTTTTAAAAGATAAAACTGAAGTCAAGTCAACCAAATATTGAAAATACAGTGCAGCCTCTATTTAATGTTTTTCTAAGAATACTTAATTTATTACTCTAAACAGGGGCTTACACTGAATGGACGTTTTGCTATTTATTAAGAAACAGAGAAAAGATTTTTCCAAAATTTTATGATTTTATTCAATGAATCCTGCTTTGCCGACAAAGTATACTAGTAATTGCAATTAAAACTAGTTACCAAGAAATGTTATGGTATTTGCTGAAATGTGGTCTAGCTTTTTTTTTATGTTCAACTATTGAACTTTCTCTACTTTTCTCAACCCAAGTTGACACTTGAACATATAAGTTCCTCACTGCAAAAATGCAAATAGAATGAGCAAGATTTGATCTGAAATACCTAATGCTGTACTGAATGCACCTTTATAAGCACAAGCAGTGAAGATGATAAAAACTTATTTCATCTATCCCCTAATGTCTACGACCTTTCCTTTCAATTTGTTAGATCTTTCTCACATATTTCTTTGTGTAAAACCAAAGATAATAAACTAATAACTATAAAATTTCTTGTGAATATCTGAAGATAAAAATAATTCTCTGTGAAACATTTAGTTAAGATTACGATTGATCAAAGTGGTTTGATAAATACCTTGCAGCAAACTCGCTCTCTTTACCAAATGCATGGATTGTGCTCAGTCCTTGAACAGTGGTGCCAACCCAACTGAAGATTGGAGAACGTGAAACATTCTCTATACGCTTGAAATCTCTCACAGCTGCCCTGTAATTAAAAAAAAAATCATCAATTGTAAAATTCTATTCCTAATTTGATCTCTTATATTTGGAAAAAAAAAACTCGAATATTAAAAAATTGTGCCTCATTTTAATTTACCAAAGGGAAAGTTCCATGGAATAGATAATGGTTGTGTGCCCATCACCAGATACAATATTTTCCAAAATATGACAGCCTCATCTCATTCCAACACCCAAGGAGTCTGAGGAATGGTTTTACAATGTATCCCATCTTCAAGAATGTCACTTATTGTTTGCTAATCCCAGAGTCGGTGTATTTAGAGAGTAGACATTCTTCTGATGTGGCGCTGATAGACATTTTTACATCTGGGTCGGAAAAAGGATATACTGTTATTATACGCTAGCGTAGCAAGTGCAACTATTCAACACAGTACACATCACTGGACTAACAATCTGCAGAAAAGAGAGAAACCTGACAATGTTTTTTTTTTGTAGCCCTTTAATGATGGTTGCCTATTATTCATTAATCCCTACACATAAGTAGCAGGGGGAAATGTTATCTGGGTAGTTTCAAGAACTGAGGCTTTCATGTTTTGCAAAATACTATAAAAGTCTAAGATATCACAGAAGGAAGTGCAATTATAATTGGTTATTAGTAGTGCTTTTTTTGTGACGGTACGCAGTACCGGCACTTTTAAAAAAAATAAAATTTGGATATTACTCAGAATATTTCTATCACAATTCCCATAAAATTGTTTTATTTTAAATCAAGCTTGTTTGTTAGTTTTGTTTGCATACATAATAGCCTACATGCGAGCACATGAAAGTTTCTGTAAATTGCTGTGGCTACTGGACTGCAAGAGGGTTGTGGTGGGGTTTACCAGGCCTCACCAAACTGCTCCTGTGGTCAAGGCAATTTTAAAGCTATGGTTTGTCTACGGCGTTCATCGCCAGGGTCAGCGATCATCGTCGTAGGGGTGGTTTGTCTACCGGCATTCATCGTCCATGATACTGTTGCTATCCACAGTTGTAGTTGGCCATGTCAAACAGCTCGATGTGGTGGGGGGACATGGAATTTGGAAATTTGTTAGCATTCATAACCTCAACATTGCCTTTAATATTATATTCACTCAAGATAAAACGCTGACAGGAACAAAGGAAAGTCACTTTTGATGAACTAAATGTTAAATGGTTCAATGAATAACAAAATAATAAAACCGATAATAATATTTCGAAAATACTTTTACTAATAAATGAGCTGGAAATTTTACTGTACGTTACATAAATTGTAATTACAGATAATAGTGTTTTCTACAATTTATCTACCATTTGCAACCCTTTTTTTTTTTTGTATAGCTATCTTTATGGTCATTTAAGCTCATGTCATACAGGGCAATGTGTTTAGACACGAAATCTATAACATTCTCTAATGACAGTACTTTGTGCAAAATGGCTGTCTTCTGCTTTTCATGACCTACTATATACATGATAATCTGCGGCGTTCATCGCCCTGAATTTGCCTCAGAAGCAACTGCTGGCGATCACCGCCGACCCCGGCGTTCATTGTCGTAGACAAACAGGGTGCATTGATTTACATGGAGAGCAACAGGGCGATCACCGCTGGCGTTGATCGCTGGCGATGAACGCCGTAGACAAACCATAGCTTAACGGTAAAAGTATTGCACCAAGTGCAGTTAATGCTAACGTAGTAACAAACAAGTAGTAAGTAGCTAACCACCACAGTTAATCAGGGGTTAGTGCGTGTTTAAATTTAACTGCATTCGTTGCTTACATATAATTTGAAAAGAAAACCCTTGGTTTGTGTTGCACAGACAAGTGAATTCATAATAGTTTAGTACAGTTATAGGAACAAGGGGTGCACATTGTTCACAAGTAGAGAAGTGAAATGAGTAAAATAAGTACAGTAATTATTTTGAACTGGTGCGTAATAAAAGAAAGTATGACGCTGTTTTTTAAGTATCTCATAAACCTGCCAACAGTGAATAAACTGAATCTGAAGAGCATGTCGCAAGTACCGGTAATTTTACTGCAATTCAGGGGAGAAACACTTCTGGCCATGATAGGCCCAATTGTTGGACATTAACTCAGAAAAATGACTTGTGGGAGCTCCTGTGAGATTCAGTTAAAAAGTTTCTGTGAGTACAGTCACCGTTTTAGTTAGAAAAAAAGAACTCGTTATTAGAATCCTACTTCCATACTCAGTGCATGGCTGAGTTATATTTATATTATTACCTATTTTTAATTAGACTACATCCAAAGAAGGCAGTCAAGCAAAGACAGACAAAATGAATTCATACTTACCTAAATATTTTGCTGATAACATAAAAGACAATTCCAACGATAAGTAATGCAATAACAGCCCAAGGAAAAACCAGGCAAATAAACAGAATGGCAAACATAACAATCCAAACATTCTGTAAAATGCCCTCTACAGTCATTGGTAACCGTGTATCAACTGAAAAATAAGTAAATTATACAGCAATAAATATATATTATAAAGATGATAATTTGAACCGAAGTTTAAATGTAAATTACGTTAAGTAAAAACAAACAAAAAGGGATATATATTTTTTGTTAAAGCAAGCATGAAATGTTTAGAGCTAAAAATAACAATGAAACACAACTGCTTAAAAAATAGACTTTGCTCCAAATTTTGTATGATATTTTTTCAAGTTTGAACTTTGTTCAGCCAAGTTTCATGACTTCAACCTAAATTCGTTTTATAAAACAATTTACTCTTTCATAAGAACTACGCAAAGTGCAGGTCTGATATTTGATCCAGCATTTTAACATATAGTATTCGAGCTCCAAGTCTAAATACGGTAAAATATGACAGCTTAGGATCTTGATTTTTGTCCATGTCAGAACAAAATCTCCCTCTCTTTTTCCTGAAACTAAAATAAAGGAATTGCAGATTTTCTCATCCTACCATAAGACTGAATTCAGGATATTATTTATTTTACAGAAAAATAATCCATTTTATTACAAACTGCTAAAATTATGTATAAAAGTCAGAAGAAATTGTTTGTCGACTACAAGAACTAGAAATCTTTGAACTAATCTAATGTTAAAGGATTTTTCTATTCTATTCAAGAAATAAGCCAACAAGATTTGCAGTGTTATATTACTTCCTAACTGAATTTATCTCCCAGAATATATTTGGTCTCAAAATAAACAAAAGTTAAAAACCATGTTAGTGTAATGATAGTAACTGGCCCTTAGCTTTCCACTGTAACTTGTTAAAACCGTCAAAGTCAAACATACACAAAGATAAAACATTTGAAAAAATCAGTGGATAAAATATACCTCAATGCAACGTTTCGACCTTGGCCTCCAGGTCTTCCTCAGGCAGGAGGAAAACCTGGAGGCCAAGGTCGAAACGTTGCATTGAGGTATATTTTATCCACTGATTTTTTCAAATGTTTTATTTTTGTGTATGTTTGACTTTGACGGTTTTAAAAGCTAAAAAGGCTATGACAATGCAAATATAGTATAATACCTTCATCCATGTCCCTAGAGAATAAGTTCTGTATTCTGCCTACAGGGGTCGTCTCAAAGAACTGCATCGGACTGCTCATCATCTTGTTGAACAATCTGTTATGAAGCCAGTTTGATGCTCGCAAGGTCACCTGGAACATTGAATCCACACATTTTTTAACACACTGGAGAGAAGCTAACTGAGCAGCTATCAAAAATATGTGCAAAATGCATTGATTGCATCATAATAGTCCCACTGTTACAATGACAATATGTTGGGAACTGGTCTATACTAAAAGCAAAACTTGAATGAAAATTTGATGAATTTTGGTTTATACAGGTTATGATTGATTCTCCTACTAAATTATGTACAGTTTGGACAGAAAGTACTGGTAACTATGTATTAATTATTGCCTGTACAAATTTTTAATATTAATGGAATCATAGGGAAAATAGTGTGAATATATATATATATATATATATATATATATATATATATAGTTTGTGCTAAACTTTAATATTACCTTAGTAAACACAAGTCCTCGTATAAGGCTGGAACTCAGAATGACAGCAATCATCAGGGCATACACTAGTTGGTAAGTGTGGAAATCTGGATTGTCATTGATGTTGCTGCTGGGCTTTGTAACATTATTCACCACTACAGTCACATTCTACAAACACATAAGCAATATTAAAACTTGTCAGCTAACACTGTGTACAATACAAACACAATACAATCACCCATATCTAGCTGGTCCTCCAATATCCAAACCCCTGTTATATGGGGCTCAATTTTCAAATTGTACATACAGTACATACAGATCGATTCTAAAGTCTTGACTTGGTTTTGGATGTTGACAGAACATTAAACATGGCAGAAATAGCAGGGAAACGCTTATATCATTGAACAGAGTATAGCTACAAGTTCCATACAAACCTTACAGGAGTTCTATATGCACTCTGTTGGTGATGCAGCAGACATCAACAAAGCTTTTGAAACATATGTCCCAACATCGATGGTCGAATCAGCGATTGCACGCATGATTGCCTCTCACAGCTGTGATAATCATGTGGCAAAGGTAGCATGAACAAATGATCTTTGAGATAACTCCATAAGCAAAAATCACATGGGGTTAGGTCAGGTGAATGTGCAGGCCACAGAAGAAAAGAAGTGTCATCTTGAGCAGCAACTCCAATCCAACTACGAGGAACTTCAGCATTGAGGCACTCATGGACATCATGATGAAAATTAGGTGAAGCCCCATCTTGCTGATAAATGAAGTCCTGGCTGTCTGCATGTACTTGTGGCCCCTGAAAAATGCTACTCCCACATGCTCAACCGTCTCAACCAACATTCTCAGCCAGCCTTCTTTGTTTTCCATTACTCAAGCAACCAGTTACTTGAAACTTTCTGTACCATGCATAGATTGATTAGGCTGTGGATAGTTCTTGTTGGCTATCCACAGTTCTTTCCACAGATAGTTCTAGTTCTTGTTGCATTTAGCAAAGTGCAACATGCAGAAAGCTTTATGTGCACTACTAAAAGCCATGTTTCACTTGACTGCCCTCTAGCAGCTAAATCTATAACTATGCCACATCACATATTATGAAGGCAAACTTAGAATAATACTCATTCCAACGATATAAGTGGTTCTACTATGTCTATCATGGTTCCAGTTCTATTGACCCCTGAAACCAGGTAAGAACTGCTGCACCAAATTGAGCATAATGTGATTACAGTTAAATAGGTGCCATATATCCCTATCCCTTAAACATAATTATTTAAAAACACACACTAGTCACTTTGAAAATCACCATTATGAATAAGGATATTTTTTAGCAACAATTGCATGCGCAATGTTCAAAGTCTAATCGTTGAATAAAATCTAAAATCACAAATTCACACATTCGATAAAATTAGGTAAACTGATGTAACAAAGTGCCAGAATGCTTTTGTTTAATCAGTTATAATTGCAATTATGACATTCAGAAAATATTTTATTTTTATTTTTTTAAATTGATTTCCGAGTTAAGCTCCAGACTGATCAATTAAGCAAGGCTTACAGAAGAACAAAGGTCTAGTTTTTTAAAAATCAGATTAAAATCGTCCAACATCAGCAGAACTATACAGATTTGTGATATCTTGACAATTGCACAATTGGCTGGCTACGGGATTTGAACCATGGACCTCCAGCCATCATCTTGGCCACATCACTCGATTTAACAGTGTAGTTTGATAAGTGCATGTGAAGGAATACAATTATTTTTCATGGCTAACTGTATTGCAACTTCCAAAGTCGTATATATGAAGACTGTAAAACAATATGTTGTTATGATAACTGATTCGCATTTGATAAAAAAATTCTTTCTTATATATTACCATAAAATAGGCACTAAATTGGTCTTTACTCCGGTACTGGTCAACCGATTTGGTCCAATATCAATATGCTTCTTCCCATGGGCGTTATAAATGCGTATATCAAATTTTATGAATATCTGATAAAGCATATTTGAGTTATTGCGTGTACAGACACAAGGACGGATGGACAGACATTTTCCTGTCCCGCACACATTCTCATAAAGTACCATAGTGGCACTTAATAAATAAATAAATAAATAAATAAATAAATAAATACATCTAATTTAATCTAATCTAAAAAAAAATCTTGCATGTGAAACATCTATGAAATTACTGAGAGGATATGAAATGAGTACAGATAATGTACACTTTACATACAAATATATAAAGATATCTGTACTCACACCTCCTCCAGCTTTGATCCATGTTGCAAGCCACCAGGAGCTGAATGCAGTGCTGCCAACATTGACCAGGAATGTTATACAGACCATGAGGGCAATACAATAACCCCCAGCTGCAGCAATGTACCTCTCGTAAGTATGGAACCGAATGCTGCCTTTTTGAACTGCCTCTGCTGCTGTCAACTGCTCTCCACCTATTAAAAATAAAACACAACTCACTGCGAAATTCTACTTTTGTTACTATCTCAGAAAAGAAAAAGTATCTGTTAGAAATTCTATAATATTCATTACCTCCTTGACTGTTACTATACAATAGAACCCAGTTAGTCTGGCTTCTGATGGTACGACTCCGTGTATAGTCCGACCATGCCGTTATCAATGCCATGAACATCAACAATGTGCCAACTTGATTGTTTTGTGTAATACTGCATGTTTACAAACAGTTTATGGTTGTGAGTTGATGTCTATGTGTTTTGAAAAAAAATTTCCACTGCTGTTTACGATATACATAGGTTGTAACTTTAATTGTGGCAACTATTTATTTATTACTAGTATATAAGTGACACACCTATGAAACTTCTACAGTCCTTCAATGTAGTACCCAGCATTGTCTACAACTCATTGCCAGTGATTTGGAAGTTGTAGTATCCCTGTAGTAGCCCCTGTTCTGTTGATGTTTCTGACGGACCGCCCTACTGCCTGCAGAATCTCGGGAACAGTCTGGAATCGAATGTCACGAAGGGGTTCCGTCAGCTTAGGGATTAAATCGCAATCACAGGAGCTTAATTCCGGTGAATGTGGTGGATGGAAAAGCACTTTCCACCCCCAGCAATGGTACAGATCAGCTACAGGGTGTGGCGTGTGTGCCCGAGCATTATCCTGCAAAATGATTGGAGGGTTCTGTAAAAAATTTGGGCGCTTCCTTCACAGCGCTGGTCTCAGGTTATTCTCCAAAAAATGACGGAAATACTGCGCATTAACATTCTGTCTTTGCAGGATAGCATGCGTTAGAATGACGCCATCGCAGTCGTATGCAAGAATAACCATCATTTTGACATTTGAAGGGGTACGACGCACCACTGTTTTGTGTGGTGACCCCTGATGACGCCACTCATTGGATTGCACTTAAGTAGAGGCTCCTATGACCTGGCCAAAGTTTCAACAAATTCAATAATGCGGCGTAAGAAGGCGTCACTATCATGACCATAACGCTGCAGGTGAGTTTGAGCAAAGTCGTATCGTAGCCATAAATGAGCCTCTGTCAAATTCCAGGGAACCCACCAAGATGCAATTTTTCGCTCCCAGGCGTTTCTTTAGAATTTGAAAAACACTCATATGCGACAGTCCCATCTCCAGTCTGTCGTCGATGCTTGTCTAGAAGTGCGGAAACAGTTTCCACGTCCTCTTCACTAATACTGGAACGACCTGGCCTAGCCATGTGTTCCATGCGGTCATGCCCCTCGTTGAAGGTTCTAACCCATCTCGCCACAGTCCTGTTTGGCAATACCGTCTCCCGACATTCTTCCACAAGACCTTCATGACATTGTCGTGCTATTTTCAGCCAAGTTCGCTGTTCCTGCTTTTTAAACATGGCGAAACACAACACAACACAACAGCTTAGAGCGGTAACTCACAGGAGACTAACTTTCTCTCTCCAAAGCTCATGAGCTTTGAGACGTACGGACAAGTCCGTTTAATGTGAGGTAGGTCAGACCCATATTAACATGTGACATAAGTTACAACAATAAACTCCATCTGGTTTCGCTTGCGCACCAGTGTTGCCACAATTAAAGTTACAGCCCACGTACAATTATTAAGTATTTATTTCCAACACTGTCTCTCATCGGAGGTAGCTTCTGTGGACACTCAATATACCTACTTAACTTGTAAATCATAAATATATAAATTGAATTATATAAAGTAATACATCAGATTACATGGTGAGACAATATTTGGCATGATTTGTTTAAAACAATTGTTATTATGTCATTCCTAAGGCTACTTCTTCCTAAGGTTCTTAAAGAAGTGAGGGATGGCCGCACGTGCTCCAATAAGGAGACCCACTACTTCTATATTTTTTAGATTATACTTCTCTTGGAAGTAGGGTATTGTGGGCTCATATATACATTTTTCATAATATGTAATATAATACTGTCAACATTTTCAATTATGTAAAACATTGTTTTTGTATCACATTTTTACTTAAATAAGTCTTCCTCTGATAATCTTACCTTTTGGTGATCAGCCCATGACCCTGGTCTCATTGGGATTGGACTAGCAGGATTTGACTGCATTAACAATAAGCAATGTCTTATAATTAATTCTCTTAGAAACTTTTTTATTTTTTTTTTATTTAACTCTTATTACCACTTTACATTATCAACAAATTTTTATTCAATGCAAATGCTACTTCTTAAGTGATAAAGAACTCACATTTTTAGTACTGATTTTTATTTTTGATTATGTAATTTAGACATAAAATACGAGGGCTGTTCAATAAAGAATGATCATAATATTTTTACGTTCATAGTTTATCACACTTAAACGTTTTCCTTATGATATGTGTTAGCTTGATGCATGGTGTAAGTTTCAACGTCATGTCTCAAGATTCCTGTCTGTGAGATGCATGCCAAGTGCAGACATGTCCAATATCGCCTATGGCTGCGATGGAGGTGATGCGCGACGAGCAATATGCGGCTTTAAAATTCTGCTTTAGACTAAAAAAATCTTCAGCTGAGGCCTATGCAATGTTACAGGATGCCTATGGAGACTTTGTTCTTCCCTACAGCACAGCTAGAAGATGGTATAAAATGTTTAAAGAGGGAAGACAACCGGAGCTCCAGTTGCTGCTCTGTTCAGGAGTCAGCAGCCTTGAGACCCACCAACATGTGTCATGTGCAATTTTTCTGTCACTAACATGTGAGTGGCACCCAGTGAAATTTTTTAAGATTTCAGAAAGTGATCTTAAACTTATTCGTCGATCCTCTCTCACTATGACAGCAGTGGTGTTGACTTTTCTTCTGTCAGAGCAGTAACTGGAGCACCAGGTCCACCTTCCTTTGACATTGATTGTCTTCCCTCTTTAAACATTTTATACCATCTTCTAGCTGTGCTGGAGAGAAGAACAAAGTCTCCATAGGCATCCTGTAACATTGCATAGGCCTCAGCTGAAGATTTTTTAGTCTAAAGCAGAATTTTAAAGCCGCATATTGCTCGTCGCGCATCACCTCCATCGCAGCCGTAGGCGATATTGGACATGTCTGCACTTGCACGCGTCTCACAGACAGAAATCTTGATACATGATGTTGAAACTTACACCACGCGTGCATGACGCATCAAGCTAGCACATATCATAAGGAAAACGTTTAGCGTGATAAACTATGAACGTAAAAAAATTATGATCATTCTTTATTGAACAGCCCTCGTACATTGGCATAATTGTAATATTTACACTACAATCAGTAATCGTCTACTACTATCATTTGGGGGAAAACTGCAATTAGACACAATTTTTTTTTTTTTTTTTTTTTAATATGTGTTTTGTCTATGACCCTGAGGTTTGGAGTTAATATGTTCTTTTTTTTTCCACACTAGAAAGTGGCCACTATACCTTTAGGACTGAGTTTGTCAATTTCTTCCAGACTGTTCTGGGAGACTGAGCTCACAGGCCTCTTGTTGCCATTAGCGAAAATCTCTGTGGTTGATAGCTCCGCTTGCTCTGTGTCCACAGGTACTTCAGATTCAGAAATCCTACAAAGAAACAATAAAAATAGTAAAAATGTTATACTGAATGGAAATTCCAGGAACCAAAAACGATGATGTTCATATAGATTTATAGTTATGTCTATTTTCTGAAAGATTATAAAATCATTAAAACAATTAAATAAAATTATGGAAAAGTTTAATGTTGGTTTAGGGATATGACACATTTCCTCTTATACTTTTTACCATTTTTGAGCATGGAGATATTTGGTTTTATGGTTGAATTAGACCCCCCTCATGTATTTTTTTTCCCCCAATTCAAACCTTTGTTGGGGGGGGGGGGAAACCCTCTTGTTTTGCTTCTCATTGTACAATTTCACTTTCACACAAAAATTTCAGTCTTTGGTATGGCCTCCAATTTGCCTGTATTATTGCTCAGTCTACATGCCTCTACTTGAGGGATGTTTTCAAATTCTTTGATAAGGGCATCTGCAAGCTGCTGAAGAGCCTGATGGGCTATAGGATGTCTCGGGGCTTTCTTCCCTGAAGTTTTTCCTATAAATGCTAAATAGAATTAAGTTCATAATCATAGTAACCATTGGTTAAATCTGGATTTCCTGTTAAATGGCCATGGTAGCTATTGCTATTTTCACTCTTCCATTGTCTTTTGAATATATAATATAATATAACTAGCAGGTTCCTGTGGCTTCACCCATGATAATTAATTTGAAGATGATGTCTGCATGCCTTAACATTATAAACAAACGAATCGACCAGGGTGAGCTCACAGAATCCAAGCATTGATAATTCCATGTGATATATAGTGAAAAAACCACAATGCTTTTATGACAAAAAAAAAAAGGCAAAGCCACCGGCAATCGATTTGACAATTGAAATGTATTACTAAAAACTGATGCTTTGATAGCATAAAAAAATTATGTTTTCTGCCAGTTTTTCACTCATAACTTGTAAATGAAATTGAAAATTAGAAATCCTACATTGAAGTGCATTCGGCCACCCTTCAGTCCACCTAAGTTTAAAAGTTTAGATCTCTGCATGCAGTAGATTTCGCTGAGCATCTTGCACAGACAAACAATTCCTCTTTAGATATCATACAACAGACTTAATCTCCGAATAATTGCACAGGGATAGTTTTAGCAGTTATCTCTGCAGAATCTGAAATTTATTCACATGATAAACATTACATACTGGATAACCGAGCATACATTGGATGCTAGAAACTGACCACAAGAGGATCAAGTTAAAGAATCCCTAAAAAAAAAAAAATATTAACGGACCCTATATAAGTTCAGTGGACAGGATTGCAAGTGAGAATTCTTATTACTGTATAAAATATTGTTATGGACAGTTTTGGTTTTTACTCACTGCTCATGATCTCCTTTATCAGACGAGCAAGTCTCCACCATTATCGCATAATCTTGACCCCTTTCCATTAACTCCTCATGTTTGCCTTGATCGCTGATTCTACCATCCTTCATGACATACACTTCATCACACTGGCTCAGATACTGGAAACACAAACACAAACACAATACTTCATCACCAGGGCCCGGATTCTGATGACCTAAAATTCTTTGAAAAATTACCTATAAAATGACCCTAAATTTTTAAAGAAAATTACTTAATAATTATAAAAATGACCTAAAAACTTATATTTTATTTATAAGAAATTATTTTTGTGCACACAAAGTTATAGAGAGGTACCTCAAGGCAGCATACTTGGACCTCTACTTTATATCACGTACACTGCAGACTTTCCAGTTTCTGACAAACTCATAATCGCACACTTTGCAGACGACATTGCAATACTGAGTAAAGGTGTCGCTGAAATAGCTGTACAGAATCTTCAAGAATTTTGTGACGAAATAGACTTGTGGTGCAAACACTGGAGAGTTGTGATGAACCCAAAAAAATCAAACGTCGTGAAATTCACATACAAGTATGATGTACTACAACAACCAATCATACTTCAAGGCGAACAGATTCTTGAGTCTAAGTCAGTCAGATATCTTGGCCTTATTCTCGATCAACGTCTGACGTGGAAAGACCATTTTTCGTACTTAATTAAGAAAATTCGCCATCGTCTCAATGAGTTGAAACACATCATATCTTCTAAATCCTCACTTTCCCTTCAATACAAGAAATTAATATATACATCTCTCATCAGGCCTATCTGGATGTACAGTTGTCCAATTTGGGGTTCAGCATCATCTTCACAAATACAAAGAATTCAGACTATTCAAAACAGGTGTCTTCGATTAATAACTAATGCTCCATGGTATGTCAGAAACTCAACCATTCACTCTGATCTAAACATTCCAGATGTAACAACAGTACTCAGCAAAGCTTACGTAAGACTAGCCAGGTCATTCAACAACCACATCAATCCACTGATCCAGGACATTCCCAGAAACTATCCACCAGACCCACAACTTAGAAGACTAAAGAGGAAAAGACATTCTGACCTTAGATTATGAGCATCAATGTTAACTAAATCTATAACATACAACCGGGACTGGCGCTGGGCAGAACCCCGGAAACAAGTGTCAAGTTATTTATTTCTACTGTAATTAGCAAAACTGTAATGTATTTTATACAATAAAGTTACCAAATATTAAAAAAAAACAAAAAAACAAAAAAAACAAAAAAAAAAAAAAAACAAACAAACAAAGTTATAGACTAGTTTGTACATAATTGTAAAAACTGTAAATAACTGTAATGTTGTGAATGTTCTTTTCTCACAGAAATTTATACTGGCACTGAGGCACTGACGAGTCAAAATTCGGCATTTCCTTCTGTGGTCTGCTGGATTATAGGCTACTGTTGTTTATTGAGGGTAAACAGTAGTGTGACTCTCAAATCCAAGCAGATGGACAGACTCTGGTGCCAAGTCAATCTAATAACAATAGTAATATAATACAAAATTTTGGAGTTTCTTTGATTCTCATTTCCGACTGAGACATGACAACACTTAATGCAGAGTTTTTTTTTTTTTTCTTGCATTAAACAAACAACACTTCAAAGACAGCACCGCTAGTTTTGAAAAAAAAAGTAAATACACTCGATGTAAATACATGAAAATGACTAAATAAGGAAGCAAATGACACGAAAATGTCTAAATAATGACGTAAAATTGAAATAAATGTCCTAAAAATATAAAATTGCATAAAATGACAAAAAAATGACCTAATAAAAATGTATTTCTATAATCTAGAGGCAATTATTGGGATTTGTCTACAAGTTGGCAATGTCTATGCAGCAACAGTAAAAAGATGATATGTCATTAGAATCCGGGCCCTGTTCATCACCATCATATTTATCTAGCTGCTTCCTTAACCCGTCATCTCATCACACCCTAAATACACGATCAGAACATAGTCATGTACTCTCTATCCCTCTACACCGCTCTTCATCCTATTCATCCTCATTCTCTGTATCAGTAGCTCACCAATGGAATTCCATCCCCTGCAGGGTCAGAGGCTGTGGAACTCTTGGTAAATTCCAGAGAGAAGTCAGCATTTTAATTCTAAACAATGTAATTTAGTTTTATTTTTCATCATAATAACTAGAAATTTTAACTGGAGCTCTTTTTGATACTTGAAACCCGTAGCTTAACTTATTGTAACTCTAAGTTTCCTTTTTAGTATTCCATAGTGTAATTTTAAATATCTTATGCTATTATCTTAATTATTTTCTTCAGTATTTTTATTTTTTGTAAATTAATGTTTATAGTACTCTAAAAATTGTAATAATTTATAAATTAATCTTAAATTTTTCATTAGGCATATAACAAACTTGTAGTGTTTAGGCTTACATGTTTTTGACAGCAATGCTAGTGCTTTGTATTTAAGTATTATGTATTAAGTGCTTTATCTATAATATGTATTTGTGTTATGTAATTGTAATGTAGCTTTTCGACTGGTAGAGCAGAAGAGAAGGCCAAATGGCCTTAGCTCTGCCAGAATAAATAAAAAGAATAAAAATAAAAAATAAAAATAAATAAACTGTGCACAATAAAATCTTTCACAACCACCCCTCAAAGCTAGAACAGCACTTCCTGTTATACTATTTAGGAAGTTTATACAGTGAAGCAATTATTATATAAAAATAATAATGAGATGGAATGCGGCACATTAACTTCACTAAAATTGACACTAGCCTGGACTGCAGTTGGAGACAGATGGAGTCTAGCTGAAGATGAATAAGGATACCCTTCGAAACTGCAGTCCAGGTTAGCGTCAATTTTAGTGAAATTCATGTGTCACATTCCATCTGATTATTATTTTTATATGACAGCACTTCTGTTTACATCTAAGTTAAACATTAATATTTGTGTGCTTGAAATATTAAGGGGTTAAGCGCCAAACACAAGAATTAAACCGCCAACTAAATGCCTTTATGACTATGCACTCATGCCATTCACCCATTCTGTTTTGAACTATTCACAAAGCTCATGGTACTTGGCCCGAGTGATATGTAACTGCTATGGTACTTGGCACCTATCTACAGGTATGTGAAAAAAATAATTTGCAACAACAATGGCACTTAGCCCCTTTGATATTTTATGCATGTAAGGAAAATTTGTTTTAGAATTTCCAATATTTGGTGTTACTACTAACTTGAAGGGACTATTAAAAAATGTAAATTATGAATTTTTAATTTCTTGCCCGGGCTTCCATTTTCAGTTTATTGTTGTTATTATATTCAAATTTTTCATACGTTCACAGTGAATCTTGATTTTGAGTAAAATAACCTGATTAATCCTATGCACAAATTAACCCTTTTGGAAAAGAGTCCTTATTAATTGGGTATCCGGATTTACAATATGCTACCACAGGCATACAAGGATGTAAGAAATAGAATGGTTTTCAGCAAAGCAATTAAACACCTGTTAAAATCAAAAGTGTACTACTCAAGTAATGAATACACTGAAGATGAAGACATATTAATTAATTTCTCAGCGTGTACATAATTGTATTTTAAGTACACTAGGCTCAGTTTATTTGTATTATTCTTTTAAATTTTATAATTTTCATATTGTATGTACATATATCTTCCCTTGCTAGGCTAACTTATGCATATGTATTCTTTGAAATTTGTAATTTTCATATTGTAGTACAGTATACATGTTGTATACAGTAATACGCATTGACAAGTCACCAGTTTACAAGCTTATGCTCACTGTTGTAAATGAATGTGATAATAAAATATTCTATTCTATTGAGCTAGTTAGAGTTAGATCCACAGCGCTAGGTAGAATCTTTCTCCTGTGATTGATTACCCTGTATAATGTTCAACAGAAACAATATTCTGTGATTTCATGAACTCGTATCGCATTGATAATATAATATGACATTGATAATATGATAACTTTACTTTCATAAACTTCCTATATAAATTAACACATCTACATCTTAAATGTTACTGTACAACAACAGTAGAAACCTGGTCACAGAATCACTAAATTAGTGTGCCTCACAATACTGTATACAATGTAAATGTCTTTTCAGTGACGTAGACCACTAAGGGTAATCAGTCACAGCAGAGAGATTATTTATTTATTTACACTGGTGAAGTTAAGGTCATAAGGCCTTTTCTCCCACTGCACCAGTAAAACCATATATATTACAAATAATACATATTATAAATAATACAAGATTTGATAAATTAGAAATTAAACCAAACACGCTACAGACAATAATAATTACAAGGATTAAATTTAATAATTTGATAAACTAAACTAAAACAAAATTAATTACTAATAAAATGTACCGTATATTCAATTTACTTCTAAATTGTGGTGCATTTCGACAGTCTCTGATATGACAAGGCAACAAATTCCAAAAATGTGGGATTGACACACTAAAAGATGCAGAATAGAATGATGTTGTACGTCGGGGAATAAACATAAGATTTTGGTAATGAGTTTGTGAGGTAGAAAGGAGATTAAAGTGAGACTGTAAATAAGGAGGAGAAGAAGATAATAGTATGTTATGAAGGAACATAAGAGAGTGGATCATTCTTCGTTGTTTGAGGTGCATCCATAACAAGGTTTGAAAAGATGGCATCACACGGTCAAATCGTCTGATATTACAGATAAATCTAACACAAGCACACTGAAGTTTGTCAGTAAGACTGGTATTTAAGATGGTCAACAGAATATCGCAGTAATCAAATGAGGCATCACTAGGGCTTGGACTAGATTTTTTCTTTAGTTGTAAAAGAAAACCCTTAGGGTAATACAATTTACGTCCGCCGCGATGGGTGTATAGGTAGCATACTTGCCTTCTACCCTGGCGGTCCGGGTTCGATTCCCGGCCGGGTAGTGGATTTTTCAGCAACGAAAAATCCCCCGGGTTCAGGACTGGACATCACCCAGGAAAATTAAAGGCTATATTAAAAAAGCCTAAATTAAAGTGTGGTGATGACTGCTAGAAAAAAGAGTAGAGTAGGGTATTCACAATAGATCTATAAAGGTCGCAGTGTTGAGAAGCCGGCAAAAGGCTTATACTACCCCCTTGTAATCTAATCTAATCTAATCTAATACAATTTACAGTTGAACAGACCATTGTAAATGAATAAGAAGCCTTTATCATTCATCCTTGTTTCTTGTTCACTAACCTTAATCTGATGGGTGACAAGTATAACAGTCTTGTGTTTCAGGACTTGGAGAATGCACTTGTTAAAAATATGTGCCCCCACATGGGTGTCAACAGCACTCAGTGGATCATCAAGCAAGTAGATATCCCTAGAAAATAAATAACATAATACCTCAATCAACTTGAGGACTTAAAACGTTACAAAGTAAACAAAATGCCATTCAAAGAATAAAAAATAGCACAATAAATTTTACACAAAAGTGTTAATGAGCATTAAGATTTATTTTGGATTTTACATCACTAAACACCAGTAACAAAGATAATATGATCTACCACTCATTCTGCTCAAAATGTATCTTCAGGATGCTCTAGGAGTTTAGGAATTAAGGAGAATTCACAAATGGGATTTTCGCAAACAGATGAGATTATATTAATTGTTGCTTGCTGATAAACAATAGTAAGGAATATGAAAAAAAATGAAGTATAAAGCAGGAAGAAAACTTACAAGAACATGCTACAGATAGGTGCTAAATATTAAAGTCTAGAAAAAGAAATGAGATAATAACATATACAAATTTAGAAGGCTTAATTGAGGAAAATGGTTAAAAAATAATCAATACACACTCTTAGGGGTCAAAATAACAAAGATGTAAGAATTACTTAAATAAATGAATAAGTAGCACTGCATTGATAGTCAGTATTTTATGATAATGTTTACAGATAGTGTTTTATGAAATAAAATATCATAAAGAAATGAATAGTAACTCATACAATACATTAATTTATGTCAACCCTTTCGTGGTTCACTGGCCATATTATAAAACTATTACACTAACTTACCTATTGGCATAAATGGCTCTTGCTAATGCCACTCTTTGCTTCTGTCCTCCTGATAAATTGATTCCTCTCTCCCCAATTTCTGTCTGGTCACCTCCAGGTAGCATGTTTATATCTTGACTCAAAGAGCAGCAGTATATGGCTTCGTAATATCTGGAAGTAAGCCCCATATTTATTACAACCCCAACAGTGATATGTCAACAAAATACAACGTAGAATGAAAGGAATATTTGGCCAGCAGAAATCTATCTATCTTGACAACTGCTGATGATGCAGATGAATTTCTGTGAAACGCATACAGTTTAAGTGATAACTTACTACATTGCGACATTCAAATGGAGTTGAGTAGTAAACCTTTTCAAGATTTAGTATTTCGTTACTTCACTTTGATTCCTGAAAATTAGTATTTGTGTAATAATGATATAATTATTATGCACTATAACTTCACTGTGTTAACTTCCAGTACAGTTTAATAATTAATATTAGTAATTGTGTATTACAGTATTAAAACTTTATTAACATCTCCACTAAAAGATATCGTACCACATAGTAACAAATCTGCCATATATAAAATAAATTGTAAGTTTGCACCAGAATATACACTGGGGAAACCAAAAGAGATTTAGAAAAATCACCAAATAGATAAATCAAGCCAGAAGCAAAACTACCAAAAAACACAAGAGACCCAACATGACTAAAGAATTGGAAAAGCATCATCAACCTTAAAAACCAAAAGACAGCTATGTATTTTGAATGTCTGCTCTTCAATGACTCAATCAAGGAATTCATCCTCGATAAACCAGATGACACAGTAACAGTAACAGCATAAGGAAACAGCAGTTGGCCATACTAGCTGAGGAAGTTTCCCAAAACTAGTCCTAAATGACTATTTAAGTATCTGTTACAGCAGCATTTCCCAGCCTTGCTGATGTCTGGAACCCCTGTAGTGACTGTCAATTATCTGTGGTCCTTCATGAAATCAAAAGTTATTTTTCAAATATATTTTACATAAATGATAAAAATGAAATGATAGATGGTGATTTTACAATACTAAATGTGTCATTTATGAAAATGCAATACTATCATAAATAGATATTTCCAGAAAATATGATCATACCAGTCAGGCCTAATATTATAAATTCAGCATTCACCTAATGTAACGGCTGATGTTGTTTTTCAGATGTCAACTTCTGTATGTCTGTCTTCGCCATCTTTATTTAGAACGGAAAATCCCATTTGTGAATAAAATGAACAATATAAATGGTTTGAACTTTCCTCGGCAAATACTATGTAAAAGTTCTTCATGGGCTAACAGTCGACTCAGAGATGGAGTCTGAAAGCTTGGAGTTTTTTAAAACCTCGACTCGGCTGTTAGCCTGTGAAGAACTTTTACAAAGATGAACAATATTTGTAAGATTTTTCTGTGAAGGAACTTTATTTGCACCATTAATGTTTTTGACAACACTCAATCCACTAGGAATATCGTCTTGCTTTTCAACGACCCAGATTTCAACCACCGATCCATACCTAAATGAGATAGTGAACAAATTCAAAAGAAGAATTTCCATTGTGAACTCAATTATTTGAACAAAATCAGACAAACTCACTAATTGTATAATATTACAAAATTTCACTTCAAAGAAAAAACTAAAGAAACAGGTTGTTCACTCTGTCACTGTAGTGATTAAAAGACATGGTCAGTGGTCTCATTTTCACTCAAAATAAAGAGGGATACGTTGGTGAGGAAGATGGTTCACCCTTAGACAGGGGGTTTAAAATAAAATTGGCCAGCCCAGAAGGAAATGTACCTTAAAAAACCTACACAAAGGGTAGATTATTCACCTCTACTTCTCAAAGGGAAGCCGTAACAGTTCCAACCTTTGTGTTAAATTTTATTTGAACTCAAACATGAGCGTAGAGAACCTGAATACTAATATCCCAGGTGTGACCACCATGACAAGATAAAGTTTAATAAAAATAAAATGTTCCTATGGACCCCCTTTCCATCTTTCGTGGACTCCTGTGGACCACAGGTTGGAAAATGCTGTGTTACAGCATCAGACTCTTTATTCACATTAATAAGGAATATATTGTAACACTTTTCTCACCTCTTGGAATCAAAGGTTTCTCCAAACAAGATGTTATCCTTCAAGGTTGCATTGAGAACCCATGGCTCCTGGCTCACATAAGCACAAGAACCGTCTCTTGTAACTTGGCCTGACAAGAGCCGCAGCTGACCAAGAGCTGCTAACAGCAGTGAGGTCTTACCAGATCCAACTTGGCCACAAATACCAATCAGCTGTCCCTGTAACATGGTTACTTTTCAATAAGCATAATCTCAATAGCAAAAAGAAGTAAAATATGTATGCGTCTATTACTCCATATTATTAAGAAAATTACCAGAAACATCAGCACTTAGCATGTGCACCGCCATCTATACCTGTACCTTGTACTGGTATGGTCAATAGCAAAGAATTCAGGGGACTGTGAGAATATGTCAACAAATGACTGACTCCACCTTTTATTTATACTGATATTAAATTTACTTATTTCACTTTATTTAATATAATTTAAAGAGCCTTTATTAAAAACTAGTTTGCATCATGTATGCAAAAGCTTTAACAGAATCATCTACTATTTCAGATTCTGCTTATACTTCCGCTGAAGCCTTATTTTACAGCTATTTTCATAAACTTCTGGCTCCTGGTAATAGTAATGTAATATTAAATCATTTAACAATTGAGTTAATTTCAAAAATAGCTAGTCAAGGTACTGGCTTTATGTGCACACAATTTTGGGCACAATCTTGGGCAAGGTTGATGGCATTTATGTGCGCACAGATATAATAGATCCATGTCTGTAGATTTGCAGGATGTAAAAGAACAGCTAAGGGACTAAATTTTGGCAGACTACAGTGGCCACGGGATTAAGTAGCAGTACAACCCAATCATTCAATAACATAATATATATCTATCCTAGTTCATCCTTCAACACAAATTAACTTACAAAAAATTGTGATATAATCAACCAACAATGAAACCATGATTAATATATCTATTTGAGTAGTTTAAAATATTGTGTATCTTTTGGGTAATTACAAGAAATTAGACCTGTAGGCAAAATAAAATTATAAACAAATATTAGTAAAAAATCAAACATACTAAACTAGTGTACTGCTACAGTAAATTACCTGTGGTTGGCTACACCCCGTTTTTTCTACAAACATTTTTATTATTGCCAGAATTCTATTTTAAGCACAGTGGAAATGTGACGTTTGAACAAAACTGTAATACAGCATATTTTTTTACTAGCATGTGCCCGCGGCTTCGCCCGCGATAATTATTTCAAAAATTAAAAATTAAGAGCATAATAGTTAATTCATTATATTTATTAACACCTAAATCACGTGGACTACATACCACGATTAGATAGCGACGCCTGGTAAAAGCGACCTCAGATTCGAGTTCCTTGGTCCAGAAAACCCCTGTATAGTGAGTTTCGTCCAAATCGAACAATGTTTTACCATATTAGGGCTTACAACATTCAAGCGATCGCGAAAGTTTAATTTCAAATTATGACAAAAATAGACAAAGCCAACTGTAATTGTCAAACTTCCATTTAATTTAATTCCAAACCCATCTGAAACCCACTTGCAACAATATGTTTTAATGTCAAATGTGATTCGGATTCGATAATTCTGTGTAAGAAGGGATTAAGTATTCTCAAAAACATTTGATTTTTGGCATTTAAAATCAGAATTTTTCAAAATCCTTTCTTAGTGAGCACCTACATTAAGAAACGAAGGTACTGTCAAAATTCCAAGTCTCTACCTGTTATAGTTTAGGCTCTACGTTGATTCCTGTCAGTCAGTCATTCAGTCAGTCAGTCAGGACAAAGCCTTTTATATATATAGAGATTTCAATATGTTTTATAGAATTATGGAGCTTAGGCAATTCTTTAAATGAATACTCTGATTTTACCTTGGAGGCCTGGAAATTTATATCAGACAAAACATGTAACCTCTGATGATCTGCATTGTTCTGAACATTCAGTCTCTCTTTCTCTGGGTCATTTGACCTCTGGAGTGCATCATCTGCACTGAAAAGAAAACAGAAACAGCGGTAAGTGAGAATAAACAAGGCCTAATGATAAATTTATTATGAGGCGTGGTCATGTTCTAAGGCTTTGTTATTCTCTTCTTTCTTTCTTTCTTTCTTGGGAAAGAAAACAGATAAAAACAAAACAAAATTTAAAAGACAGATAGATTCTATGTGAAAGTAAAACCAATCTTGAAAGTTACATACATAACACCACATTTTTAACTCTTTCCGTTTCCAGGGACACTAGCTAGGAAACCTTAAAATAATATTAATGGTTGTAATAAGAAAATTAGAGTTTTAATTGAGTTAACTGTTACTAAAACCTGGAAAGAAATAACCAGCCAATATAAACGGAATAAACAAAAATAAATAAATAACTTTTGATAGAACTTATCAATGAATGTACTATTAATTTGGAAATCTGACTAATATTAATTTATAGAGGAAAATTTGTTCACGGCAGGTTTTCAGTTTTGTATGGTGTTACCAGACCACTAGGCCTCAATACGACATACCCAATCCCATCCTATATCTTTTTCCAGACCCCTATCGACGTCTATAGAAGTTCGCACATCTCTTCAGTGAGGTAAGACTGAAAGGCTGTCATTGGCTAGTATTAAGTTTCTGTAACTTTGTACTGCAAGTACTAAAAATAATGTTCAGATCCCTCAGATGGCAATGATCTTTGACTTGGAACATAAATGAAACAGAAAATAACTATGAGCATCCTCCTTACGCAATGGTATACCATTTATTTTAGATAGTCGAGTAAATCTCCATTAAAAAATAATTATAATATGAGTTGAACTAAAACAATTATGTTTCACTTACCAACACATGTTTCAAGGACCTCTGTCTCCATCCTAGGCTACAAGTAGGATGGGGACAAAGGTCCTTGAAACATGTACTACCAAAAGTTGGTGTGAAGTGTAAGTGTTTTAGTTCAACTCATATTATATTTATTTTATTATAGTAGCTTCACTGTTTAAGCTCCATCAATTTAATTATATACTTTATTAGCTTGTCTCTCTAATATGGTTTTCAAATCATTTGATAGTGGTAATTTAAAAAAGGTCTAAACATATTATAACATTAGCATTGATCTAACACAGCGGTTCCCAACCGGTGGGTCGCGGAAGGGTTTTGGGTGGGTCACGACTCGATCCTAAAACTATCAGAAACCATCGAATAAACCGCCAGAAAAGATAAGAAAAATTGAAACAAATCAAATTGTGTTTTGATTGTTTTCTTGGTTCTTGATTTTTGGCATCTTGCTTATATTTTGTCAACCATTTTCAAATCAAAACACAAATTGTTTATCAATAATCAATCTGTATCTTCAAAAAAGCATATATAAGCTTATATATATTTGCAATATTTGATGGTAAATTATATATACATAAGGAAGGTATAGGGGTCCATGGACCGATGGACCGTGGAGGTATTCCGATAAGGAAAGGTGGGTCGCCAGCTGAAAAAGGTTGGGAACCACTGATCTAACATATTATTCTCACTTTGATGGTACAGTAGTACAAACATAGTAAAGGATTTTGCCTCAACTCCTCTCATGAAGGAATACAAAAAATGATCATAGGCTGTTAACTTTTTGCATCATAATGTAAAATCAAACTTGTCAATCTGCTTACTTAAACTGATAAGAATCTGATTATCAGATTAAAAGGGGTAAAGCACGCCTTGTTGTTGATTGGGGAAGGGGCTTACTTATACCTGCTACGAAGAATGTTATGTCTGACAAGAAGGAAAAAATGTGTTGTTTTTACGATTTGTAAAATTTGTCATTTGTTGAAAGAAATTATAAACTTCCCACCATTATGGCATAAAACTAATTCTTATATTTAATATATGATAAAGTTTATTTTCTATTTCTTCTTGTATTTTCTGAAAACTACAATTTAAATTTAGAACACCTTGTTGAGAGAGCTAGTATTATTTACCAATTTTCAATCAAATAAACACGTATTAAACAATTCAGTATTCTTACCTGAGAAGATTGTTGCTGGCTTTGTGTAAAGCTGAGGAATCCCAGGTAAATGTGGCACTGCTTATGCATAGAGCTTGTGTCTTGTCTATTGGTCGTGCTATATAAGGTGTTATTTCCTCTATTAGCAAAATCCTCTGGCAGTGAACAATAACAAACAAGGTTTAGAATATATATTAAATAAATAAATAAATAAATAAATATGAATAAATAAGTAGCCTACAGTTGAACTTGGATAATTCAAAGCTGAAGGGACCAGCAAAAGAATTTAACGAATGATTATTTTCAATTAGAAAAGTTTTAATTTTTGTATAGGGATTTCAAGGGACCATGCTAAAAGTTTGAATTATGCAAAATTACGAATTTAAAAAGTTTAATTATCCAAGTTCAAATGTATCTTGAGAAACCACCTATTTTTGTAAGGAAGAATTAACTCTCAAATTTAGTCTCTTTTATGAACTTTTTAAATAGGCCTATTTTTATGATACAGCTATAAATTTTTCAGTCTATTCTCACTTAACTTATTTATAAATTTCATAAAATAAAATATTATATTATTACAGGTAAGGTAGGTAATATTAAAGTGATAATAGATTATCAGAACTAATGAGTGTATGCATTCATGAACCACAGACTATTGTCTCTGTTGGACATTTCATGAGAATATTATAGGAGAAAAATTCCTCTGACACTGAGACTCTAGGGTTCAAGTCCTCTGATATTGGGACTTGAACCCATGACCTTATAGTCTTAGTGAGTCTCAGTGAGACTGAAACTGAGACTATAAGGTCATGGGTTCAGACCTTAACAGAACTAATGTAAGTTTTTAACAGAAGTTAGATCAAGTGATATTATTCTGTAACACTAAATTTGGAAGAAACAGGGAAATTAAAAGAACAAGTAAATAAAACTCTTCAGACTGTCCTGAAAGGCTTGACCCATGCTTCAGTAGCATAGTGAGAGAATCCTGTAGGCAAACATTATTGTATAAATTATTAATGTCCAAAGATATCTACTTATGGTGTACAAAAGCTGGACATGAAGACACCAAAAATCAACATAGTCATCAGTTGAATAGAACACAAATCTTGCAAAATAAATATTTATATGATAGTTTCTCGGGAATCCAGTGGGTCAAAATGTTCTTCTGGGAAGAAGATGGCTGCAAAGCAGTAGCAGCCAAAAGCTTGGACAACTTCAACATTTTGATCCAACTAGAATTTCGAGAGGCTATCATACATAACCAACACCGGGAAAGTATCAAATGTCTTAAAATTATTTTTGTAGCTAGTAAATTAATTGGGAAGAAACCTGTACAGTTGTAATGTTTAATAAACCCTTTCAGAGCTAAATTTATACATTGGTCATAAGGCATTCATGAACTGAAATCATCGGAGGGAACTAAGTTTGAACCTGATGGGGAAAATTTCAGTGCAACAGCTGTTTTCCATAAATGATAATCCTAACACATGGATAAAAATCGTCACGTTTTATATACACATTGTGCATTGTGCTGTTAATCTTATACCTGTGGTTTAATACAATTTTTGAGGCGACGCATCTATACATCAGTAGCAGTGAAAAGGTTAAAGCAGGAAAGAGGATTCATATGGTTATCACAAGATTTGATTTTAATGTGAATCTGGCTTATTTTCTTGTACACAATCTGTGTAACCATACTGTTAAAACTTTTTCGAAATTTTAGTACCAATTTAAACAATTTAATTTTCAAATAATCTCTAACTTATTTTCTCCACTGTTTTACTGGATTCTCTCAATACACTTCTGAATTTCTGACCCAACTTTTTGTGACATACAACATAAAGTCTCTATTACATGAACTGAAAAACATAAGCAAAAGACAATTTTGTTAATAAAGCTGATAATTCTGTTAGATGCAGCATCAGCCAATTTCATTTTCAGTAAGCTAATTTTAATGAACACATTTAAACATAATCACACAGCATGCAATATTTAATAAAGCATACACAAATCAAGCACATCAGGCATGCATCCACTAAAGAAGCAAGATGAAATGAATTCAAAACATTACTTAGTGCTAAATCTACATTCCATATCTAGAAAATGCAAATCCTTTTTAACATGCAACAAATGCAAAATGGTCAAATAAGCATTTAGGCCAAAAGCGTAGTTTAGTTTTCATGAAGCATATATATTGACATTATCGGAAAAAAGTGAATTGCTGAACATTTGAAAGGGCTCTCGATATCTTTAGGTCACTTAGACCTTTCACTATATATGTCTATTCTAAACTGAAGGGAAATTTCAAACTGACATTTCTGTCTAAGTAGTGAAAATCACAAGAAACCACACTGATGAGTCATGGAATTTTAAATAAACAACTTCCCAAATGTAAGTCTGTGACATTACCACCTTGGCCAACCCACTTTGTATCAGGCAGAAAATTCAAATTTAAAATCTGACGATACATATATAATCATATAATATTATGCAAGTGTGTCCAAACTCCTCTCTTCTTTATATACTCTCTGATAAAATACCAAGTACTGTACTGCCAAATGCCCAGAGTTCTGACACATTATGTTATTATAAAAAATCTAATCACATTGATTATCTAATGTGCTAATCTATGCTTTATTAGTAGGGCTGAAAATCAATTAAAATTTTTAATCGAGTTAACGCTTCACTTTAATCGATTAATCGACTAATTAATCGACAAACAAGACGGTATTTTAAACGGAACAAAAGTGTACATTTAATATTGTTTTACACGTTTAATAACCACTACACTACAGATAATCAGAAGAAATCCTGAATTAATGAATACCATTATTAGTTAACTAGTAAAAAAAGATATACAAAACTTACATTTACGGTTACTTTTTCAGCCAAGACTTGAGACACACGAGTTTGTTGACATTTGAATGTTCAAGACACAATCGTAGCTTGTTTACAATAATACCGGCAGCACTAAAAACTTTCTCACTCGGCACTGAGAAAGGAGTTTGGTCATTTGACCCATTTCTCGAAAAACTTATTCAGAATTAGACTAAACCGATTAATCGGAAAATGTAATTGATCGACGATTAAGTATTTAATCGATTAATCGGTACAGCCCTATTTATTAGTAATGTGTTTGAATAAGTAGAACCTACATTTTACTTCATAGTAAAATCTCCCAGGAGCTGTACATAGTATGTAAGCATATCAGCATAACATGTAATTGTATTACAGTATTTGCTACACTTCCAAGCTGAGAAGTTTAAAATCTAGCCTGGACATGGAGAATATCATTTTCTCACTTTACACTTTGATGTAGAATAAGAGGTCTTACTGCAGGGACAACCTAATCCAGTTGTCTCAGCCTGAGTGTGTGTGCCAATGGGTATTTTTCAGGTATCATTTAGAATGACATAACAAAACTCTCTACGGAAAAAAAAAAAAAAGCTTAGCTTAAAATAATTCCAAAGATACAACCTTTTTTCCGCTGAAGTTACTGGACTAATTTGTTTAAAGGTACCGGTATATTTGTTTCTAAATATGCATCTTTCTCATAGTGTATAAGGCATCCCAGTGAACTATGGGATCACAAGGTGATATATAACCCATACCGTAACAGAGACATGGTATAAAACAGAGACATCCTTCGTCAACATAAAAATAAACCTAAGGATTGCTGCAACTGATACTTCCTTCACTCAGGAAGTTTTGTGTATAGCTTCCGTAGCTGCTTTTCTCCATACAAATTACAAGTACAGGTACTACTTTTCTGTAACATTATTTTATCTCTATTTTATTTGCTTTAATATATTTTTACTAGTAAACTTAACATATTTTATGATAAGATAATTACTGAGCATATTTTATAAGGAAAGATTGAGAGTTCTGGAGCCTTAGAAAAGCCTTATTCAGTTTCTGCCAGATTAACTGATTTTGAAGGTTTTGGAAGTAATAAAGCAGATACTTTATGTACTACAGAAAACCAATGCTTCAAACCAATGATCACAAATTACTTTGCAAATAAGATTTCCACACATGTCAGGCGAGGAAGCAAATTCAAATGAAAAGCAACCATGTCCAAGGGTACTGAGAAGCTCTTTCAAATGACTTAGAATTTCACTCAGAGGGCAAGGATAATTACAATTAGTAATAACATTTATGGAAACGGCTCACCAACAATCACCAAAAATTGGGAAGTAAAAGAATTAATGACTTTGCCACAATAAAGTTTTATGCATTACGCTGACCTGTCCTGCACTTTGCCTGTCTGCTGATGCAGTACCAAATCCTTCAGGATCTACTGACAAATACAAATAGCATGATCACTACACAAATTGTCACAAAGAAAGCAATATAAGACAACAGACCAAGAAGCTTATTAATGGAACTTTTTTCCTTGATAGCAATCATAATAAATTTTAAAAGTCAGTAAAATAATAAGCAGGATTTCAACACTACTCTTATAGTCTAGATTTCATCACACCATAAATAAATTTTCTTTATTGTATCTAACAGCAGTGTAACTGAAAGAAACTTACACACTGTGTTGTGGGGGGGGGGGGGGGGAGCAAAATGAAAACAAAAAAATGGAATGTAAACAGGTTGTCATAGTGGCGGGGAAACATATAAGACACCATGTGAGAGAGAATATATGATATTCAGTTTTTAGGTGGATGAAAGATATGTCTTTGTAGAAAGTAATTATATCTATCATCGTTCGGTTGGGTTTATTGTGCACATTACAGCGGTTAAATATACTCAAGTGTGTTCAGACCCGGTTTTGAGTATACTCTCCCGGTCTTAAGAAAGTTTTTTGGAGTGTCTAAATGTCATAGTTGTTTAAGAGTGGTTAATTTTGCTTGAAAAAATTTATCACCGTGAAAGAAGAGTTTCAATATTAGGTTTGTTCCTAAGGCCATGTCATGTACTATCAAGTATCACGATACATGTGCACACTGTCAGTTTTCCTGTACGACATGAGCACAATGTCGTTTTTCAGCAAACGACAAATGTACTAAAAAAGATAGTAATGAACATACTTTTAGCATTAATATTCATATCTGATCTCCAAGTACAGTCGGTCAAATAAAAAACGTCGGGCATTATTTTATAAAGTATCATGAATGAGCAAATGCGCATGTACAGGAAGACTTAAGGTTAGGTTCACACATGCCTCTTGTCTATCCATGTATTTTCTTGATTATTTAGTCAGTTTTGTTCCAAAACAAACATGTATAGAAGGCTCTGGCTATATGCCTCAAATCCGCCATATTCTTGGTTGCAAATTTTTATAATATTAATAATTAATAGACTCGCAAGGAATATGTTTATTCAAGGAGTATTTTTTAAAGATTTTATTTTATAAAACCGGTACTTGTAGTGCAAAATCAATAACTTACGCTCAACTTCTGCAACCAATCTAGCATCGAAATACGCTGCCTTCCGCAGATCCACGCTTCCTATGAAAACTTCCGGTCGCATTATAGTGACGTTCCTACTTCTGAGCTGCTCTTTCATAAATATGGAACCTTCTCGCTGCTTCAGAGGCCGAAAAATGCAGGTCAATTACAGCCCTAACTACACTTTCTCTCACTTTAGCATTTGTATGTGGCGATGACACAAAGCAAAATGAATTATGACAATACATTAAGTTGAATATCGTGTGTTGCGCTTTCCGCGTTGTTCATTTTTCCCTCGTTCATTTTTTCCCTCCTGTCGCATGGCCTCATATGTTCCGAGAATGGCTGTATTTTATGTTTTTTATAGGAAACTTGTGAACTAATGCGTTAAAACTTTAATTTCAACTGCATACGAGTCCCGACTTTTTTTATTTGACCGATTGTACTACAATACTATCCTAATTGTAACAATTTGAATGGTTTATTTTTAAAGAATAATTGGCTGGAATAAACAACACACTGAAAAACTTTGAGTACTGTGTTCTTTGGCAAGGTACCCAGTTTGTTTTAAAATCTGGTCACACTGAATATATTTCACAACAATTATTAACCGAAGCTATCTTTTTACTAAGAGTTCATAAACAAAAGAACAGCGTTATTTATATTTTTATGTCTTCTGATATTGGGTAGGCCTACTGAAAGCCATACCTCTTTAACTTCTATCAGTATTCTTTCTCTACACTCATATATGTGAAAAAGTCAGAGGTAACACCTGAATATCCTATAAAACCTAAGGAAATGGAGAACTTAGGCAGTCCCTTTTTCGGGTGACGTACCTTTGAGCAAACGGGGGAAAAATGCCTACTTCATTTGAGCAAAAATGTCTACTTCAATTGAGCAAAAATATCCACTTTACTCGAGCACAAATTAGTCGTGTATTCCAATGATTTGGCAACGCCGCATTCAACTGCCAGGCTATTATACTTTTAAATTATCCGTTAACATTGCCACCCAATAAAATTGTTTGTCAATCATTGTCAAATCGTACTAATACTAATATTTCGTCTCTATTTTTCACCTCGGGCAATCTTGGTTCCGAAAATTAGTTTAAATAGGACTGAGAAAAGAGTATGTAGATAAACATTCGGACATGGGAAAATGGTTAAGCCACTTTTTCGGGTTACCATATTTACCACCAGAACAGGTATCTCATGCATTCGTAGAACTTCACAGCATTGCTCCCGATACTCCCCTAGCTAATCAATTTCTAGATTACCTCTTGGAGAACAACGTAAGTGATGACAGTTCCCTCCAAATCTCTGAGCACAGCCGCCAAATGAAAACTGCTCCAGAACTACAAATGGCGCAGAGTCCTTTCACAGCCATTTCAAAAGGGAATTTTACTGTGCACATCCATCGATACAAATTTTAACACAGATTTTTGGAGCGACAAATTCAAAAGGACATACCAATCCGATCACATCTTTCTTCGAAGCAAGTATATCGACTTTATGCCATTAAGAACTGGGACGATTATGTTTCGGGAAAGATTCATTTATTAAGATATGTGATGCTAATGGGAGCTAGATATAAAAAACAAACACTGTAATTTCAACATTGTCATCAGGACGTGCCCATCAAATGGCAGGGGACATAAGCCAACCTTAGGAAGTGATGTGCCCATGAAATTGCGATGAAACCACACAGTGTTGCCCACATCTCGTTTAGAGGAAAAATGTAAGTACCATTTCTGTATTTCTTTACTTTGCTCAAATGAATATATTCATTTGCTCTATTGCTATGGCGATTTGCTCAAATGTTAATCACCTCCTTTTTCTGTGAGTCACATGCAAAAATAAACCCTACGTTATGAATAACTACTACACAAATAAGAGAATATTCATATGCAAACGAAAACCACATGCTACTATTTATGTACCGGTACAACAATCATAGCAAAGGATCTCTGAACAGTTTTTAAGAGAACATGTTCATATTATTTATATAAATGTTCAAACACAAATGTAAGTTAACTGGAATTACAAAATATCTGCTACCTTTATTCTTCTGAAAGTCACCATCCCATCAAAAATATTTTGTATCCCAATTCGCACATTGTTGAACGACATCCTGAGTTGATTGTTGAGTATTGAAACCAATGGAAATGCCTGAAATAGTTTTCAAACCTACAATAATTTAGCAAAAAAAATGACAAAAATAAATTTACCAAGTAGGCTTTTGTAATAAATGGTTTTAACATGTTTACAGTAGACAAAATCCAGGATTTGAGTCATCAACAAATAGTCTTCGGCTAAATCATCCCATCGGTGATATCAATACTGCACTGAAGTACAGTTTGCTATCAGCTGTATCACATAAAGCCAAAACAGAAGTAATTTTAATTTTATAAATATTATAAAGAGTTTGGAACTTAACACAGTGAAGTGAATCAATATTTTATTAATATGAGTTGATTAACACACTTGAACTTCACTTACCAATCATTTGGTAGGACGTGTTTCACAGGCCATTCGCCTGTATCTTCAACTACATGTCAACTGTTGACATGTAGTTGAAGATACAGGCGAATGGCCTGTGAAACGCATCCTACCAAATGATTGGTAAGTGATGTCAACAGTTGACATGTAGTTGAAGATGCAGGTGAATGGCCTGTGAAACGTGTCCTACCAAATGATTGGTAAGTGAAGTTCAAGTGCATTAATCAACTCATATTAATAAAATATGTAATTTTAACTTTTCTCTAAAATAGGTATTAAACTCAAGCAAGTCTTGTAAAGAAATTTCCATACCCATACAAAGTCGTAGACCCAATTTGGAAACAATGAACATTTATGACAAGAGTTGTCAAATCCTTCATAAACAAGTCTTTCTTTAATGCTTGTTTCCCTATCAGTAATTATGATCATCCATCTAGGGATAAAATTCTTATATAGTGCAGTCTGCTCAGTGAGACAACTTTAGGATATAACTAACCTAAAAGTGTTAACCGATTAATAATAATAATAATATATTTATTCACCGTAAATTTCTATACAGAAATGACAACAATCATTAAACAACGCACTTTTTAGTTTATAGTTAAAGTCGTTAGCTGTAAATTAGTTAATACTGTTTATCATGTAACAACAGATATATTATATTTTTTCTTTGAGTCTTTCTGTTTATTTCCACTGCACCTAAAATTGCACTACAACATAAAAAAATCCCTTTAGGCAAGCCTACAGGCTGAGGTAGATTTCTAACTGCTTTTGGTTTAATTTATTGTCCCTGCATAGCACTCTTCTTCTTTAGCCTTGGCATGACAAACCCGCAATAATAACTGCAAAAAAAGAGGAAAGAGCACTTTTTCAAATATTCAAATCTCGCCTTATATGAGAACTATCAAGAAACTAGTTATTGATTTGTAGAGTACTCATCAAGAGCTTTTCAACGATGCCCCACAAGACGTAGTTTATAAAATTTAGAATTTCCATCCCCCCACCCCCACTCGTACCCCCAAAACCCCCAAATCGTTGGTGTCACTGTAAACTCCATAGGAAGTACTGTAATTTATTCAAACAAAGTTTCCCTTTATACTTCATAGGGGCCGAAATATAAATGTTTTAAAATTTCAACCCCCTCCCCCGACCACCCCCTTGGGCCAATTTTGCTCATTAACGAACTTGTCCGAACTATTGGGCCTAGAAATAAACACAATAAAATTTGGTTCAAATATCTTCAAAATTACGGCCGCTAGCATGTAAAGATATATATAAATATATCTCTATATAATTATATAAGAGGCTTTATCCTGACTGACTGACAGAGAATCAACGTACAAACTAAACTCGGCTATAACAGGTAGAGACTTGGAATTTTGACAGTACCTTCGTTTCATAATGTAGGTGCTCACTAAGAAAGGCGTTTGAAAAATTTTGATTTTAAATGCCATAAATTAAATGTTTTTGAGGATACTTAATCCCTTTTTACACAGAATTATCGAATCCAAATCACATTTGACATTAAAACATATTGTTGCCAGTGGGTCTCAGATGGGTTTGGGAAAAAATGAGACTAGAATTTGGCAAATTAGAGAACTATCAATATCCACGAAAATAATGCAGTCACATAACTTTCTTTACCCTGGACATAGAGAAAACAATACGAGGTATGGTAATATATTATATATTATTGTATCGCAGGTTTTTGGAGAGAGAAGTATGAAAGGGATAACACATTTCTGTTTAATTTCATCCCCAAAACGGTTTTATGGTAACATTAGAGTGAGAAATAAAATATTCCACAAAGACAATAGAATTCTATGTTACCGGAATTTATGATTCTTCTTATTTGAACCCCTACCCGGCTTGCTGTGTACAAGCGATAGGATACAAAATTCGGTATAGGATAATTTCCATGCTTGAGAAAATTTTGTTGTGATCACAGGTATCGATATAATTCATTAAAATACGTTATGTTCAGGTAGTGTGGGCCATGCAATATCATTGTTGCATGTTTCTTCTTATTTGAACCCCTACCCGGCTTTACAAGCGATAGGATACAAAATTCGGTAAGGATAATTTCCATGCTTGAGAAAATTTTGTTGTGATCACAGGTATCGATATAATTCATTAAAATACGTTATGTTCAGGTAGTGTGGGCCATGCAATATCATTGTTGCATGTTATACACAGCGTAGCGTGAAATAAATATCCTATTCGGAATGTATAGTCAAAGGATTCCATTTTATTTATTGATTTGTTGCGTTACACAAAACAATTATGGAACAGAAAAGAGCTGCAGAGGATTGGCCGTCTGCAGATTCAAGATCATGTGAGGTTAAAAAGCGACGTGCGAGGTATAGTAGTGCAATACGCAAAACAGCAATTAAAATCGGCTAAGAAAACATTTTTGGGAAAAAATCCCAATGCGCATCAGATTGCTAATACTAATTATCATAAAAAATTATGCAATTCCTACAATTTATGTAAAAACGATGTCAATGTTAATAAATATGTTTTAATTATTTTTCTGTTAGATAAATTATTTAAACAAAACATCCCGCAGTTGAGTAAATAATCACGGGCAAAGCCGCGGGTACCTGCTAGTATATATATCACAAAAAAAATATTTTGATCAGGCGGTGGTTTCGTACTTAGGGAGGCATGAAACGTAAAGATATGAAAGAATTTTTCGAAAATCATGACATGGTATCCATTGCAATAGGTAGATTTTTCTTCGAAATCTACCTAAAAACCACACACACACACACACACAAATTTAAAGATGAACCAAGGCTAGAATGAACAGAAAGATAAGTTAATAATTACAATTTGAGTTGAACTTAGACACTTATGCTTCACTTACCAACTTTTTGGTAGAACATGTTTCAAGGACCCTTGTCCCCATCCTCGGCTACGTGTCCAACTGACAAATCCTGCTTTTGAAGGTCATGAAGTGTCCCTGGTGGTGGTTTTATGAACTTTTTGATGAGGTTCTCATCCTCTGGTATTTCGAAATTCATGAGATTACTCTCAAATTTTTGTATGTAGATCCTCTCCCAGATGTCCAGTTCTTTTGGTTTGCTTACTGATTTTAACAATTTTGGTTCTCTACAAATTCTGTGGTCATTTTCCCAAGAATGCGTTGCAACGGCCGATTTTTCCAACTGACAATTTTTAAGGTTTCTCATGTGTTCTTTAAATCTAGTCTCAACATTTCTTTTTGTTTTTCCTATATAAATCTTGCTGCAGTTAGTACAATTTATCTGATAGATCCCTGATTTCTTTCCAGTAGGTATATCATCATTCTGTTTGGATTTAATCAAATTTTTTATGCTGAATCTGTTGTGAGTGGCCAAAGTTATGTTATGATCCTTGAATATTTTTTGAAATTTCGGTGTTGCCCAGGGGTGGTGAGTGAACCTTTTGAACTTTGTTTTTTCTCTTTCGGTAGACAGTGTAGTAATTTTTCTTATATCTTTCTGTTTTTCAAATTTGGCTATTTTTTTATCTATTAGTCTTTTGTCGAAGCCATTCATTTTAGCAGTTACTAGTATATGATTGTATTCATTATTGTATTCTTTAACTGTAAGGGGAATGTTCACCAATCTGTGGGTCAGGCTATTGAACACTGCATGCTTATGTGGTATGGGGTTATGGCTATCTGCTTTGATGTAGTTTTCTGTATGAGTGGGTTTCCTGAATATTCCAAATTCTAATTTGCCATCTGTTCTTTTTATCTTCAAATCCAAAAAATTAAGTGTTTTTTCTTTCTCAATCTCGACTGTGAATTTTACAGAATTTTCTTGTAGATTTAATAGTTTGAGTGCATCATCAATTTGCTTTTCCCTGACCACAGCAAAGACGTCATCCACATATCTATACCAATGTTTGAAAATGTATGGGAAAGACTCTGTCATGTGAGTTTCAAAGTGACTCATGAAAAGGTTTGCTAGAAATGGTGATAAAGGATTGCCCATCGCTAAGCCTGATTCTTGCTGGTATAGTTTATCATTGAAAGAAAAGAAATTCTGATCTATGCAGACTTTTGTGAGTTTTTCATATTCTTCTATTGTATTCTTTTCTAAGCCTATATCTTTCAGCCAATTTTGCAGGTAAGTCATTACTTTGTCTTTTGGTATGCTGGGGAACAAAGATTTTACATCGAAAGAAACCAGTCTGTCTTGAGGAAGCAGTTCTATGTCTTCAATTTTTTCTATTAATTCTAAAGAGTTTTTTATGCTGCGGGTCTTGAAATCAGGTAATGTTTGAAATTTCTGAGTCAACCATTTTGCCAAATAATAAGTAGGTGTATTAATGTTGTTGATAATAGGCCTCATTTGGTTCCCAACTTTATGAATTTTTGGTAGGCCATATATTCGTCCTAAAGTAGGGTTATGTGATTTCAATCTGTAACTCTCTTGTTTTGTGATGATTTTACATCCTTTCAATACCTCATCTACTGCTTTGATGCTTTTATTTAATGGGTTTGATCTCAATTCCTTAAATTCATTGCTTTCTAATAAAGTTTGCATTCTTTGTGTATAATCTTCCTGGTCTAATATAACTATCTTATTCCCTTTGTCTGCCTTTGTATATACCACTCCCTTCTTATTCAGTGAATTTAATAATAATAAGCAAATTGATGATGCACTCAAACTATTAAATCTACAAGAAAATTCTGTAAAATTCACAGTCGAGATTGAGAAAGAAAAAACACTTAATTTTTTGGATTTGAAGATAAAAAGAACAGATGGCAAATTAGAATTTGGAATATTCAGGAAACCCACTCATACAGAAAACTACATCAAAGCAGATAGCCATAACCCCATACCACATAAGCATGCAGTGTTCAATAGCCTGACCCACAGATTGGTGAACATTCCCCTTACAGTTAAAGAATACAATAATGAATACAATCATATACTAGTAACTGCTAAAATGAATGGCTTCGACAAAAGACTAATAGATAAAAAAATAGCCAAATTTGAAAAACAGAAAGATATAAGAAAAATTACTACACTGTCTACCGAAAGAGAAAAAACAAAGTTCAAAAGGTTCACTCACCACCCCTGGGCAACACCGAAATTTCAAAAAATATTCAAGGATCATAACATAACTTTGGCCACTCACAACAGATTCAGCATAAAAAATTTGATTAAATCCAAACAGAATGATGATATACCTACTGGAAAGAAATCAGGGATCTATCAGATAAATTGTACTAACTGCAGCAAGATTTATATAGGAAAAACAAAAAGAAATGTTGAGACTAGATTTAAAGAACACATGAGAAACCTTAAAAATTGTCAGTTGGAAAAATCGGCCGTTGCAACGCATTCTTGGGAAAATGACCACAGAATTTGTAGAGAACCAAAATTGTTAAAATCAGTAAGCAAACCAAAAGAACTGGACATCTGGGAGAGGATCTACATACAAAAATTTGAGAGTAATCTCATGAATTTCGAAATACCAGAGGATGAGAACCTCATCAAAAAGTTCATAAAACCACCACCAGGGACACTTCATGACCTTCAAAAGCAGGATTTGTCAGTTGGACACGTAGCCGAGGATGGGGACAAGGGTCCTTGAAACATGTTCTACCAAAAAGTTGGTAAGTGAAGCATAAGTGTCTAAGTTCAACTCAAATTGTAATTATTATATTATAGTTGCTTCACTGTATATGTTCCATCATTTTTTAAATAGAAAGATAAGTGTTTATTGCTTGAAAGCAAAAGTGAAAGACTGTGGTAAACCAGAACGTCTTTATGTCATTTGTTTAGACAGTTGATAGTGGACAACATTTGAGAACTTTCCAGACGCCTCCTTCTGATGTTGTGAGTAGAGAGTCAGAATGTCATAAAGAGCCTGTTAATTTAGGAAACACCTAATGATGTGTAAACATGGACAAATGGTTATAGAAACTGAATCACTGATACAGAAAACAAACTTTTTCATGTGAGTAATATACATCTAGCCGGAACTCCATAAACATGAAAAAGCAATAAGATTATCCACTCTCACAGTAAGAAACGTATGCACATCATAATCACTGCCTTTTGTAGACTTACTACAAATAATTAATTTCAATCAGGCACCAATAAAATACATATTTATCCACAGAATTAAAATTAAATCTGCTCTCTGGATCCAGCTGAAGGATAAATTAAAATATGAAAATGAAGATTAAGACAGAATAGCTAGTCAGGCCTGTCGCAATTCTGAGGACTGCATGGTACAACGTGAAATGGAGCAAGTGTGAACTGATAAAACAAAAGCAACCACACTACCATTTCCCTAAAATTCCAAATGAATTGGCCACGGGTAAAATTCTGGCCTCTATAGTGAATAGTCAGTGTATAAAAATTCTGCCTCTCTGTAGAAATGGCAAAGTTTTTTTTTTCTTCTTTCTTTCTTTAAGCAGGTAGAATCATCCTTTTCTAGTGCTATCTAAATGTGTACCCCCTAAGCAATAAGACAGATAAAAGCTCCCAAGCTGCATCTATCATGGGCGGCCATGCTAACAGAGACATAAAAAACACAAAACATGTTCACAAAAATGTTAACAGGAAGTATATGGCAAAACAGACCAGTTATTTTTGCAAACAAGGAGAATGATGGGGTGATGAAATACAACAAGAATTGATTTGCTATTTAAGTCCATCAGCTATGGCTCAAAACTAACATCAAAATTAGAAAACTACAAATCCAACTGAAATAGCTTTTTAAACCTTCATCAGAACACGGTCATTAGGTTGAATGACTAATTTGTCTCCTGCAGTAAAACTCACTTAACTTTCATATACATTATCCCCAGGCCAGATTTCCCAATAGGCCTCATATGCCCAAACCTAGGGTGGCATTTTGCAAGGGGCAGGACTCTCTTAGTTAACATCGTTTCCACTTTTAAGTACATCTTTAATGTAAAACATTTATAGTTTATGCTTGAGATACAAAATGAAAAACCTGTTTCACTGTTTGTTTCATCTACAAGATGTTAACCCTTTCCAAGTTGAATTTATACATTTAAGCAATCATTAAGTGAAATCATCAGAGAGCCCACTAATGAAGCCCACTCTAAGTTTGAAGCCAAAGTTAAAAATTCTATTGGACTAGCTGGTTCCAATGAATACCAATATGAAAAGATGATAAAAATCCTCACATGATGCTAAATCATTATCCTCGATTAGTTTTAGATCATTACTTTATGCAATAATTTTTGAGGTGATGAATTTATATACCAGTAGCAGTGAAAAGGCTACCTGATGTAGCCTAATAGTCAAGAAGTTGCCAGTCAAGGCAACTCTAGCATTGCTCCAGGTTATTCAGATGAGTGACAGGTGTCAGCAGAATCACAGAAATTCCTATTTAAAAAATCTGAAATGCAACAATTGACTTTTGCATTCAAACTAATATTACAAAAAATTACAGCTTTCAGCCTCGTTAAATACTGGTTTTTGTAGTGACATGGTCACTCAAATTGTTAGATTAACTAAGTAATATCACAGGCAATGGTCAATTATAAGAATACTGTTAAAGACAAAATGTATGTCTGTGTGCAAGAGAGATTAATTTTTGTCAGTGACTGATGTTTAGTGTTATTTTTTTCTCGCTAATAGCATTTGCTTATATCACTTAAAAGTTGGTCGATATGCATTTTTTAAAATATGATAGGGGCAGCAATTTATATTGGGTCTGGTGGCAGAAAAGGGGCAAATTCGGTCCTGATGAAACCAACATTTTCTAACAGAAGCAATGGCTTTTAAAAGAAGATGGCTAATAAAATAATAAGTTAAAATTAAAAATTAAAAAAATAAAATAAAAATAATAATAATAATTTTAAAAAACTAGCTAAGTAAGCAATTTTTCAACATCCAATACTGCCCTTGTTAGGATTTGAGATATTCCCCTCCCTTGTCAGAAGTGATAAAATAAAGAAGTAAATAAAGTACTTTTAGTTTATATACACTATACAACATCCACTTGATGTGCTAAAATCCTATTTTAAAAAATTCAACATTTGTTACTTCCTTAAGCAGTCATTAGTAAGTCAGACAACCATAATTAATTATTGATAAAATTACTCTTGAATTTTTATCATATTATTTACATTATTATGGTGTACGGTATATGAGTGTTATACTTGTCTTAGCTGTTAAATTAAAAATTGTACAAAACATAAAAAGAGCACCTTAAATCTGGAAAATGCAACTAGTGCTTCATACACAGACCTCGTACCCTCTCGTATTCTGCTCAGGACACCTTTCACTTGATTACCAAGAAAAGGAACCAAGGGGAAAGCCTGAAAAAACATATGGATTACAATAACACTGTACCATACACATTTTTCAGTCCACATCTCTTCCTCAGTTATGTGAGTAGGTATGACGGTATTATTGTCCTCCAAGGACTCCAAACCTCAGTTAACCCTTAGAGCCGGTTTGACATGCTAAGAATGCAGCGAACGAGTTCTTTCTCTGCAGCAGTTAGACATTCTAGGAACACTCTAGCAAGCCAGTTTGTTAACTCACATGTCTCAGTGATGCATTAACAAAATTTTAAACTGTAGAGAAACTATTTGAAGATGACCTAGGACTGAAACTAGACGGCTGGGAGATAGTAGACTGTTTTAGATTGGGAAAGCAAAGCAATAAAGCGAGGCCGATACTGGTCAAAGTAGCCACGATGAAGTTCAAATGGAAAGTTCTCAGTAATGCAAAAAAATTCAAAGGGGCACAGATCTTTGTAGAACAGGATTATGGACCAGAGGATAGACAATTTAGAAAAGTATTGTTGGAAGAAATGAAATTAGCACGAGAGGAAGGCAGGAAAGCATTCGTAAAAGGACTCGAAAATGGGTTGATGGAAGAAAGGAAATCTGGAGTCATCAAAATCGCAAAGCAATCAATGACTGGAGTGGAAAAGAAGAGAAAATCACGGCGCGTGTACAACAGGGGCAACGTACTGTCAGGGAGACAGCCGGCAAGGCCCTAACAACGTCGAGCGGAGGGGAAGTGGCAGGAGGAGAAGTACAACCTGTAAGCGGCACAACGTCACAGCGGATGCCGTCACAATATGACAGACAGGACAATATACGCACAACTGAGTCACCAGGAAGAACAGCTGAGCGAAATATGCGTGAGGTCAATGAGATGGAAGTGGGTAGGGAAGATGCAGGGGTGGCAGGAGATAGAGTTACCAGATATCGTGCGAAATTAGAAAAGTTCAAAGGCGTAAACTATAGTTCAGCATAGCAGAAGGAATGTAAGATTGTGTTTTGGAATATAGAAGGCTTAAAATCAAAGATTTCTAGTGGTGAAGTGTACGGGGTATTGAAATTAGGTGATATAATAGCAGTGGTCGAGTCCTGGTGAGTGGAGGGAGAATGTGTGCAGCTGAAAGACTACTGTTACATAGGAAAACATGGAACGCGAAAGGGCAATAGGGGAGAGCTTCAGGAGGTATTGGTGTTTTTATTAGAAACAGTAGCAATATTAACATAAGTGAAGAGAAGCCAGAAGAGTCCACAGCTGGCTTCAGAAAGATTAGAATTAATGTTAAGAAGAGCAGGGGTTACAATGGAAGTGAAAAATAAGGGGAATTTAAAGAGGGTGGGTTGGTTTGACGAGGAATGTAAAAGAGTAAAAAACAAGTATTTAGGGAATTGACACGATGGAGGAGAACAAAATCGAATGAGGATAGACAAACCTTTGTGCTGTGTAAGTGGGGTTATAAATGTTTGATGGAAGAAAAAAAGAAAGAATGGCAAATGAAGGTGTGCGAACAGGTCAAGGAAGCAGTGAAATCTAAGGATACTAAGCAGATATGGGGGATTGCAAAGAATCTTTGCAAGAATAAAGCAAAATACACACAGGTGTAATGGCACAAAGGTTGCAGATGTGGACATAAACCAGAGGGTAAATTGTCTGAGTTTCAAGCAGGATTTAGGAAAGGAAGAAGGTCAATCGACAATATAATGATTTTGCAAATTATTGTAAGTAAATATTTGAGTATAAAAAGAGGAAGGGTATACATGTTTTTTGCAGATTTTGAAAAGGCTTTTGATTTAATTAATAGGGAGGCACTGGTTTTAAGAGTTAAAGGTGTGAGCGAAGAATTTATTTCTGGGATTAAAAAGTTATATGAAGGAATAAAAATGTGTGTAAGATGCGAAAAGAATGTAATTTCGGAATCGATTGATCATCAGTTAGGTTTATGGCAGGGATGCAAATTAAGTCCAATATTGTTTAACTTATTTATTGATGATATATTGGAAAGAGTAGAAGAATGTAATCCACACTGCCTGGTAATTGGAAAAAGACAAATTTCTGGTCTCTTATATGCAGATGATTTGGTAGTTGGAGCTGTAACTATAATAGGGCTACAACGGGCAATTGATGAAATTAGCAAATTTTGTTCAGAATGGGGTTTAAGAATAAGCATTAAAAAATCAAAGGTATAGGGGAGTATTTAGGAAAAATGAGGGAGAAGTGGATGAGAAAAATTAGGAAATAGATCAAGAGTAAAATAACCAAGAAAGGTGTGGTAAATTAACCAGAATCCCCATTCATACACTAAAACCCAGGGATTATAGTATGAGGGGATTCTTAGTGGGTAGTGCTAGACTTATAGATTAGAGATGTTTAAAGTGGATGTAGATAACTATGTATGTAAAAGTATGTGCAATAAAATTCTATTCTATTCTATTCTTACACATTGTTGCACTTTAATCGTTACTACTAGAGTTTTAGCTAGAGTGTATAATTATATTGTATGGGATTGGGCTCTAGAGAAATTAATGTCCTACATTAAAAAGTATACTAATCTTACAACAACAACAACAACAACAAATCATCAGACTGATCGTAAGAACATGAGAACAGCAAACATGTAAATCCAGTTACAAACGTCTAACCTTTATATATACAAGAACGTTATGTGTATATAAAAGAAAACCTGACAAAATTCACAAATCAATCTGCAATACATAACTACAATAATAGGGGGCAAATAAAATCTTTATGTAACATACCATCGCTTAAGTCAGGGGAAGTCAACTACGTCTTGTGATGACGTTTGTGGAGCAAGAGCATGCGGATCCCATGTGTGTGACGTCAGCAAGAGCGCACGGTAGTAGGGGTGTTTAGAGTACGCTAGATTTAGGTACTAGAGGACCTATTCACTTTAGCTCTGTGGGTAGAACAACTTCTGGTTGGAAATACGGAGCATTTTTCAAAGTTAATGCAAGATGCGATCCTGATAGTGTTCTCTCTGCAGAACATGTGTTAGTTCTGCAAAACATTCTTCTTCAGTTCGAATCGAGGTTTCAGGATGTGGAAAACCTTTCTCCAATATTTAAACTTTTTGCTACCCCATATTTAGTTAATGTCAAAGACGTTCCTTGCCCGTATCAGTTGGAACTGCTAAACTTACAATGCGACGATCTGTTAAAGGACAAATACGAACGTAAAGTGGTCTTGGGTAACTTTTACAGAAATTTCTCTGAAACCAGATTCCCGAAACTTGCCGCACGAATATTATGTAATTTTGGATCGACATATGTGGCCGAACAATTTTTTTCACTAATGAAATGTGCACAGCTCAAATCAAGAAGTACATTGTCAAATCACAACCTAAATGTAGTCTTCGATTAAATATTGCTCAAACATTACGTCCCAACATTGATAAACTTGTTAAAGAAAAAAGAGACAGGAAAGTCAGAAAATTGTTACTGTAATCTTGTATCATCTAAGGTGCAGACGAGCTTGTATGGTAATTAATTCAGTTAATTTTTTTAATTATTTTTATAGTAGTGAATTATGTTAATTCAAATGATAGTATTGTCTATTTTTGTCAAAGAACATAGATTTTGTGGAAAGGCGATTGTTCTCACAGAATAGAAAAATAGAATCATTTATAATATGTTAAACTACTGTGCTGTAATTAACCAATAAACTATCAAGAAAATCGATTGATGTTTCATTAACTCGGAAACACGTATTACGTAAGTTCTAACCCCCTAAATTCCCCCTGCCCGCAATACTAATACCCCTCTCTTCCCCCCTGTTCACTGATGCCTACATTTCACATACTCCTCGCAGAGGTACAACGCGAGCAGTGAGAGCAGAAAGCAGTGACGTCACAGAGCAACCTTCTGTCTTCCCCTGGCTTAAGTAAACTGCAAATGGTCATTACTGTCATCAGCTAAAGCTGTTTTAAACTCCCTTTAGTAGTTAAGAATATTTAACAAATATGGTAAAGTATTGAAGCAGAGGTTTAAATGTACAGCTCTTTACACCATCAGCTAATTTATGAACCTAACGTTAGCCCATTAGAATTTAATTTAGCATAATTGTGCAACTGTATAATATTATTTCTTATAATATATTCATTAATATTCATTCATTATGCTACAAATTAACTGTATATTAACTGACAATGACATTCCTATTGTACGTAGTGTACTGTACTGTATTTAATGGTACATAACTACTTCCTATATATTTATAAATCACAAAATTAAAAAATAAATAAATAAATACATATATTATGTAAAGAAATAAGACCTTAGTGTTACTGATTGGCTTTGTTTAAATGGAACATTTTGTGTTATTGATTGGTTTTGTTTATATAAATATTAAACTTATACTAAATGTAAATTAATTTTTCGTATGTTGTCCCTCTGAAAAAGAGATGTAACAGGGGGACATCCTTCATACAATTATTGTTTGGTGAAACTAAACGGCTAGTCAATGGCAGTCTGTACAGATAATTAAAAAATTAGGTCAATATCTTGGTTTGAGAAATAAAGAAATCTTATCTCACAAATTTTATATTGGGCTAGATTGTACATCAACAAGCCAATTTCCTAGTACTGTCTACATCTACTTTAAATAAACAGGATAAACAGACCTAACAGTAATTAAATATTTTAAAGCATATCTATTATAGCAATAGACTATGCTACACTACACTAACTAAGACTGAGTAAATCAAACTACGAATAAAATACTATAAAGCAGTGAAAACTGTTGAAATAACCTGAACCCTGGTAGCACTGATCAGTCCTTCATACAGAGCAATACTGCTCTCCTGTATCAGTAAAATGCCCATTCGGGAGAACTTGGTGAGAAACGTGAGTACAGAGAATGCCTGCAAACCATTGCATTCGCTTCAGAACTTTTACAATACTCAGGACAGATTCTTGACACATATTTGTGATACCCAGAGCGGAGGCCACAAAAACATGAAAAGCTGTACAATGTATCTGACATAAACAAAATATTTAAGAAGCAATCTGGTGCTAATTCTGGTCAAAAAAAAAAAAGAATCTGTTTTCATACCAGCTAGTGAAAACTGTATTTATGTTGCAGTAAAAATTGTATGACATAACCAAGCTTGTTTATTTCAAATATAATAATTATGTTAATTATTGGTAATAAATAATAGCTAATAATCATTTAAGTATATCTGTATCCATATAAATATTCTCGGGAAGGGTTATTCTGCACAAAGTGAATAGGTTGAATTTTTGGGTGAAAAACTATCAAAATAACATGGTTTTAGGAGAATTATCCTTAAAATATGATAATTTATCACATGTAAACATAATATATCTGTTTTACATGCATGGAAAATAAGAATAATGTGTGTATACAATATAACCTATAAGAAGTCATAATCCAGTGCAACACAATGTAACATTATGGTATCTATAACTATCCAAATCTAAGAAAAAATTTGCAAGGAAAATTACCCTGACATCAGGACATGAAAGGGGTAACTTTGTCTGTCCATGCTGATGCTCTACCAACCAACCTAGTCAGAGTTGTGGCATGGTGGCAGATGGATTCTTTCTCCTAGACTACTCTTAACATTCAATCTCACCGAAATACTTTATGAGACACATTATTTTATAATCATTTTGTGGCCGGGTTCCCACTGTTTATAGAACGGAAACATGTAGGATGGAGATATAATTATATTCATGTTGCTCAGATTATTATAAGATATCAGGATTTAAAATGTTATTTATGTATATAATAGTAAATTATAGAAGTCTTAACTTACTACTATTTTAAGAGTTCAAATAGCTCTTTCAAATTCTTTAATAACACTGAATTACCAAGATTGCTGATTTTCATTCCAACACAGTTATCTCACAATAAATTGGCTTCAGATGTACACCTGAACTGAACTGCTAATAGTATAAAAAGCCTCTTAACAATGAGAAAATTAGAAACATAAAATACGAATACTGAAAAAGAAGGTTAACATAAACTAGAAACACACTTAACTTACCTACAGATGGAATGAAAATATACTAGAAAAGATGGTCGGTACATTTTATTACAAACAAATAAAGCATGCACGGATGTTTTGTATATTATTTTAAGAAGAACAGAAAAGAACACTGAAAAAAAAGATATACCACAGTATCAATACTAGATGGGTTATAGTATGTGCCATTCCTTCCTATTTCTAAATGTGATATCTCTCATCAGTGCCCATGAGCAGTGCAAGTGCAGTTAGTGAGACATCCCACATCATAACTACAAAGGTGCTGGAATCATCTAATCTACATCAGTGAAGGAAAACATGCATAAGTAAAATACTCTATCAACCTGTAACCTAAACACTGCTTTACAACCATCGACAATCTCCATGGTGTGCTTGTGGCTGCGACTCAGTATGGGATGCATTTGAAGTGATAAATAACAAAAATATGGGAAAGCCTGAAAAAAGAACATTATCACAAGTTCAAACGCAAAACGCTGCGACATACTACATCATAATTTCCATTTCAAGTATTAATAAATTATTGTGTTATTTTATTATACGAGGGCAAATCAAAAAGTAAGTTACACTTCCAAGTTATGGCCATTTATGAAACCATCTACAACTAGTCAACACAGCCATGACAACATACAATGTACGTTCACTTTTCCACAGTCCCCAAGAGACTGTAAACATTTCTCGGAACTGTCAACCAACTTTTCAATTTTGGATGCGTAGAAATCACCTCACCCCGAGGGGGGGGGGGTTTGGGGGTTTGAACCCACCCCCCCCCCCCATTGATTAAAAAAAGGAAAATTGTATAATTTTTTTAAGTCTGCCCATAAATTACTTAATACAAGTATAAAGCGTGGGAAGCTTAAAACTCGTTATTTTGCATCTTAATTTTTAAAATTTTCCAGGGGAGCACCCCCGGAAGCTTAAAACTCGTTATTTTGCATCTTAATTTTTTTTATTTTCCGGGGGAGGACCCCCGGACCCCCCTCTCCTTGGGGGGTATTCCATACACCCCAGACCCCGCGGATGTTATAACCCCCCTCATATGGTCGGCCTGGTTACGCCTATGAGCCCTATGTAACCACCTGGAGACAGCTGCTTTCACCTCCTCATCATTTCGGAATAGTCGTCCACCGAGATCCTTTTTCAGCTTATCAAACAGATGATAATCGCATGGTGCTAAGACTGGACTGTATGGAGGATGATGCCATACTTCCCACTTGAACCAATGCAGCAGTTCAGACAGCCCATAAAGTCCAGACTTAGCGCTGGAGGTAATTTCTGCGCATTGAAAAGTTAGTTGACCGTTCCGAGAAATGTTTACAGTCACTTGGGGACTATGTGGAAAAGTGAACGTACATTATATGTTGTCATAGCCGTGTTGCCTATGTCTAGATGGTTTCATAAATGCCTATAACTTGGAAGTGTAACTTACTTTTTGATTCGCCCTCATAATTACTGTGGGAAAATAAGTCAATAATACCAATGACTCTAATACAGTTCCAATGAACATTCAATGTCCTTCCAGCAGAATGCAGCGCCTTCCAGTTCTATCTATTTTAATGCATTATATGAAAGCTTCATGTACTGTAAGGAAAATGAATTATACCATGGAAACAGAATTACATTTAGTGAAGTGAAGAAAGTAAAGTGTTCCATGTGTAAGCATTGAAGGCCCTTAGGGTTCTAGAATGTTGAGACTCCAAGATTTTCTAGACTTTCAGTATACAAAGGGTTAGGGTTGTCAGCTTTAAACACCGGCCACCATTACTCTAAGAATTAGAACACACCTCGTCACGGGCTGAACCTAATGCTTACACTTTGTAGCACAGTGCCACAAAAAACTGCATCATATAATAAGTCTACCCCAAATTACCTTAAGACTCAGTTTAAAAAGAATAAAATTGGTATTTCTATTTGCTAAAAAACGATAATGATGCCCTCTACCAATCTTAATGCATCAAATGAAAAAGATGCCCGGGGAACGATTAATCTGACGATATACAGGTAGACAACAAGCGCACTGGAGTAGTACTGTCAACAAATAACTTTGGAAGAGTGAATGGAATGCGGAACAATCAAATAAAGGTCTAGTTCTATGATACCCAAAATGCTGCAGCTGATATTTGTCACAACTGCTTCGTATGAAGGAAATGAACTGAGAAGTAGATCATCTAGTACTTACTGTAAAGGTAGAGTCAAACTCTACCTTTACAGTAAGAGTAGAGTCAAACTCTACCTTTCCAGCTTAGCTAACATGTGGCCAGTGTGAAAGAATTATCATGGTACTAACTGTTATGTCCACCGCTGTGGCTCAGGGGATGCGTTCAATCCTCTCACGCAGCGGGCCCGGGTTCGATTCCTGGTCGGGACAAGTTACCTAGGTGGGGTTTTTTCTGGGGTTTTTCCTCACCTTTGAGACAAATGTCGGGTAACTTTAGGCCCTTGTGGTCCCCAGATATCATCTGGCCGTCATTATCATCTTCATCCCATCCTCGCCTTGTTTGGAGTGAGTGTGTGTGTGAATGGTGTGTCTCGTCCTATTTGTTCGTGTTGTCTCGGAGGTGGCCCCGGCATTGGGCTGATCACTCATCCGGGGAGGCCCTCCATGTCCTTGTCTGGTCAAAAAAGTATGTATGTGATCCAAAGATAATCCCTCTCCCGACAGGTCGCGGCTCTGTAAGGCCCGGGCGGCATGGGTCGCTTAAATCCTAAAAAAAGGGAGAGGTTAAACTACGAGAAAGAAAGAAAGAAAGACTAACTGTTATCATGGCACTAACTATGTTCTGACACACATGAAATAAATTTGACAACCAATTACTTGATACAATTCTTTATCACATAAAAATTTGCTTTTTATTCCCATGGACAATTGACTATCATGAAAATAGAAAAAGAAAGGAAAAAAGAAAGAAAGAAAAGAAAGATGAAAGAATATTGTTTATTAAAATGAGAGATGTGTCGATATCAGTTTTTGTTGATATTTGATACCATCTTTGATACCATATTAAATATATAATATATAATAAATGTTTTTTGTCTCAATACTCAATATCCCAATATTTTTCTTCTGGAAATATTTTGTTCTAAATAATACAAGCCAGAGAAACCATTATATATTCTCAACATCAGGGAGGCCTCAAATCTTTCTTTCTTTCTTTCTTTATCATAGTTTTTACCTCTCCCCTTTAGGATTTAAGCAACCCAAGCCGCCTGGACCTTACAGGGCCGCGACCTGTCGGGAGAGGGATTATCTTTGGATCACATAAATACTTTTTTGACCAGACAAGGACATGGAGGGCCTCCCTGGACGAGTGATCAGCCCAATGCCGGGGCCACCTCCAAGACAACATGAACACATAGGACGAGACACACCATTCACACACACTCACTCCAAACAAGGCGAGGATGGGAAGAAGATGATAATGACGGTCAGATGATATCTGAGGACCACAAGGGCCTAAAGTTACCCCGACATAATTCTCAGAGGAGAGGAAAAACCCCAGAAAAAACCTCACCTAGGTAACTTGTCCCAACCAGGAATCGAACTCGGGCCCGCTGCATGAGAGGGGCCTCAAATCAATTATAATTTAAATAATTCTTGAAAACAATAAGAACAGGTGCCATTTATAATAATTACTTGTGCATATGTTTATCAACAGCACTCAAGGACATGCCAGGGTGGACATATAAACTTGATTTTTGTGAAATCAGTGGGCATGCAGAGCATGGAAGGAGCTAAACTTACCAAGTAATACACAGTAGATAAAGGTGACTGTGTGGCACATAATCTGACCTTGGCAGCTGTGTTCGCTGAAGCAGCCAACATGTTAAAATATGAACTTACTGACACTTAAATATGATAGGCATCAACATTAATTTTCATTTATATCAGTTATAAAGACCTGAAAAATGCAGTCTTTCTACATAAAATTTGTAGTGTGGAAGCATTAGGTTCTTTATTATTCATGACACTGACGAAGTTTTAATGCTATAAATTCCTTGTTATATGTATTGTCGTATGCAACAAAGCATGAAATCACAATTTTCAGTTTTCATTTTTAATGGATTTACACATTTTCATGTGCTCGGATAATGAAAGAGCTTGTTTTTATATGTATGTTTGTATCCTGCCCTAGCAGTCTGAGACTATAGGAAGTGAAAAAGGCAATAATTTAATAAGGATACAGGTTTCTACCTGTAACAGTGTAACATGGAACCAACGCTTATTTTTCTTAAGAAGGAAAGTATGTTGCAGCTTTTGATGCCCTAAAAAACCCTTCCTTCAGCAAGGTTTCAACTTGGCACTTTGTGAGGATGCACAGCAATAAATTGTACACACACTTGAATTGGTTGATAACCACAGTCAATCCTTGGAGTATCCTAGATACTGAAAAGCCATGGCTTTACATCACATGAAGGAACATGGCCTACCTCTGCCTCTGTCTCAAGGATCATGTGGTTAACTTATCTCTAAACAGTCATTAAAAGTGACCTTCTCAACTGGTACCATTTTCTTTTTAATCCAAGCAATTTGAAACTTAGTACTCTTCATTTCGGATCTCCCTATTTTTAAAAAATTAGTGGTGGTATCTGGCAATGAGCCCAGGCCTTCAGATTTAAGGTCAGCAATGGACCAGTGAGGCTGTCATGCAAAATACATCTAGATTATAAAATATCTCCCCCTGGAAATGTCTGATTTTACAAGAATTCCCTGTTTCTCATTATAGATTAACCTATATAGGATACTGGTATTTTATGAAGTGAAAAACAATTGCACGGAGATTTTCTCACACATTTGAATCTTCTAATTTTAACCATTTACCAAAAATGTTACTACAAATTTGGAAAACAAAAAACTTAATTACAAGGTAAACAAGTTATTCATGAACAACACTCTAGACTACATGAGCACTAATACATTCTTCAAGAACGACACTGCAGAATTTCATGCATATATATAAGATACATCATGCTACATGTACGTAAACAGAAGAAACAGCTACACTACACTAGATATTTAAAAAAGAGAAACTGATGTCAAGAAAATGTTTCAAGCATGTTTCTCACCTTGACACCCCTACCGCTGATAGATATAGTTATCAATGTTATTTAAAATGCAGATTCTTGTTTTCTGAAAGGAAAAGTAAACAATTTGGGTGGAAAGAAAAGTGCAAATTGCATTTATTCTCAAGGCTAATCTTAAAGTGTTATAGAATGAATGAATGTTTCTATATCCATTATTACTGACAAGAGATAAAAGCAAGGGTAGAGAAAAAATTACAGGGACAAACACAAAAACTACAGAGTGTCTCAAAATGATCTATACACTCTTTGAAACACTATTTCTCAACAAAGAAATGAGACAAAAGTACAATTTTTGTTGTTTATGATTCAGAAGGCAATGGAAAGCATAGAAACAAGTTCAGTGCACAAAGTTTAGGAATGAAGTTTTTTTGACAGTGAAACTATACTAATTATTCAAAAGTAGTCGAACGTTTGAAACACTTTTAGCTCACTTACATATCTTTACTAGGACATGTTTCAAGAGGTAAGTACCGTTCTGGTCAGAACGCCAGTCGACCGCTAGCCGACGATGGGAGGGTACTTACCTCTTGAAACATGTCCTAGTAAAGGTACGTAAGTGAGTTAAAAGTGTTTCAAACGTTCGACTACTTTTGAATAATAAGTTCAGTGCAATTATCATTCGGTGAGCTAAGTGGGTAACTTACTGAAATGTTATTGGAAAGTGGAGAATATTGTTGAGGCTCAACAACATTCAAGGGTTGAATTTGGTACATTACTACCAACATGGTTAGCAATCACACGAATCTGAGACAAGTTTGAAGTCGATGGAATGGTACAAGAAGTTTGAAAGGGTAGTATAGAAGAAAGAGAATTTCCACTGATAAGGAGAGTAATGATGCAGTCATGCAATTTCCTAAGAAGTCATTGAGGCTCAAGAAAACACAACAATTTTTAAGAAAAGACCATCAATCTTCCAAAAATTGTAGTATATTGTTGTCTGTCTTCCAGAGGGATAATTGGGCTGTACTTCTTCGAAGGGACTGTCACATGTCAGTCTTAACTGCAAATGTTGGCAACCACAATTCCACGTCTTAATGACCTGTTTGAGAACTCCTCACTTTCATGCCAATGGGAGGAATTTTCTTGATCCCACATTCAATCAGAGATGGATAGGACGAGGGGGAAGTGTGACAGAGCTCCTGCTACAATCTCCGTAATTAACCCCTCCAGCCTTCTACTTCTGGGGGACTTCAAATAACACAGTGTACTCCACAAGACCACAAACACTGGAGGAAATGAGAGTTTAGATTGAACATTCCTGTAGTGATATTCCTTTAGCAAAAATCCAGGCAGTACGTCGCGCTGTTCTACATCGTTGTTGGGAGCATATTGTGACAGAAGGGGGACATTTTGAACATGTAGGAATGCAACATATTTCATTGCTGAGAAATAGTGTTTCAAAGAGTGTATCAGTGGCGTAGCTTGACATTGGGTTCTGGGTAGACTGGATTTTAAAATATGAATTTATACCTGTTCAAATGATACACGAATTCCCAGTGTTTAAAATAATAAAATAATGTTAATATAATGCACATGGATTCGATTTCGTATGTACCTATATAAGTATATTATTATTACTATTACTAGTATTACTAGTTGGCTAGTATTAGTATTAGTACCACAATCTTTATTAATTATTATCGAATTTTAGTGGATTTGGATTTTAAACTAAATTAAGTTACACAGATTTAAAAAATAAGTATAAGATTCAATTTTAGAAAAACGCCTAAATCAAGCTTAGAAGTTGGTTTTTACCCTTTGGTTCATATGATAGAGTCGAAAACGGTGTTATCCATACCTATTATATTAAAACATGCTACACGGAAATAATCACAATTTTAAGATAAACTAACTCTGCACTCAGTCCAATGACTGATGAGTGATGAATGTAATGTTTATGTTACCGTATCCTTCCCTTTATTCAATCTATTGTCCAGATTCATACTCGAGCGCTCTTCAAGTAAGCAGATATCTGAAGAGACTAAATATGGCATCATTTCTTTCCTTCTTTCAATATTACTTAACTTTACATAATATTATCTCTACACAGTCAATTATTTAACAAGGTTATAAAGTCATGCGAGAGTTGTCAGGTATGGAATAAGCCGCGAGAAAATAGTAATTTCTATGCTTAACTTAGAGAAAGTTGTGCGAGAGTTCAAAGAGGTGAAATAAGTCGCGATAAAATTGTAATTTCTATGCTTAAGTTAGACAAAATTACGTGACTATTCTAATAGGTGAAATAAGTCGCGAAAAAATAGTTAACGGTACTTTGTTGCTTAAGATACAGATCGTTCTGTGAGTTTCCCAAGAGGAAGAATAAGACGAAAGAAAATGACAAATAAATTATTAGGGTAAAGCAAGTAGTGTGAGAGCTCCCTGACATGGAATAAGATATGAGAAAATAGTAATTTCAATGCCTCTGTTAGAGAAAGTGAGTGAGTCTTTAAAGAGCTGGAATAAGACGAGAGAAAATAGAAAAAATAATTAGGAAAGAGTAAGTCGTGTGAGAGCTCCCTGAGATGGAAGAAGACGCGAGAAAATAGTTATTTTAATTCTTATGGCACAAAACATTCTGTGAGTTTTTCAAGAGGTAGAATAAGGCTAGAGAAAATAGCAACAATTTTATTACGGTAGAAAAAGTCGCGTGATAATTCCCAGAGATGGAACGAGAAAACTGTAATTTTTAACGTTTAAGTTAGAGAACATTGTGTTGTGTTTTCTAAGAGCTGGAATCAGACGAGAGGAAACAGTAAGAATGTTATTAAGGTAGAGAAAGTCGCGTTAATATTTCAAGAGCGGCAGAACACATGCTTCGGGTTGTGAAATCCGTTTTCGAGAATTTAACATTCAAATTTGGCGGCATGATGCAGGAGGTGACGTCACAGCTGCGGAAGCAACTCTTCGCCGTTTTCCAAGAGACTAGCGTTCTCAAAATCCTCTTCAGTTTCTTTGCTGGTGACTTTATGCCGCTCTTGCGAAACAAATTGGCCTGTCTTCGCTAAGAGTAAGTTAACGTTTAGTGGGAGAAGTCATATAACTCGCACTTGAAACTAGACATGCGCAGTCACCGCCAGTCTCAGCTCGCTCATCTTTACTGCCCGCATCATGAGATTTCGAGGCTGCCTAAGCACACGGCACCACAAATTGACGCTTTGTGCGTTGGGATTGGGGAATGCAACGGCGAAAAATATTTTGATGACACGGCTAATGAGTTTATAATGATTAATGGCCTGGTTGTTGCTGCCTTTATTTATTTGTTTATGAATCCACTATTTCCTTATATTATTTAGGTAGACTCAGTCTCAAAGTCTACCCTTACGCTACGCCACTGGAGTGTATACATCATTTTGAAACACTGTGAACATCTGAGTTTATTAAGTATGAGAGTAGGCCTATCTAATAGGAAATACTGGTAGAGTACTTTCTTTCCTCCATTTGCCTGTTAACACATTCACTTTCACATTTGACAGATAGCAATTAAATAGTTCCCAGCAGTCTTAGCCATGACTGTTTTCCTAAGTTCTCCCACATACAAAAGATAATTGGTTACCAAACTCTAATCTATTCCAAAAATTTACCATAGATAGCAAGTAAATCTATTCCAACAGTCTTGTCCATGTGTTAGATTTCAGTTTGTTGCCCACCTTAATTCAATAGACAGCAGACCAAAAGTGATTCAACCACTCAAACTACTATAACTAACATTAAACCTGCCCATCACAAATACAGGAGGAGATCATAGAAAGATGGACAGAACATCTACTCTTATACAATTCAACGGCCCTAAATAGCGTGCTCACTCGCTCGCCCACTTCATGAAACATCGGGTATACTCGGGGATGTTCGTCTCTCACAGTCTAAACTTTCACGAAGAGTACAAAATTAGGAAACCGTTTCTTTATTATATAAAGCCTAAGTGAAATGAACACAATGAACAAATATTCTAATTCTATTTTTACTTACAATTTTCATAGGTCTGAACCACAAACATTTTTAATATACTGCCAGTGTAAATTTCTTAAAAATCCTGGAGTCAATTAATAATGGCGGGCGAAGCCGCAGGCAGTGTCGCGGACAATAAAAATCCAAACAAAATAACTCCTTCCCTCGAAAAATTATATAATTTCTGAAAATTACACTGAATTTATCAAATAAAATTTACATCATATTCATCTGTCAACAAACAGTTGAGAAACAATACGTATTATCAGTGTTAACAGGTCGCTTTGGAACTGCATAATCGAATCTGAGATCGTTTTCACATTCGGCGCTTTCATATCGTGGAATGTACTCTAAGGCAGGAATTTTAGCTGTTTCATTAATTATTAATGGCTTAGTTTATGAATGATTCGCGTGCAAGTGTTAATAAATATAATGCTTTAATAACAATTATACTCTTAATTGAATAAATTTTTCCCGGGTAGACAGCCAGGTTTGAAGATCAAATGTCTCCGACGTTTCAGAGGCCCACGCTGCCTCCATCCTCAGGGATACTGAAGTGTCGAGTCTGTCATGCTGAGGTGGTATATATACAGATCGCGAGTTGCGAGGAGTCGACCAATCAGGCGCCAATTCATTTTTCCATCGTCTTTTTTTCGGCCAATCGGCTTCTACTGTCTTTTAGTTGTTTGAGACAGTGATTCCAGGCAGGGTTGATGCTGAGGCCTCCGTCTCTATTGAAATTGTTAGCCTCAAGCTTAATTTCAATCGCTTCCTTGATCAATCTGTCCCAGAACCTTGAAGTCTTCGCGAGGATTGTAGTGTTTGTGAAATCAATCCTGTGCCCGGATCCCAAGTTGATGGTATGTTCTGCCACCGCAGATTTATCGGGATAGAAGAGTCTGATGCAGCGGGCATGCTCAGAACAGCGCTGGTCAATAGTCCGTGAAGTCTGCCCGATGTAAGCCCTGCCGCTTTCACAGGGGATGCGGTACACACCTGGTGTTCTGAGGCCTAAGTCGTCTTTCACCTGTCTCAAAAGGCTTCTGGTCTTCATAGGTGGTTTGAAGACTGTTCTGATCTTCCATTTCCTCAAGATTCGGGCTAATCTCTGTGATAAGTTACCGAAATACGGCAGTACTTCAGTGCTTGTAGTGTCATCAGGGTCTCGTGTTGGAGGTGTTGCCTGACGAACGGTCCTTTTCAGGGCCAATCGAATCTCCCTTTCATGGAATCCATTTTGTAAGAATGTCCTCCTCAGGACAGCACCCTATAAACCCACCTGCTTCTACAGGTACGTGGATGACACGTTTGTAATCTGGCCTCATGGACAGGAGAAGCTCCAAGAATTCCTCGACCACCTTAACAACAAACACCAGAGTATCACTTTCACGATGGAGATAGAAAAAGATGGCTGTCTTCCATTCCTTGACATATTAATACAACGTAAGACCAATGGCACACTAGGTCATAGGGTGTATAGAAAGAAGACTCACACCGACCTTTATCTCAACGGCAATAGTCATCACCACCCAGCGCAACGCAGAGGAGTACTTAACACCCTCATCAACAGAGCAATCTCCATTTCGGACAAAGAAAACCTGCCTGATGAACTGAACCACCTGAGGAGGACATTCTTACAAAATGGATTCCATGAAAGGGAGATTCGATTGGCCCTGAAAAGGACCGTTCGTCTGGCAACACCTCCAACACGAGACCCTGATGACACTACAAGCACTGAAGTACTGCCGTATTTCGGTAACTTATCACAGAGATTAGCCCGAATCTTGAGGAAATGGAAGATCAGAACAGTCTTCAAACCACCTATGAAGACCAGAAGCCTTTTGAGACAGGTGAAAGACGACTTAGGCCTCAGAACACCAGGTGTGTACCGCATCCCCTGTGAAAGCGGCAGGGCTTACATCAGGCAGACTTCACGGACTATTGACCAGCGCTGTTCTGAGCATGCCCGCTGCATCAGACTCTTCTATCCCGATAAATCTGCGGTGGCAGAACATACCATCAACTTGGGATCCGGGCACAGGATTGATTTCGCAAACACTACAATCCTCGCGAAGACTTCAAGGTTCTGGGACAGATTGATCAAGGAAGCGATTGAAATTAAGCTTGAGGCTAACAATTTCAATAGAGACGGAGGCCTCAGCATCAACCCTGCCTGGAATCACTGTCTCAAACAACTAAAAGACAGTAGAAGCCGATTGGCCGAAAAAAAGACGATGGAAAAATGAATTGGCGCCTGATTGGTCGACTCCTCGCAACTCGCGATCTGTATATATACCACCTCGGCATGACAGACTCGACACTTCAGTATCCCTGAGGATGGAGGCAGCGTGGGCCTCTGAAACGTCGGAGACACTTGATCTTCAAACCTGGCTGTCTACCCGGGAAAAATTTATTCATACTCTTCGCCAGGAAAATCTCAAATCTTACATTATACTCTTAATTGTTAGTTTTTCAATTAATTATTGTGGGCAAAGCCGCGGGCACCTACTAGTTATTTACAAAACTATGACGTAATGGCAAATGGATAAACCTTTCCTGGTGAGAACTATTCAGTGATTTGGAGTAACAATGTAGAGCCACTACCAGTAAAAATTAACATACTTGTAATACCACTTGCATTTGCATGTATCTCAGTCAAATCAGATCTAGAAGATCTCACTCATAAACATTCTGTGTCAATATCACTTTAACAAAGTGATTATTTACCATTTCTGCTATATTACTTGGCCAATTACTTTTCTAGAACTACTAAATCATGTTTTTCCTTACCAAAAAGTAGATGTAAATACAAAGACGTAGCAGAAATTGTGTTTAATCTCTCAGTGGAAGGCTTAATTCTAAAACATAGTTCCCTTTGAATAATCGTATTATATCATAATAAATAAAAATTGTAACCGGGATTCACAGTGAAGTAATCAAATATACATACTTAATTCTGTTTTCCACTCAACTTCACTTATATAAGTAATGACTTACACATAATGCATTTCACAGCTTCTTAGCTGCATCATCAGATGAGGTCAACTGCCGAGTTTGCTGGAGGAATAACTTGGTTAATTTCGATATCCCAAAGGAAAACGACCTCATCACTACACTGATACGCCCAACAGAGACATCTACCGGTCCTCCAGCAAACTCGGCAGTTGACCTCATCTGATGATGCAGCTAAGAAGCTGTGAAATGCATTATGTGTAAGTCATTACTTATATAAGTGAAGTTGAGTGGAAAACAGAATTAAGTATGTGTATTATATCATATTTATTTAGAGCACAGATTTTAGAATTAATGAGTGATATGAACACTGTAGGAATTTTAGAAACAGAGTAGTCTTTCATGGTTGAATCCCTTTTTTTGTCTTCCAACCTCAGTACTGTTTCTGATTTTCAGTAGTTTCAATCTTCTATTAACATCTATCATTTCAACTATCCCCTCCTTACTTTGTACACCAGGGCCTCCTAAACATTTTTAAATGCAGGGCCAATAATTAACTTAAGCGACTGGCCATATGTATAATTTAACAGAATTATATAAATTTTATAGTTTAAGGAATGTCAAAATGACAAATTGGGTTTATCTAATGCTTTTAAATACATTTATGTTAGACCATAGTTACATTGCACAATTTTTCCCAATTAACAGCCTCTTGAAATAAGTCACTTCGTTTTGTGGTTTCTTGCATACTTTTGATCACAAGTTCTTTTGTGAAAGTCCATATCCACACCCTAACAAACATATCATCAAACATCTTCTTCTCAATCAGTTGATGCCTAACACTGGTAGCTAGTTCTTCCACATACCTACTTACAGTGTTTCTTGAAAGAGAGATAAATTTGAACATATGTGTGGGTCAAAAAGTTTCAGCAATAGTCATGAGATAATATTTTACATATTCTCCTTTGACGAACGGGTTTTAAAACTTCATAGCTAGGTTTCGTTTCGTTTTGTTTTGCATACTCAGCGGTAAGTTTTAAAACTCCATAGCTAGGTTTCGTATCATTGTTGTGTTTCAAATTGCTGTCCTGAATTAGAAACTGCTGTTGATAAACAAATTTGTTACAGAGTTCTTTTGCCTTCAAAACATGCTCATGGCCATTAAATTTAACAAACTCGGGAGAATATTTTGCCTAGTAATGTATTTTTATGTTATATACCTTCATTACTGCAATCAGGCAGGTTAAGAAGGCCACAAAAAAAAAAACCTTTGTTGGACCGGATATGGCACGAGGGGCATAGTTTGGTTGGCTCTATTCTACACCAACTATTACACTAACTATAAAGTAGCCATGTTCCCCTACAGTAATTCATTCTTTTAAAACAGTTTCAAAGTAAACATCTTTTTTGCCACACCAGAAGTCCAAGACTAGGAACATCTGGAAAGTTTCTATACAGACAGATTTCTATACTGTCCAATGAGGAGAATTTGTAATCCTGATTGTACAGAATATAAGTGTTATCTCTAAGTTATGTTATGATGTGTAAAATCGTACCTGAGCAGCTGTGAGATTGTTACCAGCACCAATGTGAGCCAGAAAGGTAATAATAGCAGAGATGACAGGAACAGTTGGTGCCATAGAGATACTGAAGCTCTGGCAGTAAGCGGTCTTCTGAAGCAATTTTCTCTCTTTATCTCTGATATCTGCAATATTTAATAACCTGATGTGATCATATCCAAAGAGTAATAGATTGATTCAAAGTAGATACATTTAGAGCATAGGAAACAAGAAGTTATTTTTCTTAGCAAAATACAAAAATAGATTGTAGTACTTGTCCAAATAGACAATCTTTATAAAATGCAAAATTCACTGTTTATCTGATCTTAACTGAAGAATAACAATTTAATTTGAAAAAAAATTAATTTATTAAAAAGACAGAATGGTACTGTATGATAAATTTAATGATTAAGAACAACATGGTCTTGCAAAAGATTAAATTACCTAATAATCCGTTACTGAAGTACTTTTCCCATGCATACATTTTAATGAATTTCATGTAGTTGAGAATTTCTGTCACCAGCTTTACTCTCTGGTCCGAGACTGAAACAGTTTTACCTCTCAGGTGACCAATCAGTCGTGAAATGCCATACTGCAAACAAGATAACATATACATAACACTTAAGGTGAAAATAATTAAAATAGAGATACACTGATCACAGAAGAACCTATATGAGATTTCAGGTACAAAATAATGATCCCAAATGAAAGAAATTGTTATGAAGGAGTTAGAATAGTGAAAGAAATTAAAAAGAGAAGGAAATTGATAAAATGTTTATCTATGCAAGTAAACTGTAGACAATAACCAATTCTAAATATATGTATAAAATAAACAATGACTGGCTCTAAACAGGAAATTTCTGTGCTAATGATAAAATAAGATCCCAGTTTTGAGATATTTGGGCCCTAAGAAGTTCTATCTAAACATGTTAGGAAGGGGAAAAAGAAAAGCAGACAGACTAAAATATCTAAGTTGCCGATATGAGCCACTACGCATGCCTAACGGCATTCATAGGATAGCAGGGAATGTACTGAAATTTGTTCTGGTGTTGACTGTTGACTTATTTCAAGTAATTTGCATTGCTTGTGAAAACAAAAGTTTTCGTTACATCTCTTACATTTATTTACGCATCACAAGGCTCTGAAATCAGCTACAAGAGTCGGTTCGCTTTTTTTTTCCCCTACCTGTACATTCATTGCATGCCACTACTCTAAATGGAGCGTGGACTTATTGCACTAGAGTAACTAACAATGACTACTCCATTCATACACATTCATGACATTGACCAATAATGTTTAGCGATGCTTTGGATATTGACCAATCATGGTCATTTATCTTATAATAGACTTGCAAGGATTGCAAGAATGAAATTTTATCTTATAAAATGTTAGCTCTTCAATGGATACGTCAATATATGCATCAATTAATACGGCAAATATCTGTATTGCTGCCAGTGAACATGACAAAAACACATTAGTTTATAAAACAATTTGTTTGGATACAGAAACAATTTAAATGTGCACTGATTAACACAATTGCGAATCCGTTCAAGCCAGTTCATGAGTTTGTATTCTGTTCTGATTTTACATTATTTTAATTAAGTTAACTATTTTTCATACCTACTATTGGTAGAATTGGTTAGTACTGGTATGATCATTTTTTTACTATGCCATGTTCTGACATGTTCAATGGTGGTCTGATTTTAAACAACACAGTAAGAAAGTAACAACGTACTGGGTATAATGGCGAAATTTAACAGTTCTCTCTAAATTCTACATAAACTATGTATTTAAAAAAAAAAACTATTAGTAAGACCTCGCTCATTACAACATATCACACAAAACAATGTATTTTTATAATATTTTTGGAGAAATGTATCAGCTATAACGTCCAATGTTTCTTTTTATGTTTTTAGGGATTGCAGACAACAATGTAACACTTATTTTCACACTCTTGTTTTCAGTAGTTGGTGGACTTCAAATCAGTATGTCTGTTAAGTAGTTAAGGCAAGGATCGCTATCAGTGTCAAGAAAATGAAAACATTTAATATTAAAGAGAAGTCACACATAATGTGGTGATTTGAAAACAAGGAAACAAACATCAGCATTGCAAAGTGTATAATAGTGTATTTTTGTGATTACAGTAAACTCTCGCTAATTCAGACCTCAGTATGCCGGACTTCGGATGACTCGGACAGATTCTTGGCGATCCAGACCCAGCCATTCTATGGCCACTTCAGAACTACAGGAGAATTAATTATTCAAAAGCAACAGAAACAATGTGTACACAGAATGACATTTACAGTTTCTTTCGGCATAAATCTTCTCAGAAAAATATGCTCACAGCGCCACATCATCATAATATTGTAGTAATAATGAAACAGTGTGTATTTCAGACTGTAACTAGAAATTTCAATACCGTACTGAAGTGTTATTCTTTTTTGTTCCAATTGTAAGTGTTAATAATATGTTCTGCCTTATATGTTTTGTTATTGCAGCTTAAAGACAAAATGTTGTTACTTAAATACCATTTCCTAATTTACTCTCCATAAACTGGACATTTCATAACTCGGACAGTCCCCCGCCCACTTTAGTTCAGTTTATCGAGAGTTCACTGTATGCACTATTATGTATTATGGACTATTATAATGTGTAAGGTTCAACACATTTGTTCAACACTGTAAAAAGAGAAACAGGAGAAAGTGGGTAGGCCCTCGTAATTTACAATATTGCATATACTGTAAGAGAGTACATACAGTAATTTATTTACAGAGTGTGTACTGTTCATTATAACTACTCTGAAGGGACGGCCAATTTACAAACGTTAACAGCTCATATATAATCACACAAACTGGATTTTTCCCTAAACATTTCAAATCCATAAGTTTTATATTATAAACTTGTTGTATTTACTATATTAGTCATTAATAAAATATTCTCGTTCCAATTAATGTATTGTAAAAATCAAATGTTGTTTACCTGAAGTGGATAAAACACAAGGAACACAGTCATGCCAAGCAGGGCCCAGGGTCCAAGTAACCAGAAAATGTAACATACGCCACATACTGCAACAATGGGACCTCCAATCACCATCGGGCCAAATAAAACCATATCATACACTCTCTGCCCATCATTTGCAAACAAATTAATCAGCTGCAAAAGAAATATCAGCAGTCAGAATACCAAGCTACACTAATTTCTAATTGTATAGAGAATTGGCTGAAATAAATCAGCTACATGGATATTCTAACTCAACTTTTACAAAGATAAGGTCTTAATTTAATATTTCTCCATTCTAGTTAATCACAGAAGGCATTCTTTGTATACTCATCAAAACATGGCTGGCTGCAAGAACGGTGGAAGCCTTCGTGCTGCCCCCCTGCATCTCTGTCCAATTTATTGCTCAATGCATTGCCTGTGTAATGTAAATTTGCAATATGTACGAGTGTGTATCTACTGCTAACCCTGTCACTCTGACACATTTGAGCCCCCCCCCCCCCCCCAGTGTGAACTGTTTTCCAGGTATCCACCACTTGGATGGACCACATTAAATGGTGATGTGTAACTGGCAAAAGAGTAAAGTGTGAAGGGATAAGGTAAGGGGTATGAGTGATGGTGAGGTGAGAAAGGGTGGAGGGAAAACCCAGTGCTGGCATTAGCATACTCTTGTCAAAAGACACCAAGGGGACCGCCAGCTTTACATCTTCATCCAATGATGAGTGATTGGGGATGTGTGCCTCAATGTCATACGCACTGCAGTAAGGTGTGGGATTAAACCCAGGTATATTTGGTAGACAGAATAGTGATCAGAAACTATACATCACATCTCTCCTAAATACAGCCATCAGGGCCAGATTAAAAACCCTCCCTACTGGAAATCAAATCCAGACTGCTGGGATCAAAGGCAGGCATGCTGCTAAGTGCCACAGCAGCGGACTAAATTTGCAATATAAAAACTGTAAAAATCTGCACAATGCAATTTGAGGAATGCTTACTCTGTTCACAGCAGCTGTAGGAAATGGTTGCCATTTGCTATCAAACATATCTCACACCTTTTGAAAGATTGTTATTTACACGCAATAGTTTCTTGGTTTGTAAAACTTAAGTTTTTATAGCTCAGCATCAGATAGTTGTTGAGAAGTGGTGACAGTATCAAATTAATGTATTTCTTAGATGTGACATCATCATAAAATACAGGGCAATCATTTATGAAATGAGATGATTCTAGGAGCTGCTGCTTTTGGAGTTTTATATAGTTTTTATGATACAAACTTGAATTGCATGGTTAATGTACTGAGTGAATGGACAGAGTTGTGGGAAGCATAAAGAGGTTGCTGCTGTTTACTTGCCTGGGTAGCAACAAGTGGATAAAGAATTGGCTCGATATATTGAATTAATCTAGCAAAATTGTGCTAGGAGAACAGTGTAAATCTTCAGGGGCTAAGTAAACACATGAGCGATTACATCAAAATAAAACTCGCCCCGAACCAAAAAGAAGGCAGAGCTGTCCCTGAATGGATATATTCTTTTAAATACACTTACCTCTCCAACAGATTTGTCTCCAATGTTGCCTAATCTTATAATTTTCCTGTACAACATCGCAAGGCATGCTGAACGCAAACGTGTTGCTGTCCTGTAAACAAACAGAACAAAGAGAGATTAGAATAATTAAGGGACAACATGGGTCATCCAGCTAATTATTGTTTCCAATTCCCCTACACAACCAAATAATATTTTATCACAATATCATAAAATATTTAAAAGTCTATTTGGCTAGCATATGACTACCTGTATGGATCCAAAAGTCTGGGTTCAATCCCCACAACCTCCCTGGATTTTTCTGAGTTTGGGAGGTCTGGAACAGGATCTACTCAGACTCATGACAAAAACTGAGAAGCTATATGATAAAGAAGCAGCAGTTCTGATTCAGTAAGTCATTACTAATGGCCATGGGAGTCGGCATGATGATCACATGCCCCCAATCCTGCCATCTGCCTATGGAAGACGATGCAGTGGTTGGATGGCAGGCCTAGTCAATTAAAGGTATGTAGTGCCATGGAGTTTCATTTGTAGCACATTAATTATTTTTAATTTTTTTTCTTGAAATGACAAATAGTGAATATTAAAGCTAATAATGGTTTAATGTAAGTATTTAGGCTTTCATGTCCACGATCTATTGAAGACAATTCTTCCAGGCTTATGGGCCAGTTTTTTTCAGTAGTTTTACTTCCTCTGCAATTTTCTTCCAATAGAGGCTTCAATGTAAGATATTTAAATGTTTATCCACTGTAAGCCCCAAAATTGATGCATTTTTACGTCCTTAACTGGTTCTCCTCACAATAAAATATTAATTTCAGAGGATGTGTTTTTATGTCTTAATTGAAACTTAATAAATTTGGTTGTCCACGAATAACGACATTGCTATTGATTTTTTTTAACCTATATGTGCTGAAGTCGTAAATGAATGGGTCACTTGTTAAGTGTTGTTTTAGACCCAAAACTAAAAATAATAATCTAATTATGAATAAAGAAATGTTAGCCTGTGACATTTTTGTATTGAGTGTATGCTTCTTGAGTGCATGAAGTATCCTCTTTCCTTTGTCTGGTTAGCCTACCTCTAAGCTTATAAGCCTCTGGGTTTTATGTGTTACTTCCACTTAATTCCACCTGAAGTTAAATTAGAGGTAGGATTTGCAGGAGTGGGCTTTCAGTACAGTACACAACCAATAATAATAAAAAGAAGAAAACATTACAACTCGGGAGAGTCTTCCAGCCATTAAGGGAAAAGCTATTTTAAGGAGAAAGGATATGTAAATTAACAATAAGAAAAAACGATGTGTAAATTAAAAATGTGAATAATAATTGTTATTGTACCTCAAGCTAATGGCCCAGTTCCAAGCAAAGAATACAGTTCGGAGAAATTCAGCAAGAGTGAGGCACAATGCCCAAGTAACTCCGTCTACTGTATCTCCATCTTCATCCTCTGCATACTGTAGCAACTTGCGCATAAAAATTGCCTGCACAGAAACATTCTTCATTAGCCAAATTACAGTATATAAAATGTTTTGTATCATTTATAGTGATTTGTAATGATACATATTAGGGAGAGACAAAGCACCTCACTCAACTTGATTGTTATTTATTTGATTCAATCAAATCTCTCATAACCAGCACCCATTTAACCACAATATCAGAAAGAACTTCTGAAAGTCTGAACTGAATTCTCAAAAACTATGAAATAATGCAATATCATAATACAGTGCCATCAAGAAGTCGCCCCGCAGCACTTGTGCAGGCAAGAATCCACTAGGAAAAGGAATTGTGTACAGTTATACCGTTCTGCTACAATCATTTATGAAGTAAGAAATAAAACTAACAAGTAACATAAAACTCACCTAATTGCAGAAGACATTGAAAATGTTTACCACAACAAATTCACTCGCTTTAATTTATTTTCGAAAACTTTACTTAAAGTTCCTCTCATCACAGATTTAATGTAATCTATACACAGAACAACACACAATCTACCAAGTGAGGTGACCAGCCAATTTGATTCGGGTTTTCTCATGGTTTCACCAGTCGTAAAAGCAACTCCCGAATTTTCCCATGACTCATCACTGCTATTTCATCTTATATCATTTTCATTAAGATTGAATATCAGTTGAAATTAACAGAAAGCCACAATCATTTACAATAGAAAACAGATGTACATTACTAATTAACATGGCCACCTGTTACAAGTCTGAAAGGAAGGTAGCGAGAAGTACCAACTTTCTCATGAGTGGCGAAAATAACCAGAGCTGCAGAGAGACTTATTGATGGCACTGTATTATATTTCAAGTAAATAATCAACAATGACTTTTCAAATTTATACAGATAGTGATGTGGTGTATGACCCATAAATATGCTTAAAGACAAAAGCAAGTAGTTAAATGAGAGATGATATGTGTTCTTGTTCTCAATTTATTATGATGTAATGAAACTGTAATAACTCCATCAGTTGGTAGAGGATTACTGACATTTCTAATTCCTAAGCAATGCTTATTTTTGTCTCATGTCATAAAGTTAGGAAACTGCATACACACAGTGAGAGTAGGCATGGGTGGGACAGTGGCTTTCTGTGCCCAAGGTTGTGGATTCAATTGACAGACATGTAAAAGAACTCTATATGACAAAACTCGGGCACACCAGCAATGGTCACAGGCCTAAGCTACAGTAACTATAACACCAATCAAATATAACCCCCTCCAGCAAAATAAAGAAAGAATAAATAACTTGATTGCCACCATATTCTCATGTGTTTCATGTAAGAGTTGGCCAAATATGTAGGTTTCTGCGTTGCGGTGGCCACAGCTCTAACTCCCATGCGAACGAGTGAAATATCTACGCAAATAAAGCCGCTAAAAGGTGTAACAATTCAGGTTCCTACGATTACAGTTAAAATTACAATGAAAATAACCATATACCTCTTCACAAGAACCTTTATAGGAAATTTCCTTTCACGCACATAAGTTCAGCTTCCGAGATAGAGTTAATTTATCTTTCAGTTATGTAGATATTTCACCCAAACTTGAACTTGAAACAGAAAGTGTATAGGTCAAACCCCCATGCATTAGAAGAACTTAAAGACAATATCACAAGAGAAATTAACTCTATCTCAGAAGCTGAACTTATCTGCGTAAGAGAAAATTTCCTAAAAAGGTGCCAGTGTTGCATGGACGCTAGAGGAGGACATTTCCAACATCTCTTGTGATGAGGTATGTGGTTATTTTCATTGCAATTTTAAATATATATATACTGGGTACATACATTTCAGCCTATTTCTGTTAAATATGCAATCCTATTTTAAAATCAAGGAAAACTAAATTCAAATTAGGCATTCACCTCAATGCATAGAGATGAAGAAACTCCCCCTCCCCCCAAAAATACTCCACTCATATTGCTTGGCCTTAGGATTTAAATCCATGATATCTCTAGTTTGAGTCTGTGTGACATATCTTTGGGCACACCATTTGGTCAGGCATGTTAAAAAATGTGACCAACATATTTCGCATGCTGAATTTATACAATTGGCAATATAAAATATGAAGTATAAACTGAATTTTTTTTTACTTCAGTTTTATTTTTATTTATTTATGTTTAACTATCTGGAATTAATTCTTATTCCAAACAGATATAGCTCCTTCTCGATAGATTTTACTGTATTATAACAAATTAAATTTTGATCTACAAAACATACTCCTAGTAACAACAAATAAGCTTTACTTATATTACTTTCACAAAATTAACCAACTGACATACCGGACTAATGAATCCCATGACAAGACTCATTGCAAACACCAAACTTGATACGAAAACACGAGTCCGCATAAACTTCCATATGACTCCACCAAATGAAGCTCTCTTTAACCCTTTAGTGCTCACTTCCTTCTGCCAAAGAAGCTCAAGTCTGAAACAAAAAATTTATTCAAGCTTTCTTCTATAATTTACTCTATTTTAATTTTCAGTAGGGACAGGTCTCACTGAATTACATGGAATTACAATATTTAAAGATGTCTTGACTTCAAGACATACCAAAGTATCTGTGATATTTTGAAAATTCTTATTTTTTACGTGCAATTACATTTTATTTCAAGCTGCTTACCTTTGTTGTAGAATTGCAGATGTTATACATTTCCAATATTGGGATATTATCATTATCATCATCTTCATCATTATCATCATCATTATTATTAATAATAATATATATTAATAATAATATATTAATATTAATAATAATAATGATGATAATGATGAAGATGATGATAATATTAATATATTGTATAGGGCTGGTCCGATATCTTTAAGTTATCAAAATTTGAAGAGAAAAATACTTATTTCTGGATGGGTACAATGGACGTATAATTGGTATAAAATGCAGTATTCTAAATTATTAACGGCACTAACACAAGAAATTTCACATTCTTTGTTCACTTTAAGGTTATGTTATGTTTTAAAAAGTAACAGTCATGTCACTAGTATGGAATGATAATATTCTTTCACACTGGCCTTGTGTAGGCTATGATGGAAAGGTTGAATCAGGCTGAAAAATTCAATGCCATAGCCGGGATTTGAACCAGGATCTTCAGCTCTCCATGCCGCTGCTTACAACATTAAATTCTCCAACTGACTCACATAACCCAGTATACCACCGGGTTAAATACTTACAGGTTGTACGTCGCCACTGGGTTGGTATCTCATATTGAGAATGCTTGGGATTTTAAATTGTTGGGGTTTTAAATTTTGTAAAATTTTGTACTAGGGATAAAGCCGTAAGCAGTTAAATGACTTCAACAATGATCACAATGACCCATGTTCAAGAATTAAGCTAGTCAAGTTGTCAACAATGCAATGAATGGGCTAGTCGGCTGCAGTGGTCTATAGGTAGCGTGCCCGCCTCTAGATCCGAAGGTCGCGGGATCAAACCTGGCCACAGTCAATGGGTTTTTCAAGACGTAAAAATCCTGGGCATGGAGTCCTCCGGGAGGGACTTTAAGCTGGGGGGCCCGTGTCGTAGATTTACGGCACATGAAAGAACTCCAAGCCTAAATTAAAGCCTCTGGACAAAATTTCTCAGCCCAAGTAATACCTTAGTTTCCGGAGGGGGGTTAAGGGGCGATGGGCTTACCAACTGTCCCTTTGCCCTCTCTAGGAAATTAAGCGTAACAAAATTCACATTGGTAAACACTGCTAAGGGGGGCAATGAGTGAAATATTGACCATTTTTAGACAAAATCAGCAATTCTTGTTTTTTAAAAAATCTATGCAATAGGCTATATAAAGGGCTACACTAGTTAAAACAACTTCTCTTTCATCTAAATTTAAAACTAAAGTTATCTACATTTTTATATTTTAGCATTTTTCTCCTGCAATTTTTGTGATAGTAGGTTGAAATCTTTACTTTTATTCTACACACTGTACAGACTGTATAAAAATATTAATGACATTTTTATAGGCCTACACTGAATATTTCTCGATAAAAGAAATAATCAACAAGCTATTCAACTTCAGAAATGTAAAATTGTGCTTCAAGAGCATATATTTTGTTCTATTTTCTATTTTTATAGGCAAAACTTTCAAAATTGGATTTGTATACTTTTTTTAAAACATGGATCAGTTTTCTCTAAAAAAAATTAATTCACATAATGTAGGGAGGAGACAGATTCTAAAAAGCAGTTAATTTTTTATTTAAAAAATCAGTAATATAAAAAACATATTACAGCATATTACCCTATATGTTATTGTAATGTTGTGCTAGAATTTAACTTGACAGCTCAAAATATTTGCCCATACCCTCTTTAAAGAAAACTTTACAATAGGATTGCTACAAGGTTCAGATTTCTTTTTAGTTCTCAAGAGAGAATAATTCTAATTAAGAAAAAAAATTAATTTAACCAGACAGGGTCTTTAACTTCATTTTTCATTCTAGGTTTATCCAATTTTCTAGGCGTATACAATATTAGAGGACATATCCTTTTTGTCAGCTGCATCATTTGCCAAGAAAGTTCATAATAGTATTTATTTTATTATACAGTCGAAATTGGATAATTCAAAGTTGAAGAGACCAGCGAAAAAAAAGTTTTCAAAAAATAATCATGATTTGGAATTATAAAAGTTTTAATTTTGTATGGGAATATCAAGGGGGAAAAGCTAAAAGTTTTTAAAAATATTGAAATAATCGAGTTGGACTGTACACAGTACAATAGGCTATAAGAAAGTTTGATGTATTTTATGAAAATTTTCAAATTTGTGAATTCAATGGAAATGTGTGGTTTGATGTCTTCTCAGTACAATAAAGCCTACTCTAGTTTGTCTGCTCTATATGCTACAAAACAAAATGTGACGAATGTTTTACCTTTGAGCATTGAGATCGCTGGAATCCAGTGGTGAGCACTGGGGAACGTCATCAAGTGTGAGACCAGATTTATAAGCTCGATACATATATTGAGAGATCCATGAATATGAGATGAATGAAAAGAAGCCAGCTGCATCAACTGAAATCACCTTTTTTTCTCTGAAAAACAAAATTGAACACTGACACAGTTAAAAAAAACTTCCATACATAATGTACAATCAATCTTACAAAAGAAATACCTTACAGTACAATCTTAGTAAGACCATGAAAGGATAGAAGGCAAGAATTATGTTATTTTTAATATGACGGTCATAAAGTTGCAATTTGGCCAATTGTAGACCCAACATTCTGAAGGGGCTAAAGGTCAAAATCTACCATCAGAGATAATGATGAAAAAAAGGAAGGAATTGCTCGTTTATCACAGCTAACAACTGTGCTGCTAAGAGATTGTGACTGAACTGAATGTAACAGTAAAAATGAACGATAATGATTGTTGCAAAGAATTCTGTTAGAATTCAGTTTAATTTACAACAGTTTTTCTTTCACGCTGTCCGTTATTTGGAAGTTTTAATTATTGTTGGGGGATACATTTCAGTGTCCGTGTACATTTTTAAGAATGTCCGCTATTTGGAAGAATTTTATCATAAGGGCGAATGTTATTTTGCAGGGGAATTTAAAAATGTCCGCTATTGAGAGAAGTCCGCTATTGAGAAGTGTCCGTTAAGGGAAGTTTCACTGTACCACTTTTCAATATACAAAAATGTCCACATTATACTGTCCAGCAATATATTGTATTTCACAAAAGGTCCATTACAAGAAATATCCACAATCCATCTAGCACAAACACGTCCATGTGGTGAAAATGTCCAAATTGTAACAATTCCAATATGATACCCTGTGTAACAATACACATAATAATGAAATCATGAACAATAATTAGCAAAACGTAACCACAGTAACTGGAATCCTGACACAACCAAATTTTCAGTCATGGCTGAAGAAAAAGGGGAGGAAAAGTATCAAGAAAGACTGTAATTTGTATCACTTTCATTCAAGGAGTAAAAATGAAAACAAATTTCATTGGACGTGTTCTGAAAGACTACATGTAATGTATGCTGAATGATAAACAACATAGAAGACATGGTCACCATGAAGAATGGCATGGAAAATCACACACTCGAAGCACACCTCAAGTGGTGGTAAGTAGGTAATTGGAACATACAAGTAAGAATCAGCTTGAAAAATTTTATGTCATAACCGGGATTTGAACACGGATCTCCAGCTTAACGCGCTGATGCTCTACCATTGAGCTACCATGACAACATGCCAGTACAACATCAAATTCCTCAACTGATTCAGAATACAAGGCAGACCACGGGAGGTTTCTCCGTTGAGAAAACACATCCAATGGTGTCCTACATTTGTAGGTACTTTGAAGCCAAGTTATTATTTATATACTATTAATTAAGTGGAGGGAAAGGAAATAGACATTAAATCCATGTCAGGGATATTAATACAAGTAAGAATCAGCTTGAAAAATTTTATGTCATAACCGGGATTTGAACACGGATCTCCAGCTTAACGCGCTGATGCTCTACCATTGAGCTACCATGACAACATGCCAGTACAACATCAAATTCCTCAACTGATTCAGAATACAAGGCAGACCACGGGAGGTTTCTCCGTTGAGAACACACATCCAATGGTGTCCTACATTTGTAGGTACTTTGAAGCCAAGTTATTATTTATATACTATTAATTAAGTGGAGGGAAAGGAAATAGACATTAAATCCATGTCTGGGATGTTAATACAAGTAAGAATCAGCTTGAAAAATTTTATGTCATAACCGGGATTTGAACACGGATCTCCAGCTTAACGCGCTGATGCTCTACCATTGAGCTACCATGACAACATGCCAGTACAACATCAAATTCCTCAACTGATTCAGAATACAAGGCAGACCACGGGAGGTTTCTCCGTTGAGAACACACAGGGGTTAGTTTCCCATTCTACTGGATTCGTTAATTTTTTTTTTTACTCACGTAAAACGGCAAAATTTCATGTAATATTATTCTCCAGAAGTTTTAGAATCCATATAAGGGCACCTTTTGTTTCTAAGAATATTTTAAATATGGGTAAAATCGGTAAGAAGTTCACAAAAAACTAACCTAAAATGGCGCTCAGAATGGAATCACAATAATACAGAATCAGCTGCTAGAAACAGCGCAGGTGCATGCTGGGAAGAAGCCGATGGGTCACGTGGTGCTGGAATCAGCTGCCAACGTGATAATGGTCAGACAACCCTCCGGAAGATATAATATGCCACATTTTCGAAACCGACAAACAGTGTATCGTACATTATTCGAAAATGAAAGGGCGCTTCGCTTCGGCTGCCGCCTCCGCTCGCGCACTTAACTAATGTGGTTAGTGTTTTGCATTATTTAGCTTTATGTAGAGGTTGCAGGACCGTATGAAACAGACCAATGCCATGCAAGGTCGTTGTGAGCCAATGGGAGTGTTGGTCTGCAAGCCAGAGACCGCATACCAACGCCGAACATCGCGTGCCGAAATCCAGTAGAGTGGGAAACTAAACCCAACACACATCCAATGGTGTCCTACATTTGTAGGTACTTTGAAGCCAAGTTATTATTTATATACTATTAATTAAGTGGAGGGAAAGGAAATAGACATTAAATCCATGTCCCTCCACTTAATTAATAGTATATAAATAATAACTTGGCTTCAAAGTACCTACAAATGTAGGACACCATTGGATGTGTGTTCTCAACGGAGAAACCTCCCGTGGTCTGCCTTGTATTCTGAATCAGTTGAGGAATTTGATGTTGTACTGGCATGTTGTCATGGTAGCTCAATGGTAGAGCATCAGCGCGTTAAGCTGGAGATCCGTGTTCAAATCCCGGTTATGACATAAAATTTTTCAAGCTGATTCTTACTTGTATTAATATCCCAGACATGGATTTAATGTCTATTTCCTTTCCCTCCACTTAATTAATAGTATATAAATAATAACTTGGCTTCAAAGAATTTCCTTTCCCTCCACTTAGGTAATTGGAAGTTAAATATGGTTACTATTATTATAAGGGAACATTGGGTATAAATAGTACTGAATGTAATATTATTTGGAATTCTTGTAACAGACTTTATGAAATGGACAATATGACCTCCAATGATTTTGAACTGTGTTAACAGAAGACCATTTGCAAAATTCACGTAGTAAAGTACCTCATCCATTTAAAGAAAATTACTGCTCCCTGAGAAAATTAAAAGCAAATCAGATTATACGAATTACTTGTTTTTAGTACATGCTCTCTGAAACGGCTGCTTGATGGACTGTTAACATGCCGAAAAGTAGCATGTTATCAGCCAAGGCCACTAAAATATTGCAACTTCCAAAGCCATATATGAACACTGTAAAACAATGTGTTGTAATGAGAACTGATTTGCACTTGATAAATTCTTTCTAATATACTACCATAAAACAGACACTAAATTGGTCGACCGATTTGGTCCAATATGAATATGCTTCTTCCCATGGACAATATAAATCTGTATACCAAGTTTCATGAAAATCCAATAAAGCGTATTTGAGTTATCGCGTGTACAGACAGACGGACATACATTTTTCCCGTCCACCACACAACCTCATAGTCTGGCACTTAATAAAATTCACTGGAAGACAGTGTAGAGACATCTAGGTGCTCTAGTTGGAATTACTTGAAGCTTTGGAAGCTTTGACAAATAACACTAGCCACATATTCCTTCACGTATGCTTATCAAACTAGACCTCAAACTAGAGCTTTGTTCTTCCGTAAGCCCTGCTTAATGAATTGATCTGTATCTTAACTCGGAAATCAATAAAAAAATTAACTTATTTTCTATATATCATAATTGCAATTATCACTGATTAAACAAAACATTTTGGCAATTTGTTACACGAGTTTACTTGATTTTATTATTATACGTTTATTATGTGTATAGGTTAATATTATCACGGAGGTTCGTAAACCTTGTAATTTGGACATCTTGTAATCAAGAAATAATTTGATAATAAAAATATTTTATGTTGAACTTGACTAGAGGGGGACTCGAATGCGCCATTTCTCCATTATCACACTGTAGCTTAGACCAATACACTACAACCACAGTATACGTATTAATACAGTAAAGAAACTGTGTGTTAAAAGTCCTATGACAACATGTTGACTGGACGACACTAGCGCTCCGTGCGGAGATTAAGTAAAACTACATTCTCATCATATCAAATGACTTGAAAAAATATATAAACACATCACAAAATATGTTATGTTAAAAGAGAAAAATACAGAATATTTTTATTTAATGCAAATCTAATTTTAAATTTAAGAAATAATAAAACAGATACTGTATTATATTCTAGTTAAGAAGAGGTAAACAATACCTAAATAGGCTACTGTTAAGGACTGTATCTAGGCCTAGTACTTTTCCTTTAAAATCATTGCCCTTTAACATAATTCATAATTCAAATTATGATATTAAATAGACTACGTATTAATTACGTAAATTATATTATAGGTCTGTCACGTTGTTCATCCTGCACGTCATTGTTGACAGTGTATTTTGATTCTTTGCCTTATATGGCAATATACGACTTCAATTTATTGTAGGTCTATGTAGAGTCAATTACTGCGGGATGGACTTCATTAAACAAAACAAAAAATTCTGGAGCATTTGGAATTGAGGACACCGTCAGTACAGCAGTTTTAATTAACAAATTTTTATAGGAATTCATAAGCTGTATGTTTTCGGCGTGTGTCAAGCATAGACTGTAATTTTCACAAAAATATTTTACATATTTTGTTCCTAGGTTTTCTTGTCGACCATTAATGACCTATTTTATACACCAGAAATCATTACAACATAATAAAATATAAAAATATTACATTAAAGTAAGTTGAAACATAACCACACCAGAATCACGAGTAAGCCAGTAGGCCTACAATAAATATTACTTATTTTCGATCTTACCTTTCTGGATCTTTCAAGAAAGTGAAGAAATGCAATTCAGGATTTTGTCTTTTATTATTACTGAAATTTACAGCAGAATAATAAGGTCCTTTCGAATATCGCGTGTTCTAATAAATACAACACTCCTATTTATTTACATACTTCCCGGAGTAGTTTCTGTAGTCTTACTTTATGGCCGCTACGATCGCTAGTAAATGCGCGCGCATGCTCGTCTAGCAGAAAAACGGACTGAGTTTCTGTACTGTATTAATACTTATACTGTGCTACAACTGCCAGTTGAAGAGAAGAGTTCAGATGAGCCTCTTGTGCAAATTGCTTCCTTTAACAACACATAATAGATTTTGTTGAGGAAAACATGATAAAAATGAGTGTAATTTTAAATGAATTAAATATATTTAGGTTTAGTTAATCAAAATGATTATCTTAACAATGTTTTTAAAAGTAGTTTTTTTTAAAAAGAAAGAAATCTATCAAACCAAGTTTACAAACGTGCACTACTGGTACAAGTGCCATATCTTTTTCTTTTTACGCAGGATCATTGAAATTAAGTGAAAAACTGTGCCCATTAGTTGTAAAATTATAGAACTTTTACTAAAAACAATTGTACACACTACATATGCAAAAACTTTATCCGACTCATCCGTATTTCAGACAAGATTCGTCCCCTAAAGCTTTGCTACATAAGTAGCTATTTTACCTACTAATACCAAAACTTTCGCACTTTTACCCTAATACCCCACATATTCATCACAAGAAACAAACAGGAAAGCAAACATGACAAATCAAACATGCAAACACTATACGAATGGTTCTAACATAAAACTAACACGCTTTCGATACTGTTACATATAAGGGTCGTCCAGAAAGTAAAGAACGATTTGGCATAACTAAATAATAATAATAAAAGATTTCAACCTAAAACTTTATTTACAAAAATACATACTTCTCAACATAATTGCCACTGGTGTCAAGGCATTTATTGTAACGTAGTAGGCCTACCAGTTTTTCAATGCCAATGCTACACTCTTCTACCACCAAAGACCTGAGTCAGAATGTCACTGCCACTTTGAGGTTTTCATCGGTTGGGAACTCTATTCCACCCAAAAAGTCCTTTAGTTCCAGAAACAAGTGAAAATCGCTGGGTGCCAGGTCAGGGCTGTAAGGAAGATGATAAAAAATATCCCAATTAAAACACTGAAGTTGTGCTCTAAACTGAGCTTCAATGTTTTAAGTGGGAAATTTTTGAACATCCTCCTTACAGTCCTGACCTGGCACCCAGCTATTTTCACTTGTTTCCGAAACTAAAGGACTTTTTCGGTGGAAAAGAGTTCCCAACTAATGAAGACCTCAAAGTGGCAGTGACATCCTGGCCCAGGTCTTTGGCAGTAGGAGAGTGTAAGATCAGCATTGAAAAACTGGTACCACGTTACAATAAATGCCTTGACAGCAATGGTGATTACGCTGAGCAATAGAGTAAAGTACTGTATCTTTGTAAATAAAGTTTTGTGTTGATATCTTTCATTATTATTTAGCTATGCCAAACCGTTCTTCTTTCTGGATGACCCTCATATAAACACTAGTAAACCTGTGCAAATTTTTTTGCACATTTCCTCTTTTGACAAGTGCCTAAGAAAACTGGACATTTAGGTTCAGTAATTGAATTCACATAAATTCACAGAATATTGTTAGAATGTGATTTACTGACAGGTCTGTTACAGGTTTAGAGCTACCTTAAAGGTTAGGATGGATTACGGCAAAACCAGCTTTCAACTGAAAACAATCTGTCAGGGAATAAAATTAATACAATTAATAGTTTAAAGTGAAAAATACTCACAGTCAAGTATATTATAGATATTGTTAATGTAGCCAAACATACACACAATTCTGTAATTTGCTTCAATTGATATGAATCCACCCTTATATCAAATTGATACATCAGAATGGGACAGTGTGAGAGATTAAAAGAAAAAACTTTACAGTACTAGTAACTTAATGAAAAACTTTTTACCCAAAATGGTTATTAAAACTTCACAGTCGTTAAATAAGGAATAAATTGTTTTCATTAGAAAAAGGAATAATGACAACGGAAATACGAAAATATAATTATATGACTATTAGTTTGGAAAATATAGGCTTTTCTTCCCACTTCCTTCAGAATTTTATAAACATTCTCCCAACAATAAGTTAAAAATAAAACTAATTAACAGAATTAAAGCTTTTACTGTTTCCGAGATAAGAAACCATCATGCCTCAGGTTATTTAGACTCTCTCTCCATGCCCTAAAGATGGAAGTTTTCTAACTTTCTACTATAACTCACAATAATCAGTTTGTTAGACAAGGAAATTTCAGACCACATACTTTGCTATCCTTCGAACAGGAATCAAATTCTTTAGAGCATTCTTATATCTTCTGACGCCATGACTGGGAATGTACTGAGGTGTGGTGCGAACATAGGCTCGATATGGTCCATGTTTTACTGGGCTGCCTTCCACATCTGTGTCCATTAAGCTGCAAAACAAAGGATACATTGGAATGATAATTCTTTCACACTGGCCATGTGTAGGCTAAGATGGAAAGGTGAAGTCAGAATGAAAAATTCAATGCCATAGCCGGGATTTGAACCAGGATCTTCGGCTCTCCGTGCTGATTCTCTAACCAACTGAGCTACCATGGCAACGTGATAGTACAACATTGAATCCTGGTTCAAATCCCGGCTATGGCATTGAATTTTTCACTCTGACTTCACCTTCCAAAGGATACATTATTTCAGTTGTAAAGTATTCACTGATCTTTCCTCATGCAATACAAAATTAAAATTAAACACAGATATCACAAGTGCAGACTGCCTTATATCAGTAGTCTGCCAAGCAATAAACTATGAAGGCTCTTTATATAGAATGGAAAAGCTCAGACACAGCAGGCCTATGAACTATTTTATATGCTTTTTCAACTTCTTAAATGTATCATGTGTCTGAAGTTACAAAAACCTGGCCTTGCTGGGATTGAGGGCGGAATTCTGGAATCCTCCTTTCAAGCTCCTTCATTTAAAATGGGCCTTCAATCCTCCTTACATAGCCATTCGTACTCTGGAACCTTCCTTGTTTCGCTTTAGGAAGGATGGCTCCTTAAAGGTGAAAGGGGGCCTGTGATGTCCCTTAAGAAGCACCTTTTCTTATTCTCGAACCTCCCTGTTAGTTTAAAGGAGGAAGTAAGAGAGTTTCCTTATCTTAAATACTGAAGGAAGCCGAGTGGTCGCCTTTTTCCATCCTCTATAGTTTTCAGACGTCAGTTTTCTCACTTCTGTGATATTAGATGGTGAATTTATTGAGATTATGCAACTTATATCAAATTTCAGATTGTACTACAGCAACGTAGGTTAACGATAATGCTACGAAATAATTATTATATTATCTAGAAGTATTAAATAAAAATACGACACAAACAAATTAAACTCATTATTATGGGCAAAAAAAACCGTGAATTTCAAAATAACAGTCCATTGTGAGCAGAATATCTATTAAATAAGCTCCATAAATAACTATTTTTGGAAAAGAATAGCGTACTGTATGTACGGTAGTTCATTATTGTCTATTTATTAAAAAAATTAAGATTGGATATAGTATAAAGTGATCAATGTCACGATAAATGACATTGAAGCGTGGATATAAAATACGTAAATTAGGCCCATGAACATAACTCATACATATCCATATAACAAAGGAAAGGAGTACTGTCTAATTAACCTTAAAGAATACAAATATCTATTTTGAAAGCCAACTATTAGGCCTACAACTGTTTAATTGCACGTATGTTTGATCTCAATACTTATGACAAAACAAAGAGGAACATAATAATAATATAATAATAATGATAATAAATACAGAAATAATAGCAATAGACCTAACAATGACAATACCATTAAGAATAATTATAGTAGTAGTAGTCTAATAATAATAAAATATAAATATCATAATATAATAAAAATAATAATATAATAAAAATATAATATAATACAAATATAATAATGGGCATTTAATATAAATATAATAATATAATACAAATATAATAATAGGCCTATAATAAAAATATAATAATAGTACTAGAAATAGTATTTAGAAATCTAACAAAAAAATAGTGAAATTCATAATTATAGCACAAGAAATAGCTTAGATTGTCATAGATATAGGTACATGCAAAAAGCAAATTATATTTAAGGACGTAAGTGTAATTGGAACTATACTATACAACAAGCTACCTGTAGAAATTAAGAATGCTGACAAGAAAAATTTCAAAACACTTCTGAAGAAATACTTAATAGAAAAATGTTTATATTCTTTAGACGAATTGTAATAACCGATTATCACATATACATTATTATATTTTGATCAATCACACACTTTTATCCTTAGATCTAGGTTGTAGCAATATTAGGTTGTATAATATTAGCTTAGTCTGTAAGCTTGACAATGTCAGAAACTTGTATCAAGTCAATTGACAGCAAATAAATTATTATTATTATTATTATTATTATTACTAATAATAATAACAATATTAATGAAGAGTAACGGTAATAGAAGCAGCTGCAATATTATAAAAATGCTAGACACATTCTTTTATATCATAGACTACATAGTCTTTATGTTCTCAATAAAATAGTACAGTATGACAATAAAAAGAGGATAGTTCCACCAAGCGGTACGCAGTTTTGTTCTGAGTAGTCCTATAGGCCTATGCACTTTTAACTTTAAAGCAAGTTTCTGTTCATGAAATAACATTTATATGCTTATGTTACCATTCTTTAGGCCTGATGTTACAGGTTAATGTAAGAAAATGCACAAGTCAATGAAAGACGATGAATTCCCAGTTTTTTTTTTTGTAAGAAGAATATAATACTTATTCAAGCACATTGATAAAATAGAACACAAGAATGGAATGTGCACAATTTCACATAAATAAAAAAAAAAAGTCGCTTTGGGGTGGATTTGAAGGTGAGACCTCTCCATTACTAGACACGCACGTTACCCCGAGACCACGAACAAACTGTGAAGTTGAATCGTCCATGCGGGGAGGAAAGAAGGCTATCGCATCAGTGGCTCATAGAATAGAAAAAAACACTTACCGTATTTCGACGTTGGACTTTACTTCGGAACCCTGCTAGTTTTCTTATGTTACATTATTGTATTATTTCATTCATTGGTACCATAATACGCTGAATATTCGAGTGATAAATTCAGATGTATGCCTCGCTGCAGTCCCGTACAACGGAATAAAGACGCTAGTTACTACCAACCTATGCATATCTCAGAGCTTCATGTTGTTATTTATTAAGAGGTCAGGAATTACTAGTCTGACATAAAATGAAGTAAACTTCAATCCTGTAATTTAATTGTCATCAATTTTCATAAAATAAATAGTCATTATACAACAGCACTTAATGTATAATCGAACATATGGGAACATTTGTCTTCCATGCAGATGCCAACTGTCCATGGCAACTGAAGGAGGCTTTATAAGCTGTCCTTCATTAAGGACGCTATAAGAAAGAACCGAGAATTTGATTTTGCATTTGAAGAAGGTGCCTTCTTTTTACCCTCCTTTACTAAGGAAGGTTTCAGGAGGAGTTGAAGGCTTGTTCCAGAATTCTGCCCTGAATGTTAGAAGTAATGAATTCCACAGAGGTACATCTAAATGAATGAACATGGTCTACTGCATGACTCCTACATTGTCCAATTTTTCCTCTCCACTCTGTTTATACAGTAGATGGGATTACTCGAACGAATCTCTTTAAAATATTGACTCTCAATAGCTATTATTTCAAATGTTTACATTCGGCTTCCCTCTATGCCCTATGACAAAGCATACTAAAAAATAAGTAATTGCAATCACAAAGAAGTATAAACAAGTATTTACAATCAGCACTAGTACAACACAAATTAACAAGTTAAATGAACAATATTTTATGATGCAAATATAAATACCCATAAGTAAAATAACATATTGCTATGCCATGACTCAGGAGTATAAGCGGTTTCTGAGTACAGTGTGGTTTCAGGGGGTCAATCACACCTCTTTCATTACAATGTTGTCCAGATGGAAACATCTGCAGAACTCCACCAAGAGTGCTGAAATTGTACCGGTTGCAACCACCATCAGCCCAAAGATGGTAACAGAAAAAAGTGAGTGCGTTTCTTTGTAATATGCAATGGTGGGTTCATAGATAGACATTTCTCTGCACGCACTTCTGCAGGTTGGGTGCTACTTGTTTCAAATCTGATTGTAGGATCATCCAGCCTGGCTGCAGGATTGTGTATGCATGTATCCATTATGTATCCATAATAATTTATTATTATTCTCCTAAAAGAACCATTATCAGTAATGCCGTGGACCTCTTCTGGTACTTGATGAAGATTTTTTTTGCAGGGCAGTAGCAATTAATGATCAGATCTTGTGATGGCGACTGTTCCGTAACACTTCGCCATAAGGACAAGCACCCAAGACATGAGCAAGTTTTCTTTTTTTTCTTACTGCTGCAACGACAGCAATGGCGACCATCTTGGGAGCTGCCTGGTGATGCTCAAACAGGAAAAACATTTGCTGTAATCTTAATTGCATCCCTCCACTCACTGCTCGTCAATCCTTCAGGTTTGCTAAGCCATTTATTACATGGTGTGTATTCTTTAAAGAGGATGACACCCTTTTCTTTCTGGGGGAAAGAACACCAAGCGTAAAATTCCCTATTTCGGAGTTGTTTACGTATGGAAGGAATTTTAAAACAAGCAGGTCTTTCAAGATAGATATACAGGGTCTTTATTATAAGTTGAGACCGGGCGACGGAAGGCTTGAAACCAGGCGACGGAAGGCGTGTGCAGCCGGTCTGACCTTGATGCAACAGCGGCACGTGCAGTTATTGTTAAAGTGTCAACATGGTGAGACCCATTTCGCTGCAGCATCGTATTTTTGTGTGTAAACATTATTTTAAGTACGAGTCTGCTAGACGTGTACGTGATGAATTTATTCGGACATTTCCTGCTGATGTGCCACCTTCAAGAGCACAAATTCACAGAATTGTTAATAAATTTGTAAATACTGGTTCAGTGCAAAACAAAAAGCATGTGCGCACACGAACAGTGTTAACAGAAGAAAAGCTAGACGAGATTGGCGCTAATCTTGAACATTCACCAAATAAATCACTCTCAAAATTAGCCCAACAAGTAGGGGTTTCAGTTTCTTCTGCACACAAAGCAACAAAGTTGTTACACCTCAAACCGTACAGATTTACACGGGCCCATTGTTTAAAACCTGCCGATCCAGCAGCAAGATTGCGATATTGTGAGTGGTTTCTGTCATCAGTGGATAATGGTTTAATCGACCCCCAGCTTGCGTTCTTTTCTGATGAAGCCTGGTTCCATCTTAATGGTCGTGTGAACAGTCATAACTCACGCCATTGGTGTGCAGAAAATCCTAATGGTGTGTATGAAATCCCTCATTACGATAGGAAGATCGGGGTTTGGTGTGCTATTAATGGAAGGCGAATAATTGGGCCTATATTTTACGAGACTACAGTAGATTCAGAGATTTACCAAGATGACATTTTGGTGCCATTCTTTCAGCAGTTGACGGATGAAGAAAAAACGCGCGGGTGGTTTCAACAAGATTCGGCCACCGCTCATACAGCGGAAGTCTCCCTTCTTAAAATTTCGGAAGTGTTTGCTGACAGAGTGATCAGTGCTGGTCTCTTTCCACCTCGCTCCCCAGACCTCACAGTGTGTGATTTTTACTTGTGGGGTAAACTTAAAGATAAGGTTTATCGAACAAATCCTCACACATTGGAGGAGCTGAAAGAAAACATTACGAATGAAATTAGGGCCATTACAGTGGAAGAACTCACTCGCGTCAGCCAGAATGTGGTATCCAGATACAATGCCTGTATAACACAGGAAGGACGACACTTCCAACATATGTTATAAGGTAAGCCTATATAGCCTACACTTTAAGCAGGGAAGCCGCGCGCGTCCCGCCCGCGGCTAATGCGGACTCCGTAGCGGAGAGTGAAAACACCGGTCGCTCGGTCTCAACTTATAATAAAGACCCTGTATAAGCATTCAATCAGATCTTTCATCTGAAGGCAGGTTAAGTTTTTCAAGACTTCTGTTGATTTCATCGCTGTGTCACTTGTGTGGATTATGTGAATGTTATTCGATTTTATAAGACTTTGGCAAGTACTGATGAATTGTAAATATGCCTCCCATGATGCTTTAAAGAGACCTAATCCTCTATAACTTGGCTGAGTATAGGATAGGAGTTGAAGTGATCATCTTTTTATTCAAACAGCTCTTCAATTATTTCAAATGAGGTTGTGTTCATGCCATTCCACATCCTTGCTTATATGCAAATTAATCATGTACTAGTGACTGAACCTGGGTTTGCAAATCCATATGAGAAATGTTAAGTACATGACTACAGAGACACTATTTGAGAATACATCTACATATTAAGCCCGAATTTTGTAGCCAAAATTATGAACAAATTATTAGAATATTAGAATAGCAGATAAAGCATTCGAACAAGTGGAGAAATTCAAATAAGAATTCTAGGAGCAATAATTACAGATACAAATAATATCAAACCAGAAATTAAGAATTGACTAAAAACAGGAAATATCTGTATTTATGCAATTCAGAAACTTTTATCTTCTCGTCTTCTGTCCAGAAATCTACAAATAAAAACTGTTTAGACAATTAACCTGCCGGTTGTATTATATGGATGTGAAATGTGGTCTCTTACTCTTTGAAAAGAATGTGATCTGAGAGCGTTCGAAAACAGGGTGCTTAGGAAAATATTCGGACCTAAGAGAGATAAAAACGGGGACTGGAGAAAACTGCATAATGAAGAGCTTCCTGGCCTGTACTCTTTATCGAATATAGTAAGGGCATTAAATCACAGAGGGTGAAATGGATTGGACATGTTGCAACCATGGGGGAAGAAAGACATCAATTCTTATGTTCCAACACTAATTTTAAAATTGTTTGCAGGACTCAAGTAAAATGAATAGAACTTTTATCAAATAACCCAGAAGTACAAAATTACAGAATTTTTTTAAATCCATCAGATGATCTGTTTGGATGTATATTTACACATATTGAGACTAAATATTGCCTAAATAATATCTATATAAATATGAGGTTTTGTAATGTTAACCAAATCCAAAGGCAAGCCCTAGATAAAATGTTTAGGCCTTAGTCAAGCACCTTCTCATCAAGTCTCCAACTTGATCATTCAAGGTGGAGATCTGTCAGCATACACCACTGTGTAAGGCAGAGAAGTGTTTTCGGGTCCTTCATGTATCCCCCCCACTTACCCACTTTTGCAGGTAGTTACTTTGGCTTCTGACAGGTAGTTTGTTCTACCACCTGTGCAAATTGCAAATTACAGTAGAGGCTTAACATTTTAACTACGGTGCCGCAGTCATCACTGTGACCATGCAAGATAATATTGTGTTCAATAAGAGTAACACACACAGAAATGGTTTCTGAAAATATTATTTCTTTACTCAGGGGATCTCGAAATATGTATTAGTGCTGAAAACTCAAAATTGAATTTCAGGGTCAAACCCAATGCTACCACAACGTACCTTTAGATTATGGGTAGAGAAATTAAAAACTGTTACCTTTATATTTTTACTTAATTTTCCAATATATTAATAGCACTTAGGTCTGTGTTAGCCTACAATTTAAGTGATGATCTTAAGTAAGGAGACTCTTATGAATGATGATATCTGTAGCAGTAAATTAAGCTGCCCTGATTGTTCAGTAGCTTATGGGACTTAGACCGATCATGCAGTTGCACTAGAATAACACAAAGGATCTGGCAATGTAATACCTTCATATGTGTAACAATGTTACACATATTAATACTCTTATTTATTACAGCCATACCGATAACAAGCATAGAAATTAAGCTTCTCCTTATCTTATCAAGAGATAAGATAAAAACTAAAAAGATTTTTTTTTAAAGAACCTATTGTCTTTTTGAGGTAAACATATAAGGTAAGTCTCCAGTCACCATACTGGAAATGATAAAATTAGGGCCAGCTATTAAAGATGTTTCTAATGCTCATGCATAATTTCTAAATCTTCATAGAAGCATCTTCTTTGGTTATGAAGTGCAGACTGAAGGAGGGAATTTTATGATATCACTTATAATGATGCTTACTGAAAACTGAAATGCCGAACTATTATAAAACAATTTTCTTAAGGGAATATCAAAAGATGCCAGTAGAGGTTGATACCAGATATTGCTTACTGATACTTATTGGTACATCAAATGCCATGTTCTACGTATTTATTTTTTTATTTTTTTTTCTGAAAAAAGACCCTTAAAATTAGGATGGGGACCTCTACACAGGTAGGCTTCTCCAGGAGTAAATATGACAGCACAAATTATGAGGTGATGCATCTCTATTTTAGTCCCTCAAACTATATTCTAAATAAAATAATGCAACTGGCACAAAAAATCAGAAAGGAAAACGCGTTTATAAACAGGCCTAAATGTCTTTATGCAAAAATACCTATAAATTCATAATATTCATGTCAAAATAAACATTTTACCAAAATTGTCCACCTACACCATTCAGCAGTAGTTCCAACAGAAGTTATTAATTGCTAATGCAAAAATGAAACGTCAGTCACTTTTGTTATAATGTGAGTCACATCGATTTACTGTAAACCAAGAGAGTTATTCAGACTGAAAAACCCAATGCCATAGCCAGGATTTGAACCAGGATCTTCGGCTCTCCGTGCCACTGCTCTTACCAACTGAGCTACCATGGCAACATGCTGGTACAACATTAAATTCTCCAACTGACTCACATATCCCAATACCACCAGGAGTTCTCAATATGAGATGCCAACCCAGTGGCGACTTACAACCTGTAAGTACTTTAAGACCTGGGCTTCATAGTAAATCACTAGTAGGTCACAGTGCGATGATAATTCTTTCACACTGGCTGTGTGTAGACTTAGTCAGAGAGCCGAAGATCCTGGTTCAAATCCCGGCTATGGCATTGAATTTTTCAGTCTGACTTCACCTTTCCATCTTAGCCTACACATGGCCAGTGTGAAAGAATTATCATTGCAAAAAGAGTTATTATTTGTACATATTATTTATAATTATCATGAAAACCACCATTAACAGCCGTGAGTGTCGGCATGCTGACCACATGCCCCCAATCCTGCCATCTGCCTGTGGTAGATGACGCAGCGGTCGGGTGGTAGGCCAAGTCCCTACAGGGATGTAGCGCAACAGAGTTTTTATTTATAATTATGTTTATGTGGTATTGTACACTGTTATTCACTAAATCATAAATATAAATTATATTTCTGGTTGTAGTAGCAGAGTAGAAAAATTGAAAATTCCGGGTCCATTTTAATGTAACAAACGTCAATACAATATTGTCAAAATTCACTATAAATTTAAAATCCATTCTTTCTTAATTATATTGTAACCAGTTTATGTAACCTTAGAGGCATAACAACTTACAAGAAATAAAGTTTTCTAAATTGTATATTAGTTCTAAAAGAATGATGGGAAAATCACACTTCCAATCATACTGTGAGTCACATGAAATGACCCTATGTCGAATCTAGTCTTAACTTACAAAGATAATTTTCAGAAATGTTTTGGTGGGTCAGTAACTTCTTCCAATGCAATGTCGGAGGTCTTTTTTTTTAATTATTTAGAATTAAAATACATGCATGGGTCTATATTACTTTGCAATACACTTTTCATTAGGAATGTTACAGTCATAAAATCCTTAAAGAAGGTCAGTGACACATTCCAATGATATGTGGAGCTGTATGACTAACAACTGTTATGATAATTAAGAGATCGTAATCTTCTTCGGTGCACTGTGTTTGAGAATCGAAGCATGCAATGACAATGTCACTCATCCATAACAAACACACAGCTGTTGTTTTTGGTTGCTTTTATAGAGCTTACAAGACTGAGAATAAAACTGATTACCAAGCAAGGTGGGCAGATGGCAACATCTTGGACTCGCAATCAGGAGGCTCCAGGTTCAAATCCTGTGGTCGGCCATGGGTTTCTTCATGGTTTCCCCAGTTGTAAAGGCAAATGCCGCATTGGCCGTAATTAGTTACCATGACTCATCCTCGCTATTTTCATCCTGTAGCCTACATATCCATTTACTGACATAAAATACACCAACATTGTGTACATATCAGTGTGTTTATAATATATTAAACTTTGAAAATCTTAATCATTGTAGGCAATATAAAGTAATTTTCTATAGTAAACATGTTTGGAATTGTATATAATTACAGTAAAACCTCCATTTTCCGAAATACTTTTAACCAAAATGCTGTTTAACTAAAATAAGAACTTTTTTTATTTTTTTAAATAATATAGGCCTATTTTGTATGTAGGTTGTGTTTCAAACACTTGAGCTACACAGGGAAGAAATTCGTTGATGGGAGAGGGAAATCTCCCCTTGCCCCTCGTCAACCTGTTTGTGTGAATAGAAAGCGAGTGAGGAAAGAATTGTCCCAAAGAGAGTATTGAAATGCGAGGGTTCTGACCTTGTCTGTCTCCGTCCCTCATCTATTGTAAAAGCACATGCCAACTCTGTTTTATTACTTGTTTACATCAGTCACGTGTTAGTAGGCTACTTGTCAATGCGGTGGTAATCGAAGTTTGGGTTTATTAATTTGCTTTAACATATTATATGTATTGTTTTTCACCTAAAACTTCAAAAAGTGATTCTTAACCTCTAAAAATGATATTTTAACTTTTGTTCAAAATTTTGGTTATCCAAAACAACATTCCCCCCTTAGTTTTGGTTCACAAAGGTTCTACTGTATTTTTATACTAGTGGTAAATAGGTAGAAAACTCAAAAACCTACCAGTACTGTAATCTTATTGTAACTTAAATACCACTATGGAAATTAAACACAGGTCAATGTAAATAAAAAAGCAGTTTTTCAAAACTGAATGTCACCCACCTCAGAATTTCTGGAGACCCGAAATTTCATGTCCTGTCTATAGGTCCCTTGATCTTTAGTCTTGCTCTTCAACCAACTATTGAAAGACATCAAAGTACCTTCTGTTAGTGAGAATTTTATTTAGACATTAGCATCTAAGAAAAAACCTGGGTACCGGTACCGGTAAGCATTAAAGACAACATTAAAGTATCTGCAAAAGAAGAATTAGGTCTGCTTGAACTGAAACCAAATAAACTGCGGTTCGATGATTAGTGCATGAAATTAGTAATTGGGGAAGAATGCAGGAGAAACTACAATGGTTAAAAGGTAAAGTGATCCCTATGCAGGCCATGGAGGCCCAGAGGTTCCAGAAGGTTGAGGCTCCCAGATTTTGGACATTCGGCACATGTAGGTGGTAAGGTTGTCAGCCTTACACACCGGCCGCCTTTACCCCCAGGATTGCTCCTGGTACTCATTTCTGTTAGAGGCTGAGTTGACCCCAGGGCCATAATGCCACAAGAAGGATTAGGCCAATTGAGAAATCTCAACGACCTCGGGAATCGAACCCGCGACCTTCCGGTTTGTAGCGCAGCGCCTCAACCATTACGCTACGGCGTACCCCGAAACTACAATGGTTGCAGAATCCAAATAAAACTACTGTCGAAAATCTCAACAATGCTAAAACAGAAACCTCTAGAACCATTAGAACAAACAAACGAAACTATCTCAAAGACAAAGTGAATGAAATAGAGGTAAATAGTAAAGACAAAAATGTTAGGAATCTCTACAAGGGAATAAACGAGTTCAAGAAAGGTTTTCAACCTAGAACAAACATAATTCAGGACAATATACTCGCAGCTCCAAATAATGTTTTGAATGGATGGAAATATTTATTTAATCAATTATGAAATGTACATGGATAGGCTATGTCCAAAGTGTAGAAAGTGATATATCCTCAGCAAAGCCGTTGGTTGCTGAACCGACTCTAGATATAACAGAAATAGAAACAGCTATAGGTAAACTAAAAAAACACAAATTCCAGCAGAATTAATTAAGGCAGGTGGGGATAGATTAAACTTAGAGATCCATTAACTCATTCTTATGATTTGGAAAAAGGAAGAAATGCCAAAGGAATGTTAAGAATCTATTATTATATTGATCCATAAAAAGGATGACAGGGCCAAATGTAAAACTATCGAGGAATTTCTATCTTATCAACATCATACAAAAATATATCTAATAGACCTATATACTTCTGTCAAGAAGAACCCCATATGCAGATGAAATCACTGGAAATCACCACTGTGGATTTAGGTGAAATAGATCAACCATTGATCAAATATTTTGTTTTCGCCAAATCTTGGAGAAAAAATGGGAATATAATAAGCCTGTTCACCAGCTATACATAGATTTAAAAAAAACAAAAAACAAAAAACAAAAAAAACAAAAAACATATGATTCAGTTACGCAAGACAAATTGTAGCCTACAATATCCTCATTGAGTTTGGGGTACCAAAATAGTTAGTTAGGCTGATCAAAATGTGTCTAAATGAAACCTAAAGCAGAGTCAGGGTAAGGAAATTTATATCAGATAGGTTTGCCATTAAAAGCGGCTTGAAGCATGGAGATACACTACCACCTTTACTTTTTAATTTTGTTTTGGAATATGCCATTACAAGAGTTCAGGAAAACAAGGTAGGGCCTAGGCCTAGAATTAATGGCTGTCACCAGATTTCAGCTTAAAAGCAGATGATGTTTGTATGCTGGGGTGATGACATAAATACAATTTCGAGAGAAATGCAGAAAGTCTTTTCAATGCCTGCAGGAATGTTAGATTGGAAATTAATGCAGAAAAAACTACGGTAAATATATTGTAGCGAAATGTTAAAATAATGCACTACAAAATACTAGAATAGCCGGAAAATCTTTTGAACAAGTGAAGAAATTCAAATATCTGGGAGCAATAATTACAGATACAAATAATGTTAAGATAGAAGTTAAGTGCAGACTCAAATCAGGAGACGACTTTTTTTATGCACTTCAGAAACTCTTTTATCTTCTCGTCTTCTGTAGAGAATTCTAAAAATAAAAATGTTTAAGATAATTATCCTGCCGGTTGTATTATATGGGCATGAGACATGGTCGCTTACTCTTCGGGAAGAACATAATCTGAGAGTTTTTTTTTTCTTCTTTCTTTTTTTTTTTAAAAAAAAAACATAGGCCTAATATAATAATCTGAGAGTGTTTGAAAACAGGGTGCTTCGGAAAGGGCCTAAGAGAGGTGAAAATGGGAATGGAGAAAACTGCATAATGACGAGCTTCTGAACCTGTAGCCTACTCGTCACCGGATATAGTAAGGGTACAGTAATTAAATCACGAAGGACTAAATGGGCTGGACATGTTGTGTGCATGGGGAAGGAAAGACATATTAAAAATATTGACATGGAGATCAAAGGGAAGAGACCACTTGGAAGACCTAGACGTAGATGGGAGGACAATATTATGATAGATTTAAGGAAGTAGGATTTGCAAGGGATGATTGGTTGGAGTTAGCACAGAATAGGGTTGAATGGCAGGCACTAGTAATTTCAGTAATGTTGTGTGAGTTTTCCCAGACCTGGAATAAGATGCAAGAAAATAGCATAAAATTTTATCAGGTCAGAGAAAGTTGGATGAGAGTTCCCAAAAAAGGAGTAGGGGTAAAACCCAAGAAAATAGCATAAAATTTTATTACAGTAGAGAAAGTTCCATATGAGTTCCCAGAGATGGAATAAGAAGAGAGAAAATAGTACCGGTATGCTTAATGATCGAGGTAGAGAAAATCGTGTGAGTATTCTAAGAGTGGCAGAATCTGAAGAGAGCAAGGTTGTGGATTCTATGTTTGTGAAGTTAACACATTTGAATTTGACAGTGAAGAATTAAAGATGAGAAACATCGCGATCTTGACTATGGTCATCACTCACAACATCCTACCATCAGACACTGGAACTACAAACAGAAGACTAGTGAAACTCAACGTAAGATCAACTGTGTTATGTACCAGTAGGCCTATACATGTTTATTTTCAAAGATTACCGAGAAAGTCATGTGAGTTACAACAGCTAATATCAGAGGCGGGTCAATCCATATGAAATCATCCAATGGGTGTTGCTGACATATTTTATTTTATTTTTAAGTATATATTTTCTGTTTCTGTGTGTATCTGGGAGTACAAAACAATTTTTTTCACATTTTTATCACTAACACTTTGGCAACTAGTGGCCTTTTTGCTTAGAAGAATTTGGCATTTTTGGCATTTTCAAAGGTTAGCGGCAAGTTAAATAACTATTTTATTTATGAAGATATCAACTTGAAGTAAAAACCATCTTAATCTACAAGAAACATTCTACAATTCATGTTATGACCAAAAATTTGTTAGGTCTTAAGGAAATAATCTAAAACTTTATTAGAAAATGCAGTTCCAATTAGAAAAAATTAACAACTTCATAAAACTTTTTTCATAGAAGGGATGAAAACACATGTTTCTTATTTCCCCCCCCCACAAAGATATAGTAGATCACTAGATGCTAGTAAAATTTGAGATCGTTTATGTAAATCCTTTAGGTTTTATGAGTCTTCAAATATCGAGATTTTGCAGAATTGTTGATTTTCAAATTAAAATATCTCAAATGGGACTGAACAGAAAAATCTGAAATTTTCTCAAAATATTCTTCTAGTGCCAAGTAATCAACATATTAAATTTCATCACTGTGTTCTGACCAGAAGTATTTTATTTTTAATAAAGAAAATGCTAAAAAATAACACTGTCAGATGAGCGAATAACGGTGTTAAAATACAATAAAAATTATCAAAAACAATATAATTTTTTGTTGTTGCTAGTAAAATTAAATATGTCATACAACTAACATATTAAAGAATATTACAGGAGAAAAATTCATACCAATGCTCTACCAACTGAGCTAAGCCGGACTGCATATGACATGACTTGTCTGTCTGTGAGGTAGACCATTAAGTCAATCAGTCATAGGAGAGAGGTTCCATCTGGTGCTGTGAATTGAGCTCCAGCTTAGCTCAGTTGGTAGAGCATTGGCCAAACCATTGGCCAAAGGTCCTGGGTTCTAGTCCCAGTGCCGGAGGAATTTTTCTCCTATAATATTCTCATGTAATGTCCAACAGAGACAATCTGTGGTTCATGAATGCTTATATATCTTAACATATTAAATGTTCCATGGTAGTAGTCATAGTGATCAATACTCCAGCAGAAGGAGACCATATTGCCACATTTGCTGAGCAATACAGACTCCTCTGTACCTCCTTTGTTCAGTATCAGTAGCTGTGCTTGACTGAAAATAGCAAAAAAGTTGCCCCTTCTTAAAAAAATATCAATTTCACCAAACCACCAGTTCTGATCATAATGCAGGCAACAATGTCCTATCAAATCAAATCAAATCTTCTTCGAAAGGGCTTATTTCAAAATGGAAATACTGTGTTCACCATAAATATCACTTTTTGAGTGAATGTAACACCTTATGATGCTAGAAGTTTGTTCCACAGCTGAGCCAAAGGTTTAAAAAATGTTTATACAAGAGTATAGGAAATACCTTTAATTTCTTCAGAACAAAATTTGAACACTTCTTCTGCTGAAGGTATCTGGTCCAAATATGGTCTTTGCAAACTAGCCATCGAGACAGCACTCTTTGTACCCCCTCCAATCCCATCGCAAGCATTCTTTCCATTAGAAGTTGCAAAAAAATGTTATTCAGCTTCAAAGTGATTGCAAATATTCAAAAAGTTATTTTTGTTTTTGTACTGGCTACCATCTCCATTGATAAAATAAACAATTTTTTTAACTGAAGGGGCAACTTTTTTTATATCTTCAGTCAAGCACAGCTACTGATTACTGAACAAAGGAGCTACAGAGGAGTCTGCAGAGACTTGCCTTTTTCAAGTCAGCATATTCTGGCTTGCTCAGCAAATGTGGCAATATGGTCTCCTTCTGCTGACTACTACCATGGAACATGTAATATGTTAGTTTTATGACATATTTAATTTTACTAGCAATAACAAATAATTATATTATTTTTGACAATTTTTATTGTATTTTAACACCGTTATTCGCTCATTTGACAGTGTTATTTTTTAGCATTTTCTTTATTAAAAATAAAATACTTCTGGTCAGAACACAGTGATGAAATTTTATATGTTGATTACTAGGCACTAGAGGAATATTTAGAGAAAATTTCAGATTTTTCTGTTCAGTCCCATTTGAGATATTTTAATTTGAAAATCAACAATTTTGCAAAATCTCGATATTTGAAGACTCATAAAACCTAAAGGATTTATATAAATGATCTCAAATTTTATTAGCATCTAGTGATCTACTATATCTTTTTGGGGGGAAAATATGAAACATGTGTTTTCTTCCCTTCTATGAAAAAAAGTTTTATAAAGTTGCTAATTTTTTCTAATCGGAACTGCATATTCTAATCAAATTTTAGATTATTTCCTTAAGACCTAACAAATTTTTGGTCATAACATGAATTGTAGAATGTTTCTTGTAGATTAAGATGGTTTTTACTTCAAGTTGATATCTTCATAAATAAAATAGTTATTTAACTTACCGCTAACCTTTGAAAGTGCCAAAAATGACAGATCCTTCTAAGCAAAATTGCCACAAGTTGCCGAAGCGTTAGTGATAAAAATGTGAAAAAAATTGTTTTGTACTCCCAGATACACATAGAAACAGAAAATATATACTTAAAAATAAAATAAAATAGGTCAGCAACAAATTATTTTATTATTGGATGATTTCATATGGATTGACCCAGGCGAGAAAGCAGAAATTTTTCATCAAGTAGAGAAAATAGCAATAACACATGCTTGGAGTTGTGAAAGTGACTTTAATATACCGGTATTCAAATTTGGCAGTGAATAATTAACAAATTCCTCTTTTTAACTGTGGTTGTGCATTCACACAAACCTATTGCCAGATAGTGGAACAACAATAGCAATATAAAATTGTTATTAGCACACAAAGTAATGCCTCACCTTAAGAGTTGTAGCAACGAAAATGAGAAAATCTGAAGAACTTGTGCTGCAATAATCTCACAAATTCTTTTCCATCAAACCAAGAAAGAGTTTAGCCTCAGCTGCTCATCACTAATGACACATGAACTGAACTAAATTTACATGTAAGTTATTTACAGTGGAAAAAATAAAATAATTTTCCTTAATAGGCTATTTAAAAAAGTTAGCATAAGTGTCAATGACTGGAGCACTGTCAAAGACTGGTGCGTCTACCTTATGCCACATGCAAGATGACTTAATTAATGCAGCAAAAGCAACCCCTGCACCAAAAATGCTCTTTACAGAGCTAATATAATATTTCAACAATTATAAAATACGACCCTTACAAGAAAGTGCCAGCTATTTCTCATGTATTAAAGCTCTCTAAACTTAAATAGATGAATTTTCCCTTCACCGCTCAGCAATCGTTCATGGTGTAGTGGCTGAGGCTGCTGATTACAGTGGTCATGGGTTCGTGTACCGGTCAATACAAAATTTACAGGTACAAATAGGTCCCAAATAAGTAGATAGGGTGAGGAGAAGGTGAGCGGAAGAGGGACGGAAATAAATTAATTTTTGCCCAGTTTCACCTTTTGCATAATAGATGGCTTTGCTAGTACCGGCTGTAACCCTAAACCCCTCCTTCAGAGGCGGGTCCTGTTAGAAAGATGGTGGGAGGAGCCTAATGAAAGACCTAAAATTGTATTTTCCCAACTATCTTACCCAAATCATTACATGGTACTCAATCCACAAACATGCAGTAGCCCTAGGTCAATTTTAATTACCTACATACCCTAAGGCAGATTTAATATTTTTCCTGAACTGAAATCGCCTATTGTACGGTATTCAATCCTCAAACATGAGTAGGTCAATTTTAAAGGCCTAAATACCGGTATCCTCAAGACCTACAGATCAAACATTTTTCCTGGAGTCTCATCTTGTACAAACGTCACTCAGTTATAAAATTGTCACCTGTTGCTACATGTAGAAATTACAATAGTAGAATATACATTCACACTCACTTAATTTCTGTGAAATCACTCTCAACCTGCTCGTCTTTCATGACTGAAAGGCGTATTGTATATTCCGGTAAATTTCACTGGAAAAGTTTCAATGTTATCTTTTTTACTTTCTTCCCCAGATATTTATTCACAATACAGTACGAGCTTACACGTTAATACTGCTCGGTGCAGCTGAAACCGACTACAGAATACCATACCACAGATATTTTATACGATACGGCTTATAAAAAATAACACCACAAACTCGTAAAACACGTAATCTTATCAAAATCCTCATACTCTCACATGTCACTTTCAAAACTTTCAAAACTTCCAAAGTGACAAGTAACAAGTGACAACACAACAAACCGGAAGTCCGAAAGAATATTTTATGTTCATATGAACGAAAACTCGTAGTGAAGAACGATTCACATCTAATAACCTGTGAACGAACGGAATATTTACAAAACCGCTAATAATTAAATCTGACCATGAACAAGCTTTATTCCTAATCACTAATCAGCAAGGATAATGCATGCATTTATGATCCGAAATTACATATATGGCGTAAAAAAATAAAATAAAATGCTTTACAATTTCAATTAAAATGTTTACTCGAGTGTAGGAATTAAAAAATAAATTTAATTATAATAGTAGGCCATAGCTTATTTGTCAATTATCTCTCAAGGAAGAAAAATCTGATGGAATTGCAATTTCCTCTAAATTGCTTCTGTTGTTTATAATATTTATATTAAACACTATGCTACATTTAACAGTCTTGTAATTTAGTAGTAGTAGTAGTCCTTCGAGTCTGGGTGTAGACTCCTGGTGATCCTTATTTGGATTTACTAGGCATTACTACTTGTAATTTACTTTGTAGTATTAACATCATTATGGAGACAAATGTTAAGTTAAATAGGGAACCTATTTTATAGTGAATAAAAATGTTAAATTTCACTACATAAGTTGGGATAATTTATTTATTTTGCTTAACAAAACATCATTTCTGCGTTATTCCACTTACTGTCAAATAGTCAAAATATTGCATATTTCTGCAAAAACACAGGTGATCAAGGGGTTGGATTTTTTCAATTCTTACCACTTAACTATTAACATTTGCCAGTAATACAGATAAACTGGTTAACGTAGTCTCCCTGATCTGCATATACCTACAGGGCTCCAAAATAAAGTAATTCTTACACTGAAATAAAATATAAAATACATTCACTAGAATTGTGAGGAATTAATAGGTATATGCCACAGAAAAAAGTTAACATGAACATAACTTTATTTTAATTTTGAGCTGAAATAATTAATTATTTTCTAGTTCTCTTATACGTATAATGTATCATTTGCAAGTTGCTAACTCAAACTAGATACATGATTTGAACCTGCAAACTCCTGAATCTGAGGCCTCATGTCTACCGGTATCCCCTCGGCCAACTTACTCAGGGAACACATAAGCTAGGTATCTATTTGTATGTATGTGTGTGTATATATATGTTTATTTATTTATTTACATGCAAGGAAGAAATGATACTGAACTGATTTACCATTGCCTTCTGGTGAGGTTGCCTATTTAGGTTTTTGTTCACACACTGCACACATCCAGACTCCTCTCCAGTGGATCCTGACTGGAATGGTTGAGGAACACATAAATGCCATTGGCCTGGGCACATTAAGCCAATACTATACCTACTGTGAACACCCAAGCCGACACTAATAACAGTGTTATGGGGAATTTTCAAACCCCCACCCCACAAACTTTGCTCAGAGCTCTAATTTAGGCCTGAGGCTCAGAAACAAGTCTGAAAGTTTACCTAGATAGGCAATGAACAAGTTAGCTCTTTTTTTTTTTTAAAACATTCCTAATTCTTAGTTTGCAATTATGTTTAAAATTGTGAAATTGAAATTCTATTTTTCTCTAAACTCTTTTGTTATATATACTGATATAATGTAACCCAAGAATGATGTATAGCCTCTATGCAGAAATCTAGGGTGAGACCGATTCTACTCATATTCCTAATAGAATTGGGTGCGCGATTACTAAACTTGCGTGCTTCTATTAAGGAATTCCTTAATCGTGACAGAAGGTGAAGACATAGAAAATTCTTGTTTAAAAAAACCGATTCTACTCTTATTCCTAATAGAATTGGGTGCGCGATTACTAAACTTGCGTGCTTCTATTAAGGAATTCCTTAATCGTGACAGAAGGTGAAGACATAGAAAATTCTTGTTTAAAAAAAAAAATCTGCATGTTATTTATTACTACCATACAGACAAAATATGTTTTCTTTTTATTATTAATCTAATCCACTGAAAACACTAATACAGGCTGAAGGAAAATAGCCTATGATTACACAAATGGATGTTTTTCACATCCTTAGCTTTTGTTAGTAGTTGTTTTACAACCGCTTAGTACAATTATTATTTCTTGCATATAGTTCCAAAATTCAATGTCCCATGGTTTTCAGCAGTCCTAATATATAACTTCCCAGTTCTTCATCTTGGTTATCCCAAGACACATACACACTCTTCTGCTCTTCTTCACTGCCTTCCACTTTCACTAGCACAGATTCAACAGAAATTGAACCCTCTGTTAGTTGAACATGCCAATCATTCAGGCGGGTCTTGATCAGTTGTAATAGCTTTTCTGTTGTTTTGCTGGCTGGTCCAGGATCTTCCATTCTGAGTGTTGATGTAAATCTGACAAGATGTCTGTTAATTCCAGCTTCTTTGCAGGCATCATCAACATCCATGAGGACCATAGAGTTCTCTTTCATGACAAGCACTCCATGAAGCACCCGAGGCCTTTTTGGATCTGGTGGCAATCCACTGTGCTTCTGCGATTCAGCCTTCAGGAGTTTCAGTGAAACATCCAATGGGATTGTAATAGATGTATTCACAACTGCCGTTTCTCCATTGGCTGGCATGTAACAATCAAGATCAAACTCTTTCTTGATCTTTTCCTTTAGGAATTCCATTTTTGCAGCTTCACCATGCACAAGCATTACATTTTTTGGTTCACAATACTGGATCAACTGCATTATTCCTTTTGCATCTGCATGTGCAGAAAATGACATATACTGAACAGACATTTTCACTTCTACAAACTGTCTGTTTTCAAACTCTATTTTCTTCGCTCCACTCAGAACTTTATGTCCAACAGTTCCCACAACACAGAACCCAGGCATAATTACCATGTTGTTCTCATTGGGGGCCCATTTCTTGAAGATCTGTAGTGACAGTCCTGCATGAAGCATGCCAGGGGTAGCGAAGACAACCATAGCTCCTGGATTATCAATGTATGCCTTGTCAAATGGCTTAATATGTTTAAAATCAAACATGTTTCTTTGCACAAAGGTCTTACGTATTTTCTGATTTGTCCATGTAATGAACATTTTGTAATAATTGTTAGCTTTTTCAGTAAGACCAACTGCAAAATACACAGGTACTTTCAAATTCATTCTCTCCCAGTATGTTTCAAGAAGAATGCACAATTCCTGAGCTCGTCCAAGAGCAAATACTGGAATCAAAACCTTACCCCCACGATCTACACATTCATGTATCTTCTTCAGAAAATCACGTTCTCTACAACGCTTAGAATCTCGAATTGTTGTTGCATAAGTGGACTCAGTAATAAGAACATCAGGTCGACATTTATCAATCCAAGCAGCTCCGAGATGTCTATCTGGAGTCATGTTATAATCACCTGTATATACAACAGACTGTGAACCAACACGTATCCAAAACATTGCAGCACCCAATACATGACCTGCATAATAAGCTTTAATCTCCAATTGTGGATCAACCATCACAGATTGATGCAATGTTACAGCCACCACTTTCTTCATGCAGTCTTTAATATTTTGTGATGTAAAGAAATTGCTTTCTCCTTTTCTTTCTACCATAACTTTACGCATGTCCTCCAGAAGTATGGGTGCAATGGCTTTAGTGGGATGTGTCATATATATGGGACCTTTATAACCAACCATTTCTGTGAAATATGGGAGGGCTCCACAGTGGTCCAAATGAAAATGAGAAATTATCAAGCAATCTATGTAACTTGTCATTGGGCCTTCAGGGGCAATATAAGTGAAGTCAGGAAACTTTCTTTCATCATTAAAACCCATATGCATTCCACAGTCCAGCATTATGTTTTTACCTCCCATTGAAAGTAAAATACAACTTCTACCAACATCCTGTCCGGCCCCCAAGGGGGTGATTTTTATTTCAGGCATATCTTCCCTGTATTTCAATTAATCAAACTGATAGTACCATACCACACAACACCATTAAAGGTAGTTGCATCCACAACAGTAACAATATTGTCACATTTTCGTTTTAATTTATTAATTCGTAACACTCCTTTCTTGTTGTTGCTGGCTTCACTGCAAAATATGTCGATCAATGTATCCACAATTTCTGTAATGGTTGCAAACACTAACCTCAAAAACAAGCCATGCCAAGTAACTACAAAATACGGAACAAACGAGCAACGAGATCGAAGATTTACAGCTTAGCCAACAGCTTGAGACACCACATAAAAGAATAATGCACTGCCATAACGTATCGTCTGTACGTTAAGGTAGTATTAAAAACAATACGCAGTCTTTTAGTAGCTTACACAAATACGAAAGCGAGCTAATTTATAAATCTGACAAAAATTTTACATCTAAAATGTTAATTTCGTTACAATATATTGGCGACATTGATACCACCCATTCTACTAAATGAACGACGCAAGACTAGTTCCTCCTCATGAACGATTCATGCTCGTGATGATTATAATCCTTTTTATTAATAATAAAAAATAAAAGAAAAAGAAAAAATCGCAAAAGATAATATTATTTAAACTTATCATTCTTTAGATATATAAGCAATCATGAACCACAGATTATTGTCTCTGTTGGACACTACATGAGAATATTATAGGAGAAAAATTCCTCCGGCACTGGGACTTGAACCCAGGACCTTTGGCTATTCGCGCCAATGCTCTACCAACTGAGCTAAGCCGGAGCTCAATTCACAGCACCAGATAGAACCTCTCTCCAATAACTAATTGCCCTAATGGTCTACCTCACAGACAGACAAGTTATGTCATATGTAGTACTGTGAGGCACACTAAGTAGTGATTTTTCGGGCTTCCAGTGGAAGCCCGGTCACAAAAATCACTACTTAGTGTGCCTCACAGTACTGCATATGACATAACTTGTCTGTCTGTGAGGTAGACCATTAGGGCAATTAGTAATAGGAGAGAGGTTCTATCTGGTGCTGTGAATTGAGCTCCGGCTTAGCTCAGTTGGTAGAGCATTGGCGCGAATAGCCAAAGGTCCTGGGTTCAAGTCCCAGTGCCGGAGGAATTTTTCTCCTATAATATTCTTATCATTCTTTGCCCATAATAAAAATGAACATTTCAAACCATTTTATTATTATTCCACTGAATCGTGAACGACTCTTGGAGATCCATGTGGATATTCACAGCAAGAAAAGGGTCCTGCCGTCCCTAATAGGTGTTTAGTCTTGTTCTATTGTCTATGATTCTTTGTATTATTGATCTCCATAGGTTCCTGTTTTTTGCAGCACAATTTCATTTGCGTCACCTCCTGCACGCCTTGAATCCACCTTGTACGTGGTCTTCCTTGTTTCCTCGCACCTTCCATGTGTCCCAGCATTACATCTTTTTCTAATGATCGTTCTTTTCTGATGATATGTCCGAAGTATGATAATTTCATTTTTGTGGCCATTGCCTCCAATGAGTGTTTTGGTCTTATTTCTTCTATTATAGATGTATTTGTTCTTTTCTCCATCCATGGGATGCTCAAGAGTCTTCTCCAAGTCCATAGTTCAAAGCTGTCAAGTTTCTTTCTGTCTTGTTTGGTCAGAGTCCAACTTTCACATCCATAGAGTACTGTGGGGAAAACTATGGTCTGAATTAATTTGATTTTGGTATTCTTACTTATATCAGAATGTTTTAAGATTTTTCTGAGTTTTCCTAATGCTGTGCGGCCCAGATTTATTCTTCTCATTATTTCTTCTCTACACGAGGCATCATTGGTGATAAGTGTTCCCAAAAAGTTAAAACTGTCCACTGTTTTTAGATTTACTCCATTAATATTTATTACTGTCATGGGTCCTGTTGCCATCGCCTTTGTCTTGTCTAGGTTGAGCATTAGTCCTGCTTTTTCACTTTCTTTATTATCCGAACTAGGTCATCTTCACTTTCAGCAAGCAGAGTGGTGTCATCTGCGTATCTTAAGTTGTTGATTCTTCTTCCTCCTATACCTTACCAAAAATATTTTCTGTAAACAAACAAACTATAAGTTTATTTCATTCTCTCTCTTTTGGGTATGTAGTCTGCACAGAGGTCCTATAATTTCTTAAATAAGAAACCTTAATCAGAAAAATAACATTTTGAGAATAAGAATATCACCAATAAGAATATGGTGTACTATGATCAATTTAAAAAATCTTACCGATGGTGGCTAGCCACAGAGAATAGAGAAGAATTGACTACTACTCATATAATGGTAGCTGGAATTTAATGTTAGTGTGGAATTCAAATTATAGTGAACTTTCCCTATGCTTTAAGTCCTTATTACACACAAAGCATGCTTCAAGGACTGTGAGTGGAATCATTGGGATGAGAGTCACAACCCACCCATACTAGGCAAGGTGATACCACGACGGATTTCCATTACCTTTTATGGAAATGTGGAGGTCCCACCAATACTTAAACCTGGGACTGTTCATTTTTTTATTAAACATCTTTTCTATATCAATCTTTTTCTTTCTACAAATTACTTTACTATCTTTTTTTCCACCTAAAAAAATTCTTGTTGCTCTGGTTTTCCTTTGGAGCATTTTCATTTATGCCTGATTTCGTTCATCAGCTGCTTTTTACAATTCTTAGTTGATGATAGATAAAATTTCACTGACTGTGTTTGTGACTGAATTGTCTCTTGCTGCCACTGCTCTTCTATAATTCTCTTCATATCCTGCACTACATCTTAATTATTGCTCCTCTAAGTATATCTCTACATAATTTAGAGATCTTTTCTTTTAACTTCTGCACTGCAAATCTCTTTTATGTCCACTTTCTTTCTTGCTATTATATATTCTCTGTCTAAACTTTCAACACCACCATTTGCTGATCACTGTCACAATTGGCAATCCATAGCTTTCAACATCCATTAACCCAGATCCACGACTTTTCTTCACTAACATGTGGTCAATCTGATTTGTTATGTTACCAAATGGTGAAATCCACGTTTACAAGTGCTACTAATATATTTCTGCTAGCAAAATCTATCAATCTAGATTTATATCATTTGATTTCTCATGTATATTATATTTTCCTATAGTAGGTTTGTAGATCTCTTCCATTCCTATTTTTCCACCATATCCCCACTTTCTTCAGTGGAAGCATGAATACAAATTAATGTGACACAGGAAAACTTCCATCTAATCCTTAATATACATGTCCTTTCATTGACCACTTCAAAATTCACCCAGAATGTTTTGTTTTCTTCTTGAACATGAATGTAATACCAGAAGTATTACACTGGCCTTAGATGATTTTGCTGACTTAATGAAAATAAACAATTTATATAGAAAATGGCCTGCTCATTTCAAAAAAATCAATTTTTTCATAACACAAACAGATTATAGACATATAAGGATTCATGAACAACAGATTAATGCCTCTGTTGGGCATTACATGAGAATATTATAGGAGAAAAATTCCTCCGACACTGGGACTTGAACCCAGGACCTTTGGCTATTCGCACCAGTGCTCTACCAACTGAGCTAAACTGGAGTTCAACTCACAGTGCCAGATGGAACTCTCTCCTATGACTGATTGCCCTAATGGTCTACCTCACAGACAGACAAGTTATGTCATATGCAATACTGTGAGGAACACTAAGTAGTGATTTTTGTGACCGGGCTCCCACTGTTATTGTACAGTTAACATTAAAGATAGATATATATGCATTCATGAACCACAGATTATTGCCTCTGTTGGACATTACATGAGAATATTATAGGAGAAAGCCAAAGGTCCTGGGTTCAAGTCCCAGTGTCGGAGGAATTTTTCTCCTATGATATTCACAAACAGATTATTTGTAAATTGACTTTCTATTGAATATACTGCTACATTGAAGTGATAATGATACAATAGCCAAACATGAATAACATTACTGGCATTAATTTATTGATGCATCGAAAACAAGCTCGAAGCAGCTTTATTGCATAATAGGAGAGAATTTCTCTCAAGTATTCTTGTGTTGTGAAAAAAAAAAAAAAAGGATGACAATCTTCAATCCATTTTGGAAAAAAATTAAATATCTGTAATATCAGCGGCTACTACTGGCAGAAGGTGATCTTGGAAAGACTTCATTCACAATACCCAACCAAAGTATTAGAAGTAAAAATATGTACTAACATCCTTATTAAAAATGTAATTGTACATCAAACATCTGGAACTACAGCCCTGCTGTTATTATTTGTATACGCTTCATTATATTTACTTCGTGTTATTTTTAGGAATACTGTTGGTCGGAGTGGTTAATGAAGCAGATGAGTGAAGCTGGACAGCTGAATCTTGTAACGAGATTGTCACAGAACTTTGCTAAAAGGAATTTTGTCCCTACTAGTTTAGAGATGCAATATGATTAAATAATATAAACTTGAGCACAAAATATTTGAAAGTAGCCATTACTGCCACCAGTGTAGTATGGTTAATTTTCTATATAATTTGGTTATGTTTATTAACAGGTACAAGATTTATATGATTTAAGAAGTTACATTATGTACAGGCCTACACATGTTGCAATTTTAACAAAGAAACCAACATACATCGCATTATACACCACAGATAACAGCCTCCTTAGTACAAATCCTACAAAAATACAAACTGGACCCCAAGAACTGAAACATCCTTGGAACCACATAATTTCTTTCTTTGAACAATTTTAAAATGATGAAATTTTATGAATATGTCATTTAAACCTATTGAATAATTTAAAATTAATTATACTTTCCTTAAATAGCCTATATAAAATTATGTATTATCGATAGAAATGAGGACAGTACAATGCACCTTAATTTACCAGAAACACAAGGCACCATGCAGTGAGAGCTAAAATAGCAGAAGCTCTACGTTGTAAAGGATGACAGCTTCATGAGGAAATATCCTGTATTGCTACAAATGGCTCTACTAGAAGGATAGATATAATAGCCATAAACAAGACCTCAAGGCAAGCTGTTATAGTTGATCCTACCATCAGGATGGAACTCAACCTCCAACAATCAGGACAAGTAAATGAAGAAAAGAAAGGGATTTATTTTCTGAAAAAATATAACCTGAACACAGTAGAAGTTGTTGGCCTCTTAATTGGAGCACGTGGAGCTATTCCTAAATTTTTTTTAAGATTTTCGGAAAAAGTATGGACTCCCTCCAACATTAAGAGATGACATTGTGATCACAGTGCTTAAGAAGTCTTGTCAAATTCCTCATAATCACATAAGTTACATATGAACTAACATTTTATTGTTACTTTTTGCTTTAATTTGTTTATTGTTCTAATGCTTACTTCAGTGTGTATTAATATATATATTTTTAAAGTATATACAGAGTCCATATGGGCCACCTCCGTTGGGAGGCAGTTTTAAATAAATAAAGATATTTAAAAACTTTGTGGTAATTCCTCACAATAAAAATACCGGTATGTATTTAGATATTGAAGGAAAAAAAACCCTAGCCCTAGTTATTAACATTGGCTGCATACTGCTACTAAAGCTTGTAACTGTCACCAGTGAACTGAAATTTCGTCCCCCACTTCCATTACAAGATTATGAATATCCTGATATGGGACTCACATTTATGCACATGAAATAAGTTACCAATAGCCTGGGACAACAACAAACCTTCAAATCTGAGAAGCTAATGCCCTACCGAATGCTCCATCCAGGCCAACCTGAACAATGTGGCATCAGTCAAAAATACATCTATAGATAAGGAGAAATATCTACATGCAGGTGCACTGATATATCCTTGAATTAGATTCATTAATCAATAAATTTCATTTTTTCCAGTTAAGGGTTATAATATACAGTGAGTCTCACGCAAGAGTTAGCCAATGACGCGGGTTTCTGTATCGCGGCGGACACAACTCCAACTCCCGGGCGAAATATCTACGCTAATAAAGCCGCGATCGGTGTAATGATTCAGGTTCTCACATTTAGTTAAAATTACAATGCAAATAACCACGTACCTCATCACAATAGATGTTGAAAATGCTCTCCTCTTGCATACGCACAATACTGGCACCTTTTTAGGAAATTTCTTTCATGCACATAAGTTCAGCTTCCGAGACAGTTAATTTCTCTTGTGATATTGTCTTTAAGTTCTTATGATGTATGGGAAATTGACCTATACACTTTTATTTTTTAAGTTTCCCCATAAATAATAAGTCACATACTGAACTTAAAAGAACTTAAAGAGAAATTAACTCTGACTCAGACGCTGAACTTATGCGCATGAAAGAAAATTTCCTAAAATGGTGCCAGTATTGTGTGGATGCAAGAGGAGAACATTTTCAACATCTCTGTGATGAGGTACGTGGTTATTTTCATTGTAATTCCAACTGTAAATAAGAGAACCTTAATCATTAAACCGATCCGGCTTTATTAGCATAGATATCACGCGTTCGCTCGGGAGTTGGAGCTGTGCCCGCTGCGACACAGAAACCCGCGTCACTGGCCAACTCTTGCATGGGACTCACTGTATTTAGATTCATTAATTTTTCATATTTATTCCTTGGTATTTAATATTATATTTTCTATGTTCATACTCACCTTGTATTTTGTCTGTTTTGTTTGTCAGTGTATACACTGCTCTTCGACTGATAGGCTGATGAGAAGTCCCAACTCTCTCTCTCTCTCTCATACTGAAGCACATCTTGTTTCCATTATCAGGGATACTGAAATGTTGAGTGTTAATATTATTATTATTATTATTATTAAAAATATTATTATTATTATTATTATTATTATTATAATCACCACTTACTTTTAGATATCTTTTGATAAAATGTCTTTCAGACATTGATATAATTAATGATATCCTGTCTTAATTACCGTGATATCTTGTCTTTCAGACATTTTCCCACAATTGCTATTGTTGCTGTATTATGGCTAAGTTATTATAACTACTATTAATGGTTATGATAGATGAAACAGCATTGGTGCATACTCTTCCCCTGGCATTAAAAAAGGTCTGGTGCTATTCTCTAAAAAATCACCTGAAAGTTTTTTCCAAGTACTGTAAGATTGTTTTTGTTTGACCATATTATAATACGCTTATTATATGTGAAGTAACAGTATCTAAATGACATCCAATAAAGTACAGACTTTCACTATAACACTGGTGTGGTATCGATTAATATTGACCATGGAACTACCTTGAAGCTTTGAGAGAGAAAATTAAACTGTGTAATAAACAACCTGTATTGAAAGTAAAACAAATTCTGTTCTTGTTAATTATAATATTATACTAAACTGAGTTCATTTTGTCTTTAAAGTTAAAAAATCAAGAGAAGCTTCAAGTTCTCTGCACAAAATCACCTGTCATCTATCGCAGAAGGCGAGAGCTATGAGAACTTACTAACAGCTGATCACCAAGGTCAACCAACTCGTCCATTTTTTAAGAATCTAAAAACTCAAACTTAAACATTGAATTGTGGCCGAACAACTAGCCTATAACGGTAATTAAGACACTCATATGAAAATTATGAAACAACCTAAGCTAACATATTCATGGCTGTATACTGTATGGCAGGCATGGCTGTATGGCTGTATACTGTTATGTGGTAAAGAAAACTGTTTACATAATAAGCATTATACAAAACAAGTCAAGAACAAATGTGACAAGGAGACAAAAGAGGTAAGGGATTCCTGTTCAGATGGAATTTCTGAACAATGTCACAAACCAACTCTCGGGAGGATGTGGTTAAATTAATTATATCATTCGACATTAACACCAGAAACAAAGTCAGAGGAACATTTTTATCACAAAATGGTAACAAATCAGAGGAAGTCTTCATAAATAAACTTATTGTCAGTAGAATACACCACTAGCACTTCAATTGAAAGCATGGATGAAGTTATGTAGAGAGTTGGAGGAAACAAGAATATAAGATCAAATATGCTGAGATGAAACACTGGTTGCAATCACACAATTGTGTAGGGCAGTTATTCTATCCAATTGCACTACCCAGCATTTTTAAACTTTTTTTTTTAAAGTGGTATGATAGGTGATCTGAACTAATTATGGGTCGCTGAACACAAATCTGTTGTCCATTTCTATGTATCACGTCATGTTTTCTCATAATAGGTACATCAAAATGAGATATATATTGCATATACGATAAAAAGTACTGAAAAATTAGAATAAATTTGAAACATTTACAGAAAAAAATAAACTAATATTTTTAAACAGTCCAAGACATAATGTATTCCACTATTTTTTGTGAGCGCGTGCCAAATAAATAGAAGTTTCACTGATATAAGTGCCACTATCTGGGATTGAATATGCTGATATACATACATTCATGATTTCTATGCTGTAGCAACAAAGTGTGAGCAAAGAATTCACAAAGAAGGGAATGTATATGTAAAACAAAACCAGAAAATGCTATTACAAGGAATAATTGTAGTCCTAGATCGAATGAACGCTTGGCTGCCCAGCATCTGATAGCCATCAACAGCAGTCGACCATCATTGGGACATCCCACCTCCCCATGTATCTTCTTTCTGCCTCCTTGATATCTTGGTGAAACGTAACTCCCATCTCTTCACAAACAGCCCGAAGATCTTCAGAAAGTGATTGAGATGAGAATGAAGGAAGTGCAGTTACAAGCTCATTCTACACCCTAACTCTTTCATAGGATCCGTCATCGTTTTCACTATTGTTTCAAGTTGTTAAAAGTCAGATTTCATGTATTCAATGAAACCTAATATTGTAATTATTGTTTGTAGTATTGCTTTTATAATGTTGTATGAATAAAAAAATACTGAAAAAGAAACCACACACACATATACAACATCCCACTCACACTATACACCTACATTATTTTATGATAACCATTAATCAGCAACACTTTACAGATAATGTGAGTTCTTATTTCCTCCACTATAAGCCTACACATCCTGATGGCAATTGCATACTTATCAATTTAGACTGTTCATTTCTAACATTTACAATCAATAACCCTGTTCCTGAAGACAAGCTGGACCGCTAGGTCCATTAGAAATAAGCATACGAGATGAGATGCAAGATCTTCTCCAATCTATGGTATTGTACACTTCCTGCCAAAGCCATTTGCCATCAGGATTTTTTGGCCTTACTTCGTTTCACTTTACTTTGTATCACTAAAGAAGGTCTCTTTTTTTTTTTTTTTTTTTTTTTTTTTTTTTTTTTTTTTCATAAAGTACTGGAATGATAAAGACACAAATTTTGCTGGGAATTCTAATATAAGGTTTGTTCCCAAAGCACTCAGAAACCACTTTCTCCACAGGCGTTTCCAAAGCAAAAGTACATGAATTCTGATTTTCAATCTTCTGTTCACAGGCAGTTTATGTACTACAAGAAAAGTTGCAGGCGCTATAATGAATTTCTTATCAGACACATGCGCAGTAACCATACCCCTATTTTCATGTGCCTGACTCCTCCCTCCACTAACCTTGCACCTGACTTATACGCATCAGCTACATATGTATGAATAATGGAAGATAATTGAAAATTTCCCAAAATATAGTTCATAATAACGATGCATATTGCATGTGTAACATGTTAAAGGGAAATACATATTCTATTCTCATCTGAGTAGAATGATTTCATGTATGGCAATTACATGAAAACATTTTAAAAGTCCCCATCTGACCGTGAAACGGTAAGTGTATTTATTTTCTTTAGGACACTAAATTTGATGTTGTGATATTTTTAGAAGGTATAAAATTCGTATATAAACTCAGTTTCTTATTAGAAATATGATAAATACGAGTACAAGTAAGATCATGAAGAAGTGGACAGTATCTAACCTAAAATGCATATCATGGTTACTGGTAAACAGGCACTGATTTCAGAGTTACCTAACCTTTGAAATAAGACCGCTGGTATTTATGCAACATTATGTCACTGATTAGTTAAAATTGCACCTGCTTATCTTTTAGAGTTAGCTGAACTTCTCAAACAGCTGTGCAATGCAAAAGCATAACTTATTTCATGACTTTTCTATGATGTCAGAGGAATAAAATAATATTATTCTTTTCTAAATTTAAATAAATATTAGCAAAGAAATTAGCCTTAAAACTCAGGCAAATAATTATTAATAGCCTAGGCATCACTTCTGAGGTAGACTACTTAATAAGAAAGTAGCCTAGGCATCACTTCTGAGGTAGACTACTTAATAAGAAAGTAGCCTATGTTGGGAAAAATGGAAAAATGTAAACAGTATCTATAAATGAATCTAAAAGAATAAGCTAATTTCAAAATGAACTACTTAATTAACAGACCATTAAGGGAATAAAGTTCATCAATAATATATGAAGTGAGATGGGAGACACACAGATCCTGTAAGAATTGTTTGAGTGAATGGAAAAAAGCAATGTTCAGAAGTGACCGTGTATTAAGGAAAATGACTGCCTTGCAACATTCAGATTAGCAATAAAATGCTAGTTAAGGTGACTCATTCGTAATCAAAGGAAAAACAGTAGAATTAAAATGTGATATAGTGAGTGGAATCAACAGAAAATGCCACTCCAAATAACTTTCCCAGGATTCCAAGTTGAGTTTCAAACCCCAATAAAATAAAACCCCCCACCACCAGCAAATTATAATAAAACCAGAAACAATGTACAACTGCCAACAGTGGCTACATAGCTGAAGTTATACAACTACTGAAAGAAGTAAAGCGACTGATACACCTAGAGACATGATTATCTGAAAGAAATGTCAAAACTAATTAATTATCATGAGACTAAACAATGGTAAGTAATAATATTACTTATTACCTTTGTAATATTATTAATATTACTTGCTTCATATGGCAAGGAAAAAAAGGTTAATTGCAATGAGTGTATACGAGGGTGTATCAATAAATAACCGGACTGATTTAATTATATTTAAATAAACCGCACTGGAACGAAACGGCTGCTAGCCGCGGAAAGGTGAATCCTTCGTCTACCAGTGCTGTGAATCCCAGTTATCCAGAACGATTCAGTTAGGAGTTACACCCGGATATCGCAGGTGGTGTTTACTGTACCCAACATGGAACTGCAGCAATGCGCATCGATAAAGTTTTGTGTTATTCTAGACAAAACTCCTACAGAAACCTTAGAAATGGTGCAGCAAGCATATAAAGACCATGCTTTAGGCAGAACACAAGTCTTTGAGTGGCACAAAAGTTTCAAAGAGGGTTATGAAGACCTTCAAGATTCTCCGCGCCCTGGAAGACCCTTAACAGCAAAAACTAAAGTTAACATCAACACAATTGACGCAACTGTGCAAGAAGATCGTCGCATAACAATTGCGAAGGATGCAGATATAATGAATTTGTTTTTAGGAACCAGATCTTGCCAGGACAGGATGGATCTTGCACCAAGACAATGCACCGGCTCATCGAGCGCGTGCAACTCAAGATGTCGTCGAAGAATTTGACATTGAGTTCATGCCTCATCCATTGCATTCTCCGGATCTCGCGCCTTGTAATTTTCTCCTCTTCCCTAAAGTGAAAAAGGAGCCATGTGGTCGCCATTTTCAAAGTGATAAGGAGTTGAACATGATGCGCATTGCTGCAGTTTCAATTCCATGTTGGGCACAGTAAACACCACCTGCGATATCCGGGTGTAACTCCTAACTGAATCGTTCTGGATAACTGGGATTCATAGCACTGGTAGACGAAGGATTCACCTTTCCGCGGCTAGCAGCCGTTTCGTTCCAGTGCGGTTTATTTAAATATAATTAAATCAGTCTGGTTATTTATTGATACACCCTCGTACAATCATGGACCCACCCACAATATGAAAGATATTTAAACTCTTTGCAACAAAGATTAGAATACATCACTTAAATTGATGACAGAAACACAATCTCACCAACTTCACCTTTCACACAACCAAGCATACTTCCGACTGACTTAATTAGTTCTAATCGTTTTGATACCAGACAACCATGCTCTTCCAGGGATGTGATAACTGGTAAAAATCCAAAATTTGATTGTATAATACAAAAATTGCCCTCTCATTTCAGGGTCAGAGAGCAGGCCTTGGGAAAATTATTATGGCATCTGTACTGTCCGGTTGTCAGATGAGTTAATGCCTTTTTTCGCAATGTCAAAATGTTCACAATAATAATTGCAAGCATCCAACTAGTTCCCCACTGGATATGGTGGAAGGGGAATCTCAGGGGCGTCTTCTTGAAATGTCTTCACTCAGAAGGTGATTTCAGAAATGCTTTGTTTCCCCATTTCCAATCAACCTATCCACATCTGGAAAATGACACCTAACTTCTTCCAACTACTCTGGCAAGCATGTGCCAAACAAGTTAGAGTACCACTTTTTAATATAGCACCTTCAGAGAGTTCGCTGCTTTTACCATGGTGCTGCATCTATGACAATTAATAGCACAGAATCATGCTAGACACCTTTAGGCCACAAATAATTCACTGATCTGCCAAACAATTTGCTAATGGTGGAGTAGTCAGCTTTCTCCAAGACTTCACAGTTCAGTAGAAACATGTCTCCACTATTTTCTGGATCCATTGCTCCAACAATCACATTTACTACATAGTGATCCACAGATTCTGTTGTTTTGTCAATTGAGAGCCAAATGTTTTTCTTGTCCAGTTTTGTTTTATTTCATTTATTGTTTTGTCTTAGCACCAAAGATAATTAATTCTTCCTTATCATTGATTCATAAGAAATAGTTTTTCAGTGTACTTCTCCAGAAATACATCAATATTTAGTTAATGGAATGGAATATTTGCAGAACAAAAGCTTCACACAAATCTCCACAAAATTGTGCATGACTGGCACTACTGGATTGTACGAGAAGCATCTGCTGTGTTTTTCTTCTGCCTTGTGCTTCAATCTCTTGTTTGCGTTTTTCTCAATTCACATATTGGTCAATAGTGAATCTCTTCTCTGATCAACTTTCACACCACAAACTTTGCAATAGAGACTACCACTATCAGTTGAAACAAAGAATGATCATACTGCTTTTCCGGTGACATTAATTTTGCACAAATACTTGTTTTACTTTTGGCATACTGTAGAATATTATAGTTCAGCACTGGACTGACATATGGCTTATGAAAAACTGAATTAAAGATGCAGAATGGAATGTGAATAATAGGATTAGCATGTAAATAACCCTTAAGTAAAGCAGGTAGCTGGTAGAATAGTGCTGTCGGCCACACCTTCGCACTCCCTTTTCTTTGACAAGCCAGTTCAATAGAAATAACTTATTGTTGGACCAGTCTAAGTTCAAACAGCATTTATGTAGGGGGAGGATTGCCACAGAATTCCAAGAATGCAATATTTTTAACAGCACCATTGGCAATATTCTTAAAATGGAATTTTACCATTACCTTCAGAATAATACATTAAAAGGAGCTAGAAATGACAAAATCCTTCGTTTTTCCTTAAAAGTTATTGGAAAATTTCCCATAAACAATGAAAAAGTTTATTGCAGAAAAAATTACCTACAAATCATTTCATTTTATTCCTGATTTCATGAGTGATGCTTATTTTCAATAGAGCATCGCCCTAGTGTCATCCAAAAAAAGATGTGAAGTCATAAAAATCCGGGCCCTAATGATTATGAATAATAAGTCACTGCTGTAACTGCAAAATCACTGTTTCTATTCTATTAACTTATAAAATATCACATACATACATAATACTGAACCAATTCTTCTGTTCATAACAACAATCATCACATTCACACAACGTATAAAAACTTTAACAACCTCTTTCATTCCCTTTTCACTGAGAATCACTTGAAGAGCTGCTACTGGAATCAGTCGACATCACTTCCACATCTTCAGTCTCTTTGTTGTGATTTCTGGTGTCCATGGAAACACTACCCTGCCCACCAACAGTCATGTGAATCTCTCCTGACGGGTGCCAAGCAAATTGGTTCTGCTGAGATGCAGGAAGTTCTGGAAAGAAAACCGATATAGCTCTCATTTTAATTTACTTTAACACACTGTTTTAAAAATAGGGTTACTAAAAACCCTTCATCACAAATTGAAACAACTTCTTTAGAAAAATATTACGTTGTAAAAATATAATGGCTGATATATGAAAAGAACCAGACACTCTCAAAGATTTTTGTGCCTCAAGTCAACCACTTTCACATATCCATGCAATGACTGAGTACGGACCATACATTTTGTAGCATTTTCTTATCTTCATCAGAGAAGCAGTGATGGGTTTTCTGAGCTACATCAGTGTAAAAATAGTTTGGTAAGTAAACAACTCCCCCCCCCCCCACGGAAAAAGTTTCTCACTGTAAGACTAGGAGACCTGAGTGGCCATATGAACAGAGTTAAAGTCATCCTCATAAACACACCCTATTCAGAGATGTGAAAATTTGTTGTTCAATAGGCAACTACAACCTTCTGTCCAAAAGTTCACTACTAACATAATGCCTATAAAACTCACCTGATCCTGGTGGATGCCCTGCCCTGTGTAAGTCAGAGAGATTGTTTTGTTGAGGTAACAGATGTCCATTGATTGGTAGATCACTTAATCTACCCAAGTAACCCAGCCGCATCTCTATATCTGTGAACAATTATCATTGTCAATATTAAGATCAATGTATAAGTTCTACCAAAGCAAATATCTCTCTTAAATATTAGTAAATGCCCTACCTGTTGGATAAGGCCTTCGAGGATCTCCCTGTTGCCACGTGAGTGGAGCACATACAGCATTTGAGGCACTGATTCTATGAGCAAACTTGATTAAGTCTTCTGAAGGTACTGGTCTCTTGTTTGCTCGAGCAATTGACTGCAGCTTCTGTTTAGCTTGATAAATAGCTGTAGCCTGAGAGAGAATAAATATAGTAAAATTAAGGCTACCATACACAGAAGCTTAAGTTAAGTGAAGATGAGCTGTTCATCTAAAGGGGATGGATTTATTGTCTTGTTTTTTATTTCAACATGAAATTTATAAACAAGAATATAACTTGTAGAAACTGTTCTCGGGTTTCCAGTCAGGTAGTAAGAGAATTAAATTTTGAGCTTTCGGCGACTGTCTGTGTCGTCATCTTTGGAGAAATGAGATCCAGAGGTTATGGCGTTGTATATATATCCATGGTAGGACTAGTCTGATGCAGTCGTGGATCCTGATTGGTTGGTGGAAGTAACCAGTCTCTGCCTCTGTGATTGGAGCAGAGAAATAGCAGGTTGCCAGGAAGCGGCCAATTGTAACCCTCTCTATTGATGTTATTGGGGTTCAGCCTTTCACATCAGACTAAACCCCAATAACATCAATAGAGACGGAGGGTTCCAATTGGCCGCTCAGAGGGCATGTAATGGAGTTGTGCCATGCGTTATCTGAAGACTTGTGTGTCGAAAAGTGGTGACGAATGTAAGGGTTCGTTTACAAGAGATTGTGAGGCAAAACGGCGGTCATATTGAACACGCTCTGCATTAAAGACAAAATTCTATGTCCTAATGATCAATTCTATGTATTCTATGTAAAGCTATAACAAAAATTAATATGTGTTACGTGTAAAATAAATGGTATGACATTTCATGCGCCACCCTGTACTTCAGTTCTGGTACCTTCTTCATATTCTTTATCCCATTTAAGAACGATCCTGTTCAAAACAAAGAGGCGTGGCTGTCATAGTCCGCACGTGAGAATGCATGACATCACCGTGTGTAATGGTAGTCTGTTTATTCTCAGTACAACTCACCCGCAGGGTTGTCGTGAACAATGAATCCTTTGTTTTGTTTGCTACTTGATATACTGTAATGATGACGATGCCAGTGAGAGTTTGTTATTTCACATGTAAATGTTGATATTATTGCTGCATGAACTTACGAACACTACCTCTGTACTAACAAGCCACTCCCTGGTAATGGCGCATGACTTTAACCAATCACGTTTTGTCACATGATGCGAATTTTCCCCAAACTCTCTGTGAGTTCTCCTCCCCTTTGTTTTGAACAAGATCAAAATTGAGTGGGACAAATTATAGAAAGAAGATTCCAACATACCAGTATGTAATGAACCAAGACGAAAGAAACAATCTTTTAAAGATAACTGGGAAAGAGAATTTCTAATGGCGTGTAATTACAACAATCCAGGAGTTAAATATGTCTGCTAGGCAATGCCTACATATAATAGTTAATTTGTCGAGGAGCATCCAACGACTTCAGATGCAAAACAATTTGAAATCGCAGCTCAAGTGTCAACAGAAATGTCTTCCCTATGTGTAGGAATACCATTAATAAGCTTTTGACTGAAGTGTCTTAACAGTGTCTCAAAAACTTGTTAAACATAGCATGCCATTCTCCAATGGGAGGTCTTTCTTATTGCATAACTTATACTCAGGCTACTTATTTAGGCTAAAAAAGTTTTTAGGATTCATAAGAGTTTTCTTTAGGGATGGGTCGATACCAGATTTTCTTGATACTTGATACCGATACATGATTTTTTCCTTGATACTCGATACCTTCATCATTTACAGTTTCAATAAATAGGTAAATTAAAAGTTGGGAGAACTGTGTAATACAAACTAAATTAAGTGTGAATACTTAATGAGACAAAATTTAATATCATCAGTAGCCTATAATTATTTTTAAACTCTACATTAAAACTACAATTAGTTTTTTAAACAGTCCACTTACAAGTTTTTGTTAAAAAATACAAGCATTCTCACTTAATTGCAGAATTATAAAAGTATCGAAAAAGTATCGAGCGAGTTTTCTGAAGTATCGTTTGATGCCGATACCATGCAAGTATCGAGGGTATTGAGGTATCGAAAGTATCAAGGACCCATCCCTAGTTTTCTTGTTTTTTATTTATATGGATTTCTCAACATGATAGGCTACTTACAAGAATCTGCTCAGCCTCCTTCAGCTGCCTCTGAAGTTGTTGGATATACTGGTCTTGGCGGTCAACTTCTCCCTTTAAGGCTTCCATTTTATGGTTAATTTTTGCTTGTTCAGAAGCTAACTTCAGACCTTCTTTCAATTCATTGTCTTTCGAAACCAGTAATTCAGTAATTAGTAAGTGTTCAGAACTTGAAAGTTTTTGGTGTTTCTGTGCAATAGTGTTTTCAATCAGCTCTCTGCAACAAAACAAAATATATTTATATAACAAAAAAAGAAAATTAATTTACAATAAATAATAAATTAATAAACAAAGCAGACAGCTATATATTCCCAGGTAAGTTGTCACTTGGTGGATGCTGCTTCCATTTACACCAAGCTACAAGCACCTACCTCAAGAGTTACAGCAGAAAATAGAGGATAGCCTATTTGAAATCACCCAAAAAGAGTGAAAGCTCAACATTTTTTTATTTTCCTAATTTTTTTTACCAGTTACTCCCCAACACTAGGTGAGTTCAAAACTATGGTTAGAAAAAATTTTAGGCTTATACTTTTTTTTAACTTAAAATGGGAGTTTTAGGACTGCAAAATTATTAAAGGGAAGAAAGTCACCTTTAATTTTTTTCTTGTGCAGATTTATTGTGGGACTACTTGCTGTGGAAGTTTCAAGCTTGGAAACTTTTTAATATTTCAAAAATTCCCAAAAGCATATTTTGGCAATATTTAAAGTGCAAAATTATGAAATTATTACAGATAACTCAGACTGAGACTCAACTGGTTCCAGAGTTATAGTTCATCAAAGTTGGAGAAAAACTGCATTATATGCACACAAAATTTAACAGTAATTAATGGTAAAAATCAACAAAATGTTTTTGTCATTCAATAAATACATTTCAGGCAAAATAAATTTGCACAAAACATGTCTCCTAAATTAGCCAAAAATGTGATATCTTTATAAAGAAAATAAACTACAATAGTCTATAATTTAAAATATATATATTTTTTTAATCTTAAGAAGTATTAAATTGAACTTTTTAACTAGACATTTGTTGGAAATTTCCATTTTAATGCATATTGGTTCAAGTTTTCAGTCCACGTTCTTAAAACTTTCATGTCAATACTTGTACTTTGGCCACTGATACAAGAAGTCTGCAAGTCTTGAACAACCCCCACCACTAATTCAAGTTAAAATTGGGCTCAGTAGCTGTTACAGCAAACTTCCAATTATCCAGGCTAATCACTAGGGCCCGGATTTGTATGTAAAAAGATATTTTTTTTCCTGATGAGTACATTCCTAAAACAAAGTTTTATATCCAAATCGAGGCCCAGCAAACGCAAATTCCAAATTTTATTTCACATAAAAACACATATTTTACAAAAAAAGTTATGTGAATAAATATTTTTGATATTTTCTCCATAAATACATATTTTAGTACTTTTCCGGATTTCTTCTGTATTTTTTTTCCTGATGCTCATATCGAGGTCCGAAAACAGCAAATTCTAAATTTTATTTTACATAAAAATACATGTTTCCAAAAAAGTTATATGAATAAATATTTTCAATATATTCTCCATAAATAAATATTTTAGTACTTTTCCTCATTTTCTTCTAACATTTTACAACAAAAATTTGTATCTCGAATGAATTCAACACAAATGCTTCACTTGCAATGAGGTGAGAGCGATTCACTTGCACTTGCTTATCGTGCAAGAGCTGAACCCAATCTCAACATTGCGTAGTTCAGTTAAAGAAATACGTTGAAAGGTAACTTAACACTATCTCGGGTTCGAAAATAGAAGTTCTAAGAACAAAATTTAAAGGTATGTTTGAGAAAAATGGCGGCTACCAAACCCTCCGCAAAGTCGCTCATGTTTTGGAAGGTCAAAACATAAGTGAACTTGATCGTGTGTGTGTTAGTGATATACAGTACACCTCTTCAAATATGCAAGGTTAACATTTGTGATGTAGAACGTTCCTTTTCTCAATGTAAGGCATTATTCTCGGATAATAGGCAAGGATTTGTGATCCATAATCTGGAGATGACATGTGTTGCGCACTGCAACTCCAGTCAGCATTTTACATCTGATGTTTAGCTGCAATTGGTGAGTTTCAGTACAGTACACATTCTGGTGTTTTTGTTTCTTTTTCAGAAAAATATTTGTTTTTAGTTTTAGCACATATTTTTACAATTTTAGCACATATTTTAAACATTTTTAGCACTTAAAAAATAAATATTTTTAAGTTTTTTAGCACATAAAAATCCGGGCCCTACTAATCACCCTATAAATCAGCACGGATAATAAAAACACAGATAATCCTTGAAGTTTTTTTTTAGCAATGTTTCCAAATCACTAAAAGCGTATCAAATTGTTTAACAAACACATTCTAATGTATGGGAAATTGACCTATACACTTTATTTTTCAAGTTTCCCATAAATAATATTCATATAAGTTACTGTTTAAAGAACTTAAAGACAATATCACAAGAGAAATGAACTCTGTCATGGAAGCTGAACATATGCGCATGCCATTATTGTGTAGATGCAAGAGAAGAACATTTCCAACATCTCTTGTGATGAGGTACGTGATGATTTTCATTGTAATTTTAACTGTAAATGTGAGAACCTGAATCATTACACCGATCGCGGCTTTATTTGCGTAGATATTTCACCTGATCGCTTGGGAGTTGGAGCCGTGCCCGCTGCGACGCAGAAATCCGCATCATTGGCCAACTCTTGCGTGGGACTCACTGTAGTATTGGGGAGTAACTAGCGAAAAATTAGGATAAAATAAAAAATGTTGAGCAACATGGTCTGGGTGATTTCTAACGGACTGACCCATGGAAGTTCTTTGTCATGGATGCACCATGACTAACCCAGAATGGATTGCATGCGAACTATGAAATGCAGCACCTAGTCACATGTAAAGAGATCCGTGGATTCCACTTTAAGTTGTGCAAAACAATGACCTACCGGTACCACGAGCCCAGCCGTGAGTGTAATGTGCAATTACTGCCAACAAAACTGTGAATTAAATGTATAGTGAGTCTCTCTCGACTGGGGGCCGGGCTAGCGGCAAAAGAGTTGATGACTCACTGCAGCAGTCACGTTTCACCGCTCGCCCGGCCCCAGTCCGAGAGAGACTCACTGTACTAAAGTGCATTAACACTTCACTCAAGTGCAATATTAGTGCACTTTAGTAGTAACTTCACTAACACTTCTGATTCTACTTCAAGACACTCTGAATGTAGTCTGCTCGATGCATTCCATGATGTTATGTGGCTCATAAGATTGTCTACCAACAGTCTAATTGGACTGCCTACGATCGTTAGTCTCATTGGTTACTATATGCAATACTGCCAAGTTTTATATTCTGGAAGAACAAGTGGGCCGAACAAGAAATAGGCCTGAGCTCAAGGTTAGTAACAGGTAGCATGAGATTAGTGACAGGTAATATGAGGTTAGTGACAAGTAGCATGACAATTGTGACAGGTAGAAAGCAGTCCAACTAGGAAGAGGTCTGGCACCGGTAAGGTGGAGAGTGAGTGGAAGGGAAGTCTACCATTGCAATGCATTGTATCAAGAGTGCATGTGTACTCAAACATCTGGAAAAAGACCAATAAATGGGCAAGATGGTATTTCGCGACCCAAGCTGGTCCCCTTTCCACACGCCACTCGCCTGGCCACTTCCCGCCTGCCCTGCCCTGCTTCCCCGCAGCGCCTGTAGCCGCTGCTGAACCTCAACGCCGGTAATGCATAATTGCAATTGACATGTCACCTAATATTTCACAATAAAAAAAGACCCTTGCACCTTCACATAATATTTCACAATTATAAAACGACCCTTGCAACAAAATAGGCTATTTCACAATACAAAAATACCCTTGCACCATACATAATATTTCACAATTATAAAAGAGGCCGTATTATAACATTAAATATGGCTTAATTGATGCAGGAAAATTCCCTTGCACCAACACTACTCTTTTGATAACTAACAAAATATCGCAAACTCATAAAAACCGATTCTTGCGTTAAAACTCATGAAATCCCCCCTATCATAACTCAAATATATGAAAGCTTCCTTCAGTGCTCAACATTCACTCGTGGCATAATGGATAAGACTCATAGTTATAATCCTAGGGGTCCCGAGTTCAAATCCCAGTTGATCCAAAATTTACTAGTAGGAACAGGTCTCAAATAGGTAGGTAGGGTGAAGAGGAGGTGAGAGGAAGAGAGGAAGAGAGGAAGGAGACAGGAAAGGAAGAGAAGAAGAGAATAAAGAAATAAATTATTTTTTATGTTTCATCAGTTGCGTAAGAGATGGCGCTACCATCGCTGCTAGTAGTTCAAATCCTGCCTCTAGGGGAGGGATTGAGAGTGGGAGACTCAGTTGGGTCGTAAAGTACCATTTTCCAAATATATGACACATGCTAGCTCCCCTTCCACTCACCGATCCACTTAGATATGACGGCCGCTTCCCCTACTTTCTCAGACTAGCTACCTGCCAACAACCTTTCATTAAGCAAGCCGGCCGCTGCCTCTCTAGCATGATGTTGTAACAGGATGAGGTTAGTGATGGATAACATTAGGTTAGATCAACACATAGCTCTAGGATAGCTCTAGTGACAACACCATCACCACACTCGAGATCCCTAGTCTGCTTCACGATGATATCGAATCTGCAAACCCCTCCCTCACTTAACCCGCCCCACCAAATGCAATGTCTAGCAAACGAACCTCGTGAGTAGTCAGTGTAAATGATCAATTTTAGGTTATGTAAGATCCACTTCACATTTCGCACATTTCTTACGAACAATCTGAGTTTATTTATGAAGTAGTATATAGGTTCTAAAAAACTGTGATATCTCGAAACATGACAGTTTTTAGCGTTTGTATTATAAAAACGAAAACACAGCGTTCAGGGTACCAAGCATCCATAAATTCTGTCTTCCTCAAATGACAAATCAATTATATGAAGAGTTCTGCGGATTTCCCTTTTCTTATTCGTTAAGACTCTCAGTTAGGCTCAACCCAGTTTTACTATAGTACTGCTCAGTTCTGCATTAGTTAATTCCTAAACAACTGTCAGGTCATCCCCGTTATGGTCTGGTATTTACATTCTAATAAAGGATCATAATGATCTAACAAACAATTGTATACTGTGAATCTCCCGAGCTCCTTAAATACATACATTACACATTCAGTTTGGTACTTACTTCGAAATCAATTCTATGTCATCAATTAAACCTAGAAGCCTTTCACCGGTGCTAACACTATTTGACGCCATTTTACATTTCTATTTTCTACTGCCTTTCCTTGTGTTCTGTGGTTTACACTCTTTGGTTTATATCTGCGATTGGCCACATCCACACGTTCTGTGCATCCACATTCGTCCATAGAGAATAACTTCGTAATAAAAAATAATAATAAAAAAAAACTTCCTCTACCCAAATAAAACTTTTGGCTCTCAATATAATATTACAGTACACAATAAATCATGTATATTATGGAATTCGTGTAGGAAATTGAAACAAAATTGTTATGAGCCATTAGAGGAGATCGTCAAAACTGACATTCTCTTCATGTAAAATGATTGTAAAAATGAAGAGACAGTTGTTACTTTTGAATCGCATCCCCAAAGGACACACAACACAAACAAAATCCGATGTGATGCACTCATATAACTTTCTTTACCCTAAGCATGGGTAATACACCTTCCTCACTTCACATTCTGATATAGACTAAGGAGTGCATATTCAGTCGTTTTAACCCGATATAAAGATGTATTGTTCACCACCCATAAATGGAGAATTTTGCAAAAACATAACTGTGTAAACATTCACAACATACCAAACACCAATACTACTACTACTACTACTACTACAATATTTTGCTAATGTAACAGCAATTCATATAAGTTACATCAGGTTTTTCTGCACTCTAATATCTATTGTTTTGTGCTGCTACATGAGGATGTAAATAAAACCATGCTTTGTAAAAAAAATTAAACATGGATCAATGTTGCTAATGGGCCTATATTTTTAAAACATACAATGAATGGGCAGAGGTAAAGGGATAAGATAATCACCAACATTTCTAGAACGATTGTGTGACACTGAATGTACACAGGCATATGTCGAAGGTATGTGATTACTGCATAGATATAATTCACAAGAGAAATCTATGCTCTTGAATTTAAGGGGTTATGAATATCAGTCATAGCCAGACAAACAAAATCAAGTTAACATCAGCCCTAAGAGAAACCAACTGTAGGTTGGATTTGTTAATTATTCAAGATGCAAGGATCAGAGCAATTTCCCCTAACAAACACTAATGATAGAGCCCTAAGTGATTAGTTTCTCCTAGGAAAAGGAAATGGAGGAAATATATATCACAAAATGTTAATTGAAGGAGTAATATATTTTTACACTAACCTCCAGATCACTAAATAACAAAATAAATCAGTACCAGTTTCATCAACAATACATAATTACTTCAAAATTAAATTACAATCATATTTTCTTATTATTCATCATACAAGGTAAAGTAAAAAAAAGGTAAATAGTATTGCATTATTTGTTATGTACACGAATACAAGGGGGAGGGAGTTGGACAATAATTCCACCCATATGAATACAACTTGGTGGCATACATTTCACACACATTCATGCAGGCCACGTCAAGAGCAGTTCAGCAGAAGCATGAAACATGATTACATTTCTACAATGTATACAGCAATTTTACTTATGTACATGAAAGGGCTTGGGCTTAAAACATGACAACTGACATTCTGGTCAAAATGGATATATTTAGTTTATAATGTATCTGGCATTCTGTCTGGCTGGCTGAAATAGTAATGGTGGTGAACCACTTGTAGTTCCCGATTCACCATCATCACCATTTCAGCCAGTCAACTCACATCGACTTGACTTCCATATTATGATACTCTGTACATAGAAGAACGAATAAACATAAACATAAACATAAACTTAATATCAGTTACCATGTTTTAGCCCAAGTCTCTCAAATGTGGAATTACTGTCAAGTTTTCCTAGGCAGAATACGGATATTGCAACAATGATTGATCAGTCCCTTGTTAAGAAGAAATATCTTTAATTATGTATCATGACATATGCAAATTAGGGACTGACACTTCAAACTGGAAACTGACACAGATGTGAGTCAACTTCCAGAAATAAAATATTTGAAAGATGCCAAAAAGCCTCTTCAGGCTTGCCATTATTGTGCAAATTGTTCTAAAACTGTATAAAAACTTGGCGGCAAAATTACGTTACATATTTCTACCCACACCAGCAGTTTAATTAACGGCTTCCCAGACATTGATCTGTTTAAATTACACTGTATATTGTTATCATGAGCTATTCCAAGAGGGAGAGAGATATTCTGCCAGGAAAGTTTTGTGTACCAGTACAATAAGGATCTTGATCAATTAATAAATAACAAGTTAGAAAGGTTTGAAATAAATCACAACCTCAGCTTTCCAACATAGTATAGTCTCCTGTAAGTTAAACTTCCCATGTATAGCCAGTAAAACAAATCATTATTCAAGTACAATTGAGGAAATTGTAAATATTATACAGAGAGACCATTGAATCATCTAAAAAAATAAATAATATCACATCAAATAATTATATTTTTTATGCCATTTCTACACCTGAAACTGGAAATACATACAGATCCCAAGGAAGTATCTCATTAGCTCTTTGGCAGTAGCAAATAGATTTGTTCACCCACCCTGCAACTAACAGATGTGTACAAAATTCATTTATACATATTTAAATAACTCAAGCACACATCTTCTTCCACACTACTTTCAGTAATTAATTAAAATCAAAGAAATACTTTAAAATGTAAGATATTTTAACAAGATGTGCATTTTGAAATCCTCTATTAGCACCTCAGTCAGTTTTCTCTCAATAAAAATGTATGAACAAGGGGAAAAGTTCATGTCTTGGAACATGAAAAAAAGAATTATATTTTAGAACATCCCATTGTCTTGTGTTTAAAGAGTTTAAAATGAAATGAGAACGTTGAATACACTTGCATTTGGCACATAAACATTTTCTGTGTATAACATGGGGATGGGGAGATTCAGACCATATTAAAACAGAAATCACAAAATCATTTTACACGTTACAATTTTTTTCCTCAGGAAATATCAAACTGGTACCAGCAATTACAAATAGTAATAAGGTCCACTATACTGCAAGAACAAAAAATCATTGATATTAATATTACTAGGGAAATATTATACAGAGTGCGGCATTTATCGTTTCCCAGTTTCAAAACTGTGTAACACATTTATTTAACAAAAAAATAAGCTACATAACATTTTTAAATGTCTTACAGTCTTGGATTTGCAATTCTGGTCTTACTTTTTGAATATGATGTCCTTGAGGTGCCCCCCCCCCATTAACTTCAATACATTGCTGCAATCTCCCTCACATAAGGGCCATTACACAATGTGTGGTGTTTTGTGTAACATTTGCAATTTCCTGCTGAATTGCATTTTTCAGATTGTTAATGTCAGGGAGGGCATGAGCGAAAACTTTAGAACTTCAGATAGCCCCATAGAAAAAATCTGGTGCAGTAAGGTTGGGAGATTTGGAGGGCCATTGGATATCACTAAACCTGGAAAGAATTTTGCCGGGGAAAGCAGCATGTAGTGTGTCCATTGAAAGACGTGCAGTGGGCTATATGCTGAAGCACCATCCTGTTGAAACCACAATCTCTCAATATCCCAGTTACGATATGTCAACTCTGGTAGGAAGAAAGTTTGCAGCATGTGATTGTAACATTCAGAGTTGACAGTCACCAAAGCACCATAAGGGCCAATAATATCCTGCGCTGCATGGCACACCACACCACACCACGACCTTAAGACTGTGAAGTGGCCGCTCGTGGATTATGTGTGGATTTGTAGGAAATTACGAAAGTTACGCAAGACACCACACATCGCATAATGGCCAGTGTACGAGGGAGATTGCAGCAATGTGTTGAAGCTATTGGAGGGCATCTTAAGGACATCATATTCAAAAAGTAAAAACAGAATTACAAATCCAAGACTGTAAGGCATTTAAAAATGTTCAATGTCTCTTATTTATTTGTTAAATAAATGTGTTACACGGTTTTGAAAATGGGAAACGATAAATGCCGCACCCTGTAGTATAAAGTGTTGAAATCTGTAGCAAGATTGAGTATGGAAATATGCACACTAACTTCACTATTACGTCTATTTACCCAGAACAATTGTTTAAATGGGTGTCCCCTACATCATCAGCTGATTCCGACGGTTCAAGTTCATCCACCCGCCACCAGATGCCTAGTCAGAATCAGCTGATGATGATGGGGATATCCAATGAAACAATTGTACTGGGTAAAACCTAATAGTGAAGTTAGTGTGCATATTTCCATACTCAATTTTGTTACAAAAAATCATGGTTCACATTAATTTGCTTTTTTTATTACTATAAATACTGATTCTCATGATCATGGGAAGTTTTCATTGCATATTTCCATGCCATGTAATTGATATGGATGCTAGTTTTAAAATTCATTTCGGTTTAATTGAGTTTTAATGATATACCGTACTGGTAAATTTCTTAATGATAAAAGATTTACACTCTCACATAGCGTATTGCTTTATAAAATATTTAAATAACCACTATATCATCCTTGGCACTAGCTATTAGTTCTATTTGGAATTCTAAATGTGCCATACATACTACCAAGGACAACGACACTGCAAGCCTCAAAATGTTTTTATGGAACATGCAGTGATTTGTCTGCTCTGACAATGTGACATTCAAAAACATACCTTTCCTTTTTGTCATTTTGTAGAGGTTAAACCAAAGGATATTAATGTGACCATCACTAGTATTTACAAAAATGTACAGAAACCAATACAAATGGAAACCTTCTGTCCCATCAAGAAAGACTTGATGCTATAAGAGAGGATAATCAAAATGGAATGCCTACCCTTCCATGGGAAGATCAAGTACAACCCACTTTAGTATCAACTAAGCAGGGCGAATCTAATGTTTTCAACCTCCACCTAGTTTGACCCAAACCCCATTACCTACTACACTGGTTTTACAACACTTCAAAGACTTACAAAAAATGGCTCTAAAGAGGTGGAGTGAAGGAACGTTCTTGCTGTCTGCTACCTCGATACCTATTATGATGGTTTTTTCTATTATTCTTCCAGTTCCTACTTCTCGACAAACCTTGATTTTTGCCTTGCTGGGGCTGCATATTATGATTGTAGAACATTCTGGGATCTTGATTTGGACCACAACTTTCATCCATGTCTTCATACTGTGGAGTGTTTGGACAAAAGTTCATTGGAAGAGGAGCAGGGCCAAGTAATCCTGGTGCATTTCTAGGGTTCCTCGGCAATCTAGGATCAAAACTCATTCCTGGACCCATAGGAGGGACCATTCTAGGTGGCATTCCTTGATTCTGCATCATACCCATGGGATTTCGCATCATACCCAAGCGATTTTGGGGCACACCCATGGGATTCTGAGGCATACCCATAGGATTCTGAGGCATGCCCATAAGATTCTGTTGCATACCCATTGGGTTCTGTTGAATGCCCATTGGATTCTGCGGCATGCCCATCCTATTCTGTTGCATACCCATTGGGTTTTGAGACATTCCCATTGGATTCTGAGGCATGCCCATTTGATTCTGTGTCCCTGTTTCAGTGTAGGCAGGGTCTTGTGTTCTGGGACTCATGGTGGAATGAGGAGACAAAGGAGCGTTCCGCCTTCGTGGATCATTCCTGGCAATGATAGATGGTGACTGTTTAGGAACTTGAGATGAATGTGGTGGGGATGATGGTGTTGACGGAGGAGAAGAACCTTCTTGTTTTTTCGTTGAAGATGTGCCAGACACTTTGAAAAGTTTGCGTAATCTTGGGTCACTTCGAATCTGAAATAAAATATTAATACACATTAATCACTGTCACTCTCTAATTCTACAAGGGTTGGAAGTTTAATACTGGCAAGACATCTATAAAATCAAGGTGAATTACAGGAAGTTCAAATCGCTTTTGATGGATGTTGGCTGGATATCCAACATACTTCAGAGCAAATAGGAGCCTTCTTCACTATGTATGCCATCACAGTAACCAGAAGATATTGAGCTGGCTCTATCAACCAGTCTGAAATGAATGTTGGATCTGATAGAAAGCCAATGATTAAAAATAATTCAATACCTTAAAATTATTCTTGATTCACAATAATTCCATATGAATCAAGGCCTGTCACTTGTTCTTCATTTCCTTCTGATGGAGATTCAATCATGTGTTACACTCAATCATTCATCACAATGAGTAAAATTTGTTTAACCAACCTTGAAATAGTTCATTATGTTATTGGCTTGGACCGTTTCATAGAGCCAGCTCAATTTCTTCTGGTTGCTGTGAAGGCATTTCTATCATAGTGATAGAAAGCTCATGTTTGCTCTGAAGTATGCTGGATATCCAACCAACATCCAACAAAAGCGATCTGAACTTCCTGCAATTCACCTTGATTTTATAGATGTGTTGCCACTATTAAACTTCCAACATCATAGATGATCCAGCTGCTGTCATTCTCTAATTCTACATGCTCCTCTTTTCATTCTGATTTTAAAATTTAGTTATTTACAAATAAACAATCCTTGATTATTTTTATTTTAATCTACTGGTCTAAATGATTTTTTTGGACAAAAAAGATAAAATTAAATTGTAACATTTACTTCTGGCTTACAGAGATCAGAATGGATCAACCACACCAAAAGAAAGTAAGCACTGAAAACACTAAAAGTAAATTCCATGTCATAGTGAAATTGGGCCTACCATCTGACTGCTACATCATCTACCTTCATCTTTTGACTTTATTGGCAAATAGCAGGGTTGAGAGCATGTGGTCAGCATGCTGACACCCCTGACCATTTTTGATGGTATTCTTAAAAGAAGATGTTATTTTATTTATCAAGCAGATCCTCAGTTGTCCTCATGGGGCAGAGTGTATCACATTCCCTCCTTCAGGAAAATCTGAGGTCCCTGAGATTGAATCCAGGCTTGTGGATCTGAAGCCAATAATGATAACCAAACATATTTCCATCAACCGAGTGACGACTGCGTGTGCAATCTGTGCCAGAATAGATGTGAAAGATATCACTCTGACAAATGCAAAAAGTACACAAAGTCCTTAAGTGAATACAGAAAAGAGGGATAACATTCTTTGAAACAAAATCTATGCACTTTCGTGCGCGTTCCTACTATTATTATTATTATTATAATGATAACCACCAGAACACATAGATATTGGCAACTTTACTACTTTAATTACACAAAATGAATGTGTGTTATATTAGAGATATATTCAATTTTGTGAAGTCCCTTGAAGAACTGCCTACAACAATTGTGTCTTTCATCTGGAACTATTGGATTAACTGTGTGTAACAAAGGTAGCTGTCTTCATACTGTAGAGGGGACACAACTGAAGGGACATTTACTACTCACTTAGATATTAATGGTACATTATGACCAAAAATAGAAGTGTCACTATAAAAGTGTTAGATTAAAAAACTAAATTTATTAATTGAGTGGACTTGTACATAATATTGTACTTATCAGGATTGTCCTAAGCAGGATTCACCAGTAGACAATGTAGAATTAGGTGGGGACGTAAGTCCCTGAAACATGTTCTACTAAATATTTGGTAAGCAAAGCAATAAAATGAGTAAAAGTCATGCAAAATAATAAATTAAGTTATTTTAAATTAATCAATAGATGGAAAAATTTGAAAAGCTGTTACCTGTGCATCTGACACATTCAGTTTCAGATTAGAATAGTCCGGCCATGGTATCGTTATAGGCACCACTTTGTACGGAATAGGTGGGTGGCTGGTTAAGGAAGCATCTATTTCTTTCGCTGGCTTGTGCATAGGAACTGGTTTGAAAGGTAATCCTAGAGGTCCTTTTAAGTCCATATCATCTCCAAGTTCAAGATCACTACCGGCATATTGTAATAAGGGAGTTGTTATTCTTGTCCGAAGCTCTCCATAATTTGTACCAGGCTCGAGCGCTGGGTTTATTTGTTTTTGACTGATATAGCTATCCGCACTCAAACTGTTCCCACTATCCGAACTGATGCTTGTGGTGCTTGGAGTTGGTAAAGAGCTGTAGATGCTGGTGCGGCGCTCGTTACTTGGCTTCGTACGAGGGTCTCGTCTCGGTGGGGAAGAGGTAGCTTTTGTGTCCATCTCACTGGATAAAAGCCTGGGATCTCTGATAGGAATAGCTGATTCCTTAGACCTCTGTGTCTCTGTTGAATGTCTGAGGATAAAGATGTATTTAATTGTATTTTGTATTATTCAGAATATTTTCCTGGGCTACTAACCAGATTGTTATTTGGAGAATCTCCAGTGTTTTGCCTAATAACGACACCTGGTTAGCAGCCTGGAAAAATATTCTACATTATAAGTACAAGGAAAAGTATAAAATTAAGCTTTATCATAAGTAGAGCCCAGATTTGTATGCAAAATAAAATATGCATGCAACTATGCATGAAATTTTTTTAAAAATATGCACCAATATATGCAAAAACAAACGAACAAAAATTAAATAAACCATTTTTGGAGGGATAAGCTTACCTTATTCGTGGCTACTACAGTAGATAAGGGAAGTTGCCCTGAGGTTTTCATGTGTGAAGCTCCTACGTCTGTCAGTGAAGCAGGTTTTATACAATGAAAATATCCTTTCTATAACGCATGGTGTCAAAGGTGCAAGTGAAAAAGACCACAACTCTTCTTTAGTGAAATCCTCTTCTGGTACAAGCTTTTTCACCATCACCAGACAACATTATGCTGATTTGACAAATTGTTTTTTAACCAGAAATTTTATTTAACACCTGACTTAGCTTATTGAATGCAATTTTTGCAAAACTGCGAGTTTCTGAAGACAGTATGTTTGAAATATGATCTATAAGAGAAAGTGGATATTCTAAAGAATTATTTCAAACCACCAACTATGTTATAATTTCAGATAATTTAGAGAAGCGGCTATGAATATATACTAAATCTTTTTCTCAATGCCATCTTCAGAAAAACATTCCTGAGCTATCGTAATGCTAGCTGCATCTTCTGCATTTAAGGAATCTATTACTGCTTTCCCTTCACTGAAATGTTCTGCGTAGTATGACAAAGTCTGTAACCCCAGTGAGATAAAACTTGCTCAGGGGGAATATATATAGATTGGTTGCAGAGACTTCATTAAGTACCAGTAATTATAAACTATCTATAAGGGAAAATATAATTTAATGACAAATTTAAGAGTAAAACATGCACTTTTGTATTTAAAACTTAAAATATGCATATTTCCCTGGAATATGCATTTATATGCAATAATAAATACTGGTCAAATTGCCTGAAAAGTGTTACTTCCAAAATATATAATTTATGCATACTTTGAAATATATAGAAAAGAAAATGCATTTTGCATACAAATCTGGGCTCTAATCATAAGCATTATTTTTCTTAGCCAACATGAGGTTTTTATCCATTTTCACCCTTTCATTGCTAACGTATTATTCAGGTAGTGCTGAATTAATTTGCTGTTTTATAATGTACAAACAAATGCAAATAATTTGTCAGTTTCCTCCTAAACAAGAGCACAGCAAATATTTCTTGAAGTTTAAACTGGTTTATGCAATCCAGACATAACCTCATAACTTGAAATTTGGCACACTTATAGCTTTTAGCCTGCAACCAACAGAAAAATTCCAGAAAGTTCAACTTTTAAATTCTTACCCCTAAAAAGACCTTCAAAAGGGTGGATGCATTTTAAAGACTCGCATTCAGGAGGTTCCAGGTTCAAATCCCTTAGCCGGCCAATTTGACTTTTTTTTTAAATTTAATTTTTATTATTATTATTATTATTATTATTATTATTATTATTATTATTATTATTATTATTATTACTATTATAATTATATACAGTTTCCTCAGTAATAAAGGTAAATGCCGAATTGGATATTTATATACCACGAATCATCCTGGCTATTCCATTTTATATCATATCCATTTAAATTAATATCAGTTGAAATTTACTCCTTAAAAAACACCATAATGTTAACCCACTTCCAGATGAGCTAGAAACCTGAGATTCGGCAGATGAGCTAGAAACCTGTGATTTGGCAGACTTATACCATGTACCTTGTAACTGACGGAAAAATCCCAAAAAGTTCACTTCACTTCAGTTAATTTTTTTACCCCGAGAAAATCCTGAAGTCTTCCCGCACTTTTTTAGGTTTATTATGGATAACCGATAATAGGCTATAAGGTAGTCTAAATACACAGACTCTTACTCCGATATGGTGTCAGATCATTTTTAAAAAAACCTTTCCAGAGAACCTCAGCAGGTGTTTAGAGGCAGAGTCCCAATGAGTGAAGTGAGCTATTACATATATTGACATGGATTTTTCACAGTTTACCAGCAGCCTCAAATAAAGCCCAGATAAGTTATAGGCTTCAAATTGCTAACAGATGAGATGGAATAACTTTCCACAAATGACTTACTGAGTTTCAGTGGGTGTCTGTGGCTGTGCTTTGGATGGTATGCTGATGTTCTGCTGTATGATGGACAGAAGTTTGCTGATGGGCTCGCTGATACTGATCTCGGAAAGTTTGATGCCCTCCAGAGCTTTGGCGGATGTAGATACTGGGGGTGGTAGAGGTGGGGTCCTGCTCGGACTTGGATGCCTCACCTCCTGTTCTGGTTTCTGCTCAACCTCCTAGAACAGTGTCAACTTTACTGTTTTCCAAAGTCAGATATCTTCAATTATTTTCAATAAATATCAATAAAGATTTTCATTCATGACTGGTTAAACCTTTCATTTTACACCATTTGAAGAATAACTGTGTAACAAGACATAACCTCATAAGAATGTAAAATTTATGGAATCAGTTGTTAATCATTTTTAAAATGTCACTCCTGGATACACCAACATTAACAGAATCATAAGCGTTTAAAATTCTTATCTTGATTGTTTTTAAAAAAATATTAAGTAACTATCCATTGCAAATGGACTCATTACTATATGTATAATTTTCAAAGTTTCTGCTTACGTGTCTGAAAATATGACTGTGTCAACATGTCAATACAGTTGCATGCAAATTAATGAGTGAAGAATGGAAATGTTATAAGGGGACAGGAAAAAGAAAGAAGAAAAAAGATAAAAATATTCCGTTTTTCATTGCTTTCCTTAAAAATAGGTTGCCCAACACCTAACAAGATATAATATATTCTACAGTCTACTAACGTTATCTAGAGTGTTATGAAAGTACCATGGGCATTTTGATGCAAACACCCTAGAAAATATTTTTTTAATACACGCTCTCTAAAGCGGCTGCTTCCCGGACTGCTAAAGTAGTATTTTATCAGCCTAGGCCAATAAAGTTGCCATGGTAACCTCTGCAGACCTAGTTCCAACTATATCACCTAGATGTCTCTACAATGTCTTCCAGTGTAACTTTAATATTAAATTTAATATTTAATATATGTTAAGGAGTTTTATTGTTCATTGTCTATTAACAAGAAATAAATTTGATAATAATAACTTTTTATGTATTTTATGAGTGGGGGAACTGTTTACATTTTTTAAAAGACTGGGGGGTGGGTGCTAATGCCGCATGAAGCTTGTATTACTGCGCCATAGCTTAGTCCCCTAGACCACAAGTGCTAGTTGAAAGAAACGAGTTCAGATGAGCCTCTTGTATGATTGATTCTTTTATCAAGCATAATAAGTTTGCTGCAGAAAATATGATAAATGACGTGTAATTTCAATTGAAGTCAATTAATTAATCAACATTATTATCTTCACAATGTATTTATTACCTTATTTATTTATTTATTTATTTTAATAAAGGAAAAGAAACAATCCACAACAAGCCAAGTTTATAAACATCACTACTGACACAAGTACCATTAACTTTGCTTTCCTTATGCAGAATCAATGAAAATGAGTGGAAAATTGAGCTCGTAAAATTAGAGAATCTTACTACAAGCTATTGTATGCACCATGTACCCAAAATCTTTAGCGGAGTCATACATATTTCAGACGAGGCCATGCCTCGTTCGCTAAAGCATTGCTTTGCGTACTTGTTACTTGTTGTGTACTTAATGCGTACCATTAATAGCTATTATGGTAGGCAATGATAATTTTTAATGAATTACAACATCTAAGAAATCCTTTCAAATTTGAAACAAAAATGCTCCAACACTCCTTCTGACACATATACTTACATCTTCCTGAAATAAAACATCATTACATTAGTATTAGTATGAAGAAGAGATATTTCTTGATATTGGCTTATAAACCAAAATGGTGATGTCTCCACATGATATTATTTTTTACTTGAACTCCCAAAGAAAGATAGACAAGAATTTGGTCCTTGGTGCTAGATAGAACTAACCTGTTTAGACAGTTTCTTAAGTACATCAGTCAGACTCGTTTCCTCCTCGTCGCTGGAGTACCAACTCTCATCTTGAGGCTCTTCGTCTTCCTCTTCTTTCTCATCTATCTCTCCAGCCTGATTCTGACTACTGAGGCTATCTGCTTCTCGCTGCTGTTGCTGTATTCGTAGAAACAGTTCCCTTTGTTTCTTTGGGAGGTTGTGGGGAAAACCTGATAATTCCAAGCTGCAGCTGCTGCTATTATTATCTGTAATATTCCATGTGAAACACTTTTCAGGTTATAAGTAACTAGACTATAAATTATGGTGGTCTAAACATATACACATTTGGATACTTTTTTCTTAGGGTGAACAAGAAATCTCGGAAACTTGCTTCCCTAGCTCCTTTCTCAGTCCCGCCAGACTGTTCTGAATGTATAAGTCACTGTACAGTACCTGTATTCATGCTGTCAGTATTTGTACTTACCTTGCCCATAACAGCACCCATCTGCTCTTGCTCTATTTTATAAGGGCAATAATTTATTCATTTTTTCTATCATTCTGTTTGAATTTTCTCACAAAATCTCAAATGTTACTGTGAGCAGATGTGGATTCATGTGGAAGCTAAACAATACAATAGCAGTACCCGATATAAATACACAAACAACGGCTCCCAAAATTAACATAAAAAATGCTTAAGACTGCACATAACATACTGATTGGAGTGATTATCAGAGTGATTTACTAAAGGACAGCAATTAAAATACACTGTATATTCAAAGACAGCAACACAAGTAAGATTTCAGAACTTATAATTTATGGTCCCATGTATTCCAGGTCTAACCCCATGTTAATTTTAATTATGGTGGCATTAAGAAACAGGATATAATACAGGAATACCCCAAATGTATAAAATGAACGCTATAAGAGCTGGATGCTAAAGAATCCGGGTAAAATAACCACCACCAAATCACACCTCTATATAACTCAAATGTTGTGATATTCTCAGTAATTTGTTTTTTATAAATAACATTTCAGTTCTGTATTTCAACTTGTATTGCTAGAGACTTTATTACAATTAGATTAAGGAACCATTCTGACTCAGCCAAAGTATATATTTGTTTAATTTACAGTGCTAATAAAAAAATAAAATAAATACACTAAGTAATTATACATTAAACTCTAGAGCAGTGGTTCCCAAACTTTTCAGTCCGCGGACCCATTGAAAAAAATTAAAATTCGCACACCCCCTCTGGGTTTGGAAGGAAAAAAAAAAAAACTAAATAAATACTTTGATTCAAATGTATTAAATTCAATAGACAAAATAATACTATCAATGGTAACAAACAGAGTTTACTCCTTAATGTGAACAGTGAAGCTGGTTTAGAAGATATGTAATTTGAGAAAATTATGGGATATCCTATTTCTTCTTAAACCACCTGCGGACCTCCTGAAACACCATCCCGGACCCCACTTTGGGAGTCACTGCTCTAGAGCCTTCTACTTCACATAATTGTTGTAAATAAAAGATTGCCAAATTAGAATCTAAGTTTCAACAGGTTCTCTATCATCATCAGCTGATCTCTACTGACAATGGACATCTTGAAACAGATGTCCTCCGTTCACCAGATGTCCTCCGGGTAATAAGAATTTGAAAATGAGGTCATTGTCCTTAGGTGTGTCAAAATTTATAAGCCTATATTTGTTTTCTTTACATGTATATTTTTTCCCAAACGGTTAAATTAAGTGATTTCTGAACATATTTCAGTAATTTAATTCACTCGGAATTGGGAAACACAATGAAGTGTAATAATATAAAACACATTATCACCCAGAGCACTCACTACTTCATTAAATTAACTAACTTACTAGTTAGCCGGCTTTCAAGAGGACCCATCGTCAGACTCCGCCCACTGCCAAACTTTCATCCTGACCCTACAGCGTCATCAGGTGGTACAGGATGGAAGTTCGGCAGTGGGCGGAGTCAGACGATGGGAGGAAAGGTCCTCTTGAAAGCCGGCTAACTAGTAAGTTAGTTAATTTAATGAAGTAGTGAGTGCTCTGGGTGATATTGTGTTTTACATTTCAGTAATTTTATCTCACTGTTGAAATCATGACCAGTTGACTATACTATTTCCAACTAAAGAATAAAGTAGATGTAAACAAACACACTGATATGTATTACTCCGCGACCACGTGTTCGTTGACACATTGCAGACGTCGCAATTTCAATGCAAGAGGAACTCGTTAATATTGATCAAAGTAAGCTAGCATCTACAGAAACAAAGCTGGATTTCACAAATATTACATATGCCTACGTTTAAAACGCTAATGCATTGTAATATTTCAATGTCATAATGAAAATCTACCTACTGCAAAATGTATTAAGAACATTCAAGATCACAGTTTTTTCGCCACTATTTAACGGCTTTCCCCGCTTGTGCTTAACAACACGAGGTGGTGAGGCCTGATTAGCTTCAGCCATTGACCTGTATTGCTGTCTTTTATTATTTATAATAGCTGTGGTAAGCTTGTTTTCACCGTATGAATTAAACGTTAACTGTCTTTGAGGAATACATAACAAGTGACTGTGTTATTTTTTCATACCTTTGTTGTCTTCAGGCATGCGCATCGCATTACATTCAACCGATAATATCAAATAATAATATTGGTTTTGCTTAAATCACATAGAAAGTGTTGCTACAAACTTGAGAAACTTGCTGAATTTAGTCGTACATCAAATACGTTACTTACTTTTTATGTTTTGAAGAAACTACATTAATACTCGGAAGAAGACGACAAGCAAGAGCCTGGAGGGGTTGTGCGTCCAACTGCCAATCAGAATCCATCATGTCACCTGGTTTTGTTTACATCTACTTTATTCTTTAGTTGGAACTAGTATAGAAATGACAAGCCACTGCAGATTTTTCTATTTGTTGTTATTTAATATTTCTCATGTGCTCTTTATACCTTAGATTTAAATTTCTCCTTGTTTCCAAATCCAAACAACCTGGAGGAGATCTGGTGGACACAGAAGCAAACTTGTCAGTAGAGATCAGCTGATGATGATGATAGTAAACCCATTGAAACATATTATGTTCCAATTTGATAAGTTTTTACTTACAAGTATGTGAAGTAGAATATTTTAAAGTTTAATATACTTGTATAACACTGACACTTCACAATGTTTTCCCCATTAATTTAATGAAACACTAATGGGCCATTCAGATAGAAAATTAACTGTAAACGTAAGAACGTAAACTTAAACGCACACTTTAGCATGGCATTGAGCATTCGCAATGAAAACTTAAACGTAGATAACAACCAATCACAAACGAGAACGTGAACAGCTGATAAAATGGCTGCAGCAGGCGAAAATACTTTCATGTTTCTATTAAACATGTGTAGGCCATTAAAAATTGAAATCATACAAGCATATGCAGACATAAAAATTAATAGAATATTATATGGGCTGTATTTACTACTGTAGTTCTTTTCTTGGGGAACTAATGTTCATATATTTTCCTTCAATGCCGCATCTTTATATAATGGATGCCATTTATCATAATGACGAGTTTCTCATTCATAGACGCCATCTCTTAGCTACTTCCACTTCCGTCTCCTGTTCTGTTCTTTGATTGGTTGTATCGTTATTTTTCGTATAAACGTAATGCAGAAGCTTGGTGTTTCCAAGGTTCTACGTTACGTTTAAGTTTCACGTTTACGTGATGCATTGTGAATGGTCACATTGAAATACATGGCCCCAAACTTTTAAGTTTATGTTACGTTTACGGTTAATTTTCTATCTGAATGACCCATAAGTAATTTTTATTTTTTCTAACCTGAGAAACAGCAGCTTATGAATAACCATATCTACATCTATCTGGCTGATGTGGCCATGGCATCGCCTTTAGATAGAGAAAAATTAAACTAATCTAAACTCCATGATGCTACATCCCTTTAAGGGAAGGCCTGTCATCACTGCTGCATCATATATGCAGATGGCAGTATTGGGTGGCATGCTGCCTCCCACAGCCATTACTGATGGCTTACTGCACTAAGGCTGCTACTTCTTGATCAAGTAGCACCTCAGTTTGTGTCATGAGGCTGAGTGTACCCCTTTTCAGAGCTCCCTACCTCAGAAAAACCCGAGGAGGTACCAGGGATGAACCCAGACTCCAGACCCATAGTCAGCAATGCTAACCACTAGACCATGCAGGCGGTCCTTTAAATAGAGAAAGAGAGAGAGACACATATCTATTCTAAAATCAAGAGTAAGTAAATTTCAATCAAGCATTTGCCTCTGAGATTAGGTTGAACCTCTCAGATTCCTCATGTGGATTTAGGCTACTATATTGACACAAATCAAACTCACCAGTCTCCAGTAATTGTTCCTTCTTTGTTTCAGATGATATCGTTTCTTCGTCTTCCTCATTAGCATTCAGTGCAGAGATATCAATCTGTTCCATATAATCTGTTGCAGGTGTTAAACTATCTCCTCCATCTTGTTCTTGCTCCTGCTCTTGCTCCTGCTCTTGTTGTTCTTGCTCTTGCTCCATAATCTCCTCTTCATGCCTATCATCAATTTCCAATTTTCCTTCTTCATCTGTCGCATCTCCTGCTTCACCGTCACTAGCTTTATCTTGCTCTTGCATGTCTGGGACTTCTACTTTTTCCACAGTTTCTTCTTTTGAAGCATTTTTGCTAATAGAGTAAAACATTCCATTTCAGAATACTTGACAGAAGTACCATCAAACAATCTAGAGTCAGCAAGGGGTTTATGGGTTAGCTACTTTATGGTCAGCATAAAATAACTCATTCAAATTTGAAAATACTGTTCAGAACTATCTAGAGTCAATTAAAGGTTTGAAGTGGCCACTCTATAGTGGGCTGCACCATGATCTTAAACACAGTGGCATTATATGAAAGGCGAATACAAGGTGAATGCTTATGCTACGTTCACGAATGTGCTGCAGACACAAATACTCCATACAAATCCCAGATACATTTCTGTGATTCTTGTATCTGGATACTTATCTCATGTACATGTTCCTTGCACAAATATCCCACACTAAGGAATTTGTTGTCAGGCACAAGCATGGCTTTATATGCAAAACTTTTGCTTCTTCTGCTTTAAAAGTTTTATGATTTACCCAGAACAAGTTTGTAACCGATATACACTCAATTTGCAGAAGAAAATGACAATATTATACTGTGCTAATGCTGATTAAATTTTCCGAGCTGTAGGGTCATGGTCTTATGTTAGCAGGCTGTTAAAAAGCAGGGATTTATACTTAGCTGGGCAGTCAGAATTTTGTTTTATGAGCCTGGAGCCTTGGAGTCTGTCAGCGGATAAGGTGGATTGAATGTAGTCGGTAATAGAAAGGAATGGGTTTGTTTAATCTTGCAAAAAAAAGAGTATAATCAATATAAAAATTGTATATTATCGGGCTTAAACAGATTACAAGAGGTGCAGACCCTGTATACCTCACATGTGACACCTTCGTAGAGAATTTTTATTAAGGCCTACACGGACACATTAACTGCCATGAACCCTGCCTAGACCTAATTCAATTCTGATGCTGTTCTAGTGACACCTTCGTAGAGAATTTTTATTAAGGCCTACACGGACACATTAACTGCCATGAACCCTGTCTGGGCCTAATTCAATTCTGATGCTGTTCTAATATCTCTCCTATTTCATCAATTTTCTCAGTAAGCACATATGGATGTTCTCTTGATTATTTGGTATTAAGACACAGAACCTATTCAAGGAAGAAGAAAGTGTGCCTATAGGCCTAAATTCAAATTATCTACAGAGGTATTAGGAATGTGAGGGACAACACTTCTAGATCATCTTGTGTTCTGTTTAGAGTAATCCATAGCAAAATATCAACAATTTTGTAAAATAAAACAGCATGAACGTAGCAACATCTCTCATGGGATTGATCATAACCACAAACAGTTGACATTGTCAGTTAGCTTTCACAAGAAACATCACTACAGCACATGTGCAAAGAGCATTCTTGCTGGGATCTGTTCCATGTTATCGCTCTCGGAGGGGAAACAAGAACTTGTGGCAGAATCATCAATATGTTCAATAGGTTTGAGACTTGTGGCAAATAGGTTGCCATACATGTGCCCGGACGCATTTCATTGCAACAAATTCCTCAGTGTGAACGTAGCATTAGAGACACAAGGCACAAATTGTGGTGACAGAAAATTTTAACAAATCATTAAATAAGCAAGTCTAACTTTAACATGATACGAATATTTCACTTATTGCACACATTCCTTTTTATATACATTAGTTCTATGGTTTATTCTTATCTGTATAATATCAACAATCGAAGTAAATTTTAAAAAGGTGAAATTTAATTTCAATGCTGATTTGGTTACTTGTGTTTACAATAGAGATTTACTGGACACTTTGTGATAATTCGAGGGACATTGTCGTGAGCATTTTCTAGCAGCGCAACCTGGATACAGATGCAGATGAAGTGTTGAACCAAATACAAAAGTAAGTTAGTAGTTCAACTATGTGTGTGCTTTCTAGTTTGTTTACTATTACAATCAAGTAGCTTATTGAAAAATTTTATATATACATTTGTGCAATCTTTGGGTGCCATAACTACGAAATTAAGAAAACTCGTGTTCCTTCACATTTCCATGTGATAAGAACCGAAAATATTTTTATTTAAGTTATTCTTTTCTTTTTGCCAAGACTGTTAACGAATAGTGTAATTTTTAAAACATAATAATCACTTAATATACAGAAGGCAATTATTTATGCTTGGAGTATATTACCGGTCTTCTCAGGCATGATCAGTGGGTTTTTAAGTGCAAGTGGAGTGACTTGGTTAAACTGTACAAGAAGGAGTTCTGCACAGTTCTGCAAAGCTTACAATATGTTCGGATCATTTTCTAATTACCACTTTATGAATCCACAATTTTTCAGTCAAGGGTGAACTAACTTAAAATTCTATGTCAATAAACATAAGCTTACACCTAACCTTATTTTTGTCGCTAATTCTCCACATTTATGTGGCTTATATTCTTTTATTCGTTTACTTTTAGCTAAAAGCCTGGGACTATACCATTGCAAGCCCTTTCAAACCCGAATATAACCGCCAACACATCATCAGTTAAAAAAAAAAAAGAGAGAGAGAGAGAGAGTTGATAAGGACCCTTTGCAAAGTCGGATCACATTCAGGAAGCAGCTCATGTTCTTTGTGATATCAGATGCCTCAAGACAAAATTGATCTTACTGTATGATTAAACTTTTGATACAAAACTCGCGTAGGATTCAGCATTTCATATTCAAGAAAAATGCTTTAGTAGGCCTATCTAAGTTAAAAACAAAAATTTCTCATTTAAAAAACATTAAATCCTGACTGAAGAAATACGATGTTAGTTACACAAGCAAGCAGTACAAATCTCTCATGGTGAGAATAAGATCTTAGCCATAAGGGCTGAAGATGATTCCTGCCGGAATTGAAATGCATTCCCACTAATAGGATTTCTATGATTGCCAATGACTTACTTCAAGTACTACAAAAAATACAAAGTGTGGAATTACAAGAGGTCAACAACCAAGAGGAATAGACATATATACAACCGTAAGTGAATTAAGGTTTAAGTACATTTTATCTCATATTAGTGAATGTGTGATAGGACTCACATTAGTGAATGTATGATAGGACTCAACATATTCTAGTAAATAGGATTTTATGCATAGGCCTAGAGAAATAATTTGCTGGTTAAGCGACAGATTAAGCTGTTATTGTAACTTACATGTTCATATAAAGAGTATATCATATATTGTAAATGTTATTGGCAACATTCCCTGGACATCCTAGGCTATAGTGAGGGCATAAGGTGGACAGACTTACACAAAATCATTATCTGCTAATCTGGAATTTCCACCAGACAATAACCTGACATTTTCTTTCTGAGAGTTTCATCTGGAATCTTCTGTTAATACAGCAAAATCATGAATTTATAAATGTACAACTGCCAGGTGATCAAACAAAAAAGTCAGTCAAATGTGAATACTATACTTACTTAGCAAGCTTCTGCAATTTCAGCAAGGCTTTTGCCTCACTATCTCGCTTCTTCTTCTTTTTACTATGGCGATGATGTTTGCGATGCTTCTCTTTTTCCACATTTCCTTCACCCTCATCTGCACTGCTTTCTTTCCTGAACAACATCTTCAGCTGTTCTAACTGTTCTGTGAAGTCCTGGTCTTGGTAATTTGGCCTAGTGGAAAAATTGAGTAATTTAAAACAAATGAAATTCAAACTTAATTTATCATGAAGTCGATGTACAGTTGAGATGATGTAGGTACAGTGAACGCCAGTTAATGTAATTGCGGATAATGTTAACAATCGGGTAATGTTATCATTTTTATGAAGTCCCATATGGATTAATACTCATACATAGAAAAAAAATGCTGTTTATTGTGATCAAATATTCTGTTTATGTTGTCACATTTTACTTTTTTACGACTTTATTTCCTCGTACTGTACGTCATCTAAAATTTCGTTTTTAAGGGTTTCATTTCTAACTCAACTGTTTTGTGTTGTATTGGAAGTTAGCAGTACTGTTCCCAGCTCACATGATGACCAGTTCGAGAGGGTGTCATTACCTAACTTTCTATTTTAAGCAATAAAACTTGTTTCATCTCACAATTAAGCTGCAGTTTTTTATTTATGAAGATAACAGTGCTGACATGCAGTGATGGCTAATGTAAAATGAAGAAATTTGAACAGACCAGCGTTAGATGTTTTGCTAAGCAGTGTTCACCACAGATCAGTATAGACTCCCAAAAACACTCGTAACTGAGTATGGAGTATAGGTTAATGGATTCCGAAAAAAAAATAGAAGCAATTAAAACTTTGTTACTGTTATTATAACTGTACTAAGTGGTTCAATGATTCACAGTTACATATTATTTTCTGAATAAATTCTGTTTTGTAGTGTATTATCTTATATATTAATAAATAACCTTAAATTAATTCTTTCCGATACTGTTATTAATCGGTTAATATTATCAGATTAGCTGCACCCCGAAGTGATCACAATAAGCGGCATGCACTGTATTGTATTAAAGCAAAAGACAAACTGCCAAAATAAATGACAACTGCGACTCTTAAGCTCTAAGATGTATTTATGTCTCAATTGGACTCTAAATCAAGACCAAGTAACGCTCAAAAAGGAGTAATAATATTCAACTAGAAAAAAGAAACCAAGCAGGATATCTCACTACCAGAAACCAATAAACTCTATGCTATATACCTAGATAGTCTGCCGACGTGGTCTTGTGGTCTTGTGGTTAGTGTTGCTGACTACAGATCCGTCAGCCCAGGTTCGATCCCCGGTACCTCCTCGGATTTTTCTGAGGTAGGGAGGTCTGGAACGGGGTGCACTCAGCCTCAGGATTCAAACTGAGGAGCTACTTGATAGAGAAGTAGCGGCTCCGGTCATGGAAACCATCATTAAAGGTCGTGGGTGTTGGCATGCTGACCACATGCCCCCCAATCCTGTCATCTGCCTATGGTAGACGACGCAGCGGTCAGGTGGTAGGCCTAGTCCCTTCAGGGATGTAGCGCCAAGGATAGTATATACCTAGATATATATGCACAAAACAGAATTTAGACAGAACCTAGTAATGAGTACTGCTTACCTTTTTTGAACTTCCCTCTCTTCACTCAGTTCTCTATTGGGTCCCAACCTCCCTCTAAACATTTTGTGAAATCCTTTGTGTCGAACCTCTTCATCACCTGAGTCTCCTGGTCTTGCTCCATCATCTGCATCCCACTGTCGTGGCCCAGTCCTGCCAGCCATGTTGCGGTTTTCATGATTAGGAGACATGTTCTTGGTCATCATGTTACCATCCATATCTTTAATGAAACAATCAGTTATAAGTTATAACTCTTTCAGAAGTGAGCTTTACATTTTATTGTAAATTGTAACACATTATAAATATTAGGTTGCTTAAGATATCTACCATATTTCAAAAATGGTATAAGGAAAATGATCTGCTTAAAGAAAAAGGAATTGTCAATCCATGGCTATGCCAAACAAAAAAGTGTCTAATGGTAGATGGGAATTGCTGGATTGGTGAAGGAGATAGATCTAGAGATGGTATACATCTAAATCGCAAGGGAGCACATCAGCTTGGAAATCTTCTCTGTAATGCAGTCTATAGCTATCTCCCGGAAAACATCTAAACTGTGTGGAGGTGGATTGTGACAAAAACAAGACGTGCTTATCAACTAATGAAAAGAACAGTTTGTTAAATTCAAACATAACAGACCACTCGAACATAACCTTAAATGAAGCACAAATACAGGTAAAACAGCATGATAAGCAAAGTAGACCTAGACAAAAGTGTTGCATTTCCGACTCTATTCATAAGAAAATTGGTAATGTAGGTAATGTTAATGAACATCTATTTGAAGATATCAGGCAATATGCTGAAGTGTATGAAAAAAACAGGTGTAAACTTAAAATCATGTATTTAAATGCTAGAAGCATCAGAAACAAGCTAGAGGAATTGCAATTCCTTTTGTCATCTATAGGTTATGTTGATCTAATCATTATAACAGAAAGCTGGTTAAAAAGGGGTGAAACAACATATTACAAAAAAAATAATATTGAGATAGATAAATACACTGCTTCCCTTATTTTAATTACTAACCTGAACCCAGGTTTCGGTGAGCCTTCCCACCATGTTCACCAGTTATACTCCATCTGACTGTTGGTCTTCATCAGCATCCTCTCGTGGGCTTTTGATGAACTTCTTGACGAGGTCATTTTCCGAGGGAATCTCGAAATTCATTAGATTGTTCTTATTTTTGTGGATGTAGATTTTCTCCCAAACCGTAAGTTGTCTATGTCCCTGAATACATTTTTTCAATTCTGGTTCCAATCCTATTTGGTGACCAGTTTCCAAAACATGTGCTGCTACTGCCGATTTATCCCCTTGAGCATATTTAATGTGTCTAAGATGTTCCTTTGTTCTAGTTCCCAGATTTCTTTTTGTTTTGCCTATGTATTTCAAGTTGCAGTTGTTGCAATTGAACTGGTAAATTCCACATTTTTGTTCCTGTGGGATTTTGTCCAGGTGCGTGGATTGTATCAAATTCTTAATACTGAATCTATTTACTGGTGCCAAGGTGATGTTGTATTCCCCAAATATTTTCTTTAGTTTCCTGTCTGCAATTGGATGATATGTTATTTTTCTGTAGGTTGAAAATAACATATCATCCAATTGCAGACAGGAAACTAAAGAAAATATTTGGGGAATACAACATCACCTTGGCACCAGTAAATAGATTCAGTATTAAGAATTTGATACAATCCACGCACCTGGACAAAATCCCACAGGAACAAAAATGTGGAATTTACCAGTTCAATTGCAACAACTGCAACTTGAAATACATAGGCAAAACAAAAAGAAATCTGGGAACTAGAACAAAGGAACATCTTAGACACATTAAATATGCTCAAGGGGATAAATCGGCAGTAGCAGCACATGTTTTGGAAACTGGTCACCAAATAGGATTGGAACCAGAATTGAAAAAATGTATTCAGGGACATAGACAACCTACGGTTTGGGAGAAAATCTACATCCACAAAAATAAGAACAATCTAATGAATTTCGAGATTCCCTCGGAAAATGACCTCGTCAAGAAGTTCATCAAAAGCCCACGAGAGGATGCTGATGAAGACCAACAGTCAGATGGAGTATAACTGGTGAACATGGTGGGAAGGCTCACCGAAACCTGGGTTCAGGTTAGTAATTAAAATAAGGGAAGCAGTGTATTTATCTATCTCAATATTATTTTTTCGTAATATTAACTTCCCTGTATAAACTTTCTAAAATTCTATATAACATATTACAACTTGGATGGATTCACAGCAACACATGTTACGCGTACACAAGAAGGGGGAGGTGTCTCAATTTATATTAATACACTCTGGTCACTCGAAAGAGAAACAGAAATAAACAAATACCACAGCATTTTATCTCTCACTATCAGAAAACTTAACACAAAATATAATATAATAGCAGTTTACAACCCTAACCTCTCAAATTCTCAAAACTTCCTGCAAGATTTTGAAACGGTACTGATTAATAAAACTGCATCTCTAACTTTCATATTAGGGGACTTTAATCTCAATGCAAACAATAAAGAAAACAACATGGTACAAACGTACACAAGACTCCTCAAAAGCTTTAATTTAATTCTTTGCAATAAATTTCCAACAAGAATTACTAATGTAACAGCTACCCTCATAGACCATATACTAATTGAACCTACAGACATGACTATCACTATAAATAATGTGTACTCTGACATAAGTGATCACAATTTATTAATTCTACATGTAAATTCGTGTAATGATGAAACAACAAAAATGGCAAATAATCCTAAACGCACATTCACTAAAATTGATTATGAATCACTTAATAACTACTTCGTGACATTTCCATTTGTTTTTAATGGAAATACACATGATGTAAATGAATTAGCTGATAAACTTACAGATTATATAACCGAAGGAAAACTTAGATGCTCAAAAACTAAAGAAAAAAGATACTATCATAAGAGATTGCAGAAACCTTGGGTAAACGATGACTTATTGTCCTTAATAAAAAGGAAAGATGCACTATATGCCAAAACCAAAAAAATTAATGCAAGCGAAAACATCATACTTGACTACAAAAATGTAGCAAGATTAGTAACAATAAAGAAGAGAGAACTGAAGCATAATTACTATAAAAAATTAATAAGTGAAACTAAAAATCAAAAAAGCATATGGAAAATTACAAATGAACTTTTACAAAAGAGAAAAACTAAAAGTACAACAAATATCTCTATTAAAGTAGATAACATTGAATACACAAATACCCAGCAAATATGTAACATTCTTAATAAATACTACATTAATGTAGCCAAAAAATTAAGCCCTAGGCCAGAAGTAGTCTGTCATCAGCTCAGTCATATTAATAGAAATCCCTACTCAATGTTTTTAAGGCCTACAGATACAAATGAAGTTAGTAAAATAGTCTCAACACTAAAGAATAGAGATTCAAAAACAGATGACAATATTAGCAGTAGTATTTTGAAAAATTGTAGTCAGAATCTTATGCCTCATATAGTTAAAATTGTAAATGACTCATTCAATGAAGGTATTATGCCAGATCTATGTAAGACTGCTAGAATCTTGCCCATATACAAGGGAGGTGATAAAACAGAACCTAGTAACTATAGACCCATCAGCATATTACCAACGCTGTCAAAAATTATTGAAAAGGTGATGAAGGACAGATTAGTCTCTTTTATAAGCAATCCCACAAATAGAATTCTGAGTAAACACCAATATGGCTTCTTAAAAAAATCCAGCACGCTAAATGCAACTGTAGATGCCATAATTCCATTACAAAAAGCACTTGATATGAATCAAATTGCAGCGTGTCTTTTTATTGACCTAAAAAAGGCATTTGATTTAGTAAATCATGACAGACTGTTGTATAAAATGGAGCAAATAGGGATAAGAGGAATGCCATTGACATGGTTTAAAAATTATCTTGGTAATAGAAACCAATATGTATCTATAGATGACAAGAGATCAAGCAATCTTGATATCTCTTGTGGTGTACCCCAAGGCTCAGTCCTTGGACCTATACTCTTCCTAATATTCATAAATGATGTTGCAGACCTAACGCTTAAAGGTAAACTCATTATGTTTGCTGACGATATGTCTATATTTTATCAGGGTAATAATGAAAATGAGATAATTAAGCAAATCCAAACCGACCTCAATGTACTATCAAAATGGGTTAATACTAACCTGTTAGTCTTAAATCCCTCTAAAACTAAGTACATGTTTTTTAGGAAGAGGGGATATCAAATAAAAGAACATGATGTAATAAGAATTGAAGATACGATTGTTGAAGAAGTTCACAGCACCACTTTCCTTGGACTAAAATTAGATCAAACACTCAGCTGGAATGATCACATTGAACATATTAGTAATAAAGTCTCAATCGTCACTGGCATCCTGTTTAGACTAAGAAATATGGGACTATCGAGGTCAATACTAAAGGGTATCTATTATGCTTTAATACATTGCCATTTCAACTATATGGATATTCTTTGGAAATCTGGCACAAAAAATCACATTCATCAACTTGAAATTCTACAAAACAGGGCTTTAAAGATCATTTACAATTTAGAGTACACAACCCCAACAAAATATATCTACTCTCATACTGGTATCATCCCACTAAATGTAAGTATAAAGAAATCCACAGCAATATTTGCTTATAAATTATTACATAACCTGTTCCACTCAAACATCACCCTTAGAAAATTTGATGATATACATAACTATGCCACTAGAGGTCAATTCAATATTACTACCTCTGCTAGTGAAACTACAAAGTATGGTGTGAATAGCCTAATGTCAAGAATGACGAAAGTTTATAATGCACTCCCTGATAATATAAAAAATTCAAATTCCATTAAGATATTCAAAACCAATGTCCAAAAATTCTTTTTAGATGAATACTTTAAGGTATAACTCAGAGCTATTACAGATAAGTTATTTATTCTTGTAATGCACACTGTTAAGGTAAATTATACTGCAAACCAGCTTATCATAATGTTTTACCAACTAATGTATTATGTTCTAACAACCAATGTTTTGAATTTTTACTTATTTTATGTATTTTTACTTATTTTATGTATTTTTTTTACTTATTTTATGTATTATCATACTTATCCTTTGTATTATATGTATGTATATTGTAACAGTCCCTAAGCGCGAGCCTTATGGCTCATTGGGCCAATTTATGATGAATAAATTGATTGATTGATTGATTGAATCCCTGGTATACACAACTTAAGACAACATTTTTCTTATATAGGACTATCCGGTGCCTGCAGCTTTGCCCGTGATTATTTACTCAACTACTAGATGTTTTGTTTAAATCATTTATTTAACAGAAAATTAATTAAAACATTATATTTGTTAACACTAACATCGTTTTTACACAAATTTCAGAAATTACATAATTTTATTCTTAATTATATTGTTTAGTTTTAAAAATATAAATAATTAGTTAAACGAACAAAACCAATCTTATGGTGTCATATGGACATGCAAATTCGAAACGAAATGGTTCAAATGAACCACAGATTCATTAACCTTACCCAAATCATGCAAAAACAATTTTATTATAATGATTGATAATAATAAAACTAAAAGCCCGGCTTTGAGGTGCATTTCACGAACAAAGTGTACCACCCGGGGGAAAAAAGTACCTCAGATTCAAGCTCCCTCCAAAAAACCCTGCATAGTGAGTTTCGTCCAAATCATTCAATGTTCTCCCATTTAGGCATGCATTCATGAATACCTTCTGTCCGTCCATGCTAAAAAAAATCAGATCTCTGCGAATCATAAACAAATTAATCAAGATATAATCGGCCACCTTGAATTAATTTCTCAATTGAATACTGTCTTCCTTACAGGAACATTTTCCACAACAATCGAATTGCTCATGTGATTCTTATGGAAAATATTTCATCTCCTCAAAAACATCTGATTTTTGGCATTAAAAATCAAATTTTGCAAAATCCTTTCTTAGTGTGCACTTATATTATGAAACGAAGGTACTGTCAAAATTCCAAGTCTCTATCTATTATAGTTTAGGCTCTACGATGATTCTTTGTCAGTCAGTCAGTCAGGACAAAGTCGCTTATATACTAGATAGACAAGAGATTACTATATTTTCTGGAGATATGTTTCCAATTCTAAACTGACGTAGAGAAATATCTGGTATAGCTTGCAATTTAAGATATATTTTTTTAAACAAAATCCACCAAGTTAATCTTCTAAAAACTTACAGATAAAATAAAAAATTTCACAATCAGTTTATCTTTCAGCATTATTTTAGTACTTTCCAGCAGAGGAAGTCAGGGGAATATAGACAGTAAAATTGAAGTTATACACATGATGTTATATATTGTAGTACAATGAAGAAATGATAAGGGTAAAAAGTGATGGAATGTACAAAATAGTTTGAACTCATGTAAACATTAAATCATAACTTCCCTGGATTGATAAAATTGGAAACATATTTCCACAAATTACAGTTGATGATATGTATAAAGTGAAATTTCCTTCTCTTTAAGACTAAAAAATTTATATGAAAGGAAGATTTGAAAGTTAAATCAATTAATCAATCAATCAACAAATGAAGAGCACTGAAATGAAATAAGGACCGCCGGCATGGTCTTGTGGTTAGCGTCGCTGACTACAGATCCATCGGCCCGGGTTCGATCCCCAGTACCTCGGATTTTTCTGAGGTAGGGAGGTCTGGTAGGGGTGCACTCAGCCTCATGATTCAAATTGAGGAGCTACTTGATAGAGAAGTAGCGGCTCCGGTCAAGAAAACCACCATTAACAGCCGTGGGTGTCGGCATGCTGACCACATGCCCCCAATCCTGCCATCTGCCTGTGGTAGATGACGCAGGGGTCGGGTGGTAGGCCAAATCCCTCCAGGGATATAGCGCCACAGAGTTCAGTTCAGAAATTAAATAAGGGGATGCAATATGTCATGGAGCAGAATTCTACTGCAGAAAATCTTTAAAAACACAGATGTAAAAATTAGAGAGCCTAATCAACAGAAGTAATCAGGGTGGGGAAAAAATGATACATATCGAGTCACCTGTCGTCAACTCATACTAAAGAGGCAGGGATCCATTCACATTATGAAAAGTCCATCATACTGAAGGAAAATGAAGTTATGCCTTGGTAACGAAAAATTACATTTTAACTACTATACTTCAATAACTGTGAACCATAATTTATTACATACATTTTTAAAAATGTATAAAACACAAATACAACTAGCTTATATTTTATAGAAAAGGTTGACATTTTTAGAGTGTTGTATGTGCAGAATAATAAAAATGACATTATTCACTGTTTTTCCAAGTCTGAGTCACATAGTGTTTCTGTAACATTTTAGGCTGCCAGAATGTGGCTGATGACATACTAAATCCAATTTATTACCAAGGAATTCTGGTCAAAATATCCAAAGTTTGAGATACAGGAATCTGAGTTAGGGAGAGCTGACAGTACAACATACGGTAATTCCATGTGAATGTTAACTTGAGTTTTATAATAACACGGTTCATTAGCTTACGTAAGACTCTCACACTTATACACATCATACCTTCAGTATCTGATGTTCCCATAGGTCCAGGTCTTCTCATGGAGGATTTCTCTTCATCTCGCCTTAGCTCTGGATTCCCAGCAAGCAATTGAGGTGGTATAGGAATCTCAATTTCAAGCAGAGAAGGAATCTTCTTTACTCCTGGCCAAGACCCTCCTTGGTTCCCACAATTCTTATTATATATTATTGAGGCCGCTCTCTCGCGGGGGAAGTCTCCAAGAATCTCTTTTGGTGCAGTCTCTATATGCTGTTAAAAAAAATGATCAAGAAACTAAATAAAGAACTAGAATAAAAAGGATTAGCACTAAAGAAAGAATATGTTTTTATAGTTGCACTTTTGTCCCAATGCAAAGATAAGATGACATAGTATAATTTTAAAGGGCTCACTTCTTAGGTCCTGCAATGAATTGGGACCATGAACTGAGTCCTTACCAGTATGTAATCTTTTAGGGATTTGTGGCTGAGATATGTGAATAATAAATAATTCTGTATACATAGATGAAAGAGGATTTTCTGTCTTAGTTCCACTCCAGAAAATCCATTAACGGTTGTGGGGGTAAGCATGCTGACCATAAATATGACCCTCAGTGCTAATATTTTCCACTGAAATCGAAAGATAACTTAATAGTCAGATGGTAGGTCCTGTCCCTTTATGGATGCATCATGTTATTTATAATTTTAGATGTCTAATCCCAGACATCAAACAAACTTTAAGGTCTTTGCTTTCTCCTTTCTAAGATGCCATATCCTTTAGAGACATAGGAAAGCAAACTATGGACAGCCAATGGGACACTATACAGTAAGTAGTACATTCATGTGAACTTACACTTCTTTCCATGATGTGAATGACTGACAGAATGAGATGACAATAAATGAAGTTTAGTACGAATGGTTGAGGGAAAGACCAGAAGAGAAAATTGGGTTGGAGCAGGACTAGAATGCATGCCCCACTGTACCCTAGGATTACAACCAAACCATTGTATGTGATAAAAGAAAAAATACTTGACATTAAAACGGAAAACATAGTTTAGCTGAGAACCCTGAGCATGTTAACAAAGAAGGATAAAACATACTCAAGTGAGTGGGAGAGAGGAGGAAAGGGGAGGAGATCAAGAAAGAGAAAAAGAAGACAAGAATGATAATGATGATAATGACAACAATAACAGTAACAACAATAGTAATATCAACAATAACAATAATAAAACCCAATATGGTGCTGTGAATCAAACTCCAGCTAGTTCAGTTAGTAGAGCATCAAAGCAGCGGAAGATCACAGGTTCAAATTCTGGTGTAAGAAGAACTTTTCTCCTAATATTTTTTCATGTATTGTTCAACAGAAACCATATGCTGTGGGTTCATGAATATATATCTACATTCTAACATAAAATTCTTTGTTTAAATGAGTAAATTAAACTTTAAATATGACCAAGAACAAAATAATTCTCTCTTTAAAAATTATTCTGAAACTTTTCTTTAATTATTGATAGCCATGAATGAATACATATTAGAATCCCATGCCTAAATCAATCCCATAATTCACACTAATGATATTTTTTTTGGCTTTTACTTAAAAATATCAGCAAGTGAATTGCTTAATTCATAGAAGAGTGTTGCCATTCATTCTGATGTCATTCAGTTTGATAACAATCCTCCGTAAATGGAATGGATGTAGTGTTGTTTTCTTCAGGCCTAAATATTTTTCCATCTTTTCCAACAATTTTTGAAAACTAGTTTTGAAATAAATAGTTACATTTATTTTCATTTAGAGGGATGTTAACAATTCTATGTATGAGGCTAAACACAGACAATCTGTAATTTTGATTAGTCGGAATTTGGCAACATTTTTTAAGAAGCCTCTTCAAAATAGGGTATATATGGTATCATTCATTACAATGGTCAATTTTTTAAACACTTGTAGCTCTACTTATGTCACAATTTTTGGACTAGTTTCGGGGAAGACTCTCATCCCCATCATCGGCTACCATCTGCCGATGATGGGGATGAGAATCTTCCCTGAAACTAGTCCAAAAATTGTGACGTAAGTAGAGCTACAAGTGTTTAAAAAATTGACCATTGTAATTAATGAATCAATAGCTTTACTGTTTATACCACTTCTCCCGTTTTAAATATTTATTATTAGGGACCGGATTTTTAGGTTTTTAAAAACACTGTTTTAGGTTTTCCATTAGGTGAAATAGTTTTTTTAGGTTTTTGTCCAAAATATCGTTTTCGAGTAGAATAATTGGATTAATGAATTTGAATGTGCTACATAGGATTCAATACATAATACTTGTAAAGTTTAACTTAACAAAATTGACTTAAATTTGTGTAAACTTGCTTTAGGACAATATTATACAATTGAAAAAAAGAAAGCATAAACAATCAAAAGAAGCAGTGAAAATAAGATTGTCTCACATTTCCTGGTTACAGTATATCACTAAATATCTTTCAAGATTATCAACTGTGAAGTTCTTCCTGTTATCTCTTAGAATACATTTGAAGGCAGAAAATGTACTTTCAACCTCACATGACGTCATCAATGGTTGTTCGTACGAATATTTTAAAAGGAATACGCCGGTACTCTTACACTTCCTCTCTTGATACTGTCATCCTAGACGACATTGGATTGAACGAAACGCTGGTGCTATTAATTTCAACTCGACAAAAATTGTCTCTCCGCAAAATATCGATTTATCAACTGACAAACAAAAAAAGACAAATAAGTAGCCTAAATTAGATATTTTAGGTTTTATATCCCGTTTAGGTACATTTAGGTTATTATACCCCATTTAGGTATTTTTAGGTGCCACAGAATTAATGTGGGTGAATTCTATGGACATGATTCGAAAAAGTGTATAATCGTTTTTTGTTTTGGAAGTAAGGAAAAAAATAGGTAAAAACCTAAGAATCCGGTCCCTATTTATTATATATGGTATATTGATAATATTGGTACCTTGAGCAAAATTTCTTTCAGAGGCTCTGTGAGGGGTCCATGGCTAAATTTACAGCGACCTCCTGCTCCACACTTGAGTCCACTGTGGAAGAACTTGCAAGGGAAGTCAGAGTGCATGTATAAGCACTTATCCTTCTTAGCACAGCAGCCCATCAGATAAAACTTACACAGCTCCATCTTGCGTGGAGGAAGTGCATTATGGGAAAATGGACACTCATTTTCCTGCAACAGAAATAATTTAGTAGTATAGCAGTATGATTATCATAGACAATACCATGAAAGTGCTTCTTCTTGCTAATGACTTTTACACCAATGCAAAAGAACTTGGCTGCAGGGGAGAAAAACAGGAACCATGATTATTTCACAAATAAAATAAAAGTAAATAAAGACCTTGATTCTGTTTGGTAGATCTAAGTACCATATATTTCCAAATTAAAGGCGCAAGCAAATGTAAGGCACACCCCAAAATATTTTCCTTCATCAAGTGAATACAGTTCAAACACGAATGTAAGGAACACCCCAAAATATTTTACTTTGTCAAGTTTCACATTCTGTCTTCTGTGTGCTCAGCTATCATTGCACTGTTGGAAGGTGCCCGAGACAGTTATTTACTGGTAATACCTGTAGAAGTGAGGATTTTTAGTGAAGAATGTAGATCAGGTTGTCATGGAGAGAACCAAGAGAATGTCATTTGATGAGTGTTTTAAAAGAAAGGCTATCCTGCATGCTGAAACCCATGGAAATAGGCGTACTAGTCAAATATTCAGTGTTGTGGAAACGAACATCTGTCGCTGTAGCCTTTTATGCAAATTTAAGGCATATGTGAATGTACGGCACACCGTGATTTTTAGCAGCCAAAAATTTGACAAAAGGAGCAAGTTACATTCAGAAATATACGGTATATGAAATTATAGCCTATATAACAATAAAAACTGACCAAGAAAGTGAAAAAAAGTATAAAATGAAATATCCCATTCTATTTTTAAATATATGTGCATTTCTCTGTTCAAATCAGACATTATGTTGTGAAATATGTTTAAAACAGCATTACTGGGTTAGAATGTATATTTGTCTCGCTTTTCCCCAAGACATGTCCCACTGTCCCAGAAGTTTTATTGGGTACACTCAAATGTCCCGCTTTTTTGTGATCCTGTTTGGCCAGTGTATTTTACGCTACGTTAATGAAAGTTGCAATGTAATGAAAGCCTTGCTTAAATCAAGGCACACTTTAATGGGGTATCATGTGCTAACTTGGTTACAAACTATCAGAAGAAAATGCACTTCTTGATAAAATACATAAGTTAAAAATACAGTGAAAATGAGGCATCTATTTCTGTGGAATAAAATATCTATACCAGTCTACAGAAGAAATTTAATAAGTGATTTGGCATAATTTGTATGCACGAAACAAACATAAATTTTAAATGTTCATTAAATTTTGTGGATGGAATTCTTGCCCCATTTTTCTTTAATTACCAAGGATTTTTCCCATTTTTAAAAAAAATAGTCCCGTTTTATATAAACATTATATGGACACCCTATATTAGAAAAATGACTGACCATTTTGTGTCATAAAAGAATGTATCTAATTCTAACAGCTACTGTGATATAACCTCGCAACATTTATATATTACTGTACTGCAAACGCATTTCTTTTTCTGAGAGCGGGAAGTCATTAAATACCAAAATCCTATCTAGGAAAAGAAAGAAAGAAAAAATAAATAAAAAACGAACTGTAAACAAATTATTTTTTACAAATTCTTCTCCCTATTATAAAGAAAATTGGACAATGAGTAAAAAAAAAAAACTGGGAATAAAACTCTGGGAAATATTAAAGTTAAGTATCAACATGCCCATACAATTTATTGTAAAACTGAAGTACCAGTAATTTCCTATAGTTTGCAGCAACAATAGAACAGATGGCCTCAGTTTCCTGCAAAAAAATGTTATAACAAAAGGCTTGCTATCAGCAGTCATGATAACGGATTGTGGATTATGATAAACATTGTGAACATGCAAAAAAATCACTGGATTTTAAAAGGCCACGGTTTTAAAATACAGTACAGCACCAAATAACCCAAACAGGGGACACAGAGTATTTGGATAACTGATGTAAAGCAATCTACTCTTATACAATTCAACGACCCTAAAAAGCGTGCTTGCTCGCCCGCTTCGTGAGACATCGGGTATACTCGGCGATGTTCGTCTCTCGCAGTCTAAACTTTCATGACGACTACAAAATTAGGAAGGAAAACCGTTTCTTTATTATATAAGGCCTAAGTGAAATGAACACAATGAACAAATATTCTAATTTTATTTTTACTTACAATTTTCATAGCTCTGAACCACAAACATTTTTAATAATCTACCAGTATAATTTTCTTAAAAATCCTGGAGTCAATGAATAAAAGCGGGCGAAGCCGGGGGCAACAACTGTAAAATATTGATGGTTTTATCTCTTGAAATATCGCTGATAATAATAATCCAAACAAACCATTCCTTCCCTTGAAACATATAATTTTTTAAAATTACACTGAATTGATAAAATAAAATTCACATCATATTCATGTCAATAAACAGCTGAGAAACAATACGTATTATGTGTTCACAGGTTCTTTGGAACTGCTAAATCGATTCTGATATAGTTTTCCCAGGGAGCACTTGCATGTTGTGGAATGTACAGTCGGTCAAATAAAAAACGTCGGGCGGTATTTGATTAAGTATCACGAACGAGCATATGCGCATGTACAGGAAGACTTAAGGTTAGGTTCACACACGCCTCTTGTCTATCCATGTATTTTCTTGATTATTTAGTCAGTTTTGTTCCAAAACAAACATGTATTGAAGGCTGTGGCTATATGCCTCAAATCCGCCATATTCTTGGTTGCAAATTTTTATAATATTAATAATTAATAGATTCGCGAGGAATATGTTTATTCAAGGAGCATTTTTTAAAGATTTTATTTTATAATACCGGTACTTCTAGTGCAAAATCAATAACTTACGCTCAACTTCTGCAACCAATCCTAGCATCGAAATACGCGTCCGGCCAGATCAACGTTTGCTATGAAAACTTCCGGTCGCATTATAGTCAAGTTCCCTCCTCTGAGCTGCTCTTTCATAAATATGGAACCTTCTCGCTGCTTCAGAGACCGAAAAATGCAGGTCAATTACAGCCCTAACTACACTTTCTCTCACGTTAGCATTTGTATGTGGCGATGACACAAAGCAAAATGAATTATGACAATGCATTAAGTTGAATATCGTGTGTTGCGCTTTCCGCGATTTTCATGTTTTCCCTCCTCGTTCATATTTTCCCTCCTGCCGCATGGCCTCATATGTTCCGAAAATCACCTGTATTTTGTGTTTTTTATAGGAAACTTGTGAACTAATGCGTCAAAACTTTAATTTTAACAGCATACGAGTCCCGACGTTTTTTATTTGACCGACTGTACTCTAAAGCAGGAATTTTAGCTGTTTCATTAATTATTAATGGCTTAGTTTATGAATGATTCGCGTGCAAGTGTTAATAAATATAATGCTTTAATAATTATTATACTCTTAATTTTTAATTTTTAAAAGAATTATCGTGGCGAAGCCACGGGCACCTCCTAGTATGAAACAAAGAAACACAAAACTATATACATTTTGTATCACACGTCTTACAAATAACAAAGAGAAATGACAAGTCTAGTTTGGCAAGAACAAAATTACTACTAAAGTAGACCTATAGTTTAGGAAAAGAAGTCCATTTTGTTTGCTCTTGCAGGATTTTTTTTTTTTAACTTTACTTTACTTTAGTTTTGCAGGGAGGAGGAAACCACTGAATCGACCGGCGCAGCACTATAGTGCTAGCTAAACTGCTACATGGCATGCATGTGCAAATTTGAATTTGTCAACTGGAACACTTTCAGTTAGCCTGTGTTTTAGTTCATCTGTATCTGGATAATCAATACTCTACTATACTATTTCACAACAAATTGGATACCACATTAAATGAAAATTTCATACAGATTACCTTTTGGCATTTTCCCTGCATGAAGAAACTACAAATGCTGTCAGGACCTCCTTGAGGACCTTGCATAGGCTTTCCTCTTTGTGGCCTTTTATTGCCCATCCTCTTCTCTATGCCTCCCATAGTTTTCTTCAATCCACCTCGCACATTCTTTTTCATAAGTCCTCTTCCACCTCGGCCTGTAGAAAGTCTTTTAGCTCCTCGACCACCTCTCCTGGGTCGTATGTACTCTTCCTCCACTTGTTCGAAGTCAGACTCATAGGTATCATCAAATGGTCCACCTGAAGACACAAAATCAAATTGAATTAAAAAAGTTATTCCTCAGGTTTGTGAGCGACCCATGGTGATCCCGTAAGGGGAACCCTTTTAAAAATATAATTCATCAGTACAATTAATAGTTCCAGCACCTTCTAACTTCCAGAGTATGAAAAATAATGCTTCAATTTTTTTCTGAATAAAATGTTCATATACAATACATCAACCCATATTCAAAGGTATACGGTTTTTTTTAATTAATTTAAAAAAAAATACAAACAAACAAACAAATTTTATTCGAGAAACATGTGTGTCAATGTTAGTACGTTTACTGTTAATTTCTTAGAATTAACTGATGTCAGTAGCCTGATAACCTGTGCTTACACAAACTAAAAACCCTTCAGAGAAAACAAGTACCTTCTGGAAATGACTCGTTGTGGAACCCATGGGAAGGTGAGCTGTAACCACCATGCATTGTAGGTGAAGCACCTCGTACAAACAGCATCTCATCATCATCTTCATCCTCATCCTCATCCTGACCACTGGAAGCAACTTGACCAACTTCTGTTCCTTCTGATGGGTGACTAAGTCTTGACTTCTGTAACACAGAACGACGTGCATGCTAAACATAGCAAGCAAACCACACATATTAAAAACACCTGTGTTTCAACTACAGAGTTTTAATTCAAACATACAACAAATTAGAACATTTTAAAATTTATACAAATGAAACGGCAGGGTATGGAATGTATGTATAATGCAGATTATGACTAGTAGATGTAGGATAGTAAAGGAAACATACACGACTGCACTGCGCCAATCTAATGTATTGTGGAAGTTAAAAGCATGAAACCACACACACCCACTCCATGATCCCTTAAAGTTCTTTAGTATGTAAAGTAATAAAGTACTTTAGTATGTAGAATAATGGTCATACAGCAAACTCCTGGTTATACATGGATGGATTACCAGGTTTGCGGATTATCCATGCAAGGTTCTTCCTCCTCTTTTTGGAAATGTGGGGTATGGAAAATTATGTGAATGATTGCTCGAAGAAACAAAAATCTGGGCTAGCATGGTGGAGATTAGGGATATGGAAGCTTAGAGGGGCAAGAAGAAATTTCGAGAAAGGTCGTTGCCCATTATGTCTTAGTAATGAAGATGCAGAGCATATAATTTTAAGTTGTCCCGAAACTGAAACACTAAGACATAAGTTTTTAAATAAAAAAATGTTAAAGTTAAATAAAGAAGTGGCATACAAGAAATTATCTGTAACAAAAAACACTAAAGGAACTGGGGAAACTTTTTTATACATAGTCAAAATAAAATGGGAAAAACAAATTAGCTGCTTAAGGGAAATTGGCTAGAAATGGTAAGTGGATATACTTACAAAAGGTAAACATTTATTAGTAGTAGTACTGATTTTAGATATATGAGTTTTTATGTATGCAGACGCCCTCTGGTGAAAAAACTTTCTGTAACACCAGGGGTGATCATTTGTACAACTCCAGATACAAGAATAAATCATTCATTCATTCATCCTCCTCTTTTTTTAAAATGATTAATTGTATGGTGACACGAGCCAGCATGATAGATACTTTTCATACCTTGCCCTTTCATTTGTATAATTCAAAACTAAGAAAAAGAACAATATTTCAATTCAGCTGTATCTCCCACTTATCTACTTTAACTCTTATAATTTAGTCATTACCTTGAACTCAGCTTGATCATCACCATCTTGAAACTGCCTCTTTCTTCTTTTCCTGTGTTGAATATTAATGTCGCTACAATCATCACCACCCTTGTTACCTAGTGCTGCTTCAATTGCCTTTTCAACGGATACTGCCCAGTCATCTTCCACCGGACCACTTTTTGAACCTTCATTATGCTTTTTACTTGTTACGGCTCCTGTCCTTTTCACCTTAGGTGTCACTGATACGGATTTTGCTTTAATGTCACTGGATTTTGTTGTTGATACAATGGGAGGGGCTAACTGCACCTGGGGCTTTTCCACAGCGCTAGCTTGTACTATTTCACCGTGTCCTCCTCCTCCTCCTCCACCGCCATCCTCTGGTATCTCACCATCTTCAATCTCACCATCCTCCAAATCGCCGCTCATCATTCTGCTTATTGGGGGGAGGGGGAGGGGAAAAAAAAGACAAAACATGTTACAGCAAATAAGAGCTAAAGTTCTTCACAAAATCTTACAGTAGAGTCCTGCAAACTCGGCACTCGAAAATCCGGCAGTTTGGAATACTCAATAACCATGACAGGAGTATCAAACAATTGTTTCACAAGAAATTAGATTAACTATTTTGTTGTAATTTATTGACAGATATCATTTTTGTTTCATAGAAGAGTAACTATATCTATATTAACATGTTTTATGATTATTTTTAATGATGTTTCTTATATTTGAGACTAATAAACACATTTTTAATTTTAGCAATAACAATTTTAATTGTTAAGCCCTTATCCCCAATAACTCGGTATTTTGGAAACTTTGCACCCTTTTGGCCCGTATTAGACCAAGTTTGCAGGACTCTACTGTATCAAGTAATTTGCTGAACTGGTTACTAGTGTATTGTGTTTTGTGTCATGGGAGTGCTTTTGACCAATTCCTGCCTTCTTATCAATGAAACTCATATTAATCACAATCATAACTTTTTAAACACAGTGTGTTTAGGGATTATTAATCTGTTGTTATAGCTTTAAGGGTTTTTAACCATGTCAAATTATTACCATTTAATCTAAGCTCTAAGGCCATGATCAGAATATGGTTGATTGGAGTGAATATACCAGATAATTGATAAATGATCTACTAAATGTCTAGAAAATGCAAGTGTTCAAAACGTTTAAACTCTTTCTTTTGTGAAGTAGGTAATTAGGGTACTTTGTTACAGATTCTGTTCTATGGTTGCATTGCTGTCATTTATAACTTGATCTGGACTTACCCGTCCAACTACAGGTTCTTTGGAGTAATTTGGGAGGATAGCAGTTGGGCTGAAGAAATGGATCCAAGTTCTTTCAACAAGGGTGGGACCTAGTGTGGGACAAGGGAGTTCCTGTGAGAGCCAAACAGATCCTGCCTATCGTGACATACAGCCTGGAGTACTGCATAAGGAGAAGTGAGCAAATTACAAGTATGTGAAATTAAGTTTCTGCGGTCAGCCATGTAGAAGATTAGAAGAGATAAAATTAGGAATGAGGATGTCAGAGAAAAGATGCAGGTGGGCCTGTCAATGGCAGAGAGACTAAGGCACAACTCAAGTGGTTGGAAACGTGAAAAGGATGAGTGAGGGCAGAACACCAAAACAATGCTTGGACAGGAATGCACAAGGGAAAATATCAATTGGACGACCCAGGAAGAGGTGGCTGGATCAGATCAAAGAAGACCTGGAAACAAGAGGAGAAAATTGGAACCATACTAAGAGAAGTATATTAAGACAGAACAAAATTGAGGCAAATCATTCATAAACATCCTACCCGGCTTGCTGAAAGATAAAAAAATGAAGAAGAAGAGCTGATGGTAAAAATACCGTATTTACTCCAATCAAATGCACACCTTTTTCGTCCATTTGTAGCATTCAAAATTTGGGTACGCATTACATTCGATGGCACGTTAAATTCAAGTACAAATCCGTTCTGTAATTTGGCAGTATCTTTGATCACTTATGTAACAATGCAATGCCTTCGACTTTCATTACATTTTTATCATTGGCATATTACCGGTAGGCACAAACACAGGTTACAGTTAATGTATTATTTTATTCAAGGTTAAACCGAGCATATTTAAAGACAGCGGAGTTCAATATGGAGGTATCTATTGTCTCACATCCCCCTCCACTATCCCCTTAAACCACTATACCAATCTTTATTAATCGGCAATCACAAATCCATTGTTGTTTTAAATAAAAAATAATCTATAATACCAAAATAAATACCCTACATTGATGCACATTACATTCGCCAGCAAACACTTTTTTTTATGATTTGAAGTTTCAGAATTGAGGTGTGCACTAGATTCGATGGCGCAGTATATTCGAGTAAATATAGTAGTATGGAGCAATTTATGATGGGTTTAAGCCTAGGCATAAGATTTTCTTAAATCCTGTTGTATAATATGTCAAAGTCAGAAACTTGGAAATGATAATAAAGAAAGTCAAGTATCTTCTCAATGGAATGGACATTTTAAATAATGTGTAATAGCCTATATAGCTTTTGTTGGCATAAATTATTAGTGACATTAAAAGTTCTAGTTTTTGGCAAGCCATGTTTAAAGATAATTTTCACATCTTATGTTGCACTTCCTGGAACATAATCACTTAATGCAAACAAATATTACAACAAACCACTGGCGTCGGCATGGGGGAAGGGACCAACTGCCCTCTCTGGAATGCCTTATGGATTCATTTATTTCTTAGTAAGATAGGACAAAAAGAAAAAATATAGTGAACACAATGACTTTCTAATAAATAGAAACAGATGACTGTAAAACTAAAATGATGTTATAGTTTTAATTTGCTATATTTTTTCAGATAACAGATAACAGGAGGGAAAGTTTTACTGTTAAAATGTAAATAAATTTATTTTGTAATTCTAATGAACTAAATGCTGGTAAGGTATTCCTCAGGTTTGCGAGCGACCCCTGGTGATCCCTTAAGGGGATATTCTCAGTGGATTTGTTACCGGGGTGCGCCAGTCCCCTACCTACTTAAACCTAAGGATACACACACTCACACCCAGTCCTGAACCCGGGAAAGGAATTTTTCACAACTGAAAAATCCCCAACCCGGCGGGAATCGAACCCGGGACACCGGAGTGGAGGCAGGTGCGCTACCAACTCACCCACGGCGAGTTTTAACTTAACCAAGGATAATTTTCCATTTCATTACTAACACATTTTGGACAATTTTTTTAATAAATAAATAAATAAATAAATAAAAGGAAAAAAGGGTTTAAGGAAAAAATGGGAATTGAGGCTAACAGAATCATTTTCAAGATAACTTTGAGTAATAGCTATACCCAGCAAGTTCATCAGCATGTTTTTCCATGCTTCCTTCCATTCATATTACTGAACATTTAACACTAAAAAAGTCACCTGCTTTATAACGGAAAACTGGCTCAAGACAAAACAGGCATTCTGGGATACCTCATCTTAACTCTCCTGCTTATATCTCAACTCAACATCTTAACTCTGCTGCATATATCTCAAGAAAGCAAGCACAAAATTGAACTTTGATCTATTGACATAGACCAGTACATGACCTTTAGCACTGGGATTTACGTGTCCTGATAAATGGCATCTTGAACACACTTTTTAAAGTTTCTCAACATGGGATCCACATAAGCATGTGGAGTATGAGTATTGAGTCTTGGAAATACTGGATACCGGTAATCCAGGAAGTGCTTTTAAATCTTAAATCTTGTAAATAACTATTACTGAAGTTATCATTCCTGGGTTTGATGTGCTTACGTTGTAGTTTGTAATTGTTCTGTTTATTACCTCCTTATTCATTAAAAAAATAATCAACAATTTATAATTATTAATATTCTCGGTACTAGTATATTAGTGCCAAAAATATGAGACAAAGAATCAGTAAGTAGTTTAAATTTAGCTAATAATTTTAATTTTCGTCCACCGCTGTGGCTCAGGGGATTCATTCACTCCTCTCACGCAGCGGGCCCGGGTTCGATTCCTGGTCTGGACAAGTTACCTAGATGGGGTTTTTTCCGGTGTTTTCCCTCACCTGTGCGACAAATTTCAGGTAACTTTAGGCCCTTGTGGTCCCTGGATATAATCTGGCCGTCATTATCATCTTCATCCCAGCCTTGTCTTGTTTGGAGTGAGTGTGTGTGTGAATGGTGTGTCTCGTCCTATGTGTTTGTGTTGTCTCAGAGGTGGCCCCGTCATTGGGCTGATCACTCATCTGGGGAGGCCCTCCATGTCCTTGTCTGATCAAAAAAGTATGTATGTGATCCATAGATAATTCCTCTCCCGACAGGTCGCAGCCCTGTAAGGCCCGGGGGGCTTGGATCACTTAAATCCTAAAAGGGAGAGGTAAAACTACGACAAAGAAAGAAAGAAAGAAGGAAAGAAAGAAAGAAAGAAAGAAAGAAGGAAGGAAGGAAGGAAGGAAGGAAGGAAGGAAGGAAGGAAGGAAGGAAGGAAGGAAAGAAAGAAAGAATTTTAATTTTCTGGGAAAGTAGGCTATTTTCATAAATTCAGACATACATCCTCTGAACTAGAAATTCCAAAATGAGAACAAATGAAGACACACTTCATAGAGATGTAGCAACTCCAGTCAAAACCATATTAACCAGCATGGGATATGATCACATGCCCCCAACCTTGCCATCTACCAATAATTTCAGTAGTAAGATAGACGACAGTGGTTGTTGATAGGTCTCCATGAAATGTACAGTCATTATTTTTTTCAATCTTATTTAATTTTAAACAAACTTCATAAGTATCCTTGGTATCATTAAATCAACAAAAGAGAATATAAATTAAATCAAACTAGCGACTCAGATAAAGTACTTTTACACAGTTACTGTACAATGTTAGGTCTGTTGCAGTAACATACAGAAATTAAAACATACCGGATGCATGTGAACACTGTGAATTTGTCGATCATGGGTAGCTTATCGTTGGTCTTTGCAGTCCAGTTCATCAGAATCTGGTATTAATTTGATTTTTTAGTTTTCTTATTACACTGTGAAAATCCTTGTTATATGGCACAATTGGCGAATAGACAAAAAAAGATTCTTGTTAAAAACTCTTTAATATACAGTAGACTCTCTGTAGTCTGGCACTTTGCTAATCCGATCCTCCAGTAGTCTGGGCATTTTTTTTAAACGGGCATGGAGGGGAAATCAAGAGCAAGTTGAGAGACATGTTACTGAAGACCACTGTAAACAAAGGTCTTCAGATCGACAGTTTAATCTTGTTTCCCCCGGCATGAACCTTTACAATGCTGGTTCCATTTGAATTCTAAGGTAGTGAATTTTTATTGTTGCCTACCGAACTTAAGTGAAGATTATGTTTAAGTTTCTTTTTACTGTACTAATATAACCATATAAAACCTTAAAAGACAATTGAGTAGTGTTTTATTTTAATTATTACATCGAAATTAATTTTTTTTTTACTTTTTTATATAATATTATTTGTAATAAAACAGAAATTTTATGCATTTCAAATGGTTTTATTAACGACCTTCTAGTAACCCGGTGTTTTTGCTAATCCGGTATTACTCTAATCTGGTATCTGCCGGATTAATGAGATGTGAGAGTCTACTGTATTATATTATCTTTCAGCAAGTGAATTGACTGGGGTGGTAACTTTTGAGAAATCAGATTGCAGCTTGGGGCTGCAAGTTGAGTCCTATTGCATTTAAAACTCGTTCTGACTAAATTTTTTTAGGTTTTTCTCTTCACACAACAGATTATAGGACTTATTTATCATCTACTCCAAACATTTTTTACCTGAACATATAGTATTTAAGTCTCTACGCTGGTTGTAGAATCAGATGAAGCTCTGTCAGCAATCACCAATCTGTTAATTCAGTAGGTAGGAGCAGGACTTTAAGACTTTCATGCACTTCTAGACAAGATGGCTTGCACCCCAGTCAATTCACTCTGCCAAGCAGTTAATTGTGGTACTAATCTCATGCACTACTGGAGGAGAGATTTATCGAATATTTCCCTCAGATACTTCTTTACTCTATGCATGGCCAACAATACATCTTTCTCACTTCACATTGTTATATAGAATAAGAGGCCGTGAAAGAGTGTGTATTCAGTTGTTCATCACGCAAGACAAACTTTCTACAAACAGTGGGTGAACACTGGGTGGCATTGTAACTACCTTAAGAGATTTTTTTCGAAAAAAAGTTTCAAATAAAAGTTTTAGCTCTCAGTAAAAGGAACACATGTGCAAATTTTAAAGAAAATCATTAGAGCCGTTTTTGAGAAAATCCCGAAAAACGAAAATTTCTTCATGTAAAGTCCCCTTAAAAATAAGAGAAAATAGTCGCCAATCTTATCCTCACATCTTCAGAAGGTACCTGACCCAAATACGAAATTTTGTTTTCATACGATTTTCCGTTTTGGAGCTAGAGTGTTCACAGACAGACAGACACACAGACACAGGGGGCCTTGAAACGTGTATATATATATATATATGCTAAAAACTCAACTTCGAATTTTGGGGTCGAAAACAATACTTCTTCTACCAGAGGAAGTAAAAATTTGGATTTTAGACACTCCAAATTGTCCCGTATTTGAAGAATGACCCATACATGTTTGTGAAGTCTTAGCCTACAAGGGTGAATATCATGCTGCTCTGTATCCTGTCTACTTGTATTCAAGATGTGACCTCTCTCTTATGGGATTGGCTTGTAAGTTCCACAGAAAATAAAGTAAAATACAAAGAGCAAATGTTTTGATGGGGTATCAAACAATGACAAAAAATATTACTTAAATACAAAAATAATAAAACAAACAAAAATTGGGGTACGCCGTGACATAGTGGTTGAAGCACTGCACTATAAACTGGAAGGTCGTGAGTTTGATTCCTGATGGAGTGATGAGATTTTTTAATTGGCCTATTTCTTCTGGTGGCACTAAAGCCCCAATTCAGTCTCTAACAGAAATCAGTAATCCTGGTAGTTAAAGCGGCCAGTACATAAGGCTCCACCTTCAGAGCAATCCTGGTAGTAAAGGTGACCGGTATATAAGGCTGACAACCTTACCACCTTCACCTTCAGAAGCAATCCTGGTGGTAAAAGTGGTCTGTACATAAGGCTGACAACCTTACCACCCTCACGTGCCGAATGTCTAAAATTTGGGAGGCTCATCCTCCAGGAACCCTTAGGGGCTCAAGAGACTATAGTGGACACTTTATTTTACTTTTAAAAAAAGCTTATTAAAAAGTAGTTTTTATTCATTAATATGATATGTAGAAAATGTAATTGTATGTAAACACATGTACATCAGTGTTATTGCAAGTACAGTGGATTATAATATAAAAATGTTTGTATGTCTAAGATGAAGTCAATTCTACCAACAAGGCACCGAACTTAGATTAGTTATTACTGTACAACATACATTTTTCTTCTAACATAATGCGAATCCTATTGTTACTTTCCCATGAATTTACTTAAAATGTTATATTAAAAAGCTCTTAATTTCTCTGCACCAGAATTCTCTTTATATAGAATACATTAGTCATAAATAGGGATTGGATGTTTATGACATAAAAAGTGGAAAATATGACTGCAAATATGACCTTAAAAACGACTAAATACGACCCACAAATCCTAAATATGACCTCATAAAAGAATGTATTTTCTAAATCTTCCAATTTTAAACATTTAATGACACTAAATTATTACATCACAGGGTCATTCCATGTCAAGTGAACCAATGGAAAAACGTGACCACCTCCGATTTTAGTCATACTTGGTTGTCATGAAGTACCACCTGAGATATGTTGAAGTACAAAATATCAGATTTTTATGTGTTGTAGTTTTCCAGTTATACCCTTCTGAAATATGGAAAAAAACCAAATTTTCTGCATAAGTGCAATCACAAAATGACGCATAAATCAAGCTGGAATTGACATAGATGAGTGGGAAAAGTATCAAAATGTAGCTTATATTATGAGCTTTAATTTGATACGTCACACGACTACTTTCGAAAAAAAATATTTTCAAGGTTACCCAAAAAAAATTTGAAAACTGAATTTTTCAAAAACCTATATTTTGAAAATTTTGAAACAATTCTCATAGAAACATACATATTTCAGCATCATGTCCTACAAGTTTTGATAAGGGATCGCAATGGGATCATATTTTTTTACATTTATAACAAATACTATGCACGCTGGGTAAGAATATATGACACAGGAATATTGCACTTAATTCTAAAATCCATTCCTTTGTCCAGGGAGTTGTTTACCAACATGCATATACCAACTTGTGCAAGTGGTCAAATGGGTATGAGTAAACACAGTCTGCAAGCATGTGAGTCAGCCAGGGAATGCAAGTTGTAACCTGTTGGACCTGGCTTCAGTTGTGCCTTGACTCTCATGCAGTGTGCTTCCTTTCTTCAAAGGCTGTACAAAGACTGTATTGCTGCATGTAAAGTAGTGGGTTCAGTGATTAAAATAGGCATTGTGTATTTCCCCAGTATGGCTGAAAAAGTAAGTGAAACAGCAAAGATTTTCTGCTGCAACCCTTTCAAGAAAGACAGACATCAGGGTGTGAAAAGAAGTGTGAGGCCTGTTACTGACTGGATGTGTGACATGTTTGACACCATTGTGGTAGGTATGAAAATTTGTGACAGTTGTAGGAAAGAACTATCAAAGCAGAAACAGGTTACAGATACAACAGATGACTGTTTAGTACCAGTAGCCAATACCACTAGGCCTACTAATGTTGATGAATCATTTGTAGCTTTAGATGTTACCTTAGAGTACCTTAATAAGTCTCTAAGCTCTCTAGAGGAGTCACCTGTTGCTAAGAGGAAGTTGCAAATGAAATCATACTGTGATAAAAAATACAGTAAAATAAAAAAATGTTTGACAGAAAAGGTACTAACAGCAGCAAGTACAAATACAGAGAAAACTGTTGACCATAAATCAGAATCATGTGAAGTCATTTGTCAGCTAAAAGAAAAGTTTCAAGAAGAAAATATAAGTGTTAGTGAAAAATTGCAAATTTTAACAGTACTACCTAAAAGCTGGTCATGCAGTGAAATACAAAATGAATTTCAGGTTAGCAACAGAATGGCAAGAAAAGCTAAAGCATTGGTGAAAGCGAAGGGTATTCTGGCAACACCAAATCCTAAACCAGGAAAGGTTTTAAATGAATCTGTGATTGAGAAGGTAATAGGGTTCTACAACAGTGATGATGTCAGCCGTCTTATGCCTGGAAAAAAAGATTTTGTTTCTGTGAAAACGGGTGACAGTAGTAGAATTCATGTACAGAAGAGGCTAGTGATGGGCAACTTGAAGGAAGTGTACGAGCTGTTCAAAAACAAAAATCCTACTGATAAGATTGGATTTTCGAAATTTGCTGATTTACGACCTAAACATTGCGTCTTGGCTGGAGGAAGTGGTACCCACACAGTATGCGTTTGTACAGTGCATCAGAATGTTAAATTAATGCTACAAGTGTTGAAATCCAAACAAATTACACTGAATGATGGCACAGATATAAGTAATTATAATTCCTGTTTAGCGAAGTTAATGTGTGAAGAGCCAGGCACAGCATGCCACCTTAATGAATGTCCTTCATGTCCAGGTGTAGATAATTTGAAAGATGAGTTACAGTTGCTGCTAGATAATGAACTGGTGGACAACATTACATACAAGCAGTGGGTTTCTGTTGACAGATGTAATTTAGTAACCTTCATCAAAACTGCAGATGAGTTTATAGAAACTTTGTGTGAACAGTTGTTGATTTTGAAGAGACATTCTTTTATTGCAAGAAGACAGGCAGAATATTATAATCACTTGAAGCAGAATATTGGAGTAAATGAAGCTGTGGTATGTATGGACTTTGCAGAAAATTATTCGTTTGTACTACAGGATGAAGCCCAGTCTTTTCATTGGAACAATGATCAAGCAACTATTTTTCCTATAGCAGTCTACTACAATGATCATAATATACACTACAAAAGTATTGTATGTATCTCTGAATGTCTACAGCATGACACCACTGCTGTTCATTTATTCCAGAAAAGGCTTATCTCTCATTTGAAGTTGGAAGTAATTAGAGATTTGAAAAAAATTTACTACTTCTCAGATGGTGCAGCTGCGCAATTTAAAAACAGAAAAAACTTTTCAAACTTATGCCACCATGTTCATGATTTTGGAATTGAGGCAGAGTGGCATTTCTATGCAACAGCCCATGGGAAAGGAGTATGTGACGGTCTGGGTGGTACTGTGAAAAGACTTGCAGGAAAGGCAAGCCTACAGCGGCCATACGAGCATCAAATCATGACACCAGCACAGCTGTTTACATGGAGTGAGGAAAACATCGACTCCATGCAGTTCTTCTTCTTCAATGAAGCACAATACAACAAAGAGGAAAAAATACTTGCAGACAGATTTCTGTCTACAAAAGCAATACCAGGCACACAGAAGTTCCACAGTTTCATCCCATTGTCAGATAAAGTGTTGTTGACAAAGGTATTTTCAAGAAGTGAACAGTCATCCACTTTTTCAGTGTTAGGACCACGTGTGCAACAGAGGCTGAAGCTAGCAGAAGTAAAAGGATATGTTACATGTGAGAACAACAATCATTGGTGGCTTGGTGTAGTTGTGGACAAAAATGAGACAGCACAGATAGTGGAACTGATGTTTCTGCACCCTGCAGGTCCTTCTCCATCATTTACTTTCAAAAGTGACTGTCCAAATAAACTGACTGTGCCTCTCTCTCAGATCCTCACCCTTGTGCAACCTACATGTCCCACTGGCCGTAGTTATTACCTCTCGAAGGAAGAGATGGATGCGGCAACCATGGCTCTAGAAAATTACTGTAGACAATAAATTCACGTTTTTGTCATTGAAGAAGGGAAGGTAACATGTTTTCTGTAAGTTTTTCTTTTTGATTGTAATGAAATTTTAGAATTAAGTGCAAGATTACGGTGCCATATATTCTTACCCAGCGTGCATAGTATTTGTTATAAATGTAAAAAAAATATGATCCCATTTCGATCCCATAACAAAACTTGTAGGACATGATGCTGAAATATGTATGTTTCTGTGAGATTTTTTTCAAAATTTTCAAAATATAGGTTTTTGAAAAATTCAGTTTTCAAATTTTTTGGGGGTAACCTTGAAAATATTTTTTTTTCGAAAGTACTCGTGTGACATATCAAATTAAAGCTCATAATATAAGCTACATTTTGGTACTTTTCCCACTCATCTATGTCAATTCCAGCTTGATTTATGCGTCATTTTGTGATTGCACTTATGCAGAAAATTTGGTTTTTTTCCATATTTCAGAAGGGTATAACTGGAAAACTACAACACATAAAAATCTGATATTTTGCACTTTAACATATCTCAGGTGGTACTTCATGACAACCAAGTATGACTAAAATCGGAGATGGTCATGTTCAAAATTGACAAAAAATTGGTTCACTTGACATGGAATGACCCCACATTAATTTAATCAGATAATAAATTTTTAACAATTTTACGGGTGATTTACAGATTTACTTGTAAAGAACTTCTAAACTAAAATAAAATTAATTTACTATGTGAGTTGGCATAAACACACTTTTTGCTTCACTTACCAAATTTTGGTATGACATGTTTCAAGGAACCTCCTCCCCATTTTCAAATACTCTGTCAAAATGGGGAGAAGGCTCCTTGAAACGCGTCATACCAAAATATGGTAAGTGAAGCAAAAAGTGTGTTTATGCCAACTCATATAGTAAATTAATTTTATTATAGTTGCTTCACTGTATAAAGTTCCACAAATTCTTTATTGATATTGATGAAAGTTCTAATCTGTTAATGTTTCTAGATACCATTGCAAACGTGAACTGAGAATATTTTTAAAACATGTCTATTGGAAGTTGTTAACAACAAGGAGGAAGAGGTAACTGTGCTATTACTTGTTATTGTCCCTTCACATTTCAGTTACAGTAAAACCAAAATATTCGTGACTCTTTTTCAGAAAAAAGTTAAGTCGACAATTTAGTGCATATACTGCATAAGAGTGCTCTTTTACTGAATTTATAATTGAAATAGGACATTAAATTACAAATATGACCAAGGCCATGAAAATCACCAAAATATGACTATATATGCAGCAAGAATAGAGGTCAGAATAAATATATATGTTATAAACATCCAAACCCTAGTTTATAAATAATTCACTACGTTCCGTAATACTGAATATTACTTCTTACGATTATAAAATTTTGCTAATGTATGAGGGTTATTCTACCTAATTGTAATAACAAAAAAAAGTAACAAATTTCAACTTACACTGGAAGCTAATTTAAAAGATAAGACGACACTGAGGGTTCAGGAATCTGCCAATATTTCTATCTGAAAAACAAAAAAATCAATACTTTATTATGTTTTGAGAATCTTAGTGAAATTTTATTTTTTTAAGCAGGTCTAACTTATATCACTACAATCTACGAAAAGAAAAAAATGGGTCTCCTGAAAAAATGTATAGGCTGTGTTTGTAAGTAGTGTTCTTCTGGGCTAATATGCCAAGGTCTATGGTTTCCATAACCTGTGCTACTGCCTGCTTCTTTGGTGGGCATCATCAGAGGCTTCGCTGAAATGCAGCTTTCTCTCAGAACTCAGGCTGCAAACTGGGCTCTGATCATGTTGGGCACCAGTATATTAGACCTACTCTTCTCCTGGGGTGATTAGAGTAGGGGTTGGAGTCGGAAGTGATTGGAGTGGGGGGTGGTTGTATAGGTTGTCCATCCTATAGTGATGTTCCAACCACTCCAGGACCAGAGCATAAATACTAGTGCCCAACATGATCAGAGCCCTATCTGCGGCCACAGTTCTGCAAGAAACCTTCGTTCCAGCCAATGCTCCTAAAGATGCCCACGACAGAAGCGAGCAAAACATCTGGTTATGGAAATTATGGACCACAGCCTAAAAGCCCATAAGACCACTACTTATTTGACACTGGCCGTGTAAGCCTTTGCCAGTTTAATATGCTAAGCAGCATATAGTTAACACCAATAATCTGACCTGTAATGATACCTGGGAAAAACTTATATTCTTAGAAGAACAAAACTGTTACATGTACATAAAATTGTTTCTAGATTCAATAAAAAGAGCATTCCTAGTCCACTGTACCATATTACTGAATTACTGTATCCTAAACTTTGAAGTTGGGACTACATGAACTTGTAATTATTTCAAAGTAATTTTATGCACATATTTGTAGGCTACCATAACAATCTAAATCTATAACTTTATAACAGGTTTATGGAGTGCAAGAGCAGAGCTGCAAGAGTGAATCAAATGTTGAGTAATTTAACAGCATTATCAAAATTTAAGCGTTACAAAAACCATGAACATGGCAAAAGACTCAAATTTGTCTCTGTGGAGCATAGGCCTACTTTACAAACTTTGCAACAATGTGAAAACAACAAAGAATACTGATCAGGATCTCTTTCTGTTGCCAAAGAACCAACAATGTGGTAACATTCCTACAATATTTAGATATATATTTTGAACAATTCATGCTGTAAGCCAGCTTTAAATAATAGGCCTACTTAGAAAAAAATCTTTTTACAAACATAGGAGCTAAAAATGTGTAAGAATTACTTATAAAGATATTGGGTACCCAAGCTATCTTTCAGCTTTTTATTTCATTTTGTTGCAAAAGTATTAGAATGGGGGTATCATAACAATGACCATTGAAAAACAAAAGGGCCCCTAGCATGAAAATATTAATTAATGTCAAAATCTTGTGGTACTTATTAAAGTCACTGTAATGAATCTTTCTTCACATTCTATGGAATTTATAACGAATTCACTAACTCATAACCAAGAATGAAATATAAAAATACCAGCAATCATTTCGATTTTCTAGAATAAGCAAGCTAGTCTAATCTACACTTATGTAACACTATTAAAGGGCAAAGCACTAAAAAAAAGGGGACGGCTTACTGACTTTTATCATCGTATTATAATACATCCCTCATTGCTACAAAGCTAATACAAATCATATATCATTATTACCCTCTTACAATAAAAGGAAATTGTTTTAAGAACATTAATGGGGGCGGATGCAATAAAAAGCTTCCTTTGCCCCGGTTATCACAAATACAAGGCACATTTTTTTAACGTACACAATCCTTTAATTAGCTATATTAATAGCGCTGAGTTTAATAAAATATTTAAGCCCCACTGTATTAGATCTTTTACCATCTCCCAAAAATAAACCTTGGGTGCAAGCTTCAATCGGGAAGAGACAATGGCATCTCCGCCCGACAATCTTTTTGTGTATTTCTGTCCAATAACCTGAGTAAATGCTGATAGATTAAAACAGGGACATTTTATAGGACCAACCCTAATGGTAGATTTCCTCCCATGAGCTATGAAGTTGATACAATTGTGATGATACTGGAAGATATGTAATTATGGTCGGCCATATACAATGCAAATCAGCTGCAGGAAAGCCAAGTGTCTCGTTAATTGATTGAAAAGAACACGCATACCAACATAACACATCCACTTAAAAATTGCGTAAATTAGTTTTAAGTACCCAGCTTTAGCAAACATAAATAGAATACTTCATTCTTCTAAAAATTGTAGCGACTTGGGTGCAAAAAATGACAAAATACTTCAAAATCATCTTGCATTATCAGAAAAGTTTTGTGACATATCTCAACGTTAGTTGGTAACTGACCCCCCACAGTGACAACATTAGTCAACTTACTGAAAATATAATTAATTTTAATTAAATAGACGGAAGAAAAGTAGAATCCTCTTATTAGAATTTCAATTTTGAAGTATAAATTGATATCTAAATGTGAACAAACATTTTACTGAATGGTATTTCACTTTACTTTCCAAAAAGTTCGTCACAATTTGCATTCCATTCCAAGGGCGTCAACGTATCCTGTTACAAATAAAAATCCTGTCTCATTCTGACGTATCTAATCGTTATAATTAGAATAACTGTACTTGAATGTACTCCTAGTCAATGATAAATTACAGTTAATGACCTTTGCAACTCCACCCAAATGCTTATGTTATCTGTGTGGTCGAAGAAAATAAAGGCAATTAAAATAAAGGACACTTCGAAAAATACAATAACAACAACAACAACAATAATAATAATAATAATAATAATAATAATAATAATAATAATAATAATAATAATAATAATAATAAATAAAAATGCCTAAATGAAAATCTATAGAGAAAATTTTATCCTGAGTGGAAAAGCCTGTCGTTAATAATTTGTTAAGTTACTATTATAACCAAAAAACTTAAACACAAAACAATATTAATTAAATTCACAATGGATTACTATTAATCATACATTGCATTAGTATCGTATAAGCTAAGTAAATGATACGTAGGTCAGAAATGATTATAATACCAGTACAATGCAATACAAACAATTTTACAAACACTGTCATTCACGGAACTGCATATATATATTCATCTAAGGAGTAGAAATAGCAATGAATTATTTGGGTTTTAAATGATACCGGTACCGTTATCTTACAAATTATTCTTATGGAGACTGGTAATTTTACCCCAAATTTTAGTTTTAATCCTCCCCACATGTATATCTGATCGTTGCCTTGTGTTGTGTCTTTCCATATTGCTTGTTCATCAGTTTTTCCTTGGTGAATAATAAAAGCTCATAAATTTATTATAAAGGAATGGAAGAGGCAAAATCTATAACATACTTTCTACAAGCAGCGTAACATGTGCATCTCCGGTGTACACCTAACATTCTCTTTTGCATTAGTCTATAAATTATACAGCAAGGACTTTTTGCCCAGAAAAGAAAACAAAATGGGTGGAGTGAATAAAAGTCAGTAAATGCTTTTACTGCAAAATTTTAAGTAAATACTAGCATTTTAGTGAATAAAATATTTCAGTAAATACTGTTGCTTATTAGTAATCAGTACATACTAGGTCAAGTAGTACCTACTGCAAAATATGTGAATAATAACAAGTATTTACTTATCAATACCAGTAAATACTGTGAAATTTTCAAGTGTGGTACAGACCTTGCTTAAGATGGCAATGCCTTATCTGAAATGTTTGTTTTTACAAGAACTATGAAGCAAAAACTGTACAGAGAGCAAATGGAGGCTCAAGAAGATGATTATCACAATTTATTTAGATTCAGAAAGGAAAATATGAGGATGAAAATATTGTAACACATAGCAGACAGGCAGAAGTTATAAATTTTTCATTTTTAAGTGATCCAGGCTATCAGAGTCAGACTTCATAGCACTTAATTAAGATTGAATTTTTTTTCTGTGTGTTATTACCTAAACAATGTCACAATTTTCTTTTGTTGTTTTTATTTAAGCAGCATGGCCAATCTTATATAGTATTGAGGTTATGTAGAATTGAGGTTAGCCTACATATTTTATTTTGTTTTATTTTAAACTAGCAGGTGTCTGTGACTTCACCCATATTTATTAATATAATCGCTAGATTTTTTAATAATAGGCCTACACTCAATAGGAAATAATTAAAACTTCATTTATTAAAACTTAACCGTTCTTAAACAAGTTGTATTAATTATCTACTTTTATTGTAATTGTATTGTCAGACATAGTAAATAAATAATTAAAACTACTAAATGAATCATGTGCTGCCATGTGGGCCTACAGATTGAAAGTGAAATGATTATTATGTAGAATGCAAATCATTCATAAACAATTAAAAGATTAGCCTAATAATTTTAAAAACATCCAGCTTTGGGGTTCATTCTACGATTAGAGTAGACCGTAGGGAAAGGAATGATCTCAGATTCGAGTTCCAGGCTTAACACCCTCCCCTGCACAGTGAATTTCATCCAAACCGAGCAATGTTTCCCATTCAGACCTACAGAATCTCTCTTCCGTCCACCTTTGTTAAAAATTTCAGATCTCTTCATGCTGCAATGTTATAAGCAAATAAATCAAGTAGAGTGGACTAACATAATCAAAGCAATCAACATCTCCATGCGTTATGTTGAAAAAATTATTTTTGCAATGCTCTTCTTCCCCAGTTGCTATGGCAACTACAATTGAAAAGTAGTCTATTACTAAAATCTGATGCTGCAATAGTGGAAAAAATTATGTTTTCTGACAGTTTTTTTTGGGGGGGGAAGCTCATAATTTGCGAACAAAAGCAAAAAATTGAAAATCCAGTTTTAAGGTGAATTCAGACATCCTTTAGTCCATCTATGTTAAAAATTTAAGATCTCTGCATGCCCTAGATTTGGCTGGGTATCGCACTCAGACAAACAGACAGACAGAAAGACAAACACCTCCTCTTATTATGTAGATATCATGACCTAATCATGGTCCACTACATGTAGTTTGCATAGCTAAGCAGGTAGTAACTACTACTGTTCATCCAGTATTAACTTATAAGTACTAGTATAAGGTTATTCACTCAAAATTAAGTAAAAGCTGGTACATTGTAAGTAACTACTGAAAGTAATTACTACTACTAGTACTTATTACTAGTAGTAACTACTCAATTTTTATTCACTCCACCCATTATATCAAAATCTGAAAATGTGTTCAGTAATATCTGGGTTTTGTTAAGGTGACCATATTTCTGGGAGTCGAAACTGGGACCAATTGGATACCTTCTCACACTGAACTGAATAAAAGAGACCAAATTATAATATAATACAGATTCTACACATAACACAGTAGGCTACATGTTTCACATGTCAGTTCTTAATGCCCCCTGCTTCTGTGATGAATGAAATTGATTCAGGAGATGTTCCATCCTTTTCAGAAGTCATAGAATTATGAACAACTGTATTTCAAATTAACCGTTACCATCAGTGTTGCTTTCAAAATGCCTACTTTCATTTGAGTTTTCTCATCGCTTGTCTGCTGCATTTGTACCAGGAAGACGTAACACAAATTTTACAATCTTAGAAATATTTTTGTAAGATATCTCTTTGGATGTGAAGTGCTGGAACACATTTTGCACCCAATATATATCAGTGCATTTTTTTTTTCTCTGCTCTATTTTTTAATTTGCAGAGGTATAACAAACACGCTCTTCGAACAAGCCATTATCATTAATTTTACAGTTCGTAATACATTTCTAAGAGAATCCTAACATTTTTTACCTCATCCCATGCAGTGCCTTTTTGGAAATGTGGAATCGATTACAGACTAGAATTAAATTATGTAAAGTGAATGAACTGTAAAGAAGTTATTAGCTATGCTACACGTCCTAGAACGTTCACGCCAACGAAAAACATAAGTTAGCAAATTCAGCCCAATAATACAAAGTTCAACATAAATGAAACTGAAGATTCTGAACTGAATTCATGACTGACATTGCTAGAAAAACATAAATTAAGTGTTGAAGCCTCAAATGACCGGAAATTTAATTTGATTTCTAAAAATCGAAACATTTAGGCATCCTGCCAGAACTCTTTCGGGACAAGGGAACTTGACTCCAAAAATTGGAATTCGGACACTTTAGTTTTGTTGTGACTGTTTCTTTATATTAGTGTGTTGTTACTAAACCAGTTATAAGTTTCAGTTATAACTGTATCAATTAGTTTTTATTTTCTGTTATTAAACTAGTATCAGCAGCAAACAGAATGGGTGATTTAACTGATAAATTAGCTTTTAAGTCTCCACAAATAAGAGGAAGAGTGCTGGCCCCAAGTTTGAATCTTGTAGAACACCAAATCTTATAAATGCTTGAACTGATTGATAGTCAATCAATATACGATAATTCATGCGAGAATACACAGTGAAGTGGTTAAATTAAAACAACACACTTATTTTTATCACTCAACTTCACTTATAAGTGAAGTTGAGTGATAAAAATAAGTGTGTTGTTTTGATTGATAGTATTTAATTCCCGTTTTGTATAAATTCTATTTGTTGTTTTGAACCTTCCAAATATGATTTCAACCATTTAAGTAACTTGCTGTATAATGCGTTGATGTTTCAATTTTTGTAAAAATATATTGTGATGTAATACTTCAAAAGCTTTGGACAAATAATTTGATGTTTGCTTATTATTTCCTTTTCAAATAAGTATGGCAATAGGTGTTTTTAATCCTTTAGGAAAAATAGCATATTCCGGTGTGATGTTACATATGTAAGCAAGGGACGGGTAATGTACTGAAAAGAGAATGTGTTACTTACCCTACTGCTGCGACTTCACAGTGGCTAACTCACAAGACTACAGAGTTCATTACACGGGAAGCCCACTTAATATAGATGCCTGCCTCAAGGATTAGGAAGCGTCTGGATTTTCTGCTGTAGCACAAAAACATACGTTTTATGTCACAACATTCAACTGATACCCTTGTTTCAATAGTGAGTGTAATAGCCCTGCCCATTCAGAGTGTCATTTTCCTTTCTCCTGTCAACACAATCGTGCTACCCAAAACGTTAAAATCGGCAAGTGAAAATCTCCTGCCTTGTTCCCCACCTCTCTGCCACCTGAATGGTATGAAGAAAAAAGCATTGTTGACACTTCTAACTTGAGTGTCCACAGAACATTTAGAACATTGATATGAAAATACAAAAACCCATTACTAGCTCTAATAGTTTGCATGCATTCACTTTCGCACAGCTTTCACATTACTAATATTACCTGTATTATTATTATTATTGTACATTAGGGCTTAGGGTTGTTCAGTTATACTGGGAAGCTAGAAGACGAATGGAGATCATCCAAGTGTCTGGGCATTAGATACTACTACTACTACTTATTATTATTGTTATTATCATCATCATTATTATAATCATTATTATTATTATTATTATTATTATTATTATTATTATTATTATTATTATTATTGCTGCTGTTGTTTCGAATTAGCCAATAAAGGACAATGTTAGTCAACACTTCTGCTGGAAGAAAACCTTCATGTTTGCACAGTAATTACTCATTCTCTGGCTATGTTGCTCCTTTCCCTCCTTCATACAGAGAGCGCCTCTTCTTTCCAGATGGGTTGTCCTGGAACTTCTTTTGCCTCAGAATCCTTCCATGAGGTGACCAGTCACTGATATAACTTTCTGTTATTACCAAGTGTTTTGTCACTTCTATTTGTTTGAAAAATTTGTATGCAGTTACTCCTTCATAAAGTTTACAATTTTTTAGCTTTTGTTTTTAGAAAGTATAAATTAATATTGAAGGAAAATTCAATAACTGAATATATAGGTCCAACAATAGGCCTAATATACGATACATGTGGGGCACAAGTCATAGTAACTTTTTTAATTTTTAAAAATGTGGAATCATATTGAAATTGACAAATGAAAGGGCAGGGTATGGAAAGTATGTATGAGGAAGACTATGGAAACTATATGTAGGATAGTGAAGGGAGCAGACACCCATAAACATGCGTACACAAAGGTATCTCACCACTATACTGTATCGCAGTAGTTGGAAGTATGAAAGCATGCATAGCCCAACCTATAAAATCTTCGAAGTTCGGTACAGAAGGTCCTTATTCCCAAAGCTTTCACCAGCTCCCTGTGGCATTGGCATTATTTTTAACGATAGGCTTACAAGTAGGCTACTGTGGTGTTTAGTGTTTTACAATGCATACAATACATTTGCTGTATGTATGCATGCCGTACTTAATGGATTTGTATAATTACAGCAACTGTCAACTATAACATTGTCATGTATACATTATTTCAAAAAAAAAAATCTTAAACCTCTCTTAATGCAGGCACCTCTTTTTTTGGCAGACGGTTTGTATGGTCCTGTACATGTCTGTTAAAGAGAGGATTCACTGTATGCGTGTGTGTATACATACATACTGCAGACCTACAAAAAACTTCTGCTCTGATGGTACTATCACTGAATGTCCAATCACTTCTAAACAAAATTAATACGCTTGAAATTATTAGGAAGGGTGTAGTAAAAATACTTTCAGTATGCACAGATAAATGGTTTCAATTATGAAAGCATGTTTTATAGAACATAATACGCCCAAGTCAGAGGGCTATTTTTGCAAAAGAAAGTATCACATATCACACTTTGAATGTAACAAATTTTTCTATAGAGAAACATATTGAGGTTGCAGCAGTCTGTCTGATTGAGTAAAAAATTATTATACTTTCTATACATCAATCATCTGGAACTGACAAAACTTTCTTTTTTGAAATGTTAGATAAACTTATAATATTTTTAAATAACTATAAAGAACAGATTCTGCTGTGTGGTGATATAACATAGATATAAATATTGAAAGCAGAACTCCACAACAGACTGTGTCATGAAATACCTGAACAAAAATGGAATTGTTGGAAATACGAGCTGCGAAGACCTTAACAGCAGGGGCACCTATAAGGCTTTCAAAGTTGGCATTCCTTTTGATTACTTAGAACAAACTGAAAACCCAGAATTCTGGCCCAAGGGAGTCCTAGTGCGGAGATTTCGTCTCCCCCGGAGACACCACGGAAGAGTGGAAGGAGGAGCATCCCTCGAATAACCCTTACAAGCGAGACCAGGAACGCAGCTTGCATGACAAGAAAAATGAAAATATGAAATTACTGCTTTGGAATATAGAAGGACTAAAAAATGCTTTGAAAGAGTTACCAATAAACCCGATTCCAGACTTCGATATATCCATCCTAACAGAAACCATGCTAACAAGCGAAGCGGAGATCCCAGGCCTCTACGCAGTCCACGCATTAGCGAAAGCAAACCAAATGGGCAGACCGTCAGGAGGAGTATCCTTCTACTATAATGGAAAGATGGGAAAACCAAAGTACATATTAACGACGGATAATACTACCATTGTCAAACTGAAAATGCTCACATTCATAGGAATGTACCTTAGCCCGGCTATGACAATCAATGATGCCATGGAAACCATAGCACAAGCACTGTCACATACAGAACCCTAGGAAAATATAATACTGGCTGGAGATCTCAATTGCCGAATTGATAAACCAGACCTCAGAAGTAGAACCATACTGGGTGCATTAGAAGAGGAGGGTTTCACTCTCACGAATAAGCCAATGGACTACACTTACTTCGCGCCCAATGGCACAAGCACAATTGACCTAATACTGCACAGACTAACGAATAAGAATCTCCACATAACAAATGAGAAACATCTATGGCCAAGGGCAGGTGCCGCCTATAGGAAACATACACCAATAGCAGCAAACATATACGCCACTGGCATGGACACCCGCAACCAAAAAGAACCAGAAAACAAGAAAACACGGAAACTAACTGGGAGGAAAATCGCAGAAGACTCAGAGATAAAAGAAATAAATGAGCTGATAGACAAAAACAGCCTTGACGATGCCCTGGAGCGAATCACCGACATTATCGACAAAGCCACCTTACGCTGCACGCCTAGGAAGTCGAAAGAGTGGTTCAACAGAGAATGCTACGAAGCACGAAGGAAGACACTCAATGCACTACAACTCCTAAAATCTGCACGCACCGAGGAGAACATTCTCTTCTATGCGGAGGAACGCAGGAGATACAAGCAGCTGCTAAAGACAACAAGAACAAATTACATAGAACAAGAAGCAAGGAATGCGGCAAAGAAGCAATAAGGAACCCATTCTCAGCCCAAATGAAGCATTCGACCGCAATCGCCAAGGGAATTCATATAGAAGATTGGGAAAAACACTTCTCGCACCTTCTTAACTCCAAACAAACTTGCTCGGTTGATACAAGCGCTGCGCCCAACCTGCTCAGTCAAATGTCGGATAATGCAGAAACGGTCACCAAAAAAGAAGTAAAAGAAGCCATCGCAAGCATGCATAATGGAAAAGCAAGCGGCCCAGATGGAATGTACCCAGAACACATAAGCAGTCTACAGAAGCCCTCCTGGACACATGGACCTCCTTAATAAACAAATGTATAAAAACTGGCAACATACCAGAAAGCTGGAGACACTCTGAAATCAAAACATTATACAAAGGCAAAGGAGACACCAGAGATCCAAATTCATACAGAGGGATAGCACTGGAGAATACAGGCTTCAAAATCCTCACGACGATCCTGAATACAAGGCTGACAAAGAGATTAGACCAACACATACCTGAAGAACAGTTTGGATTCAGGAAAGGCAAGAACACACTCCAAGCAGTAAACACTCTGATAAACGCAATAGAAGACTCGATACAGCCACCGAAAGGGAAACTTCACTGTGTGTTTATAGACTACACCAAAGCCTTCGACATGCTGGACCGAGACATAGTGCTGAAGAAGCTAGAAGCTCTAACCACACAAGACAACCCAGAAACCAAACTCATACGCAGCATCCTAGCCTACAACATAGTCACCATCAATGACTCAGTGACCTCTTCTGGAAAAATCAGACAGACAAATGGAATTCTCCAAGGGGACCCAATCAGCCCATTACTATTCAACGTGGCAACATCCGACATCACTGACGCAATCCGGCAGCATTCCAAGGAAACCACACTACTGATGTATGCAGACGACATGGCCCTATTCTCCCCAAACTGGCAGGACCTGAAGCTCGCCCTAGACGCCCTGACAGACTGGGCTGACAGAAACCACTTCTCTGTAAACAGAAAAAAGACAGTCCAAATGACTTTCAGAAAAGGCGGGAGACCCAAGCCAGAGGACACATTAACATACAAAGGTGAACCACTTGAAATCATCAACTCCTTCAAGTACCTAGGAGTCACGCTACAGACGTCTGCAAGCTCCTTCAGAATACATATCCAAGACAGAACCTCAGCAGCAATCAGAGCCATATATACAATCAAAAACATCACCGCCTTGTCACTTGAAACGGCCTTATTCCTGTTCGAAGCCAAAATTGTCCCAATTCTCAGCTATGGACTAGAGATAATCTGGGAAAAATTGAGTGTAAACGATTTAAACTCATTAGAGAAGGTAAAAGCGCGCTTTCTAAAAGCCTCTCTCGGAATCTCCAAATACGCGCCCTCTAGACTTGCATATGTCCTTGCTAGGGAAACTTTTCTCCTGGAAGACATTAGGATAAAGATGGCCCTACCATCGACGCCAAATTGGACCCGCGCCCTGGCAGAGAGGAAAGAAAAACAAGAGGATATATGGCCTGAGTTCTACGGCACGGAGGCTATGATCGACAGAAACTGAACCCGGCCGAACCAGGAATTAAGGCGCCTGCTAACAAGCCTAGCTATCCATGGCTACCACCACAAAATTTGCAAGATTACACGATATCACGCCCCCGGCTGTGACTGTGTGTGCACATTGTGTGATGGTTTTTGTGACAGATACCATATACTCAAGTGCCAAAAGAGAGTGAAATCCCTAAAGGAATACAGCCAAACTAATTGACTCCTCTAAAACATTATCTATGCATGTTTATGCGCACTTCCTTTCATTCAAATATTGAAAATGCTATCACAACAAATGTTATAAATACACTTAGGTCAGTAAATTGTTACTGTGCTAAGAAAACTACAATAAGAGGTAAATCATGCCTTGATAATATTGTCACAAATATACCACAAAATTGTATAGAAGTCAATGTTCTTGTACTTCCAATATCAGATCATGTTACTCTTCAAGTAAAGTATTTATACAGTGACTAGCTTAAAAGACCCGGCGTCGCCCGGGTTTTGTATTTTGTAATTGGAAATTAACTTATGAAGGATTTTAAATTTTAAATTCTAGGTCCTTATATAGGCATTTATAATTTGAAATAGGAAGAACGACTTATTACACTCAAACTATTCCCTCAGAAAACGCTTGATATAGTTTTTTTATGGCTCATAGAGGATCTAGAATTTTGCATCCCATCGCTTGTACAGTGCACAGCAAGCCTGGTAGAGGTTTAAATAAGAAGAAACAGAAATTCCTGTAACATAAAATTTTAATATCGAGGCGGGAAATTTCCCACTCTTATGTTACCATAAAACCGTTTTGGGGATGAAATTAAACAGAAAGCATTATCACTTTCATACTTTTCTCTCCAAAAACCTGTGATATAATATAATAATATACACATTACCATACCTCGTTTTGTTTTCTCTATGTCCAGGGTAGAGAAAGTTATGTGATTCCATTATTTTAGTGGATTTCATTCTGTAATATTTATTTATAACATGAATTATTTTGATAACTTCTCTTATTTGTCAAAAGTGCATTTCATTTGTTTTTTCCAAGCCCATCTGATACCATTTGGCAACAATATATTCTGTGATTTGGAATTGATAATTCTATGTAAAAAGGGATTAAGTATTTTCAAAAACATTTAATTTTTTGCATTTAGAATCAGAATTTTTCAAAATCCTTTCTTAGTGAGCATCTACATTATGAAACGAAGATACTATCAAAATTCCAAGTCTCTACCTGTTATAGTTTAGGCTGTACGTTGATTCCTGTCAGTCAGGACAAAGCCTTTTATATATATAGAGATTGTAATCTACCTTGCAAAATGGTAAAATGTTGTAATTTTAATAAAAACAACATGGACGAGTTTATATATCATTTATCAAACATTAACTGGAATCATATTTTAGAAGGAAAAAGAGACTGTATTTTTGAAAATTTCATCCACACTTCTTGTGAAGGAGTCAACACTTATTTTCCTATTAAAACTTTCAGGCTTATAAACAATGTAAATTTTAAACACACAAATTCAAATCTAGATTTAAAAAATTATAAACAATTTGATATGAATATTTATAATCGTTTGAAATGGGCCGAGCACCACAATAGAGATGTTTCTGCAGTTAGGGAACTGTACAAAACAGTAAGAAAAAAATATCAAATAAGATACTAAATTGGATTTCAATATTTCATTTATTCATAATTCGGTAAATAAATGGAGAGCAGCGTGGCAAATCATTAACAAATCCAGGAATAACTCCTTGCAAACAAAACATGAAAATCTAATGACAGTTGATTTCAACAATTATTTTAAAAATTCTGTGAAAGCGATTAATGAAAATAGCACCCAGTGTAATCATACAGATTTACACCTTTTGCCTAAATCAAGGTATATTCACCAAATCTATAAAAATTTCCAAAACCATTCCCACTTATAAAAAAGGAGATAGTACTAAACCCAAAAACTACAGACCAATTTCAATAGTTCCAACTTTTTCCAAGATAATTGAAAGCATAATGAAAAATCAACTAACCATTACCTTGAAAGCAATTTTTTACTATCTAATTCTCAGACTGGTTTAGAAAAGGTTAAATACATTAGATGCAGTAGAGAAACCAGTATCAACTGTAACCTCCAGCTTTGAAATACATCAGAGGACATATGACATCTTATGTGATTTATCAATAGCTTATGATTGTATTAGGGATGCTGTAGTGTAGTGGTTGAGGCACTGTGCTACAAACTGGAAGATCGCAGGATCAATCCCTGATGAGGTTGGAGTTTTTCAATCGGTCTTCTGGTGGCACTATGGCCCTGGGGCTGACTCAGCCTCTAACAGAAATGAATACCAGGAGCAATTCTGGGGGTAAATGCGGCTGGGTGCATAAGGCTGACAATCTTACCACCTTCACGTGCCAAATGTCTACAATCTGGGAGCCTCAACCTCCTGGAACCCTCTGGGCCTCCATGGCCTGTATAAGGAACATTTCCAAATTAAATATGGAGCACCACAAGAATCCATCTTAGGCCCCCTATCCTTCACCCACAAATATGAGGGTATAAGGCAGAAAAAAGCTTATACTAGTACTAAAATTGCATTTGTACATGCTTAGTTTTTATGGAGAAACCCAAGTGATTTATAAATCCAGAGGCATTGAGTTTGATTCCAGGCTGGAGGAAGTAAGTTTTCTTTAACTTATTATCCTTATCTCCTTTTTGTCTGGCCTCATGCCGCAGCACCAATTGTTGTAACACCAGCAGCGGTGCAGTGCAATTTCACTACCAGTTCCTATTTTTTAGTACATGCTCTGCAAAGTGGCTGTTTCTCAAAATGCTAACAGGCCGGAAAGTAGCACTTTACCGTACTAGTTCGGTAAAGTAATTTTACCATACTAGGCCAGTAAAGTTGCTAAGGTAACCCCTAGTGGACATAGTTCCAACAGTGGCTCCTAGATGTCTCTACAGTGTCTCATAATGTAGGCTAAATTCAATTTTATTTGTTAAGGGCTTTATTGCTCATTGTCTATTAACAAGCCTAGTAAACCTGGTCATTTAGAAATCTTGAATTTAAGAAATAAATTCCATAACAATAACTTTTTATATTTTTCATAAAACTAAGGGTGGATGCAAAAGCTCGAACCTTGCATTACAAAGCCATAGCTTAGTCCACTAAACTATGACCACCAGTTGAAGGAAGGGAGTTCAGATGAGCCTCTTGTACGATTGCTTCTTTTAACAAGGCAAAATAAGTTTCGTTGCAGAAAATATGATAAAAAATGATGCATAACTTCAAATGATGTAACTATATTTCATCTATTAATCAACATTACTGTCTTAACAATGTCTTTATAAATGTTTTTTTAAGGAAAAGAAACAATACACAGCAAGCGAAGTTTATAAACATGCACTACAGATACAATCGCCATTATCTTTGCTTTCTTTACGCAGAATCATTAAAAACGACTGAAAAACTGAGCTTATTAGTAGTAAAATTGCAGAACTTTTACTAAAAAAATATTGTATGCACCACGTACACAAAAACTTGAGCGGACTCATCCAGTATTTCAGCCTACGCTGCAATACTAGATTCGTCCGCTAAAGCCATATTTTACGTACTTGGTACATAAATAGCTATTGTGCTACACTATTCTCAAGCTGAAGAAAAAATGAAATAAAAAAATATGAAATATTACGCTTATTATAATGTTATTAAAATAGCTGTACTGCTTTATTGTGACTAAACCATAGTTTCGCAGCACATATTTATTGCTATTAAATATTGTATACCCACTATGCATCATTCCGTTACCGGTATTTTACTGTCATATTAATTTTTTATATTCCTGATAGATCATACATGTGAATTGTGGGCAAGATGGTAATACGCGCCACAATCTGCTCCCCCTTCCATCGGCACGGCCACTTTCCCCGCCTGGCAGCTACCCATCACGCCTTCCCCGCCTGGCAGCTCCGCCGGCTGCTGCTCAACGCCGGTAATGCAGCTTAATATTTCACATTTAAAAGAAAAATTACCCTTGCACCAACGCCAACATAATATTTCACTATTATAAAAAAAACATAATATTTAACAATAAAAATGACCCTTGCACCATATATAATATTTCACCGCCACTAGATATATACACTGTTTTAAGTTTCTCCCCACACAAAACTCCTACTTTCCTGGCGGAGTGTTGGAGAGAGTTGGAGAGAGTTGGAGTGGGACTCGGTTGTGGAATGTACTACCATTTTCCCGATTATGTACATTTCATATTACAGCTATATCAGTTTGTTTTTTCATTATGAGAGAAGTTTAACATAAAAATAAGAACTGGCAGCAAAATTACAATGCGTTGCTGCTGGAGTGACAATTATTGGTGCTGCTGCACAAGGGTTAAGGAGTGTCTATAAATTAATTGGTTTGGACATGTATGTTACAAACCTCTGCTGCAGGATCTCTCAATTTGATATTCCATCAAAATATTAGACCATAAGTAACTTTCACTGTATCACCTATATTTTGTCTTGCTTCATTGTTTTGAAATTCTAACAATAGGGTACAGTTCAAGATTTCTTTTGAATTCTTCTATGTTAGAGATGAAATGTTTTGTTTGATTCTTCTTTTTCTTCTTTCGTTCTTCATCTTCAGTAATAAACTCTATTGTGAACTGTGACTCTGATGGGCTGTTTGTTGGAATGGCTGTAACAAAAGAAGGGTTTTGGAAAAATAAATAAACCTTATAATAGCAGAGTACGTAAAAGCATGGGATCCTAAGCTACTTGTGATTTATTTGGTTTTTAGTTCTTCCTGAACCCACTTGGACCCACTTCCAAAGACTTTAGGTCAAGTCTTACTAACAACTCAGCTTTATGTAAGGTTGAATATAACTTATTCTTATAAGAATAAGAAGAAAGTAATTACAATAGAACTCCAACTATCCAGACCGCTTTGAAGCCATATTCAAGTGGTTTTTGCAGCAGCGAGCATTGGGAAACCCTCTTTCAGAGCCGATTATTTCGAAAACAACTGAATCCAACCGATATGTTCAGGATGTGACACTTCATGTAAGTAAGTACAATTTATTAAGTGGAGGGAAAGGAAATAGACATTAAATCCATGTCTGGGATATTAATACAAGTAAGAATCAGCTTGAAAAATTTTATGTCATAACCGGGATTTGAACACGGATTCTTACTTGTATTAATATCCCAGACATGGATTTAATGTCTATTTCCTTTCCCTCCACTTAATTAATAGTATATAAATATAACTTGGCTTCAAAGTACCTACAAATGTAGGACGCCATTGGATGTGTGTTCTCAACGGAGAAACCTCCCGTGGTCTGCCTTGTCTTCTGAATCAGTTGAGGAATTTGATGTCGTACTGGCATGTTGTCATGGTAGCTCAATGGTAGAGCATCGGCTCGTTAAGCCTTAGATCCATGTTCAAATCCCGGTTATGACATAAAATTTTTCAAGCTGATTCTTACTTGTATGAAGTACAATTTAGTTTTATATATATGTAAGGGTACAGATTTGTACAGCCCTGAATGTAATGTAGATTCAGCATTTCCCTAGCATTTCAGTTAGCGTGAGAATTGCAAGTTTGATGTTTTTCCCCGGATGCGGGACACGAGCGGCTTGGTATTGTACAGACCAGCAGTGGCAGTATGCAGGAGTAGAGTGTGTTGTTCAGGAACTATGACAGGAGATATTAAATAGGCCAGGTGTGGAAGATGGAAGGAGGAACGATAGAAACGGTGTAATTATATGTATATATGTAGAATAGTCCAACAGGGTAAATAAAAGGGTTTAGTCTAGAGCATTTCAGTGTATTAATTACTGATATAATGGTGTACATCCCCGAGGGGAGCGAGGGGATGTTGAGGGTTGTGATCCGGGGGTGTCTAGAGTCAACTGCATATCTCTATACAGCAGAAGATTGAAGAAGCCGACAAGCAGAAGCTGGAACGACGTAGAAGGTAGGCCCAAATCCTGATGATGTGACAGGGTTGCATATAGGGGGATGCAGATGCAAGGCGAAGCACCCGCTCTATAGAGTGCATTTACCCCCGAGAGCAAAACCCCGTTACATATATATATATATATATATATTTTATTATTTAGCCAATCATCCAGATATCTGATTTCCGGATCGAGTCCAGTACCAATTAATCCAGGTAATTAGAGTTCTACTGTATTCCCAAATGCATGCTTAGGGTAGAGAAAATTATGCAAATGTTTTTGCCTCAAATTTTCAATATAAAACACTCTGGAGGTGTATAATAAATCAGCAGATGAATGCTACTAGGAGATTTTTATCTTCCTGATGTACTTACTTCTGTCACTTTCAGAATAGATTTTTTCCCACACTGTAACATACTTCCCTATAAAAAGCTTAGAGGAAGCTGCTATAAAAGGCAGAGCAAATTATTGTAATATTATTGTGTTCTGGATTTGAGTCATTCTTGGGGAATTTCAATGAAATTATTGTGACGTACCTTACACATTCCGCTGTAGTGTCACTTTTTGTTGGCCTTCTGGTTTTAACTTCGATCAGGATCTGAGATTAACTATTACTGTTATTGAGAGCAGCACAGCAAATAATTTAGTCAACTAAAATAATTTCTGGCCTTCTGGTTTTAACTTCAATCAGGATCTGAGATTAATTAATTACTGTTATTGAGAGCAGCAGAGAAAGTAATTTAGTCAACTTAAATAACTTTTCACTCCCCCTCAAATACAGAAATGTAAAGCTGTCAGCAAATAATTTATTATCTCTTATATATTTGAACAAAAATATATAGTAGGTATGAATGATTTGCTTTCAAGTACTTACTATCAGTTGAGGCATCTGATGTGTGTGGTCTCTCTTTACTATGCCTGCGGATTTTACTGATATGAACTGCAGGTTTATCCTCATGTGTGTCTTCTTGTGAAACTGTTTTTTGTCCTCCAGATGAACCAACAACCTAAAATCAAACATCCGTGAACATTCATAAAGAATGAGAAAATCTTTTACATCTTAGTACTGTACAATTAAGTTTTCACAATTAAAAATGTGTTGACTGAAGATCAGTAGTATTAAAAGAGCAGTACTATCAAGCGAGGTAGCTGAAATGTTACTACTATGGACTCATATTTTGAAATCCTAAGGTTAGTAAATTTGACATGCTGGATTGGATGTTTATTTACCATGGGCCATTGCGAATGTTCATCACCTCTTAAATGAGTTAAAAACAGAAGATATACTAGTAACAAACAACAGAAAAAAAATACACAACCTACTAGTAGTGAATTTTTTTTTTTTCAGCAAAAAGGGATTGGATACAAATACCCTATAATATGATAAACCAGAGACAATAAAGCAAGATCACAACTAATAAAATCATGTAAACTGATATAACAAAGTGCCAGAATGCTTTTGTTTAATTAGTGATAATTGCAATTATGATAGGCCTAGGCAGAAAAGAAGTTATTTTTGTAATAGATCTCCGAGTTCAGCTCCAGATCGATTTATTAAGCAAGGCTTGCGGAACAACAAAGGTCTAAAGTTTGATAAGCATATGTGAAGGAATATGTATCATCCATTAATTTTGAGAGTGCAAGTGCATGTAAACATTGCATTTGTATAAATTTGCTCATAACGTTATTTGATTGGTAATGTGTTATGTCAGTCTTCCTCTCCCATAATAATCTATCTATGCAGGCTACTTTCAGATGTCATATGCATTAGAAACAAAGAATTGTTTATTTGTTTATTTTGTTATTCTAGTTGAAATAAGTGCTACATGAATACTGTACATGAATACAGAAGTTGATATTACTGTGAAATAATTAGGCCTACGTACATTAAGCAGAGTTCTCTGCCAGTGGTGTAACTTCCAAATCCAAATCATCTGACACTGGCTTGATTTCCATGTCGGAACCAGCATCCAAACTTTTACCTAAATTGGTTATTACAGTACTTGCCCTCAAACCGAAAGCATGGACATCACAGACAGAGGCAATGAAAATTCAAATGCAAGCGAAACGTGCTGAAATGAAAACATTGACGGTATCACACTAGTATCCACGTGGTTAACTAAAGAGCATGGAGCTGTGGACTATATTTTCATGGTGGACTTTAGCACTTCACGCATGCGCACTGCTAACGACATGTTCAAATTTTAATGGTTGCGAAGCTTTCAGATTCCAGGCTGTGTGCCGGTATAAATTCATATTTGGTCCCTTGTGCCAGAAAAATAAGTGCACTGGTATGCCATACTGCAGTCTATGAAGCTATAAGTAACTGTGTCATTAAAATGTCACATTTCTGATTAAATTTGTTAGAAAAAAATTGATTCCTTCCAACTGAATATTTACTAGTGTTACAAGTATTGAGATAAAAAGCCTTTCAGAGTTTACAGCTTCTGAGGACTGATCACTGTGCATTGCCAACATCTGTCGTGGGTCAACATCTGTCGTGGGTCGACTGGACAGTGTCAGTGACATCTCCTGTGGTGTAGATAGTATTGAAAGTGTCATGTTCCCCTGTCTGACCAATGAGGGAAAGAATATTTTCTTTGTGTACACACCAGATACAATGATCTGAACATATTTATGCATGTGTACAAGCACTTCCAATGTCCACCTCCGAGTGTGAAATGTCATTCGTCTTCAAGCAACAAGAAGTAATTTTGTTTTCATTAAGAGCTTGGGTCAAATGCAGCAGTGCCTGGAGTAGACCTACACCTAAGGAAAGCAAATGGCATACAGTGCAGAAAATGAGGCAACAGCCACGAGGAAATTACCACATTGAGGACCACAGTAAAGGAAGGCCTATGATATGGAATCGCTTCCAACCCCTAGCAGAACAAAATCCTGAAGAAGAAGAAGAAAATCAAAATCAAAATTGCATAACAAAAACAAAAGCAAAAAGGCCTACAAACAACAGAAAACGAGTGTTTCCAGCAGGACGAGTGATGATTGTAGCAGACAGCCATGGACGAGGAATAGCAGAGAACATGAATAGCAACAGTTACTACAACATCCCGAAGGCAACTGGACACGTAAAACCTGGAGCAACATTCGAAGAAGTAACTAAAGACATCGGAAAAAATTGTGCTGATTTCACAAAAGAAGACTCAATAGTGCTAATAGGAGGGACTAATGATGTTGCTAAAGGTGAGCCAGCGAATTTCATATACAAACTAGACAAAGTCATTAAGAAGCTAGATCACACAAATATTGTAATTGTGAAGCTCCCCCATAGGCATGACTTAAAACCCAATTCCTGGGTTAACCAGCAGGTAGAGAAAGTAAACATTGAAATTAGCAAAATGAATAAAAATTGTGAAAATGTTAAGATAGTTAATCCCAGTCATGTTAACAGGAAACTGCATACCAATCATGGAATGCATTTCAACAAAATTGGAAAACAGGCTCTTAGTGATGTGCTGTGTAGGGCTATAGCTGATGCTAGGAACATAAGTAAGCCTATTACATGTAACTTGGTAAATGAAAGCACACAGCCAAAAAACTAATTAACAATGTAAACAGCCAAAATAATATGTCAGGAGGTAGCACGTTACAAGAAAGGACCTTAAATACTAATTCTAGGCAGATAATAAAAACTAGGCCTAATTGTCCTCATATTGCTAGCAGGCCTATCTGCGCTCAAAACATGAAGGTTATACACTTTAATGCACAGTATATTAGAAATAAAATTTTATATATAGAGCAGTTTATAAATGAAGAAATGCCACAAATAGCAATAATAACTGAGCATGGTTTAAAAGAACAGGAAATAAATATACATGAAATTGTAAATTATAATATAGTAAATAGTTATTGTAGAACTGCATGCAGAGGTGGGGGCGTCATGGTTATGAGTAGTAAGTTACTACAAGCTAAAGCTTTGAATTTAGATGAATATTGTGTTGAAAAGGTATTTGAGGCAGCTGGCATAAAATTACAAACACAGGATGGAAATATTATAATTATTGGAATCTACAGATCACCCAGTTCATCAGTAAATGAATTCATACAATGCTTAGACAGAACCTTACATGATGTTGCAATGAAATCATCGAATATAATTATTGCAGGTGACTTGAATATAAATTTAAGTATTACTGACAGCTCATACATTAAACTAAAAAGTATTTTTGATATGTATGGTCTCATAGATATGATTAATGAACCAACACGTGTAACTTGTGAAACAGCCAAAACCATAGATCACATAGCAACAAATATGATAAATCATGTGTCAGACTCAGGTATAATAAAAACCACCTTCTCAGACCACTATGCCCAGTTTGTTAATTTCAAAAATATAAATGGAAAGATGCATAAGAGTGCTACAAAGAAAATTAGGATACTTAATGACTCAACAATTAACAAATTAGTAAATAACCTTGCAGAAGAAACATGGAATGAAGTATATAATTCTAATAATGTGGATGATAAATGGACAAAATTCTATGATATATTACAAAGCCATTATAACACTGCCTGCCCAATGAGAAAAAAAATTGTAAATGAGAATAAACTCATAAAAATAGCACTACCTAGTCACATAAAAAAGCTAAAAGACAAGATGAAGGGCATGTACGAACTGTATAAATCCACTTCGTGCAACTATTATAAAAATAATTACAAAACATTAAGGAAAAGATATTTAAGTGAACTAAATGAAGCCAGAGCTAATACATATAGAGATAGAATACTAAGCTCAGAAAACAAATCAAAAACTGCATGGGATATGATAAATGAAAAAAGGAAAAAGAAAGTTGAACAAGGAAATCTAGAACTGGAAATACAGGGAGAGTTAGTAAAAGAACCAAGCGTGATTTGTGAACATGTAAATAATTATTATGTAAATGCTGTAAATGATATAACTGCCAATACCAGAGTCGACCAAAGAATGTCCATAAGTAACAATCCATTCACATTCTTTATTAGACCAACCGATGAAAATGAAATAATTAAGGTAATATCGCACATTAAAGGTAAAAATTCCACGGGATGGGATGAAATTAGCTCAAAAACTCTAAAATCTTGTAAAGAAGTAATAGCTAAACCACTGGCACATCTAATTAACTTCTCATTTCAGGAAGGTATATTTCCAGACTGTCTCAAATTGAGTATTGTTAGACCGATACATAAAAAAGGAAGCAAAACAGATATCAAGAACTATAGGCCAATAACACTGACATCTGAAATAGGCAAAATATTTGAAAGAATTCTACTAGTCAGACTACTTGAATTCCTAAACAGACATGACATATTTTGTAAATTTCAACATGGATTTAGAAAAGACCACTCAACGGTGACAGCAATTACAGAGTTTGTGCATGATATAATGGAGAAACTAGATAATAATGAAAAAGTTAGTACACTTTTCTTTGACTTAACTAAAGCCTTCGATTGTGTGAAACATGACATACTATTGGAAAAGTTGGAATCATATGGAATTAGGGGACTAGCGCAAAAACTACTTAAATCATACCTAACAGATAGAAAGCAAGTAACGGAGATTTATAGCAAGAACAATAACTCAATAGAAAAATCACAATCAAAGCAAGCTACAGTAAGATATGGAATTCCACAGGGATCAGTTCTTGGCCCGCTCTTATTTATTATATATGTAAATGACATCAAAATATCTAACAACTCTAGTGTAATATCTTTTGCTGATGATACAACCGCAAATTGTTGGGGAAAAAATGATGCTTTACTTTACCAAGCAATGTTGACTGCAACAAAAAATCTACTAGAATATTTTTCGGCAAACAATCTCCTCTGTAACATGTCCAAGACATCACTAATCAAATTTGACATAGGACGCAATAACATAACTAGAGACTTTGGTCTAACAGTGGACAATGAACTAGTTACAGAAGTGCAAGAACATAAATTCTTAGGAATATGGGTGGATAAACATATGTCATGGGCTACCCACATAAATGATATATGCACTAAAATATGTAAATCTGTGTACATACTAAGATACTTCCAAACATTTTTTGATAAAAATGGACTAAAAACCATTTATTATGGTATAATCTATCCACATATCAACTATGGGATAGAAATATGGGGAAGTGCTGCAAAAATTAGCATGGACATGTTGTTAATAATACAAAAGACATGTGTTAGGCTAATAAGTAAATTGGAATACAACGAATCCTGTAGAAATGCATTTAAAGAAAACAACATGTTAACAGTCTACTCACTCTACACATATAAAGCAATATTATACATAAAAGGAAAACATCTAAGGGTAAACAATAATATACACAACTACAATACCAGAAACAATGAAGACTGCCACAGAGATCGTATAAATAAATCCTCAACCCGGAAAGACGTGTATATCATGGGACCTATCCTATTCAATAAATTACCAAGGTATATAAAGGCACTAAATGGATTAAGATTTAGGAAGGAATTGAGAAGCTATCTGATAAATAAATGTATGTACTCGTTAGATGAACTGTGATGATCTGTATGAATATTGTATGTGAATATTGTATCTGTATGAATATTGTATGTAAATATTTAATTGTACCGGTACTTTTATAGTTTATATATAACTTTAAATTTTATGAATTGTAATGCCAATGTAATAATTTGTATGAATGTAAATTGTATGAATGAATGAATGAAAAATGTATGAATGAATGAATGTTGTATGAGTGAAATCTTAGCCTAGGCATATAGATTAATGTAAATGACAATGTCAGAAACTCACTGAGTCTATTGACAGAAATAAACTTATTATTATTATTATTATTATTATTATTATTATTATTACCATCCCTTGCAGTCCTTGACCTAGCCCCCATACGTGAATTCATGGTTATAAAGAGGCAAGAGAATGGCCTATGAGATGTCCTGCAAAAAATGTCTACCTAAGAATGATATTCAGTGTGATTAAGTGAGGTGAGTACCCTAAAAAAAAAATTTCCAACTAAGGCACTGGTTATTAAGATAGAATGATTTTATTACACTCTGTACCATATATTCATGATTACTGATCAATAATCTACAGTATGTTCCAAATTCTAAAATCTTTCAATGACAATGAAATAGAAATTCCTCTCCAAAAATTGAAGCTTATAAATTCACTATAATGGAAAATAAAGTACATAAAGTTTATCTGGCCTACTTATAGGTTACAAAAACTCAATGCACTACTCAAAAGTTATAGTTTAGTTTGTTGTATCCCTTTTATACACATTGTCGGCCTGATGGCGCAGTCATTAGGCACGGGCTTTCTGTGCTCAAGGTCAGTGGTTTGATCCTGGCCCAGGCCAGTGGTAGTTATGTGTGTATAAATGTGACAGTCCCAGGTCTGTAGATTTAGAGGTATGTAAAAGAACTCTTTGGGACAAAATTTTGGCACAGTGTTCACAGGCTAAGTAGCAGTACACCCCACCCATTAAATAACCACAATAACCAACCAACCAACATTTTAAAAACAGGAACTTGTTAGACATCAAGTAACATGGTTCATTAAAGCATTGTTCTTCCAACCTGTTATAGCCACATTGCTTTGAGTTTATTCTGTTTGAGCTGTACTTTATCTTACCTGTACTGAGAGTTTGCGCAAGTTATTCTTATTTCCACACATCACATGCTGAAGAAACCATTTTCTTATTTCAGGCATGTTAATTTTCTCAAGACAAGCAATCTGAGGAGAAAGAAACAACATTTTTGTACAAACAAAACAAATTGGAGAAACTTTATTGTGTATGTTAAGATTTGTATGAACTATTTTTGAGTTTTCAGGAGGGCAAAAGGTTTGAATCTTTAAGAAAAATTCATTTCAAATCTTCAGCTTCAAAAGGATTAGATGCATCTTAAATTATACTAATTAGATATTGATTGAATATTGACGGTCTCCTTAGAGCAATACACTGCCTACATAATTAGTCAGTTTATTTTTTTAGATTTCCGAGGCTAACAAAAGCAGTCACAGAAGATCATAGAAATTCAGCAAATCTACATTTAATAAGGCTTACATTAATTGCACCTTTTCATGTAGGAAAATTTTATAATGCTTGATAGTCATTCAACAGCAAGCACAGACAATTAAACCGGTTGATTATGGAACTAGTAGCGTGGCAGGTAAAAGGAAAAATGAAGGAGGCAGAGGTAGGGGTGCAATCTGGCCCTGCTATAACAGCTATCTGAATACAAACATTACAGTGCTTTGATTTTTAGTATTTTAGCTGAGAATCTAATTGGACCTTGGAACAATTATATTTTTTAAATGGTGAATACCTGCATTGTAATTGAGTGTCATTTTTCTTACTCCAACAGAAAGAACAAAGAAACGAAGACAGTTCTAATTAGGCTGACCCAGAAATCAGAGACAATCCTCAATTTTGAGTTTCTGTCCCTGATTTTGTCCCCCAAAAAAGTTTTACTACAGAGTTTCTAAATAAATAGAAAAAAAATTATGTCAAACCAAAAGGTGAAGAGTAGTATGAAACAACTTAACACCTCATAAAAAATTCACCCCATTTAAAAATGTTATGAATATAGTGTCATTACTCATTAGTCATGTGCTGCCTCCGTAAGCATCAGTCTTTGAAACGTCAGATTACAGCAAACTTCTCACCTGGCTGCAGACCTGATTGTGAGAAGAGTTTCTACATTTTATACACCAGGAAGGCAATTCAAAGGCCCATTTAGGGAAAGAAGGTCTAGACAGAGAACTGGGCTAACAATACAGGAGGGCCAAGGGGGGGAAAAAAAGGAAGAAGAGATCTGTTTAGTGGGATATGTTAAATGAAGCCTGCTGATCGGGAGACCAGAAACAGATAGGGTCGATGGAAGTTAACCAATATGGTGGTTGACAGAAAGGAATCAAGCATAAAAGAGAGGATGCCATTTTACATTAGAGCTAATTTACGGGAGTTGAATGTAAAATCTTCATTGCAATGCCTACTAACCTCTCTTTGCTGTCGGTCAAACATGTATTCACGTGAGACAATTTCCTCCCAGTTCCTGTTTACTTCTTCTTTCAGATGCACATCAGATAGCTCCTTCAGTTTAATCAGGGCACTGCGCACCTCTGCCAGTTCTTTCTCTTGCGTTGTCTTTAACATCTTAACAAACTTCTGCAGGAAGGCTTCAATGCGACTATCCACATGCTCCACACTAGTAACCCAAATCACTGAATATATCAGTTCAGCAGTAGAGCTGGTCAATTATATACCGTATTTACCCATGTAATAGGCACACTTTTTTCACAGATTTTTATAACAAAAAGTAGGGTGTATCCTTTATGCAAGGAAAAAAAAATGTTAAACATGCATTAAAAGTTGTGACAGTTAATCATTTGCATACATATTGATATAGTGATTGTGTCACACATATGGCGATCAACAGTTAGCAGTTGCATAACGAACAAGAAACACTTATGCACATTACACTCAAGACACTGTAAATTATTTTTGCCCAGTGGATCTATTACTGTATTCTTAATCAAATTTGGTAATTTTCAGCCTAAATTCTCGCTGTATAAATTGAATATTTTAGTTGGTTCTTATCCACTGTCCAAACACAAGTTTATCAACACAACTGTCTACTCCGGATGTCCTAAGAATACTGCAGCATTAATTGACAATCATTGAGTACTGTATATACTGAATGTTAATAAGAACCAATCACGATTACTGTTTCCGTACATTGTTTTTTAAAAACTTTAATTGAAAGATAATCAGGACATCCAACCGTATTACTTAAGATATTATTAAAACGATTTTTTAAAAAAAATGAGATGCTACTATTATGCAGGGATTTTATTCTTTAAAGCAAAAAGTTGGGGTGCATCCATTATGCAAGTAAATACAGTATTATACTTTATAAAGATAAACTATGGCAGTGGTCTTCAACGTTTTTTAACCAAAGGGCAATTTTATTTTTGGTGAAAGACTAGTACAGCCAGGCTACACTGACTTATTGATTTATTAATAACAAGATACTTACGTAAAAAAAGATATCATTACAGTATATAACAATAAATGTAGCGATTACTTAACATTATACATGTGTACCGTAGCATCTTCAAATTTAAATTTTCATGTTCTTCTAAATACTCAAAACTTGGGAAGTTACTTTTGTGTTACTATTTGCATTGTATTTTTTCGAAAATGGAGACTAAGAAAAGGAAACAGATTTGCATGGAACAGAAGTTAAAAATCAGTAGAAAAGCTGAGGGTGGAATGAAACCAAATGATCTAGAACTATCAACAATGCCAACCATGATAAAGGACAAAGAAAAAAAATTCTTCAAACGTACAAACATTCAGCAATTTAAAAGTGTGTTGTGGAATAATTCTTACTGCATTAAATATTGTGGGAATGACAATGATTTTATTTCAACCGATTAAGTTGTAAATTATTTATTAATACTAATACTTAATAATTAATAATACTAATTTATTATTTATAAAAACGTAGACCCAATAACATTGGAAGAATTGGAAAATGTATTAAAAACTGTTAAAAACCGAAAAGCTCCCGGTTCTGATGAAATAAATATGGAACTTTTTAAATATAGCCCGAAAAGTCTTAAAAACAGACTTCTAAATTTTCTCAATATCTGCTGGAAATATGGTTATATACCAGAAACTTGGCATGAAGCAGTAGTTATCTCGATTTATAAAAAAGGAGACAGAAGACATTGCACGAACTACAGAGGAATAAGTCTATTAAATACAGGCTACAAAATATACTAAAAATAATAACAAATAGATTAAGCAAAATAACAGAACACATGCTCCTAGAGGAACAGAGTGGCTTTCGGAAAAATAGATCGTGTATAGATTGTGTATTTCCCTTATGTCAACTTATCGAAAAGAATAGGGAATATAATATTCCAACTTATATAGGCTTCTTGGATTATGAAAAGGCGTTTGATAGAGTTAATCGAGCAAAATTATGGAAAATATTGATACAAAGAGGGATTCCTCAACATTTGGTTTGAGTGATAAAGAGATTATATATAAATACAAAAATCAGGGTGAGAGCGAACAATGTTACAAGTGTAACTGATAGAGAGATATCTACAGGTTTAAGACAAGGGTGCTCTCTATCACCCGTATTATTTAACATATATATCGACGAAGTTACCAGAAAATGGCAACAGAATTTAAAAACTAATTTTATTATAAACAATAGATATCTCAATACATTACTATTTGCCGATGATCAAGTGATCTTAGCCGATACAGAAGATAATTTACAACGTGCTCTATTCAGTTTAAATATAACTGCTGCAGATTTTAATCTCACAATATCCACGACAAAAACAAAGGTGATGGGGTTTAAGGAAATATACCACTAAGAGCAAAAATAATAATAAATAATAAAATAATAGAACAGAACTCTTTGCAAAAAATTAAGAACAGATACAATACTAAAGTTCTATAGGGTAATGGCCGTACCAATATTGTTATACGGATCCGAAACATGGACTCTGACTAAACAACAGAAAAATAGAATAGAAGCAGCTGAGATGAAACTTTTAAGACCTATTGCAGGATACAGCTTGCTAGATCATGAACGGAATGTAAATATAAGAGAAAAGTTAAAAGTACCTTGTATTTTAGAAACAATAGAAAAATATATACAAAGTTGGTATGAACATGTTCTTAGAATGGAGACAACTCGGATACCACAGATACTCTATAACTATAAACCACAAGGAAGACGAAGTGCTGGTCGACCAAGAAGATGTTGGAGTGATCAATTTAATTGATAATATGTGGAGACGGAACAGGCCACAATGGCCTAAACCGTAGTGTTATTGATGATGATGACTAATTTATTAATCCTAATTACACTAATTAGTGAAGTATGTATGTAAAATCTCCATCTCGAGTATTAATAAACATTTTGAAACTTCACTATATAAACTTCCTATTCATTTTAAGATGTAAATTATTTAAATTCAATTAGAATGGGAAGACACAATGAAGGAAATAATATTAAACACATTATCTTCAAGAGCACTCTCTACATCATTAACCTCCATTACCCAGTTGAATTGACCATATGGGAAAAGATCTTCATTCAAAAACAAAGGAATAACCTCCAAAATTTCGACATCCTGGAGGAGAACGAATTGGGGCTGATCGGAAAATTCGTGAAACCACCGCAGCGCCATCAAGTGGTACAGGATGAAAGTTCAGCAGTGGGACATAGTCTGACGATGGGTGGAATGTCCACCTGAAAGCCGGCTAACTAGTAAGTAGTCAATTTAATGAAGTAGAGAGTGCTCTTGAAGATAATGTGTTTAATGTAAATTATTTGTTTTTCTGATGTACTTTATACTGAGATTTCACTGTAATTTCTATCAAAATTGCTTTGAAACCTCATTGTTAATGTTTTAAAGCTCTCCGATCAGTATTCTAATCCATTGTAGTCACCTGTGCTTGACAGCCTGACAATTGACAGTCACGGAGAATCCTATAACTCCAAACGTATACCTCAAAGTGGAGTACACATGATATCCAAGCTGCTCTTTGGTGCGAAGGATATCAAATACTGGCTCTTCCATAAGCATCTGAAAGAAACCATTAACGACTTGAGGGAAATAAGAATATTAGAATATACTATAATATTCTCATGTAGTGTCCAACAGAGACAATAATCTGTGGCTCATGAATGCTTATATATCTGTCTTGAGGGAACTTTCCTCAAGTTGGCCAGTCAGAATAACATCTAGTACTGCAATCAATATTTACATAAAAATGACTCCATTTCATAATTTGTAATAATAACTTACAGTGAGTTACAAACTAGAAAACAATCACTAATTTACTATTAATTGGTATGTTACCTACAACATGTTTCAAGGGTAATGACAGGTTTTCCTTCTTATCTACAGGACACACTCAGTCCCAATCCATATATTCTCCTAGATCAAGGGTCTTCAACCTATGGTCCCTGGGCCGAGACGTTTGATTTTGCACTCAGAGATTTGTTGTACCTGCATTAGTATCTCTTTTTTCTTTTTAATGAATTAATATGTTTCCAATTCCTTCAGTGTGGCTATTGATGATGTTCCTGGTGAAATGCAAATGAAATAATAGATCTGCAGTGTTATCATGTGCTAAAATAAAAATTGAGTGATGTTGGAGTCACTGATTCAAATTCCAAATACTTGGGTAGGGCCTGTTTTCCACAATTCATGCTTTTAAGATGATTCCCATCTTGGAAGTACCTATGTATGTAAGCAACTCTTTTCAAGAATGAAGACTGTTAAATGTAATATTATAACCTGAATGACCAACACCCACCTATTGATTGATTGAATCCCCTTAAGGGTGGAAGGTGGGTTGGGACGACCCTAAGCACTTCGGCCTTGCGGCCCATTGTGCCAACCTCCGGGAATGGAATGATGTGCAAGCCCAACGGCCCCTCGACAACAGACCCCACCGCGAGCCCCCACGGAACTCCCCTACATCCAACAGATACCTCTACCATGCCACGTGTGCCGCTGCCTCGGTACCTCTTACAGAGCCCCCAGGTTGGCAGCACACCAGCCAGCAACTTCAGGACCACAAGCCACAGGGAGGACGGGAGAGGCCCACAGCAGGTGCTGGGGCGAGGGCAAACCGGAAACCGGGAAAGGAAACGGGATGATTATGAGGGGGAGTTTGAAGATGAAATGGAGAGTGTTGGTGGAATGAGAGGGGGAAACGGGAGGATCCCCGAGAAAAACCCCCAAAGGTCACGGCTTCGTCCACCACGAATGACACGCCTGCCAGGCCCGGGGATTGAACCCGGGACCGCTAGCATGCCAGGCCCGGGGATTGAACCCGGGACCGCTAGCATGCCAGGCCCACGCGCTAAGTATGAGCCACCGTGACGGCATAACACCCACCTAGGAACTCATAAGTATTGCTACATCACAGATAAAACCAAACATAAGACAAGTTGGTGAAAACAAACAGTGGTGGATGGCTTACCAAAGTTTTGTGTAAACATATGTTCCTTTTGATAAGACTGCAATCTTATGTTAATTTTCTATGAATAAATTATTTGAATTAATTTGTATTCAGCAAAAAAATATATTTAATTCACGATCTCTAGAGATTTAAACAACATTATAATTTTTCCATGTGGCCCTCAAACCTCCCTGTATTTTAAATAAGGTCCTTGAGTAGCAAAAGGTTGAAGACCCATGTTCTAGATCCTGGCAACCTCACTGCAATTTCATGGATGGAAACTGAACCTGAGGTTTGTGCTAAATAAACTGATGCCAAGACTAAATGGCTCCCATAAGATATACCCAGTTTAAAATACAATGATATAAAATTTTTACTTACAGTGAATAGTTATAAAGTATGTTGCATTACGTTTCGGGTCTTTCCTCGACCCTTCCTCAGATGCCTCCAGAATCATACTGTAAGTAAAAATTTTATATCATTGTATTTTAAACTAGAAGACAGTGGAATTCAGGACCAATATGACTAATTTTGAAGATATACCCAGTGCTTTCCAATAATACACTCCTTCAGATACTGTAGCACCTTTGTTTTAGCTGTCCGCACATCTCTCAGCGTAATCATACAAGCTGAAACCTAGGTTTGATTCCCACCTAGGATACATTTTGATTTCATTATTGTATTTGCAAATGAAAATAATCAATTTTATTTCTTTCCTTGTCAGATGTGTACTACTGAGCTTGAGATTATAACTTACCATAATAAGTTCCACAATACAATAATTCTTGAGATCAAAGGTTCGAGATTGGTAATAATTTGTTACCATACTGTTTGTATCATCTAGATTGAAGGACTTGACTCGACAATAGTAGTCTCCTAGTGGAATCTGATGAACTCGGATCTACAAAATAAGTGAAAAGAAACATACATGCAATTATTTTTGTTACACTTTGGCAGAAATTTCAGAAAAAATCTGTAACTTAATATTATAAATAAAGAAATCTGCTATTGTTTTTTGATATTAAAAAGGAATCATTTTACTTACTTTTGAAGTTGAAAACAGAACAAAACAGAACACTTCTAATATGCTCTTACAAAAGAATACAACTGCAAATGATCACTGAATTATTATAGAGTTTCAATTTAAAATACCTTAACTTTTTTAAAATTCTTATTTATATATGCTTCAAATATGAGGTTACATCATGTGCTTAGGGTTACTGGGCTTATTAGTAGGCGACTAACTACCCTGGTGTATCTGTTTCTATCATCGTTTGTCATGGGTTGTGTTCATTTTAACTTATACTGAATTTTTTAAAATGATTATGATGTTAAGTTCTCCTAACAGTATATGACTATTATTTATGCGGGAAATTGAAAAAAGAAGTGTCAAGTTCAAACCCCCATACAATGAAAGAACTTAAAGGTAATATCACCAGAGAAATTAATTCTATCTCGGAAGCTGAACTTACGTGCGTGAATCAACAATTCCTACAAAGGTGCCAGTGTTGTGTGGATGCAAGAGGAGGACATTTCCAACATCTCTTGTGATGAGGTATGTGGTTATTTTAATTATAATTTTAATTGTAATCTTGAGAACCTGAATCATTACGCTGTTAGCAGCTTTATTTGCATCGATATTTCACTCGATCGCTTGGGAGTTAGAGTTGTGGGAAACCCGCATGATTAACCAACTCTTACATGAAACGCACTGTACATTAGGATTTCTTTCTTTCATAACAAAATAAATATCATGGCTTGAGCCGGGAAACCTGAATTCAATAAGTGTTATCACTGCTTCATACTATACTAAATTCATTTGATATGGATGCTGACTTTTAGGTTATCCTATTTTGGTAAAAATGACGAAACTACAACAATAACAACAATAATACATAAAAAATAATAGAGACTATGAACTGACCTCTGGGAATGTATCAGGTGAAAGAGGACCAAACTTGAGGATCTCCACAACTCGGTTGCACACAAATTTAGCTTGCTTTTGTGTGAGATTACCCTGGAAAAGGCTCTGTATGTACAGCTGTTTAATAAACTTTTGAGCAAATTCCTTGAGCACAGGCATTGTTACATCAGCTAGAGCTGTGTGTCTGTCGACAGAATTAAAATATTTTTGCAGTACTATGGACATTCTGACATCCCTGTAACAAACAATAATAAATAATGTAAGAGATAATAAAAAAAATGTGAAGGCAATATATTTAAGTTTCCATTATAGATAAGATCTACAAAAACAATAGCAAGTTCAAAAAAAAATATATATATATATATATATTCAAGACCTTCCTACTACTAAGTGCTTTCAACTCTGTGTAAGTTTTACCAATACTTACTTACTTAATCAATGGCAATAACATTCTAATCTGCTAATTTGTAGCATATCAATTACAGTATAAATTTAAGTGCAGTTGAGTAGTAGCGAGGAGTAGCAAAGTTATCATTAATGATTAGAACAGTGTTACATTACAGAACTAAAGAAACCATAAACATATTTAACCACCAAGCTTGCAATATAATGTAGGATATTTGTCTGTACAGAGTACCTTACTTGGTGATAAATTTCTTGTAACACCAAGGAGGTAACTTATTTGATACAAGGATAAAATAAAATTATAATTGCAATTACTCAATGGCAATAGGCAATTCCTACGCAGACATTTTAATCAGTGGAAGGTGTGGACTATATTTATTCATGATGTTTGCCTGGTTCCTTTGTTTAATGAAAGTTTCTCCCAAACAACCACAACAATCAGATAATGATCTGAATCGCAGTCAGCACCCCTAAACGTTTGAACATCAGTTATACTAGACTGCCTCCTTGTATCTATTAGTACAGGGTCAATTTTTAACGATTAAATTTTTAGCAGTGGCAAGATTTATTAATCTAACTCCATTGTCGTTGCTCTGCAAGTAGAGGCTTTCGTTCCCAATCATGGGCTTGAAAATATCCTCCCTTCCTACTTTCGCATGGAAATCTCCTAGTACAATTTTCATGTGATATGCCAGAAATTGAACAAATGTTTTAAGTTTTACCAACAGTTGATACTAACAATATTATGGAAATCAGTGTGTAGAAATAAGGATGTATTTAATTACTTTAGATTAGAATAACACAATCTGTAATATATATCATTAGGCTAAGACAGGGGTGCTCAAACGGTCGATCGCGATCGACAAGTCGATCGCGAGTGCTTTTTGAGTAGATCTCGAGAAGAAAAAAAATTTTAATAAGTAGGTAGGTAACTAATAAAATAACACTGCTTGCGGCAAAAGGTGGCTTTATCAAAGGAACGCGCGGCACTTGTCAAAGAAAAGCCGCGTTGTTTCTAGACTAGACAGTGGAGTCTAGTCTAGAAACAACGAGAGACAGTACAGTCTAGTTTCGGGCGGCGCGTTTGACGGGAACATTCGAGACTTTCGTTCACGCCGATATAAATGTTGCGCCTGCAGGAATTGGAGTCATTCTGAATTGTAACTTGATGGCGATACTACGTCGATAAGTACAAAGTTTATTATTAAATAGTGGAAAATGAGTGCAGTGAAGAAATCTAAAACGTATCATTTTAATAAGGATTGGGAGGAAGAATTTTTCTTTTGTATGGTGAAGGATAAGTGCATTTGTGTTATTTGTCGTGCGTCAGTTGCAATACCTAAGCGTGGTAACTTAGAGAGGCATCATAAAACGGTTCATAAAAACTATGAAAAGGATTTTCCGCCACAGAGTGAATTAAGAAAACTAAAGGTACGTGATTTGATATCTTGTTTGAAAAAAGAACAATCCATGTTCACAAGACCAGTCAAACAATCAAAAGCTGCTACGATCGCGTCATTTAAAATATCTCATATATTGGCGAAACACAAGAAACCATTCGAAGATGGATCGGTGGTGAAGGAAGCATTTATTGAAGCGGGTGAGACTTTATTTGGAGATTTTAAAAATAAAACAGAAATCATGTCTGCTATTAGAGAACTTCAGTTATCTCGTCCGACTGTCACAAGGCGTATTGAAGTCATGAGCCAGGACATCGCAGATAAACTAAAACATGATATCATGGAATGTACATACTTTTCTTTACAGTTCGACGAATCCACCGATATGACAGACACTGCCCAGCTGTGTATTTTTATTCGGATGGTATTCAATGACATGTTGGCTAAGGAAGAATTTTTGACAATCATACCTCTGAAGGGGAAGACCCGTGGCGAAGATATATTTGACGTTTTCTTCAATTTTGTAAAAAACTACGAGCTACCAATATATAAATTAGTGTGCATTACAACCGATGGAGCACCAGCAATGACTGGAAACAAAAACGGTTTTGTGGCATTGTGTCGAGCTAATGAAGAATTCCCTTCATTTTTTTCATTCCATTGCATTATACATCAACAAGTTTTGTGTTCAAAAGTTTTAAACACGGAGGAAATTATGGGCATTGCGACAAAAATTGTGAATTCCATCCGTGCACGTAGCTTGCAACGGCGGCTCTTTCAGTTGCAGTTGGAAGATAGGGAGTCAGCTGAACACACTGATTTAGTTCTTCACACGGACGTCAGGTGGTTGAGTCGCGGAAAATTCCTAGAAAGGTTTCAAGAATTATTGCCCGAAATAACAGCTTTTCTAGACGAAAGAGGTGATGACACTCAGATTTTGAAAAACGAAAAATGGCTAAATGATTTGGCATTTTTGACTGACATCACAATGCACTTAAACACCGTTAACTTGGAGCTTCAAGGTAAAGGAAAAACTATTATTGAGATGATTAGCGCAGTAAACGCATTCAAAAGTAAATTGCAACTTATGATAGATCAACTGAAAAGAAAGGATCTGAAACATTTTCCGTCTTTGAAAGCAAGGATTCCTCAGTTGAATTATGATACGTATGAGGCTGAATTATCAAATATTTTGGGACAATTCGAAATGCGTTTTCATGATTGCAGTAAATTGGAAAATATAGCATCATTTATGAGTTATCCTTTTTCATGTAAAAACATTGAGGAATTAGCTACTGAAATAGCCAGTCAGTTTAATATGAACTCATGTTCTGTTGAAAATGAGTTGGTGCAGATTATATCAGATATACATCTCAAAGCTACAGCATCTGATACAAATTTCTGGTGTTTTATATCTGAAGATAAATATCCGAATGTAAGGCAAATCGCCCTTCAACTGACGGCATTTTTTGGGTCAACTTACTTGTGCGAGTCTGCATTTTCTGAAATGAAGATAATTAAGTCAAAATATCGCAATCGACTAACTGACGATCATATGTCATCATGCTTGCGATTAGCACTCAGTGGTTACGTACCATCTTATGAAAAGTATGCTGAGGACATGCAGTGCCACGCTTCAACATCCAAAGCCACTCCTTAGTTAAGTTTAACACCATATGTAACTCTTTTGTTTTGTAACAACCAATAAACTCGCAATTTTGAATAACTATGAGTTTTTTCATTGATATTGTAGAGAAGAACCTAACTAAACCTAACCCAAACCTTGACTAAAATAATGTACCTATACTGCGCAGAAAGCTAATATCTATATATGCTACGGTACGCCCTACCTAGGTAGGTAGGGTGTATCGTGTATGTACGACAACCCTGCATCACACACACTTGCAGTCTCTCAGAGTCGATCGTAAGTAGTCTAAAAATATTGAGGTAGATCGCCAGCAGTTCAAGTTTGAGCACCCCTGGGCTAAGATTATGATAGCTTTTGGAAACATTGTCATGTTGACATATCCAATACCATATTATGTACTGTATAATCCAAGGATGAAAAATAAAACTAAATTAAACCAAACTAAAATACACAATTTTCTTATAGGCTACCTTCCTTACAACAGTGGCACACTTGGTAAAATAGTACAATTTCAAATAAAGACAGGTTGGGGGGGGGGGGAGTGAATGATCCACAAAATGTAATATTTATGTATCGTCGTTCAAAAGAAACTAATTTTTTGCTATTAGAAAGAAAAATATTATAAAACTTGCATAGCGAAATGGGCTGGATTTCCAAACAGACTGGATAGATCCGGGCCTAGAGAAGCACTTTGAAAGGGTGGCATTTTCAACTTCAAAAACAATTTATAACCTAAAACATTTACTGTTTATGCTCAATATCGAGATACAAATAGATATTTTTTAAGTGTCAACCATGATGTGTTGATACTAATATTACAGAGATCTGAAGTGGCATAACAGTCAAGAGACTGGTAAATGGCAACTCGAGCACTGCATCAGGTTATTCAGATGAAAGATAAAATGTATAATGCATCCTATATGTTACAATAGTTCGTCTTATATTTTTAATAAAATAACCAAAATATAACTGAAAAGAAATTTAAAATACATGTAAAATTTACAGAGTAGGAAACAAGAAATACACTATAAGCCTAAACAATATGTTAACTATTTTCTTTCCGGTCCAGCATGGATTTATAATTTGAGAAGTTGAGTCTTGTGTATTTAAAGGTTAAAACTAATTTGAATTGCAACAAACTGTTTCCATTCAGATTAATATTATAAAAGAATAAATGATCATACTCATTAAGCGTCAAACTGGTAATATCATAGCAATGTTCAATCATAAGAACAGTGTATTATTAAAGAAGAAGTAGTGTGCCCTGTTGAGAAATATAACTTTTATGCAGTTTTATGTTTAATGATATTTTTATGGTAGTTACTGCACTCATTGTCATTACAAGTCAACATAGAAAGACTCAATTGATCGCAATTCAAGACAATTAGCAAGGACAAAGAGGAGAAAAAAAAGGTAGTTCTGGAAAATGTTATTTATTTATTTTTTTAAGTATTGATGTTGATGAGCCCAGTGTGAGTTCTGTGAATTTTTCAGCTATTCATCATGACGACAGTAAATATGGTATACCACTAATAGCATTTGCTATTATCGCTTGAAAGTAAGAAAAATTAAAGTTTTGTATTTCTTTAAATTATTACAGGAGCAGTCTACTTATATTGGGGCTAAGGGGCAGCAAACAGGTAAATCTTCTCCTGAGGATATGGCCATCATTTTAATATTTTTGTTGTTTGGATCTGGGATCAAGAAATACACTAAATTTATTTCCTGTCTTTATTACAAAATTTAAAACTGTAGTTTTATTGCACTCTTTGTTTACCACAGAAAACTCAAACTTCTGTAATATTAGTACCAATTTCCCACTGTGGTTAATTAAGTGGTAAGCCTCTGATATTCGCCCAATTGTTCTGAAAGCCATGAACTTAAAACCATAAGAATTTTGCTATTATGAGGGTCGATGTGAAAGAAATATCTTCTATTTTATTTTCATGGAAAGTACAACCAATGCAGGGATCATATTATGTAGCTCAGTTAAGTAGAGCAAGCTCTTACCTGCTTAACATAGTTTTTCCACAAATCCACCTTTAGTAATGCATTTTTCCCAAGGTATGAACAAGAACTTCTATGCCACAATCGTAAAAATTTGAACTGGCGGAAGCTAGCCATTTTCTTACAGCTGCGATAAACATATAAATTATATTGAAACATTTATTTCTTCATTCTGGCAGACCCTGTTATGCAATTAACAGCATCCAAGATATACTTAGAAAAAGTTTAAATTTAATAAATGTTTCTGAAATAAATGAAAATACGAGGGGTGTTCAAAAAATAATGCCCATGTTCTTTCCTTCAGAAAATAGTTATTCAAATTAATTCAAACTTGGTGACATTTACTATTTTTCAATACAGTCTTCATAAGTTTGTACAGCATTACACCAATATGTGTAATAAGTGCATATTATATTTTTTGTTCTGCTTACATAACCACTTCCTCACAGCATCAATTACATTGTTATAGCCTACGACAAAAATGGAATAAATGGAATAGCATCATTCTCAATTGTCCAGAAGGAAAAATTCAAGACAGTTCTCTCTGCAGGAATGGTCACAGTTACTGTCTTCTGGGATTGTGATGGAGTTATCATCACTTACGAAATGGAATGTTTAGGAAATAAGTTCAGATTAAATTAACATACTATACTGTACCACAACATTTTTACTAGAAGTATAATATTTTAATTTAATCTGAATCTCTCACAACAACGTTATGAGTACTACTTTATTCTATCAGGACATTCCCAGAATACTTTTCACAATAAGTATCTAAACACTCTTAACATATATATTTTACTCTCCTGTCAGGAGATGATTTTTCCTCTTGAAATCTTTTGCTCTCCAAAACTTAAATTTCCAAAGCACAAAATATTAAATTTATTAAAACAAAAGTTTAAAAAACTTACCTGCCCAGTTTATCTGGTTTTAGAAAAGTGTTGTAGTAGTTCCGAAGTTGGATTGCTTTCAATGCATTGAACAAATTGGCAGAGAGATTACTGACAAACTTTGTCATGCAGTTGACTACTGTCTCCAGCACTAACTGTAAAGTGAAAGATAAAATTAAAAAGTAACAAATAATGCTTTAATGCTTGATGCAGTGAACTTCCGATTATTTGTACTGTGTGAAAAAGTTAAAATCTTCTTGCCAACAAGTGTCAAACTCAGCAATGAGCTATATAATCCTGATGCTATTCGTAAACTCTACAACAATGCCTTTTGTTCCTGCAACTATAGACCTCTGTCTCTGTCTATATGTGTCCACTTATCAACAAGTAGCATCTTTCTTAAGAATGTTACCACTACATCAAATCTGACAGTTCTTCATAAATCTAAAACAAAAACATCTCACCTGCAGTGAGCTATAAGCTGACAAACAAATTTTAAAATAAAACAAATACAAGGCATTCCGTCTTGTGTTTTAATTGTGAGAGTTATTTTTCAGAATTCCTTATACAATTCCCAGAATTTTGTTATATACTAGCATAATTATTTTTACAAAAATGTTATTATTGTGCAAGTGAAATTAAAAGGAATATGATAATATTATAGGAGAAAAATTCCTCCGACATTGAGACTTGAACCCAGGACCTTTGGCTATTCGCGCCAATGCTCTACCAACTGAGCTAAGCCGGAGTTCAATTCACAGTGCCAGATAAACCTCTCTCCTATGACTGATTGCCCTAATGGTCTACCTCACAGACAGACAAGTTATGTCATAATGCAGTACAGTGAGGCACACTAAGTAGTGATTTTTGTGACCAGGATCCCACTGTTATTGTACAGTTAACATTTAAGATAGATATATAAGCATTCATGAACCACAGGGGCAATCAGTCATAGGAGAGAGGTTCCATCTGGCGCTGTGAATTGAACTCCAGCTTACCTCAGTTGCTAGAGCATTGGCGCGAATAGCCAAAGGTTCTGGGTTCAAGTCCCAGTGTCGGAGGAATTTGTCTCCTATAATATTCTCATGTAGTGTCCAACAGAGACAATCTGTGGTTCATGAATGCTTATATATCTATCTTAAAAGGAATATGTTTAATTAAGTAGAAAACATTAATATAATAACACCTGTTAATAAAAACACAAGTTATCTAATTTGGGTAAACAAAATATCAGATGACAAACAGAGAGCCATTTTAGAGCTAAAAAGGTTAGAACCTGAATCAAACTGTCAAACAGTCAATGTGAGTACATTAAAATTATCCAGAAAGAAATGGTTCCACTTACATGTAACTTCTGATTGTATCCTTTGAATTTCAGTACCAAGCCCTTATCACCAGGATAAACTTGACAAGTGAGGTCGGCCACATGAGCTGGATAAAGCTTTTCTGTCAGCATCTGCTGCAAGATTTCGGTATACAGGCCCAATAAGGCTGCACTAAAATTCAATATACATTAGAAAGTAAAATACATAGTAATTATCTTTAAGAATAATAAAAAATGATTAAATAATCATTAGTTGATATCAGATTTGGTACACCTTAGCAATCAATGTATGCAAGCATTTGCTACTGTATAGCAAACTTTAAATGAATCATACCAACATATTTTCAGACATAAACAATGTTTACGATTTATTCAATTCAGCACACTTGAGAAAGGCCTGGAGGGCAGGTTGAAACGTTGTGTGTTGTAAAAGACTATTTTATCCACTATTGTAAATAAGTATTATTGTTTATATTATATTACTGTATTTTTTAATAAACAATGATGCTAATGAATTTTGTTCATGCATTCTGGTTCTGATAGAAAATGTTAAATAACTTACAATTTGATTTTACTAAAGGAACTTTTTACAATGAAGCAAAATACTATTTTTTTTAAAGAAATTAAGTTCATACAATATGTAAGTGTTAGTGACCAATAATGTTTCCCAATAACTCTAATATAGGCCAATTATGGTGTTTACCTTATAATATGCCTGCAAGGATGTGATTTTATTGGATACAATGTAAGGTCGTTATTGAACAGTCACAGTATCACTACACAATGAATAATATGCACATTATCCATTTTGATTCCTTAAATTTTTTTTTTTAATGTGTTTTAATCAATTGCTCATTCAAGTAGTGAAATTACAAATAAATTTGTTCTTGAAAAAACTGTCTTAACTTTGTTCTGATTTTAGCTTATGTTAATTTTGACGTTAAATATTTTCTCATTACCACTGTTAGTATTCCATCATATTTGATTGTTCATTCATTTAGTACGCCATGGTCTGACAGATCACACAACGGTAATTTGATTTTAAACAACACAAGTAAAAAGGTAATTATTATTTATGTAGCCTGTTACATTTTATTCACAAAACTCCTAAAAAATCCCATTCACTTAAAGTTTCAAACAGATAAATTCGCTCATGCTTCGCATCACAAAACTATCATGGGGTTACCTATGATAAAATACTTGGAACTTCACCATTTACTTTTAGTTAAACCATATGGTTATTATATGTGATGTAACGGTATCACAATAATATCCATTATGACACAGATTTTCATTGTACAAGTGTGATATCGATTAGTATAGAACACGGAATGATCTTGAAACCTTGAGAGCAGCAAATGAAACTGCATAATAAACAGCCTGTATTTAAAATAAAATCAATTCTGTTTATGTTAATTTTAATATTATACTAAACTGAGTTCATTCTGTGTGTTTTTAATGTATATTGACATTAAAACTGAAGAGAAGCCCTGCAGCTGGCATGCCTTGAAGCCTGCCATGTATTGGAAAAGAATATTATTATCATCGAACATGGAACAATATTGAAATTCTTGACAGCAGCAAATGAAACTGAGTAATAAACAACCTGTATTTAAAATAAAATCAATTCTGTTCATATTAATTTTCATTTTCATTTTAAACTGACAAGTGAAAAACACTTGTGCCTTGTTTGATATTAAAATTCTGGCTTGCATGCCTTGCAACCTGCCATCTACTGGGAAAAAGCAAGAACTACTAACAGTCGGTATGAACTACTAATAGCTGTCGTCTAAGCGGCCTGTCACGCTGAGCTTCGATCGATCAAGCCCAGCCGACTGCCATCTTGCGCTCTCGACTAAATTTCTGTTCCTTGTCACACTGCATCGAGCGTCATCGATCAACGGAAATATTATAGGTTATGTACCTATATGATTTTACTAGGTCTACTCATCACTGTATATTAGAGGTAAAGTATATTACCTTATTAGGAAGACGAATGCCTATTTTCTGCACATTATCATACTACATGTGTTGGGATGTAAGGTTTAATATTATGCCTACTATCTCAGGCTACATCTGTTTACTTCAAGCTTCCATCAGTCGGCCGAGCGAAGAGGTTTGTTGTTTGTTGTAGTTCGATCGCCCACCGCTAGGTGCTACAACTTGATCTATTTTTGTATTTTTAAAATTAAATTACATAAGAAGATATCGTTTTAAATGCCTTAAATGATTCGTGCAATTCTATTTCATTCAAATATGAGTCTAAAACGACATTATTGTGTAAGTTAAATCTTCCAGCATCAATTCTGAAATTCAGGTGGGTACGAAGTTTGCCATCGACCGATTGAAAAACAGACAAGTTTGATTTCACAGACCAGAAGATCTCTCACCCTCGTTGTTGATCGCTGGCGATCGATGCTATGTGACTGGCACCACTGCTGTCTATAGGTTCGTTATACCAGTCGGTTGGACGCTGTCCCTCGATCGATCCAGTGTGACAGCCCCCTAAGAGTCGTATGCTTCATTAATTAAGAGGTGTTCTAAAAACCCAAAAACATTTAATTATGGCCAAACAAAAACTGTCGTATGCAACTTGCCAAAATGGTAATTAAGACATTCTTACGAAAACTGTACATACTCATGTCATAATAAATGCTATTATAGACTTGTTCCCTAATGTACTACTGGTATACTTTAATGGCAAACATGTTTCATGGATATTTATTCAAACCATTAGTTGCTATCAATAAAGGATGACTGTTGAGGGATTTTTTTGTTTAATGCGCCCTAATAATATCTAATTTAAGTACACAAAGGCTTGTAACACAATACTGGGAGAAATACATATGTCCTTCAAACTATGGAAAACTGCTTTTCTTTGTAGGGAGCTACGCTCAAAATAAGGTACAGCTGAGATTGGTCAGGGAGCAATTTTTCGGAAACATATTTATCCCCCACAACCTGCATTTCCTATAACCTATTCCAAACTCATGTTGGACAACATGGAGCAATTAACAGAAATTGTAAAAGTTTATGAACATTGTGTGACAAGTTAAATAACAAGCACGTGAAGATTCAGGCTGCGCAGCGACCACACCTTTGGTTCTACTTCCACTCCTCCTCTCTACTCCTACTAACAGACTGACCAACCAATCGAGAAGCGAATATGCCAGACTGTAAGACTTCGTATGTTGGTGCCACGGCCTAGTGGTGGCGATTGCGAACTGGCCAGCAGCATATACAAGTAACGTAACTATTATGTTGTATCTCCTTCTCATGAGTTTAATTATTTATGTAATATTTGCAGTGAGACTGAGAAACACGTGGGCTGCCGGCCAGCTTGCAGGATGGTGGGATAGCTAAGCAGGGAAAAGAGGGCTGTGCCCACCTCCCTTCTGCTAGTGCTTCGCGGATCTTGTTTCTTAACTTGTCTCACTATAGTTATATGACACCAGACATGAAATGTACAGGAATACCAAACTAAAAGAGAAAATATATTGAAAAAATTTAAATATTAGTAAGTAAAACCAGTCAACTTTTTTCATTATGTAAATTAAACTCAGGACCTCTTGGGAACAAATTTTAGGTTATGTTTAAGTAATCCTACAGAGGGTTCCACTATCATGCAACACAGTTCTTGTTCCAACGTGAAGATGCAATGTTTAGCTAAGCTATTATATAGTACTTTTTTCCTCATTTTAGTGTGTTAATGGCCTTACTTAAAAATCCAAAACATAAAGACCTAGTCTCAATGTGGAAAAAAACTATAAAGAAAATAACTCAAGGTACTTGTAACTGGGAAAAACTTAAATGCACTGATAATAGAAAATACCTTACTTTTTGGCTGTTGAAAGAGCCATTGGTGATACCAGATAAATATAGAAGAATGCCTGAGGGAGTTTGAATTTGACATCACGCCTGTACCACACTTCACTCAAGTCATTCTGTTGGATTTTCACTGGATATAGAATTTTCTGTTCATCGTTCTCTTCTGAAAATGGCAAGAGCTCGAAATTGGTTGTCAAGAAGATGTTTGGATCTGGCATTTTAAAACAAATATTTGGAATCGATTTACTCCAAGTTTCAATCCAGTCATTTGGAATATCTGCAATTTAAGAACATACAACAAATTCATGTAGCAAATTCATTTATTTTTTAGAGTTATTTTGATGAAACACCAGGATAATAAAAATAGTAACAAAAAATAGCCCTCAGTAATTACCTTATGACAAGAAACATGAGTTTAAAAGTAATTTTAAATTACCAAATGAAAACTTAACATAAGTGGTATTCGGCTAGATAATTCCATGTGAATGACTGAAAGAAAAAAAGCATATTATATACATATAGTATAGTGAAGACAGGGTAGGTCAGGTTTCTTATAATATGAAGCTCACAAGGGAACCGTACAGGATGTCATATCGAAACCTACCCTCAAATTTTGCACATAGGTGGTCTTCATTACAGATGGACACATACAAAAAATTAGCTGCTCATATGAACTGTAAATAGTATTGAGAAGGGTCTTCACGATATTTTGAAGTGTTTTGAAATTTTTCGTTGGTGTGGAAGCTCTGTCCTCCCGGATCTTTCTTCAGCTGCCGAAAAAGACGAAAGTCACTTGGCACGGGAATGAGTTTTTGAAAGCCATTGTGACAGATGATGAAACGTGAATTCGTTAAGACAATCCAGAATCAAAAGAACATTCCAAACAATGGATGCATACAAATTTTCCGAATAAACCCCAGATCTGGCTCTGGCTTCAACACCAACGAAGAATTTCGAAACACTTCAAAATGCCGTGAAGACCCTTCACAATACGCTGGCGGCAAGCTTCTATGAAGAGCATGGGCGTACGGTGAAATTTTGTTCGGGAGGGGTTCAATGTAAAGTCGTCTCAGCTCTATGTCCTTGTGCACACTGTAACTTAATACTTTTTAAAAATAACTACACACTTGTATTGTGATGAATAACACACTATAATTAATATGCAGCACAGTCTTTGGAAATGTTTTTCTTGAAATTTCTGACCACTTCTCGTTTAAGCTAGAGTGTATAAATAAAAACTTTCTTTCGACCATATATAATAATACTGTCATCTAAAAATTCACCGATGGAAAAGTCCCATTAGTGTACATTACGTCATCATGAGCTCCTGATTACAGTTGACTTTACGAACAGGTTGGTGGATTTCAGCGGGAGTATTCGAATGTATAATAATTATTGTCTCATGGATATGCAAGAAGTGGAAATTGTAATATACGATGGGCAGAGAACTAATAACTCAGTGCTACCATTCTTATAAATCAAGTTGTAAGCATATTAAAATCCGTCTTAAATTTTGTATATTTAAATAAATTACTATTAATCATAAGTAACGTTTTGATATGTACAAAATTGTAAAACATGTAACAAGCGAACCAGTGTATTTTTATTTCATTACATGAAGTTATAATCTTAAAAATATTACAGGTATTGCGGGAGGGGTTTCAACCCCCTGAACCCCCCCATACCATACGCCCATGATGAAGAGGGTATTTGAAAGTTGCACCATGCTTCGACAAATGTCTCAATCGGAGTGCGACTATGTAGAGAAGTAGCTAGAAGGTGTATCTAAATGTTCCAAATAAAACAGTTTTGATTTTCACTGTGGTTTTCATTTTATGCTCCATGGGAAGTTGAAAGAAAAATAGCCCTCACATTTCTTGACCTTCAGTCTCAAAATAATTATCATGACAAAAACATCCGTTAAGCTCAATTAAATTATCAGCACTTGTGGTATTATTGTTAAAAGTATTTCAAATGCTAGACACACTTACCATGTACAGAGTACTCCGTTTGGAACCATGGTTCCACTTGATCAAACTTTTTACCAGCCTCTTTGCAGGATACCATGATATTTACATCCTCAGGTTTTAATGCATTCAAACAGTCCATTATAACCTTCAAAAATAAAAAGTTTACTGAAACATCTTAAATAATATAATACTAATTCTATCAGAAAAAAAATGTATGAGGGTCATTCCGGAACTAAAGAATGTACTGATCTGACGAGGAGCATAGTTCTCCCACAACCAATGCCATGTCATTAACCTTCCATTCCTTTATGTCAGTCTGATGCAAACAGTGAGTCACTATGGTCGTTTACTGTTTATCTGTGCAACTTTAAAATGTGTGATGAAATTAATGATACAGCAAAGTCTGAGGTTCGTAGTATAACATGCTTTTTGAATGCAAAAAAAGTCTACCCTATCAAAATTTACAGACAGATAACCGAGGTTTATGGTAACGTGACGAACAAAGCTTCAGTTTGAAAATGATGCATCACATTTAATTGTGGACTGACGAATATTCATGATAAAGAATGCTCCGGCCGACTTGACCTGAGTAAATAATTTCTGAATATGATCTGAAGAAGACAATTGAACAAGAGGTTCATAAAAAGTCCACCAGGTGCGCATCAAGATCTTCCTGAGAGGATTTGGCAGTTGATATTGTATTTGAAAACGAGGAGGAAGCTCTTTGAAACATGTGATCCAAAATAGCGGTAAGTGAAACATAAGAGTGTGTCTAGTTAACTCAAATGTTCTTTACTTTCCAAATGACCCTCATATCATGGCATACATGTAGATTTCTCTGGCAATGAAAATCAGTTATAACACAATGCAAACATGGAATAAGGGAAGCATCCCATATTCTATCTTTGTACTTGCAAATTAAGTACCGTATATACTCGGATACTACCCACATATACTTTTAAAAATCACAAAAACTGGGGTGCGGGTATTATTTGAATACTGGACTCCTCTCATCTGAATTTTGACATTTTGTACCATATTGGCTCAATATAGCATGATGCTTTATAGTAGGATCAAAGTATAGGAGGCTTTAACAGTGCCATAGCGAAGCGATAATGAAAAGAAAATGAGACAAAGAAGATGCTTTCTTATGCACATGGTCCACCGTGACTGACGGTGAAATTACATGTAGAGACACACAGCAAACAGTGCAGTACAAGCAAAACCACTATTTCAAGAAAAGTTTGGTAAGTTTGGTGAATTTCCACATGACTTGGACCTTGGGTCAGACCCAAGTCATCATGTGTGGATTCCTGCGATTTCTGATGCACAGCTGGATTCATGAAGGGTGTTGTTGAAAGCTGTGCTTATAAGACAGCGAGATTTCGGCTGGCTGTTAGCATGAACGTTATTTTTATAATTACATTTTAGCCTACCGTATTTAATTCTTGTACGATATGTAATGTTAATTATAACTGTTTAATTAAGAATAATTCTGGCAAAATAATTTTACATACAGGCCTATAGATTTTTTTTTTTAAGTAAAACTTCTTTAGTGGCGGTAGAGGGTAAATCTGGAAAATCAGTCACACTAAAACCGTCACGATTTCAGTCACAATCAGTCACGAAATCAGGTACACTCTTACTTGTTTCGGTGCGGACTGCACAGAAAACAATCAACTCAATGATTAGGAGTAATCAAAGGAAATTTTTCAGACCTTGGTTAATCAATGGCAATAGACAATTCCTAAGCAATCTAAAGGTATATTATCTATTTTATGGAACCCAGAGGTTCATTACCGCGCAAATCCAAAATTAAAAAATACAAATTTCCAAAATATAAAAAAACAAAATTAAAAATTATAACATCCAAAAATCCAAAATTTAATAAATAATAAAATCAAAAATTTAAAAATAAAAAATTTAAAAAATAAAAAAATATACAATTCAAAGATCGAAAATTTAAAAAATCCAAAATTCAAAATTCAAAGATCCAAAATTAGCAAGTCCAAAATCCAAAATTAAAAAAGTCCAAAAACCCAGTATTAAAAAGTCCAATAATGCAAAATTGAAAAAATTCAATAATCAAAAATTGAAAAAAAAAAAAAAAATAAATAAAGTTTTACTTCTGTCACGTGGCGTTCCACACACTCTTATTTTTTTTTCAAATTTCCTTTTGAAAAATTTGGGTGTGGGTATTATCCAGGGTGGGTAGTATTCGGGTATATATGGTAGCCTAATCAAAAGAATAAATAATGCTAATATAGATGCTGAGCGCTTGTTTCTAAACAATGATGCTGGATCTTTGTTATATGATGATGTGTTTTGGGAAAAACATGGTCAAGTTTTTGATTAACATAAAGAAACAATGTTGTCTTATATTTGTTGTTTTATGATCAAGCATTTTGTTCAAAAACCTGTAAAAGTTGGTATGACTGTTAACTTCTAACTTGATTTTAATATACTGCTAAGGTTTCCATGACAATTTGTGCGGCCAAGGCAAGCAGCTGTTTTAGACATCATGTGCTAAAAATTATTAAAATACAATAAACAAAAAAAAAGAGGGAAAAAGTGTTCATACAAAAAACAACAACAACAATAACTACTACTACTATTACTTTGAAATTCCAAACTCAACCTACAACCTCATCACTAAATTGATACCCCAACAGAGATATCTACCAGGGGCCTGTTTCACGAAGCGACGGGACTTGTCATGACAAGCGAATACACCCGTCGGACCGAGAAAATTGACGAGATTGCGTTTCACGAAGCGATGAGTGACAAGTGTTAGCGGACAAGCGAACGGAAGCAATGCGACGGGTGAATTTCAGCAGTCCGACAAGAGTTTCGTTTCACGAAGCGACTAGTGGTGTCCATTTACTTGTCATTTCGTCGAGAATTGCGACCCACGTAGTCAGACCCGTCACAATTCTGTAATGCATTGTTGTAGCGCAGTAGACTACATGTTTATACATTAAGTTAGTTGCACACTTATAATCATGTGGTCAGTGATTCGGAGACGTTTTTTCAGAACGAGAGTGAATGATGGACAGTTGGAGGGTAGTTACCAATATAATTAAAGATTCAGAATAACTATCGAGAAGATGGAACAACTAATTAATATTCTTGGACGATCTCTGCACCGAGAAACCCACAGAAGTCAGTCTTTAAGTGTGAAGCAAGTTCTTGAGGTAGCATTTTCATTGGCTAGGTACAGGAGGACATTATCATTCCGTAGCGGATATGCATGGATTATCGAAAGCTAGTGTATGCCATGCAGTGCATGACGTAGTTGCTTCTGTTAATAGAATAATGTTGTCCCAGTGGGTCCGCTGGCCTATTGATAAAATGATAAAAGTTGTAGGGAAATTTCATGATTTCGGAGGAATGCCGTAAGTAGGCCTATGTGGCTGTGTCGATGGGACTCTTATTAAAATAGACGCTTCGAGTGAAAATGAACATTATTTTGTAGATCGGAAAGGAGATCACTCTGTGAATGTAATGGTGGTATGTGTCCCTCAAAAAAATGATTTAGACATTTAATTTAAGTTATAAATAAATTGAACAAATTGTAATCACAGCAAATTGTACCACACATTTACTCAATAAAATGTGTAACATTATTGCAACTATTGTAATTGTAATATTAATAAAAATTAAATAATAATAATAATAATAATAATAATAATAATAATAATAACTATTAAGTTAAGCACTTTTATGGCAAAAAATTCTTGGTAAACAAATCATTTAAATTTAAATAATTTGTTTCTCTCGACAGTGCCTAAATATTTTATTGAACATTCCTGAGCACAGTAGGCTAGGTCATTACATAATAAGACACGTAGTTTAGGGAATAAATATGACTACATCTTTATGAATAGTATACATTCATGTATCGATACATATTGAAAAAAAAACTGTTATTGACTTATGAACATACTATAAACACTTAACATTGTTCGTTTCCTCCAGTTACACCATAAAGTGTCCCTGACATACTGCCAAGTTTTCCCGGATATCAACTCTAGGGATTCAGCAAGTGCAGAAACATATCAAATTTTCCTCTTTTTGTTAATTCACTCGAAAATAGACCAAAAGAATATACTTTTCTTCCCTGATTTTCTGGAGCACTGCAATCTTCTTCTCGTTTGTGGTAGCCATCTTACTTGTCGAACCGTCGCGCGAGATCTAGCGAGTGACGGGTGCGTCAAAAATGTTAGTGAAACAGAAACTCTGACCCCTTGTCAGCTGAACCGACAACACCCGTCAACCCGTCACTTGTCGCACCCGTCGCTTCGTGAAATAGGCCCCAGCTCCCAAGGAACTTGGCAGTTGATCTCAGCTGGTACTGCAGACAAGAATGTCTATGATATATGTTGACATGTTGTGTAAACGAGAACTTATAATAGAGAAGTTGAGTGATGATCTATTCAAGATACAACTTAATTTATTCTGCTTGGTTCATTGTACTTGCTATAGGAAGGAGGAAATAAACTAACCTCTGGATCATATTTGAAGAAGAGCTTGGGCCCTGTGATGTAATCCTCAGGTGGATAAAATTGCATATTTGTGGCTAACATCTCTACATACTCATCTGCTGGTTCCTCTTCAGCAAATTTAAATTTAGTTTCCTCAATTGTTTGCAATTCCTGATAAAAGCGCTCTGATGGTCCAGTATTTTGAAGCATCTTAATGTACCCAAAAACAGCATCCAGAACCTAGAAAGAACACAGAAACAGTTATCATTAGCATTGCACTGAATTTAGAGAGGATAGATTAGATTAGATAGCAGGGGGGCTTGAAGAGAGTTTAGAGACCTCCCGCACGTCAGCCTAAAAGGCTTATTGTGCTGCCCCTTTTAGAGAGGATAACTGAAATGACTTTCTCCTAAAAGTAACTAAAAGTTTTGCACGTTGACTGGCAGCTTGGGTACTAGTTTAATTAATATGAGCACATTTTACATATACCTTAATGGAGAAAATAGGGATATTCGCATATGGTCCTTTTTCCATTGTCTATAGATAAATTGAATCACTTAAAAAATTACACATATACAATGGATCCTTTAAAAATTGACATACAACATTTCGACCCCACCTGTGGGTCTTCCTCAGGTACATTAAAAAGCTGTGGGGTCGAAACTTTGTATGTCAATTTTTAAAGGATCCATTGCATATGTGTAATTTTTTAAGGAGAAAATAGGGATCCTATAGTTTTTGTTAATTAGAGTAGATTTCACAAATAACCATTTAAGCATGGAAAATAAGGAAAAAATTTGCCAAAACATTTGTAAGTTGTGTATTAACCTATGGATGCGAAACATGGACAATAGGAAAAGCAGAAGCCAAGAAACTAGAAGCAGCAGAAATGTGGATATGGAGAAGGCTAACAAAGACGAGTTGGGTGGATAGGAAAACAAATGAAGAAGTGCTTAATGAAGTGATGGAAGAGAGATCCCTTCTGAATTCAATTAAGAGTAGAAGAGCAAAGTTAGTGGGTCATACATTTCGGCACAATGATCTACTCATTAACATTTTTGAAGGGAAAATACTGGGAAAGAAATCAAGAGGACGTCCAAGAAATTCATTTATTAAAAACATGATAAAGGATATGGACGTGCTGTCATACGAAAATCTAAAGCGAACAGCGATGAAGAGGAAGACATGGCTACTACAACAAGGCATTGCCTTTAGATCTTGATGATGATGATGAGAGTAGAACTTAATGAAACTGAAACCTGGATAAACTGGAAACTAGTCTTAAACAGACTCCTTCAGCCCAATGAAATGTTTTTTTAAAAATATTCAGCTTTATTTATACACACTTCATCTACAAGGTCATATCGCATGTAATTTAAAAACATACATACAGTGTAAAGTTTACCATTTTAAGAATTCACTGCCACTACCTTAATTTTTTTTTGCTTTCATATTATTTTAAAAACTTAGATACAGTGTTCCGTATAAGATGTTATAGAAATCACTGCCACTGCCTTTACTTTTTTGCTATTATAATATTTTAAAACTTAAATACAATGTACCATATAACATTATTTAAGAATCCACTGCCACTACATTACATATTTCTTGCATTCAAAGTATTTTAAAAACTTAAATACAGTGTTCCGTATAAGACTTTACAGAATTCACTGTCATTGCATTGTATTTTCTTTTGGTTTTATAATAATTTTAAAAACTTAAATTTTAAGAATACATTGCTACAGCCTTATTTTTTCTTTTATTTTGCTTTCATACATTCTAAAAACGTAAATACACTGTACCGTTTAACATTTTAAGAATTCACTGCCAATACCTTATATATTTCTTTTTGCTGTCAGAATATTTTTAAAAAACCTAAATACAGTGTTCCGTATAAGACTTTATAGAATTCACTTCCTGTTTTTTCTTTTGTTTTGCTTTCATATATTTTAAAAACATAAATACAGTTTACTGTTTAACATCGTAAGAATTCTCTGCCGCTACCTTGTATATATATATTTGATTTCAGAGTATTTTAAAAACTTATATACTGTGTTCTGTATAAGATTTATGGAATTCACTGCCAATGCCTTGCATTTTTTCCTTGCTGTTATAATATTTAATAATGCAAATACAATTTACCGTATAAAATTTTAAGAATTCACGTTCACTGTCTTCATATATAATTTTCGTAAGATTCAAAGGCTGCAGTGTACCGTATAAAACTTGCGACCAGGGTTTGAACACATGACCTCTTGTCTCACAGCCCAGAACGATAACCACAGAGCCACGAAAACACTGAGAAGACCACTTGAATATTGGCCATCAGAACCGTTGAGGCTTCTTCTATGTGTGGTCTCAAGACTTTAAATTATCTTTGTAGGCCTATCAGATGTGTTTCTGTAATACTTATTGTACTGTTCAGTTCAGAAAAATGGTATCATGATACTGATAACATTATTATCGAAACCTAATTCATCTGAAAAGAGAAATGTGAAAAGATTGAAGTCTCACCCATTGTTTGCAGTCGAATACAGGTAGAATACTTATTCTTCTCGTTCATGACGTTGCTTGTCAAGGGCATGGTTTCCTTTACTAGACATACAACGGTAATAGTCTTAAAGTATACTATACATTCACACTAGCAATTGTAAAGTGAATTTTACTAGTAATCTCTTGTAGCTTTATAGTACAGGGCCCTGAACCCATTATTGATATCACCATTTCTTGTCTTCCCCTAGTTTCTATCCACAAAAACCATCAGACCAGATTTTATCACGTTTCTGCTAGTCCAAATTACTCTATTAGACACTATTACCAAAATACTGACAAATCAGCGGTAATGGCCCACTTTTGGGATGCAGAGCATGAAGTCAACAGGGATCTAGAACTATTAAAATCTGTACGGGCCATAAGGAGCTTTCTGTCTGGAAGAGGGTTTGTATTCAGAAGAATAGGAACGAGCTTATGAACTTTCACATCCCGACCTCATCTTTAAATTTGTTCAACATCCACAGGAGGGAGCCATGACCGTTGAAGAATAGCTGTTGAAACTGTTAGTGATGGCACTGAAACTAGTTCAGGTAAACTATACTAAAAGTGAAGTTTAGTGTCAACTTCAACTCCCTATATAATTAGTATATTATATAACTTCACTGCATTAACTTCCAATACAATTTAACACAATTATTTGTTTACTTTCCTAACACTGTTCACTTCACCCCTTCAACACCAGTTTCCCAAAACATAGGTTCTGGTTTGTTGAGTTAAGATATTTCTATTGCAATCCAAGGTTGACAGACTACCATTTGGTGATGACAAAGTAAGATTTCTTTATGTTGTTGCCTTCGTTTGAGGTGTATTTACCCGAGCTATGCTGATTTCTATGTCTATGTATGCAAAACATCTGATGTTAGCCTTATGGTTCCAGATACTGACCTCTTGACTCCATCGTATCTTCATCAGCAGCATCTTCTCTACTATTGTGTGTTTCTTTTCTTCTATCTATTGATCAGTCTTGAGAATACAATCTTCTAAGCCTATTTCATGTAATGGCATGTCCGAGTTTCTCCTTACAATATTCCAAGTCATAACTGTTCCCATCAATCTTAATTTTGTATTCTTTCAGTTTTAAATATGGGATCAGAACAGTGTAGTTCTTTCAGTCTATTTATTACTAAATCTATTGTTTGATTACTTATAAATTTTACTTCCTATTCCTATTCTGAGCGCATTTTCCATATGCCTTTTGTTCAGACCCAAAAACATTACCAGCACTTCTAGTGCAGTATTGTCCTCTGTGTGAATTTTTAATTTTAAATTCCATTTGTTTAAAGCTTTAATATATTTTCGTTTAACAATAATATATCATAAATGCCTGGCTTACCTTAACTTAATGTACTTCTCAAAGATTATCATAGGTAATCTGATGAAACTTGTCATCACGAGAAGGATTTATTAAGACTATTTCATGAATAAAATGTAACAGATTTAGTAAATGATAATTATTTTCTTACTTTGTTGTCCATATTCTGTCAATTGTTAGATCACGGCATACTAAATGAATGGACAGTCTATGAATCGATTCAAGTAACCAATGCTACCAGTTGTGCATACAACACAGAGACCGTCGTCGTAGATTGTTAACATCAGAACGCAATAAGAGCACATGAGATGGCTTGCACCAAATAGACATTGTATTTTTAATCAATTCACTTTTACATTATTTCAATTTCTAAACAAGTTATGCTGTAAAAAACAATGTGTTTTCAATCTGTTCACTGGCAGTATGTGACATATTAATCACTGCGTGTTTGATGACTTACATGTCCAGTAACGAGCTGACATTTTATCAGATAAAACTGCTTGCTTGCAACCATAGGAAGTATATTATAAGACAAATGATTGTGAACGGTCTATATCCGAGGAACTGGTAAACGTTATTGGTCAATATCAAACACGAGGCATATGAATGGAATAGTCACACATAATGTTGTGAGTGCATTCTGAATCTATCATCAAGTCTGCAAGCCACTTTAGTAATGAGCAGAGTTGAAAATCATGAGTGGTATTTGTTATGACTAATGACTAATGTCATTAAAAAACAAATATAAATAATATGATTCATTTATAAGCAGGCAGAGGGGTTTTAGTAAGTATACTATCATGTTAGGAACACACCAAGGGAAGGTAGAAGCACCTGTACCTTGCAGTGTTCTCTGTAAACAAAAATTATGAACAGTTCAAGGTAGTACACCCTGTAGCAAAAGCAGGAAGACCAGTATTTAGGGTTATTAGAAGGAAGAAAACAATGTATGCTGAGCTCAATGTGATATATGTTACACCTGTTGGTTTCATCATTTGTACAGAAGTATTCTCTGCCAAATTTTGCCACAATTGATGCTAATTGCGATTCTGCTTTTGATATATGACTCATCTTATTGTCATGGTTCTCCTCAGCAAACAACTGGAACAGTCTGATGAAAACTGTTGTTGTGGAGGACAGCGTCCATCACAGTACATGACGTCACCTTTGAGGTAATACGATTTCTCTGTTTACTAAAATCCCTCTGCCTGTTTATAAGACCAATAAAATCAGGTGGTATTTCAAATACTTACAATAAACAATATCTTAACCTCACAATGCTAGTTACTGAGGTTGTAACCATTTCATATAAATTTGTAATAAATAACTCAAATTTTGAAAAGTTATGATGGAACTTTCACAGTGAAGTTATAACATATTTATAAACATAATGTGAATTGACCAACACACTTAATTATGTTATGCATGTTTCGCGTGCCCATAATGAATAGAGGAGAAAGTGTGATGACTGAGGTAGTTCACTGGTTCCGCCGCTAGGTAGCAGTTACTCTGCTTGTGAGCCGCGGGAGCAAGATTACTACGGGCGGTATAGGAAAAATTGCAAACATTATTAAACAAAATAATACATTAATCTATTTCAAAATGACTCGCCTTATCTAAATTGAATTGTTAGATACTTCTGACAATTTTCGGGCTGCTTTACACGTCTTGGAAGATCTCATCTCCAAAAATAAACATGGCCGTGTGTAACAGTAATTTCTCAGATTCCAAGAAGCTTGACCGTAACATTTCGTTCCACATCTTTCAAAAAATCGAAGATGTTCACAAGCAATGAACAATTATATAATATAGGTATGAAACAGCTAAGGGATGATTTGATCTAATATTTTATTGCCTAGAAAATAGGGTAGATGGTATGTTAGTATAATTTGATGAGAATTTGTTAAAGAATGTACATTTGTATAGAAATAACAACGTATAATTAGGGTAGAAAACAGCTAAGGGATATTTTATAAATTAATATTAATATTACATTGTATAGAATATTACTGAGTATTAATTTGTATTAATATTGTATTAATAGAAATATTATTTATAATAATATTAATTTTCTCCTGGCTGTATGGGGTAAGTTATGTAGGTGAAACACGGTCAAAAGTGTAGATATGTGTACAAATTATGTGAACAGAGATAATATAAACTAAGGGGTGGTTTGTGAATTGCAGGGCACGGAAAATTTCATAAGCAGCACTACAAAAATAGGGCGCGTGATCTTTAAAATTGGCGTTTCAACATCCGATAAAGACGCACATACGCAAAAATTGTTTTGCAACGCATTCTACATATATCACACAATATTTCAAAGCATTTTCCCTGATTTTTTCATAAACAAATTAAATCCTCTTGCCTTAACTACAGCCCGCTATTTGCTCAAACCCTCGACCATTCGCCATTCGCTGTAAATTATGTGCATCTTACGTTGTTAAATTATATTATTAAAAAAAGGAACAAGATATTAAACTAATAAGACATTTGTTATGATAATTATACATAAAAATTACTAACATAAGTGAACAGAAAATATGATAAATAAATAATCCAATAAATGCATAAATAAAAGTAGTGCAGACTTACTAAGTTAGAAAAAAGCTTCATTCACTCCCTTCCTCAGCGGGTCAATCTTGCAGTATGGGTACAAGTAGTTAGTTAATATGGTATTATTATTGAGACCACGAATAAATTATGTAAATTTTTTTACGTTATTGCTGGTATTTTATGGAAAAGATGCCTGCTAATACCTCAATACCATTCTGATAGCTTTAGCTTTAGAGTATTTACTATTACTCGTTAACCATTATAGATATATAGGTGGTACTCAATTTATAATAAGATCCAAATATTTCACTAAACCTTACACCCTTAATCTCTTTCTGGACACAAAAATAAAATAATAAATGTCGCATAGTCAAATTTGCTTCACCCTCAACATTTCACGATCGTCCCACATCATTCAGAGAGCTGAGCGCCCGGAATAATTACCACTCAATTACTCGTAAACCATTCAAGATATAAAGGTGGTACTGAATTTAAAATAAAGTTGAAATATTTCCCTAAAACTTTCTCGCTTGAAGTTTTTACGGGACACAAAAATGAAAAAAATTGTCGCATAGTCAAATTCCGTTTCACCCTCCATGAATTTTGTGTAATTGGTGATGTTTATATAATGAAATAAAAACATTTATGTCCGCATTTTTTAAGTTTCTGTTTTAACCATCAGAAGGACTGTGTTGTGCAGATTATTTCTGCACAAATTTCACAGAAATAGGACCAAGGGTTAATTAAAGATTGCGAGTTTAATCATAAGATGCCAAACTATCATGACGCAGCATTGAGAAGTTGAAACGCAAACGAAGGTGCTGCCTGTGTTTCGGTGGACCGCCGCTCTCCCTATACCTACCATTGTATTAGCGGCGAAGTCATCACACTTTCTCATTCTATTCATTATGGCGTGCCTTTGCATGCATCCTCAAAGTTGACAAGTAATTGAGGATGCATGCAAAACATGTTCTATCAAAAATTTGGTAAGTGGAGTAACTAAGTGTGTTAGTCAATTCACATTATGTTTATAAATATATAACTCAAATTTTTCACTGCCCACAGGTTTCATAAATAACCATCATGAGATAAATGCTGTGCAGTAATTGTTTAATCATGGAATGTATAACAGTCTCAAATGAATAACTGCTTCAGGTAAAAGGAAACTTCATCTTACCAATAAACTGAAATTTTTGGTTAAATGACACATTTTCTCTAAATGTGAAAATTTAATTTGACTTCAACTGTTCATATCAGAATCATTTCATTTAGGAATAATGAAAGTCATTTATGAAAACTATTTCTGCTTTGTTAATGAATTTTAAAAAAAGTCTGATCTCCTCATGATTTAAGAACATATTTATTGTAAATGGTGATTACTATTACAGGTACTTGATTTTGTAGACTTTATAAATTAAACTTCCTTACAAGCCTGTTTAATGTAATATACAAATTTCAGTTACCTCACGCAGATGTGTCGATCCTTCCTCTGTGAGCACAATTGTAATTACAAACAGAGTGTACATGGAATTATTGCTGAATCCATCTTCTGCACATCCAGCTGAGATTGCAACAGCCCAAACTCTGTTCACAGAAAGAACAGTATCACAAACAATGTGCAAATAGAGTAAAATCCCAAGGCTATTTGAATCATGGGGAACAGTGAATGAGATGACAAAATTGTAAGTATGATGTTTAAAAGAAAATCTCAAGCTTTTGCATTCCACAGCTCCCTCATCATGTAACACAAAAATATGCTGGGAAAAAACTATTGGAAGTCTTGCTGAGCGAATCACAACTAACTCAGACAAGCTTATAAATTGCTTTAACTTGAACAACCTTTCCTGTAATGCTAAAAAAACAAACATAGTCAAAATTTCTCCCTCATACGTAACAGAAGATAAACTTGAAACACAAATAGGTACGGAGTACATCTCTGAAAAAGATCAATGTCTATTTCTGGGCATTACAATAGATAGTCATCTAAACTGGGCAAAACACATTGACAATATATGCCCCTCAGCATCAACCAGAAGACTAAGCAGGGAACTTGGTATCACACATACCACTATGTGGAAAACACTGCAATTCAAATTGCATAAATATGCCTACTATATTCAAATTGATCATAAACGGATGAATCGTCAAGACTTTGGGCTGCCTGTTCACCAATTTGACCCCAATGGACTTTTTTGCCTGGGGCTTTATCAAGTCCAAGGTAGATTAGGTGAAAATCACTGGTCTTGAACAATTGAAAAACAGCATTTATGCTGCTGTGGAATAGATAATGCCAGATATGTTAGCAAGGGTGTTTCGGACTACAGAGGAACGATGGGACGTGCTTAGATTTGCAGGGTCATCATGCTGAAATGTATTGAATTTGTGTTCAAAATGTCTAAATGTATGTTCATGTTGTTTATAGTCTATAAAAACGTGTTTAAGTGGAAAATGGTAAGTGACTTTATAAACACCCGGTACTTAAAAATATTTTCTTTACTTCATCCACTCATACCATAGGAACAGTCGATCAAATAAAAAACGTCGGGCGGTATTTGATTAAGTATCACGAACGAGCATATGCGCATGTACAGGAAGACTTGGTATCACACATACCACTAGGTTAGGTTCACACCTGCCTCTTGTCTCTCCATGTATTTTCTTGATTATTTAGTCAGTTTTGTTTCAAAACAAACATGTATAGAAGGCTGTGGCTATATGTCTATATGTCTCCGCCATATTCTTGGTTGCAAATTCTTATAATATTAATAATTAATAAATTCGCAAGGAATATGATTATTCAAGGAGCATTTTTTAAAGATTTTATTTTATAATACCGGTACTTGTAGAGCAAAATCAATAACTTACGTTCAACTACTGCAACCAATCTAGCATCGAAATACGCAGCCGGCCAGATCCACGATTCCTATGAAAACTTCCGGTCGCATTATAGTGAAGTACCCACCTCTTTAAGAAATATGGAACCTTCTCACTGCTTCAGAGGCCGAAAAATGCAGGTCAATCACAGCCCTAACTACACTTTCTCTCAAGCTAGCATTTGTATGTGGTGCGATGACAAAGCAAAATGAATTATGACAATACATTAAGTTGAATATCGTGTATTGCGCTTTCTGCGTTTTTCATTTTTCCCTCGTTCATTTTTTCCCTCCTGTCGCATGGCCTCATATGTTCCGAAAATGACCTGTATTTTATGTTTTTTATAGGAAACTTGTGAACTAATGCGTTAAAACTTTAATTTTAACTGCATACGAGTCCCGACGTTTTTTATTTGGCCGACTGTACTTACGTAGAAGAAGTTTCACCCCGAAATTCAATGTTGTATTCTCAACATAAATATACATTTTGAGGTTGTCTAAATCTAAACATAAAGATGTCTGTGTGAGTGAATACTTAGCTTGAGAATGAAAAATTGTATAAAAACGAAATTTGTAATTGGGTTAGATATCTTCTGGGGATGCGACATGGTTATTGATGACTTTCTGTTACTTTTATACCACTTTACATGAGGAAATGTTTTATTTTTTTGAAATTTTCTCATAAACAGCTTTAATGCTTTGTTTAAGCTTTATACACAAAACAATTAGGTTAGCTTTGTGTAAAGGTAGCGTACTGTCTCTGGACCCAACGATCACAAGTCCAAACCCGGCTGCGGTCAATGGATTTATCAGGTTGTACCATACCTGGGAACAGGGTCCTCTGGGAGGGATTTTAAGCTGGGGGTTCCTTGTCATAGACTTTTGGCATGTTAAGGAATTGCAAGCCTAAATTAAAGCCCCTGGACAAATTCCTTCATCCTTTCACATCCAAGTAATACCCCAGATTCCTTTAGAGGATTGTTGAGGTGATAGGTTTACCACCCAATCCCTCTATCCTCTCTCAAGAAAATAAGTGTACCTAAATTAGTCTTCAGTACTGTAACCTGTATTTGTTGGCCCCTCTATTTTGTATGTAGGGTGACAGGGTGTATCCATCCATCATTTTAGTATGAACACCTTATGTACAAAATTAAAAACAAAATCGTTAGAACCAATTTTGAGAAAATAGCAAAAAATGAAATTTTCTTCACGTAAAATACCATTAAAAGTAAGAGAAAGACATTGTCAAACTTTGTGTCAAATCCCCCCAAAAAATATAAAACCCAAATATAAAATCTTATTTTCACATAATTTTTCATTCTCAAGCTATACTCACCAGAAACACACACACAAACATTTCTGAAAATAGCACTTCTGAATTCAGGGGACCTCAAATGTTTATTAATATTGACCATGCAACATCGAATTCAGAATCACACACAATACTTCCTTTACCTATAATATCTATGGTAATTGTAAAGCATGTAAAAAAAAGTTACGACATTTTTTTTAAAGACCTCACACAAAATTTACGTATAAGAAAGTAAAACTGCTCTGCATGAGTTATGGTAGCAATTAGTCAATTTTGGTGGTTACCCAATACAAACAGATTACCAAGATATGTACATTTAAAGAAATTATTGTCCATAACACTGCTGACTTACTTTATTTAAATATACATACTAAATGACTTCACAGTAAAATGTTCCAACTAAACAAATTATCATGAATCCAATACTTATTTTTCCCATACAACTTACTTCTTCCTCAAATAAGAAAGAAGGGACCCACTCCCTTCGTGACCAATAAGCTCTTCTATGTATGTAACAGGCTTTGAGTGATACTTATGCAACATGGACGGCAATGCCCAGGTCAGCTCTACCTAGAACAAAATACATTTTAAGCAAATACAAAATCATAATGATTAGAAATATCTTTAATACAAGTAATCAGATGCTTTAGTAATGCTAACTGTACCAACCTCATACATATCCTTCACCGCTTTCACATAGTACATCTTCCTGAACTCAGGCGTGTTAAAAACTTTACCAGCAAATTCTCTGAAGTTATCAGATGGTAGGTGGTTATTTTTAACATCAGAGAAACTCTCCCTGATCCATGGTTCTAAAATTTCAATAGGTAATCGAGCCTGTGAAGAAAAATAAACATGTATAATGGTTTCTTGAGCTCCCAACCACATGAGTAGGAGGACTGATTTCAAGCTTTCGACAGCTATCTCTGCTTCTATCTTTTGGGAGAAGTGAACTAGTCTTGGGAAAATATCTCTGCTATATAGGAGAGACAGGAAATGCTAAGTGTAGTGGGGGGAGGGGGGGTCAATATGAAAATTGGAAAGTGGAACAATTAAATGGAGAGTTATCATTGATTGAAAAGGAAAAATTGTATTCAATAGTAGTATGAGAAGTGAGATTGGCCCTTTTCACGGCAAGTGCCCTATTTTGGAGTGAGAGTAAGATTGCGTACCTGAACTGCAAGGGTCATTCGGTCAGCAGAGTAGTGTCTTGCCCAGAACTCGTGCACTGCCTCATATAGCTTATCATCTGATAGATTGTCTCGCAATGTCTTCAAGTTGCCCCAAGGGAATTTCCTGATAGGGCTCTTAGGTTGGGCCCAAGAGGCAAGGAGTTGTTCTCTACGATTTTCATCACATGTCACCCCCATCTGAAATTCTGCCACCAAAAAAACAATTTTAATTGAAGAATCAATAATATCCTAATAACGTATAAGATTTTGGAACTACTGAAAATGATCTGTGAAAAACAATGTATTCAGTCAATTTACTTGTCTTACCAGACTCGATGGCTTCTCTTTCTCGTGTCATGGCGTCCCTCATCATCAGAGGTGAAATGAAAAACTGTGAGAATTTATCTATAGCTTCCTTCAAATGTTTGTCTTGGCACTCAAAGTAAAATGTTGTTGTTTCACAATCTGTCTCTGCATTGTCTGAGCCTCCTCTTTTCTAAACACAAAAAAATATACAATTAGTTTGGACTCAAGAAAATAATTGACACAGAAATTTTGTGGTTTCTATTTGTAATTTTACAACTAAACTAAACTTCATGGCACTAAATCCCTGAAGGGACTAGGTCTACCATCCAACCGCTACAACATCACCATAGGCAGATGGCAGAATTGGGGGGCATGTGGTCAGTATGTCAACATCCACGGCCGTTTAAAGATGTATGTAAAGATGGTTTCCATGACCGAAGCCACTACTTCTTAATCCAAGAGCTCCTCAGTTTGTATCATGAGGCTGAGTTCCAGAACCCCCTCCCTCAGAAAAACCCAAGAAAGTACTGAGGTTCGCACCCAGACCTGTGGATCCATACCCAGCGACGCTAACCACGAGACAACACAGACAGTCTTGTAATTTCCTAGCTTAAATATTTCAACTGTGCTTATTTTTTACTTATGTCAAATGGAGATCCTAAAGCTGAAAATTGTGTTATACGGATTTAAAGAACTTTTTATTCTTTTATAAACAGCTGAAAGAAAATAATACCTCTAAAATAACAAATCAAAATGGTGAAAGAGAAAACAGTACAATTCTTAAAATTGTCCATATGGGCCGCTAAAATACCTAGAATACTGATAATTTCCACCTTTCCAATATTTAATCTTGAAGTTTTAATTATTACCCTATAAAAGGTAATTAAGATCTTTGTTTGGTGTTAGGAAGAAAATGGTAAAAGCAGAAAATTGTAGTGAAACATTTCTACAGAATTTTTCAACTCTCCATACTATTCTACTATTATACAATTTCTAAATACCGGTACAGTACAAATAATGTTACCACATTTAAAGAAAAAGTAGGTATCTAAAATAATGGCCTGTCCAGTCACGCAGCGACACTGGATAAATCAGCACCCATGTGGTCAGTGGTTGAAAGGAATGGGTTTGTTTAATCTCACAAAATAACAGTATTATCGTACCTGAAAATTGTATATTATAGGGCTTACTTTCATTATGTATGACGTACTAGAAGTGCTATCCCTCCATTACCACACATTCATGACACCTTTGAAGAGAAATTTAAATTTAAACCTACATGCACACATTCTTCTTACACAAATCCTGCCTAGTTCGATTCTGATGCTGATGACTTTCTCCTATTTCATCATTCTTCCCCTCAGTAAGCAAATCTTTTAATAGCCAGTTACATATCAGGTACGCAAAATAACACTTTAGCAGATGAATCTAGTATACGTCTCGGCCGAAATACTGGATGAGTCCAATAAGTTTTTGCATATGTGGTGCATACAATATTTTTTAGTAAAAGCTCTTTAAATTATATGAAATAAAACAAAAATATCATATAATTAATTATAATGAAAGGTAGTCAGCCATTTGTTAACATCATATTCTCATAGCCACATGAATCGCAGAACAACAATGAACCGTACACACCAATACGAAATGTGGTATAGATGCATTATACATCAGTCACTTTTTGTAAACAATAATTCATACGAACTAGTATTTATGAAAAGCTTGTGAAAATATGGATAATAATCCCGAGGAAATTTCAATCCAAGCCAGAAACATTGAATTGGAGCTGCTGCCAAAAGCATCACGGCAGTAGTAGACTATGAGAAGGAATATATTATTGCATTTAAATGCTGGTGCATCCTTGGTAAGCAATGTTTCTCTTGTGAACCAAGATATGAAAAGTTGTTGGCTTATATTTGTTGTTATATGATGAAGTAGGCTACAGTGTTTTGCAAAAAACCCCTAGTAAAGTTCCTGATTATCATAAAGAAACATGATGGCTTAAATTTGTTTTATGACCAAATATATACTTAAATCCATGTTAAAGTTGGAGTGACTGATCAATGCCATCTGGATTTTCTTTATAGATTGCCATGACGACTTGAGCGTCTATGTCATAAAACTGCATTCCAACTGCATTTTGAATGCAGTTTTATGCAATTTTAGTGGCCTATGTTGCTAAAATGCAATTTTTCGGCATGTTATCAGTCCGGCAATCGGCTGTTTTAGAGAGCGTGTACTAAGAAAGACTTTATGGTACAGATATATTTCAGAAAAGGTGACTGTGGAAAAGTATGAAGATAATATCCTGGTATTCCAATCCAAGACAGAAGAACTGTAAATCAACTTGTGACTGAATTTAGGGAAACAAGTTCTGTGTCAAATAAATAAACAAGAAAACAACCATGTGTGCTTACTGAGAAAACTGATTGATGAAATAGGAGAGAGATTAGAACAGCATCAGAACTGAATAGATAGGATTCATGGAGGAAGAAATGTGTGTGTGTGGGCCTAAATATTTTCTTTGAAGGTATCATGAATGTGGGGTATTGGAGGAACAGCACTCTTAGTATTTCTTGTAAACAAATTTAGAGCAATAATTTACAATTTTCGTTATACTGTTATTTTGAAAGATTAAACAAACCCTTTCCTTTCTACTGGGGTACGCTGTAGCGTAGTGGTTGAGGCGCTGCGCTACAAAGCGGAAGGTCACGGGTTCGATTCCCGATGAGGTTGTTGAGATTTTTCAATTGGCCTAAACCTTCTGCTGGCACTACTGGCCCTGGGGTCGACTCAGCCTCTAACAGAAATGAGTACCAGGAGCAATCCTGGGGGTAAAGGCGGCTGGTGCGTAAGGCTGACAACCTTACCACCTTCATGTGCTGAATGTCCAAAATCTGGGAGCCTCAACCTCCTGGAACCCTCTGGGCCTCCATGGCCTGTATAGGGATCACTTTACCTTTACCTTCCTTTCTACTGCTCACTATACAGGCGCTGACTTATCCAGTGTTGCTGCATGATCTGCCAGGCAGAAGAGCTCGAGGAATCAGTGACAAAAACTTAGACAGCTCTGTATAATAATGAAGAAAATAACATTTAGATGTAGTATAATGTAGCATTTGATTTTACTTCAAAGTTTAAATCATGGACTTCTGGATAGATCAAGCAACGAATCTAGCAGTGCATTCTTTTTTAAAGCGAACCTGTAAAGCACTTTATGAGTGCTATAGCATTGCTTTACGACTGCTGCAGCCAAAAAAGAACTGCAAAGTCGATCAGCTGAGAGCCTGCTCAATGGAACCAGCTCTTTGTACGGCCCTCCAACATGGTTAAGACACATGCAAATAACAGTTTTGCTGGGATGGAAATAATAATTATTGTACAATACGATGTACAGGTAAAATCAAATGGTACTAACTGTGCTGCAGAAGGCGTTCATACTCAAGAATTTGAACAATGATGTTAATGCCATGAAGGAAATTTTCAATGTGTACCTACACCGCCATGACAGTTCATGCAGCAAAACCTTGCAGCACTCGTAAAGTGAGATTTGAGATTGCTGCACTGACTGTGAAGTGGACGTAAAGTGAAGGGAAATGTAGTCTAGGTTTCCAAACGAAGTTATAACTATGCAAGCACGTCCTATTCAATTAATACAGAAAGAAAGAGAAAAGGAAGAAAGAAAGAAAAAAAAAGTGCAACAATATAAAAAAGAAAAAGGTAAAGTGATCCCTATAAAGGCCATGGAGGCCCAGAGGGTTCCAGGAGGTTGAGGCTCCCAGATTTTGGACATTCGGCACATGAAGGTGGTAAGGTTGTCAGCCTTACGCACCGGCCGCCTTTACCCCCAGGATTGTTCCTGGTACTCATTTTTGTTTGAGGCTGAGTCGACCCCAGGGCCATAGTGCCACCAGAAGGATTAGGTCAATTGAAAAATCTCAACAACCTCATCGGGAATCGAACCCGCGACCTTCCGGTTTGTAGCGCAGCGCCTTGACCACTACGCTACGGCGTACCCCCGCAACAATATAAACCGCTATTAATTTTGACAAGATAAATAAACAATATGGCACTGATAAGTGTCTCTTATTGGTGAAATTTATAGGTTCTTAACATTCCATTGGCAAGTTGGTACATGAACTAAATAGTTCCAACAGTTTTATGGAGCATTTTTGTTCTTTTTAGAAGGTGAGAAACACACTTACCTTAATAAATGCATCAAAATCATTTTCTTTGGGATACTTTTCACTGCCCATAAATACCATGTGCTCAAGGAAATGAGCCATCCCTTGGATCTCCCAGGGGTCACTGAAACTGCCCACACCAACACAAAGTCCTAGCGCAGCCTGAAAAATATATTAATTTACTGTACAAAATAGACAAATTAAATTTTACTCGTGAGTGGAAAGTTCATTACTCGAAATGGCATAAAACCAACGGTGGTAATTTTCATGAGTAAATACAATATAATCATTTTCATATGGCATAAACTTAGTTTATTCATTACTTTTATGTAAACAAAGATACATTAATTTTTGTTATTGAAATGAAATATATTCTGTCACAACTAAATGAAATTCAGCTATTCATTGTTGCTGTCATCGAAAATAAATCAGTTGCATGAATCCCAGCAAATATCAGATAGATCTATTTATATTTACTCCTGATGGATCTTCCCTACATCTGATTATGTACAGTCTCTGTTTAAGTGTTCTTCTAAGATTTTCTTCTATTGGCTCTATGGAAGGTAATATGCATAATGATTATTCTGTGCATGAAGAAGAAAGAAAAAAAAGCAGGTAAGAAACGTTCAAGAGCTTTTCTTTATGGGAGAAAAAATTATGTTATGTCAAAATATCTGGACCTATTTGATATAATAGAGCCAATTGTTAATAAAAATGAATGATATGAAAGGAACATGTATAGTCCATACAATTTTTTATGATTAGCTATGCTATGCTATGCTCTGCTATGCTATGTGTAAACACAATTGCATAGATTTATATTTAAATTCAAGCTTCCTTTGTAAATATGTAGCTGGAACTGGTCAAAATATGTAATATTTAGCCTACATTGTTAATTATGCATTCAAATTAAATACATTTTTAACTTTTCATTACTGTCACAACACTCTACGTTGCCATAAAGAAAGTTGACAAATGTGTTTGAGGCTGGGAAATATATATATATATATATATATTTCTTTTTTACTCCCACTATGAATATAAGCATTGTTTCAGTTGTTATGAGCAACAAAATAAATTGTAAGGCTCGTGTCCACATGAGAGCTGAGAGTGTGAGAATCTCTCGAGAGTTGCATTTCGGTATGTGGACACGTATCTGAGAGCACTGTCTGAGAGGTAGTGGAGAGTGGCATTCAGAGAGTCAACTCGCAGGTGGACGTGCCTTTGCAATCAATCACTGAGAGCAGCTCGCACTAATACGAATCTGTTTCATATAGCTGACAGTTCTCTGAGAGTGGATAATGTGTATATTATGCCCACCAAGCCATATGATAAAATTATTTAATTTGCCTTCAATATTTATTTATATTTTCTAAAATTGAAATCTAAATCGAATAATACTCAATGATAATGGATTATAATATCGTTTAATGTCCATATGTTCATCATGAAAAAATGTAGTAAGTTTATAAGGGAATAACTGAACAATAATACAAATTTTACATTACATTCATTTATGAAACATAATGAAACACTGAAAATCTCCATGGTTCACTACGGGCGATCATCGTGCGGATATTTTACCAAACAACAATTTTCTTATACTGTTCAACATGGATGTACTAACAGTGAATGCAGATCGATATCATAGGACGATCGAAGGGTACTTTGATCCCGCACTTCAGAACTTCATGGCTTCAATGTTGGAATATGGTTCCAACAAGATGGGGCTACCAGTCACATAGCAAATGTGTTGTTACAAGCCATAAGAGCACTGTCCCCAGGGAAAGTCATCTCAAGGAGGGGTGACATTAACAGGCCCATATAAGTCCTGAATTAACCCCCCTCAACTATTTTTTGTGGGGATACCTCACAAGAAGAGTCTACAATATACATGTGCAAATCTGAAGAAATTGGCGGACAACATTCAAGTGGAAATTACAGCAATTCCTGAGCATATGTTGCAACGAGTCACTGGACATCTGAGGTCACTCTTGGAGGAGTGTCAGTGCCATCAGGGTAAACATTTGGATGCTGTGATTTTTCAAAGTCTACATTTTCAGTACATTTCATTAAATATTTCCATAATTACAAATATGCATTCCTTTCTGAGCCACCAAGTAGTTTGTCCTTTTGTGATCATTTAACAATGAGATTGATTACAATCGATTAATTATCAATTGGTAATACAAAGACATTATTTTTGTGGTATGCCGCTGGAGCAAATATATCAGCCGAAGACTTGCTTCTAGACCACTGGACCTAGAAGCTCTCAGCACATCACAAAATGATCTCTCTGTACAAGTAATTATCAACCGTAATCAACTAATTATAATTAATTGATAATTTCAGTCTCCGCATTCCGGAAATCCACCTACTGTGAATTTCTCATAGTAGAGAGGAGAAACATTCTATATAATATCATGATTATTTCATTCTAAAAATCAACACATACCAATTTCTCCTCCCTCGGGTGAACTATCTTCTCTTCTTCTGATGCGTCAAATGCAGGATCACATGAACCAGTCTGAGTTCCAGTCATCTCATCACTTGAAACATCTGTGACAATAAAAGAAGTCCTTGAAAAATTTACAAAAACTTGTCAGTAAAGAAAAATTGCTTTACAGCCATGCCATGGGAAAGTGAGCCTGAAGACCTGTTATTTAATTTTCAGATAATTATAACATCTTATATATTAAAGTAAAGCTAAAACATTGAAGTTTAATTTATAGCAATTAAGACCTTGTAGTGTGTGAATATAATATTGTGAAGAATATTTGAAATATGAGGATGTCAACAATTTCATAATTACAGGTGGGACATTCTAGCAAATTATAAAAACTATTTATGTTTATTACATATCATAAATAACAAACTAGAATTGGTTCTTCACATTCTGTAAAATTTACAATGCCTTCTCCTCCACACTACATGCAAAGCATTATTTAAAATTAATTTTAAATATTTTAAATTTGTTTTTCAAAATCTGTTACGGGTGGGACATAATTTGGACACTGATTTTAATGATGCAAAACAAAAGCTCATTTTCCGTTCTGCTATTACTGTTAGGGTCTTAATGTTGTTGTTAATGAAGGTATGATGGATTCAATACAAATTATAAACTGTTTCCAGGTTGTCAGAACATTTATTTAACTCATCAATAATAATTTAACAAAACTATCACTGTTACGGGTGGGACAAAAATTCCCTTGTTTGTTATTTTAGATAGTAATTAACCACACATATTTTTTGAAGTTAATCTTATACCAAATTGTACCTTAGGTTGTATATTTCCTCAAATGAAAATGGACATAGCTGTTTACTCTTGACTACTTGGTAATAAAGAGTGTTAAATCATGCTAAAAATGGCAAAAAAAGTAACTCAATGCAATAAATAAGTAAATCGACAGATTTTACACATGAAACCACTTCAGATACAACTAAGTCCTTAAAATTCAGAGAATTTGAGGTTTTAAACTTATTTTTGACCACCCAATTACAATTATTTTGTAACTTCTCTTTTTGAGGGAAAAATTCCTATATTTTATGAAATGGCTGATGTACAGATTTTATGAATAGAAGAAGATTTATGTTGATTGTTCTCCCTTCCTGCATCCACAAATGTTAGATCAGCTAATTTTTTCTACTCCTGTGGTGTAAGTCAAGTGTCCTGAAGTATATACCCATATGCAAAACAATGGTAACATCACCTACTTTTACTCCCTAATATGTTGCACAACACATTTGTCCCTACCATAACAAAAAATAAGGGGTATGCCGTAGCTTAGTGGTTGAGGCGCTGCGCTACAAACCAGAAGGTCGCAGGTTCGATCCCCAATGAAGTCTGATTTTTTCAATTGGCTTAATCTTTCTGGTGGCACTATGGCCCTGGGGTCGACTCAGCCTAAACAGAAATGAATACCAGGACAATTCTGGTGGTAAAGGCAGCCGGTGCGTAAGGCTGACAACATTGCCACCTTCACGTGCCGATTGTCTAAAATCTGGAAGTCTCAACCTCCTGGAACCCTCTGGGCCTCCATGGTCTGTATAGGGAACACTTTTATAACAAAAAATAGTGAAAAAGTTTTCTGCAACTGGAAATAACAATACCAGAACACTGAATTTTATATTCCTCTACCTTCAACACAATCTAACTTAAAACAAAAAATACAGACTCTTGCGTGTTACTAGAAAATAAAAATACGTCCCTTACATAAGTATCCTAAACTCGCAGAACTTTGAACTCAGACTTCAAGAGGTGCTAAGTGCCAGACTTTCTGTGTCCTGGCCATAACAGACTTTTTAATATTAATTTTATACATATGGCACCATTGAAAAATTATTAAATTAATTTTTAATACCAGTCTACTGATGAACTAATTAAAAATTTTATTAAATTATCACTTGGAAAGTGATTTGCATTAGGTGACTGTACTAAGTTTCTGAAATGTTCCAAAGCTGTAATTATGGATGGCTGTTTAGCCACTAAGGATGAACCACAGTAGTGAAATACATTATGCCTACCACAAAATATATAAAGTTCCTGCCTGTTCAATACAAAATCAAATGAGGTTTTGCAGTAGAGTATCACTAATCCGGACTAGATGGGACCAGACTCTGTCCAGATCACCAAAAGTCCGGATTAAATGGAATATTGTAGTTTTAGATATGTAACATTATAATAATCTATGTTTTTCTTTCATAAATATAACTTTTCCTAAAACTTAATTTTAGTTTTAATGCTACTCTGTATATAGACTGAAGTCTTTAATCCACAAGCTGATGTAGGATTAACATTTTTGTGATTAAAATCCTCCTCTTGCATCCAGACAACACTGGAATTACAATGAAAATAACCATGTACCTCATCACAAGAGTGCTGGAAATGTCCTCCTCTTGCATCCAGACAACACTGGCACCATATTAGGAAATTTTCTTTCACGCGAAAAAGTTCAGCTTCCGAGACAGAGTTCATTTCTTTTGTGATGTTGTCTTTAAGTTCTTCTAATGTATGGGAAATTGACCTATATAATTTATTTTTAAAGTTTCCCCATAAATAATAGTCACATACTGTTAGAAGAACGACAATATCAGAAGAGAAATGAACTCTGTCTCGGAAGCTGAACTTATGGGCGTGAAAGAAAATTTCCTAAAAAGTGCCAGTGTTGTGTGAATGCAAGAGGAGGACATTTCCAGCATCTCTTGTGATGAAATACATGGTTACTTTCATTGTAATTCCAACTTTAACTGTGAGAACCTGAACCATTATACCGATCGCGACTTTATTTGCATAGATATTTCACCCAATCGCTCGGGAGTTGGAGCTGTGCCTGCCGCGACACAGAAACCCACGTCAGTGGCGAACTCTTGCGTGGGACTCACAGTATTAAAACAACACATTTTATAAAATTCAAATCTTTGTAATAATAGCATCAATTTTTTCCACAATGGCTAACTTCTTGCAAGGTCTTTCGTAATTGCAATTAAGACAATCAGAAAATAGAAAGTACTGGTAATCTCACAGTAGGCCTAAATGGTTCGTTATTAAAACGCCAATTAATTCACCATTATTCAGCCTCATGACTTCAAGATAACTTATACAGTACTATGGGTTAATTTAATTGCTACTAGATAGTGTTGATAGTATTAGTTTCAATGACTGCAATTGGACGTCACTTGTTTATAATTACTCCCCACCATAAACCCCTCTATCCCAGGCGGGCCTTGTTAGTGAGTTGAGTGGGCAGAGCCTAGAGAGCAACTTAAAATATCTTTTCTTGAATACTGAAATTAGATCTTTTCAAGACATAGGCCTACTGCTGACTCACGACACACTACTTTAAGCAATGAACTTACTAGGCCTATTTGCTCACTTCTGAAAAAGTAATGTCAGTGTTCTAAGAGCTGGAATCAGAGCTGAGGAAAATAGCAAAACACAAACTTCAGTTTAAGAAACTTTTTTTTTTTTAAATACAGAAACAAATTTGGCAATGAAATCTGGTAATTACAAAAATTTCTCCTTTGACTATGGCGGTGCACTCATGGGATTTTACCTTAAAACAGTGGAAGTACATTCAGAAGAATGTACTGTGATGCAGTGCGAGAGGTACCCGATAATTTTCAAAGATTACTCCAAGCAATATCAACCTATGGAGTAGTCTATTTGCTCATTACACAGTTGAGAGATTGGGGGAAATTATTAACATTGTAACAGATCTGAAACTAAACTGTAAGATACATACCCTCAGATTCGCTCCCATCCGTACCATCACTGCTGTCAAAATCTGGAGCATCGTCACTTGCCAGGTCAGCTATCAACAGGGCTTTCATCCCATTATCTAACTGAATAACCCTGTAAACGAAATCCAAAGAAATTAACAAACCTGTCAGTATTATTTTAACCTTCTGTTCCAACATAAGTTAACTTACTTGTATTCCTTTTTATCATTTTCAGATTTTTTGGGCGAGGGTAGGACTTCTGTGTATCCCGATTCCGAAAAATCTCTTGATGCACTTACTGAAGCCTTGTTTGAATTGCCTTTACTAGTACCTGCAAACATTTCAATACTGGAAAATGTCTTTTTGTGAAGAAAACACTTCCCCAAAGGTTTACTACAACGTGACACAGAAAGCCGGGGAATGAGAAGCGATACGTATACTTTCTTCCAAAAAGTAATCATATAATTTCATTTTATCGTACAAGGAATATGCCGGCTAAAGGCCAAAAAATATAGTACAGTTTGTGTTACAGAAACCACTTAAAAAAAAAAAAAGTAATGAACTATCAGCAGAAGACAAACACGGAATAGAAAACGCTGGACGGTCTTGGCTGAAATATCGAATCCAACCAACTCGAACATGCGAGTTATCGTTACAGTGTCGGTCAATTTTAATCGATTATAGACCAACTTGAAAACAGTGATGTCCTGTGCAGTGGTAAATTTTGGATGGCGGATTATTTAAAAATGGATAGGAAATACCTGTGGACATTTCCTCTACATCTAAATTCTACGATAAATGTAAAAACCCGTAATTCGTTCTAACCGTCCTTTCGTCTTACTTTCTCGAGTTATGCCCCAGTATGCAGGGGAAATTAAGTATGAATTATCTAAAATGAGGAAAAAAATCAATATTTCATTCTGACATAAAAATCATTGTATACAGAGGTCTTGTAAATTGTAATTGTAATTATGTTCACGTTAGATAACTTTCTTTGCTACTTTGTGTAGAGTATACACTTCGCTGAGTACTTAATTTCAACAAACCAACAAAAGACTAAATAATTTTTATTCGTGGGTGGTTAAATGTGTATTTTCACAATTCATCTAATTCATATTAAAAATGTATATAAAACTAAAAATTAACATTTAATTAATTCTAATTTTTGTGTTTATATCATGGTTGTGGTATTTTAACATTAATTTCAGCTTCGAAATTGACCATAATTAGTAGCATTCATTTTGTTTTGAATTGTTCATTAATGAATTGCCAATGGGAGATGAAGATATCAAAACTAAACATTATGTCTAAGTTTAAAATATAGCATTTTAATTAAATATTTAGTTAAGTACGAGGGCTGTTCAATAAGTAATGCAACAATTGTTTTTCTCGGCCAATTTTGGTTGAAAATAATTGTTTTTCTGAGTTTCTTTTGGCGGAAAACCAGAGCATCACAGATATTCATAGGCGCTTGCAGAATATCTATGGAGACCTGGCAGTGGACGTTTGTCCACCAGTCAGGGTACTCTAAGGTTTGTTTCCGCTGGGTTCCTCGACGCCTAACTGAAGACCACAAAGATCAAAGAAGGACCATCTGTGTGGAATTGCTTGCTCATTATGAGGCTGACGGTGACAATTTTTTCTCAAACATTGTCATAGGCGATGAAACATGGGTTCAACACTTTGAACCAGAAACAAAACGGCAATCCATGGAGTGGCACCACACCAACTCGCCTTCGAAGAAAAAGTTCAAAGCCATACCCTCAGCTGGTAAAGTCATGGCTGCGGTCTTCTGGGACTCTGAAGGGGGTTATTCTGTTCGATGTCCTCCCTCATGGTGGAATGATCAACTCTGAAGTGTATTGTGCTACTCTAAGGAAATTGAATCCAGCAAGACGTTGGCTCTGACATAGACCAGTAGAGTGGTACCACGCAGGCATACAGGCCCTCCCATTAAGGTGGCGTAACGCAGTAGCATTGAACGGAGATTATGTTGAAAAGAAGGGTTTTGTAGCCAAAAGATTTGGGAATAATATGTTGTATTTGAATCCTGAATAAAACCAACCTGCTTTAAGAAAAAAAATGTGTTGCATTACTTATTGAACGGCCCCTCGTACTTATTAAAACTCACTAGTATGTAAATTAGTCAAACCAGAGTAAAAAGAAAACTTTTCGATAGATACCTCACATGTACAGGGGGGGGGGGGGGGAAAGCAGACAGACTCTTGTAGCTGATTTCAGAGCCTTGTGATACGTAAATAAGAGATGTAACGGAAACGTTTGTTTTCACAAGCAATGCAAATTATGTGAAATTATTTCTCAATTCAACCAATTTATCGGCTGTAGAACAGATTTCAATACATTCCCTGCTATCCTGTGAATGCCGCTAGGCATGCGCAGTGGCTCATATTGGCAACTTAGATATTTTAGTCGGTCTGCTTCTTTTCCCCTACCTGTACATAGTGAAGTAGTGTTCGCTTTTAAAAGTGTAATAAATGAAATATATGAATATCACAATAAATTATACAACTTGAAATGTATTATCAAACATTATCCTGACAAAAATATCTAGAGTGTGATGACTTACATAAAGAATATCTGTTTTGATTATTATTGGTAATATATCATTCCAGTAATAAAATTTCATATTTTGAAGCAATTTCTATAGGGAATTTTATATCATTATGAGGGAAATAACATTCAACACATGGATTTATATCAGAATTAAATTAAAAAAAAAAAAAGCAATAATGAGCTCACTTGTTTCCAAAGAACATTGTTATTTTCTTTCCAAAATTGAACTAAATATTAACAGTAACTCAGTATTGATAATATTGCTGAATGCTGTACAGATAAAATATGGGGGTAATAAAATATCTAATATTTATGAAACACTTTGATTATCAACGTGTGATAAGACCACATGTTTTAACAAGGAACCCACACCATCCAGGTAACAAATTTTATATTTCAACTAGAAAATTAGAAAGCATATGTCTTGCCGATCTAGTGGATTCAATGTATAGATTAATGTGACATAAATTTATCTGAACAATAAACTCATTATATTATGCTTGATGCTAAACTGAAATTTTGACCTTAAAACTGAACACTGGCCGATGATTTGAAACTTAACACTGAACTATGACTTGAAATTTAACACTGAATTATGATTTGAAAATTAACTCTTCCCACAGTTCTTACTGTTAAATTTAAACATACTTATACTGTAAAAATGAACTGAGCAATGTGATTTTTCCTTGATATTTTGAGCAACTGTTGCAACAACGGTCACAGCCGGCAAGCTTTAATAGATATAGAGTTAATTGTGTAGATGGTTAAATTTTGAAATAGGAAACACTGTTATTGCAGTTGAAATTTCAGAGTTTAGCAGGGCATGAACTCAATGCATAAATAACTCCTCAGCAGCGGTACCTATGGTATTGCTTATTTAAATACAATTTTTATAATACACATTTAAGAAAGGAATCTACTGGTATTTATTGCATGTTCCTTTTTCTACAATTTCTTTTCCTAATGAGATGTTTAAAAAAAAATATGGGGTAATTGTTCACTACCTTACTATTACCAAATTTTTACTTTCTCTACTCATACCATAGGTAGACGAAATATTATGTTCGGCCCTGAAATTCTATGATGAGTTATAAACATATATACACATTCTGAGTTCCCCTGGATCCAAAATTGCTAATTTCAGAAGCATGTCTGTGATCAACACAGCTGGAGAACGAAAAATTGCATAAAAACGTTTTATATTTGGATTAGATATCTTCTGGGGATGTACCTGCCAGTTTGTAGAAATTCAGTCTCGTCTGGTGAACAATAAATCTTTGCATTACGCCAAAATAACTTAATATGTGCACTCTCTGCAATATATATCTTACTACAAATCACAACACAAAGTGAGACAGATGTATTGCTCATGCTAAGAGTATTCCTCTACCTACAGGACCTATGGTAAGGGCAGAGGAAATAATTCAGAAAATTTTGCAGCATATTTATTAGCAATAATTCATAATTCTAATGTGGCAATTTTACAAATATTCTTTCCTAACAATAATTTTATCTATAAAGAGGCTATCTTTATTTACAGTGCCACAGATTCATTCTGTGAGGGAGTTAGCAAGCAAAGGTGATTGTAAAAAATTCACAAGAACTATGGAAGTAGAAGAAAGTATTCCAAAGAAGAAACAAGATTGCAAACCTCCTCCAAAGGAGCCTCCTTGTAAAATGGATCACATGATGGACAAGTGTCCTGAACCCATGCCACGAGTTCAATCCACTCATGCTCCAAGGAACCTAGTTCTAATGGCCGGTCTCTCTGTTCTTGCAGTCTCAATATATGCTGTAAGTAAAAACATTGTTTTACTACTGGTACTCCTTTAGAGAAGATGCTAGTCACTCATTAAGGATAAATGGATTGAGAATGATTTTTAAAATTTTTGCAGAGCAGTAATTACTAACAACACTCTCAATGTAATATTTAGCATCAGAAAATTTAGCTTAAACAAAATAGTAAAGTTTTAGCTAATGTAAATAAAAATGGGAAGCTATACAAAGTGCAAGTAGTATAACTGTGCAGATTGAAGGGACAGTAAATATCAATAAAATAAATACAAAACCTATTTTGTGATTTGTGATTAACTATTTAGGAAATAATTAAATTATTAGTTCTGCAGGATTGCCAACAATACACTCTCTGATTACTGATGCGAAGGCAGTGACCTTACTTACGACTAGTACAAAACAAACAAATTGCAAGATAGAAGACACTTGTCTAAACACTACCATCAGCATGGAATTAAGTGTAGTAATCTTTGTATTTAATTTGCATGAAAACTACCTACATACTTATTGTTTCCTCTGCTGATGTGAAAGAAATTAGAACTAAACTCAACTCCGTGGCGCTACATCCCTATAGAGACATCGATACAGGGACAAGACCTACCACCCGACCACTGCATCATCTACCATAGGCAGATGGCAGGATTGGGAGGCATGTGGTCAGCATGCCGACACCCATGGCCGTTAATGGTGCTTTCCATGACCGGAGCCGCTACTTCTCTACCAATTAGCTCCTCAATTTGAATCACGAGGCTGAGTGCACCCCTACCAAACCTCCCATCTCAAAAAAATCCGAGGTACCGAGGATTGAACCCAGGCCGATGGATCTGTAGTCAGCAACACCAACCAGAAGACCATACCGGCAGTCAAAAGAAATTAGAACAGTATAGGCAATGTAATACTTATCAAGTAAAGCACGGTTAATGTTTAGGGACAAAATATTTTAACTAACCAAACTATGATTTTTAAAAAAATGAAAACGCTGTAGAGTAACTTATACATAGATTTATTCACTGCATTAAATAGTAATTACCATGCAGTGGATCTTACCTTAACAGCTGTCATACCACCAATGTGGTGATAATGAGACCATTTTTTCAACATTGAGATTTAAACACTAGATTTAACTCTTGTTAATTCTTCCACTTAAGTGTGTTTCAATGACTGACTTAATAAGATGTCATGATCACGCGATTGTTTAAACCACTTCAGAACGAACGTGTCAATATTGGGAAATTTGTCACCTCTCATACATGTGTGCACCATGCTTCAAAATTTTTAAGTCACAATAACACCTTGAGGTTGGAATGATTACTAACATTTTCACAAAATAGCCTATCTATCCCTCTCTCCCTCATGGAGCTGAGAAGATGAAGGTCGCATTCCAGTGAACAAAAGTAATGGTCAGTCTGGAGTCACCTATTCAGCAATCCAACAGATAAGATAGTTAAAACTACTTTACAGTACCTGTCAATATCTAGGGTTGTTCAGCAAAATAGAAAATTCACTAAGCCTTGACTTCTTGGAATCCTTACAAAGTTAATGTGAAATAAAATTCTGGCTTTGATTTTTCCAAAAGTTTCAAAAATTTGAATTGCAATCATTTTCAACATAAATTTATATAGGGATTTTAAGGGGGTGAATATTTATTCGGACTGCCTGAATGTTCTTGTGGTTAGTGTAGCTGGCTATGGATCCGCAGGCCCGGGTTGGATCCTGGTATCTTCTCAGGTTTTTCTACTTCATTGAAAGTAGCGGCCATGGGTGTTGGCATGTTAACCACATGTCCTCCAATCCTGCCTTCTGTCTATGGTAGATAATGCTGCAGACGGAAGGTAGGCTGTGTCCCTGCAGGGATATAGCACAACGGAGTTCAATTTATATTATTTACTATTGGAATTAGCTCTATTTTGATGCCCAATATTTTTATGCATACCACAATATAAGTAGGTCTAGGAAACTGTGTTACACCAATTTATCTACACTATAGGAAAGTGTTAATATTTAGTCACATGGTAAGAATTGTTAAAATTTACAAAAGTCTAAAATCCCCTTGATGACATGTTCTTGCATAAATATGCAATATTCTGCACCACACGAACTTTAATCTATTTAGTTTTAATGCAAATTTTATTCACCGTAAAATGTGATTTCTAAATATAGCTCCTATTATGAGCAAGACAAGTTAAAATACTGAGAAGATGAACTGTACAATGATGAAGACAGGTGACGTAGTCTGGCGGGAGTTTTTCTAGGAACAAAGTAGCAATCTGCCATGTTTACTTATTTGTATGAAGAAAAATGTCCTTGAATAAAGTACAATTTTTGTAATAGTGTTGAATATTTTCCATTTCAGCTCAGTATTGTCTACAGTGACACCCTTCACCGAATGGAATACAAGCTTCCAATTACTGAAATTAAGGAAGAGGCTTCAGAATAAGATTCTTAGAATTGGATGGAAGTTCATAAGCAATCTCTTATGTTTATGTGTTACGTTGTGATGTACTTAAGTATAAAGAATGTTTCAATTTGAAATTATAACACATTATGACCTGGGATTAAACAATGTAAACAAATTGTTACATTAATATAACTGAATAAATTACCCTCAGTGCATAAAATGACTGCCGACTAAATATTTAGATTGCATTACAACCTAACTTGTGAATGGTAAAGTGGTGGAGGAAAAACGTGTTATGCTACAAGGTCCTTTTTTCTCTTACAGGAAGTACAGTATAATGTAAAAGACTTGAAATGCTAAGGCCTGGTCAAAAACTGGACTGTCCCCGTTGCATGTCCTCTGCTCACAAAGGTAAAGGAATCAATAAGTAGACATCTTGTGAAATTCGCAATATGTAATAACACAAATTATTCTCATTTCAAAAAAATGTTTGCAAACTTTTCTTTTACTGCCTCCCATAACCCCCAAAAACATACTTTTGAATCACGAAATAACGAAAATTCACACAAGAATGTAAAAAAAAGAGAGAGGTAATTCTTGCACCAAAACGAACTGCTCACTGCACATCATGCAGGCAAGGTGGAAGAACAGATCAACTTATAATGTGAGACATGTTGCGCCACATTCAGAATACATAGAATGCCCCATAAATTCTAGCTTTTATAGCTTCCCGAACTTATTTTTGTATGCTGGAATACATATTCAATTTGGTTTTTAAGAAATATTTCCTCAATTCAATACCAAATGTAGATATCAATACCAAACTACAAGCGTTCACTATGAACCTAATGAAAAGTTTGAAACGAATAAATATTATTATAATAATACAAGCAGCGGGAAATTTGAATTAAGCTGACAATAAAATATCTAGATTTTAATAAGCAAATTCATAATAATTGTAGTGAATGGAATACAAAATTTTAATAATTAAAACTATTGAATTAAAAATACTTTTTAAAATGCACTGTATTTACCTCACAAGGAACCCTTCACTACCCTCATATCGAAACATGCCTCAATATTTTTACTGGGTCATCAAGATGCTGTAAGAAGTCCACGCTCCAAAAATTAGCTGCTGGTTTCAACTGCAAGTACCCTAAATCAAACCTGGAAAATGTTGGGTTGAAGCAGTGCAGTGGGAGAAGTTGGACAACCCTTATCTGCAGTTCCAAGTTCCGGATGCGCGGAGACGATTGACAGTCGAAAACAAAACAGAAGTGACTGGTGTTGATGCAATGATTAAAGCACAAGTTCATTCTGCACCATGCACAGCAAATTATCGTGTCGTTATCACATTCTTCTTAACATGTTTTCACATTTGTCTGTAGACAGAATTTTATCGCTGAGTTGTATATTTGATTGCAACTAGACAGACAACAGAAGCTAGGTTAAAAGCTTGATCCTTTCATTTGCGAATCCAAGCCCATGTAAACAAATGCATGTGATTTGAACAGCAGCACACATCATGCTTCAAGACAATATAGTGCGGTACTACATTTGATTTTTATATAATTAAAAACTAATAATATGTATATAGAATTTTAGAAAGTTTATACAGGGAAGTTAATATTACGAAAAAATAATATTGAGATAGATAAATACACTGCTTCCCTTATTTTAATTACTAACCTGAACCCAGGTTTCGGTGAGCCTTCCCACCATGTTCACCAGTTATACTCCATCTGACTGTTGGTCTTCATCAGCATCCTCTCGTGGGCTTTTGATGAACTTCTTGACGAGGTCATTTTCCGAGGGAATCTCGAAATTCATTAGATTGTTCTTATTTTTGTGGATGTAGATTTTCTCCCAAACCGTAAGTTGTCTATGTCCCTGAATACATTTTTTCAATTCTATCTCAATATTATTTTTTCGTAATAATATGTAATAAAAATTATTAAGATAACAATATTACCTTATTACTAGGGTTCGGACATTTATGACCTAAAAAAGTGGAAAATATGACTGTAAATATGACCTCAAAAATGACTAAATATGACCCAAAAATTTGAAATATGACCTCATTTAACAACGTATTTTCTGAAAATAAACATTCCAATTTAAAACGTTTAGTGATACTAAATTATTAGATCACATTAATTTAATCAGATAGTCACTTTTTAACAATTTTACAGGTGATTTACAGTTTTACTTGTAAAGAACTTCTAATCTGTTAATGTTTCCAGATACCACTGCAAATATGAACTGAAAATATTTTTAAAAATGTCTACTGGAGGTTTTTTTAACAACAAGGAGGAAGAGGTAGGCTAATTGTGCTATTACTTGTTATTGTCCCTTCACATTTCAGTTAAAGTAAAACCAAAATATTCGTGACTCTTTTTAGGAAAAAATTAAGTCGACAATTTAGTGCACATACTGCATAATTGTGCTTGTTTTCCTAAATTATAACTGAAATATGACATTAAGTTACAAATATGACAGCAATATGACCAATACCGTGAAAATGACCAAAATATGACTTTATATGCAAAATAAAAACGGTCCGATTTGGATAACAAATGTGCAATTCATGTTTAATTTGTGTTTGCGGTGGGAATGGAGGTCAGGATAAAAATATGACATTTCATAAAGATCCGAACCCTACTTATTACAAATGTTTCAGCGTATTGCGAACCGTGGCATTCGTAATATAATCCTTCAGTTTGCAAGAGGCATTGTTGTGAATAATTAGGTGAAAGTTCGAAGGTTTGTTCCGATATGTTTCTGATTTGAGGATTACGCCACTGCCGGAGAACTCCGCTTAATGTACGTAGGCCTAATTATTTCACAGTAATATTCTGTACATACCTTATTCATTTAGCACTCAATTTCAGCTTGAACAACGAAATAAGCAAATAAACATGTCTTTGTTTTTAACGCATATGACAGCTGAAAGTAGCCCTCGCGGGTATTTATTATGGAAGGAAACACGGCCTACTAGAAATATTTCGTTGCCCGTGGGAAGGAGATGACTGACGTAGGCTAACAGGTTGACGAATCAAATACAGATAAGGGCGGAATGATACCAGTGCAATGTTTACATGGACTTCCATTCTCAAAATGAATGGATGACGTAATACTCCCGCCAGTCAGGGTTGTCCAGTCCCATCTCTAGATTACCATGTTATATTCCCTATACGTTCCAAGATATTTGCAAAGCATTTTAGGGTACTTGCAGTTGAAACCAGCAGCTAATTTTTGGAGCGTGAACTTCTTACAGCATCTAGATGACCCAGTAAAAATATTGAGGCATGTTTCGATATGAGGGTAGTGAAGGGTTCCTTGTCAGTAAATTGAGATCTGAAGATGCAGGGACATCATCTGAGAAACATCCATCCAGAAGTTTACCGAGGTAAATACAGTTGTTTTAAAAAGTATTTTTAATTTAGTGATTTTACTAAAAAACGCTGTACTTGAATGCAAGAATGAATTGCATATTTAAATCATATTTTACAAATAACATCTAAAAGTTCGTAGTATCACCGAATCATTGGTAATTAAAACAGACTATGCTTAAAAATAAAACCATTTCCACTGATCTCTAGAAGAGAAGAAAGAACAGATCCTTGACAGACTTCTCCGCAAATATTTACCTTATTGTGAACACTCTGATGTCAACTGAAGTGCTGAAGTGATGAATATATCTTTGATCTATGTCCAATTGTTTAGTATTTCAATATGTTTGTGATGCTGCAACTATTGAGGGAAATTTAGGAGTCTCATTTAAGACCGTACTAACAATCAAATAATTGCAAATTTTATTACATAAAAACCATTAGACAGTTTTAAACTGCCTTGACTTCTCAGCTTCTATATCATTATACTCGTTAGGAGGTTCCTCTACATCAGGATCATATGTCCATTTGGGGAACACTCGCTTGTAAAGATTCATTAGCACTGTATCTTGAGACTTCAGCTGTCCATCAAATACGCACTTCATGTGACCATGAGTTCCTGAAAGTAAAATGTTTAGAAAAGACACTCTTAGATTGAATATATTCAAGAATTATAACAGTTAAAAACTGATAGATCTACTTTTGACAAACATTTAATAAAATGAAGCCATGAAATTCTGATCACTAAAAGTAACTTGATATATTAGTCAATAAATATACGAGTTAAAATTAAACATATTAGAGAATTTTTAAATCTGTAATTAATAATAATAATAATAATAATCTAATCAATTAGGAAACATACCAAATGTCTTGTATGAGCTAGGTACAAGCAGATATATCAACAGAGAAGATGTAAGGAAAGAGGGTTCAATCCACTTCAGCAGGTCAAGTAAAAGTTCTTGGTTTGATAAATGGCTACTGGCTATGGAAATCCAATGCCATAAATTCCACAACAGTACTGGCACAAATGTCCATTCTTGCTCTATAAATCGAGACCAAGATGGAGGTGCCACATCTGTATGTAGCAGAGTTATTCAAGATTGAAATTACATCTACAGAACCTCTCTCTCTTGGGTACGATTTACCCCCACCACCTAGCATCGATTTTAATGATGTTTTCATGTCAAAAAAGTTAAGTGAAAAGTTAAATTCTCTGGAGAAGTATACTGATATGAAAACTATAGTTACCCAATGGCTCTTTAATGTGTCCTCTTCGTCCATATTTTGTTCTCAACTCCACAGGTTTGAACCACTCTATATCTTCACGATTGAAGAACATATATCTGATGACAGCTGATCGTTTATGCACTTTGAAAGGATGTCCAGACAATACAATTCGCTTAGCTATAATGCGGTCTGGATTCACTGACAGCAAATTGCCAGTTGCAACCAATTGCTGTGAGGAAACAAAAGATCAGTAAGTGATTATGTAATAAACAAACAAAATAATGTGAAAATGTGATGAAGTATTAAACAGTCGGTTCCATAGTTTTATGACATACATCAGTGAACTTTCAAAGGAAACTTGTTTACCTGTCCATTTTTGTCATCCTTAAACACGAGAACAGGTGCTGGTGGGAACATTATTGGTGCAAATACACTGGCCACTACAGTACCTTCTGGTTGGAAAAATCGTTCATACTGAAAACAAACAGAGCCTTTATTAAGTTTAAGAGAAAAGATGTGAGAGAAGTAAATATTGCTGAAAAGTAGTTCAAATCACTACTTCTAAGACATGTTACGTGTGATTCTATGCATGAGGATGTTAATTATAACAATTAATATGGATTTTTATCCATCATGTATACAAGACATTAGAGTCCAAAGTTTACCATTTGCAGCAAACAGTAGGATTGTTTGATTGTGGATGAACATTGAGTCAATGTCTGTACATGTTAGCTATATCCATTTCTACATACAGTGGTACCCTCTTTGTGGTCTTATAGTTCATTGCAGCAGTAGCTAATAATTTCAGTGGCCAGTTTCAAGAAGTCTTGAAACAAGGGGTGCCCAAATCTTTCATGTGGAGAGCAACCAACTACTTGACAAATTATCATAAACCAGCTGGCAATAAGTTTGCACTGAATAAAATATATAGAAGTCAGTAGCATTATAGATTACATATCTTGTTTTAATCAGTGTAAAAGCCAACTCGTTCAGAATATTTCACATCAGCTGCACCTGTAGGTAAACCTCACTCATAGAAGCTATTAATAAAGCTCAATGACAAATAGTGCTTATTAAGAACACATACCATTATATGAACATTTATGGTAGTTTTTAAATAAATTTAATATTGCACAGCTATTTCTCTACAACACTATTTGCATTTTGTCAGCAAAGAAGATTGTGTTTTGTTTGCAAAGCACATGTGTTTTGTTGCATTACCAATCAAATGGGATTTATTCAACCAGAGCAGGGTCTCTCAAATTAACATTCTAACAGTCTCACTAATAATGCTACCATAATGCGACCAATCTTACAACCGTCTAGACTAGTTAATAAATGTGCAAATGAAAAAAACAAGGCAACACTTCCACATCAGATGGAAAGGAAAACCAGACAGCATGTTTCAAACATTAAATCCAAATATATCTCTCCATGGCTCTACAACCCTGGAGGGACTTGGCCTACCACCCGACCATTGCATATTCTACCACAGGCAGATAGCAGGATTGGGGTCATTTGGTCAGCATGCCCGACAACCACGGCTGTTAATGATGGTTTCCATGACCGGAGATGCTACTTCTCTATCAAGCAGCTCCTCAATTTGAATCACGAGGCTGAGTGCACCCCTGCCAGACCTCCCTACCTCAGAAAAATCAACTCCAAATATATACTTGACTTAATTCTAGTACAATAAATTCTCCCCTTTAAAACAAATGGAGGAATCTATGCTAATAAAGAACCCTTTGATGACAATTATTTATCTCAACTTCAAAAATCAGGATCCCCAATTTTTCTAAATGAAGTTAATAATTATAAGCAGATCATTCAGGACATAAATGCTATCGTAACAGGTGAGTCACACAGCAACAACAACAAAATAAAATCCTAAGATAAGCACAACTTCAGCAAAAGAGTTCAGCACAAAAACAAAAGCAATAATTTATTGCAAAATGTGTTAGTCCCAATGCAATCAAGTTGTTTAAACAGGAAATGAAAGGAGCTAAATATTTATAAATCAAGATTGACTCTTCAAACCATGGTGCTATAAAACTAGTACTTTGATGGTTCAATATTTCATACCAGAAAGAAACTAGGACATACTAACATAATGCCATGGGAATGTACTGTTATGTTGTTTAACTTTGTGGGGCAAGATACTTTTATGTAGGGTTCCCAGATATATGAAAAAAAAAAATAAATAAAGTCACTTAGATCCGTTTTGGAAAATAACTCTGACTATAATATAATGGTGGATATTCTTACTTTGTGTTTTGTGCCATTGGTGTGTTGACTGAAGACTGGGCAAGCTCTGAACCTTCTATAGCCACAGTGAAATATCAGTTGCTCCTTTGACTTGATAGGTAGCTGGTTGCTGCTACATGTTGGCTGCTTGATTACAAAGTTGAGCACTGACATTTTGTGTTCATGTGACAACATCCCAATCAGAACTATTGGATGGTTTGGTTTCAGCTTCTCTAACAAATGACGGGGTATGCCAGTGACATGCACAGTAACAAACCAGCCAGGCTAAAACATAAGATGTACACAAGGTCACAACAATCAGAATATTTTACATTTTATTATATATATTATTTCTGTTGTCACTTTTTCTTCTAAGCAAAAATGGCATCAATACAATTTCATGTGAATGAGGTATCAATCAAAAGATTTTTTTTTTTTAAATTCTGAATACAAAAATTTATAATATTGTAATTAAATAGGGATGAGACCATGACTCATCCTAGATCTTTCAGGCAAGGTTAATACCATGGAGATTTACCACTGTCTCTTGCAGGATGGGTAGAAGGGACAACATTACACCCAGTCCTGAACCCAGGAAGGAAATTCTTTAGTGAAAAATACTGAACTCAGCACGGAATCGAACCGGGCAGCCGAGATGGGAGACAGTCACATTGCCTTTGCCTTTAGCTCCAGTTCCTTTCCTCCTCACTGCTCCCACCATCAGACTGATGTACAAATATGCCCGACTGTGAGATTTGGTACATTTTTGTTGGTGTAAGGGGCAAGCCCACAACCGACCAACAGCCTATACAAGTAACATTTTCTATATTGTAACAATACACATGTAATTTAAATTTGTAATAATGAACCCATCTCGACAAGTCTTCTACTTCCTCCAGCTCATCAATGTCAGAATTGTAAAGATGGAGAAAATCTATTTACGGTTTCTTTCACAAACTAATATGCACTCCTCCTGAGTAACACATGGCTGGCTTGTGAGATAGTGGGATAGCTAAGCAGGGAAAAGAGTGGTAAGCTTCTGCTTGATTGCATCCAGTTCTTTAACTTGTTTCGCTATATCAAATCCCCCAAGGTGAGGGACAGGAAAAAGATATTATATGTACATCACTACAAAGAAAATGCAATATGTTATTTCATTTAGAATGCTTTCAAGAGGGCAATAATACATTGAACCAATATTGACCTTGACTGTACGAATATTGATTTTGGAGAAAATAATGAATGACATAGGACAAAATGAAATAATAATTGATGATATAATTCTTAACATACAAAAATCTAAAACCAGCGTTAATTCAGATGAATTTAGATTGCCAAAGAACATAGCAAAGTCATATTCATCAGTCCTGTATTCAGGATTTGTTGATTTAAACTGTATGTGGCAATACATTGAGTTTAAGTTTGACGTCTGTCACCTAAATGTCAGTAAACTTTAATTGAAAGACACAGTTTAAACCGACAACTTTTCGCTAGAAATGCATGCCTCTTCACTTAACTGCTTTTCTTTGAAACATGATTCAGAGACTATTCCTCTCTCCTCATCTCGGAAAACAAAAGTACCAGTATGTGAAGTTGGGTATCATTTCTGACTACACACCACCTTTCTCTTTTAACTATCACTTCAATTTTTATAAAAAATTCTGCTCTAAAGATGACTAAATCTTTTTGTTACATGAAGTCAAACATGCTCAAATAATTATGTATGTATGCATATACACATACATAAAACTTTCTAGCAGAATATAAAAAACACATAATGTTGCATAACACTTTTAACAATTTTACCTTCTTCATGAAAGTAAGTGTGAAAATGAAAATACTCTGACATACCATGGCTCCTTCGATATCCTCCTGTTCTTTCATGACCCTCTTACGAGTTCGGTCGAAGTTCTCAAACTGAAAGATTCTGGCATAGTCCGAAGGGAGGTTTTCTTTAGGATCCCATGGAGATGTTCTGAACGACTGAAGACCACGATATTTCTGAAAACGAACTCTCGCTGAAACTTCTTGTGGAGTGTCCACTTCATCTGGAAATAACTGCTCCATACGAGCCTCTGCAAGCAAGAGCATTTACTATCGGTATTAAGTGCTCATCAGAGAGCAGAATGTGTTTTATGGAGTTCAGACCTGTGCTTAAAAGAAATGGCGATAGAAAAGTAATTATTCAATTCCAATTATTTTTCCATATTTATCCAAGTTTTCTAGAACCGAGACTTCAGAAATAATAATTATTATTCCATATATATTTAGATTTCTCAGTATTTCAGTCGGCTAAAAAGGTTGAAACTATACGAGCTTTTGGTTGCTGCTTGCTCTTCTAGAAAGTTGCCACCAAAGCTGGAGAATGATGGTTAGGAGCCAGTTTTTTTTTAATTTTTTAATTTACTTATTATTTTTATAAAAAGGCTGACTTCGGTTAGTTTCCTTCTGTTTTGATGGATATTTCTTTAACTAGGTCTACTCCATTTAACACTGAAGAAGTTTTCTCTTTTACTTACATTTTCAACCAAATAAAACAACTTTTTGCCAAATTTTGTCTAAAAACTTGGATTATGTTACTTCTTGAATTATTTCACAATTCAGAAGTGCTGTATTTGGAGTTACAGGAGGAAGTAAAATGAAACCTGCGAATATATGTCGAACTGAGAAAATGTTGTGATATTGTGTCTCAAGAATTTCACAGACCTCTAATTATTAATTTAGTACCACACACAGAAACCATCTGAAGCCGAAACCATAATTGTGCTCTATGAACAATCACAGAGGATACTTATGCCAGAGATTTCTTTGTACTTGGGATAGGTATCCAGATACAAGAATCTGGAGCATGCAACAAACCCCTTGGTGAGAACACGTCATTAGAGGCAACAGAACTGTTCTTCAGAGAGCATATATATCTCCAGAATAAGACTTTACCTTTAATCTTTTTTTTTGTTTCCTCTTCTTCATCCATATCCATCTTTTCATCATAGCGTTCAAGATCATTACCAGCATCAGTTGTAGTCACTGTATCAAATTCTACATCTTCGTCCTCTCCTTCTTCATTGTCACTGTTTTCATCACTGTCTGGCTCCATGTCTACATTCATGCCATCCTCCTCCTCCTCATCAGCATCATCATCATCAGTTACTTCCTCTGCAAACAAAGATTGTAAAGTTTTGGTCACATTGAGATAACTAGACTGATAAAGGAACTCCTTATCAATGTGCATTCATGACAGAGTATTACTCTATCATCAAATCTTATATTTATTTATAGTCTAGTATCCAAAAAGGCTGCAGACAATGTCTAAGGTTAAATTAATTATATAACACAAGTAAGAATCAGCTTGAAAAATTTTATGTCATAACCGGGATTTGAACACGGATCTTCAGCTTAACGCGCTGATGCTGTACCATTGAGCTACCATGACAACATACCAGTACAACATCAAATTCCTCAACTGATTCAGAATACAAGGCAGACCACGGGAGGTTTCTCCGTTGAGAACACACATCCAATGGTGTCCTACATTTGTAGGTACTTTGAAGCCAAGTTATTATTTATATACTATTAATTAAGTGGAGGGAAAGGAAATAGACATTAAATCCATGTCTGGGATATTAATACGAGTAAGAATCAGCTTGAAAAATTTTATGTCATAACCGGGATTTGAACACGGATCTTCAGCTTAACGCGCTGATGCTCTACCATTGAGCTACCATGACAACATGCCAGTACAACATCAAATTCCTCAACTGATTCAGAATACAAGGCAGACCGTGTTCAAATCCCGGTTATGACATAAAATTTTTCAAGCTGATTCTTACTTGTATTAATATCCCAGACATGGATTTAATGTCTATTTCCTTTCCCTCCACTTAATTAATAATTATATAACGTTGTTGCATAAAAATCTATTTTACACAGATTTACAGAAATTTAGACTTTTTCTATACCTGCATCACAATCTGGTATCCAAGCAGCCTGGTAATCTGACATGCCTTTTGGAACCTTCTTCACTTTTTTCCTGCGTGATTTAGCTTCTTCTTCAGCCTCTGCCAGCTCTTCAGCTGTAGGCCATGTCTGCTCTGCATCCATGGGATCTGGGATATTTTCACTTTGCAGGGATTCCTACCAGCAAAATTTAAGAATAAATCAAGATTTGACTATGTAATAAGAGGGAAGCAGAAAATGGAACAAGAGAAAATAAATAATTATTTAAAAAAAATCAAATTCTTCTATACACTAAAATTCTGATTTCTTACATGCTTTAAGAGGGTTACTACCTAGATATATTTTAAACCCTGGAGTGTTGCTATCTGTTTCCTCTCTACCAACTATAAGAAAAAAGCAATCATAACCGATTTTTCAGTATATTTTTTAGTAATTCTGGATCTTTTCCAGAAGTTGTGGGTGAACAACAAAACAGAATTTTCATCATCTCTCTCAAGACATAAAATTATGAGAAAAGGTTTTTTTCCCAGATTATTTTAAATATAATTTACTTGCCTTTTATTTATATCTTTGAAAAACAGTGATTAGTGTCACTTATCTTTCCTATGGAGAAAAATGAGAATGGTAGAATAGTGTTGAGAAACAATCATATTTTAATATTAATCACAGTGGTAATTTATATAAAATTTACAAATTTTTGCTTCTCATGTCATATGAAAATCTGAAGTCTTTAGATCTATAAAATATAAAGTTTTATGAGAATTCTGTCTACCTAATAGCAATGAAAAATATTTTATGAACTTAGTTAAACCATTTTTTTATTTAACACTTACTACTGCATTTAGGCAATGTTAATTACTCATACAGATTGCTACATTAAAACAAATAGTTTTAACCCTACATCCACAAAGAAGCAGTACTGAATAGCTTGGTAAAAGTGTTCCCTATTACAGGCCATGGAGACCCAGAGGGTTACAGGAGGCTACAGGTTTTAGACATTCAGCACGTAGAGGTGGTAAGGTTGTCAGCCTTACGCACCGGCCGCCTTTACCCCCAGGATTGCTCCTGGTACTCATTTCTATTAGAGGCTGAGTCGACCCCAGGGCCATAGTGTCACCAGATGGATTAGGCCAATTGAAAAACTCCATTGACCTCATCAGGGATCGAACCCGCGGCCTTCCAGTTTGTAGCATAGCGCCTCAACCACTATGCTACGGCGTACCCCGAATAGCTTGGTACATAGACTTATCAACATCCCTCTAAGCATGAATACCACAGCATCATGTCCATAGCAAAGAATAACGGATTCCATTGAGACCTGATCTTGAAGAAAATAAGGCAATACAGTCGACAAAAATTAATCAAGGATACTATCACTCTCAAACCGGAAAAAGAAAATATGATATATAAGAAAATAACCTACACCCACGGGCAGATGAGAAATTTGGAAAAATCTTCAAAGAACAAGAGGTTACAGCCCCAGTAAATAGATACAATTTAAGAAATTTGTTGAGATCCACCAACTTAGAAAAAATTCCTTAAAGCAAAAAAATCAGGAATGTATCAACTTAACTGTAAAGATTGCAAACTAAAACACACTGGAAAACTAAAAGAAGTTTAGATATAAGGGCAAAAGAACATATTAGACATATAAAATATGGACAGACCGATAAATCAGTAATAGCTGCACATGTTTGGGAAAAAGATAATGAAATTAGTTTGGAGCTGGAATTGAAAAAGTAGGTCCAGGGACATAAGCTGCTCATAGTTTGGGAGTTTATATCCACAAAAACAGGGACCAGCTGATGAATTTCCATATACCTGCTGACGACGTACTAATCAAGAGGTTAGTTAAACATCCACCAGGAGGCACAGCTGTTGTTTCTACCTCAGTTGGAATACAGCTGAGGATGAGTCAGGATGTTGGCTTGAAACATATTCACGTTAGTTTGAATTAAGTGAAGTTATGTATGTTAAATACCCATTTCAAATATTAATATATAATAACAAGCAAAACAAAATTATATTTAATTTTACAATGGATATAATTAATTTCTTGTTACAACGTTTCGGCTCAATCCATAAGGCCTTCATCAGGTACAGCAAGAACTGATAAATAAATAAACAAACTCGAGAAGTTTCCATGGATATGATTCATGTCAAAACGCCGGAGCCACCGCCTTCTGGAATATCCGGAATATTGACGTGAAAACTAGAAGTTCTTCCAAACCTTTTAATCCACTCATCCGGTATGTTATAAGGGGTGTCCAAATTACCGATATCAGGAGGGGAGGGAAAGGTAACAGTCCGTCTACAGTTTTTAAAATTCTTGATCACATTCAACCACACTTCTCCAAGGTCTCCTTCGTATCTATTAAAATTATCTTGGTTGTCAATTATATTTACCGCTTCAAAGATCTTCCTTTTAATAGGGTCGGGTTCGACCTTCAAAATCCTGAGACCATCGATATGGTGCATATTATCAATCATATGCTGGCTTAAACCGGTAGCCGGTCTCCCGAGCCGCACATCTCTTTCATGCTCTTTCATTCTCACCTTGAAAGATCTTCCGGTTTCGCCGATGTAAGAGCCCCTGCACTCTTTGCATGTTATTGAATATACCCCAGGAAGCTCCATTTGAGACTTTAATCTGCCAACTTGTTTATATTGAGAAAATATATTCTCGATAGTACGCCCGGCCTTATATGCAGGAATAAAATCATATTTACGCAGCAACTTATCTATCCTTCCACTAGTCATGGGATTGTATGTTAGACTAACATACTTCTTATTGAGCCGATATGTGAAGCCGGCTCAATTAATTTATTTATGTTTAAACTCACTAGATGGCGCGAGCTGCTCCTTTGTGTTCGCTTTCGCGGGCGTAGGTCCGCTGGCCTCTCCCTCCTTTCATACGGCAAGCCTTCTCGCGAGTATATGGGCGTCATCGCGTCAGTTCTGGGCATGGCTTTCTTCCGTACAGACCTGTTTCGGTAGCTTGGTTTAGTTTCTCTTTTAAAATGTAATTTCTTGGCTCTTAGTGTTTCGGTTGTTGGGATAATGTAGCCCAAAAGTCATCTTCAGGTTTGCAACAGGTTCTTAGTTTCTTTTCTAGTCTTTTATAGTTGAAATTGCGTAATTGTAGAATTTCCCTCCCCTTCTTTTCCTGTGCTTCTTAACGGTAATCAGTTTGTTTATTTTTGGCATTGCTTTTTAGTATATCCTTCGTAGAAAGCATGTAGTCTGTCTTCTTTGGCTTGTTAAGTAGTATTTAAAGGCTTTTCTGTTTATTTGAGCTCCCGATGGTTTATTTGTAATTGCGTAGTTGGTCCGCGTCATCGCGGCATGTAATGGCGTCTCTTTCTTTCTCTTCTCCCCTGTCCCTGCTTGCAAACCTGATGTTTCCGCGTGCTGGTAAGTCATTTTAAATTCGTGTTTCTTAATTATTCTTGGTCTGTGTTTTTGTTTATTTAGTTTTGTGCCATGCCCGGTCTCCTGTGGTTCGGGATTTTAAAGGCATCCCGACTGCAGTATTTTGCCGCCTTTTTCTAAATTTTCTTCCCCTTTGAAAGTTTTGTTTCGTAGGCGTGTAATTCACTTCTTCGGATAGTTTCGGTTATTTCTTGTTTGTAATATTAAAGTCAGCTTCTTGTGTATTGTAAAGATTGTGTGTAAGCATTTTTATATTGTAAATTCCTCCCCCCCCCTTTTTTGGTTTACCAATAGCAAGATGTCTCCCTATTTTTCTTACTAAACATGAGTGTTGAAGACGATTATTGTAATTCGACGTCTATGTATTAGATGTATTTCCTTTTCAGGTCTATATTATTCAATTATATTTTGTACCGTTTTGTAACAATTTTGCCCTAAATTATATTTCTGTTAATGTGTTTTGAACCTGGAACTTTTACTTATTGTTTGTAGCTGCCCTGGGATCCTTCTCTATACCTTTGGGTGGGCTCGTTTTCAGGGAATAGGCTAATTTTCCCTGGGGTTGGCTTACCTAGCTTCCTTCCACACCTTACATCCCATAAGGGCGGGGTTACAATTGGTAGCAATCGCTGTGGTTATTGATTCACAATTTTCTTTTCATAAAGTAAACAGACTAAAATAAAATACATATAATTCATTTTGGTAAAAGTTCTTGGTTCATTCTACTGTTAGGCCTATTTTGTATTAATAAAACATTTTATTTCAGGCTAAATATGTAACAATTTTTTCCAGGAATATTGAAAAATTGTATTTTGTTTACATAAAAAGTTATGTATTGATAAAAATTTCATGAATTTAGTATAGGCCTAATGTGAATTACTGTATTTTCATGTGGACCGAGGGTGAGCTGATTTCTGTCTTGAGTAGGAGCTGTGAGACCTGTCTGGTTATGTCAACAGCTGTGACATGTTGCCTGTTCTAAGATCAGCTGACTGAAGGTGGAATGTAAAATAAATTGTTGGGAGTAATTATTACTGCTTCAGTGGATCAACTATGACTTGGTGAGTTCTAATACAGTCATCTTGTATATTTTATTAATGCTAGCTGTACCAGTATTGAGATTAAAAACCAATTAAAGTCCAGTGTTGTTAAAGTATAGTAGAAACAATGCAGTGGTAAAGTTAGGACGGGAGATAAATTTAGATCAGTAGTATTGGCAGTGGAATGAATTCCTTGCTATTAAACAGAATTGTGCCTCGTATGAATGTAGGTGTCGTCGTGGGCCTCAGTTTGTTGCCTTGTGCCTCCCAGGGCCCGGGTGGTGCTTGGTGACTGGCTATTTGGCCTTGTATATATCTTAGGTTAGGGTTGTATATATTCATTTTATTTGTGATAATGTATGTTTATAAAGATTAAGCCTGAGAGTGAAAATTTGTAAATAATTTTAGCTTAATTAATAATCAGCTGATGGGGGTAATGACCCTGGCACTATTGCTGAAGGCTTCATGCGTGCTCAGGACGTCGTGGGAAGTCATGTAGTCTGTTGCGGTGGGGGTCAGGACTCTTGTCGCTTTGCTGCGAGTGAAAGATGCGTGTAAAGTTCAATATTTTGTACATATAGGCTATAGTGTTCAAGTTAGGTTGTAAATTTTTTTAACAGTGTGTAGGTTATGAATGATAATTCCACGGATTAGTCTTGTAAATATAATTAATATTAATGTCCTGATCATAGTAACTTTCTAATCAGCTGTTCGGCTGGGGAGACTAGTAGGTCGGTATTCTTCTGGGTAGTGCGCCTTCTGGGAGTCTGCTGTCTGTTGCTGGTTTTCCTCACTCGTAGGCTAGATTAGCACCTATCCCGATTGTGTCAACAGATAATAAATAATGAAGTAAGGAAAGAAAACCCTGAATTAATGATATGCTAGAGCAGCTATGATAATGTAGTTCTTAAATTTGACTTTAAGCCTAGTGTGAGTGAGCTTTGGCGGCATGACTATTGTTGATTTCTTTAGCAGCATGTTGTAATTTGAGCATGAAGTCTACGTTTAGTACTCCTTACTATGGAAGTACTGGAGTTGTAAGCTCAGTGAGGATACATTTTTGATACCCCTTGCATGGATGCATTGGAGGTTTTGTTATATGCACTTTGTGAGGTGAAGAAGATGGTGTAAGGCCAATCCCCCTTGCATGAAGGCAGTGGAGAGGAGTTGGCAGCCTGTTTCACTCAAGTCTGCATGATGATGATTTTGGTAGTTATGCTGCTAAATTTATTGACTTGTCTTGGCCTATTGTTTTCTCTCACATGATGGCATGCTGTGAATTTACATCGGATGGATTTTTAAGTAAAGTATGGTTTAGTAAAGAACTCGCTTGGGGCTGAAAGGTTTAGTAAATCTTGTCAGATTCGCTGTTCAAGTTTTCTAGAAGTCTCTCCTAGCAGTAGTAAACTGAGTTGGTACGGTACTGTGATAGTTTTTCATTTTGAAGTTTGTCGCTAGTCTGTATTTGGTCCACTGAGGTAGTTTAGTTATTGATTTGGTCTAGCTCAAGAAATAAATGTGATTTGATGTATTGACATTTTTCTTGTAACTATGTTGCAGCCACCCTGATGTCATAGGTGCCACATGTAAGCCTTTTTGAAATTTTGAAACTAAATTTAGTATAAAATTTAACAGAGCTTGTAAAAGAAAGAGATTTTGTGAAATTATTTTTAGTCTTTTTGTCATGAGTAAATTTAGTGATCAAATAATACGTAAACAAATAATTTATGGGTAAAGTAATACATTAACAGTAAATGAGGGAAAAACTTGATTTTTAACTTTAAATTCATACTGGAAATTTAGATTTTAACTTTAATAATTTGTGTTTTTTGGTAATAGTTATAATTTTGATAAAGTGTGATGATGTATGACCCTATGGGGGACTTAATTGTTTGTAAATTTTTCTGCCGCTAGATTTTGAAATGTTTCAGAGTAAACTTCTGGACTTATGGTGAGGATGGAAATGCGCATGCTATTAAATGACTCTGCTCTGATATGGAAATACTTAACCTCTGGCTGTCGGCTGTGCTGTTGGGTCTGATGGAGGTTTCACACGTGAAGTGGATCCTCGTTTACAGATTTCTGACCACAACATGAGTCGCTGCAGACTGGTATAGTGGGGACGGTCGCTAGTGAAAGTGAGTGTGCAACCAAAGTGATAAGAGGAACCAGACGAGAGTCTTATCAACAGGTATGACACCGCCCATTATTATAGTGACCCTCCTCTCCTCTTCAAGAATTTGTAACGCCGCAGTTTATTTCAAGTCTCCTGGTCAGAGACAGTTGATTGGCTAGTCTTAGATTTTGGGGAAAGGGTCTAAGCCTAGTGTTCCCTGCCTGCCTGGTTGTAGCAGTTATTTCCTGTAAGGTGAAGCAAGATGTGAAAGAAGAAAAGTTTTATGTCAGAGCAAAACTGTCTTCGATTTTGGGTGCATGCAACATTCCATTTTCACCATGATCATCCATGTTTGTGATTTATATTATTGATTTTTTTTTGATCCAGCAGTATTAATATGTAATTCAGGATAGGTAATTGAGGTTAGGTTAAGATGTGATTAAGGGTTTTTTTATTTTTCTTCCCTCATTTAGTGTAACTGTAACTTCAAATTTAAAACCCCTGGTTTTAAAAAGGGGGGTAGAGTATTGAGCCGATATGTGAAGCCGGCTCAATTAATTTATTTATGTTTAAACTCACTAGATGGCGCGAGCTGCTCCTTTGTGTTCGCTTTCGCGGGCGTAGGTCCGCTGGCCTCTCCCTCCTTTCATACGGCAAGCCTTCTCGCGAGTATATGGGCGTCATCGCGTCAGTTCTGGGCATGGCTTTCTTCCGTACAGACCTGTTTCGGTAGCTTGGTTTAGTTTCTCTTTTAAAATGTAATTTCTTGGCTCTTAGTGTTTCGGTTGTTGGGATAATGTAGCCCAAAAGTCATCTTCAGGTTTGCAACAGGTTCTTAGTTTCTTTTCTAGTCTTTTATAGTTGAAATTGCGTAATTGTAGAATTTCCCTCCCCTTCTTTTCCTGTGCTTCTTAACGGTAATCAGTTTGTTTATTTTTGGCATTGCTTTTTAGTATATCCTTCGTAGAAAGCATGTAGTCTGTCTTCTTTGGCTTGTTAAGTAGTATTTAAAGGCTTTTCTGTTTATTTGAGCTCCCGATGGTTTATTTGTAATTGCGTAGTTGGTCCGCGTCATCGCGGCATGTAATGGCGTCTCTTTCTTTCTCTTCTCCCCTGTCCCTGCTTGCAAACCTGATGTTTCCGCGTGCTGGTAAGTCATTTTAAATTCGTGTTTCTTAATTATTCTTGGTCTGTGTTTTTGTTTATTTAGTTTTGTGCCATGCCCGGTCTCCTGTGGTTCGGGATTTTAAAGGCATCCCGACTGCAGTATTTTGCCGCCTTTTTCTAAATTTTCTTCCCCTTTGAAAGTTTTGTTTCGTAGGCGTGTAATTCACTTCTTCGGATAGTTTCGGTTATTTCTTGTTTGTAATATTAAAGTCAGCTTCTTGTGTATTGTAAAGATTGTGTGTAAGCATTTTTATATTGTAAATTCCTCCCCCCCCCTTTTTTGGTTTACCAATAGCAAGATGTCTCCCTATTTTTCTTACTAAACATGAGTGTTGAAGACGATTATTGTAATTCGACGTCTATGTATTAGATGTATTTCCTTTTCAGGTCTATATTATTCAATTATATTTTGTACCGTTTTGTAACAATTTTGCCCTAAATTATATTTCTGTTAATGTGTTTTGAACCTGGAACTTTTACTTATTGTTTGTAGCTGCCCTGGGATCCTTCTCTATACCTTTGGGTGGGCTCGTTTTCAGGGAATAGGCTAATTTTCCCTGGGGTTGGCTTACCAAGCTTCCTTCCACACCTTTCATCCCATAAGGGCGGGGTTACATTATCAAGGTTTTTTTGATCTCGTCTGGTATTATTGTTTATTTATTTATCAGTTCTTGCTGTACCTGATGAAGGCCTTATGGATTGAGCCGAAACGTTGTAACAAGAAATTAATTATATCCATTGTAAAATTAAATATAATTTTGTTTTGCTTGTAATATACATACAATGGAAAATGGACTTCATACTACTTTATGTTTATGAAAATTGGTCCAACGGTTTTTAAATGGAAGGAAGAAGATTTCTACACTTTTAACTAGGATTGGGTTTTTACGTACATGTTACCAAAAAGAGGTAATTCCGAACTTTTTAAAATGGAATTTTAAGCCTTTGTCCTGCAAGACATCTCATTTTAAGTTAAAAATACAACTCAACATGTTGAGGGAGTGTGTGAACGAGGCTTACTGTGAATTGGATAAAGCCAACACTGAAACATACTATGCCCATTGCGAAGTGGCGAAGGTGATAGCACCGGATCTTTTGTATTCGGTTTTACAACATCACCATTTAATTTCTGATCATCTCAACTTTTTGAGAAGTAGAATTCATAGTAAGTATTTAAAATATGGTTTGAAGTTTAATAGCCAACCTAGGAGGATGGAATCGGACAACGGATGTGAAACTTTCGTTAATTTATCGAAGCTTGAGATCCCAAGGAAAGTCTCCGATGTATTTCGATATGGCTTTAAATATGCCCCCAGACCTACTAGTTTTAATATTGAGGAGATCTTGGCCCCCGCAATTAAAGGATCAAGTTTGATTTTAGACGGGGACATGAAAAGGAAATTCTCGAATGAAATTTCAGTTACATTGGATGACTTATGTAGTAGAAAACACACATATTGAGGTCTATGGTTGATAAGAGTATTGGTTATGCGAAGAAATGGTTAAGAGAAAACAATATTTTGGTAATTAAGAGTGACAAGGAAAACCAGCCGGTATTCATGGACACCAATATATACGTGGACAAAATGATTGAATGTTTTAAACCTCCAGACTTTTCAATTCTTCAGAAGGACCCGATGAAAACGATTGCTACGGAGGTTTTGAAGGTTATTAACAGCAGTATAACCATCAGCGAGGACACAAAAAAGAAAGTCATTTCCAGGAACTATGAACTTCCCACTTGTTTTGGCCTTCCCAAGACGCACAAGGATGGCATTCCCCTACGCCCGATCGTCCCTATGTACAGTCACCCGGCCTATGAATTAGCCAAGTTATTTGTAAAAAGGCTGACGGAAATCCAGGGTAGAACAAAGTGGTCGATCAGTAACTCTTTTGATGCCAAGGAACTTTTGGAAAAAGCGGATTGCAACCAAGAACAGTTTATGTTTAGCCTGGATATAGTTTCATTATATCCTAGTATACCCCGCGCACTTGCTGGAGAGTGTGTTTTCCAATGGTTAACGGAATTGGGTGTTGAAAGTATTATTGCCAACGAATACCTGAGATGGTTTGTGGTATGTACCGAGCATAATGTTTTCCAGTTTAATGGAATTATTTATAAACAAAATGAAGGCCTTGCTATGGGGAACCCAGTGTCCGGGATAGTCTCTGACATTTTTATACATTTTATGGAAAGGCACATTTTGGACAAATATGTTAATGACGTAACCGCCTATATGAGATATGTGGACGATATTTTGGTCCTTTCCAAGAATGATATTTCTGACCATTTATTAAGTGATTTTAACGATTATAATGAAAGGGTGAAATTCACCATTGAAAAACCTTTTAATGGATGCTTAAATTTCTTGGACCTCAGAATTATTTTGGACAACCCAAGAATCCGGGTGGGTATATACCGGAAACCTAATAAAGGAAGGATATACATTCACAAGAAGTCTGCTCACCATCCTAGAATAAAAGACAACGTATGGTGTAATTTTGCAATTAGGGCCATCAGATTGTGTAACAATCCTGATGATTTGAAAAATGAAAAGGATGAAATTTTTAAGTTGGCTGGTGAAAATGGGTTTAATAGAAGGAGGTTGAATCGTATCTGGAACAGAGCTGAAAATTTGTGTAATAATACCAGACGAGATCAAAAAAACCTTGATAAGAAGTATGTTAGTCTAACATACAATCCCATGACTAGTGGAAGGATAGATAAGTTGCTGCGTAAATATGATTTTATTCCTGCATATAAGGCCGGGCGTACTATCGAGAATATATTTTCTCAATATAAACAAGTTGGCAGATTAAAGTCTCAAATGGAGCTTCCTGGGGTATATTCAATAACATGCAAAGAGTGCAGGGGCTCTTACATCGGCGAAACCGGAAGATCTTTCAAGGTGAGAATGAAAGAGCATGAAAGAGATGTGCGGCTCGGGAGACCGGCTACCGGTTTAAGCCAGCATATGATTGATAATATGCACCATATCGATGGTCTCAGGATTTTGAAGGTCGAACCCGACCCTATTAAAAGGAAGATCTTTGAAGCGGTAAATATAATTGACAACCAAGATAATTTTAATAGATACGAAGGAGACCTTGGAGAAGTGTGGTTGAATGTGATCAAGAATTTTAAAAACTGTAGACGGACTGTTACCTTTCCCTCCCCTCCTGATATCGGTAATTTGGACACCCCTTATAACATACCGGATGAGTGGATTAAAAGGTTTGGAAGAACTTCTAGTTTTCACGTCAATATTCCGGATATTCCAGAAGGCGGTGGCTCCGGCGTTTTGACATGAATCATATCCATGGAAACTTCTCGAGTTTGTTTATTTATTTATCAGTTCTTGCTGTACCTGATGAAGGCCTTATGGATTGAGCCGAAACGTTGTAACAAGAAATTAATTATATCCATTGTAAAATTAAATATAATTTTGTTTTGCTTGTAATATACATACAATGGAAAATGGACTTCATACTACTTTATAATATATAATGTTAATTACCACGTTGGAGCGCTTTCAACTACATTAAGCAGCCATCTTCAGCAACCGATTGCCATAGTGATATACAGTAAGGAACATGTTTGTGTACGATTTTGTCATATAATGCATGTGATTTGAATTGTAGTTGTTCGTTTCAAGATGTTTGTGCTGTCTCATCTAGTGTGTGGATTTTGCATACTTGAAAAGTTAATTTTTTTTTTAAATTTAAAATTTAAAATATGGTCAATACCTGTTTAACTGGATCCGCTTTCTCTAGTATTCTCTCCTGCTCCATGCTTCCATCTCTGGCTTGTCCTTTCTGATGGAGAGGATAAGGATCATCAGGGGCATCAATCTGTAACATCTGGAAATCTCCCCAACCTGGTATATGGACAAGAGAGTTCACTGACAAGGGCTGGCCTCGAACATAGCCTGAAACTTTTAATGTTGCTGTGTTGCTCTGAAAACAAAAGCAGAAAATGGTCATGTAATGTTGCATACAATTTCATGAACACTTACTTACAAAATACGGAACTCTTTCAGATTAGCGTAGTCAGCTAACAGTGAGCATGCTCTGCCATTAGCATCAGTGCCCCTCCGAGCCACGGAAAACAAAAGAGGAACGACTGGCCCAGTGGTAAAATTTCCCCTCACAGAAGAGATTCAATATTAAACATATTAAACCCCTCACTATTCAGTATATTGCTGCTAAACTAATATAACTGTTCCCAACCTAATGTAACCCGTCAAATACCTATAATTTAGCTGTCACTATTTAACTTGAAGTAGAAGCTATTTTACCCTTCCACACCTTTTGTAATACATCGTTATACGGCACATAATGAACTCTGCGCTATTCAGAATACTGCTGCTAAACTTTGAGCTAGGGATCTTGGATCTGACACTTTAATAGTGAAATGCATATCGAAACAAACATTTAAAAAAAAAAAATTCTTTTGTATTTACATAAGCATTAACTGCAGAGATTATGTAGCGTTAGGATCTTCGTATGTACCATTGAGCTGTGTAACTATTGATGATTCGTTCTCGCAAAAATAGCAATAAACTCGTAATCTCTTGTGGGATTACCTATGATAAATGCATGATACATGTAAATATAACTTCATTTTAAATTCTCTCTTCACTTTTGCCTAAAATCCCAGGTATATTTAGTACGAATACTCTTGTAAATGTATTTAAATCCTCAATTCAGTAATAGCATTGGCTTTCAAGGATGATGTTTGAGTGACTGAAGAAGTTTCCTGAGCTAGTTGTGGTCTATTCGGTTTTAACATTTCCAACATTTTGCAGGTTACTGCTATTGGCATCTTCAGGGAAGTCAACATTGAACTGATGTGAGATTCTTGTTCACTTTTTTTTTATAAACATATTTTAATAGGGTATACTATGCATAATTCCCACAAGAAACATAAACATGAAGTCTTGCATCAGTCCCACAGCCATACATGGAAGTTTCCTCCATCCCCTGAAGATGCTGATTGCAGTAATCGGTGAAATGTTGAGGATGTTAAAAACCTGACCATGTCCTACAAGCCCAAAAAACCTGTTTAACCATTCCTCAAGTTATAAACTAAATATTATTTAATATGTGAAGAAGCTTACCTCAGGCTGTGGGATGCACTCAACTGCTTCAGCGAGCAAGTAAGATCTTTTGTCTCGATGACGCACAGAACGTTGCTTCTGGCTTCCTATACGTCGCAATATTGTCAAGCCATCAGCTGCTTTGCTTAAATTCATAACTTTCTCGTCGGGGAGCCATTGTGCTATCTTTTTCTGTACATTTTGCTTCCCATCATGACGTTTCTGTGAAGATAAATAAATTCAAGCAAATAAGACGTGAGGTTTTCTTGGCTTATAGTCTGAATATATTGGTCTCAGGCTGTCAGCCAGGTTAGTAGTTTAAAGCAATCTGATATTTCAGAGAACCATGCTTTCTTCATCCTCAGGGAATACTGATGTGTCAAATGAACATGCTGAAATATATAATTACTCAAGTTGGACAGATCAACCTAACAGGAAGCATAACTTTTCTGTTCAGTCCTTCTCAGAGCCAATCTCTGTCTCCAATCTTTTAAGTCCTTCTCAGAGCCAATCTCTGTCTCCAATCTTTTAAGTCCTTCTCAGAGCCAATCTCTGTCTCCAATGTTTTAAGTCCTTCTCACAGCCAATCTGTCTCCACTCTTATAAGTCCCAGACACATCCATTCCAAGTAGAGCTGAGGTTAAAAACTATCTCTATTGAAAATGGCTTGCTCTAATTAACAGCTACAGACTGTAATAAGAAAGTAGCCTATGCAAATTTCTTGAAGATCTAGCCTTAAGCCTTAAGTCAAAGCCTTACTATTCTAAGCATAACATTAACACAACTTCTGGAAAGCTACAATATTCTGTTATTATAAGCTATTCATTTATAAGTTATAAAAACTATTTGTAATTTTTCCTTACGGGTGTGACAGTGTGACACATCTTCGTAATACATAGTTTAAAATAATAAAATAACTTGCCTGAACTATAAATTTACATACATTTGAAAGAAATAAAGTTAACTTTTAAGATGGAGACTTCAGCAATACTGCAAGTGAACTGAAGGAGAAAATTTACTGATAATTTGCAGCCAAATTTACCTTCCGAATTACTGTTTGACTTGGCATGTGTTTATTGCTGTAAACTGAACATACAATGGAATAATGTCTAAAAACACTACAGGAACTAACTACTTAACTAACGAACAACATCCCAAGCAACAAAAATTAGTTTTAAAAAATATTTAAAATTTGACTACCAGGCTCACTTCAGCATGGAAAGAGCAACCACACATTTGTGCTTCATATCACAGATTACCCAGATTATACAATGCTCACCTTGAGAGGTAAACTTTCTAGATCTGTGACTGCCACAACTGTAGAAGCCAAGCCCTGTGCCAAGGAACATGTCAATATTGTCTCTCCATGCTCATCAATTCCGCTGTCCATAGTAGCAGAAACCAAGAATAAGGCTGTGTCTGATACCTTTAGTGCATCTAAAATACCATACAAATCTCCATTCACAGGCCTTATCACCGTGAACCTTTGTTTCAGCCGTGGTACACTGCAAACACAAAAACTATCTGTAGCTGACAATGTCACTCTTACAATGCACATTTAGGAAAAATTGTAGCATTAAGTTGAACAAATGTTGTACAACTATCTCTTTCTAAAATGAAGCATGAAAAGGATATAAAAAGGAGAGGAAGGTGCCAGAGAACTTACCAATTGGCAGGAGAAGCTGGTCTTCAATTGGTGCTGGCTCTGGTATCATAGTTACACATAAAAAAGAACATTAAAAACGAAAATTTTCGGACAAACTTTGCCCTTTGTCAATCACTTAGAGAATGGAGCTTGAAGAGCTCTGTTCTTTTTTTTGTGTAACTATGATACCAGAGCCAGCACCAATTGAAGACCAGCTTCTCCTGCCAATTGGTAAGTTCTCTGGCACCTTCCTCTCCTTTTTATATCCTTTTCATGCTTAATGGCCTAGAGCCACCTAACCTAAACCAATTCTAAAATGAAGAGATTTATTAACCCTAAATTAGTTTGGTAAAGTCCAATAGCAACTCTACCAGTCGTCGTGGTATGGCTGCTTTGCACAGCCGGCGTGATGTATTTGTTTTCAACCGAACCAGGATGACTAACTATACTTGTTGCAGCAGTACGATGGCTGATGCGGTATCCAACAGGTGCACTGTGACTTATACGAGATGGTAACATGTTATGATATTGATGACATTATAGGAAGAGTGACAGGTTATGTTAGGTTAGAAACAGTGGTGTTAGTGTTAGAGATATATAGAGCTTGTATAGTAGTCAGGTTAGGAAAAGTGAGATCATTTTAGTAGGAGTTTATCAAATTGTGCACGTTTTGTATTGGCTGGTAGGCCTATATTCTAGATTAGTGGCAGTTAAGTTAGGAACAGTGATACAAGTACCCCATTAGTATCAGTGACATGTAGAGCTACATAGTTTACTTAAGCAGTAGAATATCTCACTGAACGGAACAGAGCCATAGTGGGCCATGTGCCATTTTTAAAAATGGAGAAACCAAAGAGTAAAGTTCAATAAATACCATAGTTTAATTACCTATAAATAAATTAGGTAAAAGATAGATTTATGTCGTGCACCAGCCAAGCTCCGCCTGCCGGCTGCTTTTCCTTGCTTCCAAGCCTGCGTGCACACTTCACTATTGTACCATGGCTTCCATGACGGTTGTAACAATGTTTTATGAAAGGTGTGGAAGGGTAAAAAGCTTCTCCACTTAGTTAAATAATGATAGGTAAATTCTAGGTCAGTGACAGGTTTTGTTAGATTTGGAACTTTTATGTGAGTTTAGGAAAAATATACTGAACAGATTTATTATGTCTCACGTTGAATATCTTCTGCGACGAAACCCTAAACCCCGCCTTCACAGGCAGGTCCCGTTAGAGAGTTGGTGGGAGGAGCCTAGTGCATGGCATAAAACTATTTTTTCCCATAAATTATTGCAATAGCTGCACAACATTACATAAATGAGAAGCCCATGGACATGGACCACATTACTAAATACTTGATGCACAATTCAAAACACTGCTGCAGTGTCACTACTTCATTTTTGCTGTAGGTGGAGATTACCCACTATGGGTTTGAGCCCTTCAATTGTTCTTGTCCCTTATGTTCTATATTTAATCTCATGCATTTTATGTTGGTCACAGTTCCTCGCTATGCAAAGCCACACTGGCAACATCCAATCATGTGTTTCTTCTTCGTCCTGTACAATCAATATGGCGGAAATATAGCTAGGCCTACTTTTTGCCACTTTGTACCAGTGGCGGCTTGTAGCTAAAATTAGTGGGGGTACTGTTCCAGAAAATTTTTAACCTTTGTTTTAAAATGTGTAAAAAAAAACAGATAGGCTATATAAAAATAAAATTTATTCAGAAACTTGATAAAACCCTAAAAGAACAATTTCAATGTTTTTTACCTACTTTAATATAAACTGTTACAGTTCAAGCTTGATTTATTTGTTTAAAAATGAAATCCATTCTTCTTGTTTTAATTTCCACAAAAAAAGATCAATAATTTTCTCCTTGATCTGCCATCATAGTTAAAGTTTTCAGGAAAAAATAGTATTAGGTCGTGCACTAGGCTCCTCCCACCAACTCCCTAACGTGACCCCCCTGGGAAGGAAGAGTTTAGGGTGGGGAGTAATTTAAAAGGAAAGCAACTAGATGGCTCTCTATTTGAAATACTACCAACATCATATATCATGGGAAAGGTAAAACTGGGAAAAAGGAAGCGAGGTGCAGCAAGGGAAGCGATTGGGCAGGTAAGAGCAGGCGGAGCTTGGCTGGTGCGTGACCTAATTCTATCTTTGGGAAAAACCAAATACAAGGTGCCAATTAAGCTCCTCCCATACTCACTATCGGGATCCGCCCGGGAAAGAGGGGTTTAGGGCGGGGACTATGTGGGAGACATCTATTAGGTAATGGTGGAACTAGTAGCAGCGCAGAGACATCTGGTGGAAATACTAGAAACACAGAAAAAATTTTTTTCCCCCTTTTCTCCTCCTCTTTTCCCTATTACCTCCCTTCTCTCCTTCACCCTACCAACCTATTTGGGACCTATTCCTATCCTAATAACTTTCGCACCTACGGAGATTCAATCCCGGGACCGCTAGCGTTATAGTCTATCGCTTTAACCACTACGCCATTAGTGATCGTTGCAATAAAAAATCGAGAATTCTTCTAGCCTATTTACTACAGAGATGTGTAATACATAGTAATAAGTATTTAGAAGGATATTGTTCTATATAATTGTGAAATGTTATGTTGGCTCTGAAAAGAGCCTTTTTGGTTCTAGAGAAGTTTTGGGAATGAGATGGGTGGCTCTGGTGAATATATATCCTAATGGTGCCTTGGTAATTTCTATATTTGTTATTTCGTATGTATGTGTAATGAAATGGTACAAGGGGCACTCTCGCTGAAATGGTACAAGGGACATCTCGTATTTTGAATATTTGGTACAAGGGGCACTCTCACATCGTGGGGATCGTATTTTTAATCACGGGCACGGCCGGGAACGGTCGGAAGAGCTGAGCGGGTGGTCGCCAGCCGTCAGTTGTTGTCGCCATAGCATCGCAATGGGCGGAGCCTAATTGGCACCTTATATTTGTCTCTTGCCCTATCTTTTGCCAAGTTGAATAAAAGAAACAAACAAAAATCAATCAAACAGAATAACTGGAAACAAGATAATCTAATTCTTCAGTTTTCAAGAATATGGTACATGGGTTTTAAACCCAACATAAAAAAAAAAAAAAAAAAAAAAAAAAAAAAAAAATTCCACCAATATGCCGCAGTTGGCACTGGACACAGTTCCATACAAAGATTTTCTTTTCTCTTTTCAATAAACTGGGGGATGGCTACTGGCATTAAGGTTAAGGATTATATATTATATTTAAGTATAAAGAGAGAACTAAAGAAAGAAAAAAAAAAGACTCATTATAAGCTTATTAAATGTTATCAATAATATCAAGTGGAAATAGGAGGTGCTGCAGTTCCACAGTGCCTAATCCCTATCCTCATGAGGCTGGTAATTCAGGGAGTAAAAAGTGAACTAAACTGATGAATGTATTCTCACCTGATGTGTATATTTCCTTCCTCGTTACATATAACATTAGCTTCACCATCCGCCTGCTTCAAGCATTCTATAGCTCCAATGGGATCAATTCCATCAGAAAGAGGAATAACAGTTATTAAGAAAGGAGCAGAGTCTGAACCACCTAGAGAGCGCTTCTTGTTTAATATTTCATCTCGCTTCTTCTGGCGTAGCTGGGCTGCTTTATTTCTTCTTTCATCCTTCTTCAGTTCTCGTCGTGCTCTTTTTGTTATCACCTTGGCTGATGTTCGACCTAACGAAAATATGAAAAGTTATTAATACCAAGATGCTTTTTAACTTCACCACTCAGCAATTACTCGTTTAGTGGTTAAGGCTGCTAGTTACAATACTAGTGGTCCTATGTTAGAATAATGGTCAATGCAAAAAATTTACGATTAGGAATAGGTGCCAAATAGGTAGGTAGGTGAAGAGGAACTGAGAGGAAGTCAGAGAAAGGAAGGAAAAGATAGAAAAGAAGAGAATATAGGAGAAATAAATCATTTAATCTCTTTCCTATTTCATCTTCTGCCTACTAGTTGATGTTGCTAGTAGTTCCACACCTAGGCTATATACATTTATGGGGTAGGCTTTGAATATGAACTTGTAGGCCTATACATAACACAGCTGATTTTACATCATGTTTCACTAGTCTTCTCTTAATAGTTCCACTGTCTGATGGTAGGGTGGCATAAGGAACGATCATAGTCAAGAGAGCAAAGGTTTTCATCTTCTTTAATTCTTCCTGCCGCTCTTGGAACACTCACGTGACTTTCTCTACTTTGATCATTAAGAATACTATTTTCTTACCTCTTATTCCATCTCTGGGAACTCTCACACAACTTTCTCTACTGTAATAAAATTGTACTGTATGCTACTTTCTGGGGTCATACTTTACCTCTTGGAAAGTCATACTATTTTCTCTACCTTAGAATAAGTACCCAGAAAATAGTATAACATTTTACTGCGGTAGAGAAAATCACGTGAGTGTTACCAGAGATGGATTAAGACCTGAATTCTTAATGATCGAGCTACAGAAAGTCGCGTTAGTGTTCCAAGAGCAGTAGGAAGAATTAAAGTGGATGAAAACCATTGCTCTCTTGACTATGGTGGTCTCTCATGCCACCCTACCGTCAGACAGTGGAACTACAAGAACAGAAAACTAGTGAAACACAAAATAATTTCAGCTGTTTATGTATACAAGTTCGAATTCAAAGCCTACCTTTTTATGGTTTGCCTCAGATTTAATTTCCGGTGGAATGTATAATTTAACCTCTTCATGCACGAAGGTAGAAATGATAGGCTTAACACCTAATCTCTTCCCTGGTTATTGATGCCATATATCAGTTCATACTCCCCATAAGCATAAAAGAACATTTTATACCAGAAGGGCTGCTATGAAACACCCCAATGAGTACAGTACTTATTGAAGAAATCGGGAAAACGGAAGGATCTGTGGCACCCTAGATCCCTACTCCAACCCACTAACGGCACCCGTCTAGCAGCAAGATTTGAACTACTAGGAACGTTAGGCCACAATCCCATCTTGTAGGCAGAAGGTGAAATAGGGAAAAAATTAAATAGGCTAATTTATTTCTCCTTTCTTCTCTTCCTTTTCCTCCCTTTCTCTCACCTTCTCTTCACTCAACCTACCTATTTGGGATGTATTCTTAACACTAAATTTTACGTATCGACTGGTATTTGAACCCGGGACCACTAGCACTGTAACCAGCAGCCTTAACACCTACGCCATGAGTGGTTGCTGAACTGGGGAGGAAAAATTCATTAGAGAGGCTTAATACATGAAAAATAGCAATTTTGGTGCAAGGGCCATTTATTATACTTGTGAAATATCATGTTGGCTCTGAAAAGAGCCATTTTGGTTCAAAGGTGATTGTACTTTAATTACAATTAACAGCGCATTGCACAATATAATATCCAGTACTGAGGGGAAAGGTTGGAGCCGGCCTTGAGCAGTGAGCAGCTTGAAGGCTGGTTAGGGGAAGCGGGCTTTCAACATGGCACCGCGCAGCGGAGAGAGGAATGAGAGCCAAGGTGCCACAAATTGTCCTGTTTTGCCCAGAAATCAATTCTTGCATCCATTCTTTGATTGGTCTCCCATTACTGTTTATAAACTATTATTGTACTGAAGCTCCTGGTGGAAGCTCGGAAATGGGGTGCGGGATTTGGGGGCAAAGCTCCCAACAAATAAACACAGGATGGAATTATACACCCTCTCCAACATGTTATATGGTTAAGTTCTCCCGTTACTGTTTAATCCCCATTGCGATTTTAGATGTATTTAATAGGTAATCACCCTACTGAAAAGTGCGGCGTTGGATTCTATACTTTTGAAGATCATAGAAACGTTTAATGTACATTACCTTTAACTGCGGCTTCAATTGCACCTTTGCTCCTATGTCTGCCATGTTTATGAGCTTTGTTTTGTTGTTTCAGAGCTCCTGGTCGATGCCGTTCTTGGGCTGATTCTTTAGCCATGGTACAGATTTACCCAAAACAGATGCAGATCTTCGTTATTAAAAATATGAATCTACACGAAAAATGTCATACTGTAAAAGAACACGTGCGTCCACAGACATCAGTGCGTTTCTTTTTAAAGCGGAGCTAAAGCGCTTTACGAGTGATGCATCAAAACCCGTTTCTTTTTACATTTTGCTGCAGCTCCGCTTTACCCCCACTCTACCTCCCGTGCAGCGAACTCAAATCTCGCTTTACGACTGATGCATGGTTTTCGCTGCAAACTGTCATGGCGGACTAGGTGATCGTCGAAAATTTCCTTGATGGATTTAACATCATTGTTCAATTTCCCAAGTACGAACGCCTTCTTCAGCACAGTTAGTATCATGTGATTTTACCTGTACATCATATAGTACAATAATTATTCATTGCCATCCCGGCATAACTGTTATTTGCACGTGTTTTAACCAAGTTATAGGAATGTAAACATTGCCGGTCTCATTGAGCAAGCTGTCAGCTGATCAACTTTGCCGTTCTTTTTTGTCTGCAGCGGTCGTCAATCACTCGTGCATCACTCGTAAAGCGCTTTACGGGTTTGCTTTAAAAAGAAACGCACTGAATGAATGTTCAGCTTCCAGTGAGGCCAACAAACAAAAGAAAGGTATGCCGAGCTACTCCACCAAAATAACTTTCTACGTGTACGCTATAAGCTTTTTTACTTCTAACTCTTTTTAAGATAATTTATCAAGTCTTTAGTTTGTGAATTTTAACATTTAAGTGGTTCAAATATGTAAATAGACAATGTAACATTAGAAATCGCTCTACAGCTATGTTGTCTACACTGACTCATACGTCACTTACTAGGATGAGCATCGATAGTAAAAAAAAAAAAAACCCAAGCTGTAACCATCGATGTGACCTCAAAATATCGATGTATTTTGACGGAAAACACCATGGTTTCAAAATTAGGAAAAATGCATAAATACTTCTTTCTAATGAAAACAATCGAAGTTTTGCGAAATTTTTTGTCAATACGTTCCCAACGTCTGAATCATTCTACCAATTCATTAGTAATTTATCAAAATTAATGTATAAAACTGTAGATATTTAAAAAAATCAATATCAGGGAGAAAAATCCATGTAGTAAAAAGATGGGTTGTTTTCATCGATCAACCCCATCACTTACCACTCCTCCTTGACTGTCCGGACAGGAGTAAGACTTCTCACACTGACTGACCAATAAGCCAGTCATTATTTATTCTATTGACCTTTGAGAAATTTAGTTGTAATCGGTCTTGTTCATTTTATATAATTCAGTTCCATACTACTGTCCCCTACAACTAATTTTGGTCTAACACAAAACATTAAAGTTAGATTCAAAATATACACCAATACTACCCTATGCCAAATATATTTTAGTTCAACAATTTTCTGACCAAAGAGAGCCATCAACATTTAATTTTCATTACTTCCCTTTTACCTCAGCTGATTACAGAAATGGGTAAAAAAAATCTGCCCTGGATTTTCTTCAAAGTTAGATAAGTAGATTTTGGCAGGCCTCTTTCCTGCATTTGGCCAGACATAAAAAAAAATTGGGTTGTATGCATTAGTACAGTTAGTTACAGACACAAAAAAGTCAAGAGATTCAGATAGTTTGGGATCAGCAAATACAAACCCTGGATAGATGCCCTACAGTGCTTGTGCTCAAGGGTAAGCTGAGCTAGGAAAATATATCACAAATCAATTGTATTACAGGAAAGGAACTGAAACAAGAAACCATATTGGAATCTTAGAATAGAAAACAAAAACAAAATTAAAAGAAATTTGAATTCGTTGCTGTAAAAAATTCATAGAAGAAACACTGGCAACAGATCCTTGGGGAATAACATATAAAATCGCTGCAGAAAAGATCAGGTCACTGGTTATTGTCTCCACCTTAAGGATGTCGGAAGGAACTTACACCAAGTCAACTCTTCAGGGAAGATGTATGTTAACAGGAATTTTCATTGACATAGCCGGGGCTTTTGGCAACTTGTGGTGGCCTTCTCTCTTTAAGCAACTTAAAGACCTTATATGCCTGGCATCTCTCTACTGCTCGCTTCCAGATTACTGCAGCAATAGGAGAGTGAAATAAAAGGAATTTAAAACAGAATAACAAGGAAAATAACAGGGCGTCCATAGGGGTTGATCTTCGGAACGGAGTTCTGGGAAATCAGACTTCAACATCTCCAGAACATACTGGAAAAAAAAAAGGCAGGAAATTTGCAACATGGTGGTATAATCACAAAAACCAGCTAATCCTGACATATGGCAACTGCAAGAAAGATCTCAAAAGCACATCACACATCATCATGACTGTAGTAGACGATTGGTGCAAGGAGGCGAAGCTGCAAATAGCAGTGCACAAAACCACTGATGTGCAAATGAAAGGAAAGTTGAAGATAAATCCAACCATACATTAAAAAAAAAGGGTAAACTGTAGTAATAGAATGAGACAAGACCCAACTCGAAAACCCATGTGTAAATGGTAGGACAAAGTCAGAAAAAAATTAAGAAACTTGCTGCATTGAGACAGAGGAAGTTCTAAGTCCCACTGCAGATGTACCTCAACACCGATTTGGCTTCGATCTTGGGCTATGCAGCTGGGGTCTGGAGTCACAGAGCCACGATCTCCCACATAAAAAGGACACTCAGTAGCACCCAAAGGAAAGTACTGCTGAGGTTCACTGGAGTTTCCAGACGCCAACTCTCAGTCTGTTTTTGTTTACTTTAGAATCGTCCTAAGAACCAACGGACAATACCTATCCATCCCATTGTCTAAAATGTTTCCGTGGCAAATTCAGTGATTATATAAATCTGTTACCTTACAATGTGCATTATGCTGTTGGTCAATGTAAATAAATTAGAGAGAACAAAAGAAATTACCAGCTTCTGAAAATGTAACTGGTCTCAACTTGTGGTATTTACAAAATTAAACCCTACAAATAGAAAATCATGCTTATGAGGAAAATTAAATATTTAACCCCAAATTCAATACAAAACGTTATGACCAGGGTGGCCATTTCTAAAATGTCAGAAAGGAGGATATACTTCTTCGGTAATCTAGCATAGTATAAAACTTCGGGCATGGACGGCTGGACAGCAGATATTACATGGTATAACCCTGACTAATTTTACTTAATATCTGCATTTATATAAAATAAATGATTATACACTGCTTTACTGCTTTTTGAAATGTACTGAAATTCTTTGACCCACTGAGGATTAAAAGAAGTCTTTCGTTTTGGCCTTCTGGTAATTGAAGAAAAACACGGCAAACTGCAAAGAATGTACAATGCAAATGGAGACTTGAACAACAATCAACAGTAAGGCCAGTATGGACAAGCGTGCCATCCTTAGGAATAGATTTAGATTTTTCCGCGGCACCAACTAAACAAATGATAGTATCGACAAGCGTGCCAACCTTAGGATTGGCAGGAACATACTGAAAAAATACAAATTTTATTAATATGCTTTACCGATCCATCAGAGTCTCGAAAAGGGGAACAAATCAACGTCCGGCATAAAGCCGCGCCGGATGGAGGACTGCTTAGCAAAAAGCCCTACAGTCCGGCCAAAAGCCGGACGTCTGGTCACCCTAGTTATGACTGGACTATAAAGTAGGTAAACTGCTATGAAACCCACCAGAAATATAACTGTCAGGGGCAGGGCAGACAAAAGACACAATATGTTTAACCAAATACTACAAAATTTCAAAGTACTAACTCTGATTTTGGTTTATTAAAATACACAATAATGAGGTACAATTATTACAAATAAAAAAGTCATTCAGCTCACATTTAGCAACATAATTCGTAAAGCTCGAACCCTTGATAGGAATCCTACAAAGGTATAAACACTCATTTAGGAAGTATTAACAGTTATAAAACTAGGCTTCCTGGAAGAACACTCCATTCCTCTCAACAAAGAACTTCTACTCACTGTCATCTGTAACACTTTATCCATGAAAACCTGAATATGAAGTCGCACACAATGATTTTATATCATCTGCTTTACTTATAGAACAATGTTCCACATTCCCTTACAATATGCAATATCCACTTCCATGCACAAAACAGGTGCTTATCTGGGCATTAGTACCTCAACTCATTTAGTAAAGTGGCCTTCCACACCATCTCAGTGCTTGGAATCAGTAGAACTTACATGCAAAGATTTCTTTTGTCAATATCAAGATTAGAATTCAATGGAAAATTTTGTGCAAGAACATAGTTATGAACCTATGACATAATCTCATAGTAAGTTCATCAAGTGAAGTTATGATAAAATAATGAGATGGTTTTTAATGCACTGAACTTCGCTTTGATTAAAAACTGAACTGAATATGTCTTGAAAGTCGCTACCCTCTTCCTAGCTATAGGAATTTGAATTTAATATTTTCATTCTAACAAGAACTTCAGTGGTTCGTGAAGCAAATGAATTAATATTATTGCAACTTACAATTTATGAGTACTTACAAGGATATTGTTTCGCTGTACAGTGACAATTGTTTACTCATTACAACTAGATAAAAACATGCTAGCAGAAAACAAATTTCTGTTTCTGCGACTCATATTCATTTTCTGCTTTCCTTGTAGGAAAATTAGCTAAAAATAAAAAAAAGTATCTTTAATTAAATAAGTAGTGTTGATTAGAAAATGCAATACACTGTTATGCAATTAAGTCTTATCTTTGGCTGTATCAATGCCTGTGGATCCAAGTTTGGTACCAAGTTTTTATAACAGACCCTTCAACCTAGGAAAAATACTGAAAAAATAGCTGAAATGTTTCACTACTATATAACATCTTAAAACAAACTAAGAGCTGATAAATTTGAAATGCAGATTTTGCTGAAATTAAAAAGTTAGAAATTAAGACATTTAAAATGACTATCCTTAGAAAATCCTTCAGACAAAACAAATTTATAAGAATGTATGAGATACCACAGTGCATATATATAAGTTATATATAAAAAAAAGAACACTTTAAACTACCTGTTTCTATTGCACTGAACATAAATATCACAAATTTGAAAATAGGTTTACAGTAAATTCACGAAATTACTACCAGTATTGCTAGCATGCATGTAATTATTTTCCAGTAAATTTCAAGAAGTTGTCAGAAGTTCTGATAATGAGATTGCAGTAATTACCACAACTTTAAAAATGAGAACACAAAACATGTACCACCACTAACGATGAAAATATTGTAACTATTAAAAAGATAGAAACCACATGGCGACTAAAAAAAATTAACACTTTCTTGATTTAATAATAAATTCCTGAGGCACACAAATTATAGCACACTGAATACTTTGAAATTCAGTCTTGAGAATTTAACAACTACATATTGCAAAGAGTTGAGAGTGATCTACAATGCTTTCTAAATGGGATGAGGTTTGGCCTTGAAGTGCTAAAGCATATCAACCATCTTGAGATGCGCGACAATGCCACATCCTACTCCCACTATTTGGGCCCTGCATTTTGCAATACAATGCAAACACCTGTGGCAAACAATACCTGTGGCAAGTGAAGATATTGGTAAACCAATCTGGTGGTAGGTAATGAATATTGAAACAAGTTTCACAAAACTGTATGTTTAACCCAAGTAACTCTCATTATACAAATAATAACTATAAATAAAACTTTGAATGTTCTCCCGACGAATACAATGTAAAAACTGTTCTCGGGTTTCCAGTCGGGTAGTTATTGAAGTACATTCTGAGCTTTCGGCGACTGTCTGCGTCGTCATCTTCGGAGAATAATTATAAAAACTGGTTGTATTTTCCCAGCTACCTCAAGTGTTGTACAAATAAACAAATAAAAACTAAACATCGACTGAAGTGGAAGGGAAACTAGTTTCAAAGAGTTTAGTCGATCTAGGTAATAGATATGATAAGGTGAAGCAGGTATCAAATAGTTGTAAGCTGTCTTTCTTTTATTACAGAATGTATTTTGTGCAATGTCATTGAGTAAAGCAAATATGAGTAGTGAATTTAGAATTTAGCTCCAGAAAAACAAATAAGCACAGTTAGGCTGCAAATATTACACATATAATATGTTTTAAAGAAATGATCTGAATAGGTGATAAGCAAGCTGGATTTTAGAAAGTCACAGGTTTTAACTGCAGAAAGATGTGTATATGTAAAGCTACTATTTCTCAATATGCAGTGGGATAAACAAAATTAATTCCAATAGTGTTCAGATGTTTAGTTCAGAAAATATGATGGATTTCGAAGAAAATTACTTTGATATGGACAATGTACACAGCACAGTTTTTAATTTTATGATCAAGGAGAATTTCCAATATACAAAACATTACTGATTCTTTAAGGACCAAGAATCACCACCTGGTTGGAATTTGTCTATTCACAGAATATTGTGAGTAGTCTCAAATGACTAATTTTGGAGTGGAGTGCCATTGTTGCAGCATCGGAAACAAAAGCTGAATTGTTTGAAATGGTAGCACCATTTAAAAACCATAAGGAAATATATGAGCTTGTCAACTTGCAAAAAAAAAATGGGCCATGGATTAATACACCTTCCAAAGATTAACAATATAACCTAACTGAGCTCAAATAAAGCCAGAAAGGGTGGGGTTTCATATAGAAAAAATACTTTTAAACTGAGGAACTCTGAAAAAAATATTCACTACAAAACTGGCATTTCAAAGAAAGAGTAGAAATCTCGGGGACAATATTCTGGGGGGGGGGGGGGGGAACTACAAGAAAATAACCATAAAAAACAGGACATTATGAAATTTCAGAAGACAAAATTATATGTTTACAGGGCTCATGTAACGAAGATAATGATCATGAAAAACTACACCAACGTAATTGAATCCGATGGCAGTAGAACTCATGAAGGACATCTAGCAGTACTATTGTAATAATAAAACAAATGTTTACAATGTTAGAAGTTATCTGCTGCGAGCCAAAGCTCTTCCCATTTGAAAAACAGTTTAGTAATCATCTCCACGACTGACAACCTCTTTGCAGGTTGGTCTCAGCATTATTGTGTGCTCAAACTGAGCTGTGTAACTGCCCTTCACATCACACAAAGGAGGGTATGGATCCACTATGCCTTTGTCACATAGATCCTTCAAAGCCATTTGGTATTTAGTGCATCCTGCACGGTCCAGCCAGCGTCGACAGAATGCCAGGGTCCCAAAATTTTTATTGATTACATTCAGTAAACCCTTAGATGACTGCAATCTGAAAAAAAAACAGGAATAAGGAAAAATAAAGCTTACTAAATCTGCAATATATTTAGTCTCAAATGACTGATTGAGACACAAAATGTCTTTTTTAAGGACACAAATGTTAAGTTTTCTAGTTGTCTATTTTTACTTCCTCTGCCCGTACCATAGGTACTATAGGTAGAGCAAATATTGTTTTCAACCCCTAAATTCGAAGTTGAGTTTTTAGCATAAATACACGTTTTGAGGTCCCCTGATTCCAAAAATACTATTTTTGGAAACATGTGTGTGTGCGTGTGTGTGTGTGTCTGTGAACAGCCTAGCTCCAGAACATGGAAATCAAATTTTGTATTTGGGTTAAGTGACATCTGAGGACGCACACAAAGAATGGCGACAATTTTCCCTTACTTTTAAAGGGACTGAACATAAAGAAAATTTTATTATCGTGATTTTCTCGAAAACGGCTTTAATAATAATAATAATAATAATACAAATACAATTTTATTGTCATTTGGCAATGAAATTGCAATAGACAAAGTCAGTATAGTTAAAAATATAATAAAAATACAAGTGTACATAATTATACAGGCTAAAGGTTACAAAGATTGAATTAGAAACTAAATTGTGGTACCCAACCCTTTATATCAGGTCGTTATGTCATAACACACATAATTAACAGGATAATTCCCATTCAAAAAATTCTTGGATATCATAAAATGGATTCCTAACAAGTAAAATAAAAAGCTTACTTTTGAATATGTTTACCGGAAGCTGAGTAATTTTTGATGGGAGCTTATTGTACATTTTTAGGCCTAATACCTCATAACTGTTAAGTGATTTAGATAATCTATTATAAGGAATATTGATAAGTTTGTTATTCCTAGTATTGTGAGAATGAATTTCCCGTCCCGTATAATAATCGGATATATTGTTTTTAATATATAACAAAACATGGAAAATGTAGAGATTTATAACGGTTAAACATTGTAAATTAATAAAGAGTGGTCTGCAATGTTCTGCATTGGGTGCATCCGAAATGATCCTAATAGCTTTTTTCTGCAGTAACAATATTTTATTGACATGACTACTATTTCCCCATAGTAAGATTCCATATGTAATTATACTTTGAAAAAATGCAAAGTATGCACCTCTTACATAATTTCTTGGTACATGACTTTTTAAACTCCTACTCTCAAGAGTTTACCCGAAATGTAACTTACATGAGGCTCCCAGGTTAATTTGTTATCTACACAAATACCTAAGCACTTTATACTATTTACTTTGTTTTCTAGAGGAAGTTCTCTTAAACTGAAATATAACTGTTGAGTCTTGCTTTCATTTAAGAGGAACCCATTCGATCTAAACCATATAGATGCCTGTGACAACACATCATCAGTTAAATTTTGAAGTGACTGGAGATAAAGAAGGTTGTATCATCTGCGTACATTATTGTGTGAGTGTTTATACAAGATGGTAAGTCGTTCACCATTAAAATAAATAACAGAGGTCCCAACACAGACCCCTGTGGCACTCCACATTTAACGTCTACAACATCTGATCTTTCTCTACCTATACAAACTATTTGCTTGCGGTTCTCAAGAAAAGACTGGAAAAGTTTTACGCTTGGCTGACTGAGGCCATAATAAATTAACTTAACTTAACTAATGACTTTACTTTAAATTTTGTACATGACTTGGCTGCTTATAACCAAGGGATAAAACTTTTATTTGAAACATTTTTCAAAAAAATTATCTGAATAGTAGTTATAAGTCACCCACTGTTTGTATCTAATATCTAAAAACAATCCTTCATATGTCATGAACGCAATGCACAGCCAACGCCACCTATTAACAAACCAGTATTCAACTATGAAATTAATTGGCACAGCAACCGGGACAAAAAGAGCATTGAATGACTTGGACGAAACTAACTATGCAGGAGTTTTTTGGGCTAGGGAACTCGAATCTGAGGTTGTTTTTTCCCCTGGGCATCACACTTTAATTGTAAACAGTACATCAAAACTGGGATTTTAGTTTTTTAATTATCAATTGTTTTATTTGTTTATGCATGATTTGGGAAAGGTTCATTTCGAATCTTTATGCCCACATGGAAGCACAAGATTTGAGGAGCGTCGATTCAAAACTCGTTTAGTCAACAAATAATGATTTTTTAGGAATGATGAAAAACTGTTTATGGCCAAACTATCAAACGAATTTGCAATATTTTTTTCTGATCAGAATCAGTAATTAATACAGTGGAACCTCGTTAGCACGTTCCTCATTACTACGTTTTCCCGGATAATACGTCGTTTTTTGGAAGTCCCGGTCCCAATCTTAATAATTACATGATTAAATGTTTCTTAACACGTTTTGGTTTAAAGCTTAGTACGTTCGTATTTGGCTCGCCAACCACACTTTGCCGAACATAAGCTTTGAACGCCCATCCGATTGTGTGATCTCTATGTCAGAATTCTTGTACTCTCTGGTGTCCAAGTCTCAATCTTTGCTCTATGGGACCAATCGTCAGCCATTGCAGTTTGCTTCTCATTGGTCATTTGACTTGGCGCCGATTTATCAGTCAGCTGTTAGGCCGCCATTTTATATAGCGATAATTTTGATGTAGTGAAATATATTTTAAATTTCTTACGGTTCGCATGTTGTGAGGAGAAGAAAATATTAGAATGTTTGAAGAAATGTATGCAAAAAAGCAGATCGTGCTTCTCACGTCGGTATTGGATCGCATTTCATTAGCAAATTGTGGCTGTGAACATGGCCGTGTACACGACTTCATAATCTTCTGTTGACAGAACTGGCACGTGTGAAATTTTGTACAATTACACTTGCAGTTATTTTATGTTTGTTAATAGATTGTGGAGTGCAACTTGTTTCATGTGTGATGTTTTAGAATAAAGTGGATGCTTTTTTGTGTGAATTTCGTATGGTTTTTCATTAAATATGGCTCCCATACATTCCTTCAATTTTTGCAACTTTTGTTTAATTTTTTCAAATAAAATCATTAGGCCTATGTATTTGTTTACATAATTTAAATCTCGCATAACTAATGGCTTGGCATAGAAGCTCCTGTGTGTCAATATGGGTATTTTTGAGTCATTAGGATGCACTTTTGAGTGGTTCTGAGCAACTTAGAAAACATAGGCCTATCTACATACTCCCTACGATTTTATTTTTTTAATTTTCAGTAGTACGTTCTCCCGTATAAGACGTTTATTTTTTTCGGTCCCTAAAGAAACGTGTTAACGAGGTTCCACTGTATATAGTTAAATGTACTGTGTGTGTCAAATCATTCTTTTCATTTACGTCTTTTATTCATAGTTAAAGTTTTGAAACTAACGAACTTAACGCGTTTTGACCCAACACTACTAATAATCATTTAAAAAGATGAAAGTTAGTATTTTATTTAAGAATTACAATCATATCTGATCGCACTAATACAAAGTGAACTATTGCCGAAGTACCAAATTGTCAAAATTTAAACGATTTCTGGTTTTCAAGCATGTTAAATCACGGAAAATCCATGCTCCTCTTTTTTTATTATTGACCGCTAATGACATCTGTTTCGGCGTCTGGTGAATGCCGCTTTCATTAGAAGAACACCTATAACAATAGACGTTGTCTAAAGTTCAACGCACCACCCGTTTCGCAAGTGATCGCGTCTGAAATGTGGACTCAACGTAATTTGCACCGAACCATGCGTTTTGCATCGAACCCCGTATTTCAGGCTCAATTTTAATGGGGAAAGGTTGCGATTTGAAACAAGAACTTTATGTAGTATCATGCAGAACACCTCAGAGAATGCGAATCCGCAAAAAACTACATTACGATCGGAGGTGGACTTAATGCGTTTTGAACCGACACTCCTTATTTGTTCTATTCGTTTAATTATTCATATTTGTTATGGCAAAACAATATAAGAATGAAATTATGTAATTCATGCAATTTATGTAAAAACAATGTTAGTGTTAATAAATATGTCTGTGTTTTAAATCACAACATTCACTTTCATAATGTAAGCCATGCTCCACCAAAGGAAAGTAAGGAACAGAAGTCATAAGTCATAAGAATGTACAACTCTAATGGGCCGTTCAGATAGAAATGTAACTTAAACGTAAAATTAAACTTAACTTAGAACCTTGCAAACACCAAGCTTCTGCGTTAAGTTTATGTGAAAAATAGCGATACAACCAATCAGAGAACAGAACAGGGGACGGAAGTGGAAGTAGCCAAGAGATGGTGTCTATGAATGAGAAACTTGTAACGTTGTATCCTATCCCTGTCTATATGATAAAAGGCATCCATTATATAAAGATGTTAAATTGAAGGAAAATATATGAACATTAGTTTCCAAAGAAATGAACTACAGTAGTGAATACAGCCCATATAATATTCTGTTAAATTGTATATATCTGCATACGCTTGTATGATTTCAATTTTTAAAGGCCTACACGTGTTTAATAGAAACATAAAAGTATTTTCGTCTGCGGCAGCCATTTTATCAGCTGTTCATATTCTCATTTATGATTGGTTGTTATCTACGTTTAAGTTTTCGTTGCAAATGCTCAATGCCGTGCTAAAGTTTGCGTTTAAGTTTACGGATAAGTTTCTATCTGAATGGCCCATAAAGGGGGTCTCAAAGTGCTCCAATTGACATATTTGTGTTACATTTAAGTATCATGATGTTAATAATCAATAATAATAATCAGCAAGTTGTATCTGACCACAAGTAACAAATGATCTTGAACAGAGCCTTACCTTAATGGCACATAGCCAACATCAAAGTTTTTCATATAATGAGATACTTCCATGTCATCATGAACTTGTCCACGTCCAGTAGAGCCAAAAGTTTCAATGGCATAGAACTCATTCTCTTCCATCACTGTAGCTTCTCCACCTTTCACTATTGGCACAGTCTTCCCAGCATGAATACCTATAAGTGAGAGACAAAATGTGAATAAAAATAATAATGTACCAGTAAATAAAATAGGTTTGTTGTGCTGAATCTAGGTAATTATGTAAAATCTGGTTATCATCAGTACTAAGTAAGCAACAGTTGATAGAGGAGATGTGTGAACTAAGCTCCGGAAGATTGGTTAAAAGTGACATAAGGGACAGTGGGAGTAAAAATAACAGTTTACAGAGCTAGAATCGGAACTATTGTGAGTAAAAAGATGGGGTTGAAGGAGCAAGTAAACAAAGACAACGCCAACACATTGATTTACTCATTCATAATTGTTGCCCTCCTGGTGATAGGTGGAACTGAAGTGAATCTGGGACCAGCAGACAGACAGGTTAGCTTTGATGAGATAATTAAAAGATTAGATGGCCTAGAAGAGCGACTGAGTAACAAAATTAGTGTGGTGACGAAAGAAGTGAAGCAGATCAGAGAGGAGATCAAGTATATGAAGAAGGAAGTGGACAAACTGAGGATCAGGATAGAAAGATTAGAGAAGAAAAATAGAGAATTCAATCTAGTTTTCACAGGAATAGAAGAGAGAAAAGTTATCACGCCTAGAATGGAGATTACAGAAATTTTAGAGAAAAACTGGAGGCTCCTGAATTATCAAGGCCTAATGGATCGGCAATGATAGTCGTGCGATTTGCCATGAAATAGGTCGTTCACATGACATTGAAGATGGCACCTAAATTAAGGGGTACAGATATTTACATACCGGTAAATCAAGACCTGTCGGAGCAGGAACGAGGCATCAGGAGAAAATTGCTACTAAAAATGAAAGAATTAAGAAAAGCGGTAAAGAAGGCTATTATCCAGAATTTGAAATTGTACGTGGATGGAGTTAAGCTAGAAGACAAAAGCGGGCTAAATGACGACAAAGAGGAAAAGCGTCAGCAGATCTGTAAAGAAGGGGCAGCCAGCCTGCTCATGGACGAGTTGGAGGTAAATGACTCCAGACTTGCGACATTACCTTATAGGGGAAAAACAGCAGCTCATAGACCAGCTCAGCTGATTATGCAGATACAATCAGATGACATAGGAGCTAAGACAACACGAGTCAGCAATTTAACAGCTGGGGATCCATGGACGAGGTTTGATACAGGAAGACCGGGAGAAGGAAATGCAGACAAAGAAGCAGGGATTGGAACGAGAAGCAGAGGACTTTTGAAACCTTTCAGCGCAAATGTTAATTGTCAGTAAACAGTGGGATCAAGGAAAGCAGACAAAATTAACATAAAGAAATACAGCCTATGTCCGAAGTTAATAACAGATCAGTCAGTCAGTGTAATTAAAGCAGTGCAAACACTCAAAACATCAAATTGAAAGAAAGTGATACTTAAATAATGAGTTAAATGTTATATGGCTCGGTTCAGTGGGTTATGCATAAAGAGTTTGATTAGTGGCTAACAGGCAAATATTCTAATAAATATCGGTATAATAAGGTTTATTTAGAAAATTAGTTCATGATTAGCTGCATCCCATAAAAATGCAGTTTACTCATTTAGTAAACTTCCCTTATGGTTATGGCAAGAGCAATAGAATATAAAATGGTGATCTGATAAGAACAGAAAAAAAAAAGACGTACCGGTACGAACATAGCTTAAAGGGAAGCAGAGATGAAAAGTATTTCATTTTTTCTTAATTTTTATGTTTAAAGAAGCTCAGGAAAAGGTAACCTGTGTCTGATTTGGCAGTCAATGTGTTTAAAAAAATGCATGCTATAGCCACTTGCAGAACACATACCACAAAATGAACAACAAAGAATAAACAACAAACTTACGATACGGTGAGATTGAATGGCCATTCAAATTCCTAATGGACTTCACCTGGTACACTTTGCCATCTATCTCTACTTCATACGATTCCATCACTTCTTGGATGGCAGCTCCAATATCACACAGCTGAACGTCTATTCCTGCAGCCTGTGCAAATAATTCAACACTTCATAGTATTTCTGATATGAATAAATGTAATGCTTTCTCCACTTATCCTTTGCTGTTATTTTCTGTCAAAATTATACCGGGTGATCCGTTTGGGTATGGATAAAATTGAATGTTGTTGTAAAAGCCAATATGATTGTAAGACAAATTTCTTGCTGGCTACATTATACCTAAAAGATGGGAGTTTCCACATATGACAATCAACAATTCATAACCTGAAAGGACAAACGAAAATCGTAGATGATTAAAATGGCTACTACTAATCAATAGTGAGCATGATGTGTTCTTTGGTATCCTAAATTTGAGCGTGAAAATAATTCAAATGGAAATTCGACATGAGTATGGTCTTCGTAATGTACCTAAATACGATTCCATAATGGTGCACCCACTCACTGGACATGGGAGGTTCGTAATTTCCTAAATGCCACTTTCAATAGTATGAGGTGTGGTCGTGGTGGACCCATTGCTTGGCCCCTAAACTCCTCAGATCTAACCCCTCCTGACTTCTTGTGTGGGGTTTTGTTAAAGACACTGTCTATGCACAGAAACCAAGAGTGTGCTATGGGGGTCAAGTTGAACACTGAGGAATCTCCCATCTTTCTCCCATACACAAAATTTCAATAAATAAAGTTCAATAGTAAAAGTTTTGCAGAGTTTTTATTTTATCCATACCCAAACGGATCACTCTGTATATTAATGATACAATAAAGGCATATTATTTAAATGAACTCCACAATAGCTAATACAATTTACTATAGAATCTTCTTGGCGTCCAGGTATCTGTTGCATCATATTTAAGACGTCTGCCGACGTTTCGACCATCTTGCGGTAAGACATCTTAAATATAAAGCGGCAGATACCCGGAAGCCAAGAAGGTTCAATTGTCAACTCGGGCCATGGAAGTCTACGATCTCATATAATAAAATTTACTGCAGAAAATTCAAGGTTTCCCTATAATACTACAGTACTCTATTCAACAGCTTGTTTTCTAGGAATTTTCCCCTGGTTTTAGAAATTTTTTCCCCATTGTTGTCCCTTGTCAATTGATTACAGTAACAAGGATGCTTCATAAAATTATGACCCCAAAGAGCAAAGCTCATGCTACGGGTGACATATATACATATAGTGTATAATTTTTGGTAGTTTTCCACCACTTTCATATGATATTGAGCAAAACCAAAGCCCCCTATATGATAATACAAGTTGAACTATTAATACATGTTATACGAGGTCATGAAAGTTAAGTCAAGAATTCTGAATGGATTTACTGACAGCCGATGCAAGTGATGTGATGTAGTGAATGGACCACATATAAAAAGCAGCAAAGAAAGGTTCTATCAGGTGAATACGCCAAATCTTTATTTAATCTTTTCACTGCTACTGACTTATAAATGTGTAACCTCGATAATTATTGTATAAAACAGAGATTAAAATTAATAGCCTAATGCTTTATGTAGAATGTGAGGATTTTTATCCAAGTGTTAGAATTGTCGTTTATGGGAAACTGCTATTGCACGGAAATTTTCCCCATTGATTTTAAACATAGTGCCCTCTGAAAGTTTCAGTTCATGAATGGCTTATTACAAGTGTAAAAATCTTGCTCTGAAAGGGTTATAAACTGAAAGTATGTTACTTGGTCAATTAACCTAAAAGTTCTCATTTTAGTATTTAATTGTCTTTAACAGACTGATCGAGCTAGGCTGTATCTTTTGGTAACCCTGGACAGGGCAGCTATAATTATTATTATTATATTCTCTCATTGTTCATCAGCTGAAAATGCTGAAGTGACAGGGTTTTTGAATATATCCATTGCATGCAATTCATCTGATGAGTGTGATGTGGTACTGCTTGGAACTTCTACAAAGAGTCGGTAGCGCGCCTGCCTTCCACTCCGGCGGCCCGGGTTCGATTCCCGGGTTCAGGACTGGGTGTTTGTCAGTAGGTTAAGATAATGCACATTGTGCGCAATTCCTTAATTATTTATAATGCAGCTCTGAAGTACAAAAAACAAGAAAAATGACCATGCACCCCGTACAAAAAAATGTACACACTGTCAATAGGCAGCTAATCTTGGCAAGGAAATTCCTAGAAAAAGGCTATCAATACTGAACGTGTGGAGTGCATTTAATTAAATAATATTACTTTATATTAAATAAAAATATAAGTCTTTTAACTTAATTTAAATTTATATTATCACTTATTTACTTTATGCTTATTATGAATATCTAATTTTGACATGAAGTGCTATGTTTCAATGAATGCCATATGTTAAAAATGTTTTAGAATCTTAAAATAAATAGGAAGTTTATTTATATAGTGAAGTTACAAAATATCTATTAATACTCGAGATGGAGATTTTACATACATACTTCACTAATTACATTGTAATTAGTGAAGTATGAATGTAAAATCTCCATCTCGAGTATTAGTAGAAATGTTTTAGAAGTTTTTCTATAATCTCCTCACTGTTAATAGTCAGCTGATCTGATTAGAGAATAATTATATGAATGTATTTATAATTTAAGACTCAAATAAGATATTGCATAGTCGCACTTTATATAAAATGTAATTATTCTTTAATAATGTACTAATATTTCCATACACTGTGGACATTTTGCTCCTGCGACCCACAAACCTATCCTTAATTGCATCACCTTTCTATCCAGAAATAAAAGCACTGGTTAGAACTGATCCAAGTTAGTTACCTTAATTCCAGTGTTTGTGGCATCTCGCACGGCTTCGATTAACTTGTCGTACTTATGATCAAATGCTAATGTGAAAGCACAATCAATTATCCTACCTGTAACAAAGAATTAATCTATTACACTCTATATTCATACATGGAAAACAATCTTAAAATCTGACATACAAATTATTTAATAAATACCGGCTGGAAGAAAGAATGAGAAAAAAAAGAAAAAGGAAAAGAAAGGGAAAAAACCGGTTGTAGAAATTGAGAAATAGTTCTTAACTCTCAACTTCCAACAAAACAGAGAATGGTCTAGTTTTTTAACTAGCTAAAATTTAAGCTACACATGCTGAGCTTGCTTCATAATACAGTACTAATCTGATATCTTGATACCTGCAATAGCTATGATCTGTCGCAGATAGATCTACACGAGATAACTTGCAATTTGTTTTTCTAATTAGAATTAGCTATTAGCTGATGGGTCTTTAAAGGCTCCATATTATTCATTTTGTTCTTTCCTGCATAACAAATATGAATGCACAAAAGAATTTAACAAATGACGATTAATAAGGAAATTGCATGTTCAGTTTTGCATCCTGCAGAAAATAATTGAGCTGAGTTGGGTGGACGATTAATTGCTGAGTTGGGTTAAAAAAAAATAAAACTTGAAAGAGTGATTAAAAATTAGTGGGTAAATTAATCGGACTTTTGTAACAGAAGTAATAATTTTTTAAATTACAAAAACTGAAGAAAATCTTCAGGAAGTCGGGAGGAAAGGAGCAAAATGAACAGTCTGAAACGTATTAAAATGAGTACCAAAAACTATTCTGTTCTTCATACTAAAACAATCTTACCATTGATGTGAGTGCCAAAATCAATCTTGGTCACATCTTCGTACTGCAGAACAGTGGGGTCACCAGCATTGGGAGTGTAGTGAGCAGCACAGTGGTTACGAGAACAGCCAGTTGGAAATGCCAGGCCAGCCTTCAAGCCATCTTCTTGAATCAATTTGCGAGCCACAGACTCCAGCTCCTCACAGATTTCTATCATTGTCATACCTGGCTTCACCCATCGTTGAATGTGTTGCCGGGTCTGCAAAATTAATTTTGAGGTTTATTTTTTTTTATGAAGTACCGTTACATCTATAACAACATTACGTTTATTACAAGCTATCCCACTAAACTGATAGGGAATGAAGGAGAAGAGAAAAGGGAAAATAAGCATGACTGTAAACATTTTAGAGAATTTAACCTATGTAATTGTCATTCTGAATCTGAATTACCTGTCTGTGAGCTTCTGCAGCAAGACGAACTTCATTGTAAATGTCATTATGAAGTCTGTCCAATGCACGTTTTTCTTCACTTGTAAAACGATTTTTAGCAGTACGATCATCACTGACTAATGGATATTCCATTTCTTGTCCAATTGGAAACACACCTTCAAACAGAGAAAACCCATTATTACATAAAATTGAATGGTGTGCATCTGAACAGAAGTACCATCCCAGGTTTCAATATTTAATTTTCAGACATTCAGTGTTAATCAACAAGATGTGTTTCTGTTAATATCATCTACCAAGAGACTTGAAAAAATATCTTACTAATAACACCATTACTATTGAGATTCATGGCTTAGACAAGAGGATGATGGGAGATGAGAGAACACATTCCACATCCAACGCACTGTAGGGAGCCAATATAAGCATGGCTGGCCCGAGTTTAAACTACCCCCCTACCAAGTTTAAATTTGCGGTTTCTTAAGGGAGTGTGATACTTTTACTATGCTACCATAAGTCTTTATGAACAAGAAAAACTTTAGCACATTACTTACACAATGGAATTAGTTATGCTAAGAATGTCTATGAATAAAACCCTGCGATTTTAAACTCACTATAACAAACATTTTTATATTGCTCTTGTATTTTTCATGACCACTAATGTTAAGGAATGATCCAGATTTTACATGTAGAACCTATGATCCATTATTTGTTTTAATAAAACTGAGATATGTACAGCATGTGTACATACTGGCAGAATCCTAAACTCTGTTCCAGTATCATCCATAGGAAGAGCTCTCTAGGGAATCCAAGAAGTACTACATGGAAAATCCTATGTGATACCACAACACACTGTCAGAAGGGTAAATGTGGGAAGGATGCTGATGATTATATAACAAATAAAATACTTTCGAATATGCCAAATTAGAATGCACTAAAGCTAGAAATAGACTCTGAAATTAAATTCTGAACAATCAAATTCTTAATCAGAATAAAATTTTCATAAAAACAAATAAACATAAAATGTGAAAAATAAACAGGGGAGTGGTGAATAGTAATAGTATTTAGGTTAGAATAATTAATATACAGTACCATCTGGAAATAGATCTGTAATTGGAACTGAAGGTGGATCAGTCTGTTGCTTCTGACCACCCTTTCCACCACGTGCTTTGCGTTTCTTTTTCTTCTTCTTTGCTTCTTCACTCTCATCTGAAATGTAAGGTTAAATTTGAACATCCAAATAAGTATCTGGAACACTGTACGAAGAGCAGCACTTCTGTGCAGTCAAAGTTGAGTTTCCAAAATTTATGAGATCAGAAAAACAAAGTCTAAAAATTTTTCCTGTTCCTTTTCTTTCTTTTTAGGTATTGATTTTAAGTTAGAGTTACTACCCGTGCACCACTTCTTGGGCGCTGGATTTACGGGGAAGTGAGGATCGGGGGGAACAAAACATAGCTAGTCCGCCAGTTTTTCTGCAGTGTTATCAACCAAAGAAATAACGTTTCAGCAGAATTGTGCGTATGGCATTTTATGTAGTGACTTTAATATACAGTGTACCTCGAGATATGAGTGCCCTAACATACGAGTTATTTGAGATATGAGCTGTCGAGCGAGCGAAGTTTTGTTTTGAAATACGAGCGACATTTGAGATACGAGGAACGGCCAGCTGTGACGCTGCACACGGCCCACCATTTACTGCGCCTGAGTCTCGTGCGTCTCGCGCATTATCCCACGTATTCCCCCAGTGTGCTTGTTTACCTCGCTGTCGAAGCATCTTTGCTAAGTTTTTCTAGAAATTATAGAAAAAAATGAGCAAGGTGTGCGAGTAGCTGACTTGGCGAGGCAGTACAGTATTGTTTTTATACAATATTTGTCATTTATAAATACATTTTTCTTATTAAAAAACACGTAACAAAAACAATTGGGGGTAGCATTTTTGGGGCTGGAACGGATTAATGGCATTTCAATTAATTTCAATGGGGAAAATTGCTTTGAGATACGAGCAAATTGACATACGAGCAAGGTTACGGAACGAATTAAACTCGTATCTCGAGGTATCACTGTACAACGATTTTAATGCAGTCCAATAATATAACGTCGTGACGGTATTGCGTAACAATTAATTACACGTCATAAGTGTTTGGTTATCAAATAAGCCATCAAATAAGAATATTATACATAATATAGGCTCAATATTTTTACACTGGATGACTAATTTTAAGAATTTAAAGAAGAGTCTTAGCAGAACATGCTTAATCATTTCGTGTTGTAAAACGTAAGAGAGGTAAGGCATCTAAAAGTGGAGAAAACTATAGGCCTAATTTTAAACGTATTTAATACGTTTTGTGAAAAGTTCGCTCAACTTTCAGTCCATGAAATTGACATCAGAGTTCACGGGATCGTCAGAAATTAGCACATACGGAATTCTTAAAGAGGTGAGGAAAGTGTTGGATGTATAATGAAGTGTTTGTGAAAACAGCAGTTCGAAAGATTGTATTTTTCTCCATAACTCCATGCGTCAGAAAAGATAATGTCAATAAATAAATAAGAATCCTGAGACAGAACGAAAGCTTAGTATTGAAGCCACTAGATGTCAGGCTGTATAGCGTACTTCTTGTTTCAATGTTGTTAACTTTACCTACGAAGTTGAATGAAACCTACCGAATGAGGACTAGGGAGCCGAGCGCCCAAGAAATTGCGCACGGGTAGTACATTTTGTTTTATGTGTTTGTATTTATTTGTGTATTAATTTTGTAATATAAATAATTGAAATGAACCCGAACATGAGCAAATGCTCATTCGGGTAATCTTTTGATGTATCTTTGATGATGTATGTACTAAAAATGAAATGAAAATGGAAAAATAAAAAAATCTATTACTTTGCAGGCTTGCACTATGGCAACACATTCATATTTGTGTGGCATAAGACATGTGACTCTCTAATACGAATAAGAAATAATCCTAAATGTCACTGGTGGCTTTTCTGTTTAATAATGCAGTGAGTAGTCAGATTTTGTGCTACAGTATCTTGATAGAAAATACTCAATACAATTTATGGCATGTAAGTAAATAATGGGTAAAGTGCCAAATATACAAAATTTGAGTTCTTTATGAAATAATACTGTAAATGCCATAACCATTAACAGATATTCCAATCCGAGCGCCTGAACGGAGAGAAAAGAACACCAATGCTGGTGGTCAAATAACAAGTGATGTGCCAAGACATGACAGAGCTTTGGCATGCATTCAGTGTGAACAGCTGGTCAGTTAAAGGAGCTCTACGGTTTACTTGCTGTAATATGGGCAAAATGGAAAAGAAACACTGCCAAAACAGGAAGAAATTACATACTACAGGCGTTGACTTGAAAATATTATTGGGGGCTAAGAATTAGATTCTTAGTAGTTATTATATAGCCCTTAATATGACAAAAGTTAAATATTGGGGGGGGCAGAAAATATGTCTTGTTTACTACCATTAAAAGTTATTACTACTATTGAAAGTTTATTACTATTAAAGTTATTATTATTATTATTATTATTATTTATTACATTTCTCCACATCACATATGGGTAGTAACAGGGCACGGGATGCACCAAGTGCCTCACAATAATATAAAACATTTACATATAATTGTAATACTAGAGTTCAATTAATGTCTTCATTCTTGCGACAGGAATGATCGCACAATGTTGCATGTAGATAGGATGACAGAATGCTGCATGCTTTTGTAGGTGTTCGGTGGAAGACCCAGTTCTTGCAGACTCTTGTGAAGTGTGTAGGGGACGAGACCATTGACCGACAGGATCACAGGGACTATTCGTACTAGCTTAGCCTTCCAGATCCTCTTGACCTCCTCTGCGAGCTCTTTATACTTGCAGATCTTTTCATGGTGCTTCCTGTCGATGTTGATGTCGTTAGGTACTGCAATGTCTACAAGAAACGTTGTCCCTGTTTTCTTGTTGACCAGTATAATATCTGGTCTGTTATGGTTGATTGTTTTGTCTGTCACCACACCAGTGTCCCAGTAAAGCTTACATGACTCGTTCTCCAATAGGCGTACAGGATGGTACTTGTAGTAAGGGATACGTTCCTGAATTAATTGGTTTTTGTGGGCTAGTGCCTGGTGTATTATTATTATTATTATTATTATTATCATCATTATTATTATTAGGCCTACTATTAACATTAATATATTATTATTAATAATTATTATTACTGTGTCAACTCTGGAGGGTTACAAGGAAATTTACATCTTTAAGAGGAAAGTGAAAACTTCTGAATCTTCAGCAAGTGCAACTTGAAGTAGGCTGCTACTCTGTTAAACTGGGCTGTCTGAAAAAAATAAAAGGGATTTAGCTAAAATGATTCCATATTTCATTTTAAAAACTTACGTGACAGGAAATCTGTATAGTTTTTGTATTTGTATAGTTATATAACTTATACGCTGGTTTTTGTGTATTTCAAGGTTATGATGATTATATCTAAATCAATTTCTTTGCACTTGACCAGTTATTTACTTACAAGTCACAATTAGGCAAAACTGTTTTCATTTTTCTGAAGCAGCAGTGTTATCTCAAGCAATTTAGCATGGCAAAGGTGTGCGCATACAGTATATGTAGAGGTTGGTTTCTATGTTGATGAGTGTACTGCTACTTAGGTCAGCGTACATTGCTGGGGTGTACTGGAGTTTTGTCTTGCAAAAGTTTTTCTTTTATATGTCTGTAATTCTACATACATGGACAAGCCACATTTATGCACACATAATTGCCATTAACCTGAGCATAGAAAGCCATACAGACTATACCACCCAGGCTGATGTGAAAGTAGTGTGAAGAAAACTGGGTGCAAATTAGTTTGCTCATTTTCCAAATTGTTGACTGGCTTCAGCATAGATCTCTACTCAGCCTTTTCATAATTACGGGTGGGACATTCTAGCATATTATGAAAACTATTTTTGTTCATTACATATCGTAAATAATCTGCTCATTCTGTGAAATTTACTATGCCTTCTCCTCCACACTACATGCAAAGCATTATTTAAAATTTATTTTAAATATTTTAAATTTGTTTTTCAAAATCTATTACGACTGGGACATAATTTGGACAATGAATTTAATGATACTCAAAAACAGTTCATTTGCTATTCTGCTATTACTGTTAGGGTCTTAATGTTGTTATTAATGAAGATATGGGGGATTAAATACATATTATAAACTGTTTCCAGATTGTCAGAAAATTTATTTAACTCAATAATAATTTAATAAAACTATCAACATTACGGGTGGGACAAAAAGTCACTGTTTGTTATTTTACATATAGTAATTAACCACACATACTTTTTGAAGTTAATCTTATACCAAATTGTACCTTAAGATGTATATTTTCTCAAATCAAAATGGACAAAGCTGATTACTCTCGACTACCTGGTATTAAAAGTGTTAAAATCATGCTAAAAATGGCAAAAAAAAAAAAAAAAAAGGAACTCAATGCAATAAATAAGTAAATCAACAGATTTTACACACGAAACAACTCCAAACACACAGAATTCCTTAATATTCAGTGAATTTGAGGTTTTATTATATTTGACCACCCAATTACAATATTTTATAACATCTCTCTTTGAGGGAAAAATTCCATATTTTATGAAATGGCTGTACTACAAAATATTTAGGCAATTGTACATAATACAAAATAAAACTCACCTGGTGCACAAAGACAAAATATCATTTAATCTTAACATTTCTGGTGTATGAACTCTGTGTTTAGCAGAGAACCCTCACTTTAAACATATTTCAAATTCACTAAAACTCTCTAGGGGGGGGGGGGGAGATAACATGAAAATATAAATTAGGCCTGCTTACCTTCATGATCATTCTGAGTACCATTAATTTTGGCATTCTCTAATTTATCCACAATTTCTTCAATGGCTTTATCATTTTCACCCCCACCGGGTACATCAGCTGAGGCCTCTCCAGCACCTAAAACAGTTTTCAATTCATGGAATCTATATATAGCTAAATTTAACTCAATACACAAATACTTAGGGTAAACATATATGTCCCATTTTGACTGGGAGAGTCCAAGTTTAGGCATCCCAGCCATTTAGTCTGTATTTAAAAGAAGTCCCAATTTATAAAATTCTAGGAATAAACTCGAGAATAGAACGTACACATATATCTGTAGACCTTATTCCAGGGTGCAAAATTTATGGTTGCCAACCAAATTGTTTAAATTACAAGCCCAGCAAAAAAGGTATAATTCTGAAATATTACCTATTCAAGCTGCAGTATTATTTTAGTACCTACAACAAAAATAAAATTGCTAGTAGATAGGCAGCAGGAGCTATTCAGAGGGAGCTGAGGGAGCTACAGCCCCCTAAAATAGACGAACTTATACGTTGCACATAAAGACATTTTAACTTGACAGATTAATTGCACCTCCTGACTCATGAAATGAGATAGGCGAATCATGAAATAGAAATGCCCTCAGCAAGAACAAGACTGCTGAATATTTGCATTTATTCGGAAATGTTTGGTAATAACTGGAAGCTATCAATTTAGCCAGTCGCTGCTGCAGTATCTAGCTAGTAACAAACAATGCATTTTGTGCTGGATTTTGCTTGTTACAGGAATTAAAGCTTACAGTCAGTTGAGAACAATGGGGAAGCGTGGAAGTTTTTATAGGGTACACTGAGGATAATGAATCTAACATAAGAGATAACGAAAACACTGGCCTTCTTTTATTTGAAAAAAAAAAAGACATTTTTCTTCAAGAATTCAGGATTATTAATAGATTAGTAAATGGCAGAATGGCAGACAAGCTGCCTTAAAGAATCAATATTTATATTTATGAATTCTATTAAGTGAAATTATGTACAATTTTGTATGTTATACACCACACAGAAAGCACATGTACCGGTAGTAGGGATATCGGCATGGTTACAAACTGGAATATTAATGAACATTAAAAAAGAAAACCCCTTTCAAGAGGGCAGCCATCATAGCCAAAGAGTGATTTCTTCATTCTTGTGTCCGACTTTAGCGTTATGTAATAAATAGTTGAATAAAAACACTTTCCTTAACGCAATTTATTTACCTTGGTAAACTTCTGGACGGCCGTTTCGCAGGTGGTATTCCTGCATCATCAGCAGAGTGCCACACCACCTGCGAAACAGCCATCCAGAAGTTTACCAAGGTAAATAAAGTGCGTTAAGGAAAGTGTTTTTTATTCAACTATTTAGTAATTTCTTTATACTCATTATATAAGTTATCATCTTCTTACCATAAATAACTAGTTTGAATTAGTATATATTACAAATTACTTGGGCCAAGCAGATAAAAAATCTAGCACTCTATCTTTATTTAATAGGGGGAAATAAATAAATTGCCACCATTGACCCTTTGGGGTCAGACTAGAGTAGTTCTACTGTAGTTCTCTTTTTCTTTTTAATGATTGCATGACCAAAGAACATCTCCACTCAAGTCAATGAATCATAAATTTATGATCTATAATATAAAAATTAGTGGACTCTCTCCGTAGAAATGAAAACATAGCTACCCCATACTGGAAGCTAGTTCTTATTTTGCCCCACATGCATCAGAGAGAAAATTTGTGGTGGTAATTAATGTAAGTGATTATAGTCATGATGCTATCTGGTTAGCACCTTCTCTATATCTAACAGATTCTCCTGTAGTGTTGTCAAGAACATTAATTAATCATGTCACTTTTGCAACCTACTAAGTGACATGTTAAGTTCTATCCACAATGTGAAGTCTGCAGTCAGCAGTTGCAGTTGTTCCCTCAGGAGTTAAGGTCTATCCACAATGTGAAGTCTGTAGGTAGTATTCGGAAGTTCTGTCATCCACTCGGGAGTTAATCATGAGGTGTCCACAATCTGCAGTTGATTCTGAGGTTAGGGAAAAATTATACAGTACTGTATAATGACATATGTTAACACATATTTTTGGTATAGGCCTACACAAGGCACTTTTAAAAAAAAAGTGGAAATTTTAGTAAAACTGTTTTACACTAACTATCTTGTCTTCTAACTTCTAAATCTATATGAATCCTAAACTGATTACTAAGAAGCAATAAAAAAAAATAGTTGGCCTAAGCCTTCTGTTAAATACCTTGATACAGACGACTACTATATGCTGTGAGAAGATTGAGAAGAAATTGTTGGTTGCGGATAGTAATATACTTAAATAACAGAGGTTTTTGCCACAACATAAGCTGGCTGCATTCTGCACTGCCCTTGAGCTGAACTTTTTTACCCTAATAAAAGTACCGGCAGTAGAGAAGTGCTTGATGCTATGAAAGACATGAACTAGCAAAACATGCAGCTACAAGTAATGACATTATTGCATACGACATCCTTCATCCTGAGCACGCTGACTACAAATTTCATATTAACAGTATGTTAATATGAACAGGAATAAAAATGGCTCACCACAAAGTAACTTTTCTTTCCTGATATTTATAGTTGTATGAATAGTAAATTATTATTCATACCGGTACCAAATTTCTCAAAAATGTAAATAATGGATAGGTGGAAATGAAGAAACCTTTGAAAATATATTATTTCAATGCCCAAAATACATGAATAGAAGATTTTACAATGAAATGATTTCGTATTCTTATTTCACTTCCTGTCTCATTCTCTCTCTCTCTCTCTCTCTCTCTTTTTTGTTTGTTAGTAAGGTACGGCATGCATTATAAGCTACATGATCTGCTTTCTAACTTCTCTCGAAAATTATTCATGCTTTCTTTGTTCAATGATGCTGGAGATGAGTTTGGTAAGAGAAAAAGTGTAGACTGTACATAAACAATGAATGAAGACTATTTAATAGTAAATTAAATTTGCAGTGTACAGTATTTGTTATAAGAAATTAAATTTGCAGTAGGCCTATATGAAAGGAAACCTAACGATATTAACTTACCAATACAAGAAAAGTATATTTTAGCATTACGGGTGGGACAGATGCTATATAAACAATAATATGTACATATACTACATACAATTAAATTGTTAAAATTATCGACTTAACTTCATGTTTTAGGTTAAGGGTTTAGTATGACTCTCCTGGATTTCTGCGCAATGTGTCCTGAGCGGTTATGCAGCCCGTAGGTTGGTTAACAATACTCCCAAGTTTAGTGCTGGATTCCTGCACGAGGTGTCATGCAAGCCTTCCAAGAAGTTATATGGTTAAATTCCCCATTCCTGTTTGTATTAATTCCGCAATCAAAGCAGATCTGAGAGAAACTTGAAAAGTGGAACTATGGGGCCAATACTAAGTTCTATACTCAAAGCTCCTGGTCCTCATTACTGTTTATATCGTAATAACTACCATACTCAGAGCTCCTGGTGAAGGGGATCTGGAAGAAACCTGGAAGAGGGGTGGCGGTTGTAGCAAAGTCCCCAACAAAGAAAACAGGAAGAAATTAGACGATCCAAGTTACCGTACTCAAAGTTCCTGGTGAAGAGGGTCTGGAAGTCCTTGGGGGGAGTCCAGGGGCTCAGTACCTGATGGGGCTTATGGGCAAATCCTCCAATATGATGGATTCTTGGAGTGGATGTGATTATATTCTCAATGATACTCATTGATTCTTTATGCAGGAGTGTTTTATTCATGCTGCATGCTCGTACATGGTTGGAAGACAGAGTGACAGAGGTGATTTTTACAGAAACGGAAATGCTCCCATGTAGATGTAGATGTAGATGTAGATGTCTCGTTCTGTAGATCCTGTGTTGAGCAGGGCTCAAGGATATAGAACACGTCAGATAAAAACATACATGCATGTTATAAAAAAAAAAAAAAAAAACATGATACAAGAATTGTTATGTCACACTTACTCAAGCTGAAAAGAAATCATCCATATTGTAGAAGGTGTACAGGAAAAACAAAACACTGTAGTATCTCTGCTACCAACATAACAAACAACTAATGTATAACTGAACCAAAGATTATAATCAGTATTTAAATTAAATCTTGGATAGGTATTCCAACACGATATAAAAAACAGGAAGGGGATCCAAGGCCGATAACTTTTTGTATTCGGTAGTTAGCCAACCTCAATAGGACTGAGCTACCAAGACTACCGTTTTCACCATTAAGTTTCGAGCATTGAATTTTGTCCACATGACTTAAAGTCCACTTTCAGCCCGAATTTACAAGTTCTAAAGAATAATAATAATAAAGTTGAAATGTGCACAAAATGTGCAGAAAGATTAAGAGTCTCTGCTGTATTCAGACAGGCTCCTTGTCCTTTTCGTGCATGTTTCCAGGTGGTATTGTCCACATTTCTGCCCACACAGAGAGCAAAGGCAATCTTCCATTGCACGGTGGAACCCTGATTTCAAACATACTTTGTGGTGGAAGCCATGTACGGAAAAACGAGTAAGAACATGGCGTTGGGGTTGATCTGCGCACTCCCATTTCCTATTTATCATCGCTCCTGTGGCGTAAAAGTCTTGGTCTATCTCACTACGTTTCCTCTCCCGTTCTGTCAATAGTGTCTTGTAGCTGTTAGTTGTTGGAAGTTGGAGCAACACTCTTAGATCCTCTATGAGAAATGGTTCCCTTGTCAATTCGTACACAAGTCTGGATGGGGTCGTTTTTGATACTCCGAGAAGTCTTTTCAGATATGAAGCTTTCACTTTTTCAATAAGTTCAAGGTCCTTCTTTTTCAAGTATGTCCATATTATTTGTAGTCCATACGTAAGCATTGGAATGATCTTGGCTGAGAACAGTTGTAAATGCTGTTTTTAATGATACGTAACCTACTTAGGCTATGTAACTTATTTCATTTAACGCTCTGATTGCTGCGATGCTTTTTTTCTTTTATGTGTCTGTTGAACCAAGTCCCTGTTGTTTGAAATGTAACTCCCAGATATTTGTAATGGTTTGTAATTTGTACCATGACTTTGTTAATATTCAATATGCCCTGAATGAATTTCGTCAAGTAGTTATCACCATTTATCACTCTGAGCATCTTTATTATGATGCTTCTGTCGAGTATGTTGACGGCCTTACTGTAGTCAATGAATATACCCTTTGGGATGCCTGAGCGTCTCTTCTATGTCAGAGAGTAGATTGGACACAGCTTGCAGAGTATACCTTCCTTTTCAAAAGGCAAACTGCTCTGGACACAGCTTGCAGAGTATGCCTTCCTTTTCAAAAGGCGAACTGCTCTTCGGGTATCTTTTCATTGGTTCTTTCATCCAGTCTTTTTGAGAGGATCGTGGAGAGCACTTTATAAAGGGTATTTTCAAGGGCGATGCCCCTATATGCATCCGGAGAGGTTGTATTTCCTTTACCCTTATATAATACTTTTATCGTGGAGAGTCTCCAATTTTCAGGGATGTCTCTGATTTCAATGCACTTGTTGAAAAGCAGGCACCAAGTCGAAATCAGATATGGGGAAGCTATTTTGAGATGTTCGTTGTATGTTGTGTCAGGTCCTGAGGCCTTGCTGTTCTTTGTTGTTTATATTAAGGCCAGTATTTCATCTTCTATAATTTTTGGAAAAATTGGGTTGCGTCCGTTTTGAACGGCTACACCCGAGCTGCTTTTGCCTTGATCCAGAATTTTCTGGAAATGTTCCTCCCAGGTTGTCATTTCTATTGAATGCGGGAAAATTGGTCTAGTCTTATTTAGAACTACGAAAGGGTCGCTGCTCGCTGATTCTATTAGTTGCGTCGCTTTCTGTTCGACGTGGACTCTTCTTTTTTCACGTAACATCTTTTTGTAGTCTTTTCACGTAACATCTTTTTCTAAAGAATAATAGGCTATGATAAAATTTAGCTGTTTACCTTGTTTCTAAAACCCAAATATCACATTCAGCAAAGCAAAATATAGTTTCAGGTCGTGCATTGGCAAAGCTCCGCCCACTCTTGCCTGTCTGCCCGCTTCCCCTGGCTGCTTAGCCTTGTGTATGCCTTTACCCTGGCTATGAACCTGCTCAATGTCAGCACCGCAGCTCACTGTTGTACCCTTAATCATATGGACTAATTATGAGGGGTAATAACCCTTGACCATACCAAAAATACAATCACCAGAGCCTCTTTCGTGCTACTCAGTATGAATAGTATGCCGCCTGGTGATGACTTAACTAGAGCAGCAAAAATAACCCTTGCAACAAAATGGCTCTTTTCAGAGCCAACATAGGCTAATATTTCACAATAAAATTATAAAAAACAACACTTGAAGCAAAACGCCTATTTTTCATGTAGGCCTAGCTCTCTAAACTTAAATAGAAGAATTTTCCCTATACTGCTCAGAAATCACTCGTGGCGTAGTGGTTAAGGTTGCTACCTACAGCATTAGTGGTATTGTGTTCGTATACCAGTCGATGCATAAAATTTACAGATAGGAATAGGTACCAAATAGGTAGGTAGGATGAAGAGGAGGTGAGAGGGAGGCAGGAGGAGGAAAACGAAAGACAAGAAGAAAAGAAACCTAGGAGGAATAATTTATTTAATTTTTTTCCCAGTTTCAGCTTTTGTCTAGTAGATGGCATTGCTAGTAGTTCGAAAGTTGGTGGGAGGAGCCTAGTCCGCGACCTAAAACTATTTTTTCCACATATAGCCTATGCAACTTGGGCAAGGAGCTACTTTCCGACTCACCCTGCTCCCCTTTCCATCGGCCGTTTCCCCTCACCGCCTACCGCGCATCTTCTTGCGCGCAGCCATGGCTCATGCCGGCCGCTACCGCAGCTTGCTCTAATAATTGCAATTACCATTATAAAAAACAAAATAAAATTTCACGAATTATAGAAAATGTCGAACAATTAAAAAAATACCCTTGTACCAAACATCACATTTCACGATCTTTAAACACCGATTTGATAATATAAAAAATAGAAATTTACATAATATTTCCCAATTTTTAAAAACGTCGTGTTATGATATAAAACATGGCTCAATCGATGCAGAAAAATTCCCTTGCACCAACAGTACTCTTTTCGTAACAAACAAAACATTTCAAAATTTGAAAAAGCGATTCTTGCGTTAACACTCGCGAATGCATGAAGTCACTCTTAGTAACTATATATGAAATCTTTCTTTCTTCACTGCTCAACTGTCATTCGTGGCATAGTGGGTTAAGACTCCTAGCTATAACGCTAGGGGTTCCGATAGATAGGTAGGGTGACGAGGAGGTGAGAGGAAGAGAGGAAAGAGACGGGAAAGGAAGAGAAGAAAGGAAAAATAGATTATTTTTATCTCCACCCAAAACCCCTACTTTCCACGCGGTAGTGGTGGGGGACTCGGGTGAGTCGCAATATAGATTTTTCCCGCAACTTGCAGTGGTGCAGTGAGTAGTCGGCGATGAATTTTCTGACTGCTGACTGAAATTGGAAAGTTCTGAATGGCATCCACTACTGACCATATGTCAACTATTGACTACCAACTAATAACTGCCGACTGCACATTGTGGATAGAGCTTTAAGGTTACTGACAGATATTCGGAAAATGCATACGTAACCAGCCTTCGAAAATGAAATGCACTGGAAGAAAAAAAAAAAAAAAAAAGACAGAAAATGAAGACACACATGCAATTAAGCTATATCCGTCCCCAAAGGGGGCTAGCATGTAAATTGCCAATCACGAATTTTGAAGGAATATCATAATAACAGATTCTAAGAACATCAACAAGACGGGAAAGCAAGTTCGTGAACCATTACAGCATAACATGCAATTGATTTATTTTTCCTTACCAGCCTTCTTCTTTTTCTTCTTCCTCTTCTTTTTCTTTGATGCTTCTGTAGCTCCATCTTCACCTTCTATATCATCGATTTCATCGTTATTATTTCCTTCATCTATTAGCTTTTCTTGTGACTTTCCCACTTCGTCCAATACAGCCGCCATGATTTTCTCTTCTCTCTCTCGGCGGCACTTGCAATGGTGCCACGACATACAAATTGAATTTTCCTACAAGTTTCAAATTTCCGTTCTGACAGCTGCATGTAGCCATGGAGGAATATACACAGCTCCATGGCGTGTAGTTTATAGGTTTGTTCGCAAAGCAAATCCGTGACCGCTTGAGAATTTGTTGTACTGCGCATGTCCAGTCTGTAACTTACCCGTGATTTGCACTTTGCGAACGGTTACAAGAATTTGGAATCGATAGTTTCTGCGTTTAATCGATATGATATGCAAATAAAATATATATTTCCCTTTGACATGTTATAAATGCAATATACATCGACAATATAATCTATATTTTGGGAAACTTTTAATTATCTTCCATTATCCATACATATAGGTAGCCTATGTTTATAAATCTGGCGCAATGTTATAGGAGGGAGGAGTCAGGCACGTGAAAATAGGTTACTGCGCATGTCTCTGATAACAATTCATGCTAGAGCCTGCAAACTTTTCTTATAGTACAGAAACTGTCCGTGAGAGCTTTGCGAACAGAAGATTGAAATCAGAATCACGGATTCTCGCTTTGCGAACGCGTGTGGAGAAAGAGCGCATGCGCGAACGATACGTTCCTGGTTTCTGACTGCTTTGCGAACAAACCTATTATATGGCGTGTAGTTTCATACACAGAACAGAAACTCATATTCATAATTTATTGACAAAGTATCGGATTTTATAAATCCCTGACTATACAATATATAAACTAAAATATGACATTTTAAATATAAAACGTCTTTGCATTTTATAATTATGAACTTATTCCTCTATGGCGTGAAGCACAAACTACCAAATACCACAGTATACGTATTAATACAGTAAAGAAACTCAGTCCGTTTTTCTGCCATACGGACATGCGCGCGCAGATCCATGCGATCCTACCGGCCATTGAGTAATACTACAATCACTACTGCGGGAAGAATGGAAATAAATAGGAGTCTTGAATTTTTATAGCAATGCGTGTTTGGAAAGGATGTTATTGTTCTGCTATAAATTGCAGTAACAATAAAATCAGGTAAACTGATGTAAAAAAGTGCCAGTATGTTTTTTTTTAATCAGTTATGACTGCAATTATGATATGCAGAATATGTTTTTTTAATTGATTTACAAGTTAAGCTCCAGATTTATTCATTAAGCAGGGCTTAGGGAAGAACAAAGGTCTAGTTTTCTTTTTAATCAGATTAAAATCTTCCAGCATCAGCTGAACTGTACAGATTTTTGATATCTTGACAATCGCACACTCACATAAAAATACGAAAAAGAAAGTGAAATTGGCTGGTTTCGGGATTTGAACCATGGAACTCCATAACGTGAGGCCAAAACGTTACCATCTCGGTCACCTGGGTCAGTTTAACGGTCTAGTTGTAAGTTATAAGCGCATGTAAAACAATAGTGTTTTTGGTCATAGCTATCTCTATTTTAATTTCCAAAGCCGTAAAATATCACAGTAAAACAATTGACTATGTTGTCATGATAAATGATTTGCTTTTTTTTAATATAAATTCTTTCGAATACGTATATTATCATAAAATAGGCACCGAATTGAGCATTACTCCGAAACAGGTGAACCGATTTCATCCAGTATCAGTAGACCTCTTCCCATGAACACTATAAATGTGTATACCAAATTCCATAAAAATCCGGTAAAGCGTATTTGAGTTACCGCGTTTTTAAAATAGACACTAAATTGGGTTTTACTCCGGTACCGGTCTACCGATTTGGTCCAATATCGGTAGACGTCTTCCCATGTACATTATAAATGGGTATACAAAGTTTCAGGAAAATCCAATAAAGCATATTTGAGTTATCGCGACTTCTCATATATTAAAATAAAAGGCAATAAATTGGGCATTATTCCGGTACTGGCCAACCGATTTGGTTGAACATCAACAGACGTCTTTCCATGGATAGTATAAATGCGTATACGAAGTTTCATAAATATCCGATAAGGCGTATTTGAGCTATTGCGCCTTTAAAATATACACTAAATTGGGTTTTACTCCCGTACCGGTCAACAGATTAGGTTCAAATTTAACAGAGTACTTTTCATGGATGTCATAAATGCGTATACCAAGTTTAATGGAAATCCGATACAGCGTATTTGAATTATGGCGCCTTTCTATTAGAAAGGCGCCATAATCTATTAAAATAGGCACTAAATTGGGCATTACTCCGGTACCGGTGAACCGATTTGGTTCAATATCAATAGGGTTCTTCCCATTGACATTATAAATGTGTTTTCCAAGTTTCATGAAAATCCGAAAAAGCGTATTTGAGTTAGAGCGCGTACAGACACACGGACGGACAGACAGACAGACAGACGGACAGACATTTTTCGTCCCCCACACAATCTCATAAAGTACCATACTGGCACTTAATAAAGGAAGAAAACCTGAATTGCATTTCTTCACTTTCCCAAAAGATCCAGAATGGTAAGAAGAGAAATACGTAATATTTATTGTATGCCTGCTGGCTTACTCTCGACACATGTTCTGGTGTGGTTATGTTTACATTTACTTTAATGTAATATTTTTATCTTTAATTATGTTGTAATTTCTAACAATAGATACTAACGAAATGAAAATGTCAGCAGTCTATATCACGGTTAAAGATAACAATATTTAGGATGTCGTATTCTGATCGCTTAAGATAACACAATATTTGCTGCGGTGCAGCTTATTTCCTATGTGCATTGTAATGTATATGTCAGGGCCGGTTATGTATACAAACATATTGTGTGCCGTGTTAGCAGTCAAGAATGGCTATGTGAGCTCTAATGCACATGGCCATTTTGCAGCATGTAGCCGATTTTTTTTCTTTGCTTGCACAAACCTGACAATCAAAGATCCACATGCCCGGTTGTAAGGATCAATGCTAAGGAATATCAGTGCACATAACTAAATTTCGTAAAAAAGTGCACATAGCCGATTTTACAGGCGGTACGATATTTATTTTCTCGAACACGATGTAGGCGTAAAGATGACGAAAACATAATCTTACATCATAAATTCTCGGATACATGTGCCATTAAGGTGTTTGCGACAGTAAACTAACATGACATCATTATCCAAACCTAGGCAAGCAATGGGCTTACCTAAAATAGGCTACTGTTAAGAAGCGTATCTAGTCCAAGGTTTTTCCCACCTTTAAAATCAACGTTTAAGTTATAAATTATATTAAAGAGTGACCTTTGAATATAGGTTTGTCACACTGCTCGTCCTCAACTTCATTGTTGAGATTGTATTTTGTTTCTGTATCTTACGGCTTCGATCTACCTTCAATTGTTGTAATGATTTCAGGTGTAAAAAATGGGTCATCAATAGTCGGCGAGAAGACCTACTAACAAAAACTGTAAAATATTTAAATGTAAATTGCCGCCTATGTTTGGAACACTTCGAAAACAGCCAGTTTATGAATTCCAATAAGAACTCTTTAATTAAAACTGCTGTACCGACTGTATACTAAAAGCAGTTTTGGAGTATTAGAAATTGAGAAATATTGATAGAAACCTATATTTTTATTTGAATTTTGTATTGTATCTTATGTAATATTGTATTATTTTTGTAAAATGATGGCATTTCTATTCTAATGTAATATTAGGCTACTTTTAAAAATAAAAATGAGTTATAATTGGTTTTCCAAGAATCATCTTGAAGTTATTAAAACTTGTAATAAGAATAGCCCTAGGAACTGCAGTGCAAGTTACAGGTAAGTGGCATTTAAAAATTGTGCCTGATCTTAACTAAAATATAATACATGCTTCATTGTTTCTTAAATTTAAAATTCAGTTTTGAAAGAAGATTTTTTTCTCTTATTATAACATATTTTGTTATGTGTTTATGCATTTTCCCAAGTTATTTTATATGGTGAGAATGCAGTTTTACTCAACCGCCGCATGGAGCGCTAGTGTCGCCCAGCTAACAAGTTGTCATAGGACTTTTAACACACAGTTTCCTTACTGTATTAATACTTATACTGTGCAAATACTCTCAATACTCTCAATAAGAATACCGCCACAGATATATCTGTGAATACCGCCCACTCTACTCTATTCCCTTTGTTCAAAATGTCCACTAGCACAGAGGTGCCATCTGTTGAGTAGGAATGGGCAGCAGTCTCAGAAGCTACTTAATGAACCTATATAGCTGCAGAAATAAATTCGTTTTTCAAAGGCCTGATGACACAGTAACTTATTTTTGTGCTTGATAATGCAGGAATTAGGTCGGGAAATAACATAATTTACACTACATCTAAACTAACTTAATTAAATGATGATAACGCTAATTTTTTAAGTAAAACTTCTTTAGCCGCGGTAGGGGTAAATCGAGAGCTTGTGTAACGCTTAAAATCGTCACGAAATTAGTGAAGTGTGACGGAACGGACTGTACAGAAAACAGTCAACTCAATGATTAGGCTTATCCAAAACTGAAAAAGTCCAAAAATTCAAAATTAAAAAATTGAAAATCCAAAATATAAAAAATTTAAAAATCCAAAATTAAAATATCCAAAAATAAAAAATCAAAGATCCAACATTTAAATAATCCAAAATTTCAAAATTAAAAAATTCAAAGAACCAAAATTAATAAGTTCAAAATTTAAAAAATAAAAAATCCAAAATATAAAATTCCAAATATCCAAAATTTAAAACATAAATATCCAAAATTATAAAATATAAAAATAAAGAATCCAAAATAAAAAATATAAAAATAAAAAAATACAAAAACTAAAAAATTCAATAATCTAAAATGTAAAAAAATTAAAAAACACAAAATTAAAGAATTAAAAGATCAGAAATTTAAAAAATCCAAAATTTAAAAAGTCCAAAAACCCAATATTAAAAAGTCCAACAATCCAAAATTTGAAAAATCCAATAATCCAAAATTGAAAAATAAAAAAAGTTTCACTTCTGTCGCATGGCGTTACACACACACTTTTTTTTTATAAGTTCCTATCAAAACTAAATGTTTCACTTTAATACATTTTCGTGAAAATCAGGCTTTAAATTTTAATTCATACGATTTGCAAAATACTTTGTACAATATATACTTTTTCTTTAATTTGAAATTTTTACATGTAAAACAATTTGGATGGTAAGCCAATGAACATCTGAATGAATCAGTCTTGTACACACTCTAAATAACGATTTTACTTATTTCACTCTAAAAATAATTATTACAACCATAGACGGCACATATCATGCCGGACATTTTCTTTAGGCCTATGTTGTATTTATTATTTTACTTAGGGGTGCCCACCCCCTAAACTTCATTGCTCACCCCCAACCCAATTGCCTGTCGATAAGGGCGCCCATATGATATTTTCTAGGGGGGGGGGTAATTTTTTAATTAATTAATTTTTTGTTGCTTTAACTTCTTGGGCCACTTTGTAACATTATATTAATAATATAATAAGTAGCCAGAAAATAATTGCGGGGAGGGTCGGAAGTGCCGAGGGGGTTTGGAATACCCCCGAAAAAAGGGGTCGGGGGTCCACCCCAGAAAATGTTTAAATATTGAACTAATGAAAATCACATTTTACGCTATTTTAGCACTCAAAAACTAGTTAGGAAATTTGTTTACCATACTCTAAGACATGCCAATGTACATAAGAACTCATTACCTAGGTGGGGGGTCCAGCCCCGGAAAATTTTTAAATATTGAATTAATGAAAATCACATCTTACGCTATTCTAGCACTGAAAAACTAGTTAACAAATTTGTTTACTATACTCTAAGACATGGCAACTTAAACAAGAAATTGTTACCTAAATGATAATACTTATTACTATTCATAAGAAATGTTAAATAGCACATGGAACAGTGGACATAATAGGCCTACTCATTATGTTATGAAAAGAAAATAACTGCTATATCATATTTGACACACCAACAAATCTTGTTTAATTAAATAAATATATTTTTTTAAAATACAAATATAGAATTTTAGGTTTTGACTCTTGGGGGTCCAAACCCCCTGAACCCCCCTTTCCAAATCCACTGTGGATTCTGCTTCCATGTTGTCGATTTGGTAAAACCTCTGCAATTCAAATAACTGTCTTAAAAGAAAATCACCTGACTATAATAATTATTAATATACATTTTTCCTTGCGCCCCCCCCCCCAGACCCCAGGTATGGGCGCCCATGGCTGACGAAATTCTTCATCTTTATCTTTATAAAGAATTAGAAGAGACCTTTTGAAGTTATAGAATTTGACCGTTTTTATTTTCAACATATAAAACGATAATTTTGCAACAATTTTCAACCCCCCCAGAAAATTCATAAAACGATAATACAGGGCGATCCATATAAAACTGAACAGTTTTAAAGACTTATAATTTCCCTCTGGAAAGTAATAAAAGATTGAAATTTGGTTTTATGATCTCAGTGGCTTTGGGAGAATCGATATTGGTAATAATGTTTGTACTCCTACCATCCATGCATTGTTGCCTTACGACTATTGTTGTTTATTAGTAATTAGTTTTCAGTCTCTAGTTTTGCAGTCAGAAACGAAAATGCAGTTCTCAATTCAGCAGCGTGTTTTTCTTGTGAAAACATATTGGTGTACGAAGTCATTGATTGAAACTCAACGGGCATTTAGAAGACAATTCAATGTGCGCAATATTCCAACAAGGGCAACAATTTTATCCATGGTGAGGAAGCTGGAGACAACTGGCTCTCTCCTCAGCGAAACTGGGAAAAAAAGATCTGTGATGAGTCAAGAGTGTGTTAATGATGTTCGAGAACGTTTTGTGAACTCACCAAAGAAATCATTGCGCCGGTTGAGCCAGGAGACAGGCTACTCATATGGCACATGTCAGAGAGCTGCAAAGAAAGCAGGCCTACGAGCATACAGAGTGCATGTAGTGCATCAGTTAAAAGAACCAGACGCGGAAAAGCGAATGCGTTATTGCCAATGGTTTCAGGCTCTTCTTATTGCAACCCCAGACATTCTCTCCATAACCTGGTTTACAGATGAAGCATGGTTTCACCTCTCAGGCTACATCAACACTCAAAACAGCAGGTATTGGGCTGCTGAGAACCCGAATATTATCCACGAAGCTCCATTGCATCCGGAAAAGGTTGGGGTCTGGTGTGCGGTGTCAGCTACCAGAATTGTTGGTCCCATTTTCTACGACACCAAGGTAAACACTGCGGTTTATGGTCGCATCTTCAATACATTCGTGGAACAACTGGACGACATCGAATTAACAGAAGGTTATTTCCAGCAAGATGGCGCAACATGCCATACGTCTGGTGATTCCATGAAACTTATAGCCAGCTTCTTCGGTGATCGTCTTGTCTCAAACAATCTGTGGCCTCCCAGATCGCCAGACCTGACATCTCCAGATTTCTTCTTGTGGGGCTACCTTAAGGACAGGGTGTACAAGAATAGACCGCGGTCACTTGCTGAACTCCGTGAAGCAATAAGGAATGAAATCAGTAACATTAACGAGGATACGCTTCGGAAAACCTCTCAGAATATGGTGCGACGAGTACAGTTGTGTATGGATGCAGGTGGAGGACATTTACTCTGAGGAATCTCCCAAAGGTACTCTGTAATTCAGCACAGTTGCATATGTATGCTATTATTAGTTTAAAAGTTATAAGCCTTTAAAAGTGTTCAGTTTTATATGGATCGCCCTGTATTTCCCCCCCCCAGAAATTTCAATGACGCAGTCTCCGTCTTAACCCCCCCCCCCTGTGGGCACCCCTGTTTTAGTAGAATTTATATTATATTTTCGTACACAAAACACAACAGACAAACGTTAACTATATCAGCTGACGAGTAACTGCCCATTCCTGCTCACTGGCGGCGCTAGTAGTAGCGTGTCCCGGAAAAAGACAGGGAGTGGACGGTATTACTTATTGAGAGTATTTGAAACTACGGTGGATGTTGCGACCTACAACCAAAAGATGTCACCAATGCTCAGTCTGGTATAATAAGAGAAGAATGCGCACATATGTGCAATTGTCACTCGTTACTGATTTCCATCAGTGATTTTGTTCTGTTCTTACATTTTTCTAAGTGGTAGCGCTCGCATGGCTTGTCACATAATGCACACACACAGTAATTGTTTGGTTCATGGTATGACCTGTTTTTACACATCTTGTGGTGAAATCCATGAATTGCCATCCGGGTTATTGCACTCCTGTAATCTTGTGTCCATTGGCATCTGTACAGAAGAAATCTTCCCATATTTCTTGTTTTTTGATGTATGTCTTCTTTAGGGCTTGTTCATACTGTCTAGTATTTTTAAGGTGTAGGCTTAAGCGTAGTTCTTCTAGGAAAAATGGTTCCCTCGTCAGCTCATACACCAGTCGTGACTTAGTGTATTTGGACACTCCTAGTGTGGCTTTTAAGAAACGTGCTTTTATTTTTTCTATTTCTTCTAGGTTAGCGATTGTTAGATGTTCCCAGATTAGGTGAATTCCATACATTAGTATGGGGCTGACTCTGGCAATACTTCCAGGCGATTTTATTTTATGTTTATAAGAATACTAGCTGACCCATCAATGCTTCGCATTATTAGATTTATATATAACTGTATGTTTGAGTGTCCATTCTTGATTGCTTTAACAAAAGTTAGTTGTTAAATTTTCACTTGACAAGCAAACTTAGATTTACCTTTGGTAATCCTCCCACTCACACCCCAAGACCAACGCAACACCCACACCACCTAGGTGTACAACACAGGCACCCACCAGTAGCAGTTCGAAAACCGCTGATGATGCACTAAAATAGTGCGAAACGGTCGTCCGGATTACCAAAGGTAAATCTAAGTTTGCTTGTCAAGTGAAAATTTAACAACTAACATTTATATATAACTTATGTAGGTTAAGTGAACACAATTTAAAGTCGGTTTGATGTAGCCTACTTAAATAAATCATCAACCGTCCAGCCAACACGGTGGACGTATTTATATTCCACATACTCCACCCGTAGTTTACTCTGATGTCTTAAAAAAATTAATCGTCCTGTTTCAATTTTGGCAAACATACGCAGTAAACAGCTGGGCGTAGGGGATGCGTTCGCTCCTCTCATGCAGCGGGCTCCGGTTCGAATTCTGGGCGGGACAAGTTACATAGGTAGGTTTTTTCCGGGATTTTTCCTCACCTGTGAGACAAATGTCTGGTAACTTTCGGCCCTAGTGGTCGAGGATATCATCTGGCAGCTATTATCATCCTCATCCCATCCTCGCCTTGTTCAGAGTGAGTGTGTGAATGGTGTATCTCGTCCTATGTGTTTGTATTGTCTCGGAGGTGGCCACGGCATTGGACTGATCACTCATTCAGGGAGGCCCTCCATGTCCTTGTCTGGTAAAAAAACTATGTATGTGATCCATAGATAATCCCTCTCCCGACAGGTCGCGGCCCTGTATCTCAGAAATTACGACCACTTTATAAAGAGTATGATGTCAATTACCAATGAATAAACGGTGCTAGCTAAAATATTAATTAGAAATTAATTGATAGTGTATTTATAACAGTCTATAGTGGCACTGGCATAGCGACTAACGGCCAATGGAGTCACAGCCGACATGTAAATGCAAGAATAAGTCTCAATTTAATAATAAATCCTCCAAGGAAAGTTTTGAAATAGTAAAATCTCCAGTCGTGAACGTCCTGATAATGAACTGTACTTTGGTTAAGTTAGATCAGACTATTATTTTACTAAGTGCGTATTGAATAATTGTATGTGACGTATTAAATTATGATCACTGTTAATTATAATTGATTTCAATAATTACAAAATTACCATTGATAAAGTTTGCCATATTTATTAAATATATATTTCAATTTTAAGTACATGCTTTATACGGCATGTCAATGAATAGCAATTTTTTGTAAAAAATTAACAAAATTCATTTTTAAATTGCATAGTCTCGAATGCAGCTATTACAAATCCATTAAAATTTTACATTAAAAATATTTTTAATTAATTGGCCATGTCTTCTTGAATCTCTTCCAATGTTTTTCCTTTTGTCTCTATGACAAAAAAGATAAAAAATACGATTCCTACAAAACACAGAAATGCATAAATAAAATACACAACGGAAATATATACCGCGTCTTGAATGTCTAAAGCTCTGTAGCTAGCTGTTACTATAAAGGCAAAACACCAATTTATGAAGCCTGAAATTGCTCCGCTGTAAGTCTTTAATTTATGTGGGAATATTTCCCCTATCATTGCCCAAGGGACTGGACCTGCTCCTAGCGAAAAGAAAATCAGATAAATGCACATAATGCCTATAGGAATCACACCCGTGTTACCACTTGTGGCACCTTTTGGATCAGTAGCTAAATAAATCTGCCAACCTCCCATACAACAAAGAGAAACACCCATGCCTGAGAATGAAATGTACAACATAAATTTTCTTCCTGCCCTATCCACGACAAGTACAGATGTCAGAGTTCCAATTATTTGTACAACAGCCAGAATAATCGAAGAGTCGATGTCGCTCAAGGTAGAACCAGCATCAGAGAATATCTTTGCGGCATAAAACATCAAGATGTTGATGCCACTTAGCTGCTGGAACATCATTAAAATTGCTGCCATTGAGATGGACTTCAATTGCTCTCTAACTAACAGATCTTTAAATTTAGCCTTTTCTTGTTGGGCAGCTTCCACTGTTTCCTGCATCACTTTTAACTCGGAATCAATAATGTACTGCTTGCCACGGTACCACTGTAATGCTTTCCTCGCTTCTTCTTCTTTTCCTTTCATTAAGAAATATTTTGGTGATTCAGGCACAAACAAGAAGGCAACGAAGAAAAGCATAGGGAAACATGCAGAAATGCATCCGAGCCACATGGTATCATTTGCTTTTGCAAGAGTATATTCCACAGCAATGCCTATTACCAGAAGGAACTGAAAAAATACTCCCAGTGCTCCTCGTATTCTTGGTTCTGCGATCTCTCCTACGTAAATGGGTGCTGCTACACAAAAGGCAGCAGCTGAAAATCCCAGAAAAAATCTTCCAACAAGCCAGGTATACCAGTAATAGGTTAAACCCAGAAGTACAAAACAAGCGCTAACTATCGGAGCTAGGATAAGCATGGTAATTTTACGTCCTACATGATCTAAAAACCAACCAATGGGTATCATAACAACCATAGCTCCGATATTCATTATAGATCCAATCCAGTACATATTACTATCAATGTCTTTCGTTTGTGATGCACTATAACAAATACTGGTTCTGTTCGTGAGACACTTTTTATTAAAAGCATCTGCAGGACTACTCCAACCAATAGCTAGTCCCAAAGTAAAGCCACCAAGCATGCAAATAGAAGCGCCAAGAATCTGTGTCCAAATGTTTGCTTTTTTTGCCAGAGAAAAGTCAGAAGGTACCCTTAACTCTTTTTCCTCTTCCTCTACTTCACCAATTGAATCTACTGGATCTGCCATTCCAACTTCTAAATTTCAATTTCTATTTATGATGTAACGAAAAAATAAGTCATTATAAATAAACAGAAAACATGCCTCAACAATATTGTGAAACAATGATAAAGGTCAAGTGAATTATGAACACAAAATTTCCCGCAGTTTATGATCACGTATAAATAGGTTTTTAAAGGAGGGGAAGATCATATACCGCTCTCGATTGCAGAATTAATTCAGATGTTAAGTGGAATACCGTGCGACATATCATAAATGTTTTACATTAAAGCTTTGCTGAATAATTTGGTACACCGGGTCATTCATGATGGTGCTGATGGTGCAGTAGTATGACAGAGAGCAGAACTACTCATATGAACAGATACGGAATATATCAAATTACAGATGCTAGATATGTTGACCCTGGGTGACATGGTAGACTTCATTCTTATATTCCAGTTTCTACCAAATACATTCCACGATTTTTTAAATCTATTTTCAATCGTTAAGCATTACATTGCTATATCAGATTGGCGATGACCACTGGAGATTTTTAACGGTATTAAATTCTCGCTATAGAGGTGAGTCAATGTTTGACCCCTCACTCAAAATTATGCTCTGAAGTTATCTGACATATGGTCATAAACATGATTAAAATACTATATCTTGTGGCAATCGAGGTCTAAGCATTATGGGACTTTTTTCCGAGGCCATAATACCGTGCCCCTGAAACATGTTCTAGATTATTAAGATTTTTTTTTAATACATTAGAAATATGTTCATCAATATACTCTTACGCCGAGTTCACTATGTAACTGGTTGTTTCGGATAAACCAAGGAGAGTTCGACATACAAATAGCAGCAGAGGCCGGAGTATGCTTTTGTAAAGTAAAAGAGTACCGGTATAATCGATTCTGAGAGACGATTTGCTATTCATAATCTAGTATAACTTCATTAATCGGGCATAAGCTTCATTTAATTTTGTGTGGGTGTGCCAAGTCAGTCGCCGATCTAAATGTAGACCTCGGTATTTAACAGCTTTGTCTGAAGGAAGCCAGGTTACTGATGAATCATACATCTTGACATCAGGGAGTACCTCAGGCCTTTCCAGTGTAAATATTTTCAATTGACTTTTCTGGGGGTTTAACTGAATGCGCCATTTTGATAACCAGTGTAAGAATAGATCTAATGAATTCTGCAATTGTATAACAGCTGTAAATATATTATGATGAGAAGTATGTATCACTGTATCATCTGCAAATAGAGCTGTATGCACAGAAGGAAAATCTGGGATATCAGCAGTGTAAATACTGAAAAGAGGAGACAAAATGCTTCCTTGTGGAACTCCAGCAAGAATGGGTAGCTTTTTAGATCCACGGTCGGTGAGAACAATTGCATGCGTAATCTAGAGTCCGTGTATACTCCTTAGCACAACTTACTGTTCTTTGACGAAAGATGGTCAAATTTTTTATTAACGAACTTTCAAGTTAATTTTGAATAGAGGTTACTGACAATAATTTCCCGATGTTATTGACTGAACATCACGATGTGCTCATTGACTTTGTATTTCATTTCTTTCTAGACGCGAGCCAACATATCCTCGGTTATCAGATCCACTGCAGCAGAGATACGTCGCTTCACATCATTTGCAGCAAGTTGTGTCAATTTGTTACAAATTTAGCCACAAAGGAGCAGACATACGCACTTCTGAAGGCTGCATTCTTATGTATCAGGGAGAGGGATTCCCAGCTGATCTCAAGGTTAGTAGAGAGTCATCGTTCTAATTAGTACAAATGAATTTGAAAATTAGATTTTTCATGTAATGCCATTCTAAGTTGCCTCACAATTTTCTCATAGCTTAACTTAACAAGGAATACATTTATTATATTTTAGTATATTACATGTTATTATTACTGTACATACACTCTTTCCGTTAAAGTAGGTGCTCAAAGTGTCGTCCTTGCACCTGGATGCAATGCTGTAGGCCTACTCGTCTCTGCAGTGAGTTTTGAATTCTTTCAAACACCCCCGGATTATCTCGGAATTCTTGACAAGCACGTACAATTCTTTGCTCCAGTACTTCAACGGTATCAACGTCAGTGGCGCTTATAACCCCACATTCGCAATAATAAATCTCGCACACGGTTTGTTTGCGGATTCATATACAGTAGCTGGAACTTTTTTGCTTCTGTTATTGTACACTTTCAACCGTTCAGCGGTTTGCGCTATTAATTATGATACACCTGTATAAAACGAGTGTACTTGGTATTTTAATGTAGACTTTCTTTAATCTCCCCTTATTACACCATTAGGTGTAAAACCAGTGCTTTTTTTTCTCAACGAAAATTTAAGGGATACTCTAGATTTTGACTTGACGGAACAATGCCAGACATATCCACATATTTAGAAAGAAAGCTCAGAAAATACATATAAGGTCATATGACTTTTAAATCCTGTGAAGTAGAGTCAGTTCATAGACCTACAAATTAATTCTGCCTGTAAGCTACAGTTGAGTCTATGATATGCTCACAGGGTTTCTTGCACCTTTCACAAATACATAAGGGAACACTGCTTATAGTTCTTTATATTCAAATTCTCAGTTCGTACAACACATAAGGGTACATGTTTTAACCTCTGCCCATGCAATTTAAGAAGTTCGTCTATTATTTCATGTCACGTTTGTTTATATATGTCATTTCAGTGCGTGGTCTTGTGGTTAGCGTCGCTGACTTCAGATGTCGGCCCGGGTTCGATCCCCGGTACCTCCTCGGATTTTTCTGAGGCAGGGAGGTCTGGAAGGGGTGCACTCAGCATCGTGATTCAAATTGAGGAGCTACTTGATACAGAAGTAGCGGCTCCGGTCCTGCAAACCACTATTAACGGCCGTGGGTGTCGACATGCTGACCACATACCCCCAATCCTGCCATCTGCCTGTGGTAGATGACGCAGCGGTCGGGTGGTAGGCCAAGTCCCTCTAGAGATTTAGGGCCACGGAGTTTAGTTTAGTTTTATATCATTTCAGTACAGAATAAACGAGATTTAGTTTTGCACCATTCTCTTTTAATTACTCTGTATATATAGCAGCCGGTTGTCCGGTTTTTGTAGGAGAAAAAGTATTTTGCACGCTTTTAGCCTTACCCGAGAAGTATCAAGAGAATGTAACCGTAATATATATATATATATATATATATATATATATATATATATATATATATACATATATATATATATATATATATATATATATATATATATATATATATATATATATTTAGTATGCCTGACGTTCTTCCCGAGTTTGAATCGGTATATTTTTATTTCTATTTTTATTGTCATTTTTGTAGTATTATTTCAATTTTGACCTATGCGTGAATATTATTGTGAAATATTTGATTAAAGCCAGAACAATGTTATCTGTACTTGAAAATAATTAAGATTAAGCCTAGCAACAGAGATCAGACTTAGATGATGGAATAAACATTACCCAACGCTCTAGTGAGACTGAGAAAAATAGTGGGAATTTATACTTTGTTGTTTCTATAAAGTTATATTTGTTCGAATATATTATTTAAATTGAATTGATAAAGAACTTCCAAGGATAATCAGAGCCAGAGGACATCATAGTTTGACGGAAGAAACGTATGAATATAATGGAAGGTTCCGCCTAACCTTAAATAATTTCGACCCATCATCTATTGCCATTGAACCGTTTCTAGAGCGCAACTCTTTCAGGAATATAGGGCTCTAACACCAAATCAGCATTTGCAAATTCATTTACATTAGTTAGACACTGGTGCACAGCATAGCTACCACGCTTGGAGTTTTAAAAATAAATATATCAAGTAACATAGAAAATATCTTTATATTTGATCAAATAGTACCCCTTAAAAATATTAATTTTCAATGTAAAAGTAACCATACCTACTAAAAAACAACTAAACTCCGTGGCGCTACATCCCTGAAGGGACAAGGCCTACTACCCGACCGCTGCGTCATCTACCGTAGGCAGATGGCAGGATTGGGGGCATGTGTTCAGCATGCCGATAACCACGGCCGTTAATGGTGGTTTTCATGACCGGAGCCGCTACTCAATTTGAATCACGAAGCTTGAGTGCACCCCGTTCCAGACCTCCCTACCTCAGAAAAATCCGAGGAGGTACCGGGGATCGGGGTTCGGATGTTTATTGCATGTCATATTTTTATCCGGGCCGCCATTCTCGCCGCAAACAAAATTAAACACAAATTGAACGCTTGTTATCCTAATCGGACCGTTTTTATTTTGCATATAAAGTCATATTTTGGTCATTTTTTTCTTTCTTGTAATTTAACGTCATATTTCAGATATAAATTCGTTAAAGGACTCACAGAAAGACGTGCTGAAGATAGCCCAGCGCTCTATCTTGGAATTTATTGCTACTAACGTGGCTTTCTCTGGACCTTGGATCCTTCTGAACTGGATTGGTCTGGGTACATAAATGCATTTAAAATTATCAGCTGAAAAATCATGGTTTAGGCACAGACCCTTATAAAAGTAAACGCTTCAATTATACAGCATATACACAAAATGGTCGAGCCGTCGAGTTAAATTTGAAATTATTAATTTTTGTTTATTTTTATATTTGTTCATATATCATAGGGACATGCATTGTCTATATGGGTGATTCTTCAAATACGGGAAAATTTGTGTTCCGGAGTTATATTTCCCTTCAAATTCAACTTAAAAAAAAAAAATTAAAATAAAAGTTTGTTTCTACTACTTCCATACTACAACTATCAGTTTGAAATGTCACTAACTTTAAATTCTGATATTCCAAAATCGAATTTAATTCAATGAAATGTCATCCACATGCCCTGTCCCAAACCTCGGTTTTGTATATTCTAAAGCATTTTTCCACAAAATAAAATGTTATTTCCTTTTCAACTTTTTTCCTGTCAATGAGTATGAATGGGTGAAGAATATTAACCCCTAAAAAATAAAATGAAATAAAATTGTCACCCCACCTAATGAACATAAAGAATGTCCCAAGGGTTTTTGGTCATCCACATGGCTGAAAAGAATGGATTTTTTTCTGCAGAAATGAGAAATTTGTATAACTGGCAACAGTGTTAGAAAGCCAACAGGGCAGCTTGTGGTTGAATTGTAAGGTTGAATTTTTCTTGCTTACAAACAGTTTGGGATTAACAAAGGACTTTGCATCATTTTCAAGGAAAACGTTTTTATTCCCCGTCATTAACATGGCTTCTAGAAAGTAGGCAGAAAGTGAATATTAATTAATTTTGATTATGCACTATGATAAACCTTCCAATTCAAAGTATCTGACTAAAGTTGAGCCTACAGAGGTTTAGAAATGGCTTGCTGAGACCACTTAAACTCCTTTTTTGTCATCCACATGCCTGATTTTTGTGTCATCTGCATGTCTCATGAAGGGGTATGTGGATGACTCTCAAGTCATGTAGATGATAAATGTAGGATACTATTGTGTTTGCGGTGTCTGTGACCTGTACTTAAGATCTTAAAACTGATTAAATGAATTTCTGCTTGATTCCCCCCTCCCCCAAAACCATAAAAACACAGTCTTGTTAAAATTACATTAATTCCGGAGTATGCACACAAATTTGCAAATTTGATGCAAAATCAACTGAAGTATGCTGAGAAAAATATGAAATCACATAAAGAAAAGCAGATTGTTGCCAAAGTTAGTCATTAATGTGGCCTTCTGCCATCCACATGTACACGGATGTCATTCACATGGCATTAAAAAAATAAAGAAATTAAAATTAATAAAAATATAAACATTTAAGCTCTGCTGGTGTCATATTATAATCAAGTAACCCCTAGTATTTTTATGATTTTTTTTAGATTTTTTTAAACAAAGTAAAAAATTTGGATTTTACACACTCCAAATTTTTCCGTATTTGAAGAATCACCCATATAATATTATTTGGAGCTGATGAAGCAAACAGAAGCAAATCCTTTAAAATTAGAAGTTCATTACAAGTAAAACTGCAAATCTGTGAAATAAAAAATAGTGATTATCTATTTGAATTCATGTGATGCAGTAATTTAGTGGCATTACTTATTTACTCAATGGCAATAGACAGTTCCTAAGTAAAGGAATATTATCTACTTTACGAAACTCGGAGGTTCATCACCGCGCTTGCCTGGCTCGCCATTCAACCCTATTCTGAGCTAAATCCATCCAACCATCTCTCGCAAATCCTACTTCCCTTAAATCTATCCTAATATTGTCCTCCCACCTATGTCTAGGCCTTCCAAGTGGTCTCTCCCCTTCGGGTCTCCCAGTCAATATTTCTGAGATATGTTTTTCCTCCCCCATGCGCGGAACATGCCCAGCCCATTTCATCCTCTGTGATTTCATTACCCTTACTATATCCAGTGACGAGTACAGGTTATGACGCTCGCCGTTATGCAGTTTTCTCCAGTTCCCATTTTCATCTCTCTTAGGTCCAAATATTTTCCTAAGCACACTGTTTTAGAACACTCTCTTCTTCAAGAAGAGTAAGCGACCAGTTTCACATCCATATAATACAACCGGCAGGATAATTGTTTTACACATTTTTATTTAGAGATTCCTCGACAGAAGACGAGAAGATAAAAATGTTCGAACTGAATAAAAACAAGAATTTCCTGATTTCAGTCGACACTTAACTTCTGCCCTAACATTATTTGTATAATTAATTATTGTTCGCGGATATTTGAATTTCTCTACTTGTTCGAATGATTTACCAGCTATTCTAATAATTTGTGGCACATCTTTTTGACGTTTCATGACCATATAGGCCTACTTAGTTTTTGTCTGTATTAATTTCTAATCTAACATTCTCGGAGGTATCGAAAAAGACTTTCTGCATCTCTCCCGATTGTGTTTTAGTGTAATTAAAAGTTTTAAATTGGAACATTTATAGTAGAAAATACGTTCTTTTATTAGATCATAGTTGGGATTTTTGGGTCTTACTTTTTTTAAGACCATAAACATCCGGACCCTAGTTATCAGTACATTTAACTATGCATTCAGCAAACCATAGGAACGTCAGGTCTTGTTCTGGTATTTTCATGATTTCACCTCCACGGATGACATTATATCATAATTTATTGTCACAAGTCTATATCCTGTAAATGAAAAAGGAGACGCATCATTGTTAGTTAGTGGCATGTGAACTACTCCTGTCGTTTTCAACTCCACCATATTTATAAATTCAAAAAGAAGGGGTTTCAATTATTTAATCAACTTTTAGAATACTTTACTTTCGGCGTCTTGCTGGAGGAAACACTGTGAATAGACAGCTGCTAGTATAAGCTTGTCTTTAATTTGTTTCTAAAGGAACCGGGGATTTCGGTTTACTTAAGATTTTCTTTACCGGGACAATGGGGTACAAAATGACGAAATTACAAAACGCAATGCTATATTTTACCTTACAAAATAATACACTGGCAACAATGAACAAGATGAAAAATATAGGCAGAGATTTCAAAAGTAATTTTTAGTAGGACAATAATAATTAGATTAATTATTGTAATCTTATCGTACTTTACTTGAAAAGCCATTTTAGCCAATTTTAGTTTTCAACCTCTTATTTATCCATTTTTAGATTTTATAACATTGAACTTTGTGATTGCCTTGACAGTGAAAGGGATAATTATTAGAGCGTAGGCTACTGTATACCCCCCCCCCCGTGGGAATTTCCGACACATATATTTTTTTGTTGGTATTGCCATCTAGTTTCAGTTTTCAGTTGTTTGCCCCTTATCAATTACAGCATTTACCCGGAAACCCCGGAAATCCGGAGAAAATGAGTTTGTTTTAATTTTTCTTTGTTATTTGCTCCTAATATGCCCAGGGAATTTCTGGCTCACATAATTTTTGTTGGTATTACCATCTAGTTTAAGTCTTTAGTTGTTTGCCCCTTATCAATTACAGCATTTATTCGGAAACCCCGGAAAACTACGGAAATCTGGAGAAAATGAGTTTGATTTAATTTTTCTTTGTTCTTTGCTCCTAATATGCCCAGGGAATTTCTGACTCACATATTTTTTGTTGGTATTGTCATCTAGTTTAAGTTTTCAGTTGTTTGCCCCTTACAAATTACAACATATCCCCGGAAAACCCGAAAAACCACTTTTATGCGGAGAAAATGACAATGTTTTATTTGTCATTTGTTTGCCCCTTATCAATTACAGCAAATCCCCAGAAAACTCCGAAAACCACGGAAACCCGGAGAAAATTACTTTGTTTTAATTTTTTAAAATCTTAGTTCTTTACTTCTAGTATTCAAAGGGAATTGGTGACTCATATGGTTTTGTGTTGGTATTGCCATGTAGATTAAGGTTTCAGTTGTTTGCCCCTTATCAATTACAGCAAATCCCCAGAAAACTCTGAAAACCACGGAAGCCCGGAGAAAATGACTTTGTTTTAATTTTTTAAATCTTAGTTCTTTGCTCCTAGTATTCAAAGGGAATTGGTGAATAATATGGTTTTGTGTTGGTATTGCCATGTAGATTAAGGTTTCAGTTGTTTGCCCCTTATCAATTACAGCAAATCCCCAGAAAACTCCGAAAACCACGGAATATTAGTATCAAAGAGCAAAGATTTTTAAAAAATTAAAACAATCTCATTTTCTGCGGATTTTCGTGGTTTTCAGGGTTTACGTGGATATGCTGTAATTGATAAGGGGAAAACAACTTAAACCTTAAACTAGATGGCAATACCAACAAAAGAACATATGAGTCAGAAATTCCCTGGGAATATTAGGAGCAAAGAACAAAGATTTTAAAGATATTTTTAAAAAGTCAATTCCTCCGGATTTCCGTGGTTTTCGGAGTTTTCTGGAGATATGCTATAATTCATAAGGGCAAACAACTGAAACCTTAATCCAGATGGCAATACCAACAAAAACATACGAATCAGAAATTCCCTTTGACTATTAGGATCAAAGAACAAAGATTTTACATAGTAATTTTCTCCCTATATACGTGGTTTTCCGGTGTTTCCGGGGATATGCTGTAATTGGTAAGGGCAAACAACTGGAACCTTAATCTATATGGGAATACCAACACAAAAACATATGATTCACCAATTCCCTTTGAATACTAGGAGCAAAGAACAATGATTTTAAAAATATAAAACGAAGCCCTTTTCATCGGATTTCCGTGGTTTTCGGTGTTTTCCGGGGATATGCTGTAATTGATAAGGGGCAAACAACTGAAACCTTAATATAGATAGTAATGCCAACATAAAAACATATAATTCAGAAATTCCCTTTGAATATTAGGTGCAAAGAACGAAGATTTAAAAAATAAAACATAGAAATTTTCTCCGTATATACGTGGTTTTCCGGTGTTTCCGGGGATATGTTGTAATTTGTAAGGGGCAAACAACTGAAACATTAAACTAGATGCCAATACCAATAAAAATGTGTGAGTCAGAAATTCCCTGGGAATATTAGGAGCAAAGAACAATGAAAAATTGAAACAAATTCATTTTCTCCGGATTTCCGGTGTTTTCCGGGGTTTCCGGCTAAATGCTGTAATTGATAAGGGGCAAACAACTAAAATCTTAAACTAGATGACAATACCAACAAAAAAATATATGTTTCGGAAATTCCCACGGGGGGGGGGGGGGTTCATATTGGTAGCCCATGGTCTATATGTCTAAATGTCACAGTTCCCATCAAGGAACAAAATACATAGTAAGAATCCGGGCCCTACTTATAACAAATAACTTATAAATGTACGGAAAGAAAACTGATTCCGATTAAAGGTATTATTAATTACCAGAATTCAAATATTATTGTTATTATTACTATTATTACACATTTGTTCATGGCGTTACGAAAATTCGCAGTAATAATAATATAATCCTAAGTCTTGCTTCAACACTTAAAGAGACTTACTGAGCTATTTTTTTTAAATAGGTATGATTGTCTCAGAACTCAATAGATAGAAATACAGAATTTAGATAAACTACGTGAATATTTGTCTAAAGGTACATTCATAAAGCAGAAAGATGAAAACGCATACATACACTACCACCTCAGCCCCGAGTTTCTCAAGCCCCCCAACCCAAATACTCCAAAATCTTTTGTCCTCGCCTCCTCCTCATCAGTGATGACGCACATCTCCCCTCCCTAGGTTCATAATAATGCTCACAGGGGGCTCTTGCGTGGCTTATTGTTTTCAGCAGAGTTGAGAGTGACTCCCCACTTCAACCCCCGTCCTGCTTCCACCCCTTGCATTTTTCTCTCGCGACTGTGATGGACCTGGCTTTTGCCACTCATCTGAAAGTAAACCTCTGCCACCTCGATCAATACTTATTACTCCAGTTTTTTTCACATACTTTCATAAACCCCAACTGCTATGACGATCATAAACTTGACTGACTTCTCCGCCACTAAGAAGTTCAGCAACCCACTAGAGTCCATATAGAAATTTGGGATTATTTTTAATTAAAATATTTAATTCGTGCCCATGTGAACACAGCAGTTTTGCAAAGAAAATGAAAATATCCATCATAATTAGGCAGTTTTTTCTATACATCCGGCGGAGAACCAAGGATCGCAGTTTGCCCAGCAACAGCGACAGCTGCTAACTGAATCACGTTTTTTCAATGTCCTTCCACCAGAGAACAGGTGATCCGGTTTGAAAAAATGCCCCCTCCATGACAAAACTTTCCCCAATAACTCTAAAAAATATATCCACCCCTCCTCTTGATCTTACCTTGGTTCTCAATGTACCCCCAGGCTCTTCCTCGCTCCCCAACCCTCGTTTAACGGACCGAGCGACGCGGCGCGGTCGCAAATGATCGCATTTCGTTCGGCAGTTGTCTGTTGAACCGTGGCGCACAGAGGAGGCGTATTCTATTGTTGATGACTTCAGGCCTGCGCGAAATGGTGCAACCGCGTCCTTTTTGGTTCGTATAAACCAAACAAACATGTACACGTTGTTATTTTATTGCATATTGTTAAATAATATCCTATCAAAGCAATGAAAAGAAAAAGGAATTATTATTTAATGACGAGTTACTGTATTTCAGGCCAAGTGTGATTTTTCTTGGACTTTCCCCCCTAAGTTATTGAAAGTGCTATAACGCCATGCGTTCAGGGGACTTTTTGTTTTGCATGCAGAACTCTAAGGATGAGTGCAGTAAGGTGAGTTACAAAGTTATATTTACGTTTCTGTTTAATGAAAACATTCCAGAATGTAATGCAGTGATTGTAATTTAATATTTAATAGCATGTATGACCGCCATAATATTTAACTGAATATGTCTACAGTGTATGCAGGGACGTCCGTGAGTTTTCATTTCAAAAGGCGCAAAATAAAAAATAAAAATAATAATAATATTGCAGTGATAATATTGTAATACTGTGCAAAACGATTTAAATAATGTGAACAAACTCTACAATCCGCGGACAAATTCATCACATCTACTGTAATTCAGAATATTTGATAAAACTCAGTTATAAGTAAATAAGTTGTGATAATAATGTGCATATTTCTCTACTTATGCATAGATTACTACATTTAAACAAGAAATATATTTGTATCGGATCCTTCCCGTCACTTCCCGCCTTTCTTTTCTGTTTCATTTTTTTCTGGTTAAAGTCATGGAGGTTCTCGACCATGTTTCTACTTTTCCTTTACTAGAAACGGGTTAAAATAAATTAATACAGCCCTCGAATACCGAACAAACAAAATATAGGCTATATGGACTCTAGTGGGTTGCTGACAATATTACCAAAGCGACCTGAAAAATTATGACGTAAAGTTCAGAGTTTAGAGCAACTTCGTAATATTGAAAGAACCAAGCATCCGGCCTTGTGTTTAGAAAGATAAAAATAAAATTATACGATGCAAAATATGTTTCGTAATCTTTCTCACATACACCGGTAAGTGTTAGCATTTCTATTATTGAGGTTTTAGGTTGACGAAAGAAACCAGTATGTAGCCTACCATTCAAATATTAATGTACAGGTTAAGGGGGTACGGAACGGCATAAAGATGAAAATATCACACAATTTTATTTCTTTATTTTTAAGTACATAATATCATTGGGATGATTATCTAAGTTTTATTTTAAAATTCAAACGACAAATGGTATAAAAATTGCCATTTTCATTTAGTTCCAGCTTTTTCTGAGTAAACGGCACAACATGCCATATAGGGCTACCATGTTACAGCTGAAAAGATTGTCTATCCATCCTGAGAAAAGGGACCTTTTATATAGCATAATTTAACTTGGTAAGCATAGGCCATTCCATACACCCTTAAATAGATTTAGGAATCTTACCGAAATTTTCATATAATATTCTTTATAGCACAACACATATAACTGAATAAACAATTGCTCAGACTATTAAATGGATTAATATTTTCTAGGTTAAGAAAATAAATCATAAATGAAAGTGCAAATTAAACAAAGTGAAACCTACAATATCTGAATACTTTTCATTTTTATGAATTCAGATTTGTTCAAGAAAATATAGTAATCTATATTTTAAGCCTACTATTTTCTTTATTATTAATGTCATTACTATGCTTACTATTAATTAGGTTATTTTGAATATAGATCATATCACTTGTTAAGAATGCTTGGGTTTATCAGCAGGCTCTTGTAATAATTCACTTCTATTGTTCGGCGATGTCTTCTTGACTGATAGGCCTATTCAGTTTAAACGATTATGATACTGGGTGGTTTTAGCGACGATGAGTTATGGCAAGTCAACAAATCCTACAAGTTCGGCGTTTGCCTTTGCGAATGAGGAATTCATGAAAACTTCGGCAAATTATCAGGCCACGAGGTTTGAGATTTGAACCCAGGACCTCTTTCTTACCTTTATTAATTCGATCTGACTGGTTTTAATGGGAGCGTCTCGACACGGAATATTGCATTTCACAACAATAAATTAATTGTGCTTTCCTTTTACTTTCTCGCATAGGCCTATACGTAGTATAGAGAATGTATTGTGATCGTGACAAAAAGTGGAAATCGAGATAATACCGGAAATACATGTTTCACGATACCTAGAAACTGAAAAAAGTGTTTTTGGAATGACGTCTGTCCGTCTGTCTGTGGACAAGCACAGCGAGTAAAAGGTTCATTGTAATTACTTCATTTTTTGATTTAAGGACTTTTTCGAAATTTTATCGAACCGCCCAGAATTTGAGTTTTATAACTGGAATATTTAAGGGAACTTTTCATGATTTTTTTTTTTTAAATTTTTATTTTTGAAAAATTGGCTCTACCGATTTTAACAAAAATTTAAAATTTGAAACTCTTATCTATGACTAACAAAATGGCTATATCCGTTTTTCTGCAAACTTGACTTAGAGGGTACCTACTTTACTCGTATCTCTTTTCAATTTTTCTGGGCTATGTCCATTAAATTGGGCGATACATGGAAACTTAGCACAGTCAAGTTGTAGAGAAAATTAAAAAGAACATCTTTGTTAAATACATTTCTTTATAAAATTAATAAGTGTCAAGATAAAAACGAAATAACATGACTTAAATGAGAATTTCAGAACATACATTTTGATTAAAATATGAATATTCTTCTGTTGTCCATAGTAACAAGAATGCCACAATCTAAATTAATGTTGTGAAATGTAGTCAGTTTACCACAGTCTAATGAACACACCAAAATCAATTAGAGCGAGGTGGTATAGGGTAATAGGGTAGAGGCCCTGGGTTCAAATCAAATTTCGTGGCCACCCAAATAAACCAGCAGGCTCTTGTAATAAACTCATTCGTGCAGCATTTGCTTCTATTGTTCGGCTATATCTCAATTTATCTTGCAGTTTTGCCTTTGAGATTGAGGAAACCATGCAAACCCCAAGTTGTTCTTATTCTTATTATTATTATTGTTATTATTATTATTATTGTTATTATTATTATTGTTATTATTATTATTATTATTTCACGGTAAAAGCATTGAACATAAAGATCGGCCCTCATGCTTTCCGTTCTAGATACTTGTTAGTTTTATGAAAATGTAATAGCCTAAGTAAAATTTAATTGTCTTTATAATTTACTTTTTTCTGTGCTAGCCTTTAACAAGTTTGTGCAACATATTTTTGCACCATTTATTTATTATGGGAAACAATGGCAAGGGCGCCCATATTATATTTTCTAGGGGGGGCAATTTAATTTTTTTGGGCCACTTTGTAACATTACATTAACAATATAATAATATTATAAGAGCAGCAATGATGTAGCCAGAAAATAATTCGGAGGAGGGTCGAAAGTGCCAGGGGGTTTGGGGGTATGGAATACCCCCTAAGAATGGGGGATCGGGAGTCCACCCACGGAAAATTTTTAAATATTGAACTAGTGAAAATCACATTTTACACTAAAATAGCACTGAAAACTAGTTAGCAAATTTGTTTACCATACTCTAAGACATGCCAACGTAAACAAGAAATCGTTACCTAAGTTATAATACTTATTACTATTTATAAGAAAAGTTAAATAACACATGGAACAATGGAAATGATAGGCCTACTCATTATGTTATGAAAACAAAATAACTGCTATTTCATATTTGACACATCAACAAAACTTGTTTAATTTAATAAATATTTTATACAAAAAAAATACAAAAATAGAATTTTAGGTTTTGATTTTTGAGGGTCCGGACCCCCTGCACCCTCCTTTCCTAATCCACTGTGGATTCTGCTTACATGCAATCGATTTGGTGAAGCTTCTGCAAACTTTTTATATCTCTACTGACTTTCAAATAATTGTCTTAAAAGAAAAACACCTGACTATAATGATTAATGTACATTTCTTCCTTTCCCTGAGAGCTAGGGGGGCGGCCCCTTATCGTAATTAAGGCTTGTTATACTGTGCATTGAAGTCATACTTATTTCTTTTCTATTTAGATACCTATAAATTGTGTAAAGAAATGTTATGTCAAAAAATATGTATTTTAATTTTCTCTATATCTTTTTCAAGCATCTATTACTGTTATGGAGATATCCTACAAAAATAAGAAATGAACACGAATAGAATAAGTCATTTTTACATAAAAAAGAATCATCCCTTTTTTTAGTCATAGAAGTTTCGATATTTACATTTTCATTACAGCCGTTTGAACCATTTTTTTTAAAATAAATGTTTTCTTAATACTTAAGTTATAGAAAACAAATTCTAGGACGTACCATAAAATTGAACAAAAAAGGACCTTAATTTAAAAAATAAGTAAATACAATGAGCACTTTACCCGTTACTCTTGTGCACAAAGAGTCAGACCTCGTTCCAAAAGAATTTCTGGTTCTAGGCATCATGAAAGATGTTATCTCGATTACGACTTTTGTCTATACTACGTATACACGAAAAATCATAAGCATAGTCAAAACAGTCAAATATAAAAAAAAGTGCTGTGACGAACAAGTAGCCTATAAATTATTATTATAAATATTATTTGTCAGCGAGTGTGTAATTAACAAACTGAAAAAATACTCATTATTTTGAAACGAGTCTAACGTGCCTACTTTTACTATATTAGTTGACTATCTAAGATAATTGTTATAAGATCTCGGTAGGGGCAAATCCCCCATGCGCCCCTGAGACATGTACTCTAATTTGTAAGTTACTATTACAGAAACCTATTATTGTATTACTGTAGGCCTACTGAAAAATGGAAAGTTGAAACACTGGCATAGTAGCCTATATTATAGTTAAATTATATAGATTATATTATGTCTATGTATGGAGAAAAAGGCCTGCTTCGCACCAACAAATTTAATGTAAGTTTTTAGATTCCGAATAAGGGGATATACGAAGGATGGAGCATAAGTCATAGCAACTGTTCTTTTCTCCAAGTAACGTGATGGTACCATGAGATGTTGTATGCCATGGGAGAGTGTGGTATATCTAGTATGTGGACACATCATTTGGTAGCAATGTGATATACGGTTATAATAACAGAAACGATGGTAATTCAGTTGTAAGTCACCCGCCGTGGAGAATGGATACGACAAGAAGTGAATAGCATTCTTACATCAAAATAGTCACTACCCGAGGGAGAAATGCCAGAAAATAACATAAGGAGCTGGTGGAAGATTTGGGGAATAATGCCCAGGGATCATGGAGTGGGTACGTGTGCTTTCATGCTTCCAACTCCTGCAATACATACGAGTGGCACGATGCAAGAGCATATGTATGTTTATGGGTGTAATGTTTCCTTCACGATCTTACATCTAGTACCCATAATCTGCATAATACTTACGGTACATTCCATACCCTGCCCTTTCATTAATTTTGCAAAAAATTAAAATGGTCCCAGATTTTTAAAGACTATTCTACTCATACGCCGCGTGTTTGATATTGACCAATAACGTTTAGAAATTCCTCGGATATAGACCAATCACGGCCGTTTATCTTACAATATTCTTGTAGGAATCGCGAGGATGACATTTTATCGGGTAAAATCATCTGCTCGATACTGGACACGAAAGCATCCGTGTGCAGTGATTAATACGCCACATGCTGCCATTAAACAACACGAAAATAGATGATTTTATACAAAATAACTTGTTTAGAAATTTAAATAATAGAAATGTATATTGATTAAAAACACAATTTCGATTAGGTGCAAGCCAGTTCGTGTGCTTTTATTCTGTTCTGCTGTTAGCTTACCTGAATGAAGTTAACTATGACATATGCACCATTGGTAGTCCTGGTTACAACATGGTAACTAGAATCGATTCATGAATGGTTAATTCATAGTATGCCGTGATCTCGCAGCTGTTAGTTTTGTTTTGTTTTGTTTTATACAACAAAGCACGAAAGTAATTATTATTTGTATAATCCTTTACACTTTTATTCATGGAACAGTCTTAATAAATCTAACTCGAGTTGACGAGTTTCATCAGATAAATTCGTCACTATCTTGGGATTACCTATGGCAAAAGATCTGTATATTGAAGTGGCGTTATTATCGCTTAAGGGATCCTTCCAAATATTGAGAAACCACCTATACAATGTAAAAAAATGAGCTGAACAGATTTCCTTTCTTAAATTTGATTGTTTTAATTTTCTTGTTATTATTAACCGTTTTGAAAACTTTAACGATTAACTGAAAGTTAATGCAATTTTTGTATAATTGTGTATTGTGCATGTATTCTTTGCCTGTAAGGCAATCGGCGTTGTGCAGAAAGATTGAGTAATAAATTGGGAAACTAATTGAAGTTGCCCTTGCTCGGTTTACCATAGCAACCGGGAAAAAAGAACATTAAATGATTTGGACGAAACTCACTATGTGGTTTCTTTTTTGTACTAGGCAACTTGAATCTGAGGTTTTTTTTGCCCGGGCATCGCACTTTAATCATGAAATACACATCGAAACCGGGATTTTAACTATCAGTCGTTTTAATTGTTTATGCATGATCTGGCTAAATTTGATGAGTCTGTGGTAAGTTCTAATAGTTTCTTTTCAAATCTGTATGTCCATATGTAAAAGTCCTGGCCACGGAGTCCTCCGGGAGGGACTTTAAGCTTGAAGTCCGTGTCGTAGATTTACGGCACGTAAAAAAACTCCAAGCCTAAATTAGAGCCTCTGGACAAAATTTTGTCGGCCCTTCCACGCCCAAGTAATAGTAGTTTTCGGAGGGGGGGTTGAGAGGCGATGGGCTTACCACCTATCCCTCTGCCCTCTCTCGGAAAATAAGCGTAACAAAATTCACACAGGCAACAGAAACCTCCACTTGGAGGCCCTTCGCCCCAGCATAGGATATATAGGAAACCAGATGTCCAAACGGAAGCACAAGATTCGTTCTATTCGTTAAATTATTTATATTTTTACGTAAAAGACATAATCAAGAATAAAATTATGTAATTCATGCATTTTATGCAAAAACGATGTAAGTGTTAATCAATATAATGTTGTAACTACTTTTCTGTTAGACAAATGATTTTAATAAAACATCTAGCAGTTGAGTAGAAAATCGCGGGTAGGCTACCTACTAGTATTAATATAAACAGTATATGGACAGTATAAACTGCGAAATAATTATCGTTGAATAGTGAAAGCGATGTATTGCTGTTCAGCTCTACATTTGAGACTTCGAGTAGAAAATAATTAGATATTTCTATTTGTGTGACTTTCTCCGCACTTTGCAAGTTACTTTGTTGGCTTGGATCCAGAGGAGGACTTACATTTTGTAAGGTTTCTATTTAACATAGCTTGTATGTCAGTCCCTCTGGCATAAAACTGTTTGTACAGGCATTTTGTTTCAAATGTTATGGCACAGACGAGTGACAAAAAAGACTGTAAGCAAAAGTCCTTTGTAAATTTTAATTATAACAGCAACTATTCAGTGGAGTTCTGTCGGCAAATAGTAATCAGTACAATTAGCATAACTGATAAAGATGATGATAATAATAATAAATAAAATCAAGTAAACTGATATAACAACGTGAGAGATGGAGTTAAAACGCCATATTTAAGAAATTAGTGTTTTAGACGACGGTTTCTTCAGAAAGTTTGATAAGCACACATGAAAGAATTAACAGATAGAATTTACAACCAATTCCTCACGTCAATAATAGGCCTATTCCTTTATTTTTGTCAAAACATCTGAAGCCCTAGAAATATGCAGTCAAAAAAATTAAGTTTATTTTAAAGGTGATACATAAAAAATTTGAACTTTTTTGGAATTTTCCCATCGGTTATAGGTTAAAAGCTATAAGACTGTCAAATTCCAAGTTTTTAGCTCATCTGGAAGTGAATAACATCAATGTTAGTAAGTAGATGATATAGAATCTAACTGCCGTAGATGTGAATGACGTAACGGATATCCAGCCAGTTTTTACATACTTATGGGACAACTAGAAACTCCAAATTTTACACGATATAGGCTGTTGGTATGTGCCAATATTCCTGCCAAATTGTGTGACTATCTGTCCTATAAGTGGTCAAATGCATAATGTGAGGAAAATATACAGGATTTACTTAAAATAAAAAATCAAACTCAATCTAAGGTATAACCATAATGTATAACCTATGGAGAAATGACAAAAAGCCAGGACCAAACTCAGTAGCGGCTCGTGGCTCAAAACGAAAGTGTGCTGCAAATACTATTTCATACAGCAAACTTAAAATATTTTAAAAAAATTATTAGCAGGCCTATCTAAACTACTCGTCTCTTAATCCATCTCTGGGAACTCTCACGCGAATTTCTCTGCCCTAATTATTTTTTTGCTAATTTCTCTCGTCTCGTCGAACATTGTGTGAGTTGTGTGACGAGAGAAAATATAAAAAAATAAAAATAAAAAATAATAATAATAACAATAACAATAATAATATAAATAAATAATAATAATAATAATAATAATAATAATAATAATAATAATAATAATAATTAGGGTAGGGAAAATCGCGTGAGAGTTCCCCGAAATGGAATAAGAGACGAGAAAATAGTATTTTTAATGATCGAGGTAGAGGAAGTCGCTTAGTGTTCCCAGTGCGACAGAATATTTAATCGGGGTTGTGGAATCCGGGTTTTTCTGAATTTAACACATTCGAATTTGGCGGTGAAGATGAAAAGCATTGCTTACTCGCTACATCACGGTTCCCCTACCGTCAGATGGTGGAAGATCTTCTCACATAACTAACAGCTCGCCCGCCGGCGAGACGTGAACCTCCCTCAGAATCCCACTCGGCTGCCTGCTGCCGCAGCCCGTTTTGCAGGTTAAACTCCCATATACGACAAGCAGCCAAGGTCGAGCATGACGTCACACCGTACGAACGCTGCGCTGTTCACAAACTGCATTCACGAATACGGGAAAGATAATATTCACATTACCGACTCTTGACTCCCAAGCTACCAGCTAAGAAATTCTCGCGTGGACGCGCCAAGTTCAAAATCTACTCAAAAGAAAATATAATATTGCGTTTGAAAATAACATTATACGACGAGCAGAAAACAAGCTGTGTGCTGCAGCACTGCAGCACATAGGAGAAACCGCCACTGACCAAACTTGAAGATCTCTCAAAATCCGTTGTTGCTGGTGAAATAGGTTTTTTTTTATACGACTTACCGTTTAGCTACTATAAGCCTCCAGAGAATGTCTGCACAGACCTTAAAGTTGCGTCCGCCATTTTGGATTTTTTTTCGGGGATACAAAATTAAAAATAGGATATTTTGGAATATTTCCATCAGTTGCAAGCTATAAGTTATAAGTATGCCAAATTTCAAGTTTCTGACTCATAAGATGTAACTGGGCAAAAAATTATGTCCCCACGGGTCCCCAGGAACGATGGAAATGAATGCTGGTTTAAGTTATCATATTCTCTCCTTTTTTCAGAAGTATTCGAAGATTATATTCACAGCCAACAAATATACGAGTAACTACCGTTATCTGGCCACAGGCATAGAGGAGTGACGGTCTACAACCCTTACCAAGGATGAATATACTTTCTCTTTCCACCCTCGCCTTACAACCGCTTTCTTTCCTTTTTAACAATAAAAGAACAGAAATTATGAGGTATTTACCATATGCCTTGCATCGTTGTTAAATTCTTGTATTTCAGAGTTCCTGATTTTTCAACTTACAGGCATGTAAATATATGATCGATTGGGTTAGAGATGTTTTCTAGAAATCTAATGCCACTTTCGTTTACATACTTGTGAGAATCCGCATTTGCGTAATGTGTAATGTTGTATCGGACGACATTAAATGTCCTAAAAATATCAATAATTAGGGGGTCTCCAAAACAAAGGAAAATTTTAAAGGCACCACGACACATAAGAGGTTCGAAACCACACACAGAGTAGTAGATTATGGCGTTCATAAATAAATTAAATTTTAATATATACATACTAGAAATAATTATCATGTTTCATGATACCTAAAACCTTAAGAAAAAACGTGTTTATAGAATGACGTTTTATCTCTCTCTTTAATTGTGTATAAAGGTTAATTATGGGTTAATGACGCATTGAATTAATACAAATCTTGGATTGTGAATTTTGTATAAAAGGAGACTATTTTTTAGAGAAATATCTTGAATATTTTGAAGAATCTTGTTTTTGTTGTTCGAGTTTCTGTACGCCTTCAAGTAATTAAGTTTATGATATAAATACAGCATTAACCAAACAAAACACACACAGTATTATAGAAATATTTGTTTGCAAATTTTATGAAAATAGGAAAGTTACAACTCAGAAAATAGATATTTGTGGAGATTTCTGTTCTATATGGAGATGCACGCTTTTTTATTGTATGGGATAGGAGACAGAATTTCGTACAAAACCTAAGCTGTTAAACCCCTGTGATGACGGATTGCGTTACATGCCATTCCTTTCATTTGGAAGCAACAAGCCCTGAGCTAGATATTTGTATGAAAGCCATTAAGAAGATTGTACGCGAAAGCAGTGCTGGAGTTCCCGCATGACCTGTTTTCCCGCATCCCTGATCTCGCCACCTCTGATCTGGATTCACTAATCAACACGTGGCTTTGGTCAATGAGATGTTCCATTAGCAGGAGCAATTTGCTGAAGAACTGATATATTTATTTTGCTTCTTTTACTTTTTTTTTTTATAAAGATAAGTGATTATCTTTTTGATTCCACATTCACTGCCGGTTAAATGGGAAATGTTTTGCCTGCATTGAACTGCATTATATTTTGTGTACAGTATGCACTCAAGTACTTAAGGGCGGACATACAGCTTTCGATGCTGAAAAATAGGTGTACATTTTTTTTTTCTCAGCAATGAATAATTGTTCTGTAGCCTTCCAATCTGGCATGTTATATACTGACTATTTCTACAATTGCATACTGTTTTCAGAATTAATTTTACTAAACATAACTACCCATTCAATACTACTATTACAGTTATGGGTAATTATCATTACAAAATGGCAGCCAAATTTTGTGCACTGAAGTGCCGTTTCCCTGATAATTTTCATAAACACCAATATTTCTGAGTGATTTTCTCTTCTATCTATTTGTAAATATCATACGAATAACACAATCTAGAATCTTTGGATTATCTTCAGTATAAATATTTAAAAGAAATAATTCATCACTTGTTAATTTTTTTTACAATTCTTTACATAAGAAATATTTTTAAAACAAACTATTAAAGTTACATCAATGATAGTGTTGTTTACTAATATCAAATAAAGTTGCTTGCAAAATTTCACTGCAATATGTTAATAAATATTTGAGTTATGAAGGAGACGGCACTTCAGTGCACCAAATTTGGCTGCCATTTTGTAATGATAATTACCCATAACTGTAATAGAAGTAGTTAATGAATTCTGAAAATAGTATGCAATTGTAGAACTATTCAACATACAGCATGCCAGATTACAAGGCTACAGAACAATTCATTGCTGATAAAAAAAAAAAGTAAGTTACACCTATTTTCCAGCTGTATGTCCCCCCTTAATAATCAACAAAGGGAGTTTGCAGTTGGGTTGGTTGGTTTTACCGGTTATTTAACTGACGAGATGTACTGCAACTTAGGTCTGTTACCCTAACCGATGTGCCGGAATTTTGTCCCGCAGTTCTCCTACATGTCTCTAAACCTACAGACATGGACCTATCATATTTATCCATACATAATTGCATACATATATTAGGTAGATTTCGAAGAAAAATCTACCTATTGCAATGGATACCACTTCATGATTTTCGAAAAATTCTTTCATATCTTTACGTTTCATGCTCCCGTAAGTACGAAACCACCGCCCGTTCAAAAAAAAATTTTGTGATATTTATATATATATATATATTTATATATATATATATTTATATATATATATATTTATATCTTTACACGATAGCGGCCGTAATTTTGAAGATATTTGAACCAAATTTTAATATGTTATTTCTAGGCCCAATAGTTCGGACAAGTTCGTTAATGAGCAAAATTGGCCCAAGGGGGTGGTCGGGGGAGGGGGTTGAAATTTTTAAAAATGTATATCTCGGCCCCTATGAAGTATAGAGGGAAACTTTGTTTGAATAAATTAGAGTACTCGCTACGGAGTTCACAGTGACACCAACGATTCGGGGGTTCGAGTGAGGGTGGGGGTGGGGGTGGGGTGGGGGATGAAAATTCGAAACTTTTGAAACCACGTCTTGTGGGGTATCGTTGAAAAGCTCTTGATGAGTACTCTACAAATCAATAAATAGTTTCTTTATAGCTCTCATATGACGCGAGATTTTAATGTTTGAAAATAATAACACTTAAAAGAATTATTAAAATATCATAATTTTGTCTTGTTTAGCGGCTTTGCTAATTTTATTAAATTTATTATTTGATAATAAATTAAACCAAAAGCACTTTGAAATCTACCTCAGCCTGTAGGCCTGCCTAAAGGGATTTTTTTTATTTAAGGTATTTATTTAAAAGTGCCAGGTCACAAGTTGGACCATCGCCTTATACATGATTTCTTAAGCACTATATAGACAGCTTCACCCTGGTCGACGGGCGTTTGAAGTTAAATTGTTCGGTTCAACTTCTTAGATGCATATGAATCGTATAACAAAAAGACGCTGTGAAAAACGACAGCTGAACAGAGGTATTACTGCATTTTTAAAAATTCTACTGTATTTATACTTCTTTCAGCTAAGAGGCCATAGGACTTCAGGATGTGTCTATTCAGTAGGCCACGGAACTATTGATTGTCAACTGTTTCTATTGGTGTATTTTATGGAGTAAATTAAACTGATTGCCGGTCTCCTTAGGCACGTTGGCTTAGGCATGCTGCCTTGGAGTCGTGGTGAAAGATGCTGTGGGTTCGAATCCCGTCTCAAGCATGGGTGTCAAGGGAAAAAGGAGAATTAGATAAATAAAACGGCAAATAAGACAATTAATTCAGGAAAATTGGTCTATGGCTGACTAAAATAGAATAACAATTAAAATAAAAAAACTGTTTGTTTCATACACAAAGATCAAACTGCGCGATTTACAATAAGAATCGTGGTTATAAAACTAAACTATACCAAACTATTGAGTTCAGGTTCAGAAGGTAAGGCAGTATTTAGTAGGGTCTAGGAAACGGCGCGGGGTACGCCGGTTGAGGCGCTGCGCTAAAAACCGGAATATCGCGGGTTCGATTCCCGATGAGGTCGTTGAGATTTTTCAATTGGCCTAATCCTTCTGGTGGCACTATGGCCCTGGGGTCGACTCAGCCTCTTAACAGAAATGAGTACCAGGAGCAATCCTGGGGGTAAAAGGCGGCCTGTGCGTAGGCTGACAACCTTATCACCTTCATGTGCCGAATGTCCAAAATCTGGGAGCCTCAACCTCCTGGAACCCTCTGGGCCTCCATGGCCTGTATAGGGATCGCTTTACTTTAGGAAACGGCGCAAATTGACAATCCCGCTATCTATATTAAATAGATAAAGTGTTTATCTGTCTGTGTGCGATGCCCAACCTAATCTACTGCACGAGGAGACCTGAAATTTTAAATATAGATGGACTCAAGGATAGCCGAATGTACCTCGAAGCCGAACTTTTAATTTTCGCTTTTGTTCGCAAGGTATGAGTACAAAAACTGAAAAGAAATGTGATTTTTTTTTTTCCGCTAGGCCTATCGAAGCATCATTTTTCGGTAATACATTTCAATTGCCAAATCAATTGCAGGTGGTTTTGCTTTTTTTTTGCCATAATTTGCCATAACTCGCGATTTTTTCAACATAACGTATGAAATTATCGATCGCTTCAGTGTTGTAATTATTAGGCCTAATTGTTTAGTTTATGAATGATTCGCGTGTAAGTGTTAATAAATATGTTTTCATTGTTTTACTCTTAATTTTTAATCTTCGAATTAATTATCGTGGGGGAAGCCGCGAGCACCTGCGAGTCTCTATATATTTACCCTTCTCTCCTTTCTTTTTCGCTCTTCCCTCCCTTACATAAATTTAACAACTTTATAAAAAAAAAATACTTTAAAAATGCTGATAAAATTACGTTGAGAAAGTGAACTCGCTTGCCATAACAATTATCTTCAGATTATAACCACCCTGGAAGGTTATTTTATTTCTGATATTTCGGATGCGAATTGTGATTACAATTTGAAGTAGCGAAGGGCTGAGGTTGAAAGCAGTTAGGCTTAGAGTACGCCTCTATTGGAGTTCTAGTAAGGAGCCATTCTATACGGAAGCTAGAAAAGTATGGAGTTAAGGAGGACGAAAAGGTTCGAAAATCATTTAAAAAATAAGTTTTCTGAAGGACTATTAAATACCCAGTTAAATACTCATTAAATACTCTATACGGTATTTAAATAGTAGGCCTACCTATGAAAAGGGAAGGTAGAATATCACAAGACTAATAATATTGTCGGTGGGTGGCGCAGACAGTATCGCACTGGCTTTCTTTTCCCAAGGTTCGTAACCTTGGGATCCCGGTCAAGGTCGATGGCATTTATGTGTGCATAAATGTGACAGGCCCATTAGATTTACTGGGATATAAAAGAACTCCTGCGGGACAAAAGTCCGGCACACCGGCGACGGTCACAGGCGTAAGTTGCAGTATATCCCCGTCGTTAAATAACCATATACCAATGAACTAATATTATTTGGGCATCTTCAAATACTCGATAGCAGGGGTCCAAGCTGTCTTGAATTGAGGTGTTGGCCAATATCAACTGGTTTCACCTTGGAAACTGAGCCACAGCCTGTTCGTATCTGATGATGATGATGATGATGATGATGATGATTGTCAATTTCTTAAACCTTCTGAAGACATCTACATTTTATGTATATAGCCACAGACAAGAATGGTGACTGAATCACTACTGAGTCTTGTGAAACCTAAAACTAGATCTTGTGGTCACCACATGATCTCATCCCATAAGTAAAGGTAAAGATCAAACCCAGGCCATCCAGTTCTTGGCTCAGTCCTAACAGATTCGACTACACTGGCACCCTATTTTTTATGTGGAGCATACCAGTATTCTTATGAACAACACAAAAGTACATTTTGAAATATTTCTTTCAAATTTTGACTCTGGGTCAGTGATTTAGTTAAGGGAGAATGGGGGGATGACATGTCCCAAAATAGGCCTGTATGAAGTTTTAAGTTTAAAAATATTAAATCACATTTCCTTATAATTTACAAAAAATATTTGGCTGGAATAGTTTTATAAAGTAATTAGGATATTTATATCAAAATACCCCCAAAATGTTAATGTTTTATAGTAGGCTTAACCCTTCTTTATTAAGCTACCATAGTAAAGGTGAGTTCCCCAAATCAATTTTTCTAAATAAAGCACTGTTAGAGCACAGCAACAGTAGAGTAAAGTAAAGTAATGTAAAGTAAAGTAAAGTAAAGTAAAGCAAAGCAAAGTAAAGTACACCATGATGACCGTCCGAAACCCATAATTTATGTAACACCTTTGGCACTTTTAATTAGTCAATGAATTAATTGTTAATTATTTATTCACTTGAGAAGCAAACTGCGCATTTTTATGTTTTTAAGTTGAGTGCTCCTACATTATAATTTGGTATTAAACATTAAGCACTACTGCTAACGGCATTGCGAGAGAAACAAGATCAACAATGGATGTATCATTTATTAAGTGCCAGTATGGTACTTTATGAGATTGTGTGGGGGACGAAAAAATGTCTGTCCGTCTGTGTGTCTGTACGCGCCAAAACTCAAATACGCTTTATCGGATTTTCATGAAACTTGGTAAACACATTTATAATGTCCATGGGAAGAACCCTATTGATATTGAACCCAATCGGTTCACCGGTACCGGAGTAATGCCCAATTTAGTGTCTATTTTAATAGTATTATATTAGAAAGGTGCCATAACTCAAATACGCTGTATTGGACTTTCATAAAACTTCGTATACGCATTTATGACGTCCATGAGAATTACCCTATTGAATTTGAACCTAATCTGTTAACCGGTACCGGAGTAAAACCCAATTCATTGTCTATTTTAAAGGCGCAATAACTCAAATACGCTTTATCGGATTTTTATTAAACTTCATATACGCATTTATAATGTCCATGGGAAGACTTCTATTGATATTCGACCAAATCGGTTGGCCGGTACCGGAATAATGCCCAATTTAGAGCCGTTTATGTTAATATATAAGAAGTCGCGATAACTCAAATATGCTTTATTGGATTTTCCTGAAACTTTGTATACCCATTTATAATGTACAAAATATTGTTTTACTGTGATCTTATAAGGCTTTGGAAATTGAAATACAGATAGCTATAAGAAACAACACTATCGCTTTACATGCGCTTATCCAACTAGACCGTTAAACTGACCCAGGTGCCGAGATGTCTTGGCCTCACTTTCTGGAGTTCCATGGTTCAATTCCCGAAACCGGACAATTTGACTTTTTTTTGTATTTTTATGTGAGTGTGCGAATATCAAGATATCACAAATCTGTATAGTTCAGCTGATGCTGGAAGATTTTAATCTGATTAAAAAAAACTAGACCTTTGTTCTTCCGTAACCCTGCTTAATGAATAAATCTGGAACTTAACTTGGAAATCAATTTAAAAAATGCATATTCTGCATATCATAATTGCAATCATAACTGATTAAACAAAAACATACTGGCACTTTGTTACATCAGTTTACCTGATATTATATTATTATGAATTTAGTTTTCTGCTAGAAGGGATTTGTTGATTCGAATGCGGAATGATTTTAATAATTAAAAACTAACTGAACTCCGTGGCGCTACATCCCTGAAGGGACTTGGCCTACCACCCGACCGCTGCGTCATCTACCACAGGCAGAAGGCAGGATTGGGGGCATATGGTCAGCATGCCAACATCCACGGCCGTTAATGGTTTTCATGACCGGAGCCGCTACTTCTCTATCAAGTAGCTCTTCAATTTGATCGCGAGGCTGAGTGCACCCCGTTCCAGATCTCCCTACCTCAGAAAAATCCAAAGAGGTACCGGGCCGACGGATGCTAACCACAAGACCCCGTTGGTGGTCCATGCTTTTAATAATATAATTGATAATTTTAATACTTCATTGAGTCGCACTAAGATTTTTATGATAGTGGTTCATTTCTATTAATAATTTGGATTGTTAAATTTGACTTTCAGATTTGTTGTGTGAACTGTAGTTTTATGTTTACAATCAAAATAAATAATGTGAAGTCCAATTCTTATAACGCAGTCCATTTTGGGGGGTTACTTTTTGCAATTTTCTTTATTACTTACATAAATTCCTTAAGCTAATCAAATTAACATTTGCAGCCTTGTAGCTATGTTTTCTTTTTTAAAACAAATTTTTGTGTATAAAGTAATGGGATTTATAATGTTAGGCACACTGTGGCGTGTAAGTCTGGCTACGCCTATGTGTAGGCCTACTAACTTGGTTGTCATCCCTATGCACCAACCACAATTACATTCAGCAAACCTCTTCTTACTTGTAGGCTCTGGTACTCATTCTGCTAGATACTGAGTTGACTCCTGTCCCTAACACCACAGAAAGGATTGAAAAGTCATAATTATGACCTCCTTCTTGACTGAACTAATGAGCATGTACTTTAAAATACAGTCTCAAACAGAATGTGACAGTACCGTGTTCTATTAGGTTAGCTGGAAACAAAGCATCTTAATATTAAGTAAGATATACATTTACCACCTTATACCCTCATTTAAAATAACAATGCTTGGATAGTTTGCCCTAAATTCCTCAAGTATTTATTCTTTGACATAAAAAAATACATTGATAGCCAGGTTAAAATTGTCAAGGTAAAATTTTTTAGGCCTATTTCTTTTGTATCAAAGAATTACAATTAAGTTACAATAAAATTACAATAAAATCCTGTTATCCTGTTAAAATTAATCTTATGATTAAAAACAATATAACATGTAAAAAGAGATAGTAAAATGATAAGAGAACAAGTATTGCTTTAAAATGTGTTTTAACAGGATAACAGGATTTTATTGTAATATTATTGTAATTCTAATTCTTTGATACAAAAGAAATAGGCCTAAAAAAATTTTACCTTGACAATTTTAACCTGGGTACCAATGTATTATTTTATGTCAAAGAATAAATATTTGAGGAATTTAGGGCAAACTATCCAAGCATTGTTATTTTAAATGAGGGTATAAGGTGGTAAAAGTATCTTACTTAATATAATAAACTCTCATTGGACACAAAATGAAGTTTATTAAAGCACCCTAAGTACGAGGGTGGATCGAAAAATAATCCACAATAATTTTTTTTTTTACAAAAAGTTTAATAGGTACAATTACAAACAAATGCACACATGAAGGGAGATCTTTTGTCTATTTTTCTATATAGTCGCCAAGTTTCTCAACACATTTCCCTCATCACGATACTAGTTTCAAAATACACTGTTTATAGAAGTCCGTTCGGTTGTAGTATAGCCATCTGCAAACTGTTGTTTTCACTTCTGCATCTCACGCAAAGCGTTTACCGGCCAGGAATTTCTTCATGGAACCAAACAAATGGAAGGTTATCACGGCCATCTTCGAAGAATGCACACAACCTGGAGATATTGCTATGGTCCATACAGTCATCCCCATACATGCCAGGCATGTCCCTGTGAATTTCACTCAGGTTATGCCCTTTAACCCATAAAAATCGCACTACACCTCACTGAAGAAATTCCTGGATGGTAAAAGCTTTGCGTCAGATGCAGAAGTGAAAACAGCAGTCTGCAGATGGCTATACTCCAACCGAATGGACTTCTATGAACAGGGTATTTTGAAACTGGTATCACGATGGGAGAAATGTGTTGAGAAACTTGGCGTCTATATAGAAAAATAGACAAAAGATCTCGCTTCATGCGTGCATTTGTTTGTAATTATACCTATTAAACTTCTTGTAAAAAAAATGATTGTACATTACTTTTTGATCCATCCTTGTATGTTTGGGAGCCCTGTTTCAAATATTTGTGTAATAAAAGGGATCATAAGCAGATAGAAATGCCTGATTCAAGAAATGAGTACTTCATTGTATGCACCTAACATACCATTGTGAATATAAACTACAACTATACCCAGAGCTATACTAAGAAGGTGCTGCTGATGACTTACAACGCTTTGACATGTGCAGTTTGTGCCGGAAACACGTGCAAGCTCACTTCCTTTGTACAGCAAACCAGTATGGTGGTGCTCAGGTATCAGGTGATACTGGATACCCGGAGCAGTATTGGGTTCCAGTCTGCTTCACCCTGATGCTGTCACCACCATTCCACATTGCATAACTCACTTCATCATATCTGGTTTAGCGTTCTGCTGAGATGTGCTGCACTGTAACAAAATTCCATTTTATTGTCTAATTACGATTTTGATTCATTCTTCAGAACCTACTCCAGAAAACATGGCTATATATAACCACTGATGGGAAGTAAAACTAATCCCATTTCCTCGTAATCACTACTTTTTGAAAAATGTAATTTTTACTCATAATTTACCACTACTTCTGGAAATAAAATTGTAACCTTTAGTAGCAATATCATTCTCGCGTGCTGTATCATCATCATTACTTCTCTTACAACTAATATCCAGGTTAGATGTAATATTGTATTAACAATAAGTTACTCAGTGTGTCTGGAAATATTGGTATTGATGTGTTTTTTGTTTGTTTGTTCATTAATAATTTGAGACTTGGTAATGTCCCAGGCAGCTTTGCCACTGAACGGCCCAATAGTGTCTGGCCTTGTGCCCAAAACAAAAAAGAAGGAAGTTTTAGGTAATGCCATTTTCTAAAGTAATTTTAATTGTAATTTTACTGATTACTTTTTGAAAAAGAAATTTGTAATTATAATGAAGTAAAATGCCTCTCAGTAATTATAATTCACCTCAATTACTTTTTTTTTTGTATTTCTTCCTTCACTGATACAATCTACTGATTATTTGCAGAATCTTAATTGAACTAGAATCAATAGCTAAACAGCCATGTTATGTGACACACTTTTAAAATGAACCATCAAAAATATTTACAGTAGCAGATATATCAATTTGTTCACTGGAGAAAGTTTTTGTATGAGAATATGCGAAGTGCATACTCAATACGAGAACACCTACATGGTCTCATGGTTAGCGTCACTGGCTACAAATCCGCAGGCCAGGTTTGATCCCTGGTATCTCCTCGGATTTTTCTGAGGTAGAGAGTTCTGGAACTGGATTGCACTCAGCCTCTTGATACAAACTTGGTATAAACCATGGTTTTAAAATGTGACATGTAGATTTAGAATGATGTAAAAGAATTCTTGTGGGACAAAATCCCAGCACATTGGTGATGGGTCAAAGGACCAAGTTACAATCGTTAGATAACCACAGACAGCCAATCTAATCTATGCTTTAATTAATTATTGTACGACAATATACCTGAGAACACCCACACAAGTATATTACAAAATTAAAAAATTAAAATCTCATACTTTGATAACACTTCCATCATCATGTGTTGGCATGCTGACCACATGTCCCCTAATCCTGCCATCTACCTATGGTAGATGATGCTGAAGTCGGATGGTAGGACTAGTCCCTCCAAGGATGTAGCACCACGAAGCTTAGTTTAGTTGATACCACTTTCATGACATACCTTCTTAATGGATGTTTACATCAAACTCGGGACTATCCCCAGCCTGTTTGTAATTGAATTGAAGAAAGCTATTGGCAGCCTAAAGAGAGTCTGAGGGAGTTAATGACACTGCTTGCTTTAACTCAGGGATGCATGGCTACGTAGTGAAATTTTTGGGATATGGAGTGATTGTATAACACATTCATAAAATGTTAGTTACCAGTACTATACATTGTAAATTGTTATAATAAAATAAAACATTAGTTTTTTTACAGTTTTTTTATAGTTTATATTGGTGATGCACATTGCATGTTAAAGGGAAATACATATTCTATTCGCATATCATATTGATTAAACGCAGAGACTATCGATTCCAAATTCTTCTAACCGTTCCCAAAGTACAAAATCACGGATAAGTTATAGACTGGACATGCGCAGTACAGCAAATTCTCAAGCAGTCATGGGTTTGCTTTGGGAACAAACCTGTTATATACTGCTACATGTAAATAGGTAAAAGTCAGCATAATTATTTTTACTATACATTTTACCATATTAATATAATATAAACTTGTATTAAGAAATGTTAAAGTTAACCTGCAAGAATATGCTGTAACATTATATTTCCTTATGTGTGGTCTCTAGTTGTTATAAATAAAGTTAGAAGAAATATTTAAACACACCATAGATGGATTTGTACCTTTATAAAATTTGCAGGGATTAAGAAATGAATTGTAGAAGAGAGAAATGTACATTCCACTTCACGACTTATCTTTCTGAGAGTAGTTTAGACTTCCAACAGACATGAAAAGATATTGAAAAGAAATAATAGAATTATATTTTATACTACAGGGCAGGGTATCACAGACCACATGATACTGACCACAAGGTTAGCAGGACTGCAGCACCTGTATCAAGTTATACCTAGTCCTTCTTAAGACTGCATGTCATATGTTGCATTCGCTTAGTGCAAATTATTCCATGATGTTTCTTGAGAAGTATTAGTATGCCAATTTAATGCTGGTTGAAACAGTTATTAGCAAAATCTCTAATAAGTACATTAGTTTTATTACATAAATTGTGAAGTAAAGCCATGAAGTAGCTAACCCACAGCTAGTGACTAATTGCCATCAATATGAAACATCTGAACAAAATTATAGTATTCATGTTACATCAGCATCAAATCTGGCTGCAGAGATGTTCACCAGCGTTTTTGAAAAGAATATGATTGTACTGGCAGGTCCCTGCAACTTTGCCCTCATTTATTAATTCTGTCACCAGAAGTTATCAAATAATTTATTTAACATAAAAATAAATAAAACATTTATTAACACTTACATGTAAATTGTTAACAAACAATTAAAATGGTTAATAACCAAAAAGTAAAAATCCAGCTTGAGATGCATTTCATGATTATAGTACATCACCCGGGAAAAACTAGCTCACATTCGAGTTTCCTGGTCCAAAAAACCCTGCATAGTGAGTTTTGTACAAATCATTGAATGTTTTTCCATTTAGGCATACATTCATCATCCGTCTTCAAACTGCCTATGTAAAAAAATTAGATCTCTGCAAGCTCTAGATTTGTTTAGGCATTGCACAGGGTCAAACAGTTCCTCTAAAGTATTATTATTACAAAAAACGGCCTTGAGAATTATCTTTGGTGAATCTTTTGATGCTCATTGTCGTCCGTTGTTTCAGAATTTTAAAATTCTCACTGTAATTAATCAATATATCTACAATTGTTTGGTACATATTAAGTCTAATCTCCATATTCAAAATTTTCACTATAATCTCAATCAATATGACATTAGGAATAACTACCTCATAGTTACTCAAACTGCAAGACTAACTAAAACAAAGAAGTGATGTAATAATATAGGTATTAAATTGTTTAATGGATTACCCAAAACCGCACAGTCAGTTAAATCTAACATGTTTAAGGCTGTTTTGGGAGACTGGCTTACTTTAAATCCATTTTATTCTATTAATGAGCTTTTTGAAGTTAATATTGATATGTATTTTGAATTGTCTTGTTTTTTTAATATCTTTTCACTAATATTGTACTTTAAACTATCATATTTCCATATTCTGTTTTGTATATAACCTTTCATTCTGTAAATCAAATGTTAATAACTGCATTTTGATGCAATTCAAATACATATTAAATCTTTAATCTTTAATCTTGTTATACAGATTATGACCCATGTGGTAGATCAAAGCATTGTTGCCTGGCTTTTATCACAGTGATATTTTTGAGGGAAAAAATGTTCAAGTAATGTTGTAGAACAAGTAACAGAAAGTAGTAACCATGCTTCACATCACATCACCGAAAAATACTTAACCCAAACATAAAATGTCATTTTCATATGATTTTTCAGACACACGGACATGTTTCCAAAAACTGTATTTTTCTATTTAAGAGACCTGAAAATGTGTATTCATGCTGAAAAATCAACATAAAATTTCAGGATCAAACACAATACAGTGCACGCCGCTTATTGTGATCACTTTGGGATGCAGCTAATCTGATAATATTAACCAATTGATAACAGTAGTTGAAGGAATTAAATGAAGGTTATTTGTTCATATACGATAAGATAATACACTACAAAACAGAATTAAAAATATTTATTAATAAAATAATACGTAACTAACTGTGAGTCATTGAACCACTCATAGGCTAATACAGTCATAGACTGCAAGCAACTATTTCTTCAACCAGTAGACAAATAATTTTTTTTTAATAACTTTCCTTAATACTCCATACTCAGTTACGAATTATAGTGGTTTTGGAAGTCTTTACTGATCTGTGGTGAACACCGCGTAACAAAACAACTAACGCCTGTCTGTTCAAGTATTTTTATTTTATACTAGCCATCACTGCAGGTCAACACTGTTATCTTCATAAATCTAAAGCCGCAGCTTATCTGTGCAGTGAAACGTGTTTTATTGCTTAAAAGAGAAAGTTACATAATGCCACCCCCATGAACGGGTCATCCCGTGAGCTGGGAACAGAATTGCTACCATTACAACACAATACAGTTGGGTTAGAAACGAAACCCTTAAAAACGAAATTTTCAACGACGTACAGTACTTGGAAATATAGCCGCAAAAAGGAAAATGTGATAACATAAATCGAATCTTCGATCACAATAAACAGCATTTTTTCAATGGATAAGTATTAATCCATACAGAACTTCATAAATGTTATAACATTACCCGATTGATAACATAATCCGCGATTGCATTAAGCGGCATTCACTGTACTTCCTCTTCATATATTATGGGTAGAGAAAGTAAAAATAATTATTAGAATAATGGCAGGTGCCAGAAAAATTGATTCATGCAGATGATTTTGATCACAATTTACAGTTTACAATTCGTTAAATAACCAAGGATTCATTCTTTAAAAGTCTGAATCACATAACCTAACAAGTTATAATGTTTTGTTCTGTCCTTCAGGGTTAAGTAGGCTGAAACATAGGATTAAACTTAGTGACAAAAAAAAGGGTGCTATTTGAAACAGCTGGAGCAGGCAAATGAAAAATGTGTGGTTTACAAGTAAACTTGACACTAGTGTGGCATATCAGATGTTATATTGCTTGTGCTTTGTGCATACTCCACAGAGCAGAACTGTGTGATCTGTTTAAAGTGCCACAGTGGCCGAGGTGAGACCAGTGTGCACGAGCTCTAGGTTTCTGGCAGCTGGAATCCACAGGTATGAAATGTTCACACATGTAGTCTGAAAAATGCTTTAAGAAAGGTTAGTCAAGTGGGAGATGAGAGAATTATGGGAAAACATGAATGTAGACAATTTCAGTGAATATATTACTATAGATAGAATGGAAATCATAGTTCAACTATTAACAATGTATGTTTGAAAGAAAACATTTACACTGCATGAAAATAATTTAAATATAGAAATACTTGGAGTTTTTTTTAAGTACTATTTAGAAATGCAAAATTGCATTTTTTTGGTCAATTTTGACAAAAAAAATGGTGTTTCTTTAAAATGGTGTTTAAGACAGAATATTTATTCAATACTACTTTCTGTAGTATATTAACTTTGTTTTCATACAAAATCAGTGAACGGAAATAATTATTTATCATGATCTCCCTAAGTAAAGCTTATACTGAATAAGAAGAAAAAAGAAGGAAGGGAAAAAACTGAAGTTTGCTTACTTCTACCCATAACATAGATACCTAGGTACAGAAAGTAGCCTATTGTGTTCAACCCCAAAATTCAATGTTCAGCTTTAAGCATAAACGCATGTTCTGAGGTACCCTGAGTCCAAAAATGCTACTTTCATTAACATGCCTGTGTATGTGTCTTTGATCAGCATGGCTCAAGAACAAAAATAATTATATGTAAACAAAATATTATATATTTGTATATATAATTTTGAGAAGTGACATAAACATTCCCTACAACTATCTCTTACTTTTAATACAACTTTACATGAAAAAAATTTTCCTTTTAGTGATTTTTTTTCCAGAAATGGCTATAATGGTTTTGTTTAAATTTTATGCTTGCAATAAGAGCTAATTATTTAAAACTTTTTTTCGTAACTATTCTCTTGAACAGTAATTACAAACAAGACACCATTCATGGAAACTCAGGCTCTTAAGTGTTGCATGGCGAACAATATTGACAACTGAATAGGGGTATGCACTCTTTCCTATACATCCCTTATTCTCTATCAGTGAGAAAGATGTATTGGCCATGTTTAGGGAAAAATGTCGTAATATGAAAGCATTATATCAAATTTTATTTTTGTTGTGTGTCCTTCAGGGATGGAACTTGAAGTAAGGCAATGATTTCTCTTCATTTTTAAAAAACACCTTATGTGAAGACAATTTTATTTTTCAAAATTTTCTCAAAACTGTCCTAAGGAATTTGTTTAAATTTTCTGCATGAATAATGAATTATATACTATACAAAAAGTTAAAACATTTCTTTTTACAAATTTTCCCCATAAATTATATGAAGAGTAATTATAAGCTAATTTACTCATTTCATACAAAAACTTTGGTTTTAAATCTTGAATATCAGCATAAATTTGAAACAACTGTCAGTATACAATTATCAGAATTAATGCATAATGATACGAGTATATATGTGTTTTCACTCTGCTTTCATTGAGCCACAAGAAAAGTTAACGTAAACCTTGTTAATTTCTATTGATATTAGCTATAGTAAATAACTTTTATGCTATTTTGAATTGTAATTGTTGTTTAAAAGAACTCTTCAAAATTTCACTTTACGGGCTGGGTTGTAAAAAAAAAGGTGCAAGCCCATTCAGAGTAAAGAAAAAGATCAGATGTCCCTTCCATACAATAAATAATTATCCATTTCCTTCATTTAAACCACTACAAATACCATCATTCCAACTACTACTACTATCATGCGAATAGATTCCGATTTAATATTTTCAGCAAATGTTTCTGCTATGTTCTACTGTTTTTATACGTGATTTGTTTCATACAAATTGTTGCCGACCAAAAGACCTAAATTCCACTACATACAAAATTACCAAAAAGGTTTTTGATTACTGTTCTAAACACAAGCGAATTGAAATTTGTTTTCCTTTTAAAATTAAAAAAACTTTCCTTTTAAAATTTAAAATTTATGATGTTCGACCATTATAAGAATTTAACAGGCTCATACAAATAACAAAACTTGCTAGCACTCGTCTTGTTGCTTCATGCTTGGTTGTTAAGTTCTATATAACAGTCTTACATCTTAAACAACTATTTTACCTCAGTTACCCAAGAATGTAAGAAAAATGTTAAATTTTGATTATCTTTACTACTAGTGCCATGTGATTGCATAGCTAGAGTACAATACTTACTTACTTACTTACTCAATGGCAATAGACAATTCCTAAGCAAGCTAAAGAAATATTACCTATTTTATGGAACCCGAAAGTTCATTGGCGCACTTACCTAAGTCCACCATTCAACCCTATTCTGTGCTAACTCCATCCAATCATCCCTCACAAATCCTACCTCCCTTAAATCCGTTCTAAGATTGTCCTCCCACCTACGTCTAGGTCTTCCACATGGTCTTTTCCCTTCGGGTCTCCCAGTCAATACTCTTCAGATATGTCTTTCCTCCCCCATGCATGCAACATGTCCAGCCCATTTCATCCTTTGCAATTTAATTACCATTACTATATCTGGTGAAGCGTACAGGTCCTGAAGCTCATCAATATGCAATTTTCTCCAGTCCCCATTTTCATCCCTCTTGGGACCAAATATTTTTCTAAGCACACTGTTTTCAAACACTCTCAGACTATGTTCTTCCTGATCAGTTAGCGGCCATGTCTCACATCCATATAATACAACCGGCAGGATATTAGTAATTAAAATCTTACTTTTACAATACCAAGTGAAATTGTTAAGTTATTATTCAGTAGCAATTTTATGAATAACACCAGTCAATATATGTTATGTGAAATCTAAATTTGTGTTCATGAGGAATCTATATAAATGTGCAGTTTTCTATATAAAGTATTTTATAGGTGTAAGCAAAGACTACGTCATGAAGGTCGGTTTAAGTACCGATAAAATATTAAGGTACTTGGTACCGGTAGTTATAGAACTGTCCAAAGAGAGTACAGAGTTTTGAAGCATGCAATATGCACAGTGATGGAATATTACAAAAAAAGTAACTAGTCTGAATTACCTGCATATTAGTTGTGAAAACAGTAATGATGACAATAGCCTATTGCAAGCGAGAATGAGAAGAAAGTTTCAAAATATATTAATTAAGAAATGTCCAAATTGAAAAAAAATGACTGAAAATAGTTTTAATAAAATAAATTAATAAAACTAAAAATAATTTTTATAAATAGCAAAATAAAAAATAAAATAGATTAGAATTAGGAAAAGACGAATACCGGGATGCAGAATCTTACTATCATAATTATATGTGAATGTCAACTTGTTGCAAATCACTAGTAAAATACAGCATACAGCAGAGCCTCTATTGCTTGGTAATTAACTTTGAAGTTGAGGTTAGTTTGAGCTTAGTTTTATTCTGTGGAACACATAACCTTCTTTTCAAAGAAAGGGCTATAAATAAATTTTATAGGTTAGGAAGAGCGATTTTAATTTTTGAACATGTCTTGAAATGAATGGAAACCATAAAGAAACCTAATTACATGTAGTATCGCTCCATGTATAAATTGCTCTGGCTGTGGTCGCCGTAAATATATTTAAAAACAAATAAAAAATAGATTTCCATTCATATCAGTTGATGTTGCATTGCCATCATGACTTTTGCTGCCAAAATGCTGGCTTGTCGTGTCAGATGTCGAATCGCTATGTAAAGCACTTCAGTTTCGCTGCAGCAAATTAAAAGTGTAAAAAAAGAATGGCCATGACAGTCCATGCAGTAAAACCTTTAAAGCCAGATCTGACTTCACTGCAGTGACCATAAAGTGATACTGCAGCAACAGTAATGCGCTTCACGATCACTTTAAAAAAGCAAGAAGTTCTCCGCTGCTGCAGCGACCACCAACAAGCAGAAGAAAGCAACATTGCAAAATTTTCAATTTGATACATTTTGATTAGGCCTACTATAATGTGACAATTACTAAAATGTAAAGATTACAATTTTATTCCCAGAAATAAATTATCAGTAAAAATTATATTTTTTCAAAAGTAATGAATACAAGTAAGTGGGACCAAAAAAGGAATTATTACTGTAATTTGATTACTTTTACTCAATTACTTCCCATCACTGAATATGCACCGGCTCTTACTAGATAAACACAATTTTATTTGTTTTGAAAAAATTCTAATCTTACTGAACAGAAAATAACATCATAATACCTAATGACAGGAGACGATAATATTAAAGAAAGAGATTTGTTTCGTCATATGCTATAAAAGAAAAGAAAAATATGTTTCAACAATGAGTTAATTTGACCTCCCTGATATATAGGGAGGCCGGACTGTAAGTCTTTTGGCTAAGCAGTCCTCCATCCGGCGCGGCTTTATGCAGGACGTTGATTTGTCCCCCTTTTCGAGACTCTGATAGACTGGTAAAGCGTATTAATAAAATCTGTATTTTCCCGTACGTTCCTGTCAAGGAATCTATTCCTAAGGTTGGCATGCTTGTCCATACGATGATAATTTGTTTGATGCAGTACGTTGCATTGGCCGTACTGTTGATTGTTGTTCAAGTCTCCATTTGTATTGTACATTCATTGCATTGTAAATTCATAAATAGAGATGAAAATCCCTTTTTGCAGTGTAAAATTATTTATTTTATATAAATGCAGTTAATAAGTAAAATTAGTCAGGGTTATACCATGTAATATCTGCTGTCCAGCCATCCACGCCCGAAGTTATACTATGCAAGATTACTGAAGATGTGTGTCCTCCTTTCTGACATTTTAGAAATGGCCACCCTACAGACATATCAATTGTCAACCGCTTGCAACAAGCACAGTCAAATGTTATGTTAGTAGTAGTACAATGTCGTACTGTTTAGCGTAGAAATAAAACAGGATTTAATCTTCGGTTTATAGATAATTAGTCTCCTTGTATCTACAATTATTTAACTAAATATACAAAATTAAATTAAACATCTCAATGTATTTCTGATTAGTAAAAATCATACGACACAACAATATTAAAACATTTTTTCACACTTCACATTTGAAACAGTGCATAAGTTCCATACGAAGATAGCGATAAAGATAAATATGAAGTGAATAGACCTGAATATGAAGGAAGGAAAAATTGCTGCAAATGCTCCTGTTGTAAAAGAAAAATTACTGCCAGAACAACATCCCTTTGAGTCAAATTTAAAGAGTCAAGTGTGTACCGGTACTTTTAATTTTCCAGTTAAAGCCCTGCCAGTGATACAACAAATGATTATTAACAAGTGGTTCACATGGTATCAGACTTACCTCTTATCACATATCTTCGGTGCTGCAAAATAAACATTACAGTATTCACATGCCTGTAGGAAGTAGACAGCTCCTGAAACAAGTGTAAATGATTTAATAATTTTTCAATGGTGTAGATACTCGATTATCCAACCTAAACTGAACCTGGATTATGTTGGACAATACAGAAAAACAAAGAAACATGTCATAAAATGCCGAAAAAAGTTCTTAACTCTCGCCTCTGTTCTGTTCTTCCATTTGAGTTAGTGCCATTTCTAATGCACTTAATCCTTCATTTTGTCATATCGTTTTCTTTTTATTCTGCTCTTCTTAATTTTCATGGCCATTCACTAGACTTACAATGCCAGTGTCAAGCAGTTCAAACTGTTGATCCTGCTTACAGAGTTTTGCAGCTTGACATCTTGGGATACTACAGTTTAACATTATAAAGTTCCACCAAAGCACAGTAAAGAAAACATTCATCTACCACTAACATTGATGGATAATATGGAATGTTGGATGAAACATTATTTACAGACTATCTTATTGACATATTACCCCTCTCCCTAATATCCACAACATTCAAGAAATAATAGATGCTCCTTACTTATTTGTTGGTATTAAAATTTCTGGTTACAAGGAGAAGATTAAATACTTCAAAGTTACAGTTGCTTTATAGTGCATACAGTTTATTTATGTTTAAAGTTTAAGTTGCTTAAAATAACAATATTTATATAGGGACAGGTGATGAAGATGCCTCTGTGTATGTGTTGTAACAGACAATCCAGGTATGCGAAATCCAACATTAATTTAAATTTCAAAATTTGTTGAATCAAGTTCTGTAATTAAAGAGTTTATTACAAATTAATTAATGATGCTAGCTACTTTTCAGGCCCATTTATTTGGATTTAAAAACTATATATTTTAAAATTGCATTGTACAGGAAAGTTATTAAAACCCTAATTAAAACACAAAATTATGATAACGAAATATTTACATCTGTGTTCTTTTATTTGTTTTCAGTTATGATTTGCATGATCAGTGGATAAGACCTTCTTGAGGACTGGTTTCTTGTTGGTGGTAAGATTGTTCTCAATTCATACTCTAGCACCATTTGAAATCAGTGCTTCAGCGGGTCCATCAGCAGAACACAATACACACGGGATAGCTGGAAAGAAGAGTACGAGACCAGAGAAAGCAAAGATAATAATACCATAATTCTACAGTTTAGTTAAGTTCCATTGAAATTCCTTCAATCCAAAATGTTCTGTTTCTGTTGCCAAACTTTCTATTCTTAGCTGTCCTCTTCATCTTGAATTATTATCCTATTTTGCTGGTCAGGCCTTTTCAGTACTTGGTTCTCATCATCCTCTTAGTATTTTGCCCGAATCTTACCTTTATAGATAACGATCAGGGTTCGAATCAGACATTTTGATGAGAGGGAAATAAAATGTGGGTCCTAGCACCAATGCACTTACATAATTACATTTACCCTCATATAAAAATAAATGTAGTAATACCTGGCAGCTTGTATTAAGTATATAACGCCTCCGGAACTGTTTGCTAAAAGCCATGGTGTTACCTGTTCGGTAGAAGACATAGCCCCATTACCTGATGTTTCAGACTGTTACCACAGTATAAGTATTAATACAGTAAGGAAACTGTGTGTTAAAAGTCCTATGACAACTTGTTAGCTGGGCGACACTAGCGCTCCATGCGGCGGTTGAGTAAAACTGCATTCTCACCATATAAAATAACTTGGGAAAATGCATAAACACATAACAAAATATGTTATAATAAGAGAAAAAAATCTTCTTTCAAAACTGAATTTTAAATTTAAGAAACAATGAAGCATGTATTATATTTTAGTTAAGATCAGGCACAATTTTTAAATGCCACTTACCTGTAACTTGCACTGCAGTTCCTAGGGCTATTCTTATTACAAGTTTTAATAACTTCAAGATGATTCTTGGAAAACCAATTATAACTCATTTTTATTTTTAAAAGTAGCCTAATATTACATTAGAATAGAAATGTCATCATTTTACAAAAATAATACAATATTACATAAGATACAATACAAAATTCAAATAAAAATATAGGTTTCTATCAATATTTCTCAATTTCTAATACTCCAAAACTGCTTTTAGTATACAGTCGGTACAGCAGTTTTAATTAAAGAGTTCTTATTGGAATTCATAAACTGGCTGTTTTCGAAGTGTTCCAAACATAGGCGGCAATTTACATTTAAATATTTTACAGTTTTTGTTAGTAGGTCTTCTCGCCGACTATTGATGACCCATTTTTTACACCTGAAATCATTACAACAATTGAAGGTAGATCGAAGCCGTAAGATACAGAAACAAAATACAATCTCAACAATGAAGTTGAGGACGAGCAGTGTGACAAACCTATATTCAAAGGTCACTCTTTAATATAATTTATAACTTAAACGTTGATTTTAAAGGTGGGAAAAACCTTGGACTAGATACGCTTCTTAACAGTAGCCTATTTTAGGTAAGCCTATTGCTTGCCTAGGTTTGGATAATGATGTCATGTTAGTTTACTGTCGCAAACACCTTAATGGCACATGTATCCGAGAATTTATGATGTAAGATTATGTTTTCGTCATCTTTACGCCTACATCGTGTTCGAGAAAATAAATATCGTACCGCCTGTAAAATCGGCTATGTGCACTTTTTTACGAAATTGAGTTATGTGCACTGATATTCCTTAGCATTGATCCTTACAACCGGGCATGTGGATCTTTGATTGTCAGGTTTGTGCAAGCAAAGAAAAAAATCGGCTACATGCTGCAAAATGGCCATGTGCATTAGAGCTCACATAGCCATTCTTGACTGCCAACACGGCACACATGTTTGTATACATAACCGGCCCTGACATATACATTACAATGCACATAGGAAATAAGCTGCACCGCAGTAAATATTGTGTTATCTTAAGCGATCACAATACGACATCCTAAATATTGTTATCTTTAACCGTGATATAGACTGCTGACATTTTCATTTCATTAGTATCTATTGTTAGAAATTACAACATAATTAAAGATAAAAATATTACATTAAAGTAAATGTAAACATAACCACACCAGAACATGTGTCAAGAGTAAGCCAGCAGGCATACAATAAATATTACGTATTTTTCTTCTTACCTTTCTGGATCTTTTGGGAAAGTGAAGAAATGCAATTCAGGATTTCTTCCTTTATTGTTACTGCAATTTATAGCAGAACAATAACATCCTTTCCAAACACGCATTGCTATAAAAATTCAAGACTCCTATTTATTTCCATTCTTCCCGCAGTAGTGATTGTAGTATTACTCAATGGCCGGTAGGATCGCATGGAATCTGCGCGCGCATGTCCGTATGGCAGAAAAACGGACTGAGTTTCTTTACTGTATTAATACGTATACTGTGCTGTTACTTTACGCTTTTTTATAAAAAAATTATCCATGTTATTAACCAGAACATCCACTCTCTGTAAAAGATATAGCAGACAGACTACCATGGAATATCACTACTGCACTCATTGTTACGGAAAACATTCTTTTGTTGCCAAAGGAAACCAACATAAAGAGGTAATGTAAACATTATGTCCATTGTCATGCTTCTGTGCACGTCAAATGCTTGTTAGATAAATTCTGTTGCCACGCACTTTGCTGATGAAACCGTTATATTAAAAATGGAATTATGATGAAATATAAGTACACGTTTCTCAGGGGTGCCCACAGGGGGGAGGGGTTAAGACGCTGACTGCGTTATTGATATTTCTGGGGGGGGGGGCAAAATATTATTGTTTTATGAATTTTCTGGGGGGTGAAAATTTTTGCAAAATTAGTGTTTTATATGTTAAAAATAAAAATGGTCAAGTTTTATAACTTTAAAAGGTCTCTTCTAATTCTTTAGAAGTGAATAGTCAATAAATTAGCGCCCATACCCGGGGGCGGGGGGGCGCAAGGGAAAAAATGTATATTAATAATTATTATAGTCAGACAATTATTTGAAAGTCAGTTGAGACATAAAAAGTTTGCAGAAGTTTTACCAAATCGACAACATGGAAGCAGAATCCACAGTGGATTAGGAAAGGGGGGTTCAGGGGGTTTTGACCCCCTAAAGTCAAAACCTAAAATTCTATATTTGTACTTTAAAAAAATATTTAATTAAACAAGATTTGTTGGTGTGTCAGATATGATATAGCAGTTATTTTCTTCTCATAACATAATGAGTAGTATTATGTCCATTGTTCCATGTGTTATTCAACTTTTATTATAAATAGTAATAAGTATTATAACTTAGGTAACAATTTTTTGTTTACATTGGCATGTCTTAGAGAATGGTAAAGAAATTTCCGAACTAGTTTTTGAGTGCTAAAGTAGCGTAAAATGTGATTTTCATTAGTTCAATATTTAAAAATTTTCCGGGGATGGACCCCACTTAGGTAATGATTTCTTATTTACATTGGCATGTCTTAGAGTATGGTAAACAGATTTCCTAACTAGTTTTTCTGTGCTAAAATAGCATAAAATGTGATTTTCGTTAGTTCAATATTTAAAAATTTTCCGGGGGTGGACCCCACTTAGGTAATGATTTCTTATTTACATTGGCATGTCTTAGAGTATGGTAAACAAATTTCCTAACTAGTTTTTCTGTGCTAAAATAGCGTAAAATGTGATTTTCATTGTTCAATTTTTAAAAATTTTGTGGGGATGGACCCCCGACCCCCTTTTTTGAGGGTATTCCAAACCCCCTGGCACTTTCGACCCTCCCCGCAATTATTTTCTGGCTACGTCATTGTTGCACTTATTATATTATTAAAATAATGTTACAAAGTGGCCCAAGAAGTTAAACAAAAAAAATTAATTAACTAAAAAAATGGCCCCCCTAGAAAATATCATATGGGCGCCCTTGTCGACAACCAATCAGGTTGGGGGGTGAGCAATGAAGTTTGGGGGGGTGAGCAATGAAGTTTGGGGGGGGGGGGGGTGAGTCATGAAGTTTGGGGGGGGGGTGGGCACCCCTGCGTTTCTGGTAATTGAATTGGAATTTTAAACTGAAGTTTAGGCTACATAATGTAGAAAAATATATCCCTGGCAAGAAAGGAATTCTTATTTGATGAGAGGGTGAAATCACAAACTAATGTAAAAGAAATTACAAGAACATTAGAATAAAATCAGATAACTGACACAATTTTAAATGCCTGATGGAAATAATAGATGCAATAAAACTTTTGATTGTTAATAGTGCATATTTCAGAAACTATTGAGTTTTTTACCATGGTTTTTTTTAAAAGTTTGATCAGCACACTCACAGTTCTATTGATTAGTGCAATAAAAAGAATTTGCTCCTTGAAAACCATGTGGTCCACCGTTGTGGCTCAGAGGATGCGTTTGCGCCTCTCACGCAGCGGGCTCGGGTTTGATTCCTGGTCGGGACAAGTTACCTGGATGAGGTTTTTTCCAGAGTTTTTCCTCACCTGTGAGACAAATGTCGGGTAACTTTAGGCCTTGTGGTCCCCGGATATCATCTGGTCGTCATTATCATCTTCATCCCATCCTCGCCTTGTTTGAAATGAGTGTGTGTGTGAATGGTGTGTCTCGTCCTGTGTGCTCGTGTTGTCTCGGAGGTGGCCCTGGCATTGGGCTGATCACTCATCCAGGGAGGCCCTCCATGTCTTTGTCTGGTCGAAAAAGTATGTATGTGATCCAAAGATGATCCTTCTCCTGACAGGTTGCGGCCCTGTAAGGCCCGGGCGGCTTGGGTTGCTTAAATTGGAGTAAAACTAAGATAAAGAAAGAAAGAAAGAAAAGCATGTGACTGTTAATTGGTCATTACTCAGGTAATAGTTAACAGATTTGGTCCAAAATCAATAGGGTTCTTTCCATGGACTTTATAAGTGTGTTCACTAAGTTTTATGAAATTCTGTTAAAGCATATTCAAGTTGTATATCGCTTGTACAGGCATACGGACAGACTTTTTTACCTATCTGCCAAGTATTCTTAGAAAGTACCATTCTGGCACTTAATAAAATTTGAAATAAATAAAAATGCTGACTCTAAATTAGCCACCCATGGTTAATTGAGAGTTTACCGTATAGGAAATGCTGGAAATTAAAATATAGTTCTCATTGAAAAGGACTTCTGATTGCCTCAGTGGAATAATGATTGGTTCAAGTTAAAAGTAGATTTCCCTTAATTTTGGTACTGACTTCTAGTCGTGCTGATCTGGAATTAACTCTTTCCTCCATTATTCCACCAGATCATTCAGTTTAGTCATAGTAGTTGAAATATAAACAGACAGTACTACAATCAACTAATATTTTATTTTACAAATAGTCAAGTCAAACACTACAATTGCATGGAATGCTACAATGGCATTTTGTAGTTTGACTTACTCAATACTATTCATGGTATAAACATAACTCAATTACAATAAACTTTTGTTTCAAAGAGAGAGAGAGAGACAGAGAGGAAGAAAAAGTATGTAAGTAATTTCTTGGCTTGGCATATTATGGAAGCTATCTCTTATTTTGCTTCCATTATTTCAGTTCTCGGTAAGTGTAAGCAGTCAACAAAACCGTTTTATGAGGGCCTTATTTTAATAGAGGTATAACTTCACTTTTAAAAATAATTGAGTTACCCACATATTTAAATATAATATTTTCCCAGGCTTCTAACCAGGTAGATTTGATGAATTCTACATTACTAGCAACAGGAAAAGTTCAAAGTACATTTCACACATATTTGTACTCACACAAGTCATTTCTGGAACACTTCCAGATTCCTTTGCAAGTCCACAAAGTGCACCACAATGTAGACAAGTTTGTAAGCCAAGATGGCAGTCATTTTATTTATATATTTTATTTTATTTATTGGCTCAAAGACTGCAATGAGCAAAAGCTCACTTCAAGGGACAACATACATATAATGACGACCCATCATTGTTTCTTTTGAAACATTTTACGATAACCACAAACATAGAAATAGTAAAAAATAAAACTGATGTTAAGTTAAAACTAATTTAGAAATAATACAATAATGCAAGGTCTGATTTTTACTAGTTACCTTCACAATGTTTATTATGTAGTATATTTCAGAGCCAGCTTTTAAATATATTGACATTATTCAAAATCAATAGTTCCTGCGATAAATTGTTATGAATTTTTATTATGACATTCTTCAACCCTTTATTTGTGCGAAAATTAACTGAGTCTGAATGAGAAATATAAATGTTATTTGTACTCCGTTAGTGTGTGACTTTAACACTCTTTATCTCAGAACCATTAATATTGGAGTTGTACCACTATTAAAATAAGGCCCTCATATATGGCTATAATCACATCCATCAAGCAAAGATGCTCTGAACAAACACTTCTGATCAAAGAGACAACTTTCTTGCAACAGCCTCAGCAAAATTTTACTACTTAAAATACTGGTAAATTCAATTCACATGTGGAATCGAAGGCAAAATATAAAATGGGGCAGTAGACCACGGTGCATTGCTATCTAGCTAGCGAGGGATCTCCAAATGCTACTGGCTAGTTGCTTTACCTAGTGACATTGCAACATGGAATTGGGAACCTTCCGATTTAAAAAAAGCAGCTAGTTTTTGGTACACGAGCTTCCTAAAGGATAGAGGTTCTGTCAGAAAAATTTGAAAGTAAGTTTCGATATGAGATTATTAATAGTTCCCTTGCTAGATAGAGACAAATAATGAATAATGCCTCAAGATAGACAAGAGTGAGGCAGACATACTTATTTTTGTTTACTTTAGAATCTGTTGTAAGAGCAAACGAGAACACAAACAAGTAAATAACAGAAGCTATGTTTGGCAGTCTGAATGAAAGTTGTAATAAAAAGTAGAATTGGCAGCGTCATTTAAAAAGGGGTGCACAAAAACTTGAGATTACAGTGAGCTGCACAGAGGAATCTATATGAGTGCCTAAAATAAAAATGACAGCACATAAACGATAAGTGACACAATTCATACGTGAGACTGAAAAATTAATATACAAACGTGAAAACTTATAAGGACAGAGTCAGCATATAAATGCTAAAAAACATATAAGTGAAAAATGTATGAGAGAGGTTTTACTAAATATAATATTGCTGCTGTAAATGGAGCCTAAATATTTGTTGCTGGCAATGTCATTTTATTTAGTGTTTTAATGTATGGCTTAATACACCTAGAGTAGGGCCTACCTGTAAATTATTTTACTCTTTATAGATATATAAGCAATTATGAACCACAGATTATTGTCTCTGTTGGACACTACATGAGAATATTATAGGAGAAAAATTCCTCCGGCACTGGGACTTGAACCCAGGACCTTTGGCTATTCGCGCCAATGCTCTACCAACTGAGCTAAGCCAGAGCTCAATTGACAGCACCAGATAGAACCTCTCTCCTATGACTAACTGCCCTAATGGTCTACCTCACAGACAGACAGGTTATGTCATATGCAGTACTGTGAGGCACACTAAGTAGTGATTTTTGTGACCGAGCTCCCACTGTTATTGTACAGTTAACATTCAAGATAGATATATAAGCAATTATGAACCACAGATTATCGTCTCTGTTGGACACTACATGAGAATATTATAGGAGAAAAATTCCTCCGGCATTTTATTTCTATTTTATTTTATGGAAGATGTCATTTTAGATTTAGGTGTGAAAATAATGTGAGTTGGCTAACACCTTAGCCATTCCACTTACCAAATTTTTGGTAGTTTAACAAACAATTCATATTATTTTTATAAATATGTTATAACTTTACTGTGAAAGTTCCATCATAACTTTTCAAAATTTAGGTGTTAGTTTAGATCTTAAATTTTAAGGTTAATTTTAAGAATAGATGATGAAACTATGTTTTATATATGATCAATGAATAAAAACAATCAAATCTACTTGTATACAGAATGCTGGTGATCAGTGGATCATGCTTCTAACCGTAAACAGTAAGATGCTTCAGTTGACGTGTTCTTGCTTTTTTTTTTTACTAACAGAAGAGCACTACTCCTATCTTAAACATTATAACATCATATTCGAGGAAGATATTTTTGCTTAGAGCAGCTTTGCTTATAGATATGCATCTTGCCTAACAAGGAAAGTTTCTCAACCCTGGTTGCTGATTGCAATGGTGACAGTTGCATGCTTCAGAAAGTGTAGTTTTTTCATAATTAACTCATAAAATAATGAATGTTGTGTTGCTTTTACACACAGTGAGAAACTGTGTTGCTCTCTGCTCAGAGACCGCATATTTAAGAGGTCGTGCTGTTCACCTGATATTGGCATGCAGGCTTTCCATAAACATATACTTATTTTTGTTGGTTACAATGAAAACATAAATTAATACAGTAATACTGGGATGGTGAGACAAGAAGCTTGGATTGAAGATGCACATTAGCAATGTAACCCTATTTAGTGGCTTCGAAGCAGCATTCTTGTGTAGGTCATGATTTACGTCTCATCGGCTCAGTTATACCATTCCTCACAGGTAATCTTCTTATTCAGAAGACTGTAAGCCTATCCTAAATAAATTGTAAGTCCAGAGACTGGCAAAACTATGCATTATGACGATGTATTAGATAACACAATTTTTGTATAATGTAAACTGTTTGCAGGGACTTGTATGATATTGTACATTTTGCTGACTGCTGTTAATAGTAAGTAATCAATCTCTTAAACTATTTGAAACATCTTGCTATTTATAATTTGCCTTTTCACAATCATCATTTCACAGTAATGTACACAACATTTCCAGAACATTACTGAAATCCTATATTCATTCTTCTGTTACATATCCACCATTTTTGGCAGGGATATAAGATTATATTTTGAAAATGGTAAAACCAAAATTAAAAGTTGCAATAAACAAATGAAAAATAAAATAAATAGTAAACAAAATGATGTTAAGCCACAGGACAGTGGGCCCTAATATGATGCAGGTTAGCTATTATTAAGCCTTGTGTCAGACCCATTCTCCCCCCCCCCCCCCCCAATACAGCACTGTAGTGTGCATTCAAACCCAAACAGCATTTCCATTTACCTATCATTGAAAAGTTGTGCATGGAGGTAATTCTTATACCTAGACTAGATTTTTCTCCTAAGCAGTCAAATCATTCCCTGGGAAAAGTTACTATCATACTTAATTTACACGCTTAAGGGCCTACACTCCCACAGTTTATTGATGATAAATATTTGAAAGTAGTTTCAATATGAATATGCTGTTATAGACCTTTTCCTCTGATCTTTTTGTGATCAATTTTATTCTGATCACTTTGTTTCCAAAAAATAGAGATAACCTACGAGGAATTATGTTTCATTATCTTACCTCTATATGGAAAGCCTGCATGATGAAATGGGCTGAGCAATCTCTAAAGCGATCTCCAAGCAGAAACCAGTGCAGAGATGTACTCGTTGCATGCAAAAGCAACACAACATGCATTATTATAGGTGTTAATTGTGAAAAAACAGGAAAATCTGAAACATGCAACCATCACCACTGCAATCAGTAACCTCAAATGAATTAAACAACAGATATTCATAAGAAAGAAGCAATCAAGGCTGTGAATACTCCCTTGTAAGCATTGATAAACTTTTCTTTCTTCAACAGTGCACACAACAGTGACATTAAACAAGTGCCCAATATGACAATGAGACTGAACTTTTAGGGAAGAGAGCATTTAATGTACAAGAAATAAGAGGAGGTTACACGCTACATACAGCTTTGTACAAATAAGCAATTTCAAAGATGGAGTAAACTCCAAACCATGCCCATACTTATAAATGCTAATTTCCCAGTCCTAAGTATACAGTATCACTAATTTGTAAACTATAATATGTACAATAAACATAATAAATTATTATCTATGGATATTTGTGTGATTTATATCCTTTAATGTCTTTCCTTCCCAGCATGATTAAAACAATCAGAATTTTTCAATCATTATTACAGCAATATGTCAGTAAAACAGCTACAATTTGAGAACATGTAGACATTTATGTTTGGGTACACATACTGAAAATCAAGTATGAATTTCTTTTCCATCTTCATCCAAAAAGAGAGACATACAGTACAATCAACACTTGAGAGTTTTAAAGAACTGAAAATATTGCTTTTATTCATAAAAGAGTATCGAAATATCCAAATGCAATTTTAGATTAAAGCCAACAAGTGAATAAAAAACATAGGGCTAAAAATCTAATCAGAACATCTCTTGGACAAACTGTTCATTCTAGAACTAAGAAAGGTTCTGTTATGATAGAGTTTCAAAAAAATCTTTTAAAAACGATGGACTATAAAGTGACTACTTAAATTGAGAGAGAAACAGAGATTGCCAGTGTTTTGCACTAAAAAATTACTTTCCTATGCATCTTAGTGTGAAATTTATCCCACTTTATAAGTTAAGTATATACTAATATGAGTATAGCGTACATACTAATGCTATTAATATAAGCAAGGGTCGAGTAGTTGTGAAGTTGGGATCATACAGCAGCTGGAATTGGCTTAATCATTTGGCATGCGGATTGCTTAACTCTTGTTCCCTATTGATAGGAGTTGGTAGACATAGTGCCGTCTGGAGGATCTACTTCAACCTGTTCTCTCCTAAATTCCATAAATTAATTAATATTTTTGTCACAATTTTATATAAGTATTAAAATCAATTTCTTTACATTTTATTTAGCAACAGTTTTCTTAGCCTACTCTATCGAAAAATACCTCACCACGCTAGCGAACTAAGAGCTTCCCTCTAGTAGGAGGCCTTTGCCCTTCAAGGGACATAACAGGTTATTATTATTTCTTAGTCTAATTTATTAATGGTTTCATATATGAAATGAATCACCCAATACCCATAGATATAAGGCATGATAATAAAATTCAACACTCTTTTGGTAAACTAAGATTCTATGATGATGTAAATTTTGTATTGCAGTGCAAACATCCCAGAAGGGACAAGGCCTACCACTGCATCATCCATCATAGGCAGACGGCAGGATTGGGGGGCATGTGGTCAGCATGACGACACCCATGGCCGTTAATGGTGGTTTCCATGACCGGAGCCACTATTTCTCTATCAAGTAGCTCCTCAATTTGAATCACGAGGCTGAGTGTACCCCTACCTTCATAGCCTCAACAGCAGTAAAATTAGCTCACAGTACCATTTATATGCAGTAGAACTCCAAGAACCGTTATGAAAAATTGCAATTTCGTAATTGAAGTGAAAGAGATTCCAATGTAAAACAGTATCATATAATTACTCTAGGTAGACCTACCATGCGTGAAACTAAGGCATGTGCATAAGCCGTGCAGCACTTAGCTTTCCATAAATTCACATAAATTTTCGGAAGAGAGAACATGCATTACTTGTCAACAATCAGTACATTTGTAAGCTGAAGAGTGAAAACTCATCTTTTTCATTATTTCAATATACAGTCATTTAATTAGAACCTGCACAGAAGGACTAAAGTAAATTTAGATGTACCCAGCTTATGTCATATGGTAGAGAGAACACATATTTTACAGTCTGTTCACTTTTAGAATCAATACTAAAGGAAACAAAAATCAGTACATCTGTTCCATTCCGGCACATGATTTATAAGTACCTAAGAGTGAAATAAACATACTGGTTTTAGTTTACTTCAGAACTGATTCTATGAGTGAAGGGATTTCAGTGACATTTTAAGCAAATAAATTTTTAATCTCACTTCTGAAGAGTTATTTCTACATAGTACGTATCAGTAATACTGTAATATATTAACATTTATTATGAGGTTTTTAAAGGTACTGGTAGACTTCTTTGCTAATTCTACTCTGTATGCTCATACAAGTAGGCTTCCTTAACCAAAATGTTCTGTAATATGTTAGAAATAATTAATTTTCTTAAATAAAATGTATATATAATCAATAATAAATAGCAATTAAATTAAATGATTATAACGTTTTAAGACAGAATAAATCTTTCATGACAGGTCTCAATGAGTCAACAGCATGGACGTGCATTTTAACATTATTTCTCTATGTTTGGGAATGTCATGTTCCATAAATTCCTGTGTTAAATGCATAAGAATGGAAACCAGCGAGAGAAAAGTTCAGACAAAAGTTGGGGTTGTTAAATTCTGAAATTAGAATGCCTTAAAATTCCTTGCAATTTCAATGTCAATGAAAAATTGCAGTAAAATATATCAATGAATAGGCAAATATATATTTTTTAATTCCTTAAAGACTCAGATTTAACCAGAACAGTGAGCTCTTTGTTACTAGGATGCTATGATAGCGCTGTGAGCAACATTTGCCAGTAACAAAATAAAGAAATCTTTGTTGCATCACACACACTTGGCATACTGTCATGATATTGCTGCAGGCCAGCAAGATAATTTGCTTTATTTCTGAAATGCTGATTTTGAGGAATTTTTAAGATGCATAGGTATTGTTTATAAGTTTAGTTCCGTTTTCCTTTATTAACTCTCTGCAATTCAATAGTCATCAGTATGGTACTCAATAGTTACAAAGAACCTGAATGTTGCTAACTACTGACTATAGGAAATTAAGAAAATATGCATTTAAATTGACTTTAAATTAGTTTCAAGATAAGATAAAAATTGGGCAAACAGATTTTGTGAAACAGCACTATCATTTATGAAACATTATTGACACAAATAAAAAGAAGGAAAGAGGAAAAAAATATTTTAGAAATAGTGAACATTAATTCTATAAAACCAGATATAGTTACATAACTCAAATTATTATCTGACTACCAACTTATGTACATTTCACTATACAGTAATCGCTTATTTTCAGTGAATGACGAATATCTTTTTAAACTTTTAAGAAGAATTCTAGAAAAGTATTTTGAACTACAAAGCAGTTACAACCAAGATTTAAGCTGACAGTGTCTTCAGCGTTCACAGGGATATCTGTGTGTGGCTGCAGAAAACTAGGTTCTAACTTAGCTTATAGATTTTGAAACCATAACATTAAACTAGACCCTTAGGTTGTATCTACATTTGTGAATATTCAAACATAAAATTATAACAATAAGTCTTAGATCAGTAGGGTGACCAACGGTCCCGCATTTTAAGGTATTTTGTAAATGTCCCACATGGGACATCATTTGTTCTGCAATTGTTTAATTTTCTATCTGAACGAATTTTTATGTTATTGTCATCAGTACGAATTTCCACAATATGCAACTGCCCTGCCATCTAGCAAGCTAGTTGTTAACAACTACTATAGGTTGAAATTTAGAACAAGTGCTGTTAGAAAGTATTTCATATAGGATATATAAAAAATATATACAGTATAAAAAATAAAAATAAATTAAAAACGAAAGTGATAACATGAAGGCAAAATGTTAAAAATTAATTTTATTATTTAAGAATTTGTTGAATTTTGTATTTTCATTTAGATTAAGGGTTGTATAATAAAGATGAGTGAAATGTGCGTTTCTATGTTACTACTTCAGTAAGAGGTAAAAAAATGGAAAATGGCAACACAATGTTTTTGAAAATGTTAAAATAAAAATTACAGCTAAAAATGTACCTGTCCCCCAAAATTGTGGAAGGTCTCCCTTTTTTTACTGTATTGTCCCTCATTCCTTCCTTCAACAGATGGTCACCCTATAGATCGGGTCTTACAATAATACAATGTCTGAAAGAAGGAAACAGTAGTATGATTACACATTATAAGAGACAGTCTCCCTTTTTTAAACTTCACAACCAGACAACTTTACTTCACTCAACACATTACAAAATACTGCATCAAATTAAGTCTGGCCCAACCCCAAGCTTCAAACTACACTTCCCTGCCCTCAGGGACAACTGGAACAATTACCTTACAAACAACGAACATCAACAAGAGGGTAAAAAAACACTGGGAAAGTCTTATCAGACAAGATACACATATAGGACTGTTATCCACTAACATACACACACCTGTGAATTTGAGCAAGCAGGCACCCACTGTTCACTCATCACCAATAATACACAATTACATGTCATATTCCCAGACTCAATGGTAAATTATAAACCTCTAGACAGGCCATTATTGAAGACAAAATCAAATTCAGGGTACGTTCACACTGACAGCGCTTTAATTAGCATGCCGCATGTTCCTTTCTGTGAATAGGCAAAAAAGTCAATGCAGAATAACCAAGAAATGCCATAAATAGCACAATATTTATATGAATTCAATAGATTTCTTCTATTATGGGGTTCTATTATCAGAGTTCCTCATCTGAAGACAATGAGATCACTTCTGTCTATGTGTATACAATAGGCTGTTCTTAAGCTACAAATTATAGACTACATAAATAGCTATACACCTCGGTCTCAGGAGACAACTAAACTTTATTGCTTTTGTAAGTCCTTGGAATATATAAAGTTATGTAGATTTTTATGAAGTCACAAGGGAGTTGAACATTCCGGAAATCTAATTCTAACACTTGTAGATTCAATCGTATTACTGAAGATATAGGTATCATTTAGAAAGCAGCCATTAATCATATGGGTCACCACAGATAGGAAAATGTAGTCTACCGTATTTGAAAATACAAAGAAGAAAACTCTCTTTTTCCTGTCAAGTAATTATCACTAAAAATAATTTACCACAAGATAAAGATTCGCATATTCTCTCATAAAATGAAACTTAATAAAAATTAGTCTACACAAGTTCAGTCTGTGTCTATTAAGGGGGCTCTTTTAAGCAACTAGACTTATGGCCTACAACACTTCGAACTTGAACTTCATTATATTAGACAGAAGTTCAAGAATTTTACGTATATCATACATCATATGTCAAACATATACAATACATTACCAAGAGAAATGTTCTGAATAATAGCTATTATCACTGGGCCTGGGACTAATCTGTGCAAAAGTACTTCTTTTACCAAGGAACTTGCCATCATATTTATGTCTCTACCTACACAAAATGTGCTCCACCATGTTGATAGCAGGATGTGAAAGAAGAACGGACTAAAAGAAGAGAAGACGAACAATTATATAGAGACAAGGCCTCTTCGTTGCTGGAGCAGAGACGAGGCCGAGGCTGCTGTGGCAGGCGAGTTTTGTGAGCTTTCCTTGGCCACAGACACAGACACTGTTGCTGTTGGTTTCTTCTCTTTTGTAGTTACTGTGCTGGAAGTAGTTGAGTTGTTGTTTTGTCCTTGCAGCTTAACCCACGTTTCACCAAGAGCTTTAGCGAAGTGATCATCCACTGGAAACCAGAAACATTGTTCACTAAGGTGATTTTACCATGTGTTTAGTGCATTATTGGAGGGCACAGAGTTTCCAGGAAACTTGATATTCAGACTGTTTAACGCAGCCAACAAGAAATTCTTCCATTACCATGTTTCTAACTTTTTGAAAATAATATTTATATCAGAATTCATGCATATAATCATAAAAACAAATTATTATTTCTACTTTATTGTGAAAAGTATGTTATACTGAAATAAGCAAATCTTGTCGAAACAAAACAGTTTACAGTTCAACCAGAAAAAATGATTAAAAAAATGAAAATAAAATAATATAATAATGATAATATCATAGCAATTCTACAATAAATAATGCAGTAAGAGTTATTCCTTAACACACCATGCATTTGCCAAATGTTCATACATTTGAAGGATATTTTCTTTGTCCTTTAACATAGGTGACACTGTTGTTGGCTTTATATTGTAAACATGTGCCACTTCAATCAGGGAACAAACATATCGTTTGATATCTAATTATTTTTCTCCTGCATTTTGTAAACCTTTTTAATGATTTCTATCTTCTGTTCTATACTAAAATGCTTTCTTTTCTTTGTCTCCATTGTCACAAATATATAAATTCAAACAGTGTAGTATGCACATTACTCTAATTTACTTTTAAGTAAAGCAAGTAATAGTCTCTTAAATAAATCAACAGTAAATTAGTATCTTCTTCTGATGGGAAGAATTAATTAAATTAAAAAACACACAACACAGAAGTAACATCCTTGTTTTCAATACTTAGAACAACATAAGATTTAAATTTGAAGAGCAACAAAATGCAGTACAGTGAACTCTCGATAAACTGGACTAAAGTGGGCAGGGGTCTGTCCGAATTATGAAATGTCTGGCTTATGGAGAGTAAATTAAGAAATGGCATTTAAGTAACGAAATTTCGTGTTTAAGCTGCAATAACAAAACGTAAGAGGCAGAACATAATATTAACACTTACAACTGGAACAAAAAAGAATAACACTTCAGTTCTATATTGAAATTTCTAGTCAGAGTCTGAAATACACACTGTTAAATTATTAGTACAATATTATGATGATGGGGCACTATGGACATATTTTTCTGAGAAGATTTAGGCCGAAAGAAACTGTAAATGGTCTTCTGTGTACACATTGTTTCTGTTGCTTTTGAATAATTAATTCTCTTGCAGTTCTGAAGTGGCCATGGAATGGCTGTAGATCTGGGTCTGGATCGCCAAGAATCTGTCCGAGTTATCCAAAGTCCGGCATACTGAGGTCCCAATTATCGAGAGTTTACTGTACATATGATGCAACGCCATGCTTGGAGAAACCATGCAGGCGCCATATTGTATTCTCTCATTATCAACTGTTGTTATAGCAGATAACTATATTTTTGAAGTACGGTAGATATGATTCAACAGCATAGGAAAAAGACTTAAATAACATACGAGTATTATACTTGATAAATATTTATGAATGAAATAAAGATGTAAAAGCCAATTATTAATTTTTTAATGTTTACATTTTTGGTACTTAGTACTGAAATGATCATAAGTGATTCAACCATAAAAATAAACTACCTTTGTATTAGAATATATGGGATTGGAGTGGGAGATTTAAAATATGTACTTTAAATTTAAAGTAAGCTGGACTGAAAACTGTTATATCGAGATTAAACTGTGATAGACTTTATAAAGATGGGTCTCACAATCAAAAAACAAGGCACAGCAATATTTTAAACATAATACAACACATGCTAGCATAGGGTGGCCAGATCTACATACACGAATAACAGGGCAATAGGGTGGGAAAATAAGGATATCGGAGAAAAAATGAAGACAATCCTAATGGAAGTTGTGAAGAAATGAACATAATACAGACATGGAGTTTAGAAATGTCAAAGTATATTAATAAGGTTAATAAACATAAAATTAAATATTTTTAACAGTTTAACAAATCGCAGATATTAAAAACTAGCATCCCAGAGGATGATTTTCCTTGCAGATTAGGTTTTCTCAAGATTTACAGGACAGAAGTAGGGCCTATTCCCTAAAGTTATATTACACCACTAACAGACCTTTAACAGTTTCAATTGCTAACCTCTTTTGTTCATCTGTCCACTGAGATTAAATTACAGAAATACTCTCAACATTAGCATTGTGACCTGGGATACAAGCAAAATTAAAGAACTTTTAACAATTCTGAATGGCATGTTTTATGGTTTACAGGATGAAAATAAAAACAATGATTATTGAATATATATACCAAAAAGAGCCTATGCTGGGCTAGTGTTGATACACCCATTACAAATGAAGTCACCAACTATTACAAAAAAGGAGGACATTTTGGAAGACTAAAAATTGGTTCGAGGACAGAAGACCAGGATATAAAAATGAGGGCATGTCCTGGTCACCCTATGCTAGCAGAGTCTGTGGAGAAGAGAATGTCACAGACTGACTGCTGTCATTTGAAGGACATGTAAATCATAAACAATCTATCAGCAGCAATTTAAATAATGTGATCTGTTATACCTGACAGGCCTGTCACAGTAACACTACTGTTGCTGTTGTTATTATTTGTTGTACTGTCTGACGAGAAAAGGCTCATGTAGTCTTTCCCAAGCGATCGCCTGAAATGCTCATCAATCACTGGATCACACATACCTGTAACATAATGCAGACATTGAGTTCTGTATTCTATATAAATGTTCTTTGCAAAGGTGAAAAAGATCCAAGATAAGTGATAAAAAAGGCTTTAAATATATAGTGGAAGAAAAGAGTATTAGCTCGAAATTTGTGAACAACTATGAAGTAGTGTTCGACTGATTCAGTAACGAATGTCAGCTGTTATTTGTTACTATGTACATTTGTAATGAACAAGAATATTTTTTACTAAATAATACATTGTTGTGAGTTTCAGCAAATTCTTCGATGTTGTAAATTTTTTTATTTTTGTTTTGTTTTATTGATAATCCTCTGATAACGAATATAAACTCTTGAATAGTGAGAAACCAGTATAGGATTATAGGATGTAAATGGAAGATGCTATGTCACACATCTATAGGAACTATACCCTTTCCTTTTTTACTCTTAAAGTAAGTCTGTTATTTATTTCTTTACTGTTGTGAGTCATTATTTATACTAATATACCAACACACATTGCTTCAGTAATATTAAACTGCAACTCTGGTAACCTTAATGTATGTATGATATCAAATTGAATTCTTTCACTTAGTGGGCAATTTTCCAGATCAGGATTAAATAGCAAGCCTACTCATGGTCTAGAATTACAAGGTAACTTTTCTGTTCACCTTCAGAATTTCGTGTTGTGAGATTATTTCATAGACCAGCTGAGAGATCCAGTGGTTAATAATTGTGACGAAGGAGCTGGAGGTCAGGATTGGATCCCTGGTACCATCCCAGATTTTTCTGAAGTAGACAGTCTAGATGGGATGCACTTAGCCTTGTCAGAACAACAACTGAGGAACTACTTGATAAAGAAATAGTGACAAAAATTATCTCAATATGTTTTTATTTTTCTGAGATAGGGAGGTCTGGAACAGGATGCACTAGCTCATGAAGACAATACAGAAGTTAAAGATATAGGCACGTTGGTTATATATATATAAAAATAATAATAATAATAATAATAATAATAATAAAAACATTGATGGCCCTTTGAAGTTGGCATGCTAAACACAAGTCTTGGAATTCTGCCTTCTAGTCTAATGTTAATGTTCAGTACTTTCTACCATTATTATAAACATTTTACACAGCCATGGAGGTAAATATGTTAACTTGTTGATGATTATAAAAACCTTCTGCTTAATATTAATACAAAAAAGTTTTCTGAAAATGTAATATAGTAGATATAACAAAATATAAACAGAACATAGTCCGTGAAGTTTTATAGCATGCGACATAATATGCTCTATGCCTTTTACGTAAAACACAGTACATAAAACTCTGAACAATTTTTAAGTTCTATTATCAGTCCTACGTTTTTATCATTTATATCATATCATTATTTTCACACAGCCCTTATAGGATTCCTGTAACTAATGGTAGTTGTTCCTATTACATATTAAAATTATAACTGTATTAGAACTAATGATTAAAAATATTATACTGTAACAAATAATAAAACTTTAAAGTTATTCACCGGAAAGCAGTTCACGCCTATGTCCTTGTCTCCCATTCTCCTCCTTATTTGTACCCTTGTTTTCTGAGGTGTGGTCCCCCAGTGAAGAAGCTGGAGGGGCACAGGTGATGACCGATGGACGAGCAGGAGCACATCGGTAATTCGCTATTGACTGACTGTATGATGGTGGTGGTTTCATGCCCCTTGTTGTGGTCATGTCCAAAGGTGTATCACCAGTTGTGGAAGTGGTGCGACCCCCAAGCACTTCTGGCAGTGAAGGAGCTGAAGGCAAATCCTCTATAATGCTGCAAAAATATTAAACATGGAATAAATTAAGAATTATGGATTTTTTTATTATTTAGGCTTCGTTTATTTAGAATGATCGATGCAAGGCCATTTAGGCCTTCTCTTTCCCTCTAAAAAACTATTAAACATATTAAAATAATAAAAATAAAAATAAGATATACTAATAGGTAAAGAAAACATAAGGAGGGGGCCAGATGCAAGCAGTTAAAAGAGAGAACAAAATGGATTATAATGGATAAAAAGGAAAAGGAAAACTGCATATTGATTTATTTTTTAATTTAACGTAAAATTTACAAAACTTTATGGGAATTGGAAATTACTGTTTACTTTGAATATAATAGTTTAGCTATGATAATAATTTAGATCATATACCAACAGAGTGTTAAGAACCTACAAATTTCATACATTCAGAGCAATCTATCAGTCCAATCTTGTTGCTCTATATTATCAAATTTGTTATAATTTATTAGAATATTGTTGCACTTGATGTGCAACTGTATTTTTTTCTTTCTGCAATAATTCAGTAGATGTTATTACTAGGGACTGGATTTTTAGGTGCTAAAATGAATTATTTGGGACTTACTTACATTTATTTAAATTTTAAAGTGATAGACCTACATAAGTGATACATAGGTTGAAATCCCGAAACAGCAGGAGCATGTGCTCAGGGGCAGAAGTAGACACATATACACACACATATATATATATATATATATATATATATATATATATATATATATATATATGTATGTATATATATACATACACATACAAACTGGGAAATTAATTTGAGTATTTAATTGAAAAAAAGATAAATTCTCGTATACAAAAACTAACCAATAATAATTGGTATTTCCATACAGAAAGGAATTAAATGAAATCACTGTACAGCTTAAAACACATAGAAGTAAGTTACATTCTGTTTTGAACATGTATGTTCAAGCAGTTCAAAGCAAATTTCTATGGAACCAAACAGAAAGGGGTGAAGTCACTATTCAAATTTTGTCACATAACTAAAATAAGTTCTGTATTCGTGTGAACCTTGACATTCAAAATGAAGTTAGATTTTTGGTTACTCTGATTATTCATCTATTGATTTTTTTTCTTCACTGAATTTAATTTAAAATGAAATTCAAAAAAATATTAATATATTTAAATTATTCACTAACATTGGCAAAAACTTCATTATAACTAGTTTGAAGATTTGTATCACTACCAATTGTGTTGATTAAATATGCACAATCATTTTCAAAGTTCATGAATCATGTACTGGAAACATATAGGAAAATAATAACAGAAAGAGATGTCTGTAGTTAGACAGCATTAGGAATGACCATGAGCAAGCTAAAAGAGAGCACCGGCATGAGTTCAAAACCATGAATACAGAGCCTAAAATACCGGTATTCATTTACTGCAAAGAAGCTCAACTCCTACAATTTTTTACTTTCAGATAGTGTTGAAAATGAATCTAGAGACACTAAAAAGAGGAAAATTGCTTGAATTTAAAAAATAGAAACAAGCATTTGTAGTGCAATACTAAACTTTCAAATTAAGGTCCAGTACAAGAAACAAATGAGTATCAAAATTTTTTGGGGGCAAAGAATGAGGTAAACTATTTTGTTGTAATTTATTGACACAATTTTAGATTAATAGAAAAGTAACTAATGGCGTTTGTTATATTTGAGGGCAGCGAACAGATATTTCATTTTCACAGTAACAGTTTTAATTTTTAAACCCTTATTCCTGATAACTAGGTATTTCAGAAATTTGGCAGGACTCTAGTGAACTTATGTAAAATCAGATTGTAAAAGCATAATGTACTGCTACGATACCTGTCATGGCCAGTCTTGTGGTTCTTGGTATAATCTCCCTGCCTCTCCTTGCAGCGACGTTCTCGTCGCCACCTAGTTGTTGGCAGTTCTTTTGTAGCACAACTCCGCTCATCATCTGTAAACCAAACACTTAGGTGAGCCTAATATAACTTCCAACACATTTTAATACATCTTTACATCTTTAGTACATCTAAGTGATATATTTGCTTATTAATGGAAAGTGGCAAAGACAATAGGATTAAGAGTTTCCTTCCAAAATCCTGAATTATCTGGACGTAAATAATAAGCAATTTCTATATCATAAATGGAACAATCTAAGATCAGGTCATTTCCATTCAAAATGATATCCATATTTTAGTCTCAAATACAGTTTTGAATTCCTTTTTAGTGGTCTTTTAGACTTATCACAAAAACTAACTTCATAGGAATTCAATGGTTGAAAATTGGTTTATTGCTTTGAATAAATGTATATATGAAAGATTTGTTTACAATTTTCCACATAATTTTTTCATTAAGATGCCACCTGAATGAGCAAATGCTCATATTGATAATGCATTTACATAATGAGTTAAAGACATTTTCATACTTTCTAGTCTAGACTATACAAGTTCAAGCGTAGCTGTCAGTTTAAATTCTGATTTATCAACAAATGAGGAGTGGAACTGACTAAGTGATGTGAATACGTGTATGCTGGGAAAGTGCAATACCTGTCTGCAGTTTAATTTTCTTAACAGTTTTTCTTTCTCTAGCAAGCACAGCAGAATGACAGGCCATGGGCATAGGAGGTCGAAGGGCTGAATCGAGTGCCATTATCCTATCCCCAGTAAAATTTCTTCTCTATCTTTATGAGGTGAGCCCTTCGTTTCTTTCTTGGGCGAGTCTGGGAGGTTTGTATGCAGTAGTGACTATTAGTCATGCAGCCTACTGTGCATTCCCAAACAAGTGACCTACAAATTGGTCCCTGCAAGGCAATGGCGGTGGTACTTATGAAATATTGTATATTCCCGGTTTCACAGTGGCTGAAAGTAAGGGGTACCCTATCTGCTAAGTCAGTATCAGTAGCATCAGACCAGAAATCAAAATAAACTTGATCTGGTTAGGTAAAGGCTAAATAAAACAAAAGGATACCATAACATTATTGGGATAACATTATATAACAAATTACCATATAAACTTCAAGAAATGTACCCAAATTTATTTTCAGAAAAACTGTATTCCTGGCTTCAAAAAAATCCTTTTTATAATGTTTAAGAATACTTAGAATCAGATATACTAATAGAATAGAGCAACTTAGTGTAAGTAATTACACAGTTCTATCCAGTCAACCAAATTATATTTTGAAGAAAAGTTAGAATTGTTATTTTATTAACATGAATTGGAGCACAACCAATAGAAGACCCACATATCATTATCGGAAAAATTCTAACCATTATATAATTCATATATTATATTATAACAAAACTATGAGGCAGTCTAATTAAATAGTTAAGTTATTTATTGAAAGTTTTATACTTTGAAAATATAAATTAAAGGAGTTAAAATCTACTATTAACTGTTACTCATTACAATCCACAAAATTAAAAAAATTAAAAATAAATTAAACCTTTACTCCCCTCTCCAAAAAAATCAAATAATTTAAACATATAATATGGTAAAAACCCTTTTCATGCTAAATATATTAATTTATCATATCAAAAATGTGGTAAAGTTCCAAGAACTCAAATAAATATAACTGAAATAAAAATCATTTTCATAGTAATAATAATGAATTTAAATCCCCTCTAAAAAATACTCTAGCTTTAGTATTGAGGGTGTTGTTGCCGTACATGCATCTTACATAGGCTATATTATATGACATGAAAAAAAAATACAATTTAAAAAATCAATGAATTTAGTTAAGATGGACAAGATGATAGTGAGAAAACTAATATGTTATGGTTGTTATAATTAGACTATTGTTGGGGGGGGGGAACTCAATAATCTGGGTCTCTAGCTGGCTGGCGCCCCTCTGTGCAAACAGCTAAATACGTTTTTAATCTTTTTACTTTATGCTCACACTACTTTTACTTTCTCTACCTGTATTATTGGTACTGAAGGTAGAGAAAATACTGTGTTACACTTTTTGTTTTGAGGAGAGATCTTCAATTTGTTAAAGAGTTGTTTTGCTGTATTGAGGAATCAATTTGACAAATGAACCCATATTGTAGTTAATGTGTATCAATACTAAGATATAGAGCTAATTCATGTGATTATTTGAGTAATATTTTATGTCAGCTTATTACCTTTACCGTATTAGTGGGTAAAAAATGTATATGCCTAATTATACTTTAAATCTATACCGCACTAGTGCAATAAAACATATTTTTGAGAAATACGGTACTTTAATTTAGCAATAGTTGGTATTAGATAAATGGCAGTAATTAAATAATTCCCAGTGCCTTCTTTTTTTTAAAAGGTGGATGAAAGGGAAGAAGCAGAGACTGCATGTGTGTAAGTCGCCTAGATTTGTTGTGCATATTATTAGTAGGAACAGACTGTACAACAAGCGCCTTGTTTAAGGGGTAAAAAGAGGAGTAGCCTAAGTAAAAAAAGGAAGGAGTTTCCAATTTGCCTCAGGTAATACGAAGACCAAGCCCAAATCTCTCAGGTGGGAACCCACCATCCAGAAGGGGCAGAGGTAGTCAGTAGTCGACCTTCAACCGACCTAGGTCCGTGCCCGCTGTCAGAGGAGCGGGGGGGGGGGGGGGCAGAGAAAGAATCTCGCACTTTGAGTATCAGAGAAAGAACTTCCGCACCAAGCATGTGGCAGGCCTTATGATATAGTGATGTGAATAGCCTTAAATGGGCTTACATAAATAAAATTTTAACAAATACCTTAATAATGTTATTATTATTATTATTATTATTAATATCAATATGATTATTACTAATATCAATATTAATAAACGGAAGAAGATGCGGTATTTTCAGCTTTTGTGACTTCTCCAGAAGGATATCTACGTTTTCTGACTTCTCCGAACTTTCCTGAATTTGTACACTGCCGGGAAGGTTTTAGGCTACAGTTCGTTTCTATAGGCGTAGATGATAGGATTTTTTGTTAAAAAAGGAAATTACATTGATAATGTATTATTAAAATTAATATATGTAAAAAATTGCATACATGATAATATTCCCGAGAACCTTTGATCGCTGTAAAATTTCGAATGGACATTTAACGAAATATACTCTTTTATGTAGATCTAATCTTCCTAGACGTCATGAAATTTAAAGTACAGAGAGATTATTTTTGCGATGTGCTGAAAACGCACGGTCCTGCGGCCTGGAAGGAATTCGTCGGCCGGTAAAGGCTCTCCAGCGGCACATCGCAAAAATAATGTATCTTCTTCTTCTTCTTCTTCTTCTTCTTCTTCTTCTTCTTCTCTTCATGGAGTAGGAGAGACTCCTGTTCCGTCCTCAGCTTGCCATCTCGTTCTTGGTCGACCGACATCTCTTCTCCCTTGTGGTTTATACAACAATGATTGCTTCGGGAGACGGTCTTTATTCATTCTACTCAGGTGGTCTGACCAGCGAGATCTATATTCTTACATTTTTTTTATATAGAAAAAAAATAATGTATCTGTATTATTATTATATTTAAAAACTTTAGCGTCAAGTTAAACATTTGCATAACATATCACCTAAGAGATCCTTTCGAATAGGTTATAACTGGTATGAAAAATATTAGTTATTCTAAATTTTAATTTACACCAGTGTGCGGGATAGAGGGAGGGGGGATTTCCCCCTACTGGCTTGTACCATACCAGCCTGTGGATATGGATAATACAGTATATTCGCAGTATAAATATTAATACTTATACTGTGGTATATCTCTACATGGGCGCCCATACCCGGGGGCAAGGGGTGGGCCGTGGTCCCCTAGCTCTCAGGGAAACATCAGATTTTTTAGTAATGGATTACGTTCTTTATTTGGGATTCACAAATTTATTTTGCATTAGGCAACTTAACGATTTTTACCATAAGTCTGCTTACAGTAGGCCTACTACTACCAGTACTGGCTTATGGCCGGAGGAAATCCACGTTAGTATGAAATTCCTTCGGCCTTGGTGTCAACTAAACAGTTGTGATTTCACAATATAATTTTATGAACAAAAGAAAGAAAAACCAACAGGAAATATTTTTTTAAGTAGATTAATAACAAACTAAACAGTAAATAAATTTAAAATAATTCCTGTGAGCTTTTGCCTTTGCAAATTTTAGTACATCATCAAAATTGACTCGTTCTGCAACATATTTGTAGTTATCAATATTGATATTATGGCTAAATTTGAAAAAAAAAAAACACGATTAGCGCATAGTTAAACGAAGATTGCTTTTAATTATTAATGCAAGTCTGGAAAAACTTTCCCATCAAAAAACAGACACACATACTGCCAAAAATAGTTTGAGGGCTTCTTAATATTTTGTCGCGACTCCTGAAAATCCATTTCAATTACGAATTGCAACGTTTTCAAAGAGGACCCACAACGCTGCATCGTCTTTTGAAATCTTAAAGCTTGCTATTTTACAAATTCCTATCCCAGAAAAATACAACTTAGCAAAACAATATTAGTAGGCCTACCTAATTGTAAATTTAATATATCCAGCGGGTGGGAAATGCTTATCCTTGGTAGGGATCATAGGCGTAACCAGGCCGACCATATGGGGGGGGGTTATAAAGGAATACCCCCCAAGGAGAGGGGGGTCCGGGGGTCCTCCCCCGGAAAATTTAAAAAATTAACATGCAAAATAATGAGTTTTAAGCTTCCGGGGGTCCTCCCCGGAAAATTTTAAAATTAAGACGCAAAATAACGAGTTTTAAGCTTCCGGGGATCTCCCCCGGAAAATTTTAAAAATTAAGACGCAAAATAACGAGTTTTAAGCTTCCCACGCTTTATACTTGTATTAAGTAATTTATGGGCAGACTTAAACAAATTATACAATTTTCCTTTTTTAATCAATGGGGGGGGGGGGTTCAAACCCCACCCTCGGTACGCCTATGGTAGGGATACAAGGGCGACCATACAATATATTCTAGGGGGGGACTTTTTAATTAATTTATTTTTTGTAGCTTTAACTTCTTGAGCCACTTTGTAATATTATATTAATAATTAGGGACCGGATTCTTAGGTTTTTACCTTTTTTTTTCCTTACTCCAAAACAAAAAGCGCTCATACACTTTTTCGAATCATGTCCTCAGGATTCACCCACATTAATTCTGTGGTACCTAAAAATACCTAAATGGGGTATAAAAACCTAAATATACCTAAACGGGATATAAAACCTAAAATATCTAATTTAGGCTACTTTTTTGTATTTTTGGTTTGTCGGTTGAGAAATTGATATTTTGCGGAGAGACAAAACTTTGTCGGGTTGAAATTAATACCACCAGCGTTTCGTTCAACCCATTGTCGTCTAGGATGGACAGTAACAAGAGACGAAATGTAAGAGTACCGGCGTATTCCTTTTAAAATATCCGTACGAACAACCATTGTTGTGCCGTGTGTGAACAAGGATATAGATTTCTGTTTTAAAGCGGTTGTTTGTATTTAGTACTTCCCTGTTATTCATACTGAGTGGTCACACTGTGAGTTTTAAGATGACGTGTTAATTATGCCGAAACAAATGAAATCGAGCTTATTACGGCAGTGGATTGACGACCTGAATTTCTTCTTCTTCTTCTGATGTTATGACGTTGCACCCCGCGGGTTTCTACGTCTGTTCTGTCGTTTTCCAAGTTGCTCCTGCTGTATATGACAGACATAGGCGTAGCGAGGGGGGGGTTTTGGGGGTTTGAACCCCCCCCCCATTGATTAAAAAAAGGAAAATTGTATAATTTTTTTAAGTCTGCCCATAAATTGCTTAATACAAGTACAAAGCGTGGGAAGCTTAAAACTCGTTATTTGCGTCTTAATTTTTAAAATTTTCCGGGGAAGGACCCCCGGAAGCTTAAAACTTGTTATTTTGCATCTTAATTTTTAAAATTTTCCGTGGGAGAACCCCCGGAAGCTTAAAACTCGTTATTTTGCATCTTAATTTTAAAAATTTTCCGGGGGAGGGCCCCCGGACCCCCCTCTCCTTCCATACTCGCCAGACCCCGCGGATGTTATAACCCCCCCATATGATCGGCCTGGTTACGCCTATGATGACAGACGTTGTCATTCAATACAACTCACACTTGAGAATCTTGAAAGGTACACTGTGATATACTGTAACCAGGAAATGTGAGGCAATCTTTATTTTCACTGTTTCTTTTGATTGTTTATCCTTTCTTTCTTCACTTGTGTAATATTGTCGTAAAGCATGATTACACAAATTTAAGTCTTTTTTAAGTTAAACTTTACAAGTATTATGTATTGAATCCTATGTAGCACATTCAAATTCATTAAACCAATTATTCTACCCGAAAACTATATTTTGGACAAAAAACCTAAAAAAAACTATTTCACCTAATAGAAAACCTAAAACAGTGTTTTTAAAAACCTAAAAATCCGGTCCCTATTAATAATATAAGTGAAAAAATAACGTTGCCAGGTAATAATTTCGGGGAGGGTCGAAACTGACGGGGAGTTTGAGGGTATGGAATACCCCCCCAAGAAAAGGGGGTCGGAGATCCACCCCCGGAAAATTTTTAAATATTGAAGTAATGAATATCACATTTTATGCTATTTTAGCACTGAAAAATTAGTTAGCAAATTTGTTTACCATACTCTAAGACATGCCAATGTAAACAAGCAATCGTTACCTAAGTTATAATACTTATTACTATTTATAAGCAAAAGTTAAATAACATATGGAACAATGGAAATAATAGCCTACTCATTATGTTATGAAAACAAGATAACTGCTATATCATATTTGACACACCAACATAACTTGATTTAATAATTTTTTTTAAAATACAAAAATAGAATTTTAGGTTTTGTTTTTTAGGGGTCCGGACCCCCCTTTCCTAATCCACTGTGGATTCTGCTTCCATGTTGTCGATTTCGTAAAACTTCTGCAAACTTTTTATGTCCCTACTGACTTTTAAATAATTGTCCTAAAAGAAAAACAAAAGAAAGGACTGAGCAATTATTATTTTCAGCGTTGTGTTACTAACACTAGTAGACTCACAAAAATCCTTGCACTTATGTGAAGCTACTCTAATGCTAATCAATTACAGACCTCTTACGGGATCTCCGTATAAAACGAATATTATTATTATTAGAGTATTTTCTAATAGGCTTAATCAGCACGAACCAAAAAAATCATCATACAGCTGTTATTTTAATAATTTCGTCTTACATCACTAACATTATAACACAAGATTAGTAATATCTACCCATAGTTAACTGGCCGGTAGGCAATGTCTTGAAGCTGGGATACTGTTGTAAATCAGTGCTAATAAATTAATTGCAAGATTTTTGACAGAAATTACCCAACAGAGGAAAATAGCAACCGGGAATGGAATAAGAAACTTTCTACGATTACTTGGTGAACGGGAAAAATGTATATCTGTCCGTCCGTATGTCTGTAAGCGAGATAACTCAAATACTCTCTATAAGATTTTCATGACACTTACTTAGTATACACACTAATGAAGTCTATAGGACGGGAGGACCCTACTGATTTTCGATCAAATCGGTTGACCGTTACAGGGGTAATGGTCAATTAACGGTCACATGCTTTTTAAATAACAAATCTACATCGATCGATAGGACTGGATGTGCTATTGGGAAATGAAGACAAGTGACTGCGTATTTGTACGCCTTCAGATGTTTTTGCAAAAATCAAGGGATACTGTTGACGTGAGGAATATACTCTTATACAATTCAACGGCCCTAAATAGCGTGCTCACTCGCTCGCACACTTCGTGAAACATCGGGTATACTCGGCGATGTTCGTCTCTCGCAGTCTATACTTTCACGAAGAGTACAAAATTAGGAAAACCGTTTCTTTATTATATAAAGCATAAGTGAAATGAACACAATGAACAAATATTCTAATTTTATTTTTACTTACAATTTTCATAGCTCTGAACCACAAACATTTTTAATAAACTCCCAGTGTAAATTTCTTAAAAATCCTGGAGTCAATTAATAATGGCGGGCGAACCGCGGACAATAAAAATCCAAACAAAATAACTCCTTCTTTTGAAAAATTATATAATTTCTGAAAATTATACTGAATTTATCAAATAAAATTCACATTATATTCATCTGTCAACAAACAGTTGAGAAACAATACGTATTTATTATCAGTGTTGACAGGTCGCTTTGGTACCGGTACTGCATAATCGAATCTGAGATCGTTTTCCCAGGCGGCGCTTTCATATCGTGGAATGTAGGCCTACTCTAAAGCAGGAATTTTAGTTGTTTCATTAATTATTAATGGTTTAGTTTATGAATGATTCTCGTGCAAGTGTTAATAAATATAATGCTTTAATAATTATTATACTCTTAATTTTTAATTTTTCAATTAATTATCGTGGGCGAAGCCGCGGGTACCTGCTAGTTGTTGTACATTCGTTCAGTCTTTGACTTAGTTCTAGAAGGGCCAATGTCATAACTCATAACACTTGCTTTTGAGATAACTGACTTTGAAGCCATTTTTGCTGAGAACTTCCAACATTGGCCTCTAAGATTTCTGTATTATTATGTCTATTAATAGGAACAGACATTGGCACTATTAGTATACGAAAGATAAAGACTAGCCGAGCTCAATAATGCATAGATATTTTCCAAGAAACTGACACTGGTCCCTTTAGAACTAAGCCACAAAAATAGTCTAGTAATCCCACTCATTCTTTCACGTATGCTGATCAATTTTATCAAGAAACCGTGGTCTAAAACTCACCAGTTTCTGAAATATGGCCTATAACTCCATCTGACATTTTGTTTTATCATGATTTTTATTTATATAGTTAACAGTCCCTTCATTAAAACAAGTTGATATTCTTGGAACAGGTGCTTTTATTTTCGTACGATGGCCTAGTTCAAAGAGATGCAGTATTTACAAGAGGGATCTATATTACGTGTGGTATGAGAATAAGATGGCGGAGAGAATTATTCAAGAAAGCGCATGTCTAAAACACTTCTCATGAGGTATCGATCCCGGTACACCAGCTACTTCTTATAACTCGGCGAGTGCTGAAAGGTATCCCAGGAGAAAGAAAAAAATAAAATTAACATCACATCACATGATGCTGCCACCATTAGGAAGACGTTCATCCATTATTTATCTGGTAATTTGCTTCTGTTTATGCACCCAAGTATGGGTGTGTTCTGAAATTCCTTTTATTTATAATTTAAAACTAATCTAGGAACCATAAAGTTAAATACAGCAACAACCGTGGGAGACAATACTTCGGTTTTTTATGTAACTCTTGAATTTTTCACTTTTTGGGCATCAGGAGATAAAAAATACTGCCAATCTAATAATAATTTTGTTATACATTCTTTATTTAGCATACTCACGCTTTCAAGGTGACCATGAATGAATACTAGATGTCACTCCATAGAGCAATGTGTTTTAAATTACAATGGGATATAAAGCTTGTACGGAACGAAAATAATCTCATAACATCTTTGTAGCCTACGCGCTTAAAATTGAAAGACAGTCTTCATATTTTTTACACAGATTTCGGAATATATTTCCAATGGTAGTACTGGAAATTAATACACACACAAAAAAAGAAGTAGGTTGTATGATCATGAAACGTCAAAATAATGCGCTACAAAGTATTATAATAGCCGGTAAATCATTCGAGCAAGTGGAGAAATTCAAAATATCTGAGAGCAATAGTTATAGATACAAATAATATTAAGGAAGAAGTTAAGTGTCGACTGAAATCAAGAAATGCTTGTTTTTATGCAGTTCAGAAACGTTTATCTTCTCGTCTTCTTTCTAAATATATATATAAAATTATATGGATGTAAGATCTCTCTGAGTGTGTTCGAAAATAGAGTGCTTAGGAAAACATTTGGGCCTAAGAGAGATGAAAATGGGGACTGGAGACAACTGCATAATGACGAGATTCATAACCTGTCCTCTTCACCGAATATAGTAGGAGAATTAAATCACGGAGGATGAAATGGGCTGGACATGTTGCGCGCATGGGGGAGGAAAGACATATTAAAAATATTGACTGGGAGACCGAAGGGAAGAGACCACTTGGAAGACCTAGACGTTGGTAGGAGGACAATATTAGGGCAGATTTAAGGGAAGTAGGATTTGCAAGGGATGGTTGGATGAGTTAGCACAGAATAGGGTTGAAAGATGGGTTCAGGTAAGCGTTTCAATGAACCTTTAGGTTTCATAAAATAGATAATATTCCTTTAGCTTGCTTGGGAATTGTGTATTGTCATTGAGTAAGTAAGTAAGTTTCAAAACTAGGCTTTGTTCAGATCATAATGTCTTGAAATGTAAAAATTTTTCGACCAATCTACTTCGTCTTTCTGTTACATGATGGGTCCAGCATTTCATATTGAAGAATGCAGTTTGGTTTTCTTTTTAATATAGGCCTAGTCTACAGTAGTACGGCTATCACATTAACAATTATGGAAAGTCTAGTACAATTTTGTAAAAAAAAAAAAAAAAAAAAAAAAAAAAAAAAAAAAAAAAAAGTACATCTCCGAGGGGAATATTTGAAATCAGGCTATGTTTTGTTCTTTGTAAGTATAATATATTGTTATTATTGTTATCAATTATCATCATCGTTATCAACATCACCATTATCAACAACAAAACATCCTGAAATAAACCTGAAGGTCGTCCGATCGTTTTATTTCCATTATGTCGACAGAATTATTACTGAGCGGATCACAACTATTTTTCAGAGAATCGACACAAAATTAAGGTTTGTATTTTGGACCAGAGTATTATAGCCTAAAATGATTTCCGGTTCATTATTGCGCCTATGGCCGTAGATATCGATATTTTGACGGGAAATTGCTACTGTTGAATGAATGGAGCGCTTCAAGGCACAACAAATCATGCTACCTGTTCTAATTAGGAATGCGTGGTTTGAATGAACCTGGTTCCAGTCGCCTGCGGGATCCAAACACAGGAATATAACAGCTACATGCTACAGTTCATGGAAATCTAACATGGTGCGCAGTAATTTAATACTAACGACGCATGGAACTAAAAAATAACTTTTTCAACAACAAATTTGACAGTAGTTACGAATGGCTACAAAATGTTATCAGGTTGATAGAGGGAAAAAAGTGTGCGTGGAACGCCACGCGACAGAAGTGAAACTTGTTTTAATTTGTTTGATTTTTCAATTTTGGATTATTGGATTTTTCAATTTTGGATTGTTGGACTTTTTAATATTGGGTTTTTTGACTTTTTAATTTTGGATATTGGATTTTTTAATTTTCGATTTTTTTATTATTAAATTTTGGATTTTTAATTTTTAATTTTGGATTCTGAATATTTAATTTTTAAATTTTGGATATTTGGATTTTTAAATTTTTTAAATTTTGGATTATTGAACTTTTGAATTTTGGATCTTTGAATTTTTTATTTTGGAATTTTGGATCTTTAAATTTTTAATTTTTTAATTTTTTAATTTTGAATTTTGAATTTTTAACTTTTGGATTTTTTAAATTTTAGATTTTTTATTTTTTAATTTTGGATTATATAAATTTTGAATTTTTGGATTTTTTAAACTTTGGATAAGCCTAGTCATTGAGTTGATTGTTTTCTGTGCAGTCCGTTCCGTCACACCTCACTAATGTCGTGACGATTTTGAGCGTTACATTAATTTCGTGACGATTTTTGAGCGTTACACAAGCTCTCGATTTACTCCTACCGCGGCTAAAGAAGTTTCACTTCAAAAATCCATTATGGCAGATCTAAGGGACTAGCATTTTTACAGATTGTGAAAGGGTTTTGCCGAATTCAGAGTTCTGTGATACACTTTTCGACATAATTATGGTTTAAAGTGTCTCTCAGCAATTTAACTGATTTAAGTCGTGTTAAATATTTGTTGCCGTGAAGCATGGCTTATTAGTGAATTAATTGAAAGTAGGATGACACCAAAAATAACTGTAAAGGGAACCCTAACTGAAGATCTAAGTTGCATAAATAGGCTATCAACCAATAGGCTATAATTAAAATATTTGTCACAACGTTTTGAAAATGTAACTGATAAATTCCTGTAGTTCATTTAAACAGTATTTCTTTTGTAGTATTTTGATTAGATGTGGCTTGAAGGATGTTTGGCACAAATGTAGGTATAGTCCCACTTGGTATCTTTTTCTTCCATACATGAGCTAAGTTTCATACCATTATGACTAACTTCTTGAGTTACTGATTTAAAAAAATAAAAAATATAATCATACGCAAATGCCCCTTTCATGATGAGTGTTTTAAATCAATTAAAATTTAAATACACCACTTGAATTCTCAAACATCGACCTATTAAACTACCCATTATTCTCTTTGAACTCCTAAGCATTTCCCTTGAGAACGATGTTGACTGGCATTAGAAACTGTCTCCTAAATTATTATCAATTACTTTCGCTGAGAAGAATTAGTTAATCTTCTATAAATTAAACTCTTAAGTTAATAAACATATTTAATCCAAAAAAGTTATATTTCTTTTCACTTGTCTCTTCAGAATTTACGCTAAAAATTTCAAAGACCTTAGGCCTTTATAAAAACTCTACAGGAAACATTTTGAGCGATGAAAAATGTAGAAACAATTTGCGAGAAAGCACTAACATTAAATTTAATTATGATATTTTTAATCCTTTTGGTCGTTTGAATATCGCTCGAGAGTATTAGAGTAGGCCTATCAATAAATAACAAACTTAAAAAGTGGATTATGAATCTAAAAAGTACGGGAATCATTTTAATATCGACCTTTTTTCATTATTTTGTCCAAATTTTAGTGGTGCAATTTCAAGCTGCACGTATTCGCTAACGATATCGAAAACCAGTATTTATTAATCCTTAAATTCTTAATATATCCATGTTCGTCTTAACTTAATACTAAAAAATGGAAAAGAAATTGGAAGAAAAATTTAAATTTCACATAGGATTTCAGAATAAGGTATAAAAAATAAACCATTACCGTTCGTTGTAGTCCGGTATGTTTTTCAATATTGTGTGAGTTATGTGTCTCGCTCATTTAAGGGTTAACTTAATATCTGGAGGGGAGACTGTTCTTAAAGGTATAAGGCAGGCATGTCAAACAGAGTACCCCGAGTGCCAGGTGGGTCGCATTTGCTTTGTTATAAGCAAATCACTGAAAATTATTGCAGAGTACATTTTTTTATTAATTTAAGTAAGAAACACACAATATGCATATAGTTTAGTGGGTAGTCACATTCATGAATACAAAGTAATGAAGTATTTAACAAAAGAAAACAAAACGAAATTTTAAATGGCAACACAGAGTTGTATGCAACAGTAACAAATACACTGTGCAAAAATTACAACAGTTCAAAATAAACATTTATTATGACTATTTTGTGTTTTGTCTTTTTTTTAATGTCAGTATTTGGTGTCTGATTTTAAATGCCTGTGCAGTTCCTGACTTTGGTCAGCCTGACTCTTGAGAAGTTTCTGTTGATTTCATGAAGGAAAACAACTGTTCACACTCAGGTGAAATCGAAAATTGCCATAATTCTTGTGGCAAACTTTCTGAAGTTTTAACCTTTTCAGAAAGGTATGAAAAGAAACTAGATATCCTCAAAATGCCGGTTAACAATTGAAACAAAGTGTAGGCCAGATTAGACATCATTAGGTGTGTATGTATGTATGTATATATGTGTGTGTGTGTATAGTACCGATGACCTTAATGCGATGGCAATGCCTGGCATACCAATGTTCGAGTGAAGGGGAATGCGGCACTTCCAGTGCATTCTTATTCAATTACCTTCATTACTTCATACAATATTAATTGAAACGTGGACATTAGCTATGTGAGAATAAGACAAGAGGAGACAATCATTTGTAAACCCGTATATGGTATAGGACGAAAGTGAAATAACATTCTTCACAGTTGTATACCTCAATCAATAAAAAAGAATATGTCACAATTTCGAGTATTATCTGCTTCATGAGCAAAAACTCTTCATATGCATGCAAATATGCCCTTAAAATATGCGAAATATGCACTAAAAAGTTTCACGTAAAACACACATGAAAATGTGGAACAACTTAATGCTCAACAACTGATTTCGTCCTCACGGTGTTTGTGTTTATGTTTTAATATTTTTCTCTCCCACAAATAACTTACGCCGATTTCTCACATTTGTTTTACCTTAAATAGTATTAGCGTTATAGATTGTCGCTCTTGCTTGTTAAAAAGTCAAATAATAGAACCAATTATTCACTATTCATTTTCAAGTAATTAATATGCCCTTAATAAGATTAAGTTGAAATGTCTTACGTTTATCTCAAAAAATAATTACGAATCTAATTCTGGTTTTCCCTGAACAAAGCCGAAGAATGAACAATTTTACTTTTCAAGACATTCCAAAAAGCATTTAATAACAGTATTCTGGAAAACCAGATGGACGAAACAGATGGTTTAAGTTACTTTATTTTATGCAGATAAAATTGCTTGTTGCATTGTTTTATATTTAACAGGACGAATAAAATGATATCTACTCTTTCTATTTTAAGAGATAAATTAGTATGTGTAATAGAAAAGGAGCACCTGGGTGTAATTTTCTCATGCATGATTCGTGGGAACTCTAGGCACAATCCCTGCGGACCGTCACGACTGCCCCCTGGCGCATGCCTCCAGACTCTGCCCGCCACACAAGATAACTCCAAGAGCACGAAGGATAGCCTATTGCAAAAATAAGGCATTGTACTCGTATTATGAAGTGGGGCTACTGTCTTCAGACAGCATTGTTTCTTGGAATAAAGACAAAAGCATGAACAATAGAAAAAATTCATGAGAAAAATTCCTGACACCAGGACTCGAACAAGGGACCTTCGGATTTCCATGCTGGGTTAGTCCAGTTGATGGAACATCCACACGGTAAGCGTAAGGTCCCCGGCTCGAGTTCAGGTGCCGGAAGAATTTTTCTTGTAATCTACATGACCGGTCGGGGTGGAGGAACAATATATTCAGAGTCAATTATGGTATTTTGACACTTCAGACAGCTTACGGAAAAAAAGAAAATATTTAAGAAACATAGCTTTTTCAGTTCTGTAGGATCATCTTATACACATTTATACAAGGCAGCGTTTCTCAAACTTTTTGTACCCGAGGACCTCTAAAATATATAAAGAAAATTATGGATCCCTAATTTTACATCCCATTTTTAAAAGAAGGCCTATATTCTTAATATTTGGGGTATTAATTATGGGTCATAAAACGAAATACGTGAAAAATTTTACTTCTTTACTTTCCACTTGCTTTATGATATTTTTTAATCATGTCTGAGGACCATCTGCACCATCTTCGCGGACCAGCAGTGGTCCGAAAACCATAGGTTGAGAAACGCTGATATAAGGTAATCATAGACCGAAAGAGTTAGCCCAGAAAGTAATGTGCACAAAATGTCCTCATCTTTGCTGTCACAGATATAAGGAAAATTAAATTGACGAAACGAGTAGCTTATTCTTTCTAAACGCTCAGATGAAATTATTTTTAAAAATAAGTGTAATTTTCATTTTTAGGGTTCCGTAGATAATTTACTGGACTCCCATTCCTCTTGCTTATTATTGTGCAGTCAATCTTGAATATTTTCACGCTTCCTTGCCGCTAAATTGGGATAATTTTGCTAATAGGCAAGTCCTGATTGTCAAGATCTGCATTTATCTGTGATTGTGGATACAGGGAACAGTAGATGCAGTAAGTAGTAGGTAGCATACTGAGCTGATGAGTAGCCTGAGATAGTACCAAGGTTTTAATATGGGTTCTTCTTCAGAGAACAGTGGAACTTATGGCGTGGTGTTGATTAATAATTTGCAAATTTTGAAACTTTATTTGAATGCTACATGCAGGTTGGCTACTCAATAATCTACTCTTATATTTTTGTAAACATTATGCTGGCGATGATCCTAGAGGCGTTCGTTGTTAAGGGTCTTCCATTGCCGGCTTGCATACAGTCTAAAAATATTATATAATATATAATCCAGCGTTTCTCAACCTATGGTCCGCGGACCACTGGTGGTCCGTGAAGATGGTGCAGATGGTCCGCAGACATAATTGAAAAATATCATAAAGCAAGTGGAAAGTAAAGAAGTAAAATTTTGTCACATAACGGACACCAGATGTCAAAGTTTTTAAAATATTCGAAAATACACATCCTATTGCAAGTTTCTTTCCTTTTGCAGTTACGAATCACAGTTTGAAACCCCTGATGCACTGACGTCATTCAAAACCCTGAAAAATAAGACTTTGTCGGAATTTGTTACTAGAGGAGCTCTCTTAACAAGGGTTTTATGTATTTAGATTTATTTGTTATATTGGCCTATAATTAATACCCCAAATATTAAGAATATAGGCCTACATACAACCTACTTTTAAAAATGGGGTACAAAATTGGGGGTCCGTAAAATTATTAGACATTTTAGAGGTCCTCGGGTTCAAAAAGGTTGAGAAACGCTGATATAATCTAATATATTTTAATCTATGTAGATAAAATCGTAACTTTGGCGTGTCTGTAAATGCCTGTGACTTGGTTCTTTGTGAAAAATGTTAAATAGTGACTTTTCTCGGAAGATATTGTCACTTCTCAGCTTTACAGTTTTCGGTCTGGCTGCCTGTGCCACTGTCTTGATCTTGTCCAAACTGCTGTACATAAGTTAAAGATAGTTCCTATTCTGAATTTGTTCACTCCAAGCAAAGTTTGAGAAGCAGAATATCGTATAAGGGTGATAAAGGTTAAGTTAAAAACCAGCAATATCTTATTTGCCTCTATCTCCGCGGTATCATCCTTGCCTGAATCACCTCAGACGAGTCGTGGTCATCACCCCATGGCTTCGTCCAGGGTCTGGACCTGCCTTCGGGCAGAACACTCATCATCATCAATATCTTATTTAATATGATTTTATTGAAGAAGAAGAAGAAGAAGAAGAAGAAGACGAAATATAATAGGGCATGAGATAACTATTTTCCACAAGGATTATTCTTGGCAATATTTTGGTAAGATGAATTTTTCCAGACCTCCGGACAAGAAGGTTGTAACCCGCATACTTTCTCAAGGGCATGCTTTATCTAGCGACAAAGGGATTGGCTCATTTAATAATATCATTACTGGTATTTTTGCTAAAACATTGAACATAGGAAGGGGCAAAAGAAGAGGAAGAAATGATACTTTAATGTGCATGAGTTTTAAGCACGTAGTATCCATACGTGAAGATGCACGCACGATACTGGGAACAATGGAGAGCAGATGCTCCCGGCTATAGCATAATCATACAGTAGTCGCTCCTTGCACACGCTCTGGGAAAGCCCTCCAGTACAGTGCTCTCTTCAATGAATCTCAATAGGCCCTTACAGATATCACCTGTTGTAAACACAACACAAGACCTAAATTATCTCAGTTGTAAACACAGCATACATTCCTATATAGTGCAGTGGATGTGCATTGTTCACCAGGAACCATTATACTCAAAACAACAAAAATGGACCATATTTTGACATTATTTAATTTTATTAGTTCCAGGGGTCTGAATCAATGTCAGTATTCTACTCTGATTACTGAGATAGGTAGTGAATTTGAGGGCTTGCCATGCTATTAAAAAGTACGCTGGCTTTCTTGTCATCAAGTTTTAAAGCGCTTTAAAATTATATTTCTTAGAAATGAAAGACGAATCATCCGATAAGCTGTGTGACGATAGTAATTGACATTCATGATAGATATTGCAGGGTATTTATATGACTTAATATTAAAATAAATTGCAAAGGAAAGATCAGTTTGTAATTTCGTTGAACGATATTATTAAGGCCTTGGGAAGGGCAACTGTTAAGTGGCAAGATTTCCACGTTGCTTCTGTCTTCAGTCAATATGATTCCAACATTTAAAAAAAATCATAAATGAAAAATGAGTAAGCCTAAAAGTTGTAGGTAATTTTGTGTTAAAGCTCTGTTATTTTGGTTACCCAAACATTTCCTGTGTACTGTATTTAAAATGTATTGATTGTAATACACATAGTACAATCAAATGGCAATAATAATATCTAGTGTTTTATTCCATGGTGTGTTAAAATTAAAAAGTCAGTTGGTTGCTTTATACAAAATATATAAACTTTCTTAAATTGTATAAGAACAAAAGGTTATATCTTCATTTCAGCATGCGGCCCTTTAACTTCAATTTATCAAGTCGAGCTGGCCCTTAGTAAAAGTTGAGTTTGACATTCCTGATCTAAAAGAACCTAGAATATTTTCTTGCAATCAATACAGTTCTACGGAAAGCATCGTTCAAATCTGTTTTCCAAAACAGTAGTACGTTAATGCATTACACCCCTTCTTTCCTAGAAGCAGTCAAATTAATATTTATTTTCCTTCTAAGTAGGCCTACATTTTATATCGTTAAAATAATTCTTAGTTGGTTCACCATATTTTCGAAAGATTAGAAAACTAAACTCCGTGGCGCTACATCCCTGAAGGGACTTGGCCTACCACCCGACCGCTGTGTCACCTACCATAGGTAGGTGGCAGGATTGGGGGACATGTGGTCAGCATGCCGATACCCACGGCCGTAATGTTATAGTAAAACATCAGAACCACGAGGATATCTTGCATTCTGGAAATTCGGTTTGAATCCCACCGAAAAACATCTGATGTGAAACACATAACTTTCCAAGTAAAAATGTTGCCTCTTAGTGTAATATAATATGTATGACATTCTCTTCATGTAAATTGGCTGTAAAAATGTCATTACCACACCGCACCACCGAAGAAAACACAACCCAAATAAAATCTGATTAATGCACTCGTGTAAATTTTTTTTTTTATCCTAAGCATAGACAGTATAATGTTACTTTTCATATTCTGATTTACAATACGAGGCCATATTGCAAAGAGTGCATATTCAGTTGTTCTGACCTGTTGCAAAGCTTTATTATTCATCAGGCAAGACTGAGTTTCTACAAACAATAGGTGGCTTATAACTACCCTTTAGAGATTTTTTGTGAAAAAATGTTTTCAATGAAAGTTTCAGCTCTTAGTATAAGCACCTCAAATACAAAATTTAAACCAAATCGTTAAAGCAGTTTTCGAGTAAATCGCGAGAAACGAAATTTTCTTAATGCAAAGTGGCATTAAAAGTGAAAAGACGTTTCAAATTTTCTTGTCACATCCCCAGATTATACCTAATCCAAATACAAAATTTTGCTTTCATACGATTTTTCATTCTGGAGCTAGGCTGGTAACATACACACAGATATGTTTCTGAAAATAGGTTTTTGGATTCAGGGGACTTCAAATCGTGTATTTATGTTAATAACTCAACTTCTAATTTTGGGGTCAACACATTTACTTCCTCTATCTATAGTACCTAATAGTACGGGTCTATAGTTGTACACCGCAGGGTAGTAGACTAACTGGAGAAAAATCGGTTTGCATCCAAAAATTGATTATTAATATATTTGTCTGTTATTAGTTATTTATTTATACTGGAGAAATTAAGGCCGTAAGACCTTCTATTCCACTTCACCAATTCTTAGAGTAAGAATCTTGAATTTGGAATGAACAGCGACTTCTAACCAAAGTTTATAATAATTAAGGGGCGGATTTCTATGACCTAAAAAGTAGGATATATGCATGCATTTATGACCTAAAACATTAAAATATGACCAACAACATTTAAAATATGACTTTACCACTTACACATTGTGTATATTTTTTAAAGTTTCATTACAATACATTTTATTAAAATATAGTGTTAAATTATTTTAAATAACTGTAAATTCTCAAAAAGTATCATTATAATGCAAAATTTACTAAATATGATATTAAGCTTCAAAATTTCTTTAATATGCACACAAATATGCCAAAAATATCTAAATATGCATATTCATACTAAATAAGTTACAACAGTTGAAAATTTCCTAAATATGCAGTTATGTGCACAATAAAAGTCGTTCCATTTTCACCAGGATCCTTGGAATCGGGTTTAAATTAGTCGGAAACCTGAAATAATGCAAACGGAAAAAATATGACATGTCATAGAAATCCGCCCCCTAATAATAATTCTTGTAAAAGGCTGAGAGTGTGCAATAATCGGTCAAGTACGGAATCAAGTTCATGGCTGATGTTTGAAACATGAGAGTATTGCTCATGTTCTTACTCTCTGTTGAGGAATGTGGTTGCACTTCCGTTACACAATGTGCGATTATTCAATTACATATACACAACATTCTTACATTTTAATATCCAACATTTCACTTTCTCATACTCAGCATACATAAATATACATGATACCGGAATTTCCATACCAGAGTTTATGTACATCTTCATGTCTTCAGTACAACACTTGACTCAGTAGTCAAACTTCTGAATGACGAGGATAGATATAACGAAAAAAAAAAACAATATATTTCTTTTGATCATTATAATGTTAAAAGTAACTCACACAACGATGAAGCTATTTTGGAACTATACTAATACAAAGTCTACTGCGATGAATAACGTATCAGTGGATCAGACGTCTGATATAGCATAACTCACTTACCCATCGTTGGCACAAATTCAGGCTGAACAGCTGAAAATGCTGTCCCCGCAATATGACCTCTTATTCCATATCAAAATGTGAAGTGAGAAAATAATATTATCCTTGCCCAGGGTAGAGAAAGTTATGTGATGCATCACACCCGATATTTATTTACGTGAATTTCATTCTCAATTATCGACTTAAAGAAATTAATTATAATATCGATAACCTCTCTAATTATTTGTGAAAGCCCAGTACCATGTAGCTTTTAAAGCTAAAGTGAACACTGTATGCAATAGTGTTTTCATGAGAACTGAATTGCATTTGATGAATTCAGTGTAATATTTTCAGAAAATATATACTTTTTCAAGGGATGGGATGGTTTGTTTGAATTTTAATGTTCCCGCGCTTCTTTCCGGGTTGCAAAATACTCAAAGCATGCAGAATTATAACAAACATACATATACACTTTCAATTTTATATATTAGATTCATCCCAACAATAGACTTTGTGTTGGCAACTTCTTTCTTACAAAACCTTGAAGTATGAATTGAGAAGTGTTTGACATCTAATATATAAAATCGAAAGTGTGTATGTATGTATGTTTGTTCCTTATACAAATTTACATTTCTTTACCAATTTACACGACATTTTGCACACATACCCAGTTAAGCCCGGGAAGTATAGCTGTCGACATTAAAATTCAAACAAAATACTCCTTCCCTTGAAAATTATATAATTTCTGAGAATTTTATACTGAAAAAATGAATTGCTGTTTATTTCACATGGCAACAGTAAATTGTTTACTATGATTACATAGGGCCTTGGCAAGTATATAGCCTAATGCTTTAACGAATTATGATTCCATCGATGTAATATATTGGCGAAAATAATGACTGAAAATGAAATCCACGAAAATAAAGCACAGTGTGATGTAGTCACATAACTTTCTCTACCCTCGACATAAGAAATATTTACTCACTTCACATTTTGATGTAGAATAAGAGGGACAACTTAAGTGTGTGAGTATGCTATATCAAAAGTCTATAAATAATCCTTTCCGCTGATAAGTTATCCATACCTGTAGGCTTTGTATTAGTTGAGAAATAGGGATGTTTATCATAGGCCCTAAGCATGGGATGGAACATTTTGAGTCCTATGCTCGCAGTATATTATGTCCCGGGTTCTAGGGGAGGAAAGTATGAAAGTGATACTGCATTTCTCTTTTATTTCAGCTCCGAAACGAGAATGAGAAATAAAATTTTCCGTCAAGTCAGTACAATCTTATGTAATTTGTGTTTCTTCTTATTTCAACCCCTCCCAAGCATGATGTGTAGAAGCAACTGAATGCAGCATTCCACATCCTCTATGAGCCATAAAAAGCTATATCCAGCGTTTTCTGATGGAATAGTTTGAGTGTGATAAATCTTTTTCTTCATTTCAAGTTCTACATACATAAAGTCCTTCATAAGTTAATTTCAAATTAAAAAATACAAAGCCCGGGCGACGCCGGGCCTTTTCAGCTAGTTATTTTATAATCTTCTCATGGTCAGAAAAATAATAGAAAATGGAAGGAGGAAAACGGTTGAAAGGAAAAGTAAACGCCTACTAGCATACGTGCGACCACAATGGCAGCAAGATGTCGCATTTCACAATGATCACGACATCGCCTTGAATTAGCATTACATTCCAAACACTTGTGGAATTCCAAAGATTCCTTGCCACATTCTAAACGTTGTCTGTAGGCGCCACAAACAACAGTATCCTGCTAATTCATTTATCAGTCTGCCTAGTTACTTATCCAATACGTCATGAAAGAAGGATTCATAAGAGTTACACTATCTTCGATTATTATTATTATTGTTATTGGTTTACAAATTTCGCTCCCCATCTCCTCCTAACCTTGGCTTCCTCTTTCAGACTACTAAAATGAAATTATAAAAACTCGTAATTTAAACAAAAGAAATATATATATATATATATATATATATATATATATATATATATATATATATATATCAAAAGTTTACCCCTCAAGTTTGTATACTAAATATCTGAGAGTTAATAATCTAATAATAACAAATATAATAATAATGTTTATTTATTGCTGTGACTTTTTTTTGCAATACAGTATATAGCAATGTCATAATTCACCATTGCTTTTAGAGAATACTTGCTTCGCTCGTAGGGGGCTCAGAAATATAGTTCTACCGTAGGTTACCGTTTAGACACAATAAACATAAAAAAAGTGGGGAACAACTTTAAGGACTTTCTTGGGGGTAATTTATTTAAAATTTTCTCGTCGGTTAAAGGCTAGAAGCAGGAAGAAAAAAAAACTTGCCAAATTTCAAGTATCTAGCTCATCAAGGACTGTGTTAACAATATGAGTGAGGGAAAAAGGTTTCGAAGTTTCTTTGGGAGTAAAAAAATCTAAAAACAGGAATGTCAACTTTTATTGAGGACCAACTCGACTTGATAAATTGAAGTACAAGGGTCGCATGCCTAAATGAAGATATAGCCTTTTGTTTTTATAAAATTTAAGCATGTTTTTATATTTTGTAAAAACACCCCCGACTTTTAAACTTGAACACACCACAGAATAAAACACTAGATATCATGCTATGTGCACGTAGAAAATGTGTGAATAACCAAAATAACAGGACTTTACTTACACAAAATTACTTACAACTTTTAGGCTTACATTCATTATTCATTTATTGTTTTTGAAAAGTCAGAAGCAATGTGGGAATCTTGAAAACCCTGGTTGGTAGGAAAATTAATTAAGCTTCGGTTATCTGTTGCCCTTCCCAATTCCTGAGCTTTAATTCAAATGTTGTAATACAAAGAAGTAACAAACAATTACATTTTAAATTTAAGTACTTTAAATGCCCTGTATTAACGGCAATGAAGTCAAATATTCAAGCCAAATACTTTCGTCACATAGCTTATTGAGTGATTTGCCTTTCATTTCTAAGAGAAATAATTTCTTCTCGAAGGGACCAAAAGCGTATTACTTGATGAAAAGAAAGCCAGCGAACTTCTGACTGTCCAGCATGTTTTACACACCTGATTTAAAAGCTACAAGTATGCCAAATTCCAAGTTTCTACTCAACTGGAAGTAGCTAAACAGTAATGACAGTGAGTGAGGGAAAACCTTTCAAAATTTTCGAAGGTAAAAAACAAAGTGTTTTTATTTTTTAATTTTTTTTTTAATTCTCCCGACTGAATTCTTGTTTACGCCAATGAGTGAGCGAGACAGCCATGAGGCTTTATAGTATTATAGTGGTATACCTATAAGTAAGGCCCGGAAATATGCATTTGAATACGCTCTAAAATTTGTAAAATATGTTCCGGAACCATTGAAGAATGATCCATCATTTATGTAATTTTAATACCTTACGTTCTTTTGTTAGATGAATTACATTTACATTATAAACTACAAAAATATAAGTTGAATAAATTTCAATCACAGAACTATTTTTTTAAACAAGGTCAATACAACACATTTTAGTAAATTGAAACCCAATTCAATGGAACGTCGCTTTAATGCCAGACTATACAATCTGCTCCGAAAACATTAGGCCATGTTCTGACAATTACTGTATAGTCGGCTCTCAAAACATATGCTGTAAATTTTTTAATGAACAGAGATATGCACAGTAAAGGTAAAGTGATCCCTGTACAGGCCATGGAGGCCCAGAGGGTTCCAGGAGGTTGAGGCTCCCAGATTTTGGACATTCGGCACATGAAGGTGGTAAGGTTGTCAGCCTTACGCACCGGCCGCCTTTACCCCCAGGATTGCTCCTGGTACTCATTTCTGTTAGAGGCTGAGTCGACCCCAGGGCCATAGTGCCACCAGAAGGATTAGGCCAATTGAAAAATCTCAATGGCCTCATCGGGAATCGATATGCACAGTACTTAGAATCTTTCAGAAAGATGCCGTTAAAAATGTGACAAATTAATAAAATATGCACAACTATTTTAATATCAAGTAAAATGTTGCATTATTGCAAAACTAACAAAATATGTAACTGTATAACAAATGAAACCACCTTTTTCGGTTATTTCATTCATGTCTTGTACAAATTTTAACACTAGCATGTAAAAGAGTGCATTATTAAAAATCGTCACTGTAATGCCAAAACCACGAATGAGCAAAAATGCAGATTTTGACTCCAGTGCATTGCTGGCATCTGTTTACATTAATCTTTGTTTTGTAGGAACTACATACGTTGTGTTTTCTTTCCTTGGTGAGTAATAGTTAGTTCCATTGCTATGAAAGTAGAAGTTGTGTTTTATTTTTTGTGTTACAATAACAAATGTGACTCATTTGTGATTTCTTAATTTTTGCACATTCGTGGTTCTGGCATAACAGTGATGAATATGATTTTCCATAAACTTCCGGATCCTACCTAGTTTAAATATCACAAAAAGACTTAAGTTCATTGTAAAGCACATTTTCTGTAGACTATTGCTAGAAGGAGAAACAGACAGAAGGAGAAACTATTGCGTTTAGTATTAATTCACAAGTTAAAAGTGAGCAGGAATGATATGTAACAAAATATAAAGATCAACAAAATCCCTGACTGATTTCTTTAGAAACGAAAGCCCTTGGCACCAAATTAATAAATAAGGAAACAACCTGGTGTATAGTAATTTAACTACATATTTATCTGCTAAAGCAATGCAAAATGATACACACTGCATTTCAAGTTTGTTTAACGAGACCAAGAAATCATAGTAAAATTCAGTTACGAAAGTACTTATTGTGTTTTTAATACCACATAAAATCCTACCTGATTTGTCATCTGTAACCCAGGGCTGCCAAACTCGAGGCGTTGGTTGGGACGGCATTCTCACTACCATTGTGTTCATTGTACCACTAAATGTCTAACAGATCGATGGTAGATCTGATTATTTATGAAGTCAGTTTGGGATCTTCTTTTAAAAAGTCTTTTTTGTTATATTACAGATATGTCCTAAGACTGAAGTATGTTCGTTCTTCTTGTATATTTAATTCAAACCCTTTATGAAATGTTGAAACCGTGTACTCCAAGAATGTTTTTGGGCTTGACAATAGAACTACGTACTTCTCACTGACAGAATAAAATTACACTCTCACATTAGCAGTAACCGAAACTGCTGGTCTTCCTGTCAAATTTCTTGCATCTTAGATACCATTTCCCTCAATGTTTGAACAGAAAATTCGTCATAATAATCAATTAAACCAAAGTAAAGTCACTTTCTTCTATTGCAGAAATCCACGCTTAAATTGTAAGATGAAAGAAAATATATAATGTTCTTTGTCAATAACAATAATATAAGTAAAAAAAATGGGATTTCCAGTATTAATTTAGAAAATAATTTTCTCCTAGTATGGAACATATACTAAATATTATTTTATTCACACGATGGCGAAGAAAATATTTACGAAGTATCTCAAAAAGCGAAAAAATATGATATCAATTTTCAAATGAGCAGATGTCGGATTTTCGAAGCAAACTGTACGAATAATCCACAGAAAGTACAAACACTTTTGCTTCACTTAGTACGCAACACACACACACACGCTTTATCCACCTGGGAAGGTGGTTCGGAGGCAGACTGAAAAATGTTGTTCATTCACGATTTGGCTGGGTAGCCGCAATGGACGCCCGAGGCAAAGCGTTCGGGGCTCATTTAAAACACGAAACCACCTGATACAAAAAACAAAACACTACCTCGAGGCGCTTCTCCACGGCTCCAGTCTACAAAACGAAAGCCCTCTGGTGCTCCTTCTTCTCCTATCGAGATCGCGCCCAGCTTTATAATTGTCCACTGTTTGTCATGCTCTATCGCCCGCTTCATTGAATGAAAACATCGAGACACCTTACGATGACTTCAGTCCCCTCTCCTTCATCCTTGCTACTATTCCCCTCTCCTCCTGGTTAAGTTGGGACATTTTTTTGAATGAAAACGCGTGAAATGTGAACCATCGAATCAACTTACAACACGTGAAATCAAATGCACCGGAAATCACGTACTCTCAGGCGACTCGCTAGGTATGCAGCGGAATTCTTTCACTAGCAGATAAAATATATTCGCACTTCAGAAATAAAGTAAAACAGCGAAACTGCAATTAGAGCATCCACTATCAACGAATTAAAAAAAAATTATTTATCCTTTTATCAAAGTAGACGTACTAGTATTATACTGTATTACTGTTCACAATACTGCAAAATCTACTGGTCAGTATTCCATTTGGTTTTCGTACATAAAACTTCTATATTTTACATTTGCAACATTATTGCTGCTGTTTTATACATTCTTACTTTACTTTCTACTGTCAAAAATTTGTTACGTCAAATCTTCAGGGTGCAAATCATGTTGCTTCATGAGAAGAGGAAACTTTTAGCTCACGATCTTCAAGCATTGAAAATTCAGAAGTAAATAACATTTTCTAGTTCCTAGTTAAATAAATATAACCCATGCTATACTATATACGATACAATAGCAAGCATGTGTAGTTGTATGCTTACCAGTGAAGAGACTTACAAATCCTGGCAATAGTCAATTTTAATATGATGTACAGAGGAAGAGGGGGAAATAATTTTCCCTATCAGAGAAAAATATTGTTGTTATCTGCATGGGAAACAGTTTGACAAGTCAGGGAATTTTTCCCGTCCCCCGTTAATTCGCACTCTGCAAATATTTTTCATGTATCCTGATATCTGTGCTGCTTTATCAGCTTGTTACTTCACTTCCGTACCGTATAAGTTATTATTATTTCTTGTATGAACTCCTAAATATTTGATTTCCGATACCTATCCAATAATTTTTCCTTCCACTTCTAATTTACATCTTATTGGCTCTTTCGAAACAGTCATATACATTTGGTTTTATTCATGTTAATTTCCACAATATACTTTTAGAAGCTACTTTAAAGCGGTGCAGCAACATCTTATGTTTCTGCAAAAATGGTCGCATCGTCTGCATACATAGGCGTATGTGGAATTTGGAGTTTTCCCATTTGATACCCCGGTTTCTTTTAGAAATTCTTCTTTCATCTGGTCTACTACGAGACTGACAGGGAATGGACTAAGGCACCCTATCGAATACCATCTGTTATTCTTATTTCATTAGTATGTGGTTCTTTTACTTTACTTTTATACAATCTGAATTGACTGCTGCAACTGATGTATTAGTCGATTAGGCATTCCATCGTTTTGCAATGTTTGTGCATCTAACTTTATCCTGTCGATAGTCGCCTTTGATAGTCTATGAAACAATCCGTCAGGGAATTCATTAGTACTTACACATAAATAAGTAAAGAGTGCCGGTATTTAAAGTCAATGATACCCATAGATAACGTGACGAGAGCAATGTTAGGTTTTTCCATACATGAGATTTCCTTAAATACACACCATGATCATAGAAATATGACGTTGTACATAGTTACTAACATAGTTGTTCGACTTTTAGACCGCCGGCATGGTCTTGTGGTTAGCATCGCTGACTACAGATCCGTCGACCCGGGTTCGATCCCCGGTACCTTCTCGGACTTTTCTGAGGTAGGGAGGTCTGGTAGGGGTGCACTCAGCCTCGTGATTCAAATTGAGGAGCTACTTGATAGAGAAGTAGCGGCTCCGGTCATGGAAACCACCATTAACGGCCGCGGGTGTCGTCATGCTGACCACATGCCCCCCAATCCTGCCATCTGCCTATGGTAGATGAAGCAGCGGTTGGGTGGTAGGCCTTGTCCCTTCAGGGATGTAACGCCACGGAGTTAGTTACTTTGTTCGGCTTTTAACCATAGGATATTAATAAGCCTTCTAGCCAAAATGTTTATTAAAACACAATATGTAAATTCGATAAACTGGAGTGGAAAAATCTTTCGATCCATACGACTGACTCAGTTCTGCGTAGATTAAGGGATCTTGACAATGGAAATAATATAACAATTAGAGCCCGGATTTCTAGGCAAAATGCATATTTATTTTTAGACTATTTAAACATAAGCAGAAATGGTGTACTTCGTAAAACACTCCTTGACTAGCAATTTTTACTTTGTTTTAGGGTGGGTTTTTCATATAACTTATTCTGAGAGAAAAACGTGTTTGCTTGCTTATTTTATGATTATGAATTAAATATATATTTTACTCAAAACTGTCACATTAAAACTGCATATTTTACTCCTAGACGTCATTATCACCGGTTTTCTTTCTTTTTTCGGCTGATAGAATTGCCGAAAATCCGGGTTATAAAACACTGTCAGATTTCTAAAAAGTTTTCAGGTAAAGAAACAGAAATTGAATAGGAACTGCGCCTGTGATGTCCTGCGACGTTGAAATAACATTTTCACTTTACAAATCGTTCTTCATTGACAGACCCACGAGCATCACACACGAAAATCTAGGATGACCTTCCTTAAATGCACTAACAGACAGGACTTTAATTTAATAATTATTTAGTGCTAGCAAAATATATATAGAGTAATACAATAATACTTGAATTCTAGTAACACCCCTGAATGAGAAATTCGTGTATTCAGGGGCGGATTCCTCAATGTAGCCTAAGTCAAAGACTTGCAAATAAGTAATAAAGTTTACCAACTAATTATAGAAATAAAAATCTAACTAATACAATTTTATATATTCTTTCTGTATTGTGTTTTGTTGTTTACCAATTAACAGTAGGAAAGAAAGTGTAAAGTAACACTAGATATGGTTTTGAAAGAATATACAAACACCAAATAACTGTACTATAATCATAACCATAATTTTATATAGTAATAATAATAATTATTTTTATCACTTGAATCAAGTCATTTTCAGCTGTCCCTTTTTACTCCTGATACTTTTTCAACATATTAATTCATCTACTTCTTAGCTTTAAAACCAAGTTGATACAACACTAAAACACATAAAAAGTAGCTCTGGAACTGCCCCCGAGTACGAGCTCCTGGTCTTTCGGGGTTTCAGGACCACCCATGTGTCATTATTTATCTTTTTTAAAAAATTGATTTATTCATCTGGTATTTAAAAAAAAAAAATATTAATATTTCATTGTCCATTATTTACGCTTGAACATTATCAATTAATATTATATGTATATTTTTAAATTTTGACTTTACTACACCGATCTAGTCTTTTCTTAAATAAGCAAAGTTATAAAGTTTTTTAAAAAAGTTTCATGAATAGTGTATTTGCAAAATTGTAATATGTATATGTATTGTATTTATATCCTGTATATAACTTATGTTTAATTTATAACCCTAATTTGCCAGCTGGTAAAATAGGGTTCTGTACTTTTGGAAATTCAATAATAATGACTGACTGACTTGTTTCTGTAACCCCTATGGTGGGGCAATGGGTCTCTAAGTGAAGGTTTCAGTACCAACACTAATTCTGTTACACATATTTTCCGAGGGAGGGCAGAGGGACAGGTGGTAAGCCCATCGCCTCTCAACCCCCCTCCGGAAACGAAGGTATTACTTGGACGTGAAAGGGCCGAGAAAGTTTGTCCAGAGGCTCTAATTTAGGCTATGAGTTTTTTTACGTGCCGAAAATCTAAGACACGGCCCCCCCCCCAGCTTAAAGTCCCTTCCGGAGGACTCTGTGCTCAGGATTTTTACGTCCTGAAAAATCCGTCGACCGCGGCCGAGTTTGATCCAGCGAACTGCGGATCTAGAGGCGGGCACGCTACCTCTCGACCACCGCGGCCGACCAATAATAATGATAATAAATAATATTTTTGTGTATTCTTTGTTTTTTTATTTATATTGAATTTATAGGCTTATAGTATATTGTACATGTGGTATAATATATACATAATAAAATAAGAAAATATTAATTTAATATAGTTAATTGTTGTAATAATTCTTTCTTGATAAAGTTTTTAGTTGTATTTTTGAATTCATGAATGTTGAACTGCTGAAAATCTGGGAACTTTTTAATAATCCTATTAATCCAGAATAAGATAAAGAAAGATTTCTACGAAATTAATAATTTATTTGATTTACGCGTAATTTGTTTTTGCTTACATTTGGTGTTTATTTCTTACATTTTCGTACTTATTCGCATGCTTAATTAACAGTTTTATTTTGCTTATAAATCTGGGCTCTAATAATAATAATTATACAGGGGCATTTTATTTTTTACGTTCTAATAGGCCTATGCGTGACAACTCGTTCGCTTTGGTCCTCGCTCAACAATTGGAACGATTACCAGAACTTCTAAAAAATCCATCTCATCTCCATCTATTACGAGACATGGATTTACGTAAGCGCGACAATACACGTAATACTTATGTCCTTAATAATACTGCTGACTTGCTTCTCATGTTGGCAACGTGCGATCAGTTGGGGTGCTGGTCTCTTTCCATATAAGGGATGTTAAGACAGGCACACTTACCAAATCTGACTAAATGCATGTGTCAGTTCATAAATGCCTATCTTTGCATTATAACAACAGCTTATGCTGGGCAGCACTTAGGCCCGTATTGCTCTCATGCCGTTGCAAAAATAAAAACATCAGCAAAGTTAGGCAAACTGGCATAAATACATTCGTCAACAGTAAACGAGAGAGATTTCAAAGTGCTGGGGGTGGATGCTCCACGATCTGTGTAGGACGCGCCACGCAATGTAACTTATTGTGTTTGCTGATGACTGGACAGAAGTGTGGGAATCTTGCTACAAGTGATGTGAAGTGTATGTATGACCTGATTATCTCAGCATTTCAACCAATTTCATTTCTAGTTTGTCTTTTAACACCCACCTTCTGTTAAAAATATGGTTAAGGTATTTTAATTTATTTGTCTGATTCTACCACTACCATAAAAAGTAAATCCAATTCATTGTTAATTTTCACCCCTTTTAAATTAGTTTTTGTTGCCACTGGGTTTGCTCAGCCTTCCTAGAAGGCTTACAACTATCGTGATAATTAGGGCAAACATACCTAATTTCGCAGTACCCCTAATTTCGCAGTATCTTTTTATTTTATTTACTGCAAAATCAGGAACAGTAATGAAAAAATAATAAAAAATGTATAAAATTGAAGAGAAGATGCCCTCTTTGATGAATAAGATGAAATATTTCCACTACTGTTCCCAATTTTGCAATAAAGAAAATAAAAAGATAATGCGAAATTAGGGGTACTGCGAAATTAGGCATGTTTGCTATATTGTTAATTTTTAATTTTATAGCTATTATTACTTTTATCATTTGAGTCATGCCATTCCTCTCAGCTTTGCCTTTCTCCCCTGGTACCTTTTCATGGTAATAACCTGTCTAATTCTCAGTTTTTAAAACAGTTAGGTTACATTATACTTCTATTGTAAAACATATTATATAAATGGAACATTGGAACTTCCCCCGAGCACGATCTTCTGAAGCGGGTGCAGCGCGGTTCAAGCTAACATAGTTGAACCCATAAGTAGATTATTCAAAAAAGTTAGATATTTTCCTAAGCACCCTGTTTTTGAATGAACACTCTCAGGTCGTGTTGTCCAATTAAATAAAATATTATTATTATTATTTTTCTTCTTTCCACTCCTTAGGGAGGTTTGTTTTATGCTATACATCGACTGTACACAGTAAAGATGATAGTCTCTATTGTATTGTTGAAGGGAGATTCAGGAACCCCGCACTGTCGCACACGTGCCCAGCAATACGACCTTATGCACTGTTGTGATCAGTGGCGGACGCAGAATATTTTTTCGGGGGGGGGGGGATTTGAATAGGTAGAAAGAATACTAAAAAAAATAATCAACTTACAAAAATACAATTAGTTTATAAAACTGGCCACTTACAGTACATACATAGCCTTTTTTCAAATTTGGGGGGATATATCCCCCTATCCCCCTATCCCCCCTGCGTCCGCCACTGGTTGTGATGACACCTTTTCCTGGAAAGCTTAGCTCTTTTAAGTTCTTAGGGAGCGTTTTCGGGACGACATCAGTTGCAGACATTATTATTATTATTATTATTATTATTATTATTATTATTATTATTATTATTATTATTGTTGTTGTTGTTGTTGTTGTTGTTGTTGTTGTTGTTGTTGTTATTATTATTATTATTATTATTATTGTTGTTGTTGTTATTATTATTATTATTAATTATTATTACACAGATTATTATTTTCAAGGCACAGACGCTCGGAAGTGGTAAAAGGTGTTCCACATGAAACACATTTGAGACCATAGAATGATACAAGGCGAAAGTTTGATGTAATGTCGTACCCAAACCCAGGGTATTAATAATTATGCAAGGGAAGACACGAAGAGCTGAAGACCGAGGAGTCGTGCAGGAATGCCTGATGCTACCCTATAAGGCGAAGTCTAGCCAGGCATCCCCTACATGGCAACAATATCCACCCACTATTGTGTAGTGTGTAGCAACACATTAATTAACAACACGATACATTTTTATTCCTGCCAAGTATAGTGCATGTGTCCGTGCAGCGATTACTAGGGAGCCATCTATACAAGCATAAATTTTATAACTGAAAATTTACTAGTATTTCTCCAACTTGGAACAATAGTGTTCGTTAAGGCAAAAACTATTTATACCCATGTCGAAGGTCCAATTATACACCTTTAAGTACCACAAGAATGTCCACTTTCTCTACTTCAGGATCTAGGCGAAACTCGATTTTCATTTTTAGGTAGATTTTCGAAGAAAAAGCTACCTATTGCAATGGATACCACTTTATGATTTTCGAAAAATTCTTTCATATCTTTACGTTTCATGCTCCCCTAAGTACGAAACCACCGCCCGTTCAAAAAAAAATTTTGTGATATTTATATATATATATATTTATATATATCTTTACACGATAGCGGCCGTAATTTTGAAGATATTTGAACCAAATTTTATTATGTTATTTCTAGGCCCAATAGTTCGGACAAGTTCGTTAATGGGCAAAATTGGCCCAAGGGGGTGGTCGGGGGAGGGGGTTGAAATTTTAAAACATTTATATCTCGGCCCCTATGAAGTATAGAGGGAAACTTTGTTTGAATAAATTAGAGTACTCCCTATGGAGTTCACAGTGACACCAACAATTCGGGGGTTCGAGTAAGGGTGGGGGTGGGGGTGGGGGATGAAAATTCGAAACTTTTGAAACCACGTCTTGTGGGGTATCGTTGAAAAGCTCTTGATGAGTACTCTACAAATCAATAAATAGTTTCTTGATAGCTCTCATATGACGCGAGATTTTAATGTTTGAAAATAATAACACTTAAAAGAATTATTATAATATCATAATTTTGTCTTGTTTAGCGGCTTTGCTAATTTTATTCATTGCTGATCTTGCGCACGGCCTCCCAGAATATTATATCCTATTCTTGTTGTCAAAACAAATGATTGTAGGCACTTCCTCTTTACCGAATTCAGTTCTTATTACTGCAGGTTTACCATGCCAAGGCTAAAGAAAAAGAGTGCTATGCAGCGACAATAAATTAAACCAAAAGCACTTCGAAATCTACCTCCGCCTGTAGGCCTGCCTAAAGGGATTTTTTTTAATTTCTTTTCACACACTTTCATTTGTAGTACAGTGGTGCTGAATAGCGCACGATATTTTAATTGATAATGAACTAATCTAATGTATAAAATTTAAAGTTCTTATTGCGCCATGTGTGTGGGAAATCATTTTTCCCATACCACGGAAATTTTTTTATATTGGAATTTCTGTTTCTTCTTATCTCAACCCCAGCAGTCATAGTATGTAGAAACAATGGGGTACAAAATCTGAAGTCAATAATATTTCTTCATTTTAACGCCTAAATGGCAAGAGTTTGAGAATCAGAAGTCCTCCCTCAGTATACTTAGAAATACAAGCAAAGTATAATACCCGGGTATAGTAATGCCAGGTATTTTAAGCTGCAGTAGTTATATCATAAAATAGTGGACATTTCGTTCACGCAAAAAGGGCAATGCCAGTCTTTTAAGCTAGGTATAACTCATAATAAAATAGTCGACTTAGAGCGGTCAAGAATTACATTTTGATCATGAAATAAAGTGAACACTTGTTTGTCAATGCATTCATTTTGAATTCATATAGTATTGTGGTCCCTTTTTTTTTACAAAAATTCCTTTACTTTCTCCCTTTTTAAGTTAAAAATTTCCCTCTTAATATCCGACCTCCAGTTAAAACAAATGCGTTCCGAAAATCTTTCAGCAAAGGAAAACAAAATGCTAAAATGCTGATTTAGAACACTATAGTTAAAACGTAGCCTATTTACTTGAGTTTTAGAACCACAGTTTCACTGCCAAATCATATTTAGAATTTGCTGTAAAAATACGCTACAATGTCACTTCCGCAAGCATTCTTCTCTAACTTAAGAGGTCAGAATATCAGAAAATGAAAACAACATGAAACACGATACAGGAAGTGTTTGTCAGCGGTTTTTGCTTAGAATCAATCCAAAACTGCCTGCATGTCGCGAAACTCAAAATCAGCTATCTGCATTTCTCCATCATGACTTCTTTGGCCTGTGCAAAAATAACTTTTTCTTGCTCAAAGGGGCTTTAATGCAGTTTTCAGTCTTTTTTAATTTTTGAAGTTTTTTTGCACGCTATAGGTAGAGGAATAATAATATTATTAGTTTAGAGACCCTGAAATTCGATATAAAGTTTTCATAAAGTAATTCACGTTTGGAGGTTCCCGGAGTCCAAAAGAAAACGTATTCGTAAACATGTCATAACATCGTAGCTCGTAGATTGTAAAGCTCAGTTGTATTAATCCTGGTTGAATGGAAGAGAAGGCCTAATGGCCTTAATTCCACCAGGTAAAATAAAACAATTCTAATTCTAATTCTAATTCTAGCTCGGAACAAAATTTTATAAATAATAAAAAAAAAAATAATAATAATAATAATAATAATAATAATAATAATAATAATAATTACTGTTTACAGAACAAATTTCAAACATTCGCACGGGGACGCATGGACCTACGTGCTTATTCAATACATGATAAAAGAAAGAGAGAACAATTAAAATACTCGAAGAATAAAAAAAAACAAATACACTAACCCTATCCCTTACAATGTAAACACATTCAATTTTAAAATTTCAATTTTTAAAAATGACTCACACCCGAGGGGGCAAAATCCTCGAGCTCGGGTGCAGTTGAGTTATGAATTTTCCGGAATGTGACAAGAAGCACGTAAACTACTTTCAGTTTTGCCTTAATAGTAGGCTAGGAAAGGAAAGATCATATTATTATACCGATCCAGAAAAAGGTAGATAGGGCCGAATGTAATAACTATCTATCTCTTTCTCCCCTTCGTCCATCCTTGCTATGTTCAAATTTCTGTTACGTAGGCAAGGCTCGAAGATATACGGCGCGGTCTGTACATCTCAAGTTAATATTATTTATTAGAGAAAAAAAATCCATAATTACAAGCGTTAACCTCTCAGGAATATAGATCGACGACCTTGTAACAATCATACTGTAGGATTGTGGAGGTATTTGAGGAGTGTCGGTTCAAAACGTGTTAAGTCCACCTCCGTAATGTAGTTTTTTGCGGATTCGCATTCTCTGAGGTGTTCTGCATGATACTACATAACGTTTTTGTTTCAAATCGCAACCTTTCCCCGTTAAAATTGAGCCTGAAATATGGGGTTCGATGCAAAACGCGTTCAGTCCAGAACTTGGTTCGGTGCAAATTACGTTGAGTCCACAATTTAGACGCGATCACGTGCGAAACAGGCGGTGCGTTGAATTTTACGACGTCTATTTTTTGCAGATGTTCTTCTAATGAAAGCGGTATTCACCAGACGCCGAAACGGATGTCATTAGCGGTCAGTAATAAAAGAAGAGAAGCATGAATTTTCGATGATTTAAAATGCTTAAAAAACAGAAATTGTTTAAATTTTGACAATTTGGTACTTCGGCAATAGTTCACTTTGTATTAGTGCGAAAAGATGTGATTGTAATTTTTAAATAAAATACTAACTTTCATCTTTTTAAATGATTATTATTATAATGTTGGGTCAAAACGCGTTAAGTCCATTACTTTCGAAACTTTAACTATCAATAAAAGATGTACATGAAAAGAATGATTTGACACACCCAATACATTTAACTATATATTAATTACTGATTCTGATCAGAAAAAAATATTGCAAATTCGTTAGATAGTTTGGCCACAAACAGTTTTTCGTCATTCCTGAAAAATCATTATTTCTGGACTAAACGCGTTTTGAATCGACGCTCCTCATTTATTTTCACTTAAATGAGTGACAATATGAACGTCTTTCAAATATCTTGTTGCTGCATATTCAGAAAGGATGCCTCCTCCGCGCAAGATGACCGGGTTCGAGAGGGTAGAGTCGGCATCGTGTGGTGTTTAGCGAGGTGTGTGTTTGACATTTACACACACGACATCAAAGTAAAGTATAATAATAGCAGGTATGCAACACCTCAAGCGTGCAGGTGTGCAGTGTACAATACCATGCGTGCTGCACTCGGATTCCATTACCAACCAGCTCGTAGCAAAGCCTATCATATCTGTCTCATCGTGTTAAATAACTTTCATTACGAATTTCAAGCAGCAATTAAAACTTTATTTGCTATATATTGGTATTATTTTCCACCTTATACCCTCAAATGATTAAATCAGGGGCGTTGTAGCTTACAGTAATTTTTATTACAATATTAAACAATGAATTTCGTGATACAATCCTGTAAAATATATTAATAACAGGCCTCATAAAGGACTTGATACAAATTTTGTATCAAAAGGTCTTCGTTGAGGTATAATCCTATTTATTATTTCAGAAATATTTGTCTTCATTTCCTTCTTCTGAGCCTTTTTCCATAGAAGTTTAACCCCCCAATTGAAATTGGATCAATTTGACCACTAGTTGTAATTAAAGCTTATTCTGGTAAAAGGGTCAATAATATTTTCTACATTCTTATTAAAAATAATTAAATAAGCCTAAGATTCTTAAGTTTAGATTAAAAGCTTAAAATGAGATCCTGGCTGTGCAGTGTAGACTACTCTATTTGAGCATAGACCTGTTTATTATTATAATATAAAACATAAAAAAATCCCAGGTTTCTTAACCTAGTTGTCACTACATAAAACTTGGGTGGCTAATGAGCTCTTTTTCAGTTGATAAAATGTATGAACACTTATTTATTCGTAGAAATGCTAGTGTACATGCCGTTGTGGAGATATTCAATGCTATTATGCAATTATTAATACGTATTTTCTTTCCTGGATATGCATTTCAACATCAATGTATCATCATCAGTCCTAGTAAATGTGCTTCATCTTCAAGCGGGTTTAGTTCTTTTCAAAACATGAAAGCTTCAGTTCTTGGAGCTACTCAGATAACACCCCCCCCCCCCCACTTACCTGAATGTTTAATGACCATTAGGCGACACTCATTAAAGGCCTACAAGCAACATTGTCAGGTTTTCTTTCTTTTCTGCCGTTTGTACAGTCCACTGCACTTCATTGTATCGTAGGTGCTAGTGTTATTATATGTTCTTTTTTCCGGCATAGGTATAAAAATGGTCATCGTCAAAACATCAGAAGAATGTGTATACTCTAAACATATTGACTCTGGGATTAATAAGCTGCCGAGACTCATTGTGAAACCATTCCGCAAAGAAAGCCCTCAGCCCGGGCCTTGAGCGGTGGAGTGAGACGAGGCTTTCATATTTTGGAAAGAACTATACCACTGATGTTAGTAAAGAAGTTGTATCGTTTGTGTCAATTGTTTCTAAAAGTAACAGAAATTTCCTTCCAAAATTGAAACCCTCTCTTACATAATTTATCAATAAAATTTGCTCATTAGGTGTTTGAAGTCCCCGTCTTGATATATCAGGATAGGCATATAACTTTCTTTTTAAGTAAAATAGAACTTCCCTCGAAACAGCCGCGTGTTATGAAATTAAAGTCTGTTCGCTCTAAGAACAGCCAAAAGTAAACAAAAACAGTAGGCCTACGTCTGTCTATACTCTTAGGCCATACGAGTATGTGCTAGAATGAGACAGACTATAATGAATCTTCTTGAAAGCTAGAAGAGTCATTCTAAAGGAATTTCTAAGATGAACGGATGGAAGAACTCTGAAATAAGATGCAAAAGAGAAGTTCGTTACAATTTAAAAAAACACTCATGGATGGTTTCATGGAACCATACGATTTTGAATTCAAATGCCTTGATGAGGATTTTTTTCTGAATATTATTGTGCAGTATTTTACTTCACTAAAGCAAATCGTTTATCAGGGATTAGATCATTAGATTATACCACATTAGAACTATCTGGAAGTACAAGACCTGGCAGGGATATTATGGTAGGACCGCCAAGAAAGTGCCGAATGAGAAACATGAAGGGAGAAGAAAAATTGGTAGACCGAATTTAAGATCGATGGACTAGTGATTTAAGGCTGATGAAGATTGAAGATTTTGCACGGAAAATTACGGGAAGTCTTATTGAAGATAGACCTATACGTGGCCTAGAGGTTACGTTTCCGCAATTCACTAATTCAAATTCCTGGGTTTGATCTGCTCAGATAGAGAAGTCTGAAACGGGATACACTCAGCCTCGTGAGGACAACGAAGAAGCTATTTGATAAAGAAGTAACGTTTCCGGTCACGAAGAACGCCAATAATGGCTGTATCTGCATGCTGACCGCATGCTCCCCAACCCTGCCATCTGCTAATGTCGAAAGACTGCAGTAGATGACGCAAAGGTTGGGTAGTAGGCGTTGTCCATCCCTGGGATGTAGAGCCATGGAGAATGAATGAAGAAGGCTAAGGTACTTGCTCGATCACAGAATCAGTGAGAAGAAGAGAGGAGGAGAAAAGGTACAGAACATGGTAACAGAGAAGTCACCGCATGCTTGTAGACGTAGACTATTTTGAATCCAGGCAATCCCTAAATCATGAGACTGAATAAAGTCTATCTCAGTGGTACCTGATGGTTGAGATAGTTTATATGTTAATAACTTAATATAGTTAAATATTATCCTACTTTACTTCTACTTCACGTCCTTTTATGATCTGTTTATGCTGTTTCTAGTTCTACGTTCTTTTATTACAATAGATTAATCCAGAAGATTGTGTAGAAACCACGTAAATTACTCTTGCTTAAAATAAAAGAATTTAATATCGCAGCATGCCACAATGCGTGCGCTTGGGGGTACCCAATGCTAATCAGTTAAAAAAGAAAAACTGGATTCTATTTATTATATAATATTCCAAGTTAGGAGGAATGCCTGAGGCACCCTCAGCCCTGCAGACACCTGCTTCGGTATAGGCCTGATTTTGCTTTGTTAGTTCCTGTTCACTGTCACGGAATCAATCGTATAAGCCTATATCAGAGATCTCTAATTTACTGGACCTTGAGAACCACCTGTGAAGCAACGAGTTTCAGGGGGACATTAATCAACAATGTTTTTATCAACACTACACAAAAAGTGTACAATGCAAGTGTACAAAAGTAACCAGTTCAAACTAAAAAATTCTTAGGTGAGATGTATGAGACTTGCTTTTTGAATGCATAATTTTAACTTTCCTTGGGTTTAATTTTGTTTGTTGAATAATTGAAATATCTCGCAAATACTGACCTGCATTTTTTAAAATTTTGTGAAATTAAAAGATAAAATTTGCTCACACATGCAGATAATATACAGATAAGAACATACGTGCAAAATCTTTGATATTAGGACAATTTTCTTCTGAATAAAGCTTCCTGCTTTAAAATTGCTCTTCGTGCCATTAGCCTACCTGATAGATCTTCGCGTCGCATTTGAAGCGTGTTACTATCATATCTACTCTTTTCGTTACTTATATATGTATATATATATATTTTTTTTTCTTTGCAACCTATTATGATGAGTAAACTCATAGGCGGGTATTTTGTTCATCCCTGGGTTAGCCTATATCACTACCGCAATTCTAACTAAAAATTGATTTTTTTCGAGAAAGAAAGGTAAAGACATTATAGATAGATAGATAGATAGATAGATAGATAGATATAGTTTATTTGCCAGAACAATACATTATTGTATAGCAACATATGTTTATAATACAGCGTAAAAACCCCATAACACAAATATTTTTATTGTTATACTATTAAATACGCACACCAGAGCGTATCTTACTATTTAGTTCAACTTTGATTAATCATTCATTTTTTATTATAAAAAGAAATTCTCCATTTTAAAAACATCTGCATTTTTTGTTGTGCATAACTGCTTATATGCTACTTTTTTGTATTAATTGTTATAGTAGAAAGAAGAGTGAGCAACATTCAAGAAACTACCTCATTCCAAGCAACTTTATCGATTCTTATAGTGTTTATGTTTGTTGAATATTACTTGTCACTTATAAAGGGTATATTGTGACAGTAGTTATGAACGTAATTATTTTCCAATTTTTAATTCAGGGAAATAAGATTTTTGCTGGCTTCTGCTTGTAGATAACGATTTTTGTGAAAACTCATTATGCGTTGACAAAATTGAGGAAATTTATTTATTTCACGTTTAAATTACAACAGTAGTTACAAGTTTTGCTCAAATCTCGTGGCACTAATCGATTCGTGAAGTTCGGAAACATATGTATCACAATACCAAAATTTTTGTTGTTAATAACTTTTCAGTGGTTCACCTATTGTAAAACACTTTTATATTTTGCCCTAAATTAAAACACTATTTTCCTGACTTAGGAAATCTAAACGGATAGTCAGACCAATTTTACATTCAATTCATATTATGTAACATTGCAAGGAGAATTTTGTCATAATTCAATAAGATCCCTAAATCTATTTAAACCCGAAGTAAACGCCGTGATGCTCCTGCAACTTCACTAGCATTTGTGCGATGCGTGTTGTCTAAACACCACTGTGAAGGCGACGTGACAGGGAAGCATAATCGTGTGCGCCTGATTCCGCCCGGCAACATCTCCTGCTTCGCTGTGCTGCGTGTAGTATAACCGAACACGTCAGGCGTTCTCAATGCAGAGCTGCAACTCCTGTGTTTGATGTTAAATTTTCCAAGTCTTGGGTTTACAGCTATTAAGAATAACTATTTAAAATTTTTAGTAAATCAAATTTAAATTACAATTCAATAGACTCTGTTCCTACTCTTCCCTTCCCTCCAGAAATATGTAACGCTACATAAAACTCTTCTATGTTAGTCTGAACATCTTCAAATCTAGCTACGAGTTGTGTTAGGTTAGCTTTCCTATCTAAGAGATCATTATAGGTCGCTTCATCATTTACAAGTAGTTGAGGTAAGAGGTTGCAAAGACGTGTAATTCTATATACTTAATTACTCAATGACAATAGAGAATTCCTAAGCAGGCTAATGGAATATTATCTATTTTATGAAACCCGGAGATTCATTGCCGCTCTTATCTGAGCCCGCCATTTAACCCTATTCTGTGCTAACTCCATCCAACCATCCCTCGCAAATCCCACTTCCCTTAAATCCATCCTAATATTGTCCTCCCACCTACGTCTAGGTCTTCCAAGTGTTTTTTTTTCCTTCGGGTCTCCCAGTCAGGGCCGTGGAAAGAAAGCAAGGGCTCCAGGGCCCCAGGCCCCCGGGCCCCCATCAAATATTAAATTCACTACCCAACTCGTCCTTTATATGTATTAGATTATGTAATGATATTACATAATTAGTAAGTGCCATATTGGTACCGGTACTTTATGAGATGATCTGGTAGACAGTACTGTCTGTCTGTCTGTCTGTAAGAGCAATAACTCAAATATGCTTTATCGGGTTTTTATAATACCATTTATGACGCCCATTGGATGAAGCCTATTGATTTTGGACCAAATCGGTTAACGGATACCGGGCACAAAACGGAAAAATACATTAACATGTTCTAATTAGGAACATTTTTATCTGTATGTACAAGTTTAATCTTTTGACAATTATGATTTTAAATGCCGAACATTAGTGAGGCCTACTGTTGAGTGCAAAAGGATTTCTGCTTCTACTTTTCAAAAATAGCAATTTTTCTTGAAGAATAATCCGTTTCAGATTAACTGATTAATTCCGTGTCACCGTTATACGAAAGGACAATGTAGATAAGATAAACACATAAAACATAACTTAAGCTGTTTATTGACTTATAAGCAATTTTATTTTGGAGTAAATTTAGAAAGTAACAAATAAAACCTGGCCGGCCGGGGCCCCTTTGGAGTCCGGGCCCCGCCCCTCCCTCTCGTCGGGCCTGCTCCCAGTCAATACTTTTGAGATGTCTTTCCTCCCCCATTTTATCCTCCGTGATTTAATTACCCTTATTATCTGATAAAACGTCAGCTCGTTACTGGAAATGTAGGTATCAACGTGCAGTGACTATTATGTGACAGGCTGCCAGTGAACAGAATGAAATCATTATCATTTTATACAGCATAAACTTGTTTGGAAATCGAAATAATATAAATGTAAATTTTGGTTTACACGACCAATATTTTATTTAAATTATTAAAACTAATGATGATTAATTTATTCTCATATGTTTGTGGTATTTGGGTGTTTTCTTCAATTTGAAAGCTTTGGTTGATTAGAAACACAATTTCGATTCGGAGCAAGCCAGTTCGTGTGCTTTTATTCTGTTCTGCTTCTGAATGAAGTTAACTATGTCTTATATGCACCTTTGGTAGCACTGGTCACGACATTGTAACTCGAATCGATTCATGGATGGTTGATTCACAGTATGTCATGATCTCGCAGCTGTTAGTTTTGTTTTTGTACAACAAAGCACGAAAGTAATTATTATTTGTATAATCCGTTACATTTTTATTCATGGAATACTATTAATAAATACCACTCGAGATTACGAGTTTCATCAGATAAATTCGCTCCTGTGTATCTCTTTTTTTTCAATTTACATTCAGTAGCTTTTCACGGATTACTTATTTAGGCCTATGCTAAATTCTTATTCACAGAAACTTTTTTTAGCTGTGGAATACATGAAGACGCCGCACAATGAAACAGAACTGGTCTTATTACCACAATTAGTTGTTTCCTTGGAAACCTGTCTGATCATGCGCAGCGCCTCCTTTATAAAACTAAGAAGATACCGGTGATTTATTTGCTTAAGATGGATTTGTAAGATGTATTTCAATCCCCAAGCTTTTTTGATAACTCCAACGTGATTTCTTCATCTGGCACGGTGTACTTTTGTACACAATCATCGCTCATGCGCAGTACAATGTCTCATCTCTATTCCGTTCCTTTATGTTAAGGGGAGACTGTCGGAGATTTATACCGACATATTTGCAATTCCATATCTCCTACCTTTTGGGACATATCATACTGAAATTTGAAACACATACTTAGGAAAATTTTCTTAGCTTTTGGTAATTTTTACAAAATTTTAACGGTTAATTAGTGGTGCAGTGAAATTTTGAAATTGTTTTAATTATTATTTTTCGGTACACATTTGTCCTACATCCAAATCAAAATTTTCAATTCTCTCCACACAAAAATGATCTACACTAATAGGGACACATTTAAGTTCAGTAACTTTCTGCCTCACTTTTTCAATTATTAAGTGCCAGTATGGTACTTTATGAGATTGTGTGGGGGACGGGAAAATGTCTTTCAGTCTGTCCGTGTGTCTGTACGCGCGATAACTCAAATACTCTAAATAGGATTTTAATGAAACTTGGTAAAAGCATTTATAATGTTCATGGGAAGAAGTCTATTGATATTGGACCAAATCGGTTGGCCGGTATCGGAGTAATGCCTAATTTAGTGCCTTTTTATGGTAATATATTATAAAGAATTTAACAAATGCAAATCGTTTATGCTGACAACATATGTTTTACACTGTTGATATACGGCTTTGGAATTTGCAATACAGATAGCCATGACATATTCCTTTGCATTTGATTATCAAACTAGTCATATGTTTATTTCGTTGATCAAGTTGAATACTGTTTATATTCAGAAGGTATATTACTGTGAAATAATTAGGCCTACGTACATTAAGTGAAGTTGTTCGCCTGTGTATTTTGTGTAGTGTTGACATATTTTAAGAATTTCTTATATCAGTGTAGCCTATACGAGTTTGAATTAAGGTTAAGTTTGTTCTTCCACAAGCCCTGCTTAATGAATCGATCTGGAGCTTAACTCGGAGATAGATTACAAAAATAACTTATTTTGTTCATATCATAATTGCAATTAACTTATCACTGATTAAATAAAAGCATTCTGGCACTTTGTTATATCAGTTTAGCTGATTTTATTTTTTCCTTTTTTTTTTTATTCTAGGTACTGGATTTTAAATATGAGTTATATTTTGTTTTATGTATTTGTTTTTAATTGTGCGTTGTAAATGTAAATAACTGAACTGAAATCGAATACGAGAACTTGCTCATTCGGGTAATCACCTGATGTATATTTCTTGTGTTAAATGCAATAAATAAATACAAAAAATACATGAGGACTGAAAAGTCGCCTACGAGTTGAGAAGAACCGAATGCAATCAGATTGTCTGCACTTGTTGCTGGTGACCTACATTCTTGCCTCCTCCACACTTCTCATTCCACACATTTACGCCAGATTGAGAGGTTTCATAAAACTATCTCCCGAAGATTACAAATCAAACAGTTCTGTACCGTAGGGCTCCTAGTTTTGAGTAACAGTGTATTCCGTGAAACATTTCTTAAGGTTATTTGTGCTTGTCTTTGATGTCAGCGGCATAAATAAATGATTGTTAACTTCTTATAACGCCAAATCTTGCGAAATGAGGATTTAAGGAGAAAATGTTATAATAAAAATATAGGAACAAAAAATGCGACCTTAATGAAACGTGAAAATCTTTTAAATACGCAGATGACATGACTAATGTGTTGTCTACACGAATTACTCAAAATACCTGAAGATGACGAAATTAACGTCGAAACGCGTCGTGTAAGAAGAAGACATTTGCATTTTAATACAAGACTTGATAAATTTTAAGGACTTTAAACATTTTTTTAATGAGTTAAGAATTTATAATAAGGTTTTGACTATTGTATTATATGTACATAAGTATTTTATTTATTTACAGACCAGTAGACTTTTAAATGTCAAGGGATAAATTATGTTTTAAAATAGGTTAGATGTCTTAAAATTTTAATACATACTGAGCATAGGTGGAGTGTATATTAACAATGTCAAATTATACAGCTCAGTAGGAAAATGAAAATAATTGAAATTGGGAGCAAAAATTTAATTTAATGGTGAAGTTTATACCAGATATTCAATCTCGTCTCAAAAAGGGTATTTTTAATGCTTTAAAAAAAAAAAATATATATATATATATAACATTTGAGCTAGTGTTTACGTGTACATCCAACGTTACCTATTAATAAGGCACTATTCAAATGTGAAATTAAATGAAGGTGGTTTTGCTGGATATCCCACACCAATCAGGAAGAAAAGAGCACTGAATGATTTGGACGACAATAAGTGGTGGTTTTTGGGCTATGGAACTCGAATCTGATGTAGTTCCCCCCCCCCCCCACGAGCATTGCACTTGAATCGTGAAATGCACATCGAAACTAGGATTACAGCATTTTAATCATCAATCGTTTCAATTATTTATGGATGATTTGGGTAAGGTTCATGAGTCTGTGGTACGTTTTAATCGTTTCATTTCGAATCTATATGCCCATACGGAAGCATAAGATTGGTTCTATTCATTTAATTAATGTTTATATTTATTACGTAAAACAATATATATTTAAGAATAAAATTATGTGATTAGTGCAATTTATATTTAAAAAAGTGTGCGTGGAACGTCACGCGACAGAAGTGAAACTTTTTTTAATTTTTGGATTGTTGGATTTTTTAATTTTGGATTGTTGGACTTTTTAATATTGGGTTTTTAGACTTTTTAAATTTTTTATTTTGGATTTTTTAAATTTTTGATCTTTTAACTTTTTAATTATTGAATTTTGGTATTTTTAATTTTTGAATTTTGATTTTATGAAATTTCAGATCTTTAAATTTTTAGTTTTTTTGATTTTTTTAATGTCTTATTTTTTATTTTTAAATTTTGGATTTTTTTTACTTTTAAATTTTGGATCTTTGAATTTTTTAATTTTGGATTGTTTTAATTTTTGGATCTTTGAATTTTATTTTTTGGAATTGTAATTTTGGATTTTCGATTTTTTTATTTTGGATTTTTAGATTTTTAAATTTTGGATTTTCGATTTTTTAAATATTGGTTAAGCCTAATCATTGGGTTGATTGTTTTCTGTGCAGTCCGTTCCGTCACACCTCACTAATGTCGTGACGATTTTGAGCGTTACATTAATTTCGTGACGATTTTTGAGCGTTACACAAGCTCTCGATTTACTCCTATCGCGGCTAAAGAAGTTTCACTTCAAAAACATTATAAGTAATAATAAATATTGTTTTAATTATTTTCTGTTAAATTAATTATTGAAATAAACATCTAGCAATTGAGTAAATAATCGCGGGCACCTGCAAGTTCACCAACATAGGGGGAAAACAAATAGGGTTACTCGTACTGACGCAGCACATAACAAATTCGATTTTATAGCACTGAGACACTGAAGTGTTTGTATTATGAACACAACGTGGACAGTTTGTATATTATGTACTATGTTTCATGAATATAAATAAGATTCTTTTTGCAATACACACTTACTGAATGCACCTGATTAAAACTTTTAAAAAATGTATATATTAGGCAGTAGGCCTATTCACTTTATTAACGGTAATAATTAAAATGCGAGTTTAGTTGAATCTGATTTGTACATTTAGTTAAATTGCGTGCAATTGAACAGAGATGAGGTATCATACGGAGATTTTCTCTGCGATATTTATAAACTCGAAACATTCACCGCTAAGGAGCTTTCATAACACGGCCATGGGTAAATTTATTTCACTATAAAATAAGGTATTTTGATAAATACACTATTTTTGTGTCAATAATTCACATTTGGAAGGCATTTCATTGAGGTTTTATGTACTATTTACGTGACACTTTCAGGCTTTAAAACTGTAAAAACCTATAGCTTTCATGACTGAATAAAAAGGGAAGCTGGCTTGTGAAGAGTATTTCATAAGCTCTACCTATTTAATTCGTGGAGAAGAAAAACACAATGTCGATTCTGAATTCATTTCGGTTGAGGATATATTCGATGAACACTTCAAATCTCCTGTTCTATGCTGTTTACTGAATTGAATCATCATGTATTTTCCACTATTATTATTACGATTGATAGTCACCATCTCATCGCAGTCGTAATAAAATTAAAATATTGTTGTTAATAATAATATATTAGTAATAATAATATATTATTAATAATAATTCATAATAACAAAAACAATAATAATAATAATGTGTATCAGAACTTCACTGGGTTCACAATATCATCAATATCGTATCACTTACGGAGAGATGACATCTGCACAGAGTTTTCAAATGGGAAAACCTTGTTGGAAAAATGAAGTTAGAAGGAGTGGCAGTTCGACTTACCTGAAAAGAAAAGAAATATATAAGAATATTATTTCACAATACATGGTTAACGGTCAAAGCAAAATAATAATAATAATAATAATAATAATAATAATAATAATAATAATAATAATAATATCAATATTAAAAATATAAGTATTAATACTAATAATATAATAATAATAATAATAATTACATTTCAAAATTTTAAATAGGGCTGTGTTCGACAGCGGTAAAAAAATAATCAACTGATCATATATTATTTTCTATGCCTTCTTCGTACTATTTGATGTACCGGTATTTGATTTCTTATAGTCGTCAGCACCCAGTAAAAATGCTATATAGACGTAGTCATATATGTAATTAGGTTACTTTTTAAAATATTAAACTATCATATTACAAGATCATTTAAAGAATTCATTAATACCATCAAAAGGATCCTTAATTAAGCACATTTAAAAAAAGAAAAGTTTTGTCATTAATGGAGTGAGCTTCACGAAGCAATTTATTAAACATAGAAAATGCCATAGATTGAAATACATGTTTTAATCATACTTGTCTGATCATTCTCAAGTTGTATTTTACAATGAGATGTATTTAAATATATAAAAAATTGAGAGTGGCGTTCTACAATGTCACTATGGGATAATTTCTGATCCGCTGACTCTGTTAATTCCTGTTCCTTAGTTCTCATACGATCATAGAAATAGTTTCAATGTAAAAATCCATACTTTCATTTATGTTTCACTATATTCACCATTTCTAAGTAATGAAACTGAAAAAAAATCTGACGATAGATATCCAATTTTATCCCACTGACGCTATTTATAAAATGTGGAAGAAAACTTGTCCCGGGCGAGAATCGAATTCTTTTCCCCTTAGTATACGGATGCCACCCATAGAATGTATCTAGTCCCATTCCAAATATTCCTCTACACTCTAGACCAGTGTTTTTCAACAGATCTGCAGATGGTGTGCCGCGAGAAAAATAAATTGAAATAAAAAATTAAAATGTAGTTATCAATCCTTCATTAACGACGCAAATCCTCAATAAAACACATACTATAAAAAAAAATAGCCCCTTGCTATTTCTATGTTGTTTTTTATTGTTGAGTACTCAACGCAACACCATTCTGGATTTCGTTTCGGAAAGAATATTCAATTATTTCTACCAAGGCTTCCCTTTTCTACTTCCAATTAAAATGAAGCAGGATTTTCTGCAATAAATACAATAAAGTGTAAGAATAGGTCACGACTGTTAACTCAGGAAGACGATGAGGGTATGTTTATCAACTCTTCGGCCACAAATAAAGAAGATTTCGAAAGCACATCAAGCTCGAATTTCACATTAATTTTGCTTCTTGTGCCACATTCTTTGAATTATAATTGGAAATTTGTAGCACTTAATAAATGATTAATATAATATTAGACTATTATCGATAAATTGTAACATATGTGTATTTCCAAAAGTCAACATCTTTATTTTTTAAATATCTAGAAACACGAAAAAAAAAAGTTTAACAGCTCACAAAATTTTTAAAGATGCTATTTTTTTTGCATGTTTTATAAAGTAAATGATTAGATCAACTCGAATATTAAGGTTCGAATAATATTAAATGTCACGTTATCCTGATATTTGCTGTTTAAAGATGAACTTGCCTAGTTATGGAAGTAACTTTCTTAAAAATTGAATTTTGGAACAAACAGGTGTCGAGTTTAGATATTTTTTAAAAGAGGATAGTAAGAGTACTGGTCGCACATTTGCTCTACCGATTTAAAATAAAAATATTTACCACAACAATATAAATACAGAAAAAACTCCAAATTATTCGTGGATGGGTTGTTAGGTTTGCGGATTATGGAATAGGGATACCGTGAGACATATCGTTTATTAGTTTTACTGCTCACAGAAAAAACGCATTTCCTACTTTTTTTTTAATAACATAAGAAACAAGATCTACCAGCATTATTTGAATTCGGCGAAGACGGGAACGCCTGGAACACTCGACTAGGCAAGCCCGCTTGACAAACATGCAGGATGTGTTATCTGCTCACCACGGCGTCCCGCGTGAAGAAGCTCGCTCTAGTCTAGAAGAAAGCATGCATTTAATCTGTAGTAATCCATACAAGTGAATACACGGTTTATGTCCCCTGTTTTATATAGAAAGTAATTTGTTTTACTACTAGCAAGTGTCCACGGCTTCGCCACGATTATTTACTATTTATTTATTTAAATAATAAAACATTAGTCTATATTAGAAAGTTAGTCAATCTGAAAAAAATTTCAATCTCATAGCCGGGATTTGAGCCCTGTATATCCTCCATATAGCCTACTTCATTAACTCCTGCAGCAGAATTACGAATCGATCTTCATTTGATCAGTTCAAACCGTTATAAAAACCGTTACACAAAAAATATGTAGAAAAAGAATTTTGTTTTTGAAAATCGAATGATTACCGTCTACAAGAAAGTTTGTGACGATTCACAAAATAGCTGACAGTGTCCATTTGTTACGGGGGATATAGTGAAATTAATATTTTCCACAATTTTAATGCTTGAAACTTGAACTTTTGACATCTTCCAGTTTGGTATGTAATAATAATAATAATAATAATAATAATAATAATTTTATTATATGTTATGGAATGATTCGTAATTAGATTTTTGACTTGGCATTATTTTCCAATTGCATTTGCTCCTACAAGATTTGAGCAGACGTTTTATTAATTTGTCTCGTCTCTGATGTGTTTATAAAAAAAGCGAGAGCTTTCAATTTTTAATACAAACCAAAGAAATTGACTTTTTTTTTTAACTTCAATTGTGTAGAATGCATATGTGAGTTATTTTTTGTTTCGATATTATTTATTTAAAACCTATATTTAGTTTTCTTAATCACACCTTTATAGTATATTATAAATAGTATAAATAAAATAAATCCTACAGTGGGTTTATTTGGGATGACTTTACCCACACCTGAAGAAGCTGGCAATTGTTTTGCTTTCGCTTTGAGTCTCAGACCTTTAATTAAAAACTAACCGAACTGTCCGATTACCTTCTTCAAAATTATGCAGACAGTTATTTACAATGAATTAAAGAAATATGTCTAAAGTGAAGGGACTTTTGAAAATACCATGAACGTATGCAAATCGTTTCGCTGTCCTGAAATGCCAAGTTCTACAAATCTCATTTGGAAAAACAGATATAGACTAATGTTCTTAACCATACAAATATGTCAGTCGTAGTCTAGGAAAAGTTGAAAAGAATTTGTCTCGTGTTAAATGTTGCAAAACATGTCTTAAAATGTCACATGCCCGTCCTTCAAATTGAATGGAATTTCCACAGAAATTTCTCTCAGACTATCTACGGAATTGGTGCACACGCCGGATTTTAAGCAGTCTAAATAAAATGGCACAAACGTTACTTTCAACACATGTAAACGACATAGGTAACAAACTGCTAAAAGTTTATCCTTGCTTAGGAATTTAAAAAAAAATCATTCCATTTATGTATATTCAATTTTTTACAAGTATATTTAGATATGATCTAATTCTATATGGTAGTTGTTCACACATAAACAAAATATTGATGATACAAAAAATTTTGATTCCTTAGCAAGAGACCACTGTCATCTTTATTTATTAAGTTGTCTAAACTTGGTGTCATAAATCTTTTATATTTATATTATATATTTATATTTATGTATTAAATATATCATATATTTATATTATATTTATTAGCCTATATATTATATATTTATATTTTATCTTTTTATATTTGACTTAGTAATTTTTACCCTAAGCAAGAACTTATAACAACAGAGATCTGATTCATAATTTAATACTGGTTTTAAGTACATAATAGGCACACCTCGTTGTAGACTACAAAAAAACTATGAAAAGCTGTGAATACTTAGGCCAAAAATTTAAATAATTTATCTCGCACTACAATTGGAACTGCCACTGAAAGAACTGAATAAAGGACTTTATACATGGCTACCAAAAATCCGTTTTTCAACATTGACGAATTCCTGTCATTTCATAACATAGAACTCACAATAAACATTTCAAGAACATGACAATAATTATTCTTATCGAAATGTTGTATTTTTAAACGAAAGTAATTGCTATTATTATTAGTATTATTATTATTATTATTATTATTAGTATTATTATTACTATTATTATTATAACTACTATTTTCAATTTGTCTATATAGTACGGCGTGTTCGTTGGACATGGCTATTCACTTCGCTAAAACTAAACCAAACTAAATGAAGATTTCTTTCACTGTCAATATAGTGTTTCGCTTACAAGAAATTAAAACACACCTACACCTATACACAGAATTGACAGACATTCGTAGAAAAGCACTGGTGACTTTTTTGTCGTGTTCAGGATTCTAAAATAAACACCTTTTCTTTCTCTCTCTCTTTCTAGGTAGCCTACATACCATATATATATTTTAACTTTTAGTTTTGATGAAACCTGTGCTTTTTTTTATGAAACTTATACTTGTTACTTAATTAATTATTAAGATTAGCCTTAACCTTAGTATTAGTATTAGTCACTTATCCATTACTTTGTTTTTTTTAATGTAAATCTACATTGTATATATTTTTAACCTGGTAGAGTGGAAGAGAAAGCCTTATGGCCTTAACTCTGCCAGGCAAAATAAATAATTTACTACTAGGGCTACTACTTACTACCATAATTGTCCTACACGGTGCTACTCGCTTAACATGGATTGTTTTAAAAGACTTCTCCTGCTATTCGGATTAAAATCAAATGTTTATTTTAAACAATAGCGAATGACATATGAAATTAAAATGTTGCTGTAACTACAGGTCACAGATATGCTCGAGATAATGTCTTCCGAACTGGATGGAGAAGACAGGAATGATATGCTGCGATGCGAAGAATGCAGCACAGTAAAATGAGATCGTAAACTAAACGAGCCGCTGAGATGTGTGAAAACGTCTGCCAAAATATTTCACGTAAGTAAAAACATTTATGTGACTTACATTCTTCATGTCATGAAACATGTTATCAACAAGTCAATTCCGACAAGGGACACTTAATGTTAACTGTGAAGTCTTGTTAATTCTGCATGTTGAACATTGCCAACTAAATCAGATCTAGTTTCAAGCGAAGGCAGTTTTACCACCTTCCATTCCACAAGCAAATATGAATAGAAAATTATTCTTACTATCCAGCTAAGATATTTATACATGTCAAATTAGGCAGTAAGATGAAGATAAAAAACTGAATGACTGCGAAAGAGATACTGATAAAAAAAACATAAAATAAATCAGGTAAACTGATGTAACAAAGTGCCAGAATGCTTTTGTCGGCTTCAATAACGTCACAAGTAAAAAATGGCCGATTATGAGTTAATTCTACCCTGAAGACCGCCAAATTCAGACCTATAGCCAGCTAGAATGACACTTCTGTAATTATAATAATTGCCGCTATGGAGCAATTATGTCTTTATTTAAGAGAGACATTTTTCTTCCCCTTACATCTGGAAAAAAAGGTGTATATTAACTGAAATAAAAAAGACCCTATCAGTAATCATATAGGCCTATAATACATGAACTAACTATACTGTAATTCTCAGGTTTTGATCCATTTATTTAATAATTTGTGAAGGTATATGAAAGTGTTTTTTGCTCGTACTCAACAATTGTGTGTTTTTACTTGTGACGTTATTGAAGCCGAAGTGCGTTTTGTTTAATCAATGATAATAGCAATTATGATAGACAGAAAAGAAGTTATTTTGTAATCTATCTCCGAGTTAAGCTCCAGATCGATTCATTAAGCAGGGCTTACGGAAGAACAAAAGTCTAGTTTATAAGCATATGTGAAGGAAATATGGGTAGTGTTATTTATCAATGCTACCTGTATTGCAACCTCCAAAGCCGTCTTTGAACACTGTAAAACAATATGTTGCTACGATCTACATTTGATAAATTCTTTCTAATATATAGGACTGTACCGATCGGCTCGATTAATCGATTAAACATTTAATCGTCGATCAATTACATTTTCCGATTAATCGGTTTAGTCGAATTCTGAAATTTTTTTTCGAGAAATGACGAAATGACCAAACTCCTTTCTCTCGCTTCTCCGGCCTTGGCACATCATGTGCCATTCAGCCTAATGTGTCCAAACAATTCCCGTTATTCAGAAACCTGAAGGGTAGTTTAGTCAACAAATTCGTGTGTCACAAGTCTTGGCTGAAAAAGTAACCGGAAATGTAAGTTTTGTGTATATTTTTTCACTAGTTAACTAATAATGGTATTCATTAATTCAGGATTTCTTCTGATTATCTGTAGTGTAATAGTTATTAAACGTGTAAAACAATATTAAATGTACACTTTGATTTCGTTTAAAATGCCGACCTGTTTGTCGATTAATCAATCAATTAATCGGTCGATTAATCGATTAAAGTCAAGCGTTAACTCGATTAGAAATTTTAATCGATTTTCAGCCCTACTAATATATTATCATAAAAAGGCAATAGATCCGGTACCGGTCAACCGATTTGGTAAAAAATAAAGGCTTCTTGCCATGTACATTATAAATGCCTAGGCCTATACCAAGTTTCATGAAAATCCGGTAGTTCGTATTTGAGTTATCGCGCATATAGTCACATGGACGGACAGACAGACAGACATTTTCACGTCCCGCACACAATCTCATAAAGTATCATACTGTCACTCAATAAAGAAGATAAATTAAGATGACCATGATGAGGCTATTACAATAAATACTAACGGTGAATGATGATGATCCATATAAAAATCAAGAAAAAAAATTGACAACACCGATAATGATGGAGGGGATGAAATAAGACCGTGCGGCAGAGTTAACAGCTATATGTAGAGTAAAAATTCTTGGTGGCATTTAGGGTTCCAGAATATTGAGGAACCCAGTTTTTTAGGCAATCGGCACGTGAAAGTCGTAAGATTGTCAGCTTTGTGCACAGACCGTCCTTACATCCTGGAACTGGATTTTCTTAGTGGCTGAATCAACTACAAGGCTATAGTGCTACCAGAAAAATACCGAAGGCCCTATCGTGATCGAACCCGCGACCTTCTGGTTTGTACCGCAGTGATTCAACGCTCTACCTATTGCACCACGGCGTATCCCAGAGCTTATACATGTTTAATTTAATTTGTTTAATTTAATTTAATTTAATATAAAATATAATACAACCCCAAAGAGCAAAGCTCATGTATTTAAAATAACAAGAATAAAAACATATGGTGATGGTCATAATAAAAACGACTAATCATTATTATGGCATTTAACGAGAAGGTGAAAACTAGCAAAAAAATAAAATAAAAATAATAGACAATAACGTCGCGATAATAGACGAGATAATAGGCGGAGGAACTACAGTCTTAAGGAAATATAGTGAAAAGTTTGATGATAATGACAATGATGAAGACGATGGTGATGATTATGTATCAAGAAAATACCGGTAATGCGGAGAGCAAAGAGAATAAACAAGATCCGAGTGAAGTGGCAAAGAAAATGGTTCATTAGAGGAATATGAAGATAAATGCAGAATGTGAAAGAAGGAGAAAAGAAGGTGCATGACTGTGATGATGATGGTGATGGTGATACTAATGAGGACCACGAAGATAAAAAAGAAAGAGAAGAGATGGCTGTATTGAATTAATATTAGGTTACCCGTTATTCTGCTGTCTTTATTCTGTATATTGCGGCTGAGAACACTGAACGATGTGTACTTAACAGCGTAAATGGATATTAAGACGTGGTGTGTAATTGCCATATTAATGACGTGTGAGCGGGCAACACTGTTTAACAAGCAAGCACATTCGCTAACACTGGAAGCCGCTATCAAAGTTTAATGCAGTTTCACTAACACGAAAGAGCATACTTAGGGACTGTACAATAACTCTATAGAAATCATCAGGTAGGATATTTAATTAGACTTCACCACATTCTTCATTATTTATTTACACAAATGAATTATATTTATAGCCTGTCTAATTTGTCAAAGCCCAGTACCATGCACTTCAAAAACTACCTACGAACACTGCAAACAATACATTGTTGTCGTGAGAACTATACTTGCAATGTAATTTGAATTTGATGAATTCAGTGTAATATTTTTAGAAATTATAATTTTTCAAGGAAAGGAGTAGTTTATTTTAATTTTAATGTTGACCGCGTTGTTTCCGAGTTGAAGTGGGCATGTGTGTAGAATTTCGTGCAAATTGCTCAAGAAATGCATACATACGAGGCAGAATCAAATGATAACCGAAATTATTATTTTTTCCACTATTTTACTGCAGGAAGAATGTTTGCTTGTACATTATTTTTCTACATAAGTTTAGTCCCCTCCCAGTTGAATGCACTTATGCCATCAGATAGGAAGTGCTTCAATACCGCATGAGAAAATTATTCTGGTTGACACTGGAGGCACTCATGCACCGCCGATTGGATGTCTTCATCAGACTTGAACTCCTGCCCTCCAAGGAGTTCGTTTAATGGACTAAAGATGTGGAAATCTGATGGTGCCAATCCTGGCAAGTATGGCAGATGTGGGAGGCACTTGAAGCATATGTCGTCGATGGTTTTCGTGGTCGCACGAGCAGCATGAGGACGATCATTATCATGTTGAGCAAAACACCTCGGCATATCAAAGCTCTTCCTATCCAATGGCGTAAGTGCATTGAACTGGGAGGGGACTATGTAGAAAACAATTTACAAGCAAGCATTCTTCCTGCAGTAAAATAGTAAGAAAAAATTAATTGCTGTTTTCATTTTATTCTCCCTAGTACATACCCACATACACACTTTAATTATATGTATTAGTTCATAATATTATACATACTTGACAGGCCTAATTAGGTATTACAGATCATTAGAACTAAACTGCAATAAGAGTACTACTGTATGTTAAAAACTACTGTGATATATTGTTTCAGTTAACCAGATTTTTAAAGAGGCTAATTAAGTTTTGAAAACTTGAAGAGTCACTTAAAAGAAAATGCTAGAAGACTGAGATGGCATAGGTAAGCGTGACAGATATAATGAGAACAGTAGCCTCTGCACTGGGTACGCTCGGGTGATTCAGCTCTGCAACAGAACACACAGGCAAACAGGAAATTACTGTACTCAAGCTAAGTACAGTACCGATATCTTGATAAATACACCACAAGTATGTACTCTTTAATAACATCTAGTCTAGACGATTGTATGTTACACGGTCTATGCCACTGCAAACAGATTCCTGCGTTTATCAGCATTGGACATTATCTAAATCCATTAATACAGAAGATAGGAAATTATTTCACATTTGAAAATCTTAATTCATCTGGATTAACAAAGAACTTATTAAGGACAAACATAAACGGACTTTTTGCGTTTAATTAGGCGCAAGTCTATTTTAGGAAAATCAATTTTAATTTATTAAAACTGTCAAATGTGCTACGACCCATCCAAGTGGTAATGAGTAATTTTTAAATGTTGAAAACTCCCTTTTTAAACACGAAACACGCTTTTTCCCTGTTGTAATTTCTAACTCGCTTCATTGGTTTCAATGCTCTATACCTACTATTATGAACAAAATAAGATTATTTATGTATCAAAGTAGGCCTATTGTTTCATGAAAATCATTTCGAGAAAGTGAATCGGGAGGTCTCGGGAACAATTTGACTTTATTTACTAAGCACAAGTCATTCCCACTACTTTACATAATATAGCAAAAAATTAAACTTGATACAAGCTAAAATTAACAGGAGCCATAATACAACAATAAAAACAGATACACATCATACCCAAAGGTGATACTGTAGGCCTACATGGAGTAAACACAAGTATAATGAATAAAGAAAAGGTTTAGTTTATCACGTAATTGACGAAACATATGGAGCAACGATGCAATAAAATATACACCAATCGAATTTTATAGCCTCTTTATGGGTAAAAGTCGGAAGATTCTATACTGCATTTCGATCATCCTTATTGGATCCAAAGAGAACTCTCACGGTTATGGAAATACCGAAGCTTAAAAATAAAGGTAGAGAGTATTTTAATGTCATTATCTCATCATTTAACCGCGAAAGGTACTGTACCTATCGAGAGCAATACTGTACCTATTGATGTATCTCTACGAATGTCTGTTCTGAAGGATGAATACTATCACACTACACTACACATCACACTAAAAGTACACTACATCAGTGATATAATTCTGTTTGGACCAGTTTGGAAGACAGTCTCACTTTAATCACAGTTGACTGTTAACAGTCCGGTTAAAATTAACACGATTTCAAAATTGACATTCTGAAATAGATCGTCTATTTTATTTATTTTTTAATCAAAGGATAACTTTGCACAACGTAATTTATGCTTCCTCATACTGACCATTCAGAAAGTAAACCATCTTTTCAGAAGACTGAGGTCCAACTTCGTCTTTCTTCTTTATCTTTGACTCCTCTCTAGAAGACGTCAGGACCGTTAATGACAAACTTCTTAACTTACAAGTTATTTATTCAAGGAGAATCTTAGTTCTTCTCGCAAGGCTTAACCCATTCATAGCTGAATTTATATATTAATCACCAAGTGAACTTATCAGTGGAGTATAAAATTTGAAATAGATTAGAAAAACTCCAGTTGAGTAGCTGGTTTTATGAATAAAAATCTTAACACGAGAATAAAAATCCTCATATTTTATATAAAGCATTATTCTCTTATTCTTTTATCTTGTCTTTACAGAATTTTTTAGGATGGCAAATTTATACATCAGTAGCCGTGGAAAGGTTAATATACACTGACCTATACCTTATAACCTGAGAAAAATCCAGAGGCACAGAGGATCGAACTCTGTCATCAGTACGACCGCCAGATACGCTAACCACTGCGGAATTGTAAAGAATACTATTTTCTCTCGACTACTATGTTGCATCAACCTTCATCAAGGAGAAAAGGCCAATAAAAAAATAAATACAGCACCATTTTTGACCACTTAAGTTAATCCCATTGTCATAACTATATGCTTCACGGGCTGTGCGAAGTGGAAATTAAAAAGAGCGCTGGAGTGTTACAGTACGTACTGCGCAACTTGCAGAACGGGAGTACAGCAACCAAAACACATCTCTAAGAAGTTCACGCAATACCAAACAAGAGCTGCAATTTGCTATGTTATGGCTATATCCGAGAAACACTACTTTATCTAACATTTGCAGGAGAGCATTTAAAAAACCGAACTCTTGGGTCGATACATAGGTTAGAATAGTTTGTCTAAAATAACAAAATGACAAAAAAAAAAAATCGCAAGAAAAATCTAAATTTAATATTAACTTACAGAAAATCGTAACTAATAAAGAGCGGGCCTAATCTTTGTTCTAAATGTTTCAGGCACGGGTTAATAAATTGTGAGAGAAATTGAATCTCAGCCTGAGGAGGACAACCGAAGTGCTACTTGAAGAAAGAAATGGCAACAATCGTGCCCGATATAAGACCTTTAATATCCAGGGGAGTCTGCATGTTACTTTGCCTCACAATCCTGTCATTCATCAGTGCAGTCTGAAAATGGGCTGTCGAATGGTAGCTTCTGTCCCTTCATAGAATATGGTGACACGAATTTTCTATTTTTTTTTTAATAGCTACAAAAACACAAACACAGGGTTGAGCGCGATCTTCAATTCTGCTATCCTCTTACATTTTACATAGGAAAGAGTATCAGTTGTATTGTCTATTGACCTCAAAATTCAAATTGAAGTTAACAGCAATATAGCTTTTCGATTACCTCCTCTCTTCACATTTGCTCGAGGGTCAGGAAGTATAGAAGACCTAGAAAATCTTGCAAAGAATACACTTGAATTCAACTAACCATTTCAGAGCTGAATTTGAATGTTTATATAAGCAATCAAGTGAAACCACCAGAGAGCTCCAAGTTTCAAATCAATGATGAAAATGTTAGTGGAAAAACTGGTTTCCATGAATTCATGACACATGGATAAAAATCCTCACGTTCTACATAAAGTATTATTTCACTCAATGACTATACACAGCGATGAAGGGTGATGGTATGGAGACGAGAAACTGACTTTTAATTTTCAATAGCTGAAGAAATTAACTTAATAGTCCTGTTAATGATTAAAAGAAGAGCAGAAAATCTTCGATACTACCCCGTTTCGTACTTTAGCTATGCACTTACAGAGAAAACGTAGCAGTCCAAGAGAAATGTAGATGGCCCTGCTTATGACATTCTGTAGTTTCCATGTTATGATTTCTCCGCAGCCCACACCTCAGCCTCTTGAATTCCAACATGATCAGTTTCAGTGAAATCGAGGAAGGTCAGCTTCGCTTTGGACTGGGCTTTTCTTAGAATAATTAGATTACTCTTATATCCTATTTTTTGTTCTTACTTAGATTCTTCTACGAACCAATGTTACATCTAAGGCAGTCTATCTTCCAAGTACAGCATTTTTCGGCATAACTACATTCCATCAAGTGTGATGATTTATACACATGAACAGAAGTTAATATAATTATGTTTATGTGAGGTAACATACTACCTTTAGAAGGAAAATAATTAAGAAAAAAATCTTATGTGAACATACAACTACCTCTGCTCAAACAAAAGTTTTGCCTATTTATATTATTAAGTATGATATTCTCTTCATGTAAAAGTGGAGATTATATCGTTACCACAACGCATCGCATAAGAAACACAATCCAACAACTACCCTAGAGAGAATTCTTTGCGAAAGAATATTTCGAACAAAAGCACCTCAAGAACAAAATTTAAACAAAATCGTAAGTGCCGTTTTCGGGAAAATAGCAAAAAACGAAATTTTCTTCATGTCAAGATGTAGGCCTAGTAAAAGTAAGATAAGTTGTCGCCAATCTTCGTGTCACATCCCCAGAAGATACCGAACCCAAAAATAAAATATTATTTTCATACTATTTTTCTTTCTGGAGCTGGGGCATTCAGATATATTTCTGTAAATAATTTTTCTTTTATTCAGAGGACCTCGTAACACGTAGGCCTACTTATGTTAAAAAGTCAACTTCGAATTTTGGAGTCGAACACAATACTTCCTCTACCCATGGTAGGGGCAGAGGAAGTAAAAATATTTTACAGACGAAAATTTTGTTATTTATAACTCTCTAAAGATAAAACCAGCAAAACTAAACGAAGTTACCATCACACAATATGAATGAAGTACCCTTGATTTTCTCATTTTTAAGCTGGCAAATTTAGTACTCTAATCTTACCGAAACTTTGTTTCTTGACATTGTGTATGGGCTTGTTCTCAGGTTTTCCTTTCATGTATATTAACTTCCCTCAGGTTTATTTCTTTCGGACTCATAATTTCACATACTAAAATAATATGTCGTCTCTCATTTAGTGTTTTTCTTCCTTATACTCCTTATACTGTGGTTCAACAATTTTGATTAATTTAGACCTAATAGACAGGAGTAGGATACCAGGAACAATCCTAGGAGTAAAAGCAGTAGTTTCTACAACCATACTATTTGCATGTTCTTACTGTTACAAACCCCTGAGGTTCAATCTCCAGAAAATCTATGTCCGTCTATATCTGTAATAGGGAGCACTTTGTTTAATTCTGTAACTAGGAATTATTTTTAAACAAATAAAACACCGCGCCGAGTCTCTCAGGAAGTGTATTTTACGACTCAGTGAAATCCAATAAAACCCGTTCAATACAAAATATTAACGCGGAACGAGAAACTAATCTATAAGACAGATTCCCCCCCCCTTTTTTTACGTTTCTACGATTTTCTGGAGAATCACACATGACATTACGAAATTAAGTGAGGGGCTGTGATTAAATTTTGCACAATAGCCAAACGCATTTAAGTGCTATGCATTTTTCCTTCATTAGATTAGCAGTTACCTGATATACAACGTTAATCAGTGCCGACTCTAGGTATTATGGCGCCCTAGGCGAGAAATAATTTCTGCGCCCACTAATTTGACACCTCAAACATTCCATTTTTTACCATGGAATTTTACGTTCTCTAGCTTGGTATTTGTAAGTGGTTAAATGAAATTGATTTGAACTGGCCTAATTTGAGAAACGATTATATTTCTAACATATCTATGAAGAATGGCGATTAAATAAAAATACATTTCATTGAAAAAGTTATACATTTTTTAAATATTTACATTAAGCAAACAAGAAACTACATCAAACAGAACTTTTTTCCAGGAGGCAGGAGTTGAAAAACGTCTTAAAATCCTACTTTTCTTACTTCACTTTTGGCAACTTCAGCTTTCAGCTTCTTTTAAAATCTAAATGTTGCTGTTCCTAACTTTTTTTGTTTCCTGCCCTAGGCACCTATAGGCCTAATGGACAAGCTGGCCCTGACGTTAATAAATTTTACTTTAAAACATACTTTTATTTTTAAATTTCCACAAACATCAAATAATAAATCTACCATATTATTCGGTCCAGTTTTGAAGTATGAGCTTTTATGAGTCAGTTCGCAAGAAGGCGAGAACGCTAATAAAATCAGTGGAGTTACTGACGGTGATGGTTATTGACACGACGTTAAATTTAATTACTTACATTTTTTTGAAATCTTAAGTTTTGTTCTCTTTAAGTGTACATGGTACCCATGAATCGTTCCATACTTTCGAAAGCTTTTTTATATTATCTTATCATTACCGAAGGTTAAAGTAATTGTGACCTTGCAGGTCACAAACAATAATGATAACACACAGAAAGTGAAAAATGTAATAAATACGACTAGCTTTAATACTTCAAAGTAGTAAAAACTTTTGGAAAATATAACGATCTAACATAGTTTCGAACTTAGTCTACGATTATATTATTTCAGGTTACAATGTGTAAACCAATAAGCGAAGGAAACAACTAGTGGTTGTCAGGAGACTAGTATTACTATCTAGAAACACTTTCATAGAAATACTATTCACTATGGTATTATTTAATGAGCATTATATTTTCGTTTAATATTCATAAAACACACTTCAACTAATACTTGAATTAGGAGCGTCGCAACACACCTCATTATAGACTTGCCGAGTGTTTCCTGTATGAACTTAGACTGAAACAGGCATAGAAAAAACCCGAATTTTTCTTTGGCAGACTTTTTGACTTTACGATGTTCATTTCGTTTGGGACGGTATAGAGTAGTATAGTATTGTCTTAGTGAAGTAGGTTGTGTTATGAGCATTGGCGGGAAAAGCCAAAGGTCCTGGGTTCAAGTCCCAGTGTCGGAGGAATTTTTCTCCTATAATATTCTCATGTGATGTCCAACAGAGACAATAATCTGTGGTTCATGAATACTTTTAAATTATATCCATCTTGAATGTTAGCTGTACAATAACAGTGGGAGCCCGGTTCAAAAAAATCACTAATTAGTGTGCCTCACAGTACTGTATATGACATAAATTGTCTGTCAGTGAGGTAGACCATTAAGGGCAATCAGTCATAGGAGAGAGGTTCCATCTGGCGCTGAGAATTGAACTTAGCTCAGTTGGTAGAGCATTGGCGCGAATAGCCAAGGTCCTAGGTTCAAGTCCCAGTGTCTGAGGAATTTTTCTCCTATAATATTCTCCTCTGGAGGAAGAAAATCAAAATAATAATATTTAATATGATGATGATGAGGATGAGGAGGATAACAGGAAGGGGGCGTTTTGTGCTAAGTGGACGAGAGACACATAGCAGAAATGCCTTGACCAAAACAATCCTCTTTGCTGGCAAAGTGCCACGCCTTTAAGAATGTGCGGCAAAACATTAAGCTTGTACTAGCCAGGCTGCAAACATACGTCACTGCCAACTGCCCACTGCCCACTACCCGGATCAAAATGTTTTGTTATACGTCCGCAGTGGACACATGCCATAATGAAAGTGGGGAAATCATCTGCCCACCTTGCGTCACCAGTATTTCTCATGCATTCTAATTCCTCAAGAATTTTAATACGGTAACATTCTTTTTACTTTCACCTATACTATACTAGCAATATTATACTGTGTAATTTGTCACAAAAATTAGAAATGTAGTTCACAAGGGGAAAAGCCGTAGTTCAGTCGAGAGTGTAACTAAATTAATTGCGCCTTAAATTAATTTCAACGTTGTCTATCAAAATTTCCTCTCAGCAAAATAATACTTTTATTTCCTTCACTACTTCGACGTTGTAACGCTTCTTGGATTTTACCATACTATAAACTTAATTGGTTACCCGCCCTTCTTATAGGTAAAAAAAAAAAGTATTTTGAACATACTTAAGCGTAAAAACCTCGCGAGAAAGTGACCGTACTTTGTTTATTTATTTATTTCTATTTTTTGGGGGGGGGGGGAGACACAATCTCAAGACTGGGTTTCTATACTATATTTTCATTAAAATGGCCTCATCATGAAATAGTCCTATATTCTTTTCAGATACAAAGCTATGCTCATGCAACATTTCAGCTGAATGAGTTGTGTAGTTTTTGCGTGACAGCGCAGACAGACAGACTATGGGGAACCATTACATACGAAGAATCCACAACAAGAATGATGGATGTCACTTTTTTTTCGAAATGGGAATAAGGATGGCAACAGATGTATTATTTGCTGTAGAACACGTGGTTATTATGTCAATGGACATCGCTGAGTTGTGCGTAAATTAAGATTTGATGTACCCTACAAGAGTGCTGGATGTCTTTAGTATACACTACTAAAGTGCTGGTGGTCATTTTGATCCTGTGCATCTTATGTCAGTATATCAATCCAAGGCAGGATTTGAAGGAAGTTCATTGTTGCATTACGATGATCTTGCTGATTGTTGTGAATATTTTTGTGTGTATCAAAAACATCACACGTAGACCTACAGGATCCAAACTCTTTTTTACCTTCTAGATTTCTTAAATCACGCAGCGGGCCCGGGATCGATTCCTGGTCGAGACAAGTTACCTAGGTGAGGTTCTTTCCGGAATTTTTCCTCACCAGTGAGACAAATGTCAGGTAGCTTTAGGCCCTTGCGGTCCCCGGATATCACCTGGCTGTCATTATCATCTTCATCAACATCCTCGCCTTGTTCTGAGCGAGTGCGAGTGTGTGTGTGTGTGTGTGTGTGTGTGTGAGAGAGAAAGATCCTATGTGTTCGTGTTGTCTCGGAGGTGGCCCCGGCATTGGGCTGATCACTCATCCGGGGAGGCCCTCCATGTCCTTGTCTGATCAAAAAAGTATGTATGTGATCCACAGATAATCCCTCTCCCGACAGGTCGCGGCTCTGTATGGCCCGGGCAGCTTGAGTCGCTTAAATCCTAAAAGGGAGAGGTAAAACTTCGTTAAAGAAATAAAGAACTATTTCTTAAATAGCGTGTTTGTAAGTAGTGGTGAAGTGAGCATTGTTAATTAAAACAGTTTGCTGAGTTGACATTCATCATTCTTCCAAATGAGGTGTGATATTCAGCATTTTTACGTTTTATATTTTCTATTAGGCCTACTTATAGTAAAATTTTGGTTTATTCTAGATGAGTTTGTTTTTGTATTGTGTATGTATTCCGTGGTTATTTATTAATCATGTCAGTGGCTTATTTTATCATTGAATTGCCTACTGTAGCAGTAATGAGTCTTTACTTACATAAATTAATTTTTCTGTAAAAGTATGTCAAAGTGAAATACACAGGCTATTCACACAATGATTGTATCTTAGACAATATTAAAAAAAATCATTTGAGATGGTTTCACGGCATATTATCAGATGTCATAACGCACTGCGTTCAATTGGTTTATCGTTCTAGCGATTGAATTTAAGAGCAAGTTATTCGCTGTAGCCTAATGATCGATATCAATTTCGCTTTCTGACTATCTTGCTGTTCATAACCAACACATATCGCGGTGAACGAATAGTATTCCTTTATCTTAGAAGCGAACATAAATACTTTCGATACAATAAATTTCTATATAATTTAAGTTTTAGAAAGTAGTGGAAATGAGGGTTTTCAAGTTATCGGTAGTAATTACTGCTATCTAGGTGTAATGCCATATAGGTCATAAAGTGTCACCACAACGGCTTGCGAAATGTCATGTATTCCACCTCTTAACTAAAAAATTCCCTTTAGGCAAGCCTACAGGCTGAGGTAGATTTCGAAGTGCTTTTGGTTTAATTTAGGCTACTGTCGCTGCGTAGCACTCTTCTTCTTTAGCCTTGGCATGACAAACTCGCAATAATAACTGCAAAAAAGAGGAAAGATAACTTTTCCAAACATTCAAATCTCGCCTTATATGAGAACTATCGAGAAACTAGTTATTGATCTGTAGAGTACTTATCTAGAGCTTTTCAACGATACCCCACAAAACGTGGTTTCAAAAATTTATAATTTCCATCCTCCCACCCCCACTCGTACCCCCAAAACCCCCGAATCGTTGGTGTCACTGTGAACTCCATAGGGAGTACTCTAACTTATTCAAACCAAGTTTCCCTCTATACTTCATAGGGGCCGAGATATAAATGTTTTAAAATTTCAACCCCCTCCCCCGACCACCCCCTTGGACCAATTTTGCTCATTCACGAACTTGTCCAAACTATTGGGCCTAGAAAGAACATAATAAAATTTGGTTCAAATATCTTCAAAATTACGGCCGCTAGCGTGTAAAGATATATACTCGTATATATAAATAAATATCACATTTTTTTTTTTTAACAGGCGGTGGTTTCGTACTTAGGGAGGCATGAAACGTAAAGATATGAAAGAATTTTTCAAAAGTCATGACATGGTATCGATTGCAATAGGTAGATTTTTCTTCGAAATCTACCTAAAATGGACCCGATTACCTAACTTTTGTAATGTATCTTCCTAACCATGAAGCAATAGGCAAGCTATTTACCTTTTAACTACGATTTGTTTTAAATGTATAGACAAATATCTAGTTTAATTCACTGCGTAAGCTATAATTGTACCTATTAAGTAAATAGTTAATAAAATCGCTGCGCTCGTTTCATTAATTTTCATATGTCTTAATTCCCATTATAGGCAAGTTACATTCAACCGTTTTTGTTCGATTATAATTACATGTCCAAGTTTTCAAATTTTACATTCATCAAATAAATGAGTCGTACGAGCTCTGAGATCAGCTGTTAGTAAGTTCTCGTTCACTTGCGACGGATGGCACGTGACGGCGTGCGCGGAATCCAAAGCTACTCTTGGCGTTTTATCCTTAAAGAAACACATTTTAAAACACGTGAAATTAACTCAATGTATTTTAATATTGAAATTAACATGAACAGAACTGATTTTATTTTAAATGCAGGTTGTTTATTACTAGACCTGGGATTTTAGGCTCTAAAAAAATTAGTTTTAGGCACCTAAAATAGGCTTTTAAAACAAGTAAATAGGCTTTGAAAAGAGAAAATAGGCACTTAAAATATGCGTTAAAAATGTGCAAATAGATAGAAAATTGACTTTAAAATATTACAATATACACTTAAACTGTAACATGGCCTTTTTTTACTGCAAGAAACGTGGTATACCTATTCTTAACAGAAATAACTGCAAAATTAGGCATTGCGAACTATATTCACTTAAACAGATGTTCTTTCACTGGTGACTTGACACAGTAGTTCTTCCCCCTTGATCCTCCTCCTCCCCCCGTCAGTCAGCATTCCTTTAGCGACAATTGTTTGGAATATCAAGTTTCTGTGAAAAACCCACCTCTGCGGTTCTGCTTTTCATTGAGGGATGTCCATTATAAGATTGTAAAAATTACAGAAGTTGAATTTTATTTTAAATGTACAAAATAGGCATTTTAGGAACTAAAATATTAAAATAGGCTCTAAAGGTCCAAATAGGCATTTTAGGGCACTATAAAACTCTATAAATGTAAGTGATTTATCATGAAACGTCCACATATTAAAAAATTTTCATGTTATTTCATAAGGAACAAAATAGGCATTTGCCTTAAAATCCCAGGTCTATTTATTACACAGTGTGAATTACTGCTTAAATTATGGCTTGTAGATCAATCCGTTTTCGACATTAGTAGATACCACAACAGTGATATAATTAAATTCTGTACAAGATTAAATAATTTAGTTAACTTCGTAGTTGATATTGTTGATGATTAAAATTTTATTACATATTTATAACTTTGCCCAAAAGTAATACTATACGCTAATATTGTAGGATTTATTAGAAGGAAAATGATCACAAGTGATCTAGTGTAGGTTTATATCACCAAGGGTGAGAATGAATAATTGAACAATATTTTCCATTTCGTGTGTTAATTGTAACAATGTATGGTTGTAAAATTGTTTAATATTTCATCTTTTAAAAAGCCATAATTGACGGCACCACACCAGGTTCAAACTCCTATCGTACCTACGCTTCGAGATGGCCAACACTAAATGACCAAAACAATCTCCAACCAACCACAGGCCAATTTTCCTGATTTTTTGTATATATTTTTTACAGTTTGTTACCTTGTTTTCCGTATCACACACACAAACACCCAAGCCCGAGGCGGGGCTCGAGCTCACAGTCTCCTTCACCGCAACTTCAAAGCAGCTTGCCTTACCACGGCAAAGGAGACATCACTTAAAACAGCGTTTCTCAACCTTTTTGAACCCGAGGACCTCTAAAATGTTTAAAAAATTTTACGGACCCCTAATTTTACATCCCATTTTTAAAAGAAGGCCTACATTCTTAATATTCTTATATTAATTATAGGTCATTATAACGAAATATGTGAAAAAATGTTACTTCTTTACTTTCCACTTGCTTTATGATATTTTTTAATTATGTCTGCGGACCATCTGCGCCATCTTCGTAGACCACCAGGTGGTTCGCGGACCATAGGTTGAGAAACGCTGACTTAAAACATTCTGAATCATTAAAGTTATTCTCTAAACCCCCTAACCAAACATTTTCCTTGTGTTATATAATCAAGACTGGGTGATGCGACGTTCTTAGAATAAATGCGAAATCGGCTTTTGGACCGGAGATATAGCCTATGGCTCAGTTAATCCGGGGGTGGAAGGCAAGAAAAAAAATCCTTGCAGGTATTGCTTGATAAACCCAGCAAGGGCCTCTTCGTCACGTGTAGTATTATAATGTCAACTTCCCGTTCCGGCAGCTACCAGCATCCACTTAACTTTCGATAATTATCACTATCACGTGTGTCAATGCCCGCTTCACAACAACCTTTCATCTGCATATTTATAACGAAGAAAAAGAGGCAGAATTTCTTAGGACATAATCCAAAGTCTGCTCAAAGATTCTTTCTGTATAATGCAGTTCGAATGACAATAGGTTTTCTAGGCCACAGGAAAATGGAATTTTCAAATGCACAGGATAAAACATTTCACCGTTATTCAAATTTCATACACACATGTATGTGTAAATATATTTATGCCACCAACCTTAGGATCTCATGATATGAAATTTATGAAATTTTCTTAGCCGTGAAGCACTAGTGACTTTATTGGATACTGGTTCGATGGGATGCCGACAAAGAGTCTACGGTTACAAAATGGTTACAAAAAATCCCTTGTATTCTACATGCTCAACAAGAAAAAGAAACAACTATACAAAAACCAAAACCCAATCTCTCAACTCCTACCAATCAACAACAGTAATAAAAAATCAGGAAAACTGATGCAACAAAGTGCCAGTATGCTTTTGTTTAATCAGTTATAATTGCAATTAAGATATGCATAAAATAAGTTTTTTTTAATTGATTTCCGAGGTAAGCTCCAGATTCATTCATTAAGTTGAGCTTCAGGGAGAACAAAGGTCTAGTTTTTTAATCAGCTTTAAATCGTCCAGCATCAGCAGAACTATACAGATTTGTGATATCTTGACAATCGCACACTCACATAAAAATACAACAAAGATATGTCAAATTGGCCGGCTACGGGAATTGAACCAGGAACAACCAAAATGTGAGTCCAAGACGTTACCCTCTCAGGTACCTCGCTCAATTTAACGATCTACTTTCATAAGCGTATGTGAAGGAATAATGTTATTTGTCATAGCTAACTGTATTGCAATTTCCAAAGCCGTACATGAATACTGTAAAACAATACGTTGTCATGATAACTAATTTGCATTTGATAAATGCTTTCTAATATATTACCATAAAATAAGCACTAAATTGAGCTTTACTCCGGTACCAGTCAACCGATTTTGTCCAATATCAATAGGGTTCTTCCCATGGACGTTATAAATGCGTATACCAAGTTTCATGAAAATCCGATAAAGCGTGTTTGAACTCGCTGAGTTCCTAGGATCCAATAAACCCCGTACATTCAATCAGTGTGCCACCAATGAGAACTGAGGATGGCGTACATAAGCCGAAATGCATTTCCTGATGGTATAGTAGGAGATATTTTACAGTACAAGACACCAACAAGAATACATAGTAACTTTAAACAAGTGTTAATTCCATTTTATTTGCTTTTACGTGTGCTCAAGTGCAATAGCGTTTTATTATTGACATCAGCAAATATAACCTGCAAACAAACATAGGCCTACAGTGTCGTGTGCCTTTACTACCGGTATCATCTTATTGAGGGTATAAGGTGGTAAAGAAACTCAACATATTAAGATGACCCTCATTGGACTAAAATTCATTAACCAATTAAAAACAAATCTGAATAAATGAAATTACAAGGGGTTTGAAGACAATCATGCAATCATTGCTGTACTTCTTAAAACAAGCATTTTATGAGAATGTCGCTCTGCCAGACATCTGGAATGTAAAGCTTGTTGTTTTCGTTAGCTGTTTTAAGTCGTTAGTTCTTCGTCACATTCTTCTCGGCACAGAATTACGCAGAAATGCAACGAACGAGTAACATCACACGGGCAGGGTTACCAAACATTCCGATTTTCAGAGTCTGAGAAGACCAGGCAATTTCGGGAGATCTGAATGAAAATATGAATATTATGTAAGTTATCTTCAGTAAATAACGTAATAGACTATAAGCGATGATGATAGGGTATCAGCTAGTGACAGCAAAACTAATAAATGCAATTGTTATGGATTAAACCATGTTAAATTTAATAAGAAAGGGTATTATTTTTAAATTAGTGAAACTCATAATCTAAATAATTAAACACAGAATTATACTGTATGTAGTCAACGCAATTACACACTTCGTCACATGCTTCTTCTCAAGCTGCTGAATTTTTTTTTTAATTCTTGAAAATCTCGTCATATCCTTTTATTAGAAAAATCATAAATTACTATACAAAAAAGTAAAACAAATACATTTAAAATTGGGCTACTTATACTGTCATCAGGGTCACCCATAGATTTAATGGAGACCCAGACAAATTTTTCCTAAGAGTCCCTCAAACTTCTCGGCTCATAGGAGTTTTTTTTTTAATTTTTTTTTTAAATTTAATTATAAAAATTGCTTATTGATTCTACACGATGGAATTTACTTACACTTAACCTTCAGGTTATATGTGCATAATGGAAGAAAAATGCCCTAATGGCCACGTATTTGAGTCAGCCGCTGAGAAATGTAAGAACTGCAATAAGAAACAGTACAGTACCAAAATGAAGAGCACACACACATAATATATTATAAGAACTGTTTATCTAAAAATAAAAAATGAAGTTTTACATTCGAGTTAGGGATTTTCCAAGAATGTGAAAGCGCAGAGATTTTCTTTCTCTGGTTACAATTCACACAACGGAACGACTGGCTTTAGTATTTTTTGTTGCAATTCTGTAAACTAACAGCTTATACAAGGCTTAGAATCTTTTGTTTTAAAATTTTTTCACAGATGTGTAAAGGGGCAATCCCGAAATACGCCGTTTATTCTATATCGGATTAAGAAATGTTTAGGACAGAGAATATCATGTGAACGCTTTACAATAGGTACTTTTACTTCAAACGAAATGACAATACTAGGTTTCAGATTATAAATTACATTACGATAGCATAATCTATGAATCACAGGTATGATTGGATGATATTTAAGGCAGTTTAACTAAATGTTAACATTCTAGAAACTGAGTTCTCGCTGTTCGGAATTGTGTCAGTGTATCTCAAGGAAGTGGGCTTCAGATAAGATTAATCTGTTGCGGCTCGCCTCTGTTTATCCAGATCCGGCGTTCCTCACGTTCCAACTAATTCTTGCAATTCCAAAGCAAAAATAGTTCCTTTTCTCCTCGGCTAGGGGAAATTATACGAGACCTAGTAGAAGGTACTTAATATCAATACTTGCTCTTCATTTCACAAGATACAATTTATTATTAAAATAATGAAAAGTCAATATGTGAATACATGTGTAATCTCTTACCAAATCTCCAGGTTTTACCTATTCTTTAAAGAATAGGGGTGTCGATTGGATGTATAGGAGCTAAGGAGGAATCTAAAGACTTGTAAAGCAGTAACATCTCACATTCAGAGCATTCCTGTATCACTTTACATACTAATAATATCCTGCTGATTAGCATTTTGAAGAGCGAATTTTAATTTAATAGTTGAATTCAATTTCAACATGACTTGTTATAAAAGTGCAGTTAAATTTCATGTTCCGAGTTGATATGCCAGCCGAAGAATATTATGATTACAGCGCTTTGCCTCTTTTATCCTATCTTATCTCTAAATGGTTGTGTAAGTAGTATATGTTTAATAATGGATAAGCCATCCAAACAGCAACAATCAATGTAAATGTACTTGAAATCAGGAAGAAACCTTATGTAAAATATTCTTGCGACATTCTCCATCGAAGATTGGACAGAGCTATTTTCTCGCGTCACATCACTACCTGGGCCCTATTTCATAAAACACTACAGGTGTTATACATACGACAAATTTGTCAAGAAACCATCACATTTGTATATTTCATAAATATTATCAGTTCTCCTTAAATTACTTTAATGTAAACTGTCAGACTAACAATCCCAACTGCACACTGTATGTTTCTAGGTCAAGTAATACAAATATTCTGCAATAATTTTGAATTAGTTGTGTGTGTCCCTACTGATAAAACAAATGTCACCCCACCTGGCCCTTGGGGGACCTTCAGCTTGACATGCCTGGTCTATAGTGTAAAAAGGTCCGTTTTATAGTGATTTGATGTTGTAGAGATGTAGACTGAACAGTAGGCCTATACTTAATTTAATGTAAATAAAATTTGTTTTCTTTACTGTGAATAGAAATTGCTTTGCAGTGTTTTATGTACTACGTTATACACCAAAAGCAAGGCCAAGATGATATAAGCATATGCACCAAAACATTGTTTTAAAAGAATACTGTTAATATTATAAATTTTAGGACTAATTGCAAACCTTCAAGAATTCCAATCCAAGGTAAATTATTCTCAATTCTGAAAATTCTTTGTTGAATATCTTCTGCCATGTTTCATGATTTTTCTTTCCTCGATGGTATACAGGCAATTCTTTTTTTTATAAGAATGCAAATGACTATACTATTATTCTTTGCATTTATTTAGTAGAGGATAATGGGAGTCGTATAGGTGTACTATATTATTAATTTGAACATCCTATTTTGTTGGATTTTGTAAATTGTGTATCAGAGAAGCAGCGTATGTTGCAACAACCGTTCTTATCAGAAGTTTGTAGATTTTTTTTTCGAAATCTTATGCCGGTTGACGACCAAGAGCTAAGCTAAGTTAGTTTTGCTTAGCTCACATACAATGCGGGATTTCATATGTAGTTTTGTCGGCACAACTACATATGAAATCCGGCACAACTCTATATGAAGTCCCTCACTGTATGTGAGCTAAGCTAAACTAACTTAGATTAGCTTAGCTCTTGGTCGACAACCGACATTACAGTTTATCTTTTAGATTTTTTCATTACTGTTCCCGATCTCGCAATAAATAAAACAGTTATACTGGTACTGCAAAATTAGGGGTACTGCGAAATTAGGTATGTTTGAACTATTGAAAAAATTAAGGCTCACTATTGACAATGCTGAGTTTCGTAGCGTGATAGGACTGAACTAAAGTAACGGGCTCTTCCAATAACGCACAGCAATGAGAGTAAAGCTATCAAAACAATCCAGGTCAAGTTCACACAATAATTCATGAGGAATGCGACCGCTGTGCTATGCTCTATTTCAAACATCGCCATTGTGAACAACGCCACTTACGTTACTACTGTGTGTGAATGTCTACTACTCATAGTTTCAATCATACCGAATCGGCGTCATGCAAACTGACAAGTGTATTCTGAATCTGAATCTGCAAACTCCCGAGAGGGCTGAAATTAATTTACATAACAGTAAAGAAATGGGCACAGAAAGAGAATTTTAAAAGTCTTAAAATTTCTATACGAAGGATATTTAATTAAATAACCTGGGGCCGAATCTCGGTGAATCCATGTGTGGTGCACAAAATGGGATCGTGGCAGGTTTTCTCGGGACGCTCCTGTTTCCCGCCATATATCATTCCAACAATGCTCCATTTATCATAATATGACAACTGGTTTCAATAAAAGAGTTTTTATTATATTTAACTAAATGTAGGTTATAGTAGGCCAATAGTAGGCCTCCATAACATTGATTGTTATTATAGTGTCTTGCTTCCATAACAAGTTTCAGCTTCCCCCCCCTTAAAATTACAAAAGTAAAAAATTAGAACATCTTCACCACCAATTTCGCTAAATTTCTTTACTCATATACTTCATGGCGCGAATCACATGGCGGGATAAGGCCTACCACTCGATCTTACCTTCTACCTGTCTCCTTCGGCAGTGACAAATGGCAGGATTAGAGCATGCCGACTCTCATGGCCGTTATTGGGTTTCTTCCTGATCGGAGCCACTACTTCTTTATCAAGCAGATATTCAATATTGTCTTTAAGAGGCTGTAAAAGATCCTTTCCAGATCTCGGAAAAATCGGAAAGATACCGGGCAACAAACTAGGGGCTGCGGATCTATGAGTCAGCAACACTAGACCACGCAGGCAAATAAAAGGCTATAGTAAGATGTAATTAAAATAAACTAATTTTATAATATAAGCCTACTGTTAAGACAGCTATTGTCAAACGCAAACTCAATGACAAATACTTTTAAATAAAAATATAAAAGATAACTTGTAAAATTCTTAAGAGAAAACATTATTCGTGATTCTTTCTGTTAATTAATTAGTTAAGGGACAAATTCCTTACGTATACAAATTCCTTACGTAAAACCAGTGATGAAATTGTAATTTTTTTTCCAGGGGGAACCCATAAATTTGTATGCAGGTAGGCCTATTTATTTATTCATTTTTCACGTTATGATACCGAACATTATTGTAAATTACCTTTTTTAATGAATCACATACAAATTGCATTACACTAACAAGTATTAATGAAAACAACTTCGTCATCTACGTATTGAATCTTCGGCAAGGCAAGGCAACTGTCGCGAAAAGGAGATCAAGACCCTAATAATGGTTCTCTATTAAAAAGTGTTGCCATAATATATACGCCGATTTTAAACGTATTTTTCTCCTCCTACCGTTTATACCGAAGCGATGAAAATTAGATTTTTACTTTGCCGAAGCATCGTTCCGGCCCAACTTCAGCACTGTGTAAAACATCATTACCACCTATAACTATTTACTAGTCTCGTATAACATTCTTCCACGCCAATGTAAACTGAAAAAAATACACAAGTAGCAAAGACAGTGAACGTTACAAACACTGCAACAAGAGAGATCTGATTTAAATGCACTTGAAGAACGAAGATGCAAGTGCTTGTTTGTTAACACACTGTAAAATATTATCTCCAGGCCTCAAAACACATAAATATGCCAGTTCCTGGACAATAAAACGAAGTGATGGCATTCCTTCAGACTTGAAGGATCGCCAGCAATGCGAATTCCGAAGTAACACAACTTGTTTTACTTTTTTCGCACACCTTGGGAAGTCCATGCCCGTACCTCTCCACATGTTTCCAAAAAACGTGTTACCGAACTAAAAAGGCCTACATGGAAACGCTGACAATAAATCAATTAGATTATGATAAGAATTATAGTTAATTTAGTCCTTAAATACATAGTATAATAGGCAAGGTCAAAAGTTTACAATAAAAAAATCTGATGTGAAACTCAACTTGCTCTGCCCAAATAAAAGTTTGCCTGTTAGTATAAAATATTATGTATCTCTTCGTGTAAATTGGTTGTAGAAATGAAGAAAATCCAAATAAAACCTTACTAATGCACTCATGTAACTATCTTAACTCTAAGAATGGGCAAATACATATTTATCACTTGACATTCTAATACAGAATAAGAAGCAGTATTGAAAAAAGTGCGTATTCGGTTGTTTCAACCTGAAGCAAAGCTTCACTGTTCACCAGGCAAGACTCAGTTGCTATGAACAGTGACTGCCAATAACTACTCTTCAGAGAATTTTTTTTCGTGCACATCATGTATACGAAATTTAGCAAAATCGTTAGAGAGAATCGCGAAAAAAATATTTTTTTCATGTAAAGTCCCCTTAAAATGAAGAGAAAGTCGTCGCCAATCTTCTTGTCACATCCCCAGAAGGCACCTAGACCAAATACAAACTTTTTTCATACGATTTTCCGTTCTTGAGCTAGGCTGTACACAGACACAAACAGAGAGACACACACAGACATGTTTCTGAAAATAGTATTTTAGGATTCAGGGGCCTCAAAACTTGTATTTATGTTAAAACTCAACTTCGAATTTGGGGGTCGAACAAAATACTTTCTCTACCTACAATACGGGCATAGAAAGTAAAAATGATGTAAACCACAGAGTAACAGGATTTTCCATATACCCTACTCAGCCAGACTGTAAAAGGGATTATTGCAGAGCCAAGTCTTTAGATTCGATTTTAAAAGAGTAATACAGATTTACAGCTTGGTCTGAAAAGGCAATATACCGTAGCCACAACTTCTTTATAGATGTATAAGCATTCATGAACCATAGATTATTGTCTCTGTTGGACATTACATGAGAATATTATAGGAGAAAAATTCCTCCGACACTGGGACTTGAACCCAGGACCTTTGTCTATTCGCGCCGATGCTCTACCAACTGAGCTAAGCCGGAGTTCAATTCATAGCGCCATGAATGCTTATACATCTATCATGAATGTTAACTGTACAATAACAGTGGGAGCCCGGTCACAAAAATCACTAATTAGTGTGCCTCACTGTACTGCATATGACATAACTTGTCTGTCCGTGAGGTAGACCATTAGGGCAATCAGTCATAGGAGAGAGGTTCCATCTGGCGCTGTGAATTGAACTCCGGCTTAGCTCAGGAATAGGAAAAGGTCCTGGGTTCAAGTCCCAGTGTCGGAGGTATTTTTCTCTTATAATATTAACAACTTCTTTATCAAGTAGATCTTCAATTAAGAGACTGGACAAAATCCTTTCCAGACCTCACAAAAATCGGGAAGAGGTACCGGGGATCAAACTGGAGCTGTGGATCTATAGCCGCAACTACGTCTAACCACTGGACCACAAAGGCAGTTAAAAATTTACTTCTAGAAGTTTTATAACTACCAAGTGTCTAGCAATAAATTAATGTCACTTAATATCAATAATTTTGTCTTAAAAGTCTTAAGTTATGCTCATTTTCGCTGAAGGTTCGTATATAATTATTCATTGTATTTAAATCCCACTTTCTACCCTCATACACATGTAAACGCCAGAGGTAATTTTTTATACGCAATATTTAATTTGTGTCTTTTTAAGTTTAATGGAGTTTAATGGAGTTTTGTTTTATAAAGCCACTGCCAGTTAGCTAAAATACCTACACCTGCACAACCAAACAATCTGCAAATGCAGTACTGAAGTAAGAATAAAATGATGACTTACAAAGTTACATGCACCGCAAATACTGCAAACAATTTATTTTTGATCAACGACTGAATAATTATAGGCGTTTGAAAATATGGATTTTTATTTTAATTATTGACAAAACTTAATGGTATTTATACAGGTAAAGAAATATAAACTATTTTACTAGATAATTATTAACTGGACATTTAAATTTATAACGTAAATAGCTCTAGAAATGTTTCACTAAAAAGTATAGGAATTATTATACAGAAGAAACAATACACAAATAAACAGGAATGTTTAATTATATTTAGCTGCAGCACGTCATCTTTTTACATGAAATGTCTTTTCTAGATGCATAAAAGTTGTTTGTCTCGCGAAGTTGCCAGGAAAAAATGTTAAATGACATAACGTTGAAAAGGCTTTGGATATAGGCTATGTACAATACGTATTGGTAAGAGTCAACTTGAGAAAAACATGCACACCTGCTAGTAGAGAAATTAAATTAGAAACAAATGGTTATGTACACGAATTATCCTGTCGGTTGTATTATATGAATGTGAGACACGGTTCCTTACTCTGCGGGAAGCACATAATTTGAGTGTTCGAAAACAGGGTGCTTAGAAAAATATTCGGACATAATAGAGATGAAAACGGGGACTGGAGAAAACTACATAATGACGAGCTTTATAACCTGTACTCTTCACCGAAAATATTAAGGGTAATTAAATAACGGAGACGAAATGGGCTAGACATGTTGCATGCATGGGGGACATCTAGAAAATATTGACTGGGAGACCCGAAGGGGAGAGACCACTTGGAAGACCTAGATCTAGGTGGGAGGGCAATATTATTCCTTTAGCTTGCTTAGGAATTGTCTAATGCCATTAAGTAAATAGCCTAAGTGAGTAAGTAAATAAATAAATATTGGAAGCTACGTAGAACAATGAACGATTTTTATGCACTTAAATAGCTCTAAATGTATACCAAGCACAATATTTTTGCTTTGACTGTAATACTACTTACATTCCTGATGAGAAGATATCACTTACCTGGAACAAGACACAATCAATTAGGAAACAGCTCTGAGCAAGTTACATACCATGCATTATCTAGTTAGTTTGTCATACAAACATCCAGTACTTTATCACAGGTAATTCCAGTCTCTGTTCTGGTGATTTTTAGTACATAACATTTAGAATACAATGCAACGAACTCGCTTTATAAAGTTAGCATCTACTGTAGATAGCGAGCGAAGTGCTTAGGAATAGAAATAACGATTCCTGTAGGCCTAACTATTAAATCTGTTCTCACCGACTCAACTGTCTAGAGAATATTTGAGAATTTAATCCATATCTACATCAAGTGTCCACGTTAAGTCTAATTTAGCTGTAGATTTTTTTAAGTGAAACTTTAGCCGCGGTAGGGGGTAAATCGAGAAATGTGTCACGCTCAAAAATCGTCACGAAATTAATTAGATGTGACGGAACGGACTGCACAGAAAACAATCAACTCAATGATTGGGAGTAATCAGCTGTTATACGATTTAAAGGACAAAATAAAATACTCAAAGGGGAATCAAAAATTAAAAATTAAAAAATCCAAAATTGAAAAGATCTAAACATTCAAAATTAAAAAATCGATAATCCAAAATTTAAAAATCCAAAAAATAAAAAATTCATAGATACAAAATTTAAAAAATCCAAAATTCCAAAATTAAAAAATTCAAAGAACCAAAATTTAAAAATACAAAAATACATAATTTAAAAAATAAAAAAATCCAGAATTAAAAAATCCAAATATCCAAAATTAAAAAAATTTAAATTTAAAATCCCAATAATTCAAAACAGAAATCCAATAATCAAAAATTGAAAAAGTAAAAAAAATAAAAAACAAGTTTCACTTCTGTCGCGTGGCGTTCCATGCACACTTTTTTTTATTAGGCTAAATAAAATGGCTTTACTGTGGCCCTCCCGAATTTCAATTGGGCAAGAATTTAAAACTAAATGTAGATAGCCTAACTGAAACAAAAGAAAAGGCAATACAAAATTATTAAACGCTTAAACTTAAATCCTGTTTTTCTTCTTATCTAGGCTAATTCATCAGGCCTACATACAACTTCGCACAATACAGGAAACAATATAAAACTTGAAAGCCACAAGGACCAAATCGTCACAAACTGTTGAAGGGTGTTTGCATTTCTGCGATCCAGTTTCAGCAGAAGCAGGTTCGTGGGAGCTGTGGTTATGGGTAATACAGAATGGAAAGGATGTCATGAGAATTCCTACACGTCCTGTATCATAACCATGACAGTAAACCGCAAGCAAGGCTTCAATATTCTTTCAGGGACAATGTATATGCGTACTGACACTTTCTATGCAAATCCGTCATCTTTACCATGTCAAGGAAATGTCCAGAAAACGTACTTCATCCAAAATTTATAATTGTGAGAATATATACTGTACATGCGAAAAAATCTGTCTAAATCAGTGAGCAAACTTCTATGGGAGCAGGCCACATGGTAGGCCTATAAAAAATTCACAAGGCGGGCCGAAATGGTTCATTGACGTGATGAAAGGGTGCAATTTTCAAAACTATTTTGTCTGTTATTTATATACGCAGAAGTAGACCCATAAGATAAGTGGAACTGTGATTATACTTCCGATAGGTTTTCATAGTCCTGTTGCAACTGGATGGAGATGAGCCTCAGGAGAGAAGTCAAAAGTTGGTCAGTTAATCCGTTTCAGACCCAACTTTTTCGAGCTTCAAAAAACTAAACACTGGCTCACGTATATATATGAAAATGTAATATAACCTACTGGGCAAGAGAAATAAAAATCTGGAAACTTGATTTCGTCAAGGAGTTGGAAAATTCAAATTCTGCGATGTTAAGAAATAAGAATTTAGTGTTATTTTGCAACTCAACTGATTTGTGCTGAATGCCCGGTTTAATTTATTGCAGTCCACAGTAAATGGAATAATGGCAATATCCAAGGCTTTGTTCAATGCTACAAGTTCTGTTGAAATTCACCATACAGTCATACAATAGAAGGAAAAGCAACCAAGTAAGAAATATTTTTCTCCTTTCCTAACGGGCCAAATTGAACGTTTTCTTCTCATTCCCCACTTCTTCATTTGAATAATTTTCTTCTTCTGGCAGGTCAAACTCGTCATCAGATAGAGGGTCATCAACGTATGGGGAGTTTAGCCTATGTCAATAAAATAAAAATTGAAAAAGGGAAAAGAAAAAAAGAAAGAAAGAAAGAGAGAGTGGATATTTTGGGGTGGGAAGGGGGGATGCACCCCTCCCTACCTCATAAAAATTGAAGAAGCTATCAGCCGAGGGCCGTATTTTGTCCTCACTTTTCCAAATGAATCAACATAAATCTCATATTCTTTCCGGTTGTTTGAACTTACTTGCATACATACGTTTGCACGAACTCTTATTCGGTTATAATGTACTATTGTATTCTCAAATGGCTACTGCAGAGACAAATACCCACGAAGGCAATCTGGTTCCCATGGCGTCAAAATCAATTGTGGTGTAGTCTTCTAAGGTAGAATTTCTAAGTTAAAGATATTATTGCATCTAAGCTACATTACAAGTGATGGCAATTCTGTTGTTGCCTGGGAAAACATTTTTCTTGAAGGCCTACGCATATATTTACTGCCGCACTGGATAAACAATTCCTAGATATAGGCTATTTAAAAGTACTCATCTACATAAAAGACTTTAACCTGTACATAAATTAAGTCCACAAACCAAGTTCGGGTAATCTCCCGAAGTTCATATTGCAACGAGAGGGTTCTAAACATATATTCATAAAATCAGTAAGTGTGTGAAAGAGAGGGAAGAGAAAATAAGAAGGGGAAAGAAAGAAAATAAGACAGAGAAAACGGAAGATAGCGACCAATTTTATCCCTAATAACAAGAATCCATACACAGACTGTCATAGGCTACTAAACTTCAAAAGCCACATTTTTTACTCGCACAATCAATATTTTCATTAAAATTTCGCAACTGTTTTGTTATTAATATAAAAAAAATGCAATCTCAAGGGGGGATCAATTAAACAGAAAATCCAGAAGGGTTCTACAAAAACGTGGATATAACCCGCTCTAGATGCACCATTTCCATCCTGTTAAGTCTGGTACCGGTAGTATAATAAGCTATACTGTATCATTTGATAAAACCGGAGTTATCCAAAAACATTATTGTCCAGCTAAAAACATTAAGGAAGCATATATTAAATTCATTTCCATTTTTAGTAATGTTGCCTCTTTATTGTTTATGTTAACCGTATTTCGTTTATCCTGTTTATGTCATTTTTAAATAACATCCCATTTTTGCAACTGCATCTTCGAAACACGTTAAAAAATCTTTGAATTCGTAGTAACAATAGTAATAGGCCGATATTTTTCTGGTTTACACCTAACGCACAGACGTCAGATAATAAAGTTTCTACTATTGGCCCACCAAATAAAATTAAGGCAAATTTTAAGAAGAATAAACACAGCCTCTTCCTGCAAACATTTAGAAATTTATAAATCTGTTATAACTTCAATAAACTTCTATCAGACCGAATAATTTTGTATGCACCTTCAAAATGCACTCTCACCATAAAAAAAGGCATGTCACTCTTACAACGATGGGATAGCTCGACGGATCTTCAACTATTAGAGATGAAAATCAGTAAATAGGCGTATGACGAGCTGTCAATTGTGTGTACAATATTAGGTCTAAATGCTTGCACGTTGGAACATGCAATGCACTGACGAGTGCAAGACAAAGTACCCATTGATAAAAGTACCAATGACTTCTGCCTGCCTGCATTCTGCTGCCAACAAAACTGCTGTTGCTAGCATGTATCCGCTGCGGACAAAGTTCCCTGGCGCAATGTATAACTTGTAACCTTTTAGTAGTTCTCTTTAATATTATCTTCCTGTTGGACTAGGCCTATACCACATTTTTCTTCGTATTCTGATTCTTAATATATATGTATAATTGTATTAGACTCCCGGTAGAATGTCTTTGGTTCTCTCAGGTTGTATAATTTCCTTAAAAACCACTGTAGTTTTCATGATATTAAAATTACAAAACAAACAGCAATTTCGTTATTAATATTAAATGTGTTTTATTGATTTCTAAACCGTTCTTACACAGTGTAGTAATATATTTAAGTAAAGAAGGATTTATATGCAAATGGGTGTTTTTATATAAGGTTGTTACAATTCTCAAACTTTCTAAATATCCATTTCATGACTTACTGATTCCAATTAAGTGTACTTTTTCCATGCATATTTGCATATTTTCGTCTTTTTATGTCAATTTTATGCATTCGAGGCTTTAGGTTTAACAAATCATATTTTGAAGTTTATTTTGCATATTACATCCATTTTTATAGTTTGAGTGCATATTTTGTATTAAATGGCATAATATTTAATTTGATAAATATTGATACTGAAGACTTTGGTTTTTCTTACACAATATCTAAGTCTACCACAGAAAATACATAATACCGAAAATTGGATAAACTGGTAATAGTGCATTGTGCCACGCGAAAATAGAATTAAGTTAGAATTTTTACAGTGCATATTTCTAGTGTTTTCCCCTTCATTGTGCACAATTGGTCATTTGATAGTGCATGAATGCATGTATATTTTAAGACTTGATAGTGCATGGATATCCTGTCCTTACGAATAAGTAATTTTAATGCTGAAAGTACCTATACTGCTTGATTAGATACATAAAAATAAAGGAATTAATATTCTAATGAGAGGTTTACTCCATGGAAGCGTGTCACCAGTTTTGCAGGGAGATGAAGAAAAGATGCTGGTTTGACTGTGAATGCACCTCTATTCTTGTTTATATAAAATCCCGCACCGGCAAGGAGGGGGCAGGTGGCGTGGAATGCGAACTTGATAGTCTCTCCCTCCTGCAAGCACTGACCTCACAAAGCATTATCAAGAATGCGCACAGTTTCTCAAACTATGGAACACCAATCCGACCAACATAATGTATTAATGCCTACATTAAGGTGACCATATTTCTGTTACTGGATATGAATACAATTTTTAAAAAATTCCCCACAACTCCCAACTCTCTTTTGCTATGGAACATTATTAACCTAGAATCCAAATATTTTCACATGGGAATAGTAGTATGGAAGACCGGGTTTATTAAGTACAAAAAGAGACGTTTTTCCTATGTTCAATTAATCAACAAGATGTACAGGTAGGGAAAAAAAAGCGAACAGACTAAAATATCTTAAGTTGCCTATATGAGCCACTGCGCATGCCTAACGGCATTCACAGGATAGCAGGGAATGTATTGAATTGTTCTACAGCCGATAAATTGCTTGAATTGAGAAATAATTTCACGTAATTTGCATTGCTTGTTATAACAAACGTTTCCGTCACATCTCTTGCATTTATTTACGTATCACAAGTCTACAAGAGTCGGTCCGCTTTTTTTGTTACCCTACCTGTACATTGCAATAACTAGACTTAGGACTTTTAAGTTGCTAAAATGCTATATCAGGTGCAAAAAATATGCTCTAATTGTTAGGAAATAGGTTCTAAAAATAGGAGAATAGGCTGCATTACAAAATGTAGACCGGGATTTCATTGGAAGTGTATTCAAATTGACTAATCACTAGGGACCGGATTTTTAGGTTTTTAAAAAACACTGTTTTAGGTTTTCCATTAGGTGAAATAGTTTTTTTTAGGTTTCTTTGTCCAAAATATCGTTTTCGGGTAAAATAATTGGTTTAATGAATTTGAGTGTGCTACATAGGATTCAATACATAATACTTGTAAAGTTTAACTTAACAAAATTGACTTAAATTTGTGTAAACTTGCTTTAGGACAATATTACACAATTGAAGAAAGAAAGCATAAACAATCAAAAGATGCAGTGAAAATAAGATTGCCTCACATTTCCTGGTTACAGTATATCACTAAATATCTTTCAAGATTCTCAACTGTGAGTTGTATTGAATGACAACGTCTGTCATATACAGCATATACAGAGCAGACGTAGAAACCCGCAGAGTGCAACGTCATAAAATAACCTCAGAAGAAGAAGAAGAAGAAATTCAGGTCGTCGCCAATCCACTGCCGTAATAAACTCGATTTCATTTGTTTTGGCATAATTAACACGTCTTCTTAAAACTCACAGTGTGACCACTCAGTATGAATAACAGGGAAGTACTAAAGGCAAACAAGCGCTTTAAAACACAGAAATCTATATCCTTGTTCATACACGGCAACAATGGTTGTTCGTACGAATATTTTAAAAGGAATACGCCGGTACTCTTACACTTCCTCTCTTGATACTGTCCATCCTAGACGACAATGGGTTGAAGGAAACGCTGATGGTTTTTATTTCAACCCGAGAAAAATTATTGTCTCTCCGCAAAATATCGATTTCTCAACTGACAAACAAAAAAGAAAAAAAAAAGTAGCCTAAATTAGACATTTTAGGTTTTATATCCCGTTTAGGTACATTTAGGTTTTTATACCCTATTTAGGTATTTTTAGGTGCCACAGAATTAATGTGGGTGAATCCTATGGACATGATTCGAAAAAGTGTATGAGCGCTTTTTGTTTTGGAAGTAAGGAAAAAAATAGGTAAAAACCTAAGAATCCGGTCCCTACTAATCACATATACGTCAAAATCACAGCGGAGCAATGCAATACTTTCGGTCAGCAGTGTAGAATGCACCCGCTTTCCTCGGAGGGGGGGGGGAGATATCGACCATCATGGAAGGAGGGGTGATCGTAGGCTTCAAAAAGTATTCTTATAGCTTGCAATAACTTACATTTACAGCAAACCATCCGAAAAGGGCTTTTTACGCCTTATCTCTGGACGACATCATCGATGAAACTTTCTGTTGACACCTTCGCGACTTAAAGCGGCCCTGTAAGGTCCGGGTGGCGTGGGTCGCTTAAATGTCCCTAAAAGGGAGAGGTAAAACTAAGGTAAAGATAGATAGACATTTCACCTAAGCCCAATTAATTTTTTTTTTTTTTTAATTAATTTTTTTTCAGTGATAAACATACTATGAAGTCTTTTTGTTAGTATCATGAAAGAGCTCCAACTTCGATGAACGAAAATTGAAACTTTCTCATTTAATATCACTGATGAGATTAGAGCTGAAATCTTTTTTAAGTCGAAAACCCCGGAAAAAAAAAACCTCACCTAGGTAACATGTGGACAGCTTAGGTGATAGGTAATTTGTGGACAGCTTAGGTGAAATGGATGTATATAGGCTATTTATACATAGAGTAGAGACAGTTGTGAGTTACTGTACTATTAAAAGGCATTCATGACATAAGAAGTGTGGCTGTTTTCTCTGAATGAAGTAGGCTACAAGCGCAGAGTCAACTTACGGTAGGCTATGAGGTAATATGCCTATTCTAGTGAATGCTCCCACAAATAGTGGGTGATAAAAATGATTTCGAAGACTACGCCAAGACATTAGAAATGACCATGAATAGTAATTGTTTTCGAGGACAGCTATCGTGTTTTACAGGGTATCAGCACTTACAGTCCTTGTTTATGTCGTAGTGGATATGGAAATTACTGCTTTATCTAACGATTGCTTAACTTGTCACCTGACCATGCGGGAGAATCCGAACCAATGCCACTAGACATGGAATCTATAAAGAAACTAATAATAATAGGCTAATACAGTAACATAATAAGCCCACCCCATTAATTTCGTATTTAAGAGGGCGCCTATAAATATGCTAATTTCTTAATTTTTCCCCTAGAAGATTTTTAATGCATGGTGATGGGTGATGTTCAAATGGGATACACATTAGGATTAATCCATTAATTCAGTTTTAGGGCCATCCCTCGTTATCCACATTATTATTGAAAGATGATTCGCCCGAGTGGGCATTAAGATCGCGTCACTTTACTATATTTTGTTCTTGCATTACTCTGAGATAGATTTTGTTCTGTTGTCACACTTCAGAATATGATACCTAACGCACTGTTTCTCGAATAGTTCACAAACACAGTTTTCACAAGGCTCGTGGTATTTCTTGGTCTTGCACAGCTCATGATGGAAACCACGGATAGCTAATTTTGTTATGACATGCCTCTGGGTTGGTTTTCCTTAAGCGGTCCTTACACGATCAATAATATTGACAATACAGTATGATATTGACAATAATATTGATCATGTAAGGTGAAAAAAAGAGTATTGACGGTCGATATTGAAGCGATATTGATGAAATCCAGATTTTCTGATCTCGGGGCGTGGAGGAGATATTGTCAATATTATGGAGCGTTTTGGGGTGGACGTCAATAATATTGTCAATACTCAGTTGTTGCCGTGCTTTCGTAGGGAACGGAAGTGATCTTTGTGCGGAGTATTATGGATTATACAAGTGACCTGAGAAAATATCTGAACATCTTGAAATAAAATAAAATAAAATAAAATAAAATAAAATAAAAAAGCTGGAACGCAAGGTCCGATTGCTAAACAAAATGAGCTTGGTAAGTTCATATTTAGAAAATTCGAAGAACCTTGACAGCACCATACCGACTATTTCAAAAGCTTGGGTGAAAAAAACAGAGCAGAGACAGTTTGCTGAGAAAGCAATAAATGAGATGCTTTTTGAAGCAAGCTTGGGCACTCTCCATTGCAACTCCGTAAAAATAAATGAAGTACTATGTCAATTTCCAAGCCCTCTAAGTAGGCCTACCACACAACCGGGGACAAGTCGTGGCAGCACTTCATCCTTCTCCATATTTAATTGTTCTTCTCCTACTTACAGTGATAATCCACCACAACTAATCAACAGCCAACATCAGGATTTATCAGCGGCTACTTTTTTCATCACCTCAGATTGAGGATTTTGAATTTTGATTGCCTTATTTCTTGTTGTATTTTTCTTTGCTGTTTAATCAATACATAATTACTATCATCTTTTGCAGTAAATTATTCAATATGCGTTTCCCTACTCCTATTGTCATGCTAACTACTTTCATATAGGTAGTGAAGAAGTTGTGTGCAATGGCAGACTGATATACTTAGGTAAGTAGGAAGGTATCTGGAAAATACTTCAAAACACTTACTTTCATGTAGTCTAGGACATGAACAAGAGTTTCACACGTTTCAATTATAGCTTCGCTGATAGTTGCAGGCGACATGATGACAGAGAACTTCAAATCTTCAGAACTTCTTCCTGTAGCTAAGTACCTCAGGGTTAAGGCTAATCTCTCATTACAGGGATGCATTCCCTCATGTTTGTGTTCTGCCTTGTGAAGAGTGGTTCCACCATCCGTAATAATTTTATGAACGTCCTTTCTTTCATTCTGAAATAATCTTCCGCATGTGTCAATCTGATTTCCCTCAGCAGCCTTATATGAGAATATTCTTCACGTTTTTTCAACCACTCTCTCATCCATCGATTTCGCTGAACTCGACGAATACTTCCGATAGCCATAATTATGGCTATTGTCCATGTTTTCAAAACACAAAACGCCACGAAAATCCACTTGGAAAGATATAATTTCACTTGTCCGAATGGTGGAAACAAACGTACTGAGCCCATGTATTGATAAAATTATTGACAATAATATTGACTGTGTAGGGTATGGCGATATTGACGGTGGTGCCCTCAAGAAGTTAACGACTGTATTGACAATACTGGTATTGTCAATAGGTTTGTTCGCAAAGCAGTCAGAAACCAGGAACAAATCGTTCGCGCATGCGCTCTTTCTCCACACGCGTTCGCAAAGCGAGAATCCGTGATTCTGATTTCAATCTGCTGTTCGCAAAGCTCTCACGGACAGTTTCTGTACTATAAGAAAAATTTGCGGGCTCTACCATGAATTGTTATCAGAGACATGCGCAGTAACCTATTTTCACGCGCCTGACTCCTCCCTCCAATAACATTGCGCCAGATTTATAAGCATAGGCTACTTATATGTATGAATAATGGAAGATAATTAAAAGTTTCCCAAAATATAGTTTATATTGCCGAAGTATATTCCATGTATAACATGTTAAAGGGAAATATATATTTTATTTGCATATCATATCGATTAAACGCAGAAACTATCAATTCCAAATTCTTCTAACCGTTCGCAAAGTGCAAATCACGGGTAAGTTACAGACTGGACATGCGCAGTACAACCAATTCTCAAGCAGTCACGGATTTGCTTTGCGAACAAACCTAATAACATTGATCGTGTAAGGGCCCCTTTAGCCCAGGATCCATCCAGCATTGCACTTGAGCTGTGTAAGTCTACGGGATCTCTCGCCTCTTTTCCTTTCTCTCTTCCATCAGCTCATTATACGGACCGGTAAAATTTAACAAAATTCAAAATGAAATAAGTTCAATATCCTTTAGCACAGAAACATGTACTTGGGGCTCAGTAAAAGTTTATGAACTCTGTAATATGTAAGTGTATCAAAAGAAAATCTGATAATAGGCCTACTATTTGTTACCGCTGAAATCTATAAAACTTTCCTTTTTAGCATTTATTAAAAAAAAACCACGTACAGTGGTTACAGAAATAACAATAATAATAAAAAACAAAACAAAAATCATCTGACAGAATAAACAATGGGGTACCTTAAAGCCTTTCTGTAAATTTAATGGAATGATAATCAATAATGTGAGTTGCATCCTGAAAAGTTAAAACTTAAAAATGTTCCCTCTTTGAGATATGAAAAAGGAAATTCAGACGTGAGTTAATTTTTTCAGATGCACATCCAGGCCCGGCGACATTCTCGGGCCACTCTAACACCCCCCCCCCCGCTCCTTAACCTACTCACGTTTTTTTTAAATGTATTTATTTATTTATTTATGAATGAGACTTACCTGGTTATCACGAGTGACTTGGAAACCCCCGATAATATCGAACAAACATTTTAACGAAGTTGTGGTTGTATTTTAACATTAGGACTGTCACTCATTTATATTATTGGTGCCAAGTAATCTATGTTTACATTTTAATAACTGTAAGTAATTTTAATTGTTATCATTTTGACTCTTATAGTGAACTCACATAAACTAATGTTTTTAGACAAGTAATGTATATTACAATTTATGTATAAGGCTTTTATCCCATGATGATTTTTAAATAATTTATATAATAGCATTAGAACAATTATATAATTATTGTATTAATTGAGCATAGGTGGAATATTGAGTATATAGGAAACAATAGATCTACAGATATTGGACTGTCACACATAGTACACAAACAGAAATGACCGGGAACCAACCGGTGCACGTAGGAACAGGAAGGCAGTGATCAACCAACTGTTCAACCCAGGGCGAAAGCAGGGAAATTTCGTAATATGTTCTTTTTTCTGCTGATTTTATTGTTTCTTGGTGAAGTTTGTTACTGCAGATAAAAATAATACATTAGTTCCATTAGTAGTAAAATACAAATAAAACCCACAGCATGGTGAATCTGTGTACAGGATAATATATAATGTAGTTCGGAGTAGACTGCGATGTAAACCAATGCGTATCACATATTTAAAATATGGCCAGCATTTCTTTCATTTCCGTTGCCAGTGGGGGAAAAACACGAAAAGATGAAAATTATTAAAGGATAAATCAGAGATATGTGTAAATTATATTATGGATAAAATGGAAATAAAAAAGTAGGAATAAGCGTGTACAAACTGCTAAAAGACCATGGAAGTACTGTGTCATTTACCTGTTAAACAACTTAACATACTGTTTTGAGGGACGATTCAATATTAATACAGTTACTGTAGCACGCCTTTTTTCCTCCTGAAATATGAAATAGCATCTTGTGACCTGCGCTTCACCTTGTTGATTCTTGTTTAAGTATTTCCCTCTATAGGCATTCTGAATTTAAAATACGTGATCGCGTGGAAGATAAGTAAATATCGCCTTAGCAACTGGAAAAACCATGAAGGGGAAAAAAAAGTAAATTTTGCTGGATTTGAACCCGGGATCTTCCGAATGAGTTCAAGTATCTCACTCGGTAGCAGAAAATATATCCATTATTTTATTATTATCATCACCTTCGAAAAGTTGCAGCTTCTACAATAAATAAAGGTGGTTCTTCGAAACAGCAATCGAAACCTTGATTAAGGGAACTTACCTATGGAATTAAAAATAAAAATAATAATAATAATAATAATAATAATAATTTTGTTTATATTTAGCATGTTTTGATGTTTATATTGTAATTTTAAAAACTCACGCGCAATTAATGAGAAGTGATATCCCTTTAAATCACAACTCTACCCTTATGAAGCAAATTATTTTCTCAGGGAATATTTAAAATTTAATATTAAAGGTTCGCTCAATTTTAAAATAACGTTGGAGGAAAATTCACGTATTTGCCAGTCTGTTAGTTGCTCGTAAGGTTGATTTAAATAAAATGAGAAATAGAAAGTAAATATTGCCAGTCATGAAGATACGTCTACTCAAAGGAGTCTATAATACTACCACCACTCAGCTGATAACCCGTGAAGAAATCATCAATAGTATTCGGATAAAAAAAAACAAGATTCAAGTCGTTCCTACCTATCCAGCCCATTTTAAACCTCTTTGTGCCATGATATGCATGTGTAACATTCTTCTAACACCTGGTCAATAATAATTAGAAGCAACAGGTGAATTGCCGAAACAGACCCTCTCCTCTGTACACTCATGCAGGTGAAGCATGTGTTTCACTGGTTAGAACGGAAAGACAATTTTGCTGTAACAGCTTCTACAAATAGCAAAGCCACAACTCACAAACGATATAGTGTACTGATACTGTGCTTTGATATTGACAAAAATCAGTACGAAAACTTTCCATATGGAGAGCGTACAAATTAAATTGTTTTAAATTGATTTCTTGAAATTTTAAAAACCTTCTCAGGGATTTCAATAATCTGACTGAAATTAAAAGATAAAAAAGGGAGAGACTGAGATCTGTACATGAAAAGAGACCTTCATTGTCAAAGAAGCTGTGTCTATTGTCTCTTGCTACAATAGGTGGATTAAATTGACTGACAGTTCTTTAAGAGGATGCCCACAGCAAATAAAGCAACACTTAAAGTTTTACTAAAATTCCGATTAATTGTATAAAGTCTATGGCAAAATATCATGATAATCTTCTCACAACACCGCACAAGGGCGGCTTAAGTTCAAGGCGGGTTTTACTGAAACTAGTCAAAGCTATACAGCTTGCCATTTTAAACTGATATGTACACGTGGCTGAAAGGTGATCGAGGCATAAGCAGTACTCTTTTCACGCTTACGTGTACGATGTCTAATGGAGTTTTAATTTTGTTAGCACCTGTGTTTTGGAGTTTCCAGAAATATTTATCCAAATAATGAGAGGCGCATACTGTTTTTTTATAAAGGGTGCGGCAGAGGAAACGGACGTCTTTCAAATAATCATAACTCAGAAGATTTTCAAGTTAAACAAAATTTAATTGCACAGAAATGTAGCTTGTATAATGCAGTTTCTGTTGACTATTTCAGAATTACCTCCGAAAAATAACGTCCGTCAGGTGACGACCTTCTTTCTGTATACACTCTCGTAACCTCACTTCGAAATTCTGCATTGCTCTTCCCAACATTTCTTCCTCCACATTAGTGATTTTTACACGAATGAACTCTTTTAGTTCTTGGATGTTGCGGGGTTTGTTTAAGTAAACGTTTGATTTGAGGTTACCCCACAAATAATAGTCACATATGGACAAGTCAATGTCGCCAAAACGGGAGATCACATGTTGAGGAAACATGTTGCGAACCACTTGCATTGATGCTCTCGCAGTATGCGCTGTGGCACTATCTTATTGGAACCAAATTTGCTGCATGTTTACTCTTCGTCTGCGTAGTTCCGGAAGCAGGAATCTGTTGAGTATTTCAATGTAGCGTGCTGAAGTCACTGTCACTGAGGTATTGTCCTCTTCAAAAAAATAAGGACCGATGATTCCAAATTTATCAACACCACACCACACTGTTACTGGATATACCCAAAAGAAGGCCACAACATGAGGGCCGAAACGTCGGTTTTAGACATGATGACACGGCGCCACCCGGACAGTCAAGGTTATTATTAATGAGGTTGCATGTTAGAAAATTCCATTGTTGCGTCACTTGACGGCATTTATTTTTCGGAGGTAAATCAGAAATAGTCAACAGAAACTGCATTATACAAGCTTCATTTCTGTATAATTAAATTTTGTTTAACTAGAAAATCGTCTGAGTTATAGTAATTTGAAATACGTCCGTTTCCTCTGCCGCACCTTGTATAACTGTAGAAATTCCAACTCTGCAATGGACATTCAACATTTCGTAGTGTGTGTCAGGTTCTAAATGGAGAAATTATTGATCTTCCGGAAGGGATTTCCACAGAAAAGATTCCTTTCCTAATATCCCCCCCCCCCGTGTGACATTAAAAGGTCATTTTCCGCCTATAAGAACATTATTTCAGACGTCAATCAATAACCTCAGGGCACTCATAAAAGTATTTAATTGTTCATTGTGCACAAAAATGTAATATATGATTGTCTATTAATCGTGATGATAAATCAATTGTATTAAAATGTGATATTACATATTTTTATGATTTTAAATATTTTTGAACACTTATCACTTTTCACTACATATTTACGTACGTACAGTCAACTCTCGATACAATACCCCTCTTTACAGTGCCACCCTCGCACTGCGCCAATAATTGCAAGTGAACGGATCTTCTCCCAACATAACATACATAAGAAACCTCGTTACTGTGCCAATTCATTTAGTGCCAGTGAATATAAGACAAGATTTTTATAAAATATAGCTTCCAATGATTTTTTTTAGTTTCAGAATTCTTTTAGAACTGTCGTGAATGTAAGTAAAATTATTTAAGAAACATAGTGAACTGTATTTCCAAGACGTGGTGTAAATGTACTGCGGTGGATTGAGGAAACTATGTTAAGAAGTCGGACAGACAGCCTGCGTGAGGGCGGAGCAGGTAGAAATAGCCCTTCATACAATGAGATATTCCAAACTTTCAATTCTTTTAGTCCAGTGTCCATTCCGCTGTTACACTCTACACTACAGTTACAGTTACTTTATTTTTAAACAAAGACTAAAGGTACTGTACTGTAATAGTAATAACATGAACCCACATGAATTGCAATCCCTTTGTGTACTGTAACACTGCACGTATACTGAAATAAACTGAATAACTGTACAGTATTTTATTTTGTCCTAAAGTTCTCTATTCGCATTTCTTTATTTTTCTTTCCTAATACAGTAGGCCTACAGTAAATTAATATAGCACTGTATAATGCCATTTTAATTTTAAAAATTAAATTTGGTTTTAGTGAAACTATCGTTTTGTGCCACTAAATGTTAGAGAACGGATGGTGGCATTATATCGAGGGTTGACTGTATTTTCCAGATGATACTACATAAAAATCCTAGCTCTAATAATTGAATTTTTGGATTCATTTATGGTCATGTTTTAGTAGAAAGGCAATGACATGCTAAGTACTGTGCTCTGGATTATATATCCACTGCGCCAGGGTGCCAAAGGAGACTGGTTCATTCTATAGTTTGATTGTTGGTTTTATTCCTAACGCGACGAGTCAATATTGCAAATTAAACGTCAATGTACCTAAAGCACGAATAATACGACTGTGGAGCAATGCTCTGTGCTTGCCAAATTTATCTTATTCCGAGAACGCGAAAGATGGCATTACAGAATGAAAGGAGACAATCATGTTTGTCTGTTTGACAAGTAGAAATTTCAAGAAGAAGCTGGTTATAAATAGGTATTGAGAAGCACCCTCCATTAATAAAAATACAGAGTGCTTCAAAAAAATGTATGCACACTTTGATCTGTCATAGAAAATTTATTTCCCATTCTGCAAGGTTAAATTTCTGGGAGAAAGTAGGCCTAATCTTCAACAGATGGCAACAGAATAGTTTCAATAATCATCCAACAATGAAAAGTACCTAACAATGCTTGTTGGTTTCATATTCCCTGCCATTCGTGCATTATACGGTTTTATTACCAACAAGATGACGCCCCGCCGCATCATAGGGACGTATGAGCATACCTAGATCGAAATTTGCCAAGGCAGTGGATAGGACGCAGGGGGCCAATCGAGTTTCCTGCACTCTCTCCAGACCTTACGCCGCTGAATTTCTTCTTATGGGGCACAGTAAATGATGTGTATGTACAAACGTAAACCATGAAATCTAGACACACTTTCGAATGAGATTTAAGCAGTGTGCGCAGAAATTTCATCTGACACTTAGGTACGATGTACGGAATCAGTGGTGACGCTTACTCAGAAATGTATTGATGCTGAAAGCCACCATTTTTAAACATTTTAAAATTAATCACAATTTCATCAGAAAGTCATTTATGTTTCAAATTGGACTTTAAGCTTTCCCTTTCCAGAAATTTAACCTCGTAGAACGGAAAATAGATTTTCTATGACACTTCAAAGTGTGTATACATTTTTAAAGCACTCTGTACATTGTAGGAACAATACTTCATCCTATAGGGCATTCTCCAATTTTGAGCAAATACTATGCTAATATTTTAATTGGAAAGCAGTCCTCGAAAAATGTTTCGATAAGCTAGTAGTGCATTATAACATTTTCGCATTGTTGTTTCAACCCATTAATAGAAAATAACATAAAATGTTATTTTTATTTTTTTTAATTTCCAAAAATACAGAACCCTATTTTATGCCATCTGGTAAAATAGGGTTCTGTATTTGTTGAAATTAAAAAAAAAAAAAATATATATATATATATATATATATATATATATATATATATATATAACATTTTATGTTATTTTCTATTAATGGGTTGAAACAACAATGCGAAAATGTTGATTTCTGAAGTTAGAAGCGAACACTCATAGTTTCTATGCATTTCATTCTCACGTGAGAATCTAAGAAGCAGACCTCTTAGCGAGTGTTTTTATTGGATGCTGTAACGTAAACACAAGTCCATGTGACCACTACATTGATTGGCGTAGTACGTAGGCGAATACTACGCCTCCCACGATAACGCTCCGCCATAAAACCAATTAATTGCAAATTAAAAATAGATTTATGAGAGAATAATCTTATATTCAAGGACTGGCAGCGATTGCTTCCTTAAACAAAAGCACATGCAGTTCTGATAAACAATTATCGCGAGTTGAATGACCATTTTTCATTTTTATCTCATTGTGAAACTTTGTCCACAGCCAAGAATAAACCTGCATTAAGCCTATCGCTGAGCTATACTGAGATTCCCAGCTCGTCCGAATTCTCCTCTACATACTTAAATCTCGCTACAGAATAGACTAGAAGTATGACAAAGCCAAATCATTGCCCTTTGAAAACTTGGGACGATCTCTTCAAGTGCATTTATCAAGGTGTAACTAAGAGATAAATCAAGATTAATCCACATGCACAAACGATTTAACCAGATTTCGGATCTTGAAAGTTGCTTCGATTCGTTGAGTTACATTTTAAAACCATGATGAAAAGGAAGACTATCCAGGTTATTTGGTACCGGTAGGCCATTTCTGACATATTTTTTAGAAATCTACTGCAAATTCTATGAATGCGGATAACTTAAAAAAGGGAGATATGTTATGCATGATTTCTATCTACTGAAATCAATTCTAAATTGCTATACTTAAAAAAAAAAACTAGGCAATTTTTAAACTTTCAAGATAGCTGAGGAAATTCCACTGCTTCCTATTTCAATAAAAATGAAATTACTATTATTTGCCAAAACTGGAGCCCAATAAAGCGTGATTTTTACGCCTGGAATCCTATTTTCATGTTTTTCAATAAATTACTTTCTGGGGGGGGGGGGGGAGGAAGACTTGAACTAAATATAAGGAACTCCATATCTCTCAAACTATCCATCCGAGCACAAAAGTAAAGCATATTTTGAAAGTATCTTTCCAAACAAGCACACCACAAGCACCTAACGAACCTACAGGCCACGTGAAGACAGAAGTTGGGCATAACTGCTTATTTTTCTGCAACTCTGCTTTCCTGATAACACAGTATCAAGTATCCTGTTATGGTAGAGTGACCATAACATTTTGAGCTGAAACAGGAAATCCCAAGCAAGCCAGTTTAATCCCCCAATATATAAGTACCGGTATATACATTCTAAAATCTAATGATAATCATCACAATCATCATCATTAAGAAACTAACACACTCTAGGAACAGGAGCATAGAAAATAAGCCTATAAACCCTAATAATTAACAAAAATTAAAATCCAAATATATTATATAACTTAAATGTTTCGCCTTTTCCTGAATCATCTTTCATGAAGTTGAGGACAAACACAGACTGATTTTCAGAGACGTCAGGATATTGCAACGCTATGGACACACATGTCAACTTGTTTCATGCTAACAGGCTAATAATTATTGGTCGAGAAAAGTGATTATAAGTGTTGACTCCATCTTTACACTAAAGACCGCCAATACAAGCAATACAAAGGTTACAGATGAACTGGACAACAATCGACTTTTTTAAATAACCTGTTTTCATTCCTGCGAAGTGTTCAACACGAAGGAAAGACTTATCCAAACATAAACATTATAATTAGCACGGTTGTTATATTAAGACCCTGAAAAACATGTTATAATTTTCAGGCAATAAAGTACAGTAGAAAAAAAAAGCTGATGCCAAATAATTCTGCCGCGATATGCGAGGGACCACTACAGTGTTTTGCAGATGACAAGCCCTATGTCCTTCAACTGCATATATACGCGGTCCAATCAGAGACGGCGAGACGGAGAGAAGACTCTTACGGCAAGCGGTAGTCTTTTAGCCCGTACACGTGATTGGCGGTGAAGGAAAAGGCTTCTCATATGAAAAATACTGTAGGACTGTGCAACGAAATGTAATGGAGTTTGTCGATGATTTCAGTGTACTTGATTCATCCTAAGGGCGAGCTGACAACAACAATAATTTTATTATTCTTTAAAGAAACTTCCATTGCGTACTTGTTGGTCTTCACGCAAATTGGTTTGTCCATCGCGGCAAAATTATATGGCGACAGCTCTACCAGTATCTAAAACTATGAAATCCAACAAGACGTACAGATATCACAACAACTGTACCTTATATTCTGGAATGTATTGATAAAATTGTATTTAAAAAAGAGACAATTGGTGTTTTTTTCTGGAATACCGACGGGGCGGCCAGTTTACAGCTAAAAACCGAACGGTCCCGGTCAAAACAGGACGTGCGGTCACTCTACGCTATGGTATCATTGCAATACTGTCAAACCTCCGTATAGCGATATTTGTGGGCCAGCATATCGTATCGTTATATGAGGGTTATTGTTATACTGAGGGGAAATTATGTACCACATATTAGGAAAATGGCATGCAGAATACTTTGTGATCTACGGCATAATTCAAGGAAAAGACGTGAAAAGAAGCGAAAAATTATAATTGAACACAAATCAAAATCTTAAAACACCACCAAACCTCCTGATTTCCGTTGAGTGGTAACCATAGCTATTTTACACCCGCACAATGAAACATTTATTATTCAGACTGGTTTTACATCACAGATAAGGCAAGCTTTGAGCTTAGGCGTGCGCCAGAAATTCTGCACTCATACAGGGAAGAAAAAGAGATCAAATTCGCCACACAGCAAAACTAAAACAATTTGCTCCATATGGTGTTTTAACTACACGTGAAGTGGCAACCGAAATCACTGTGTAATTCTGTACATGCAAGGGACAATAATTTTAAGCGCAGTGACTATTTTCAGGCCCCAAATCAACATTTATCTTCTGGACTTTCTAAGAAATGTAGATCTAACAGTTATCACGTCTCAGATAACAAATATTAATGGCAGGGATAGACATTAATCTGATACCTGCTATTATCTGAAGCTGCTGGTTAGCAATGGGAATTTAACATCAAAATATTGTTATAAAAGGGTGTTTTCAAAATAGCTTCATCGTTGTAGTGAGTGAAATTTAACATTATTAAGATAAGAAATTTGCCAGGACCGAAGAAAAATATCGCTAAATGCGTGCTTATCGTTTTTTCGATCTTCGTTATACAGAGGTTTGATTGTACGAAGTAAATAATTTTCCTTCGCGGCTTGCAACATGGTAGAGGAATTCTTGCTTGAGCTGAACAAGGTAGTGAAGTCAGTAAGTACAGCCTTATTTTATTTTAGCGGTTTTCACATCGAACTGTGCGAAGTGCGGATACTCAATTAGACACTATATGGCTCATATAATACCAGTAGTGTGAATGAGAAATGTACCTGAATGACAGGGATATCTGCACATTCCTGACCAGTTTGTTGCTTGGACTGTACTTGAGGTAAGCATACTATGCAGCAGGTTTGACCAGCACTTCATGAGCAATGGAATGCAGCGGGCGGCAACCCTGGTTTCACCATCTCCCGTGCTGTATTGTGTGATGCTCTCATCTCCAGATAAGGGGATCAGAAAGGAAGTCTTGTTGTAGCCCCACTAAACGAATCCTAATAATATAAGTAAAGGGGTTCAAAGTAATCGTAGATAATCGCCTTTTAGCACAACTTTCTAGTTTTAGAAAAGAGATCACCAATAATGAAAGATTTCATACCATATTTACCAGCCGGTTGGGGGTAAACGGCGTGCTATACCTAATTATAAATTTGGGCTGTGAACTTTATGTGGCTCTTCTTTCATTCCTAAGAATTGTGTTCATATTATTAATACATTAGGGTGTTTTTTGAAAACTTTACATTTAAAAATGGTTCTAACAATTCCGATAAAAATTTAATTTGGTATGATGTACAAGTGTTTTTGCCCTGGCTGAGTGGTAGAGTAGGCCTTATTGCCTTAACTCCGCCAGGTTAAATAAATAAATAAAATAAATAAATAAATAAGTGTTATTTTTCGCCCAGGAAGGAAATTTTTCACCCCTGAAAAATCCCAAACCCGGCCGGGAAAAGAACCGGGGCCACCAGAGCTGAAGGTAGTCACGATGCCAACTCTCCCATTCCCTACAATAATGAATCGAAACTGCTATTAAGTGCAACTGAGTAAACATATTTCAAAGGCTGAAAATACCGAAATCCATTCCCACATGTAAACGAAAACAATGAACTTTTATATACAGGGTATTTAACTACTATTGTGCTAATTGTGAGCATAAGTTATACATTGTATCTTAAATACAGTTTCCACTACTGACTGTATACAAAAACAAATGTATAATATAATATAAAAAGTTTTACCCTAACTTACCATATGTAATATAAAGGATCACTGTATGAACAATTTACTTAACTACAAGATAACACTTGTGTACGAGGATTTGTGAACGAGAAACATATTACAGTAGAGTCCCGCTATTCCGAACTAATTGGGACCGAACACCGTTCGGTTTAGTGGGAATTCGGAATAGGCGGATTTCATGAATAATATCAACGTATTGACTCGTCAAGGCGTAAATTAAGTGTGGGGAATTGTATAAATGGAGCCGACATGTACTGTAAGTAACCACCTTTCATTCCAATTTGGTTTCAGGCGTTTTCTAGTCTATGTATGTCTCTAACTTCTTTGTATAACAATAAATGTACGTTTTTCACGAACGTCTTTTTAATTTCTCCTGTTTTTAAGTTTAAAAAATCGGCATTGTTCTGAACTCTGTTCGGAATAGGCGGATTTTCGGAATAGTGGGACTCTTACTGTATTACCAACCCTATCATGAAATTAATTAATGAACGTACAAATATGGTTGTTTATAACCAGGAAATCATTATGAAAGACTGTAACATACGATGTAAACGCTTTGTAAAGGGGTCCACACACCAACGCGGCTGCTTTGGCGATCAGGCAATTTCACTGAAATCACAACCGCCGTGGAAGTAACATGATTGAAGCATCACCGATGCCGACCCAATAAATCATGTGAACTTTTACGTCTAGACTACTCTTAACGTTGTTACTTCCTCTGCTCGTATCATAGGTCCTATAAGTAGAGGAAGTATTGTATTCTACCCCGAAATTCGATGTCTAGTTTTCAGCATAAATATACTCGTATGTTTTGAGGTACGCTGAATCCAAAAATGTTATTTTCAGAAACATGTCTCTGTGTATGTCTGTGAACAGCCTAGCTCGAGAACGAACCGTGTGGACTATAGGCCTAGTATGATTGTTTTATAACCTTAACTCTTTAAGTTCTTAGACAGCTGAATGTTTATAGTGTAACTCCACAATTAAACCTATGTATCATAACTAGGGACCGGATTTTTAGGTTTTTAAAAACACTGTTTTAGGTTTTCCATTAGGTGAAATAGTTTTTTTTAGGTTTTTTGTCCAAAATATCGTTTTCGGGTAGAATAATTAGTTTAATGAATTTGAATGTGCTACATAGGATTCAATACGTAATACTTGTAAACTTATACTTAAACATAATACTTAACAAAATTGACTTAAATTTGTGTAAATTTGCTTTAGTACAATATTATACAACTGAAGAAAGAAAGCATAAACAATCAAAAGAAACGGTGAAAATAAGTTTGCCTTACATTTTATTACAGGGCAGTAATAAAAGCAAACAAGCACTTTAAAACACAGAAATCTATATCCTATATCTATATACACGGCAACAATGGTTGTTCGTACTAATATTTTTAAAGGAATACACCGGTACTCTTACACTTCCTCTCTGGATACTGACCATACAAGACGACAATGGGTTGAACGAAACGCTGGTGGTATTAATTTTAACCCGGCACAAATTATTGTCTCTCCGCAAAATGTCGACTTCTCAAAAACAAGGCAAAAATGTAACCTAAATTAGATATTTTAGGCTTTATATCCCATTTAGGTATATTTAGGTTTTTATACCCATTTAGGTATTTTTAGATGCCACAGAATTAATGTGGGTGAATCCTATGGACGTGATTCGAAAAAGTGTATGAGCGCTTTTTGTTTTGGAAGTAAGGAAAAAAATAGGTAAAAACCTAAGAATCCGGTCCCTAATCATAACTATAAGTTAGTATGAAACCGGGGTATTTAGATATATTGTCATTTTTAAAAATAATTAAACAGCACGGCCCAAAACGAAAGAAAAGAGGTGTACGAGGACAGGAGAGGTGATCTGCTATATAAGCCTCCTACAAACCTATTCGCAATACATTCCATTCCCTTTTCTGTGCAAGACTCAAGTTGTGCGTTCCTGAACGCGCTGTTCTGAATACAGTGCACGACTCTAATCATCCCAGCCTTGTACATCCAACTTGGGATCATAAAATCATCATCATCATCATTATTATTATTATCATCATCATCATCATTAATATCATCATCATCATTATTTTGTTTGTGTCCATGCTTTCCCCATTGTAGGGCCGTGGAAAGAAAGCAAGGGCCCCAGGGACAAATTTTTCCGGGCCCCCGCCAAATTTTAAATTCACTACCCAACTCGCCCTTTCAAATGTATGCAACAAAAAGATTATGTAATGATATTACATAATTATTAAGTGCCAGAATGTTACCGGTACTTTATGAGATTGTCTGGTAGACAGGAAAATATCTGTCCGTGTGTCTGTAAGCGCGATAACTCAAATACGCTTTATCGGATTTTCATAAAACTTGGTATACCATTTATAACGCCCATGGGACGAAGCCTATTGATTTTGGACCAAATCGGTTAACTGATGCTGGGAAGGAAAAGGAAAAATACATTAAAATGTTCTAATTAGGTACAATTTTATCTGTATGTACCAGTTTAATCTTTTGAAAATTATGATTTTAAATGCCGAACGTTAGTGAGGCCTACTGTTGAGTCCAAAAGAATTTCTGCTTCTGCTTTTCAAAAATAGCAATTTTTCTTTAAGATTAACTGATTAATTCCGTGTCACCGGTATACGAAAGGGGGCCCGGGCCCCGGGCCCCGGGGCTGAATTAACAGAAGGCATTACAGTATAGGCCTATTGCAAAACTGTTTCCACAGCTTAATTATTTAAATTAACTAACAACTACATTCTCCTTCATACCACATTCACATAACCCCTACGGAGTGGTAAATATTTTATCCTTTGACTTTACATGAGCATAATTGTCTCCTAACTATTCTCTCGTAATGCCAAAAGATAACATGAATATCCCTCTCTTAAATGAAACTGCTCAATATACAGAGGCAAGCCACTATAATAGTGGTCAAAACTAAGGGCGTCAGGTAATAACTCAGATTTCTCAGACCAGTGCTGAGCTAATCTATTTGGCAATATTGACTGAGCAGTCGGTTTGGTAGGCGAACGGGGAAATTTGAAATTCCGCTCATGGGACATAGGACATGGGGCATGAGTATGGACTAAGCTCTAGTTTATAACAACACTTGTTCGCGATTAGGGTACTTACACGAAAATCTTCATCATTCCCATATTTATTACAAACCACTGTTAAGAAGATAAAAATAACATTAAATGAATTTCAAAACCATAATTTCATTATCCAGCCGGGGTTAGCCAGAAATATTTTAACTTTAATTCGTATGAACTTACTTTAAACGACTTCCTATGCAACCTTTTCAACGTATAAGCGTATCAGTCTTCTGTTATTCATTTTTTGCACTATCGTTCGTCAGAAAATTAATGCACTCATAGCATTTCTGCGAGTGAATTTCTTCATGTTCCGTACTGGGACCCTTGCAAGACCCACTATCCACTGACACAAGCTCTACCTTTTCTTCAAGCTTAGCTTCCTGCATACTGACCACTTTCAACTTCTGGTTGCATATTGCTGTGACATCGACATTTTCTGGAAATGTGCGATGAAACAGGAAATTTTCCATTCCATCAGGGAAATGAACAGATTCATTGACTTGCTTGCACTGATCTCTTTTACGTTCAAGTAGAAACGTTCGATCTGTTGTACGTGCTATGTAGTCTAGCTCCTGCAAGGCATCCAGTGCGTCATGGATACGACTTTCTCCCAGCAAAGAATACAGGTCGTCCTCGTGCTCTATGTCCTTATTGTATGCATCCAACATAATTCTGTTTTGTGCATCTTGAACACATAATGCCCAACCGCGTAAATGTGTGAGCACAGTTTCCAGCACATCTCCATCCAGAGCCAAAGGTCGCACTCCTAGGCGTTCTAGATCCTGGGCAACTTCAACCCACACTTCACCTACCTTCAGCGCTAGGAAATTCTCCACAATTTTTTGTGTAATCAGATCTTCCGTTGAAGGAGTATAGTTATTAATACAGTAAGTATCTAGTATAATTTTAGTTTCTTCGCGGAAACGCTGATGTAGGATTTGGAAGATGGCATATATTTTAGGTCTAGCGCTTCCTAGAAGATCCAAGATAGACAGGCTAGAGCTGGGATCTTTCTTCGAGATCTGAGTTCGAGAAAACTGTTCAGCTCCCATCAGAGGAGCTTCAATGTCTGCTATACAACCCTTATCGGTACGTCTAACTTTAAGATTTGCCTCCTCTTCCCTCCATATCTCAAGTAGTAGATTGGAGTAACTCTGCTTTTTCTTTCCTCTCCAAGTAAGAAGGTGAGGCAGACATTTTCCTTGTTCCACTAAATCAACTAGTGCTGCCAGGCCACTTAATTTCACAGGGTATTTGCTTCTTTCAATTATATCAAGCAGCATGTATGTGCCTCCTCTCTGAACAAATAACGTCATATTTTCAGGATACCAAACGACACATTCCCATAGGAGATCTATTACACATATTAAAAGTCTTTCGTGTATTAGACTATCGTTTTTTGTAGGATTCAAAATTCGGCGAAAAGCACTTACAACCAATACAGTACAACTGTAGCCGTATAGATTCTGGGATAATGGATGATTTCGTGTTAACGTTTCCATGATGAAAAAAGCTCTCATTAAAAGATCTTGCATCATAAGAGTCAGTTGTGGCAATAGTAGAATATGATTACAAAATCTAAATAAAGTATACATGGAGTTAAGCCTCCGAAGATTGTCTAGAAATTCTTGAACACTCGTAATAGAAGTTAACACCTTCAAAACGTTCAAAATAACTTCATCGTGATATGGATTCTTGACATAAGCCTCTATCATCATTAGCATTGTTCTATGACCGTGTTCAGTCACAAAAGGTTTCGGTATCTCAGGAACTATAATCGTTAACGCTCTAAGACAAATGATAGTTAGCATCCATTCCTGTTTTGGAGTCCACACGTTCATCATGAGAGTTTTGACTGGAGTTACCAAGGTAAGAATGCCGTGCAGCACTTTGCATGTATTAAAGATTTCTCTTACAGCTCTATACTGGATTGTGTAACAATCAGCTAGAAGGAGAAGCTTCTTGAAATCCAAGTTTTCTTGTGTGTTTTCAAATTCAATGTTTGCAGCCCATGTATTTTCAGTTCCAAGTTCCGTTGCTACAGATAGCATAGCCAGATCTTCAACCAACCCTGAAGTTACTATAGGCATTTTTGGAAATACTTTCAACATCAACACCAGTAATCCTAGTAAATCATTTCTCCTGTGGACATTTTTCTGATATGTTTCTTTTCGAAGTTGGTGCTTAATGCTCCACAGAGAAGCCAGCGATGGATGCAAATGCTCAAGGGAAGGATTATTAAGCTGTTCAACAGCTCTCACAAGAGTCCACAAAATATTCATTGATGTAGAGAAAGCGATACGTTCGTCTCTTTCTGTGTAGTTCTCTTTCTCCAAGATGTCTACGTTATATTCCGGATCGAGCCTCGTGAGGACTGCGTTAATTGCTCCACCATATATCATATATTGACAACATTTATAGGATATAGAGGTGACAAGGAGGGCCAGTTCCAGCAGAAGAGGATAAAGATTCCAACTGACCACTTCCAGAACTTCTCCAATTGTTTGGGGCAGCAGGCTCCGTTCCATTGCAGTATGACAAAGATCAAGTTTCACACATTCCAAATGAACAGGCCCGTCACGAGTCAACTGATGTCTTAAAGCATCAACCACCATGAATTTTAGATTTTCATCATGAACACATACAATCATGTAACCTAAAATGGTGAAAAATTCTTGCAAAACTCTGAGGTTATAGAGTCCTTCTGAAGACCTTTCCAGTAATGGAGGGTAGCAACACAATCGAAGCAGTGATATTAACACACTCTGATATTCTGGAGCCTCGTCAAGGTTATCTGCAAGGAATTCCAAAGTTGGTATCAGGTACCGAAGGTCTTTAACTTTAATTCCTTTCGGTGACAGCTGGACGTATCTTCTGATCATTTCGCAATGGCGAAATGTCATTTTTTTTGCAACCTCATCTTTTAGGAGAGAAGCTAGTTTTTCTATTGTTGCAGAAGAATCAATATACTCACAGTGACTACTTGCCCATTCCAAATTTTCTTCTTCACACATATTTCCCTGTTTTAAATATAAAGTGATACACTACATTACAATACGTACGTCAAATAAAATTCACTACCTTGGGGTTGCTACCCACTTCTAATATTTAATAATATTCGTGTTCTGTGGTTGCTACCTTCTTTTATTATACTTTTGTTTATATCACCGACGTAGAAGGCAGTGGTTTATATATTCGCATTTCTTTCTTAGGATACAATGAATCATGGGCGCTAAAACTAACCAGACTCCTGATTTTTCACATTGTTGCAAAGAGATAAAAGTTTGTCTGAAAATCGTATATTTGGACCCAGGTACTCCCTTCTTTAAGTGACTCAGGGTAACCTCAAAACACATAGACCTATTTTTGGCAATAAATATAAACCGAATTTCAGATTTTAATACAAATTTCACTTCCTTAACTACAATTCCTATGGTACGGATGGAGAAAGTAAAAATCGGGGTACAGCATTCACATGATCTTTTCTTCTCTAAACATGAATCATGGTGATTTCTTGCATGGAGAGGCGTAAAAAATGGTCCTTTAAAATTAAGCTATTTGAGACGATTAAAGGAAAAGATGTTCAATTAACAGAGTCACCATCTTGTTTTAAAGAAAAAGAACAAGGGAAAACAAATCTCTAATATCCATTTCTTTATTCAAGTCAAGTGATGGGGTACCAGAAACGCGGCCAGAGCTTCATGCCATCCCTCACTGGACTGTTTTGATGTGAAAATCTCTTTAAAATCTATATCGGCTGTGAGGGAGGCAAACGCTCCCAATGAGAAATTTCAAACCTAGGCCGGACTTCGCGTCAAGTGTTCAAGACTATCAGGTCCGAGTGAACTAAGTTTTGTTTTGAAGAGGTGTTACAATTCATCCTGAGCTCTAAGTGTGTGCTTCAAAAATTCAAAAAGATAAGAGGCTATGTAGCCTATTTGAACAAAAAAAATTCCTGACTTTCTTAAAATGTCGTGATATATGAGAGCAAAATACGAGTACAACCAGAATTCGAAAAACCGGTCACGAATGCATAGAGTAAAAAATTCCAAGAGAATTATACCAAAAACGTCCGGCTTTTTCCCAAAATCAACGCGCAGAACCGCGAATATACGTAATAGGAGATGGCTCGAACACCCAGGCACCATCTAACGAGACTGGGTTAAGTATGGATCTGGATTTCCTTTCTGGTAAGATAAAGAATGCAATAGAGGTAGACCCAGACCCATTAGACCCGCTTTTGTTTTCGTTACGATTCTGTCTTTGTGTTACATGCACAAAGACATAGACATACGTCATACATTTTCCCTGTTCTGTTTACGGTATCTCAAAACGCGTTGTGTTTCGGTTGGAAACAAGATATCCGTATCGTATACCGAGTTTGAATATTTGTTTTCCTCCCATAGGTGTAGATCAGTGATGGGAAAAGTACAAAAAGGAAGTAATTGGGCTGAATTACAATTACCTGAGAGACATTTTACTTAATTACAATTAGAAATTACTTTTTCAAAAAGTAATCAGTAAAATTACAATTACATTTACAATTACTTTACAAAATGGCAGTACCTAAAAAATCCTTGTTTTTGGTTTGTTTTGGGCACAAGCCCAAATTAATAATGAACAAACAAAAAACATACCAATGAGAATTTGGATATTAATTTGGATATTACTTGCAAAAACAGTAGTGATGACGATTACAATTTTATTTCCAGAAGTAAATTACAAGTAGAAATTACATTTTTTTTAAATTATTGATTACAAGTAAATGGGACCAAAAAAGGAATTTGTTACTGTAATCCAATTACTTTACTCAATTACATTCCATCACTGGTGTAGATGGACTGGGAAAGTGAAGAACCCAAAGAGGAAAAGTACATGAATTATAAGGTTAAAAATATCATACTGTGTTCGAGTTATGTACACGAACACGAAAGACAATAGCTTCTTTTATATATTAGTGTGTAGTGGTAATGATTTCACTCATGGCTGATTTTGAAGCATACTTCAACTACAGGTCACTGATTTTGCATTTCATTGCTTGCTTAAGGGATTTTAGAAATCTTACAATCGTGCACTGTTGTTCTGCAAAGAAAATCTTATCTTGCTTAAACAAAGAGTCTTTGATTCATTCATTCCCCGCCTATGAGATCATAAACTCGTGTCAACAGTCCGCAGTAATCACGGAACAAACCAAGCTATCAGAATTTTTTTTACATATCTGTATTTGTATTTCCATTTTATATTAGTCTGTTTCAAAGTGTTTATTCTAGTGTACTTGTATTAGATTCTAAATTAATTAATGTATATAACTTGTTTCTATTCTGTATTGTATAATTCTTGGAATCAAATAAATGAATTAAATTGAACTTTAATGGCAAAGCGTTATTTTTTTATGAGAAATATTATACATTCGGGTACTGTAATAGATAAAGTAAAACACATAACGTAACTATTTCATACATATGATTTGTAAGGCATGTTATTAGGTTCTTAGATGGGCGAGGTACGGTATCTTTATATCTTCAGCGTTAGAAGGGTTTGGTGCTTTCAGCTTTTGGAACTATGTATTAATTTTAGTAATTCTGAGTATAGGGAATAGACTCGTAGACTATAAAATTCAGAATTCATGAGCTACAGTGAATGCGAGAATTAACAACGTAAAACACTGAAGTTCAAATGGCATATCACACAGTAAGCACGAACGAACTGCTAAATGGACCAATCATCTGATAGTGTTCCAGTGTCACACCGTAGAAAAGCTAGTTTTACAGCAATCCATAAGAATTATGACGCGTCCTTTTCATCGGCTATTAATATGACGGATAATAGAAACAACAAATAATTAAAGTTTAATTTAAAACAATTATAAGTTATTAGAAACACGGTATACATTGCGGATACAACTTTTAAATAATAAATGGGCTAGTATTCCTAAATATGCACTAAATCATTACAGATATTTTATTATGCCAATATTTATGAATTTCAACCAAGAAGAAAAAACTCAAATTTTAACAGAAATGCTGATTTTTTATACGAAACTTGGTCTCAAAACTTCATATCAATTTTCTTGCCAATTCATTGAATAATTTGAGTTATATCTCAACCCACATACATACACAAATCTACACGTACATACGATATACGATACGATGCATATAAACACGCACATACGATAAACATAGTTACTTATTATTATTCAGGGGCAAATAACTCACTATTATCCTTAAAAATCACGAATTAGAGTTTTTCCCTTACATGAGAAAGAAAAAATCTTGGCTTCCAAAGGACACAATGTCTTTAACTCAAAAAAAGTGTTCGTGGAACGCCACGCGACAGAAGTGAAACTTTTTTAAATGTTTTTACATTTAAAATTTTTTATTATTGTATTTCAATTCTTTTTAATATTCTGTTTTTGGACTTTTTAAATTTTGGATTTTTTAAATTTTGGATCATTCAATTTTTAAATTTTTTATTTTTTAAATTTTGGATCTTTGATTTTTGTATTTTTTAAATTTTGGATTTTTTTTTTAATTTTGGATTTTTGTATTTTTTCTGAATTTTTATTTTTTAAATTTTGGATTTTTTAAATTTTGGATCTTTGAATTTTTAATTTTGGATGTTTTAAATTTCGGATCTATGAATTTTTTATTTTTTGGTTTTTTAAATTTTGGATTAGGCCTATCGATTTTTTTAATTTTGGATGTTAAGATTTTTTCAATTATGGATTTTCGATTTTTTAATTTTTGATTCCCCTTTGGGTATTTTATTTTGTCCTTTAAATCATATAGCAGCTGATTACTCCCAATCATTGAGTTGATTGTTTTCTGTGCAGTCCGTTCCGTCACACCTCATTAATTTCGTGACGATTTTTGAGCGTGACACATTTCTCGATTTACCCCCTACCATGGCTAAAGAAGTTTCACTTCAAAAATGATATATTTCAACGCCAATACAAAAAGGACATTTTCTTAAAAGTTACAGTACTCCACTGATGTAGCTGAGCACATCTATGAAAGGAGTGTTTTTCTTTCTGGAATTAAGAATAGGCCTGAGAGAAAATTTCAAAGACAAAGATTATAATCTTCTGGGAGGAATTTACTTACAAGAATTTCAAAACATCAGAAAACAGAATGCTACATACAGTAGGACACAACACTACTAGCCTCCTGCCAAGAATGTTAACAGGGAATTTCATCAAATGATGACACAACTCACCAACTAAATACCTATCTCCTCAACGGCCTTAACTTATATTCCACTTTATTCCATTCCAAATCCATAAATGACTCATTTCAAGAGTATATTTATTTACAAAGTTTGGGTTTTTATGCCTCCCCTTCATTCTGCATCCATTCCTTCATTACTTTAGTCAGAAAAAAATAATTTGACTCCAAATATTCCTAAACATTATTTCTATTATTAAGAAAGATGAATATAACATCTGTATATTTTGAGGCTTACAGGTAAAAAATAGGATGTTATAGATAACTTTCACTATTCTCACATAAAATAATTCTTGATACGAAATAAGAGGTCGTACTGCAGGGAGTATTAATATAATGAATTGTTTCAGCCTGATATAAATTTATTATTTCTGTTGTCAATGTCCATTTTTTCTCAGCTAATAAAAGCCTACAGCAATGAATAAGGTATCAGTGGCTAGGACTGTTTACCAACTTCTTACAAAGCACAATAAATGTATATTAAAACATTGTTTAAAATTTAAATCAAAAGAGAAATCTTTGATGCATGTTACACTGAATCATCACATGGAATTCACTCTGCTTGGTAATGAAGCAAATATATGGTGATGGTCTCCATGACAGTTCAAAAATATTATTTTCAGAAACATTAATGTGTATATGTGTATATGTGTGTGTGTGTGTGTGTGTGTGTCAAGCTCAAGAATGAAAAGTAAACAGAAGTTTATATTTGGGTTAAATATCTTCTGGGGATGTAACATGAAGATTGGCGGCATTCTATTATTTTTAGTACCAGTTTAAATGAAGGAAATTTACTTTTTCGACAACGACTTTAATAATATCTATTTTCTTACAAATCCGAATATGAGGTTCTTTTATCTTATATATGAATAAATATCCTTCAGTTAATTCCTTCGGCTACTGTTATCACAATAAGCGGCGAGCACTGTAATACATCCAAAATGCTTATGATGATTTTGTTTAAATTTCGTACACTGTTATCTGATTTTTTTTTCAGAATTGCCTGGAGCCAGCTGTCTTACTGTTTTATCCACACTTTACATTTTCATTTTTTAATACTGTTCCCAAGGGAAAATCAAACGTGTTTTGTAAGGGACTTTGCACCTTGTAGCTGGGTTTCCCATTTGTAAAATACCAGTAAAAATTTAGGCACATTTTTCAGTGCAAAGAATAATTATGAAAGATTAAATTGTTCTTCCTTGAAGGAATGTTAATCAGCCTGACTAATTACCAGAAAATAATAAATGCAAAAGAACTTATAGACCACTTTTTTAAACAATTTTCTGGTAGACTAGAGCACTAATATTATATCTGACAACATCTGCTTATAAAACAATTTTACCTCAACTGCCATATTTGAACATAAAATGGATTCAAGCAGACGAATTTCAATTAGTTCTTGCTAGGAAATGTTTCAATGAATTACCTGCAAATTCCTCTATGTTATGTATCAGAAGACTTGTCCTAAATTTCTTAATAATAGGACTAAAAAAACTAAACTGTGGCGTTACATCCCTGAAGGGATTAGTCCTACCATCTGATAGCTGCATCATCTACTTAGGCAGAGGGCAGGATTGAGGAGCATGTGGTCAGCTTGCTGACACCCACGGCCGTTAACGGTTTCCGTTAGCAGAGCCTCTATCAAGTAGCTCCCCAGTTTGAATCACAAGGCTGAGAGCACCCCGTTCCAGACCTCCCTACCTCAGACAAATCCGAGAAGGTAATGGGGATTGAACCCAGGCCTGCAATTCTGTAGCCAGCAACACTAACCAAGAGGCCATGCAAGTAGTCTAATGATAGTACTAAAAGGTAAAATGATCCCTATACAAGCCATGGAGGCCCAGAGGGTTCCAGGAGGTTGAGGCTCCCAGATTTTGGACATTCGTCACATGAAGGTAGTAAGATAATGATAGTAGTACATATACTATAGGCTATTATAAATACATAGTAAAGTAATTAAGTTTGGAGTCTTTGCACTAAGTATCCCATAGCCATATTGGATATTCCTGCCAATTACTTTCTTCAGTGTTTCCAGAAGCTATACTAACTTTGGCAGACATAGGGCAACTATTTTGGGGGAGCTTGTGGTTCTGCCTAAGTGTCAGTGAAGATATTGTAACACAGCGTGACAAAAACCAAATTGAACAGGGTATCATTTCATTCTCCTTACATTTAAAACACGTCACAGTGATTGCATATGAGTGTGTACAAAATTGCTTTCATCTAGTGTCCATTAAAATATATTGTGAGCTTTACTCTGAAACCGCTGAACTTGAAACAGTGAACCTGCATGTTACGATGATGCAATGTATCCTACATGAGTAAACCAAGTTCAAAAGTCATATCATCTGAGCTTAACCCATGCTTACCTCTAAATGTATCGAAGAAGTAAAAGGATGGATAAAATTGACTCCACTTACACAAGAAGCTTAACCAATTTAGATTATACATTGAATCAAAAGTGGAAGCTGGATAGAAGATCTAAGGAAAGATAAATCTGTAATACGGTTTCAGGATTTAGACAATTAGAAAAAAATACTGAGAAACACACTCCACATAATAGATGTGATATGGGATATTCGCATGACTTTCTCTAGCTTAACAGGGACGTAGCCAGAATTTTGGTTCCGGCGGAGCCCACTGGGGAGTCTGGAGTGTACTTCCTGATTTTTTGTTGTTGTAAAATTAACCCCTAAAATGTAATTTTAATGTAATTTTTCAGTTATCAAACAAAATAGCTTTTTTAAACAAATACCACACTTTTTATTGTCTCACAATAATGACATTAAAGAAAGGTATTAAAATGAAATTTGAAGGTTTAATTTTTCAACTGTCAGTAAGTATTGATAGTGTAATAGAAAATGTCATAAGGGTAATTTTCCCTATAAATTAAGCATTGCTCTTGCAATTTCACGAATTTATTTCCGGCATAGGATAGGTGTATACTCTACCTAGCTGAACATGCATTTCACAGCTTACCCTTTCATGTGAGACTGAGCTGCCAGCATGTGGACAAGACAAGTAATTTCAGACAATTTTCATGATAAAATGTTCAGATAAGACTGCTCTTATTATGAGCAATAATTAATGTAAAGGTAAAGGTGCTTGTGGGTCTCTTGTCCCTCAGGGAATTTTGCAGTCTAACAAATGCAGTCTCAGGACCTAGGGTACACGGTATGTTTTCATTACTTTCAGAATGTATGTTATGTATCAGTATGTTATGTAGGTTATGTATCAGTCAACAGATTTGAGGTGCTAAGAAATTTGAGGGATGTAAGTGAGCATAGGCCTACTGGACTTGAAGAAAACACCAGAAAATCAGCCGGTGCAAAAAAAAGTAAGAATTCTTGTAACAAAAAAGTGTTAGTGCTGGGGGACTCTCTGATAAAATTCGCCAGGTCTGTATGCAGAGATGCTGGACACACGGTTCAATGCTTCCCAGGAATCAGAACAGAAGAACTTAAGCATAAAGTGGGAAATCTAAAATTAGAAGAAAAAAATTAGAAGAAATACAACCTAATGTGGTTGCACTCCACGTAGGAACCAACAACATAAGGAGGGGAATTATGGCAGAAGAGATCATGGGAGAGACAATGGACCTAATAGACGAAATACAATCCAGATGCCCATACGATCCAGGTGCCCATTATTGAAAGGGTGGTACAAAATAGACTTTCAAAATTTTTAAATAAATACAATAAGTTAACTGCTAACCAGCATGGCTTCTGCAAAGGAAAATCTACAACTACTGCCATGACACATTTTATAAAAAGAGTCTATGAATCTTTAGACAATAAAGAAACTAATATTGGTTTATTTATGGATTTATCAAAAGCCTTTGACCTGGTTGATCATGATATTTTACTCAGTAAACTTTCAGCTATTGGAATACGTGGTGTGGTTCATGACTGGTTCAAATCGTATTTAAAAGATCGGGAACAGTTAGTTCAGATAAACTATAAACAGGAACATAGTAATGAAATAACTTAATTTTTATCAGATAATGATTATGTTAAATACGGAGTCCCACAAGGCTCAATACTTGGACCTACTCTATTCTTAATATACATTAACGATCTAGATTCTACAGTTACAAGTGGAAAGCCAACACTCTTTGCTGATGACACAAGTGTAATTATATCAGGTCAGGACATCAGAAGAGTGCAATCAGATATAACAGAAACTACTCATAATCTTCTGGAATGGTTTGAAAAGAATAGGTTAGTAATAAACAAAGAAAAAACAATTGCTTTATCATTCCATCATGTTCAAAACAGGAATCCACAGTTTCCAATTATAAAATTAGACAATACGATAATAAGTTATTCAGACTGTACTAAATTCTTAGGGATGTGGTTAGATAAAAATTTGAACTGGGGTTTGCATATACAAGAAATCTCAAAAAAATTAAGTAAAGCCTGTTTTGCGATAAAGATGATAAATAACATAACCAATTTCGAAACAGTAAAAGCGTTATATTATGCTTATTTTCATTCGATCCTTACTTATGGAATTATTTTTTGGGGAAATTCATCACATGCTATAACAATCTTCAAACTACAAAAGAAAGTGATTAGAATTATGATGAAAGTTAGCAGAACAACTAGTTGTAGGCTATTCTTCAAAAAGTTAAACATATTACCTCTACCAAGTATCTACATATATGAAACCTTAATTTTTATGAAAAATAACTTGCATACATATTCAACCAATTCGGATGTACACTCATACAATACTAGAAATAAGCATGATCTCTTTACTCCATTACATAACACTAATGCCTACCAGAAAAGTTTCCTTTACACCGGCCTCTACTTATTCAATAAATTACCATTGTACATTAAGGAAATACCTTCATGCCAGAAATTTAAAGTAATATTAAGGGGATTTCTATTGAATTGCTGTCCATATGACATTAACGAGTTTATTGAATTGTGTAATTAATATAAAATCTTAATGTATCTGTTTGTCTTTAGTTATAGTTTTTGTCCATTTGTAAATTTTGAGGTATTATTCTTATTCTTATTTGTTTCTTATTTAGATTCTAAGGTTCTTTTTTTTTTTAGTTTTGCACAGCTGTGTGATTTGTGCATATCTCATCTTAATTTGTGTTTTTTGTGTATATTTGAGGCGTATCCAATGTCATGTATAATGATGTTACTGGATGAATAAAAATACTACTACTACTAGTATGGATGTAAAAACTTTTTACAAAAACGATGGCTAGATGGCTAGAGAGTGCAGAGCAGAGAGCACAGAGCAGAGCGGCATAGATAATGTATAAAAGAGCTAAGTATTTCTCATAGATCACATAATCTGCTGCACTACTGCCAAATATCCTCATTTACCTGAGAATGTGGGACTGACTCCAGAAGAATACCTGACATTCTCTGCATAATTGCATGTCAACAAGATTCTAAAGTTCTCTACATAAGTTGCCATATGAGAGGATTGGCAGTTTTATGAGTAATGATCAGGGTTATAATTAAAATGATTTAGACTTTTTTATTTCTTGTAAAGTATCTAGAAAATTTTAAGACAACTGTACGTTTCATGCATCCTACAAAGGGGAGGAAACTACATTTAAATACATTTTGAGAAAGAGTGACATAAAACATGTAAGTTACGAGAAAAAGAATTACACCAGAAAATTTAGAAATGTCGCTTGTAATATATTGCAATAAAAAAATCTTGAATTCATATCACAAGGAGTAAATTAATTACAGAATAGTAATTCAAATAAGAAAAATTGATGTTGCCATGTTTCCTACATTATTTTTTGTTTAAAATCTTATTATTTCAGGTTGTAACCATTTATATGAGCTAGGTAGCCTATTTGTGTAAAGCTCTTTACAGTCTGGTTTGTTCATGGGTCTAATAATAGAAATGTAACATGATTGTGTAGAATTTTGTATTCAAATTGTTGTGATCATGGATAGAGGCGCTGATTAAAAATATTGTTGGGGAGGGGGGACAAAAATTGGATTTTTAGTTTACATCCTTAGACCTTATATGATAAAAACTTAAAAGTTGGGGGCAGAAAGTACCTTGCCCCCCCCCCCCCCCCAATGTCGGCACCTATGATTGTGGATTTTCTGTAAATTCTGAAGTTGTGTCTGTTTCCTGATTTTGTAATGGTGATGTCGAGGAAATTGATTGAATTGTTCTGTTTCGAATGTGAATTGCAGTTCTGGATGTAATTTTGAATTTGTTGAGGTGCTTAGCCTATTGAGTTGTTGTGTCTATACTGAGTTGCAAAATTTACAAATCAATAAAATGTACCATGTTTATGGCTACATCCTTAAAAAAATAGGAAATTTTTTTATATTAAAAAAAAGCTAAAATGGTCCTTTAAAAGCCCTAAAAAATCCAAATCCTGGTATAGATATACAGGCAAGCAGATAATATTTATTCAACAAATTAGTTTAATATCTCTCCTTACTGAGAAATCTATTAGGAATATAAAATGGTGAAAAATTGGAAAAATAAGATCTCCATTAATAATGTCTTAAAGCAAGTTTATTACTTTCTCCCCCATACTTTAGGTACCATAGATAGAGGAAGTACTATATGTTCAATCCAGAAAATCTATTGAAAAATGCTTGGGTGTCTTTGCCTGTGAATAGCAAGGGATAAAATGGAGATTTACGCAAAATTTTATCATATCTTATTATAATGTTATGACTTAAAGTCTGGACGTTGTAAGAAGGAAACCTCAAGTAAACAAAAACCAGTACATCTGTCTCACTCTAGCACATTACTCGAATGACCTAAGAGTGAGATAGACATACTGGTTTTTGTTTACTTCAGGTTTCCTTCTTAGCTCGTCTCGTCCGGCAGTGTGTCACAAAGCAAATAGGCAAAATTTTCTTATTCTTATTACTCCTTTATATTACGAACATTTTGTGGTAGACGATGTTCTTAAGTAATTAGTTTAAATAATTATCTTTTTCAAGACTGCCTTGTGAGCAACACAGTTTTGCATAAGAAAAAGTAAACTGAATGCACAATCTAGCAAAGCAGCCAATCACACTATGTCAAAATAACTGAGAAAATAGCAAAAGGTAGAGAAAGTCATAGCTTACGAATGTTTATACAATATTTTTATTTGTATGTATTCCAAATACAACAAATAGGTGTTGAGAAATTTCATGATACTCTGTAGAACTCCATCAATGTCATTTTAGTGCATCGAAATTGCATAAGCCTTGTACTTCCTTTTAACTAGTCAGGCTCTGACATGTTTTTGTTACTGTAAATCTTCATTGGGCTCTTTACATGATAGCATTATCATTCACATTCATTCAAAATTAAGATGCCAATGAAGTATAATTGCCATGAAACTAGGCTAGGTATCAAAATTAATAAATCGCACAACTTAGGGTTTTTTTTTCTATGTGGTGAGTTAATAGTCCTAAGTATACTTAGGCCTACATGTCCTGTATGCTATTTATAAAAAAAAGTACACTAACAGTACTGAGCCAGAAATCTCTCTAAACATATTTCAAGTTCGTGAACTTATTCCTTACAGCGGTTGTAATGGGAGAAAAGCACTGTTCACTAGCCACCAAAACTCATGTTGTAATCTATAGAAATAAATAACACTAAAGTGCTATTATTGAAATTAATTATGGTTATACTGAACGTACCATGAACACAATACTTTCAAAATTATGTTTGCCTGCCTTTTATCTTAAGACATTCGGAAATCTTAAAGACATTGTCGATCTGTGAAGCGAAAGAACGTGAATTGGGTTTATGGTTGCAGGGTGTGTGTCTGAACAAGGTTGGCAGCAGCCCATATGAGCATTTGAACCGAGGTCGCACACTTCTTTATCGATCTGCATTTTTTTCTTAAAGCAACTGGTATGGACAGTGTAAGGAAGAAACACTAGAAGAAATAATTTTTAAGATTTCTCGGAAATTTAATTCTAGATATTGATATTGACAGAAAGAGGGGTAACTCAGACTTCAGAGATTACATGATGAAATCCCATGTGGCCTGCCAATTTGTGTGGGGGTTTTTTCAGGGTTTTCCCCAATCACAAAACTTAAAGCCAGATTAGAACTTATTTCCACCTTTCTCAAATGTTTCTGTCTATTGACTTACGTGTTTGTGCTACAGGTACTAGGAGTTCAGTTCAGTTCTGTTGAGGGAATTGCCCCGTATCTTGTCAAGCATTGATCAAGAACCTAATCTCCTTGTATAAGTCCTTCAAAATGTGAGGGATCACCAGTTCAGAAAGAAAGAATGATATTGAATTACTTCTATGAGAGACTGTAGAGATAATGACTAGTAAATAACCAAAGCGAAGGTTAAAGAAAGGATTTCAGTTTATCACCACAAAATTATTGAAATGTCACAAAACCAACATATTACAGTTTAGCTTAAGAATTTTCCTGTTGCAGAGTAGAAGAATCTCAAAATAACCTAGTAACTGATACAGGTAGGGAAAAAAAAGCGGACCTACTAAAATATCTAAGTTGCCAATATGGGCCACTGCGCATGCCTAGAACCCTCTAGGCAAGCACAGTGGCTCATATCGGCAACTTAGGTCTGCTCATATAGGTCCGCTTTTTTTTCCCCTACCTTACATAATAATAATAATAATAATAATAATTAGTTTATTTATCCATTGATCAAAATACATTGATATAGGACACGTCAAGTCTGTACAATATGGAACTTACAATTTTCCTCACAAACACATGCACACTCATACAAAGTTTTTGATTATGACACAATTTTAAAATTTTTCTATTAGCTATAATGTTTTAAAATAATGAAGTTGTAGCCTACAGTAATAAAAATTTATATCATTTTAATGACAACTTAATATTAAACATATACACATACACAAAACATGGAGATGATTTTGAAAAAATCTAGGGCAACATGTTTGACTTAAACATATTCTGAGTGATTTAAACATTTACGAGCAGCAGGTAAAATATACATTAGTTTATGAAGAGAAGAAAAATGAATCCATCATATGTTATTATTATGGAAATAATCATACTTTCAAAATATCATCTAATTAGTTATTTTATATAGAAAAAGCAATGACTCAGTCGGATATTTTAACATGGAAAATTATCAGTCACAAAATTATAGGAATTTTAAAGGTTGACGTCACTCAAGTGAGTTTTCGTTCCTCAAATCTCTTACACTTTGACGATATCTTGATACAGGTATCAGAAAATGTGATGTGTGCTACTAGGGGATATATCCTATATGGCTATATGTGATAAAATTATGATGCTCAGTATTATGGTTGTGTTTGTACAATGTTTAGTAGTTATTTATCTATTAAGGGCATAATGAAGATGTTTATAGTGAGGGCAATTATAGTTACAGCTGAGGGCCTCTGGCCCGAGGGTGTATGTTGTCCAAGGCTTAAACATCAAGTTACCGGTACGCACTTGAAAAAAACTTAATTTGGGGGTTTACAGTTCATATAATTTCTTTATGAAAAACAGCCAAATTTTGCGTTATCTTGTTCTTCAAAACCTGTAGAATCCACATATAAGTACCATTTTCTTGTAGAAATATTCTAATACAAGTAAAACTGCTATTAAGTTCACACATAATTAAATTAAATGGCGCTATGAAATTATGTTTATTCACAAGAATCATCTGCTCAGCTGCAGGAGGGAAGGGAATCATCTGCTCAGCTGCAGGAGGGAAGGGAGTCACGTGATCATCAACAGGCTGTAAAATTGATGGCAAGCAATGTTAATATCACTGTTCCTAACATAACTGCCACCTACCTATAGCTCTACATGTCGTTAACACTAATATCAATGTTTCTAATCTAACTGCCACAGACCTAACTCTACAAGATAGATATAAGCATTCATGAACCACAGATTATTGTCTCTGTTGGACACTACATGAGAATAATATAGGAGAAAAATTCCACCGGCACTGGGACTTCAACCCAGGACCTTCTGGTTATTCGCACCAATGCTCTACCAACTGAGCTAAGCCGGAGCTCAATTCGCAGCATCAGATGGAACCTCTCTCGTATGACTAATTGCCCTAATGGTCTACCTCACAGACAGACAAGTTATGTCATATGCAGTACTGTGAGGCACACTACGTAGTGATTTTTGTGACCAGGCTCCCACTGTTATTGTACAGTTAACATTCAAGATAGCCTAGATATAAGCATTCATGAACCACAGATTATTGTCTCCGTTGGACACTACATGAGAATAATATAGGAGAAAAATTCCTCCGGCACTGAGACTTGAACCCAGGACCTTTGGCTCTATCAACTGAGCTCCGGCTTAGCTCAATTTAAAATATATGTAATCACTGAAAAATTATGAAATTAATTTTGAGAATTAGTTCTTCAGTAGACTAGTACTGAAAATTAATTTCATAATTTTTCAACGATGACATAGGCTATATTTTAAATTAATATTAAAAGGTTGTTACGGTCTGGACACTTCAGGCTCACTTTCCGTGGAATGGCTGTATTGTCAATTAACAGAAGGAAACAGGTTGGAGGGCAGGTTGAAACGTTGTGTATTTTAAAAGATTGTTTTATCCACTATTGTAAATAAAGTGTCATTGTTTATATTATATTATTTTTTAATAAAAGTGTAGTGGAAAGAATATAGGACCATAAATTATTTTCAATTGGATAACAGAAAACACTAAGTAACTGTAACATGTGATTCTGATAGCCTTCACTTATACTTTACTCCGTGTTGCAACATCCCTGAAGGGACATGGCCTACCACCCAACCACTGCGTCAGCTACCAAAGGCAATGGCAGGATTGGGGGGCATGCGGTCAGCATGCCGACACCCATCGCCGTTAATGGTGGTTTCTAAGACCGGAGCCACTACTTCTCTATCAAGTAGCTCCTCAATTTGAAACACGAGGCTGAGTACACCCCGTTCCAGACCTCCCTACCTCAGAAAAATCCGAGGTACTGGGGATCGAACTCGGGCCTATGGATCTGTAGTCAGCAATGCTAACCACAAGACCATGTAGGCGGTCACCTTCACTTATAGGATATTATAATTTAATGCATTCTATTGACTGTATGTCCACCGGCATGGGTAAGTCAATAACATACCTTCCTTCCACCACGGCTTCGATTCCCGGCTGGGTTAGGGATTTTTCAGTAGTCAAAAAATTTTCCTGGGTTCAGGACTGGGTATGTGTGATATACTTAGATTTAAATGTTAGTTGGGGGACTGCAGCATAGGAACAAATCGCTGAGAATATCCCCTTACGAAATCACAAGAGGACGTTTGCGACCCAATAGAACTTCCACTGACTGTATGGACCTGACAGTATGACTTATTGATAAACCACTTTATCAATGGTGAAGCCAAGAATTAAATATTTTTACCATCTTACTAGGCTACAGCTTATCTGCAAGGTTTTAATAATTTCAATGGGTGCTCATTTTTTACATAAATTTATATGTTGAAAATAATGGAATTAAGAAATTCAATACTCTACTGCCTGCTCGCTTTTATAATATACACTAAAGGTGAGGAAGCGAATATTCTGAACTGTAATTCGAGATCTTAAAAGAACTGCTGTATATCATAATTTTATTTCTACATCTATGCAAGAAGCATGTAAATATGAGAGCACAGCTAATTTACACTGAAATAATTTTATGAGAGAGTGTATTCCCATGTTATCCACCGTGAAGCAATACGTGCAAGTGCCAAAAGCTCCCAAGATATTACAACTTTTAAAAATGACTTGCAAACACTATACAGTTTCTTTAAATTCTCTCTAGGCCTACATGAAAAGGAAATTATTTATTTACCCTAGCAGCATGAAACTGAAGTTTGAAATGACATTCAAAACGAAAGTCTAAGCATGCAAGACCCCTCGGCTGACCATGTTAGCAGCAGTAAGTTATGAAGTAACACACAATAAAAACACTTCAGGTACATGCAATTATTGGTTTTTATTAATGAAGTATTTGATGTGTATCATACACACGAAATTGATGAAATAAAATGGATAAACTAAGCATTAAAAAAATAGAAAATTAACACTTACCATAATCAGGGGGAGAACTGTCCTGGATCATCGTTGCAGCACGTGATAAAACGTCCAGAGGTGATTCTGTTGCCTCCATAATTAATATACCTGCATGAAGAAAAAAAAAAATCTTGAAACACTGTACTTAGTACTGAACGAAACGTGATTTTTAATTAACCATGTCACCCCTACAGTCATGACACTTGTGTAAAATTCCACTGGAAGTACTGATCAGAGCCTTTTTCTCGAATTAACATTTCATCTACCTTCTTTAAAATGATCAATAAATAATTAAACTGTAACATAATTATATTTTAAAAATGCAAATGTTTACAGTTTTAAAATCCTGCCTCCAGTAAGTGACATTTACGAAATCATAAAATAAAAAATAATTATCAGTTGTCATTCCAAAGTTAAAGTATGAACTTACGTATAACGAGAGTTGGTGTATTGTTTATTAAAATGATAAAGAGTCAACAAGCACAATTTCATACGTAAAATTATCAAATTCCACAGCGCTATTGAGCTAACAAACACACTTCTGACATTCTGCCCAACCTCGGCATTTTGGAATGTAAGGAATGAGAAGAATGGAGCCACCAGACATCCTGCCATCTATCCTAAACTACGGCAACTGTTAGCACATGCGGGTATTCTCTTCTGATTGGCTATTACAAAGTGTCGTCTGTTAACCTACTCAAATTCTTAAAATGAGGATATCAATGCACTATTACAAAGACAAATATTCAGCAGTATACATTAATATAAAAGCTTTAGGCATATAATTGTTCTCATACATAATTATTTCAGATTAACTGAACTTTGGAAACTTTTCTTAAACTTGACGTCACCATTGTGGAATGTGTCCCCCCCCCCCACATGCCAAGAACTAACATCACCAACCTTTGGGCAAGATAGTATAATAAATGTCTTCGTCGTAGGAAAAGAAAAACTATAATTAGCATCTGCGTAGACGAATGGTCACTTCCAATTTGTGTTCAAAATGTCCTTGTTATACAACTTCCAGTGTATTTCTGCACGAATTTGAAATGGAATAAATACTTGAATTTGTAATGTTGGTAGCGAGCGAGAGCCACAGCATGACTAAAAAATAAATGTACTATTTTCTTTCTCCAACACTTTACAAATTCTCACACCTGAATGCTTATTATTATTATTCTTTCAGTTAATGAAATATCCTAGTTGCCGAATTTTAATATTATATGGTCCTTCTCACATCTTGATTCTGGTAGTAAAAATTACAATGAAACACAGTATTGAACTTTTTCTTAATTGAATTAAATACTTGACTAAAAAATTGTTGCATTGGTTGATATGCCTGAAGTTTCAGTACACATTCATCCTCACATATTTCAAGTATGCAAAAGAAAGAGTAAAATCCTCACTCCTTCTGCTTACTGTCATCAGCAGATTTAATTTACCTCATGAAATATAGAGATTTCTCAATGCTTCTATAATACAAGCTTTAACACAAACTAAATAGAATCCTCTCCTTTGCTATTCCTTAATCCATTGGAATGAAACAAATAATTTGTTTCTATCGCTTTAGACTCACCCAATGTTATTCTATTATATTGTACTATTATTCCGTATGCAGAAAGGATCTGTTGGCTAAACTTTTCACAAAAGCGAGAAGCTGGAAAATAAACCAATAAAACTTGGCATCCCATATCTTCCTAGGCCTCATTACACTATCAGAAACTGGTAATATACTTGAGAGACCAGACACTTTATTAAATCTTTGTGTACAACCCAATCGTTATGTATCACAATTCCAAGATGTTATACTGAACTTAGATAATAGTGAAACGTGCCATTAATAAAAAACAGTGCAAACTATTTATTTTTGAACATGGATTGAACTTGAATCCGGGAATACAGGGAATATTCTCTTCCCAGAAAATGGCAGTAGGCTTCTCAATATTAAAATTATGAAATATGAATGCGAAGATAATACTGTATTGAATATTGTTGTTGTGTTATGTAACTGCTGCAAACTTGTAAATGACTGTCCCTTTATGCAAGCCATCTGGCTCTTTGGGACCTTTATGATAACTAATAAATAAATAAAAAAAATAAAAAGATTTTGAAGGCTATTCCCCTTGGAAAGCATGCTTGGAATGGGTTTACCATGATTCTTCTGCTAGTCTGTATGCTTTCGCTTCTATGTAGTGTTTCTTCTTGCTTTCAATGAGGTCTTCGTACTCTTTTCTGATGTATTTTGCTAAAATTATGAAATATTAAAAATATATTAAAAGAAATGTCAAATTTATGAACTTTGTGTATTCTGCAGACTTACAGAACATCAGATTATTAACTATGTTAAATTAGCACAATCCTACCATTTTGCTATGTGATATTACCTTTAAAGCACTTTCAATCATTAACAGTTAATAAACTGAAATATTTAACTATGAAATTCTATATCAAAGTATATTTAAAAAATTCCTACATTATCTTTAAAAAAACATACAAATAAGCATGAGTAGAGAGAAATTTCATTAGAAGTGTGAAAGCACCCTAATATATATAGCCTTCGATATTTACTTGAATATAATACCCACCTCAATTTTAAAAGTTAAAATCATAAAAAAATAAAAAATGTAAAATTCTTCTTGGTAATACAATGTGCAACAATGGTAAGATATTTCATTTTTTCTTAGTACAGTCAAACTTGGATAATTAGAAACTGAAGAGACCAGCAAAAATCATGATTTCAAATTACAAAAGTATATTGCTTTGTATAGGGATGTCAAGGGACCATGTTAAAAGTTCAAATCATTCACAGTTTCGAATTAAAAATGTTAGAATATCTACGTTCCACTGTATTTTATTTTACACAAGAATGAATTTGTGAATGCTGATGAATAATGGTCGGTATAATGGTTTAGAGCCTTAATCGAGGACCCCCCAACGCTCTAAAGGCATCATGGGGAAGATGATGAAGAAGAAGAAGATAATGCTTTAGGGAGGATAGTGCGGGAAAACACATAGCACCCCATGGAATCCTACTGCCATTCAACACACTTGGTGTTGAGCTTCAGTGTCAAAATAATACACTAATTTTAACCTGTGTTTGTGCATACTGGTAGCAGGCCAACGATAAATGTAATTACTTGATTTGTGTTTTGTGTATTGAGAATTACAGCAATACACTGTACATAAGTAATCAAAGAATAACATTCGAATATCTAAGTTTCACTATATTTTATTTTACACAAGAATAAATTTGTGAATGCTGATGAGTGATCAAAGTTACCGCTGAGCTAAAGAACAGATTTGCATTCGAATGTAATGCACTCCCCAATTTTGAATGCACCAAACAGACAAAAAATATGCACAGTAGATTTGCATAAATACTGCAAATGTAATTCATATATATATATATATATATATATATATATGCTATATTTATTCCCCCCCCCCCCCCCCCCGCTGTAATGATGTGGCATTTCATAACTTACAGTAGTTAGTATATGTAACATAATAATATTGCTTGTTGCTTCATGAGTTATCCCTGAGGAAAATGTCATAATGCTAGAAGTTTTACATGTTATGAAACACATTCTGTAAGGAAACAACAACAAATACATTGCACATAAGTTGAAATCTTTTTGAGATGGCATTATATCAATATATTTTCATATTTCATTATAATGCTATAATAATCTGCAATACACTTTCAGGAAGATAAAAGGAAGCACTGTTTTCATCTTAAATTGCTAGAGAAGTGATGAATTTATTCACATTACACACTTCAAAAGAAGAAAGCAAGAGATGAAAATACTTCATAATTTTCTCATTCACCAAATACGGTAACTGCAATGAATGCAGTCTTTACCAATAAGTGTGACTTATGAAAATAGGAAGCAAACAGGAAATTCAAGAAACCACTATTCTGTTGTACCTATAAACGTCATTTACATGGGAAGCAAGCATAGATTATTTATTTTAAATTATTAACAATTAGCAGGTGACCACAGCTTTGACAGTGATTATTTACACACCTGCTAGATGTTTTATTTAAATAATTTATTTAATAGAAAAATAATATGTATTAACACTGACATCATTTTTATATAAATTGCATGAATTACACAATTTTATTCATTACATTGTTTTACGTACCGGTACTACATATAAATAATTAAACTAATAAAGCAAATCTTGTGCTGCCTTTTGGGCATACAGATTCAAAATGAAATGATTGAAACAAACCACAGATTCACGAACCTTACCCAAATCAAGAATAAACAATTAAAACGACTGATAATTAAAACGCTAAAAGCGGCTTTGAGGTGCATTTCACGATTTATTCAACAAAATCGAAGTGATCGAAAAATTGATGTGTTATATTGCAAAAAATTTATTTCAGCAATACTCTTTTTTCCCAGTTGCTACGACGAACCGAAAAAGGCCACCTTCAATTAATTTCACAATCTAATACCAATAGAAAGAGAAACTCAAAAAGTTTGGCTGGACTGGGAGCCTGTGATCAACATGCCTACTCCCATGGCCATTAGTGATGACTTCCTTGATCAAAGCTCTACTTCTTTATCAAGTAGTTCCTCAGTTGGTATCATGAGGCTGAGTGTATCCCTTCCAGATTTCCCTACTGCAGAAAAATCCACAGTGGTACCAGGAATCGAACCCAGTCCTGCAGATCCACAATCAGCAAAGAAAACCACTAGACCATGCAGGTGGTCATATCTGTTTGTATAATAGCAAATTTTAACGTAAAAGGTGCGTCCAGAAAGTATATTGCCCTGGGTCCATTTACAGAAACAAAACACAATTCCATGGAAATATTTATTGCAACATATACAGCAAGTGTTCAGTAATTTTTTATAAATTCGCCTCCGTATGTCACTGAGCAGTATTTCTATATCAACAAAGAATGATCAATAAACATAAAGATCACACACTTTATCTTGAGCTAATCACTCCATAATGCTGAAAACAGTCCATATCAAGAAGGCATCACTTGACAAAATGAAGATCACAGCCTATTCCCAGTATTGCCATACCCAAAAAAAATTTTTGTAGCGGCATTCTTGAACGGCTAATTTTTTAAATTTATTTATCCGTTTACAACATATTATTCTGAAAATAGAAGAATTTAATCCAGGGACATCAGAAGAACAGTACTGGTGTTGTGGAAATGGTTGATGTAAGTAACAACGAAGTTAAAAGAGAAGATTCTTTAAATCAAGAAGTGTAGGACATCAGCAAATAAACAATAAACCAAATAAATGAAATTGAAGGAAAAATTTTAATGAAATTTAATGTGTTTTAAGCTGAACCTGTTGTTGGAGACAAGAACAAGTCAGTTTTGATTATTTTGCTAGAAAGTTGTATTAATTACCTACAGACTCTCATAAAAAAAAAATTTGTTATATTGTATTAATTCAGGCATGTGAAAGTGCGTATTCAAGTACATGTACAATGTTACAAATTTTAAATCGATTTTCTATATTCTGAAGACTGGGAGAAAGATTGTCTAAAGAAATATATTACTTAATTAATTTCTCCAGCGATATTTTCTACTATATACCTACCTGCATCAATAAAAATCTTTAGTTTAGTAGTGAGAGTTGAAATTGCTACAAACTACATTCTGTACCAGCATAAAACTACACATTTTATATTTTATAGTAGTTGGCATTCCTTCATAAATGACGTCAATTTCAACTCACCGCCTTCTGCAATACCCAGTCTCTTATATAGCATGCAATATCAGCTCCCCTCATTCCTGCATTTTTTCAGTTCAAGATAAAGTGTATAGTCTATACAATTTGCTGCACAGAATGCAATAGCTGCAAATATTTACTCAATTTAAAATTAAACAAATAAGCAAGAAAATAAGCCAGCAGGTTTCATAAAAGCAATGCAAAATAGTCTCTCACAGAATAGTGGTTCTCAGAACGAAATATATGCACTCAAGTTAAATAAACAAAATCAGCATTTCTTTCTTATGTAGAGAACAGCAGCATACAATACACAACTGTCACTAAACTCTAAGTTGTGGACAGTAAAATTACACTTCTATATCTTGCTATAACTGCCCTGAGGCATTAATATATAATTCTTCTTAAATCTTTAGAATAGTTGCTTTCAATATTTCCAAGACATGAAATAACATATTCCAGATATCAAGGCATTCTGAAAATCTCCACTACAACAATGTCTAATATCTTTTTAAAAAGTCTACTGCATGGCCAGCTCCTACAAATACTGTATTCTGCCAATATGCCTGTTTCACAGAAACAAACATAATCTATTTTTTCATTAATTATCTTAAGTAAATACTGAATTATCATATCTAATTATTTTTATAGCATGGTAACTTACAAAAGAATACAATATAAATAAACCGTTATGCAAATTCCTTTGAGGGCTGAGGTATTTCAGCCAATTGGTGACCTCATATGCAAAACGTTGCAATGGTTTTCCAGTCACTGCAACTGAACCATGCTTCTCACTGTCCCTACGATTATGCTTTGTATACGATTCCCTATCACTATCTAACTGCAAGCTTGCTACGGAAATTAATGGAACAGTAATACCATTACTGAAAAGAAAACGTAACATATTATTTTCATCTGCCTCCTTTTACAGAAGACCACTGACATATTTAAACATTTTTAATATTAAAACTGATCTAAATAAAATCAGGTACACTGATGTAACAAGGTGCCAGAATGCTTTTGATTAATCAGTAATGATTGCAATTATGATAAAAAGAAAATAAGTTATTTTTGTAATCAATTTCTGAGTTAAGCTCCAAATCAATTCATTAAGCAGGGCTTATGAAAAAACAAAAGTTTAAAGTTTGATAAGCATATGTGAAGGAATATGTGGGTAGTGTTGTTTGTCAAAGCTAACTGTACTGCAACTTCCAAAGCCGTATGTGAACACTGTAAAACAATATGTTGACATCAGAACTGATTTGCATTTGATAAATTCTTTCTAATATATTAGCATAAAACAGACAATGCATTGGACATTACAATGGTACTGGTCAAACAATTGGGTCCAAAATCAATAGGTTTCTTCCGATGGACATTATAAACGCATATACCAAGTTTCATGAAAATATGATAAAGCAAATTTGAGTTATCACATGTACAGACAAATGGACAAACAGACAGACAGACATTTCCCCCACAATCTCAGAAAGTATCATTCTCGCACTTAATAAAAAATAATCAATTATCCAAGTTTAAAACTTATTTTGCTTAGTAGTTCCTTAGTTAATAATTTATTAAAAATAAAAATATATACTTCTTTGTATCCTTCAATCTTGGCCTACCCATTCTACCTGGCCTCTCACCTATTGAATTTCACATTTTTCACTGATCTGTAAATGTTATGGCGTTCTGACCAAAGAAGTTGATATACTTAAGTTTCATAATTATAATTATAATTTTCCAGTCATTCTTTTTTTTCATTATTTTAGTGTGTGTGTGTCGTTTGGGATCTGCACTGCCACTTGGACAAGTCTCATTACATAGTGATGTATAATTGAAAAAAGTTTAAAATGTGCAGTACGCATTCGTTTGTTATTTAAGTTACCATGCTTTCATTGTCATAAATATATATCTTTCAATTTCAGGGTTGCCAGATAATTCACTACAACATCACTTCCATATTTTCTATTATAAGAGATAATCAATTAATTTCATTCACATTATCACTTACATGTGTTTAAAGAGTAACAAAATTGAAGTAAGGGGAAGAGTAAAGGGAAAACATTCTCTACAGCTATGTTCCGGAACTTTTCTCTACCTGTGGCACACTCAAAACGATTCGTTCATATCAGAATCATTGGGCTATTACATTATTATTAAACAGAAAATCAACCAGGGACAGAATAGTAAATAATAGGGAGGGGAGGGGATCAAGCTGTAACATTTCCCGACTACAGTATAATGATTCTTAGAACCAATAAAATCAATCCAATTCAGTGCCAGAATACTCTGTACCACCTTCAATTAAATTACAATGTTACAAAATGGATCACATGCTGCTGTTGAATATGGTTTAATTTAAGACATGTACAGATGCTATTATTTTCATAATTGTTTGAAAGTGCTAAAATGATGGGAGAAAAAAGGGCATATTTTGCTTTCCCCATATTCCAATTTAATTAATTTTCCATTACCACCATAAGACAAAATGGTGTTTACTTCAGAATGAAGATTTACGAAGAGAAAAACCTGGCAACCTGTATTTGAATAAGACATCTATTAAAATCTCTGAATGTTTCAAAATGATTTTCTTGTAATAAATAAACGTCAATAAATAATTTTGAAATATATTATTAACAACACATAATGTAGGGATTATAAGATAGTATTACATGATAGTGTTAATGTATCCCAATAAATAAAGATTGTGTTCTGCAACTTTTGGCAAGATAAATTCCCTTCGACCTTGTAAGTGATTCAATGCTGAAAATATATATGTAAAATAGATTTACAAAGATCACAAAATTACAGTTACACACACACAAAAAGGAATATCATTACACGCTGTAACTTAGTTGAGCATTTAAACACATGGGAAGCTATATGAAACTTCTTAGCAATTCTGAATCTGTAACAACCACCAATAAAAATAACACTTTTTAAAAAACTTTTGAAGGAATGTAGGTTTAGTGTCCCCATCAAAGCCAATAAATCCTTTGGGATTTGCTACCACGAGACTGGAATGATGGAGAAACAATTGTGTAATAGTTTCGATGAAATATGCTTAATTCCTGAGCTAAGATGAAAAATTGGAATTTTGACAACCCTGACACTTGAATCATTATAATAGGAATAAAATTAAAAACTTGAACTGAGGATGCATTATTTTCCTACTGTTGCAGACATCCTGTACTTATTTTGTTTTCAGTTTAGCATTAACTGTTAATCCGTTATGCCTGATTAACATTAGTTTGTTCACTGCAAACTCAGAAGAAATCTATTGAAAGCTAATATAAAAACAACCAGTAGAATCAATGACAGTGATACTATGATTTGTAATAAAAATTGCAAGGAAATTTAATTGAATTAATAATAACTCATAATGTTGCTACCATGGGTGAGTTGGTAGCATGCCTACATTCCTCTCTGGTGATCTGGGTTCGATTCCCAGCCGGGTTAGGGATTTTTTCAGTAATGAAAAATCCCCTTCCTGGGTTCAGGACTGGATGTTTGTATTGTTCCTAAATTGAAGTGTTAGGTAGGGGAATGTCACACCCCGGAAATATCCCCTTATAGGAACTCCAGCGGTTGTTTGCGACCCAGCAGGACTACTGCTATTAAATTAAATGCTGAAAGGAGCTATAGGAAATATTAAAAAAATAGCTGTAAAAGTGGAGGAAAGAAGATACTGGGTAGGCAGCAAAAGTGCGCATGTAAAATTCCTAACCCTACTGATAATAAAATGTATGAGAACTTCAATGTGAATTTTAATCAAGGCAGATGGGAACTGCATGCTGCAGTACCAGTACCGTTGCAGAACACTGGTTAAGACACTGTAAACGTGAGCAAATGAGGGCTTTCCTCAGTTACACTTTTTGTATGTTTAGCTAATTCCCTAACTATAAATATTTTCTGCATATCTCATAATTCATATAATTTATGCAAGGAGTCCACTAGTAGACTTTATATCTAACTTTTGTCTCTTACAGTATAATAGCAACATTTTAAACTCTGATTATTAGCAAATATATGACTTACACAAAATAAATGGAATGATGAGATCAATTTAACATTATTTAAATTTAGATGTTATGGGCATAGCAAAGGGTGCTATCACTGCTTGCCAGTGTTTTTGGTAAATAGACATCCATTCAACACACCTTGAAGAACAGTTTACAGAATTAATACATAATATGTTGGAGAGCACTCACTACTACATTATTATTCAGTAACTGGTTTTCAATAGGACCTTCCTATCATCGTTAGCTATGTCAAACTGCCAGACTTCAATCTTGTACCACCCGGTGACGCTGTTGCAGTTTTGAGAGTTTCCTAATTAGGCCTAACTCGTTCTCCCCTGGGATGTCAAAATTCTGAGGTTATTTCTATGCCAACTAAACTGGATGATGCAGATTTTTAAGGAGAACCACTTCCTTTACCATATCATGATCAGAATTCCATACATGTGCAGCTACTGTAGACTTTTCAATTACCCTCTGACTAATATTTCTGAAATGCTCTTTTCATCTCATATTGAGGTTCCTTTTTGTTCTGCCTACATATACACTGTTGCAATCATTACCCATTATTTTGTAAATGCCTGATTTTTGTCCTGGAGGAATTTTGTCTTTCAATTCTGATCTTAGTAATGTCTTAAGTTTGAATTTATTATGAAGAACCAACTTTATGTTATATTCTTTGAAGATCTTATTGAATTTACGATTTGCCCAAGGGTGATATGTCATCTTTTCAAAATGGGTTTTTTCATTTATAGGGTTCAGTGTAAGGATTGCTCTAATGTTTTTCTTTTTCCTGAACTGGTCTATTTTCTTGTCCACCGACTCTTTATTGAATCCATTCTTTTCTTCAATATTTACTATTTGTTAATGTTCTTTTTCATATTCTATCTTACTGGGGGGTTTGTGAACCAGTCTATGGGCTAAGCTGTTCAATATTGCATGTCTATGTGCTCTTGGGTTGAAGCCATCTTGTTTTATGTAATTGTCAACACTAGTATCTTTCCGATGGATACCAAATTCAAGATGTTGTTGGCTCCTGATGACTTAAGTCAAGAAATGCAGGCTATTATCAGTTTCAATTTTAACTGTAAACGTTATTGAAGCATCCTGTAAGTTAATTAGTTTTGTTGCAACCTCAATGCGACTCTTGTCAACTATTGCAAATATGTCGTCCACATATCTAAATCAAGTTTTGACCTGCATTTCTAAAAAAACTCAAATATAAGTTTGGGGAACGTGGATTGCCCATTCCTAAGCCTTTGTTCTGTCTAAAGAATTTTCCTTTAAACATGAACCGAGTTTCATCCAAACACAATTTAGTTACAGTCAAGTATTCGTCTGCTTCTCTTGAGTGATATTTACCGTTGTAAGTCAAGATTTTAGATACCGTAGTACCTTCTCCTTTGGAACACTTGGGAACAGGGACTCTACATCAAAAGATACCAACAGTTCATGTGGTGCCAGCATTCCTTTTTCTACTAACTCAAATGAGTTTTTAATTGCTTGACTTTCAAATTGAGGGAATTAACAGCAATCGGTCTCATTTTGTTACTTTTTCGAAAGTCCATAAATTCTGGGGGCAGTAGGGTAATCTGGTAATAATTTTCTTTGTTCTTTTTTTGTTATTATTCTACTCAAACTCTTGACTGTATTTATGACAATTCTATTAGTTTTTATGGTAGGGTCGCTCTTCATTTCGGTAAAATCTACTTTACAGTATTATTTGTCAGCTATATTTCTTTTACAACATGAATGTCTGAAAACCTTGCTATGCCCATAAGATGGTGTTATTTCAGAGAGGTACCAATACTAAGGTTATATAAATTACTGTATATAAATCGGATAGAAGTAAGCTTAAGAAAAATGCTATCAGAGACGTTATGCTCACTAAAAGTTCAAAATAGCAATATAATAAAAATACAAAACTTCAGTATCTTCAATTTCACAAAAAGAACAGGAAATATCATGAATCAATGTAATATTCCAGTTTCTTATTATAACACATCATTACTTTATGTAGGGCTCATCAGATAGCTCAAGTGTACTTTTATGTTTTCTAGCTTTCTTAGAATTAAATTTGACTTAGGACTTTTTGAAAATTGTCCATATTCTGAGGTAATTTTAAGGTTGATCTTATTTTAATGGATACGAAAGGTGACGGTTCTCCAGCTTTGTGATGTACGATTTATTATCTGAGTGGATAATAAATTAATACTTATAATGAAAGGAGCCTTGTCTTTAAATATTATCTTTGCAACATTTACTATTAGGAAAATATCTTCGGTATGTAGTTTCTTTCTTATTACAAAAATCCTGAGGCCTCAGTTATGACTCTTGTTCAGAAAGAAATGCAAGATCTTCTTCCTTTTCATTTTCCTCCATTATGATTACTACAAAGTGAATTACTGTAAATTCAATTTCAACAAATTTATCTCAAAACAAAACAATAAATATAATTTATATATACGTATAAGTAACAAAAGGTTTTCCACAATAAGTAATTAACAATGTAATAGTAAAAGTTATAAATACGGTTTCATTTCTACAGTTTAACCTTCATTTAAAGTTAGTAATCTTTATATTTCATTTAGTCAATGCTTATGCCTGTTTAAACTTATTATTTTTGGGCACAATTTAAATTAATTTATACACAATATATCAGTTACAGCATCTTCTTCTACAAATAAAGATAATTAATATGGAAAAATTTCCTTGCAGAGTTTTAAGTAAATGAATATTCAATTGTGATACCTTTCTGAAATGACACATTTTCCACATACTAGGTATGTATATATACATATATGTATAGCATTATGATACAGAAAATCACAATGGATGGCAGTAGAGATGTGCAAATAGCTCTTCTGAGTATACACTTCAACACTACTGTCTAAGACTCATACTGCTATGTATGTTGTGCTTGTGGTGCGATCAAGACTCTGAAATCAGAGAAGAAATCTATCATTTTTCAGTCAATAGTAATCCATGCTAATCTGTTACGATCACAAAACACAGAGCAATTCCAACAAATTGAATAACTTGGTGTGCTTATTTTTGTATATTATTGTGTTTCTGTTGATGTATTCTGTGTTTCTGTTTATGTATAATTACTCTGTTTTTGCTTATGTATTACACTACCACCAGGCTATGGCCTAATTGCAGTAAATAATACATAAACATGTAAAATGAGATGGTTGTTTTGTTTGTAATCTGTGTTGCAAACAGATTACTTTGTGGGACTATGAGATCCAGCCCATCCAGTCCTGTAAGTTTTTTGTCTTTTTTTAAATTTTTTATTATTATTATTATTATTTTATGAATTCAATTTACAAAGGATAAATTCAGGATAAAAAGGATAAATTGTTAGAGTAAACAAATAATTTCTTTACAGATTTAAGAGAAAACAATGAAATGTGAATCAGCCAGCTGACTGATAAAGTTCTGAGAATTTTGAAGAAGAACCTTTTATCAAAACTTTTCCGAACTTCTGTAACTTACTTACTTCTTAAACAAATTTTGTATGTACTGAGCTATTTGAAATATTATTTTTAATAGAATATGTTATATTGGTATTTAGAAGTCAAAACATAATCTAGAGAACATTATTATTTTAAAATTATTTTATCTGAGACCTTTAAAGAAAACTTAGGAGCCTGATTTTTTGGTGAAATAAAATGATTGATTTCATGGTTAATTCTTTCTATTTTGGTGGATATTTTGCAAAATAGGTTATTTTATACTACATTTGACTTTGAAAAAATTACATTATTTAGGCAAGCATTCATAATGAAATACAGTGGAGAGAAATGTAACCAAAATTATTATAAAACATTGTTTGGCAATGAAAATAAATTTTAGTTTCAGTATGGAAGTACCGTATATTGAGCATTCAATACCTTTTTAAGAAAATAAGTGATAAATTTATAGATTCATAACACACAGTGGTAGCTCCACACCAGGTGGAAGTGAAACAGGGACAGATGGTGCTTCTCAAATCCAAAAAGGGAAATGTAGCCCCACAGAAGGGACAGAGGAACTCAACAGGGGCAATAAAGAGGCTCCCAGGATGCATGTATCAGCCAGAGAGGTGGAGGTTATTTATAGCAGAAATGGAAAAGAAGTTGGGTACCAAGGTGTATTCCATGTGAAGACGAAGTGGGTCTGTCACTCAGTACATAAATTTATCAACAATTCATGTCCTTTTGTTTATAGTGCACTACATGATATCTTCCACCCAGGTTCCCAAAGTGACAGAGGGGTTTTAAACATCTCAATACACATTACAATATAAGACTATATTCAGTCAATGGTGGTGCACATGAGATAAGGATAGAAATAATATTATAATATTATACTCTCTAATATTTACAAACATTAGTAAAAAAATATATACGGTATTGGAAATGAATAAAATCAGGTAAACTGATATAACAAAGTGCCAGTATGTTTTGTTTAATCAGTTATGATTGCAGTTATGATATGCAGAATAAAAAAAAAAAAAAAAAAAAAAGTCAAATTGGCCGGTTTCGGGATTTGAGCCATGGAACTCCAGAATGTGATGCCAAGACGTTACCATCTCAGCCACCTGGGTCAGTTATGGGATAAGCGCATTTAAAGCAATAGTGTTGTCATAGCTAACTGTATTTTAATTGCTGAAGCCTTAGAAATCACAGCAAAACAAAAGGTTATGTTGTCAAGATAACTGATTTTCATTTTTTTAAATAAATTCTTTCGAATACGTATATTACCATAAAATAGGCACTAATTTGAGCATAACTCCGAAACAGGTCAACTGATTTTATCCAGTATCAACAAACGTCTTCCCATGGACATTATAAATGTGTATACCAAGTTTCATAAAAATCCGAAAAAGCGTATTCGAATTATTGCGCCTTTAAAATATACACTAAATTGGGTTTTACTCCGGTACCGGTCAACAGATTAGGTTCAAATTCAATAGGGCACTTTTCATGGGCGTCATAAATGGGTATACCAAGTTTCGTGGCAATCGGATACAGCGTATTTGAGCTATGGCGCCTTTCTAATATAATCTATTAAAATAGGCACTAAATTGGGCATTACTCCGGTACCGGTGAACCGATTTGGTTCAATATCACTAGGGTTCTTCCCATGGACATTATAAATGTGTTTTCCAAGTTTCATGAAAATCCAAAAAAGCATATTTGAGTTATGGTGCGTACAGACACACGGACAGACAGACAGACAGACGGACAGACATTTTTTCGTCCACCACACAATCTCATAAAGTACCATACTGGCACTTAATAACTGAACAAGACAACTAGAGCCACTCACCTTAGAAGGACCCTAATCCTTCACTAATAAAGAAATATTGTAAAGCATTTGTTTATATCACTGATTTCAGTCCATCTCACAGCTTTCAGAGTCACTTAGTTCCCACACCTGGAAAATAAATTAAACTGTCATTACCAATAGTATTATGAAGTGATCCCCATCCCAATCAAGGCTGGCATTGCAAATGTTAGCTAAGTGATTGTGGTATTGCATTAAACAAAAATACCAGTCAGGGGAGTTACCGTATTTACTCATGAGCAGGGCCCGGATTCTAATGACATGTGATCTTTTTATTGATGCTGCATAAACATTGCCAACTTGTAGATAAATCCTAATCATGGCCTCTAGATTATAGAAATGCATTTCTATTAGGTAATTTTATGCAATTTTATATTTTTAGGGCATTTATTTCAATTTAGGTCATTATTTTGTCATTTTCGTGTCATTTGCTTCCTTATTAAGTCATTTTCATGTATTTACATTGAATGTATTAACTTTTTTTGGTCGCTGTGTTGTTTGTTTAATGCAAGAAGGAAAAATTTGGCGATAAAGTGTTGACGTGTCTCAGTCGGAAATGAGAATCAAAGAAACGCCAAAATTTTGTAGTATATTACTATTGTTATTAGATTGATTTGGCACCAGAGTCTGCCACCTGCTTGGATCTGAGAGTGCAAACTACTGTTTACCATCAGTAAACAACAATATAATCCGGCAGACCACAAAAAGATGTACCGAATTTTAACTCACCAGTGCCTCAGTGCCAGTATAAAATTCCGTGAGAAAAGGACATTCACAACATTAAAGTTAATTACAGTTTTTAAAATTATTGTATGTACAAACTAGTCTATAACTTTGTGTGTACAATAATTTTTTATAAATAAAATATCAGTTTTTAGGTAATTTTTTATAATTATTAAGTAATTTTCTTTAAAATGTAGGGTCATTTTATAGGTCATTTTTCAAACACTTTTAGGTCATCAGAATCCGGGCCCTGCTCATGAGATTATTTTAAAGTTTTTCATAGTTGCATAAACTATAATATTTAATGCAATACCACATATAATTGTTTTAAAAAAGTGTTCTAATTTTTTGGGCTGTAGGAGTTGAAAGGGTTACAAAGATTTAAAGTTAAAGGATTTCCAATAAAGTTTTTACCACTCAACTGGAGTTTTATGAGATTATCTGAAGAAGAAAATTACAATGAAAATGCTACAGGATTTACGAAAATTTTTAGAATACTGATGGAAGTTCGAAATCTCATCTAGAATTCTTGATTGATACATAAAATTTTTCTTCAAGAGCTGGTACAAAAAAAATTATCAAAATCACAAAAAATAAAATTTGAGTTTTAGGTATAAAAATTAGTAGTTCTGTGAATAGTAGACCTCACGTTCAAAAAATATATAAGATCTCCTCTTCATCAGTTAAAATGATAACAGTCTTGAAACAGAGAAAAAAAAAATAATAAAAATCCTTTCAAATACATTGCTTTTACTGCTTTGCCGAATTGGAAGAAAACTGAATAATGCATTTGGTTGTGACTGCTTAACAAATTTACAAAGAAATGAAATGCTGAAGGTTGAGTTAAAACAGAACCTTGCTTCACTCAGTCAATTAAGCCAACAGTACAGTATCCACGATTTTAACAAATTCTTTGCTGTTATGGGCCATCTAATGGAATATTTATAAAGGAAGAAAGAAAACTGGCCACATGTATTTGACTTCTTAGGAAACTAAATACTTAGCCTAAGATTTACCTCTGCCTCTTCTGTTTCTTTATGCCACTGAGTGAGACCGGTTATATCTTCTAAGTAGTCTGGTGTATTGAAAGCCTGAAGCAGGAACTCAAACCCTCTTGTCTCATATTCATGTAAGATCTGTTACAACAAACAAGAAAGTACAGCATTTTCTATTACTTCTATACAATAATGTACAACATACAAACACACTCGTTTCTTCATTACAATTTATCGCTTACTGATATCATGTTTTTAAGAGGACTTCATCTCATATTCAGCTACATTTAATCTGTACCGTACCACAAGATGTTGCTGTGGTTTTACGAGTTTTCCAATTAGGCCTAGCTCATTCTCTCCTGGGGATCGAATGATGTATATTTTAAGCAAAATCATTTTCTTCATTACGTTATAAATATACAGGCAAAGCAAAAAGAAACCTAATTGTTAGATGGAAAGAGCACTTCAGAAATATTAGAAATTGACAAGCCCCCGATAGCTGTACATGTAGGGAATTCTGATCACAACACAGTCAAGGAAGTGGTTTCGCTTAAAAGTCTACATCACCCGATTAGACTAAACGTATAGGAGAAGATTTATTTACAGAAAAAGAGGAATCACCTTCAAAAGTTCGACAACCCAGGGAAGAATGAGCTAGGCCTAATTGGAAAATTCGTAAAACCACAGCAGCAACATCTGGTAGTTCAGGACAGAAAGACGTCTCCAAAGCATGCTACTAGTAAGCGATAAATTATTATGAAGTAATAAGAAGTGTCCTTATATATTATTGTTAATCAATTCTTTTGTTTGTTCAATAGATTTTTTCCCTCGAAACAAATAAATGTAAATATGAAAATATATAATAAATATGGAAGTTTACTCAGTGAAGTTATATAATATGAAAACAAAAGTGAGTTGAGATTTTATACACAGAACTTCAGTAAATTATAAACTGACCTGGATAACTGTTTCAAGAAATTCATTGCCATCCTCAACATACTCAATTGTCCAGATCAGTTTTATAATTAAGTGAAGTTCTGAGTAAAAATTTCCACTCACTTAAGCTTTCGTAAACATCAAAGTTTGAAGTTTGTGAACTCTTATGTTGGCAATTTGCTTTTATTTTTACAGTAGCAACAGTGCATACCGTTGTGATAGCTCTCATTATGGGTACAAAGTTTCATGTGGCTCTGTATGAACCCATCACCTATGTATTTGCAAAACATTGAATAATACCCTTTATAGAGTAGATGACTATCTTTCTTTTGTTTACAGTTATAAACATCAAAACTCATGAGTAGTAAAAGATATTTCAGCTTTGAAAAATGAATAGTTTACTAAAATGGGCAATATCTTGGAAGAGAGCAACTGTGGGTTGTTGGGTTCATGCACCTCCCTAAGTGCCAATTGTATCCCGAGGTCTCCAAGGTCTGTACAATGGACCACCACACTTTCCTTTACTTTACTTTATTTATATTTCAAGCCTGAAGGAGCCCTTTTGCCAAGTTGACACGGGATAGCTGTACAATTCTTTTAAAGAATAGAAAGTGTTAACTTACATATCATACATAAATACTAGAAGTACAGTTTTATGCAAGATAAAATTTTGTTTAACTACATGGGCTACATTTTGTTTAGTTAAGCTGGTGAATACAAATGGTTATGTAGAATACTTAAAGATCTTTTATTAAAATATATTTTGAATACCTTATCAGAACAAGCAATGCATCGAGGAAACATATGACCAGCTGGTAAGATTTGCTGGAACTGTGCTAGAAATCCCCTAATGGAATGCGGAACCAGACCGAGAGGACTTCCATCTTCACTTGTCTCGCTCTCACCTTGCTCTTCTTTACAATTGGCAGGGGCATAGCCTCTGAAAGAAAACAATATAATTTAATACTTGAAATATATTATATAATATATTAAGTAAAGTTGACAATTGTTAATAGTAGGAATTTAAACAACTAAGACATAAGTTGAGGTAACTAGGCTATACATCTTTGAAATCTGAGAGCCTGTAATATATATATAACTATAAATGAGATGAGTATGAGTCATGGCTGAGTTAACTGTAAGGTTCTTAATTTTGAATACAAATGTATGGAAACCTACTTGAGAGGATGCTGAAGTAGAGATACCATGAGTTCTACGGTGAGGGCCCCAGCAATCATAGAAATGCCTGGTCTTGTGACGGTGCACTGCTGGTCCAGCGTCCTATCCCTCTGAGACTACAAACAGATAGATACCTTGGTTAATTTCAATATCTCTCATTCTGAGAATCACTTTCTCATGTGCAATTTAATCTGAACTGTTTACAATAAAAAATAACATACTCACATTTCCTGGAGCTGTGACATCATTGCAGAAGTAACACCCTAATTTGTGACCAGGTATTGACTTGTCTGAACAGTCTGGAGTGGAATTGACGGTATCATCTGACTTCATGCCATGTCTCATTACAAGGTAAGTATCAAATCCTAATGCAGCATTCATCACCAGCTGGAAACAAATTTTAAAATTCCTGAGATCTAGATTCATGATTATTTTATGCTCATCATGCTGATTCATCCCAGCAAGCAAACTGATAGAGATTTTGTCACACAACTTATTATAAAAACTAGGGATGGGTCGATACCAGATTTTCTCGATACTCGATACTCGATACCGATACATGATTTTTTCTTCGATACTCGATACCTTCAACAATTCCAGTTTCAATAAATAGGTACATTAATCATTAAAATTTTAGAGAACTGTGTAATAGCAAATAAATTAATTATGTGTGCATATTCAATGAGACAACATTTAATATCATCAGTAGCCTATAATTATTTTTAAACTCTACATTAAAACTAAAATTAGTTTGTTAAACAGTCCACTTACAAGTTTTTGTAAAAAAATACTAGCATTCTCACTTAATTGCAGAATTGCAGAATTACAAAAGTATCGAGCGAGTTTTCTGAAGTATCGTTCGATGCCGATACCATGCAAGTATCAAGAGTATCGAGGTATCGAAAGTATCGAGGACCCATCCCTAATAAAAACTCAAACAATGGGGAAAGCAATATAGCAAAGTTTTATATTTTAAAATATTATTAATTTACAAGATATAATTTCCGCATTTTAAAATTTATTTCACCAACGACAATGTTTCTATTTAAAGTGGATGTCAATTGTCTACTCAGTGCATTTCCCTTAATCCTTCACAGCCTCATCTAATGGTGAAAGTAGTACTAGCCTCCTTTGGTTTCTCTCTTTATCACAGAGCAAACTATTCCATCTCTGCATCTTACTGGGGGTCTACTAGCTTAAGTATTAAAAAAAAAAACAACACAACAACAACTCAGATTTTCTTTAAGCTTGCATATCTAGGATATGAGGACAGATCTGAGACTAAGTTCAAATAATTGCAGAAATGCTGGAACAGTGATTTTACAACTGACTTTTAAGTAAGTTGGGGGAATCAATGAAAACTTTCACACAAGAGTCTATGCCTATAACGGCCAACTTCATGCACTATTGAACAACGCCCTTGAAGATGAAAGGACCAAAGGCCTTTGAAATGGTGGAAATAATTGACTTTCATACCTCTCTGACTAGCCACGAGACATTCATCTTCTAACACCAGGAAAACCTCAAATCTTACAAAGCTAAAACATAAGTGAAAGCAATAAGAAGCATTAGCAAAGAACTAAATATTGTGAGGAAATAGTGGGCAGGAAGGTAAAAACAGCTGTTTGGTTATGATCTTGCTTTTTGTTTCAATGAGGAAATAAAGATGGTATTAAATTTTCAGCAGTGTTAAAAAATGGTATGTTAAAATAAACATTCAGCACCAGATTGAGTTAAGTGTCAACTAAATCAGCAAAGGCTTGATTTTATACAATTCAGAAACTTCTATCTTCTTATCTAAAGATAAACATTTATAAGACAATTATCCTGCCGGTTATATTACCTGTATATGGATGTGAGGCATGGTCCCTTACTCTTGAGGAAAAACCTAATCTGTGCTTGAAGATAGGGTGCTTAGGAAAGTATTCAAACCTAAGAGAGATGAAAACGGGGACTGGAGAAAACTGCAAAAGGATGAGCTTCATAACCTGTACTCTTCACAGAATATAGTGCAGGTAGGCAAATCATGGAGGATGAAATATGCTGGACATGCTGCGTGCATGAGGGAGGAAAGACATCTCAAAAATATTGACTGGGAGACCACTTGGAAGACCTAAAAACAGGTGGGAGGACAATGTCAGAATACATTTAAAGGAAGTAGGATTTGCAAGAGATGGTTGGATGGAATTAACTCAGAAAAGGGTTGAATGACGGGCTCATGTAAATGCGACAGTGAACCTCCAGGTTCCATAAAATAGATAATATTCCTTTAGCTAGCTTGGGAAATGTCTATTGCCATTGAGTAAGAAAGTAAAATAAGTAAGCACCAGATTGAGCCTCCAACATAGTAAAACAGTCGGGGTCGGTCTATTTGCAACTTTCAGCTGCATAGGTTGGACTACTGGGCATCAAATGGCAAGCATTTGAGTTCATGACGAATCATATGCAAGAATCGTCTGCACCACACCCCTCTCACCATCACATATCCTAATTCATTCTCATTGTCTCAGACATAATGTGAGAAGACATGCATTGCTCCCCAAGAAACTATCATAAACTTGTTACTATAATTGCGAAAAAAAATAAACAAAAACAATAACTTTGGGATAGCTGTGTTGTACTGTTCAATAGATCAGCTTCTTCACATAAAGCAAGGATCCTATGTCCACATCTATGGAAAACTTTTCTCTAATTATTATAAAGAACAAACCTTTCTCTTACTAGCTGCAATAAGCGTAGGAAGCCACCGACTTTCTCTGGAGTCCATGAGAAGAAACACTACATCGTGGTTTTCTATAAGCTCTTCTAATACCTGAGTGCTTGTTCTAGTGTCTGCTAGCAGCGATGGGCCAATCGGATGGCCTGGCATAGGAATGTTTAACTGGACTCCTCTGGACTCCTGGAAATAAATGAAGGAGCTTTAATAATACAGGATGCAAATGCCTTAACAAATTACTGAAAATTATCTCACTCTCATAAATCTGAAATATATTCACAAAAGGAAAAATGCAAACACTTTTATTGGAAGTGGACAATTATTTTTCACTCTGCATTACTATAAAACAATTATGATATCACTTTACTAAAACAACACTTGTGATCAGTGAAGTGATGACTATCCTTTGAGCTATAAAGTACAGAAAAGTCTGCACTGAGCACAATGCCTTGTAAATTCAAAAATGTTTCGTGATTACCTGTCAGCATAATCAGACTTTTACTGATATTCTGAAGCAGCTTTTAAATAGAATTAGAATTATTTACACATACTTTTACACACATAGTTAACTACAGCCACTTTATATGTCTTTTATCTATAAGTCTAGCACTACCCATTAAGAATCCCCTCATACCATAACCCGTATCTACTCTTATACAATTCAACGGCCCTAAATAGCGTGCTTGCTCGCTCGCCCGCTTCGTGAGACATCGGGTATACTCAGCGATGTTCGTCTCTCGCAGTGTAAACTTTCATGACGACTACAAAATTAGTAAAACCGTTTCTTTATTATATAAGGCCTGAGTGAAATGAACACAATGAACAAATATTCTAATTTTATTTTTACTTACAATTTTCATAGCTCTGAACCACAAACATTTTTAATACACTGCCAGTGTAAATTTCTTTAAAATCCTGGAGTCAATTAATAATGGCAGGTGAAGCCGCGGGCATCAGGTTTAATATATTGATAGTTTAATCCTCGAAGTATCGCGGACAGTAAAAATCCAAATCAATCACTCCTTCTCTTGAAAAATTATATAATTTCTGAAAATTACACTGAATTTATTAAATAAAATTCACATCACATTCATCTGCCAACAAACAGTTGAGAAACGATACGTATTATCCACCGCCGTCTCGAAAATTACGCACGAGAATTATACAGTTTAGAAGGCAGTGGTTCACAGTTATCTTTGGAACTGCATAATCGAATCTGAGATCGATTTCTAATCGTGGAATGTACTCTAAAGCCGGAATTTTAGCTGTTTCATTAATTATTAATGGTTTAGTTTAAGAATGATTCGCGTGCAAGTGTTAATAAATATAATGCTTTAATAATTATTATACTATTAATTTTTAATTTTTCAATTAATTATTGTGGGTGAAGCCGCGGGCACATCCTAGTGTTTTACGTATGATTGGGAATTCTGGTTAACTTACCACACCTTTCCTGATTATTTTACTCTTGATCTATTTCTAATTTTTCTCATTCACTTCTCTCTCATTTTTCCTAAATACTCCCCTATATTCCTTGTCTTTTCTTCTCCTCTGAATTTCAACATCTTGATAATTATTATCCCTCATGCCCCCCAATCCTGCCATCTGCCTACGGGAGATGACGCAGCGGTCGGGTGGTAGGCCAAGTCCCGCCAGGGATGTAGCGCCACGGAGTTTAGTTTAGTTTTAGATAATTATTATCTCATTATGAAATTTATCCCACTTTTTTGCCCAAATTTCTTGCCTCCACCTTCTTACCCCTTCATATTCTGTTAAGTAGTGAGCGTTTGAATAACTAATTGACTTCTTGGCTACATCCCACGGCAGGATAAGGCCTACTACCCAACCTCTACATTGTCTACCTCAGTCCTTTGACATTGGCAGTTGGCAGAATTGGGGGAATATAATCAGCATGTCAATACTCATGGCCAATAGTGATGGTCTTCATGACTGACAGCTTTTGAATGGAATAAGGAAAAAAGTACACGGTATAGTTTCGATGGCAGCTACATACTTCATTTTATCCATAGCCAGTGGCACCAACTTATATGGGCCCATGGGGCTCTAGCCCACCCAATAATTTGTCGTGTATTATTATAATTTATTATTTGTTGCTATTACTAAAAATCGTGTTTCTTTGTTGAATCATTGTAAAACGACAATCAGGCTATTGTTGACTTATATAATATGATCTCCTCTTGTTCGAAATCACTCACGATCATTTGAAATAGTCGAGTTCATTAAAGTTTTACATTTTACTCTGTCAATGCAGTTTTACTGACAAAGAAGACGATAATTATGATGCTTGTGACGAATTTATTGGGAGAACTCCAGTCAGGAGAAATACATATTCTAACACATATTTTATTTTACAAGTTGCCGAAAACTGGTTTTTTTAACCAGGCTGCACACCACTTACTTGAGGGTTGAATTACAAAATGTAATTGTTGTTACAAACACTGAAATCGTTTCTTGCACAGTTCTATATTTATTTGTGGTAACATCAATATTACATTATGAGACTATTTCATAAACCTTAATAAGGGTGGAAGTGTAAAAATTTTAAAATCTTTGAGCCCACTCAATGTTTTTCAAAAGTTGGCACCACTGTCCATAGCTACTTATATGCTTAAGTTACATGTTAAATGTATTTCTATTGAAATTCTATACAAACACAAAACTTACCACGCCTGGGAAAATGGCTCGCAGTGCATCTGCAGCTGCTTCTGACTTCGGCCTGCCACTGTTGAGGCTGTCTTTATATGTGAACAAAGACTGTCGCACAGGATTTGAGTAAGAAACACAGGCATTGTCTACAAGCGTAATGTACCGCACACCCCATCCCTGAAATCAAGCAATAATATAATTTTTAATTTACATCTGGTTTTAATAATGGGTTAGGAATAGTGTGCAACAGTTAGTGTAATTAAAGCAGTGCGAACACAGCATTGAAAATTAACCCTTTATCTGGCAGTGTTGCTCTCAGGCAAAACCTATTAATACCTCCCTGAACCTGGCAAGCCTCTTTTGCATTCGGACCACAAAAACACTTCCTAAGGCCATCTAACTGTTAGAATATTAACTAAATTGTTGGTAGATGTTACCTGGGATATTGTAGCTGTTGCCTGTAGGCACCATTGCCGAATAGGAGGTATAATTGCTGGGTAATAACCATTAGACTTGTGATATACCATGTTGCCTGAGAGCAACATTGCCTATCCAATGGGAAGAAATTTTCATTTTGTCTGCCAGATAAAGGGTTAAATTAAATTAAAAGAATGTGCCTAGTTAAAGTATATAACAAGTGAAATGTAATGTAACTGGGTTCAGAGTGTCATGCATGAATAGGCAAACTTTCTAATAAATACCGGTATGGTAAGGTTTATTTAGAAGACAAGTTCATTGTTGTTGAAACCCATATAAATGCAGTTTATTCATTTAGTGAATTTCTTTTACAGTACTAGCAAGAGCAACAGAATATAAAACAGTGACATGATATGAAAAGAAAAAAGACATAAGAATATAGCTTAAAGCAAAGCAGAAAGAAACTGATTTCCTTTTTTTAAATAAAAATATTAAAAAAAAAGAGTCCAAGGACGAAAATCAGTCTATATTGTTTAGCAGTCCCTTATGATTACATACACTTTCACGAAAAATGTAATATTGTGTGTTAAGAAGTCTACCAGTACAATGACAAGCATCGAATCCGATAGACTCTTTTGTTACTTTTCTTAGTGGAGTAAGTATCAAATATCAAAATAATTTTTAAATACTCAGTTTTATGTATACAGTGAAATCCCTCTTTAACGGATATGTCTGGGACCATAAAAATAATCCATGTGACATCATTTATCCATCATACCACAGAAATAATGTAGCTCCGTCCTCTCATAGATATCAGCACTAGTAGTGGGCTAAATTTCAAGAAATATGAATGCAATGTAAAATAGGCAATCTGCTACAATAAAACAGTGCCTACAGAATTAATTTGACCCCCTGAGAACATTCAACAAACCAATAATGTTCGAGCAACAGAACAGCCGAGAGTTCCAGAGCCTAGCAGCAGACAGCGGGTACTCTTGATGAGGTCGAGGTCTAGCTGAGGCATCAGGCGCCATTTCATGAGCTTCAGGTTGAGGTCTACTGATGTTTCTGCTAATCTGAAAAATACATTATTTGCTTGTACTGACACTTATATTATAATACATTCTATCAACTGATTATCTACCCAAACTTTTTAATAAATACAAGTTATGCACATGCCATGAAAGTCTCAATTTAAGGAAATGTGAAGTTTGATGAGCAATTTATGAACTTTACTGTTTTGCTTATTCGATTTATGAACTTTATAAAAACTGTAAATCAGGCTGAAATAGCATAGTATGTACAACCTCAAACATCCAGCACAGGGCACAAGAAAACAAGCTGAGCTTCAATGCAGTTCTTCAGATGAATGAATGGAAGTTCATAAATCAATCAGTGTCTTAATACTGATTAAGACATTCTTTGAAATATTAAACTGAGTATTCAAACTGAAATAACAGAAATTTTTATACACACTTCACTATACAGGATATATAACTTACGTATACTTCACTTTTGTATAAATACCTGAACTAGTTTTGAAGGCCATCATCACTCATAATCAACAGATCAACGCCAACTGCTGGCTGGGTGTTTGTATTGCCCTCTCGGGGAAGTTTGCTTCATTTGGTGATGAGACATTCATCTGTTGGGATGTTGAAGTTCATTAGATGTTCTTTATGTTTGTGGATGAATATGCTCTCCCAAACCAAAAGTTCCTTGTGGCCTTTGACACATTTAATTAATTTTGGATCCCGATTGATGTCATAACCTTAATTCCAAAAGTGGGCTGCTACTGCAGATTTGTCTGTATTTCCATGTTAGGATGTCTCATATGTTCTTTTGTTCTAACCTCTAATTTCCTCTCGGTTTTCCCCACATACACTTTCTCACAGTTTGTACAGTTGATTTGGTATATTCCTGTATTTTGGCTATGCTGTCTGTCTTCTAAAATCATAGCCAAAAATCATGATTTCAGATGAATGTCTCACTGACAAATACAGCAATCTTCCCCGGCAATTGGTGTTTATCTGATGATTATGAATGACGATGGTCTTCGAAACTAGTCCAGGTATTTATACAAAAAGTGAAGTATATGTACTAGACCCAACTCAATATTATATCCTGTATAATATAGCTTCACTGTGTAAACTTTTGAATGCTTCACTATGTTTTACTATGCAAAAATGTTTCCATTTGGTACCTGTGATGAAAGGGAAATATGCATAAAAATTTTTTCTTATCACAGCCTACATAATTATATTCAACAATACATAATTTAATGGTGCTTATCCGTATTATAAAATTTGGTAAATCATACTTCGCAGGGTTCATAGAAGAGCTGAGATTCATCATTCTTGGACCAAACTTTCCCCTCTCATTACGTTCCCAGCCAACCCATTTCAGCTTGTTCCCTGAAGAATGTGTTGCATTGGTTATGGAGCTTGTCATGTCATTCGGAGAATCTAGAGTTTCAGATTCTGAGTGTGTCTCCGGCGATGGAGGCTCTGTTGTTGGGGGAGGGGGCAATGTGACCTCCAGAATGAGACTGTCTTCTGTTGACCAGGTAGAACATGGGAGTAACCGTAGTCTCAGGCACAGAACTTTAAGCCTGCATCCTACCAGTTCTGAACTGGAAAATAATATTAGCATCCATATTAGAAAAATTTGATGTGAGATTCTCAAATGACTATCCTAACCCTAAGCACAAGTACTAGAATTTTCTCACTTCATAATATACAGATAAATCTGTTCAGTTACTCAGTTTATTTTTCTCTGTATAATAGATATCTTTTTCAAGACGGTTTTATTATTCGTAAACATCTCTTTACAGTAGAATTTAAAAATGTGCATAATTCGTGTACCTAAACTCATAAAATTATCTTTTCCTGTCAATATTACCATTTGAAAAATAAATATTTTTATTGTGAAAATAACTGCAGGAGGTGATGTACAAATCAATTGTTTTTAATTACAATTAAAATATACAACTAAAAGTAAAGTTATGGCATTTATAGGTAAAGAAATTATTAAATCGAAAATTGTAATAGAACAAGTAAATGAATCAAATTCCTGGATTGCCAGATGTTATATAAAAACAGCACTGAGCAAGGTAAGAAAATAGAACGACTCAATTACTCGAATGGTATTTTAAAGAATTCACTAAAAAGTAAAGCAAGAAGAGACACAATAATAAAACAGTAATAAAATTTTATAAAGTAATATCAGAGTACACAACAAACACACAGATTCATGAAACTCTTACCAGTGACAGGAGAGCAAGGCAAGGAGGTTTCTCAAAGGCCAGCCTGGGTGGTCTCGCAATGGACAGGGATCAGCTACTCCCAGGTAAATGCCATCTGATTTCTTCATATCTTCTCCATCTGGGATGGCAAGGAGCACCCTTTTCACATCACACAGAGGAAGAATGTTTATACAGCATGTGTCACCTTCTGTTAAAACCTCAATGAGGAAATAACCTCGCTGCCGCCAATCATCCACTTCCAAGTATGTTCTCGCAAGTTCTGTCACCTGAAAATGAGAATGCAGGTCTACTTAGTACAGTTTGGTTTGGGAACATAAATTATTTCATGTCTTGAAATTATAAAAGTATATGAAGTCCTTAGATAGAGCAGTAAGATAAACTCGAAAGTTGATTTTTCCTGAGAAAACTTGATCAGTACAAGATACACACGAATTGTTAATGAATAGGCCAGATCGCTGTAAATTGAGATATATTAAAAGTTAAATTAAAACAATAAAATGTACAACAGCAAAACCAATGTAGTCAAAACCAATCAGTCCAAAAACCCGGATAATCTGAACTCAAAAAATTGTTGAAGGAAAATTGAAAATGATCAAAGATGAGCAAGATGAACAAAGGTGAATAACCTTCACAAGCTCACTTTCAACAAAATCGGCGTTTGTGTCACAAAAATAACACTGCACGTTATAACTGAGTACAATTAATTTCTTGGTTTCATATATATATGCCTAATTATGTAATTAACCCTATTCATCCTAATTTTTACCAATCCAAACATGTCCTGGTCCCAATTATTAGGTTGGACTAGCAAGGTTCTGCTGTATATCCTATCACAATTTCTGCAATAATAGGCTATTCATGGGGAAAACCAGAAGAAACCTTGCAATTGGAATTTATTAAACAACATTTTATGAACATAAAATACCAGCAAACAAAAATGTTAGCCTTAGCACCACACTATTGGGAAGAGGGCAATGAAATGGATACAGAAGACAAACTCTTGAAACATGCAGGAAAACATTATAGAGGAAAACATAGAGAATTAATTATTTGGGAAAAACTGTTCATCCAAAAAAAAAAAAGAGGAAAATTGATATCACTAGGTACATCCATCCACCACCAGAGATCATTCAAGCATTCAAGATCAGCTGATGATGAGACGAGTGTCTTGATACATATGATCTGAGGTAAAATATCTTTCTAGTGAAGTATGAGTGCTCAAAAGTATACTTATTGATATCCATTAACTTTTCACTGTGTCATTCCCACTCACTACTTATATAAAACATGCATTTGCTATTATTGCCCAATGATCAGTGGGCAAGAATCCTGGAGTAAGGATGGTCAAAAGCAAGAAATAACTTTGAATTCAAAGCATCATACCATATACTAACAAACTTACAACTAATTTTAACTATTTTTAACAAAAAATGATAGTCGCTGTAGGAGTGCTAAAATAATAATAGTAATAATAATAATAATAATAATAATAATAATAATTAGTAATAATAATACTGATGATGATGTTAATAATAATATACATACCTGCTCTTCTGAAAAGACTTCAGTTAATCTTAAAGGCTGCTTTTTTAAAGTAACTGTTGGGAAATTTGGTGCAGGGAAGGCACACCAGTAGTAGAAGTGATACTTCTTTAAGTCCTAAAATAGAAAAAAATAAATTTTTTCAAATCCAGCATTATGAAACAAGCTAAGAACTGTATTTTGTGGATACAACATTTTATTTTTAGCAAGACATAAAAAAATATAAAATTGATGTCATAATCTTTTACCAACATCTCACTTTCAGATAATAGAGCTAAAATATATTATTATCGTCCCAAGTAACTTATTCAAAGATTATTGGAGGAAACAAAATTGAGCAACTTCTTCAGAATAGCATAGGCAGCTATCAGCAAAGTATGCTCTGCCACTAGAGAGCGTGCCCCTCCGAACTTCATAAAAAACAAAAGAGGAACGACTAGCGAAGTGGTAAAATGTCCTATTGCAAAAGAGATTCAATATGGCATATACTAAACCTTGCACTATTCAGTATATTGCTGCTATACTAATATAACTGTTCATAACCTGTCTCTGACATAAAATTTAGCTGTCACTACTTATCTACCTTTCGTTTAAAACATCATTACACTAAGAAGTTCAATAATCTATTTCATAGGGTAACTCCTACTATTACTGATTTTATCCACAATCCTGTATTTGCCATCGTATTATGGGTGTGTTATTTCGTATGGAATTATTAAATAATACACTGAAATAGCATGTTATTTATAATCTAGACTACTCGACCATCTGGAGAGTTCAATCGGCATATAGTCATGTTTGTAATATTGGAGACATTGTAGACTTGGTCCCATTAGATACGACCAGCTGAGACAAGGGACACATTTTTCTGAAGTTAAACAAAAATTAATAATTTTACATTATCTTACAGCAAAGGTAAGCAGAAAGAAGCGAGATAACAAGGCAGGGTTGTCCAAGGCTTCCCCACTTGTAATGCTCTGCCACAACTCTTGGCCTAATTCTTCCAGTAATGCAATCTTATTGCAGTTCTTGAAGGCTTCCAAGGTGTTCTTGTTTAGTAAGATACCATATGATGCAAGCATTGGTTTCTGAATCTCAAATTCCCTGCAAGAAACATAACATGACAATTAAAAAGTTGTAGGCTAAAATTTTCTATCACTGGCTTGGTTCCACTGGTATAATATAGAATTAGGAAAATATTCACGCTAAGAAGTCCACTCACTAACTTTTGTCTCAAGATAAATACCCGTAGGCCTACTTTGACGGCGTATTTAACCTTTCAAATAAAAGTGAGCTCGGTAGCAAAATCTTACGTGTTATAAGCACTGCAGTCAACATGGAGATATGAAGTTAGTCCTGGTGGAATTGCGTTTGAGTAATAACCCCATATCGGTCTAACTTTTTCCTCCAATCTGTCTATGTCCAACTTGACTTGAGACAACTTATGCCAGAAACTAGGATCTACTGAAGAATTGAATGGCGAATACTGTAAAATATTTGATCCTTCAGGGTACAGCATCTCTTGACTGTTGAACTGACTTGTCATTATGAACCTATGTACTTCATTGTCGTGTCTAAATATTCAATTATACGGGGAAAACAAACAAAGGAAGTATGTTAAATATTGTCTAACATCACTGACACTTGTCAAAACACCAGCAGAAAGAACTAACCACTACATTAATCTCGAAACTCTAACCTACTATCGATAACCATCAATTAACAATCGATGTTGTGTTGGTAACGAATGTATATAATCGATATTGATTAAACAATAGGAACGAACGAGGCGGACCTGTTTGGTTAGTGGGATCGTGTCTTTTTTCTTGAAACAGGCAAAATAACAATTCATTCGAGATGAAGATTGAAGAAGTTAAGAGTACAGCAAAAACACAGCGTATATCAGCTCACAGCCACGTTAAAGGCCTTGGTTTAGATGAGAATGGCAACGCAATTCAAATGGCAGCCGGCTTAGTTGGTCAAGAAGGTGCTCGTGAGGTATGCGAACAATTTATCTGTTATTATTGATATATTGATGGATTCCATAATTTGGCATTGAACACAATAATTGAGCACTTACATGAAGGGATATAATCATATATTTAATCCGTAAGAACACAATTTGTCATGTATTACTCTTGTAAGTTTGACATAACCTCATTTACATTAGGTCCAGAGTTCCCATACGTCCTGGTTTTCTGGGATTTGTAACTGGTTTCGAGGAGTCCTGACGGATAATTCAGGACGATCAGATGCTTTGAGTATTGAGTAATCTTTTAAAAATATTAAAAGCATTTTGAGGTTACTACTCAATAGGCCTATGTACAGCGTAATTTAGATTCGTGACAGCGAGTGACCCATTTTTGTATGACAAATGACCGGGCGTCCCGGTTACAGTTCCCAAGTTTATGACAACAGTAGGTTAGGATTTATATTTAATGTGCACTACCCACCAGTTGTAATATACTGGTATTAATATAGCTTTTTATTTCTTTTTCAGGCCGCTGGAATTGTGGTTGACATGATCAAATCAAAGAAGATGGCTGGGAGAGCCTGTCTTTTGGCAGGACCTCCAGGGACAGGAAAAACTGCTATAGCGCTTGCTATTGCTCAAGAATTGGGTAGTAAGGTACAGAGCATTCTAACTAAAGAAGATTTTATATAGAGTTTTGACAAGATCATTAGTACTTTATTTTATTCTGATAATTAGGACTGGGCACCCTAGCCTTCCATTCCTACTCACCAACAGGACCCTGCCTAGCAGTGCGATTTCAACTATTAGGAATGTTGGCCTGCAACGCCATCTAGTAGGCGGAAGATGAAACAGGGAAAGAAATTAATTTCAATCTCTTTTTTGTTTTCCTTCCTTTCTCTCACCTCCTCTTCACCCCAACTACCTATTTGGGATCAATTCCTAATCGTAAATTTTATGCATCGACCGGTATCAATGAAGGAATATATCCACAGTGTTTAAAATTGTCACAATGCCTATTTACAAAAAAGGTGACAAAGAAAATCTCTAAACTAGCCTAATTGAAAGTATAGTGAAACCTCAGGTAGAAAGGTATTTTGAATCTAATGCATTACTGTCAAATGCCCAGTTTGGTTTCAGAAAAGGCTGTTCTACAGTTAAAGCAGTAGGAAACTTGATATCTCATGTAAATACCGCAATAGTTTTGAAAATAAGGAAGAACCACAGTCATAACCACAATACAAGAAACAAGCATTTAATTGATGTTAATTATGTGAGACTAAATAAAACACAAAACAGTTTTTTTCAAGTAGGTATAACATTTTTCAACAAACTCCCAACATCAGCAAGAAAAGTTTCAGTCAGCCGATGTAGATGTTGTTGTTGTTGAAAAATGGCCCAAGTCAAAAGATATGGATGACATAAAATTTTATAATTCTTCCTTACTTTTAATCATGTATTTATGTTTCATATATTATGTACTGTTTTATTATTTTCTTGTATTGTAGGCTTCATTGTATATTCAAAGTCTGCTGTAATTCGTATTACAAAATGACTAAATAAATAATTATCAGATATCAATATACGAACCCCGGTACCACTAGCATTGTAGCTAGCAGCTTTAGCCACTGCCAAGAGTGATTGCTGAGCAGTGAAGGGAAAATTTATCTATTTAAGTTTGGTTCAAGAGTGATTGTACTTTAATTATAATTAATAACGCAGTATACCTTGCAGTACAGAGGGGAAAGGTTGCAGCTGCCCTTGAACAGCGAGGGAAAAGGTTGCAGGTCAGGTGAAGTGAAGGCTGGCTAGGGGAAGGTAGAGCAGTAGGCTGTCACCATGGCAATATGCAGCAGAGAGTAGAGTGAGAGCCAGGGTGCCACAAGTATTTGGTTTTCGCTGTTTAAAAATGTAATGTTCTTAATGGAAACGATGTTCTGTGGTTTTGTGAATAGGTACTTATCAAATTGTATAAAAATTTGTGATGGTTTCCTGCTGCCTTCTGTAAGGTAAATCATTCATATGGAAATCTGAGGTTCCATTGCCAGAAAATTAAAATTTTCGTAATGATTAGGGGGTGGGGGGAGACTTAGACAGAAAACCTAGCAAGGGGAGTTTATCAGGATGGAAATTAAGCCATATCACTCTCCTTGATTGCAAGATACACGGAGTGACCAGAAATGCAATATAGCTAACCAAAATATTACTTACATTCCTTTCCACTGAAGATTTACGTATGTAGGGTCCATCAACTCAGAGCATCCTTTGTAATTAATTATAATTCATTAATAGTACACATACTTTGTTCATTGGGCTCCCCCGTGAACTAGTGGTTCACCACTTCAAAGAATTATCTTGGGTGAAGATACAACTTGGGTATGTAACTTCAGCTGTAAGTAGCTCCTGGGACACAAAAAAGAACATTTTAATTTGTAAGTTCCCCAGTTAATCATTCTATCACTGTGATCACTTTTCTTCATAAAGGCCTCAAAGTGTGCCTAAATAGGAACTTCATACTTAGGAGTAGCTCCATTAATAATTTCACACATGACTAAGTATAGAATGCATGAAAAAGAGTGGAGAGTAATAGACCTGAAAACCAACTTTCTTATTATTTCTATCAAATTTTAAGAATATGTTCCAATTCTTTTCTCCAGGTTCCTTTCTGCCCTATGGTTGGGTCTGAAGTTTACAGTTCTGAAATCAAAAAGACAGAAGTGCTCATGGAAAATTTCCGTCGTGCTATAGGTTTAAGAATAAAAGAAACTAAAGAAGTATATGAAGGAGAGGTAACTGAATTGACACCCGTCGAGACTGAGAATCCTATGGGAGGTAAGCTAATTTTTTCTTTTTGGTCACCAAGCAACTTAAGGGGTTGAATAAGACATTACGAGTGTTTACCTGTTTTCAGGGTATGGTAAGACTGTAAGCCATGTCATAATAGGATTAAAGACTGCAAAAGGTACCAAACAGCTGAAGCTCGATCCTTCCATATACGAGTCTTTGCAGAAAGAGAAAGTTGAGACTGGTGATGTGATTTACATTGAAGCAAACAGTGGAGCTGTGAAACGCCAAGGTCGAAGCGACACTTTTGCTACAGAATTTGATCTAGAAGTAAGTACTTGGATCCTTTTTACGCATAGTTATAACAAGTAAAAGTTTAGAACAATATTTTTGATCTGTACAGTTTTTTTCATTGCTGTAACATTCTCTGTACAAAGCCTTTGTTTTATGTATGCCCCTGATGCAAAGCAGTACAAGTCTTATTGAATTTTTTATTAGCGTCGCTGACTTCAGATCCGTCGGCCTGGGTTCGATCCCCTGTACCTCGAATTTTTCTGATGTAGGGAGGTCTGGAACGGGGTGCACTTAGCCTTGAGATTCAAATTGAGGAGCTACTTTATAGAGAAGAAGCGGCTCCGGTCATGGAAACCACCATTAACAGCCGTGCGTGTAGGCATGCTGAACACATGCCCCCAATCCTGCCATCTACCTATGGTAGATGACGCAGCGGTCGGGTGGTAGGCCTTGTCCCTTCAGGGGCGTAGCACCACCGAATTTTAAAGTTATTGAATTTAAATCCTTCCTAAGAGTATCACTGTGGTCTTTATTATACTCTAAACATATTTTTTAAACTGCACATGGTTCATGACTGGTTCTTGAGTGCCTGGGTTTTTCCTTTACTGCTTTGTTTCTTTCATATACATTGTTGTTAATGATTAAAACTGACATTTTTTATAACTAAGCATAGGTGTTAACTATGTAATTAACAATATAAATATGTTTTACATAAAATATTATTCATGTTTTGTTATCAGGCAGAGGAGTATGTTCCACTTCCAAAAGGTGATGTGCACAAGAAAAAGGAGGTTATTCAAGATGTGACACTGCATGATTTGGATGTAGCTAACGCAAGACCTCAGGGAGGTCAGGATATTCTCTCCATGATGGGGCAGCTGATGAAGCCCAAGAAAACAGAGATCACAGGTAATTTATAATTAAAATCAACCTTTATACTATTCTAATTTCCTCATACATCTCAGATAAGAGATGTGTGCCATTTGCTCTTGGAAGGTATAAAAGAGAAAACTAATACTGGCAGAAAATAGGCTTTACTTAATACAGGAAAAATTTAAAAAACAGTTGAAAAGATCCTGAAAACACAACATAAATAATAATGGAACAGTGTGGATTCATTAAAAATTTGGGAACATTACTAGGTATAATTGAAGATTCATTTGTATGTACTGAGATTTTAACTAATGTGCACATTTTAACAGCTCTATTATAGTGTGTTGCCTAATTTATTTATTCTATTTCCAGATAAACTAAGGAAGGAAATCAATAAAGTAGTGAACAAGTATATTGACCAGGGGATTGCAGAGTTGGTCCCTGGGGTGTTGTTCATTGATGAGGTTCACATGTTAGACATAGAAACCTTCACCTATCTTCATAGAGCTCTGGAGAGTGCAATTGCTCCTATTGTCATCTTTGCCACCAACCGTGGAAGATGTAACATCAGGTATTTACTTTGTCATGAAAAATCAGCCCATCATGTAAATTTAGCACCCGGACACAAGCCAATAGTCATTTTTTCCCCTCTGTTAACACCTCCCAGATGATTGTTTTTCTTATGAAAATGTTAAGGGTCAGACAAGTAGTAGACAAAAACTAAGCTTCTGAAAATGAAGGTGACAAACTATGTGGTGAAACCAGAAGGTTTACTATTTGAGATAATGAATTAATCGATTTTATTATCCACGATACCAAGAATTGTCATCAGTGTTGTTGAACACAGCCCTTAGAAATGGAATTGTTAAAGAAGGGGTTTCATTGTACACATTTCTGTTCGGATTAGATTAAGCTATGATGCCATCTTTATGTACAAGGTAGCGGAAAAAAAAAGCGGACCTACTAAAATATCTAAGTTGCCGATATGAGCCACTGCGCTTGCTTAGTGGGTTCTAGGCATGCACAGTGGCCCATATCAGCAACTGATATTTTAGTACGTTCGCTTTTTTTTCCCCCTACCTGTGCAAGAACTCCTGTAGGACAGAATTCTGACACACTGGCAAATGTAACAGGCCTAAGAAGCAGCATAAAACTGCTGTTAAATAAACAAAGTGCTAAAGTTTCCATGCTGTTACAATTTTTTTTTTCTTTTTCACAGGGGTACTGATGATATTTCTTCTGCTCATGGAATACCTCTGGATCTTCTTGACAGACTGTTAATTATCCGAACTCTCCCTTATTCCCGAAGTGAAGTAGAACAAATTCTGAGACTCAGAGTTCAGACAGAAGGGCTTCAGATTGATGAAGATGCCCTAAGCTTGTTGGGGGAGACTGGAACAAGGACAACACTTAGGTAAGCAAATACTGTAGTGTTTAACAGAAACATTTCTAGGTCTTAAATATCAACACTATATAAAAAGACACCCAGATGACGGGTTTTCTTAAGAAAATTTTAAGGGTCAGACAAGTAGTAGATGAAAACTAAGGTGACAAACTATGTGGTGAAACCAGAAGAATAGTTTTTATTATCCATGATACCGAGAAATGTCATCAGTGTTGTCGAACACAGCCCTTAGAAATGGAATTGTTAAAGAAGGGGTTTCATTGTACACCCTAACCATAACTCTAGAAATAATATTTTAACCTTTACAATTCTACATGGCTTAGTTACGAGTCTAGCACTACCCCTTGAGGATCCTCTCATACTTTAATCCCTAAGTTCTATGCATGACTGGGGACTCTGATTGTTTTACAAACAAATTTATGATTGTAATCAATCTTAATCCTATTGGCATAATTTTTTCATCCACTTTTCTTTAACTTTTCCTAAATACCAGATTTCTTCTCTCCACTTTATAACCTCTTCATATTCTGTTGGGAAGTGTGATACTCCTTCCTTCCTACTGCAGATATCACAGCCAGTCTTTCTTTAAACCTTTTAGGAACATCACTCTGGGTCTCAACCATGCATATCTCTCCCTTCCAAGTTTATCCCAGCAGTCTCCACCATGGTTCCTCTGCTAGGTAATATCCTCCTCCTTCCAAGTGAGCCAAGAGTACAGACATTACATATGCATTGTTAGAGTTGCATTTTATCTCTGCTAAATGGTGTCGTTTATTAGTGTTGAATATCAAAACTCAATGAAGCCACTGATTGTGTTTACCACATTTTTTAAATTGAATTCACAGGTATGCTGTCCAGCTACTCACTCCATCTGCACTGACAGCAAAAGTCAATGGACGAACAGTTATTGCTAAAGATGATGTTCAAGAAATTGGAGAGCTCTTCTTGGATGCCAAATCCTCAGCAAAAATTCTCTCTCAGCACAAAGATAAATTTATGAAGTGATTTTTTTGGTACAACAGACTTTTCTTTAAAAAAAAGTTAAGGTGTTCAGAATCATTCTAATGTTTTTTTCTGTATAGTTCAGGAGTCAGCAGTGCACTCTACACTTGAAGGAAAAGCAGCTGAGAAAGTTTATCAATATGTCAATGACTTTCAAATCATGAATCATTTAACTTTGTTTTCTTAACACACGGATCCTTTAACTCTTACAGGAAATATCATTAGTAGCCCGTCATTGGACCAATATGTATAGTATCTACCATGCTTACAGAATTAAACATATGAAGGCTACTTATTACTGGAAATATATCAAATTGTACCTCAGCAGAAGAGGCCTCATTGCCAAATTTAGAAAGTGATTAAGAATGTAATGAGGATTTTTTGAAACCCAGTTAAACTTTCAGAACTCTTTTCTGATGCAGTAAGTAAAAATGCTCATCATATGAACAATCGTCATTAATACACCGTTAAGCTTGTGAGTTTTAAAGTAACAATTTTCATCTTCTGAGAAATATAAGCATATTAACTGTGTGGGACATTAATTGCACACTGCTTTGCATTTTATTTGCAGAAATAGGGCTAGTAATACCCTTTAACGTAATCTTTAATGGACAACTGAAAAATTCCAGCTGCTTCTCCTTGCCAACCAGTTCTGTTATCTGTAATGTAAACACTGTTCAGTGTAGTGAAATATATATTCTGTACAAGTTTTTATTTCAACAATGTCCTATTAAATTACTTACACCACAAATTTGTTTTCCTTAAAAAAAAAAAGGCTTAAAGTAATGAATTAATGAGAACTTATTATTTCTGAGACATTCTTCCTCACACACTCACACAGATATACGCACAAAATGTACAACAATAGCCACACATGGTTTTTATTCTTCAACATGGATGATGCTACTTAACCCATTCACCACAATACTAGAAACTTTTTTTCTAACGTCTGTCATGTTAGAAAATAAAATACACTTATTAAATTTATCTAAATAATTGTGTATACGGCAATTCCTGCAAATAAATTTCTTCTGAAAAAATTAAAGCCACCGAGCTTAATTTTAAAATTCTTTGTTTAAGTGATAAATATTTGCATTTCTCGTGAAATAAAATACTCATCCTTGTGCTTAATACATACAACAAATCTTCACCCAGAAAAATAACTATATTAGAAATATTCGCTTTTAAAACTGCATAGGATTTCTATAAACACAAATACATGTGCATGTTCAAACAGTTGACACAATCACCAAGACTTAAAGTATTTGAATTGTCATCTCATTAATAACGTAACTCGATTCAGTACTCAGAAATGAGTATTATCTGTCATGGCTTCTGTTAAGGGGGAATGTTTTAAAAAGAAGGTGCACAACACAAGGAGCATGGGAAATTCTTGTTTTGGACACTATCAGCTCTGACTGCATCAAGTTTTTTATGCCTTGTCAATTCCATTGACATTTGTAATTGTGTGTTCTGTTGACAATACACTGAGCCAGCTCAAACAAGTTCCTCTAGAATAATTGTCTTAATATTATGAATTAATTACAGTATTCCTAATTTTCCCATTGAAGCACTATATATACTGTATTGGCCCAAATATAAGAAGACCCTGAATTTTTAAACGGTAGTTACAAAAAATAAATAAAGAAGCTTATTACTACATTTTGCTTCGCTAAGTTCATATCGTAACTTCTTCTCTCACCTTTATTTATGCCCTGAGACAATGAAGATACTCTCTTTTACACATGATCAGGAAATTCAGGAAAAATAATGTTCGGTAAAATTTGGTGAATTTCCTCATGACTTGGAACTTGGTTGGATGCATGTCATCGCGTGCAGATTCCCACTGCACAGCTGGATTCATGAATGGAGAGTTGTTGAAAGTATTAGGCTGTGCATATAAGAAGAGTATAGCTTTTATAAGCACATTTCGAGGGGAAAAATCTTATATTCGGGCTAATACAGTGATGTAACATATTTACCTGATTGTAAGACTACTTCCCCCACTCGTTTCCATGAGGCTTCTTAAAGAATTTTCTTATTCTTATCAAACCCTGAATAATCCAAATTATAAATTGTTTTACTCATATAAAATATCTTCAGATCAATCAAAGAAAGTTAATATCACCAGTGCCAGTTATTGGTTGCATAAATTATAAATAAAAAGAAATGGATTACATATCCATTTTCACTTACACAATTTTCTTTTAAACTTACTACCTACATTAATAGTCTGTGATATCACTACTTTCTTCATCATTATCACCACTGATATATTCATGAGGCTACTACCATCACTGGTTATATTTTCGGTATTAAGTTGGTAAATGATGTTCATTACTTGACCAATTTCTAATAATTTTAAAACCACCAGAAAGGAATGAGAAAGAAACTGGATAGTGATCTGGCCAGTAAGTATTACGAAATGAACTTTGTTTTCTTTCACATAACATCGTCCAAAACCCACAAAAATGATGGAATTTCATGGAAAAAATTTTATTGTACAAAATTGAAGTAGTATAGATTGTGCAGTCACTTTGATTATATCAGACCACACAATTGATAAAATTAACGATATGAATGAAAATGAACAATTTAATTATCCTCTTACGTTAATTTTTGTTTAATTTTCTTCTGTTTTGATTTTTTTGGGTTAGCATTATGGTTGAAAAATTCAAATGCTAACATAACGATGCCGGAAAATGCAACCAATTTGAAAATCAAGACATCAATGATTATATAGTCGTTTTAAAATTCAGTATAAGCTATTACACAATTACCATGTTTATATGTGGAATTCAAACCGATCTAAATGTGATCCCGTTTTCATGCAATTTTCAATACAGTACTGACAACAATGCTTCCAAAAAAATCCATAGAAAGCATTAGCCTTTACATTCGACCAATGATTTGTTTTGTGCCAGACACGCCTGCTTTAGTGTATTGACTGAACTGAATCATGTTTTCATATCGTTTAATACAATTTCAAGCCTACTTTTTAGATGTAACGATCTCGAGACTCAATTTGATGTGACTTCCCGTTTTAATGGCAATTTCAACATGGTAAGCGCATTCAGATCAATTTGACTTCTCCATGAAAACACAGTAAATGTAAAAACATTCACCTCAACTACCTTAGCTTAATCTGCGAATGTAAGAAGACTCCATATTTTTAAAATGATGAATTTGGGGGGGGGGGGACCTAGGCTTAATAGTTGTGTAGGTACATATTATATAGTGTACCTTACTGATGGAGTACAAATAAGAACGCTTGCAGGGATAATTTCAGAATCTCGTTCTTGAATAAGCAAATCTGCTTTGTTTATTTTCAATTATTCACCCATATTATTTATAATACATCGCACAACAGCAAAGTATCATCCATTCAGGTTCTTGCTCATGTTGCAAACACAATATGAAACTAATTACACGAAGAAGAAAAAACAATTAAATGCAACTTCACACACACTATGCACTGATCCATTCAATATAATCCTACCCCCTGTAAAACAATCTGATTTTCGTTCCAAATACTGGATGCTAAAAAGCCCTACTTTATCACATAACCAACATTTTTACGCTGAAAAACTTAGCAATTTATGTTTGATCAGTGAAACATTCTTAGGACTATCATCTTAATTCATCCTTATAAGATGCAGCTGTATCATTTTATATCAGCTCACTCTTTAATTCCAAATATATCCAAATCATACCAAGAACAGCTGAAATAAACAGATGAGCTCTAATATAGAACTCATAATATTCATCTTATTCTTCACTGATGTTTAGAAGAGTAATGTACTCATTCCGCCCATTTCACTTTGTTCTTTTACAAAGATTTCAAAGTACTGGTAAATGATTGTTACTGCAAGTAAGATTCCAGTGCCTGATCCAATAGCACCAAGGAAATCAGCCAGGACGGACAGAGCTCCAATACAAAGACCACCGAATGCAGCAGCAGTGGGGATGTAACGATTCAACTCTCTAATCATGGAGTTGTCACGATGTCCTCTCATCACCATTTGTTGTTCTTTCAGTTGCTTGGCAACCTGCATGAAAGAACATCGGTAACATCATGTGGGATCCTGCCAGTTTATTGTAGCCTATCAAAGCCTAAGTCTTTTCAATGAGTCATCCTGAAAAATGGCTTGTTTTGTATAAGCACAAGAACTTCAAACCGCACCAGCACATAAAAGAGAAGAAATGCGTTAAAAGTTTTAAACTCAAACGTAGGAAGAACCGTTCTGGGCCAACACATGGGATTTGGGTTTTCCAGGTGGCAGTTTAATTTAACAAAATTGATTCTCGAGTTTTTGCCCAGTCCAATATACTTTTTTTTTTAAAATAACTTTGATGTATACTACATCGGTAGCATTACAGTTTTAATTTTTAATAGTGAAACAACATTAAAAATGTGTCCCTAGGTGCAAGGATTATAATTATGTTCGAAACTGTTCACATATAAGAATACACCCTGTAATTCTCTTTCCTTAAAATAATGATAACCTATAACTGACGGCCATCTTATCGACTTGAGCTAGAATACTGGGTAAACAGGTTGACCAACACGACAAATCTTGTAGGAGATATAGTATGAGATTTTCAAAACTTGTTTCATATAAAAGACAACCTATGTATACGATGAATTTGTCACAGGTGTCACTGATCTTATCCACTGGATATGACAAGACCCAAGCAACCTATGAAAGAATATATTGTATTCCTGATACTAATTTTATTATTAAGGATATAAACTAGCTTTGCATGTATTAAAGAACTAAATTATATTAACTGGAAAATAATTTTGTAGATTTACTTACATCCTTAGCTGATGACCCAGAAACATCAATCCATGTCTTTGAGAAGAAGGCGCATGAGCCAAGCATGAAAACAATGTAGAGCATTGCATGGACAGGATCTTCTAGAATATGTCCAATATTCTCAGGTGGTGAGAGGTAATAGCAGAGGCCACCAACAGGATATGCTCGTGCAGGACCACCACCCCCAACATCTGCCCACACTCCCAGTAAATTCACAAAGAAGTTGCCTGTGAACTTCACTGCCAACATCTACAAGTGAAAAAATATATAAGCTTAAGATTTGAACCATTCTAAAAGAAATTATACTCCTCTGCATCAAAGACTGGAATAAAAGTACTAACTCTTATTAGTAAGACAGCTAATTTGACCAAATCGAAAGTTGCCTCCACGACAGCTTTGGCCGTTTAATTTATCAAAGATGCAAGTAAAGTCCATTAGTTCTGGGTTGTCTTATCCTTGTCACTTAGAAGCTTACTCTGGAAAACCGGTTCCCAGGTGTCACAGCAACATCCTCTACTTGGACAGGCGTGAAAACCAGGACTTAAGGTAACCGGCATGCAACCCTTTTTTTCAGGGCAATTTTGTGTGTTATGACAATATTGCACCGTACCAGAAGAAGAAAAAAAAAACTACAATTCAGATAGGTATTAATCACTACATAATCATACCTTGACATAGGAGGAGATGTTTTTATCTCATAAAATCTTTTCCTTCCAAACATATAAAAGATAAACCACCATGATATCTGAGGCACTGTTAAAAATTACTGATCAATATCAAAATGTGATACACTAATGGAATTATATACGTTCCATCTATTTACGAGGTGCTACCCAAAATATCCGAGAATTTCACTGTACCGGTCAAACCAGTAGCAGACTTCCCACTGCTAAACGTCTCGAGGTACACGTCTCACCTACTGCGGTACCAAATGGCATCATCTTTGGTGCATGCAGTTGTGAGATGTAGTGGTGCATGTCAGGACGTGTTTCAGTGTTTTGCGAATTGTCAAATGGATTACGTGAAGGAGCAATGGATTTGCATCAAATTCTGTTTCAAGTTGAAGAAAACTACAGCTGAAACCCAACACATGCTGACAGAGGCATTTGGTGAGAGTGAGTCAAGCAAGAATATTTGAGTGGTTCAAGCACGTCAAGGAAGGCCCAGTCTTCACGATGCATTACAGTGGAACCTCGTTAAGCCGCGTTCAGAACTGTGCGCCTAGTTGCCGTGCCTCTCCAGTGCATCTGCGCATGCAATGGTGCAAGCTCACACATGCACCTAGTCTCTTGCGGCTCCATTATTGTAGGCGCATGCCTCTTTCTGTTCACACCTGCTAGAAGTGCGCATATGAAATGTCCACTTTGGATTTAGGTGCCGTAGCTGCTGCTGCAGCTGTTATTTTGCGACAAAGACGAAACCGTAAGAAGCTTGAATGCTGGATCAATGCATATCTCTCAAGTCGTACATGTGCAATTGGTGTAGTAGAAGAAGTCAAGATGGCAAGCAATGTGCTCTTCAAAAACTTCACTCGTATGTCTTCGAGCGACTTCGAAATACTTACTCAGCTCATAGGGCCACATATTGCTAAACCCTACCTCAGAAAAATTTGAGGAGGTACCGGGGTTCGAACCCAGACTTGCGGATCCGTAGTCAGCAACCACTAGACTAGGGGCTAAAGAGGACTTTTGCAGAAAAACACTATTTTTAAATAGATTTTCCAATTAATACAAAAGAAAATAAATAAATGTGAATTAGTGCATTTTAAGAAAAGATGTAATACAAATAAATTTATACAACGCACTGAAATTAATAATGTAGGCTATATATCGCTTTGTTGTTTGTCTTTGTATAGTGCAGTTATTCATTGCATGGGCAGGAGGCATCAAAGGAATAAACCATTAAGTCAGTGTTTCTTTATTGATGTAACCAAGTCGGCCTTGGCTTCTGCTTTCCAAAACAAAGCAACGTTACAGTATTCTCTCATTGTTACCACTGACCTCAGTTCTTCATTCGGTTTAATCAATTCACACGTGTTATTGTTTATTGTAACTATCGCAGGAAATGAAACTTGAGCAGTCTGCAATACTTTGAAATGTATATATAGAAACAATTTCAGTCAACTTATTTTAGTAGATAGGAAGTTAATTGAGTGAGCATTGAATAATTGTATCATTAAAAAGGGTAAATATCTCAATTGTTTATGCTATTTGTCGAGTGCCAATATAAGGAATAGTTACTTGCTTATTTTTTGGGGGGAGGAAAAACTAGAATAACTCTGTCAAAATTATAAACAATTTTCGGTGTCATATTAGTGTCCATTATGTTTTATGAAGACGGCTAAACTCGTTTGTTTAAAAAGCCTAAAAAGGGCTATTCATTGAAATAATACCACTGCTGAAAGACGTATGAATGTCAACCTTTTATATTTGACTAGCACAGTTAATAATAATAAACATGCAGAATGCTGTGATGGCATAACAACTTTTCCATTTAAGACGTAAGTGAGTGATCGCGGGTTAAAGTACTGTACTGTTCGAATTTTTATCTAAAATGTGTTCGTTTTTGTATTTTGCGATAGTTTTTGTAAATTACCACATAGTTACAAATTCCACTCATGAATGACACATGTTTAGCCAATGTTATTAAAGACTACACTATTTCTTGGTATGAGTTAAACATTGTTCTTCAACAATATATTCCAGTAACACAAGGTGGAATTATAAACAATTTTATAACGTGCCATTTTTCAAGCATGGAGTTCTTACCTTCGATTGGAAAATAATAAATTATGGTCGAATGAGACAGCTTAAAACATTCTCGCAGATACAGATCAACAAAACAATCAGTATGGATGCTATATAATTAAAAAGAGGTTGGCCAACGTTTGCAACCCAAAAGTGGATAAAAATCTTAGTTTGTTCAGAATTGTACCATGTTCGAAAATGTACCACCTTACCCTAATATTAATTGTTCATAATGACTGACAATGTGGTTTTAATTGTTTTCATTAAAAACTAATGTTAATAACAATAAATATATATTAATATAAAAGGAATCGCTCCTCTTTGTCCTGTCTTTGTAGTCCGGGGAGCTAGCCATCCACAAACGCGGATACGAGCGATAATCCTCCACGAACTCAATATTCTTTTCATTAGACCACTCCGCCATAATGAAAAATCAGAACAGAACCTTGGAAGACGCACGACTGTTGCACGTAGCTCCCCGTTTCAAATGGGGAGCTACTTGCGCCTACGTTCACCGGCGCAAAGTGGTCCGTGCGCACAGATTCCACGCATGCCTCACCCTGCACCGTTGCATGCTCTGGCTTGCATCTCCACGTGACAGGCGCATGCCTCTTGTGCGCATGCAACGTTGCACAGGTGTGAACGAGGCTTTAGCACGTTCCTCATTACTACGTTTTCCCGCATAGGACGTCGGTTTTTTTGAAGTCCCGGTCCCAATCTTACTAACTACATGTTTAAATGTTTCTTAACACGTTTTGGTTTAACGCTTAGTACGTTCGTATTTGGCTTGCCAACCACACTTTGCCAAACACAAGCCATTGCGCATCTGATCGTGTAATCTCTGTCAGAATTCTTGTACTCTTTGCTTTATGGAACCAATCGTCAGCCATTGTAGTTGCTTCTCATTGGTCATTTGGACACCAATCGTCAGCCATTGTAGTTGCTTCTCATTGGTCATTTTGTTTTGCGCGGACTTAGCAACGTCAGCTGTATAGCCGCCATTTTTTTTCGTGATAATTTTATTGTCTTCTCTAAGTGAAATATGTTTCAAATTTCTTAGGGTTCGTGTGGTGTCAAGAAGAAAATATTAGAATGTTTGAAGAAATGTAGGCTAAAAAAAGCAGATCATGCTTCTCACGTGGGTATTGGATCGCATTTCATTAGCAATTTGACTTTGTTCGCTGAACATTTTGGCAAGTCTGAAATTTTGAACAATTATAATTTCAGTTATTTTATGTTTGTTAATAGATTGTGGAGTGCAACTTGTTTCATGTGTGATATTTTAGAATAAAGTCGATGCTTTTTTTGTGAATTTCGTATGGTTTTTCATTAAATATGGATCCCATACATTCCTTCAATTTTTGCAAGTTTTAATTTTTTCAAATAAAATCGTTAGGCCTATGTATTCGTTTACATAATATAAATCTCGCATAACTAATGGCTTGGCATAGAAGCACCTGTGTGTCACTGTGGGTATTTCTGAGCCATTAGGATGCACTTTTGGGTGGTTCTGAGCAACTTAGAAAACATAGGCCTATCTACATATTCCCTACGATTTTTTTTTTAATTTTCAGTAGTACGTTTTCCCGTTTAAGACGTCTATTTTTTTCATTCCCATAAAAAACGTGTTATCGAGGTTCCACTGTATATTGTTTCTATGGTCTTTCTGTATTGGGGTATTTATGAAAACCTACAGAGCTGCTCAGACTATGTCAAGAACGATTACTGCACCCAAAAAACATAACATACAGTCATGAACACAAAAATGAACACACACTACACTGCATTACAGAGTTGTGAGCTACAATTGAATGCTACTCTGGCTACTCTGCCAGGCAAAGGTGACATCATCGCAGTACGAAGGAGAACTCCACAGAAGATTGCTAATCTCTATCCCATTTAAGAACGATCCTGTTCAAAACAAAGAGGCGTGGCTGTCATAGCTTGCACAAGAGAACGCATGGTCGTCGTGAACAATGAATCCTTTGTTTTGTTTGCTAATTGATATACTATAATGATGACGGTCCCAGTGAGAGTTTATTTCACGTGTAAATGTTGATATTATTGTTGCATGAACTTACGAACACTCCCTGCTAATGGCGCATGCTAATGACATGAACCAATCACATTTTGTCACATGATGCGAATTTTCCGCGAACTCTGTGAGTTCTCCTCCCCTTTGTTTTGACTAGGATCAATAATAGATAATTAATCACGCTACGTCATTCAGATTTTCTACATGCTTATTTTGAATCTTTTAAATAGGTTATGCTTGAAATTTAACTGAACAGGGCCATTAAGCCATGTATACTACATACTGTACTATTTTTTCTAGGACAGTGATTTACCTGATGATGATGATGATAATATTTATGTGAAAATATCACTTAGAGCAGTTCTTGTAAGAAAAGAAGAGTACCAAACTTGAGCGATACAATGATTACTTTAGTGCAGGCAGTGCATGGCCCACCATATCAAGACCTACATTGCATGGCATGTAGAAGGTTACGCATAGCTGCCTAATGATATTAAGAAATAAAATGTCAGTCAAGGCAGGTAAGATTGCAATTGTGAACTTTAAGGAGAAAAAGTATGATTGCATTTCATGTCAGAATAGATAAAAACACAAAAGTTACAGGCTTTGATATAATGAATTTTTGGTAAGTTAGGTTACTAGCACTGTGTGTTGGAAGTTCGATTTTTCACCATGATAGCAAGAAATGGATTTAATATATGGAAAAACACTATCTTCAAAAAATAGCATAATAAAGCACTAAGAATAATAATGTTTCAATCAAGATTGAGACATAAGACATTGAGTTATTTCTTTGCCTCACCCATTTTGTTTGACTTGATCTCCTTCCTATTGACGACCTCACTGTCTAAAAATCAACAGAAAGGTGCTTTTTTGGGAAGGTATCATACAATTAAAGATTATCAAAGAGTGCATACCTGAGATATGACATACAAGTTAGAAACTAGTGCAGACTGGAGGATGATCGGTATGTTTGAAGTGTAGAACAATTTGATTGGGTAACTGCTGTACTGGCCACGATAGCGGGCTGACTTGATTGGCAGATCCACTCTGAAGCCCTGTAGAGTAACAAAATAATAGAAGTCAAAGTTTTTTCTTGCTGAAATAGTCAGCATCACAAGTTGTTCACCTCTAGATAAAGATTCAGAAACTCAAAGGTAAGATAGAAATGCCCTCCTCCACACTTACAACGTAATACCAGTAATATGTTGTAAACAAAGGTTATATGAATAGTTAGTGAATGCTTATAATAGGGTATTCGTATCTGCAAGAAAGTAGGAAATAAACATTTCGTAAAAAATGAATTAAATTTATATTCCAGTAAACAAAAACAAAAAGTTTGGGAAGCCACAGAAGTTAACATTTATGGAGAAGTTAATGTATTTTGAACGTTCCACAACATGCGTCACATCACAGGTTGATCCTCTGGTTCTTTCTCCTGACTACATGATGTGGACTGAGCAATTTGTTTTGGAGTGAAAATTGCCCCTGCATGGCAATAACATGGCCGGTGCATTTTTTGATGACAGGAAATTGTGAAAATACTCCTTAAAAATGAATAATGTTAAGGTTTTGTCAAAATAAAACTATTTTTGCTGGAATTCTTTTAAAAAGTTGGGATTACGCTATTTTTTGCTTTATTATATAAATTTGTCTTATTTCAAGATTCAAAAATATGTTTTTTGGGGTAACGGGCAGCACTAAAAGAAAAGTTTTGCAAACACTTGTCAAAATCAAAGCAGTATGTGTTAATGCATCTTGCGAATTTCACGGTCTCCACAGGTAAGATTCACATATGTAACACAGTTCAACAATTTAATAGGAAAGGATGTGGTTAAAGTACTTGAATTTCCAAATTTACTGTATAGTATGTTACAAGGTATGGAACAATTTTGCATTATTCACAGTTTTAGAGTCTGAGGCCGGTATTCATAGTCGGCGACTTAAGAACCGACTTTATAAAGCTGAACTTATTTGACAAGTCGACTTATATGTTTTTCGTATTCATAGTCCTCTTTAAAGTCGTACTTTATTAAGTCTGACTTCGTAAAGCTCTACTCATTCCACGCATTAAAGTCGAACTCAATAATATGAAAAATCACGCGTTCACTGCCGTAATAATTGAACTAGCCAATCATGTTTAAGATTTTTTCAGATTCTATGTAAAGCAAAGCCAACTGAGTACGTATTTCGCTATCGTGATATAAAAATACAGACGGCTCTGAGCATTGTGAACAAAGAATTCAATTCATCCAGTCATATTATGCAGCGTGTAAGTAAACTAATTAATAGTTTTTTTTGAGAATATTCTGCGAATATATTAGCTTGGAGATCGTTCAGAATACATACCGGTACGCTTATGTATTTATTTCGATATTAATTATTGTTTTATAGAGAGATTCAAAACTGCTTAGGAAGCTTTGGGCCGATATGAAATGTCAGCAGAGAGAAATGCTGATGAAAGATAGGCGATTGATGTCGTGTATAAAATAATTCCACCTGTTGTAATGGATTAACCAACAGAGTAAGATCACCTGGTGAAAGAAAAGGACTTGAAGATGGCTGAATAGCCGAAATATATTGTCCAATATACGAAAATTATTTTATAAAAATGACAGATATACTTTTTAATTATGTTTTATAATATTGGCAAATATAAATTTTAGATTTGACAAAGCTATGAGCTAATACTTTAACAAAAACATTTTATACGAGGGAATAGGTGGAATTATTTTATACACGACATACAAATCCCTCGTAGGAGATAAATAACATGAAATTTATCAACACAAATAGGCGATTGATATTTCCAAAATTGTGTCTGCTTGAAACGAAATCTCTTTTTAAATTCATTGTCATTGTAGAATTTGAATAGATTCATCATGTTTCGCAAATAACGCTTTGGGGCGTGAGTTTCTTCTAATACTCGCCAAGATCCTAAAAATTACTATCCATGGTACTGGCTTAAACTGAAATAAGTCAGGGGGACCCTTGACTTGATAAAGTACGACTTATTTCGACAAATAAGTCGTACTTTAGTGACTATGAATACCAATAAGCTCGATTTTGTCAAGTCTGACTTTATAAAGTAAATACGTCATAAGTCCGACTTGTTTGTGTCAGAAACTCAACTTAAGACGAGATTAAAGTTCGACTTGGATATAAGTACGACTTATTGCGACTATGAATACCGGCCTGAATGCTAGGACTGTGATGGGGACTGGCCACTTGTATTAGGAATGTAAACATTTTAGGTTGTCAGCATGCAGTTTGTGTATAAAATTTTATTCCCACGAAATTTTGTCTGAGTTATTTGGAGTCTGAGTGGAGGGGTTCTGGTTATAGGAAAGCTGACTTGTTTCTACTGTTAGGTTCTCTCGTAACTGATATCTTTGACACCATTATCCTTACCCATCTACTGCAATTGCAAACACACAGTACTCTTTATTAACATATTTTAACTACCGTGGCACTGAAGCTCTTTTAAACTAAAAATTATGAATTTAAGATAACCAGTTTGTTAACTTTCCTTTCTCTGAACAAAGAAAAACATACGTACCTGGAAATATATGACAATAGCAAACACAAGAATGGTGGCTAGCAAGTTCATCAAATTGGGGAGGTTCTGCCTGTAGAAAGCTTCTCTGAGGGCTCTCACTTTGTCTTGTCTTGTAGCCAGCAAGTGGAACAAAGCAATTACAGCACCCTCAAATTCTGTGCCTCGTCCTGTAACAGAAGATAGAGCATTTAAGCTAAAATGTTTTTCAGAACTAAAATACTCTGCTAATTATTGTCACGCCTAATGGTGTAAAGGACTGGAAAAAAATTGTGTGTGTAAATACCATGTAAATATTACTTCTATATAACAAAACAATATACCTTACTGGCAACATATAATTTCATTTTATTATTTACAACATATATATTACATATTACAAAAAATTATGGATGGGTCCTCAATACTTTCAATATCTCGATACTTGCATGGTATTGGCATCGAGCGATACTTTAGAAAACTCGCTCGGTAGTTTTTCGATACTTTGGTAATTCTGAAATTCTGCAATTAAGTGAGAATGCCAGTATTATTGAACAAAAACTTGTAAGCGGACTGCGTAGATTTCCTGCTCCTACTCCCGGAAGGCGCACAATTACTCAACAACGTTACCGGTACTTATCAATCAAAACCCCAACAACCATGTGTTGTAAAAACTTGGCTTTTGTAAAGCTGGCTTCAGAAATATTTCTTCTTTCTCATGGTACACTTGAAATGTTTAGTTTATGTATAGTTTCTTACCATGCAATTGAAATTTCATAACGTGACTCTTCTGTTAGGTGTGGAGTTACCTGAACTGGACAACCTTGCCTCGCTATCGTTCGCTACCCACACAGGTGCTTCCTGCTAAAGCCCTACCAGATTCTTCTTCGTACAGCATGAGCCGTATAAGAAGAGATCTTACCAGTGTTAACAGTTGCAGGGCTGAAAGCTTTCCATACAATGGTCTCACAGATGTTGGTGGCAATGAACAAAGAGATACCAGATCCCAGACCATATCCTTTCTGTAGCAGTTCATCTAGTAGCAAAACAATGAGGCCAGCCACAAAGAGTTGAATGATAATCAGCAGACAAACTCCTGCTCCAATTTCAGCTGGGTCTCCATACATTCCAGTCATGACATACACTATGGCTTGTCCAACAGTGATGACCATACCAAACACTGCAAACATACATGAAACTTTAATCTTTCCTGCTCTGAAAATAATTTTCCTTAGTAGTATGAAAAATAACAATGTCACGAGACAACTGAAGTATTACATCTACTCGCTTCATCGTGGTATTAACTTCTTTCTTTGTTCTACCAATGGCCAGTTTTTATAACGCTGAATAAATGTTTGTCCTCTGGATAAATATGAAAAGGGCAGCAAGTGTTTCTACATTTGGGACAAATCATTTAAATAACCCAGTGCAGTGCTTATCCCTTCTTAAAGCCTATGAGTTGCTTCAGCAGATGCTGGCCCAAATATAAAAGTTATAATCCAGACTTTAAAAGTAAACCCTATAATAAATATATAAAACGGGAGAAGTGGTATAAACAGTAAAGCTATTGATTCATTAATTACAATGGACAATTTTTAAACACTTGTAGCTCTACTTACGTCACAATTTTCGGACTAGTTTCGGGGAAGATTCTCATCCCCATCATCGGCAGTTGGTAGACTGGAATTCGCACGGCTCTGGTTGATAGTGCTGGTCTGTCTAGAGATGACTTCTTTGTTTCTATTGGTCATCCTAATGACGTTGTCTACTGGCGGAATTTCGAAGTTCATAACATTGTCTTGGTTTTTCAGTATGAAAGTAGTAGTCCGAAAATTGTGACGTAAGTAGAGCTATAAGTGTTTAAAAATTGTCCATTGTAATTAATGAGTAAACCCTATGTTAAAAAAAAATACACGACCAACATCCTTTTTATTCAGATGTGTTAGGTTTACACAGAGAATCAGGGAAAGGGAAAACTAATTCAATGAACAAAGCCTTACATTTCTGTGCTCCATTAAAAAGAGCTCGATCCTTTGGTGTATCACCAACTTCGATGATCTTAGCTCCAGCAAGTAGTTGCATGATTAGACCAGATGTGACAATTGGAGATATTCCCAACTCCATCAAGGTTCCTCTGTTGGATGCCAAGATGACACGAATCCAGTAGAAAGGATCTGCTGAGTCTGAACTCATTATGCCAAACAGTGGAATCTGCAAGTAAATTTGTTTTTGACAAAAATTAATTACTGTTACATATAAATTATTACAGTAAAATCTTATAATAATGCCTGCTTTTAAGGATTTTTTTAAAAGCATGTCCCTGCATAGTCACCAAATGGACAACGTTCTTAATTCCTCCTTGTAAGAAAACACGATCAGAAAAATCTTTCTTCTAAGGAAAAATACATAGAGGTATCTCATAGGTCGTTGGACAACATGTCTTACAGCATATAATCTTGAAATCAATAAACATTTTGAGACAGTTACACAGTGAAACCTCTCATTTATGGACACAGAAGGAACATCACTATCTGCCCACATATGAGTGGTGTCTTTTATTGAGCGGGAGGATGCTCAATCCAACAGTAAACTTATTACAAGCTTTAAATGAAATTATTTGTTTAATTCAAAATACACCAACAGTAAATTTTTGCAAATTCGCATTAGATGAGACCAAAAAGGAAAATACTGTGAATGCAATTTTATTATACGTCTACAATTATTCAATATTCTAAAGTAACTTACAGCTTTTCTGTTTGTGAAGTGGATTAACCTTACATCTGTTAATGAATCAGTAAGATCTTTCTTACAATTGTGTTTTGTTCACAAACACACACAATGAGTAGGCCTATATGTCATGAATGCCTTTTAATAGCCCTGTCTCATTCTAAAATGGTATTCAAATAATTCAATAACTATCTATTCTCTACAATAACAAAATGTTTTAGTTTTTTATTTTATTTTTAATGTCTTAAATAGTCATTATGAATGCAAATTGTGACTTTGAACACCCCAATAATATAATTTATACAGGAAGGTAAAGAACGAACAGGTCAACAACACATGGGGGTAATAGAGAAAAAAAAAACATTAAATAATGAGGAGCATACAGTCCTCCCTCTAATTTCATTAACATCTGGCTACTAGTATCTATCTTGTTGTAGCAATTTCAAATCAGGACTATATGCAACTTTACAAGATGACCTTTCACCAGAGATAATGTAAAATGCCGTAAGCACAGTTAAAGGTCAAAATAACAACTATAGGACATTGGCAACGTGGCACATTCAGCAATATGCTTCCACGACATTGCTTTCAAACTTCTCTCATGCTCTGATTTATAAACGGACAGCAAATTTTTAGGGGATGTTTTTGTTGGTAAAATAAATTTTATGCCAATTGAAATTCTACTCTTCAACTTAAAACGTTCAGTGGGAATTCTCCTTAAAGCCCTGACCTGGCACCCAGCGATTTCACTTGTTTCCAAAACTAAATAACTTCTAGGGTGGAAAAAGAGTTCCCAACTGATGAAGACCACAAAGTGGCAGTGACATCCTGGTTTAGGTCTTTGGTGGTAGAACAGTATAACATCGGCGTTGAAAAACTGGTACCATGTTACAATTAATTCCTTGACAGCAATAGCCATCATGTTGAGAAATAGAGTAAGGTACTGTATCTTTGTAAATAAAGTTTTGTGTTGACATCTTTTGTAATTACTAAGTAATGCCAATTTTTTTTTTACTTTCTGGATAGCCCTTATGTATAGGTCATGTACAACAGAATTTTAAAGAACTAATCATATTTCATTTTTATATTTAACTGGTGTTCTCTTACTGAAAAGTATTAAAAGAAAGTTAAAATAAAAAATAAGTGCCATAGTAGTAAATAAATTACAAATGAGTAAGAAACCTATTCTTTGGAGAATTTTCACACCAAATGAACAGTCAAGCTGGCTTATTTTCAGTGTAGTGTTTGTTCAATATTTATAATTATTCTGGCATATTATGAGATTTACTTTACTCTACTGGAAAGGGTGAATTATACTATTGCCTATTTTTCATTACTTTTTTTTTCAGCACCAATATATATTCTTATAAAATTAGTTTTATGCTATTAAAATTGCTTTTTGTCACAAATTGTCAAAATAGATTTTCATAAAATCACCTGTTCCTTTTATAGACTGTAGCCTATACATAAATGCATGGTAGCTGATAGATTGCATAGGCTACATAAATGCACAGTGGCATCACTTAAGCCCTGGTATATCCATTACAGAGAAAATAACCATTCTATACTATTACTGCGGTTTATTTGAGTAACATTTCAATTTTTTCTTAAGTGGGAATAGTATTTCATGCAATAAAAGGTGAACGCTTATTAAATAACATTATCCACATTGGAAGGAATGTTTCAGCACTTGTGGACTTTTCACTTTTGTGCCTATGTGTCAGTGAGTAATCATGTTGAAACAACTGAACATATATTAACAAGTGTTCTTTCGGACAGTCCAATAACTCCCCCATCGTTGTGGTATGGCTGCTTCGAACGAACAGTGTGACGTCTTTGTTTTCAACCAAACCATGATGAAAAACTGTGCTTGTTGCAGTAGTACGATGGCAAAAATATCACTATCTTCCCCCATTTCACACTATAAAAGAAAGTGTACTACTTAGGACATGCGGGTTTGGTCTAAATCACTCTTGAAAACAACATCTCCTCTCCCGAGATAGAATATGCTAAAATCAGTGTGATTTCACCTGTCCCTCGAAGAGCGTTCAATTAATTCTTATCTACAAGTAAATGATGAGGTGTGGTGTGCATAACTGAGAAGCAAACTGGTGTGCTATAGATTAGTGGCAATCAGGTTAGCAACGTTCAGTAGCATTTGTCTAACAATGAAACCTCCTCAGCAAAGAGGAATTTCATCTATATGATTAGAAAACAAAAATGGCTGTTGACACCACCTCCATGCTAGTGTGTCAGCAATAAAAAAATGTACTGGCAATTTCTAAACTGAAAACCCTTGGAATATCATGTAGGCCTATAATTTGACATATGTACTGGTACCTCCATCTAAATTACATCACAAAACAATTAAATCTTAATTCAAAATGACGTAACTATAACCAACATTGTGCCTGTCCTCTCTGTGTGTGAATCTATTGACAGCATTGTACATCGCAATCAAAATAAGTCGATCACAGTCAGCGTATCAGACTGATGGCAGACAATGTACGAGCCACATAACCTGCACCACAACATCAAAGACACTTCATGCAGAATGTCGAAGAAGATCCTTAAAAATACCATTTTCACCATTCCCTGCATCAACTAATGTTGGAATGATTATTCCAAATACACAGTTGGGTAGAAGATATGGACTTTAATTGTTTAAAAGTTAAAACTAGAAAATTCGTATATGCAAGCATAGCCTATTTTTGTATGCTTTCAACATCATATAGAAAATGTCAAAGAGAAGCAAGACATACTGTAGACAAAAGCAAAGAACTCCCCGCAGGGTGCAGTGCTTTTTATTGGTTGCTGACTTGGCTGCAGGCATAAAGGTCACATTCATCACAGGGAAGTTCTTTGCTTTGGACAACAGTATTTACCATAAGATCAGTACTAGTAGGCTAGTTAAAATATAAAATATATCAGAAAAGGAAAAAGGGTTTTACTTACTTGACAGCAGACAAGGAAAATAAATAATGTGATGGCTGTCCATAGTACTTTTTCTCTAAACTGGATCTGTGAACAAAATCACACATTGCACGAATTAGCCATATGGCATAAGACACTGTACACATTACTCAGGTGGGAAGGTTGGAGGAAGGGGGTGTATGTCAATAGGCCAGCCCTTGTTACTCCAAGTTCTTTAAACTGCAATGGCTGTGAATTTTAGTGGTGTTGTATTTAAATTACATTAGTTGAAATGCCTAAAAATGTTGTGTTCTGGGTTTCAAGAGTAATTACACAATAAGAGGTGTTAAAAGTGATTATGTGACACATTTCAGTTCTCCAAAGAACAGGAATTACACAAACAATGGATGAAAAATATTCCTAGAAAAGACTGGATTCCCTCAGCCAGGAGTTTTTGAGTCGGAATGTATCCAATATGAAGTTTTATACTGATTCCAAAGGTGAGAAAAGGGTGTTTGTGTCCATAATAAACCAAAATTAAAATCCGGTTCTTTGCAGACTATTTTCGATGGACTTCCTGTGTATCTATCCATCTAAAATTAATGTTTATTCAAACTTATCAGGTTCTCTTGTATGTTATTGCTTCCACTTTTTAGTTAATTACAAATTTCAGTGCACAAGTAGGCCTGTGTATTTTTAACTGACCCTTCTCGTGATACTGTCGCATGTAACTTAATATTGTTACAAAGAACTGTCTTATTTACTATAATAGTGTACAGTAAGTGTTTTTTGATAACTTGGTTTTTTTTGGGGCATGGAACAGATAGGGAAAATGTTTTCTGTACTTTTCTAAATGCAAAAGCAACTGTATAATACAAAGCAATGTGCACTATTAATTGTACCAATATTAAAGCAACCCTTGTACCAAATCAAAATTACAATCACCAGAGCATCTTCGGAGTTACTCAGAACACACCATGTGACTGTCGAGTTCTAAACTTGAATGGTATGCCACCTGCAAGACAACTTACCGGTAATTATTGCAGCGAAAATGATTATTGGGTACAGACTCTTGCACCAAAAGGCTCTTTTCAGGGCCAACATAACATTTCACAATTATAAAAAAAAGACCCTTGCACCAAAAAGGCTATTTCTCATGTATTAAAGCTCTCTAAACTTAAAATAACGTTCTGCCTGCCTTTTACAGCAGTAGCCTACATGCGAAATGCTACAGAGTTCAGAACATTTTACAGTACAGTGACAGTTTAATCTTTTAGCACCTAAGAAAATCTTCGTTTTAGGTCCTCCGTCACTTGTGCTCTTAAATCTCGTGATTCTTTGTTAACCTTTTGCATTTGTTAGCTGTACACAGGAGCAGGTCATTTTGTTATCATATGTTTTAGATCAATAATGTAGTTCATATTCATTATTAGTTCTGTTTAAGTTAAACAAAAATAATTTTTACCTCTTCATATAATAAAGAATTGACAAAAGCAATTCAGCTCTGTGCAAAGCATAACTCCAAGGAGTGGGAGTAGTATTCCCACCTGAGTCAAGTGCGCAGTGCATAAGATAAACAATCTGCAAACCTCATGACAAAAAAAAAAAAATACTTCCGCTAATGATTATAAGTAGAATGAAAAGCTTTAATACATACCTTTCTTTCTGGTTTTGCTATTTCTGGCAATATGCTGCAGAATGGTTTTATGACTTCCAGGAATTTGACTGCAAAGGTTAAAAACATACCAGGTGTTAGTTATCACTTCTTATAACAAAAAGCTTAGAATTATCATATACCCTCAAATACTTATGTACTTGAACTAAGTAATTAGCTGATACTGTCTTAATATTAGGAGAGCAAAAGACAATATTGTAAGTACAAGATTGCCTATAACTGACTAGGTTGTGAACCTCCAGGTTTGAATATCTAGACATAAGAAGGTAATATTACGAATTTTAACCCTATTTCCAAGGAATTACTTAATACCAACGATTCTAAAACTCATTCTTTCTTCGTATAATGAACAGTTAAAGGTTTGTCAGTCACAGCAGTCACAATTTACAGTTATAGTAGCCGAATAACTTCCATTTCTGGCTTAGCATCTCGTATAGCATTACAAAACATAATGGAAAAATAATATATGATAAAACATCTATTTAATATTACTTACTTCCCATTGTGAACGGTAATTTGCTTCAATCCGTCAACCAGTCCACGTCGAAAAGTACGTCCAGTAGAGACCGATATGACCAACTTTCTTCCTAAAGAAACGGACACATGCACCCTCTCACTTTACACGTCTACAGAGAAACGGTCACGTGACTGGTGATGTTGGCTCAAGTTTGTTGACCTGTCGCTAGAGTGCTCTGAAGTATTTCCTGATCCGCTTCCAGTCATGCGCCAACATGCCAAACGACAGAATTGCAAACTATTTTGTTACACTATCTGTGGGTCGCGACACAAATAAACTCGTCGAAGCATCCAAAATCAATGGTGGCATTATATCGAGGATTGACCGTATAGTATCCAATTAAACAATTTACTCGTCGCTACAGTTTTGCGAACTATAGCTGATTTTCTTCCCAATCTTCGGTCTCTAACAAAAATACCTGCTTCCCCATTGAAAGCAACGCGTTTATATAATTATGCCATAATTTCATGGATATTACCTAACATTTCTTCCGTTTTATGTGAATCCCATAGTAAAGTTCTCAAGAAAAATGCACCTTAAAGTTTTTTCTCAACACGTTCATGGCCGTCCGGAAGGGGGGGGGGGGCAGGGTAGGGCCGCTGCCCCTCCCTGGAAATTTTGTTTAGACATAAACCTCTAAATTAAATTACTATAAGCAACTAATGTGAAGTGAGGTTTAAGTCTCCAAATATTGTTGTACCTATGTTCTCGTTGTTTGGATGAAAACGAGTTGCAACAGCTGAATATGAGCTTGTAGGAATAATTACTTCCCCTAAACTTGAAAATATTTATACTCAAACATTTTATTATAATGAAGATAAGGCATTTTATATTTTATATGAATAGTAGAAAGTGTAAGAAGTAAGAAAAGTCATGTGAGTGTGTACATCAGATGTTTTCTTTGTATCTATTGCCATAGTTCAGCTACAGTAAATGAAGGATGTTGATTTTATAATAATAATGATAATAATAATAATAGCAATAATAATGTGAATAGTAATAATAATAGAAATAATAATGTGAATAGTAATAACTAATAATAATAGCAATAATAATGTGAATAGTAATACAAATAGAAATAATAATAATAATAATAATAATAATAATAATAATAATAATAATAATAATAATAATAATAATAATAAAGTGGTTGCAGTAGCATAGTGATGGTGGCGGCGGCAATAATTCGTTCATTGGCCCCCCTTTGGCAAAATTTCTGCGGACGCCCATGAACACGTTCATGCATATAATGCTTTGTATTGAACTATCTTACTTAGCAAAGAAAATATTCAGTGCAGTAAACTAAATATATTATTCAAGATACTCAATTAAGGAAGCATTAGTGTTATAAAAGAAAATATACCATTAATAAAATTTAGTAAACTCATAATGATTAAATTTACTAATAATGCGTCTAATTAATTTGTAATAATTTTAATTATCGCTCCAAAATTTCATTTCAAGCCTAATTCTTTAACAAGGATACCAATGCTGAAAACAGATTATAATAGAGCGCCCACAATGTAGAAAACAGTTGGAGATAAAAAAAAGTGTGCGTGGAACGCCACGCGACAGAAGTGAAACTTTTTTCAATTTTTGGATTTTTTTCAATTTAGGATTATTGGATCTTTTCAATTTTGGATTGTTGGACTTTTTAATACTGGGTTTTTAGACTTTTTAAAATTTTGGATTTTTTAAAATTTTGATCTTTTATTTTGGAATTTTGGAATTTTGGACTTTTTAATTTTGGATTTTTAAATTTTAGACCTTTGAATTTTTTATTTTTTGGATTTTTAATTTTCGATTTTTTAATCTTTAATTTTTTATTTTTAAATTTTGGATTTTGGATTTTTCAGTTTTGGATTTTTTTAAATGTTGAATTTTTGAATTTTTAGATTTTTTAAATTTTTGATATTTAGATTTTTTGTTTTTTAAATTTTGGATTTTTTATTTTTAAATTTTGGATCTTAGAATTTTTTAATTTTGAAAATTTGGATTTTTTACTTTGGACTTTTAAAATTTTGTATCTTTGAATTTTTTTATTTTTTAAATTTTGGATAAGCCTAATCATTGAGTTGATTGTTTTCTTGGCAGTCCGTTCCGTCACACCTCACTAATTTCGGGACGATTTTGAGCGTTACACAAGCTCCCGATTTACCCCTACCGCGGCTAAAGAAGTTCCACTTCAAAAACACCAGTCAAAAAAACTCAAGAACTCGGAGGAATTTTATTTATAAACGTGTTTCGGCAGGTCGGGTGAGTCCGAAATCGCCAATCCCGTTGCAAGACTCGATTATATTTCTCTGTGTCTGCCACAGAAAAAATTATTCCTTTTTCATTTTGTTCCCAAATATACGAATGGCACTCTTCGAAGTTTTCCTACAGACTGCGGCTCCTGGAAATAAAATAGCTGATCTTCTTTTTTATATTTGAGAAGAAAAAGTTATTCTCGTCCTGCAAGATTGGATTTAAGGAGAGTTGCGACTCCCCTATGATGTTTTGTCAGTAATTTACTACAATTATCTGCAAGAATAAATAATAAATTGATTATTAAAAACACATAGAACTACAAATAATTAGGCATTACAATTCATAAGTATGGTGGAATGGAGAAAGAAATTCAGAATAAAAACACTAAGGGCAAAAAAGCGATAACTCCACTTTCTATTAAATGGAGTATTGTGGGACAGACATCAACGAGAAGGAAAAAACAGTATATTTACGATTCAATAGTTAAGAAAATAGTACAATACGGTTCAGAAATTTGGCCAATTAGATAAAGAGAAGAAATAAAATTATTAGAAGAAGAGAGGAAAGAAAAGTATTTAGCAAAAGAAATGGATTTTTGGAGAAGAGCAAATAGAACTTCAAGGATGGAAAGAACTAGAAATGAAGAAATTCGGGAACAAATGGAAGTACAACACCCTATAATAGATTAAATTAAAGAAAAGAAACTCGTGTGATATGGTAATGTGAGAAGGACGGGGGAGGAGAGATTACAAAGAAGATCTTCAGGTATCATCCTCCGGCCAGAAAAAAAAAGAGGGAGATCAAAGAAGACATGGTTCAATGGGATACAAGAAGACAAGAAGGAGAAAAACATTCCTGAGAATCTATGGGAGAATAAAGAGGCTTCAAGATTGAGAATACGGAAGATTTAGACATACGTAAAAAAGGGTGAAGATGATGATGATTATTATGATGATGATGATGATGACCTGAGAGAAACAAAATTAGAGAGTGTGAGTAAGCGAGAGAGGGGATGAGCGGGCCTGTTTACTCATAGAGGCGGAATAAAATACCAAACGCCTTGTTATTCTTGAATAGGCTACACGCAGTACAACACTGCCGGAGAAGTGGTCGTACTGTCCAGGCGTTTTATAGTGACAAGGAACATTTTTATTGATGCAGGCCTAATGATAGAAGCGAACTTTCAGAAATTTAGCCTACATCTTACGAACGCAATGTATTTCTCAGGGGAAAAGTAACTCATTCATAACACATAAAAAATATGTCTTCGCAATTTAAAGAAAAAAGATACAAGGTCCTCACGACTTGATCTACCTTCGCGTGGATCTTGAGAATTTGTCGCTTCAAACTCCGGCATAGTATTAACATATCCCCTTAATGACATTGATAGTGTGTTCCACCTCAGTTCAGTTATAAATGTAGTGTAATATGTGTATGTATTCTTTCCAGGGTAGGTAATTTGGATAGCCAGATCCAACTTGTCGGGTTCGACAGTAGGACAAACAGTTGGATGCGTGGCTACACACTACCTAAATTATTTCATCAGTACAGATGTTCTTGGAGCGTACGCATATCATGGCATCGCATGACTTGGATGAGCATCAACATGAATTATTATAATCCAGAACGAACTTACATGGCTATTTTATTTTTATTTTCAAAACCTCCTTGATTTGAAAGAGAAAAAATGAACAAAATGCGCTACAAGAAATTAAACCATAAAATATGAAGCATATCTCGTAAATGGAGTCATACAATCGCTAAGATACTTTTAGAACTTTCAGTTCAATTTTAAAGCCGGTTGTCGACCAAGAGCTAAGCTAAGTTAGCTTAGCGCATGTTGAAATTGTAGTACACTTTCCATTCCTTCTCGCCTGAGCGATAAAAGGTTATAACTTCAAATCTGTTTTCTGTGGTTGGGAGAAGAAATAGTCGTGGATTATAATAGTTAGAGAATTCGTGGATAGTCGTGGATTACCTGAGGAACTTCAAGCTAACGAAACTAAACCAGACAGGGTGGAAATAACAGAAAGCGCTTTTATTATAAAATGTAATTTATTTATTCGACCCGTAAGATATGTTAAAATCCTAGGAATGCATTTGCGAGGATAGAACATGACTACCTAATACTTAACTAGCCAATTTTTTAGAAGAGAAGGCTTGCTTTAAGAATGCATTACGATTCTGTGACTTCACATTTCAAAGGTTTTTATGCTCACAAAATACTGCTGTTCTATCATACGCAAAATGTTTATTCTTCTTATTGCTGAAAATGTTAATTTGTAAATTAAACTTACATAGGATTCTAGGTTTAGTGTCTGAAATAAATTGAATATTAGTTTTTTGCCTTCCTCTCAGCCTATAGGAAAATAATTACAAGAAAGGGTATTTAATAGCTGGAGACATTTTCAGAAACTTCAGAATTCTATTTTTTTTATCGTGGAATTCTATATTGTGATTGATTATTCTGTTCTTCTGTTGTCTTAATTTCAGCAGTTAAAGATGGTAGAAAATAAAGCAACCATGGACCCCGTATTCAAATGGTAAACAAAAGTATCTTTGCGTTTATTTTTAGACACGTTATAAAATATTAATTTTTATCTTCCAGTCTTCGAATCTGGTCGTGATCAGTCTGATTGGAGTGACATAGGCGTTATATAGAAAAGAAAATGTCTTAATCGCGATCGAGTGCAAAGATGAATTTGTAGTGATAAGAATTAATTCCTATGTCAAAGTTACACACCGGGACAGTTGATTGAAAAACGTTCATAACGGGACGTCTGGTCACTTTATGTTATTAAGTGCTGGTATGGTACTAGAAACTTAGTATGCACACTTATAAAGTCCACTTATAAAATTAATTTTGGACCAAATCGGTTGACGTTACCGGAGTAACCACCAATTAACGTTTACATGCTTTTTAACTAGCAAGTTTGCATAAATGGATAGAACTGAATGTGCTGACTGCGTATTTGTACGCCTTCAGATGTTTTGGCAAAAATAAAGGGAATTTGTTGACTTGATGAATTTGTTGTGAATTATTTCTGTTAATATACCAGTTATCCCACTTACTCCTTCACATATTATGCTGATCAAACTTTCTCAAGAAACCGTGGTCTAAAACGCAATAGTTTCTTAAATATGGTCTATTAACTCCATTTGGCACTTTCTTTTATCGGTTTATTTGATTTTATTTAATTTGAAGATGTTCAGATTCTTTTCAAAGCTGATAAATAACCGAAATCCTAAGATAAAATTAATCTAAAACTTGAAAGTCTACCGGTACGTTTGAGATGAAATTGCTCCAGCAGACGAATGACCTCCAGAAGAGGCTTTGTATCTGCAAGGTTGATTCCGTTTGTCACGTAGAGTGTTTTCGACATCTCCTGTAAACTAGAAACGCCGTACAAACAGCTATAAACTAACGATAAAAATTTGTTTTCTTTAACATATATCAGAACGGCCACATTGTCTTTACCATGAGAAGTGAAAGCATGATTACATCAGCATAGTTGTTGCGATAATAATTATAATCAGTTAGATGCAACACGTTCCTTTGATACAATATTTTTATTTTTACTGCTGAAAGGCGAACTTCGCCACATTTATACACTGAGCCATTTCAATTACAATATAATCGTGAAGGTGGGAGATAAGTGGTTCACTAGAGCCCACGGGGGAGGAGGGGTTAAGACGCAGAGTGCGGCATTAAAATTTCTTTGGGGGGGGGGGTGAAAATTGTTGAAAAATTACCATTTTACATGTTAAAAAAACGGTCAAGTTTTATAACTTCAAAGGGTAAAGTCATCGAATCACCTACCGGGGTTTATTATAAACTTTCCAGCTTGTAAGAGAAAAAGGTATTTTATTTTTAAGTCGGAAATCCTTTCGAAAGCAGGTATAGTAAAAAAACACACGGATAACAACAACTAAAGAAGCAAGATATTAGCGCAATTAGTGTCAGTCTATTTGTCATTTACATGTTATTATCTCAAACAAAAATACAGTAATTAGTCTTTCTCCCCACACTTGCCTGTCAGCCCATCCAACTCCCTCCACAAGGTATCATTAACAACTTGAGCAAACAAACACGACTCAAATACTAAAATAATATAGCAATGTACTGAATCCATAAAGTCAAAGGTGCCCACAATGGGCAGCCAGGGCATTATTTGCCATGCATTATTAAGTGCCAGTATGGTACTTTATGAGATTGTGTGGGGGACGAAAAAATGTCTGTCCGTCTGTCTGTCTGTCCGTCTGTCCGTCCGTGCGTCTGTACGCACCATAACTCAAATACGCTTCTTCGGATTTTCATGAAACTTGGAAAACACATTTATAATGTCCATGGGAAGAACCCTATTGATATTGAACCAAATCGGTCCACCGGTACCGGAGTAATGCCCAATTTAGTGCCTATTTTTATAGATTATGGGGCTTTTCTAATAGAAAGGCGCCATAACTCAAGTACGCTATATCGGATTTCCATTAAACTTGGTATATGAATTTATGACATCCATGAAAAGTTCCCTATTAAATTTGAACCTAATCTGTTGTCCGGTACCGGAGTAAAACCCAATTTGGTGTCTATTTTAAAGGCGCAATAACTCAAATGCGATTTATCGGATTTTATGATACTTCGTATACGCATTTATAATGTCCATGGGAAGACGTCTATTGATATTCGACCAAATCGGTTGTCAAGTACCGGAATAATCCCAAATTTAGTGCCTTTTATGTTAGTATATGAGAAGTCATCCCAGGAATCTGAATATTGATATGCTGCCAGAGAATTGTTCAAAACATACCGAACCAACTGTTATTTCCAGATTCAAGCCGGTCAATAGCACTTAGTAATTTTTTCCCACATAGAGAAATACATTTTTAAAAATAAGTTATGTACATGTTGCCAAGATATTACTAAATTCTTGTACGCCATCAAAGAATTTTGTTGCTAAGAGATCGTTCTTCATTTTCGGCGTGGATCAAAATTAGTAGTGATTTGAGAAACATTTCTGTTTCTCAAAAGCATATAAAATGGAATCTCCGAAGACTTCAACTTCCGAAACCACACTCGCTAGGCTTAGAATTCAGGTATTTATAGCCTGTGGCTTTTGTCCTGGTTTCTTTTATAACTTCGGCATGAGTACTGTATTCTTGTGTGGGTTTGCACCTGTGTTGATGTGGGTATTTAAATAATTTTATTTGTAATCTTGGAAGCGTATTTCTTGCGTGAAACACCCAAATTAGAAGATAAAGCGTATAATTTTAATAAATATTATTGCTTCATTTAATATTAAAGAGCCCATTATATCCATGTAGGAGATAATGGTTTAAGAACTTCTGACTTTTATAGCCTATAACGTTATTTCAAACCGTATTTTGGAATGTTGCCTAATGGAATTAGTGCTTATGTAATTTTAGAACAACGTTTTTTATGAAGTTATAGGCCTAGCAGCGCGTCTCATGTTGTACTGTTGATACTGTAGATACAAGTCATTTATTGATAGTCTACAGCAGAGGTACACATAGTTCCTCGTATAGGCCTAACCCGCCGGCCGCGGAAGAGTTTGATCAGGTCCTTAGCGTAGAGAAAATGTTGATACGAGCGAACAAAGATAACATCAACCTGCATACATAAATGTAGTAGACCTGGTCCGGGAACGAACTCTCAATCTTGCGCACAGAAAGCCAGCACGATACTGACTGTACCAAAGCCGACTCACTTATTTGTAAACTGATGCAATCCAGAAGGAATAAGTTCAACAAAGGAAGCCTTGTTCGGTTTATAACATCCTTGCAAACAAATATATTGAAACTCAGAGTCTGAGCACAAAGATATCTGCGTTTGAGACTATGAAAATGTTTGGAGAATCCATGTTATTACATCTGTTTCTTGGAGTATTGTAAATATAAATAACATCGCTAAGAAGTTCACACAAAATTAACCTAAAATGGCGCAATGAAATAATGTGTGTTCACAGAACCGACTGCTCAGGGGGAGGGAATCGTTGGGTCACGTGGTGCAGGCAAGGGCTGAAACTTGATGGTGGTCTATATGGTGATCAGCAAATAATTAGCTTTAATGAAATTAGATTAGACCATGTACCGTATTTTTATTGAATATCCAAAATTGGATTAAACCCTATTTCGCCCGAAGGTATATTAGGGTTAGAGATAATGAAAAAATGAGTTAACAATAATTATTTATGAAACAAGTGGAGAAAACGAGATTTTCTATGTTCGCGAAACGAGCCCGTAAGAGCGTGTGTAGCAATCCTACGAGCAAACTAAAACCATATTACCATGTGTAACATACAATATGTTTTAGACAGACATTAATATTTGTGAAATACAAATTTTATTGCGTGCCGTGCAGCGATATTGGGAACTTCCAGCCGTCCTGCCACCTAGTATGCACTTGTGCAGCAAGGCTTTGATTTTCTGGGGCATGGCTCCCAACATATTATGGGATGGAGTGGACAACGCTTTTCAGTGACCAAGGATTACCAAAATATGTTTTCTTATCGAGGCTAGTGTTCACGGAATGACAGTGATGAAATTAACTGCTTTACTAGAAATTCTTATAAGATAGAAGAATAATTTCTTTAACATTTAATGTTGTTAATTGTTTTTATTTGTGTTATTTTTTTATGCATAAGTAACTTAATCGTTTTAGAACTTATTTTTGAAGCACTATGCCATAACAAGGTAAGTAAAAAACATTTGAAACTTTGTTCACGACTTATATTAATGGTACTACAGAAACCTCTACATGCAGGCACAAATTTGGCTCTACGCAATTGGCTATACAATATGCATTGATTTTATTTAGGCGCGCAACATAACCAAGGTAAATTGACTTTCCTTCATATTGCAGAGATATCATTATATATCTTCAATTATCATTGATTTAAACTAAGGAAGTATATATTTCTGCGAGTCAATAGCCTGGAGAGATTTCTCAATACTTGATATGAGTACTTTAAGAAGAGTTCATTTTAATTCATTTTAGAACTGTTTATTCGGGTTAATCTCAACGACATATTCCACCATCAATTTCACTCACCTGAAACTAAGTCACATATCACAGATTTATTGCTAGCACATTATTTGCTAATATTGACAAATATGATACCATATTACTCAATTATAAATATTATATAGGCCCTTTTACAGACTTTCAAGAATTCTAAGAAGCTATTTATGTATCGAGTATGCAAAGCATGGCTTTAGCCAAAAACATGGGATGTAGATTTTTACAGCTTATTCCTTCGGTAACACAATAAAAAACTTTCAACAAAAATATATTCATCGTCCTAGTTTCTTCTGCTTAAGCTACTTGTCTCTTTCCGATCTCCCTGGGGCGGGTCTTTTGAATATATTAGTTAATTCTCCCCTCTGTGTCTAGGTCCTCAATAAATTGCACGAAACTGTGTTCTTCGAGCTACGAGTTCTGCCCAACCATGTCTACATGATTATTAGGTGTTAGGTTATATAGAAGTTGGATTTCATCACTAAATGTGTCCTTCATTCCCTTTTCATTCATCTCGTTATTGTCTGAAAAATTTTCTCTGTAGGTCTACCTTGTTCTCGAATATTCTGAGTGTTTTGTTCTGAATTGTCGAAAACAGAATCTAGTTTCGCATCTACAGAGCACTACTCATAATATGATTGTTTTACATAACCCAAATTTCAGATCCGTAAGAGCTAGAGAGGCTTTATGAGCTCTGGATGGAGCTTCTTTGGATGGAACAGCGGAGCAGATAGCAACTCATGGTAGAGCAGCGGAGGTGATAACAGCTCATCCTACAGCAGCGGAGGAGATAGCAGCTCATGATAGAGCAGCGGAGGAGATAGCAGCTCATGATAGAGCAGCGGAGGAGATAGCAGCTCATAATAGGGCAGCGGAGGAGATAGCAGCTCATGATAGAGCAGCGGAGGAGATAGCAGCTCATGATAGAGCAGCGGAGGAGATAGCAGCTCATGATAGAGCAGCGGAGGTGATAACAGCTCATGATAGAGCAGCGGAGGAGATAGCAGCTCATAATAGGGCAGCGGAGGAGATAGCAGCTCATGATAGAGCAGCGGAGGTGATAACAGCTCATGATAGAGCAGCGGAGGAGATAGCAACTCATAATAGGGCAGCGGAGGAGATAGCAGCTCATGATAGAGCAGCGGAGGTGATAACAGCTCATCCTACAGCAGCGGAGGGGATAGCAGCTCATGATAGAGCAGCGGAGGTGATAACAGCTCATCCTACAGCAGCGGAGTTGATAGCAGCTCATAATAGGGCAGCGGAGGAGATAGCAGCTCATGATAGAGCAGCGGAGGTGATAACAGCTCATCCTACAGCAGCGGAGTTGATAGCAGCTCATAATAGGGCAGCGGAGGAGATAGCAGCTCATGATAGAGCAGCGGAGGTGATAGCAGCTCATAATAGGGCAGCGGAGGAGATAGCAGCTCATGATAGAGCAGCGGAGGTGATAACAGCTCATCCTACAGCAGCGGAGGGGATAGCAGCTCATGATAGAGCAGCGGAGGAGATAGCAGGTCATAATAGGGAAGCGGAGGAGATAGCAGCTCATGATAGAGCAGCGGACGTGATAACAGCTCATCCTACAGCAGCGGAGTTGATAGCAGCTCATAATAGGGCAGCGGAGGAGATAGCAGCTCATGATAGAGCAGCGGAGGTGATAACAGCTCATCCTACAGAAGCGGAGGAGATAGCAGCTCATCCTACAGCAGCGGAGTTGATAGCAGCTCATGATAGAGCAGCGGAAGAGATAGCAGCTCATAATAGGGCAGCGGAGGAGATAGCAGCTCATGATAGAGCAGCGGAGGTGATAACAGCTCATCCTACAGCAGCGGAGGGGATAGCAGCTCATGATAGAGCAGCGGAGGAGATAGCAGCTCATAATAGGGCAGCGGAGGAGATAGCAGCTCATGATAGAGCAGCGGAGGTGATATCAGCTCATCCTACAGCAGCGGAGTTGATAGCAGTTCATAATAGGGCAGCGGAGGAGATAGCAGCTCATGATAGAGCAGCGGAAGAGATAGCAGCTCATAATAGGGCAGCGGAGGAGATAGCAGCTCATGATAGAGCAGCGGAAGTGATAACAGCTCATCCTACAGCAGCGGAGGGGATAGCAGCTCATGATAGAGCAGCGGAGGAGATAGCAGCTCATAATAGGGCAGCGGAGGAGATAGCAGGTCATGATAGAGCAGCGGAGGTGATAACAGCTCATGATAGAGCAGCGGAGGAGATAGCAGCTCATATTAGGGCAGCGGAGGAGATAGCAGCTCATGATAGAGCAGCGGAGGTGATAACAGCTCATCCTACAGCAGCGGAGGGGATAGCAGCTCATAATAGGGCAGCGGAGGAGATAGCAGCTCATGATAGAGCAGCGGAGGTGATAACAGCTCATCCTACAGCTGCGGAGGGGATAGCAGCTCATGATAGAGCAGCGGAGGAGATAGCAGCTCATAATAGGGAAGCGGAGGAGATAGCAGCTCATGATAGAGCAGCGGAGGTGATAACAGCTCATCCTACAGCAGCGGAGTTGATAGCAGCTCATAATAGGGCAGCGGAGGAGATAGCAGCTCATGATAGAGCAGCGGAGGTGATAACAGCTCATCCTACAGAAGCGGAGGAGATAGCAGCTCATCCTACAGCAGCGGAGTTGATAGCAGCTCATGATAGAGCAGCGGAAGAGATAGCAGCTCATAATAGGGCAGCGGAGGAGATAGCAGCTCATGATAGAGCAGCGGAGGTGATAACAGCTCATCCTACAGCAGCGGAGGGGATAGCAGCTCATGATAGAGCAGCGGAGGAGATAGCAGCTCATAATAGGGCAGCGGAGGAGATAGCAGCTCATGATAGAGCAGCGGAGGTGATATCAGCTCATCCTACAGCAGCGGAGTTGATAGCAGTTCATAATAGGGCAGCGGAGGAGATAGCAGCTCATGATAGAGCAGCGGAGGTGATAACAGCTCATCCTACAGCAGCGGAGGGGATAGCAGCTCATGATAGAGCAGCGGAGGAGATAGCAGCTCATAATAGGGCAGCGAAGGAGATAGCAGCTCATGATAGAGCAGCGGAGGAGATAGCAGCTCATGATAGAGCAGCGGAGGTGATAACAGCTCATCCTACAGCAGCGGAGGGGATAGCAGCTCATGATAGAGCAGCGGAGGTGATAACAGCTCATCCTACAGCAGCGGAGTTGATAGCAGCTCATAATAAGGCAGCGGAGGAGATAGCAGCTCATGATAGAGCAGCGGAGGTGATAACAGCTCATCCTACAGCAGCGGAGTTGATAGCAGCTCATAATAGGGCAGCGGAGGAGATAGCAGCTCATGATAGAGCAGCGGAGGTGATAGCAGCTCATAATAGGGCAGCGGAGGAGATAGCAGCTCATGATAGAGCAGCGGAGGTGATAACAGCTCATCCTACAGCAGCGGAGGGGATAGCAGCTCATGATAGAGCAGCGGAGGAGATAGCAGCTCATAATAGGGCAGCGGAGGAGATAGCAGCTCATGATAAAGCAGCGGATGTGATAACAGCTCATCCTACAGCAGCGGAGTTGATAGCAGCTCATAATAGGGCAGCGGAGGAGATAGCAGCTCATGATAGAGCAGCGGAGGTGATAACAGCTCATCCTACAGAAGCGGAGGAGATAGCAGCTCATCCTACAGCAGCGGAGTTGATAGCAGCTCATGATAGAGCAGCGGAAGAGATAGCAGCTCATATTAGGGCAGCGGATTAGATAGCAGCTCATGATAGAGCAGCGGAGGTGATAACAGCTCATCCTACAGCAGCGGAGGGGATAGCAGCTCATGATAGAGCAGCGGAGGAGATAGCAGCTCATAATAGGGCAGCGGAGGAGATAGCAGCTCTTGATAGAGCAGCGGAGGTGATAACAGCTCTTCCTACAGCAGCGGAGTTGATAGCAGCTCATAATAGGGCAGCGGAGGAGATAGCAGCTCATGATAGAGCAGTGGAGGTGATAACAGCTCATCCTACAGCAGCGGAGTTGATAGCAGCTCATAATAGGGCAGCGGAGGAGATAGCAGCTCATGATAGAGCAGCGGAGGTGATAACAGCTCATCCTACAGCAGCGGAGGGGATAGCAGCTCATGATAGAGCAGCGGAGGAGATAGCAGCTCATAATAGGGCAGCGGAGGAGATAGCAGCTCTTGATAGAGCAGCGGAGGTGATAACAGCTCTTCCTACAGCAGCGGAGTTGATAGCAGCTCATAATAGGGCAGCGGAGGAGATAGCAGCTCTTGATAGAGCAGCGGAGGTGATAACAGCTCTTCCTACAGCAGCGGAGTTGATAGCAGCTCATAATAGGGCAGCGGAGGAGATAGCAGCTCATGATAGAGCAGCGGAGGTGATATCAGCTCATCCTACAGCAGCGGAGTTGATAGCAGTTCATAATAGGGCAGCGGAGGAGATAGCAGCTCATGATAGAGCAGCGGAAGAGATAGCAGCTCATAATAGGGCAGCGGAGGAGATAGCAGCTCATGATAGAGCAGCGGAAGTGATAACAGCTCATCCTACAGCAGCGGAGGGGATAGCAGCTCATGATAGAGCAGCGGAGGAGATAGCAGCTCATAATAGGGCAGCGGAGGAGATAGCAGGTCATGATAGAGCAGCGGAGGTGATAACAGCTCATGATAGAGCAGCGGAGGAGATAGCAGCTCATATTAGGGCAGCGGAGGAGATAGCAGCTCATGATAGAGCAGCGGAGGTGATAACAGCTCATCCTACAGCAGCGGAGGGGATAGCAGCTCATAATAGGGCAGCGGAGGAGATAGCAGCTCATGATAGAGCAGCGGAGGTGATAACAGCTCATCCTACAGCTGCGGAGGGGATAGCAGCTCATGATAGAGCAGCGGAGGAGATAGCAGCTCATAATAGGGAAGCGGAGGAGATAGCAGCTCATGATAGAGCAGCGGAGGTGATAACAGCTCATCCTACAGCAGCGGAGTTGATAGCAGCTCATAATAGGGCAGCGGAGGAGATAGCAGCTCATGATAGAGCAGCGGAGGTGATAACAGCTCATCCTACAGAAGCGGAGGAGATAGCAGCTCATCCTACATCAGCGGAGTTGATAGCAGCTCATGATAGAGCAGCGGAAGAGATAGCAGCTCATAATAGGGCAGCGGAGGAGATAGCAGCTCATGATAGAGCAGCGGAGGTGATAACAGCTCATCCTACAGCAGCGGAGGGGATAGCAGCTCATGATAGAGCAGCGGAGGAGATAGCAGCTCATAATAGGGCAGCGGAGGAGATAGCAGCTCATGATAGAGCAGCGGAGGTGATATCAGCTCATCCTACAGCAGCGGAGTTGATAGCAGTTCATAATAGGGCAGCGGAGGAGATAGCAGCTCATGATAGAGCAGCGGAGGTGATAACAGCTCATCCTACAGCAGCGGAGGGGATAGCAGCTCATGATAGAGCAGCGGAGGAGATAGCAGCTCATAATAGGGCAGCGAAGGAGATAGCAGCTCATGATAGAGCAGCGGAGGAGATAGCAGCTCATGATAGAGCAGCGGAGGTGATAACAGCTCATCCTACAGCAGCGGAGGGGATAGCAGCTCATGATAGAGCAGCGGAGGTGATAACAGCTCATCCTACAGCAGCGGAGTTGATAGCAGCTCATAATAAGGCAGCGGAGGAGATAGCAGCTCATGATAGAGCAGCGGAGGTGATAACAGCTCATCCTACAGCAGCGGAGTTGATAGCAGCTCATAATAGGGCAGCGGAGGAGATAGCAGCTCATGATAGAGCAGCGGAGGTGATAGCAGCTCATAATAGGGCAGCGGAGGAGATAGCAGCTCATGATAGAGCAGCGGAGGTGATAACAGCTCATCCTACAGCAGCGGAGGGGATAGCAGCTCATGATAGAGCAGCGGAGGAGATAGCAGCTCATAATAGGGCAGCGGAGGAGATAGCAGCTCATGATAAAGCAGCGGATGTGATAACAGCTCATCCTACAGCAGCGGAGTTGATAGCAGCTCATAATAGGGCAGCGGAGGAGATAGCAGCTCATGATAGAGCAGCGGAGGTGATAACAGCTCATCCTACAGAAGCGGAGGAGATAGCAGCTCATCCTACAGCAGCGGAGTTGATAGCAGCTCATGATAGAGCAGCGGAAGAGATAGCAGCTCATATTAGGGCAGCGGATTAGATAGCAGCTCATGATAGAGCAGCGGAGGTGATAACAGCTCATCCTACAGCAGCGGAGGGGATAGCAGCTCATGATAGAGCAGCGGAGGAGATAGCAGCTCATAATAGGGCAGCGGAGGAGATAGCAGCTCTTGATAGAGCAGCGGAGGTGATAACAGCTCTTCCTACAGCAGCGGAGTTGATAGCAGCTCATAATAGGGCAGCGGAGGAGATAGCAGCTCATGATAGAGCAGTGGAGGTGATAACAGCTCATCCTACAGCAGCGGAGTTGATAGCAGCTCATAATAGGGCAGCGGAGGAGATAGCAGCTCATGATAGAGCAGCGGAGGTGATAGCAGCTCATAATAGGGCAGCGGAGGAGATAGCGGCTCATGATAGAGCAGCGGAGGTGATAACAGCTCATCCTACAGCAGCGGAGGGGATAGCAGCTCATGATAGAGCAGCGGAGGAGATAGCAGCTCATAATAGGGCAGCGGAGGAGATAGCAGCTCATGATAGAGCAGCGGAGGTGATAACAGCTCATCCTACAGCAGCGGAGTTGATAGCAGCTCATAATAGGGCAGCGGAGGAGATAGCAGCTCATTATAGAGCAGCGGAGGAGTTAGCAGCTCATAATAGAGCAGCGGAGGTGATAACAGCTCATCCTACAGAAGCGGAGTTGATAGCAGCTCATAATAGGGCAGCGGAGGAGATAGCAGCTCATGATAGAGCAGCGGAGGTGATAACAGCTCATCCTACAGAAGCGGAGGAGATAGCAGCTCATGATAGAGCAGCGAAGGTGAAACCAGCTCAGGATAGAGCAGGATGGAGTGGTTATAAGAATTTAAGAAAAATGATATTGAGACAAATCTTCAGTTTTCATATACGGTTCCAACAACTATGGCTCTTAACCAAAGAGTTTGCAAATTGTTGTAGAGTTTCTATCAACATTGTACACCTTAAAATAAAGAAGTAGATTCTTTTATTTTAGTGTAATGAATTAGCTTCGTTGTTAAACAGCTTTGTAGTTGACACCTAAATTACGGAAAAATTCAAAATTTTCAACCATAATATTACTCTATATAAGCTTAATTTTTTATCGTTTGGAAGATGCTCTGCCTTTGCAATCCACTTCCAGAACAGAATCATCTTCAAAACGTCGGATAGAATAACTCTGTAGAAGTATATAATGCTGATCAGCAATCCTAGGAATGTTTGTAGGCTAAAAAAACAAATATGTATTTACATAGAAATCCTAGAACTGCTGATCAGCGTTTACAGCAATGTCGCATCAATATAAATCATTCTGCCAGTTTTGATTTCTATCTATATCCTAGAATAGTAATATTCATGGAATACTTTCGTATTACTATATACGCAAACTTATTGGAGTAACAGTCTTTAGGTAACTTCTGAGTATAACCTCGAATGTATAGTTATTTGACTGTCATCTTAGCATCTTCGCCATTTTAATATTCCCTCTCTACATTCCGAGTATTCAGACATTAAGTCACCCCTTTTATTGCTACTAATTTGTATACGGTTCGTGGCCTACTGTGCCCTATGGAACATTACGTAAGAGGCAGTTATAAATAAACTTACAAAGTATAAAATAGTGGTGTTAAATGGGCATGCACTACCATGTGTGACGAGAATAATGTTATTAATTAAGATGCATTTACAACGCTAGTTAGGTGATGTAATGCTTTGGATTGAAAATTAATAGACTCGGCACTCGATATCCCGGCAGTTCGGATTATTCGGCAACCAAGATGGGAAAACTAAAATCAAGTAAACTGATGTAAGCATGTGCCAGAATGGTTTTCTTTAATCAGTGATGATTGCAATTATAATATGCATAAAATAAGTTATTTTTGTAATCGATTTCCGAATTAACCTCCACACCGATTCATTAAGCAGGGCTTACGGAGAAACAAAGGTCTGAAGATTGATAAGCATTTGTGAAGGAATGTATGGAGAGTGTTATTTGTCAAACTTACCTGTATTGCAACTTCCAAAGCCGTATATGAACACTGTAAAACAATATGCTGCCATGAGAACTGATTTGCATTTGATAAATTCTTTCTAATATATTACCATAAAACAGGCACTAAATTGGGCACTACTCAGGTACATGTTAACCTCTATGGTCCCATGTCAATAGGCTTCTTCCCATGGACGTTTTAAAAGCGTATACCAAGTTTCATGAAAAACCGATAAAGCGTATTTGAGTTATTGCGCGTGCAGACACACGGACGGACAGAGAGACAAACAAACAGAGGGACAGACATTTTCCCGATCTGGAGGTTAACTCGGAAATCGATTACAACAATGAATAAACAAATGCATTCTGGCACTTGGTTACAACAGTTTGCCTGATTTTATTAAGTGCCAGTATGGTACTTTATGAGATTGTGTGTGGGGACGAAAAATGTCTGTCCGTCCGTCCGTCCGTGTGTCTGTACGCGCGATAACTCAAATACGCTTTGTCGAATTTTAATGAAACTTGGTATACACGTTTATAATGTCCATGGGAAGAACCCTATTGATATTGAACCAAATCGGTTCACCGATACCGGTGTAATGCCCAATTTAGTGCCTATTTTAATAGATTATGGCGCCTTTCTAATAGAAAGGCGCCATAACTCAAATACGCTGTATCGGATTTCCATGAAACTTGGTATACTCATTTATGACGTTCATGAGAAGTGCCCTATTGAATTTGAACCTAATCTGTTGACCGGTACCGGAGTAAACCCCAATTTAATGTCTACTTTAAAGGCGCAATAACTCAAATACGCTTTATCGTATATTTATGAAACTTCGTATACGCATTTATAATGTCCATGGGAAGACGTCTATTTATAATAGATAAAATCGGTTGTCCTGTTTCGGAGTAATGCTCAATTTAGTGCCTATTTTATGGTAATATACGTATTCGAAAGAATTTATAAAAAAAAAATGAAAATCAATTATCTTGACAACACTGCCTATTGTTTTACTGTTATCTTATAAGGCCTTGGAAATTAAAATACAGGTAGCTATGACAAAAAACACTATCGATTTACAAGCGCTTATCCAACAAGACCGTTAAAATGACCCCGGTGGCCGAGATGGTAACGCTTTGGCCTCACATTCTGGAGTCCATGGTTCAAAACCCGAAACCGGCCAATTTGATTTTTTTTTTTTACTTTTTATGTGATTGTGCGATTGTCATGATATCACATATCTGTACAGTTCAGGTGATGCTGGAAGATTTTAATCTCATTAAAAAAAAACTAGACCTTTGTTCTTCCGTAAGCCCTGCTTAATGAATAAATCTGGAGCTTAACTTGGAAATCAATTTAAAATAAAACATATTCCGCATATCATAATTGCAGTCATAACTGTTTAAACAAAAACATACTGGCACTTTGTTACATCAGTTTACCTGATTTTATTAAGTACCAGTATGGTACTTTATGAGATTGTGTGTGGGGATGAAAAATGTCTGTCCGTCCGTGTGTCTGTACGCGCCATAACTCAAATACGCTTTTTCGGATTTTCATGAAACTTGGAATGTCCATGGAAAGAACCCTATTGATATTGAACCAAATCGGTTCACCGGTACCGGAGTAATGCCCAATTTAGTGCCTTTCTAATAGACATACGCCATAAATCAAATACGCTGTATCGGATTTCCATGAAACTTGGTATACGCATTTATGACGTCCATGAGAAGTATTCTATTGAATTTGAACCTAATCTGTTTACTGGTACCGGAGTAAAACCCAATTTAGAGTCTATTTTAAAGGAGCAATAACTCAAATACGCTTTATCGGATTTTTATGAAACTGCGTATACGCATTTATAATGTCAATGGGAAGACGTCTATTGATATTCGACTAAATCGGTTGGCCAGTACCGGAATAATGCCCAATTTAATGCCTTTTTTGTTAATATATAAGAAGTCGCGATAACTCAAATATGCTTTATTGAATTTTCCTGAAACTTTGTATACTCATTTATAATGTACATGGAAAGACGTCTACTGATATTGGACCAAATAGGTAGACCGGTACCGGAGTAAAACCCAATTTAGTGTCTATTTTAAAGACGCGGTAACTCAAATACGCTTTACCAGATTTTTATGAAACTTGATATACACATTTATAATGTCCATGGGAAAACGTCTATTGATATTGGATAAAATCGGTTGACCTGTTTTGGAGTAATGCTCAATTTAGTGCCTATTTTATGGTAATTTACGTATTCGAAAGAATTTATGAAATGCAAATCAGTTATCATGACAACATAGTCAATTGTTTTACTGTGATCTTATAAGGCTTTGGAAATTAAAATACAGTTAGCTATGACAAATAACACTATTGCTTTACATGCGCTTATCCAACCAGCCCGTTAAACTGACCCAGGTGGCTGAGATGGTAACGTCTTGGCCTCACATTCTGGAGTTACATGGTTCAAATCCCGAAACTGGCCAATTTGACTTTTTTTGTATTCTGCATATCATAATTGCAATCATAACTGATTAAACAAAAACATACTGGCACTTTGTTACATCAGTTTACCTGATTTTATTAATTATTAATTTGGCAATATATTGCATGTACTAAATATATTTCAAGTATATTTGCTGTTAAGTCTAATAAATAACCCAATACTGAATAAAGACACCACAAAATCTGAATTAATGGTCTTCTAGTACATAATTAATAAACATAACAGGCAATTTGAAATTATATCATGATATTTGCATACTCACCGCCACAAAATCTTAGGACAGTATATAACTTATTAAATTGACTAAAAGTTGTGAAAAAGGTAAGACTCGAATTTTTGCCGCGAAATTTAAATTAGGATACTGTGTAGTAAAGGCCTGTAACTTTCTAATCTTTATATTTTCAATATAATTTTTCTTTAATTTACTACAAGCACAGATTTTTTAGAAACTACTCAGCCAAACTCCCAGCGGTGTCTCCTGGGTGACGCCAATTGGCTGATCAACCCCTAATTACCTGGCCGCAACTCGGATGTCCCTCTCAATATGCTGGGCCGCAATTCTTATGGTCCGCAATTCGTACGTAAATTTGAAACTAGACCGCAAATACAGTACATTTTTTTTATTAACTCGTTTAAATTTTTCTGTTGTCAACATCCCTTTTTCTCAACTTGGCTAACATAAAGCCTACAGCGATTAATATGATATCAGCGGACGGGATTTTTATCGACTTCAGATATAGCATATTCATTTTACATTAAAGCAATTATTTTTTCAAAATGTTCACACATAAAACTATAAAAAAATCTCACAATGAACTCATTACATGGAATTCACACTTCATGATAAAGACAATGTGTCTCTTTGCTCACATGAAACTCTGGCATAAAGGACAGAAGTTTGGCTCAGACAACGAGCTAAAGCGTAGAGAATTGGCTAAAATCACAGGCGGTTGCCTACTATGACGAAGGTATTGGAAAGTTGGTACCACGCTACGTCAAATGTCTCAATCGGAGCGAAGACTATGTAGAGAAGTAGCTGGAAGGTGTACCTAAATGTTCCAAATAAAACAGTTTTGATTTTCACTGTGGCTTTCATTTCGCGACCGATCGGACCTAAAAAAAAATAGCCCTCGTATATGTGATGAAGAGAGTTGTCAACATTTTTGCATACATTGCTGTGTGTACACATGTTTTTAAGCATTTCCTATGCGACGGTGTAAAATTTACTTTGATTACTTAACTGGCTAGTTTTCCTGGACACCTTCCAAAAGGGGCGAAGTGCGGCAGTTTCCCTCGGGTTTACTAGTTTATATTAGGCTATATTTTGTGTTGTTCGAAGCCCCCAAGCATTTTGATTGACAGACACTATGAAATTTGTAATCACTGTATGTACTTCCAATAGAATGTTTTCATGATAATTTCCCAGTCCCGTGTATTTATAGAAAAGCAAAGAAACACATTAAATTAATAAAAGGTAAGAATTGCTTAATTTTCGGTCACATTTTGTGAGGGATCAGACGACTTAATATCAATTTAATACAGTAATAATAAATTTAAAATACTTTTTTCAATATTTTTTTACTTCTTCTGGATTAAATTTTCATTACTAATTTTATGTTACTATTTTCAAGATTTAAATTAACTTTCGCTTAAACTTTACACAATCGTTCAGAAAGTAATTAAACATTCTCCGAAAGTGAGGTGAAAATACAACACAGAAAAGTCTGTTGTTTCATACAGCGGTCCTTGGACTGTCAAAAGCTGAACAACACTTGCTAAAGGAGTTCACGGAATGGAATTCCCGGAGTTTATGAGCTTGGACATCCTGGAGAGAAGACCTGCAGCTGTTTTAGCACCACTTGAACAAACACAATTATCCACGACACTATTTCCCCTCAGCGTTCAAGTTATATAAAGGCAGTTTCAACCAAGAGATGTCTTAGTACTTGAGTGTCGATCACAATCTCCCATGTCACGTTTAAACGTCCTCCTAGTACTCTGCTGTTTCAGCGCCTGGTAAGTATTTAATATGATATGATATGATATAGTTTATTCTTGTGTCGTAATATTGACACCCTTGGCGTTATAAAGGTTTTTCGCCATAGGATGTACCTCCTACCATTACACACTAATATTAACATAAAAGCCTTGAGTACCTATAGTAGTAGTAGTAGTAGTAGTAGTAGTCCTTCGAGTCTGGGTTTAGACTCCTGGTGATCCTTATTTGGATTTACTAGGCATTATGTTTAATACAGGAGTGGTTTGCCATTGCCTTCTCCCGTGCTTCTCACTTCTGTCAATTTACGCCATTCTTTCCTGTCCTTTACAATGTGGGTAATGGCTTCCCAACTTAAATTGACGATTTTCTTCACATCACCTATCCAGCGTGTTCGAGGGTTTCCTTGTTTCCTAGATCCTTCGACCAGTCCAATCATGATGTCGTGTTCCAATGATCCTTGATTTCTCATGACATGTCCGAAGTACTGAAGCTTCCTTCAAGCTACCATGGCTTCCAGCGACCTTGTGGGTTTTATGTCCTCCAGGACCGACTTGTTCGTCCTTTTTTTTTTTCCAAGAAATTCCTATAAATTATGGTATTCCTGTATTTGCCTTACTTGTGAACAAAGCAAAAAGGATTTAATACACTTGCTCACTTAATTCTAGGATTCGTTTTTCCTATTTTATTTTAACAATGTATAAAAAGTTCCCCATTTCCTTCAAAGTTTTCATATTCTTTGTCGTTGTTAATTTCGTATATGCAATTTCTACGTTAGTTCCTAAGAATTTTCTATTCAAAAATACTTTTCTGATCGTTTCAGTTTCTGGACATTTAAAATTATGTGCTCAGCGTCTTCTCTATTTAGACATAGAGGACATCGTCAAAAATTAGTCGTGACCGGGGTTTGAACCTGCGATCTCTTGCACCACAATTCAGTATTCTAACCACACAGCCACGAACGACATTAGTAAGTATTTAATATAAACATATCGTACTACGGATGATCAAGTGGATGGAAAACCATTTCCCTTTAACTCAAATTAGCATTTATACCTACGGTGCAGACAATTTTGGCTTCTATGCTGTTGCGAGTCTCAAATTCGTTTGGAGCTCATATTATAAACGTGGTCTGTGACTCTTGGTGATTCCATTTACTATGGGCTACAATGCAGTTTGTGGTTTGTCCCTTGAGTCAAAAGATGGCTCCGTGCTCCCATTGTTCCGAACACTCATTTCCCCCCTAGAATCCTTGGTGGCCTTTGCGGTCAGTTTACTAGTTCTCAATTCCAGGGTTCGAGGGTTAAAGCAAAACCAATGATACGGAATTGCCCGGGGTAAATCCTGCTACATGCCTTCAATCAGAAGAGAAGTAACATCTTGATTTATGTGTCTTAGACCATGTGAGAATCTGTATCTTCATAACTTAATCCTTCATATGTGAAGGCCATGACTATTTGAGCAAGACCCACGGAGGCCCGAAAAGGAATAGTTGCAAAACAATCCTTTTTAATAGATCTTGTCATTATTTTAAATTTTCGATAAACACCGGATAAAAGACAATGCTTCAGTGAAATTCATAATTATTTGCTTATACGGTAACAGCAAATTTTATTAATTTCGGTACGACGTACTGGTCCGTGTCGGTCCAATTGGAGGATTAAAATATTTAATATTCCAATATTTAATATTGTCGTTTAACAATATTCAATTGCAATAGACATAGGCACAAAGTAAAGTAGATAAAGTTTACAGTCAGTACATTATAAATTACATAACATCGTCAAAAACCATAAGATACATTTATAAAAAAAAAGGAATCTGGAGGTATTCATTAATGTTATAAAAAGCATCCTCCATCAACCACTTATGAATAGTTTTTTTTGAAAGCACACTGATTCAATTAGAATACATAAGCAGGTAAGTTATTGTACAACTTGAAAACCATTATATGATGGCTGTTGGCTTTTACTGTGAGTCTGCATTTAGGTAAGTACACCTTTTCATTATTCCTTGATCTATGGTCATGGATTTCATTAACCTGAGTCATTGAATTTAAATTACGTTTTGCGTACATCAACAATTCTAAAATATACAGACCTCTAACCGTCATAATTCCATGTTTAATAAAGAGAGGTTTACAATGGGCATTCCAATTGGCATAAGTCAATAATCTGATTGCTTTCTTTTGCAGAATAAACACTTTGTCAACAAGAGTACAATTTCCCCAGAGCAATAATCCATATGAAATGATACTCTGAAAAAAATAAAAGTATGCAACCTTAATTTTAGTGTATGGTAAAAAAGTTTTAACTTCCGTAAAAGACGTAACACGAGACAATCTGCTACATACATAATCAACATGTCTACTATTCTATAAATATTCTTCTTCTACTATTCTCTAAATATTATTCTATCATTAATAAATGCAGCTGTGAAAATAAGTTTTTCTCGCATAAGCGGTAAAATGTTTGCGTTTAATATACCGGTAGAAAACAAATTATCTTTTCACTTCTATCGACATACATACTTAACATAAATGCGTAGGTATTCGGCCTTTGTGTGGCATATAAACCTGATTATTTCTCATCACAGCCACACTTATCTTGTAAAAATGTCCATGAGAAATTCACGTGACCATGGGAACGCACTCACACGCCCATCGCGCATGTGTGATAATAACCTTCGTTAATAACATTAAGATTATTAAGTGACAGAATGGTACTTTAAGAGCTTGTGTGGGGGACGGGAAAATGTCTGTCCGTCTCTCCGTGTGCCTGTACGCGCGATAACTCAAATACGCTTTATCGGATTTTCATGAAACTTAGTATACGCGTTTATAATGTCCATGGGAAGAATCCTATTGATATTGGATTAAATCGGTTGACTGGTACCGGAGTAAAACCCAATTTAGTGTATATTTTAAAGGAGCGATAACTCAAATACGCATTATCGGATTTTCATGAAACTCGGTATACACATTTATAATGTCCATGGCAAGACGTCTATTGACATTAGACCAAATCGGTTGGCCGGTACCGGAATAATGTTCAATTTAGTGCCTTTTTATGGTAATATATAACAAAAGGCGCGGTAACTCAAATACGTTTTATCGGATTTTAATGAAACTTGGTATATACGTTTATAATGTCCATGGGAAGAAACCTGTGGATATTTGACCAAACCGGTTGACCGGTATCGGAGTAATGCCCAATTTAGTGCCTATTTTATGGTAATATATTAGAAAGAATTTAACAAATGCAAATCGGTTATCCTGACGTATATGTATGTCGTCAGGTCGTCAGGACAATTTGCACGAGTCAATAACTGTTTCACAGGACGAACCACGAGCTAGTGTGGAGTCAAGAACCAATAGTTCTGTCGCGATCTCCATGAAAGTTTCCACCTGGTTCAAATCCGGTACTACTCTCATCGTTGATTCCCGATGAGGCCGTTGGAATTTTTAAACTGGCCAAATTCTTCTGGTGGCACTATGGCCCTGAGGTCGACTCAGCCTTCAACAGAAATGAGTACCAGGAGCAATCCTGGGGGTAAAGGCGGCCGGTGCGTAAAGCTGACAACCTTACCACCTTCACGTGGCGAATGTCCAAAATCTGGGAGGCTCAACCTCCTTGAACCCTCTGGGCCTCCATTTCCTGTATAGGGATCACTTTACCTTTACCTTTACTCTCATCTTTAAGTTCAAATGTTAACTCTACCTACGCTAACTTACTCCTTACTAAAGAAGAGGGTTTCGTATTAAAAAGGCTGTCAAGGCTTAAGTTCCTTGGAGATGAGGCTACGGCACGTTTAGACAATCGGAACAACACAGTACACCACAGTGTTGATCAGTAAATCTAATAAATTTAATGTCGTCATAGACGTTTATTCATAAGACAACAACACATTATTTACTATTGACGTAGGTATTTAATCACAATAATCTTAATGCTTTCGTAGAATTTATTAAGTGCCAGTATGGTACTTTATGAGATTGTGTGTGGGACGAAAAATGTCTGTCTGTCTATCCGTCCGTCCGTGTGTCTGTACGCGCCATAAGTCAAATAGGCCTACGCTTTTTTTGGATTTTCATGAAACTTGGAAAACACATTTATAATGTCAATGGGAAGAACCCTATTAATATTGAACCAAATCGGTTCACCGGTACCGGAGTAATGCCCAATTTAGTGCCTATTTTAATAGATTATGGCGCCTTTCTATTAGAAAGACGCCATCACTCAAATACGCTGTATCGGATTTCCATGAAACTTGGTATACCCATTTATGACGTCCATGAGAAGTGCCCTATTGAATTTGAACCTAATCTGTTGACCGGTACCGGAGTAAAACCCAATTTAGTGTCTACTTTAAAGGCGCAATAACTCAAATACGCTTTATCGTATATTTATGAAACTTCGTATACGCATTTATAATGTCCATGGGAAGACGTCTATTGATATTGGACCAAATCGATTGGCCAGTACCGGAATAATGCCCAATTTAGTGCTTTTATGTTAATATATAAGAACTCGCGATAACTCAAATATGCTTTATTAGATTTTCCTGAAACTTTGTATACCCATTTATAAAGTATATGGATAGACGTCTACTGATATTGGACCAAATCGGTAGACCGGTACCGGAGTAAAATCCAATTTAGTGTCTATTTTAAAGACGCGGTAACTCAAATACGCTTTACCGGATTTTTATGAAACTTGGTATACACATTATAATGCCCATGGGAAGACGTCTATTTATAATGGATAAAATCGGTTGACCTGTTTTGGAGTAATGCTCAATTTAGTGCCTGTTTTATGGTAATAGACGTATTCGAAAGAAATTATAAAAAACATGAAAATCAGTTATCTTGACAACACAGCCTATTGTTTTACTGTGATCTTATAAGGCCTTGGAAATTAAAATACAGGTAGCTATGACAAAAAAAAAACTATTGATTTACATGCGCTTCCCAACTAGACCGTTAAAATGACCCCGGTGGCCGAGATGGTAACGTATTGTCTTCACATTCTGGAGCCCATGATTCAAAACCCGAAACCGGCCAATTTGAATTTTTTTTTGTATTTTTATGTGAGTGTGCGATTGTCAAGATATCACAAATCTGTACAGTTCAGCTGATGCTGAAAGATTTTAATCTCATTAAAAAAAACTAGACCTTTGTTCTTCCGTAAGCCCTGCTTAATGAATAAATCTGGAGCTTAACTTGGGAATCAATTTAAAAAAAAAACATATTCTGCATATCATAATTGCAGTCATAACTGATTATACAAAAACATACTGGCACTTTGTTACATCAGTTTACCTGATTTTATTCATAATAATTTTAATGTTATCTTAGGTATTTATTCTTAATATCCTTGAAAAGTTTGCGCGCATTTATTCATGATAGTTCTAATACACTATAAGCATTTGTTTACAATAATTTTAATGCTATCGTAGATATTAATTTATACTAACCTTATCAACCCGTTACGTAGCTTACTTAAATTGCAACATTTCAATGCATGTCCCATAATTTATTGTTTGCTATTGATCAACTCATAATTCTTTATTATGTTGTGATTGTTTTTGTAAGACGTGCCCTATTTCTTCTTGTGTTATTTTATTATAATTTTTGCCCACGCCTTAGCATATACTTGTTTTTATCACTTTCTCCTCTATCACTATTCATTATGTTAATTCTAAATTATGGTGTTATGTTCATAGGATCTCAACGGCGTGTTTTGAATATCAGACATACATATGACGAAATCTATTGAATATGTTTTAATTTCTATGAACTGGATATTTCATTGTGCAAGTGATCTCCCTACTCTATAATGTAAGGTGTCAAGGACTCCAATGACGCAGAAGAGGAAGAAGGAAAAAGTTACATATTATACCCTTGTAATGCCCTGCACGAAGCGAAGATTCAGAGCGTGTGTTATAGGTCATATTGTGAAATAATCCTACTGCATAGGCCTACGTTAACGACTTCTGACACAGTTGAACTCGCAGTTTTATTTTATTTTAATTGGTCAAGATCGAGTTTGCTTTGCTGGTTGGTTGGTATATGGTTATTTAACGACGGGAATGTACTGCAACTTAAGCCTGTGACCGTCGCCGGTGTGCCGGAATTCTGTCCCGCAGGAGTTCTTTTACATTACAGTAAATCCACTGGACAAAATTTCCCGGTATATTTTAATCAGTCCATTATGTGTGGTTCATGCTGCCTTGATCGTGCAACCAATCTTAAATGGAATTCGCATGCAGTTCATCAAACATGAATATCGAAAATGCCGTTATAGTTATCTCAAACCCATTCTACCCAACATGCTTCTCATGAATGGAAAGATGGGGGAGCACATTTGGATAAGTCAGCAACAAGCAGAATACCAACCCAGAGCCTACAGGCTTGACGACACCTGCGTTATCGTTTTTGCAAGACTAGTGCAGGTGTTTTTAGCACGGCAAGGTGAGCATGCAGCTGACAGAAGAGGTCAGTTCAGTACTTTAGTATAAGCTCGAAAGTCAAGCCATGAAGACCTGTTCTGAAGCCTTCCTGCTTCTGGTAGCTGTGCTTTCTAGTCACTTCAGGTCAGTGTCGACTACATTATAGCATTCTAATTAAAAACAATTGAATATACAACGACAGTCTAAAGAAGTCAAAGTTGTAGAAAAATATTTACAGAATGTTTTTTCATCACATGAATAGTCACAAATATAAATATAATTTATTTTAACATTGATTAATAGGGCAAGGCATTTGATGATTTTGTATATTTTTTATTTGAAGGTTAAAAGATAGCTCGAATATATATATGTGTGTGTGTTTCATGAAATACAATTTGTTTTTGAATTTTTCGTCATTTTCAAGAGATAGGTCATTATTTGGCAATTTTTAGGTATTTTCGGCATTTTAGGTCATATTTCAGTGACAGGAGCTTTTCCATGTACAAATCGTTACTTTCAGACAACAGACAATCGTTTTTATTTGAGAATCTCCGCCAAGTGTTCATAGTTAATTTTAAGTCAGGTTTATTGTAAACACCATAGCAGTTTGTCTTGTAGCAATAAATAATTATTTTTTCTTTCTTTTTAAATGGCACATATTTGCTAGGGGCAATTTGATGGACATGCCAATTCAGAAAGTTTTTTCGCTAAGTAGTACAGATTTGCTTACTTTGTTAGTAATAAAACAAGTGTGTTTTATATTGTAAATTCATATATAACGAACTGTCATCCGTTAAATTGTTTTTAGTAAATCATTACTTTCAACGAAACTAAATGTAAATAATAATGGAAATTTTTTTAAAAATGAAATGTCTTTTTTTTTTCACTGTTTTTAGGTCATAAATGCATTTTTATTTTGCATTTTTGCACTATTTTATGGTTATTAAATGCCTTGGCCTATTGATTAATAATAAAAATCTTATGTGAAACACGTAATTTTCACTGTTCTTTATATTTTGCTATAAGTTATAAAATAGCAGAACTGAAATCGGGATATCTGGAACGTACTATTGGTATGTGACTCCTTCCTTTTTTATGCTAACTACTGAGAAGTAAGCAATAGGTATCTATAGGCAATGTCCATTTGCTCCATAATTTTGAGTATAATTTTGACAGATGCAGACCGTTATGTAAGAAAATAGCAGGGTAACAGTTAGGGGCCCTACTAATAAAACGAACTGCAGGGTAAATGAAAATACGTGTACTTTGACCTAACCAAATATCGTAAAGTTATCAAGTGAAAACACAGTTTTGCAATGCTTACTATATAAGTTAAATATTGTTAACACTTCTGGTACTGCAGGTTAAATTACAATTATTTTTTTATTTGTCATGAGAACAAGGTTGTAATAATTAATAGTGCAAGTGTTTTTTAAGAAAATATTTCAAATAAAGAAAGACGAAATAACCTGTAAAACAATAATAATCAGCCCTCTGTCGAGGGGACCACAAAAATCCAAAATTTAATACAGACAGTTCCTACTTGGAAAGTTTAATAATCTAAGTTTACATGACCTACTACCGCAGTAGATACCTAATCTAACACAAACTGGTCCCACATAAATGACAACTTATCACATCAATTTTGAACCATAAAACAACCTGAACGCTTTCGAAATAAACAATGTTAGGCTATAAAATATATAGCCACAAGGTAAACTCACTCATATTCATTCATATGGATGAGCTAGAAACTTGAAATTTAATATAGCACTCTCGTATATCTCTTAGAATGTAACCGGCAAGAAAATTTCAGAAAGTTAAATTTTTAAATTTTTATTCCCTTCAAAAGGGGGAAAAAATAAAAAAGGCGAATGAAACTTCGAAGTCTGTGCTACCTATGTTTGGAGGATTAGCCTATAGTACCTAAACGGTTAAAGATTTTATCAGTACAGCAGTAAGATTTTGAGAGAACTGCAAGTTTGGCCCTATGAATTTTTGTCTATCTCCATCGGTCATGCCTTCGATAGAACTAGATTTAATTTATTTTAGGTACATTTTGCACATTTTTCACACAATATGTAATTTTCAACACATTTATAAGATAATAATAATTTATAAGAAAATAATAATAATTATTATTTTCAACACATTTATAAGATAGCTAGAAACATAAAATTTGGCAGGAATATTTGCACATCCACCCGCCATACGCATGCCAGATTTGGTGATTCTATCTGTCCTATGAGAAAACTGATTGCATAACCGTGACGTCATTCATATCCAGGAAAGTCTGAATTACCATTAAACACCTCCGAGCAAGTCTCCTGCAGAAGTTCGGCTGGGAAGTGTTTAAACATCTGCCCTACAGCTCGGACCTCGCTCCCAGTGATTTCCATATTTTCCTACGCCTCAAGAAATGACAGGGAATGACAGAGAATGACACAGAGGAGGAGATATTAGTCACACAGTGGTTCAAATCCCTGGCGGCAGACTTGTAGGACAAAGGTATTCAAAAGTTTGTTCCACGGCATGACAAATGTTTCAATTCCGGTGCAAATATGTTGAATAATAGCTGCATACTTGCTGTATTTATTGGAATACATATGTCCACGAAAATGTGTTTTGTTTCTGTAAACGGCTCCAAGGAAACTTACTTTATGAATGTGCCTCGTATAATCACTCTAAAGAGCATGAGTTTTTCAGGTATGATCCCTACACTTCTAGGAGGCGTGAAGGAACTGTACAATTTATCTGGTTAAAGATATCTCATTAGAAGTCTGCGGGAAACTGTGGTAAGCTGTAAGGTCCCTCGACACATTAGGTTTCGAATTAATCCAATATGACCCCCTCCCTTGATCTCGTTGTATGTAATATTATTTTCGTCAATAGAAAAATAAACAGAAAGTCTCCGAATCAGCACGTCAGGAAACTCATGTGAAGGATATCCCCTTGCGGCTCGGATTGGCGGTTTTTCACATTCATATCCGTGATTAAAAGGTATTCGACTTACAGCACATCCATCAATCACAGCTTTCGCATTCAACACGAAGTACTGTTCTGCATTATTAAACCTTTTATCCACTTGTGTGCTGGGAGATCTGAAGATGTCTAAAGGAGGGTGTGTATTGCAGATTTAGAATTTAAGAATATTGTTTTTTCGTGTATCTGAGATGGATTTCTGTAGTGCAGTAGTATTAGGTGCAGTAGGCCCACGTATCAGATTATTTCATGTCATCATCATCAGCATCATCAAGAGTGAGGCCACACTTAGCTTATTCCGGTGCCTGTTCAGTCTACTTCTTTTAAAAAATATAAATACGATTACGGGGGAATTTTATCCCTCAACCATTTATAATCATGTTGTTTTATATGTATTTTATTTGGTTATCTAGTTAAAACATGAGGAAAAAAACAGCGAAGTCTGGCTAACAAAACGTGAGGCCCATTTCATTTTATTTAGTGGTGGAAAACCAAGATCGGCACAAAATGAATTATATCTACAAAATCTGATGAACTGAATAACTATGCAGGAAGGGAAAGATTAATTCTGAACCAAAAATGAATAAAAGCCATGTTTGGTTTTCAAGGTGACAATTTTGTGCTCTCTGCATAAGATTTCAGGGATTCATATATCGCGTCACATCCAATACTCTCATGCTCAGATAGTTACGAATAAGGAAGAAAGGCGTTGTTCCACTCTGATGAGCATCAGATACCTCTTACATAATCAATGTCACTGTGTACAGATTATGTCAAACAAGTTCCTCCGGTAAGCAACAACCATGAACATCTTATTAAAAATGTGAAATAAAGTGTTTCCTATACAGGCAGTGGATGCCCTAAGGGATTCAGGAGGTTGAGGCTCCCAGATTTTTGACGTAGGGCGCGTGATGGTGGTATGGTTGTCAGCCTTACACACCAACCGCCTTTACCCCCAGGATTGTTCCCGGTACTCGTTTCTGTCAGAGGCTGAGTCGACCCCAGGGCCATAGTGCCACCAGAAGGATTAGGTCAATTGAAAAATCTCAACGACCTCATCGGGGATCGAACCCGTGTCCTTCCGGTATGTAGCGCAATTCCTCAACCATTACGCCACGGCGGTTCCCTATTAAAACTTGTACCTAACGAAAAATGTTTGGAACGTTTTAATTTTATCCCCCAAAATACATGACACATTCACAAGATTTGTCTACTCTAAGGTAAGATTTTTAAACGTTCTTGCTTCTTATTTTGGCAATTGTGTGAGTGCGCAATCTTTAACTCAACCTCATGTAAAGCTTTATCTCTTAAGATCGTGTAAGAAATGGCTAGCTTATAACTAACCTTCAGACAATTTTTACGAAAAAAAATTATAAAAAGTTTCTGTACGGAATTTAAACAAAATGGTTAGATCAATTTTCAATTAAGCCGTGAAAAAGTAAAGGTTCTTTATGTCAATTGGTCGTAACAGTATGACAAAGACGTTGCTATTCCTCGAGTCAAATCAAAAGCAGTTACCTAATTAGAACAAAGCTTTTAATTTTTATGGGATTACTAGTTTTTGAACTATTTATTTATTTAAGAGTAGCGACTGAGACATGTAAAAACAATTTTTATGAAAGCAGTATTTTGGGGCTTAAAACTTGTATTAATGCTTAAAACACTAATCCAAAATTCACTCAAATGCAATGTTTTTAATTTTAGCTCATGAGTACGATTGCTCGTGGGGGTTATGGGAGGTAGGCCTACCCTAGAGGAGAGAAAACTCCACTGTGGTGGGTTAGCGAACACTTGCTCTGAACTCAAGACCTATAGCACTTTACTGAAGAATTCAAATTCAAAATAACTGTGCCAAAGTCGAACGTATCTGACAGCCTGGAAAGCCCACCCTTAACTGAACGGGATATGAATCCCCGGTTTGTAGCACTCATCTACTACTACTAGATTAAGTTTATCGGCATTACTTTACATTTTATCACAAATCGATAGCAAACCAAATCTTATATTCTTATATCCATTGCTTAATACCCCTATTTACAAATTGTTATAATGCTAAACTGAGAAATTCTCTAAGTACAGTGTAGGACCAAATGTGGTATCGGTACGGCTCATTTTTCAAATGAATTTTTGTGGGAAGGCTAAGAAGGCTTTCTTATCCTACACACTCTTATCTTAACGTGTTCGCTGTTGGAAGTTATGTTGAAACAGTACTGTATTATTGCGTTCCTGTCATTTATGGATAGCACACACGTTATACTTATCTCGCAAAACATGTTGTCAAAAACACAATTCTTTCTCTACTTGCGAATAATAGAGATAAATTTGCAACCATAGTATAATCGGCAGCACATACAGAGTGTTAATGAATAACACCGAAATATTTTACCTGTGGATAGAGGGGACATAGACAAGCAATTTTTATTAGAAGATTTTTGCTCTACGACATAAAATGTTTATGCTACAGGGCATTAAAGATATTTCAATTAGGTGCTCATAAGTCAATAACTAAGCAAAATAGGGTTAAAATTTTCATCAAATTGACTTCACGCCTTCTTAGTGATCGATAAGAACCTGATTCTTAATCATTCATCAACGGCTATATCATAGTTTAGAGTTTTCATAATCTGCAAAATATACAGACTAATCACATGACTGGCCACCACTGCATTAGTTCTTTTTTTCATAACTATAGTATTAACAATGGAGTTCCTTTGTTTTGCATTTTTTCAAATGTTAGAAGTCAGTGGCGGCCATGTCCTGAGAGATTTTATGCTGTAACAGGAAAAATTGAATCCTCAGAGCAAAAATATATTAATAAAAGTTGCTTGTATATGTCCCCTCAATATAATTCGGTGTTATTCATTAACACTCTGTATAGCATATTCCTTTATCTTTCCTTAAAGGTAATACGAAATGTCACACTTTTAACAACAGTGTACTTAAATTAAGACCGCCGGCGTGGTCTTATGGTTAGCGTCGCTGACTACAGATCCGTCGGCCAGGGTTCGATCCCCGGTACCTCCTCGGATTTTTCTGATGTAGGGAGGTCTGGAACGGGGTGCACTCAAGCTTCGTGATTCAAATTGAGTAGCGGCTCCGGTCATGAAAACCACCATTAACGGCCGTGGGTATTGGCATGCTGAGCACATGCCCCCAATCCTGACATCTGCCTACGATAGATGACGCAACGGTCGGGTGGTAGGCCAAGTCCCTTCAGGGATGTAGCGCCACGGAATTTAGTTTATCCAGTAGATTTTTCATTAGTGGGGGCATTTAAAAACATTTTTCACGCTCGCCTGACCCAGATCCAGTAGACTTTAAATTTCATTAATTTTACGTGCTACTTTCCTTGGTAGAGCCCTGCAAGTTATTTCCGGACGTTTGATTCTCAGGTGGAGTTTTCTGAACATGGACATGTGAGATCCAATCTAAGATCACGGTGACATTTTTGACGTGCAGAATGTAGTCTGTCATTTTTGACGTGCAGAATGTAGTCTGTATTTTTTCCGTACAGGTGTTATGGTTGTGCGACTGTAAAGAAGGGCTACACTGTCACGCCCGTGACGAAACCAGTCGTGCATGGAGAGGGTCCGCACTGGGATGAAGAGTCTCATGGGCTCTTTTTCGTAGACATCCATTCCCAGCTCGTGAACAGATATGACCCCAAAACAGGAAAAGTCACACACATATACTTCGGTAAGAAAACAGGTTATCCAAAAAATGTAATTTTATGCGTGAAAAAAATCATTTTATGACAATTTAAAAAGAATCGCGTACTTACTTCCCAAGTAATACTATTATTTGGGTAGCATTAGTAGTACAGTGTGTCTCACGTAAGAGTTGGCTAATCATGCGAGTTTCTGCCGCGGCGGCAGAAACCCGCATGTTTGGTCAACTCTTACGTGATACACACTGTATAATAGTTTTTATGGTCTATAGGCTAAGTAGGCATACATGCAAGGAACTAATAGACCATAAAACTATAACTTGTTACTCTATTTTCCAAGTAGGCCTATTCATAGACTATAAAATTATAACTTGTTATTCTATTTGCCAAGTACTCATATTCTACCCCAATTTGTTTGTGTTAAATTGCTGCAAAACACTTAAAATAATTTGTAATTTTTCATTATGAGAAAAAACTATGCCCCAAAACATTCACAGCTTGACAAAGACATAGGCGCACGTAAAACACAAATTCATTAAAAACTGCACAGTAATAAGTGTAAATACCGTATGGTGCAGAATTACTAATGATTGTTGTCATGAGTATTCATGTTTATAAATTATATAGACAAGCGAACTCTTTTCGTTTATTTTAATATGCATTTTGTTATAAATAGGGTTCGGATGATTATGATCTTAAAAAGTGAAAAATATGACTGCAAATATGCCCTTAAAAATGACTAAATATGGCCCGAAAATCCCAAATAAATGTTCCAATTCAAAACGTATAAAGACATTAAATTCTTACATCACACGAATTCAATCAGATAATTACTTTTTAACAATGCAACAGGTGATTTACAGTTTCACTTGCAATTAACTTCTATTTTTAAAGAATTTTCTCCTGTTTGCTCTCTTCATCAGCTCTAAATACTCGTAAAATTTTGCAGACCTTGCATATCCCTATAAAATATGAACAATTGCATTAATTTTAAAATTTAAGTTACCTATTAATTTGGCATAAACATTAAATTAATAAAATAAACTTCAAAATTAACTCGACCAGTAGTACATACACTGCTCCTTTACCGAAATTATAAGTGAAATATGCCGTTAAATTACAAATATGGCTCAAATATGACCAAAATTACAAAAATGACCAAAATATGACTTTGTATGTAAAATAAAAACGGCCATGATAAAAATATGGCATGTCATAAGCATCCGAACCCTAGTTATAAATATGTAAGGTTTTCTATTTTGCAGAGGGAAACGGAGGTGTGAGTTTAGTGGTGCCAGTAAAGGGAACTGATGGGCATCAATTGGTGGCGTCTCATGGCCATGATATGCTGCTCTTCGACTGGGACTTTCACAATACAACATATGAATCTTCCAAAAACAGCAATGGTCGAAAACTGGTCACAGTAGATACAGAACCAACCAAGACTGGAAACAGATGGAATGATGGGAAAGCTGACAAGAAAGGCAGGATATGGGCAGGTTAGTGTTCATATCGACAACAGAGTCCGATGTGTGGAAGAAAACTATAGGAATAACGTACTTGAAACTCCCAACCGAGGAAATTAAATTATTATAAACCAGTAGCCTATACCGCCGTGCTAAGGAAGAAGTCAGTAACTGCAGAAATAAAAATAAATGGAATTTTTGGTATCGGAATCCTCTCTATGTATTATAAAAACCCAAAACTTAGACAGTTAATAATTACTACGATCGAACGAAAACATGCTATGGTTGTTTCTTGAACATACTCGTGTCTTCAGTCATTAGCCTATAGGTTCGCTGCACTATCCAGACCGTACCAACGTACAGGTATATATTTCTTTCTTTCTTCTATTTAGAATTAACTTTGAATCTCTGTTTTGTTTAAAAATTCTGACTTCGTATTATTAAATGATGGTTCTTGATTACTGATATAATCTTCTCTTCTAACGTTACTTTAAGATAATTCAAACAATACTGAGTTGAGATTTACTCTTATATCCACTTTCCACTTTCTGCACAGGAATCGGTTATTTTAGTTAAAACTTGATGTTATCAGAAACTTCAACTTCCTCCGCAGCTAAAAACTGGTGATGCGACTGTTTCTCCAGGGATGCAATCCTTCTTTCATATTAATATTAATATTAATTCTGATGTGTAAGAAAAATGCTACTGATATATTTACTCTAGCTATTTCAAACAGTACGTAACACACTTATTATGTCCATTGCCTAGTTTTGATTATTACCAAATACAATAATTTAAGTGTGTCTGTATTTCGTTGTATGAAAGCAGTATCTGAAACCGGATACAAAATTAATCCCAATGATATTGTCAATGTTCATGTTTGGTAATTATGTAGTTTAGTTTTGTTACGAGCTAATCTTGTCTTACTCTTTACTTACTTTATTTTTCGTCATACGTTTTTTAAAATGAAGATCCTTCCTAGAGTCTAACTTGTTAGTTTTGTTTTACTTTTCTTCTCATTACTTCATAATATAAAACCAATAATGTTTCCTATTTCGGCAATCATTATTTTACAAAAATAGTAGAATGTCCAATCCGTGTTTATTTATAGATTACGAAAAAATAAAGCTATAGCTAAAGAATAACTAATAATTCTACATAACAGTATTTTAGTGGCACCTCAATCCACATAATACACTTGGCACTGAATTGGTAACCTTTTATATAATTATCAAAGAAGTGAACAAACGTTTGACTCACCAAAAATATTTTTCTTCATATGGCAGGCACTATGGGACCTGAACCAGTCGTAGGTCAAGTGACTCCAAACCAGGGCAGTCTGTTCCGCCTGGAAGCACTTGATGACTTCCACCCTACTGTGGAAGTCACTCCAGTCAGCATTTCAAACGGGTTGGCCTGGAACAAGGATAACACCAGATTGTACTACATCGACACTGCTACAGACCAGGTGGATGTGTTCGACTTCGACTTGGAATCGGGAACAATTAGTAAGTTTTGATTGACATATTACTGTTGACCTATCACGTGTTTGGCACAAAGCATTTTTCTGCAGTTTGTGCAGCAGATCCATGAAAAGGTGGTGCTGATTCTCAGGCAAAGACCATGGTGTCCATTGGATTGGGGAACAAGTGATGAGCAAGTAATTACAACATTCATTAACCACAGCCACTACTTCTTTACCCATGTAGTTCCACAGTTGGTCTCACAACAAAGAGAAGTGTTCAACAAGTCAATTCCAAAAACACTTTTTTCGGTTTCTACGCATCGTGGAACATGTCTTCCCTGTGTTACTCGATTTCGATATTTTTTCACGATCACAATACTTATACAATACATAATTATACTACGTATATGCGAGAAAATAAAAGCCTTGGCAACAATAAAATTCAAGCAAACCACCCCTTCTCTCAAATTCTTTAAAATCTCATACTGAACTCAGCACATGGAATTCAAGTTGCATGTGCGGTCTATTGTTTTCAGTTACAGGTTGCTTTGGAAGTTTCAAGATACTGGAACTTGACTTAGGCCCTACTATGTCTAATTAGAGAGGCTATCGATAGAGTTCATTCCTATAAATAAACAATAACCAATAGAATCAACGTAAATAAAGTCTGATGTGTTGCACATCTTTTTTCCACCCTGAGCATGGACATAAAGAAGACATTGACAGTATTATTTTTTCACTTCACGTTTTGATACAGATCATATAATAAGAGACCGTATTGCGGAAAGAGTGGTACTCAGTTTCTTCGGCCTGAGTTTGTACCAACAATGGGTAGCGAGGATATGCTATGTCAGAAGTCGGTAAAAAAAATCCTATCCACTGAGAAGTTATTCACCACCGTAAGCTTTATATTAGTTGAGAAATAGGGACGTTTATCGTAAGCCTAAGCATGCAAAAAGAGAGAAAATAGGATGGAACATCTTGAGTCCTATGTCCCGGGTTTTGGGGAGGAAAGTGATATCTATTTTCTTATTGACTTCAGCTGCGACACCAGGGGCGGATCCACGGGGGGGGGGGGAAATGGGGGAAATTTCCCCCCCCCAAAATTTGTAACATTAAGCACAAATTATTGAAAATTTATTAGAACATAACCCAAATACTTAAATTAAAGCAACGACATTCATTATTTTGAAATACCTTTGTAAGAAAATGCTGAAATTTTCATTTTGTTTTCAATTGTGTACTGGATATAATTAATTTTTATGAGTAAAAACTTCCCTCTCTACTTTAGTTCCCCCCCAAAATGTCTCTCTGGATCCGCCACTGTGCGACACAGTAGTACGGGAACACGAGTGTAGGAAATAAAATATTCCATAGAGACAGTAAAATTTCATGTTAACGGAATTTCTTTTTCTTCTTACATCAACCCCTACCAGGCATGATGCGCAAAATAATAAGTCCTTTATGAGCAATAAAAATATATTTCTGTTGCTTTCTGAGGGAATATTTTGAGTGTGATAAGTCGTTCTTCCTCATTTCAAATTCTAGTAGACACTTATGTCTAGTAAGGAAATAGAGTTTGACAATCGCAAGTTCTCCATAAGTTAATTTGGATTTACAAACTACAAAAGCCTGGCGACGCCGGCCTTTAAAGCTAGTGTGTACACTGAGTTTTTCTGGAACCTATCTTATTTTCAAAGGGTTTGTTTAGGTACGTAAATCCCTTAAGCGTAAATCGTAGCAAATACCGTAACGGCCCTGGAAAAAGAAGGATTGAATGGAAAAAAGAAAAAGAAAAAGAAAAATATCTGAGTTATGTCTTCTGAGGGAAGATATAAATATTCCCCTACACCTAAATACTCCTTTCCGAAATCATCACAATGAGATAGATGTAAAAGAGACATGATTTTTGCATCTTGGAAAAGACATTCAATAGGCCTATAGCATGGTGTGAATTAAATTGTTGGCGTTTGTTGTTTTGCAGCGAATAGGAGGAAAGTCTTCAATTTGAAAGAGAATGGAGTGGCAGGACATCCCGACGGCATGACAATCGACTCGAAAGGAAATCTGTGGGTAGCATGTTTCGACGGAAGCCAGGTAAGTCCATGCATCCTTAATACGACATGAAGGCATTTTATAAACCTCAGACAACTCCATACTAATTTTATTAATCGATGACTGGTGAAAGGAGTTTAAAAAGACGTTCTAAATATTTTTTGCACCTAAACAAGGTTCGAATTAACAGAGGGAACAAGGAAGTTTCTCTTCCATCAAAATGTCCCCTTTTATAATAAGATATCGTCTCTGCCAGGATCTATTTCTTTCCACTTAGAGACCAAAGAATATAACCAGTGATTTAATAGGAAGAAATGGGCAAAATCAATATCTGTGTTTTACTGAACAGGCTACTGTATTGTGAAGAGTGTTGAGGAGGATAATTTACTTTCATTTCTTAACCAAAAATGAGCTACCAACATACACTTATGTGTGCAATGTAGTCTGTGTACTGAAGTACAGTTTAAAGGGCATCTTTTAAGGGGTGATCAAAAAGGACATTAGGTATTTTAATTTTATACGAAGCAGTTATATTCTATGCCCTAGGCCAAGGGTTCCATCAATCAAAGGCATGTTGGACAAAATTAAAGCACATCGGCAGGCCTAAGTTGCAGTACAACCCCGTCGTTAAGCAATCATAAAAACAATCAATTTAAACATAAAGCAGCAAACACACACTTTACTATTAGCAATGTTGAAGTGATTCCAGATCCCGCTTTAAGGGATTTGCTGCACGAAGTCATTGTGCGTTTTTATACCATTATTCATTGCACCGCTTTAAAAGCCGGTCACGCAGTAGAATTCAGGAAGTCGAGATTCTGGAGTCAAAGTCAGAAAGTCATGAAGTCGAAGTCATAGTCACAGATTCAGTCACGAAGTTACGATACTTTTACAATACTATTTCTATAATACGTATACGCGAGGATGTAAAAAGCATGTCTCGTATTACTCGGTGCATTCTTCCTTTAAGCTGAATTGTATGAATGTTGGGAATAACGCAATGCAATGCAATAATACAAACAATTTAAAGAATAACTAAACCACTAAGATTTTATACATGTGATTTCCAAATTTTTTGATTGCGTATTTTCGGAAAGAAATCGGGGTCCAATCTCAAAGGCTGTATTTTGAAAATATCTCGTGCAATGTACAACTTTTTTGACACTAAAACTTGCGCTTCCCGATATTAGTAAAAAGAGAACTTGAGATCTTGTGACTTGGAACGGGTGCTGCAAACAATTTGCAGGTTCACGGAATGGAACGAACCCTCACTAAAAAGTGTATTTTAATTCTATACGGCGCACTGTTTTAGAAGGCATCTGAGCTGAGCCAAAGCATGCTTGCGACAGCTGCACTGATACCAAATATTGCATTCTGAGCCAGTAAGGCGCAGAGATAGAGATAAGGAAGTAACATTCGTCATATTGCTTTGTGTATTCCTGTTATGATAACTTGAGAACCTGACTGTGAAGAAATGTGACGTTTGGACAGGATGCCTCAAAATTCCTTGGCGCATTAAAATGATGAATTTCCAATAGTATTTTTTGGGAGCATGAAAAATATGGAACTCTGCTTCTCACGCTTGTTCCGTGGATGTCCGAACTTGGCAACAGGGCAAGGCTATGATAGGCTAGTCGCGCTAGGCGAGCCCCTTCTAGTCCCGCCTCATTGGCCTTTTAAAACCGTTCGCCGTATAGGAACATGTTGCTCTAAAAATTAACACTAGTAATAACTTTTACTGCGGAGGTTTTCGTTATTAATTAATTCTGATCGTGAGACCCGTATACCGGACTTTCAGAAGAAAAATTCCGCTGTTTAAGACGACAAAAACATGAAAACACTAATTTTACACTAACATATTTTCTTCAAGTCGACATTCCAAATGCTCTGAGTCTTTGAAATGTTTCAGGTGATCAACGTAGATCCGAACTCGGGACTTCTGCTTCAGAGCATCCCTATTCCAGCCAGTCGTGTGACATCTGCCATGTTCGGAGGAGAGAATCTTGACATTCTGTACGTTACGACTTCAAACCTGGGTCTCACACCAGAGGAACAAAAAAATCAACCTTATGCTGGCTCTGTCTTCGCCATCAAGGGTTTGGGCGTTAAGGCTCTTGCTCCCGAAAACAAAGTAGTGATCAAATCGTAAAGTATTACACATTACAATGCTTAAGTAACTCCAGAACACCACATATGAAACAAACAAAATATTATGATTACCCTGGACAAAAATGTAAACATATAGAAATTACAAAAATACTAAGGGCGTGGGAATGCGACAAGCGGCTTGGGAATCTTACCAGCAAATTGCTTCCTTGGTAGTATTTATTTGTAATGTATTTCTGTGTGTTTTTATTAATAAACATCTGTTATATATAATATATTATTTAAAATTGTAGTATTGAACTCTGATAACAAGAAAGTTGAATAATCCTGGAGAAGAATGCTTCAGTATCTTTCAGCGTAAGTAATTGTGTTCAAAGCAAATAACTTCTTTATATGAGGATTGAAGAAATGGGAATGTAGCCTGCCAAACTTATCCGATAAATAGTGCACTAATTGGTGCACTAGCCGATATAAGTTTGTCGTTCGTCACTTGTTTTTGACGTCATCTGCTCTCAATGTTATTTTGAATGGTGTTCCATCTACCCAGACAGAAAAAAAAAATATATTAGTAATTTTCTATTTTTATAGAGGATACGAGGATACTTCCTCGTTTACTGAGCCCTTCTAGAATGTTTTTGTGTAAATAAGATTAAAGAAAAATTACAGTAGATAGGCACTAAATAGGCCTAACATAAAATGTAAGAAATAACTAACAAATAATGTGAGATATTTCCGATATAAACAACTTTACTTTGTATCTGACTTTCAGTAATATACAGTATTATCAATGTATGAATATTTATATGGAATGTAAGGAATGGCTATTATTTAATTTTTAATTTAATGTTTAATTTTCCATGAGAATCGAAAGCATGACATTAGCCATTTTAAAAATATCGTAAACAAAAGAAAATACAAATATAACTAGATTTAAGTTACGTAGTTACGCAATGATAATTATAATTATAATAAACCAGGCATTGTGTTAATTTTATATTTTTGTTAAACTTTATCAATTGCTTGTTTAATTTATTTACTTATTTTAGGACCATTTTTTTAAATTGTTGTATAAATATGTGTATTTTACTGTTAATACAGTCTTCCATTGCATTTAAGATCAAAATATAAATTATGATTTTCTAGTTCATTGACGGCCTCGAGGAAAAATTGTGATAATAGCGTTGCCAATTTAATAGCCTACATAACTTAAAATAAGTTAAATTCGTAAATCTGAAATAAATTGAGAGTCTCTTTGCCTTTATATTCTGCTATGTGATGCAATTAAATATTCTTACCATCATTTTGTCTCATAACTAGAAATGAACAATATGTAATAACAGGAATAAGAAAGAATGAGGAATGGCAAGAAAAAAGAAAAAGGTCCCATCGATTCTCAAGTTCGAATTTTTTAAAACTATTCTGGACAGGAAATGGTATGTTTTCGTATTGTAAACATATTTTAATATTTTTATATTGAAAACGTTTTAATATGACGGTATATGTTAAATATGCATTTGATATAGAAAATAGTATCAGTCATGACGCATATGAATTAGGCTAATATTTTAGCGTCTGGACCCTAGAAGAATATTCTTTTAGTTACTTTGAATCATATCCAATCCCCACACCAGCAGCATTGCATATAAATATTCATACCTTCATAACATTTCGTATGTCGGGAACAAAGTAATGTAGTTAACATCGGGCATTTCTCACACTATTTGACAGGTAATCCTTCCTTATTTTCGATTTAGATAGCGTCTATCTTTTGCAATTTTTCTTTCAGCTTTTTCACGTAAATATATTCTGGAAGTGCCCAGTATACAAAGAAATACGCCTAGTAGCTCCATACCCGCTAAAAAAAAAGGAAAGTTCAAACATATTTTTCAGTCCGGGAAGATGAAACGCCATGGTAGGTGATAACTGGAAAAACAAGTGATGAACCCCAAACGCATACCGGCTAGAGCGGTGGAGACTTCTGCTGGTTCTAGTTCGCTACATCCCTTCTGTAGTGGGAACAAAATTTTTTCTCAGAAATAATATATGAGTACACGTATGAAGAGTTGCAAACTTAACATACTTATGTAGGCCTAAGCCTATTATATACCATCACAGATCTCTGTGGGCTAAATAAATTTTTCTCTGAACATACTGCTATTCTTATTTCACAATTATAAGAGTCACTCGAGCATCTACTGTAACGAAATGCATTCTTTAGACCATAGATACCTTTGTACAGTGCCTGTATGTACATATATATGTAAGAACTCATGGCATAACCAATAAGATTTATTCTGTTTATCCATAAAATGTGTATCAGTGGATCTACAATCCGCCCGAAGCAAGTAGGCCAACTGGCAGGTCTTCTGACTCTTTCACCACAGTAAGTATATATCGCATAGCCTGTCCCTATGTGAGCCGCTTGATAATGAATGGATACATGTTGGAACGACAATAAAATCAGGTAAACTGATTTAACAAAGTGCCAGTATGTTTTTGTTTAATCAGTTATGATTGCAATTATGGTATGCAGAATACAAAAAAAAAAAAAGTCAATTTGGCCGGTTTCGGGATTTGAACCAAGGAACTACAGAACGTGAAGCCAAGACGTTACCATCTCAGCCACCTGGGTCAGTTTAACGGTCTAGTTGAATAAGCGCATGTAAAGCAATAGTGTTATTTGTCATAGCTAACTGTATTTTAATTTCCAAAGCCTTATATGAACACAGTAAAACAACAGACTATGATGTCTTGATAACTCATTTGCATTTCATAAATTCTTTCGAATACGTATATTACCATAAAATAGGCACTAAATTGAGCAATACTCCGAAACAGGTCAACCGATTTTATCCAATATCAGTAGACGTCTTCCCATGAACATTATAACGTGTTTTCTATGGTATACTTCCGCTCAATAAACCTCTTGAAAGTAACATTTTGTATCTTTGACATACTGCTTTGCAGTTACCTTGTATTTTCATAATAATTTAACAGTTTGCAGAGAGCTTCGTAACATTATTATGAATTCAATTTCTTTGGCCTTCAATTGTTATGGAACAGATTCCAAGACCCAGTGGATAGCATTGCTGGTTATAAAATAGGAGGTATAATTTGTTTCCCGAGTAAGAGTAGTTATTGTACTAATAAAAGTAAAGTGATCCCTATACAGGCCATCGAGGCCCAGAGGGTTCCAGGAGGTTGAGGCCCCCAGATTTTGGACATTCGGAACGTGACTGTGGTAAAAGTATTTTCTGATTTACGGATTTGGAACAAGATTTAATCAGCAAATTCTGGAAAATATTTGTATAAAACCACCATTATCGAGTGTAAACGTATACAGTAGGCCTACATGCTGATCACGTGCACCCAATCCTGCAGTCTATCAGCGTTTACTTTAAAGAAGTCCGTATATGTTGTAATGTGCTTTTCAATCCCCAATATTTTATTAAATACACAATTTTGTCTTGGATCTCTTCACGAATATTCTGTTTGATAGTATTTTACTCAGACTATTCCACTCATACGCCGCGTGTTTGATACTGACCAATAACGTTTGGCAATTCCTCGGATATAGACCAATCACGACCGTTTACCTTATAATATCTTTCCTCGGATCGCAAGGATGCAATTTTATCTGATAAAACGTCAGCTCGTTACTGGACACGTAAGACATAAACGTGCAGTGATTAATACGTCATATGCTGCATTCAGCAGAATGAAAACACATTATTTTATACAACATAACTTGTTTGGAAATTGAAATAATACTTACATATGTACATTGATTAAAAACAATTTCAATTCGATGGAACCCAGTTCGTATGATTTTATTATGTTCTGCTGTTAGCTTACATGAATTAGGTTAACTATGCAACATTGGTAGCATTGGTCACAGTATGGTAACTCGAATCGATTCATGGATGGTTGATTCGTAGTACAATCTAGGCTAAGTCAAACTTCATTATCTACATTCCGCTTCTTTAGAAATAACTAAACTTAAAGGTTATATTTCAATATCTTATCTTCAAATGTTTGGGGATTTTGCACAAACCGGCCATCAACTACGTATGACTTCAAAACTATAGCGTTAATTATGTATGGCGTACTTTCTTAGACAGCCTTGAATATTGTGGCATTGTTTATCTTCCAATTTTGTTACTCACTGTAAAATTTTACGTTCTCTTATCTAAATAACAAAAAAACTAGCATAATTTGTAAAGTAATTACTAGCCAGTCATTTTCTTCCAAACGACTTAATTTTACTTTAATTTATTTATTGGTATTATTATATATTTGTGAAACAGAGAGGTTCACGGGCTAAAATCCCAATTATGTGTCTGGTTGACGTAACTAATTTATCATGTCATACTACATAAAAACTGACAAGTGTTAAATAACACAATAGACAAAGACAAAATATGAAAAACTGAATTAGACAGCAATAGGATAAAACGTAAAAAAATAAAAACTAATATAGGGTATAGAGGAAAGACAAAATAGAAAGCAAAGAAAGACAGAATGAAAATTTGCTTGAATTTTAGCATATGCTTAGAGGGTAAGTCACTAAGTATCCGCATTTTTTGTTTAATCTTTTGTAGGTTGGTTCCACCGCTTTGTGCTCGTGAGAGTCGACATGTTGTTCATTTATCTCAGATTGTGGAATATTTGACAGTTCTCATTCCACTGATTGTTGCGCTGTTGAACATTCAACATGGCTGCACCTCCCACTGTTTGCACCAAAGAAAAACAGCGTGCAATGATCCGATTCGAATTCCATCGAAAACTTTCCGCACAAGATGAAGGCAATACCACAGCGAAAAGTGTACGAATGGGTTGAAAAGTTGCTGCATAACAATGCGCGACCACACACTGCCGCCCACACTGCTCAAACTATTGCGGAACTGGGGGTTTGAGGTGTTATGGCATACAGTCCCGATTCGCCCCGTGAGATTTCCATCTTTTTGGCCCATTTGTCGATTCACCACAGAGCAAGAACTGAAGAAAGCGGTGCATACGTGGCTTGCAACTCAACGAAAAACTTTTTTGAGGGCATCAGGAAGCTTGCGCAACGATGGATAAGTGCATTGAGAAGCAAGGGGACTATGCTGAAAAATTAGGTAATTGAAAGTTTTGTACTGTTGTTGCAATACATTTAAAAAAAGAGAATGCGGATATTTATTGACTTACACTCGTATGCAGGCCTATGTAGGCCAATACCATGTAAGCCTATACCATAACTTACTACAGTAGGCCTATATAAAAGACATCTGGCGAGTATGACGGATGTGGGAGGCATTTGAAGCGAATGTCATCGACGGATTTCATGGTTGCACGAGCAGAATGAGGACGGGCGTTATCATGTTGAAGCAAAACACCTGCACTCAGCAATCCCCTTCGCATTGGCACCACCAGACTTCCACATCTTTGGTCCATTAAAGGAACACCTTGGTGGCATAAGCTTAAGTCTGATGAAGACCGTCCAATCGGCAGTGCACGAGTGGCTACAGTGTCAATCAAAATAATTTTTCTCACGCGGTATCGAAGCACTTCCTATCAGATGGCGTAAGTGCATTGAACTGGGAGGGGCCTTTGTGGAAAAATAATGTACAAGCAAGCGTTCTTCCTGCAGTAAAATAGTGGAAAAAAATTAATTGCAGTTTTCATTTGATTCTCCCTAGTTGAAAAATATTTACAGAATGATTTTCCATCACATGAAAGTATATATTTATATATATACAGAGTGCTTCAAAAAATGTATACACAGTTTGAAGTGTCATAGAAAATCTATTTTTGCACTCCTTAGCTAGTAAGTGTTACTTACGAAAGTTGTTTACATGGATTGGTCTATATCCGAGGAATTGCCAAACGTTATTGGTCAGTATCAAACACGCGGCGTATGAGTGGAATAGTCTGAGTAAAATACTATCAAAACAGAATATTCGTGAAGAGATCCAAGACAAAATTGTGTATTTAATAAAATATTGGGGATTGAAAAGCACATTACAACATATACGGACTTCTTTAAAGTAAACGCTGATAGACTGCAGGATTGGGTGCACGTGATCAGCATGTAGGCCTACTGTATACGTTTACACTCGATAATGGTGGTTTTATACAAATATTTTCCAGAATTTGCTGATTAAATCTTGTTCCAAATCCGTAAATCAGAAAATACTTTTACCACAGTCACGTGCCGAATGTCCAAAATCTGGGGGCCTCAACCTCCTGGAACCCTCTGGGCCTCCATGGCCTGTATAGGGATCACTTTACTTTTATTAGTACAATAACTACTCTTACTCGGGAAACAAATTATACCTCCTATTTTATAACCAGCAATGCTATCCACTGGGTCTTGGAATCTGTTCCATAACAATTGAAGGCCAAAGAAATTGAATTCATAATAATGTTACGAAGCTCTCTGCAAACTGTTAAATTATTATGAAAATACAAGGTAACTGCAAAGCAGTATGTCAAAGATACAAAATTTTACTTTCAAGAAGTTTATTGAGCGGAAGTATACCATAGAAAACACGTTATAATGTTCATGGGAAGACGTCTACTGATATTGGATAAAATCGGTTGACCTGTTTCGGAGTATTGCTCAATTTAGTGCCTATTATATGGTAATATACGTATTCGAAAGAATTTATGAAATGCAAATGAGTTATCAAGACAACATAGTCTGTTGTTTTACTGTGTTCATATAAGGCTTTGGAAATTAAAATACAGTTAGCTATGACAAATAACACTATTGCACAAACTTTCTCGCATATAGGCCTACGTGTTAAAGGCTAGCATAGAAAAAAGTAAATTATAGGAACAATTAAATTTTACTTATTACATTTTCATAAAACTAACAAGTATCCAGAACGGAAAGCATCAGGCTCGATCTTTATGTTCAATGCTTTTACCGAAAAATAAAAATAATAAAAATAATAATAATAATAATTACAACTTGGGGTTTGCATGGTTTCAAAGGCAAAAATGCAGGATACTTTTAGATATAGCCGAACAATAGAAGAAATGCTGGAAGAATGAGTTTACAAGAGCATACTGGTCAATTGATTTGAACCCAGGACCTCTTCCCTATTACCCTATGCCACCTCGTTCTAATTGATTTTGGTGTGTACACTAGACTGTGGTAAACTGATTACATTTCACAACAATAATTAGATTATAGTATTCTTGTTATTATGGGCAACAAAAGGATATTCAAATTTTAATCAAAATGTATGTTCTGAAATTCGCATTTAAGTCATGTTATTTCGCTCTTATCTTGATACCTATTAACTTTATAAAGAAATATATTAAACAAAAAAATTTCTTTTTTAATTTTCTCTACAACTTGATTGTGCTAAGTTTCGATGTATCGCCCAATGTAATGGAGATAGTAGAAAATTGAAAATGGATACGAGTAAAGTACCTCTAAGTCATTTTTGCAGAAAAAAGTATATAGCCATTTTGTTAGTCATAGAAAAGAATTTCCAATTTTAAATTTTCATTAAAATCGTTAGAGCCAATTTTAAAAAAATAAAAAATTTTCAAAAAAAATTCATGAAAAATTCCCTCAATATTTCAATTATAAAACTAAAATTCTGGGCGGTTCGATAAAATTCCGAAAAAGTCCTTAATTAAAAAAATGAAGTAAATACAATGAACAGACAGATGGACAGACAGGAGGACAGAGGTCTTCCAAAAACACTTTTTTCGGTTTCTAGGTATTGTGAAACAGTATTTCCGGTGTTATCTCGATTTCGATTTTTTTTGTCACGATCACAATATTTTCTCTATACTACGTATATGCAATAAAGTAAAATACAGCGAAGTCTGGCTAACAAAACGTAAGTGGGGTCCATTTAATACCCATGTACAATTTTATTTAGTGGTGAAAAACCAAAATCGGCACAAAATGAATTATACCCACAAAATCGAATGACTCAATAATAATGCGGGAAGGGAAAGACTCATTCTGAACAAAAAATTAATGGCAACCACGTATGGTTTTCGAGGAGACAATTTCGTGCTCTCTGCATAAGGTTTCAGGGATTCATAAATCGCGTCACATCCAATACTCTCATGCTCAGATAGTTACGAATAAGGAAGAAAAGTGTTGTTCCACTCTGATGAGCATCAGATACCTCTTACATAATCAGTATCACTGTGTACAGATTATATCAAACAAGTTCCTCCGGTAAGTAACAACCATGGACATCTTATAAAACTGTGAAATAAAGTTTTTACTATACAGGCAGTGAATGCCCTAAGCCTAAGGGATCCAGGTTGAGGCTCCCAGATTTTAGACGTTCGGCATGTGATGGTGGTATGGTTGTCAGCCTTACGCACCAACCACCTTTACCCCCAGGATTGTTCCCGGTACTCGTTTCTGTCAGAGGCTGAATCGACCCCAGGGCCATAGTGCCACCAGAAGGATTAGATTAGATTAGATTAATGATGGGTAGTGTAAGCCCTTCGGCTTCTCAACACTGCGACCTTAATAGATCTATTCTACCAGACACCACTTTTTAATTTAAGGCTTTTTAATATAGCCTATAACTTTCCTGGGTGATGTCCAGTCTTGAACCCAGGGATTTTTCTTTACTGAAAACCATTACCCGGCCGGGAATCGAACCCGAACCGCCAGGGTGGAAGGCAAGTATGCTACCTATACATCCATGGCGGCGGACCACTAGAAGGACTAGGTCAATTGAAAAATTTCAAGACCTCATCGGGATCGAACCCGCGACCTTCCGGTTTGAAGCCACGGCATGCCCCTATTAAAACTGTACCTAACGAAAAACGTTTGGAACGTTTTAATTTTATCCCCCGAAATACATGACACATTCACATGATTTGTCTACCCTAAGGTAGGATTTTTAAACGTTCTTGCTTCTTATTTTGGCAAGAGTAACCGGTCACATTGTGTGAGTGCGCTATCTTTTTTTCAACCTCACATAAAGCTTCATCTTTTAAGATCGTGTAAGAAATGGCTAGCTTTATAACTAACCTTAAGAAATTTTTTACGAAAAATTTTTATAAAAGTTTTCGTCTTAATATAAAAAGTTTCTGTACAGAATTTAAACAAAATCGTTAGAGCAATTTTCAATTAAGCCGTGAAAAAGTAAAGATTATTTATGTCAATTGGTCGTAACAGAATGACAAAATACGTCGCTATGCCTTGAGTCAAATCAATAGCAATTGCCTACTTAGAACAAAGCTTTTAATTTTTTGGGATTGCTGGTTTTCGAACTATTTATTTATTTAAGGGTGACGACTGAGACATATAAAAACAATTTTTATGAAAGCAGTATTTTGGGACTTAAAACTTGTATTAATGCTTAAAACACTAATCCAAAATTCACTCAAATGCAATATTTTTAATGCAATCAAATGGATAAGCTCGTGAGTACGATTGCTCGTGGGGGTTAATAGGAGGGTGGCCTACCCTAGAAGAGAGAAAACTCTACTATAGTGGGTTAGCGAACACTTGCTCTGAACTCAAGAACTGCAGCCCTTTTGAATTCAAATTCAAAATAACTGTGTCAAAGTCGAACGTATCTGACAGCCTGGGAAGCTGGAATCCCCGGTTTCTAGTACTCATCTTCTACTACTACTAGATTGAGCTTATCGGCGTTATTTTACTTTTTATCACAAATCGATAGCAAACCAAATATTGTATTCTGATATCTATTGCTTAATACCCCTATTTACAATTCTAGTTCTTTAGAGGAACTATTTTATTTTTAAAGTGTGTTATTCTTGTTATACAGGCCGATCGTCTCATAATTATGTATCAAGCATGCTTAATATGTAATTTTTTTTAGAATGGAGTGTAATTTAATGTACGTTACTTTTTCTCTATATTATGTATATGCGAGAAAATAAAAAGGAATAACCATGCAAAAAATTTACAAATTGTTATAATGCTAAACTGAGAAATTCTCTAAATACAGTGTAGGATGAAATGTGGTATCGGTACGGCTCATATTTTAAACGAATTTTTGTGGGAAGGCTAAGAAGGCTTTCTTATCCTACACACTCTTATCTTAACGCGTTCGCTGCTGGGAGTTACGTTGAAACAGTACCGATACTTTATTATTGCGTTCCTCTCTAGCACACACTTTATACTCATCTCACAAAACATGTTGAAAAAAAAAAACAATTCTTTATCTCCTTGCGAATAATAGAGATAAATTAGTACCCATAGAATAATCGGCAGCACATATAGCATAGGCCTATTCCTTAACGGCATTACGAAAGGTCACACTTTTAACAACAGTTGTTACTAGTTAAAGTAAAATATTCTAATTTGCACTTAAATACTTTGATTACAGTTAATTAAGAGGAAAGCTCACATATAACCTCCCAAGTTTGTTTATCCTTGTATATGGAGACTCATGTTGTTGATCATATTGATCCATAATAAAATCAAACAAAGGCAATGTTTTGCATATCAATAAAATAGCACATGGAAGTTTCCCTCAGGCATCTACACTTCGTGGACATCTAAAACCTCTCCTCCTCTCACTGCGTCAGTGGTACAGCGGGATCATTATATTTGGTTAACCGAGTGATCGATATTCATAACAGGTTACGGTATATTTCGACCAAGGCCAGGGGATCCCTAGCCATATTGGGTTCACATTCATCCCGGGATGTGGTTGATTCGCCTAGGAGAAGTTAGGAAGCGTACGTGATGGAGCAACAAACTAATGTAGAAGCATTTATTCTACCAAGAGAACGGTAGCATTGATTAACACTGTTCATGTTGGAGGGAAAATAGAAGCGTCGATGAAAGATAAGAGCGACGAAAACGAAATAATATTCTTCACTCTTCTCACAGATCGAAATGCAAGTCACTTATATCGATTGCTGATCAATTGTATGGCCTCCATAAAATGGTTATAATAATATTCCACAATAAACAGAGTCATCGAAAAGTTGATTCATTTTATACAAGGTGTAGCAAAACGGTAGGCCAACACTTTTGGGAAAACATTCCCTGCATAGGTCAATAGCGGGTGAAATTGTGTTATATGAACATGGGTCTGAAAACGTTTTATTTTCCCGTTAGAGCCCTTTCTCTACACTTGCACCACTTTGCAGAATACTCGTAGACTTGTGGTCTTTTATTTCTGAAAATCATATGAAATACTATTTTAAAAAATCGGGTACGTGGAAAGTCACGCGTCAGAAGTGAAACTTGAATTTTTTTTAATTTTTCGACTTTTTCAATTTTGGATTATTGGATTTTTTCAATTTTTGATTGATGGATTTTTTAATTTTGGGTTTATGGACTTCTTTAATTTTGGATCTTTTTATTTTTAAATTTTGGATCTTTGAATTTTGGATTTTTTATTTTTTAAAATTTCATTGAGTTGATTGTTTAATGTGCAGTCCGTCACAACCCCGCTATTTTCGTGACGATTTTCTTCGTAACGCAACTTTGGGTTAGCTCTCGATTTACTCACTTCAAAAAGAACTTCTGTTGTAAAACTGCTACAAGAAAGTCTCCCTCTGTAGTTAATGCTAAGGGAGTTATGAAGGGCACTGATACAAAGGTAATGTCATTGGGTATCAAGGTACGTCATATCACTTTAACGTGGAAGTTGCTACTATTCGCAACAGGCTATGGTATGACCGCCTGCGAAGTCTTGGTTAGAGCACACGCAATACACCTGTGCTGGAGTAGTTGCCGCTCTTTATAGCAGACAGGGGGTCTCAGCTGCCGCACAAGCGATAATAGAATAAGCAAGGGGAAACGGAATAGCCTATCTTTATAATGTTAAATACAATGTAGGCCTACATTTTCTCGTCGGCCTGGGTGGCGTATTTAGTATCGCTGGGTTTGATCCTGGCCTAGGTCGATGACGTTTATGTGTATGCATAAATGTGACAGTAGATTTACTGATATGTAAAAGAACTCCTGCGGGACAAAATTCCGGCATATTGGCGACGGTCACAGTCCTAAGTTTCAGTACATAACCGTCGTTAAATAACCATATACAACCACCTACCTTTTCTCAAAATCTACTATTAAGCTGGAGACTAGATCAAGATACCCATCCTATATTAGTAGGCCTACTGAAAAAAAGGATTTTTCATAATTTTTTTTCACTGAAATGTGATTTTTTATTTTTAAAAATAATAACTATATTTTGAAGTACATTATGACCTGAAAATATTTTAGAGATTAACGGATTCAATTTTTTTTTCAGTGTATGTAAAACATCTAAATAAACAAATGATAAAAATTTCAAGATTATAGGTGAGAAAATGTACCTCTTACATACAAAAAGTAAACTTTAATGTAAGTTTAACCTCTGCTGAGGTCATGACGGCCCGCATAGTGCCTGACGGAGCAAATCACAGTAAACAAAAGAAGCGTTTTACTGATATTATTAGTTTTCTGTTTTCTTGAATAAATTGCAAAGAAGTATCTCGTGTGGGTATTTTCTGAAAAAGCGCTCAATGAGCACTATTCAAAATATAAGGGTGTTCCATTAAAAATAAAAGTTCATTGAAAATCCAAAATTCCAAAATTATAAAATTAAAAGATAAAAAATTTAAAGATCCAAAATGCAAAATTTAAAAAGTCCAAAAACTCAATATTAAAAATTCCAAATATCCAGAATTGAAATATCAATAATCCAAAATTGAAAACATCAAAAAATTAAAACAAGTTTCGTTTCTATCGCGTGGCGTTCCACGCACACTTTTTTTTATTTGTGGGGCATTTAAAAACTTTTTTCATGCTCGCCTGACCTGGATCCAGTAGACTTTAAATTTTATTAATTTTACATGCTGAATATGGACATGTGAGATCCAATTTAAGATCACGGTGATATTTTTGATGTAGACGTGCAGATTGTATTCTCTATTTTTTCCGTACAGGTGTTATGGTTGTACGGCTGTGAAAAAGGGCTACACTGTCACACCCGTGACGAAACCGGTCGTGCATGCAGAGGGTCCTCACTGGGATGCAGAGTCTCATGGGCTCTTTTACGTAGATCTCCCTTCCCAGCTCGTGAACAGATATGACCCCGAAACAGGAAAAGTCACACACATATACTTCGGTAAGAAAACAGGTTATACAAAAGATGTAATTGTATGCGTGCAAAAAAGAAAAATAATAATAATAATAATAATAATAATAAATAAAAAATAAAGGCACCATTTTATGATAATTTAAAAAGAATCGCGTACATACTTCCCAAGTAATACTGTTATTTGGGTAGCTTTAGTAGTACAGTGTGTGTCACGTAAGAGTTGGCTAATCATGCGAGTTTCTGCGTCGTGGTGGCCGCCGCATGATTGGTCAACTCTTACGTGAGACACACTGTATAATAGTGTTTATGGTCTATAGGCTAAGTAGGCATACTTGGCAAGAACTAATAGACTATAAAACTATAATTTGTTACTCTATTTTCCAAGTACTTATAGACTATTGCTATTCTACCCCAATTCGTTTGTGTTAAATTGCTGCAAAGCACTTTAAATAATTTGTAATTTTTCATTATGAGAAAAAACTTCGGCCCAAAACATTCACAGGCTTGAGAAAGACATAGGCGCACATACAAACACAAATACAGTCAGCCCTCGATATAATGCCCCCCTTTACAGTGCCACCCTCGCACTGTGGCAATAAATGCAAGTGCACGGATCTTCTCCTATATAAAATACATAAGAAACCTCGTTACTATGCCCATTCATTTAGTGCCAGTGAGTATAAGACACAATTTTTACAAAATATAGGTTGCAGTGATTTTTTCAGTTGCAGTGATTTTTTCAGTTGCATAATTCTTCTAAAACTGGCGTGAATGTTAAGATTATTTAAGAAACATAAAATAAATAATAAATAAATAAAATAAGCCCATTGGCATCCCTTTAGGGCAAGGGCCTCCTACCGATCGTAGGGCTGGCTCTAAGTTTGCTCGCTCGGTGAGCCGGTCCGTGCGAGCTCAAGTGCTGCGTTTGATAGGTATCATCACTTATCACTGATCACTGTTCACTACTGCACTGTATTTCCTAGAAGTGAGTGCTCCTCTGCCATTAACTGTAAATGTAGTGCGATGGATTTAAGAATCTATTTTAAGAAGTTGGACAGACAGCATGCATGGGGTTGGTGCAGGTAGAAAGAGCCCTTCATACGATGAGACAATACAAACTTTCACTTCATTACACTACATTACAGTTACTAATTTACCGTTAATCACTCACATGGACCCATATGATTTTCAACCCCTTTTTGTACTGTAGGAATGGACATATACTGCAATAAATTGAGTTACTGTACAGTATTTTATTTTGTGCTAAAGTTCTCTATTTGCATTTTATTTAATTTTTCTTTCATAATACAGTACGGTAAATTAATACAGCACTGTATTATTTTTATTAAAAAAAAAAATTTCGTTTCGGTGCCACCCTCGCTTTATGCCACTAATGTTAGAGAATGGATGATGGCATTATAACAAGGGTTGATTGTACATTAAAAATTGGGTTCGTGGAACGCCACGCGACAGAAGTGAAACTTGGATTTTTTATTTTCGAATTTTTTTTGAATTTTGGATTATTGGATTTTTAATTTTGGATTGTTGGACTTTCTTAATTTTGGGTTTTGGACCTTTTAATTTTGAATTTTGGGATTTTAAAATTTTTTATCTTTAAATTTTTTAATTTCGAAATTTTGGATTTTTAAATTTTGGATCTTTGATTTTTTATTTTTTGGATTTTTTAATTTTAAATTTTAAATTTTGGACTTTTAATTTTTTTAATTTTGCATTTTTTTATTATTTAAATTATGGATTTGATTTTTTAATTTTTTGGTTTTTTTAATTTTGGATTTTTATAATGGTGAAGGGCTCTCACCACGCCACTATAATAGCTCGAAGCAGTAATAAGCCCCCACTCAATGCCTATCTTTCCCCCGTGCCCTCCCGTAATTTTTTTTAAATTTTTGGAATTTTAATTTTGGATTTTTTATTTTTATATTTTGGATTTTTTAATATTGGATGTTTAGATTTTTTTAATTTTGAATTTTTGGAATCTTTAAATTTTGGATAAGCCTATCATTGAGTTGACTTTTCTGTGAAGTCCGTTCCGTCACAGCCCCACTAATTTCGTGACGATTTTGTTCGTAACACAAGTTTGGGTTGGCTCTCGATTTACTCCTACCCAGCTAAAGTAGTTTCACTTCAAAAACTGCACAGTAATAAGTGTAAGTACCATATGGTGCAGAATTATTTAAGATAGCCGAAGTAATACTAATAAATTAGTCGTCATGAGTGTTCATGTTTATAAATTATAGAGACAAGCGAACTCTTATCGTTTATTTTAATATACATTTTGTTATAAATAGGGTACGGATGTTTATGACCTAAAAAAGTGGAAAATATGACTGCAAATATGCCCTTCAAAATGACTAAATATGACCTAATAAAATAACGTATTTTCTATAAATAAATGTTCCAATTTAAAACGTATAAAGACATTAGGTTCTTATATCACACGAATTCAATCAGATAATCACTTTTTAACAATGCTACAGATGATATACAGTTTCACTTGGAATGAACTTCTATTTTAAAAAATTGTTCTCCTGTTTGCTCACTTAATCAGCTCCAAACACTCTAATATTTTGTAGGCCTTGTAAGTCCCTATAAAATATGAACAATTGCATTAATTTTAAAATTTAAGTTACCTATTAATTTGGCATAAACATTAAATTAATGAAATAAATTTCAAAATTAACTCGACCATGTAGTACATACACTGCTCCTTTACCAAAATTATAACTGAAATATGTCGTCAAATTACAAATATGGCTCAAATATGACCAAGATTACAAAAAATGACCAAAATATGACTTTATATGTAAAATAAAAACGGCCAGGATAAAAATATGACATGTCATAAACATCCGAACCCTAGTTATAAATATGTAAGGTTTTCTATTTTGCAGGGGGAAACGGAGGTGTGACTCTAGTGGTGCGAGTAAAGGGAACCGATGGGCATCAATTGGTAGCGTCTCATGGCCATGATATGCTGCTCTTCGACTGGGACTTTCACAATACAACATAAGAATCTTCCAAAGACAGCAACGGTCGAAAACTGGCCACAGTGGATACAGAACCAACCAAGACTGGAAACAGATGGAATGATGGGAAAGCTGATAAGAAAGGCAGGATATGGGCAGGTTAGTGTTCATATCGACATTAGCGTCTGATGTGTGGAAGAAAACTATAGGGCTAACGTACTTGAAACTCCCAACCGAGGAAATTAAATTATTATAAACCAGTAGCCTATACTGCCGTGCTAAGGAAGAAGTCAGTAACTGCAGAAATTTAAAAAAAAATGGAATTTTTGGTATCGGAATCGTCTCTAGGATCTGTTTCGTAATACAACCTTAAAAACAGTAACATGATTTCTTGTTAAAAATATAAGGAAAATTTCTTACTGCCTTTAACATGAAAGAAAGCAGTACCGGTAAGTATAACTAAGGTAGGTGCTCTAGTTAAGGCCTGCTCCTGATAAGGCCACTAATACTTTAACGTAAAAATATCATACTTTGGCCCCAGATTTCAACACCTACTTGAAGCTCGTTCTTCGAAGGTCAACTGACCAGAATTTCAGTGTTCCTTCTCCATTCCTCGAGGAAAGACAGAAACTTTTGTGAAATATGCGCTTCAGAAATAAAAACAAGATAAGAAATAAAATACATCTAACTATTTAAGTAGATTCATATCAGCATAAAATTATACGTGGATATATAGCTTACATTATGATCTTTTAAAGCATCTCTTTGTTGTATCTGCATTAACATACCAAGTTTAATAACCGAGATTGCAAATAAAAAAAATCCCTTTAGGCAGGCCTACAGGCGGAGGTAGATTTCGAAGTGCTTTTGGTTTAATTTATTGTCGCTGCATAGCACTCTTTTTCTTTAGCCTTGGCATGGTAAACCTGCAGTAAAGAGGAAGAGCCTACAATCATTTGTTTTGACAACAAGAATAGGATATAATATTCTGGGAGGCCGTGCACAAGATCAGCAATGAATAAAATTAGCAAAGCCGCTAAACAAGACAAAATTATGATATTATAATAATTCTTTTAAGTGTTATTATTTTCAAACATTAAAATCTCGCGTCATATGAGAGCTATCAAGAAACTATTTATTGATTTGTAGAGTACTCATCAAGAGCTTTTCAACGATACCCCACAAGACGTGGTTTCAAAAGTTTCGAATTTTCATCCCCCACCCCCACCCCCACCCCCACCCTCACTCGAACCCCCGAATTGTTGGTGTCACTGTGAACTCCATAGGGAGTACTCTAATTTATTCAAACAAAGTTTCCCTCTATACTTCATAGGGGCCGAGATATAAATGTTTTAAAATTTCAACCCCCTCCCCCGACCACCCCCTTGGGCCAATTTTGCCCATTAACGAACTTGTCCGAACTATTGGGCCTAGAAATAACATAATGAAATTTGGTTCAAATATCTTCAAAATTACGGCCGCTATCGTGTAAAGATATATATATATATATAAATATATATATATAAATATATATATAAATATCACAAAATTTTTTTTTGAACGGGCGGTGGTTTCGTACTTAGGGGAGCATGAAACGTAAAGATATGAAAGAATTTTTCGAAAATCATAAAGTGGTATCCATTGCAATAAGTAGATTTTTCTTCGAAAATCTACCTAAAAATATAGAGCACCTGTTAAGGCCACATACGATGCGATGCGATGCGATGCGATGCGATGCGATGCGATGCGATGAGGAACGCTATTTCTTGGTCAAAATGTTCAAGTTCTGTTTGTGAATATCTACTTAATTTATAACATTTAAACAATAATGTTCACACTTTTCATACGGACCTGGGTTTGACCACGAACACATACATAATTTGCTTAATTGTTTATAATAAATTAATTAATCCATTAATTAATTAACTTTTTATTATTTCTACACTACTTAACACATGTTGATGTGCCTATACGTTCAATTTATTTCAGATGGATAAAAAAGTGAGGCAAAGAGTAAAGAGCTGGTCAGAAGATTACAGTGTACCCAAGTGGCCTTATCATGACTACATGCTCCTCATAAGGCCACTGTCACTTGATTTCATTTTATTTTTTTGCTATCAATGTCATTAAGTAATATAATTGTTTCTTGCCCGAAAAAACTTATTATAGTCATCTGTTGATAGCTGAGTGTGAAAATTATAAATTTGGAAATTATAAATACTTTGTTTTTTATTTTGAAAATTAACGTGGCCTTAACTGGACCACCTACCTTATAACTGCCTATAACTTATTATAACTGCCTATAACTTTATTTCACAAACTTAAAGTTTCATTATGACCTAATTTGACATTTTCCTTGTTTTGCTAGTAACATTATTTTTTCTTTAATGAAACTTACGCTTTTTACTTAATTAATTAATTATTATGATATTAACCTAAGTCTTAGCATTAGTCATTAGTCTCTTATCCATTACCTTATTATTAATGTAAATCTACATTGTATATATTTTTTAACCTGGTTGGGTGAAAGAGAAGGCCTTATGGCCTTAACTCTGCCAGGCAAAATAAATCATTTACTACTACTACTAAGTAGAGACTGCGCTGTAAGAAAGCAGTAACTGCTTTTTAAGATTGTACTTTCATCCCACGCTGTAACAATAACAGATATAAATACTGGTTACAATATAACAATGTAGCAGTAATTCCCACTTAATTCTTAGCAATCCAAGCCAAATTCCACATATACTATCTGTCAAAATTCAATAATAAGAAAAAATTAGCTTTGATTCAGACATAAATGTTCCTGATATGTTTATATTTAATGTTTATCTATCCATATTTAACTATCCATAAAGTTGAAAGTAAAAAGAATTTGATTAAACTTTGATCGCAATTTTCTCATATTTCAAGTTCATGTATTTATTGCCCTTTTGCTTAGTAGGGCAGTGTACGAGTATAAAATGATTTCAGAGGGATTTTATGAAGACTGCAGGCCTGTAAAAGTTCGATTTTATACAATTACTTTAGGAAGGAGATATTTTAAAACTTTAAGGTCATAATTAAACGCTCGAGACAGGCTAGGGTAGGGCACTGATGTATTTTTTATTCCACTATACCATAAGACGCTTATTATATGTGACGTAACAGTATCGTAAATAAAGAAGGCCTATCCATCAGAATACATAATTTCATTACAACACTGTTGCCCAACTATCCATTAACATCGTACACGGAACAATCTTCAAGCCTTGAAAACAACAATTCAAACTGAATAATATATAATCTGTATTTAAAATAAAATTAATTCTCATCATGTTAATTTTAATATTAGACTAAATTAAGTTCATTTCGTGTGTTTTAATGTGCGATGTTTGAGTTTAAAACGTCAAAAGAAGCCCTGCGACCTGTATGCCATTTATCACAAAAGACGAGAATTACTAACAGCTGATCGTAGAGAGTATCAATTATTATGTATTATAAAAACCCAAAACTTAGACAGTTAATAAATACTGCGATCGAACGAAAACATGTTATGGTTGTTTCCTGAACGTTCTCGTGTCTTAAGTCATTGTAGGTTCGCTACACTATCCAGACCGGTATATATTTCTTTCTTTCTTCTGTTTAGAATTAACTTTGAATCTCTGTTTTGTTTAAAAATTCCGACTTCGTATTATTAAATGATGGTTCTTGATTACAACATAATCTTCTTTTCTAACGTTATTTTAAGATAATTCAAACAATACTGAGTTTAGATTTACTCTTTTGTCCACTTTCCATTTTCTGCACGGGAATCGATTACTTTAGTTAAAACTTAATGTTATCAGAAACTTCAACTTCCTCCGCAGCTAAAAACTACTGATGCGACTGGTTCACCAGGGATGCAATCCTTCTTTCATATTAATATTAATATTAATTCTGATGTGTAAGAAAAATGCTACTGATACATTTACTCTAGCTATTTCAAACAGTATGTAACACACTTGTTATGTTCACTGCCTAGTTTTGATTATAACATACAATAATTTAAGTGTGTCTGTATTCCATTATATGAAACCAGTATCTGAAAGCGGATACAAAATTAATCCCAATGATATTCTCAATGTTCATGTTTGGTAATTATGTAGTTTAGTTTAGTTACGAGCTAATTTCGTCTTATTTTTTACTTACTTTATTTTTCGTTTTACTTTCGTCATACTTTTTTTTTTTAATGAAGATCCTTCCTAGAGTCTAACTTGTTAGTCTTGATTTATTTTTCTTCTCAGTAGTTCAAAATATATAACAATTAATGTTTCCTATTTCGGCAATCATTATTTTACAGAAATAGTATGTTAAAGCCGTATTTATTTATACAATACGAAAAAAGAAAACTATAGCTAAAGAATAAATAATAATTCTAGATATCAGTTTTTTAGTGGCACCTGAATCCACATAATACACTTGGCACTGAATTGGTAACTTTGTACATAATTATCAAAGGAGTGAACAGACGTTTGACTCACCAAAAATATTTTTCTTTACACGCCAGGCACTATGGGACCTCAACCAGTCGTACGTCAAGTGACTCCAAACCAGGGCAGTCTGTTCCGCCTAGAAGCACTTGACGACTTCCACCCTACTGTGGAAGTCACTCCAGTCAGCATTTCAAACGGGTTGGCCTGGAACAAGGATAACACCAGGTTGTACTACATCGATACTGCTACAGATCAGGTGGATGTCTTCGACTTCGATTTGGAATCGGGAACCATTAGTAAGTTTTGATTGACATATTACTGTTGATCTATCACGCGTTTGGCACAAAGCATTTTTCTGCAGTTCGTGCAGCATATTCATGAAAAGGTGGTGCTAATTCCCAGGCAAAAACCAGGGTGTCCGATGGATGGGGAACATGTGATGAGCAAGCAATTCCTATGTTCATTAACCAGTGCAGCTACTTCTTTATCCATCTAGTTCCTCAGTTGTTCTCACACGGCTGAGTGCAGAAACGTAAGAAAAAGATAAGTTACTTTTAAAATATGAGAGGTGTTCAATAAGTCAGTTCCAAAAACACTTTCTTTCGGTTTCTACACATCGTGGAACATGTTTTCTCTGTGTTACTCGATTTCGATATTATTTCACGATCACAATACTTTCTCTAGAAAGTTAACACCATCCCTTTCCTAAAATCCCTTAAAATCTAACACTGAACTCAGCACATGGAATTCACGTTGCATGTGGGCCTATTGTTTTCAGTTACACAGGTTGCTTTGGAAGTTGCAAGATACTGGAATTTGACTTAGGCCCTAATGTGTTTAATTAGAGAGGCTATCGATAGAGTTCATTCCTATAAATAAACAATAACGAATAGAATCTACGTAAATAAAGTCTGATGTGTTGCACGTCACTTTTTCCACCCTGAGCATGGGCATGAAGAAGACAGTGGCAGTAACACTTTCTCGCCTCCCGTTTTGATATAGATAGGTCTAATACAATAAGAGACCGTATTGCGGAAAGAGTGGTAGAGTAGGATTACCTCCACAAAGTCTCTGGGTTTTTACGTATTTACCTTAGGAGCGAGTATCACCGTCCGTAGAGTTCCTGCCTAGGGGAGGTAGCTGCACCCTGATTGGCTATCCCACTCCAAGTGTTGTCTGTCTCTGTCTCTGCGGCATTATCCCCCCACTCAACTATTACAGTATTTTCTACCGCTGGTAACGTACAGCATGATCTTTACTCTGTGCTCAACAGTAGGTCGCTGATCTTACGCGCAGCGAATCCGCGCATCTTGGTAACGAGACGTAACGAGAAGCTCGCTGGCAGGGTTAGTATTCAAGGACAGAGACTTTGTGGGAGTAATCCTACTCTACTCAGTTGTCTCGGCCTGAGTTTGTACCAACAATGGGTAGCGAAGTCAGAAGTCGGTAAAAAAAATCCTATCCACTGAGAAATTATTCACCGCTGTAAGCTTTGTATTAGTTGAGAAATAGGGACATTTATCGCAAGCCTAAGCATGCAAAAAGAGAGAAAATAGGATGGAACATTTTGAGTCCTATGTCCCGGGTTTTTGGGAAGTGATATTTATTTTCTTAATGACTACAGTAGTACGGGAACATGAGTGTGGGAAATAAAATATTCCATAAAGACGGTAAAATTTCATGTTACCGGGATTTCTGTTTCTTCTTACATCAACCCCTGCCAGTCATGATGTGCAAAATAATTCTAAGTCCTCTATGAGCAATAAAAATATATTTCTATGTTTTCTGAGGGAACAGTTTGAGTGTGATAAGTCGTTCTTAGGAAATAGAGTTTGACAATCGTAAGTCCTCCATAAGTTAATTTCAAATTACAAGCTAACTACAAAAGCCGGGCGACGCCGGCCTTTTAAGCTAGTTTGTATACTGAGTCCTTCTAGAACCTCCCTTATTTTCAAAGGGTTTGCTAAGGTACGTAAATCCTGTAAGCGTAAATCATGGCAAATATCATAACAACCCTGGAAAACATACGTAAAAGAAGGGTTGAATGGGGGGGGGGGAAGAAAAATATGAGTTATGTCTCCGATGGTAGAAATAAATATTCCCCTGCACCTAATGACTCCTTTCAGAAACCATCACAATGGAGAGATCTAAAGAGACACGGTAACTGAATCTTGGAAAAGCCATTCAATACAGCACGATGTGAATTAAATTGTTGGCGTTTGTTGTTTTTCAGCGAATAGGAGGAAAGTCTTCAATTTGAAAGAGAATGGAGTGGCAGGAGATCCCGACGGCATGACAATCGACTCGAAAGGAAATCTGTGGGTAGCATGTATCGACGGAGGCCAGGTAAGTCCATGCATCCTTAATACCTTATAAAGGCATTTTATTAACCTCAGACAACTCCATGATAATTGGTGAACAGGGTTTAAAAATATGTTCTAAATATTTTTTTACGCTATACAAGGTTCGAATTAACAGAGGGAACGAGGGATTTTCTCTTCCGTCAAGAGTTCCCCCGCTTATAATAAGTAGACCTGGGATTTTAAGGCAAAAGCCTATTTTGTTCCTTATGAAATAACATGAAAATTTTTAAATATGTTGACATTTCATGATGTATCACTTATATTTATAAAGTTTTATAGTGCCCTAAAATGCCTATTTGGACCTTTGGAGCCTGTTTTTACTATTTTGGTGCCTAAAATGCCTATTTTGTACATTTAAAATAAAATCCAACTTCTGTAACTTTTACAATCATTTAATAAACATCCTTGAATGAAGAGCTGAACAGCAGAGGGTGGGGTTTTCACAGAAACTTGATTTTCCCAAACAGTTGTCGCCAAAGAAATGCTAACTGACGGGGAAGATACGCTCAAAACAACAAGTAGCAGTAGAAGGGACATACTGTGTCAATTTTTCATATAATCCTAAACTATTTTTGATAAATGTATAATTAATTCTGTCTTAATTTTGCAATTATTTCTGTTGAGAATAGGTATACCACATTTTTTACAGTAAAAAAAATGATCACGTTACAGTTTAAGAGCATATCGTAGTATTTTAAAGTCTATTTACACGTTTTTAAAGCTTATCTTAAGTTCCTATTTTCTCCTTTAAAAGCCTATTTACTTGTTTTAAAAGCCTATTTTAGGTGCCTAAAACTAATTTTTTAGAGCCTAAAATCCCAGGTCTAATAATAAGATATCGTCTCTGCCAGGGATGTATTTCTTTCCACCTAGAGTTCAAATAATATAACCAGTGACTTAATAGGAAGAAATTGGCAAAATCAATACCTGTGTTTTACTGTAAATGGCTACTGTATTGTGAAGACTGTTGAGGAGGATTATTTACTTTCATTCATTAACCAAAAATGATCTATCAACACACACTTGTGTCAAGGTGGTCTTGTAATGAAGTACAGTTTAAAGGGCGACTTTTAAGGGGTGATCAAACAATACGTTTAGTTATTTTAATTTTATATGAAGCAGTTGTTATATGAACTTAGCTAAATGTGTCGGTCTTGGTGGTGCTGGCTTTCTGTGCCCTAGGCCACGGGCTCCATCACAGGCATGTGGGACAAATTCCAGCACATCGGCAGATCTAAATTGCAGTATAACCCCGTTGTTAAGCAATCATAAAAAAAATCAATTTAAACGTGAAGCAGAAAACATACACTTCACTATAGCAATGGCGAAGTGATTCCAGATCCCGCTTTACGGGATTTGCTGCATGAACAGTCATTGCGCGTTTTTATACAATAATTCAATGTATCGCTTTAAAATCGAGATCCTGGAGTCAAAGTCAGAAAGTCGTCGAAGTCATGAAATCTTGAAGCCGATGACAAGAAGTCATAGTCACAAAGTCATGAAGTCAAAGGCACAAAGTCACTGATTCGGTCACGAAGTCACGATACCTTTATAATCTTTTTTCTGTGATACGGATATGCGGGGATGTAAAAAGCATGTCCTGTATTAAACGTACTTACTCAGTGCATTCTTCCTTTAAGCTGAATTTCAGGAATGATGTGAACAATACAATGCAATGCAATGCATTAATACAAACAATTAAAAAAATACCAAACCACATTTCCAATTTGTTTATTGCCTATTTTCAAAAACAAATTGGGGTCAAATCTCAAAGGCTGTATTTTGCAAATAGCTTGTGCATTATGAAACAATTTTTTTCATATTAAAACTTGGGCTTTCCGATATTAGTAAACAGAGAACTTGGTTCTTGGAAAAGGCGCTGCAAACAATTGCAAGTTCACGAAATGGAATGAACCCTCACTAAAAGAGTGTATTTTACTTCTATACGGCGCACTGATTTAGAAGGCATATGAGTATGCATGCTTGCGATAGCTGCACTGCTGCCAAATATTGCGTTCTGAGCCAGTAACACGCAGGGATAGGGATAAGGACGTATATTCCTGACACGATAACTTGAGAACCTGACGGTGAAGAAATGTAGCGTTTGGACAGGATGCCTCAAAATTCCTTGCCGCTTATAGGTAGTCGCATTAAAATGATGAATATCCAACAGTATTTTTTGGGAGCATGAAAATATGAAACACTGCTGCTCACGCTTGTGCCGTGGGTGTCCGAATTAGGCAACAGGGCACGACTATGATAGGCTAGTCCCTCCTCATATGCCTTAAAACCGTGCGCTGTATAGGAACATGTTGCTCTAAAAATCTAACCCAAGTAATAACTTCTATTGCAGAGATTTTCGTTATTTAATACATTCTGATCCTCAGAATCGTATATCGGACTTTCATGGAGGGGGGTAAATACCGCAGTTTAAGACGACAAAATTATGAAAACACTAATTTCACACTAACATATTTTCTTCACGTCGACATTCCAAATTCTCTGAATCTTTGAAATGTTTCAGGTGATCAACGTAGATCCGAACTCGGGACTTCTGCTCCAGAGCATCCCTATTCCAGCCACTCGTGTGACATCTGCCATGTTCGGAGGAGAGAATCTTGACATTCTGTACGTTACGACTTCAAACCTGGGTCTCACACCAGAGGAACAAAAAAATCAACCTCATGCTGGCTCTGTCTTCGCCATCGAGGGTTTGGGCGTTAAGGCTCTTGCTCCCGAAAACAAAGTAGTGATCTAATCTAAAAGAATTACACATTACAATGCTTAAGTAACTCCAGAACACCACATATGAAACAACAAATAATGATGACTACCCTGGAGAAAAAAGGTACTGTAAACGTACAGGAATTACAAAAATACTAGTATTTATTTGTAATGTATTTCTGTGTGTTTATATTAATAAAATATCTGTATTAATAAACATCTCTGTTATATATAATAATAAATATTTAAAACTGTAATATTGAACTCTGATAACAAGAGAGTTGAATAACCCTAGAGAAGAACTGAATAACCCTAGAGAAGAATGCATAGCCTAAGTATCTTTCAGCGTAAGTACTGTTGTCCAAAGCAAAGAACTTCTTTATGAGGATTGAAGCAATGGGAATGTAGCCTACCAAACTTATCCGATAGTGCAATGGTTGGTGCACTAGGCTGTATGAATTTGCCGTTCGTCTCTTGTTTTTGACGTCGTCTGCTCTCAACGTCTACTCTCAATGTTATTTTGAATTGTGTTCCATCTACCCAAACCGAAAAAAATATATTCGTAATTTTATATTTTTAAAGAGGATACGAAGATACTATATACTTACTTCCTTATTTACTGAGGCCTTGTAGAATGTTTTTGTGTCAATAAGATGAAAGAAAAATTACTGCAGATAGGCCTAACATAAAAAGTAAGAATTAACTAACAAATCATAGGCTATAGACAACTTTACTTTGTACCTGACTTACAGTTATATACAGTATTATCAAAATATGAATATTAATAGCCAGTCATTGCATTGCATATAATTTAATTTTTAATTTAATATTTAATTTTCCCTGAGCATTGAAAACATGATATAAACCATTTAAAAATATTGTAAACTACAAATACAGATATAACTAAATTTAAATTAATTAGTTACGCAACGATAATTATAATAATCCTGTTATTGTGTTAATTTTATACTTTTGGTAAACTTTATCTTTAGTGCACCCTTATATTTAAAGATCACTTGCTTGTTTAATTTATTTACTTATTTTAGGACCATTTTAGAAAAATTGTTGTATAAATATGTGTATTTTACTGTTAGTATAGTCTTCCATTGCATTTAAGGTCAAAATATAAATTATGAATTTCTAAATAGCCAAGTTCATTGATGGCCTCGAGGAAAAATTGTGATAATAGCGTTGCCAATTTAATAGCCTACATAACTTAGTGTAAGTGAAATTTGTAAATTTGAAATAACTTGAGAGCCTCTCTGCCTTTAAATTCTGCTATGTAATGCAATGAAATATTCTTAACATCATTTTGTCTCATAACTAGATATGATCAACATGTACCGACGGTTTAGCATGCCGGTAATAACAGGAATAAGAAAGAATGAGGAATGGCAAGAAAAAAAGAAAAAAATGTCTCATCGATTCTCAAGTTCGATTTTTTTTAAAACTATTCTGGACAGGAAACGGTATCTTTTCGTGTTGTAAACATATTTTAATATTATGTTGAATACGTTTTAATATGATGGTATAAGTTAAATATGCATTTGATAAAGAAAATAATTAATATGTAAAATGTCTGCGAATACACACCACGCGTATCAGTCATATCAATTAGGCTAGTATTTTAGTGTCTGGACCCTAGAGGTATATTCTTTTAGTTACTTTGAATCGCCACACCAGCAGCACATACCTTCATAACATTTTGTGTGTCGGGGACAAAGTAATCAGTTAACATCGGGCATTTCTCACACTATTTGACAGGTAATCCTTCCTTATTTTCGATTTAGATAGCGTCTATCTTTTGCATTTTTTCTTTCAGCTTTTTCACGTAAATATATTCTGGAAATATAGAAAGAAATACGCCTAGTATCTCATACCCGCTAAAAAAATATGAAAGTTCGAACATATTTTTCAGTCCGGGAATATGAACCGCCATGTTAGGAGTAGGTGATAACTGGAAAAAACAAGTGATGAACCCCAAAAGCATACCGGCTAGAGCGGTGGAGACCTCTGCTGGTTCTAGTTCGCTACATCCCTTTTGTAGTGGGAACAAAATTTCTTCTCAGAAATAATTTACATGAATACACGTATGAAGAGTTGCCAAACTTAACATAATTATGTAGGTCTAAGCCTATTATATACCATCACAGATCTCTGTAGGCTAAATAAATTTATCTCTGAACATTGAATTGAATTGAATAAGTGCCCTTAAGGCGGGAGGCGGGGTGGGAACGCCCCTAAGCACCGAAGCCGCAGGCTTATTGTACCTACCTCCGGGATGGAATGAGTTGCGAGCCCATAGGCCCCCCAGTACTGCAGATCCCCCCGCAGGCCCCCACGGAGCTCCCCTCCATCCAGCAAGCCTTATTACAGGTCCGCGACACACACCACCAACAACCTCTTGACCACAAGCAGCGGGGAGGACGGGAGAGGCCCCCAAATGGCGCTGACTGCCAAAGCAGGCCCGATACCGGAAGTGGAAACGGGATGATGATGAAAAGGGGGAAAGGTGAGATGAAGTGGAGAGTGTTGGTGGAATGAGAGGGGGAAACGGGAGAACCCCGAGAAAAACTCCCAAGGTACGGCTTCGTCCACCACGAATGACACACCCGCCGGGTGAACTCAGGACCGCTAGCATGCCAGGCTCACGTGCTACAGCATGAGCCACCGCGCCGGCCATCTCTGAACATACTGCTATTCTTTTTTCACAATTATAAGAGTCACTCGAGCATCTACTGTAACGAAATGCATTCCTTAGACCACTAGATACCTATGTACAGTGCCTGTATGTACATACATAATATGTAAGAACTCAGGCATATGGCATAACCAATAAGATTTATTCTGTTCATCCATAAAATGTGTATTAGTGTATCTGTTACGGTCACTGCTAAAAGGTTTGGAATTTGAATGTTTCGAGCATCTTTTTCTCAAATTAAGGCGATGGTAGCATGAGACGTTGTATGTCAAGTGAGAGTTGGCATATATAGTACATGGACATATCATTTGGGAGCATTGTGAAATAGGCGTATGGCTATATGAATAGAGGCGATGGTAATTTAGTTGTGAGTCAGCCACAATGGGTATGACAAGATATGAACAGCATTATTACGTCAAAATAGTTACTATTCAAGAGAGAAATTCCAGAGAAAACAAGGAGCTGATGGAAGCTTTGGGGATCATGGAGTGGGCATGTTTGCTTTTCATGCTTCCAACTACCGCAATAATATTAGAGTTGTACAATGCAGTCGTCTTTATGGGTGTCTGCAAATCTGCAATATCGGTATGTGAAAATGTATTTATTGAAATTGAACAAATAACCGGAAATGGGTTTCTTAACAGATCAAATTATTTTCAATATTATGTCTCAAATCTTGCTAATTTTTTCTGTGCCCATACCATACAATAGTTATGGAACTATTTCGACCCTGAAATTATATTTCGAGTTTTCAGCTCTAATAAACTTTTTAAGGTGTATGTGTAATACAAAGCACGTATACAAGTTACTTCTACTCTCATAGATACTTTGGACGAAGTAAAACGCAGTCTTCCGTGATTTTCTCGAAAATAGATCCAACGATTTGGTTTAAATTCAATAGGCATAATATGGTAACTGTTTGTACCCAGATGTAGAACTTTTGTTCGGATAATATTTTCATATAAATAGTCAGAAGGGTAGTTATAGGCTAGCCAGATTTCCCAAATTTATTCTGTCGCAGAACAACATTGATTTGCTTGAGACTGAGACATTGAATGCGTCGATAACTCTGCAATCAAGCCATAAACTTTACGAAAATGAGAAATAGGAAAATGTCAAAATCCTAGTTTAGGTAGTGTGTCATGTGAGTGTTTTACATTTTTTCCCAGGCGAATAGTGAATTTAAGAAATTAACGAATCAGAATATTTGTTTATACCATCAACATTGAATAATGCAAGGAGCATCACTGTATATGTTATGTATGCCAGGGCCGTAGCTAGGCGGTGGCGAGGTGGGCCCCCGCCAAGGGCGCAGGCACAAAGAGGGCGCAAAATTAACCATGAAAAACCCTGCATTTTTTAGACTGGTGCAATTTATCAAGCAATAAAAATTCCACGTTAATGGAAGAAATCTTTCAGGTTATTCAAAATTACTGCACGTGAACTATCTGTAGAATTATGCTGATTGTCTACAAACAAAAAGCAGTCATGCAACGTTCTTTAATTGACACGTTTCTTATTGACAGAGTATGATAACATAAATCATGAACAGTATGGAATGATATAACGACAGTAAAAATTTTAAAAAGTACGTTATTATGGAGATGAAAACGGTTCAACTATTCGAAAAAATACTTTACCTACGTTATGTATTATGTAATTTACTTTTGATACTAGATTTTATGAATTAATTATTTTTTTAAATAGTTTAATCGTCTGAAAATAAGGTTTTAGTACCTTGAAAGTCCAACACTTAGTTCATTTTCAAAATGAGGTTTAGGTTATCTTTGATAATAACAGTGTTTTTATAATAAAATAATAAACAATTTTACAGAAATTATTTTTAAAAAATTCTAATCGCCCCAGTATTGGAGGGCGCAGAAGGACCTTGCTACGGCCCTGTGTATTCTACCCTCAATAATTGAAAACGTATCAGGATTGTGAAGTCATTCCATTGAATGGCTTATGTAATGCATATTTGTCATCCTTGGTATAATAGCAATTCCACAACCCAATCTCGGATAGGGCATGGGCCGAGCACTATAGAAAACAGAATGCTTCCTACTGAACATGTGTCAGAGAAGTTGCCGACAAATCGCGGGGTAAAAGGGATTAGAAATTGTTACTTTCGACAAAATTGCTAAATTGCTTCCTTCGATTGATCCTAATGTAAAAAAAAAGTCTGTCCATATAACTCCTAACTCAAATAATACGAATAATGTGTCAAGTGTGAGTTAGGCAATGAGAATCTCGAATTATATTTTCGCTACGGTGCCGTACTTAAAAGAATTATCGCAATGACCATTCATATCTGCTTTTGCTTGCTTGTATTGCTGGATGCTTCCATCTCTAAAACATGTCCACGTATCCAACTAGTGTTCGTGAAGATTAAACATCTTACGAAATAAATAAAAAAATTAGGGCTGGGTCGATACCAGATTTTCTCGATACTCGATACCGATACATGATTTTTTCCTCGATACTCGATACTTCGATACTCGATACCTTCAACATTTCCAGTTTCAATAAATAGGTACATTAAAAATTAAAATTTGAGAGAACTGCTTAATACCAACTAAATTAATTAAGTCTGCATATTTAATGAGACAAAATTTAATATCATCAGTAGGCTATAATTATTTTTAAAGTCTACATTAAAACTAAAATTAGTTTTTTAAACAGTCCACTTACAAGTTTTTGTTAAAAAATACTAGCAGAATTGCAGAATTGCAGAATTACAAAAGTATCGAAAAAGTATCGAGCGAGTTCTCTGAAGTATCGTTCGATGCCGATACCATGCAAGTATCGAGAGTATCGAGGTATCGAAAGTATCGAGGACCCATCCCTAAACAAAATGGTTAAATTTGAATGTAAGGAAAGTGTTTCAAAGGATATTATGAATAACATATTATGTTGTATGACAGATGTGGCTATAAAAACATGAATAAGATTAGTATGAAAATGCACGTTTTATCGTTTCTATATAATATTTCTCCATGCCCTTTCTGGAGAAACAACAAATTGAGAAAAGATAAGCAAGACAACTGTCATTAGAATCAACACCACGAGTCACTTAGAACATTTATTAAAGTAAAGTAAAGTAAAGTGTTCCCTATTACAGGCCTTGGAGGCCCAGAGGTTTCCAGGAGGTTGAGGCTCCCAGATTTTTAGACATCGGCACATTAAGGTGGTAAGGGTAGAACATTTATTACATTCCTCAAAGACACAAGGTTTTGCGTTATACAAATGCACATTCAGACTGAATAGGCTTGAGAGTGTAAGATTACAAAAGGAAACTAGAAAGGAAGAAAACAGATTCACCTTCATAAAATACTAGTAGGATAAATGGTAAGAGCCCTGGAATTTAAGAAGTTTTGAATAACATAACTCCTAGAATAAAATACAAAGTATACGATGATTTAAGAGAATTCAAGGATGAAATATCAAATTTATACAATTGAATTACGCACCAGAACAACGATGTTATGCAAGCTTTTGGAAAAAATGGTTTGCTTTCGCCTCAGATGGATTTTGGAAACTAATGACTTACTATCACCTTATCAAAGTGGCTTCCGACCTTTTCGTTCCACAAGTGATCATCTAGTGAACATCGACACTGAAATATGTGATGCACTAGTATTAAATCATCACGTAATTGCAATTTCTCTAGACATTGAGAAAGCTTATGAAATGATTTTCAAACCTAGACTAATAAAAATTCTTTCAGAATTAAAAATAAGAGGCAATACTTTAGCTTTTATCATCAACTTCTTAGCTCACAGATATCTAAGAGTGAGAATTCAAGATAAACTTTCTCCTCCTATGGAAATGGTGAATGGTCTGCCTCAAGGGTCAGTACTAAGTGTGCTTCTATTCCTCATTGCTATTAATGAAGTCAGCAGTTTGATTGAGAAGCCAATAAAAGCATTCCTCTTTGCGGACGATATCACTCTTCTCTGCAGTGGGAATAACATTAAGCTTACTGCTAATATTATTCAGAATTCTTTGGATAAAATCTACTCCTGGGCAAACACTTCCGGCTTCACAATATCCAAATCAAAATCTGAATTTATAGTTGTTTCTAGAAGTAGAAAGCTCCACCAATTAGACGTTAACCTTAATATTGGTGGCCACAGGTTGCACAGATCAGATACTTGCAAAATCCTAGGCGTACTGTTCGATAAAAATCACTCATGGAAACAACATATTACTTCACTAAAATCGGAATGTGCATCTAGACTGAACATAATTAAAACGTTATCTTCCATTAAGTGGGGTGCCGAATCAACATGTCTAATAAACGTCTATCGAGCTCTAATTCAGTCCAAACTGGATTATGGAGCTATAGTATACAGTTCGGCAAGCAAACGCCTTCTCCAAACGTTGGATCCAGTTATCAACACTGCAAGTCGTCTAAGTTTGGGAGCCTTCAGATCCAGTCCAAGTAGCAGTCTACTTGTGGAAGCCGGTCTTTTTCCCTTGGACCTGCGACGTAAACAACTATGTCTAAACTTTTCATACTCAACATTTTGTTCACCTTCTAACCCGACCAACAATTACGTCTTTGGTGTTCCAAAATCAGAACTTTATAACTCTTACCCAAATTGTCCAAAACCATTAAGGGAAAGACTCCTGGATTATAACTCAGAATTCAACATTGAAAAAGCTAATATCCTCCCAAGGCGACTCCATCCTCTTCCTCCTTGGGAGCCTTTTATTCCCTCTATTAATACGAAGATTACACAAATTCCCTGCCCTACAACTATGCCTAAATCAGTGTTACAGCCTATGATCTCGTCACTCCTTGAAGAGTATAAGAATTGTCTCAAAGTATATACTGATGGCTCAAAACGTGACTCAAGATCAGGATGTGGCATAGTCATTTCCTCAAGTGTTCACTCCTATCGCTTACCAGATTACTTCTCCATCTTTTCATGTGAAACCTGGGCTATTCTCAAAGCTATTGAAATAAGCACTCAGAGTAATAACTGCTCACAAATTGTTATCTTCTCAGATTCTATGTCAGCTCTCGGTGCCATTGAAAACAAATCTACAAGGAACCCACTCATCCAAATGATTCAGGAACGTTTGTTTTTCCACTCAAAAAATGGTACCCAAATCTCATTAGCATGGCTTCCCGCACATAAAGGTATTTCTGGTAATGAAAACGCAGATACAGCAGCTAAATCTGCTACAGTCTTCCCACAAATTGAAAACTGTTTGTATGGTACATTGGAGGACACCAAAACATTGATCAGATCTGAAATTACGAAGCACTGGGATGAAGCATGGAGATCCACTCCTTCAAAACTGCAGCTCGTCCGGAAATCAGTTACTGAGCCAGCTATTCCGAATACTCTCCTCTGTAGAAGGCAACAAGTCCTGCTGACCAGGCTGCGGATTGGTCACTTCAACCTTAGCCATGGCTATCTTATGAAGAAATCTATTAAGGATCCATGCCCGAAATGTAATGGGGATGTAACTTCCTCCCATCTTATTCTGGAATGCCCACGGTTATTGCATGTAAGGCGTCTGTTAAATATCAAAGGAGACTTGTACAATATATTTAAGAATAATGAAGGATGCCTTAAGGTTATCTCACTTTTGGAACTGTCACAGTTAAAATTATTCATATAATGTCAAATCAAATCATAGTTTGTCAATAGTTGCTAAAGTTTTAAGTTTAATATGTTGTTCTTCTTACTAAATTTCAAGTTGCATATGTTTTTCTTCATACTTCACTTCTTGTAGAACTTGTTCAATATATATATGTATTAATTATTGTGGTCGCTGGTGACCCTGGCAGTTAAAAAGCGACCTTAAATAAATAAATTAAAAAAAAAAAAAAAAAAAAAAAAAAAAAACGATGTTATGTCAAATTTCTCTGTTTTGACAGGAGAGCTAGAATTACAATCTATCAATACTTTCATTTTTAAATGAGGATAAAATGTTACATTACATACGGTAGTAGTGAAGATGTTCTGTAAGGAACTAGGTAGATTTATTTTTAAGACTAATCGTAAACATTATTCTTAAAAAAAACTATTCAACGTAAATTATCATACTTTCTCTAATAGCATAATCTTAGCTGATTAGGGTCTCATACCCAATCAGCTTCTCATGTTAAAGAAATTTGTAGCATTGTTGATGTATTACAGAGTTTCCAATAGTCATTCCATTCGATACATATGCACAATAGAATTTTCGACAATAGTATAGACATTTTAAACGCGAAGACATTTCGAAGATTTCAATGATTCAAGTTCAGAGGAGCTACGATTCCAGAGTTTGACATTAATACGCCTTATAATAAAAATGCTGAAAAAAGTCTACATAGGATCGTAGGTAATCTACCGCCCACCGGTTCTTTGACCTTATTTGATAAACTATTAGTCTATGCAATTATATTTTCTGAATTACGTTCTGAATCACGCCTACAAGGCTGCACACAAATTAATGAAAGTATTCTGGATTTGTACACCCCAGAGACATGTGCATTCGCAGAAATGTTGTCAAGGGGGCAAATTAACAAGTTACTGCCACCCCCACCACCACCACCAGCTACTACTTCTATAATAACTTTTATTACTATTATTATTATTATTATTATTATTATTATTATTATTACTCTCAATATCGTCATCCACGTCCTTGATTTTTTACTGTACATTCCTTACAATTTCACATGCACTATTCATATAAAATGCGATACTTCCATTGCCTTATCTTCTTTAAAATAAAATGTTTGGCTGGAAAAAAATTCAAGTTTAGTTCAAGTAATTAGTTCCACATACTCATATCTAAGGTATTCAGCTGTTACAATCAGCTTTTGTCCAAACAACTCCAACTATAGTATGTGGAAACTTAAGCCTCACTTCATATTAGTTGCTTATAGTCATTTAGTTTATCGATTTATGTATAAACAAAATTTCCAGAGAGGGGCAACGGCCCTCTCCTGCCCTCCTACCGAACGGACATGCTCAGAGAGGTGTTAAGCTGTAATTTATTTATATACAGTAGCTGTCCATCTCGCGTCTCCCAAACTAAAGCACTGACTTTACTGTGCTTAATGGTTTAGCCTACATCCCCCTTAAGCCATTGTATAAAACCCGGAAAACGTGAACTGTTGATTTAGGTACTATTAATATCCCCGTTGTGATACATTGGGTGGCGTCAGTCAAGTACACCTGTGCCCATAAATAAAATTTCCGGGCAGTGACATCCTGCAGAAACATGTTATGCAAGAATAATAAACTTTAATGGGAAAACTGCAATGTGTTATGACGTATTCTTATCATCTGAGCAGGAACTGACAGCATAATATAAAGGTGTTCACTAATCGAAAATATGCAGTGTTCCTAACAGCTTAGCAATGAACCATCACTTACACGTGTTCTTCTACTTGCTGGCTTTACATTTCTGGTAAGATTACGAAGTGTTACAATTTTTAAAAGTTGTTACCTCAACCTTTAAGCAGCAAATGAGTTTTAGCTAAATTTATTCTTGTCGACACTTTATGAGCGATTCCATCGAACAAGCTTGGAACCAAATTTCAAGCTAATGACAATTACATTAGGAAACTGGAAATTTGGGAGCTAAAGTTCAAATGAAGGTAGGATATATAGAGTGTCTACACAGAAATTCCCTAATTTTATCTTGCTCCCAATACAAATGGAAAAGAGGGGAAAACAGAAAGTTTTTATTTACAAACATAAGTCTTATTAAGTATTAAGTTAGTACTTTTTTAAAAAATCAGAACACTTCCACGTGAGCTCCATCTGTTACACGAAGAATATTTGTCCTTCATGTAGCATGTAGCGGTACAGCCACATACACACACACACACACGAAATTCAACGACCAATTAGTACTTGGTGGCCAATTCACAAGTGTCTACATTGAAATGCCCGAATTTCAGGTCTGACGTGTCCGTTAGATACAATAGGGGAGTACCATACCACAACTTGTGCCTTCTCCTGAATCCATGCAATTTTCGCGAAGATTGAAAACAGCGCCAAATGTTGGTTGTGAAAAATTTAGACTGCAATTTGAACTCTTATTGTACCCTACGAAATAGTCAGACCCGAAAAATTCATATTATTACAAACGCCCAAAAATTTGGGCAATTCGGTGTAGACCCTCTTTTATTTATATCTGTGAGTAATATTTAATCATAACAAATTTTGAGTGTTGAGTGGTATTCCACACCTCTGTCAGTTTTTCATAACAGGTGTACTCCTCTATAATCTATGTTAATAATGTTCATACAAATTTTCGAACGTAAGCATAATTCAAGTAAGTTGTAGACCTACTATTTTGTATTACAATCCTAATTCGCGCGGTTCAGGCAAAACAAGTTCCATTTATACAGGGTGTTCGAGAAAAATAAGCTCCCTCTCTCTCTCTCCAGGAGCAATCCTGGGGGTAAAGGCGGCCGGTGCGTAAGGCTGACAACCTTACCACCTTCCTGTGCCGATGTCTAAAAATCTGGGAGCTTCAACCTCCTGGAACCCTCTGGGCCTCCATGGCCTGTAATAGGGAACACTTTACTTTATATATATTATATATCCTTACTTTCAATTAGTTGACCAAGCACTGCAATAAAAAAAGAATAATTGCATGTTCGCTCTCTAAAGTCTTAATTTAATTTAATTAGCTTAAACCAGTGGCACTATGGTCGTGGGTGAACTAAAACTACGTACAAACTCTAAACGCTATTTTCATTCCAGACTGTACACACTGCAGCAGGATAATCTTCATTTAATTTGCGCTTAAATAAGTAAAGATATTATTTAAATTAATTAGAATGAAAATATCTTCCCTGTTTGATAATAATATAGCCCACTGTCCTATGGATATTATCAGGGTTAGGATTTCCACGTAAATACATATTTGTTTTTACATTGGTTAAACTTAAATTTTCTATATACAAGGACCATCCACAAGGTAAGTTTCCCTGGGGCCGTTTACAGAAACAAAACACAATTTCAAGGAAATATTTATCCCAACAGATACAGCAAGTGTTCAGCTATTTTTCAACATACTCGCCAACGCACTTGAAACATAAGTCATTCCGTGGAACCATCTTTTGAATACCTGTGTCCTAGAAGTTAGCCGCCAGGGATCTGAACCACTGTGTGACAAACATCTCCACCATGAAAAAATAAAATAAGTTATTTACTCACAGTGATAAACTTAACTCCTCTAACGAAGAAAGCCATGTACCACATAAAAGCAGACTAAGATATTTATGGAAGACATAATCAGGAAAAAATGTATGTATTGTAGTATGAATTTAAAAGTCCCTTGGATACAACTTACTTCCTAATACAAATAAATAAATAATCCTGTATAACAATGTGTAGATTTAAGGGAAGTTGGATTTGCAAGGGATGGTTGGAGGAAGTTTTACAGAATAGGGTTGAATGGCAATGTAAGCGCAGCAATGAAGCTCTGGGTTCCATCAAATAGATAATATTCCTTTAGCTTGCTTACGAATTGTCTATTGCCATTGAGTAAGAGGACGTCAAAAGTAAAAAGTCTCTTCCTAAATTTACTAGAGCTTTTACTGCAATAAAGTTATATTCCGGCTAACGTTCATTGTAGCTAACCAATTCAGCTGGTTCTCTGTCACAGTGCTATGAAGATAGGGTTTTATTCTTCGCAGAACCAAAAATTCTCTCTCTACAAGTATTAGTTGTGATAGGCAGAATCGATAGTAGTATCCTAATATTTGGAAGAAAAAAAGGAAGTCTCCTCCAGAAGTTCGGCTGGAAGGTGTTTAAACATCTACCCTAGAACCCGGACCACCTAGACCAGTGATTTCCATCTTTTCCTACGCCTCAAGAAATTACTGAGAATGAAAGAGAGGCAGAGATGCTTGTCTCACAGGTGGTAGACTTCTACAACATAGGTATTTAAAAGGTGGTCCCACAGTACGACAAATTTCTAAATTCCAGTAGAGAATATGTTCAAAAATAGCTCAACACTTGCTGTATCTGTAGCAATAAATATTTCCATGAAATTGTGTTTTGTTTCTATAAAAAGCTCCAGGGTAACTTTCTTTATGGACGAGCCTCGTACAACCCTTACCACCACCATGAAAAAATAAAATAAGTTACTCACAGTGATAAACTTAACTCCTATAATGAAGAAAGCCATGTACCACATAAAAGCAGACTAAGATGTTTATGGAAGACATCATCTGGAAAAAAAAATTTATATATTGTGGTATGAATTTAAAAAGTCTTTTGGATACAACTTACTTTCTAATACAAGTAACAAATAATCTTGTAACAATGTGTAGCGATTGCTACTTGCAATACTTTTTGGTATACATTAAACGAAAAGGAATATTTGGATAATCTCTGCTATAAATCCCAGTGGAATTTCTTCAAGCATTCTACAACTTTCTCTTCATGACTTATGTGAATATGTGAAGTCCCCATCAGACAAAAAGATAGAGAGTAGACTGAGACAGTAAGATTGCAGGCTCCCATTCAGAAGGCAGATGGTTTAAATCCTACAATTGGCCAATCTGAGAGGTTTTTTAACTGTTAGAATCTCAAATGGTAGATTGGAATTAATATTAAAGGATTAAACTAGTAGTACTAGGCTAAACGGCAATCATCTTGTAACAGAATTAAAAGAATAAAAATTCATCACCTATGTCGTTTGTAATGATTTCAAGGAACGCTCATGCCAAATTGAAAGAAATCTGAATGACATGTTTCGCCTAATTGCATAAACTATTTTACAGACAAACAGATGAAATATAGAATGGTTGTGTTAAAACAGCCACTGGGTCAGTAAATAAATAAATAATGTAGAATCATTGTTTGCAAAAATCTATTTTTTTCTGCAGCTGTGGCTGCCCTGCACATAGATATAAGTGTAGATCCGAGCCTATAGTACAGCGAGTAACAGCCCCTGTGGGACATGCTGAGGGGCCGCACTGGGATGTGGAGACACAGATATTGTACTATGTGGACATTGAGGGTATGCTGATCAATAGATATGATCCTGCCACCGGACAACTCACTCAGGCTAAACTACGTATGTATAATTTTAACTGCAAGTAAATTTACCGAGTTCAGATAAATAAAATCTGTGTCTATTTTTAATGTATTGCAAATCTTGCCCAGCAAAGTTCTCTGAATACAGGTGCATATCAAACTTTTCTTTATAATAATAATGAGAATTGCGCACATTGTGCATGTGTGTGTGCATTCTTTAAAATCATAATTCCAAAATTTTGAATCCACAGTTGCCTGGAATGAATCGTAACATGGGCATCCATAAATGGAGTTATATTGGGAAGCTTACATTATTTGTATGTCTGTGAGAGTATAAATATATTGCATTATGTAGCTGACCATTAATACCATTGTAAACATTCAATATTCCTGTAGTCGAACTTAATTTTCTTCAATTAACATTTAGTATTAGCTATCCAATTTTATAAAACGATAATCCAAAAATCGAAAGTCAGGTCTATGGTTCTCTGTAATGAGGAACCGCCTCTGAGACATTTCCTGCATACGGCCTGCTCGCAATGCATTAAGCTTACTCACGAGTGCACATGATGGATTGGAAGAGCAGCTGAGATGGTCACCACTGAGCTAGACATTAATCACATCATAATTTATATCACTTAGCTTAAAACCACATAATTGTTCCATAAATATACTGTCACTATTATACACAGTGTTGCCAAATTCAAAGCAAACCCTTTATTGTTGAAATTTCAATTCTTGTTGGCAGATTTTTTGGAAAAACCTAAATCTAAGCATATTTTAAGAAAAAGCGCTGTATGGTTCCCCTTGCCCCAACTATCAAAACAAAAACATTGTTTTCAAGATTGTACTTCTTCTTATAATAGGGACAGTATATATTCTTTTCTCAGATGTAGTTCATCATCAAACCTAATGGTGGGGTTCAAGATATGGGCAATATTATTATTTTCTAACAGCAATGATGGTGATGCACCTAATGGTACTTTGACTAGCCAGTCCCTAAACCTCTTTATGTACAGCATACCCAAACTCTCTCAGAGCCTCAGCCAGAAAGGAACAGGCAATATGGCAATGACGAACGTTGCAAACTGCTTCGCCATGGGGACAGGAGAAAAGGGCATGTGGGGGAGGGGGGTTTCTATCTTGCTGAGGCAATACCTGCTATGTTACTGTCCCAACTCTTGCTCGGTATAGCTCGAACCGGAGCAATATTTGCAATTATTCTTAGACTTACTTCCAACTGGTACCAGATAATCATTCATGGTTCTGTACCAATCTATTACTTGGTGTAATACCTTTATAAAGAACCACCCCTTTGTCTTTACTTGGTAAACTGCACTACTTCCTGGTATCATAGGGCTGACCTAACTTTTTGATAATCAATCAAATATATGTTCAAGGAAAATCATTTAATGGTGATTACAGATCATTTAAACAAGTAATGCTCTCTTCAACAAGACTTAAAATTCTAAGTGTATTTATTTCTTGCAGCAGACTACCATTGTAATTTAAACAATCCTAGTCCTTTAAATTTTTGTTGGGAATAAAGCATAGAGTCTGTTGTATCAATACAAAGCATAATTTCCTGCAAGGCACTTTTAAACATTTTATCAGCATCTTTGAAATTTTCTTTAAGGGCGTTGTCTGAAAAGTATACATAAGAGATCAGCAGACAAATGAGTTCAAAATACAAAACTTTGGATGCAAATGTAACAAAGGAGATGAAAAAGTTCAAACTTGGTTATTAAATAATTTATATGACTTGGGAGTTAAACTGGCAAGTATCAGATAAATTCACTCCAAGGTAATGTACATATTCGTTAGAAAATAAACAGGATATCTTAAGGTCATCAGAAATTGTTAACGGATGTTCAGAATTTACTTTACCCCAAGATATGTTGATAACTTTGGATTTGGTAAGATTATTTTCAAGACCAAAAGTCTTAAAACGACCAATCATCATCTTAGAGAATTCAAGCAGAGAATGCTTTTTTTTTGGCAAGAATAACGGTATAACCAAACCCAAGAATGGCTAAGATGATAAATTGGGAACACACTAATATCCATATTATCCACTGACCGCTTCTTCAGATAGATCATTTAGTAAATGGTCCTTTGATAGATTGTACAGTACTGGTGAACATAACATCTTTTTTTTCTAGAATTATTGTTTTTGTTTTCTGATAAAGCTACCATGCACAATATAAAATACTGCAATAATGGAGTGTTTTGTAATTATTTCAGATAAATGAGACTGATATGTCTTTATCAGGAGGAGATTGTAATGACTTGAACAAACTCTTACAAACAAAAGTATGAACCAAGAATAGTAAGGGAAGCATAAAACTTCCAATACAGAGAAATCTCGGGGTTGAGAGAGACTGGAATATTTCCCTGCCAATTTTAAGGAATGATTACCTTTATTTCACATTAAAATCTCAGCTACTTTTTTTACTTTTTTGTATAAAAGGTTTCTATTCTGTTGAGTAGGTCAAGCACAAAGTGAATTGCTGATTTCTACTGTACCAATAGAGCAGCCATGGGCAAACCCCTATCCATTGACACGCAACCCGCAAAGTTTGTCAACCACACATAGTTCGAAAAGAACCGGTAGATGTAGACACAAACAGACAATAAGTGCAGTTGCGGTTAGGGAAACACTAATTTCACTTTATAATTTACACTATAATAAACAAATAATACAAACAATATTGTATTTATAACTATTCTTTTCCGTGTGCAATTATTTCGTTAAAATCATGACTCATGCATGGGAATATATCCACTACGTGCACCGAATTCCACAATGCCATCTTGCGTCTTATGCGGGAAGGTCAAGAACCATTTGTGGTTTGCGAACCAGTAAATGCCCATGTATGCAGTAGAGGTTTTCCATTACCCCAGAACATTATCATGTGGACAAACAGAACATACATCTCAGTCCTAACAGATGCTTACTAATAATTTTTTTTTTCCAGTTGGTGGTCCTGTGAGCATTGTTATTCCATTGAATGGCACGAAAGCAAATCGCCTAGTAGCCACACATGGGCATGATGTGATAGAATTGGATTGGAACCACCAGAATGCCACTTTTGAACCAAACAGTAAAAATATCACTGTCATATCAACTGTAGAGAAAGCCAAACGACTATCTGGAAATCGCTGGAATGATGGCAAGGCAGATTCTAAAGGTCGTTTGTGGGCAGGTTAGTTTTCACTCTTCATAATCTCGGTTGAAGATTTCTTTTTTATCAGTAATTTAATTATCATGTCTTCACTTAATGACCCCATACAAATTGACTTTCCCTTTTATAATTTCTAGAGTGATAGGGAAAAAGCGAATAAGTCAAAATTCCAAAGTTTCAGGAATGACAAATAATTTATTTCCACAGCATTTTAACAATATTTAGATCAGTCCACCCAGATATTTTACACAGTATCTTATAATATGTAAAAATCCTGGGTGGACGGATCTAAATATTGTAAAAATGCTGTGAAATTAAATCATTATTTGTCTCTCCTAAAACTTTGGAAGTTTGACTTATTTGTTTTTTCCCTATCACTCTAGATTTCGTATAGATGAGTTTCTTCACTTTTCTTAATTCAGTCAATGAACATGGGCAAAATCAATGGTATGTGTATACAAAGTATACCGGTAATAATAACAGCCTGATTTGTCCCATGATGGTCAACGATCTCCTGCTAAAGGGTACAGAGAGCCAGAAAGACCGATAAACTCAGCAAAATCTACTGAATGCAGAGATCTGAAATTTTAAACATAGATGGACTGAAGGGTGGCCAAATGCACCTCGAAGCCAGATTTTGCTTTTGTTCGCAAGTTATGAGTGGAAAACGGGCAGAAAATGTGCGTTTTTTGTACTTTCGAAGTTTTCAATAATACATTTCAATTTACAAACTCAAATTACTGATGTACTTCCATAAGAACAGAAATATTTTCAAAATCAACAATCATCATCACTACCTTACCAGACTGAATCAAAATTCTATTCTATATGAACGCAAATGTTTTACCCCTGCTGGATTAAATCACAGTATAAATTTCGGCCCAAGATTATACAACTCACTAATAAGAGCTCATCCTGAACTATATAAACTAAATTTACACAGATTCAAGAAACAAACTTATAAAATTTATTCAACCTAATCCATGACTCATTTTACAATATCCCAATTTTTTTGCTTTTCATTTTGGCTACTCGTGCTTGTCATTCCTCTCTAACACATGTTTAATATATATGTTTTGCTTTTCATTTATATTATTTACTATTTGCCTTGTTTTGTGAGTGTAGGCCTATTTGTGTATGCCATGTGTGTGTGTGTGCGTGTTTTATATGTAGCATTGCTTTGCCCTGTATTTTTTGTTTTGTAATTTCCAGTGGTCACTGTTTTCTGTTGCTGTGCTGAACTGTGCCCGAGCACGAGCTTTTGCTCATTCGGGCATCAGTTATGAATGTATGTTTTATGTTTTACGAAGGTAAAATAAAATAAAATAAATAAATACATTTCAATTGTGAAATCAACTGCAGCTGGCTTTGCCTTTTTGTTGTTGTCATACCTTAAAAATAAAAGCATCGCGATCGCTCGAATTCAATTCATTTGTTTATAATGTCAAGGTATGCAGATATCTGACATTTTCAACCTAGACAGAAGAGGGATAATGAGTATAGGCCTAAATGGGCAAACATTGATCAATTTGGACAGAACTCACTCTGCAGGGGTTTTCTTGGCCAGGTAACTCGAATCTGAGGTCATTTTTCCCAGGTGATGCTTTCTAATCATGGAATGTACTCCACATGATTTAGGTGTTAGTAAATACAGGTATAATGATTTAATTATTTTTATCTTCATTTTTAATCTTCAAATTAATTACCATGGGCACCTGCTAGTCCTAAATAAAATTAGAATTTACATGTGAGTCAAGACCACTAATAACGAAAGAACATCATTTGATAACCATTATTCTATGATATATGTGATATAATAGGTGGTTCTTTGATCACGAGGTATGGAAGCAGGTTTCAGTAATCAATCAGCGTACTTCTGAAACTTATGTTTTCTGTGGTGAACTTCTTTAGTGTATGTGCTTGAATTACCATATCCTTTTAATATTGTCTAACCTTCAGTTCTATTAAGATGTTGAACGTTGTTAAATGTAGTAATAGGAAGTGTAAATTATCAGAAAATTTAAAATTAGGTATCAGATTAGTACCAATAAGTGATCTTCAATTAATTTCACAATTGAATATGAGAATTCATGGAAGATGGCTCCACAAAAGAGGAATGGAAAATGCAGCTTCTAGATTTTTCCAAAAGATGCCATTTCTGAAAGAAAGGGTCTTGTTAATAGGTGGTGTTATATTAGATTACTCTTATTCATTTCAGGAACAATGGGGCCAGAGCCAGTGGTAGGTCATGTGGTGCTTCACCAGGGATCCTTCTACCTGCTGGACCCTAACACTACCCTGTCCCTAGTAGAAGTAACACCAGTTAGTATTTCTAATGGTCTGGTTTGGAATAAGGACAACACCCTTCTGTATTACATTGACACTTCCACCAATCAGGTTGATGTGTTTGAATTTGATCTTGAGCGAGGTGCTATAAGTAAGTAATTGACAATTATCATTAAGTATTCCATCAGCTAAAGAAATAGTGAAATAATCTTCTTAAAGTATATATAATGGTAAACAGGTGTAAAAAAAAAAGTAAGGTAAAGCGATCCCTGCATGTGCCTTATAGACCCGAAACCAGGGCCATTTCTTCCAATAGGCTATAGGCTATGTTGTAAGGGTGGGGATGTGATTATTATTATTATTTTTTTTTTAACTGAGGTATGATAGGGAAACATTTTTGAGATATACTGCCTCTGGATTTTTCTCACTTCCTCAACTGTATATAACTTAGGCCTTATATACTATTAATTTGGATGGTATAGAATTACGTAAGCCATTCTGAATTTATTTTTAATTATAATCAATTAGGTTTTGCTTTGAAATTACAGTTGAACTAGGATAATTCGAAGCTGATGGGACCAGAAAAAAAATGTATCAGGATTTAGAATTAGAAAAGTTTATTGCTTTGTATAGGGATGTCAAGGAACCATGCTAAAAGTATGAATCATACATTATTTCTAGCTCTTAAAAGTGTAAAATAATCAAGTTTGACTAGGCCTATATAATTTTTATATAAGAACAGTCTAGAGGGAAGAATAAATCAATAAGAAATGAAATAATCCAAAACACATTTAAGTTTTTATCCCATAAGACCTGTGTATAACATAAAAATCCAATTCTTGCCCTCAACAATATTTTCAAGTAGGCACCTCTGGCTCCATGTCTGGATTCACCTTTGGGAAGAACACTACTTGTCAATACACCAGGCCATCTGACTATTTTTTAAACAGAATCTTATTACTTAATTTAACACTCAATTATGTTTAAAAATATCTTATAAATGCTGCACGGTTAAATACAGACTGAAAAATACTTTTATGGCTTAATATGGTTTGATTTCAGCAAATAGGAGAAAAGTGTTCAATTTCATAGAAAACAACGTTCCTGGAGTTCCAGATGGCATGACCATTGACAACAAAGGAAACCTGTGGGTTGCATGTTTTTTCGGTGGACGGGTAAGTTAATGAAAATTGTGTATTAATATTGGCAAATTATCTATAGATGTAGACAGAAGTGCTAGAAGCACCAATTATCCTAAAATTTGTTGAAGGAGTTTGACCGTTTTCAGACTATATCATAGGAATATAAAATAGTTACAATGAGTATGATGATTTTTACATAAGGAAATTATGTGGTGACTACATCTGATTTTCCTGTAGCTTTTCTCAGTGTAGCATATGTTTAAAATGCTTTTGTGCTATCTGTGAATCTAAAGTTTGTTGATTCACAGATTATCAACATAGACCCTCTAACAGGTGCCCTGCTCAGAACTGTCCACTTCCCTGCAGCACGAGTGTCATCTCTCATGTTTGGAGGACAAGACATGGACATCCTCTATGTCACTACTTCATCATATGGCCTCACAGCAGAAGAGAAAACAAACCAACCTGATGCTGGGTCGGTGTTTGCAGTCACCTGCCTGGGCGTGAAAGCATTAGCCCCTGCACATAATGTTGTTCGTGGTTAATCTGTTAGAAACATTTTCAAAATTCAACCCAGAAAAGAGTTAGAAAATGTACATAGTACCAAGTGCCAAATACTTTGATAATACATAAAAAATCTTCCTATGTTATGTTATGTTTTTCATTTACCCTATATATTTCCTGCAATAGGCTTCTATTTTACAACTCAATGTAAATTGAATGACAAGGATAAGTTCCTGGAACATTTGATCTAATCAGCATACTAAGCTGATAGCTTGAATTTGATTCTTACCCAGCACACATGTTCCTCTAAAGTGTATCAGGATTCTCAGGTCTGCCTCTTTTTAGTAATATCTTTCACCTTCAAACTTGGTATTTCCTTTTCTCCTAAAATGTACAGGTGTTGCTTTTATTATCGTGATTAAAAATAAATGCATAAAAACACTAAAACGGCTCAGCCAAGCTATACCGAGTGGGATGACTATGTACCAATTGAACACAGCAAATGGTCAAGTAGTCTATGGATTATAAATGACATGCTGCGCTTGTGTGTTATTTCGTATAAGATAATACAATGGTAAGAAGCCCTTTCCAGTAAATATGACATAAAAACTAACCAATTATACTAAAACCTTACATAATGTTGAAAATAGCCTACTTACTAATGAACAAGAGGCTAGATTAAAAACACTACTGACTACACATATCTTCCAAAATAAACATTATTTTAACTAAGGCATCCCAAAATATCTATTTCTACAGTATTAACATCTAACATTCAAGAATTTTCATATAAGCAATGGACATAAGAAGGAGAAGTTAGATCAAATAATCTACAAACGCAGGATTTCTGAAATACAGCAGTACCGGTAACTAACTTGCAAACAGGAGAACACAAACTGAAAAGAACTTACCAACAAAAGCATTCCAGGACAGACAAAATAATGAAGTACAGGTTCACTATTAAATATCTCTGCATTTTACTCAGCACACCTAGGAATCCTGATGGAGAGGATAAAGGTCTTGGAACAAGGTATGGATCTCTTCAACAAGTACTATACACGGTTTGGAGAATACCATCCAGTCCTGAAAGTGGAAAACAGTGCTAAAGCTATTCAATTTTATGGTTTGATGATCTACATACTAAGCAAATAAATGTAGTTTAGGGTGCATTATAGATAATTAGAAAATAACTTCAATTCACTATGACCTTCAGTCTTTTTAAAGTGAACCCAGGGCTCAATATGGACGATTTGTGAATTGCTAGAACCTCTTAGTTCCATCTCGTAAGGAGTGGCTATGCACCAGTCTGGTTTGTTTTAATTGGAATTAGTTAGATAGCCTATGGCATTTCAGTATATATATTTTAATGAAGTATGAATAAAATTTTTAAAAACACTATAAAGAAACAAGGTTAGCGGGCACTGCTTTACTGTATTATCGCTGTCGTATAAGCTCTCCCTAATACTAAAGAATACTCTTGCTTGTGGAATATTTTTGGAGTTGGTTCCATTTGACCTCAATAACCTATCTCTCATGCTAATAGCTAACATTGCAACACTTTAAATTTATAACAAAATCTTCAAAGTTACATAGATTATCAGTAAGTTTACACTTGAAACGTGGACAAAGATTAAAACATCCATATCGGTCCCAAATTTCCACTGACTCAAATCCAATAAAAAAGATGTGTTTAAAAATATTACAAGTCAGTGGATAAAAGTTAAAATTACCACACAATGTTTCAACTCTCCCCTGGATTCTTCCTCAGGTGACTTCTCACACAGTACTGATCAAGAAGAAGATTGAGTTTCGTCATGGTAACCAACGATAAAAACACTGTTTCTCAAATATCTTTCTTTCCAGTTGTTTGGAATGTCAAACATAGAGGGAATGTTGCGGAATGCATAGAGGAGGGAATGTTTGACATTCCAAAGAACTGGAAAGAAAGATATTTGAGAAACAGTGTTTTTATCGTTGGTTACCGTGACGAAACTCAATTTTCTTCTTGATCAGTACTGTGTGAAAAGTCACCTGAGGAAGACTCCAGGGGAGAGTTGAAACGTTGTGTGATAATTTTAACTTTTATCCACTGACTTGTAATATTTTGAAACACATCTTTTTAGTGGACAAAGATTGTCGTTCACACTAAATGGAAAGTGGAACCTTGTATTAAAAGAACTGAATATACATTTGTATTATATAAATTACATGTATTATTGTATATGAGGGTCATACTGAAAATCATGAGCAACTTACTGTTATTAGTTTTTATTTTTATTTTTTAGACAAACCATGTACATCATTTTAATCTACAGAATTTCCTGTCATTTTTCAATGTAGTTTCCATCTCTTTGCACATATTTTTGCCACAATTTTGTATGTTCGAAAATTCTCTTGCAGTAGAAGTTTGTTTTGGCTCCCTGAAGACGCTGAAGCACCGCTTGCTGGACATCCTCCACTGACTACTGACTCGTAATGTTGGCCTGGCAACTGTTCCTTACAGAATAGAAAACATGGTAACATTATCGTGCAGCAGGATGATCTTCCCAGGGTGTTTATTGTGCAATGCACGACGAAGCTTCACAAATGATTGGATGTAGCAGACAACATTTATGGTCCATTGAGGTTCAAGAAAATCAACCAGAATGCGACCACCTGCATCCCAGAAGACGCTGTCCGTAACTTTCCCAGGAGATCACACTGTCCTTGCTTTCTTTTTTTGACGGTGAATCCAAATGGTGCCATTCCGTACTTTTGTGTTTTGCTTCAAGTTCATAATGATGGAACCAGCTTTCATCGCCTGTCACAATACTCATAAAAAATCATCTCCTTCAAGTCAAAACGAAACACTGAAAATATTGCCTGTAGTCACATGACATAATGTAATGACATCACAATGTGTCAACACACAATGTAAAGTCTGTAGAATATGATAATGCAGTTGTTTTTATTACACTGATGGAATAGCAGTTGTAACAAAGAGTTGCTCATGACTTTCAGTATTATTTATTTGCAATATAATTTGATAGCACTATTACACAAACAGATGGAAATGAGCTTAGTGGCAAACTGATAGCATGGACTGTACAAAGAGAAGGGAAGTGCATGCCACGTGTTGACACAAGTACAGCCGATATGCTCGCTTACAGCTTGGACCGCACTTGGAAGAAGTTTCTGCTTGAAACATAATGGTAGTTGTCTACCACTGTCATGGCAAAATGCCCTGAATTATGTTGCAGGTACAGCCTAATCAGCAGATACACAGGAGGGGCTAAATCTACTGCATCAAGCGATATTGGAGAACGAGCCTCGTGCAATTAGACAACTGCTGAGTGGCCATATGTACTATACTAATTATTTATTAACGCTTCGGAAATAAAGTGTAAAAAATTATGGAAGGAAAGAAAGATAGGCATGCCATAAAATAGTGAAGTAACTAATTAAATGAGCAAAAAGGAAAATAAAGATGCCACCAGACTGTACCTGCTACACCTGAAGAAAAGTCCCTGCAATTTTATTTGTAGTGGACAGAATCACACCAGAACTTACAGTAAACAAAATCTACAGGTTTCCAAAATCATACTATGTTGGTAGGGGAGGCCAAATATCATATTCTCTTTTTATATTCTTCTGTAGCATCTAGCCTATTTCAACAACTGCATAGCTGGGATTGTATACAGTGAACACAGCTTAATGTAATCGCAAATAATGTTATCAATCGGGTAATGTTATCACTTTTATGAAGTCCCGTACGGATTAATACACTGAAAAGATGCTGTTTATTATGATCAAAAATTTTGTTTATGTTATCACATTTTCCTTTTAGCGGCTTTATTTCCAAGTACTGTACGTCATTCAAAATTTCGTTTTTAAAGGATTTTGTTTCTAACTCAACTGTATTCTGTTGTACTGAAGGAAGCATTACTGTTCCCAGGTCACAGGATGACCAGTTCAAGGGAGTGGCATTACCTTTCTCTTTCAAGCAATAAACATGATTCACCCAACTGTTAAGCTGCAGCTTTTGATTTATGAACAGTTGACAAGCAGTGATGGCTAGTGTAAAATGCAGATTTGAATAGACAGGTGTTAGATGTTTTGCTACGTGGTGTTTACCACAGATCAGTATAGATTTCCAAAAATACTCGTGACTCATAACTGAGTATGGAATATTGATTAATGGACTCCTAAAGGAAAGTAAAAACAATTAAAAATTTTGTTACTGGTTGAAAAAATAGTTGCTTGCAGTCTATTACTGCATTAGCCTATGAGTGGTTCAACGATTCACAGTTACATATTATTTTATAAAAAAATACCGGTATTTTTAATTCTATTTTGTATTGTATTATCGTATATATGACTGGAGAAAACTGCATAACGATGAGCTTCGTGACCTGTACTCTTCATCGGATACAGTAAGAGTAATTAAATCATGGAGGATGAAATGAGCTAGACATGTTGCGCACATGGGGGAGGATATCTCAAAAGTATTGACTGAGAGACCCAAAGGGAAAAAAGCACTTGGAAGACCTAGATGTAGGTGGGAGGACAATTTTAGGATAGATTTAAGGGATTTGCAAGGGATGATTGGATGGAGTTAGAACAGAATAGGGTTGAATGGCGGGCTCAGGTAAGCGTGGCAATGAACCTTCGGGTTGCACAAAATAGATAATAATCCTTTAGCTTGCTTAGGAATTGTCTGTTGCCATTCAGTAAGTAAGTATTATCTTATACATAAATAACCTTTATTTAATTCCTTCGGCTACTGTTATCGATCTGTTAATTTTATCAGATTAACTGCATCCTGAAGTGATTACAATAAGCGGCGTGCACTGTATTTACTATCAATTTAAAGTTTAAACAAAAGCAGAGTTCAGAACTTTAAGGTTCTTCCTTCAGAAAGCATAATGATGCACCACTATGAACTGTAGAATATCGGTAGGTGAGTGTAAGAAGGAGTCTGAAGAAAGTTCTCCTGTTCACTGAAATGAAGTTAGCAAGAGCTCAACATTGCAGACCCTTGTGCAAACCTCAAAATTCTATATATGCATACAATAATAATAATAAAACATCTGTTATAATATAGAGCATTTCATTTACTCATAATATTATTTGCACATACACGCATACACACACGCACACACATGTATACATTTACTGCTCAGACATCGCAATACAACACTTATTCCATGTAATTATTTCTGATCTGTCTTCCGATGTCTTACCCATAGGGCTCAATGCAGAGACTTTTCTCCCCATCTCTGTGATACAGTGTTTTTAGATTTCTCAGCAGAGAGAAACCCTGCATTTGTCTGGAGTGCCCTTGTTTTTGGAAGCGATTGTAATGGACATAATATACTCTAGGGCATTTCATTTGCTCATCAATTCACTTGCACACATATACAAATATACGTTTGCTGCAGAGAGATCACACCACAACACTTATTCCAATGTAATTATTTCCGGTCTGTCAGATTTGGGTTTATCCTGCTTGGAACTTCCAGGTGGAGAAGATTTCTTACCACTAGGGCTTAATGAAGGGACTTTCCTCCCCACCTCTGTAATAGAGACAGTGTCTTTAAATTTCTTGGCAGCGGGAAGCCCTGAATTTGGACTAGGGTGCCCTTGTTGTTTGGGAGTGATTGTAATGGAAGAAGGTATCTGAACCGACAGATCTAAGGTTCCTGGTTTCTGTGATGAGAATACCTCAAGTTCGGTGCTCTGTTGTTGGAGTCGACTTAGCATAGACATTGTGGAAGCTGTTGTAGAAGTTGACTGAGGAAGAGATGGAGTGACAGTGATTTCATGGCCAATGTTTCGCATACTAGAAGGCACAGTTGCTGGGCTTCTAGATCGTTTCATTCCGCTCTGGCTTTTAAAAATGTTCCCCATTTCGCTGCTTGTATCTATATCTGGATTCAGCTTGGCTATCATACTCGAGGGAGCTTTCTGCTCAGCAATCGGAGGTCCAATATTCATGGGTGGTCCAGCATGTGAAGAACTAGGTAATCTTGTACCACTGTTTTGACTTCTAGCTTTTGAACTAGAATCATGACTTTTAGTTGAAGGAACAGTTCGACCAGAACTGCTTGATAGCTTTGTAATATCTGTGGGACTACTTTTATACTGAGGTGTGAGATCCTTGGTTGTACTTGGTTGTCCTTGTAATGAGGATATTGGATGCTTGCGGAAATTCAGAAGTTTTGACACCGAATGTTTGGAAGAACTTGTTGTAACAGAAGAAGCAGAAGTAACCTGGCTGATTGACACCCCAGGAGTAAGCATACCCTCTCCGGCTTTCAGGAGAGATGAAAATGGATTGGTATTGGAGGGCTGACTGCTATAAGGAAGCTGATCTCTAGGGTTTGTATACACAGGTGGAGAGGTTTTCTGAGGACTTGTCTTGGGGAGTGAAGGAGGTGAGTTTGATACTCCACTTGATTTTCCAGGTGAAGTAAGGTTTAGTGGAGCATTACTGGAGCTAGAAACAGCGCTAGGAACAGAGCTAGAACGGGCACTTGTAGACTTGGCCAGGGCCTGCGAAGCTTGCAGTTTCTGTTGCAAAGAAGGTGGAGATTTTGAGTTGCTTTTAATGCTTCCATATTTTGTGGAAGGTGACGTTGTGGTGCTTGTGTTGCAAGGAACAGACATATGAGTGGGAGGTAGTGGAGTTATGGATATACTCGCAGGAAGTGCAGTTGATGATGATGGTGTCATAAGTCCTGAATGATTCTTGCTGGATGGATGTGAAGTTGAAGGGATTGATGATGGAAGTCCTGTATGATTCTTGCTGGATGGATGTGAAGTTGAAGGAACTGATGATGGAAGTCCTGTATGATTCTTGCTTGATGGATGTAAAGTTGAAGGCATTGATGTCGGAAGTCCTGTATGATTCTTGCTTGATGTATATAAAGTTGAAGATGATGAAGTTGGTTGTCCTGTATGAATCTTGCTTAACTGATACGAAGCTGAAGGTGCTGAAGTTGGCAGTACTGTATGACTCTTGCTTGATGGATATGAAGTTGAAGACACTGAAGTTAGTAGTCCTGTATTACTCTTGCTCGACAGGTGTGAAGTTGAAGGCATTAACGCAGGTAGTCCTGTATGACTCTTGCTTGATGGATGTGAAGTTGAAGTTGCTGATGTTGGAGGTCCTACATGACTCTTATAGGAACTGCTGCTAGATCTTGAAGACCCGGAAGTTTTTGGAGTGACATTAGGAATCATAGGAGATGCCAGTCCACCTGGTACAAAATGGCGCAGGAAATCTGTCTGATAGCCACCTGCTGGAGTGTGTTGGCTTAGGTAACTAAGAACCTGTGGATCAAGCATGTTAGGAAATTTGGTTGGATCAAGTAAGTTGGGATAGTTAGTTGGATCGAGTAAGCTTGGGATTTTAGATTGAACAGCTGCTGTGAGGAGAGACGGGTCTGCAAACAGTCCCGGAAAAGAATAAAATGGCATTCCTGCGGTTGGCGCAGTTAAATTGGAAGGGATTATGGACCCAAACGGTTGCTGTGGCAGAGAGGGAGATATTTTTGCAGCATTGGATCGAGAGCTGGATGTGTGGGATTTCGAAGATGTAGTTCCTGTGCGAGACACATTTGGGGGCCTGCCTCTAGACCGCTGTGGGAGTTGAACAGTGATGGCAGGACTGGCAGGCGGCGCTGTAGTTGATGGCTTTGCAGTCAAAGTTGCTGATTTGCGAGATGGCGCAGGTGTTATGGTGACAGTGCTAGTACTAGTAGTCGATGGTGGGGCTGAACTCACGGGCTGAGAAAACAAAACAAATGCATGCACGATATCTTACTATAAATTTTTTCTTGATTCCAGATCCCTTTGTCTTAGAAAATTATCCTGAGGATTTTTTTCTTTTTGGGTACCTAGTATATGTCCCTTTATACCGATATCTATACTAGTATACATAACCCTCTACGTCCTTAAGGGTTCTCTGATAATGGCACTTCAAACCAGTGGGAAATGCCACCTATGATCTTGCTCAATCAATTTGATTTGCATAATATCTTACATTGGAGTTTCAATGCACAGCACTTGATGCAAAGTGCCTTAGACAATAACTAAATTAAGGAGCTCGGTTTACTACCACATGAGGGAAATAGCTGTTCACAAGCAGCAGCTAGGAACCTTCATTTTATTGGAAACTAGCTAAAGAACCCACTCTTCTTACAGGAACTAGTAATGATCTACCAGTTTGTGTCAAATATTGGAAGGAATGATTAAAAAAAATTCCAACATAACTGATTTTTAAAAATCTCTTAAATATTTATGAATAATATTTGCACACACACGCGTATCTGCAGTTCCAGTCTTAAAGATATCATCTACAAGGTTTTAAACAGAAGAAAGAAGATTTCAAAATTCTCACTGTAACCAGGAGATTTAGACAAAAACTGTGACCATGTCACTGTGACATGGTCAAATTATGTTATCTGTCTGAGGTGATTAATAAGTAAGTGATCATGACCGAGCACGATGTCTAGCTTTACAACATGAAGCTGATTCTTGGCTTAATGCCATTCCATCTCCTACCACTGGCACTTAAATGGATAACAGATCCTTTAATATTGCTGTAGGTTTAAGACTTGGATGCAAGATCTACCAAGCTCGTGAATATATCTATGGTGCCATTGTTGGTGTATATGGCCATCATGCTAAAAAGCTGTGCAAAAGTGTGGGATGCTGGTCAAGACATTCCTCAATTAATTATATAATTGAAAGAGCTTTTATGTCCATCTTTACATCTATTCTAGAATTTATTGGCATTAACTGGCTGGATGGTAAATGTGCAGATGGCTTAACTATGGTCCCGTGGAGGCAAGGGCAAGACCCTTTTAGCATATACATGCAATGTCTCAATTGCCTCAAACATTGAGGACTGCTTGCAGCAGAAGCAGCCATTAATATTAAATGACAGAAATATAAAAATCTTATAACCAATGAATATTTATTACATTATTTATATTTCTTCCTTTCCTTGGTCCTTGAATATTATGTTGTAGTTATCTTACATTCTGTTAATAAAGAGGAAAGCGAAGTAAGACTTCTAATCATTAATAGATTGCATAATATTTGTATACCTTATTAAATATTCGTTGGACCATTTTTTGTGAGCAAAAAATTAAGATTTCAGAAACGTTTATGAAACTTTATAAAATAAAATTAATGGTAAGCGAGATACTTTCATAGCTGTTACTTTCCATACCTCTTATAAAGTGCCCATAACTTACTGCTATTTAAATCAAATTTTAATGACACATTAGGGAGTGTAAATATGCCTGGAATAAAATATTCAGAATATGAACGTTAATTAATATTTATGTACAGCTGTATGTTTATGATTGAGACTGTTACAGATAGACATAAACACAGACAGAAAAGCTGAAAATCCCAGAAATGGTAATCAGGCCAGTCCAAATGGATAATACATTTTTCAAATAGGTCATGTAATGGAGTTCTAAATCCATACATACATATGGAAAATTGGTTCTGAGATTCATTCACACTTGAAATTTTTTAACATCTGCCTTGAAAAACAACGAGGGAAAATACCTGGAAAACTTCAAGATAATTTATACTATGTTGGATTCAGATTGCCGTACTTCATACTGCTATTTGAGTTTATATGCTGCACAAACTATCTCAATATTTTATTGCAATTTCACTTTTTGAACTCTTAAAAGATCTAACTAACCGAGAAAATAGCATATTTGTACAAAATTTTCCTTCAAGCAATAATCCCATTGGTATTACTAGAAAACTCAGCAACCTAAAATCTTATTAAAGCTCCCAAGTGTTTACAGAATTTGTCTTGTCCATATTGGTTAGACAGTTGCAATAGAGACTAATAGAGTCAAGCTACATCTAGTAAAAGATGGTATTATGAAATAATGAGTAAAAATAAATTTTAATGCAAATATATACCAGGCTTTCTCTTCAGTGAAATGTAGCATAATTGAACTTCGTGTGATCAGAAATTCACATAGAAAATTACAAAATGTAATGGCCATATCATACATTTGGTACCGTGCATTTTGAATGCATTCTGTTGGAGATCACAGCCTTCTTTGTTAAGCAACATTTATACTTCCGTTCACAATTTCATGACTACTAGATTGAAATCAAGGAAAATGTTTAAACCATTACAAAACATGTCCATTTCTTCCTACCTTCAAGATAGCATGGACTATATTTAAAACAGACATAGCATGCCTTCTCAATTAATTTCCAGATAAAAGTGCAACCTATTAGGTACATATTGCTACACAGGAGGCTAACTCAAAAATCGAGCTAAAATAAAATATACTGCATTTAAATGCATTTTTATCCCAGAATTTCCTCTAATAATTCACAAGACTGTATGCTGTCAGCTATCAATACACAAGGAACTCACCTGGACTGGCGTTGAAGGTGTAGAAATGGCTGTAGTTATCACTGCAGTTGTAGGTGTGCTTGTTATTGTTGTAGTTATCAACGGTGTTTGTAAAGAACTGGGAATTGGTAGTCCACGACTAATGAAAACCTGTTGCTGACAGAACCGCAACGCCTGATCAAACTTAGCTTTCTCAACCTGAAAAGATATAACCACCAATACATATCATTAGCCTCATAAAAACACAACTCAAGAGCAATCACTTTCAATGAAATTTATAAGTTTTTTGACAAATGCTTAGAAAAATGGATATTTAGCAATTAATTAAATACATTTTTAAATATATAGTCATGCTCTGTCACATACAAAATCCTTAAAAATACATGCAAATATAGCTATGCATTCAAAAATTTCTGTTTAGAACTCTGAAGCTATAAAGAAATTGAGTCAATCTATGAATGAGGTATAAATAACAACAATAACAACAACAACAACAACAATAATAATAATAATAATAATAATAATAATAAAGGAGAAGAGCGCACGAATGTGCATGGAGTCTGTTTTATTCTTGGCTGTATTCATGTAAGGTTTTTTCTCTTTTGCCACATGTGGTGAAGTGATATCACTCACATTTTTCCCTACACAGTTTGCACACACATTCCTTGCTTGGCTCGTGGTATCTCTCTTTTACACATAGATTATGATGGAATCCGTGTACTGCTTGCCTGTTGATGGTGTTGCAGATGTTCTGGTTTGGACCCATCCAGTCTCTATTTGTCATGGCATCTGTCGCATAAAACTCTGGCCATATTTTCTTTCTTTTTTGTTTTTCTCTGATTTAGATGTTCTGTGGCTTGTAGTGTTGATGATACAGAAAGATATCTTAGGTCCTCGATGAAGTAGGTTTCCTGTGCTAACTCGTAGGCTAGTCTAAATGGAGCTGTCTTTGAAATACCTAATATTCTTTTTAGGAATCAGCTTTCACTTTTTCGAGGGTAGCGAGGTCTGATATTGTGAGAGTGTCCCAGATTAAATCTATGCCGTATGTCAGGATGGGTAGAATCTTTGCATGAAAGAGTTTCATTGCAGTGCCTATTGATATCTTGGTTCAGTTTTGTATGTCATACATTCCTCTTATTGCTGCTGGTGCTCTTTCCCTTACATATAATTTGAACGACGCTCCTGATGGTTGTAGGGTGATGCCGAGGTAGCAGAACTTGAGGTATAAATAAAAATGTGCAGTATCTTTAGAGATATTTCACTGAACGTATTAATAAATCATCTTGAGTATTCATAAATGCACAGAAACATAAAGAAAGGTATAATCCAACAATTATCTAGCTTTAACTAATCAAAGGAAGTAGCCTTACAGTCATCCCTCTACATTAAGATTTCTGTACTTACATATGAAACACATCTGTGGAAATCAATAAACATACTATCTTCCATATATGGGCTGTTAAGATTTAACTGTCTACATGGGACAAGAACCATGGAAGACTACTTGTGTATATTAAGATTATTAATTTATTTACTTCTGAATTCATCACAGGAGTGCAATCAGTCTAGGAAAACCCAAACATTACTTTTTAAAAAATCCATGAATCAGATCCTATCACAGTTTATAGCAGTGTTTGTAACTATTTGTTTTACATTTTACATTCATTGCATATTCTAAAAAGATTTTTATAAAGGAAGTAAAAAAAAAAGTATTACAAATAATCAATAAATGATATGCACAAGCAAAAAAAAAGTATGGCTAGCAATTTAAGTCAGAACTATAAAAATTATAAGCGTGAAAAGGCTTTATGAACATATTCCTTCATATTGTAAGACTTTTTATGTTTTGTAAGGTTACAAATAAATTTTGCACAACATGTTCAACATGGATATAAACAGAAAAAGTATAAAATTGATTTTTCACATGGTTTCAATTATTCCTCTTCAAAAAATCAAAGTGAGCCTATTGTGGACAGGGCCATTTCATAAAAACCACTCACATTAAAATTCAGAACTAACCTTGACATGTTTCTTGTAAGCTTCTGTCAGTAATGAAGCAAAAGTAGATTCTCTTTGAGGTAAGTGTTTTTGTATTCGCTGGTATGTCCTGTATATTTCCATTACCAGTGCATTTGTTACTGGACCTTCTCGTAGCTTTGTTCTAAGAGCCTGCAAAGCCAGAGTCAGGGCTTGACGACAAAGCTGCTCTCTTTCTGAATCACGCAGGTATTTTCTGAAATCAATCAATTATTGATCCATAACAACTACAAAAGTTATAATGCACAAAAATTATTACTGAGGTGTCCCTACCTAAGGGGGGCCATCCATTAAGTAAGTTTCCCTGGGGTTGTTTACAGAAACAAAACACAATATCATGGAAATGTTTATTGCAACAGATACAGCAAGTGTTCAGTTATTTTGCAACATATTCTCCATCAGGATTGAGACATTTTTCATTCCTTGGGACCATCGTTTGTATACCTGTGTCAGAGAAGTCTGCCGCCTGGGATTTGAACCACTGTGTGACAACCATCTCCACCTGCCTGTCATTCTCTGTCATTTCTTGAGGTGTGGGAAAAGATGGAAATCACTGGGAGTGAGTTCCAGGCAATACACACACATATATTATATGTCTGTGTGTGTGTTTATATATATAAACTTTTGAGTTGACAATGGTTGTGGGATCTAGGGACCATGATTTCTTTGAAATCTACTAAAAGTCAGCTATGTAGTAGTATTGGTGGAATTAACAGCTATATCAGCAAATGATGTCAGCTACTTTACTGACTACACTAATGATCTAGTTTCTAATACGAAAGTAATTTTAGAATCATCAGAAAGAGAAGAAAAGGAAAAAACTGTATCATTAAAATTCAGAAAAAACATGAAATAAACTTTAAAGTATCATTTCATACAAAATATTGCATAAATAGCCAAAAAGGAGGAATATTGTGAACAATTTATATTCACAAGATTTGATGATTTTTGAAAAACTAAAGGCTTGCCCACGATCAGCGAACCTAACCAAAAAGATAAAATTATACATTAAAGTCAAGATGAAACAGTTGTTCAAGCAGACTTTGAATTTACGACATTACTAACAATAACCGTTATTACAACTGGCATAAACACTGAGGTGCTCTAGAAATTATGAAAAAGAGTCTGTAGAAAATGTTATCAGTGTCAAGTGCATGCATATCAACCACCATGTCGATTGTAGTAGCAGTCAATTTTCATGTCAGGAGAACATTTGATGCTATATATTGGACCAACCGGCATCCTTGTGTGCATAGCCACAAATAATAATATAGAAATGCTACCTGATACAATTTTTTCAACCAAAAAATTGGGTCATGGGACATCAGCTTATGATAACCATTTTAAAGTTTACAATATTATACAGTACAGGACATCCGTTTTTATTTCTTTTTAAAAAATTAGTACAATTCCATTCACAAAACTCCAGGCTTCCTACCTATTTTTTTTTTACCACATATGTGCATTTTATTCTTAAGGAAACACTAACTTACACCAACCAAAAATCAAACTGTTGAGTACTCACTTTTCAGCTTCTGGTGTTTTCTTGAGTTGTAGGCAGAGTTCCAGTAGCATCCTGTGATCTCTCACCTCACGCAACACATCCATCAACAGCACAACACAGCGACTCATGTGGGATGCGAAACTCCCAGGTCGATCAATTTCAGAAATTGGTATGCGCCAAACACCCTGCATCAACATCAACATTTATAGTAAGTACTCTCTTTATCACCAGTCTGTTAGCTGTGGTGAAATTAAAGTAGAGTTCCAGTAATTTGTCAGTGATATTTTGAGTATTTTGTAATTATATATCGACGTTGTTCTGAAGACATCAGTAAGTCCTAAATCTTAGTTTTGAGATATAGCTGTTTTGAAGTTTGAATAAACCATTGTACATAAAGACATAGTAAAACTAGAGGTATTAGTTACATTGAAACGGGTCGGGGTATTAATTAGTGAATTCTGCCTACAAAGCATCCTTTCATCAAAATGTCCATTTCTGGAATTAGTGACCTCTGCCAGAAAGGCAACGATACTTTTACTACGCATCTCTAGGAAGTCACAATCTACAAAATGACATACTTTCATTAAAAAATTATAATAAAATAATAATTGTAAAACTATCCAGTGTTGTGACCCCATAGTTGGGATCATTTCGGACCGAAGAAATTATGAGCAGGAGTCTAATATTCTTGCTTCTCGGGGGTACTGTCAAACACAATTTTATGTTTTTAAAAAAATATTGCAACTATTGCAGCTTTATTTTAAACTTTTATAATCTACTCTACAGAACTCTGGGATGATTTCGGACAGAGTTTATCATTTTTTAACATACCTGTTGAGGTAACATTACTTACATTGAAAAAATTGGTACTCTTTCTGTCTGCAAAGAGTCCCTGGAAGCTTGTGTTCTCAGACCTCCCATCATATGGCATACATTTGTATGTCCCCAGCAGCAAGTTCTGACACTTAGAAATGTTGCGATGAAACTTGGAATGGAAGTAGTAGTGTGTCAAGCGATACAGGGATTTGTAATGTTGTGGAAATCTCAAAACACATTCCTCCAATGCGATCAGACAGCTCTTCACCAACTCATAATGATCTGCACAACAAAATATAACATCAGTAAAGAAAGATAAACTTATTCTTAATTAGTAATATTTATAGGGAAATACCACAGTGGAGTATTTGACATCTGAAGCAATTTGAGTATGGAAATTTCACCTTTGATGTACTCTGTAATCTTATACTACTAAACATATTGGCAATTCTATATTAAACAAACTTGGATTTTAACAGGTTATGACCACTGCTGTTAGCAGTGAAAAAAGTATTATCATACTAATATAACTTTGAACTTGATGAGGACTTCTGCTTTTAGCAGGTTATATATATATATATATATTTCTAATTAGTACTACTATTTTCTTATAGTGTACATCAACAGAAAAAGCTGTATACATTTATAAATATTATTCTAAAGATAATATAAACAGGGTTTTAACGATTATGTAAATATGTTTGTTTTAGCAATCTAATTATGTAAATAGAATTTTACGGATATCAATTTTAAACAGCTCAAATGAATGACAATTCAGAGTATTTTTGCTATATCACTAATAAATAATTGGGGCTATATGCTGAAAAATATCCTTGGTTTATCTATTTCGTTTTTGAGGGTATAAGGCAAAAAAAAAAAAAAAACTACCCACTAGTCCTTAGCTATTACCATTCCCTCGAAGAATAAAAATGAAATTCATTAATTCTCTTATTAGGTATAAATATCTTAGGGTGGCTATTTCCAAACTCTGAAAACGGAGAGCATGTATACATACAGTAAAACATATTATGTAGACAGTACCTAACTTAACATGCATTTGTTGTAAGTTTAACCTTCAAGCCATACTTTCAATTCAAATTGCATCAGACAGAATTGTACAGAATTATAAACTATCAAGTTAAAAGTAAACATACTATATAAAATAAATAGTAAAGAGCTGAGGATTGTGAATATGTGAATGTTAATAGCAGTGTTTACAAGCCATCTGTTGACTATTATTAATGGGGAACTTGAAAAATAAAGTGTATAGGTCAAACCCCCACACATTAGAAGAACTTAAAGACAATATCACAAGAGAAATTAACTCTATCTCGGACCATGAACTTATGCGCACAAAAGAAAATTTCCTAAAAAGGTGCCAATGGTGTGTGGATGCAAGAGGAGGACATTTCCAACATCTCTTGTGATGAGGTGCGTGGTTATTTAGATTGTAATTTTAACTGTAAAAGTGAGAAACTGAATCATTAGACCATTAGTGGCTTTATTTGCATAAATATTTCACCCGATCGCTCGGTAGTTAGAGCTGCAGATGCCACGAGACAGAAACCCGTATGACTGGCCAACTCGTACGTGAAACACATTGTATTATTCATCTAGAATAAAAGTTAAATCATTTCAGAATTTAAGGTGTATACATTATGCATATAATCAAAACATAGTTTTACATTTTTTTAAATATTTAACAATAGTACACTAGAAAACTACTGTGTACAATGGGAGTACACACCTTCAGTTTATCTGCACAGTTATCTGTCCTAAATAATTGTGTAAAAATCTGAACTGAAGGTGTGTAGGCTACATTCAGTTTATGCCTCAGGTCTGTCTCATATTTTCTTTAGTTCTATCAGTTTTGGCAAAGTGACAATGGGTTCAATTCCACGTAAACGTTAGCAAACTCAAGCCTGGTGCACATGCATACACTTGCACGGCGTTCATCATTTCTTCTGTCTGCTGATCGTCAATTTAATCATAAACCCTCACTCACAGTATAATATTAATATTGTTTTGTTACTCTTTTATGCCATAATTTGTTTAAGGTGACTAGAAATTATTAATAGAAACTTTTTAATATTATTAATCACAGGATAAAACACGACAATTGTTTTCACAGGTTAGCCCTACAAATAGCCATACATAACCAATTTAGCCAACAGGACAACAAATCTCAATACACTCTCAGAACTTTCCATGTAAACAGGGAATGCATGCAAACATGGTAAATGTATATTAAAAAATTTCATTTTCAATGAGTAGTAAGCTGATGGTCTATTTTTAACATTTTAAATAAAACAATACATTTTATGACAAAACTCTTGGTTTCTACCTCTACACTGAGGGTATAAGGTGGACATTTTTTACTAAACTTATGGTAAATGTAATCGTACTTCTGGATTTCTCATTATTGATGCCTTAACAAAAAAGAAATATTTGCATAAGATAACAATTCTTCAAAATAGGGCTGTAAGAAATCTTTCAGGCTGTCATTACTTAACACCAGTCAAAGTATTATATGAGCAATCAGGAATTCTTCCATTAGAATTAATCATAAAGTATAGTGCTGCAATCTTTATATATAAAGTAGTAAACAGACATGTTCATAATAACATTGCATTGCGTTTTCTTGAAAATGTGCATTCTTATGGCACGAGAAACAAATCAAATATTTTCGTCACGCATTCTGAATTGGTTACATATGGACTAAGGGGAGTGAAAAATTATCTTGCAAATCTTTTTAATGAAATTCCACTGGAAATAAGATCTGTAAAAAACTTAAATAGTTTCAAAAAAAAGTTGAAGATTTTTCCATTAAATGATTAAGTGAACAATATTTCTATTATACTTACTGTGTATACTTATTTGTGTAAATTATTGTAACAATTTTATTATAATAACTTTGAATTTTGTCAGCCTTGTAATACTGTCCCTTAATGTGAGCAATTGGCTCGTTGGGACCTTTTGTTAAATAAATAAATAAATAAATAAAAAATACTCTATATAAAATAATTGTGTCCTTACTAATTCCATCTAAATTAGAATTATAACACAATGCATAGTATTGTTATTGTTGCTTTATCTTCCTTATCCAGCATAAGAATTTTGTGATCAAAATTCCTATTGCTTTCTGAATGGCATTACACTTACCTTGATTCCCAGATTCTTCTTTATCACTCTCTTCGGATTCTTTCTTGTCATCTTTTTTACTCTTTTTCTTGGAAGCAGTTGCCTGTTCCCCTTCATCTGAGCTTGAGTCACTACTATCAGAGTCACTGCTCGAGGAAGAACTTGAATCATCATTGCTAGATGATGAATCACCTTCAGAGTCGCTGCTACTGGAAGACGAATTTCCTGATGATGTTCCAGTGGTAGTAGATGTGGAGGTCCCACTACTCTCTTGGGAACTACGTCTATTCTTGGAATCCTGTGCTGATTTCTGTATATCATTCCCACCTTCTCCAACCTTACTTTTGTCATTTTCTTTCTTAATATGAGCTTCTGTTTGATTCTCTTTGCTTTTAGTTTGTAACTCATCATCAATATCTACTTCATCATCTCCGTCTTCACCTTCATCATCACCCTCATCACAGTTTTTTGCTGTAACCTTTGACTGATTACTATCACTTTTTAGATGTTTAGTATTGTCTGTATTTTCATTTTTCTTAACATCAACACCTCCCTTATCAGAATCACTTTTATCCTTCTCGGAGTTCACCTCTATAGGTGCTGCTACATCACCTTCAACTTTCAGATCAACAATTTTTTCCACAACCTCCATTGCCAAGTCTATAGTATCTAACTTTACAACTGAACCATCTTCACCGACTGTTCCATTCAATTCCTTTTTAACTGCTTGATGGTCTACATCTATGCTCAGTGGATCATCTTGCAGTACATTTATGCTGCTTGGTGACTCAAATGATTTCGGTAATGAATCATCTATTAATACAACTTCCATTCCATCATCCTTAGTAGAAGAATTCTTTGAGTTTGCATCAACTTTTTTTTCTGTGTCAGCTTTCTTCTCTTGTACATCAAGAGTAGGTTCAAGTTGCTGTGGTTCATTTTCTATCTCAATTACTTTGGAAATTATGTCTTCCATTACATTAATAACATCTTCCATCATGCAGAAGTCCTGGGTAAAAATCAAATCAATATATTAACTAATTAGGCAAATGCCTTCTAATACAAATAGTTATTGAACACTTCGCATGCTGAGTAATATTTTTGCATTCATTGGATTTTTAAAGTACTATTAACCATGGACACCCAAATGATGGGAAGAGGGAATTTTAAATCAGGATTGGAATCTCAAGGAGCTGAACTTAATAAATGGGTTGGGAAAATGCACCTCTGTTAACAATCAAAACTCTGGAAACCATTTGGATTGAATATTGAGAACACCATAAGGTACAAATAACGACAGGTACTGCAATTTAAGGTACTGATAAATCATAATAAGGTAGTGAATGTGTTCATACAAAATGTGTAAGTCAACTTGTTCCACTTTATGTGTTTCCCATGACAAGTGTTGCCCTCTTGGGGATGTTGACCACATTTAGTGATGATACCCTCGTTTGTTGGAAGGTCAAAGTTCATGAGATGTTCCTATGTTTGTAGATTAATATCTACTCCAAAACCAAAAGTTCTTTGTGACCTTGGACCCTTTTGGAAAGAAGGTCACGATGTAATCAAAACCGAAATTGATTCACAAACTTCGACATTCCAACAAATAAGGGTTTCATCACCAAATGCAAATGCAGTCAACATCCCGAGAGGGCAACATAACTTCCAGCTGGCAGTTGGTGTATGTCTGATAAGTATGAATTACGATGGACTTCGAAATTAGTTCAGGTATTTATACAGAAAGTGAAGTATATTTGTTAGACCCAACTCAATATATATCTTACAGTCAATGTGATAAATTATAATGAAGCAGTGATTGCATTCATTAGGTGTATATTCAAAATATTCAATATATTCTTTTCAAACGAGTGAATAATATTCATTTCTCTAGAATTGGTAATAATTTCTCTTTGGAGATGTTAGGAAATAATGAACAGACAACAAAGCAAACTAGGATGTCTCCAGTTGCGAAACTTAACATATTTTAAGTTATAAATAACGAAATAAGCTGTAAGGACTACAAAAAGTTTTACATTCAACCATGGGCATCGGCACTGGGGGGCAAAGTGAACTGCCCCCCTCTGGATTGCCTTATGGATTCATTTATTTGTGGTACTCTTTGTCAATCTACAGTTGTAGCATGGAGAATAAAAAAAATAGAATTACTTTATAATGAGTTTAGCAAGTATTAACAAATTATAACTATAATATGTATTTATAATAATATCTCACCAAGGCCATTGCTAAAAAGAGCGTATTCTGTTAACTTAAAAAACTTTGTAGCCTCGTCGAATTCAGCTTGGGTTCAAAATAACGATCCGGTTAACTAAGTGAATATTAATGTGTTTAGCCTAATCATTTGAAATTGAGGTCCGAAATTGATTTTGCCCCCCCCCTTAATAAAATTCCTGGCGACGCTGCTGCATTCAACAGACAAAAAGGAATACTAAAACAGGAATCTAAGAATATTTAGAAACAATGAAGTCTAACAAATAGGTAACAGCAAAAGCAGCACAGAATAGGAAATGAGGCAACCTTAACCAATAGAAAGGCTACAATAATAAATAGTCTGGAAGAAGTATTCATCCCCAGAAGGGAAGAAAGAAAAAAAAAAAAAAAAAAGCTAATAGATTTTGAAATAATAACAGAAGAAAGTTTGATGAAAAAGTACATTCATCCAGCACCACAGGGACTATTAAAACATCCAGCAGTTGGGATAATTTAACAATGAGAGCAACAGCTCTTGAAATATGATTTTACGTACCATATATTCCTGCACATAAGATGATAGTTAAATCATATAATAGGCTCTGAAAATTCAGGGTTGTCTTATAGGTAGGCAGGACAAATACAAAACAAATTAGACTGAAATTTACAGAAATTAAAACCATTATAAAATTATGTATTCCAATGTCAAGATTATATTATCTAGAAATATTATGATGTTAGGTACCATTTGCGGGCAAATGTAAGCTGCTAAATAATGTGAATTTCGTAAATTAAATCACAAACACCATAATCCGCAAAATAAAAACTATTTTATTGTATTTTTTCATTTTCCCTATGTATACTGGTACATGTATCACAAGGCTCATGCACAATGAGCTAACGTTCTGTTCCATTGTGGTGTGATTGACACCATTTTGAAAAAAAAAAATTGAGGAAGTTTTGTTTTGTAATGGTATTAACTAAGTGAAGTTATTTTGCCCAAACTTCTACTACCCACCATTAGGATTATAATAGTGTGATGGTTGGCAACATTTTTGTAGTCACCCAGAAAACTGAAACAAATCCAAAACTTTTTGAAACATACATTCATATGCTGTTGACAGTTTGGGGTAATCTTATAGGACAGATATATGCTAAAACTATAAAACTTTAATGAATATGTATACCTCGTCTTATCTGCAGAAATATACAATAGCTATCCATAAGTGAAGTTTTGTTCTTCTTTTTTAATAATAATTCTAAGTTGATTTCTTTGTGATGATTTCCATATCAGTTATCTAGAGTAACAACTTGTTTATATTACAGTAAAAGAATCTTAAACTTAAATTTTCAATATGTGTAATGATATAGCAGTACACAGGTATAAAAATATCATCCCACCTTCCATAAAATAATGAAATAATTTCATGATAATTTCTGGTCCTATGCATACAGTTTCCTACAAGTTTTACCATATTTCAGAAAATTTATACAAAAAATTATTTCAAGTTGTGGGTCTCATGCAAGCTATGAAAGAAATGTGGAACAAAATTGTTAGAGCCATTTTTCCAAACATTTTGTTTTGATTCAACATTTCATTCACTAACATAGTTAGAAAGTCAGTCCATTTTCTGAAAACATTATTTTCCTATGTTGGGAGACCTCAAAACATTACATATTTTACAGCTAGAGAAATTTATTGTTGTGTCCAACTTTATCGCTTTATTAACCCTTCGCGGGCGGAAATCCATACATAGCATGATTGTCCACAGCCTCCAAGGCAGAAGGCTATATATGGGTCCTCTGATCGACTCATAATGTGACCGGCTCTTCTAATGCACGAAGAAACCTTCAACAGATAGCAGGAGAATGTTCTCTTATTCACTCTGACTTGGGAATTCCCCTATACATGTGCCCAGGATGATTTTAGTAGAGGATTTCACTAGCCGTACAAATCTAGTGATTAGCGTGCTCTTTTTGTTTCGTGTTTTCCCCTTATTTTTGGTGAAATGGCAAGAAGAAAATGTTATACACTATGAGGTGCCCGTGGCTTCGCCACTATAATTCTTTTAAAAATTAAAAATTAAGAGTATAATAATTATTAAAGCATTATATTTATTAACACTTGCACGCGAATCATTCATAAACTAAGCCATTAATAATTAATGAAACAGCTAAAATTCCTGCTTTAGAGTACATTCCATGACATGAAAGCGCCCCCTGGGAAAACTATATCAGAATCGATTATGCAGTTCCAAAGAACCTGTGAACACATAATACGTATTGTTTCTCAGCTGTTTATTGACATGAATATGATGAGAATTTTATTTTATCAATTCAGTGTAATTTTCAGAAATTATATAATGTTTCAAGGGAAGGAATGGTTTGTTTGGATTATTATTATCAGCGATATTTCAAGAGATAAAACCATCAATATTTTACAGCTGTTGCCCCCGGCTTCGCCCGCCATTATTCATTGACTCCAGGAAAATTACACTGGTAGATTATTAAAAATGTTTGTGGTTCAGAGCTATGAAAATTGTAAGTAAAAATAAAATTAGAATATTTGTTCATTGTGTTCATTTCACTTAGGCCTTATATAATAAAGAAACGGTTTTCCTTCCTAATTTTGTAGTCGTCATGAAAGTTTACACTGCGAGAGACGAACATCGCCGAGTATACCCGATGTCTCACGAAGCGGGCGAGCAAGCACGCTATTTAGGGCCGTTGAATTGTATAAGAGTAGATTATGAATTAATAATTCAAAGTGATAGCGAAGTGTCAGAATTATTTAAACGGTAGTAAGGGATGTTTTTTTGAGATTGCCACCAGCAGCATTAGTGAGAGTGAGAGCAATGTAAGTGTCACCGGAGACAATAATGCACCCAGTTTGAATGGAAGTGCAGGCCCATCACATACTATTACAATGTACAATATCCAGCAAGGGCCAGTTCTGCCTTCTGATTTTGATCAAGATACTGATCTAACTGAAAATCATACCCTACTCTAGGCCTATGTAAACTTATAATGCGCTCAGTGAGACTTGTACCGTTTCCGCATAAACATTTTCATGCTAAATAATAAAAATCGTTCCTGGAGCAGATTAGGGGCAGAATTCAGCAAAACTCAAAGGTATATGTTATTTTCATGCATGAATGCATAATTTAAGTTACTTTCAATTGGTTTTTCATTAGCTTATTTTTTCTTTAAAAATTCCTTCCACCCACAGCCATAAAACATCGCTGCCCGCAAAGGGTTAAAAAGACTAAATTGAAAAATACTTTTGTAGCAGTAATTCATTCAATTTGGTCTAGTTTCAGGATGGCTATATTACAGGTGGTGATCCTGCATCTTTAGCCGAGTTGTGAGCAAACAGCCATTCAGAAAGGTAAATAAAATTGAACCACAAAAGTATCTTTTAATTTAGTAAGCTAGAGAAAGTTACAGATTGTAGTCATAAGCACAGGAATGGCAGTCAATTCTTTATCATTAAAGCAAGATACTTCTACACTCACCAGAGGTAAGTCAAGTCGTGCTTTCTTCATGTATAGAATGTCATCATCAAAAATGTCTTCTAACGATTCCAGATTACGTTTTCGTTTTTCTTCCTCATGTTTCTTTTTCCTCTCAGCTTCAGTCTTTCTTTTTTCTTCATACAATCTCCTTTTTTCTGCTTCTTTTTTTCTTGTTTCAACATCACTCTTTCGTTTCACTTCCTCAAGCTTCTTCTTCTCCTCATCACTTAATTCATATTCATCATCACTCTCTGGTTTTTCCTTTACCTCTTCTTCACTCTCAGGTTTCCTGAGACAGATAGAAGACACAAATAAGTAAAATAAGATTGAAAAATGTTAAGTTGTAGCACATAATGCTCCCTATGAATAATTCATAATTTGTTTGAATTATTTAAGGATATTTATGATATTAAAAGTTTTTACAGCATATTACACAATATTAAGGATAAAGTTAAGATGAAACACTTCTAATACTTGTATATTTGTTGCACTTTTAAAAACTTATATGTTTTTTTTTGTCTTACTGATGATCTGATTTTTACTAACAACAATTTTTTGAAGTTGAATGTTTCGAAGTTTAATATAGGCTATAATAGGTAAAAAAAATGTTCAGCTCCTTTGGTTATGGTAGATTAAACCTTCCTGGCCTCTTAGATGAGAAAACTTTAAGGATTCCATTATTGCAAATGACAGACAGCTTACCTACAGCTTAATACGGGAAATGAACCATTTTGAGTTTCACTCAACCAGGGCCCTATTTCATAAAACTCTACAGGTGTTACAAGTACGACAATTATGTCAAGTGTGACAAATTTGTCAAGATGTCATCACATTTGTATATTTCATAAATATTACAAATTCTCCTTACATTACATTACATTAATGTAAATAGTCAGACTAAAAAGAACACTTTTCATAAACGCGACAATTTTATGTTAAACCTAAAGTTTACTATATTACACTGCAGATGGCTCTCATACATGCGCGTTATAATCTATCTCTTATGAAATAAGGCCCAGGAATCTAGAGAAGCGAAGGGAGAAATTTTGTAACTTTGAAAGACCCTCTTTACAAGATTTAAGATGAAAATCTAAAGTTGCTACAAGAAATTTTTAAAGGAAAAGAAGGGGGGAAGATAGTAACTATAAAAATAAGCAAAATATACTCTTCTTCAGGTTCTTCCTCTGGTTCCTTTTCTGGTTCTTTCTCAGGTTCTTTGGTGTAAGAGGCCATGAATGGCCCATGAGCAGCATTTTTCAGTAGCTTCAGAAAAAGTTTCCTTATGTTTTTGTCCAGCTTCTTTCCTTCATTCTGCTCTAAATACTTAAGAATACAGGCATGGATGCGATAATACACTTCCAGAGCTTCCACTGCCAGATTCTGTGGATTGTTGTAGCTTATCTTACGAGCATACACGGCCTTGTTCTCATGAAGGTGTTCTGCTGCCTACAAATCAGAATTCTTTCTTAGTCACATCTTCAACATATTCAAGTCACAAAGTTTGTTTCTTCATAAAAAAAATACCTTTGAAAAATGACCTAGGTAGACACTGGGATCATGATCTCGCTTCTCTGCCACTTTACCAAGCATGTACTGATGTAGCCAGCGTTCATCCTGGATGCCATTTTCTTCTCCTATAGTGCACCATATCTGTAAAATGAATTTCATCTTTAATTGAGGGGCTTATTTCCAAAGTGATGAATTTTCAACGTTGAGTTTTTAACATAGGCTAGCTCTGTTTTGTTTTGTTTTATTTATGGAAAAGAAATCTTCAATTATTAATACTACCATGCAGAAATCATGTTCTGAATACATGATCTTTCTAATATACCGTATTGGCCCGAATATAAGACGGTCTCATATATAAGACGACCCTGAATTTTTTAAGCAGGTCGTAACTTCTCTCATCTTTATTTACGCACTGAGATAATAAAGATATTTTCTTTTCCACATGGTCCACCATGATGGTGGTCAAACAAAGCTTTACACGTAGAGAATAAAGATGCCAAGCAGTGCAGTATGCAACAGTACAAGGAGAAGAACGAATTTGGGAACAATAAAGTTCGGTAAAATTCGGTAAATTTCCATGTGACGTTGACCTTGGGTAGGACGTACGTCATCACATGGGGATTCCCGCGGCTCAGCTGCATTCATGAATGGAGAGTTGTTTAAAGTCTTAGGCTGCATATATAAGACAAGTATATACAAGTAAGAATCAGCTGATTCTTACTTGTATTAATATCCCAGACATGGATTTAATGTCTATTTCCTTTCCTTCCACTTAATTAATAGTATATAAATAATAACTAGGCTTCAAAGTACCTACAAGGGTAGGACGCCATTTGGATGTGTGTTCTCAATGGAGAGAAACTTCCCGTGGTTTGCCTTGTCTTCTGAATCAGTTGAGGAATTTGATGTCAGACTGGCATGTTGTCATGGTAGCTCAATGGTAGAGCATCGGCGTGTTAAGCCGAAGATCCGTGTTCAAATCCCGGTTATGACATAAAATTTTTTAAGACAAGTATAGTTTTTATAAGCAATTTTTGAGGGGAAAAAAACTTTGTCTTATATCCAGGCCAATAAGGTACATATGAGGTACCTGTCAGGGTAACTGTTCTTATTTCCCTTAAATTAGTACCTTACATTGCTACCTTGAGACATTGCATGATACTGGAGAGTTTAGCAACTGTAGTATGTGGACACATCATTTGATGGCAGTGTGATATATGGTTACGTAGACAGAGGTGATGTAATTGAGGTGTGAATCAGCGCCATTCAGAATGGATGTGATAAGATTTGAATAGTGCTCTCCAAGGGAGAAATACCAGAGAATGCCACAAGAAGCTGATGAAAGTTTTGGGGAATAATGCTCTTCCATACTGAACTTTGAGGGTTTACAGTTCATGTGCTCTCATGCTTTCTACAGTAAAATACCAGTATAACGAAATTTAGGGGACCTCAGAAATGAATTTGTTATAGTGAAATTTTGTTATACTGAAATTTTACAGGTGTACTATTCTGGACTTTATTTTTTTGAAAAAGTCAAAGTAGACACCAACCAATGCACATGAATTTAAAACGGAATCTGACATATTGCTGTTGTGATAGAAAAAAATCTTGAAGACTATGTGCCATGTGTTGCCTGCACAAGAGTCAAACTCTGTTGATCGCTGTGTTGCACACCTTCCTCTTCAACCTCATCATCACTCAAAAGTCTGCCACAATTCCATCATCTGTGATTTCTTGTTACACTATCACATCACAGTCCTCACTGAGATAGTCATTAAGATTCACCCTTGCAGGCCTGTCTTACTTTTCCAATTCTCTTCTCTTTCTATGTCATCTAGCATTTTATTCCAGCTTTTCTAAAGCAGTTCGTGATTATTATTTCTTCTTTAAGCTATTTTTATTCAGCATTCAACACTCAGCATTTAACATCTCTCCCTGAGGCAATAATACACAGCATATGCCAGAAAAAATAATATTGTATACAGGTAAATAAGCAAAATTTTATTTTGTTATACTGAAAGTTCTAAATTTGTTATAATGAAATGTTTTAACACACATTAAATAGGGAAAAGAGAAGGGGCCAATACATAATTTTGTAATACTGAAAATTTTGTTATACAGTAGAGCCTCGGTAATTCGAGCCCCGGTATTTCGAGGTTCCGTGTAATTCGAGCTGGTCTTAAGAAAATTAAAATTATCCATAAAACTAGAGTAAAATCCCGTTTTTATACGGTGTCCGCAAGTAAGTTTTACGCACTTCCGAATGTGTTACATTTTGAGCTTTCTTTCAATTTTTCCATGTACAAAAATGCAGGTAAAACTGTCCCACTTAGGGTTTTTGTTCATAATACACAGAAATAACCTTGGCTTCAGACTGCTAACGCATTTCTATTACAGATTGACAGAAACTGTTAGGTTCTATTTTTCTTTGTCGGGACCTCGTGTCAATCGATTGTACAGTGCATATTTCCCCATCCTTTCAGAAAAGAATACTGTATTGTTACAGTAATCCCTACAATGGTAATTAAAAGTGTTTTCCTAGTAGCATCACTTTCCCGTTCCACTCCATTAAGGGTCAGATAATGACTTAATCCTTAAAGGATGCCGATGTAGCAAATTGGAAATCTTTGACAATATATTTATTATTTAAACCGTTATTGTGCTCATTAAACATTTATTTGCGATTTACCCATTGATTTAGTGAAATTTCCGTATAATCCGAGTTTTTTGTAATTCGAGGTAACCTCAGCCCCAATTAGCTCGAATTATCGGGGTTCTACTGTACTGGTGTTTGTTATACTGGTATTTTACTATATTATTGCAATACATTAGCATGGCATGATGCCGTCGTGTACGGATTTCTATGGTTGTATACTCTCTCCCCTACCCAAATCTAGTACTCATAATTTGCATTATTTTTACATTCCACATCCTGCCCTTTCACTTCTAATTTCAAAATGATCCCATATTTAAAAAAGAAATAATAGTTTTCATGACATGACTTAACATATTATATGCATAACTGATATATTGGTTTTATTCAATTCATTCTACAAAACTCTGACCATTCCATTCATGCAACATATGTTCGATATTGACCAGTAACATTTAGCAATGCCTCCGATATCGGACAACATGATCGTTTATCTTATAATATGTTTGTAAGAATCACAAGGATGCAGTTTTATCTGATAAAACTTCAGCTCGTTCCTGGACATGTTATGATATCAATATGCAGTGATTAATATGTCAGATATCTGAATTGCTGCCAGTGAACAGGATAAAACGCATTATTTTATACAACGTAACTTATTTGGAAATGAAACAATTTAATGTGCATTGATTAAAAACATTATTTTGATTCGGTACAAGCCAGTTTGTATATTTTTTTCTTCTGTTCTGATTTTACCTTATCTTAATTAGGTATTTTTTTCTCATACACATTGTTGGTAGCAATTTTATTTTATATTTATATTTATTCACACACCATGTAAACAAACCCTGAGCAGAATGCTCATTATGGGATATGGCAACTCAGAACAAAGCCTAGAAGAGATATAAAAGAATAAAATATAGCAGAATATGAAACAAAGAAGTATTTCGTACAGTAGTACTGGCAAGACATTTGATAATCGACTGTTCATTCTTTTAGTATGCTGTGATCTGACAGCTGACACAATATTGACTTTATTTTAAACAACTCAAGTAAGAAAGTAATTATTATGTATATAATATGATGAATTTTATTCGTGGAATGGTCTAAATAAATCCCACTCGAGATTACGAGTTTCATCAGATAAATTTGTTCCTGCTTTGCACACATGAATCTATCGATAAACTATACATAAGCCATAAAACGAAATGTTGTATATTAGGATTCAGATACATTTCTTAATATATTAGGATGTTATGAATTATTTTGTGGTAAAATTAAACCATGAAATAACACTAATTTCATAAATAAAACTACAAAAGCCATAATAAGCTAAATAAAACTTATTTTTTTACAATTATTCTTCTCTGCCACTTTTTATTCCTCAGGTAGTGTACTGTACGATCCTTTTAGAAATGTAGATTGCCATAATTCTTACCCTTTGATGTAGAATATTTCAAGGTTTAAAAATTAAAATATGTTATCTTCCCAAGGTTAACTTGCAATATAGGTAGGTATATTCAAAATTTATTTAGCATCTGATAGTAGATATTTAAGCATTTTTTAATTTTTTAAAGTTGCTTTGGTTTTTACAACTGGTTTCAGAGGAGTAGGAAAGTTCTATTATTGTTTTGCAAGTGAATATCTTCAGCTGCATACAGTAATCTGAGAAAATACTTTTTTGGGGTACAGTCTTACAATCAGTGATTTCTCTAAAGTGAGATGCAGGATACTGATCAATAAATGAATAAATAATGTAATTAAAATAACCATTATGTTAGACTATACATGCATAACATCTTATATTTCAATAACTCTGACAAATGAAAACATAAAATATCTCCTTTAGAATTTTAAAAGAACAAATCTTGTAAAAAATAAAAACACTTTCAAACATTTCTACCTATGAATTATGATAATGCTTACTTTGCTAGCATTTGTGAAGCAATTCACTGCAATGTCCAGCATTTTCTCTTTCCTGCCTTCCAGAATTTCAAACATCTCCAAACTAAGGCTATCTGTTTCCTGCAACACAAACATAGCCCAGTCAAATTAGATATTTTGCTGCATTAAATCATGTAGTTCCAAATGTTTCAGGAATGTGTAGTGGGAGGTCCCCTGAAGAACGCCTAATGTTTTCCCGCCAATTTCAGGTGCCGCGGGGGGTGGGGGGGAGGCTCAAAGGTCCCTTTTTTCAGTTTTTGGCGCAAATCTCGAAAACAGTGCATCGTACAGAAAATGTTATGGTATTCAAAATTAAAGCTTATTAAATTCCCGACAAAACGGTATATTCATATTTATCTTTATATGTTACCGTCTCCGAGAATGAGCCGGCGAAAATGGAAAACCTGCAGAAAAATTTGTAGCGCCTCACGTTTTTCGTCGAACTCGCCCTTCCAATTCTTTAGTTTTCCATTTTACAAGAAACTTGTAAGAAAAGAAGTTGTAGATAATAACATGTTCTTCAAGAATATACATACATTTGATAATTTATTCTCACGTAGTCAAAAGTTAGACCGTTTTTAAATTTCGGGGTCGATTTCGAGATTCCGCTAGTAAACTGCTCATCATTTTATTTCCGTTTTCAAGTGCTTTAATTATCTATATCACGTTATTTATTGTTTACGTGAACATAAATGTTACTTATTATCCATATAACTAACATATATGTATGTATATATATATATATATATATAATAGCTAATAATGCAAAAGTAACAAAAGAGGCTTACACAACCTAATTTCCGCTCACCCTTCCATCCTGTCACACATTAAAAGCTGTTCATACTCATATTCATCATCGTACAACTCTTCCAAGTCCTCTTGAACGGGAGCATTGTTAGTGCAAGCACCGTGGCAATTGTCACAGACAGGTGAGCAGTGGATGCCGGCTTTCCGGCATCTACATCTCATACCGCAGCCTGTGGCACAATGACAAAATATGGAGTTGAGCACGCTGTCAGGTGCAATAGGGGCCTTGGTCTTAATAGGAGTCAGATATCCCCCATCTTCTCTTGTCCAACCCCAACGTTCAGGTTCGAGAGATTCATTTCCAAACCACTGCTGGACCTGTAGAAACACTCTGCACGAGTGATGTAGAGCAGCATCTTTTGTAGGTGGCAATGAAGACAAGTTCGCTTTCATCTTGGCTGAAGATTTGATGGAGCACATGTACCTGTGGATAAAACACAATAGAATAGAATAGAATATTTATATATCAAACAGCATGATTCAATGAAGTTAGTACATGCAATACAAAATGAAATGTACCTGTGATGATTGAGGTCATGCTCGTTGGGTGGGGCCTGATACATCAGTAGGAATATTTGTTCCCCAGCTTCAGCAATATCTCCTGGCGTGGATGTGGAGTCGTAAAACACTTCAGCGATGTTTTTGGTTTCGTTAGGAAACCGCTGGAAACATGCTTTACTTTTACTTTTTCCATAAATCGCAGAAGTGGTATCGCATCCAGTGAAGCAATGGATAAACAGAATGTATGGGCTGAATGGCAAGGACTGAAGTTGTTGGGAGGAGTACAACCTGTCTTCTGTGTTGCCTCGTCCAGGCTTCATAAAAAACACATTCGTGTCTCGTGGTGTGAGTGCCACGAGCAAGAGGAGCAGGTCTATGTCTTCGCCAACTACCACCACAGTTGAATGAGAGGTATTTTCCAGTCCACACCCAACAATGCTGCAGTCAGCGTCTCCTTTGTCTATGATGACTTGTACACCTTTTGCGCCCAAGGCCTGCGCTAGCATACATATCAGCTTGGTTTTGTTCCTTTCGTTGGAAAGGAAGTTTTCCTGCTGAACAGTAGCCACCATGTTCTCATCAAAGTCTATATCCACTGATGTTTTAATTGATGCCCTTCGATGTTGTTCGGCTCTTTTCGTGGAATTCGTGTCTTCGTAACCGTCAAAAACCACAGCAGAGCTGTAGCCGTAACGGTTGATCATGTAAGACACATATTGATCGCAGATGGAGGCGAACTTGGTGTTGTTGTTCCACTTTACTCTATGAAGGAGGAAGCCGCCATCGATTACCGTGAAACTGTTCTTCAAGTTGACCATTTTATTGCTTGAAGGAAAGGCATTGTAGAGAGCTGACTTTTTCGTTTTCCTCATGGTCCCTTCGTCCAAAAGAGTCATGGGGTATGGGGCTAACTCACACTTCAACAGCTCCTCTACATCCTCTTTAGTTTTCTGGGTAATTATGGTCCTCTGGAAAATCATTAAAGGCTCGATCACCACCACTCCGTTGTCCAGTTTGACAGTGTTGCTCATAGCAGCGTTCTTCTTACACTGCTTCATTTCTGCGAAGTTCATTCCAACAAAAGTTTCCATTGTACGGGTTCCGATTTCCAATGCTTGTTGATGTTATTGGTTCCTATTACTCCGGTTGAAAGGGACATCAAAGAATCGCGTACAGAAAATAGCGGGTGATCAGCCAACCACTGAGCAAGTTTCCTTCTGTCTTGGTCATTTCTGCTAACTCGTGATGCTCGAAAGTCGACATGCTGTTCTCCACTCACAGAATGGACGCCGGCAAACTGCTCTAATGAGGAACATATGGCTGTAGCTGTGCGTGCCCCTCCAACCCATTTCGCAACACAGAATCACTCATGTCTCTCCCTCGTGTAAGTCCACCTTCACTTTTCATGTCACGCATCAGTGTCACTTCAATTGCCAATTGCCATATTGCCAACATTTGTAAATAGTATTTTAGTTAAAACCGTCGTACACTAACTATGTATACTACGTCGATTATGTAAACAATAAATAACGTAGGCCTACATAAAAGTTCACATTTTATACATACTGGTATAAAGGCTCACATGCATAGGCCTATACTTATATATGTATATATATTAGTTATATGGGTAATAAATACCAATTATGTATACACAAACAATACATAAAGTGATAAAGAGAGTTAAAGCACTTGAAAACGGAAATAAAATGATGGGCAGTTTACTAGCGGAATCTCGAAATCGACCCCGAAATTTAAAAACGGTCTAACTTTTGACTACGTGAAGATAAATTATCAAATGTATGTATATTCTTGAAGAACATATTATTCTCTACAACTTCTTTTCTTACAAGTTTCTTGTAAAATAGAAAACTAAAGAATTGGAAGGGCGAGTTCGACGAAAAACGTGAGGCGCTACAAATTTTTCTGAAGTTTTTCCATTTTCTCCGGCTCATTCTCGGAGACGGTAACATATAAAGATAAATATGAATATACCGTTTTGTCGGGAATTTAATAAGCTTTAATTTTGAATACCATAACATTTTCTGTACGATGCACTGTTTTCGAGATTTGCGCCAAAAACTGAAAAAAGGGACCTTTGAGCCTCCCCCCCACCCCCCGCGGCACCTGAAATTGGCGGGAAAACATTAGGCGTTCTTCAGGGGACCTCCCACTACACATTCCTGAAACATTTGGAACTACATGATTTTTTGCAGCAAAACCATCCTTTTTTATCTAATTTGACTGGGCTAACAAGGAATATTACAAATTCTAAATCCCTGGTGCAACTAGCACACACTCTACTTGGCTAGGTATGATATACCTCTATATTATGATAATAGGTGACAACATCAAATAAACTGAACTTGTGTTTGAAGATATTAGTACTTAACAGCCTTCATAATGTGTAATAGCGTCTCTTAGATTAACTTAACATGTTCCCTGTAGGGCACTTCCATGTTGTCATACAGCATCTTATTAGAGTGAAACAAACTGAGACCTTTATATTTTAGTTTCTGTAGAAGAAATGCTGTTAATTTCTCTTAGGCAAAAAGGTAAAATATCTGCCTCTTAACAATGTTTATACACTCGGATTTTGTTGTGTTAATTTCAAGTTGAATTTCATTGAATCCTTGAACTGCCATTTGTGTTAACTCTAATGCATTATTTTTGCAATAATCACAACAAATCAGCAAATCCTAAATGTAGAAACTTTTCATAGCATCAGAAATATAGTCCAAGGAAAACAATAAACATACCAAAATTATTAGCCAACTAGATGCCACTATATACAGGTAATGTTCTTATGAGCTAAGTATTAGTAAGTCTAATTTTATAAACAAAATATAGTTTAGTTATCACAAACACTTACTTGCTTTAGTAAACGTGAACAAAATGAATGCACCATGTACACAAATGAGCCAAACTCTATGCACAGCAGAGAATGGTTTGCGTCAATGTCCAGGGCTCGTTGGTAACATCGCTGAGCTGCAGATGCTTGTTTAAGAAAATCCGTTTCACTCTTAAGTGGCTCACACTGCAATCAGTAACAACATTATCAAACAACCAACTTATATACAGTATATATATATATATATATATATATATATATATATATATATATATATATATATATACCATATTTTATGGATTATAAGACGCTCTGGACCATAAAACGCCCCTTGTTTTTAGGATGGAAATTTAAAGGAAAAGAAATTTAATGTGATTCTAAACGAAACATTTTAAAGGGAATAATATAGGCCTACTTCACTACATAAACAAATTATAACCTTGAACAACGAATCAGTGTAAATAACTTCTAACTTCTGCATTGTACAAAAATCTCTTCTGTACAAGTGGCATCCTGTAAATTTTAACAACTGAACTGATTTCTCAGGAAAGACTGAAAATACTTTTGCACCCTATAACCAACCCTAAATTCAGCACATGGGAAGTGTAACAGGTCAAGACTGTTTAGAGGTCATTACCTTCATTTAAATCACCCAGTGGAGACAACTCCTTTTGTATAAAAGAACTCAACATTAGTTTCTTTTCGCATTGTATACATGGCTTCCAGCTACCCTCGTTTTATGATTGTGACAAATGCACCGATGTACTGTCTGTGCCAAAATTTGTAGCAAACATTGTTTACAACACGTTGTTTATAACTATGGTATTCCGGCAATATTATCACTATTTTAATTTTTTGAGTGTACTTCTGACCATTAGACGCACCCAACTTTCAAGGCTCTGTTTTCAAGGTAGAAAAGTGCGTCTTATGGACCGTAAAATACGGTATATGCTTTTCTTTTTCATGATGAATGGTAATGCTCTAGCACTTGAGTATAAATGAGTATTAAGAGTAAAAAATTAGTTACATAAAAACAAGATTACAAAGCATAAAAATTTATTTTAGATTTAACATGAGTTTTAATAATGTGAAAATCTGAAAATGTTAAAGGAGAGTAGTATAAGTTTTAAATAAAGTAAAAATGAATACTTTAGTGAGTTTCTCACAAGCAATTCACTTTGATACCTATATATATGGAAAAGGATTTGTATATATGAGCCGAACGAGCTATTCAGGTGTATTTTTAGCCACAAAATTTGTAAATGTAACAAACTATAGCAATAACTTTAACAGAGAAGTGTATGTATATAATTCAAATAATGTTAGATGCTAGTGTAAATGTAAATTATAGAATTATACAGGTGTTATGAGGGTTGTCCGTAAAATAAGGTTCCCAATGATTTTTCACAATGAAAACATGTTTACTGGCATTGAACCATACATTTTTGGAAAGCTTAGACTTTCCCCTATTTTTCGACATAATCACCGTTGCAATCAATGCATTTTTGCTTGCGGTGTACCATCTTCTTGATGCTTGAATCATAGAACTCTTCCGCCGCGCCGCGAAGGTAGCGTAAAATCTCTTCTTTCAGCTCCTCTCCGGTTCTGAAATGCGTCCCACCCAGGCGTTTCTTCAATTCAGGGAAGAGATGGTAGGCACTTGGGGCTATGTCTGGCCATCGGTTTCGTAGGCCTGAAGAAATTCGCGGGCCGCTTCAACACGTTGCCATTTGTGGTCTTCCGTAAGCATTCTCGGGACCCACCTTGCACAAATCTTGGCATATCCTAAATGGTCTGTCAAAATTTTGTGAATGCAGGACTTGCTGACATCAGGGATCATCTCGCAGAGCTCCCGAACCGTCAACCTTCGATCTTTCAGCATTGCTTCTTCCACTTTCGCAATCGTTTCGTTTCGTCCGAAACCGATGGCCGTCCGGAACGCTGTTCGTCATGGACGTCTGTACGTCAGTCTTTGAATTCTCTGCACCAATTACGCACGCGTTGTACGCTCATACACGTTTCTCCGTAGACTTCACACAGTTGGGAATGAATATCCACTGGTGCAGTGTTTTTTGCACACAAAAAACGAATCACAGAGCGTAATTCGCACCTGGCGGGAGAAGCGAGTGGCAGCTCCATCTCTAATGGCTGCCAAGCCAAGAATGAGCGTCGCAGACAACTTGCCATGGAGGAGCTGAGAGAGAGGGAGCCAAGCTACACGCCAGTGTCACCAAACCCCGCAAAACAGCGTTCTTCGCGTCTGCAGCTCCTTGGGAACCTTACTTTACGGACAACCCTCGTATTAATGAAGAAAATTTTAAAATTTAGGATAAAACTAAACAATGTAAATAACGTTGTTTCCAAATACTTCAAAACTGCAAACAGTACTCCAGGTTATCCATAGTTACCACTGAGGTTAATTACTGAAATAGGCAAAAGAATGGTAGCCCTCGGTTATTAGTTCCCTGCCCTGTATATCATATTTTCCACTTTTTGCAAATTTATGGTACAATTAATTATTGTTGTACAACTCAAATACTCCAACCCAAATCCAACAAACTGTTTGTTATGTCAACAGTAATCAGAAACTCACCACAAAAGTAAATGACATTTCCACTGTTGGATTTACAGATATGACTTTCAACACATGCCCATTAACGAGAGATTTGGATGTTATCGATAAATTCATATACAACAAAGTTCAAATGTATATATCAAGAAAAAATTCAGACCTCAGACAAAAAAATGTTATAAAATAAAATCAGGTAAACTGATATAACAAAGTGCCAGAATGCTTTTGTTGAATCAATTATAATTGCAATTCTAATTAAATCTCCCGCTTCTGCCGGCGATAATGTGTGAGTAATTTAATGATTTATGACTCAGGTACTTACATGTACAAGGACAGACATTCATTGATTTCATGATACTCTCCAATGTCAAGAAACACCAGTTACGTTGTTGCTTTACAAAAATTGTTTCTACACAAACTATCCAAACTGTTTTTATCTACTGTACTGTACTTCAAATGGTTGAATGTGTTTTTCTGTAAATGTAAGTAAATTAGTCATACTGTATATCATTAAATTACTATCGCTTTATTTTCAGTAGAAGCGGGAAATTTAAACACTTACTTTAAATCTGTTTTACCTGCAGCATGCAAATGGTACATTTCCAGACATGGATTTCTATTCAAAATATCCTAATCAGTCCCTCTGCTATCTTTAGGAATTTATAAGAGAGATTTCCAAGCAGATTGTATTTTGCAAAATAGAGACTTGAACATCTGTTTAGTCTAAACTATGCATTAACTTTCTTGGATAGTAGTCTCAATTTACAGAATAGTGTGCTAGATGGATTGGATACTCCCTCCTAAATATTTGGAATATTATGCAATGAAATAATGCTATAATTAATGTGAACTATTGTTTCATTTTCTAAGTTGCTAGTTTGAAAGATCATGTTTCAAATGCCATGCTTCCAATTTTAGCTCAATTTGGAAACCTAAGTACGAGTAACAGATGGGAGCGGAGGCTCTCAAACATCACCTTGTTAAATAACAGAAGAAAGTGAAGCTAATTACTGTCTAACATTTATTTCTAATAATAAAGCTAATTTAATTTAGGTTTTTAAGTGAAATTAATAACCTTTCCTAAAATAAAAATTTTGTTAATGAATCAAATTTTGTGTTTGTTTATACTTGAGATGGGGCACAAGTCAATGGGAACTATTTTTCTTTTGAAAATGTGGGACAATTTTAAAATTATGAAATACACAAAATCTACAAGCAACTGCATCGTGCCACTCTAATGTACTGTGGTAGTTAGAAGCATGGAAGCACATATACCCATCCCATGAACCCTTAAGTTTGGTACAAATGGGTATTATTCCCCAATCTTTCATCAACTCCTTGTGGTATTTTTTGGCATTTCTACCTCAGATAGTGATTATTTTGACATAAGAATGCTATTCACATCTTGTCACATCCATTCTGCACGGTGCCTGACTCACAACTAAATTTCTATCACCTCTATTCGTATAACCATATACAACAATGCTATCGAATGATGTGTCCATATACTAGAGATGTCACACTCTCCATGACATTCAACATCTCATGGCACTATCGCCTTACTTTGAGAAAAAATAGCTGCCATTACTTATGCTCCATCCCTCGTATTAATTTATATCATTTTTTCAGCCTAAAGCTTTGATTTATCTTCGAATTACTATCAGTGTTTTATGCCTTCATAAAATGGTGAGCAATAATAATACAGAAGATCAACCGGAAATTTCATGAAATAAGATCTTACAGAATTGAGTTTGGTCTCCAGGATACTTCCTCTTGCAAGTGCCATACCAGCCCATGAGTCGATGCGAACGGGATTGATACACACATCCAATAAGTAATGTCTCAAGGCTTTGCTCTGCAACAAATTGCATGAATAGTCAATTTATTACCAATCAAGCATTTATGAAAACACAATAAATGGGAACTGAAAAAGTTGCAGCCTTCAACAATGTGTGAAGCTATATATGGGAATTGAGGTTAGATTAATCTAATGGAATTAGATTAAATAAAAAAAAAACATACTATTGTACAATTAAAGAATTCTGTGGTGAAAGATCCCATGGTGGGACAGCACCTACCACCTGACTGCTGCATCATCTACCTTTATCTTTTGACTTCATTGATAGATGGCAGGGTTGGGATCATGTGTTTAGCATTTGACTATCTTGGCTGTTGTTTTTGGTTGAAGCTGATTTATCTCAAGTGGCTCCTCTGTTGTCCTCTACGACTGAGATCCTCCTCTGTCTGCCTCAGGAAACCGAGAATTGTTGATCCCAGATCTCCATATCCATGTTTAACAATAAATACTAAAGAACAAGAAGGGTCTTGTGCTATATACCTAGAAATAAATCCAAACATTTTCCCACACTTCTGAACAATCACTTCAACTTTAGGCTTGTATAAGCAAGGCAGTATACATACATGCCTTAAACATGTTAAAAGCCATCTGAAAATATAAGAAAGAAATAAAGCTTACACAAAAAAGTGATTGGCATTATTGGCTAAATGATTTAAGGTTACATTCTAGTAAAAATCTGTACATCATCTTTCCTAAACATGAACAACGGAAATATCTCACTACTCTCTGTTCAAGAACAAGTTATAAACTACACCAAAGGAAATATGTTATGAAAACTTTTTCCAAATAAAAGATTTAGGTCTCAATACTGGCTGTTAGTAAATAACATTTAGAGCCATTTCAAGAAAATTGCATGAAAAGGATTTTTTCACATGGAATTATAGAAAGAGTAAAGAAGCAGTAGCTTGCTGAAACATGCTGAAAGTCGCTGAAGGTGCTTAACCCAAAAATAATATTTCATGTGAGAGTTTTTCATTTTTGAAATTCTCTATTCACAGACAGAATGCAGACAAGCAACGTATATAAAGACACTGTTCATATCTCATTTAGACTGACATGCAGACATATTCCTGAAAAAAGTATTTTTGGATACAAAGATTTCACATCATGTATTAATGTTAAAATTTTGACAGTGAATTTAAGGTTTGAACACAATATTTCCCCTATATATAGCTAGAGAAAGTAAAGTTATTTCTCAAATGAGGCCAACATTACATAAGAGGGAATTTTCAGTTTATAAGAAAACAATTACAGCAGTTGGAAAATTTTATATGCAGTTCAACATAACCATATCATTTGACTCAGTAACAGAAACCTCGCAAATTTCTCACTTCCTTTGCTCCACAATTATTCATTCATGGTTAAAAGTTGAAAAAATTATTTTTAAATGTGAACTTGAATAATAAATGAAAGCTTACTGAGGCTGGTCAAAATTTGTTTCCAGCTCATACGGCAATTGGCTTTTTGTCTTATTTGGCAATACTAACAGGCAAAAACCATTCAGAGGACTTTTTAGTGGAACACAGTTCTTCTAAACACAAATGTAATTTTAGCTACTGTAAATGTTTGGATCAAAATCTGCCATATAATTCCTGCCAAACGTGTATACAAAAAATTGGAAGAAAATATCGTCATTGGGTATGCTATGGTTCAATGCACTACAAATCAGAAAAGTTGAATGAGGTAGGTAGGATTTTTATCAGGTCTAAGCTCTGTGGTAACACTATGGGGCTTTCAATAGAAATGTATAACATGAGCAATCCACAGGTTAAAAGTGGCCAGTACTGACAACTTATTCCCTTCATGTGCAAACTGTCTAAAATTCTGGAAGCCTCACCTGACAGAAACCTTAAGGGCCTCCATGGCCTCTCTCTTTTCTCTCTCTTTCATTTACAGAATGTTCCTTAATAATTGGTGAAAACATTATATCAACATATATATCACACTCACCCACTCATTGGCCTTGAAGTAATAGTCAGCTAGCAAGTAATAGAGAGATGACATGGATCTGGGCAGCTGACAGCCAAGTACTGGCAGAGTTGGGCTAGAGCCATCAATGAATGTCACCACTTTCTCTACCAACGGAGCTGGAACAAAAGAAGACGTCTTACAGGACATGCTATTTGGGATGGATTATCACAAGAGACAAGATACTCTAGTAAAGTAAAGCAGGGGAATTTTTAATATATGGGAAATAGGGACAGTACTAAGATGTTGGCAATTCTGAGACAAAGCGTGCAATGCCATGTTGACAACTATTAGGCAGTGAGAAGAATGTGGTGTTTGTGAACTCTGTCTGAAAAAAATAAGATCGCTGATGCTCAACTGGACATCTGTAGACATAAATAAAGATTTTGTAGAACCTTACATAGTGAAACAACTATAATAAATTTTATTTACTGTATGAGTTGACTATACACACTTTTATGCTTCACTCACCATTATTTTTATAACGCGTTTCAAGGAGCTTCACCCTCATTTTCAAATAAAATGCCAACTGCCAAATCTTTCTCAGGAAGATCTTGATGTGCACCTGCTGCACTTTTTATGAACTTCTTGATCAGATTGTCTTCTTCAGGTATTTCAAAATTCATTAGTGAGGTTTTGAATTTTGTAGTATAAATTTTCTCCCATATTTCCAGATCTTTCCAGAGTGTATACTCAACTCATATAGTAAATTAAATTTATTGTCTCTAGACATATTTATCTGGTAGAAGATATGTAGCAAATCCTCTACCTATTGGCTGCTTATAATATTTCACTTCAGTTACTTAAGCTTTCATAGACAATTTGATAATGCAGTAGACAAACATCAACCAGTAACTGATTCATGGATATTTTCGAAGTAGTAACCCGACTTGTGGTGAATTCTAGTAATGGAGCTTCAAAACAACAACGGAATCTTATATTGTCAACATGGGGGTAATTTGAATAGACAGTGTTTTGCGGGAATTTTAAATGACAAATTTTATATGATTGAATTTATATTATATATATCTTCTAAAAAACTAAACCAATGGTGACAGTGTGCATCCTTCAGTATTTGGAGCAGATCTGGAGAAAAATTTTCCAGAAGGGTTAAAATATTTCAAATCAAGGGTTACAGATTAAACAAAGAAGAACTGTGTGTTGCTAGATATTCGTATGCAAAAAATTGCAACATTGAAGTACTGAAATCATGGTCAGTAAACAACACAGCTGGTGAAGATTGGTATTCTCAGACCGATACTTTTTCTTCTGTACATTAATGATCTCCCTTCTCTCATCGACAAAGCTGAAACTGTCTTATTTGCTGACAATACTAACATACTATTTAATCATCTTAAGTTAAATGACCTACAATCACAAATAAATCACACATCTTCCCAACTAGAACTATGGCTAAAATATAATAAGTTAAAATTAAATACAACCAAAACAGTCTATATGACATTTAATCGATATCTTCCAGATCACATCCAAATTTTGATTAACAATGCTATAATTAAAGAAACAGATAACACCAAATTTTTAGGTATATGGGTAGACTCAAATCTGAAATGGGAGGTCCACATAAACTACTTAAGTGAAAAACTAAGTCTACTTTGTTATGCTTTCCAGGTTCTTACAAAAGTAACTCCCATCGAAGTGTTAAAATCAGTTTATTTTGCATATGTACAATCAGTATTAGCATATGGAATTATTACTTGGGGATCTGCACCAAAATCTGAGCAAATATTTAAATTACAAAAAAGAATACTCAAAATCATTAAACAAGTACCGATTAGGACAAACAGTAGAACCGTATTCAAAGAGCTTGAAATTTTACCGCTACCCTGTATTTATATTTTAGAGACAGTTTGCTACATTCATAACAATAGAAATGTTTTCAAAACAAACTCAAATATCCATGAGCACAACACGAGAACATCAGACAATATACATTTAAACTGCCACAGGCTTTCCAAAACTCTGAACAGTTTATCACATAGAGGCACTATAATTACCTTCCTCATGTCATTAAAGTGCTGAATAACAGAAATTTAAAAAAAACAGTAAGATCAAAACTATTGACTTATTTGCCATTCAATGTACACGAGTATTTTAAATTAATTTTTTGAACCCAAATCTGTTGCATACTGTTCTGTATCTTTTATGTTATTGTACCACTATACCCATATATGTCTACATGTACTTATGTTGATTTACTTATTTGTCTTGAATTGTGTTACCGGCACCTATCCGATATCATGTATATGATCCAAGGATGGATAGATGGATAAATAAATAAATAAATAAAATTATGGACCAGACCAAACCAAATAAGTTAACTGAGGCATGCATGGCCTACAAGTCCGGATAATGTTTTTAATACTGACTCTGGCCATGAAAGCCTGCACAATGTTTTATAAATCACCTCTACGGGGAGGAGACATACCGACTGGTTCGTCGATTGGTACACAAATGTTAACTGGACTATGGCCCACAAGCCTGGATAATGTTTTTAATACTGACTCTGGCCGTGAAAGCCTACAATGTTTTACAGATACAAAATTGTTGGTGCTTTTGTAATGTACATTATGGTATTAGAGGTAAACATCAATTATTATATCCTTCTCAATTTCCTTTCTTAATTTCAACTACGTACATAAACGTAATTCTCTTATAGAAAACAATTACAAATTACCTGGACTAAGATGTGCTGGAACTAAACCAGCGATCCTCCTGAATAGACTCTCAACATCTGCTGAAATGCTGACAACTCGATATGAGTCAAACTCTGGCAACTCATAGGGAAGGTAATAGTGGTAGAGTTGCATTCCTCGTTCCCATGTCAGTGGGATCTGTGGCACTCCATGATCTTGAAGATAGCGAGCCTATTTAAAACAGAATATTGTAATTAGCTTCACATCAAAGCATATATGGAAGAATCTATATCAGTTGTCTCCTGTTTGTAATAGCGTACTGGTCAAGACATAGGAATTGAAATATCAGTTGTCTTCATGAGGATGACTGCACCCCATTCCAGACCTCCCTAGTTCAGAAAAATCCGAGCAGATGCACGGTTTAAAGAGAGGCTGGTGGTTTCATAGTCAGCAATACTAAACATTAGACCATGCAGGCAGTTGTACCATAAACTAGCATATTTACCAGTGTAATACATGCACTTTTCCCCTAGATTTTTATAACAGAAAACTTGGGTGTATCCTTTATGCAACAAACAAAATTTAGTGGGGGGAGAAAAAAACCCATGTTTTAAAAGATGTTCCAGCTAACGATCGATAACTTATGTACAGATATAGCAGCTGCAACTAATTTATAAATTGAGTGTGTTGCAGATATAACAATTGATAGTTAGCAATCGTATTAACTAGAAACACACACTACACTCAGAAACTGTACATTCTCGTCCAGCAGCTCTGTTAGAATGTTCTTCCCAAATTTCATAACTTTCAGCTAAAACTCGTTGTACAACTTGAGTATTTTGGTCGGTTCTTATCCACTGTCCACACACAAATTTATCAACCTATCTAGTGCAGATTTTCTAAGAATACTAGGATATTAATTGACAATTGAGTATATTTTGTGTGTTAATAAGAACAGTAACAACTACTATTTCCATGCATAGTTGTTTAAAAACCTGAATTCAAAAATAAGCAGGCCATCCAATCTTACAACTTCAGATATTATTAAAACAATTTTTTGTTAAAAATGAGATGCAACTATTATGTGGGGAGTTATTAATTTTTATTCTTTAACATGGATTGGGGTGCATCCATTGCACGAGTAAATATAGTAATAGACAAATTTTACCATGAGAAATAGCATTAAGAGTGGTTTGCAAATTACCGGTAAATATTCTGGTTTTCATGAACTACCACAGAAATATCGCAGCTATATATCCTTTATTTATTTATTTATTTATTTAACCTGACGGAGTTAAGGCCATTAAGCCTTCTCTACCATGCAGCCAGAGCAAAAATACATAATAATAGGCTAATAATAATACGAGGTTCATCCAGAAAGTAAGTCCCGATCGCCAATAAAGAAAGCAAAAACATCAATAAGCAAAACATATTTATTGCAATATTTACAGAAATCACTGGCTACTTCTCTACATAGTCGCCACCGTTATTGAGGCATTTATCTTAACGCTGCACCAACATTTGTATGCCCGTGTCACAGGACTCTGCCGCCAACGTCTCGAGTCATGAAATCACTGCAGTCTTCGTTGTAGAAACGTTTTTCTGCCAGAAATAGCTTCATGAGACAGAAGGGATGGAAGTCACTTGGACCGAAGTCGGGGCTGTAGGGTGGATGGTCAAAGATCTCCAATCCAAACTGAAGCAACTGATTCCATGTGGTGTTGGCTGTATTTGCCATGCATTGTCATGCGAAGCATAATGCCTCTTGTCAGCATTCCACGTCTCTTCCAGCATTTGGATCGCTCTCCCGATTTTTCACCCATGTTCATCCCCAGTGAAAACATTGTCGGGAAACTCATCACCTTTCTCTTCTTACCGCTGGCGGCAGAGTTCTACGACACGGGCACACAATTGTTGGTACACCAAAAAGATAAATGCCTCGATAACGGTGCCGACTATATAGAGAAGTAGCCAATGAATCTCTGTGAATATTGCAATAAATATTTCTTACTTATTAATGTTTTTGTTTTCTTTATCGGCGATCGGAACTTATTTTCTGAATGAGCCTCGTAATAAAAGAAAACAAGAAATAATATACCTGAGTACAAGAAACGTACATTAAATACAAGAAAAAAATTCAAACATTAAGTACCTGAATAGTATATACAGTAATACAAATGACTAAAATAAAGAAATGATAAAAAAAAAAGATGAAAGACTAAACAAATACATTCTTAGTTATTACAAATAATGAAAATTTTCAAAAAAATATTTTACTAATTAGCATCAATTCCTAAATGTTATTGTATACTAAATTTATTAAATGACACTTGAACTGTGAAGTTGTTTGGCAGCTCCTGAGATAGCTAGGCAACGAGGGTGCAAAAGTAGGAGTTACCTTTATTTTCTTGTTGGGATGAGAGTACAGGCAGTAGAAAACTTGTTCAATACCCTGATTTATTTTGTCCCTAAAAGGAGCCAGCCTGATGACTTTCATTCTTGGTATCACCACATCCATGGTGTGTAAAAGAAGTGCCCCCTCACTGAAGCAACACCATGATCTCCTGCAATAAGTGTTACAAGCGAGGTCAGCTTGTTCCATTAGTCAAAATAGGTAACAGATATCATGATGATAAAGAGAAGGAAAACACAAAAGCAATAATTTAACCCTTTCACTGCTGGCTGTGCTATTGAGGCATATATATGATGCACCATTTTGCAAGCCTATAGAGAAAAGAAATTCTCCGTGAGAGTGATTCCAATTGGGTCAGCATATAGTGTCATCTGCTGTCTACATCCTGACACCATCAGTTCCTGTTCTCTGCCTTGAACTGCCATCTGTAACTAAACATTTCAGGCGATGTATTACACCACACAATGAAATGTGCTACAACGCCATGGGCGTAATTTCAGCGTTTTAACTGGGGGGGGGGGGCAAGGTCTTGGGGGTATGGAATTTTTTTTTAATTTGGCGTTAAAATGATGTAGTTTAAGCATTTTTAAAACTTTTTTACATACCATACCAGCATAAATGTTAAGTTTAATAAAGAATCAAGATTGTGCCACATTTACAAGTTACTAATTTTTTTACTTGTTTGCAAATGACTGATATTTTTACTGCTGATTTTTGGGGTGGCAAAAAGAGTGGTTTGGGAATTCTGGGGTGGCAGGGTGGCACCCCTTGCCACCCCGTAATTACGCCACTGTACAACGCTGCTGTGTTGTGACGACATGCAGGCATGCGGTTGCATAAGTCAGTCTAAACTTCAAGAAATATGTGCTATGCTCTTGCTTCGGAGGAAACTGGCAAATCATTTGCAATTGTTTGTCCGTTTATGACTACAAAAGAAATTTGCAAATTAATTCATCATTACCAGTTTCCACAGTGAATAATTATGTTAGTAGTGAAAAGATTAATGAAGAAACATGGTCCATGATTAGAAGTTCCAAGCATCAACTTATTTTAGTATGTAACTGAAAAAATGGTAAGAGGAAAGTTGAAGTTGCCAACATACAGAGTGTTTAAGGAACAACACCGCAATATTTTCCCTGCATATAGAGGGTACACAGACAGAGTTATGCTCCAGGGATTCAATTTTTTCTATTACAGCATAAGATCTCCCAAGGGTATGGCCGCCACTGACATCTAACATTTGAAATGATGCGAAACAAAGGAACTTTGTTGTTAACACTAGAGTTATGAATAAAAAACACTACTGCAGTGGCAGCCAGATATGTGGTTATATGTGAATTTTACAGATTATGAAAACTCTAAACTATGATAAAGCTTAGAATCAGGTTCTTATCAATCACTAAGTAGGAACAAAGTTAGTTTAATGGAAATTTTAAGCCTACTTCACTTCATTATTTACTTACGAGCACCAAATTGTAATGACTTTAATGCCCTGTAGCATACACATTTTACGTCTGTGTGATTTGATATCCTAATAAAAGTTGCTTGTCTACGTCCCCTCTGTACAAAGGTAAAATATTACAGTGTTGTTCATTAACATCCTGAATATAGGCATATAACAAGAAGAAGAAACACAAGTAAATTCAGTAAGAATTCATGATATTACATTCATAACAGCAGTGTGTAGTGTGTTTTTGGAAGATTTTAAACTACCTGAGTTTCTAGAACATGTCTGAACTGTTTGCAGGAGGAAAATTTGTTTACTGACAGTCTAAAATGTAGATTATCAAAATGATACAGCATATAATGATAAAAAAAATCTGATGTGAAAGTCACATAACTTCCTCTGCCCAAATAAAAGTTAGCAGTATTCACATATCCTTGTACAGAATCGCAAGACACAATTTTACGCTGATTATCCTATAAATACCTCTTCTTTCAATGATGCGACTAAAAGCGCAGTCTATATAACAAACTTAAAAAAAAAGAACAAATGACTGCAGACGTTTATTGAACTTTCTGCCGTAAAATATAATTTCCGAAATTTATCGAATATTTCCCTCAGATAAATCTTTACTCTATGCATGGCCAACAACACATCTTTCTCACTTCACATTTTTATACAGAATAAGAGGCCGTGAAAGAGCGCGAATTCAGTTGTTCATCACGTAAGACAAACTTTCTACAAACAGTGGGTGAACAGTGGGTGGCTTGTAACTACCCTCAGAGAATTTTCTCGAAAAAATGTTTCTCATAAAAGTTTTAGCTCTTAGTATAAGCAACCCATGTGCAAAATTTAAAGAAAATCGTTAGAGCCGTTTTTAAGAAAATCGCGAAAAACGAAAATTTCTTCATGTAAAGTACCCTTAAAAATAAGGGAAATTTGTCGCCAATCTACGAATCACATCTTCAGAAGGTACCTGACCCAAATACGAAATTTTGTTTTCATACGATTCTCCGTTTTGGAGCTAGCTTGTTCACAGATATTCCACACAGACACACAGATACACAGATACACAGACACACACACAGACACACAGACATGTTTCCGGATTCAGGGGGCCTTGAAACGTGTATATATGCTAAAAACTCAACTTCGAATTTTGGGGTCGAAAACAATACTTCCTCTACCTATAGTACCTATGGTACGGGCAGAGGAAGTAACTAAATCTTAAAACAACAAAAGTAAAATACGAGTATATTTTTACGAATAGACTATAATGATTTTAGTTTTTCTTCATCCCAGGTCATTATTGTAAGTCAATAATTTAATAATTTACTATTATTAATAGGGATATGGCACACAAACTTCACTTATTAGATGTAATGTTTACTCCAAAAAAGTGTTCTTAGGTAAAAATATTTAATAGAGATAAAAATATATTGTACTCTGAATGGTACATAATTATGCACCTTAAACCAAAAGGCTTAAAATTAAAACTCTACACTTACTTGCCAAGGAACTCATGTGCTGTGAAGAGAATTGAGATGTATCCTGGTAACTCTCCCACTGGAGTGAATGTTTTACCCTCTTCTTCAATCTTCTTGTCCTCACAACTGTAATGTATAAAGCAAACCTTGTTCACGGTATCTGAAATGGGATTTTTTTACAATGAAGTGGTACTACAATATCTGCAATATCTGCAATACAGATATATAACAAGCTTCCAAACAACATTAAATTATTATGTATTCAAAGAAAGAGCAAACCTTTCAAAACATCTGTCAAGGAATTTTTAATAACTCACACCTTCTACAATTTGGAGGAATATTTCCAGCTTGGATAAATTTGGCAGCTTGCAGTTTCTGTATATTATTGTTATAACATGCATGTATTTTTTGATCTGACATATTCTATATCCTTGCACCTTGCTCAACACAGGATCTACAGAACGAGATATCTAAATATACATCTACATCTACATATACTATGGAAAGACAGTATTACACTGAATTTCACTTACTTGGTTTATGCAAGAACATATTTCAACCATCATTGTGGTCATCCTCAGCTTACATCTAATTCTAAAGACTGTGGTAATGTTAAAATCAGATGTAAGTTGAGGATGACCACAATGTTCTGGATAAACCAAGTAAGTGAATTTCAGTGTATAAACAGATTCTACTAACTTTTCATTTACAAAGTATTGATGTCTTTTCTGGCACCTGCTACCTTAAGCCAGCCTGATGTCAGACTAAAGGACATAAAATGGAATCTGTACTCTTTTCTTTCCTTGCCCTCTTTCTAAAATATAAAATATTTTAAAACCCAACATCTGTGATCTTCATAGTGATTTTTTTTAAATTTAATATTGATAATAATAATGAACATTACAGGTGAAACCCAATTACAATGTTCATGACAAAAATACAGTTCATTCATACAATATGATAAAAACTCCCAATAAATATTCCCAACTTTTATTTTTAAAAAACTAGTGCCCTTAAGTACTGGGGCTTCGAAGGTATTTAGATCAATCTTCAGATCTACTTAAAATTAAATGAAGAGGAAAACAAATCTGTAGAAAGATTGAGTACTGTGCTATTTTCTTAGTAATATTAATATTGAGGAATAGAAATGTATAATTCTCTCCTAATATCAAATCGGTGAAATTTAATTCTCAGTTTCAACCTTACTTGCATCTCACAGATATGTTGTACGTTCTATTTTAGTACATATAATAAATCCTCTCAATCAGCTGAGCCAAAAAGGAAGATTGAAAGCATTCAATTTGTGATTTGGTACAAAACACCTGTTGGATTTACTAGAAAATATTTAGAGGCCACAGAACAACAATAGGTCAGTCATATTTATATACAGTAGAGTCCTGCTATTCCAAAAATCCGCCTATTCCGTTGCATTTCCGACACCACATTCAAGTGATAATTTAGTAGCACTTTCTCCCTTGTCCAGTCTTTTTATCACTTCAAATTTTTCTTTTAAAGTACACGAAGAACGACTGCGTTTACTTGCCATGTTTAATGTTTAACAGTTGACAGTTGACGTCAAGGACTACGAACATAAATAAAGTAACTCAACACTCACAAAACAAAGCTGTACAATAAATTTGCAATAAGCGCACACAGTTCACCAAACTCCGCTAGAGTAAACACTGACCTAGATACAACTAGACAGTGCTCAGTGCAGTGAGTAATGTGTTTGGAATGCGGGAGGGAGAGGGATGGGTAAGACGTCTTCGATATGAGTCATGAAGGTCACTGCCCTTCCCTTCCGACTTCCACTGAACCTGTTCACGAGCTGATCAATGCTGTATAGAGCTGACACTAAGCAGATGTCCCCGCACTTAATTTACGCATTAACAAGTCAATACGTTGATATTATTCATGAAATCCGCCTATTCCAAATTCCTGCTAAACTGAACATTGTTCGGTCCCAATTAATTTGGAATAGCAGGACTCTACTGTATATTTATTAAACATACAGTGCATGCCACTTATTGTGATCACTTCAGGACGCAGCTAATCTGATAATATTCACAGATTGATAACAGTAGCTGAAGGAAAAAATTAAGGTTATTTATTCATATATAAGAAAGATAATACACTACAAAACAGAATTTAAAATATGTATTCATAAAATAATACATAACGCGAATCAATGAATAACTCATAGGCTAAAACAGTAATACACTTTAACAGTAACTATTTTTTTCAACCAGAAACAAAGATTTTATTCATATTTCATATTTTATTCACAAGGAACTTTCGGTTTGGGAGAGGATATTTATCCATAAACATAAACAACATCTCATGAACTTCGACATCCCAGCAGACGAAAGTCTCATCTCCAAATACAGCAAACTTCCCCGAGATGGCAGCACAAACGTCCAGCCGGCAGTTGGTGTTAATCTGATGATTATGAATGACGATGGTCTTCGAAACTAGTTCAGGTATTTAACCAAAAGTGAAGTATACGTGCTAGACCCAACTCAGTATTATATCCTTTAAAAGACTTTATTGTTTTTACTTTCCTTTAAGAGTCCATTAGCCAACACACCATACTCAGTTATGAGCAGGGCTAGGATTTATATGTACTAAAAAAATGTCAAAACATGTACATATATATGTACTTAAAAATGTCAAAATATGTACATATATATGTACTAAAAATGTCAAAATACATACATATATATATGGGCGATTCTTCAAATACGGGAAAATTTGGAGTGTGTAAAATCCAATTTTTTTGCTTTGTTTAAAAAATCACAAAAATACTTCAGGGGTTACTTGATTATAATATAACACCAGCAGAGCTTAAATGTTTATATTTTTATTTATTTTAATTTCTTTATTTTTTTAAAGCCATGTGGATGACATCCGTGTACATGTGGATGGCAGAAGGCCACATTAATGACTAACTTTGGCAACAATCTGCTTTTCTTTATGTGATTTCATATTTTTCTCAGCATACTTCAGTTGATTTTGCATCAAATTTGCAAATTTGTGTGCATACTCCGGAATTAATGTAATTTTAACGAGACAGTGTTTTTATGGTTTTGGGGGAGGGGGGAATCAAGCAGAAATTCATTTAATCAGTTTTAAGATCTTAAGTACAGGTCACAGACACCGCAAACACAATAGTATCCTACATTTATCATCTACATGACTTGAGAGTCATCCACATACCCCTTCATGAGACATGTGGATGACAAAAAAGGAGTTTAAGTGGTCTCAGCAAGCCATTTCTAAACCTCTGTAGGCTCAACTTCAGTCAGGTACTTTGAATTGGAAGGATTATCATAGTGCATAATCAAAATTAATTAATATTCACTTTCTGCCTACTTTCTAGAAGCCATGTTAATGACTGGGAATAAAAACGTTTTCCTTGAAAATGATATAAAGTCCTTTGTTAATCCCAAACTGTTTGTAAGCAAGCAAAATTCAACCTTACAATTCAACCACAAGCTGCCCTGTTGGCTTTCTAACATTGTTGCCAGTTTTACAAATTTCTCATTTCTGCAGAAAAAATTCCATTCTTTTCAGCCATGTGGATGACCAAAAACCGTTGGGACATTCTTTATGTTCATTAGGTGGGGTGACAATTTTATTTCATTTTATTTTTTAGGGGTTAATAATCTTCACCCATTCATACTCATTGACAGGAAAAAAGTTGAAAAGGAAATAACATTTTGTTTTGTGGAAAAATGCATTAGAATATACAAAACCGAGGTTTGGGACAGGGCATGTGGATGACATTTCATTGAATTAAATTCGATTTTGGAATATCAGAATTTAAAGTTAGTGACATTTCAAAGTGATAGTTGTAGTATGGAAGTAGTAGAAACAAACTTTTATTTTAATTTTTTTTTAAGTTGAATTTGAAGGGAAATATCACTCCGGAATGCAAATTTTCCCGTATTTGAAGAATCACCCATATATATATATATATATGCAAATATATTTCGTAAAATATGGACATCAAAACAAATTTAACCACTAGACACTACATTGTGATACTTTTAGAACCTATAAAAATGCATTACAAATACTGGATTCATAAATTAAATTATTCAATTTTTTTTCAGATCACTTACTTTATTTGTATTCATTCATTGATTATTTCTGCTACCATAACAGTATGCCACAAAATGTTGTTTAAAATTTTCAAAAGTGATTTGTATTGGCTGAAGCTTCGTTCTACTGCACATGAAGTAATTGGCGCGTGTTTAAAATTCACTGGATCTAGTTTTACATTTGACGAGCTACTTAATATTCCACTGATTTTACACATTTCTTCAAAGCCTGGATTTCTTGAAAACACATTGTCCACTTTACATTTGATAAGATCGGCTAAATGTCCACGTATACATTTGAGTTCATGAATCATGTTTTTCACAATGTCAATATTTCCAGGTAATGTCAGATTATTATTTTGTAGTTTCTGAATTATTTTTGTTATATTACAAAAATTTGATTCAATGTAACACAAATAATTTTTCACACATTAATTTCTGTACATAACTGTAAACGTATCCTGTGCTGCCATATTTTCTGTCACTGAAAACGACAATTTTATATAGTTTTACTCTTAAGAATGAAATATGTACGAATATTGCATTAAAATCACTAAATATGGACAAATATTTATTTTACATATAAATATGTGCTATTGTCAGAAATATGGAAAAATATGTAAAATAAATTTGTTTAATTTGAATAGAAGACAACATAATAGATGGAGATAAGTGAAAAAAATGTGTCTATATGTGAAATTTAAAAAATATGTAATTACATATAAATCCTAGCCCTGGTTATGAGTTACAAGTGTTTCTCATCTTTGGTGAACACTGCATAGCAAAACATCTGTTCAAGCCAGTCTGTTCAAGTCTTTTCATTTTACACTAGCCATCACTGCATGTCAACACTGTTATCTTCATGAATCAAAAGCTGCAGCTTAACTGTGAGGTGAAACATGTTTTATTGCTTAAAAAAAAAGTTAGGTAATGCCACCCCCTAGAACTGAGTCATCATTTGAGCTGGGAACAGAATTGCTAACTCCAGTACAACATAATACAGTTGAGTCAGAAACGAAACCCTTAAAAACAAAATTTTGAATGGTGTAAAGTACTTGGAAATAAAGCTGCAAAAAGGAAAATGTGATAACATACACAATAAACAGCATTTTTTCAATGTATCAGTATTAATCCGTATGGGACTTCATAAAAGTGATAACATTACCCGATCGATAACAATATCTACGATTACATTAAGCAGCGTTCACTGTATTTATTCTAAAGCCAAGGTTTGATCCGACATTTTCCTCTACTAGTGGAAAAAAAAATTCCAAAATACCATTCCAGATTGGACCAGAACCTGGGACCTGATGAATTTGAGTTTGTGGCATTACTGTCTTAGATAATTCAGTTGGTCTGTTGAGCTTAATAAAACTAGTTGCAAAGTAACAATATAATAAACATTTACACTCACTATTGCAGGATTTGCTGCAGGAGAATCCAGGGTGAGATTGACTCTATTGGCATTTCCACTGCTGTTTCAGGAGCTTCTAATTGGTGACAAACTGTGTGTGTCAAATTCTGTACAAGCCGTCCCAATCTGCTACTGGACATGTTGTCAACTGAAACCATCAAGTAACACCATCAGTCTACATTTTATAGACTTAAGAACAAGGTTTGAACTAATGGGGGGATGGGGGATTTCCCCCTCTCGTCAAAAAATTTCCTCGGCTCATCAAATAAGAATTACTTTCTTGTCAGGGATATCTTTTTCTACATTAGGTAAATTTCAGTTTAAAATTCCAATGTAACCACCGGAAACACGCACTTAAGTTTCTTCATAATGCCATTTTTTTAATTTAACGGTATCACCAGCACAATGTGAAGCAATGAAATATATTTAACAAGTATTTGACTAGCACAAATCCGCAACAATGGATATAACGTTTATATAACTGCTTTGAGTTGCTTTCTTTTTGCAACAATGGTTAAAGAATGTTTCCCATAACAACGAGTGCAGTAGTGACTGGTGTTCCATAATAGCTTATCGGGCGGCAGGTCTTTTACAGAGAGTGGATGTTCTGGTTAATAACAATTAATAACACATTTTGTTTATAAAGAAGCATAAAGTAACAGAGTTTGAAAAGTCAAGTAATAGGGCTATGTCTTCTACTGAACAGGCAATTGTTCCAATATGGCAGGGACAAATGTTAGTGAAATATATACCAGTAGTGGAAATTGTGATATTAAGTTCAGGGTAACCTAATTGGAGAATGTATAGACGAAGTAAGATTTCAGACGTGAATAAAAGAATTTCAGCAAATAGTTCTGGAGGAGTTATAGTTTAGTACAAGCTGTCAGGAATTACAACATTTATTCTTATATGAGGATAAATGTAATTATGTAAGTACATTGTTGATTGGACTCACATTTAATTTCCCCCATTATCAAAATGTCTGATTCGAACCCCACATAAGGAGGTTAATAAAGACATAATTGCTTACAGGACTGATATTGTAATAAAAAGAAAACTATTTGAATTAATTATCTCAAGTATAGCAAAACCTTGATTATATTATTTTTAATTCTATGCATGTTCCCCCCTCTAAACCCACTCCTTTAAGTCGGTCATTCAGGGTCATTCCAAATGGAATGCTGTCACTCGAAAAATGTATCAATGTGATAACTTGTCTAGGTTTAAATGGAGTGGTTGAAAATCCATCGCTCCACAGCCCCGTGATTGATAATTCGAGACAAACAGAACAATGGAGAACTCATCAATGGCGTATCTGTACGTCCAAATGGCCTAGTACATGTAGATCCTCCATCTAGTAGACATATTCGACTTGCAAATGTGAACTTAAGTGGTTCTATCGTAAATTGTTTGTATTGTATGTTACTGTTTATACCCAAATACCCTACCACCAAAAAATGAAAATACATAAATCATTAGTTTTAATAATTTAAATAAAATATGGGGTCTTGTAAACCAAAATTAAGATTTTCATCTTTTAATACTTCTTATTTAATCCCCAAAATTAATATTTTATACAATGTCAATCACAATACACAATACATTAATAAATTGACAGAATTGTTATATCACGGATGTAACTGGTTAGTTCGAGGGTAGCTGCAGGGTCTGCAGACATAAGCAGAATTCCCATGTCCGATTCCCGCTCAGGCCAAATTTCCTGTAAAAGTCTTTATTTAAATTCTGCTTCAGTTTGTCATTGACAGGCAACCAATACATCTGATCTAGTAGCAGTAATCAGATTACTGCAAATTCATAGTGTCTCACCCATAGACTCTAGACTGTAGTTAAGTTGATGCACATTCTTGAGATGCACTCTCAATATATGTGTCATATTCCTCCATTTAATGTTTCAACAAAAACATCAACAATCAATTTATATAACAAACAAATCAATCCCCTCTGTCGACAGATATTATTAAAATTCACATTGGGTTCGTTTTAAGACAGAATAATAGGCATAGGCCTATATACTGCAATAAGAATAACAATTGCACTAACTTAGCAGAATGTAACACATTTTTGGGGAACAGGTTTAATTTAATGCAAAGACATGAGTATATCGAAAGTGTTTTGAAAACAAGGTACAATACAGCTCACAGAAGCCATCTTCAAGACGTGGAGTGAACTGATGGAGCATCCTTGAATGACCCCCCATTTTTTTGGTTGTTCCAAATGGAATGGAGCAATGCCTTGCCAGTCCATTTGGAATGACCATGAATGGCCAGCTTTAGTATGGGTTGTCCTGTTCTATGCTACCGTTATTCAGCACACGACCACATTTACACCATGTCTGCCTTAGTGCTTAAGGTTGAGCCTGTTGCCCAATTTTGATGAAATGTAATTGTATGTTTTTCAATCTAATATCGTGGTAGTTATATAGTAAAATTTTATTGCCAAGGAGAACCTTTTCCTTTTTACCCTCACCCATACAATTACAAGACCTAGGTGTTGATTCTCAACCAATAGAGTATATAAAGACTGGAGACCAAGTATTACTATTTGAATTAAGAAGCTGATAATTATGTGTCAAATGGAATGCTGAAAAGCAGCTAAATTAATAGAAAAAGGGTATGCTCATCCCAATTCATAAAAAAGAGATACCAAAATTCTTGATTACCTTACATAAAAATACTTACACACAGAAAGACCAGCCTTATTGACACAAGATTCAAGTCCAGATAGGATCTTCTCAAGCGTAGATGCCCATTTGCTCTGTTCCTTGTCTTCTGAATTAAGGTACTTATGTAGTGCTTCATTACAGCAGCATTCTCCCCAGTAGAAGCAATCCTGCATAAGAAGAGGCAGTAGAAAAGGTTACAAAAATGATTTTATCTGTATTTTTCACCACAGAGATGCACAGCAAATCTTGGTTTCAACAATTCTTACATGTAAAGCCAATATCCCACAATCCAATATTTCATCCAAATTCTAAAAAACCATCAAACTGGATATTGTGATACTGAAGACTGCCATTGTACACATTGTCATCCTAAATCTTCCAACTAATTTTATTAGCTGTAATGGAGTAGGAACGTTTCTAATATTTCACCCAAAAATATTAAATCTATTACGCCCGGTCTCATCGACAGGGGTTAAATATACACTAACACTGGTTTTGTTAACCTCGGGCAAAAATTTTAACTCGGCCTTGTGACCCACGCGTTTCACCACGCTTTCTCGGCAGAGGGTTAACTAACATCATTTTAACTCTCACAGATAATAGGAACAGTAGCAATCTAGAAGGCAGTGACTGAAAATTCGTTTTTATGAATGCACTTCATTGCGCGCTTCTTTTGTTTACTTTCAAGATGGCAACCGCGAAAATGGGCGATGTAAAGAGAAGTCGAGGAACAAATTTTACAATATTTGAGAAGTCTCTATTAATTGAGCTTGTGACAAAGTATAAATCAATTATAGAATGTAAAGCAACCAATGGGGTAAATATAAAACAGAAGGAGGATACATGGGAGAAGATAACTAAAGAATTCAACAGCACTGGAAATGTGACCGCAAGAAGCAGCAGACAATTAAAGCAATTTTACAAGAATCTTAAAAAGAATGCCAAGAAAGCGATAGGTGAAGAACGTTTACAACGTTTCAAAACCGGTGGTGGGCAATGTGCAACTAAAATAGACGAATCTGTAATTTGTCTTATTGAAGACCAAATTGAGCCAAACGGGAATCCGTATGACTGCGATGCAGAATACTTCGGTAAGTATTTGCATTTTATGTTTTTGAGTTAGAATCGAGGAAAAGCATGACTTCAGTTTTCTTATACAAACATTTTAATTATAAAATATTGTTTTAGGAGACACTACTAATGTAGGCCTACCGGTAATCGAGGAGGGAAGCTGTAGTGACATGGGATTTACAGTGCAGGAAGAAGTAGGCCTAACTTTCATCCCTACAGAAAATCAAAATGAAACCAGCACATCCTTACAAAATCTCCCACTACCCCAGTCCAGCACACCACAAGAAACGAATATACAACAGACTGGCACATCAAATCAACAAAAAGCCTCAGGCACAGAAAAAATAATTGAATCTACACCACGAGTAAGTTATTGGTTTTTAATAAACGTATATATAACAACAATTTTAATTTCATTACGGTACTGTAGACTTACTGTTTACCTAAAAGCATAAAATTTACCCTGAATATAAATTCAGTTAAATGAATAATATTGCTACAAGAAACATGAATCTACCCATGTTCACTTGTCTCCATTAACATGGTCCTATTATGTGAATATAACGTTTTCTTTAGTCCATTAATTATTTATCTGTAATAATTACAATGAAATATAACACATCACATCATTAATATGTTTCTACACATTCTTCTTTTCTGTATCTTCTTTAAACTGTCATTGAAATATTGAAAATCTGTCTTTGCAGAATAAAGCTTTAACGGGGAAGTCCCGAAGCGGAGCGAAGACACCCAGCTTGAGGCAGGTCTGTACTATCAGCTGTTCTAAGTAGGTCATTGAACTCTTCTCCAGCAGGAGTACCAACGTTTTCATTTCGGATCTTTCTTTCCCACAGGTCAGTCGTGATAACATAGCTGCGCTTGCCGAAGACAGAGGAACACTCTGCAGAACAGAAATGAAATTAATTGAAGAAAAATATGTTTATGAAACAGAGTTATTAAAAATGAAGAAGGAAACCGAAAGACTCAATCAAGACGCTGCTAGGGAGAAAGCACTCTATTACAAAGAAAAAAGGAGGCGCTTAAATGAGAGTGACTGTTAATAGAATATGGAATATTTGTAGGCCCTGTGATTCCTTAACATTTTTAAACAGTCAACTTGTATAGGCTTACTATTTGTGATGGCTATTGATAAAACAAATGTTGTTATTAAACACATTATTTCTTTCCGGCGTTCATACAGTAGGCTAATTTGCCACTTTCAGTCCACTTATTATTTCTCTATAGTTGGTGAGCCTTTTCTTCATTAGAATAGAATAGAATTTATTTTATCCTCTGAATAGGCCTATGTACGTGTTATGGGACATTGCTAATTGTACAAATTTATACGAAGTAGGCCTATCGTTTTACAATTTGAAAATAACTTTTACAAAAGAAAAGAAAACAGTGATTATTTCGTTTCGTATTAAAAAATACAAAAGTAACTAGTTCTAATAAAGTCTAATAAAAGAGTAACCTGAAATTTGCATTTCACATATCCTATGCCCTAAGATATTTCATATAAAATATGAGTTTGCTGTACAGTACTTACAATTAAAGTGTTGTTCTGCAATTGCATTTCTATATGCAACTGCAGTGCGTTCATTTTCATTGGGAAGAAGGACGCGATTCTGAATTTGTGCATTCCTGTTCCTTCTTCTCTCTGTAACGTACTGATACAGAGTTAGGTCCTCTGGAGGAAGTTCGTCTCTTGTCTCCACAGCAATATTGTGCAGAACAGCTGTTGCTACAATCACTGAGAGCGTAGTTCGTAGCTTCGTTCGTAATCCCAAGCCAAGGACTGGGAACCTCCTCTTCCATACTCCAATCATCCTTTCCACACAATTTCGGGTACTAATATGAGCGTTGTTGTAGTTCTGTTGTGCCCTTGTTTCAGGACGTAGGTATGGGGTTAGCAGGTATTTCCTTAACGGGTAGCCACTATCGCCGAGCAAAACCCCTCTATTAATTGCTCTTGTTTCAAATTGTGCTCTAATATGGGAATTGGCGAAGATGGTACTATCATGTACCGAACCGGGCCATCTCGCAACTATATCCCGTATTTGGAGATTAGCATCACTAATTACCTGGACATTGATAGAGAAATAACCCTTGCGGTTCCGATATATTTCTGCCCTATTGCCTCCTGGAGATTGGATCTTTACGTGCGTGCAATCGATTGCACCCAAAACACTAGGGAAATGGTACATATCGTAGAAGTCTTGAATAACACGAGGACGTTCTTCAGCTGAAGGAAATTTAACATATCTTGGTCTCATAGATGCAATAGCTGCAGACACTTTAGAAACAATTCTGCTAACTGTAGCTTTTGAAATCCCAACATTATCACCAACCATTACATGAAATGACCCAGTTGCGTAAAATCTTAAAGTTATAAGAACCTGAAGCATAGGAGAGAGTGGCCTGTTTCGTTCTGTTGCATATTCCAATCTCTCACGAATTTCATCTACAACTTTGCTTACGACTGCTTTTGACAATCTATACCTTTTCTGAAATTGTTCCTCTGGTAAAATTTCGAAATCGTTCCTTCGAGGTCTTTCTCTATTAGGTACAGCATTCAAATTATCCAAATATAGCAATTCCACATCAAATGCCTGATTTACAGCAGCCATTTTTAGTCTCGTGTTAGGCTTTTAACCCAAGGAAAGGTAGGGTTAACTTAAACCCAGGGGTTATAACTAACTCTTGTCGATGAAACAAAATTTTCGCCAAATCGCGAGTTTAGAACATGTAACCCGGGGTTAATTCTTAACCCTTGTCGATGAAACCGGGCGTTAATCTTCTAACCCATAGACAGTATAGTAAAAGTACCCTGTTACAAAATTACAAATTCTGAATACAGTGAAATCTCAATAGAATGGCTTTGCATGGGCAAGAAAATTATTGCTGTAGAGTGCGATTGTTATAATGAAAATTTACAAGAAGTTTTTTTAAACTATTTAAAAAAAACTAATGTAATTTTACCACATTAACTTCTTACTCCACCCTTAAATTAATGCACTTCACTATTACGCACTATAGAGTTTGCTGCCTTGCCACGTCTCGTCTGATGTCTCTGATTGTAGACCGCTGTGGCCTTCTCAAAAAGACAACTCACTTTCTGTGTGATCAGGCTTTTTTATCTTACTAACTTTTATGTGGTTAATGTTAACATTCAAAAACACAAAGGTTAACAAATTAATTTAACAATACCTGATATCGTTTCAGCTGCCACAAGGCATCCATCAGCATTCCAAGCTGTGTAGGTCGGTCTGGGCAATTTTCAGCATTGATATTAGCAATTGAAGATGGTAATTGGGACTGCTGGGAGTAGCGAAAAGTCTCCTGCAAGATTTCAACTAGCTCTTCATAATTCTTTTCATCATAGAGTTGTTGTACCTCATACAAACTCTGATTTCTAGAACACAAAAATAAAGCACTTAAGAACAAACGTGCAGAAAATAAAACCATAGTCTAATGGGTGAATTAAAATCTTAACAAGAAACAATATATACTGTACTTGTGAAATTACACTAACATGAGGCAATACGAATATGTTTTATAAACTCAAACAAACTTGATTTCAAATACCTTAACACTACTATCAGCTTTTTTCAGTGAATATTTATCTCTTGGACGTACACTGTATACAGAGTGCCCCAAATACTAGAAAATGACATATCACCATCCACTCAACATTTGGTTTGTCTGATTTACAGTAAAACAATATAATTTTACCTCGGAAGGGGAAAAAACACGTTTCTTTCTTACCAGTAATTGTGTTCTTTAATAGTAAGATTTCTATACAAATATTTTATAGAGTTTAGAAAAATACTACTTTACCTTGATAATGTATTAAGTAACCTTTGAGCCTTTTCTTTGCTGATCGTATTGTGATGTTTGCAATTGGGTAAAGAGAGCTTCACAGTATTATCTCCATCACAGTTTTCATCCAGGTACTGTAAAATCTGCAAGGAAATGAATTGGAATGCTCTTATAAATTTGATCTTACCTTATAATAATACAAAGTCTCTTTGTAACTCTACACCTCTGACAAATAATAAAAAAGTAATATGGTGAAGCGCACAAAGGTCAACCAACCTATTCGTCATGGGTGGGGAAAATTAAGGAGTGTCAGTGGATTAGAGGGAATATTCGATTACCTTCTCTGCAAGAGTGCTAAGGGTCAATGATTTTTTCATCCAATGCCATTAGTACCCTGGTAAGGTTTGTGTTATTCTCCTGACTTAGCAGAAGTGTAGCCCCACGTCTACATTACCTACATTATCTCAAAAAGATGACATGAAAGAGTGATTATACGAATTGTAGCGCACAAACCTGCATATGATAGTTTTTCACTGGTCTTTCATATAGTTCATCAATGAATCTCCATTAGGCAACCATTTGAAGAATTTGTTTTTAAGAACTAAATTACTGTGTTTCTGTTGTGACTTTGCTAGGCTTTGTTAAACACCGTGCAAAAATCTGAGGAATTAATACAGCTTAAAATGATCAGAACTTTTTGTCAAATTCTGTGCAAGAAATGCGGAAGTTCTTACTAATTAGGATTAGCATTAAAAAGCTAAGGTGTAGTCTGGATCATTTGCAATATTGTTAAATTGTAGTTATTATAATTATGGTTGTTATATAACATAATTATGAAGTAGCAAACTAACCGTATAGAGAGACTCCACAGAAATCTCTGCAGTTCCTTGATTCAAAAAGAGATGGGTTTTCAGCCAGTAAAGTCGCAATATGAATTTGAGGTGATGTTCTTTCTCGAACAAGTACTGGTGAACTGATACAAACACCAGCTGACCTATCGATTCTGCAGGCACTTGATCTTCATTTCTGTAACATAAAAGTAAATAAATAAAAAACTGAACAGTTCACAAACTAATCAGACTAAAAGACTAAAGTCTATTTAGTAATGCTCTTCAATGAGATTTTACTGCAACTTCAGAAAATGCAGCTGACATATTTCCATGAAAATAGTTTATATCAATAAGATTCCTATTCACAATACGAGCAACATCTATTCTTTATATTTTTAAACACACAATTCACTCTGAACTCTACATTGTCCTTCCACTATGACTACAATACCATAGTAGTATGGTTTAACATGCAATCAGCACAAATGTATAAGCAATGTTCCTACAGTATTGATGTGTTTGTTGAAAACTGTAGTATGAATGATGTTACAGCTATGATGTACGAGTTGGCCAAACATGCGAGTTTCTGCGCCACGGCTCTAACTTCTGAGCGATCGGTGAAATATCTAAGCAAATAAAGCCACTAACGGTGTAATGATTCAGATTCTCACTATTACAGTTAAAATTATAATGAAAATAATCATGTACCTCATCACAAGGGAGTTGGAAATGTCTTCCTCTTGCATCCACAGAATACTGGTACCTTTTTAGGAAATTTTCTTTCATGTGCATAAGTTCAATGATAAGATAAGCAGGCCATTCAATCTTATGATTCAGCTATTATTAAAACAATTTATTGTTAAAAATGAGATGCGACCATTATGTGGGGAATTTGAATTTTTTAATTTTTTTTTGTGAATATTACACAGAGGATTTGTATTCTTTTTATTTTCTAACGTAAACATTTTGGGGGGCATCCATTATGCAGAATTGTTTATTACACGAGTAAATAAGGTATATATCTGGGAAAGGGGGGGAGGGGGAATGTAACGCTCCTATAAAACTGTGTTATAAGACTTTAGAAAGTGGCATCAAACTGAACAGTACACCAGTTTCAACATCTACTTCATGAAAGATGAGTGAAATGTTGAGTATTCTCTTATTTGAATCTTCGGTGAGTGTTAAAACTTATCATGGAGAACAGCTGCTCTATTCCTGGTGATTACCACACACTAGTCTGAGGCCTTCATGTTTGGTTTTGAGCCAATGCTATTAGGCTCATTGAAAATTAATCATTTATTTATTTTTAACTCACACAGGTTTGCTGTCTTCTGCTGGTTTGTTCTGCAGCCACTTGTCAAGGAATAGTTCTCCATAAAGCAGAGTGATGTAGGCATCTTCTCTCACCCAATCATGTTCTTCATCGGGAGAAAACACTGATGGATGTGGTACATGTCGCCTATAATCAAAATGAAAGTCAAGTATGATGATGAAAATTTATGACTGTAGTATGCTGTAAAACATTAAAGATGCTCCTATTACATTATTAATTTTATCTGTAATTCAGTATTCTTTTTACACTTTTTACTAATTAAGCAATGTTTTAATGTCATAAATATGAGCTCTCTACCTCATGTATTGATAATTCTGAAGATAAATTCCTTTCAGAGGTGAAGGCCACATTAAATTCCATTTTCTGCTCAAGATCTTCATGTAATCCATTAGTATATCTATAATATCTCGTTTTGTGTTACGTTTAATGAAATCTTCAACATCCTTCACTTCTTTTTCACTTCCAAAGTAGCCTTCATCAATTATAACCTTATTTAAATCATCTCTGCTGAAACAAATCATCAAGATCATTATAATTTTTAAATAACAATTTTCTTCTGTAGCAAGATTGAGTACAGAAATATCCACACTAACTTCACTATTAGGTATATTTACCCAGAACGACTGTTTCAATGGGTATCCCCATCATCATCAGCTGATTTCGACTGTCAGAATCTCTGTATACCGTAGGAATCAGCTGATAATGATGGGGAGGGAAACGGTTGTTCTGGGCAAATATATCTAACAGTGAAGTTAGTGTGCATATTTTCGTACTCAACCTTGCTACACTTCACTGTGCTATTTTCCTAGTAATATTAATATTAACAATTATCTTTTTAATCAAAACTAATTAAGTAAAACAATGCAAAAAGTTAAGCCTAAATAAAGATTTCTAATCTTGAAACACTCACACCTATGTGTTCCCTGTTTACTATATAATTTCATGGTGGAAGGTGAAATTTAGGGGGCACTCAAAAACACTTGCAGATCATTAGAGTTTATTTCTATTTGTAATACATTTAAGTACATTCAGGGAAGGCAGGAAGTAAATTGCAATCTGGAATTAGCCTTTGCAAAGGCAAACCCTGAAGGGACTCGCATTCAGAGTGGCCAGCAACTGATTTTGAACCAACGACCTCAATTCTGAAAAGTTGTTTTGGTTTCATACTGTTACAATATTTAGTGAACTCTAAAACCTGCTTTTATCTTTTAAAAAGACTAACAGACAGTAAGAAATCATAAAAAAATCTTCCTTTGTTTCTAGTTACTAAAGCTGCCAAGCAAAGTCTACTGTAATTTATATTATGTAACGACTGAATAAATATCAATATCAATATCATTTTCTTAAGAACATACATCTCACATGAGAATCTCTGTATACTACCTCCTTTGTAACTAGTCAGGTAATGTAGATGTTTCTGCTTAAGGTATATATCTTACTCTCTGCTAGGGGAGACACCTGCAGAACGATGATTATCCTCAGAGCGACCTTCTGTACTTTCTCGTCTTTCAAATAATTTGTACAAATCCATTGTGTCTAATGAATCTTCTGTATTTTTCATGGCATCCAACTCTTTTTGTTTTTCTTCTTTCATCACATTTGGCCTGGAATTAACAACAAAATTTGTTCACAAAAAACAAAAACCAAAGAAATTAAAATAAATATTATATTTTTAAGTCATAAGCATCAATTTATTTTTAGGTCCTATGTTATAACATGAAACCTGATGAAATAAAAAATTACAACAAATATAGGTTTTCAAGCATACTCTACAAATGGTTAATAAGAAATCCCTTTTACCGTACAATCATGATGAGTTTTTAAACTTTAAAGTGATAGTAAATATGTTGTAATATTTTTTTTTTTTGTAATCTGTCAAAAGCCTGTATTTGTACCTAAATAAGTATAATAAATACAAATATAAATTTGAAAATCACATAATGACTTTGAAAGGTGGCAACGAAAGATGAAATAAAATGTGTACAAACTGATTTTGACTTTGTGGAACTCACAGCACAGCAAGAGAGTTGTTATTGTGTTTGCCCTTTGAAGTAAGTTATGAATTTGAATGTAAACCAAGAAAAAGCCACAGCTATTTTCATATTGTTTTACAACCAGAGCCATGTAAAGTATATCAATAACTATACACACTAAAAGGGAATTCAATAAATATTTATCATTTTATCAATAATATTTATCTGTTTCTTTATTAACTCTTATTGCTCCTTTAACATCAAGTCATTTGTCTCTATTTTCTCTTGCTACTCACTATTCCAAGGTCAAGAGTAGCAAACCCCAATTCATATTTATCTCAGGAACTAGGGAAATGCAGTGCATGCTCCAGAAACCCATTTAGATGAGTCTGCCTATGGGATTTCAATTCCCAAACATTCAAATGGATATCTCAAAGACCAACTTCACCAAAACGAACAATACTAGAATTATTCAAAAGCTGTCAAACGTTTAAAACATTTTTAGCTCACTTTACGTACCATTACTAGGACATGTTTCAAGAGGTTAGTTCCCTCCCATCGTCGACCGCTAGCCGACAATGGGAGGGAACTAACCTCTTGAAACATGTCCTGGTAATGGTACATAAAGTAAGCTATAAGTGTTTTAAACATTTGACTACTTTTGAATAATTAGTAAAGCTTCACTGTCTAGAAAACTTCATTCTAAACTTTGTAATACTAGAATGTTTAAGGCACAATATTTTCATTTATAGTTTTTAGTTTGGTCCTAGTATTGCAAAACTTAATACACTGTGAACAGCTTCTGATTATATTTAGTTCTGTTTTACGAGGGTTGTGCAAAAAGTAAGTTTCCCTTGTTTTTAGAAAAAAAACTACAGGAAATATCGAAAAAATTCTTTTATTTTTCGATTCTTTGACTCAAGAACTATTTTTCTACATAGTCAGAGTTTTTCTCAATGCATTTTTGTAACCGTGGTACAAGCATTTTCATTCCAGCCTCATACTCCGCTTGCGCCACCTCCTTCAGAAATTGGTTGACTTCCATCTTAAATTCGTCATCGTTGTGGAAGTGTTGTCCACCCAGGTGAACTTTCAACTTCGGAAACAGGTAGTAGTCACTTGGGGCAAGGTCTGTGGAGTAGGTGGATGTGGCAGAATGTCCCAATTTAAATTTTCAAGCAGCTCAACTGTCTTTCTCGCTGGGGACCCAATGTGCACACACTTTTGCCATTCCCAAATTCTTTTTTAAGATGTTAGCCACTGACCTGCGACTGATTTCAATGTGGGGAGGTAAGGCAGCAACAATACCATCGAGGGTGAGGCGCCTATCATGTTCAACAGTCTCTGAACCGCACTGCACACCGTCCCCCTCAGTGGCGGTCGAAGGACGATCGGAGCGCGGTTCATCACAAACATTCTGACAGCCCTCTGCGAAAGCAGAACACCATTTTTGCACCATTTTGATGCTCATCGCACCCACACCATACACAGAAACAATTTCTCGGTGGATTTCAGTTGGATTTTTGCCTTTAGCATGGAGAAAACGGATCACAGAACACAATTCGATGGCGGAGTGATAGAGTAAGGGTGTCTCCATGCTTAAGAAGCTACTGATGCCAAACTAATTGTTGTAAAGAAATGGTAACAGGTTCAGTGTTGCCACTACATATGTAATAAAAATCCCTCAAAATATGAGAGTCCCACAAAAATTTTCCCCTGTTTAACAAAACAGGGAAACTTACTTTTTGCACGACCCTCGTATAAAGTAAAAAAATGAAAATCTAGATCATTCTGCTTATACTGGGTCATTCTTTAAGATGTTATATTTTGTAACTGTAGTATTTTAGATGTTCTTGAGCCGGACGGTCATGGCGGTGAGTGTATTGCAGGCAGGAATATTATGACAAAGTGAGACCCTTGTTACAAACGGGTCATTCCATGTCAAGTGAACCAATTTTTTGTCAATTTTGAACATGACCATCTCCGATTTTAGTCATACTTGGTTGTCATGAAGTACCACCTGAGATATGTTAAAGTGCAAAATATCAGATTTTTATGTGTTGTAGTTTTCCAGTTATACCCTTCTGAAATATGGAAAAAAACCAAATTTTCTGCATAAGTGCAATCACAAAATGACGCATAAATCAAGCTGGAATTGACATAGATGAGTGGGAAAAGTATCAAAATGTAGCTTATATTATGAGCTTTAATTTGATACGTCACACGACTACTTTCGAAAAAAAATATTTTCAAGGTTACCCAAAAAAAATTTGAAAACTGAATTTTTCAAAAACCTATATTTTGAAAATTTTGAAACAATTCTCATAGAAACATACATATTTCAGCATCATGTCCTACAAGTTTTGATAAGGGATCGCAATGGGATCATATTTTTTTACATTTATAACAAATACTATGCACGCTGGGTAAGAATATATGACACAGGAATATTGCACTTAATTCTAAAATTTCATTACAATCAAAAAGAAAAACTTACAGAAAACATGTTACCTTCCCTTCTTCAATGACAAAAACGTGAATTTATTGTCTACAGTAATTTTCTAGAGCCATGGTTGCCGCATCCATCTCTTCCTTCGAGAGGTAATAACTACGGCCAGTGGGACATGTAGGTTGCACAAGGGTGAGGATCTGAGAGAGAGGCACAGTCAGTTTATTTGGACAGTCACTTTTGAAAGTAAATGATGGAGAAGGACCTGCAGGGTGCAGAAACATCAGTTCCACTATCTGTGCTGTCTCATTTTTGTCCACAACTACACCAAGCCACCAATGATTGTTGTTCTCACATGTAACATATCCTTTTACTTCTGCTAGCTTCAGCCTCTGTTGCACACGTGGTCCTAACACTGAAAAAGTGGATGACTGTTCACTTCTTGAAAATACCTTTGTCAACAACACTTTATCTGACAATGGGATGAAACTGTGGAACTTCTGTGTGCCTGGTATTGCTTTTGTAGACAGAAATCTGTCTGCAAGTATTTTTTCCTCTTTGTTGTATTGTGCTTCATTGAAGAAGAAGAACTGCATGGAGTCGATGTTTTCCTCACTCCATGTAAACAGCTGTGCTGGTGTCATGATTTGATGCTCGTATGGCCGCTGTAGGCTTGCCTTTCCTGCAAGTCTTTTCACAGTACCACCCAGACCGTCACATACTCCTTTCCCATGGGCTGTTGCATAGAAATGCCACTCTGCCTCAATTCCAAAATCATGAACATGGTGGCATAAGTTTGAAAAGTTTTTTCTGTTTTTAAATTGCGCAGCTGCACCATCTGAGAAGTAGTAAATTTTTTTCAAATCTCTAATTACTTCCAACTTCAAATGAGAGATAAGCCTTTTCTGGAATAAATGAACAGCAGTGGTGTCATGCTGTAGACATTCAGAGATACATACAATACTTTTGTAGTGTATATTATGATCATTGTAGTAGACTGCTATAGGAAAAATAGTTGCTTGATCATTGTTCCAATGAAAAGACTGGGCTTCATCCTGTAGTACAAACGAATAATTTTCTGCAAAGTCCATACATACCACAGCTTCATTTACTCCAATATTCTGCTTCAAGTGATTATAATATTCTGCCTGTCTTCTTGCAATAAAAGAATGTCTCTTCAAAATCAACAACTGTTCACACAAAGTTTCTATAAACTCATCTGCAGTTTTGATGAAGGTTACTAAATTACATCTGTCAACAGAAACCCACTGCTTGTATGTAATGTTGTCCACCAGTTCATTATCTAGCAGCAACTGTAACTCATCTTTCAAATTATCTACACCTGGACATGAAGGACATTCATTAAGGTGGCATGCTGTGCCTGGCTCTTCACACATTAACTTCGCTAAACAGGAATTATAATTACTTATATCTGTGCCATCATTCAGTGTAATTTGTTTGGATTTCAACACTTGTAGCATTAATTTAACATTCTGATGCACTGTACAAACGCATACTGTGTGGGTACCACTTCCTCCAGCCAAGACGCAATGTTTAGGTCGTAAATCAGCAAATTTCGAAAATCCAATCTTATCAGTAGGATTTTTGTTTTTGAACAGCTCGTACACTTCCTTCAAGTTGCCCATCACTAGCCTCTTCTGTACATGAATTCTACTACTGTCACCCGTTTTCACAGAAACAAAATCTTTTTTTCCAGGCATAAGACGGCTGACATCATCACTGTTGTAGAACCCTATTACCTTCTCAATCACAGATTCATTTAAAACCTTTCCTGGTTTAGGATTTGGTGTTGCCAGAATACCCTTCGCTTTCACCAATGCTTTAGCTTTTCTTGCCATTCTGTTGCTAACCTGAAATTCATTTTGTATTTCACTGCATGACCAGCTTTTAGGTAGTACTGTTAAAATTTGCAATTTTTCACTAACACTTATATTTTCTTCTTGAAACTTTTCTTTTAGCTGACAAATGACTTCACATGATTCTGATTTATGGTCAACAGTTTTCTCTGTATTTGTACTTGCTGCTGTTAGTACCTTTTCTGTCAAACATTTTTTTATTTTACTGTATTTTTTATCACAGTATGATTTCATTTGCAACTTCCTCTTAGCAACAGGTGACTCCTCTAGAGAGCTTAGAGACTTATTAAGGTACTCTAAAGTAACATCTAAAGCTACAAATGATTCATCAACGTTAGTAGGCCTAGTGGTATTGGCTACTGGTACTAAACAGTCATCTGTTGTATCTGTAACCTGTTTCTGCTTTGATAGTTCTTTCCTACAACTGTCACAAATTTTCATACCTACCACAATGGTGTCAAACATGTCACACATCCAGTCAGTAACAGGCCTCACACTTCTTTTCACACCCTGATGTCTGTCTTTCTTGAAAGGGTTGCAGCAGAAAATCTTTGCTGTTTCACTTACTTTTTCAGCCATACTGGGGAAATACACAATGCCTATTTTAATCACTGAACCCACTACTTTACATGCAGCAATACAGTCTTTGTACAGCCTTTGAAGAAAGGAAGCACACTGCATGAGAGTCAAGGCACAACTGAAGCCAGGTCCAACAGGTTACAACTTGCATTCCCTGGCTGACTCACATGCTTGCAGACTGTGTTTACTCATACCCATTTGACCACTTGCACAAGTTGGTATATGCATGTTGGTAAACAACTCCCTGGACAAAGGAATGGATTTTAGAATTAAGTGCAATATTCCTGTGTCATATATTCTTACCCAGCGTGCATAGTATTTGTTATAAATGTAAAAAAATATGATCCCATTGCGATCCCTTATCAAAACTTGTAGGACATGATGCTGAAATATGTATGTTTCTATGAGAATTGTTTCAAAATTTTCAAAATATAGGTTTTTGAAAAATTCAGTTTTCAAATTTTTTTTGGGTAACCTTGAAAATATTTTTTTTCGAAAGTAGTCGTGTGACGTATCAAATTAAAGCTCATAATATAAGCTACATTTTGATACTTTTCCCACTCATCTATGTCAATTCCAGCTTGATTTATGCGTCATTTTGTGATTGCACTTATGCAGAAAATTTGGTTTTTTTCCATATTTCAGAAGGGTATAACTGGAAAACTACAACACATAAAAATCTGATATTTTGTACTTCAACATATCTCAGGTGGTACTTCATGACAACCAAGTATGACTAAAATCGGAGGTGGTCACGTTTTTCCATTGGTTCACTTGACATGGAATGACCCAAACTCGATTTTGTAGATTCCATTATGAAATTTTCACAAATGCATAAAACACACTATTATTTATTTAACACAAGTTTTAAACTAATTAAGATTGTACCATTTGTTATTATCATTATTTCAAATATATTTTTTATATTTTCTTGAAGAATACCGTATATTTCTTCATATAAACTTTGTACTGAAGAGTTTAAAAAAAGTATTCTTTTTTCGAACTTTGTACTGAAGAGTTTAAAAAAAGTATTCTTTTTTCATTCATATTTTCAAAAAGTATATTGAACTATGGTATACTAAGGGGGGGGGGGGGAAATGGTTAATTCAAATAGCCAAAGACACCTTTAACATAAAAACTAGTTCTAAGTTGTTTACAATATACAGAAATTATTAGAATGAAACTATATTAAAATGAAAAAAAAAAGTGACCTAGAGTGTTTTTGGCCTACTGTTTTCCATGGAATGACCCATATACAAAACTATTAATTTTCTTAGATCAAAACACTGAATTCTATTTACACTGACTACAAGTGTCATTTAAATTTTAAAAACAATAATTTAATGTTTTTATATTTCCCTTTCCCATTGTAACTTCCAGTATCATTATTAAAAATAAATGACTGTTAATAAATATTAAACAAAATCATTGGTACATCACAAGTTTTCAGTCTTAGTGATTCCAATCATTGTCATGTACTGTATCACACAGGACGCAATGAGAAATTTCGTAAAATTAGAGAAGTTAATGAAAGTTACACTTACAGTAATGACTGGGGTACAAGCCTCCTCAAAGCTTCTTCTAAATTTCCTTCATCTCTTTCTGCATCTCTCTTGACAGTTGAACGTACTCTGGCAGAACGGCGCTTTCCTCCCCACATCCACTGCTCCAGAAAAGACAAAGAACTACGACGCCTTTTCTTAGCTTTAGACTCATCACCTTCTCCAGTTCCTAGCATACAAAAGGCAAAATGAGAGTAAGTATAAGTCATTAATAGCAACAGCCTTTGGTAAATTATAATCCCCTTTTTTATAATACTGTATTAAAATTCACACAATTGCTAGTAGTTGAGATCAATTGATGATGAGTACAATTACATTCTTAAAACATGTCCTCAAGGAAGTTAAAAGTTATTAGTGAAGTATGTGTGTTATCATTAATACCTTTATTGGTGATTTATTACCACTTCATTGTCAGATTCCCACTCATTAGTTATAGTATTGTTTCTACTTGCTTCTCCCAAGAGTTATTAGCAATAATTTACCAGCTGTGTCAGGAGCTCCGTCTTCCTCAGGTGGACAAGCTGGTGCAGCGGCATCTTTTATGTTGGCCCCAGACTTATCATTTGCTGGCTGATCCAGCTCCATTGCTTCATCTGTTGGCTTTTCTTCTTTCTCGTTTTCTCCATTCACCATCCCCACAGTTGTTTCTAAATCAACTGCACAGCAATAATGCTGCAGAGAAAATACCATTTGAGATAGTAAAAATTGAAAAATCATACCATATACTACTTCTACAAAGAACTATAAAAACTGAAAAATGCTGCCGAGTCCAGAAATAATATCAGGCACAATGTCATGAAATTTCCTAGAATGACCCTTTCAAGATGACAGCGATGATGAAGTCACCTGTGAAGTCATAAATCAAATAGAAGTTAGAAAAACTTTTTCTCCTTCTCTTTCCCTACTTCCTGTTACCTTTCTCTCTCCTTCTCTGCTTCTTCTCTCTCCTTTTTTTTTTTTTTTTTTACCCTAATCCCAGTGCTGCGAATCAATCCTGAAAGTCTAGTGTTCCAACCACTAAACTATTAATCAGTTACAATAAACACATCTAAACGTTCTATAATAATTACACAATCAAAATAATTTAATGCATAATAGACAATACTAGCACCACCAAGTATTTCCTCAAAATTTATCTGTGGTACTAAAGCAGAATCCAATATGTTAAAAAAAATAAAAAAATAAAAAAATAATAATAATAATAATAATAATAATAACAATAAATCAGGAGACACTTTTTAAAGTTAAAGTGAGTGATAACGTAATGGACCTATTGGAATCCTCATTTTTATAATAAAGTATTCGAGGAGAATCTGAAACATACTGAGTTTTGCCATCATATTTATTCTTCACCAAAATCTCTAACTCTTGGGACAGTGGAACCTCGGGAATCAAAACTAAGTGAGGCTGACGTTTGGTAAAATATTACTGATGTACCAAATGCAGTAGGATAAGTGGGGGGGGGGGGGGGAAATGTACTAAGTAAGGTGATATACATAGAATGTAATATTACTTTATATGAAAACTTATGAAGAAAAACATATTTATGATATAGCATTAAGTTCATAATATTATCATAAATGCTACTTTTTACTTTTCAATTACAGTCAAACTTCGATAATTTGAAGCTGAAGGGAAAGCAAAAAAATCCAATTAATAATGATTTTTAATTAGAAAAGTTTTAATTTTTGTATAGGGATGTCAAGGGATTGTGCTAAAGGACTAAAGTATTCACGATATCAAATTTTAAAAGTTTGAAATAATCAAGTTTGACTCTAAACATTCATAAAGGTACACTATGGTTTGTTGAAATTGTAGTAACTATTAGAAGCACTTACCCTGATTATTCCACTTGATTCGATGTGTCGGTGTAGCTGCACAAGACTTTCTCCTAAAGCTATCCAAGTCTTGTCTGAAAGCGGCTTGACTAGAGAAATTCCCTCCAATGGTTTAGGAACAAATATATGACTACAAAGTTTATGTTTCTTCTCCCTCATGTCCAACGCTTCCTGGATGATCTCTTTACTTAATTCATCATCATATTCAACATCCAGTTTGCCCAGATTACTATTTAAAAAAGTACAAGAATATAAATGATTTAGCAGTGAAATTTTTCCCAAACTGTGAGCTCGATAACAACTACTTACACCATCAGAGCTCACACTTTAAAAAAATCATTCAAAATTACAAACACTTTTATTTTAAATTATGAATAATAAACTAAACATTTCAGTTGCCTATAGAGCAGTTTAACAAATGAAGACTACACGGGAAGAATGAGGTAAGTCACTTTTATGAAATTTTTCAGGAGAGCATTTTTAAAGTTTGAAACCTATTAACTTGAAAACCATTAACAACCTATTACTCAAAATTTTAATATACATTCATGCACTATTAATAAAGCAAACTGAAAAAAATTAAGCCTTAGAGTCGCGCAATTGTTGAGAAATGAATGCAATATCATTGTTGCAGCACTCAATACACGGAAAGAATGATGTAAGTGCATAGTGAAATCCAATATGCTTCCTGTAAATCTGAAATTATTATTATCAGCTCAGGACAACAATTTAATTCTTAGTTTAAATAAATGTTGCATACTTGTTTTACATTGAAAATGGATTATTTTTTAAGTATAAACATTGTTCATAAAGAAATAAGCTTTGAAAATGTTACCACGTCTTATGAAATCATTGTCCTTCAAACACATTAATTTTATGTCTTCTTTGGAAGCTGGGAATAGTACTGTTGGGCTTCAGGTCCTACAAATCTCTTCAAATCTCCTTCGAAATAGGCAGGAAACCTAGATTGACAGAAAATTTCGAGTCGACTTACCTCATTCTCTTCCTGTATGTGGTTTCTTCAAATGTAAATATACTCGTGACTAACCTCATTATCAGCATGAACTTGTTATAGAACGGTAGATTCGACCTTGGAGAATACTATAAACACAATATCTCAAATTTGCAGAAAGGGTGACTTACCTCGTTTTTCCTGTGTAGTCTTCAAATGTATACATCCATGACAGTCAGAAATTACAGAGAATTACATTTCTCTCTTATTATGTGTTATAAATTTATATTTTTTGAACTCTATTTCTTCTAAAACTCTGTATTAAATAAATAAATAATAAATAAAATCATTTGTACTACACAAGATTGACATACTGTGTAAGGTTGTTCACCTTCAATCAAAAGTAAATAAATACTTACTAGCCCTTGCAGAAATGATTAAAGTCATCAATAATAGTTGGCTGCTCTTTTAGTATTTTATCTCTGAACACAAGTCCCTTGAGGAAATCTGGATCCAACTCAAATGCTCGGCAAATATACAAAAGGCAGGACATGTAGTCACTCAGCACATACAAAATAGTGATCAGATTGTCCAAGCAGGGCCAGTGTTTCGGGCTACACTTCAAACCCTGGAATAAGATACATTTCAAAAGGAAATTCAAGCATTGGTCAAGCTTCAAGCTACAAGATTAGAAATATACCTTCTATTTAGTACAATCTGGCCTAGACATGTCGTTTTAAGCCAGAATGTCCAGTATTGTTAAAAAACACAAAACATTTCACTTAGAACATGTTTCAAGAGCTTTTGCTCTCATTCTTAAATGATCTCGACTGCTGGAGAATTAGTCTTTCTAGTGCTGGTTAATAATGACTTATAATTACTGCGAAAATGGACTCTTTTTCCCCCAGAGTGTATATAACATTTATTTGATTCCTTTCTAAATTTTTATTTATGATATAAGAATTGGAGTATTTAAACACCATTTGAAAAAACCTGAGGCATGTGTTCATATACAGACCTGCATGACAAGGAAAGCATCAATAAAGTAATACAGGGTGGACCGCTCGAATGTCCCTAATTTCAATTGTATGTGACGGGTGAACGATTGAAGATAGAAACTTACAACAACGTTTATATGAAAGAAAAACTCAACAAGTTTCGAATTCTGTCGGTAGATGGTGCAATGATACGGTTTTCATTCTTAGATTTTATCAAAATGGCGACACCGCAGATGAAAGCTCAAACTGTTTTGTGGTATGCGGAGTTTAAATCAATTGTTAGAGATCGGAGGGAGTTTCGGCGAGTCTTTAACCATGATGCTCCAACTGCTAAAAGCATAAAGAAGTGGTACGATTCATTTTTAACTACTGGAACTGTGTTAAAGAAGCATGGTGGTGGTCGCAGAGCATCCGACGTAATGGTTGCAAATGTTCAAGCCGCATATGAGCGAAGCCCACGGAAGTCATTAAGAAGAGCTTCGCGGGAACTTCAGGTACCAAAATCCACATTGCAAGGAATTGTCCACAAACGTCTCAAACTGTATGCATACAAAGTGCAGGTAATGCAACGTCTTGAGCCGAATGACAAGCCCAAACGAGTGGAATTCGCCAATACGGTGCTAAACCGTCTCGGCGTTGATCCTGATTTCATGTCCAAGATTTTCTTCTCGGATGAAGACACTTTCCATGTATCAGGCGAGGTAAACCGGCATAATGTGCGGATCTGGGGATCGCAGAATCCTCACGCCACACAAGAGCACGTTCGTGACAGTCCCAAGTTGAATGTTTGGTGCAGTTTGTCGCAGAATAAAGTCATTGGACCATTTTTCTTCGCCGAGAAAACTGTCCGTGGTACCACATATCTTGACATGCTGGAGCAGTTCTTCTTTCCACAAATTGAACAACTGCAGCCTAACATCCTTTTCCAACAAGATGGCGCTCCTCCTCACTGGTTCAATGAAGTTCATATGACTTTGGACAACATTTTTCCTGGCCGTTGGATTAATAGGGGAGGACCGATCGCATGGCCCCCCCGAGATCTCCTGATCTAACACCGCTTGATTTCTTTCTCTGGGGCTACGTCAAAGATAAAGTTTACGCCACCCCAGTCAATGACCTTCGTGATCTTCGGGAGCGCATCATAGAGGCTATTGAGAGCATTTCAGAAGACATACTCCAACATACTTGGCAAGAAATTGTTCATCGGCTTGATATCGTCACAGTGACTGCTGGAGCTCACATAGAGATGTGGTGATGTGGATATCAAAACTTGTTGAGTTTTTCTTTCATATAAACGTTGTTGTAAGTTTCTATCTTCAATCGTTCACCTGTCACATACAATTGAAATTAGGGACATTCGAGCGGTCCACCCTGTATTTTCCCCATGCTTTCTTACAAACTACACTATTTTTTCTTTTTGGTCATCCATCGTCCTTGATTCTACTGTGACTATCGTACCGTATTAGAAAAAAAGAAATAACAACTTGAAGGGTGATGGTTAGGTGGTACATTGCTGTATTCTACTGAAGAAAGAAATTAAAAAATAAATTCAAGTGTAAATAATGAAAATAACAAATGTCCTTTTCACAGTTTGCAAAAGAAGTTCTCTGATTAGTTTTATATATCGCTACCTACATTTTTCCTCCCTTTCCAACACATAAACCTATCTTGTATTTTGGTCTATTATGTTCACAACATTAGTGTAGTCAACTAACAAGCTTCTTTTTTGTCACCAGATGGGTACTGTGTAACAGCATTAAGACAGCATTATTATTTCCTATTGATTGGTTCAATTTTGAAGTGTTTATATTATTCCTAAAGAAAGAAATCAGAAAATAAATTACAAATTCGTGAAAAATGAGCACAAATTAGAGTGAGATCATAGGATAGTTGAGTTGCTAATTTCCAGATGCAATGCAACCTACAATACAAGTGCAATGCACATGACAAGTACTGTCTCCCACAGCAAAGAAAGTCTCTGGGGAATGAGGTGCAGGGGGGAAGTTCCTGTTTTTACATGGGTCCCTAAGGCCTAATCGTTTTGTGGTACACGGGGCAGCTCAGCTCACTGGTTTCAGTTTACAGCCCATTCGAAAACATCTGGTCAACGTCTGGTGTCAAAATGAAAGTTAAGCACGCAGCGGGACGCATGTTTTTTGAACGTTTTCTCTGTCGCACATGTCATCAGTCCTTCTCAAATGGGTATGAATCCACACATTCCTTCCACGGACTTACTCTCTGTTGGCGGACAGTACCCTTCCACTCCCAGTGATTTTATTTACAGTAAGTGAATATCTAAACAACATTTTATTTTTCGTTTGACATTTTGTTTGCTATTATATTTCCATACTCAATCAACATTAATAATTTGTAAATTAATTTTTTACGGGAAAGTTAGTACATTGACAATGGGCACATTCTCCAATGTCAAGGATGAGCATTTGTGGAGTGAAAGGGGGTATTGCTTTACAACTGGGAGGGAAAAGCCTTCACGTAGCAACACTTGGCTGAGTACTAAATTATCTGTGTCCCACTGTGTCATCATAGTCGTCTTCTTTTTGGGGAAGTCCAAATGACGGTATTCCACTTTAAGGGATATAACCGAACAGTAAAGCAGGTGATGTCTCGAGAACAACTTAACAGAAAGAAATCTGGCTACATCTCATGGAAATGCATTAATATAAATATTATTTATACTAATTTGTACACATATTTTAATGATTCTTTTCACCTTAGAGATTTCCCTAAAAACAAGAAAACATTTTGTACCAAAATATTTCCAGGTTATTAATAATACAAATCTTAACACCTTTGTGCAATATGTTTTGTAACCTTTATTTTGAAAATGTGGCTTCCTTATCTCAAAACTCTGAAAGCACAAAAGTGAGATTCAATTTAATACAAATAAATATTTGTATCCTTAACATCCTGCAATGGGGAGAATTTAAAAATTCTGGGGACACCTGTTAAAAATGACTTTATAAGCATGCTTCGAATCATCATTTGAATTGACTTTACTTCAGAAAAATAAACCATTACCTCAAGGAATGCATCACAAGCTAACCCATAATCGACAACTAGTGTTGCAACGTTGCCAATCTTATACCAGAGGGAAACATCTGTACCATCCAGTTCAGCTGCCTGTACAAAGTAAACAGGGAAAAATCACTATCAGCTGAGCTGAGTAATGGAAAAGTTAAGAGAAACACTGAGTCTCTGGCTTTAAAACATGAACTGTATTGACCTGCCATCTAGTTGCTAAGGTAGGAATCCTGCAGTAGTTGCGTGTGTTCTCGACAGATGGCGGGAGCTGTCTCTTCCTTCTCTGTATGCAGTCTCATGCTAATGGCGGCTTTCCTACATCAGTTTTACATAGCAAAAATATGTAAACAGACTCTTATATAGCTGTTTCATCGTTCATCATTACTTAAAATATTTTTCTTGTGTAATTTTTGGCGAATTTCCCTTCTCCCTTTATTGTACTAGTTTTGTGGCTGTTTGGTGTGCATGTATGTTTGGGGTTTGAGATTATCTTTGTCTAAACTGGTTAGCCATGTCGTCTGCAAGAAACCTTCCTCTGGTGAGGAAAGGCCGGGTGTTTTTCTATCTTATGCAGGTCTTTGATCTTGGAAAGAGGTGAGAATTAGTAGTTCATGATATCTTCTTTAATTTGAGCTAATTAGTTTTGGTTTTCTTCCCCCTTGTAATTCAATATGTAGGTCACTAAAATAGTGTGGGTTCAGTTTAGTGGAATTCTTGTTTCCTTCCCCTTTTAGTCATGTAATCCATCCTGGGGCGTTCTTAATAGTTTATTTCTCCCCTGTAATTCGAGTTGCCTTTGTGCATATTATTTTGGCTTCCCTGTTTCCTTTTAATTTCACGCTATAATATGTAACACGGCTTCGTAAGTTTGGCTGCCAGCCATTTGTAGTTTTCAGTTCTCATTTCATGATGTACTGGTAATTATATAAAGTAATTTTCCAAAGTTTTGGTACTTTAATTTCCCTTGTTTGTTTTGTAAATTTTATCTGGGGGAATTTTCCTTTCTGTATCATTTGTGCCCTCTTTGTCCCGTTTATTCTTTAGCTCTTTCCAAGTATCTGTGTAATTATTCTCCTGCTGTAATGTAGTTTGTTTTGGCAACCAGTTTTGTATCCGTTAACATCCCAATTTGGTGGCGGAATGTTAATGTATTTTATATTTTAAACAAATGAATTAGTGCCACCTACAGTAGGTTAAGTATTACCTGTTTTAAGTATTACCTGTTTTAATTATTAGCTGTAAAAAAAAGGTATTTACAATTTTAATGGTTTTAATTAATAGATGTCAGATAAAGTAATGAAATACATATTAATGTTTAGTATCATTCGGATTTTAAATTAAGTGACATCTTGGAAGGAAATTAACAAAGCCTAAACTACTACTATTTGTAAATTTAGTTTAATAATTATTTTAATGTGCTTCCTGTTTTTTTTATTTTTTAAGTAAGCATCTAGATTTATCCAAGTATAAATATAGATGTTTCAGATTGCACCGTCCCGTCCTGGGGTATCCTTCCTTGTTAATACCTTTGGGTGGGCCCAGTGAACAACACTTTGAATTGTGGGAGGGTTTCTCCATTTAGGCTGCACGCTTTATCAAGAAGAGAGGTGAAGGAGCTTTCTACCGGTGAAGAGCCAAGGGTACCAACCGAGTCATTCTCTTCTCACCAATTAAGGTAACAAATTTAATAAGTGTGGGTTTAGTTAATTTTATGGGGTGACGGTGGTGCAATCTTTTGTTAGCAGAGCTATTGGTTAGTTAAGAACCATTCTCTATTGTGCATTAGCTGTGGTTCTCATCAAGATCCACGTTTTTGTTTAAAGTAGCAATTATACTTAAAGTTGAATTAATTTTTCATAGTTGGTGGCAGATTTTCTGTTTTCACCTGTAAAAATAAGCATAGGAGAAAAAAAAAACCTTTTTGTTTAGAAGCATTCTGTGTATATATATATATTTATAATTATATATTTATTATTATGAATTTCATTTGTCTGTAGTTTATTGTATTTATTCAGTGCGTTAGTTTGTCTCTTTGCTAAAGTTTGTGAAAAGTTGTGTTGCATGTAACTGATACCATGGAGCGCAACAATATTGAGCCTCAGTATCTGCTGAAAAAGGATTTACTGTATGAACTCGGGATAAGAGGCATACCAGTAAACCAAAAGGAAATGGCGACCGTGCTGAAAGAGAAATTGACACAGAACTGGGGCAATAAAGTCGATCTACATTTGATCGGTGAGTTGAATGTTGAAAGTCATTTAGAATATATACAAGAACGCGTGGAAACTCTGCAAAGCATGCTTGAGTCACCGGCCGGGACTCTTTTGCAGTGTGTCAGATTACAAAAGCGTATCTTGCATGTTCATGACAGACTTACTGATCTGGCACATTTAGTGCATGATACCCCTAACCAAGCAATTTGGGAGGAACTTAAAGTTAATTCTAAGGACATGTTGGACAAAGTAATGAGTTGGAGTGAGGAATTAAATAAGCGGTCTTCTTTGGGGGAAGCGGTCGCCGGACGCGACCCTCCTGGAGAAGCAGGTCAAAGTGACCAAGTAGTTCAGTCTGCCCCTTCCTTGTTAGGAGAAGCCACACCTAGTGCATTCAACAAGGAATCGGTCTGCATGAATTTCTTCCCAAAACATGACAACCCTAATTATGACTCCCCGATTAACGACAATTATGCTGCATGTAATATGCATTCCAAGGCACAGTGCCTGGATCAAATAGGCTCATATGGTAGAGACTTTAAAGTTGCTCCCCAAACGCTCGAATTCCAGACTATGACCTTCAATAAATTACCCCATCCCCTTGCTTCTAAATTAGACTCAATTAGAAAATTTTCCGATGATTCTATTGACAAAATAATTCAGTTTCTAGAATTTTTGTGTGAGATCAAAGAACAAACCGCTTTGCTTAGTCTAGATGGAAATTCTCTTCTGGCTTATATTTCTTCTAGTCTCTCTGGTTCTCTAAAGGATCTTGCGTTCGAAACTGTTAGTGAAGGACGTGGATTTGAGGAATTTCACAGTAAAATACTACGCATGTATATTCCGGTCCGAGCTCGAGCCTCTTTGTTAAACAAGTTTTGCTATCGCACCCAACATTTTGATGAGCCATTTTCTCAGTACGTTAGGTCTATTCGGACATATGCAGCAGTGTTCCGATTAGACTTATCAGAGCGGGACATGATTCAATGTATTTTGGAGGGCATGGCTCCTAAAACTAGAAGCCAAGTGGCTTTTGAGAGTAAACCCTCATCATTCGTTGAGCTAGAGCAGTTATGTGCGCATATAAACGCCATGAATTTTTCTGATTCACTTAGAGTGAATGATAATGAGACAGTACAGTTTGATAGGCCTAGAATGCCAAATCATAATAATACTAGATTTGATATTGGTAGGAGTGATAACCGATTAAGATGTTACAGATGTGATAAGCCTGGTCACTTTGCTCGGGAATGTCGAGTCCGTGACACAAGGACTGTCGAAAGAGGTAGGGGCCGTGGAGGCACTACTAGGGGTAGAGGCCAGTATCGGTCTAGCGAATGAGGAGCGTCCCACCTTAGAGCTCGAGGTGGTGCAGTGTTTGTGTGTGGAGGTGCCAAGGGATATGACAGATTGCATTTTGTGGGAAAGACTGACGATACGGACTATGCTGACTTGGGTTCGCCCACTGGAGACGTGCACATCTCCAGTGACGCTGGCCCGACTATACGTACAGACAGGACAGACAACACAGTACAAAAGGTAAAGTTGGACAGGACATTTCCTACACGGACTTTTATTAACAAATCTTTCCGTCGGCATCTCTACAACAAATGTCAGGCTCCTAAGAAGAGTGAATTTGAAAAGGAACAAATAATAGGTCCGGACCTAAGACAACAATTAAAAGAGTCAAAAGGCAATAAAAGATATAGAGAGAGTAAGCGACTAAACCGAAACACAATAGGGAACAGTGGTCGGAGTTTTTTTCCAATGTGTAGTGTTAATGATTTTAAGTTACCTATGATAAAGGCCGAAATATGTGATCACACCTTGTCCGCCCTACTGGATAGTGGAGCAGCAGTAAGCTTGTTGTCTAGTGACGCATATCGGAGTATGTGTTTAACAAATAAACACACTCCAAAACTTTCTGAGAGTGATGCCAAATATAAAACAGCTGATGATCGTTCTTTAAAAACCGTTGGGACGGTTAATCTTAAAATAAGAATAGGGAATTTTACTTGGAAATTTCCTTTTATTGTGACTGAAAGTTTGGTGATGCCAGTTATTTTAGGATCACCTTTCTTAAGCAAAACCGGGTTATTATTGGACTTCAGTTCACACAAGGTTTATTTCAGATTTGCGCAGAATGTTAAAATCAATATGATTAGTGGTCCACCCTTTTGTAATCTTACTCGACTTGACAAGAATGAACCTAGTTATTTAAATTCTGAACCTTATTATCCAGATGTGGTAAATGCAGTGGAAATTGACTTGTCCCATTTATCTCCTTCAAATAAAAGCAAAGTAAATTCTCTTCTCCAGGAATTTCCCGATGTTTTGACTAAAGATTTAGGATTGACCGATATTCTTGAGTATGAGATTGAGTTGATCGATACGCAACCAGTGCGCAGACCGCCTTTCAGATTAAGCCCGCCAAAAATGACTGTTCTAAAAGAACATATCAAGGACATGCTCGATAAGGGGGTCATTCGTACTTCCTCATCGAATTACTCCAGCCCTGTCTTTTTGGTGCCTAAGTCTGGGGGCAGGTTCAGGCCGGTTATCGATTTCCGTCATCTCAATGCTAAAATTAAAATTGATTCCGTTCCCATTCCTAACATTAATTCTTCCTTTAGTTTTTTCTATGGAGCAAAATTTTTTACTTCCCTTGATTTGAATCAAGCCTACTATCAAATACCCCTTTCTGAACAGTCTAAGAGATTCACAGCATTCGCCACAGACTGGAATTTGTATGAGTTTAATCGAATTCCTTTCGGATTAGCCACAGGAGCCCAAGTCCTTACCCGTCTTCTAGATCAGATTTTCTCGGACGTGAAGTTTAAATTTGTTTTTAATTATTTGGACGACCTTGTCATTTACTCCAATTCCTTCGATGAACACTTAGTCCATGTTAGAGAAGTGTTCTTGCGCCTAAGGAGCGCAGGACTGACAGTTAATCCTGAAAAGGTTAATATAGCCGCGAGGAGACTGTCCTTCTTGGGTCATTTGGTCTCTGCTGATGGAGTTTCCATTGACCCAGCGCGTACGGAAGCTATACAAAATTTTCCCCCTCCAAAAGATGCCAAGGGTGTTGCTAGGTTTGTAGGTATGGTGAATTACTTCAGAAAATTTATCCCTAATATGGCTCAAGTTTCTGCCCCCCTTAATGACTTGAGGAAAAAGGGTGTTAGATTTTCTTGGACTCCTGTGCACCAGGAAGCTTTCGAAAATCTGAAAACGTTAATTATGAATCCCCCTGTTTTGGCCATGCCAGACTTCAATAGAAAATTTGTTATTCAAACCGACGCCTCACCAGTAGCCCTGGGAGCTGTCCTCCTGCAGGAGTTCGAGGAAGGTCGAAGGCCTGTGGCTTATGCCTCTAGAACTTTGAGCGGTCCTGAACGCGTCTACTCCATGTACGAATTGGAGGCTCTCGCTGTGTTATTCGCAGTCGAGAAATTCCGATTGTATGTGGAGCACGTTGAATTTCTGTTGGAGACAGACTGTCAGGCCTTAAGCTGGGTCCTAGCAAAACCTCGGACAACCGGAAGGATTGCTAGGTGGGCGGTTCGTTTGTCAGCTTTTAAATTTAAAACTGTACATATCAAAGGATCTGAAAATTTAGTAGCGGACTCTCTTACTCGTATGTTCTGTCCTGAACAGCTTATTGATAGCTCTGTTCAAGCATTAGATGACCCTGTTGAACTATCTGGCATGGTGGGAAACATTTTGTACGATTTTCCGTTAGCCTTTAAGTCGCTAGAAGATCATCAGCTGAGCGACGACATATTAGCTCCTCTCTTAGCCCGAGTAAAAGGCGGGGAGAACATACCCAGGTATGTTCTCAAGCATAACCTTTTGTATAGTGCTCCCTCTCGTAAAACCCCTTCACGTATTGTGCTGCCATCTGCTTTAATAGACATGGTGTTTAAGTATTTTCATGAATCTGCAGTTGGTGGACATTTAGGTTTCGAGAAGACTAGGAGCAAAATTAGACAAATTTTTGTTTGGGATGGTATGGATGCCGCCATAAGAGCTAGGATTAAAGGTTGTCAAAAGTGCGCCTGTTCAAAGCCAGCTCGTTGCACAAAGTTAGGGTATCTAACTTCTGAAGTGCCTAAGGCTCCTTTGGATAAACTACACATTGATTATGTTGGTAAATTACCTAGATCTCGAGCTGGAAATGCCTATATTCTGGTTGCAGTAGACTCGTATACCAAATTTGTTTGGCTATTCCCCGTCAGGGAAGCCACAACTAAAATCACTATAGAGTGTTTAAAGAGGATATTCGCCGTTGTGGGATTTCCGCGCTCTATAGTCTCGGATAACGCGTCTTACTTCATATCTCGAGCATTCAAGCATTTTTGCTTCACTCTAGGCATACAGCATATCAGAACCTCACCGTTTTATCCAAAAGGAAACCATTCTGAACGATTTAATAGGAATTTGAGGGCTGCGCTAATTGCGTATCATTCAAATGATCATGCTTCATGGGATACTGATTTGTACTGGCTACAGTTTGCCTTCAATTCAGCCCGGCATGAAGCCCATAAAGAAACTCCACTCCAACTCATGTTTACTTTTTCACCTAATAATCCCCTTTCTAATCTTTGGCACATAAATGATCTGCTGCCTGAAGCTAAAGATGCAGCCCAAGTAAAAGAGATGTGGCGGAAGGCTTCCGCTAATCTCAGGTTGGCGCATGACAAGACAGCCAGGCGATACAACGCAGACAGACGGCCAGTAGATTTTCAAATAGGCGATGAGGTGTTTGTTAAGAATTTCCCAAAGAGTGATGCTGCAGTTAAATTCTCAGCTAAACTCGCAGAAAGATATTCGGGCCCGTATCTGGTGGAAAAATTCTTAACTCCTGTGACTGTCCAAGTAAAACAGGTGGGAACAAACAAGACGCTGAAAGCGCATGTTTCCCTCTGTAAAAAACCTTAGTATCCAAGTTCGAATATCTCCCATGCTTGCTGAAGCCAGTTAGTGCATGTATCATGAGAAAGGTTTTCTTCTGTTGGTCGTCCGATTCGACATGGATGAAGTGAGCATCTCATGAATGCCTCTGGGGCAGATGTAAAATAAGGTCCTGGGCGCGGCGTTCCCCTAGGTTTTCTCCTCCAAGCTGAAGGAATCGCAGGACGAGCGGGATTCAAACTAGATAAATGTTCTGCTGTCTTCGTAAGTAAATGACAATGCTAAGAATTATATGGGGACTCCCTAAGAAATATTTCCACAAAGAGATAAACAGTTAATAAGTAATGTTGTTTCATTACTAATTTTAATGTAAATACACTTTCAATAAATGTAGTTAGGTTTGTCATTAAATCTGTTATTAGTTTACTGTTGATTGTTAAACAATGAATTATTTTTAATGCTTAAATGAAATAAGGGTTAACTAAAATAGAATTTGTAATATGTTAATGTTATAATGTATGAATTATGGGTTATGTGTGTATGTAGTATAAAATTTTAATTAACTCTCAGCCATTGTAACGGCTGATTCAAATTTTAAAATTTATTTGTATTATGTAAAACACCTTCGTCGTAAATACATAGAAGACTGGGATTGGGAGTAGATTTGCCTTCTTGAAGAAAATTTTCCTGCCGCAGTATTATGATGTTTCAGAAGCAGCTGTCTGGGAGAGATGTGACCTCTGATCTGTGGCCGGGAGCATTGACCTGTGGCACAGCTGTTGCTTACTGACTTGCAGTATCTGTTTTGCTGGAACCTGGCCAATTCCTCCAATAGCTATCTGCAATACCTTCCATGATGGACTGAGCGTGAAGCTGTCCGCTGCATCAATTTAGCAAGCTGTGTGTGTCGTGTGCAATACTACTACTAAAGGTTTGGACAATGGACTTGCCATTCCATGAATCAGGTATGCCGACACATATCCTTTGGTCATTCATGCAACACGTATCAAAAGTGCTCCCGGACCTGAAACATTTACCTTCCTATTCATGTCACACTCTCTTTCCTTCAATTTGTTGGAATATATTTGGAAAAATATTCCAAGACAGGGCGGGGGAGTGATGAGCTGAGTAATGGAAAAGTTAAGAGAAACACTGAGTCTCTGGCTTTAAAACATGAACTGTATTGACCTGCCATCTAGTTGCTAAGGTAGGAATCCTGCAGTAGTTGCGTGTGTTCTCGACAGATGGCGGGAGCTGTCTCTTCCTTCTCTGTATGCAGTCTCATGCTAATGGCGGCTTTCCTACATCAGTTTTACATAGCAAAAATATGTAAACAGACTCTTATATAGCTGTTTCATCGTTCATCATTACTTAAAATATTTTTCTTGTGTAATTTTTGGCGAATTTCCCTTCTCCCTTTATTGTACTAGTTTTGTGGCTGTTTGGTGTGCATGTATGTTTGGGGTTTGAGATTATCTTTGTCTAAACTGGTTAGCCATGTCGTCTGCAAGAAACCTTCCTCTGGTGAGGAAAGGCCGGGTGTTTTTCTATCTTATGCAGGTCTTTGATCTTGGAAAGAGGTGAGAATTAGTAGTTCATGATATCTTCTTTAATTTGAGCTAATTAGTTTTGGTTTTCTTCCCCCTTGTAATTCAATATGTAGGTCACTAAAATAGTGTGGGTTCAGTTTAGTGGAATTCTTGTTTCCTTCCCCTTTTAGTCATGTAATCCATCCTGGGGCGTTCTTAATAGTTTATTTCTCCCCTGTAATTCGAGTTGCCTTTGTGCATATTATTTTGGCTTCCCTGTTTCCTTTTAATTTCACGCTATAATATGTAACACGGCTTCGTAAGTTTGGCTGCCAGCCATTTGTAGTTTTCAGTTCTCATTTCATGATGTACTGGTAATTATATAAAGTAATTTTCCAAAGTTTTGGTACTTTAATTTCCCTTGTTTGTTTTGTAAATTTTATCTGGGGGAATTTTCCTTTCTGTATCATTTGTGCCCTCTTTGTCCCGTTTATTCTTTAGCTCTTTCCAAGTATCTGTGTAATTATTCTCCTGCTGTAATGTAGTTTGTTTTGGCAACCAGTTTTGTATCCGTTAACATCCCAATTTGGTGGCGGAATGTTAATGTATTTTATATTTTAAACAAATGAATTAGTGCCACCTACAGTAGGTTAAGTATTACCTGTTTTAAGTATTACCTGTTTTAATTATTAGCTGTAAAAAAAAGGTATTTACAATTTTAATGGTTTTAATTAATAGATGTCAGATAAAGTAATGAAATACATATTAATGTTTAGTATCATTCGGATTTTAAATTAAGTGACATCTTGGAAGGAAATTAACAAAGCCTAAACTACTACTATTTGTAAATTTAGTTTAATAATTATTTTAATGTGCTTCCTGTTTTTTTTATTTTTTAAGTAAGCATCTAGATTTATCCAAGTATAAATATAGATGTTTCAGATTGCACCGTCCCGTCCTGGGGTATCCTTCCTTGTTAATACCTTTGGGTGGGCCCAGTGAACAACACTTTGAATTGTGGGAGGGTTTCTCCATTTAGGCTGCACGCTTTATCAAGAAGAGAGGTGAAGGAGCTTTCTACCGGTGAAGAGCCAAGGGTACCAACCGAGTCATTCTCTTCTCACCAATTAAGGTAACAAATTTAATAAGTGTGGGTTTAGTTAATTTTATGGGGTGACGGTGGTGCACAGCAAAGCTTTCAATAACATAAATTTGAATACAACAAAAGAATAAGCTCCTGAATTTAAACCAGTAAGGTATTAATATATTTCTTGAGATATGCTGTCATTTTAAACCTATGTTCACCACAGAATGTCCTGGAACATCACTTAAAAGGCAGTCTAGCCAGTGAAAGACAAAAGCTGGACTAGGGCAATGTGCACAGACGTGGTGTGGGAGATATGTAGGCTGTAGTGGATATGCAACCCCCTTCAACATGACTTGCTGCTAATCCTCTGCCCATAAACATAACTCATGCCATGATTAATTATATTGACAACTGACAAACACTGTTTTAAACCTTTAATGTTAGCATGTAAATAGCTTCTGTACTTATGATCAATGTTATGAATCCCACCCCTTGACTAAGGATATGAAAAGAAGTTTAAATTCTGCAATCTGGCATTAAAACTCAAACAAAAATAAGACAAACTACTAATAAGAAATGTCAGAAAACTTATGTGTTCTATTCTATGGCAGTAAGGTATTTGTCAAGAATTTATAGAATGCAACTGAACTAATGTGAACTAATGAACTATTTCACTTTGATTTTTAATTTTCTTTTATACAGTAGAGTCCCGCTAATCCAGAACTCGCTTGTCTGGACATCCGGTTAATCTGGATGGGATTTTTGTATTGAACAATCAATAAATTTTGAATTTTAATCACAAAGATGTTTTGGTTTGTTAATCCTACATCAGTTAGTAGTTTAAAAACTTAGGGCTGCATTTACAGCAATAGGCCTATTAAAACTAAAGTTAAGTTGAAGGGAAAACTATATTTGTGGAAACTGATTTTTATATTTTTACCTACCTAAAACTTTTATTACATTGCAGTATGTTTATTTTAAGGTAAATTACGTTTAACCCAAACTTTCAGTGTTCCAGGCCCATCTAGTCTGGATTAGCGGGACTCTACTGCACATTTGTTACTATTATACAGAAAGTTCATCTGTTCTAAAAAACAAATTATCAAAATATATAAGCAATAAATAAAGTTCAAATTAAATGTAAGGAGGCAAAATAATAATGGAAATAAAACACATCATGTAAATAAGTTGAGTGACATAGTAGTTTCCAATTCAGCAGAGCTCATGTTCAAAGGTATATTTCAAAGTAAAAGAAAATTGAAAGGTTACTCAAGTATACTGTGGTGTCAAATAAATATAAATGAATAAATACTTTATTATCAAGTCCAAATAAAATGCCCAAGATGTGAATTGTACTCTTTTCAAATTCCATTCTTAATAAAATAATCTTTTAAATACTGTACCAATATAAATAAATCTGTAGCCACTATTCAACGAAACTAAATAGAAAAATACTGATATACCTGAAGATAATTCTGCAGAGCCCCCTCCAAGTCTCCTTGTTTCTCCAATACAGTGCCCATGTTCTTAAGGCAAGAATACTTCAGAACCAAGCCCGGGTGTGCTAATCCCTCAGTGCCTTCTTGCTTGGTGATCTTGAGATAAATACATGACAAATGTTAGCCGTTTTCTTATACAATAATGAAACAATGTAATCAAACATATCTTTAACTCTTCGTAATTTTAGGAGATAAGAGTTGGGAAGGGAGATAACAGAAAAATTGGAGAAATGTGCTGAAATTTCACAACATGAAAGATAAACTCACCAAATCTTGACATCCAACACCAATGACCATTTTAATTCTGCTAGCAGTCACTAGAAGCCAGTGTTGAAGTTGGAAACTTGTTCTAGGGGGAACCCAAAAATTTATATGGAGGTATTTATTTATTTTTCATTTTATATCTAACTTTACAGTCAAATTACCTTTTTTAAATGAATCACAAAGAAATTACATTACAATAACAACTACCAATGCAACCAACTTCGTCACATATGCTTTGAATCTACAGCAATCGTGCAGGCAAGGCAACTGTTGCAACAAGAAAAAGAGATCATGTCCTTAATAATGGTTCTTTATTTTTAAAAGTTTTGCCAAAATGCACACCCATTTTATATGTAGTTTTTTCCTCCCTGCAACTAAGCCAGAGCGATGAGTACATTTTTACTTTTCCGGAGCGCTGTTCCAAGACAACTTCAGCACTGATGGAAGTATGGAAGGCCACAGCATGGATTCAGAAAAATAAAGTGCCAAAACTTACTACAAAATGGCACATCTAATACAAAGTGAAAAAGCATTTTCATAATGCAGTTTGTGTCATCTGAACGTGGAATTGCCGCAGTGTTGGATTGGCCCAGTGTCATATTTAATGATCAGTCATTCACCCTACTTGCCAGCAAGGTTACCCAATTTGACCTCATGTGATTTCTTGTAGTGGGTTTATGTGAAGGACAGGGTCTACATACCACCTATGTCTCATGGCATCCATGATCAGCCAACACCATATCACATGTGCCGTCGCCAGAGTAACCCCTGATAAGCTGGATCAAATATGGAATGAATTCGACTCAAGGTTAGAAGTGTGCTGAGTGACCAAAGGACGCAGTGAATATTTGTAAGATTAGGATCAAAAGTTGGTGAGTTTACCTTTCCTGGTGTGAAATTTTAGCACATTTAAATGTTCTGTTTAGAGAATATAGCTTCATGAAATGTTTCATGTAGTTTGTAAATATGGTGCACCGGTATATTCTACCTAATGATAAAAATACAAATCAATATAGCAGAACAATTATAAATGCAGGTCTAAAAATTGATAACAAATTAATATGAAGTGATACAAAAATTTTTCACTATTTTTCACTACAGAAGGATGTTAACAGAAGAATCGAAAAATTCCTTTACATCACAGGCCTATAAGGGATTTTCTGCTAGCTGACATTGCAAGACAGTTTTAAATTGATTTAATAATGTTGTAATAACAAAAAGAGTTTCAGTTACAGAAAAAAAAAAATTCTCCAAATGATCAATATCACTCCTCTACTCTACAGTATTTAAGGTCATTACTTGGAAGGTTATTTTATTTTATAGAACATAAAATTATGACTCTCCCATGTTTATATATATATTATATTCTTTTACATACTAAAGCATCCATAAAAAATTTTAAGACATACTCAGAAACGCATCAGCATGATACAAGAGGAAACTCAAATCTATCAACAGTTAGTCATAACACTGCATTATATAAACGCTCATTTACCTATAATGGTATAAAAATGTATAATAAACTTCCACTTTATAGGCCTATAAAAGAACAACGCACAGATAAAACTTTTAAAGAAAGTCTTCACAAATTTTTAATTGAAAAATGTTTTTATTCTACAGAAGAGTTTCTAGAAACCTAATTTGCTTCATTTTCTTATATACTGAAATTTTCTTTCAAGAATAGGCCAAGTATGTTTGTTTGTTTGTTTGTTTGTTTGTTTGTTTTTTTGTCATACTACAATATATTATGTTACACTTTGCTTTGTAATTCTGTATTTTGTACTTTAGAATTTTTGTATTTCTATTTATATTTGTATTGACGTGTCCATTATCTTATGTAAGATAGAAGGATGAAAATAAACTAAACTAAACTAAACTAAAGTGTAGAATTAAAGTGACCCATATTTGCCTTTCTCTTTATTTATTGAACTCCTTCTTAAAGATATACCAGAAATTATACCTCTTCATACAGAAATATATCTTAATCTCCTTTACAATCTGCTTATGCTGGCATCTTTTCGGTAACTTATAGCTCGTATATCTGGGTCATTCTACAGGAATTATGCTTTTTTTGTCCTCTCTTAATACTCTGTAATAACATTGTTATTTCTATATTTTTATTTATCCATGTTTAACTATGGGACCCATTGTTATAAACTAAGTAATCAATGTCAAACTTATGGAAACTTTTCATAGTGAATTTCAGCCCTTTTAAGTAAAAAATCACTCTCCTGGGCTGTCCCCGCTCCAGGTTTACAGTTCGCTATTGACTATAGAAACAATGTGTGGCATGATTATTTTAATTCACTTTGTGACATTGTTCTTTATTGTATTGGGAACTAGTTCACATGTATGTTTCAAATTTTTGAAGTTTGAATAAGTTTGTACTCTGTTCAAAAGTTCAGTCCCCAACTTCTGAACTCACTCTCCTGGCGCTATAAGAAAAATTTGAGGAAAAAAGAGGGAAGAAAACTTTTTGCTTCTCAATGTGGCAACGCTTTTCCAGACCAGTGAACAAAGAAGACCAGTGAAGAAAAGACATTTTTTTTTGTGATTCCTGGTGCAATTGAGCAAAATACATCTTCACTTTTAAGTAAATATGTTTATTGCCAATCACTCTCCTGGTTGTAGTATTGTTTTAAATTTAAGAGTAAAAAAATTGAAAATAGAGCAATTAAATGCTTTTGGTGATTCAAAAAGTCTCCCTAAAAGCCTAACATCAAGCTGTGTCTGTACTACCTGCACATGGCAAAAGGAATAAAAATCCGCACTCTCCTGGCTAAGAAAATTAATCACTCTCCTGGCTAACTTTTTCCAGGAAAGTGATATGGTAGCCAGTAGAGTGATTCGACATTAGTCCTGTAAGATTCTTGTGCACTTTCTTTATTTTTACTTCTTGGCTTAAATAATTCTTTTTCCCTAATAAATGTATAACAGTTCCTAACATTTTTAAACATATTCCATCAATACTTTGGAAAATTGTGAAGACAATTTGTAATTAATTTTTCAACAAAAACTAGGCCTATGTTGTTTTGTGAGTTACATCTCAACTCCCATTCTGACCTAGGTCCCAGATAGTTTTGAAACCATATATACTGAAAAATTAAATTTGGGGAGGTGTGATTCCATCGATATAATAGCATCAGTAAGTAAAATCACTCTCCTGGAACTTAAAATCAATTTTGGTTGACAGTAACCCCAAATTTGAGTAAAGTGTATGCATTGTATGCTGAAAGTTTCTTCTTTGGATAGAAGAATAACCAGCATTTTTTTCTGATTTTTTAAACCAAATTTAAATTTTGTGTTCTCATTATTTAAAAAGCAGACATTTCTGTAGAATGACCCATCTGTTATTGATTGGTAATAGCAATAAATGTGAAAAATTCAGAATAGTTTTCTTTAGCTGCATTTAGCTTTGTAAAAGCTTAAATACTGTACCACTATTAACAAATTAAATTCAGGAAATATCATGAAATTTGTTAAATTGTGCAAAATAAATAATAAACATGAAATACACCCCCTAAATGACATAAACTGAGAAATGTACCCGAAAATATGATAGACTATATGATCATACTAAGAGTTTCACTTTCTCTTTAATTCTCTGAGTAGCTACCAGTATCTATATGTATGCCGAGAAGACTTCAGGACGTGGTTAGTTATTTGAAGTTGTTCAGCTATAATTCTGGTTATATTTCTCAAATAAATTTTGAGCACTAGCATGAAAAAATAAGTAAAATTTTTCAACGAGAAGCGGTAGCATAAAATAACTTACTTGGCAAAATAATATCCACCAAATAAGATGAGTTAACACCGAAATCAGCCATTTTATTTTACCAGATCCTATGGATCAGTAATGTTTAAAACAATGACAGTGAAAAGCTTTTTTTCTGAATAAATGCCATTAGGTTAGTGAATTGGACAGAAAATGGCAAAATGACTTGAACGTAAGATTATTTTACCCGGTAACTTCTTCATCAAGCAACAATATTGTAAGTATTTAGGCATCCATGACCGGCACCTATTGAAGTCAACATTTCCGGGCTTATGGGCAGTGGTCTGTCAGTTTTAACAGCTGATGTTTTGCTGTGAGCTGCGTTGGGCATTTTCAAAGTTAGTGCATTAGGCTGTCGGCTATAAACTGCTCCTGCTTTCTCAGTAAGACTGATATTTATACTAAGTATCTCCTGTGCATCAATTGGACCATGAGCTCCTGCGCTTCTCTAATTAGTCTGTTTTCTTTAATATATTTCTGGGGTTTTTAGGTCTGCATTTTGTCTTTGATATGGCCTGAAACCATGTTTTGTGTACCCAGTGTGATTCTTCCTTTCTCTTAAAGTTGTTTTTGTATTTGTGAATTTCTATGGTCTCACAATGTAGCTGGGGATAGTCCTAAGGTATGGTGCTGAGGACCTCCATTCCCTGAAATCAGGTATCGTGACCCAACTGAAGTGCAAGTTCGGCAACTGCAGATTTTTCTGTGTCTCCCAGTTTAGACTGACTTTGTGTTCTTTCAGCCTGGTGTGGATGCTACTTTTTTGTGGTTCCAATGCAAAGTTGTCCGCTGCTGCACGAGATTCTGTAGATACCCACCATTGAGAAAGGGTCCTGCTTGTCCTTCAGTGAATTGAAAAGCCATTTTCTTTTCTTTGTGGGATTGTAGAAGGTTTTTTATGTTGTTTTTTTACAGTAAATTACCAATGTGGACCGTGACTGTTTCAATGTACGGGAAGAATTCTGTGGCTCTTGATTCCTTTTCTTTGTCCTTTTCAGGGCCAAATGGATGAGTTGCTTGTTTGAAATTTTCAAACGAAACAGAACAAGTTCCTAATCCAAGTGGCCTTGAAAAGGACCAATGGACTTCATTTTGGTTGCAATATCTGCTCTCAGGAAACTCAGGTCCTCAGCACCCTATCCCAGGACTATCCCGGTTACATTGTGAGGCCATAGAAATTCACAAATACAGAAACAACTTCATTAGAGACGAAGAATCACAAAGGGTCACAAAATTTGGATTCTGTTCGAACATAATAAAATGCAGTCCTACAAAAAGGATAATTAGCAGAAACAGACCAATTAGAGAAGAGAATAAAATCCCATGGCAGAGCTCCGAATAATCAGTGCACAGGAGATAGTCATCATCATCATTAACTACAAGGTTTGGGCCGAACGGCCCGTTCCGTCTCCAAACTACATATATACATATTTCCCCCTTTTATATTATTACTTAAATTGGTCTCTCCAGCGTTTTTCTGGGCGTCCCCTTTTCCGGCGTCCACCTCTCGGTCTATACCGTAACAGTATTCGTGGAAAGCGATCTTCATCCATTCTTAAAACATGATTAAAATAGTCTTCCTGTTTTGTTTTGATTTTTTCATTTAAATTAAAAACATTAAGTTCAGATCTGATTACTTCATTTGGGATCTTATCTTTAAGCCTTTTTTCTGCTACTGCACGTAGGAATTTCATTTCTGCAGATTGAATTCTTTTCTGCTGTTGCTTTGTTAAAACCCAACACTCAGATCCATAGAGCAACATCGGAACCGCCATTACCTTGTAAAACTTAATCATAGTTTCTGGCCTTGTTCTATGTAAGAGGGTACGCCTTATAGTGCCACATATCCCCTGAAATAGCGCTACTTTATCATCTAAGTCTCTATTTTTGTGAATACGCAAATTAAAACCTAAGTATTTAAAATTTAATACTTGTTCCAAGGAAGAGCCATTCAGTGTTATTTTCGTTCTTATTGGCTCCTTGCCATAAAATGCCATCACTTTTGTTTTCTTCTCTGAGATCTGAAGGTTGTATTTATTCATTATTTTAGCAAGACTGTATGTAGCTATCTGAAGATCGTCTTCTTTGTAGGCTATAATAGCCTGGTCGTCAGCAAACAGTAAATTTATTACGCGTCTCTCCAAGTCAAGATGTAAACTTTCCTGCCATTCTCTAATAGCATGGTCCAAGTATAAAATGAATAAAACGGGAGACAATGGGCAGCCTTGCCTTACCCCCTGATTCACAGTAATTTTATTCTCATTTTTATTTCCTTCAGTTGTAACAACTATTTTTGTTTCTTTATATAAACTCTGGATGGCTCTTATTAGATGTTGTGGCAATCCTCTAGTATGTAAAATCTGCCACAAAAAGGATCTTTTAACCATGTCAAATGCTTTAACGTAATCAACAAAACAGATATACATTGGGAGGTTTGACTCTTTCCTCTTCTCTATTAGCTGTTGTAAAGAGAATACACAATCTATGCAGAAGCGTCCTTCACGGAATCCGTGCTGTGCTTCTAGAATGTAAGGTTCACTTATAGCTCTCACACGATGGGTTAATATTTTGGCATATAATTTGTATACCATAGTTAAGAGACTTATTCCTCTATAATTCTCACATTTGTTACGGTCTCCTTTTTTATAAATGGATATAACTTTTGCTATGTTCCATTCTTCTGGTACCACTCCAGACTTCCAACATGTATTAAACAAAGACAATAACTTGAGAAGAAATGGTGTTGATGCGAATTTCAAAAGTTCTGTATTTATGCCGTCTACACCTGGTGCTTTCCGACATTTTAGACTACTAATAGCTTCTAATATCTCTTTTAAATCAAGAGAGTCTACATTTTCATCATTTGCAGCTAACTGGAAAACATCATCCGAGCCATTGAACCAAAGACTTTTATAATACTGTTCCCATGTTTTCTGAGCTATAGGATTTGATATTGCTTTATCTCTTTCAAATTTATTTAATTTTTTTAATGCTTTATATGCCATTCTTTGTTGGCCATGTACATCGTGTTCCAAATTAGCCACATAAGTATCCCAATGTTGTCGTTTCAACTTTCTTACTTCCTTTTTAGTTATGGCAGCTATTCTTTTGTATTCAATTTTATCTCTTATTTCCTTCGTATTTAAAAATTTTAGATAAGCCTTCTTCTTGTCTTTGATAAGAGCCTCTATTTCTTCATTCCAAATTTTTAACCCTCGTTTCGATTTTCTTTTCTTTCTTTTACCTAATACTTCGTTTGCTGTTTTAAGCAAGACACATTTGAGGTTATCCCAATCTATTTCAACATTATTAGTTAAGATAACTTTTTCAGTATACATTGTTAATCTTGTCTGAAACAAGTGTTTTATGCTTTCTTCTTTCAGTAAATGCACTTTGAAGACTTCTGCAGCTGGAGAATTATTTTGTGACTTGAATTTAACAAATTCATTTGGCAGCCGTAATGTACAAATTACTAAATAATGGTCTGAAGATATATCATTTCCTCTGTATACTCTGGTGTCCTGCACAACTGATATCATCCTTTTGTTTACTGCAACATAATCTATTAATGATCTGGACCCTCTTGCTGCCCACGTGAATTTATGTATGTCACGGTGTCTAAAGAATGTATTCGTCAATCGCAGTTCATTTAATGAACAGAAATCTATTAATGTTCTGCCATTTCTATTTATTACACTTTCTCCGAAAGTACCTACTACACCATTAACTGGGTTATTGCCAACTCTGGAATTGTAATCGCCTGCTATCACAATGTAGTCTGTCTTATTTACCTTGTCTAGATGTTGTTGCAGACATTCATAAAACTCATCAGTTAGCCCTGTTTTGCCTTCTTCTGGCGAGTATATGCCTATAAGTGTTAAATATCCTCTTGCAATATTTAACCTTACACTTATTATCCTTTCATTAACCCATGTATAGCTATGAATTCTATTTTTCCATTTCCTTTTTACATACAAAGCAACACCTGCTGAGGCTCTTTCCTCTCTGTTTACTCCGCTATATATCATATTGTAATCACTTAAATCCATAGTGCCTTTTCCCTTTTTCTTTGTCTCAGATATTACTGCAGCATCTATATTCATTTCCTTTAATTCCTTTTCTAGTTCTTCCTCCTTGTGGCAAAGCCCTCTCACATTCCATGCACCAATTCTTAATGCTTCCGCTGTTCGAAAATCAATTTTCCTTTTACATAGTCCAAGTCGATTTTCCGTAGTATCAGTCCGGTTAATTTTAGTTTGGAGTTTTCGAGTAATGTACTTTTTCTATGAATGGGATACCAGCCCATAGCAAAACCCCCTACCAGGAGGACCGAGATTTTTAATCAAGGTTTACTCCTCTAGATGGGATGCTTTCTCTACAGCTCAGGGAGCCCCATCTACCCTCCTTTGGACTGCTGCTTCGTCTGGTCCCTGCCCTTTGACCTCTCTGGCTTGGGTAGCCCTACCGGGAACACATGCTCCTGCCAGCATAGCTCTCAGGGTCGTAGCAGGACACGCAAACCCCTCACCACGTTAAGGTGGATGTCCCCGAGGGGACAGGAGATAGTATAAATATTAATCTTACAGAGCAAGCAGCATTTTCAGACAGCCTAGTAGGTACAGCACTCTGAAGAAGCCCAATGCAGCTCATAGTGAAACGTCAGTCAATAAAACTGACAGACCATGGCCCATAAGCCTGCAGGCTGGAAATATTATTTTTTAAATGCATAGACTTCACAAATTTTCCCCTAAAAATATGCATTATGATATTGTATAAATTTACCTCAACTAGAAAAGTGCTTTCAAGAAGTTCTTGGAGAAGTGTTCTAGCTGCTTCATACTTCTTCTCTCTAAGCATTCCCAAAGCTTCGGTGTACTTTCCAAAAGCTGATTGCTCCTGTAAGTTAATAGAAATTATAGGTAATCAGAAAAACAATACCAGCAATTTAAACAAGTAGTTCTATAAATTTCAGAAAGTACAAACAAGGAGTATTAGAACATGTACAAACATTAATATACTTTTTTTAATATTCATACCAATTTTGTATTATTAATCAATGCAATTGATAACGTTTTGAAATTTTAAAAATATAGTAAATACAAAACATAATCTAAATTGATTCATAGGCTTCCATGGCTGGAATCATAAGTATCTTGGCTGTTGGGTTCAGTGCACTACTGATGATGTTTCAACAGCTATGTTACTGATTTCACCAGGGCAGAAAAGTGATTAATTTTATTCACTTGCTATCTTCATCAGGACTGGAAAATGATTCATTTTATTCACTTTCCAGACTAGATGAAGAGAGCAATAACTTATATGGCAATGTTAAATTAGATGCACCACTATCTGGACAGCCGAGAGTTATAACCAGAATTGAGAGATTTCTGTTAGCTTTAATCCTTCAATCTGTTTAGACTGCATAAGTTCCACATGAATCCATCTGTATATGATGTGCTTAACTGTCTGATATAGGCCTAAAGGAGGATCATATTTATATTATTAACAAGGTGTGAATTTATTCTTCCCTTGTAAACATGAGGCTAAGCATAAAAGATGTCCCAGTGTAAGAGGAATTGCTCTCCTAAAATATACTCATGTTATGTTCAACAGAAACAATATTCTGTGGTTTCATAAATACAGGTTAAAGGTTAGAGGTTAAGTGGTAAAGGGCAGTTTGGGATAATCTCAAGGTACATCAGCCTGACAGTCTTAATGTGTACCCCAATGGATGGAATGGATGAGGAAGTGTCTTCTTGGCCCACCAGCTGCAGGTGCCCCCTAGCTGTTTACCTAACAGACCTCCCACCCTATCTAAGACTCCACCTGTCCCTCTGCCAAGACTGACCAAACTGAATACAAAACCTCCCTCTATACTCCACGGGTACTCAGGAAGTCCTCAGAAGTTCAAGGGTTTGATTCCAGCAAATACCTTTCCAAGAGGCTTGGATATAGGAAAGGAGATAGAGAAAGTGTCTGTCTTGCAAGCAGCTAAGTACCTGCACGAAGCCTGTATTACAGCTATCGAATGACAGGATGAGGTCGAATGGCATGGGGGGGGAGGGGGGGTGAGGACTGTGGTAATGAAAATTCAACTCAGCATCTGCCTCAACTGTGGAAAATCATAGAAAAATCAGTCAGGTTTGCCGATCTTGGGATTTGAACCCGGGACCTCCATGACGCTAAATATTTCTTTCTTCTCTTCTTGTCTAAGTTTTCCTCCTCTTTCTTCCCTTTTTCTCACTTCCTCTTCACCCTACTTACCTATTTGAGACCTATTCCTAACCATAAATTTTGGATCGAGGGTTATTTGAACCTGGGTCGCTAGCTTCGAAACTAGCAGCCTTGACCATACGCCACGAGTGATTGCTGAACAACAAAGTGAAAATTCAGAGAGCTTTAATATATGAAATGGGAAATAGCTGGTTTGGTGCAAGGGTCGTTGCCACACGACATGTCATGAGTAACGCTAAAGAGGCTATGATGATTGTCACTTTCATATTGTCGTATCGTAACAACAGTAGCTGCAGTGCCGGCATTAAGCAGGTTCATAGCTGTGGTAAAGGCGCACATAAGACTAGGCAGCCAGGGGAAGTAGGGGAAACAGGATGGGAGGCAAGAGTGGGCAGAGCTTTGCCTCAAACTATCTTTTGCCGAAAATATGCCTAATTGTATAGATTAACCACTGCACCAGAGGAATTTTCCTTTCCAGCTCTATCCACAATGTGAAGACAACCGTTGGTAATCGCAGTCGTCCTTTTGGGAGCAGCACTTGAGGTGCTCAATTAGTTCCTTGTGAAGTGGGAGAAAAGACATTATCGTCTTATCTTTCACCAAGTTAAATAAACTATTATTATGCAGGAAACGGAAGAATCTTTGGCACCCTATCCCCCACTCCTACTCACTAACAGGACCCACCTAGCAGCATGATTTGAACTACTAGGAACGACGGGCTGCAACGCTATCTAGCAGACAGAAGGAGAAATTGTAAAAAAAATTGGCAGGCTGACACTTTGCGACCCACCCGGCTCCCCTTTCCATCGGCCTGGTCGCCTTTTCCGCCAGCCTACCGCGCATCATCCCGCGCGCATCTTCCCCGCTTGCTGTGTTAAGCCCGCAGCTTGCTCTAATAATTGCAATTACCATTATAAAAAACAAAATAAAATTTCACGAATTATAGAAAATGTCGAACAATTAAAAAAATACCCTTGTACCAAACATCATATTTCACGATCTTTAAACACCGATTTGATAATATAAAAAATAGAAATTTACATAATATTTCTCAATTTTTAAAAATGCCGTGTTATGATATAAAACATGGCTTAATCGATGCAGAAAAATTCCCTTGCACCAACAGTACTCTTTTCGTAACAAACAAAACATTTCAAAATTAGAAAAAGCAATTCTTGCGTTAACACTCGCGAATGCATGAAGTCACCCTTAGTACCTTATATATATGAAATCTTTCTTCACTGCTCTAACTTGTCATTCGTGGCGTAGTGGGTTAAGACTCCTAGCTATAACGTGCTATAACGCTAGGGGTTCCGATAGATAGGTAGGGTGAAGAGGAGGTGAGAGGAAGAGAGGAAAGAGACAGGAAAGAAAGAGAAGAAGAGACTAAAGGAGAAATAAATTATTTTTCTCCCCACCCAAAACCCCTACTTTCCACGCGGGTAGTGGTGGGGGACTCGGGTGGGTCGCAATGTGTCATTTTCCCAAAAAATTAAATAATCTATTTCTCCTTTCTTCTCTTCTTGCCTTCCTTTTCCTCCCTTACTCTCACCTTCTCTTCATTTTACCTACCTATTTGGGTTCTATTCCTAACAGTAAATTTGATGAATCGACCGGTATTTGAACCCAGGACCACTAGTACTGTAACCAGCAGCCTTAATCGCTATGCCACGAGTGATTGCTGAGCTGTGTAGGGAAAATTCATCTATTTAAGTTTAGAGAGGCTTAATACATGAGAAACAGCAGTTCTGGTGCAAGGGTCATTTATTATAATTGTGAAATATTATGTTGGCTCTGAAAAGGGTCGTTTTGGTGCAAAAGTGATTGTACTTTAATTACAATTAAAAGTGCATTAAGTACAGAAGGGGGTGTTGGAGCCGGCCTAGAGCAGCGAGCAACTTGAAGGCAGGCTAGGGGAAGAGTGTCATCGCACTGACGTGCAGCAGAGATTGGAGTGAGCGTCAATGTGCCACAGATTCTTTCGTTTAGCCTAATATGCAGCCAACATTGAGGTTAGGGAACAGTAACGAAGATATCACGTTACTAAAAATCACGCTTTGGTATTTTCTAAGTAAGCTAATATATCTACTGCATTACATTACATTCTCAGTTACTGTCAATTTTTTTTGTTATGAATAAGTTACCTGAGTCTTCCGGCTGCCAGACAAGGGTTTAATTCCGAGCTACTAGCAATTGTCAATGTATCTACGACCCAATGGATAAAAAATTATGAAAGTGGGTTTGGGTATCTCTTAAGAAGTCGGTTCAGAAAATTTTACACCCTCCGTTCCAATCAAAATATTTAATCGGAATAACTATTCATACCTGTGCTTCTTTAGTGATTGTAGGTACATCTTCCTCTCCTTCACTTTCCTCTGACGGTTCTTCGTTAAGTGCCCTGAGTTTAATCATTGCAAGTAACAAAATGCTGTAATTCCTTGCAAGATAAAATTCGAAGGCGTGAAGTAATAAATTAAAACATTCCCTCGTACCTACGGGAAGCGTGTTTCAAGACTTCAACTTGGCCCTGTTTACCATTTGCTAATTGTAACATTTCAACATAGAGAGCAGCATATTCACAATTTTAGATTAGCGAATGGCGGACTATTTAAACTAGTTCAATTATAGGAGAAAAATTCATCTGACACTGGGATTTTAACCCACGACCTTTGGCTATCCGTGCCACTGTTCTACCAAATAAGCTATGCCAGAGTTCACTTCACAGCGCCAGATGGAACCTCTCTCCTACGACTGATTGCCCTTAATGGTCTACCTCACCGACAGACAAGTTATGTCAAATGCAGTACTGTGAGGCACCGGGCTTCCACTGTTATTGTAGAGTTTACATTCAAGGATTGAGAGGTACAGCCTTAGAAACAAGGGTGACTGCACTACTGTTACTCCATAGAAGAAATAAACATTATTTCAATACAATTTCGAATTTTATCGTACCAGTGGCGGCTATTCAGGTGAAGTAGGTGAAGTAGGTGAAGTAGCAATTCACCAGTATTTTTCCTTTACAATACGTTTATTTTTAAAGTTTATTTACAATATTTACAATATTTTTAAAGTTTATTTCAATATCACGAATGTTGGTTTTTACTATAAATGCATTTATGTAATTTTGTATTGCCCGCCACGAGTGGTGTCAAAGGAGGAGGCGCCAGAGAGCTCCTGAGTCTTGCAAGCAAGCAGGAAGCAGAACAAGTTATTTACTAGCCTTGATTCACTTCCCCTGTTCCATGGGTAGTCTGGTCCACTAAAAATGATGCTGGCTCATGCTGCAAGCAGTATTTTTCTCGCTTATCCCACATCCATGCTGAGGGGATCAGACTACCCACGAAGGTGTCCAGCTCCTCCTGCACTTGAATATAGAGCGTGTCGTCCTTCGGCTTCATGATGGCGTGCAGTTACCACAGCAAGCTGCTACAATGACAGTGTCTGGCGGGTTTCATACCTACTCCTCTTCTGCTAACAGCTCCATTAATAACAAAGCACCAATTTCACTTCCTCTACCCGTACCAAAGGTAATAAATGTTCGAAATCAATGTTTTTAACATAAATACCTGTTTTGAATTCTCCTCTGTCCAATAATATTTTCAGGAACGTGTCTGTGTGGCTTGAGAACTAAACATCGTGTATAAATAAAACGTATTTGGATTAGATATCTTCTGGGGAGATTGACGACTTTTTCTTACTTTTATACGGTATCCTTAGAATACTTTGAAGGGTAGTTATAAGCCAGCTATCGTTTGTACAAACTCAGACTTTTAAGTCTTACATCTTTGGGCAAGGCTAAAACAGACTTTCATTCTTCACGATTTTATATAAAAAATAACAATTTTGTTTAAATTTTCCACACGATTTGCATAGACGCTAAAGAGCTAGAATTTTTATTTTTAACATTTTTCAATTAATTATTTAAAAGGTGTTTATAAACAACCATATACTTCATTGAAATATGAACGGTAGAGGAGCTTGGATTCTTCCTCATAAAATTAAATATCATTAACGGAAAAAAAAATTATAGGCGTTCGATTCTATTGCACAAAAGTGAGGCATAGGGATGAAACTAGAAGTTAATTTATTTAATGTGTGTCACCATATACCAAGACTACTGTGTACTGTGATGAAAGCCCACTGTCACGTGTCATAACACTGAACCATCTTCGGAGATCGTCTCCGATAGGACGCCATAGGACGACGTTGAATCACGACGTTTCATTCCTACAATGCATATCTTTTCATAGGCAATCATACGACATGTGACATATTAATCACTGCATATTAATGCCTTGAAGTATCCAGTAACGAGCTGAAGTTTATCAGATAAAATTGCATCTTTCCGACCCTTGCAAGCATATTAACTTATAAGATAAACAACAGTCATTGGTCGATATCCGAGGCATTGCTAAAGATTATTAGTCAATTTCAAGTCCGCGTCGCATGAATGGAATATTCTGAATAATCTGATTAGGAGAATAATAATTACGATAAACATCAATAGATTCGCGGCGGAAAAGCAGGATCGAATTTATCTCATGAAACTCATAAACTCATTAAGAGTATTCCATGAATAAAATGTATCAGATTTTATAAATAATAACTATATTCTTACCCGCATTGTTTAAAATCAAATCATCATTGTGCCAGCTGTCAAATCACGACGTAGGCCTACTAAATGAAGGATCAAAAATGTTGCCAGACAAGTATCTTGTTTAGCGAATATTTCAATTCAGAAAGAACTTTTACTGCAGCTAGAAGAAATGCAGCCATTCTATGATGATATCACAGACAAGTGTGCAGCCTTAAAGGACTATCGAAGGATTGATTTGCTATACAAGACATAGGTGAGTTGGGTTATTAACGTAAGCATGTGGCATTTTTTTCCTCTTCACCTAATTTTCCGGCCACGAGCCGCCACTGTATCGTAGAGAACTATAACTATCGTGAGAAATAAAAATACTGTACTGTAATAAAAAGTCAATACACTCAAAATAATGTCCAGTACTCACAATTCAAACAGGAAATGTAGAAATCTGTATTTTCCTCTACTCTCTTCTAGGGAACTGCTGCATTTTCAAACTCAATTCCTTCTAGATCACACAAAATTTACAAAATTTCTGGTAAAAATTATTAACACTTTAATTGCATGAGGAGCTTCCCTTAACGTCTCTCACATTCACTTCAATTTTTACTTATTTATTGTAGAAATTCTTTAATAACTCTTTGTCTATGAAACTGCATTCTAATTTCCATTAGGTGCTTAATTTTCGTTCCATTTTCTTTTTCCAAAACATCAATAATTTTATCTTTTTCCAAACTGTTTGCACTATTGACTTCACGAAACCAAATTCATGAAAGCCATCAGCCTTCTTTTTATCACTCTTGATTTTGGTGTTTGAAAATTGAAATTGTGAGGAAACAGTTTCGCCTGAGATTTTATCCCTCCTTCCCCCCAGCCATTAACTTGACCATGTACACTATTACTGTATCTGTAATGCAGTGGTCTTCAACGTTTTGAACTAAAGGGCCATTTTATTTTTGGTAAAAGACTAGCGGGCAGCATTGTTTTTATTGATAACATGATACTTACATAGTATAAATAATACAATTATATTACAATAACTATACGGTTTCCTTATAATTATTCATGTTTGTCTTTCACTTTATAATGTAGGTATAAGTTATAAGAAGAAAATTACACAAATGTGTATTGTTTGCTATATCGTAACAAAGATTGTGTTCACTTGTTACATCTGCTGAAATGGTAGTATTCACATTTCTTTCTGCATAAAGTACACACACACTGTTCCGATGGCTCAGGAAAGCCTGTCTGGTTACATAATTTAAGGTGGACACCATGGACTGCTAATCTGTTGAGAGCGCTCCTCATTTCCTGGTTTAGTCCTTTGCATCCTTTGTTCACCATGGCATCAGTTGAGTACAAATTCATGCTGATCTCTGCTTGTTTTTCTTCTGGCCTCCAGGTGATATGACTCCTTGACTGGTAGATGACAGTTGCAGTCTAATGTCTAAGGCGAGGAATGTTTCTTTTAATGAATAACACAAAGCACAGTAAAATTCTTGAATTTAACGTGAGGCCTGACACTGTTTCTTTGTCACTGAATTGTCAATATTGCCTTTCATGTTGGAAGAAGAAATTAGAAGGCAGTACTCTCGAGAAGTGCATTTTGATATGTGGACACGAGTCTGAGAGGTAGTGGAGAGCGATATTCAGAGAGTCAACTCGCAGGTGGACAAGCCTTTGCAATCAATCTCCGAGAGCAGCTTGCACTGTACAAATCTGTTTCGTATAGCTCAGAGTTCTGTCCTTGTGGATAATGTGTATACTACGCCATACGACAAAATTATATAAATAAATTTCATGATTGTCAATTTTAGGGCCTATACATAATATGTAATATTAAATTTATTATATCTGTACAATTTTATATATTTATACAGTAATTATAAAATATTAATAGATTTTTAAAATTGAGTAGCCTGTATATATTCATGAATTTAATTTCCCTTCAATATTTATTTATATTTTCTAAAACTAAAACGAATCGTAATAATTGAATGAATGGATTCATTCAAAAGGATTCAGCAAGATCTCTTAATATGCTTACATTAATATTAACATTGTTGTTTGTCCATCTTGTCAGTAAACGCAAAACGAAAACACGTACGATATTTGTTTTAAGTGGACACGGTTCTGAGAGTAATGTCACGACTTTTATTATCAGCTACTCTCATGATTGGACTAGCACTCTCGAGTGGACACACCACCTGAGATAACTCTCGACAGTTTCTCACACTCCCAGTTCTCATGTGGACACTAGCCTTAAGCGAGCATCAGAAAGTCTTTTCCTCAGTTTTGACTTCACGCTACTCATCCTGGAGAAAAGCTGCTCACACACATATGTGCTGCCAAAAAGTGATGCTATGTTTGTTAGCAGTCTGTGAAGACTTAAGCAACAGGCTGCACTGTAGTTAAAATTAGTATTTGTTTGTGAGCAGCCAAAAATTAAGCCATGGGCCACGGTTGAAGACCACTGCCACAACAGGATACTGACAAAAATACGGGGGCATGGATGCTGGCATTCCAAGTCCTTTACCTCGACAATGGGGTTTGGTCAGTGTACACAATAGAAACAATTGACTCTGTTGAAAAAGAATTTACACCATTGCCAAAATGATATGCTGTTGCATTTGGAAACTGTGTAAGGAAAAACTGCATTCAGATTTAAGACTAGAATGACGTTATACTAAAGGTAGATACATTTGTGTGTCATATTAATCAAGGGAGAAAAGCATGTATCTTATTAGGAAATAATTGGTACCACTGAATATTTCATGTTACAGACGAGATGTCACACAACCAAGTTCATCATAGCAAAGTTCTACTATATTTTATCCTGCTTGTATAAGAATTATATTTTTATACAACATAACTCAGTTTTTACTAAATTTTAACATTATTTATACTTTGGTTAAATATTTATGATGCAGTATTTAATCAATTTCATTACTTATTTTAATGTTCAAATTCTTCCTCCAGCCTACCCAAATTGATTCACTACATAAGGAAAGCTCAATCATTATATCCAGTGAGGGAAGTGAGGCGGTATACACCGGTATGGAATACAATCACTGGTTTTAAAGGTCCAATGGCATACCGGCACTGGTTTCAATGGTGAAATAGCTTACCATCATTGAAAATCAATGGCTATTTAATACAAATTGTTAATGTTCCTTTGAGTCGTAATATAATAATTACTTTTCATGATTATTCACCCACTCGTACACTTTCATCGGTAGCCATTGTCACTATAACTTGTGATGGTCTTTGTTGCCATCTTAATGACTACACCACTAGATTCTATGTTTTAAAATTATTTCTCGGTAACAAAATGTTGTGACTTTTATAGGTATTAAATACTTTTAAAATATCTTTATTGAAGTAAATAAATTAAACTCAATGGCTCTACATCCCTGGCCAACCACCCGACTATTGCTCATCTACCATAGATGGCATGTAGTCAGCATGCCGACACCCACTGCTGTTATTGATGGTTTCCGTGATGTGAAATAAATAAAGGTCTGTCAATCGACAGTACATGTTGTTCTAGTCTTGTGTTGTGCTCCTACTTGGCAATCATCTATAAAGCAGGGTTGGTTACTCATGAAGGAAGTTAATTAAAAACACCACCCAGTGGATATCACATATCCTGCATACCACATAATTATTATCTTGTAAAGGAGGGAATGTCCTTTTTTAAATTGAGGTATGTTAGGGAAAAATTTTGGGATAGCACACCGCCACTGGATTTTTCTCACTTCCTTCACTGGTTATATCAATAATAAAATAATCTTCTAGCAACTTCATTGTATCTATATCTGGAAACAGAAAAAAAAAAATTATAATTACTAAGCAAATCTGCATTAAATAAATAACAAACTTTTTTATTATTCTCAAGTCAAACATACATTGCTCATTGCTTGAAACATGAGGAGAGGCTCATCACTTGTGATATCACATTGCAAATTCAAAGATTGATTTGCAGGCAGAAAAATTACAGTACCACGATCCAATGCAAGATCTCCACTTGATGCATATCCACTGATCACAATAATTAGAGAGGCACTGTCTCGTGGAACTAAGGAATATTCTGTTACATGAGGTGGAACCTAGAACAAAAGCAGTACAACACATTTTCAGGTCTTTTTAAACAAATATTGTATAAGTTTACTACTATGAGCTTAGTTTAAAGCAAGAAGTTTGTTTTAACGCGGGTTTTGATGATTTGTCTAATTCAGATTTTATGTTCATTATGATCTTTGTTTATAGTATTTTCTTGTTGACTCATTAATACAAACGTGCGGTACAATTTCATGGTCAACCACAAAAAAGCAAAATGTATGTGTATGTATGGTATCTTTCATCGTTCATGCCCATACATGCCCATGCATGTAATGATAAGTGCATTCTGCAGAGTTTATACATTATGTTTTTTATGGTTATTCATAGGAAGCAATAAGGCTAACAGCTTACCTTCTGTACTGTTATGAACTCTATTCAAATGGACTTATACTGTGCAGATGAATATGAATTCCCTAACCTGCTAATGCTTAATTTGCTAACTTCATAGCTCATTTTTCAAGAACCACAATATGCAAATGAATGACATAAAAAGATACTTTCCCTAATTAGGGGTTGCCCATATAGTATAAAATATACAAAACTTAAAACAACAAAACACACATTCTTATATGCAACTAGTCATATAATTGTCGTTTTGGATTTTGACAGAATACTTGCTAATTGTTCAGTTAGGTATCACCTCAACTAGTTTCACAAAAATGTTATTAAGCAGGACTATGTGTCTTGCAAATGATGAGGGCAGGCTGAAAGCACCAAAGGAGCTCAGAAGCTCTCGAAGAGTTCCGGTACTATTCCTCTGGCTCCTATCATTCAACCGGTGACTTCAATATCATCTAGATGATGATGATGATGAGTTTACAAGGCCATGATCTGTTGGTATGTAAGTTGTTCTTCCATGTTAATATCTGGTGGTTGGCTCTTGTAGAATTCAAACTGAACTGTGGGATCGACTGTCACCTCTTTTTTTTTTCTTTGAAAGAAACCACATCAATCCTTTGAGTGCTTCCATTCTTAGACATGCCATGGAGTTCTTCATAGGATTACTGTCACTTTATGAACACTATGTACTTACTCCTAAAGTTTGATTGAACAACATCTGCTAGGATTTAGGATATTATTCTTTGTTTTATGATTTTCTTACTTTCTTCCTTCCTTCTATTTCTGTATATTTTACTATATAGATACAAACAAGCTACCTTTACTAAGTGTCATATAAATAAGCTATATTAAATCAAGTCTCCCTTACGTTTTGTAATTTGTCTAAAAAAATGAAGAAAACTACAGAGCTTTATACCTATTTCTATTCTATTTCAACTGACTCGTAGAAATTAAAGGGTTTAACAAGCCTTTAAGTGACTTCCAAATGCCAACAGTTCTTAAGAAAAATAAGATGAAGTTAAAAAAAAAAAAAAAAAAAAAATCCCTTAGGCAGGCCTTCAGGCTGAGCTAGATTTCGAAGTGCTTTTGGATTAATTTATTGTCGCTGCGGAGCACTCTTTTTCCTTAGCCTTGGCATGATAAACCCACAATAATAACTGCAAAAAAGAGGAAAGAGCACTTTTTCAAACATTCAAATCTCCCCCTTATATGAGGGCTATCCAGAAACTAGTTATTGATTTTGAGCCGGCAAAAAATCGCCGTCTCAATTGTTTTTACTTACTGTCGGCCATTTTGTTTGTTTACGCTGTGGTGGCGCCGACTCGCGGCAATAGGTGGCAGTTTCCTTAGCTTCAACTGTTGTCATTACTTTGGCGCATTCTGGCGGTAGTTTAGTAAAGTGCCGTTCCCGGGCTTTGTGATCACGTGCCTTCCGGCAACTTGCTCTCTTCCAATATGGCTGTCTACAGAGGTTAGTGCTCGGGTTATGGCCTTGTCAGACAAATCGGTCTAGTTTTGTCCCTTTGTTCGCGAATGCCTTAATTAATGCAGTTATCTCTTTGTTGTTTGATTCAACGCTGGCACAAATGTTTGTGACGCTTAGGCTAACGTAGTTTCCTTCCAAAATGGAAAAATACACATAGCGTGGGGGACGCTTTTCCGCTGTGCTTAATTCTTCCTTTTTTGAGTATTAGTTATTTCCTTGTCTTTTCTTTTCTTTCAGTCTGTCTTGTAGGTAGTTTTAGTAATTCTTTCTTTCTTTCTTTCTTTTTGGCTTTATGTAGATTTCCTCTGTAATAAGTTCTTTATAGTATTTCCCGCCAAGCTGTTATGTAGCGTCTGTTTCTTGGGTCCCTTTTGCGCGCATTGGCGAGGCATCGTCCCAAACATTCTTGCCGCGTTTTAATACTTTAACTTAAAGTTTTACTTATTCATTTCTGATTAGCCTTATACTGTTTTTAATCAATTAATTTATTTACTAATTGCCTACCTCTTATTGGCCTTTGGAAGAACCTATGTTTTGGGGCAAAGAGGTACTCCAAACATAGTATTTCGGCTGTTACCTCTAACTAATGAAATATTACTTTTCAGGATTTTTCATTTTGTTGTAATTAAATCAAAGTTAAGAAATTGCTTACTTAAATGAATTTATTTATATTTGAGGCCCTTCTGGCTCATGTTTTAACATTTCTAGATTATTAAACAAAATGTATCAATTAATTTAAAAAAGGGAATCTATCAATTTTAATTAGTGTAAATAAAAACCTGTACCTGAAATCTAGCTGCAAATTGTATTATAAATTTTTATGTATTATATTTTTATTTGAATGGAAAATAAGGAAAAGATTTTAAAAAAAATACATTTCCAAATTATATCAAAGAGAAACTAAAACTGGATGTTGGACTCAGTTTTTTTAACTTGTTCTCCCCGGGAAACCCAATTATCCTCTGGGCGGGTCCATTATTCAAGTTAGGTTAGCTTTCCTTGGGTGGGAACCTTGCACTTCCTTCCACAATTCCCGTAGGGGGCTTCAATGTGTGGTAGCCATCGCTGTGGTTATTGATCCACAATTTTCTTTAATTTATATTGAGCCCTTAGCTTAAGTCTTTGTTTATTTATAATACTCCTGTCCTTTGTTTCTGAGCAGCATCAGTTTTTGTTTCTCTCTGTTTCATATGTAATTAATAAATTTTTCTTACAGCAACTTTAATTAAAATTTTTCTTTTTCAGGATTCTTGTGATTTAAATAAAAAACATATATTGTAACTAAATCAAATTTTATTCCAGGGAAAGATTTTAAAAATTGTAAAAAAGGAAACTGTCATATTGTAATGAAATAGCCTGGGTTAAATTTTTTTTTAACAAATTGTAACTTATGTTTCATGTTGACATGATGGAGTACTAGGGTTGCCTAAAAATGAAATTGAGGGAGAGCTTTGGTTGGTGTCGCCACTTAGAAATTTATCCAGTACCAATGCTGGGCGAGCTCCTGTTTATAGTCTGTGCCAGTTCTGAGAAGATAACTTGAGAATGTGACTGCTGTTCCAGTGGATCTCTGTAGTATGGGTGAGTGTGGACCAGAAACTCAATATATTTTGAATAGAGATAAATTTTTTCATGGTTAGGATGATAATACATGTTTTCTTGCTAATTTAATAGGCCCTATGAGAAGTGTGCAGCTAAATTCAAACCCATGTTACTAATTAGCTTCCGTCGCAGGTGCCAGTGTTTTGTGTGGTTGTTTTGTGTACATGTGAGGAGTGTGTGTTCAGATTTCAGGAGACAGTCTAGTGGTAGAGCTGATGATCGTTTGTTCAGTGACCCTGATATCATGCGCACCTCCGGACGTCACAGGCGTGCATAATATCAAGTAGAGCCACGATCAGCATCTCCAACGACTAAAGTCTGGTCGAACTGTTTGTAAATATGAACTAATATATCTGTAAATAGAAGTTTTTATAATTTTGTATATAGCTTAGTGGCACCTGTCTGAGGAGTGTTAATGTAGGCAGTCATCTTGTATATAGAAAGCCCATGGTATGATATGAGAAGGGGTAGGTAGGTCATGTTAACAGTCAGTGTGTAGGCTGATCCTAAGACATGATTTCTGCTAGTCAGGTTTTGTCAACAAAGTGAGGTTAAGGTAACCTTGGTCAGTGTGTGTATGTGCAGCATCGTGTAGTTAGGCTCAGTAATTGTTTGTCATTGTTGTCTCTGTGATAGATTTGTGTCCTCTTTTCTTGGTGGGGTTTTCAGTCCCGTTAGCCTGGGGAAAAGGTGAGGAGCTCAGCGGGGTATGCTGTTGCCGGCCTCTGTAAAGTTCTGGCTAAGTGTGGCGTTTGTTGGTGCATCCTAGTTGGATGTACTATGGGTGGGTGTAGCCAAAGGGAAGTGTTCATTTCTTTTCAGTGGGAGCGACTTGAGCAGATTGTACTATAGCCACCGGTTGACTGCGTTGTAGAGTGTATGTGAATAGAGGTTATGTTGACAGTAGTAAACAAAAGAGATTGAAATAATGTTATTTGAGGTTATGTTGATAGGGGCAATTTGAAGTATGTGTTATGGGCTAATGGCATCGATACAGTCAGAGATAGTAAACAGTAGCAAGTTTAATATTGGTGTTGAAGTTTAAATGAAAAACTTCACTCAGTTTAAGGTTAGGTTGTACCCAGAGTTCATGTTTGATATTTTATGATTGAGTTTCTGTTTCCGGTCTCCTTGGGTCCACTGGAAAGTTGTTTCAGCAAGTGAGTAATATTTAAAAGAAGTGTTTTTGTCACTTATGTTTAAAGAAAACAGCTAGCATTTAATAAAAGCAGATCTTGTTTAAGGTAAAGTTTATCTGGTACTGATTGAGTCATTAAAGTGAAAGTTAATTGTATTATCTAAATTGAAACTTAATTTGAGCACAGACAGCTAGTTTATTTCAGAGTTAAGTAAATACTTCTGTATTTTGTAAAAATTGTGTAATTTGTAACTTCAAAATGTTCCCCCCCCCAGTATAGTAAAATTTTTGGAATTTGGTGTTGCCGCTTTCAAATTCATGTTTCAGTTGTATGTATGTGTAAATCTGGTTGGGATCCACGCTGGCATGCTCTTCAAGATGGCGGCATGGTGAGCGACAGCAGAGAAAGGTCTACCCTAATAATTTGCACTCTACGGTGAACATTGTTGAGTGCAGGCTACTCACGTGAAAACAACATCCAGAGATGTCTCGCCTTGCTGCCGCCTAAGTTTCACCATATTAGCACTGTGTTCTCGCTCTAAGTGTGGCTACATGGGACGGTCTAGTGTTAGTGCATCCTACTGAGCCCGGTGGGACCAGACGCAATACCGGGCAGTACAAGGTATGGCTCTTTCCTTTAGACCCCCGCATGAAGTAGCCCGAGTGTTGAGCCAATGTGCTTGTTCTCCAGTTGTGTTGGAAATGCCTCCGTTTTCCAATCAGGACCAGACGCCATTGTGTTGACGAGGCATCCAACAAGGCGCACCCTCTGGTGGAACATCTCCCTAAAGTGACTCCCCGGACAAGACAAGTGCAAAATTTTTTGATGGTAATGATAAAACAGGGTAGCCTTGCAAAGTGTTAGTGACAACGCTAATAAGCTTCTGCAAATATAAAGAAGATTCTCAGTCAACAGTCAAAATCACCCTCTAGCATGTCAGATCACAAGTTCTCCCACCAGAAAGTATATAAACTTTAATTTTGTAAATTCTCTGAAAGCAGGCAACAAAAAGGTAGTTCTCTCTGCTTAAAACTGGAAGTTTTAAGAAAAGAGGGGGGTGTTTTGAGCCGGCAAAAAATCGCCGTCTCAATTGTTTTTACTTACTGTCGGCCATTTTGTTTGTTTACGCTGTGGTGGCGCCGACTCGCGGCAATAGGTGGCAGTTTCCTTAGCTTCAACTGTTGTCATTACTTTGGCGCATTCTGGCGGTAGTTTAGTAAAGTGCCGTTCCCGGGCTTTGTGATCACGTGCCTTCCGGCAACTTGCTCTCTTCCAATATGGCTGTCTACAGAGGTTAGTGCTCGGGTTATGGCCTTGTCAGACAAATCGGTCTAGTTTTGTCCCTTTGTTCGCGAATGCCTTAATTAATGCAGTTATCTCTTTGTTGTTTGATTCAACGCTGGCACAAATGTTTGTGACGCTTAGGCTAACGTAGTTTCCTTCCAAAATGGAAAAATACACATAGCGTGGGGGACGCTTTTCCGCTGTGCTTAATTCTTCCTTTTTTGAGTATTAGTTATTTCCTTGTCTTTTCTTTTCTTTCAGTCTGTCTTGTAGGTAGTTTTAGTAATTCTTTCTTTCTTTCTTTCTTTTTGGCTTTATGTAGATTTCCTCTGTAATAAGTTCTTTATAGTATTTCCCGCCAAGCTGTTATGTAGCGTCTGTTTCTTGGGTCCCTTTTGCGCGCATTGGCGAGGCATCGTCCCAAACATTCTTGCCGCGTTTTAATACTTTAACTTAAAGTTTTACTTATTCATTTCTGATTAGCCTTATACTGTTTTTAATCAATTAATTTATTTACTAATTGCCTACCTCTTATTGGCCTTTGGAAGAACCTATGTTTTGGGGCAAAGAGGTACTCCAAACATAGTATTTCGGCTGTTACCTCTAACTAATGAAATATTACTTTTCAGGATTTTTCATTTTGTTGTAATTAAATCAAAGTTAAGAAATTGCTTACTTAAATGAATTTATTTATATTTGAGGCCCTTCTGGCTCATGTTTTAACATTTCTAGATTATTAAACAAAATGTATCAATTAATTTAAAAAAGGGAATCTATCAATTTTAATTAGTGTAAATAAAAACCTGTACCTGAAATCTAGCTGCAAATTGTATTATAAATTTTTATGTATTATATTTTTATTTGAATGGAAAATAAGGAAAAGATTTAAAAAAAAATACATTTCCAAATTATATCAAAGAGAAACTAAAACTGGATGTTGGACTCAGTTTTTTTAACTTGTTCTCCCCGGGAAACCCAATTATCCTCTGGGCGGGTCCATTATTCAAGTTAGGTTAGCTTTCCTTGGGCGGGAACCTTGCACTTCCTTCCACAATTCCCGTAGGGGGGTTCAATTTGTAGAGTACTCATCAAGAACTTTTCAATGATACCCCACAAGACGTGGTTTTAAAAATTTCTACTTTCCATCCCCCACCCCCCCTCGTACCCCCAAAACCCCCGAATCGTTGGTGTCACTGTGAACTCCATAGGAAGTACTCTAATTTATTCAAACAAAGTTTTCCTCTATACTTCATAGGGGCCGAGATATAATTTTTTTAAAATTTCAACCCCCTCCCCAACCCCCCTTGGGCCAATTTTGCTCATTAATGAACTTGTTCGAACTACTGGTCCTAGAATTAACATAATAAAATTTGGTTCAAATATTTTCAAAATCACGGCCGCTAGCGTGTAAAGATATATGCATAAAAATATCACAAAAAGAATTTTGAACGGGCGGTGGTTTCATACTTGGGGAGGCATGAGGAGGATTTCTTCGAAATCTACCTAAAAAGGATAAAACTGTAAATCTATCAACAGGCCTTTCATATTCCTTTTATCCTACATTATTATTGACCTTTAACATTACTTCATAGGTATTTTTAATATCTGTAAGTGATATTATTAGCATCTACAAAAACTACATAAAATTGTTGATACACATACAAAAGCACCAATGCGACCTTCTGGTAATATAAGATTTTTAAATCTTTAATATTTGAGTAGACTAGTAGAAAGCACATGCCCCCCAATCCTGCCGTTTGCCTATGGTAGATGACGCAGCGGTCGGGTGGTGGGCCTTGTCCCTTCTGGGATGTTAGCACCACGGAGTTAGTTAGCTAGTAGAAAGCACAGGATATCCATGGAGCAAGGTACATTCATTATTTCTTGGAACACACATGTTTGATTTTCTTATTCAAAACATAATTAGCACTATATGAAGATCAGCCATATCTGCTTTTTCACACTGAACTATAAGTTAAACTATCAGTTTGAATGAGTTTCAATAACAGTGTCTCCATGCAATAAAACTGTTAGGTTAGTAAAAACTCACATTAATTTTTGCCACAGCAAAATCAGGAACTGGTGGAGAAAACAGGTCTGTATATTCATCTACTGGAACAGGGTAGAATAGTTTTGCAGATGGTGGTTCACAAATATATGTCAGCATGTTGCACAGTGTGTCTATATCTTTAAATTTAGGGGTAAGTCCAGCACGAACCACATTATCTGAGCATGCCATGCATTCAATGCAATCTGTAACAAGGATAATCTGTCAAAATAACTTGTTCGCATTCCTTTTACTTTGTACACATAATATAACATGAACATTGGGCTTTACTTTGAACACGTAATATAACATGAACATTACTTCTACTTGCGGCAGCTTAATATTTTCCACAATATAATGTTATGTGGCTTCAAATTCGTTGTGTTTCATAGCACATTATTTTTTTAAAATAACAAACATACTTAATATTTAGAGACATTTACTTTAAGTCTGCTAGATGACACACACACCCCACTCTAAAACATCCCCTTCCAAGGCTCTGCCTGTTAATTTCATGAATTTTAATGTATTTTGTAGGGATGGGTCCTCGATACTTTTGATACCTCGATACTTGCATGGTATCGGCATCGAGCGATACTTCAGAAAACTCGCTCGGTACTTTTTCGATACTTTGGTAACCCTGCATTTTAAGGAAATGCATGTCTCTTTCTGCTTTTAGTAGTCTACGAAATATAGAAATTTTTTAACAAAAACTTGTAAGTGGACTGTTTCAAAAACTAATTTTAGTTTTAATGTAGAGTTTAAAAATAATTATAGGCTACTGATGATATTAAATTTTGTCTCATTAAATATGCACACTTAATTAATTTAGTTGGTATTACACAGTTCTCTCAACTTTTAATTTTTAATGTACCTATTTATAGAAACTGGAAATGATGACGGTATCGAGTATCGAGGAAAAAATCGTGTATCGGTATCGAGTATCGAGTACCGAGAAAATTTGGTATCAACCCATCCCTAGTATTTTGTTAAGATGCAAGGAATAGAATTATTTTGAAAATTTTCAAACTATAAAAGTAATCATTTAATATTCATATAGTACAATATTTATGAAATGCAGATTTGGTTACAAAAATGATGTGCGAGTCTTGGGTCATATTTCCATAGAAACTTTAACACAAGAAATAGCATCAGTAGAAGTGGCTCAAGTGGTTCATGGTACTCAGCTTTTGCCAATTCTATCACAAGAAAACTAAATTCGTATAAAGATATGCTTGTTAGATCATATTTCAATGATGAAGTTTAAAGCTTGTAACTAACAAACATGAAATCGCATTATGATCTAATATTAATTCATATAAATTTGTACTGCGAACAAGCCTCCATATAAAAAATCAAAATAAAAAATAAAAAAACACACACAGGAGAATATGCAAGAATTGGTTAATGTAAGCAATAAATTTCATAGGATTTTCAATAATTTCAGTACCACAGAATCAAATACGCCAGAGTCAAAGTTTACTTTCGTCAAAGTCTCAACTATGAATAGGAAAATGGTGACTGTTCTTTGCGAAGTCAACTTTAATCCAAAGTCTTGTTTATGAATACCGGCCTTAGTAATCCTAGTTAATATTGCTTCAACATGAACAATTATTACAGTCCTAAAAAGTGGAAATTAGAAGTACCATTAACAGACTGAGGGTATGAAAAGTTAGTGATGTTAATCAATTTTCTCAAAACAAATACTGTATCACACAAAGTTCACATGCGCATGTACTTGCCTCCAAACAGATAGGCATGTGGTTCATTTGGACCGAGGAACACTGCCTCTCCTGGCTGAAGGACCAGGTAGTTCAAGAAGTAGACAATAAAGCATCCCACATCATCAGGGTACGTCTTTTGTAAACGTAGAAAGAGTGATGTGGTTCCATCTGCTAGTGAAGATTCATCTGTAATTCCAAAACACTGTATTGTAAAGCCTTTGCTATTAGCCTATTAAGAAGAAAATCATAGAATATTCATGTGAATTTTTTAACCCCACACTTATACCTAGCTGGCGGACCTGCTGTAGGATGGAATATAAAGCACTGTCAGTTAGAAGAAGGACTGTGCATTGATATAACAACTGCATAATGACATAAAAGCTAAACTTGATACATCAAAGTGAGGAATACGATACCAGAAAAGTCAGTATAAATTTGTACTATTTTTTTAACAATTATGAGGAACACTAGCAAGATTTTGTTAAGAAAATATTTAGTGATATTTTCATAAGTGACCAGCTTTATGGTAAAAAGCAGAAGAACATTGCATTATTCAAAGTAGAAATTGGTAACAGTAATATATTATGGCAGTCGCACAAAATATCTCTACTAAATTCCTCTTAATCTTATTTTTTCTACTGAGTTATAAGCCATACTGAAAATAATCATAATTTCCCTTTTATTTCTTAATTCTGAAAGTACTTCACAAGCTATCGGAGACAAATCCTCAAAACACCCTACTTCAGGATGTACAAAACTATACAACTATATTTCTTTAAGCAAACCAGGCAATGGTTTTAGCCGATGCTACTGCAAAGGAAGTCACAAGTGATAAGAATACTGAAATTTCCACATGTGATCTTTTCTCTCATATGAAATGCCTAATCATAGATGAATGGAAACAACAATGGACTACAAAATACTATAGAATAATGGAAATTTTATACAGTGAAGCAATATACAGTACTATCATAATGAATAGAATGAGAAAGTGTGATGACTTCGCCGCTAATACAATGGTAGGTATAGGGAGAGCGGCGGTCCACCGAAACACTGGCAGCACCTTCGTTTGCGTTTCAACTTCTCAATGCTGCGTCATGATAGTTTGGCATCTTATGATTAAACTCGCAATCTTTAATTAACCCTTGGTCCTATTTCTGTGAAATTTGTGCAGAAATAATCTGCACAACACAGTCCTTCTGATGGTTAAAACAGAAACTTAAAAAATGCGGACATAAATGTTTTTATTTCATTATATAAACATCACCAATTACACAAAATTCATGGAGGGTGAAACGGAATTTGACTATGCGACAATTTTTTTCATTTTTGTGTCCCGTAAAAACTTCAAGCGAGAAAGTTTTAGGGAAATATTTCAACTTTATTTTAAATTCAGTACCACCTTTATATCTTGAATGGTTTACGAGTAATTGAGTGGTAATTATTCCGGGCGCTCAGCTCTCTGAATGATGTGGGACGATCGTGAAATGTTGAGGGTGAAGCAAATCTGACTATGCGACATTTATTATTTTATTTTTGTGTCCAGAAAGAGATTAAGGGTGTAAGGTTTAGTGAAATATTTGGATCTTATTATAAATTGAGTACCACCTATATATCTATAATGGTTAACGAGTAATAGTAAATACTCTAAAGCTAAAGCTATCAGAATGGTATTGAGGTATTAGCAGGCATCTTTTCCATAAAATACCAGCAATAACGTAAAAAAATTTACATAATTTATTCGTGGTCTCAATAATAATACCATATTAACTAACTACTTGTACCCATACTGCAAGATTGACCCGCTGAGGAAGGGAGTGAATGAAGCTTTTTTCTAACTTAGTAAGTCTGCACTACTTTTATTTATGCATTTATTGGATTATTTATTTATCATATTTTCTGTTCACTTATGTTAGTAATTTTTATGTATAATTATCATAACAAATGTCTTATTAGTTTAATATCTTGTTCCTTTTTTTAATAATATAATTTAACAACGTAAGATGCACATAATTTACAGCGAACGGCAAATGGTCGAGGGTTTGAGCAAATAGCGGGCTGTAGTTAAGGCAAGAGGATTTAATTTGTTTATGAAAAAATCAGGGAAAATGCTTTGAAATATTGTGTGATATATGTAGAATGCGTTGCAAAACAATTTTTGCGTATGTGCGTCTTTATCGGATGTTGAAACGCCAATTTTAAAGATCACGCGCCCTATTTTTGTAGTGCTGCTTATGAAATTTTCCGTGCCCTGCAATTCACAAACCACCCCTTAGTTTATATTATCTCTGTTCACATAATTTGTACACATATCTACACTTTTGACCGTGTTTCACCTACATAACTTACCCCATACAGCCAGGAGAAAATTAATATTATTATAAATAATATTTCTATTAATACAATATTAATACAAATTAATACTCAGTAATATTCTATACAATGTAATATTAATATTAATTTATAAAATATCCCTTAGCTGTTTTCTACCCTAATTATACGTTGTTATTTCTATACAAATGTACATTCTTTAACAAATTCTCATCAAATTATACTAACATACCATCTACCCTATTTTCTAGGCAATAAAATATTAGATCAAATCATCCCTTAGCTGTTTCATACCTATATTATATAATTGTTCATTGCTTGTGAACATCTTCGATTTTTTGAAAGATGTGGAACGAAATGTTACGGTCAAGCTTCTTGGAATCTGAGAAATTACTGTTACACACGGCCATGTTTATTTTTGGAGATGAGATCTTCCAAGACGTGTAAAGCAGCCCGAAAATTGTCAGAAGTATCTAACAATTCAATTTAGATAAGGCGAGTCATTTTGAAATAGATTAATGTATTATTTTGTTTAATAATGTTTGCAATTTTTCCTATACCGCCCGTAGTAATCTTGCTCCCGCGACTCACAAGCAGAGTAACTGCTACCTAGCGGCGGAACCAGTGAACTACCTCAGTCATCACACTTTCTCCTCTATTCATTATGGTACTATGTTAATTAAGTGAAATGGTTGACATTTAAACAATTTAGACTTCACTTTTAATTACATTTTTGCAGAACATATGTTTCATGGGCTTTACCCACATTTTCAACTGCTAGTCAAAAAATGTAAGCAAAAGTGAACTCTAAAGTGTTTAAATGTCAACCATCTCATTTAATTAACATAACAAAAGTTTACTTCCCATTTAATTATCCCCTTCCCATTAAACAAATCTCAAACAGCAGGGCCAGGCTGTTACCTCTAAGCTACGAATTGGACATAAAACTTAAGTAAATTGTTTAATGGTTTAAACTTCGGTGTAGCAAGTAGATTATATTTAATTTTAATTAATCTAATTTTACTTAATTAAATTTCTTTCTCTTAATTGCTCTTGTCCCTTGTATTATATTCCATACCTTATATATGAATATTACTTGTATTCTTAAATTAATTCGTTTTAATTTTAGTCTATTAATACGGTAAGTATTGAACTCTGGTTCTATTCTATAAATTACTACTCTCCTTTGTCTTTCTATGTATTTTTGACAGATATTTTGTTTGTTTTGTATATATATATTTTTCTTATAATCTGTGTAGTCTCTATTCCATTACTTTGTAAAGTCTGCCTATGATGTACTTTTGACTGTCCCTTTATGCGAGCCATATGTGCTCTTTGGGACCTTTAAGAAATAAATAAATAAAATAAAAAAATAACTTTAACCCAAACCTTGTTGGTTCATGACACAGATTCCAGCAATACGATAGTACAGTGGTGGGTCCAGGAAGAGAGCCATAGGGGCCGCGACCACCCTTGGATTTTCAATTTTGTTGTTTTTTATTTGTCAAAATAAATACTTGATAAAATAACATTCAAATTAATTAAATACAATATATATATATATATACTCTCCGTTTTTCAACCTAAGGACTGTAAAAAGCAAATTAATAGCATTTACACCTAGATATTGTTCGAGTTCTTTATATTTAATTATTATCTATCATAGGCGTAACCAGGCCGACCATATGGGGGGGGTTATAACATCCGCGGGGTCTGGAAAGGGGGGGTCCGGGGGTCCTCCCCCGGAAAATTTTAAAAATTAAGATGCAAAATAACGAGTTTTAAGCTTCCGGGGGCCCTCCCCCGGAACATTTTAAAAATTAAGACGCAAAATAACGAGTTTTAAGCTTCCCACGCTTTATACTTGTATTAAGTAATTTATGGGCAGACTTAAAAAATTATATAATTTTCCTTTTTTTAATCAATGGGGGGGGGGTTCAAACCCCCAAAACCCCCCCCTCGGTACGCCTATGTTATCTATATCTGTTAAAGCTTGCCGGCTGTGACCATTATTGCAACAATCGCTCCAGATATCATGCAAAAATCACATTGCCTAGTTCATATTTCATTTTTACAGTATAAGTGTGTTGAAATTCAACAGTAAGTGTTAAGTTCAGAGCAGATAGAAGCATCCACATTAATCCACATGAATCTACATTGAATCCACTAGATGTACTAGACTGGCAAGACGTAGCCTTGCTAATTTTCTATTTATAAATGATTAATTCATTTCTTGTGAGAACTTTTTCAGACCAGCACTTACTTTAATTAATAATTTTAATTTTTTGTAGTAAATAAAATTGGAAAATTTCTCAACAGAATTAAAATTTTGGGCAAGAAGAGTTAACATTCTGAGAAATTTGGAGGAATCACCCCGAGGATCTAAAAATTCATCACTTTGCACTTCATTTTTTTTTTTTTTCCGGGGGAGAGTCCCAGCATGCTTTTGGGACGATGCTTTGTACATCTCACATAATTCTTAACCATCTCATGTAGCCTATATAATATATATACACATACATATATATATATGAAAAAATCCAGGTAGTTTCCTTGGTAATGGTTGTGTTTTGTGATGCATAGACTACTCATGCTATCTTTGCTATCTTTGAATCATTTTAAACCTCATGTAGATGTGTGAATAAATAAATAAATAAATAAATAAAATAAATATATATATATTTATTTATTTATTTAATTTATCAAAATGTTACTGTATGATTATCCATTGCACAATCAGAACGATATTTCAGTCAAACCTTGCTTTTTTTTCACTGTAATAGACATTTCTCAATAAAATGTAAGGTAAATAAAATTTTTCTTCTGAACTATGTTATACTGAGATAACTTATAGAAATTATACCAATAGAAATATAGAAATAGAAATAGAATAGAAATTATACCAATAATTGTCCAGTATTCCATTACCTTGAGCTGACAGTCTTGCTTTCAAGAGGTTTAGTTGTGTCTCTATGATGTCTTTACTACATGTCATCAAAGACTGAAAACAGTTTTTCAAGGCCTGATGCATACCGGCCTCATCACTAGAAAGTAGTTCATTTATAGCTTCTTGCCCCATAACTGCATGCAGTTCTGGAACTTCTAAATAAATAAATAAAAAATATTTAAAAAATATAAAAAACAAAACACAAAACTATTAACATGACCAGAAAATAGTAATTGATTTGATTTGTCTTATAAGGAAGAGTGTCTTGAGCCAGAATAATTGAAGGAGTCAGGGGAAGGAAGTACTAACCCACACAAACCTTACTTTAGATATTAACTTACATTTTTAAAGTTTGCTCAAATCTAGTTTTTTTTGTACATATGTTACTAACAAGACTTAATGACAGAATTAGTCTATGCTCAGATACATTGGAATAAATAGTGCAAAAATATCAACTTTTACAAAAAAGAGGGTTATCACTATCTTCCCCTACCCCTTCAACTTATGGACTATTATTAAAACTGAACATAAAAATTGCATACAAGTATGTGAGATGACATAATAATTCATTTTTGGTATAACCATACAAATGATTTTTAATAATACCAACTGAATACCAGCAATGCTTCAAAATAATATAAAGTTACAGGAAACAGCAATCAAATTTTCTTCAAAATTTCCTACTTGGTCACCAAATGTTCGAATTAACTAGGTGAAAGAATTTGAATTTCCTGCACTCTGTTGCCATACTGTGAATACAGAATGTTACACAGCTTTCAGAAAAATATACATTGTGTACAGAGAATGTTACTTGGCTTTTCTGGTCCTGCTAGTATCTTAAAACTGTGCAACTTGTTTGGTCTGATTTATTATTTTAGATAAAGTGGTTCGTACCTTCTAAATACTTCTTGATTTCTTCAATAGGTCTGAATCCACATAAGGCTTCAAAACGTGTGAGAGCAATTGCTAACTCAGGTTTGTGGTTTGGGTCTTTGTATATATCTGGATGTTTCCTGTGGAGTATCTCAGCATGTGTCTGAAACACAATAATATTCAGCCTCTAAAATGTCACATAACTTAGCTAACATCATGTTTGAAGGTATATACAGAGGGTAGTTTTAAAATACAGCAAACTTCTGATTATCCATGTTAATTGGGACCATGACATGCAAAAATAATCAAGAAACATGGATAATCCTAATGTTAGAATTAACCAGGTGAAAGATTTTGAATTTCCCGCACTGTGTTGCCATACTGGGAATACAGAATGTTACACAGCTTCCAGAAAAGTATACATTGTGCATAGAGAATGTTATTAGGCTTTTCTGGAAGCCATGTAGAGGTATATCCAAGTAACTTTGGGCATGTCCCCCCCCCTCCCATTCCTAGTGAGAGTTCGTGCATAATGGTAGGAGAGGGGCAGGGTTTACTAGATCGGCTAGACAACTTTCACTCACCCCATGTTAGTGCTGAGACTACTGCTATGCTTCATTAGAAAACCGGAAGCTTAGTATGAATTGCCCTGCAAATACCAAACAAACTGTTTAATTGAACCTAAATGTTTCATTTCTGCAGGTCTAAAACACAACTCTAGTTTTTGCCCAACAGCCCGGAAGACTATGTTAACCTGCATGACTCCAGCCAAACTTGCATGACTCCGGCCATGAAAGCCTATATAAATACATTAGTTTTTACTTGGTAACATTATTACTGATCACCGGTGGCTCATACCTTGTCTGGATGAGCCTGTATGGACAAAGCTTGATTCACTGACAAAACTTTGAACAGGAACGGAAGCTGATTTCCAAACTTGTCTCTAACTTTAGTTCCAAGACTTTCTGGATGGGCCACAATCCACTCACTCAGTTTCTGACTGGAACCTTTCAGAACTGAAGGGCCATTTGGATGAGTTCCCATCCACAATTCTGCATAAGGCATGCTGTCATCAATCAGGAAGTCTGGATCTCCACTGCTACTGAGTGATGCTACCTCACTGCTCTGGCCACGCTTTCCCCAAGCGTACTGCTGTATGGCACACCTCAACTCCATGGTCCTTATCTGAAATAATTATTCTATATATGCAACAATGATCCTTAATTACAGCAAATATTCTTAGGGTGTACTGAGTGTAACACCATCATTACCCAAACAATATTAATGAATTTGATACAAATGTATTGACTTAAAAGCAGTTTCCTATGGTTAATGTCAATGAACTTTATTGTTCTGTTGAAGATATTTTCAAAATACAAAATACAATACCCTAAACTTTAATCTTATCTCTGTCGCGTTATTTGATGTTACTGGTATAGTACAGGAACATTCTTCCTCAGCGCCTCGCGTAAAAGGTGGCTGTGTATACTATGCCTTGTGCTGCACTGGCCGATACATGAACCCTTCATGCACCCCTGCGTTAACCAAATGTCTTAGAATTTGTATTTACCATGTTCATTGAAGATGCTCAAAATGTTCCCTATTTGCTGCCACACATACATCACATTTTCTGACGAAATTATTAATTCGCACAAGTTCTTCCATATTGACAAACTCTATCTCAGACTTATGCTCTGTTTCAGTTCATCTAATGTGTGAGGATTGCTTGCCTACACTTTTTTTAGGGTACCCCATAGATAAAAATCGCACACTGTTAAGACTGGGCTACGTGGAGGCCACAAGTTCTTACTGATAATTCTCCTACCAAAGACGTCTTATGGTACCGCAAAGAATATTGAATTCTGGGCATTTACATGCACAATAAAATATAGTACACACAGTATCACACTATTAAGAGAGTTACTGAAACACTGAAATTTCACAGAGTTACAGACTAGACTCCACAATACGCAGGCAATCCCTGTATTGAGAGCCTCATAGAGTCATAGAATAACAATAGCAATACACTCAGCTCTACTAGTCAGTTTAGTTTAGTTTATTTCATCCTCTGAATCATTACAAAATGATATGGGAGATAAACACAGCTGAATAAACACCCCGTGTACCGGCTGATGCAGCTTGAGTCACGGAATGTGCTGACACCCGTGCTACGAGGCGCTGTGAAAGAATGTCCCTGTACTATTGCATAACCATATAACACATATTTTTATACACATTATAGCATTCATGAATAAAGTATATTTTAAAAGAAAGTACCGGGTATTAAAAATATTTATGATCCAGTTCTAAAATTAGCCCTGATACTCTTGTTTCTCTCTTCTGGGGGGGGGGGAGGGGGGGGAATTAAAACTGTAAATTTCGTCTGTTCTTAAGAGATGAACTAAGTTAGATATGGATCTAACAGTTTCAAGTAGGCCTATTTCAGGAAAACAACACAGACAACAGGAAAGAACTAGAGAATTCATCTGATAGAGCAAATGGATGCAGCAGTAAAATGTATGAATGAAATAAGACAAGAAAAATATCAGCGATCAAACTATTTTGATTAAAAGTCATGCAGGCACCAACATATGAAATATAGGCTAATTAGTATGGGAACACACCACAACATCTCAAATGGAGAAACTCAAAAAGATTAAAGCCACCTACTTGAAGAGAATGCTTCAGGTATGAAAATACATGAGATCCAGACTACTGGTAGCCAACATTTTGACAGAAGAATGTTTCCTCATCAAACACACATGACTCACTACTAAAATCCACTAAGAGCTACAAAGAAACCTTGGGAAGACTTGAACAGAAAAAGGAAGAAATATGGGAGGACTTGTATTATACAGAGACTATGACAAACCTGAGCTGGAAAGATGTGAACTATGAACTGAGGCACCTGGTGACAAGATTGGGGGAAAAAATAGTTTTATGCTGCACCCTAGGCTCCTCTCTAATGAGGCCCGCCTGGGAAGGTGGGGTTTAGGGTTTCGTCACAGAAGAAATTCAATGCAAGACATAATAAACCTCGTGCTATTCAGTATATTGCTCCTAAACTAACATAAATGTTCCTAACCTAACAAAACGGCGGAGCTTGGCTGGGGTGCAGCATAAATCTATCTTTTGCCATATGCTGTGCAGTAAAACTTTTGACAGGTACCGTATATTGAAATGCAGAGTAGGACTGGTCTGTAGAAGAGTATGCCAGAAACTACTAAATTAACATTCCATGCACAAATGTGCGAATCCACCCCCATTAGTTTCTGTGGGAAAAGACCCATCAAATCAAGACAAGACGAAAAAGAAACCTCTCTACATAAATATGCATATGGTATGCTACCTACCATGTACCCAATACAGTTGTTTTCATTGTCTATTTACAAATTAACTTGAAAAAAATTAAAATACTGTAAGCCTAATATGTTGTGGTAATTTGGATTACTGGCATGTGCAGTTGAGAATCTTAATGATTTGGTATTACTGTTAACATTTAGCATCAAATACTTACCTTTTTACTCAACTGGTGTTTCGCTGTATTAATCTGTAGACGAACTGATGATTTCTTTTGACTGCAGTGGCCTATTTCAGAACTTTAATAATTTCACTATTTCTGAGTAAGTTAAACATCAGCAGTAATCATTTTCGGGAACTGTCAGCATGCCAAATAAAAAATCCAAAACCTCTTGTATTTAGGCTATTTCAGTAAAGAACATGGCAGTATCGTAAATTACACATACACCGGCATGTAGTCACCGGCTACACTAGTCAGTGTAAACATGGTGCAGAGATCTAGGTCTCAAAATAAAACAATTATCACAGATATGCAAGAGTAGGAATAGGGCAATCTAAGGTCATACAGCGACTGAGTTATGCAAGAAATGCGAAAAACGCATGTACATAAGGTTGGACTTGTTAGACTTTACTTATTTTATCAGTCCCCTTGGAGACACCCGTCCAAAATTCCCATACGTTTACAGGTGTAATTAATAAACATACAATGCTTCTCGTGTTTCGAAAATATACAGTAGCAAGAAAATCAGTGTTAAAGGATAGAAATTACGTTGGCAGTTCAATTTACTTTGTGGAACTCAAAGGCTGTTGTCTACGGCACAACATAACCTAAAACCTAATCTCTTTAACTTGCCTTACGAAACAAATGTTACTAAACGTCATTTAAATAGCATATAACACTCACCCCAAAAATACGTCGAGATTTTCGAGTTCGTGTTTTATGAACTCAGCATAGTTCTGCAGATCCAGCTGTTTAAATCACGTGGTTGCCACACTTGCGATTACCACCAATCACTACACGTTTTAGCGGAAGTCGGAAGTATACGTCTGCTATCTGTGACACATGTTTTATTCCCATGCCCACTGCCTTCTATATCTTAGTACCACCGAAAATTAAATACCTTTGACTGGGCGGTTCCCAATAATAGGCTACAGCTAAGGTCAAATCATCTTATCTTATCAATACAAGGAGTGTCTCAAGGATCAAAATTAGGTCTTTATTTATTATCATCACCAAATGCAAGTTCTATACGTTATGCCATCATTAACGGCCGTGGGTGTAGGCATGCTGACCACATGCCCCTCCAATCCTGCCATCTGCCTATGGTAGGCCTAGTCCCTTCAGGGATGTAGTGCCACAGATATATAGCATGATGTTTGTTCGCCTTCAGACGATAATGCATCTCCTTGCTTCAAGCCGCTTTTAATGACAAACCTATCTGATATTTTTTATATTTATGTACCCAAAAAGGATGTATCCTATAACTTACCACATAATATTGTGGTCAACAGGATAAATAAATATGAAATATGATTTAAATTTCCCTACCCTGACTCTGCTATAGGCTTCATTTAGACACATTTTGATCAGCCTTACTAACTTCTTTGGTATCCCAAACTCAATGAGGTGTTATTGACCTTTTCCTTCAGTAAAATCAAATTTCGTATAGGACTTGAAGCATATGTTGTGCACTGAGGTTCAAGTCACTTGCATTGGACTTCTGAAAGTGAATGGATAATTAGAACTACTATTTATTTTCAGTATTGCTCGCTGTAAAACAAGGAACCTTGGCAGTGAATGGTCTTGCTTTAATCACACAGAGATTTGGACTTGGGCCAAGACTTGAAAGTCATTATTTTATGGTTTTTGACCTTGTTTTAGCAATTAACCCAGGGCCATTTCTTCCAATAGGCTACAGCCTAAAGCAGAAAATTTTGAAGGGCAGCAGTTTTACATTTCCATGATAATGAGGACATCCGGTATATGAACATTTGAAGAAATACATAAGTTAAGTTACCTGTCGAGAAAGCTCTCCTTTTTCACACTGGCATTGCATTAATGATACAACCACACCCAATCTGAAACTAAATAGGAAACAAAACATTTCTTTCTTATGCTGATACTGCATCATTTCATAATGCAACAAGACTGGATGTAACCAATTGTTCAATCATGTATCAATACTACGCATGCAGGGCCGTAGCAAGGTCCTTCTGCGCCCTTGGCGAGTTTGACAAATCTGCGCCCTCCAAATGAACAATTTTTTTTATTTTCTGTAAAACTGATTTTCTTAAATTCGCTTGCAGAAGGTTTTTTTGGTCCCATTTCTTTAAAAAACCACTGCCTAATAGATAAAAACTAATAATGTAGACTAAGCTATGATGGTCATGGTAGTTTTAGTTGGCACATTTTTTTACTGAAATCATTCTTACCTATACAACAGAAGCAACGCCAACATCAACAAGAGACGAAACAACACAAACATTAATATTGTTTCACTGTTTAATTTAAAAATCGCTTAGTTAAAAAAATACAATAATAATCAGAGCCCGGATTCTAATGACATGTCATCTTTTTTATTGATGCTGCATAGACATTGCCAATTTGTAGATAAATCATAATCATGGCCTCTAGATTATAGAAATGCATTTTTATTAGGTCATTTTTTGACATTGTATGCAATTTTATATTTTTAGGGCATTTATTTCGTCCCCAGCGGTGCTGTCTTTGAAGTGTTTGTTTAATGCAAGAAGGACACACTCTATGTTGAAGTGTTGTCATGTCTCAGTCGGAAACGAGAATCAAAGGAACGCCAAAATGTTGTATTACATTACTGTTGTTATTAGATTGACTTGGCACCAGTCTGCCACCTGCTTGTATTTGAGAGTGCAAACTACTGTTTACCCTCAATAAACAATATAATCCGGCAGACCGCAAAAGGAAATGCCGAAGTTTGACTCGCCAGTGCCTCAGTGCCAGTATAAATTTCCGTAAGGAAAGAATATTCACAGCAAAAATCAAAGTTTTTTAGACCTACAACATCCTCTCTGAATTTAAGGTTTTAACAATTATGTACAAATTATTCTATAATTTTGTGTGTACAATAATAATTTTTTATAAATAAAATATCAGTTTTTAGGTAATTCTTTATAATTATTAAGTCATTTTCTTTAAATTTTGGGGTCTTTTATAGGTCATTTTTCAAACAATTTTAGATCATCAGAATCCGGGCCCTAATAATAATACAGTACAATATAATTAAAAATAATAGCAGCGACTATAATATCAGCGCCGGCCTTAGAAGGGAACTTGATCAAAACAAACAGCATGGCAGAGCGTGCTTCGACCGGGGATCACAACACATATTATTCAATGTAAAGTTACAGAAATTAATTTTAATGTACATTAATACATTGTGTGATTAAAAAAACTAAACATTCTTAAAATAAGAAATTTTAGTTCACAGTTAATTTATAATAAAATAGTAACAAAAGGAATTGAGATCTGCGCATTCGGCTTTTTCTGTTGTAATAATATAGTTGGTCAGTCATTTTTGCATGTAGCATGTAACAGTATGAGCGATGCCATTGTTGATCGCTTTGTAATCAATCCTGCCGACAGTAGTAGCACTGAGGACGATAATCAGCTGAAAAAGGGGTTGAGTTGAACCACTTTCATCACAATAATAACGTACATATTAATTTTCATTGTCGTTATATCTTTCCATACTGTTCATGATTTATGTTTTACTCTGTCAATATGAATCGTGTTAATTAAAGGACGTTGCATGACTGCTTTTTGCTTGTAGACAATCGGCATAATACTATAGGTATAGATAGTTCACGTACATTAATTTTTAATACCCTGAAAGATTTCTTCCACTAACGTGTAATTTATATTGCTTGATAAATTGCACCAGCCTAAAAAAGGCGGGATTTTTCATGGTTAATTTTGCGCCCTTCGTTCCTGCGCCAATGGCGGTCGCCCACCTAGCCACCGCCTAGCTATGGCCCTGTACGCATGTAAGTTAACAATAAGAACTTAGCATGCCTTGCTAGGCGACAATCAGTTTAAAGCTTACCGTCTGACCATTAATTAAAATTAAGTTAAATATTATCAGTGAAGATACACTGTAAGCAATGAGCAGTCAATATTAAACATCATGTTAAAGTTATGTTACGTGTTTTATTTTATTTGAGCCATGAGTGATAGCAGGAAACATCTTAGTGGAGTTTATAAGTTATGAGCAGCTAATTTTTGTCATGTATCTATGTGCAATGAAGACCTATTGATGTGCAAAATTTGAGGGTAGGTTCAGACATGACAACCCATACAGTTCCCTTGATAAGTCAAATGGCAATAGCAGACAATACATAGTTTTGTGTGGGATTAACTCCCATCACTGTTTCTTGGATCATCAATGGAATGGGTCATATCAACATTGTTGTAACAGCCTAAAGTAAAGATTCTACATATTGCCAGAAATGTGTTGAGATGCAATGTGTGGGGTTATTGGTATAAGTACTGAATTTACCAGTAATTTTAACAATAACCTTCAATTTGTTGGGTTACTTATAAAAATACCCACGTCCACTTTTAAAAAATTGGGAAAATATATCAAATATACATTGAATTCACTACAAATTATGTAAACAGGACTTGAGTATTTTTTTAAATAACCTCACGCGAATATTCTTTCCCTTCTGTGGAGAGTCAAAATATTCTAATCATGGAGCAACAATATTGCAAGTATTTTGTTATTTTGTGTTTACAACACTAGTGCCACAATCTCCCTTTCTGAAATAAATAGGGTATCTCTTATTTATTTATTTATTTATTTATTTACACCATGGGTACATCCCTGAGCATAAAGCTCATAATGGGACATGGCAACTCTGAATAAAAGCAACAACAATACAAGAGATAAAACAGAATATAAAACAATACAGTACAATCGTAAAATACTATTAAATAAAACCCATGAGTAAGATATTTGTCTACCTAGGTATAACCAAAATTAATTTTTATGCCCATATTCATCCTCTATTTTGGAAACAGAAATATTGACAATATTATCTTCTACAGTGAGCCCCACACAAGAGTTGGCCAATGAGGTGGGTTTCTGCATGAAGGAAATTTTCTTTCATGTGCATAAGTTCAGCTTCATAGAGTTAATTTCTCTTGTGATACTGTCTTTTAGTTCTTCTAAAAATAGCCTATGTGACTATTATTTATGGGGGAACTTGAAAACCAACAAGAAACTTAAGGTCCATAATAGACTATTTAGTTGGAAAGCAGCAAAATAAGACAAGAGTAACAAACTGTAGAGTACACCGAGGGGCATTATGTGGCTCTGATCACTATTTGTTAAAGTCGCACGTTTTCTTTCCTTTCATAAATAGAAATAAATTAGATTCCAGTGAAGCTGGCGTACAAACAGGATCTGTCACACCAGTCTATACTAAATATAAATTAGAAAAACTTCAAGACCCATCAGTTGCATTTCTCTATAAGCTGAGGTTAAGTGGAAAAATAAAATATGTAAATGAGATGTCAGCAGAAACAATTTACGAAGATATAACACAAGCGATTCATGAAGCTGCATACGAAAGCCTCGGATTGATTGAGGAGAAATCGAGAAACCAAAGGGTATATTGGTGGTATGAGGAAATAGCAGGGAAAATAGAAGAAAAAAGGCTTGCCTATCAAAAGTGGCTGTCAACAAAGAACCCAGAGGATAGAAAAGATTATGCACATATAGCTAGGGAGTCAAAGAAAGAAATATTAAAAGCAAAAAATGAATATTGGGAAAGAAGATGCCAAGGTATAAACACGTATTTAGGAAGCACAAAATCCAGAGAAGCTTGGAAAGTAATAAACAGTCTAAGAACAAACGTAAAAATGTACTCAAATATCCAGCCAATAAGTCAAGAGATGTGGCATAATTATTATAGTAAATTAATGAAGGAAGCCCCACCTGGGGAGTGCGAGACCTTACCGTTGGTGGTGGGGTTTGCGTACCTTGACGACCCTTTGAGCTATGCCGGCAGTAGCAATGCTACTGGCAGGGCCTCCCTTGCCGGACAGGTCAAAGGCGAGAGGTCAGACGAAAGAGCACTCCAGAAGAGGAAGTCCAATGGCTTCGTAGGCGGATGAAGAGTCTATCTCTCAACGGCGAAGAAGGCAGAGGAGACAACCTCAAGATAGGGAGCTGCTGCCTTGCAGGATGGGAGTTGGATCTCCAAAGGCTAGGGGAAGAAAACCTCGAGTACAAATTACCTGGTTCTCCAGGTTGGGGGTTGGCGAAGGGCTGACAACCCTTCCTTGTAAAAACTTTAAGTTGCGAATCCTCAACAATTAGAAGCTGGACGGATTTTTGGAAGCAGGACTGGCAAACAGAACAAGGACATACGAGTTAGAACATGGAATGTACTTAGTTTGTATAGACCTGGCGTATCAAAGTGTTGGAAGACCAATTAACAAATTACAAAACAGACATAGTGGCACTGCAAGAGATCAGATGGGTAGGGACAGGTATTGTAGAAAGAAAGAACTTTGTTATATACTATAGTTGCCACCCTACAGACCATATTTTTGGCACTGGGTTCATGGTGAACAAAAGATTAAAACACTTGATAATGGATTTCAAAGTCATAAACCATCGTTTGGCATATCTGCGAGTAAGAGGCAGGTTTAATAACATAAGTATGATATGTGCACATGTCCCAATTGAGGCCGCTAGTGAGGAAGAGAAAGAAGAATTCTATGATCAACTAGAACAAGTTTGTATGAGGTGCCCAAGGCATGATGTTAAAATGATCCTGGGGGATATGAACGCAAAAGTTGGCAGGGAAAGCATGTATAAGCCAACAATTGGAGCATATAGTCTACATGAGGAAACAAACAATAATGGATCTAGACTAATTCAATTAGCAGTATCATTAAACATGGTGGTGGGCACAACACTTTTCCCAAAGAAAAACATTTATAAAGGAACATGGGTATCCCCCGATAGAGGAACATGCAACCTAATTGATCATATAATAATAGAGGCACAGCATAAAACAAAACTGATCGATACAAGAACATACCGAGGGGCAAATGTAGACTCAGACCACTATCTTGTAATTGCTATTATAAGGGCACGATTTAATAGGCCTAAGTATAACAAGCAACCAGTCCAGCGAATAGAAAGATATAATATAGACCAACTAGCACAAGAACAAAAAAAGGAGGATTTTCGAAAAGAACTAGAGAACAGAATGCAAGGACTGGAACTAAATGGAATTGTAGAGAGTGCAAGTAGTCATGAATTCTGGGAGGAAATGGGAAAAAATATGAGAGAGACAGCAGAGAATATACTAGGGAAGTTTAGAAACCACAAACAAAAATCGCATTGGTTTGATGAAGAGTGCAAACATGCCACAGACACCAAAAATGAAGCTTACAAAACCATGATCCAAGGACCAAGAACAAGAGGGAAAGAAAACTTGTATAAAGAAAAAAGAAGAATTGAGAAGCAAATACACAAGAAGAAAAAGAGGGAGTGGACGATTGGAAAAATGAATGAATTAATTGAGAATGCAGAGCAACATAAGGCAAGGCAGTTTTATAAAAATGTAAAGGACCAGAAAAATGTTTTTAACCCAAAATCAGCGAGTTGTAGAGATGAGACTGGTAATATACTCTCTGAAACACAGGAAATACTGTCTTGCTGGACAAGGCATTTTAAGAGTATCTTAGCGGAAGATCAGGAAGAAGAAGAAAGATTTGTACTAGAGAGGGGATATGAGGGAGAAGAGGAACCCCCAGAGGTCATAGAAATAGAAATGGCAATTGAAGATACAAAAAACAATAGAGCAGCAGGAACAGACGGTCTGCAAGCAGAACTGTTTAAAGGTAAAGGAAGGACATTTGTACAAAGGATGAAGGAAATGATGAGCATAATATGGAGTACCGAGAAACTACCAATGGCATGGAGGGAAGGGGTAATATGTCCAATACACAAGAAGGGAGATAGGCTTATTTGTGCAAACTATAGAGGCATCACGCTACTAAACATTGCTTATAAGATCTTTGCGAAAATATTAAATAATAGACTGAAGCCCTATGTTGTGAAAAACATCGGGACATATCAGAGTGGATTCATGCCAGGGAAATCAACAGTCAACCAGATTTTTGCAGTAAGGCAGATACTAGAAAAGTGCAATGAATATAACATAGGACTCCATTTTCTGTTCTTGGATTTTAAAGCAGCTTACGACAGTGTCAACAGAAATGAATTGTACAAGACATTACTTGAATTCCAAGTACCAGGAAAGCTGATGAGACTGATAATGGCAATAATGGAGGATAATAAATGCAGAGTAAAAGTGAACGCAGAACTGTCAGAAACTTTTGACATTAATAAGGGATTAAGACAGGGAGATCCCTTAGCCTGCTTGTTATTTAATGTCATTTTAGAAAAGGCAGTAAGAACAACTGGAATACAAACAACAAACACTATTTTTTATAGAACATCACAGATTCTGGCATTCGCTGATGACATAGTCATCATTAGTAGAAATATTACGAGTCTGAGAAATGAATTCGAGAGACTGAGTGAGATTGCAGGACAAATGGGATTAGTGGTCAATCAGGAGAAAACCAAATATATGTTTAGTGGGTACTCAAGGATTTCAATACCAAATGAGCTTAACATACAGGAATTTACATTTGAAAGGGTCAAATCATTTAAATACTTGGGGTCAGTGTTAACAGACAATAATAGCATAAATAGTGAAATAAGTGCCAGATTGATAGCAGCTAACAAGAGCTATTTCGGACTAGCAAACCTGTTAAAAGCAAAGAACATCCCTTGCAGGATCAAAATTAAAATCTATAAAACTATAATAAGACCAGTGTTGATATATGGTGCAGAAACCTGGACCCTGACAAAAAGAGAAGAAAATTCTCTGGGATCGTTCGAAAGGAAGATCCTGAGACGAATATATGGGGCGGTAAAAGAGGGAGGAGTATGGCGTAGAAGGTACTATCATGAACTATATCAGCTATTCAAAGAACCAGATATAGTCGCCATAATGAAAGCAGGAAGAATAAGATGGCTTGGTCATCTCATGAGAATGAGCGAAGACGAAATAGCCAAGAAACTACTGTTCAACGAAACTGGAGGCACAAGGAAGAAAGGAAGACCCAAGCTCAGATGGCTTGATAGTGTAACAGATGACTTGTTGGCATTGGGAGTGAGAAACTGGAGGAGAAAAGCACAGGAAAGACAGATATGGAAAAGAATTGTAGAGGACGCCAAGGCCCATACATGACTGTAGTGCGGTAGTGATGATGATGAATGAAGGAAGACCGTGACAAATTCATGCAAACAGATAAAACTGTGGCATTTCAAGACAAGATTGATGAAAATGTGGAAGAAATAACGCCAAAGGAAATACAGTATGTAATGAAGACCTTCAAGAATGGGAAAGCACCAGGTCCAGGTGCAGTACACATAGAACTGTTAAAATCAGCACCAAAGGTGCTCAATGAGTACCTTGCAAAAATGTTTAACTTGTGCTTACGTGGAGGTGAATTACCTAAACATTTTAAAGAAGGATATGTAAGCAATGTCTTTAAAAAAGGTAGCAGAGACGATTGCTCTAATTACCGTGGCATCACTGTCCTCAGTACCATTGGGCGCCTGTATGGCAAAGTGTTAAAGGCGAGAATTGAAAAAGATTTTGTTGATCTAGAAGAGCAGAGTGGCTTCCGTGCTGGTCGATCTTGTGTCGACAATATTTTTATGTTAAGACAATTGACTGATAAAAGGCTAGCACACAATTTAGAAACCCACTTAGTGTACATTGACCTCCATAAGGCGTATGACACCGTCCCATTGATAAAAATGTGGGAAGCTATGAAAAGACAAGGCGTAAAACAAGTATACATAAATGCTGTCAGAGATTTGTACTCAGGAAACACGAGCTGTGTCAAAATTGGAAACACGCTCTCAAATAGCTTCATTGTTGACAAAGGCCTTCGTCAGGGTTGTTGCCTAGCACCAAGATTGTTTAAAATCTTCCTATCCGAGGCTCTAAAGAATTGGAGAAGTAAATGCGGCCCCATGGGTATACAGATAAATGATGATGTATTGTATTCACTTAGTTTTGCAGATGATCAAATAATTTTTGCTGAAGATGAAAGTGACACAAACTATATGATTAGAAAATTACAGGACGAATATAGATGCTGGGGCTTAGAAATAAATCTGTCTAAAAATGAATACATGGTTGTTGGAAGTGTAGGAAGAGACATAGTATTAGAAGATGGCTCTATTATTAAGTGCTGTAAAACTTACAAGTACCTAGGAACAATGGTATCAGACGAAGGAAGTAGCGAGATGGAAATTAAACACAGACTACAAAAAGGAAGATTTGCCATTAGACAACTACATTCTATAATTTGGAACAATACCATACAAACAGATATAAAGAGAAGAATATATAAAACAATAGTTGAAAGTATTATGTTGTATGGGGCTGAGCTATGGGAGGTTTCAAAGAGAAATGAAAACAAATTAAAAGCAATTGAAATGGATTATTGGAGAAGAAGCTGCTGTGTCTCTAAACTTCAGAAAATAAAAAATGAAACGATACGAGAACAAATGCGAGTGACAGCAATAAATATCATCGACACAATTGAGGGACGACGTCTAAGCTGGTATGGTCATTTGAGAAGAATGTCACCTGAGAGATGGCCATTGAAAATATATAATTGGCAGCCTTCTCGCCGAAAGAAAAGAGGAAGACCACGACTACTGTGGAGTGAGTGTGTGAGACAGATGAGGACTGGAGTGACAGAAAAAGATGGAAACGTGGATGCGAGAGACGCCGTATGGTGTAGATAAACTCGCCTATATATATATATATATATATATACTTGAAAAATAAAGTGTATAGGTCAATTCCCCATACATTAGAAGAACTTAAAGATAGTATCACAAAAGAAATTAACTCTATCTCGGAAGCTGAACTTATGCACATGAAAGAAAATTTCCTTAAAAGGTGCCACTGTTGTGTGGATGCAAGAGGAGGGCATTTCCAACATCTCTTGTGATGAGGTACGTGGTTATTTTCATTGTAATTTCAACTGTAAATGTGAGAACCTGAATCATTACACCGATCGCGGCTTTAATTGCGTAGATATTTCACCCGAACACTCTGGAGTTGGAGCTGTGCCCGCCGCGACACAGAAACCCGCATCATTGCCCAACTCTTGCATGGGACTCACTGCAGAATGGAACCTATAGCAATTTATTGTGATAATGCTGTTCAACTCATCTCTTTAAGTGTTCTTTCCTCCTGGCCAAAGTGTATGGTTGTCAGTAATCTCCTGAAGAGCCTTTCTCTTATTATTATTATTATTAATAATAATAATAATAATAATAATAATAATTCCTTGTCTATTCTGAAATATTAATTTTTCCCTTCTTGGCTTTCTTTAAATGGTACTAGTCTGCAGGAGACTGAAGAACATTGTTAGAACTAGACATAAATGGAGTTTCCAGCAATGCTGTATTTGAATTCGATAAGCATTGGTTACACAAGTTTCACAAAATAGCATGCCCCATTGGAAAAGAGAGGGTTCTCTTTGCTTCTACAACTATGTGTTGAAAAATGTGTTTACTACATTGTTAATGGGACCCATTCAATTTAAATGATAATCATGTTTCAATGGCATTTGAACATTAGAGCTTGTCAAATCCTTTGTTAAACAAATTCAGGCTTAATGAGAATAAACATATTTTTTGGTAATGTGTAGGCCTACTCTCATTGGTTATATTGCGTACTCATTAAGGTCCCTGACTCTTCAGGAAGAATATAATCTGAGTCTGTTCAAAAACAGGGTGCTTGGGAAAATATTTGGACCTAAGAGATATGAAAACAGGAACTGGGAAAAACTACATATCGAGCTTTTTTAATTTGAACTTTTCACCAAATATAATAAGGGAAATTAAATCATGGATGGTAAAGAGGGCTAGACATTAGGGTATCTCTTTTTTAGACTTCAATTTTGATTTTGTTAAAATGACTGTAAAACACGTTTACACTAAATTTTGTTGTGATTGAAGCACCATAATTGGTGCTGACTTGAGCACGAACTTGAATGAAATTGGAAGAAGAGAAAAAGCAAGAGAAACAACAGTGTGCAGCAACTACATCATCAGCTTTAACTTTTTAACCATCTGAAGAATCAAATAAGACATTTTCAAGTTCAGATGAATCTGACGTTATGAGTTTTCAGTTCAGACTTCTGAGAGTTCATGAATGCAGAATGCTGCAAGGCAAGGTACCAAAGATTTCATTACTACAAAATCAGTGGATGCTTTGGACAGATGTCAGTTGAGTGTAAGAGGATTTATATACCGGTACTGTACATCCTTCAGTGAACCGCAGAGACACCTGGCCACAATACCGAGGAAGTGTTTTTCACAGTGAGTCGGAAATTAATGAAATGTTAAGACTTTTATGAAAGTGAATTAGATAAAACAACTCTGAGAGGTGATAACCGTGAACTCTCTATATTATTTTTTGAGAGGAGACTCTTCCAGAACTAAACATACGAACTCCTGGCATGAGGCATCAAGCAAGATGGATGGCAGGAGGAATTTAGTAGTAGTAGTAGTATCTAATGCCCAGACACTTGGATGATCTCCATTCGTCTTCTAGCTTCCCTTATGCCCTAATGTAATGATATGCAGAAGGAATTTTACTGCATAAAAATGTTTCTACTATGAGCACAACTGAAACTATTCACTGAAGATAAAAACGTCCAAAGAGATGCCACTTTGTTCATGTAACTGTTCATGTCAAACTAAGGCTTCAATGTAGCACAACTGTAAAAGCTCCTTATCAAGATCTCTCCTTCTTGGACATTCTAAAATCATATGGAAGGATAGATTCTGCAATTTCAAAAGCAGCTTCAAAGAAATTTAGTCACCACGTACTATTTATCTGAAGAGTTGTCTATCCTATCTTTTTTTGATGATGAAGTAGACATACAAATCAAAATCAAAATGGTATCACATTTGGATAGACAATCTACACATGAAAAAGATATATATTCCACTTTGTGGAGAATTGGATGGACAATTATATGACAAGTTTAATTTCATTCTAATTACCATCTTTTGTTTTTTTAATTCATTAATACACCCAACATATGCAGCTCCTAATCCAATCCCATCTTCATTTCAGAGACAATAATACCTGATTTCATGTCAACCAAGAGCAGAGATCTGTTTTCTTGCCTGAAGACGGACACTAGTTTCATTCAAGAATGCCCTTCAATATAGAAGAAACACTTCCATATTGAAGCTAAAGAGATAGTCAAGGATTTAAAAGCTGTGAATGACTCCGCTGAAAGGGGTGTTAAATTAATGCAAGATTTTCTTGGACCAACGATTATAGATGAGGAGCAAAAGCAATTTGTGTTGCATTGTGTTCAAGACAAAAAAGAAACTGTATCTCGAAGCCCAACACAGAAAACTAATAGAAGAGATAGAGTGTAACCCCTACAAGGCTTTAAGACCAAGACAGCCGAGGTTCCCAGCGGACATCCCAATACAGACCTGGCAAGCCCATCTAAGCAAAGTCCTATGTTGTAAGGAGACTAGACCAATGAAAGTACAGGACAAGGAGCTAGATGAATGTGATCTCTTCACTGATGAAGAGATCAAGAGGGCTATCCTTGCAGGAAAGGATAACAGAGCGCCCGGTGCAGATGGCATCCGAAACGAACACCTGAAACAGTCGGCTCAATACTTGTTACCAACGTGGACAAACCTGCTTAATAGCTGTCTAGAAACAGGAGATATTCCGAATGACTGGAGGAAGTCGACCATTAAACTGCTGTATAAAGGGAAAGGAAGTACCGGTGACCTAAATTCATACAGAGGAATTGCTCTGGAAACTGTGGGGTTCAAACTGCTGACAAGAGTTCTGGCAGCGAGGCTAAGTAAGATGATAGACCCTCTGCTTCCGGAGGAACAGTTCGGCTTTAGGCCAAAGAGATCAACCCTGATGGCAGCAGGTAATCTCATAGCGGACATATGGCAGACCCTAGACTATGGACACGGCAAACTATATGTAGTATTCATAGATTACTCTAAGGCCTTCGATCTAGTGAATCGGCAGATCCTGATGCATAAGTTGGAAACGCTAATTGGTAAATCAAGGCTGATGAGGCTGGTGAACAACATAATGGCGGAGAACTACATCCAGATAGAGGACAGCGTTGGTAAATCACAGTGGATCAGCCAGAAGATTGGAGTTCTCCAAGGAGACCCTCTTAGTCCTCTACTGTTCAATGTTATGACTCATGACGTAGGAGAGAGAATGAAAAACAATACCCGGACAAGACTGTACATGTACGCGGACGATATGGCTATGGCTTCGGAAGACGTAGAAGATCTGCAGAAGGCCACGGATCAACTGTCACAATGGGCACTCGAGAATGAGATAAGAATTAACGAAGAAAAGACTGAAGTCGTGGTATTCAGAAGGGGAGGAAGACTAGCGGAAAGAGAGCATATAGTATGCAATGGCAAACGACTAAATATCAGAAGTTCATTCAAATACCTGGGAATATCAATCCAGACAACGGGCCGGACGTTTACAATCCACCTGAAAGAAAGACTAGTGGAGGCAATAAGGGGCATGCACGATATATGCAACCCCACACTGATCTCACTAAAAGTCGCCATGAGACTGTTTGAGGTCAAAATATGCCCGACACTGACATATGGCCTCGAAGTGATCTGGGACCACCTTTCAGTCAGCCAATTGAGGCAAATAGAAGGAATCAAGGCAAGATTCTTGAAAATAATCATGGGTCTCTCGAAGTATACATGGTCAAGGCTGACATACGCTCTGGCGAGAGAGACGTTTTTCGTGGAAGACCTGAGGCTGAGGATGCAGCTACCGACCACAGAGGCGTATAAAATCCTAATGGATGAAATGACGCGGAAGAGGGCAGAGATTTGGGATGAATTTAACGCAACGGAAGCTATGGTCTACCATCGTTGGATGCAGGCCAACTATGAGTTGAGACATCTTGTGACACGAACAGCTGTACATGGGTTTCATCACAAAGTGTGCGCTACTAAACGCTTCCATTCACCGAATGAGAACTGCGTGTGCGAACTATGCAAGCAGCCTTGTGATAGATATCATATTCTGATGTGTACAAAAACGACGAAGTCGCTGATTGAGTACAGTGAAGAGTAGTTCCATGCTTAACAATCACATGCACACATGTGCGCATTCCTTTCTTTATTATTGTGTTCAAGACACAGCAGACTGTACCGAGATTGCAAGAAAGAAACATTGAAAAGAAAGTATCAAGAATACTAAAGAGCAAAAATGTATTCAATTTTTAGTTACTTTTTACAATATAAAATTAGTTACAATACATAAGTCAATAGCTTTTGCATTGATTAAATCTACCAAACCTACAAATCCTAATATTCATAGTTAGCGCTCAAGTCAGCATGGGTTAATGTCATCCTATTGAGATGAAATTTTGTTTCTGAGTAAATCTACCAAACATAAATATTTAAGGGGTAAGCACAATAAATTTTCAACAAAAAATTGGGGGGCGGGGAATAAGAGACACCCATCTGGTTCTTTGAAAATAAGAAAGAACTGAACACCACATTGGCACCTATCAATAAGTATAATATAAAAATCTCCTAAGATCAGACATGAAAGACAAAGGTAAAAATTCAGGCATTTATGAAACTGATTGTAATACCTGTGCTAAAGTATACAGTGGCAAAACTAAGAGAAATTTAAATGTAAGGTACAAAGAGCACATGAAAAATATTAAATACCAACAAATAGAAAAATCTGAAGTGGCTCATCACTTCTGGTCTACAGGTCATAATTTCAATAGTGAGGCAAAATTACTGAAATGTATTCAGAAACCACTTCATTTACCTGTTTAGGAAAAAGTATACAACCAAATAAACAATGATAGACTTGTAGATTTAGACATCCCTAAGGACAATGATCTCATTTCAAAATTCATACAACCTGGAGGACATCCGGTGGATAGAGTAGAAAACCTGTCAGTAGAGATCAGCTGATGATGATGGGGAATCCATCGAAACGTACTTTCTAATTTGATAAGTTTTTATTTACAAGTATGTGAAGTAGAATATTCTAAAGTTTAATATATACTTTTAACACAAGTCTCTTTGTCTATTATTTAGTCTGAGGTTTGGTGGTAGTCTTATATGGCTTTCAATGTTACTATGTTACACGTGTTACAGGAGCGCTTAATATGGCAGAGTGGATTTCAATCTCAAGCATTCTGTAGCATTAAGGATGGCAAAGGGCTAAGGAAAGGTAAATTTCACTCTAAAATTACCTAATTGCCAGACCTTATTGTGAAGAGAACTACATTGATGATGTCATTCTGTAACAACAGAATATGTCAATCACCCACAAAGAGTGCATAGCAACCAACAATAGGCTGTCTAAATTTACAGCACTGTCAAAATTATGTTCTTTTTCAATTGCCCATGCACTCCTTGATAGGTATTCTTTTGACGTATTATTAGAATAGAATCGGATATCAATAATGCAGAACGTCACATAACAGTCAAACTATACATAGCTGAGTTTTTACATTCTCCTCCTCCCCAGAACTGTAAGCAAATAAAATGCAAAGGATATAATACTGAGTTGGGTCTAGCACGTATTCTTCACTTTTTGTATAAATACCTGAACTAGTTTCGAAGACCATCATCATTCATGATCATCAGATTAACACCAACTGGGCTGGTGTTAATCTGACCATTGTCATTCATAATCATCAGATTAACACCAGCCCAGTTGGTGTTAATCTGATGATTATGAATGACAATGGTCTTCGAAACTAGTTCATAATCATCACTTTAACACCAAACCAGTTGATTAATCTGATGATTATGAATGACGATGGTCTTCGAAACTAGTTCAGGTATTTATACAAAAAGTGAAGTATACGTGCTAGACCCAACTCAATATTATATCCTTTATAATATAGCTTCACTGTGTAAACTTCCAATATATGTTTGAATAAATAAAATGGAAGTTCAAAAATTACTTTGCTTGCTTCTTGTGTCCTCATGAATCGCCTAATTGAAGATTCAACAGTCAACTCTGCTTTATCTTTCACCAATTGTTATCACTGACAACTGTTCTAAGTGGCTACTGGCTATAACAAAGCTACTGAATACTCCATAAAGGATTCATCCTGAATGTGACAGCAGGCAGGATAGCACACTCTGGAGGACTGTCAGAGAATACCCGCCTTCTCCCAATGCTCTGTCAGTCGGCATGAAGTTCTCCACATACATAGCTTCAGCTAAGAGGCTTGGAAGTCCTGAGGTAATAACTACAGTTGTCAGTCTTGGAAGGAGATCGTCTGCTCCTCTGGAAATAGGCAGACATATATTCAACCATTGATGGTCTGCAGCATGGTATGATGACACAACTTAACAACATATTTGCCCACTCCAGTAGTCTGATAATGCTATGAAAGTTTCTGGATAGAAAAATAAGAACATTACCTGAATTTAGTCTATTTCTAACCTTGTTCGTAACATCATTCACACTTGTTAACATTACTCCTTAGTACTTGAATTTAGTTAGATTTAAATGAGTTATTATCGATAATTAAGTTATTTCGAACAAGTAATGCTATATCATTTATCTGCATGTAAACTGAGAAAGTAGAAAGTAATTTAAAATTAATTTCTTACTCAAAGCTGTGAATTCAAAAAATTATTATGGAACATACTTCAAACACACTAGTAGTATCCTTAATTAATCAATTTCATTCTCTGTTTATTTTCTGCAAACAATATTTCATTATTAAACCGCAGGAGTGTGAGCCCTTAGCGTGTAAGTTAAACATAACTGTAGCTTTTCCCAGAGACTGGTTTGACTGCCTACAAGACAGACGTACAGTCTTAGTACAAGAATTGCCTCCATACAGTGGCGTAGCAAGATTAGGTGGTACCCGGTGCGGAAAATTTCTTGTCACCCCCCCATTTAAATTATTAAAAGATGGAACAGTTCCAAGTGTTATTTTTTGGATAGTCAAAGGTAATCCCACGAGAATTTAAGAGTTTATCGATGGATGCAGCTACAACGAATTTATCTGATGTAACTCGTAAACTCAACGGATTATGCAAAATTAGTAATTATTACTTTGTTATATAGAAACAAAACTAAGCTCCGAAATCATGGTATACCATGAATCAACAATCTATGAATCGATTCGAGTTACCATATTGTGACCAGTGCTACCAATGGTGCATATAAGACATAGTTAACCTAATTCAGCCAATTTTGTTAGAAGGAAAGACATGCATATCAAGCATATTATGCAGTACATTGTACATTGTAGGCCTACTGTTTAACGACAATAAATGCTATTATTATCATTATTATTATTAATCTAATGTACGTTATAGACAGACAGATATAGGCCTATATTGTTTTCGTGAGCGACAGACTGTAGGTGTTACCATTAATAAAGCGAACATCTAGGCCAAAATACACTCCCGAAATTGTGCAAACTTTTATATTTGAGTGATTTTTTTATATTTTGTTTTCCAAGCGAAATCTCGAATTTTGGAAAGATGAATTTTGATAAAAGGAAAAAAATTGTATTTATGTCAGATACCTTTCAAGATGTGAACCGAAGATTGGAGACAAGTTTTCCTTATTTTTACATAAAGAAAGTTTTCTCGAAAACGGCTCTAACAATTTTCTTTAAATTTTGCACGTGGGTTGCTTATAGAGCAAAAACTTTTATTTGAAACACTTTTTCGAAATAATTCTCTGAAGGGTACTTATAAGCCACCCACTCTGAATACGGGCTTTTTGCAATACGGCCCCTTGCATCGGAAAATCGTACGAAAACAAAATTTTGTATTTGGGTTAGGTAGCTTTTGTGGATGTGACACGAAGATTGGCGACAACTTTCTCTTATTTTTAAGGGGAGGCTAACTTTTATTTGGGCAGAGGAAGTTATGTGAATTATACATAATTTTTTTTAGGTTGATCCTAATAAATTTCATAAACAAGTAATGTAACTATTTTCCGGAACTGCATTATTAATAAGCTATTCTTAAATATGCGCACATCCCAGTTCAAAATCTAGATTGAAGGAGACTTCGGAGTCAACTTACAATGGAAGTTTATTTTCATCAAAGTCATGACTGCCGCCGCGGGTAGAATTGGTTGCTGCTTAAGTGATATAATCACCGATTGTTGAAGTCTCATTTAAATTAATAAAACGGCAGAGACAAGCATCGACAGAAATAAACACCCCTCCCTTAACCATAATAAGTTATTATTGTATCAACACAGCGGCCAGTTCAGCCGCGTTTTATTACCTTTGTTGACAGAATTTAAAACTAAAAGAAGTTTCAATACGCATGTTGACTTGTAGAAAGTTGTTAAGCTTATTTAATTGTTTTAATTAATATTATTATTTTCTTTAAATTCCCTTGAGCGATTTTTACTTATAAAGACACATTTTTATTTTGTCACCCCCCGGGTGATGGTACCCGGGGCGGCCCGCACCCCCCGCACCCCCCTTCCTACGCCACTGCCTCCATAGGCAAATTTTCAATATGATAGTACGACAGTACTGTAGTATGACAGTACTGTAGTGAGGGGTGGAGAGAAAGATTGACATTGTAATAGCTAACTTGCATCGCCATGTTAGGACCTGCTGTCCCACAGTGTATTCATGTTTAACATTTTTTAATAAGTTTATACAGTGAAGTCATTATTATGAAGAAGTAATACTTAGATGGATTTTGTTACATGGAACTTCACTTAAATTTAAACTGACTTGAACCCTAGTTTCAAGGGCCATCAGTCATCACCACTCAGTCCAATGAGTTCATCATCCATGGGGATTTTGAAGTTTCTTTCGATGCCCACAAGATAAATCCGATGCTGACCAACCAGCAGATGGAGTAGAGCTGAGGATGAGTTGTGATGACCCTCAAAACTGCAGTCCAGGTTGGTTTAAATTTAAGTGTTATTCTGTGTATCAAAATCGAAAAATCCATCACAGCATTATTTTTGTCATAACATTTCATTATCTTGTCAAAAGTTAACCATTTCTGTGCTTATAATCAGCTGTCTTTATGCTGAACATAACAGTTATCCTTTGCTTCCTTGATCATATAGGATGCTTTAACGTGCCGACCAAGCCATTAGATTTGTGATCAGAAACAGCTTTAATAAAATTTTATAATGATCTAATAGAAATTATATCTTTTAAGTGTGTTAACACTTGGTTAGGACCATACATTCAATTTTATGACCATTGATTTCTAATTCATATTGCAACTCCAACCTTCTTCTGCTGCTGCTGTTGCCCTCTGACAGAAGTCTATTGAGCTATTGGTTTTTTTTTTAAATTAATGATGTTTTCTCTGATTTTAGAGATATGAAATTTTCCCAGGTTGAAAGTTCATTTAATTATTAAATCTATTAGCTACCGTACCTGAACTTTGTCAGATGAGTTCATAAATACTAAATCAGATAAGTATATCATAAATAAAGTTTGTTAATTTAATTTATTAAGGGTGATTTCACAGAACTTAATCTCCCTTGGTTAATATTCTATTAAGTCTTGGTTCTCTCATTAAATGAATCTGCATTTCAACATGACAATTTCACAGGCAGTTAGCTACAGAAAACTTATTTCTGCAGTTATACAATGCAACCCATTCTGCTGTAGAAATATATGTTCATGATGCATTTACATTATGCCAAACAGGCAAAATTAGTTTTCAACAGACATTGACAAATGACAGTCGTTGAAACGAAAATGGTAAGGTGCCTGTTAAACCTCAAGTCTATCTGAAAGACAAACAAAAAAGAAAGTACGTAGAGGGTTAATAACCTATTGGTGAAGCTTGTAATAAATAAAAGAACATGATCAAAAATAAAGGTGGAACAACATTAAAAGAAGACCTGATAGGGCTTTGAAATAGAACACATATGTGCTCAGTCATTGCTTCACAAAAATATACTCGTTAGAAAATAATTTTGAGATGAAAACTGCATTCAAGACCTTGATCATTTGGATCAGTTGAATAATTCCCCCCTTCCCCAATCCATCTTCCTTGTACCTAGGTATATTTCATGGAGGTGGGTAATAACATTCCTCTTCTTAACTATCTATAATGCATTCTATTGCCATTCTAGCCATCATCTTAACTACACTTTAATTGCTTATGGGATAAAATGTCTATTAGACTACTAATTTGTTATTAAAAGTATGATGAAACATGTGATTAGTTAAGTCTTACTTAAATCACTTAATCTTAAGTATAGCTGGTGAAATTTAATGTAACACTGTTAAATTAATAGAACTTTCAAACTGGGAAATAATTCATATCTACAAAACGGAGAAAATTTCATGAAAGTTGAAATAAGGACTTTTACTGCCATCTACAGACCAACAGGTGTCTACCAGAAGGCAGGAACAACAGAGGACAGATGGAGCTGCAATATGAATTTGAATCATTTTATAACTGAAGATGCTTCAGACAGAAGCAAAAGCACCCTTGAGCAGTAAAAGGGAGGTAGGTTGAAAATAGGTTTTAAATTAGATTAATCTCTAATTTTAAGTATTTGGTGTTATACCTAATGGCATTTACTATCTTATAATAAATCTACATGTACAGTAGAACCTCACTTATACATTATTCATTTCTATGTTTTTTGCACTTATATGCTAGTTTTTAACCCCTCTACTTTAAAAAAAACCCTTTGTTATAAGTTTTCAAACTTCTGCATTACATCTATTCAATTCCCTCATACGAAATTCTGTAATTTTATTCTATCACTTATATGCCACAGCTCAAGTTTATGTAAACCTTATATGAAACGACACCATCGATTCTACTGCTTATTGCAACAACAATCAAATTGCCAAATGAAAGCCCCCCATTAAGATAAAGATTGCGTGTTTCACAAATGGACAATAACTACCCATCTAAAATATTATTATGCTGGATTTTATATTTGAGTGGTTTTCATCAGCAATATTTTCTTATTGGTTTAGTGTATAAGTATTAATAATTCAGTAGGTGGCATGCTGTTAATTGTTATTGTTAACTGTTGAGATCACTTGCATGGTCTCGTGGTTATTATCCCTAGCTATAGATTTGCAGGCCCAGATTTGTTTCCCAGTACCTCTTCGGATTTTTCTGTGGTAGAGGGGTCTGGAACAGGCTGCACTCAGACTCTGATTCAAACTGAGAAGCTGCTTGATTAAGAAGTGGTGGCTGTGGTCACAGAAGTCATCGTTAACTGTCTTGGCTGTTGGCATCCTGAACACATACTCCAAATCCTGCCATTTGCCTACAGTAGATGATGCAGCAATCAGATGGTAGGCTTAATGCCACCAGGCATGCAGCACCATTGAGTTTAATTTAGTTAATGTCAAGCAGATGTGCTGTTTACAAACCACGACTGTTTCGCTATTATTTGCCATACTCTCAATAAAAAATAAACCTAGGTAGTAGGCCCATTTAAATAGGTCTCAGTTCCAACTAAAAATTTTAAATTGTTCACTTGTACAATTTATTACACAATATTATAATCACTCCCCTTAAAAATCATATAAGCAAGGTTTCACTGTATTAATACTAGACAAAACATAATTTTTAAAGAAGATAATTGAATTAAACCAACAGAAGTGAAGTATAATGCTTTGTTTTCCTTAAGACACTAAAGAAAATGGAGTAATAGAAACTTACAGTGATTTACAGTGATTATTTTCATCTGCGGTAGAGGCAAGGGTTTTGAGTGCAGTGACCAATGTATCCAGCATCTGACATGGGCTATGCAGGGATGTTAAATGCTTCAGCATGCCACACACTTGTCTCCTCACACCCTCTTCTACTTGCCCCATGTCAGAATCATCTTGTGGGACACACATGGCAATTTCCAACTCATGCTCATCTTCACGGGTGATAAGCCTATTAAGTAACAAAAAAAAGAAGTAATCAATTTATGGGAATGAGATAAGAAATCATTAAGCAACATGTACTAGGAGAATTAAAAGCTCTGCTGTAACAGTTTTAAGAAATTACTAAGTTAAATTTAGCACCTAAGTACTTCACTTAAAAATTATTACAATCTCCTTCCATTTCCCCTCTCTCTATGCTCAGCAAGAAGCAAAATACTTAACAGTTTTTCTATACAATATGTAAGACGTAGGGCCTGTATTACCACCTGCCGACAATTCCTCCCGATATGTGACTTCCAGATAGCTTAACTAGATGTCTTGTCTTGGTATTAAAATATCATGTGCAAACAAAAGAGAGCTCTACCTAAAATATAGAACTAGTAACAACCAAGCTCATAAGGAATACTATAAAAAGTATTGCAACATACTGAAGAAAGTAATCAAAGAAGCAAAAAGTAGGCATTTTTCACAAGTAATTAATAAATCAAATAATAAAGTTAAGACTGTATGGAATATAATAAAAAACGAAACGGGGAGAACAAAGGGAAACAATGATTGTACATCATTAATATACCAAAACATAAAACTAGACAATTTATCAGACATTACAAATGCTTTTAATAGTCACTTTATAAATATTGCAGAGAAATGTATTCCTATAAATAATATTAACATTAAGGCAGTAGACCTACTAACAAAATCTACAGTTTGGAACCATAGATTTCAATTGAACCTGACTTCCCACATGGAAATTGAAAATATAATCAAGTCTCTCAAAAGTAAAAGCTCGTCTGGATGGGATGAGATAAGTAATAAGTTATTAAAAAGCTGCTCATCGGAACTCAGTAAACCTCTTAGTCACATATGCAATTGTTCATTAGAAAATGGAATATTTCCAGAAAGACTTAAGCATGCTATTGTTAAGCCCCTCTTTAAAAAAGGTGACAAAAATCTACCATCAAATTACAGACCTATATCACTCTTAACCTCATTTTCAAAAGTTTTTGAAAAAGTCATGTACAACCGCATAATACACTATCTTAATTTGAATGACATTCTTACTTCATCTCAGTTTGGATTTAGAAGTGGCATGTCCACTGAGAATGCTACATTTCAACTTACTACAGAAATATTGGAAGCGTTAGATAAAAAGAAATATGCTCTGGGAATTTTCTGCGACTTAGCTAAAGCATTTGACTGTATAAATCATGAAATATTACTTCAAAAATTGGATCATTATGGGTTCGATAATTTAACACTTAAGTGGTTCAAATCATATCTTTCTGATAGAACTCAAAAGGTAATAATAAATGGAAATGAATCTAACCTAGGGATTGTTAAGAATGGGGTACCTCAGGGATCAATACTGGGACCTTTGCTCTTTTTAATTTTCATTAATGACTTGCCCTATAACTTAAGTGACGAATCAAAGGTATTGCTCTTCGCAGATGATACTAGTGTACTTGTAACAGGAACGTCACAAGAACATTTATCAAGAATAGCTACAAAGGCTTTTCACGAGTTAAACACATGGTTTCTAGCTAATAAAATGACACTTAATATTGATAAGACCCATTTTATACAATTTAGGACAAAAAACAGATGTATCTCAAATCTTGAAATTAATTATGGAACACAAATCATACAAGAAATTAGCAATGTAAAATTTTTAGGACTGCAAATTGACCAAAATCTTGACTGGAAAACACACATAGAAATGATAAGTCCAAAACTGAGTTCAGCATGCTTTGCTTTAAGAATTTTGAATAATATATTAAAACAGGATGCATTACTTATGGTATATTTTGCATATTTTCACTCGGTAATGAGGTACGGGATAATTTTCTGGGGCAACTCTACCCATAGGGAGAAAATATTTAGATTTCAAAAGCGGGCAATAAGAATAATATGTGGAAAGAAAAAAAGGGAATCTTGTAAACCGCTGTTTGAAAAATTAAGAGTCCTCACTCTTACAGGGGAGTATATATACTCTGTTATGTGTTTTGTAGTGAATAATATTGATAAATTTCAAACTAATTTTAGTGTACATGGACGTACTACCAGAAACATGAATGATCTACACAGACCAAATAACTCGTTAAAACTCTTTCAGAAGGGTGCGTATTATTCTGCAGTACAGATATATAACAAGCTTCCAAACAACATTAAATTATTATGTATTCAAAGAAAGATCAAACCTTTCAAAACAGCTGTCAAGGAATTTTTAATAACTCACACCTTCTACAATTTGGAGGAATATTTCCAGCTTGGATAAATTTGGCAGCTTGCAGTTTCTGTAGACCTATATTATTGTTATAACATGCATGTATTTTTTGATCTGATGTGTTCTATATCCTTGAGCCCCGCTCAACACAGGATCTACAGGACGAGATATCTACATCTACATCTACATCTACCACCGCTGAACTGCTATCGGGAAGAACGCAGTAAAATTTTGTAAAATGGTCCTTAGCTCATTGAGCAAAGAGGTGTGTTTGTTGTAGTTCAGTAGGCGTCCTCTAGGTGCGGCAGCTCGGATTTGTAATTGTACAATTAAATTACACAAGAACATATCGTTTTAAGTGCATTAATCGATTTGTTCAATTCTATTTCATTCATATGTGAGCATAAAATGACATTTTTATGTAAATTAAATCTTCCAACATCAGTTCTAAAATTCAGGTGGCCAGAAAGCTTCGGCGTACTGCCATCTTGTTTCAACCAAGATTCCCTAACTAGCAGTTGGAAGCTTGTCAGCCACTCCATCCTCCTGCTAGCTTATCTGGCAGTTATCTTGCCAGACAGATTTTGTCAGGAGATCATAATATGTAATTCTTGGCCAACTTCCAGATAGATTCTCTATCTGGCAGATAAATTTGATATCAGCAGGTCGCCATACAGGCCCTTAGGAATACAGTATTAATAAACTGTCATAAGCCTATCAGGCATGCTGGTGCCAATTGCAGTCTTTTATTGAGGAAGACAGGGACTTTCAACAATTGGCTCTATTTTGTTAACATGTAGGCAGTTAGTAAGAGATCAATGAACTTTATGCACAGGTCAGTTTCAAAATTTCTGTTGTAAGAGTCGAGGCTGATAAGAGGTGTAAGAGTTAGTGATAGGTGAAAAGGAGTGGTGAAATAGTGAAGATAGTCAGTTAGGGAAAACTAAAATAAGCAAATACCTGGAAATGAATTCATTATGCTCATGGCATTTCCCCTCTGGATCATGATGCCTATACACTGCCTAAGACACTCTGTGGTGCAAGAATCATTACTGATGGACCGTATGTGCCCAATTCAATAAATAAGGGCTTGGCTTCAAAGCAAGGGTATCCACCGCAAAGATAGCAAAGATGTAATTGTCGATAAAATAAACTCCATGGCGCAACATCCCTGAAGGGACAAGGCCTACAACCCGACCGCTGTGTCATATACTATAGGCAGAAGGCAGGATTGGGGGGCATTTGACAACACCCACAGCCGATAATGTTGGTTTCCATGACCGGAGTTGCTACTTCTCTATCAAGTAGCTCCTCAATTTGAATCACGAGGCTGAGTGCACCCCATTCCAAACCTCCCTACCTCAGAAAATCCAAGGAGGTACCAGGGATTGAACCCAGACCGATGGATCTGTAGTCAGCGACGCTAACCACAAGACCAAGTCGGTAGTCAATTGTCGATAATATTTAAAAGACTAGTCATATCGTAGTAGAGGACACAAATTTTTTCTCTCTTTCTGGAAACACCAGCATAAATAAAGATGGAAGCCTGCAAAGTAAAGCAATATTATCACTAGAGTGATAGAGAAAGTAAGTGTTCTCTTCAGTTAGATTGATATAACATTTAAAATGAGAAGCTTTTTCTGACCAGTGGATTTGTTTAGTGGAAGTAAGAGAAGTAAACTGCAGTTGAAATTGGGTAATTTTAAGCTAAAGGGACCAGCAAAAAATTGAATTAATCAAGATGGTGAATTAGAAAAGTTTATTGCTTTGTATAGGGACATCAAGGGACCATGCTAAAAGTAAAAATTATTCTCAATTTCAAATTTTAAAAGTTTGACTGTACAACCATTCTATGGCAAATTGTTTGGTGCAGTACTGACCTCAAAAGAACAATAAGGTAAGGTTTGATGGGGGTAAAAAACATATGATGCAGGATTTCTGTGACTGCATTCCTTCCTTGCTCAGAATTAAGTGGTTCGAACAATGCCAGTATTATGGATTCCAGGAATTTAATATCTTGTTTAATATCTGAAAGCAGAGAATAGATATCAAATGACAATAATGAATTCTCAACATCATAAATGTAAACAAGTGTCAGTATTTTCCAAAATACAGTGAAATCTCCATACAACGATTACTGATATAACGCTAACTTCCTAAAAATGTTAATAGCAGTAACTTACCTATCGCAATATTTTGGAAATGTCTTTGAAACGCCTTATACTCCTCTTGAAGAATTGCCTCTTCACTAGGACTAAGGGATTCAAATCCAGATTCGTGTTTCCTCTCTCCCCCAGGATCTTCTGTGTCATCCATATTCAGGCTAGATAGTCTGTGCTCCATGCTGGATAACACATTGTGTCTTACATCTACACAGTTCTCATTGCCACACCTCTCATTATTAGGTCTCTGTACTAGCAGTGTCTGGTGCTTCATAATTATTGGGTTGACTTTATCCAAGATAGCATACTGCATCTGACACATCAGACTTCCAAGAGGATGGATGCGATCAATAAGAATTTGACTCACAATATCCCTGGAATGACAAGAAAACTACATTTCATCTGTAATAATAAGCAAAACAGCACATTCCTACCAACTCGGCAGCCCAGGTTCAATTCTCGGTAGGGGCGGATTTTATAATTTGACCCCAAAGAATGGATTTAAGAGAGGTGATGGTATACAGCTTCTATTCACTAGTCTGTGCACCAAATATATTCCTGGGTTCAATCCCAAACCTCTCTACCCGTGAGTAAGACATGGAGGCATATGCCACTGTTGATAGATTCATTCATTGGATGGAGATGTCAAGCTGGCAGTCCCCTTGGTATCTTTTGACAAGAGTAGGTTAATGCCGGCACCAGGTTTCCCCTCCACCCTTCCTTATCTCACCATTATCACTCATACCCCACATTACACTACACACACTCATCTCCTTACACCTTACACTTCTTTTATAACTATGGTATTCCGGCAATATTTACCATAATTTTAATTTGTTGTACTTCAGACCATTAGACATACCCAATTTTGAAGGCTCTGTTTTAAAAGTAAAATAGAGCATCTTATGGTCCGTAAAATACGGTACATGAGTAGATATGGTAATTACCTCTGGAGTTTCTCATCCTGGGGCTGATACAATAAATCCTGTTTCAATTTACACAGCCAGGGATTTTCCTCTTCATACTGCAGGGCAGCAGCATATACTCTCTGCTTCTTGAAGTCAATCTCCATGATTGTACCATTCTCTATCTTCTCATTTATCTGAAACTTACTGAAAGAAAAGAGGTACACTTGTTATAACAGAGTGGGTTTATGCAGGCCATGGTAACAAGAGACAGTTGTTAATTTTCAAGTTGTTCTTTGGTAAAAATGAATGAAATGACAAAAAAAAATCTGGATTTCTTCTTGTACAGAATGTATTAATGCAAAATCTTGCACAACAAATTTGGTATATAAATATTAAAAACTAAAGTAAATTACAATTAGAGCGTTATTGTGTATTACGAGAGAGATAGAATAGAGGAGATGAAAGAAAGAGAGAGAGATTTCAAAATTAAATTTGTATTACCGTATTTTACGGACTGTAAAAAGCTCCGGACCATAAGACGCACCTTGACTTTAGGATGGAAATTTAAAAGAAAGAAAATTAATGTGTTTCTAAACAAAAATGGAAGTCCAACAGTGTCTCATGTTACTGCAGTTGTTCATGTTCATTCACAAATTTGGTTGGGAGGTGGTTCAGCATCCTCCATCAGTCCAGACCTGGCACCGTCGGACTTTCATTTGTTTGGTTCCATGAAGAAATTCCTGGCCAGTAAACACTTTGCGTCAGATGCAGAAGTGAAAACAGCAGTCAGCAGATGACTACACTCCAACTGAACAGATTTCTATGAACAGGGTATTTTGAAACTGGTATCACAGAAATGTGTTCAGAAACTTGGCGACTATATAGAAAAATAGACAAAAGATGTCCCTTCATGTGTGCATTTGTACCTATTAAACTTCTTGTAAAAAAATAATTATTGTGCATTACTTTTCGATCCACCCTTGTATATATGTCATAATATATATGTATATATGTTGTCTAAAGATACCAAATTTTGTATTGGAGTTATATCCCAATAAAGCCATAGGTTACAACAACATAATTATATAAGAGTTGAATTCTACACAAACACTTAACTTTTGGTATTTACCTGTACTAGTTTCAGCGCCTTCGCTACCATTGTCAACAGCTATACTTCAACTGAAAATCTGGATTTTTCATATTTATTTATGAGACCTTTAGGCAGTATCAACTGCAATCAGTCATGTTAGCTATTAACAGAAATACATATCAATAACAACTGTTGTTATAGAAGGTAGTGCTGCTTTCAATGTCACATGACAGTGAACAATGTCTATTAAAAGAAATGCAAAAAGTTAGGAGTTTGGGGCCAGTTTATCCAGCCCGCAGTTGGACCACACTGACCTAGACATCTAAGGCATACATGGATATTTACTGGTTCGCGAACCACTTGTGGTTCTTGAACTTCCTGCATAACACACAAGATGGCATTGCGGACATTCGGTGTACGTGGTAGATTATTCCCATGCATGAGTCATACTCTCATTGCAAGCAGTGACGGGTCGCGACACAGTTCCGATTGGAAAGGCGTTATGACACATTCTAAGCCTTTGTATAATGAAATAATTGCACACGTAAAAGAATAATTAAAAATACAAGATTTTTTATATTATCTGTTTCTTGTAGTGTACATTTTAAAGTGAAATTAGTGTTTCCCTAAGAATGAGCAACCGCCACTGCACTTATTGTCTGTTTGTGTCTCCATCTATCCGTTCTTTTCAAACTATGTGTAAGTTGACAAAAGTTTGCGGGTTGCGTGTCAATGGATAGGGGTTTGCCCATGTCTGATCTAAGGTGAGAGCTCAAGTTACCACATCACCTCTGAAATTAGAACACCAGCTATTTGCATTACACTTACACTTCAGCTGCTTTGTGGCATCTTGCTGCCACCTGGCATCTATGCTGTTCCCACACTTCCTGTTTCTGTCGGGCAATGGTAGCATTTTCTGTTAGACGTCGCTCCAATTCCAACTGCAGGTTCTGCCGCTGAGCTGCTGTTGTAGCAGCTTGAAGTCTTGATGAATAACGAGCCACAAGAAGTTTGTTCTCCTGGTGCATCCGTGCTATTGGTGATTCCTCATACCCACCACTGAAAACTCTATCATCTGCACACAAAATGGAAGAAATTGGTAACTTTTTCCATCCTTATGTTAAACCCTCTCATGTTCAAATTAACATGCAAGGAAATGATAACTCCTAGCACCCTATACTGAAAACTATCTTATCAATAAAGTAAAACACATGTTAATGGATTACATAAGATTTATAAAGACATGGAAATAAAAAAGATGCTAAGTGGAAAACCATTAAAACTCAAACTATTCCACCCAAGATTACATGATTCATGCAACCTTTGGATCTCTATTAAAACAACTGAATATGGATCTCTATTTCTATAGACAGTATAAAAACATAATCAGAAGACTCAAAGAGTGTTTAAATATATTATAAATGTCAATTCTCCAGAAAATTTGCACGTTAGAATGTTTATCATTAGATTATAAGCTACTCTGTCGTCCATCATCAGTGCCATTTGCTGGTCATGCAGAATATGCTTAAATGCATGGAAGAAGTATGGGCATATTACAAGACAATAAGATGTGAGGTTTAATAAATGTTCTTCAAACAATGCTTTATGTTGAAAATAGTCTATGTGATCATGTGCTATATTCAAAATTTGGTATCAATAAATTAAACGCTCTGCCCTTTAGACTGACTTTCTTGTGCCCTTCAGTGCACAGACCTAACATACTAGAATGATTTCTTCAAAGATGATGTGAATATGAAACTACCCCTGCCTCCAGTGATATTTTAAATGTTTTGAATTAAGATATGAGCAAGTTTGCATCACCTCTGTTAACTGTTCCCCTCTGTGGAGAAGGAGCAGATGGTCTTTGCACTGGAAGAACTTGTGAACCCTGATAATTTCGTTTAGCTCCTTCATTATCAGTTATTTGGGATGTCTCCTTGAATACATTGCATGAACCATTATCTACAAATAGAGTGGAACATAATCAGGAAATTACACACTAAATTCCAGTTCTCACTACAGCTTATAAGCTATACTAAATTTAATTCTGCATACACCTTAAGAAACAAACAGACGTGATGAATCAGACCTTGTTTGTCGAGAAGTAACATCAGACGGTCTACACTTTGCTTTGCAAATCCAAGAAGACTACGTCTTTCTTTGCCCGTCAATGATGGATTTCCAAAAGACCAAGTACTATCAGCATCTTGTTGCAAAGCCGCAGCAACAAGTGCAAGTCCCTCCAAATAATTTCTGTAGGCTTCCTGAAGAAATATGAAAATTAGTACTATCATTGTCAATATCATGTTAAAAAACACATAACTGAAGCTTCAGAAACAGTTTGAAACAATGCTGCTTATGGCCAAATTTCTTTTATTAAAGTAATAGACCCCACCGGCAGGGATAGGTAATCCTAGGTTAGTAGCAATGAGGTTATGAACAGTGATATTAACTTAGTTGATCAGTGGAATTTCTAGGTTAAGGCAAACCCTAGAAGAGTAGTAAACAGCTATGTGGCTACTTTAATCAATACACTAAACCTCTGGCATAAACAGCAGGGCTAAATGAAACTAAAATTTTCTCTCAAAAGGTTATCTAGCAGCTCAACCTGTCAAGAAGTTTATTCTGCGCGATGTAGCACAATACTCACGACATCGTTATTCTGCTGTTCAAAATCTATGGCATTCCTGAAACTTATTACAACTCTTTTCCTTATATTTCCTTCACTCATTGTAACAGCTTGCTAATACACCATTCTACGAAGAAATTTATTTATCACTTAAATGACGTTTTCTCCTCGTTCAAACTTAACCTTGACTACTTGAATTCTTTTGACAGTTCAACCGACTTTCATTTGGTTTCATTTCACCAACCACAGACGCCATAGAGCACCAAAATTCCAGCGATTAAAGTATACCAAAGAATGTAGACCTCTTCACTCCAAAGTCAAATACTAATGGCGGTTCATTTGAATCTTGCGTATATCGTTACAGATTCGTACACTACCCAAAGAAGTAAAGCAACTAGCGGCTACCACAATGCACCCAAAATTTAAAAAAAAATCAGTTAAACAGATATAACAAAGTGCCAGAATGCTATTGTTTAATCAGTGTTAATTGGGTAAAATGAAAGAACAGGTCGCCACTTAAGCTCCACCCAACCCATCCGAGCATTGCTATGGCGACAGCCCCTTGTACCAAAGCTTATGCACTAATTACTACAACATGCGGTATCACCAATACGAAAATAACCCTTATACCAAACCATTTGCACTGATTACTACTATACAAAAATGACCCTTGCACTAATTATTACAATACGAGGCTTTCCCTTGAACCAAAATGGCTCTCTAAACTTAAATAGATGAATTCTCACTTCACACCCCAATGATCATTTGATGGCGTAGTGGCTGGCTATGATGCTAGCGGTCCCATGTTCGAATCCCATTAGGTCGAAAATCTATAGGATAGGAGTAGGTCCCAAATAGGTACGTAGGGTGAAAGAAAGAAGAGAAAGAGGAAGAGAAAGAGGAAGAGAAAGAGGAAGAGAAGAGGAGAAAGAGGAAGAGAAGAAAGGAACAGAAATTAAAATTTTCACAATTTTCAACGCTGCTAGTAGTTTTATCGTTGCCACCTAGATGTCTCTCATTAGTGAGTTGGGTGGGCGGATTCAGGACTGGACATCACCCAGGAAAATTATAGGCCATATTAAAAAGTATTAAATTAAAATGGTGACTGCCAGAATAGGGCATTCACAGTAGATCTACTAAGGTCACAGTGTTGAGAAGTCAAAGGGCTTACACTACACCTCATTAATCTAATCTAATCTAATCTAACTATAATATGCGAGGATGCAACATGAAGCAAGTCAACAACTTGCTATTACCAGGGCACAAATATTTAAGATATTCTGCTATCCAGGGCAATTCATATATTTTTTATCTTATTCCATAAGTGATTAATTGCAATGCAAAGTCAGACAGTAAGAAATGAAACGTGTTCTAGAAAGACCTCTAATCATTACAGTAATAACAGATATTTGAATAAAAACACTTTCTTAACGCAATTTATTTTACCTTAGTAAACTTCCGGACGGCCGTTTCGCAGGTGGTGTTCCTGCATCATCAGCAGAGTGCCAACTTGGCACTCTGCTGATGATGCAGGAACACCACCTGCGAAACGGCCGTCCGGAAGTTTACTAAGGTAAAATAAATTGCGTTAAGAAAGTGTTTTTATTCAAATATTTGTACACAACGCTAAAGTCGGACTCAAGAATGAATGAGTAATAACAGATTTAAAAATAACAATTATCTAATGCTATTTATAAATTGATTTAAAGTACCTTTTAATAACCATGCCAGATTCCAGTTTCTTCCATTGAGCTCACCCAGCTGCAAACATGTTAATTGTTACTTCAGGAACAGCTGGAGAATACTCATGCCAGTGAACAGTGAGGTTTGCTTGGCACAGTTCACTGTTTTGTTAAAGGCCGCAGAAAACAAAAGAAGAACAGTTATCACAGTAATGAAATTTCACAGTGAGGAAAGATATCCAAACTGATATGTAACTAAACACGTGCAACTCAGTATGCCACTGCTAAACCGATATCGCTTTCCTAACCTAATCTATTACTGGCACTACATATAACTGAATATCAAGCTGCTGCTACTTACGTTAACACAGCAGCTTTTTCTCCCTTCTATAACTTCCATAAAATCTGTCACACTAAGAAGTCCAATGACATTTTTCCTAATAATTTCGTATGGTAGGTTCTACCAACACTGAGTTCGTCATCATGAACCCAAAATTTTACACTTGGTATTAAACAGTATGGCAGTCAAGAATTCTCGAGTTTTGCATGACATCACAATCCATAACTCTCACTACCTTGGACTGATCTTAGACACTGATGAATATTAGTGATTTTATATTTATCCAAACATTGCAGTGAAGTCGGTAGTAAAAATACAGCAAAATACCCTGATAGTTATTTCTGAATCACATATCAACCTATACATAGTGTATCAAAAGTGATAGTGCAAACATACACTGTTGAAAGTGAAGTATTAAAAAAGCAGCTGCCCTTACTGGTCCTTCATAATTTTCTGAAGAATCATTGTTTTCATGATAAGAACTCTTCAACTACAATCTCAACATTGATATTCTGCTATAAATATCAGTGTCTAGCGTAAAGTTTTGTGTCCCCATGAGAGTTGCAAGTGACAGGAACTCTTGAGCTTAATCTCAGGCGATCTGTCCACTAGAGAGTGCTAGTTCATTGCGAGAGTATCTGAGACAGTACTCTTCAAATCATGTTCACATAAAACAAATGTTGTGCGAGTTATAATCTCTTGTTGACTGACAAAATGGATAAACAACAATATTATTCTCTGTTAATATCAATACAGTCAAACCTCTGTATAACGAAGATTGCCGTAACAATAAACTCACATATAGCAATAATCTTGTTTGGTTGCAGCAGATTTCGTATCTTAATAATGTTAAATGTAACTCACTATAATAATGAAGCTATTTTAGAAACACTCTTTTATAACAATATTTGGAGGTTTAATTGTTACTGCAAAACCAGTATCATAGCCCTATGGTTGGTTTCTGGTATTTGATCAGTATCGTTCCCAGTCACCAATATTATTTTCTTAGAAATTCCAAACAAGAAACATACATGAGTGGTGGGAAATAGGATCATTCAGGCAAAAATATCTGTGCAAAAACATACTGTGAGTTAGCTTGTTACTTTAACATGTACATAATATGCAATTAAAACACAAAAAGAGCAAAAAACTAATAAAAAGGTGCCAATGTTGTGTTGGATGCAAGAGGAGGACATTTCCAATATCTCTTGTGATGAAGTGTGTGGTTTTTTCATTGTAACTTTAACTGTAACTGTGAGAACCTGAATCATTACACTGTTGGCGGCTTTATTTGCATAGATATTCCACCTGATCGCTTGGGAGTTAGAACTGTGGTTGCCACGAAGTGGAAACCTGCATGATTGGTCAACTTTTATGTGAAAAGCATTTTATATATATTTTAGTATAGGGACAGCATTGTTCTGACAGTCCTTCACAAGTCATGCCAAATTTGCATAAAAAAAATTACTCCAGACACTGAAGAATGTAATGAAAATTATGCTAGACAATGATAGTTTCCTTTAAGACAAGAATTCACCATATGGGAAAAAAATGACAGAAAACAAATTGTAAATATTCAACCAACATCCATTCTTGTCTTTCTTGCTTCGGGGGGGGGGGGGGGGAATTAACCTGCATGCTTCTTAAGGGCTAAAAGATTCATGAAATAAATAAAACAGATTTCTAATACAGCAAACTCTCACTTGTTCTGACTAAATTACAAAACTGATTTTACAACAGTTGAAGATATAATAAGATCTCTAAAATAGGCCAAAGAATGTCACATAGAAGCCATACCCGAACTTTGATACTTGTTTTGTCATGGCATTGATCAGTAATTGCTACTGGAAGAAGGACATTGCCCATAGAGAAATTCTTTGGGCATGCTTTAAATTATAATTCTTTGCAGCATGGTGGTACAGAAGTTGTACTTTCAAATTTTAAATTTTGAAGCACAGTGGTATCAGTACACCTATTTTTATTAGGATATCAAAGATAGTTTGCTCGTGTTAATTCCAGTACTACTTGAAGATGCAATTAATGTAATTTTGTTTAATAACAACAGTTTAGAGTTTTTATACTAAGAAACTTTATAGACATTAATCATAATAATTTTGGGGTAAAAGTAGGATAAACTTTTGCACAACTTTTCTGTGAGTGAAAGGATACAGTAGACTTATGTAGTATAATGTAATGGCTTAGTTAAATAAAGATGAACATGACCCATGACAGAACAATAAAAACAGATGCAAATCATTAGTTACCTGCCCTACCCAAAGACTGTACACATGGCCTTAAAGCTTATAAATTAAGCTGAATAAAAGAAAATTATTGAAGTATTACACAGTACATTTAAAATAATACTAGCAGGTGCCTGCGGGTTCGCCCACGACAATTAATTCGAAGATTAAAAATTAACATTAACATTAAAATTAAATTATTAACACTTACATGCAAATCATTCATAAAGTGAACTATTAGGTAGATTTCGAAGAAAAATCTACCTATTGCAATGGATACCACTTCATGATTTTCGAAAAATTCTTTCATATCTTTACGTTTCATGCTCCCCTAAGTACGAAACCACCGCCCGTTCAAAAAAAAATTTTGTGATATTTATATATATATATTTATATATATATATATTTATATCTTTACACGATAGCGGCCGTAATTTTGAAGATATTTGAACCAAATTTTAATATGTTATTTCTAGGCCCAATAGTTCGGACAAGTTCGTTAATGAGCAAAATTGGCCCAAGGGGGTGGTCGGGGGAGGGGGTTGAAATTTTTAAAAATGTATATCTCGGCCCCTATGAAGTATAGAGGGAAACTTTGTTTGAATAAATTAGAGTACTCGCTACGGAGTTCACAGTGACACCAAAGATTCGGGGGTTCGGGTGGGGGTGGGGTGGGGGATGAAAATTCGAAACTTCTGAAACCACGTCTTGTGGGGTATCGTTGAAAAGCTCTTGATGAGTACTCTACAAATCAATAAATAGTTTCTTTATAGCTCTCATATGACGCGAGATTTTAATGTTTGAAAATAATAACACTTAAAAGAATTATTATAATATCATAATTTTGTCTTGTTTAGCGGCTTTGCTAATTTTATTCATTGTTGATCTTGCGCACGGCCTCCCAGAATATTATATCCTATTTTTGTTGTCAAAACAAATGATTGTAGGCTCTTCCTCTTTACTGCAGGTTTGCCATGCCAAGGCTAAAAAAGAAGAGTGCTGCGCAGCGATAATAAATTAAACCAAAAGCACTTTGAAATCTACCTCAGCCTGTAGGCCTGCCTAAAGGGATTTTTAATTTATAGTGAAACAGATAAAAATCCGGCTTTGGAGTGCATTCCACAATTAGAAATCGCCTCTATTGTATCTGACATTATAAACAAACAAACCAACCAGGGTGAGCTCACAGAATCAAAATGATTGATAATTCCATGTGATGTATTGAAAAAATTGCAATGTTTTTATTTCCAAGTTATGGCAAAAAAAAGAAAAGCCACCTGCAATTGAATTGGCAATTGAAATGTATTACCGAAAACTGATGCTTCGATAGTGTAAACATTCACCTTTTCTGCCAGTTTTTTACTCATAACTCGCAAACGAAAGTGAAAATTAAAAAGCCGGCTTCGAGGTGCATTCAGCCACCCTTCAGTCCATCTATGTTTAAAATTTCAGATTTCTGTGTGCAGTAGATTTTGCTGGGCATCGTACACAGACGGACAAACAGACAAACACTTCCTCTTATATATGATATTTTCCCGGGCTACTAACCAGGTGGTGAATTGGATTAATTCCGACGTTTCGAAGCCAAACTGAGGCTTCATTGTCAAGGAGAATTCTCAGTTTGGCTTCGAAACGTCGGAATTAATCCAATTCACCACCTGGTTAGTAGCCCGGGAAAATATCATATATTACCAGCACCAGGAAAAATTCAAAGCACACTTCCTCTTATTATTATAGATTTGAACTCTTATTTCTGTGTACATCTAATGCCACCTATTATCAAGACAGTATTCAATTGTGAAATTAATTGAAGGTGGCCTTGCTTGGTTGTCATTCATTTGTTTATAACTTGCAGATAATTTTTTTATAACTTTTATTTTATTATTATTTTTTTGTGCATAGGTGGACAGAAAGGGATCATGCATGCATGCCTAAATAAAAAAAATACATTGAATTATCTGGCAATACTCAGTATGAGGGGGTTGTTTGGGATAAGGAACTTCAATCTGAGGTCCTTTTTCCCTGGGCGGTACACTTTGTGAAATGCACCTCGTAGCTGAGTTTTCAGCTTTTTAATGATCAATTGTTTTAACTGATTATGCACGATTTGGGTGTAAAGTTCTTAAGTCTGTGATGTGTTTTAAACATTTCATTTTAAATCTGTATGCCCATATGGCAGCACAAGATTAGTTAGTTTAATTATTTATAGAATTATATAAAACAATATAATTAAGAACAAATTTTCATAATTCATGCAAATTATGTAAAGACGATGTCAGTATTAACAAATATAATGTTTTAATTATTTTTCTCTTAAATAGATGATTTAAATAAAACACCTAGCAGTTGAGTAATTAATCGTAGGCAAAGCCGTGGCCACCTGCTAGTTTAATATAAACACAATCACTTCAAAATAATGCAAAATTTAAGAGATTAATGCTACAATATTCTACACTGGTATAACTACTTGTTACAAAATGAGAAGGTCTGTACTGGTACGGGAATATTTAAAATTGAGAATGGTGACAGTCTTTATTTCTGCCATCCTGATAGTATTTTATAATTTCACTGTGCGTTTACTTAAAACATTGAGAATTATTTTGACTTTAGAAGGAAGTAAGTCAAACACCGTGAGGGTTTGGTGCATCAGCATCTCCAAGTTATATTATTACAACCTTTTATTAATTTTATATCAACATTGACAAGTTCTAAACAACAAAAATACCAATTTTTAAAATATTACTTAAATTGTACTTTGATTTGTGGAAATAATTTTATTGGTACTTCATTAGCTTTTGATTTAGAACTAGTAATACCTTTCAAATAAAAACAAATTAAAGTTACAAATTTGTACTCATAGATTTGGAGACCATATCTTTAAACTAAACTAGTCTATTTTGGTGCTCATTCTTAGAAGGCACATTATTTCCTGCAGTCTTGGCTGATGGAATAGCTGGTTGAATAGGTGATCCAATACTCCTAGAAGCTGCTGACATAGGTTCTCCAAGGGATTTAGCTAATAGCTTCCTAATTATAGGTCTAGATTTTATTTCAATTAAATCTTTTTCACTGGTTGCATTCTTGCTATCCCCTTTGGCTGCTCCTTTGTTTTTATCTTCGTTTTGTCTTGGTGTTTTTTCTGATGTTTTGTTTACTGTCAGATGTGTTTTGTTGTTCGTAGCATCAGATTTGTCCATTGACATGTTCACTTTAGATGGTTTTGCATCGAATGCTATATTAGAGTTAAGCATTTGGGCAAGAAAGTTGTCTTTTACATCTATGTAAGATGAATTACCTGCTTTTATCTTTGCTATCTTACTTTCTGTTCTCTGATCAGGAACAGTTTTAGAAGTCGTATTAAATCCATAACTTGCAGATGCATTCAAACCATTCATATCAGATGTTGATACATTACTGTGTGGCATCGAAGTGTTTATGGAGTTATCTTTTTCTCCAGATAGATCTTTTGCCAATTTTAGCATGTCTAATGGCAGTGATTCCAGTATTTTTGTTTCTAAGTCAGAAAGTGAAATTAAGCCAAAATTAGTTATATTTGGCATTATATTATGCTGAAACTGAACAGGAGTATGTTCTACACTGACATTGGAATTGTCACGCTTAACTAACATTTCTTGTGTTAGATTATTGAGGGTAGCATTTTTTATTTCAGTTTTGTTAAGAGCTGGTGAAGTTACTTCCTTTTTATCTCCAACATTCCTAGAAGTGTTATCTGATTGTTTCTTTTCAAGTAGCAACTGGGAGGGGTTTAAAAATTCTTCAAAGAAATTATTAAAAAATTCAGAATTTAAAATGTCTTTCTGATTTTTGGCATCATTTAAATTTTTAGGGACTTTCTCAGTTATGTTTTGCTGAGCTTCAATTAAATAATTATTGCTCTTTTGCGTAGATTCAGGTATTGCCTTCGGATCTGATGCATTAAGAGGAATGCTTTGCTTGATCTTTAATTGAGGAAGGACAGTAGTTGATTCAGATATCGCCTTCAGATCTGATGCATTAAGAGGAATGATCTTTAATTGAGGAAGAACAGTAGTAGAATTATTTTGAACCTCAGATAATTGAATAGGTAAAGAAATGTTTCCTTGAGAAAAATTTACTCTAGAAGTGTGAGGTAGGTGAGACACATTAGGACCAGGAAGACTGTTATTTACAAGGTCAGACTGATTTCTCTTTACCGGCAAGGATCTGACAACATTTTTAAAAGTATTTTCTAAATCAGCATGTTTCCTGCCAAAATTAAGTTTGATCATCTGCTTGAGGTAGGGAGAATTCTCTGTATAGTGTGAATATGGGTTATAGGCATTCTTCCCAGAAAATCTGCGGACTCGGAGAAAGGAACTGTCTTCATCATTAAGTTCTAAGTTGGAACTTATGGGTTTTGAAGGTAGTACAACACCTCTGATTTTTCTAGCTGGTAAGGATTGAATTTTGAGAACATCCCTTTTTGGATAGGTATGGTATGGACTACTGAATGAGTCTAATTTTACCTCATTGTTTGAAGATGGAGGAGCTACAATTGGTCTTGTTTCTGGCAGCTGTAAAGGATCTGTGAAAAGAAGAAAAATGAACACAACATGAAATGCTGAAGTTAATGAACAACAGTATTAGTTCAATCATAAGCTGGAACTTTAAGATTTGTGGAGCTGTAAAAGTAAGCAAAATAATAATAATAATAAAAAAAATAAGAAAAAATATAATATATTAATAAACAGATAATAAGAAAAACAAAACAACTCTGATTGTTAAGAGTTTTATATTGCATTCTCTACTACAAGCATTAATATTGTAATATCCTTCAATCCTTGTAAAAACAATATACTGTATTTGATCATCTGCTTGAGGTAGGGAGAATTCTCTGTATAGGCCAAACAAATTGCAATTCTGAAAGCCTTAGATGCATTAAACGAACTCAACAACACAAATGCAAATAATGAAGAAAAGACAGTTGCAATCTATACTGATAGTCAAATAACCCTGGACTCCCTTAAAAACAAAAACAACCATACTTCATTAATAGAGCAATGTAGGACGAAACTCAGCCAACTTAAAGCAGAAGACTGGACCATCGAATTTGACTGGATCAAGGCGCATGTGGGAGAATATGGCAATGAACTTGCAGACCGATTAGCGAAGCAGGCAATCACAAGACAGCGAACTGGAAATCTGTTACAAGAGGATTCCCAAAACAGCAGCATCTTTGGAAATTAGACAACACAGCTTATCGAAGTGGGAAAACTTATGGAGAGATACTTCAAAGGGAGAAATAACAAAATCGTTCTTTCCAACAGTAAAATCGAGACTGCAAGTTAAACTGCATTTAACTGGAAATTTCACCACATTTGTCACGGGCCATGGCAGAGTACGGACGTACTTCCATCGTTTTAAAATTATACAATCTCCATTATGTCCCTGCACTTCTAGTGACCAGACAATACAACACCTTATGTATGAGTGTCCTAAATTGAACTCACAAAGAGCGATACTAAGGAATGGAATCACACGGAAGAAGGGTAAATGGCCGGTCACCAACAGCAACATGATACAACTGTACTATAAAGAATTTTTGCAGTTTGTAAATTCGGTAGATTTTGATGACTTGTGAACAATTTTAAATGTTGTGACTGCAAATACCATGATGATGTTGACTCAAAATAGGCCTACTCTATAATTAAGAAGGATAAGATGCATGTTACATCAATCTAATAAAAAAAATATATATATAAAAAATAGAACAAAGTAATAGTTCAAAAGTGCTGTAAAATATCACAAAATGATTGTACACATATTATTATCTAATTATTAATAGCTGTATTGTATATAACATTATCTTTCTAAATTCTTAAATAACTATTGTAGTAAGGTGTACTAGAACGTGTATTGTTGTAACAATCAATCATGTAGTATTACTAATGTAATGGGACATGATGTTAATAAATTAATTAAAAAAAATATATATATAGCCTATATATATATATATACTGTATAAATTTAAAGTTATTATTAGAGCCATTTTTTACAAATCTTAACAATGAACATTTCTTCAAACAAAGTGGTAGGAAGAGTAAAATAAGGTCATTGTCATGTTTTGGGTCACATCTTCAGAAGATGTCTAACTGCAATTAAGCCAATGATCCATGATCAAATTTTTGATACAATCTTCTTACTTACATACTCAATGGCAATAGACAATTCCTAAGCAAGCTAAAGGAATGTTATCTATTTTATGGAACCTGGAGGTTCATTGCTATGCTTGCCTGGGCCCGCCATTCAACAATATTCTGTGCTAACTCCAACCAACCATCCCTCGCAAATCCTACTTCCCTCAAATCTATCCTAATATTGTCCTCCCACCTGTCTAGGTCTTCCAAGTGGTATTTTCCCTTCAGGTCTCCTAGTCAATATTTTTTAGATATGCCTTTCCTCTCCCATGCGTGCAACATGTCCAACCCATTTCATCCTCCGTGATTTAATTACCTTTTACTATATCCGGTGACAAGTACAGGTTATGAAGCTTGTTGTTATGTAGTTTTCTCCAGTCCCCATTTTCATTTCTCTTAGGCCCAAATATTTTCCTAAGCACCCTGTTTTTGAACACACTCAAATTATGTTCTTCCCAAACAGTAAGCAACCATGTCTCACGTCCATATAATACAACCGGTAGGATAATTGTCTTAATAATGTTAATTTTTAGACTTCTGGACCGAAAAGAAGAAGATAAGAATTTCTGAGCTGCATAGAAACCAGAATTTCCTGATTTGAGTCTACACTTAACTTCTGCCTTCTTTTCTACCTTATGTTACTAAATTTTCTTGGGTGTAACAACTACTGTAATTGCTCACGTTTTTCTAGAGAGTTGAATATGAAAGTAAGGTAGGAATATAGCTTACTGTTTTCTGCTGGTGTTTTGCATCCCCGGAACAAAGACTGTATCAGAATTGGAACTTCCCATATATATGCAGCTTTGTGAAAAGCTTCAGCACCTGGACCTGAAATAAATAAATATTTTAATCGTTCAGATATCATCAATTGCTCACAAGGTCTATTTATTGACAAAAAGAAGGGGTACTAATCATCTGATTGGAAGTCAGAAAGGGACTTTTGACCCAAAAATCTCTGCTCTAGTATTATAATGAAAGAATGCATTACGAAATTGTGCCCTACAGAAATCCCATCAATTAGGAGTCCTCACTTCATGTTTCTTCTATGTCATTACTGCCTTGTGCATCTGTTCACACAAATCCACCTTTAAAGTTGCAGTTGTTTCACTTTTAACATGTTATCATCGCTACAGCTGAATGCTTAGAATAATGAAAATAATTTAGTATGTAATGAACATAAATCACGCCTGTGAAGCATGGGTAGCTAATGGGAATATAATGAGTTGGAAATAATGAGTTACCGGTATATCTGCACAGTATTAGCCATACTTTTGTTACTCTGCTCAATAGGAACTGGTATCCAAAAGAAATGTAAGCCAATAATTGATAATTTTTTCCCCAATATCTAACAACAGAGTTAGACAAACTTGAAGCCAATTTCACTCGACATGAATAAAGTAGGATCTACTGTTAGATCACTAAGTTAATTTTATTTGGTCTAGAGCATACAGTGTTGATTTCATGTAAAATCATTACAATTAAAGATATAATAGCATGACTTCAAAACATCCATCTGTCATCTATGCCTAGATAAGGCAAACACTGGCAAAAGTGAGGACCAATGAACAATGAACAAGAACTGTGCTTCAATACTGCATCTCAAAATTGATACTTGATCTATATTCTTACCATTAAATGTTTTGTATATACTGTAGAACTATTAGAATTGTGTACATCATAAAGTCTTTCCCATTGTTACCAGTAGGCCTACTATTTCTTATGGGGAAAACATTGTTTCTGTTACATAATTTCAGTTAATGTTGTAATTTTTTAAGAACCTGACCCCACAGTATAAGTGAGGACTTATTGTACTTCCTTTACAGATGGATAGGTGTGCCCACATCACACAAAGAATATTTCCAGATTTGCAGGATTAAGAAATGCAAGCAATATTCTACCAACTTAGCAGGTGCAGTACAAATGGAAAATCAGCGTTTTTGGAATGGTTCCTTTACTTGAATTTCACTCAGACAGCCTTATAGGATGCATGTTCAAATTTATGGCCAGCAGGGTAGGATTCTGGCAAAAGGAAGGTGCTGAGGTCGTTGGTGTCAAAGACAGAATTTATTTTTTATTTTTTACTATACTGCCTAATGGATATAATTTCTACAAGGTGGAAACCTGACAGAAGCCCTAAGTAGATGGTGGCAAAGAATTTACTACTTTAACATTAATAATAATGTTTGTCATCCATAGAGTCAACAATCAGTTTTTCAGACATTGTCAGAACATATACACATCTGTAATAATAAGAGGAAGTGTTTGTCTGTCTGTCTGTGCACTATGTAATTATTTATTTATAATTATACTTCGGTTTTTAAAATTCTTCTGTTATACCAGTAAAATTCACTTAATGGTAGATTAATATTTTCCCAGCTAGTGTAACGGGCTTAATTATCTAGTATTGTAAATATTATACCAAATGATTATAAGTCCTCTTTCACTAACAGAACATGAACTACTGAAACATTACAAAAATTCAATGCATATCTGCAACTTCTTACAATTACTACTGTACACTATAGAAAATCCACAGAAGGAGAGTGAGACTTGTCTTCCCTTCCATCCCCAGGCATGATATCCCTGCTTATACTGTTCCCTACCTCCACTATTCAATACAAGTAGGCAAGATAAATAATAGATACCAGTTCATACCTGTAGCAAAAAGTGGAATATAAGGTGAATCTACTCCATCTTGGCCACAGGCTCCTGTTACAATAATTAGAGTATCATCCTTATTTGTTTCCTCAAGAACAGCATTAACAGCTCTGTCTAATTCCATATTCTCGGCATCCTGTGATAAGTGTTCACCTCCAGGAATTTTTCCGCCTTCCACCTGAAATTTACAATTGATTTCATTACACAATGCGCTAGGAAAATGAAATAAAAGTAAGCTGCACAAATATAGTGATTAAATATATTAAATAAGGAAACTGAATTTTAAAATAACGGTACATCTTGAGACTTTCTTGGTTATATATAGATCCACTTTGAAATATGTGTTATTTTTTTGGTTATCAAAAAGCAAATTGGTGATAATCTGTATGTTCATTTGCAAATTTATTTGTTACTTACTTAACAACCAGCAGTGGCCAATTGCAAGCCTCACACACAAGCTCTTTACCATACTCCTGGGAGCATAAGGACAATATCGGGGGAAAGAGCTTGCAGGCAATCATGTGTGGTGAAAAAATGCAGCCTAAAATGCATGCATGTTCTTCCTCGCATGGCAGAATGTCAACAAAAGAGTACACGCAGAAGAATGTGCATGAAATTGCCAAACATGCACGAATTCTCTCTCAATAGAACGGCGCGTGGAAAGTCTACATTTTTTACATGCCAGCTAAGAGTGTGCGGTATTATTTAAAGTTCAGTACAGAGGAGTTGATGTGCTCTTGGAAAGTTTTGTTTGTTTGTCTTCTGCTTCCATGTGAAAGAGTGCAGCGTTGCACGAACGATGCACCGCATGCTTTCTTTTGTTTGTCTATTGCCTTTACAAGCACACGTTTTCACGAGCATTTGAATGCGCACCTGCCTAAACCCGAGTGATAAAGCTTGTGTGTGAGGGAAGCTAACAGTATAATAATAAAGTGATGTGCTGCTAATATGCACAAACACATGAGTATTATTGAATTTAGAAATCTCCGAATATAACAATTCCTTTAACAACTTAATTGTTTCACTGTTAAGGCTAAATCAGTAGGTGTTGTCAACTCGGGCTGCGGAAGCCTATGATTACAGATGCCAGGATAGTAATGAAACAGGAGACAAATGTCACGGAAGCGATAAAACCAACGTGGTATTTTATCAAGAAGGTCAAACGTAACAGGCTGATTGATTAAGAGGAAGAACTCTCGAAAACATGTTACTAGTATTCTTCAATAATTTTCATTTTTCCAATTGAGCTTAAGTTTGAACACTTTTAGTTACCACCATTAGCTCAATTAGTTCTTTAGATCGGTCACATCCACCGATAGAAACAGGACAAACAACATGATTACTACAGAACTGAGGATGGGCTATTGAGTCCGAAACATGTTGTCGACTCAAGACAAGCTTTTACAATGTTATCTTTAAGTTTTATTTGTTTTATATATTTTACATGTAAGGTGACTTGTGTGTTATAATATGCAATTCTAAACTGATTGCAATTTTAACCTATATGAACTAATTGAGCTAATGGTGGTAATTAAAAGTTTTCATGTTACTACGAGTAGTATGTGATAAATTATAATGAAGTAGCAAGTGTGTTTATATATTATGTGTTAATCAATTTGTTCCACTTTCATTGTGTTTCCCTTTACATGTGAATTTAAAATGGTGGCTGAAATTTTAAGTTTCATTACACTTCATTGGTCGAAAGTTGAATGTTATGAATGAAATAGTACTCTAAGTGTAACTTGAATTTCACTGGTCAACCAAGTATGAATAACCTTGGCTGAGATCAGTAGCAGAGGAATTATCTCAAACAATATTATTTATGTCTTAATATTTGGCTATGATAAACAGTTAAAGCTCACCACAAGGATGAATCCATTCCTCTTGCCCTGTTTAGCCTCACCAAGAGTCAGTCGAACCATATGTTCCAGGCTTGGTACAGAGTTAATCATTGGGAAGAATTCATCTAAGGATAGAAAACACAAAAACTTTATGACACAGAATGGAAATTGGCAGAATATAATTATTCAATTCGAGCACTTCCACCTGTCATTATCGTGTTAAAAATATTCTCTTCTTCTTCCTTCTAGGATTGAGTCTTTCCCTAGCTGTATTTCAGAAAGGTTAACAAATTCAGTAGCAGCTACTCAGCAGAATATTATGAACCACAGATCAGCCATTCAAATGGAGCTAAGGCTATTCGTACTACGGCACTTAAAATGAGCATTTTTTTCTAAACTAGCTAGGTCTAGTATTTCTTATATTTTTCATTTTATGACAAATATACAAAGTATAACATATACATCTTTTATCTACAAATTGCTTGTTAAAATGTGATAACCTTAAAAGAAAAATATTGTAATGTACACCATGTCCCAAAATGTTTATTGGGAATTCGTTATCATTTAACCTCTCTAACTTGTGACACATATGGACATAGCTTATATGGCAGGGGTGGCCACTAACCTTAACTTTGGGAGCAGCAAATTTATGAAGCTGTTCAAAGCGAACCATATTGTTTTTACAATACACATAAACATTATTGTTCAATTACACAACAAGAAATAAGTTTTTACTTTTGAGAAGTGCTATTTCAAATGTTCATTTTTGCTGTTAGTTGTTTGAAATCTGGCTGATAATTGGTAAGCACAGTTTGCGCAGTTTCCATCAGTTAGTTCAGATCAATATTTAGATTTAATTAACTTAAGTGTTCAGTCGCATTGACATAATAACCACGTGTTCTACAGCAAATAATGCCATCCTTATTTCTATTTTGAAAAAAGTGACAATAAACATTCTTGCAGTGGACTCTTCATTTGGAATGTGTCAATTTTGCCATTCCCAAAATAGAGTTACTAATTCTGCTAGTAGCAACACTAGCAAAAGGACTGAACAGTAGGCCTATTCTGTAAATGCTGATTTTCCTTCACCCCATAAATCTGTGGCTCTATAAAATGTGTACAGAAAGTAATGTTTATTGTAATAATTAGTCTACTAACAGTATTTATATGAAACAAAACTTACCTAGTAAATCTAATAGATCTTCTAAATTGACAAATGGATCTTCATCTGCAAATACTGATGATTCAGGAGACTGGGAAACAGATAAAATATATTAATCGTATGGCATCAAATATACGTAATATAGGTTTTATTAACCCTTACGGATTATTTGTTTGCAATCAGTCATAACAGTTCTATACAATACAATAATAAATACAATTAATTCTTGTACAAATATTGCAAGTTATATTATAATTACACATAAGAAAATTTTATACCAGTAATATTATTTATGTCGGCTGCGGTGGTCTAAAGATAGCGTGCCCGCCTCTAGATCCGAAGGTCGCGGGATCAAACCCAGCGCAGTCGATGGGTTTTTCAGGACGTAAAAATCCTGGGCACAGAGCCCTCCGGGAGGGACTTTAAGCTCGGGGGCCCATGTCATAGATATACAGCACGTAAAAGAACTCCAAACCTAAATTAGAGCCTCTGGACAAAATTTCTCGGCCCTTTCACGTCCAAGTAATACCTTAGTTTCTGGAGGGGGATTAAGGGGTGATGGGCTTACCACCTGTCCCTCCTGTAACAAAATTCACATCAGTAAACAGAAACCTCCACTTGGAGCCCCTTCGCCCCAACATGGGGGCATAGGATTCGAGAGAGAGAATATCATTTACAATAGTACCATAACTTACAATAGCAATTCAAATATAGTCCAGTCAATGAAAAGTTGTAGAGGGAAATGGAAGGAACACAATTTTTGACTTTGGGACTTTGTTTGGACTAGTTAGGAGGTAAACATACTAAAAGTCCTCACTCCTAGGAGGTGAGCGGGGGGCAGGGGGGCCCTCAGAAGATCCCTTTTTTCAGTTTTTCGCTTATATCTCGGGAACTATGGGTCCTAGCGATAATATTGCTCTATACAAAATTAAAGCTGACAAAATGGCCCACACGATTTATTCAATTAATGTTTTCGCTATCTCTCCTAGTTTCCGAGATATCCGCGCTCAAAGTTAGCTAATTTTGAAAAAAAATAAAATTGCCTCGCGTTTCATGCCATATATCATTAGCTAACTCTTCGGCCCTTCGTCCTACAAAAAAGTCATAAGGAAGAAAGTTGTAGAGAATTAAATGTCCTTTAAGAATATATGATACTTTGTGCTTTATCTTCAACCGTTCAAACCTTAAAGCAATTTTAACTTTATGTATAAATTCCGGGATTTTGTAGAAAATCCTTAACTTGTGTATTTTTCGTTGTTCCACTGCTCAAACTCTATATAAAATCCAATATACACGTATTATATATAGTTATATGTATATATTTATATGTATACATAGTATATAACATATATGTGGCACATAAAGAAATTATATGTATATATAAGTATTTATACTATATTTTCAAAATTAATATTGTTTGGTGTAGTTTATTACTATTTTCCACATCCCGAATCTAATGGAACCACTTTGAGAGCTCTACCTCCTACCCCTACATAAATACAATTACTATATATATATATATATATATATATATATATATGATCGATATCTCTGATAGTACTCAAAGTTGACAATTTATCGAGGATCGCTGAATCTTTATTGTTATTTTGGAGCCATAATAACCCCCTTCATAGGCAATAATACTTTTATTCAATGTATATAATATATAATACACAGTTAACATAATATATATTAACTGTACATTCGCTCTGCAAAGGCATTGGGGTAGGGTAATTCCAGAGTCAAGAACAATTTGTACATAACTTTTTTATTAACACATTAACTCGTAAATGTTTCTTTGAAACTGTGTTACGTTTAATTTAATAATATATTTACACCTTATAGTAAAATAATTATTATATATTCCTGACTCTCTTGGAGCGGGATGGTCCTGGCTGGTCATGGGAATTTGGTTCTGGGGTGGGTTCTGCGTCGGTTTCTTCTTTATCCTTAGAGAAAGATACATCCGTAGATACATCTTCTTGGATAACCGGCAGAGAATCAATGTCGAGTTCTTCATCCTCATTGTCCAAGAGGGGCCCCCTCATTAAGACAGTTCCCCTGGCAGTTTTGGCACGTAGGGGAACACTTGAGAGATGCTTTTCTGCATCCGCATTTGGTGGTGGCACAATCCTTTGTGCACCGACAAAAAATAGATTTTAATATTTCATCCGGTGCAGCCTGCTGCTCACTGTGCACCGGGGATAGAAATTTATTGGTGGTTAACTCCCACCCATACATCTGAGAGGCAGCTCATGACCAAACCACATCTGGAATGTAGTTTCGCTGCCCCCTCAGTTGGTGGGAGGCATGAGATGTCTGGTTTGATATTGGCTACCGATTTTACGAAGGATTGGTAATGGTAAGCGTTTAGAGATTTCTCTTTAGGTGGGGCCCCGTACCACCTCAAAATACACTTTTTCCCAGCTTCCTCTATATCATCCTTTGTTGAGGAAGGGTCTGAGAAAACTGCAGCTGCTCCCTGGACATCTGGTGACTTCAAATACAGTTTGAGAAATCCCAGCTTACTCTTTCGGAAGGCTGTTGAGGTGATATCGCACCCAGTGAAGGCATGTAGAAATTGTATGTCTCGCAGCCCCTGGGTAGGTTTTATGTTTCCACGTCCAGGCTTGACGAAATTTATGTCCTGGTCACCAGGTGTTTTGGCCATCAACAGGACTGTTAGGTCGACATCCTCACCAACAACACCTACAGCGGTGGTACGTGACAACTCCACAGCCGTGTCTACACTGAGGACATCCGCATCATTCTGTGCTTGAAGGGTTCTGACTCCATGTGCCTGTAGTGTGACCTCCAGCATCTTAATCAGCCGACTTTGATTGTGAGCATTTGACAGGAAGTCTTCCTGCTTCACAGTTATGACTGTCTCCTGATTGAAGTGTATGTCGGCTGACTTGCTGAGACGGTACCGCCTTTGCTGCTCAGCGACCTTTGTACTTGAGGATGAGATGTGTACCCATCAAACACTACAGTGATACTCCTTCCACGATAGTGACTGTTCACAAAATTGACATACCCATCACAAATGGCAGATATCGTGGAACCTCTTTGCCAAATAACCATAGTATCTGAGACATAAAAGAAAAACCGAAAAAAGGTACCTTCTACGGACCCCCTGCCCCCCGCTCACCACCTAGGAGGGAGGGTTTTTAGTACGTTTAACTTCTAACTAGTCCAAACAAAGTCTCAAAGTAAAAAATTGTGTTCCATTTCCCTCCATTCATTCATTGAGTGGACTATGCATAGGCATATATGTTATTTGAAAATTTATTATAAAATACATATATGTATATTAATTCCTTTATGTACAACTTATATGTAGTGCATACTATTTATGCATATAAATATGTATATATTGGCTTTTATATAGAGTTAGAGCAGTGGAATAACGGAAAATACGAAAGTTAAGTTTTTCTGCAAAATCCCGGAATTTACACATAAAGTTAAAATTGCTTTAACGTATGAACGGTTAAAGATAAAACGCAAAATATCATATATTCTTAAAGGAAATTTAATTATCTACAACTTTCTTTCTTATGACATTTTTCGTTGGACGAAGGGCCGAAGAGTTAGCTAATGAAATATGGCAAAAAACACAAGTCAATTATATTTTTTTCAAAATTAGCTAACTTTGAGCGCGGATATCTCGGAAACTAGAAGAGATAGCGAAAAAATTAACAGAATCAATCTTGTGGGCCATTTTGTCAGCTTTAATTTTATATAGAGCAATATTATCGCTAGGACCCATAGTTTCCGAGATATAAGCGAAAAACCGAAAAAAGGGATCTTCTAAGGGCCCCCCTGCCCCCCGCTCACCTCCTAGGAGTGAGGACTTTTAGTATGTTTACCTCCTAACTAGTACAAACAAAGTCCCATAGTCAAAAATTGTGTTCCTTCCATTTCCCTCTACACCTCTTTTTGAGCATTCATTGACTGGACTAATAAGATTAAGTAAAAGTAGTGCTATTATAGTAGTTAGCCTACTGGTATGTCATATTCCATGAGTTCTTCAACAGAATAAAATATTTATTTTCAACTGATTATCGAGAGATCCCTAGAATTTATTTACTTGAAGCGCTTTTAAGGAATGTTGTAGTCCATTAGACAAAACTGGTCCTAGGATTTCCTGATTCAGTCATGATAGCAAAATATTTCAAAATGTTCCCTTGTGCAGCAAGCCCAGCAATGTGCTTGCAGCTTTATTATGCCATTTAAAAACATTTACTGAGCTGGGTGAATTTCCCCAAAGAAGAAACCATCATTAACAGCCATGTAGTCAGCATGCTGACTGGCTTTCCAGTGATATCAGAAAAGACAATATCCCTTTTGTGACTTTAATATATGTATCTATTTGGACACAGAATATGACTAACAAGGGTCCCCAATGACAACAAATGACAACAAGGGTCTTTGAATACCTAACATGATAATCTCTACTGAAATATCCAAAGTGTTTGTTTCTTAATTTATACCTAGTTGCCATTTCTCATCTCAAAAATGAGTATGAGTATGGGCATCTCCTTCCAAAAATTCACTTTATTACTAATGAAAAAAATAAACTTAACTTTTACTTAAATAGCTTACTGAGGTTTAACAGAAGAATGGTTAGAATATATTTGCTTTAATGAAAGGAATTTGTATTTTATCATGGTAATAGTAGCCCAAACCATCTATTCTTACTGGAAAGTACCAGTACAAAGGAAAAGCAGAAATTCACAGATTACTATTACAGGTATTGGTACTGGTACTGACACCTAATGGAATGGCACTGTATTGTATAAACATAGTAAGAGTTTCTTTTTTTTTTTCAAAACATTAAAGACATGGATGTATGGTAAAAAATTTAGCTATATGCATATGTCATAGAAATCCAGTGGAAAAACTGCACTTTTGTGAAAAATAAACATGCATGCAAATAAACACAGCATAAAATGATATTCCCACAAGAAATTAAATATTAAATTATAATGAAGACTTATTGATTAAAAAGAAATAAAATGTAAAAAAGGGTACAGAGACAAAACAATGTTAATGATAGGCCTATATAAATAGGTTTATAAATTAATAAATAAAAAACTGTTATAGAGTAGCATAAGTGTGTGGATAGTAAATAATAGAAATATGAAATTAATGAAAGATCACAGCCTATCAATTGCAAACGAGATCACTACATAACCCTTCAAGTAACATAGACAGAGAGCCATACTCATAAAGCACATTAGCTTGCCACAACCGCTATTAAACTCCATTATCAGTAAAATAGGCTACTCGTAGGTTAAGAAATACTTCAGTAGAAAGTTATTTTATATATTAGCCTATATTATAATACTGACCGCTGACGTGATTTTGTGGTTAGCGTCACTGACTACAGATCCGTCGGCCCGGGTTTGATCCCCGGTACCTCCTCGGATTTTTCTGAGGTAGGGAGGTCTGGTAGGGGTGCACTCAGCCTCATGATTCAAATTGAGGAGCTTAGAGAAGTAGCGGCTCTGGTCATGGAAACCACCATTAATGGCCGTGGGTGTCAGCATGCTGACCACATGCCCCCCAATCCTGCCATCTGCCTATGGTCGGCTGGTAGGACTTGTCCCTTCAGGGATGCAGTATAAAGTAATATATAGTCAATATATATATAAAGTAAAGTAAAGTAATATATATAAAGTAAAGTAATATATTACTTTATATTATAATACTTTATAGATAATATGGAAGTTTTTTTAATGAAATCTTGGATAATTGGGGCCCTACTATTGATTAATGAAACATGGGGCACTTAATAAATAAATATAATAATAAATTTAGCCTACAAGACATCCCCTACGGGCCAAGGCCTCCTGTTTTCACAGGGATTTGCTCTTTGTTTGCTCCTTAAACTGGTACATAAATATTCACAACAAACAAACAAACAAACAAACAAACAAACAAACAAACAAAAACAAAAAAACAACAACAGGCTCACTTACAAAATACCTCAACCTTCTAACAATATACTGGAAGTTTAAGATTGGAAGCACACATACTACCCGCGCGCCACTTCTTGGGCGCTGGATTTACAGGGAAGTGAGTGTAGCTAGTCCGCCAGCCTTTCTGCAGTGTTGTCAACTAAAGAAATAACGTTTCAGCAGAATCGCTCATATGGTATTTTATGTAGTGACTTTAATATACAACGATTTCAATGCGGTCCAATAATATAACGTGGAGACGGTATTGCGTAACAATTAATTACACGTCATAAGCGTTTGGTTATCAAATACGAATATTATACATAATATAGGCTGAATATTTTTACACTGGATGACTAATTTTAAGCATAAAGAAGAGTCTTAGCAGAACATGCTTCACCATTTCGTGTTGCTAAACGTAAGAGAGGTAAGGCATCTAAAGTGGAGAAAACTATAGGCCTAATTTTAAAAGTATTTTATACGTTTTGTGAAAAGTTCGCTCAACTTTCAGTTCATGAAATTGACATCAGAGTTCACGGGATGATCAGAAATCAGCACATACGGAATTCTTAAAGAGGTGAGGAAAGTGTTGGATGTACAATGAAGTGTTTGTGAAATCAGCAATTCGAAAGAATGTATTTTTCTCCATAACTCCATGCGTCAGAAAAGATAATGTCAATAAATAAATAAATACCTTGAGACAGAATGAAAGCTTAGTATTGAAGCCACTAGATGTCAGGGTGTATAGCGTACTTCGTGTTTCAATGTTGTCAGCTTTACCTACGAAGTTGAACGAAACATACCGAATGAGGACTAGGGAGTCGAGCGCCCAAGAAATCGAGCGCGGGTAGTACTTCAAACTCTGTACCCACCTGTATATACAGGTATTTATGCAGAAAGTGGAGTATGCACTAGACCCAACTCAATTATATCTTATAACTTCAAACTTAACTTTTTTTAAGCCTACACTTTGCATAGTGCATTGATAACAAACATAACATTAATAGCCATAGAAAGAATAACAATATCCATCTGGAATGCTGGAATTCCACCTCATATTAATCAGATTCACTTGAAATTTAAATTTGCAGCCTTCAAAGCATCCAACTGGATTATAGCAAAAAATATGTAGACGTAAATGAGGATATATCATAGAGAATCTCAAATTTGTTTAATTTCAACAGAATGATTCTTCCTTGATGATCAAGAGACAATAGTTCAATGTAAGGGACATGTGATTCTTATCTGAAATAGAATATAGTACAGGACAAGGGCAACTGTAACTTATAATTAAATTTTGGATTTTTGTTAATAGTAATTACTGGTGCATACTTTTTAAACATAGAACTTATTCTAGATAGTAAGTGCACAATACCTTTGATCTCCTCCTTCTGGAGTTGTCATCATACGATGGGCCGATCTCTTTCAGTGTCTTGTGAGTGTTCAATACAGAATTCATTTGAATGAAGCCTGAAAAAAATTGTCATGTAGATGCACAGGCAATTCTGTGAGAGAGAAAAATGTTTATTTGAATTTTATTTTATTTTTATTTCATAATATAGTACAATAAATTAATACAGCACTGTATTATGCTATTTAAATTTTAAAAATTAAATTTCGTTTTAGTGCCAATCTCGCTTTGTGCCACTAAATGTTAGAGAACGGATGGTGGCATTATATCGAGGGTTGACTGTACCGTCGGTCAAATAAAAAACGTCGGGACTCGTATGCAGTTAAAATTAAAGTTTTAACGCATTAGTTCACAAGTTTCCTATAAAAAACATAAAATACAGGTCATTCTCGAAACATATGAGGCCATGCGACAGGAGGGGAAAATGAACAACGCGGAATTCACAACACACGATATTCAACTTAATGTATTGTCATAATTCATTTTGCTTTGTGTCATCGCCACATACAAATGCTAAAGTGAGAGAAAGTGTAGTTAGGGCTGTAATTGACCTGCATTTTTCGGCCTCTGAAGCAGCGAGAAGGTTCCATATTTATGAAAGAGCAGCTCAGAGGTGGGAACTTCACTATAATGCGACCGGAAGTTTTCATAGGAAACGTGGATCTGGCCGGCCGCGTATTTCGATGCTAGATTGGTTGCAGAAGTTCAACGTAAGTTATTGACTTTGCACTACAAGTACCGGTATTATAAAATAAAATCTTTAAAAAATGCTCCTTGAATAAACATATTCCTCGCGAATTTATTCAATATTATTACAAGAATTTCCATGCAAGAATATGGCGTATTTGAGGAACAAAACTGACTAAATAATCAAGAAAATACATGGACAGAGAAGAGGCAGGTGTGAACCAAACCTTAAGTCTTCCTGTACATGCGCATATGCTCGTTCGTGATACTTTATGAAATACCGCCCGATGTTTTTTATTTATCCGACTGTACATACAAAGTTTTCATAGGCTAAGGATGTGTGGCATACAGATGATTTCTTAAGTTGTTAAGGGAACACTTCAGGTCTCTAAATCCTATGTCAATAATAAACTGTTTTTCAAGGCCAAATCTCTTGCAAAAATTACAAAATGATTACTGATGATACCCTTAGTACCTACCATTATCCCTATCACTTCAATGTCTGTCAGTTTATATTATTTTGGAAGTGCAGTGGAAACTTTTTTTACACTCAGTGTCTTTGTTACAGTGTTTTACACAATCATTTTGCTTCAGAGAAATGTTATAGGCCCATCATTTAGTTCTCAATATGAATAGAAAAATATATTCATATTTAGTTTAATTTCAACATGTTTAATATTTGAGAAATGCAATTTCTTCAAAATTTGATAAGTGTTATTATCAGGACCCGGATTCTGATGACCTAAAATTGTTTGAAAAATGACCTATAAAATGACCCTGAATTGTTAAAGAAAATGACTTAATAATTATAAAGAATGACCTAAAAACTATAAAGTTATAGACTAATTTTACATAATTGTAAAAACTGTAAATGCAAAAAGGATTTTGTAGGTCTAAAATCTTTCTTTGTTCTTTGTTCTTGATTGGAGCATTTGAGAAGATAAATAAGAAAATTGATTTAAAGTAGAACCTAACAACAGTAATATAACAAAAATTTGTGTGTTTCATCGATTCTCGTTTCTGACTGAGACATGACAACACTTCAACACAGTGTGTCCTTCTTGCATTAAACAAACAACACTTCAACGATGCTACCTAGACGACAAAAATGTTAATATACTCAATGTAAATGCATGAAAATGACAAAATAAGGAAGCAAATAACACAAAATGACGAAATAAGCAAGCAAATAACACAAAAGGACAAAATAATGACGTAAAATTGAAATAAATGCTACAAAAATATAAAATTGCATAAAATGACAAAAAATGACCTAATAAAAATGCATTCCTACAATCTAGATTCCATGATTAGGATTTATCTACAAGTTGGCAATGTCTATGCAACATCAATAAAAGATGACATGTCATTAGAATCCGGGCCTGGTTATTATATTGAAGTGATTTACTATAAATATTTTTGCATAATTAAATTATTATTACAATAAAGCTGGTAAATTAGTCATAACAGAATCACACTAGTGTTATAAAACAATATAGATTAACAATAAAATTGTAAACAAAGTATCTCTCAGTTTATTTTTCTGTACACAATGTTGCTAGGAAAAGTGAAGAAATATATTTCATTTCTGCATTTATTTGTATAGCTTTTCCTTGAACTATTAATTTATTTTAAGAAAAGAAAGTGTAAGAGGCACGATAAAGCTAGTTCCTGTTGAGATGTACTGCATGGAGAAAAATTATTCATTTCCACAGTCACTGCAGAGCAGTACAAGGATTTGACAACCAGAGGTTTGGAAAATCTGAATCTAATGTAAATAGTTTCTTATTAATCAATTAGGTTTTAACAATCTCATACTTTCATAACTGTATCACATTAGTATACCAGTACATAGGCTTATCTAAATTAAGAAAGTTTTTCCTTCTAATTAAAAAAAATTACAGAAAAACTGTGTAATACACATCTTAATGCAGATTCGGATTCAGGACACTTCAATTTAACTAAAAACATTCTTATAAGCTTTGATTATTGTTTACAGCCATTTGAGACATATTCTGAGAAGATTTCTCTACAGTATTGTTGTTGTTGTTTTTTCTTTCTTTCCTGACAGCCTATCTCCTTTCCTCTATCCACCCCCTGATCTGCTTTTCTTCTTCGTGAAAGCCCTTGAATTTTCCGTCAAAACTAGGTTGTATTAGCAATGTCTTCTTGTTTTAATCCAATTCTTTGAAGGTCCTTTCTCACCTCCCTGATAAACTTACCAAATGTTCTAGGTCTGCTGTTGAGTTTGGTAAAAATTTTCTCAATTAACCAGCTTTCAATCATTCTAAATAGATGTTCAGATGTTCTAGGTCTTCTATAGAGTTTGGTAAACATTATGTTAATCAACCAGCTTTCAATCGAGTGAAAACATGAATTAAGTACTGTTTTGTAAATCATGGGCATAAATAAGAATAAGATTTGAGAATTGGCACATTGAAGCCTTGTGCCTTTTTAGCATTCTTATTTATACAATGTTCCACTCTCCTCGATTTTTAATTGGAATAGACATCAAACACTAAGACAGGCTGACTCAGGACTCCTATAGGATCAAAAGGAGATTTTCTGTTCTATAGCTAAGAATGAGGGCTAAGCTTAAAAAATCAAAACAGCTAAATAAATAAAATACGTTGTCAATTTCTTATGTAAATATAGGTGTATATAATGTTAAAAGCTTACAAAAATTACCTATTACTTCCCACTAAGCCTCATACTATTAACTTACATAGAATTCTGTACAGTGAATCGAACTAACAAAATCAAGACAAAGATGATAAAATTACAATTTACACTGTAGGCCTATAACTTACCAGTTGTTTTATTGGCTTTGACACTCCATGTCATAAGTTCTTGGATTCTGTTGTCTAACATTATTTTACACTTTGTGCATTCTACTGGAGTGTGGAAATATGGCCAATTATCTGGCTTCTTCACGAGACATCCCTAAATTACAGAAAAACACAAATATTTATTTACAGTTCTTATGTATTTGAAGTAGACATACATTTACAAGAATTAATATTAACTTTTAGTTTACTTTGCAAAATGGTTTTTCTTGACCAACAGAGGTATAAGTAAACATCCAATAATCTGAAATCTTCAGCTTCAAAATTTGTCTGCATAATTAAACATTGCAGATTATTGGAAGAATGTCAAAACAAAAGAATATGTGTATTTTAAAGTAACTATTCTGACATAAGCAGTAGCCTACCAGTAACATGCATTAAACCAAAATAGTGCTTCAGAACCAAAACAGCCCTTCAATAAGTCAAAAGCTCATTTGAATATTAGTACTGTATCTTGTGAACATTAATACAGGCTATTATTTTCACAAATACCACCTAGTTGAGTATTTTTATCTGTAAAGTAGATAATACTGAGATGCTACATGAGAAGCAATGGTCAATCCCTTGAATCTGCTTTCCCCTCTTAAGGGACATATGGGTTGAGTTAATGGTCAACATTTCGTAAAGAACAAATTTACACAATTGACTAACCTTGTACATTTGTCAAAATTTTTATCTATATTTTAGCTCCTACCAGTAATTTCTAAAGGACCTGTAGACATTTTCAGACAACTGTTTGCATCTTTTATCAACTTTTTTCTGTGAAAATACCCTGGTGGGGGTTCTAGGGATAAAGCACCCGATAGGGGTTTAGGGACAAAGCCCCAGGTGTGGTCATTAGGAGAAAAACTTTCAGAGGGGGTCCTAGGGCAAAGCTTTCTTTGGGAACCTACGGGCAGCTTCCATTTGCGACACTTTGCACAAAATCAAAGCATACTTCAACGTGGAAAGTAGTGCTTGGAATTACCTCTTCAATGAAAAATTTCCATAAAATATGAAGTTTTATAATTGACTTCTGAAAATTATTAAAAAAAGATTATCCTGTAACACACCCTGCCTAGCCAGCAAATTTCAAAGGATTGACTGAAAACAACAGAATTTTCGAAACCCAGTTCTAGTGCCTCTTAAGAGTGTAGAGTTATGAAATCCTATATCCTGGCAAAGGGAGAAATGCATGGAATGAAATCTTTATTAACCGTTAGCTCTTTTTTTTAAATTTTGATTCTGTAAGGAGGTAGTAACAACTTTTATAGACTGACTGATAGTGATAAGGCCTGACATATTTTATTCAACTCATTGCGCTGTCACTCAATGTGTTATCCGAAGTTTCTTTTTTTTCCACCCTGCATATTTAAAAGAAAAATCCAAAGTGTGACCACACTTCATTTACTCCAACCTGAGCTCAATGGGTTGTGACTCTCTCGTTTACACTTAGGCTGGTTGCCAAGTGAGACAATTTCTACAAAAGAAATGATTCAAGTAAAAGTTGATGGTCTGAAGAAAAGCATCTACTCTACAAACAAAATATAAAAATTTTGGGGGGTAAGAGGACAAAAACTACTGAATGTGGAGGACACTCAACTGTCTCCTTCACTTGCGTCTACTTATTTTGTTGTGCTTGGGCATGAAAAACAAAAAAGTACACAATAATCTGAGTAGGCCTAATGACATTGTCTGACTATTATTGTTAGCTGAGTAGTGCAGAAGACAAGCAGCGCTTTCTGCAATATAACAAATTGGAGGACCATAACGACATAATTAATAATTTCAAAATAAACTGAAGAAGAAAGAGGTTATTTATCAGGCTCATATAACAGACCCACAATTTGAAAAGAGCTTACAAGGGAACTATTAATGAGCTCAAATCGAAATTTACCTTCAAATTTTGCTGACAGAACCTGTCTCCTATAAGAAGCTCAAAAACAAAAAATTAGCTTTTTTAAAAAAAAAAAAATTGGAAGGTTCTCCATTTGAGGCTGCAACGTCACTAGGTAAAGCCCCAGTCAGTAGTAGGTATTTGGACATTTGCTAGATAGCGATGCACCATGATCTAATGCTGCTCGCTCATTCAATGCTGCACTACTTACTAATTCTCCTGTTATGGTAAAAACTTCAGTCTACTTTCCAGGAACTTCCACCTCTAACCACTTCCAAGAATTTGTAGCCCTGGGCCTGGGCCCATGTGGCCTATGCCTGAATACAGGGATGCAGTTATTGCTACTTAGGCCTGTAACCAAACTGTTATGCTGGAATTCTGTCTTTCAAAATTCTGTCAACCTGGATTGAGAACGAATCTAAAAACTTGGATAAGATTGTTCCGCCCAGGCTAAGTTTTGGTCTAAAAATTTGCTTTTTGTACTACTAAGGACATAATACACATAGGCTTATTCTTAAGAAAATTTTATATAAAATTTCATGGAAAAATATATTTCCTGTACCTATGATACTGGTGTCTAAGTTATACATAAAGAAAATAAATAAAAAGCTAATATATCTTCACATTTTAATATTACATTGTAGTCTTAATCAGTTTTCTAGTTTTTAATCAGAAACAGATATTGTGAGGTCTCCTGAATACAAAAATACCATTTTCAGAAAAAATGTAGGCTATATATGTGTGCATATATGATTGTGGCTTAGCCAGAAAATAAGAAATTGCATCAAAACTAAATTTTGCAATCATTCAGTTAACTTTTAAGGGTGTTAGACAAGAAAAAATATTCTCATAGCTTTCTGTTACCCTTATAATCATTTTAATTGAAGGTTTTTTTAAAAATGACTAGGTAATTCTGATTGCATTTTGTACAATTAACTGCTTGCATGGAAATCGTAAGTTTTATTTGATTTCTCTTTTTTGTAGAAATTGTGTGAAGGCTGTTGCAAGACGCATATTTAAAATACTGTACAGTATCTTGTGAGTATCTCTCATCAGCAGTAAATTAACGAAAAAAATCTATAAAGCATAAAGAGCTAAAATATTAATTTATATAGGAAACTCAGCTGGAATACTCACACAGACCATTTTATCAACTGGGAAATCAAAGTACATAGGATCACCAAAACCAATCGAATGTTGGGACCTGTCTAAGTTGGGAAGTTGTCCCGATGATTTGCCCAAAAATAGAATAACATTTTTTGGGCTCACTGAAATAGAAATGAAGTACATTAAAAATAGTAAAAATTTTACAAGAATAATAATATAAATAAAGCAATAATAATAATAATAATAATATAATGCTGAAAATGATGACAAAAACATTGATACTTGTAGTTTTACATATGTCAAACCAGCCCAGAAGTAGGAGGCTGGGACAAAACCTTCAAGCCTGAAGAGGATGACATTGTAAAACTACAACTTGATTAAAGAATTACTTCTCAGCTGTTTGATACAGAATAACAGATTCTTTCCCCTTAGGATTGTACTAAGTCAAGTTTAGCGAAAGTATCATCTAGAAAACAAAACCTCGGAGGATTGCAAAAAACTAGGGCTGAAAATCGATTAAAATTTCTAATCGAGTTAACGCTTGACTTTAATTAATTAATCGACTAATTAATCGAGAAACAGGTCGGTATTTTAAACGAAACCAAAGTGTACATATTGTTATACACGTTTAATAACTACTACACTACAGATAATCAGAAGAAATCCTTAATTAATGAATACCATTATTAGTTCACTAGTGAAAAAAATATATACAAAACTTACATTTCCGGTTACTTTTTCAGCCAAGACTTGAGACACACGAGTTTGTTGACATTTGAATGTTCAAGAGACGATCGTAGCTTGTTTACAATAATACCGGCAGCACTGAAAACTCTCTCACTCGGCACTGAGAAAGGAGTTTGGTCATTTTACCCATTTCTCGAAAAACGTTTTCCAGAATTCGAATAAACCGATTAATCGGAAAATGTAATTGATCGACGATTAAATGTCGGTACAGCCCTACAAAAAACCTATCTACTTTTTATATGACCAGTACTATAAAACATATTCTTTCATTTGGTGTAATAATTAAACATATTATGATGCATTCTTGTAATATATCTGCACTACATCCGCATGTGAGGCCTACAGTGGTCAATCCAATACCTGAGGTTTTTCTGAGGTAGTGAAGTCTGGAACAGGATGCTCTTAGCCTCATGACTATAACTGAGGAATTACGTATAAGGAAGTAGCAGGTCTGGTCAAGAAAGGCTTCAATAAAAGGTACAAGAGTCGGCAACCTGATCACATGCCCCAATCCTACCATCTGCCTACGTTAGATGACGCATTGTTCAGATGGCAGGTCTAGTCTCCAAGATATGTAGCGCCACAGAATTTAATTTAGATCTGTACTATAAATTGAGGTACACAAACAAGATTTAAGCTAAGTTTTTTTCTGTAAATATACCGTAGGCCTACACTGCAAATTTTCATAATTTTCATATTATAATGTAATGATAAGTTCCCTGCCTTTAATACTGTTAATCATTACAGAAATCTCATAATTAAGAACAGATGAGACACAGACTAGTTCTAAACGAGGATATTAAAAGCCTGGTTTTTGGCAAAGGAAAAATCAGATTTAATGTTTTACAAGGATTTAAAATGACCTGTCCAGCTTATCAAATTGAAATAAGAGTTTGAAAGAAAAAGTGCTGATAGTAGTGTTCAGTGAGCACATTAAAAACAGACAAAGAACTCTTTCATCCTTCTCCTTCATATTTTAAATGTTTATCATAATCCACGATACTATTCTTGGCTTTCACATTTATTGAACGAAATGAGCACTTTTATCTCTTATAGGGTGACGATAAATCCCATTTTTTAGGAGTGTCCCAACCGTCCCGTCGGTATTCCAGAAAAACATGAATTGTCCCATTTTTTAAATTCTAGGAATAACCTTGGGAATAGAACAAACACTTACAGTTATATCTGCACACCTTATTAGATTTCATAAGCTAGATACTGTCTGAAATTTGTTGATTAGTATTTTCATTGTACCATAAGCAAAGCAACAATGGTTTGGGTTTTAATATGGCAGCTGTGCAGCAAATGTTTATGTTTTCATGTTGAAAACTTCGTAGGCGCCCTATTTAAAATTGGTTACGACAAAAAGAGTCGCTTGTTATCCAGTTCAGCAGTGACCTGTGTGCTGTTTGTAATGTTTATGTTTGCTATAAAGGTGCAGTCACCATCTGAGATAACTTTCTTAACCAACACTGTAGTCTGTTAGCATTCTCTGTCTCTGAAACTTGATATGTGTTAGTTCTCAAGTTCATGGAGAAGGGATCAGGAGAAGACAGAATAAATTCTAGAAAATATACATATATTTTTTTTTGGGGGGGGGGGGTTTAGAGGTTAAATTGGCTTACTTGGGATCTCATTTTCAGCTCAAAATATTATGGTCGCCTTCAATGGACCTAAGCCAGCATAATTGCTCATTACAGCGTCTGGTTCAATAATAGATTTTATTTCCCATAAATGAATAAATTAGTCTTGAAATTGAGACTGTCACAGTTGACTGCATCATGGCTAATTACAGCCCATTTGTATAACTTGGACCAATTCAGTTTTTATTCCTCAAAAATAAAGTACAGTATAATAAAATCATAATAAAAACACAAGAATACCGTACCATATACTTTAAGTGTGTTTAGCAGAATACTGGTATTAGTAAAAGTTCGAACTGTGGTGAATGAAATTAGGCAGTTGTAAGAATAATTCTGTACTCTTCTTCTCACACCATAATCTAATTACAGCAGTTAGTTCTCTACAGATATCCTTATCCCAATTGTCCAATGAGCTTTCACAATGAATACTACTGAATACTACCAACAGAACCAAAAATATTCTCACTTTCTCCAAAAAAGATTAAATTACATGGACATCAACAAAAGATGCAGTCAAATATCTCTGTGTGTTACTGAATTACATGGCAGGTGTAGCCTATATAACCCCCATTGTTTCATTGACTTCTGCTAGAATGAGCAAACTCTATCCATTGATTAATAAACAAATCACATATTGGCCTAGAATGCAATACACTTCGCTTGTACACCCTATTATGACATAAGTTATGCAGCCCCAGTGTGGGGAGCAGCAAGAAAGACTCACATCCACCATCTGCAAGTTCTTCAAAAGAAATATTTTAGGATAGCAACAAATGCACTATGGTTTGTTTGAAATCAGCAACTGCATTCTGAAATGGGAATTCTTCCAGTACAACAAAATATTCAAATGATCCCAAGATCATTCTTCGCCAAACTCCTTGGAGCTATAGCTTTCATCTTTGGTGCTAGAACGGGTCAACCATCCAGGCTTAAAAGAAGGTTACCACAAGAAAGTTCTTTTTAGTGACAGCTGATGATTGTTCAGAAGATTAGCAATAAACTGTTAACAAAATTCCATGTCATTTATAAGCATAAAGTAATGTTATTGTAATTTATAAACATAAAGTCATGTTATAATAATTCACATTTTTAAAGTCAAATCAACAATTATTCAAAATCTAGATATAAAGACATAAATCAATTTCTACTAGAGGAACCGAACTGGCCAATCCCGGCATGCAATGTGTAGCCTAAGGGTTATGTTTTTTATTCTGTTTATCTATGGTCTGTAAAGTAGTGTGGCTGGTCGACCACAAATTAATTAATTAATTTAAAAAAGGAACAATTTTAAGGATTCTCAGCAATTTGACATCCCGCTGTGCAAGAGTGTTCTTAAACACAAATTTGCTTTAAGTATATCTATACTACATTCTATATGTTGTTATATATTCATCTATTTCATATAATTATATAACCATCTCAATCGAATAAAATTCTAATATTATATTAGTACAAATAATTAAAAATACCTGTGTGGAGTTGCTTGTCTCCAGTCTCCCATCAGGCATCTTCTTAGGTGACGTATAGGGGAAAACTTGCCAGATATGGTGGGTATTGGGGAAATAAAATACCCAGGGCAGATCAAAACAAGCAATGCTGCTTTGAAGTAGGTTCTATAAAGGCGAGGGGAAGACAATCCTGATCACAAATTACCTGGTCCTGTGGGTTTGGACATGAGGCAGATGACCTCACTCTAAGTTCAAAGCAGGTCAAAGCTAAACTCAAAGGGGCATAATACCACTGATGATGACAGCATAATTTATTCAATATTTGCAAATTTTTTCCCCCCACTTTGTCAACTGCAAATATTTAGTTTTACCTGAAATGCTGGTGAAGATCTTGAGATGTACAACCAGCAAGCAAATAACAACTTCAGATAATCTCAGCGCCATGACCTGTAAATATTACCTAAAGGTTATTATTAAATTAGTAACAGCTTACCGGTATGTTTCATACATTATAAAAAGTGCTGTATGGATTTTTACAATTAACCTTATAACCAGAAAAGCTGCTTAATAGGTAGAACATTTTGGGACAAATTACTAACTTCTTTTATGACTACTGGTATTCCAAAATTAGTTTCTGATTGACTGACGAAATACAAAATGAGAACAAACTCACTAACTTTTATAAATTGCAGAGTGATCAGAAGTGGGCATTCCCCAGTTATTTATGATACCACTATTTCAATGCTGATGATAGAACATTTACCCACTTTCACTGATTTAAGATACTGATACTGAAACCGATTTGCCACAGTTCAGTTGAATTCAGCATCATGTTTTGCAAAGGTAATATACAAATCTGATCAGCCAGCAAATGCATCCTAACAAAATGCAACCCCACTCTTGCTACCAAACCATCACCCAGAGAGAACTGCATCCTACATTCAACGTTTGAAGGACTGGACCCGTCATTCTGAGTGGGGGGTCAATTCAAGTAAGTAAAAAAAATCTGGGTTCTTAGTGGAGGAAGCGGGTCAGTGGATGTTTAAAAGTAATTTCTTTGTGAGCACAAATTTGCAAAACAAAAAGGAAGTCATTCTTGACATCCTTGCTGTAAAAATGCCTATGAATTTCTTGCCTGAAGTTATACTTTCACACAAAACAATTGATGATGGTTGACGAATATTGGCAGCACTGATTTTTTCTGCTTGAACATACAAAATATAGCTGGTTGAAGAAAAGACAGGTCCATTCGTATCAACTGACATTCCTGATACGGCCAAATGGCCAGTGATTTGGTGTGAAATTACTGCTGGTTAAGTAATAATTATTGTTCAAAAGTCATGTTTCTATGCAACTTATTAGTTTTGTCAGTTTTTATTAGTTTTAAATTTATGAATTCCCCTAAATATTTAAAGCTCTTTCAGGAACGTTGAGATACTCCTTTTTAGTAAGCTTAGGCCTACCTCAAATCTACATTATAGGCTTTGTTAACTTTCAAAAGTAACCAAAAACATAATACTGTTAGTAGGCCCTACTCCCTTGTATGGAGCAACAGATCTGCAGCATGACAAAATTGAAGTATTTTATAGTAGTCAAAGTGATCCTGGCTCCTCCAAAATTTCCACAAATAGAATGTTAAAAGATGTAGTCATACATACCGTATACAACTCTTTCACAGGAGTTCCTGTGATAGTCTTGATTAACCCCAAAATAAAATTCTACATACACTCCTGTAGTACCAGTAGTTTATTTTTAAACCTATGATATGTTTTGAGTATGGACCTTATCAAGTGAGTTTTTGTCAAGTAACAATATCTGACAAAAGACTTGTGTTTATTTACATTGTTTAAGTCATGACCCACTATATTGTTGTAAGAATATAAAAGTGGTGATTTTCATTTCCTGAAAGGCTGAAACTGTTATCACAAATGTAATAACTAGGGCAAGGCATTTAATGACCATAAAATAGTGAAAAATGCAAAATAAAAATGCATTTATGCCCTAAAAATGGAAAAAATGCCCTAATATTAAAAAAAGACAAATAAATGATCCATTATTACTTATAATTAGTTTTTAAGAAGTAATGAATTGATTTTAGAGAGCAATTTAATGAAGACTGTATATTACATTTATATTTACAATGTAAAACTCACTTATTTTGTTACCAACGAAGTAAGTAAATTAATAAGTTACTACTGGGACTCAATTTTCCCCCCCCCCCCAAAAAAATAATTCTGAACTGGCATGCTCATCAAATTGCCCCTTTCAAATTCCTCTCAACTTTTATACTTGAATGACACAGTGCAAGTCCTTCTGACATACAACTTATACTGAAAGTCTGCTTTGTGTCCTGCAGATGTTACTTGCTTATAAACTTATAAATAGACAAGCATTAAAAACAAATAATAATGAAAAATTCAAAATACAACATAATGTAAAATTTTATTTAAAAAAATACAATAAAAATGCCCAAAATGACCTCTCTCTTGAAAATGATAAAAAATGCAATGCCCTTATTTAATCAATTATTTTATGATACACATTTGTATATGTAGAAACTGTTCTCAGATTTCCAATCGGGTAGTAAGAGAATTGAATTCTAAGCTTTTGGCTAATGTCTGAGTCATCATCTTTGGAGAAGTGAGATTATCCAGAGGTTATGGCGTTGTATATATATCCATGGTAGGACTAGTCAGATGCAGTTGTGGATCCTGATCTTGGCACGTGACCCAACACTGAAGATTGAAAAGTCCACTACATCACTGATTAAATCGGCGAAGCTAACGGATCATATGAAGAAGATCCTGACACCTAGATCATCCACAGCTCCTAGGCTCTACGGTCTCTCCAAAGTGCATAAACTAGACATTGTGAGTACAATTGGCTCACCCACTTATGACCTGGCTAAATATCTTACCAGACTTCTTTCTCAGTTAGTGGGAAACAATGAACATCACGTCAAGGACTCCATGGAATTTTTTCACACACTAGGCAGCCTCCGGGTCCGTGACCAAGACCCCATGGTCAGCTTTGACATGGTGTCATTATTCGCTAGAGTTCACCTGGGGAAGACACTTGAACTCCTCTCCTCCTTTTTTGAAGCAGGAATTGTGGACCTCTTCAAGCATGTCCTCACATCTTCCTACTTCGTGTACGGAGGGAAGTACTACCAACAGTCTGATGGCATGGCTATGAGGTCGCCTCTGTAACCTGCCATAGCTGACCTCTATATGGAACCTTTTGAACACTGTGCCTTAGAGACAGCTCGTCTGAAGCCGGTGGCAAGATTTATATTGGTTAGACAGGACACCACATTTCCACCAGGATTGAGGAGCACAAACGGCACTATTGTTTGGGGCAACCTGAAAAGTCCACCATTGCCGAACATTGTCTCAATATGGGCCACAAGATGGACTACCTCAACACAGCGATACTGGATTCTACCACGGGCTTTTGGGACCGCCTCATCAAAGAAGCCTTTCACATCAGACTGAACCCCAATACCATCAATAGGGATGGAGGGTTCCAATTGGCTGCTTCCTGTCAACCTACTATTTCTCTGCTCCAATCACGGAGGCAGAGACTATTTACTTCCACTGACCAATCAGGATCCACGACTGCATCTGACTAGTCCTACCATGGGTATATATACAACACCATAACCTCTGGATCTCACTTCTCCGAAGATGACGACGCGGACAGTCGCCGAAAGCTAAGAATTTAATTCACTCACTACCCAACTGGAAACCCGAGAACAGTTTCTACATTGTATTCGTTGGGAGAACCTTCAAAGTTTTACATTTGTATATGTTTCTAGCTATATATTTCAATCTCCATATAAAAAAGATGCAAAATCATCAAACGCCTTGTCCTATTAATAACTTGCATAAAACATTACTGAAATTACAAATTACATTAATTTAGTATGATTCTTGTTATGTATTTAATGTGCACACATACTCTGCTCACTATTTTTTGAAGGACATGAAATTTATGTACATAGGCTATGTTACAACAGCCAAATGGCCAGCAAGTTGGTGTGAAATGACTGCTGGTTAACTCATGATTATTGTTCATAAGTCATGTTTCTAAGCAACATTTCTTTTATCAGCCAATCAGTGTAGTTTATTTGTGAATTCTTCTGCATTTTAAAGCTAACTGTTTCAGGAACACTGAGATACTATTCTTTAGTATGTTTACCTCAAATCTACATAAGCTTTGTTAACCTTCAAAAGTAACCAAAACTATATTACGGTTTTCCCTTGTATGGAGCAACAGATTTGCAGCATGATAAAATTGAAATATTATATAGCAGTTCAAAGGTGTATTTAAGGGAAGGCAGAGGGGATCCTGGCCTCTCCAAAATTTCCACAAATAGATAGATAAAAGATGTATTTATACATACCATATACAACTCTTTCACAGGAGTTCCTGTATTAGTCTTGATTAGCCCCAAAATAAAATTCTACACACACTTTTGTAGTCCCAGTTTTTTTATTTTGAAACCTATGATATCTTTTTATGCGTATGAATCTTGCCAAGAAAGTTTTTGTCAAGTAACAATATTTGACAAAAGACTTGTGCTTATTTACATTGTTTAAGTCATGACCCACTATATTGTTGTAAGTATAGAACAGTGGTGATTTTCATTTTTTGATAGGCTAAAACTGTTCCTATAAATGTATCAACATATATAAAAACATTATTATGTCTCCATTATTAGAAATTCCATTAATTTAGTACGATTTATGATTTTGTTATGCATTTCATGTGCACACATACTCTGCTCACTGTTTTTTTTAAGGAAATGAAATTCACGTACATATATTAGTAGCAGATGCCCATTGCTTTGTCAGTGATTATTTATCAGGTCTTAGCTACTTCCATCTGCCCCCGAAGGTTCGAGTTGAGAATATCCACATGAACTGGTCTATATGTATCTGAAAATGATGTAACAATTTTATGTAGATGAAACATCAAACTTTTTAACTCCCTTTAACACATTCAGTATTGGCTTCACAGTAGGGAATTAAATGCCTGGACCAGCCATTTTCATCCACTCCAACTCTTTATACAATACTGTACTTTATAAAATTTAACACTGCTTCTAAACTAAAATAGTTAGAAAAATGATATTCTGTACATCATACACTGAAAATTTAGACTTGGGTTTAATGTGATTGGGAAAGTAGGTGGACAATAACTAGGGTGATGCGTATGAGATGCTTCATTTTGTACTTGTGGCCTATCGCTTACAGAAATCAGTACCAGTATTTCACTGCTGTCTGCATCCAATTCAGGAATAACTTCTTCAATTAAAGATTTTTTAGCCATGGTTATGAACATACAGCATGCCCACTGAAAGGATGCCATGGTACTGACAATGTATTTGTCTATAACTGACATGCTGGTGACACGATATAAAATCATGGAACGAACATGTGAACACGAAGGAAAATGTTGAATGGATTTCCATCTACGAACTGTGACTTTAATTCTTTCACGCGTGATTTTAAACATCATTAGACGTTCACGGTCCACAGTACGAGAACCTTAAAATGTCTTATGATGTCTATGGTCCGGAATGTGTTAATACTGACATTTGAGAAATCCCAACTTCCTAAGCTAAGTATCTCATTTCAATATGTACCAGAAATTGCTGACTAATACAAACATTAGTAGATACAAAATGCAATAGCATACATTCTCCCTTTTGTTATTTTGGTCACGTAACTTGAGGTACATAATATAATTTCAGTAAGCAGACCAGATAACGTCATGAGAGCAAGTTTATTTGAAATATATGAACATGACATGAACATGGCTGTGATCGAACCTGCAAATTTGGGAATATAAAGCCAGCCTTATAAACTGCTTCCACTCTGGTTGCCAATGTTAAACTAGTATCATCAGTTCAACTGGCTTACTCTTTCACAGCCCCAGTCACTAGACACTGTACTCCTACTATACGTAAGTCAAACTTTCTGCCTATCTAGAAATATGATGAGAGATACTGTTTTCATATTAGAAGTAACACAACCACCACATGGATAAAATATTATGTACACAATTAACTTACCATCTGCTAGACATATGACCCCAAGTCGAATTTACATGCCAATGGCTTAAACTGTGACCTCGGCACAACAATGATTTTTTTTCCAAATGAATAAGAGTAAACCAGTCATTCCACCAGTTTTACAGCATTCCACCTTAAATAAATAATAAAAAATAACATAGGTAAACAAATAAACAAATCAAAGAAATCGTCATAATCATTTAACGAATAAATGATATGCATTGTATACTGTGTGTACTGTTGCCATATCTATAGATCAACCGATACAGCACAAGTTTTACGAGTTATTACCTCATGTGTACCCAGTCCCCTATCTAAAAGTAATGATTTCCTTAATTTGTTAAATTCTTTAAAAATATATTACAGTCTAATATAAAATTATGACAAAATTGTACCTAAAAGATATTAAATTTATATTAATTATATATTTCCCTATATATACTAGCTTTTGAATCTAAGAATTAGTAATGTATCAGTTCAAAATTTGGAACACCACATATAGAAAACAATGCCTTCATAAAGCACTACAATGTTTTCTTAACCCTGCACATACACATTGGAATCTCCTAAACTCCAATTAACATTTCAATTTCACTTTGTGAGTGCTTCTTCAGATTGCCTCATGGGGCGTCATGTAAATCCAAATGCTCTTTATTATGCTCTCGTATTGTATTGTTTGATTGGAGGACAGCCTATGTATTGAGGGAAACCTCAGGATGTATGTATGTATTATGCTCTCGTTGGCTTCCACATTTAATATTTAAAATCCTAGTTGATTCTAGAACTTTGTCAAGGACAGGAGCAGAAAGTGTCATAGCTGGAAGTTGGGTTTATTGGATCACCTGATAGTATATTTTCAAGGTTTTTTCGTATAATACACGAAATCACAATGTTTGGTTGGTTTAAGTTTTAATTTTTTTCCATCAGACATACTTGAATTGAATAGTATAGATCTTTAGTCAGTGTTGTATTCGTATGCCAATGTAGACTGCAAACATTCCCCTGACACTACTTGACAGTTGCAAATCCAACTGCAGAAAGTCTTAACAATTTTAATTACTTGACAGGATAAAAATATTTTTTTCTTTAATCAAAGTTCCATATTTTCCTTGAATAAATAATTGATTTACATGCAAGACATTTTTTCCCATGGCTATAACACTTTAAAAACCTAAAGAAATACAGTGTGTCCCACGCAAGAGTTGGCCAATCATGCGGGTTTCTGCGTCGCGCTGACTACAGCTCTAACTCCCGAGCGAGCGGGTGAAATATCTACGCTAATAAAGCCGCTAATGGCGTTATGATTCAGGTTCTCACATTTAGGCCTACAGTTGGAATTACAATGAAAATAACCACGTACCTCATCACAAAAGATGTTGGAAATGTTCTCCTCTTGCATCCACACAATACTGGCACCTTTTTAGGAAATTTTCTTTCAAGCGGGTAAGTTCAGCTTCCGAGATAAAGTTAATTTCTCTTGTGATATTGTATTTAAGTTCTTCTAATGTATGGGAAGTTGACCTATACACTTTATTTTTCAAGTTTCTCCATAAATAATATTCACATACTGTTAGAAGAACTTAAAGACAATATCACATAGGCCTATCACAAGAGAAATGAACTCTGTCTCGGAAGAAAATTTCCTAAAATGGTGTCAGTGTTGTGTGGATGCGAGAAGAGAACATTTCCAACATCTCTTGTGATGAGGTACGTGTTTATTTTCATTGTAATTTTAACTGTAAGTGTGAGAACCTGAATCATAACACCGATCGCGGCTTCATTAGCGTAGATATTTCACCCGATCGCTCAGGAGTTGGAGCTGTGCCCGCCGCGCCGCATGAACCCGCGTCACTGGCCAACTCTTGCGTGGGACACACTGTATTAAAAAATTCTTAAAATGTACCATAGTGGCACCAATAAACTGGCATCTTTTAAAAAATGTCTAAACCCATTAAAAATAATACAAAATTCTTTAAAAGTAACATTAACATATTATAACAAAAATTTTAAAAAGCAGGTCCTTATCAATAGGCAATACAATTCAACATTTAAGTTATCTATTACAAACTGAACCAAGAACAAAGCTGTTGTTAAAATATGTATTAGGGTTTTAGAAGATTCACTATTTTTATTGCACAATCATTTATATGGTACTTAAGAGTTCTTATGTTCCTTTTCAATTCAGTTCAAGTTATTATGTAATGTATGATTCTTTTTCTTTGTTTGTTCTGGATCTGTATGGTCACCTGGATTGCCAGGCAGATGACTTGAATAAAGTATTTCTCTCTACCAATTGGTGCCTTGAAATACTGCCAATAAAGTTACATACCTTACTATTGCTGGTATAGTAGAGTTTTTCATTACATACCCAGGCAGCTTCAAAGGAATAAACCATTAAGTCGGTGTTTCTTTATGTTAATTGAACTGACCAATTCAGTCTTGGTTTCTGCTTCTCAAAACACAAGGAACGTTTCAATATTCTCTCATTGTTCTCACTGACCTTAGTTCTTCCCTTGCTTTAATCAATTCACATGTGTTATTGTTTACTGTAGCTAGATCTTGCAACCAAGCGTTTTGCTCCACGCAGAGTAGACAAGTAGCTGTCACAGCAGTCACAGGACATTCTTTTATTTTTATTGGCTGAGGTCATTAGCTGATTGGTGTGGTAAAAATAAAAAGCTGGGTTGAGATGTCAGCAAACTTTTCGTTCTAACAAAAGGAAGCCGCCTGAAAAACATAATATAAAACAATGTCACTGATTTATAATAATTTATTTTCAATTGAATATGGGAAGCCGCCTGGCCATGAAATGAATAACTGAACTATAAGTTCCCTGGCATTTTTCTTCAGCACTTCATTTAATGCCTATAGATGCTTACTTGTCTTGGCCTTGGTGTGCAAGCACTTGGTTCCAGAAGCTCTCATGTCCCCTTTTCATCTCAGGGTTTGTAGGCCTGCTGTAATATTTCCTGATACTGGAAATATATTCACTGGTGACATCCACAAAAAGATGTTGAAACGTCAGTCTTACTCAACACACATAGATATAAGGCATGATAATAAAAATCGATATTGTGAATAACTCATTATTAGGGGGCAGATTTCTATGACCTAAAAAATAGGATATATGCATGCATTTATGACATAAAAACATTAAAATATGACCAATAAAATAAAAAATATGACTTTACCACTTACACATTGTGTATCTTTTTTAAGTTTCGTTACAATTCATTTTATTAAAATATGTTACGAAACTTCAAAATTTATTTAATATGCACACAAATATGCCAAAAATATGACCTAAATATGCATATTCATACTAAATATGCTACAATAGTTGAAAATTTCCTAAATATGCAGTTATATGCACAATAAAAGCAGTTCCATTTTCACCAGGATGCTTGGAATCGGGTTTAAATTAGTTGGAAACCTGAAATAATGCAAAGGGGAAAAATATGACATGTCATAGAAATCCACCCCCTACTCATTATTAATGTTAAATTTTGTATTTTCATTTATACTGAAAACATGTATTATATACTTCAATTTGTAATTGTCTGGATGCATCCCATAACATGTACAGACGGTTGTTCACAAGATGTGTAAATGAACTTACAATCAATGCTGAGATGTTTGTTCATTGGCAGATCCAGAAGTTGTGAGTTTGTTTCTTGCTAATTCATTAATAAACAATGGTATGCTAGACTTTTTAAAAATATTATGGGCAGTCAATACATCTGTGAAAAACCAAACTTCCTGAAAAAGCTGAAATAAACAGATTTTTTTAAACACAAAAACAGCAAATGCCATACGCAACATGAAAAAAGGCCTATTGTTGGGATTAGTATCGTGCTCCCCTGCTTTTGACCTGAAACTTATAATTAAAATAAATAAAGAAGGATAATTTGAGATTTGAATGTACAATCAGGATTCCTCATTAAGCATGACGTAGGTAGGTAGACTTCAATCGCTAAGGGCCGAATTCTATGACAGCAGAATTTCAAAGCTCGTCAAACACTATGGAAGGGTCTCAATGTGATTTAAAACTACGTGGAGAAATAAATTAGAGTATTTAGTTTCAAAGTATTGTAAAACAAATTATACAATTTCACTCACTTAAAAAATAAATAAAAAAACAGAAGTTACTTTATGAATAACACTCATATATCATAGTTGCTTCACTGATAAAGTAGCACTTTAGGCACCTAGATGTCTCTACAGTGTCTCCTAGTATACGATCAATTTTGCATGTTAAGGGGTTCTATTATTCATTGTCTATTAACAAGCATAGTAAACCTTGTCATTTAGAAATTGCAAATTTAAGAAATAAATTCAATAATAATACTCTTTATACTTTACATGACTGGGGGTTGGTGGGAACGCATGAAGCTTGCATTAAGGCGCCATAGCTTTGTCCCCTAGACCAAGAGTGCTAGTTGAATTGAACGCATTCAGATGAGTCTCTTGTACAACTGCTTCTATTAACAAGGCATAATAAGTTCAAAATATGATGGCAATTATGTGTAATTTCAATTGATGTAGATCTATTTAGTTTAATTAGTCAACATTATTAACTTAACAATGTCTTTAAACGTTTTTGTAAGGAAAATAAACAATCCACAGCAATCCAAGTTTATAAACATTCACTACTGATACAAGCGCCATTATATTAGCTTTCTTTATGCAAAATCATTGAAAATGAGTGAAAAACTGAGCTTGTTGTAAAATTAGCGAACTTTATCTAAACACTATTGTATGCACCATGTATGCAAAAACTTAAGTGAACTCATTATGCATTTCAGACTAGGCTTATACCTCATCCGAAATAATAGATTCATCTGCTAAAGCCTTGTTTTGCATACTTGGTAAATATATAGCTATTATGGTTTCACATAGTAGCCTAAAATTGCCTAGTGTTGAGATGTAATATAAGGATGGAGCAAGATTAAGGACAGGAGAAATACAAAACAGTGTCAAGTCTTTTAGAAATGTTTGTTCCTAGGGTAAAAAATACACCTAGAAGATAACTTGTTAAAAAGCTTACCAACTACAATCTCCGTACGGCATCACACTGATACAAAATCTGTTTTCACTCACTCTGATCAGGTGCCATCCAGCAGGATATGGTGCTTGCTTGGCTATGGGAATGTACTGAGCATGGTGGTTGAAAAATATGCTAACCTAATGGGAATCACTTGATTAAAAAGTTGAGGGGCTTGAAACATAACCTAGAATCAGCATTCACAACTCAACACATCAAATATTCTTTCATTCAATTTCCTAGATAACTGCAGTGTTACTTATGTATCTATTTATTTAATTAATGCGACTTATTTAAACATCTGGCATTTCAATAGTTTGTATTCCAATATTAAAAGACGAATAAGCAAACTTAAAGCAATAAGAAAATTTAACTTTCTCCTTACCAGTACATAACATAATGACAATACGTTTTAGATCCACATTTATATGCAGTTTTTAACATCTCTCAGATAACTCTATAGGATAAGGGAAAGAGGCTTCCAATTTTTCAACGGTGCGCAATGTTAAATACGATCTTGAAGGAAAAGATAAGAAGAAAAGCATTCTGAAAGATCAGTTTTGTAGCTCTGCCAGTGCATTTATTACCTTTCACAGACCTGCACTTGTCCTTCATTATATTCCTTGTTGAATATAAGACAAGCAAACTGGGATCCAAACAAATAATCCATGATGCATAAACAACTAAATCTGGTTTGCGGGATTTGGGATCTGAATGCACAAACAATAAATTTGGCTCACAGGAAAGATTATGAAGTGTGAGATATTTCCACACACACGGCTGTATTTACAGTTTAAGGATTGTGTTCATTGTCACTGGAATCCTTTTGCATCATACACTGTGAAACACTTCTATTAGACATCTCAAAATAGCAATATGGAAGTTTTTGAAGAAGTACATGAAATATTAACAAAAGGAAGCACAAGCAGAATAGACATGATCGCGCTTCATTCAAACAGTAAAAAAAGGCTTCATAAACGATCCGACCATTTGTTTTGAACATCATACTGGCCAACCTGAAGAGGTTAACACTGAGAAACAATGATTTATAAATCTACCATCCCATTTTACAAGCAAAAGTATAATCTCGATTTATAGAGGTAATTGGCCTCATGGTGGATGCTCGTGGAATTATACCCTCACTTTTTTTTTAAAAGCTTGAATGAATTTGACCTGCAAAAATCAGAGATCGAACCGCTAGTTGTTATGACAATATGTGGTTCGTTGAACATCTCGAGATATCATCTGTATAACCTATAATAATTCAAACCTTGTAAAGGGATTTTTTTTACCTATACCCTATATTTAAAATACCCTATATTTTCAAACGTAATTTATGTTACAAATAATGTAAAGAATAATGTTGGAACTTACACAGTGAAGTGAATCAATATTTCAAATTATATGAGATTGACTTAAACACACTTTATTAACTTCACTTAGTGAAGTGAAGTTAATAAAGTGTGTTTAAGTCAATCTCATATAATTTGAAATAGTAATTTATGTGTTAACGTTTCCTGTACTGATTTCACAGTGGCAACCTGCCTATGTAGGAAGCTGTTGTGCAAGTCAATAAAAATAATGGACATTTATTAATTCCCCCGACAAGAAGTACATTGGAGGGACATTTCTGAAATTTCTATTTTGAGAAAAAGCTGAACTTTCTAAATTCTTTCTTCTATTCACTATCATAAGGGTTAGAAGTGGAGTACAAGTGTAGTAAATTTCCCAAGTACTATTGGCCCTGATAAGATAGATGACCCAACTCAAAACTGACTATTACCTAAATGTTTCAAGGTACTAAGGTAGATGCACTAAGGTATCAGAGCAAATTGCTTCTCAATTGTACACTCTTAATAACGAATGAAGACAGTCTAAAGATGTAAGTTTTGGTATTGTCTACACAGCAGACAAGTAGCGAAAAAATGTGGTTGACTTTTTTCTTGTCTGGTTGTACTCAATGTGAATAATATAAGGCATAGATAAAAGCTGTATTATGAGGTCATTGCTATTCTTTGATAGTTGAAACCAAAAGAAAACATCACTGTTTCCTGAATACATCGTTTCAAAATAATGTCAAGTAATACATGAGGTATACTCTAAACTTAAAGTGATGTCAATGAAGTTATTTTCTTCAGAAGACTGGTATAGACGGGCTTCTAAATATGACTTCTGAACTAAGAATGTGTAAGGTAAAGAAAGCGGTAAAATGTAAATAAATATAAAGAAGGTGGTAAGAAATATTTTCTTTGTACTATTCCATTATATGAACTCGGTATTCAATATATAGAGAACCGTGAAAATGGTTTTATTCTTAAACAAAATTTGTTTTGAAATTTCAATGTTTCGGTGTTATTTGTAAGTTGGCGGTGTTATTTTTAAAACATCTATGGAAATTTTATAAACCACTCATTATAATTATTTTGAATTAGCCTAATAAAAAACAGGCAGTAGGTAAGACAGAGATACTTGTAGTGATGAGTATCTCATATGAACTGGAAGGTCATAAGTTAAATCCCTGAGATCATCGAGAGCTTTCAATTATCCTAATCCTTCTAGTAACATTACAGACATAGGCTGACACAGCCTCTAACAGAAATGAACCACTAACAATTCAGGAAGGGAATTTCAAGACGAATGGTACACATGGCCGTCAGCGTTGCCTTGATTGTCTAAATATCATGGAGATTTTATACAGTGAAACCTCTTATTTACAGATATCGAAGAGACTTAACTATCTGTTCGCATCTGGGAGGTGTCCTTTACTGGGAGGGAGTCTGCACAATCTAACAGTAAACTTATAACATGTATATAGAATTTTAGAAAGTTTATACAGGGAAGTTAATATTACGAAAAAAATAATATTGAGATAGATCCATACACTGCTTCCCTTATTTTAATTACTAACCTGAACCCAGGTTTCGGTGAGCCTTCCCACAATGTTCACCAGTTATACTCCATCTGACTGTTTGTCTTCATCAGCCCTGAGAAGTTCATCAAAAGCCCACGAGAGGATGCTGATGAAGACCAACAGTCAGATGGAGTATAACTGGTGAACATGGTGGGAAGGCTCACCGAAACCTGGGTTCAGGTTAGTAATTAAAATAAGGGAAGCAGTGTATGGATCTATCTCAATATTATTTTTTTCGTTATAACATGTATTTTATATACCTTCACACTTTAATTCTAAATACACTACAGTCAATTCCTTGCAACTTTGAATGAGATAAGACCAAAAAAGTAAAATTCTAAATCTATAACCACACACTTAACAGTTTTCAAAGTACGAACAATGTGCTTTAATAAGTAACCTTTCTGATTAATTTACTATATGAGTTGACATAAACACACTTTTTGCTTCACTTACCATATTTTAGTATGACGCGTTTCAAGGAGCCTCCTCCCCATTTACAAACACGTTGTCAACTGCCAAATCCTGCTCAGGAAGATTCTTTTGCGCACCTGGTGGGCTTTTTTTCATAAAGTATACCTCATTTATTACCTGATATTATTTTTCATAAAAAGCCCACCAGGTGCGCAAAAGAATTTTCCTGAACAGGATTTGCCAGTTGACGTGTTTGAAAATGGGGAGGAGGCTCCTTGAAACGCATCATACCAAAATATGGTAAGTGAAGCAAAAAGTGTGTTTATGTCAACTCATATAGTAAATTAAATTTATTATGGTTGCTTCACTGTATAAAGTTCCACAAAGTCTTTATTACCCTTTCTGTTGCTGAATGGTACTTTTTGGCATCTCCTCTCACAGATTTATCTGCACCAAAACTGCTTTTAGCTTTTTTCCCCCCCGCACACTCGATAACTTCAATTTTTTCGTGGGTAGTAATTTTGTCAAACCTGAAGTTTAGATGCCATGTCTCCAAGACAGAACAACTGAGCGAAGTGAAGAGAAAAATATACTCTAATCCACTACCTTATTTCACGGTCACGGAAACCTTGGACTTATCAGACAGACAAAGTTTTATGACTTTGTGTATCCACCTGCTTCCAGCTATTTAAGAGGGCTAGCTGCTGGACTAGCACGCTGTACGATATCCTTATTGTCTTCTTTCAAGTTGAGGAATTTGTATAGCATACATTTCTGTACAATCTCAAAACTACATTTTCCAATTATTGTTAACATATGAGGTCTTAGAAATCCGAGTTCTGTCTGAAGGAAGGAGGTAAAGTTGTCTGTGTCCTTATTTGAGAGTGTCCGTAAACAAGAGTTGACTTTATTATTAATTCTATATTATTTCAGTTGGAACATGAAAATCTATCCATATAGGTGGAGTGTCCATATCTTGGGGGTGTCCATAAGGTATCACTGTATATTAAAAGTCTAAGGGTCTTCAAGGCATTTCCAGTGTTATATACAGTGACAGTGGGGATAAAATGAAGGTCACAAGAGTTTTACTGTAAGATCAAGTTTCAATTTCAGGATGTCCACAGAAATTTCAAAATAAATTTCCCTGACTTTCCTTGACCAGAAACTTACATTTCCATGATCACAAGAATCAATATATTCATATATTCAAACAAAAGCAAACAAACAAAAATAAATAAATAAATGATTACTTCAAGTATTGAAAAGAAAATTGCTTACACAGTCTGAGTTACAGAAGATTGAAGCAAAACATGTGCCCCTCACATTTCGCTCACTGGGGCCAGTTATTTTCAGTCTATTCCATATTTATTTTTTTTTTTACAAATTTCCTTCACTTTTCCCTTTACTTTACAAAATTCCCTGACTTTTTCTTTTACTTTACATAATTCTCTGACTTTCCCTGACCGATTTCAATTTTCCTGACTTTCCAGAATGTGGACACATTGAGTTTTTTATTGCATGGAGTGAGTGTTAACGAGTTTGGTGTACTGCAGAAGAAACGGAATCCAATGGTTTTTCAATTTTTATGTAAAGGCAATGTGCGTTTCACGTTTAAATGAGCTGAGAATGTAATTTTTCCATAATATTGAAACAGAAATTACAGACATGAAATTCGCTTAACAGTTTTCTTTGTTGCATATCATTAAGTTTATCAGTATGCACTTTGAGTAAATGATGTTAACGCATATTTTATTAGTTTACTGTTATCAGATTTCTAATACGTCTTACCTTTTATTTTATTAATTGTTTCCTCACAAGCTTATAATTCTTATTATTTGTACAGGTAGGGGGGGAAAAAAGCGGACTGACTCTTGTAGCTGATTTCAGAGCCTTGTGATACGTAATTAAATGTAAGAGATGTAATGGAAACGTTTGTTTTCAAAGCAATGCAAATTACGTGAAATTGTTTCTCAATTTAAACAATTTATCGGCTGTAGAACATTCCCTGCTATCTCATATCAGCCACTTAGATATTTTAGTTGGTCCGCTTTTTTCTTTCCCTACCTGTACATACTGTATAACTAAAGACACACTCTGAAAACAGTATGTCTATTAAGTTAACTTAACTCTGACATCTTCTAATGGAAACGTAGTAATAATTCCTATCATACGAGATTTATTACTGTGTAACTCAGCTCTTGCATTTACGTTTCATTCCCCCCATTCCTGACTGATATTTATGGGCGGTGATAAGATATACTATACAAATAATACATACATAGAAGATACAAATATTATGTACATCTTCTAAACTCTATTAATATGGCGCACTGGTAGTATAAATGCAGAGCACCATCTGCTGAATGGCACCACACACTCACAAACAGCAATGTTAGGCTCACAACATAGTAAAAAGTTTCAAAAAAGGGGGAGGGAAGTGATACGATTTCTGATCAACACAATACTGTCGCTGTGGTAATACTGGTCCGACCTCTCATTGCTGCCATTCATCATTTACTCTCTCACACATTCTGATAAGATAATATAAAATAATAAAAAATCATTTTTACACACACTGACATCTAGCATAAAAGCAGTGTAGTCAATAGTTTTGTCATGGCACTCGGACAGTTTCAATATGGCAGTTGCATTGCAAACACGTCACCACTTGCGCCACACTTGTAGACAAAGTCACCAGGTCAAGTACACTTAGTTACATATGTTCTGAGGTGTGTACAACACCATATCCTATTTGTAACACCTCACACCGGAATAACATTAAATTAATTATTAAAAGCTGCCCAATAGACAAATGATACAGACGGGAGTCTATCACGCTGCCCTAAATCACAAGACTCACAATCCTGTGATGTTCCTCCTGCCAACAAGTGCGGTGCTTATATCTGCGACAATAGGCCGGGCGGCATTAGTAGGAACTTGCTGCTCAGCACTCAAATTCTGAAGCCGTTATGGCATTCAAATCCTTCATGAGGCCCTCTAGGTTGGCCATCTCCTGATTCAGTTCCTCAGTACTGTATGATGGCTACAACAAACAACAATGTGGAATCTAAATTGGACAGATCATAGCAGGAGCTCAAACTATTTTCAAGCTACAGAAAAGGGCTGTTCGGTCTATGCTTAAACTAAAGAAAACAACCAGCTGCAGAACATTTTTCAAAGATCTAAATATATTGCCTCTGCCTTGTATTTATATCTACAAAATAGTGACATTTGTCAAATCAAATTTAAACATGTATACCATCAACTCACAAATACACTCCCATAACACAAGAAACAGAGAAGAACTTAGGATAATTCCGCATAACACAAGCTTGTTTGAAAAGAGTTTTATATATACTGGCCTCCAGCTTTATAATGGCCTACCACAATATCTAAAGGAAATCTCTGTACTGCATAAATTCAAATCCTGTGTAAAAAAGTTTCTAATAGAGCACTGTTTTTATAGCTTAGAAGAATTTTTTGAAACTGTTAGATATAAGTAAATTAGGTTACAAGTTATAAAATAAGTTAGTAGCTATAAGCACTTTGTAAATATTAATTTTAACTTATAGGTAATATTTTCAGCATTTGCAATTTTAAATTTAAGAACTAGCATTGTATACTTTAGTAATTATGTTATTTAATAATTAATATAGTCATGTAAGAATCTGACGTGTCCGATATCATGTAAAATGATCAAAGGATGAATAAACATACATACATACATACATACATATTACAAGGTGGTCAACCAAAGATATAATTGAAACTTTGAGAAATAGAAAGCACGATGTTTGCATGAAAGAAATTTTTGGAGTTATAATACAACATGCTTTTTAATGACTAGAAACACTATTTTAATTAAGAATTTTGTGTGACCATCATAATATTTAGCTCATCTGTTACCTCATGCTGTTTTCCGCATAAGTATAACCCATTTTAAATCAAATATTACAATTCTAGAAACTGACTACCATAGATCAATCTTTTGACTATAAAGCTTAGGTTGTAGTGGCTGAATGGCAAAATTTCCTATGCGTATAAAGGCATCGACACCACAGTATTGTCAGTTCCCATGCCATATGGTGCTTCCCTATTTTGAAATATTTTTGTACTAGAAATTCACAGTCTCATCTCTTTTACTTTACAATAAGAAATTTAATTCCATTGTTACGAGGATTGGTAGGCCCGAAGTTGAAATTACTAATTCTTAGCAACTGTTCCCACTATACCTCTGTTGTCAGCCTAGTCTGATCTTTCAGTAACGTAAATGTTTAAAATTAACCAACTAACCAACACATAAAGGTTTATCTTTGCAAACCCTCGTCCTACCACTGTAAACTGTCCAGTTAAAGGTAACATCGTTAGATTTCTTCAGCTTTTGATTTGTTCGACTTTTAATGGTTTTTCTGCTAGCACACAGTTCCCAGACACTGTTATAAGTGTCTGTCAGGGTGTCCACCAAGTAATGCTGAAGAAATTCCCGGCTTATTCCCTGATTTTCATTGATCATTTCAGCAATTCCCGAACATAATATGAAGCACTTTCTAATAACTGTGTAAAAAAAATTATAGGATTATACATACTTTAAATAAGAAAAACTTTTAGTAACAAAAGTAATTGCAAACAATAATTATTTAGGCTATAACAGATACAAAAATTAGGAACAATAAAATAAATTAAATATACTTTCATATAGGCCTATCATTGTCTAGAAGTCTTTTTGATCACACTTTACAATTTTTCGAATTTTCCCGGATATTTTAACAAATTCATTGACTTTTCCCGGATTTTCCCGACCTTACGAAATTCCCGGCCTTTTCCCGGATTCCCCCGACCAGTGGACACCCTGGTCTGTGCATCTCTGAACTGAAACAGTGCCCGCTACCAGAGCCATAAGTGTTAACGTCAAATTAAAAAAATAATAATAATAATTTGACACATTTTCTATCTTATCAAGAATTGTCAAAATAAAACAGAAGATGTGTTTTTTAAATGTTGTGAGAAGTGATTATTCAAGAATTTACTTCAGGAATACCTGATTCTGAAAACGTAAAGGAAAACTATCCCTTCTAAACAATTCCTTGAAAGCAAACAAGGAACTAATATCAAAGATTCAACCTGAAGTAATAAACTATGTGATTTTTAAGCTGATTGATTTCTCTAAAACAGAACAGAAAACAAGATATATTTTTCAGACTTCTTTCAGCTGATAAAGTTTCCCCTGATCTTGAAGCACATAGGTCTGCCTGTGTGAAAGTGCAGTTTTGAATATGAGATTTATCAAAAAATAAGAACAGGCCTTCTTTAAGTGACTTTTCTGTATTATACATATTGAATTTAGGCACTAAATTTTCATGGATCAGCTGATTTTTCTCTCAATAAATTGTATTACTATTATGCTCACTGAAATAGTGAACTGGTGTAACACAAACTATATTTATGTGAAAACAAATCTTTTCTTTTTATGTACTATTTTAAAATTGCTTATAACATCAACCAATGATAACTACAAAAGTATTTGTGAGTGCTCTTCCCAAGCGATAAGCCAAATCATTAAGTTAATATGAATCAAAATTAAGTACATTTTGGTGTGGTCCTTAAGAACGACTTATCTAAATAAATTTGGCCCCCAGTTTCTGGAGGTTTTAAATTAGTTACGTTGGCTAATGTTAAACAAAGTTGCATGCTCTTCTATGCAGCTGGTGAATAATTCCAAAACAGGAAAGCTCCTGAAGGAAATCTCAAGAAAGGAAAGCAATAATAAAACAGTAATGTAGTCCTGCCTGGAATTAAGTCCGAAGATTCAGACAAGGAAGGTACTGTAAGTAAAACTGCAGAAAATCATACATGTAACAAGAAAGAGGCTTATGATTATCTAGACTCCTGCATTAAAAATAATCAACTGTTCTAGAATTTTCTCTCTCATTAGCACTGATCTACATGTGTAAAATAATTATTGTCATTATTAAAAATGGTCAACTTATAAAGGCAGATAGAGGAGTCGTTCTACGCAACAAGTGCCATGGCAGACAGAAACTGGACGGGCACAAACCAATGTATGAGACACGCAGTGACAAGATTGGCAGTGCATGGATATCATCACAAACTGTGCTGTACGAACAGCTTCCACAACTGTACTTGCAAATATTGCAGAAGACGATGTGAAAAATACTATGTTCTAAGCTGTACCAGCTGCCAAAAAAGTGTAACCGAACTCAGCACTGAAGACTGTACATAGTGACATAATCTTGCACACTTGTGCGCAATCAACTTATTATTTTAAAGACTTACAGCTCCATTTAAGTCTCATTTTTATGGACTAGTTTTGGGGAAAACAATCATTCCCAAAACCAGTCCATAAAAATTAGAAGTAAGTGGATCTGTAAGTGTTTATAAATTGACCATTTTTAATAATGATTCAATAACTTTACTGTTTATATCACTTCCTTTTTTGTTTGTCAATAATTATTGTTTTTGCAGACTCCATATATATTCAGTCAGAAATTGTCTATCATGTCACAATTTTTCACAAAATACAATTTAAGCAATTTATAATTTTCATGAGTTTCTGCTGGATGCTAATAGGTACTAAACTTTTTTCAGGCAATTAAAGTAAACAGCCAATGTTGCAATAGTAAACTTAATTAACCTACACAGTACACAATGAGTCCAGAAACACTTAAATATTTAATTAGTTAGGAACTTCTGTTTCTTTGACTTTCTGAAAGTTTCTGGAAAATTGGGATGTGACCAGCATGCACCAACAGTTGTTGAAATATGTTAGTGTTATCTGTCTCGATATCTCGGTGGAATCATTTTCTCATTTAAGCCTTAAAGAAAATCTTGCTTCTAAGGAATAAATATTTTGAGAATTTAGAAATGTTTATCCAACATGAACATCTCAGTGTTAATCAATGCTATCATTCCTTGCTTCTTTGTTCGTTTATCTTCGCTCTAACATGTGCAGTGGCCTAAGCAACCAAGATTACAAACATACCTGAATTTTACTGGCATCTTCAGATGTGGACGTTGACGGCGCTGGGGCAGTCGAGGAAGTGGATGGCACTGGAGCGACTAAGCTGCTGCGCCCCTTGGCTGGAATTGTTGCTGCCATTCCCCCGGTTGCTAGGATGCCAGCTTTCTTGTAAGGACTGGAGCCCTGAGGTCTCACTGTGACTGATGGAGCCACATGCTTCTGTTGGGGCGTTGATGGTGCTGATTGTGGAGGGGGTGCAGGCACACTGAAGCTTTTTAGCGGGTGTCCCTGAAGACGCTTGCCCATGGTCCCGGATCCTGCTTCTGCAGCTGCCAATCCCGTGCTGTGAGGGCAGACAAATTCTGCTTAGGCAATCAACACCTTTCATTAACAGACTGAATGGGACATCTAATATATAAAATTGAAAAGTATACATGTATGTAAATATAACTGAGCCGACGAGACATGAATCATGACTTGTGCAGGAATGCTGCTTCGAAGCTATTCCACAAGCTTATATTGCTAGAACATATCTTCAATCCAAGCTTCTTGTCTTGCCGTCCCAGTTATGTACATATGTATGTATGTATGTATGTATGTATGTATGTATGTATGTATGTATGTATGTAAGTAAGTATGTTTGTTTGTTTGTTCTCTGTACAAATCTGCACCTATCCACTGAAAACATTATTCATCATTGTGTGTATTAACTATATCAATTGTATTAATTGAGAAATAGGGATGTTTATTGTAAGCACTAAGCATTAAAAATAATCAAATTAGGATGGACCATTTCTAGTCCTATGTGCACAGTAAATTATTATGTTCTGGGTTTTAGGGGGAGGAAAGTGCAAAAATAATATTTATTTTCTTTTTGACTTCAGTCCTGAAATGGGTGTATGGGAATGTGAGAATGGGAAATAAAATACCCCTTTAAAGACAGTCAATTTTTATGTTAGCGGTATTTCTGTTTCTCCTTATTTTCACCCCTATCAGTTCTTAAAAATTAGTATAAATAACTTCTTTATCCTTCTACTATGTTGTGAAGAAAATTTACAATATAGAAGAAGAATGTTGGGAAGAAAAATGAGAAAACAGAAGATTGAAGAAGTGATTTTTTACTGATGTTTAAAAACTGATATTTTAAGTTTTAGTAACATGTCTGTATTTTGAAATTTTCTAAGGTGCCAGATGTATTGGATTAAATTTCAATAAAGTCATAATTAACAACATTTTAAGTCTTATTCATTTTAATTAAAATGCCATCAATAATGAGTTTTATTCTTCTTAAACATGTTTCTGAAAGCAAGATGCCTGCATGATGTTTTCATGTAGGGATGAGATATTGATATAAATATTGACAATCGATAATACCGAAAGTTTTACTAAGATAATAGGTTTGTTCCTAGTGAATGCAACTTTGTACCCTATAGTGATCAATGCTTGTTGTTATTACTTCTGATGAGTAGGTTAAATGTAACTAAGATGCCATGGTGGCAGCAAAACTCATACTGACAACAAGAATGCTGAAAATAAGTGCAATTAAAATGTTGATAGGCATCAATTCAATATGTTACACTTATGTTTGAAATTTATTCATTTTTAACTTGATATTGTCTAAAAAGTTGATTATCGAAGAGCAATATCAATATCATAATCAGGGCCCGGATTCTAATGACATGTCATCTTTTTATTGATGCTGCATACACATTGCCAACTTGTGGATAAATCCTAATCATGGCCTCTATATTATAGAAATGCATTTTTATTAGGTCATTTTTTGTCATTTTATGCCATTTTATGTTTTTAGGGCATTTATTTCATTTTTACGTCATTATTTTGTCATTTTTGTGTCATTTTCTTCCTTATTAAGTCATTTTCATGCATTTTTGAGTGTATTAACTTTTTTCGTCGACAGCGGTGCCGTCTTTGAAGTGTAATGTATAAATGTAAGTATAAACAATAATATAATCCGGCAGACAACAAAAGGAAATGCCGAAGTTTGACTCGCCAGTACCTCAGTGACAGTATAAATTTCCGTGAGAAAAGAACATTCACAACATTACAGTTATTTACAGTTTTTACAATTATATAGAAATTAGTACCTATAACTTTGTGTGTAAAATAATAATTTTGTATAAATAAAATATAAGTTTTTAGGTCATTTTTTATAATTATTAAGTCATTTTCTTTAAATTTTAGGGTCATTTTATAGGTCATTTTTCAAACAATTTTAGGTCATCAGAATCCGGGCCCTGATCATAATATATCACAACTGAAATAATGTGGCCAAAATATCGGATATCGAAAACAAAATATCAATATCCATCCCTAGTTCCATATAACCAGGCATAATAAAAGTAGTAGAGAATAAATGTATCATGTAATTATTTTATTGAACTCAATCCAGCATGATTTTTCACACTTCCTATTTCCAGCTTCTTTAGTGTTCTTTGGAAACCACATAATTATGAAATAACTTTGTCCCTAAAATCTCCAAAACACTGGTGAAATACCAGATAACCTAATTGCCACTAACCTAGACCTGTCATTATCCTAAACTATCACTGACCTGGACCTAACTGCCACTAACATAGTGTTATCAGCGGTAGAAACATGGTCACAACAACAACAAAAATATGCTTTGGATTAAGTTAATCGGGGCAATACTGTGAAGTGTAAATATTGTATATTAAACTTTAAAACATTCTACTTCACATAACTTTTGTAAGTAAAAACTTACCAAATTAGAAGATATGTTTCGCTGGGTTCCCCATAATCAGCTGATCTCTACTGAGATCATTCCATAAATTTCTACTTACAATAATTATGTGAAGAAGAATGTTTTAAAGTATAATATATAACAAACTATGCATTCAGGCAACAAAATGCATTGGCAGCAGTGAAATAAAGCATTTATAACTCAAAAAGTGAAATTTTCTCTTAAGCACTTATCAGCAATGCGTGTGACCAAAGATGTAATAACTTATATGATGTTACGTGAGTTAACCCTGCATGCGCAGCAACCTGTTGAAATAAACTCTTGTTTATGTAATTAACTAAGTTGTTGACTTGATTCATCATAAAACTATTGTTTATCTGGAAAGTGTCTTTCACCCTTTAATTTTATTTTTGTATATTATATCACAAAGGTTCAATTTGAGAAAATTGTAGTGTAAGAATAATTTTTATCTGTGATTGTTCTGATAAAATTATAATTCAAGAATGATAGCATAATTACATGACCACAAACATTCGACAACAAAAAGTCTTGAATTGCAGGAAAAAGTTAAATCAGGGAAACGTAGATCGAGGTTTCACTGTGTTCAGCCATATTATAAACTGTGTCACCAACTGAGGTTACTCCAAAATGAGGAAGTAATTTCTCTTCTATGAGAAAGAAAATTAATTATTATTCATACCAAAGCGTAGCAATTTCTCAATTTGGTCTACTCTATGAGCAATTGCTACTTCAAGAGAAACTGCTCTCAACATGAACAAAGGAAATCATTAATCATACCAGGAAGAGAAACTACTCCAAAACAGATCAGAGTAAATTCTCCTCTTTATTCACATTATTATTTTCTGTACGTTTTATTGCTACCTTCTGATTTAAACCAGGAGGCAAATGGCTACAATCTCTTTACACATTAATATCCTCAAGGCAAGAAGTCTGTATAGTATGTTATGTTAAGAGTTTTGTATTGGTATCTCACATAACCCTGCAAGGTGGCCTAAATTCAAACTGTGAAATTTGATACATATTTTACACCTACAATCATTATGTGTATATAAGTATTCATGAACCACAGATTATTGTCTCTGTTGGACATTACATGAGAATATTATAGGAGAAAAATTCCTCCGACACTGGGACTTGAACCCAGGATCTTTGGCTATTCGCGCCAATGCTCTACCAACTGAGCTAAGCCGGAGTTCAACTCAGCGCCAGATGGAACCTCTCTCCTATGACTGATTGCCCTAATGGTCTACCTCACAGACAGACAAGTTATGTCATAGGGCAATCAGTCATAGGAGAGAGGTTCCATCTGGTGCTGGAGTTAAACTCTGCTTAGTTCAGTTGGTAGAGCATTGGCACAAATAGCCAAAAGTCCTGAGTTCAAGTCCCAGTGTCGAAGGAATTTTTCTCCTATAATATTCTCATCATTATGTGTTTTAATCTCATCTGGAAATAATGAGAATTGATTTGTTAGCTATGTATGCTCACCTGTAAGGGCCTTGTTGTGTGTGAGGAGGTCCTGGTGCTCCTCCGCCGCTGGCCACCGTATCATAGCCACCCTGCAGAGAGTACGGATTCTCTGGAGACTGGGCTGCCTGATCCAGTGTCACATGTGCTCTGGAGATGGTGTACTGTGTGCGTGGGTAGAGTGGCCGGTTCATATCCTGCTGTACCCCGGCCATGCCACTAGACCCAGGGATAGGTGTTGCAGTTGCTATTGCTGCAAAATAAGTATCTGTCAAGGAAAGCAAGATCAGGCACAGAGTGTTGATAACATCAAGAAGCAGAGCCAAAGCACTACTCACGTTCTCGCAGCGGGATGCTATCCACAGGCAGGGTAATGGGCTTGGGCTTGATGATACGTCGAGCTGTCGAAGTCTTCTCATCGCCACCTGGTACAATGTGAGTGTGCAGTGCCAAGCAAGTGCAAAACATCAACACTACAGACAGGCCAACTTTACATCACACTTCAGATTCAACTCTAAGATAGCTACTTTCTGAAGCATCTGTACTTACCATCTAAGTATTATCACAGAACACAATATTAGATTTCAAATATTCTCATGTAATGTTCAACACAATATTCTGTGGATTAGTGAGTACATAGCATATGTTTATTTCAGTGTGAGAAAATGGAACCATAAGTCTGTCTCACAAACATAACAAACCTGCAACTTGGTAACAAGTACAAGACAATTTTCCACAGTATAATATGTTCCATTTTTATATTATTTAAGTTGGCTACTTGTGTCTCCCACAACTCAGAAATTTTGTTTTCTAGCATGTAATACAACAGTATATCAAAATGGAAATTGTTAAAGGTTTTATAATGTGTTTTATTACTGGTCCAAAATATGACAGGATAGAAGACAAAATTTTACATACTAAAAAATGCAAATGAATAAGTTAATAATCACATGGTCTGAAATCTGGGTATAATAGTTCATTCTAAATCATCTTACTCATTATAAGTATGCTTATTTAAACAAAAGCTCCCATGCAACCATCAGGAGCATTTTCAGTCATTTTATTTTGAACACACAAAAAAAATCAGATTTTATATGTTGCCTATTAATTTTCTTGGCTAAGAATGGTAGTGTCAACAGCATGTAATCATCACATCATATCAATGAAAAAGATCTTGAGAACACAGTGAAGTCATAACATATATATTATGGTTTATAACACGCTTAGAAGTGAAGTTTAAGTGTGCTACAAACCATAAAATATAAGTAGGTTTACAGTTGAACTGTCAGAAGGTTTTGCACATTTGCGTCCTGATGCTATGTGATGTAAAGCTCACCTGTTGGAGTGGTCCATGCAATAAGCACATTTATGCATTCAAAAATTATAACAATGAATAATAAATTAAAAAACAATGTATGTAGCTTGTTTCTAATGCTTTAGTGTGGCAAGAAAACTCTGCTATTGCTTGGAAGTAACTAGTAAGCCCTTTCTTAGTGAAATTTTGCATTACAATATTTCTAGCCTGTGAATGAAATATAAAAATGTATTTTTATTTTCTTAGTCTCTTAAAATTTACCAATATAATAATGATTAAGTAAACTACCTTACACGATAAAGACACTTATTTAGTCAATAACTGACCAGCAACTGTTTGCTCCACATTATTCATTTAAAGTACATAATAATGAAGGAGAGCCTAAGTCAGCAATGGTAGAGGATGGTTGTGAAGAGTGCAAGTTCCTAACAGATGATGGAAGAGTGAACTAAGAGACAATGAAGAAATCAAGGTATATAAGGCATGGATTGGCTCATTTGTAACTACAGTATAAGGATGAAGAAATCACAATAAAAATGGTAGTATGGAAAAATACTTATAGAAGGGGTTAATAACTGAACGTACCATTGAACTGGTACTCTTAATCAGAGGAAGTGAATGGAACCCAGGACCCAAGGATCTGGGGACGAAGGACCAACCGGGGGCACTGGAAGTCATTCTTACAGGACGGATGGAATGGGAGATAGGCTGGAAGAGAAGTTGGGCAGGGATCAGAACTGACAGCAGAAGTAAGATGAAGGAAATTGGAGAATGAACAATAAGTTCAATAAAACAGTTGCAGAAATAAAGGAGGGAATAATAGAGGAGAATAAAATATGTATACTGCAGAGGAAAATTTGTCCTGAGCAGAAATTGTACCCAGGGTTTGAACACTGAAACTACTAGGCTCAAACAGGACACACCTAGTTTCACCCCAAATCTAAATTCTTATCAACGCTAGAATAGTAATAATTGGATTATCCGTGTTTTTCAATTTCTTGTGCATGTCACAGTTAAGTAACACAGATAATAGACAGTTTGCTGTATATGCTAATGCTTCTTGATCATTATGCATAAGGAATAGGAGTAAGCACTATGCGGCTCAGTTCCTACAAGCTTCTCGGCATGTGAATGCAGTAAGTGGGGCATATGCATACAACTGCAAATAGAAACTTAAATTTGCAAGTAAGAAGCACATACTTTTTTATGCATATCAGTAACTGCCTGGGTGTTTTATTACATCTGGCATTTACTAGTACAGTCAATCCTCGATATAATGTCACCATCCGTTCCCTAAAAGCAAGATTGGCACTAAAATGAAATTTAATTTTAAAATAAAAATATGGCATAATATAAGTGCTGTATTAATTTACTGTACTGTATTATGAAAGAAAAATTAAATAAAAGGCAAGTAGGGAACTTAAGCACAAAGTAAAATACTGTACTGTAACTCAATTTATTACAGTATATGTCCAGTACTACAGTACACAAAGGTGTTGAAAATCATGTAATTGATTAACTGTAACTGAGTAACTTTAGTGTAGTGTAATGAAGTGAAAGTTTGGAATGTCTTTCTACCTGCTCCACCCACACACAGGCTACCTGTCCGACTTCTTAACATTCCACTGCACTACATTTACAGTTAGTGGCAGGGGAACACTCACTTCTTGGAAATACAGTACAGTATGTTTCTTAAATAATCTTCTAATATTCATGCCAGTTTTAAAAGAAATCTTTAACTGAAAAAAATAAAAAGAAGAAATCACTCCAAGCTTTATTTTGTAAAAATCTTGTCTTATATTCACTGGCACTAAATGAATTGGCACAGTAACAAGGCTTCTTATGTATTTTATATGGGAGAAGATCCATTCACATGCATTTATTGGCGCAGTGCAAGGGTGGCACTGTAAAGAGGGGCATTACATCGAGGGGTGACTGTACAAGCAAAAGCTCTTTGAGGTATGGTTAGATATTGAAGGTGAGGGTAGATTCTTGTAACACATCAGATTGAAAATCTCAGACATGAACAAACATTTTAAACAAACATGGTTAAATTTGTAACTAAACCAATGCATGAGTAAAACTGATTAGTGATCAGGTTTTGACCAGCACTTTTTTGCATCAGAAACAAGCTTTCTTTATAAAAAGGTAATACAAGATACCTATATATGATGACACGTAGGTACGCTTGTCCAAGGAGTTACTATGGTGATGTTGGTCACTCTGGTCAAATTCCTGGCCACCAGATGTGCGAGGCAGAGTAGTAACAGAAATGGGGATGTCTCCACCCCCACTGCCTGTGCTTGCCTGTGTCTTCTCAAGCGCCTTGAGTTCCATTTGGTCATGATGAATCCATAGGTCAGGTGGTTTGATATTGGGCTTCCCAGGTTTTCCTTTGGTATTACCCTTCATGTAGCCTTTTTTGCTGCGGTTTGCTGATTTGCGTCGACAGCATACCACTACTAGCACCACCACAATGCCAGTGAGAAACACCAGGGCACACGCAACTCCAATAATCACCAACACCATGCCCTTCAAACCCTGTCCATCTGCAAGCAATTCAACTAGTGAGCCAACACCCTGATTTTTTTCACAACACGCTTGCCATTTATCTGCACTGACTCGCTTACCTTTCATTGGCTGACCTCTACCGAAAAAATCAAACCCATCTCCTACAACAAACACAAATATCAGGCAAAGTCAAACAAAGAAAACTAAACAAAGAAACAAATTAATAAAAATTAATAGAGAGAGCCAAGAGCAAGAACATCACAATAAGAAGGCTTTAATTTTAGAACTGTAACAATAAACAAACTAGCGATTAATTACATAGGCCTACATTTGACACAATGAAAAATGTGACAAATATCTAGTATTAGCTAAGAACTCCATTATCTTAACAAAATATAGCAAACAATAAACAAATAACAAAAGAAATAAAACTAAAAATGAAGAATAAAAGGAACAACAAATTGCAGCTAAAATTTGGAGAAATTACACACTCCAATCCATCATACTTAAGATATTCTTGAAAGTGACTTTATTTTTAAGGAAAATTTATTTTGAACTTTTAAGACTTTGGAGATTTAAGAATAAAATTATAGTGTGAACTGATAGAATTAAACAGTTTAAGGAATTTTCATTGGCTTTCATGTTTGTTCACAATCTTATTAGGTCCTGCTCCCATACACAATTCATTACAAAAATAGACAATGGCATGCAACATGCTCTTTACCACATGATGAGACAAGCTTCCTGTTGCAGAAAAACTCAATTTCAAGCATTAGAATAAATTATTCTACGACAATAAAAATCACCATTCAAACCTGCAGCAATTAATTTAATTTTGTAAGTAATTTTTATAGGACATAAAACATTAAGTAATTGGTTATAAAATATTTAAGGTGCCTCCATATTGCTGTCAATATTCAGATTAATAATAATTATTTCTTTTGAAACGGAGGATATGGAACATCTTTGTTGTTACGTTTTCCATCTGTTATTGTCATTTATTGTTGTTGTACTAGTTAAAACTGAACATTTAAAAATCATAACTTAAAAAGTACATTTTAAGATGTAGTTATTTTAAGGTGTGCTATATAATATGTAGGGGTACACCGTTGTTCAGTTATGTTTGATACCTGAGCCTTGATGGAGTTTTTATTATCATGTCTAGCCTTAATAATCCTATAATATTTTATTCTTGTCTTCTTGCGGCTTTGGTAATATTTTTATTCAATGCTAATTTCGATCACTACCGCCTAGTAATTATTATTTTTATTGTCAAAAACAATTGATCTTCAAATTCTTTTCTTATAGATGTCAAATTAACCTTTATTTTCAACTATATATTTATTATTTTCTAGCAGTCATTAACTATAAATATATTTTATTCATTCTGTTTTTACTGTTTATGATTGCTTCACAATCTTCATCTCTTATTAATATAATCGCTCAATTGCTCGTAATCTTCGTCCAATGGGATTGCTTTTACTATATATTACGTAGCATTATTATTCAAATTAATTCATTCCTTCTTCGTCTTGCATCATCATCACTAGTATAATCCTTCTAGTGGATTTATAATCCTTTTTCGACTCAGTCAGCAGTGGCTATTCAACTTTAATTACATTTATATAAAAGTTCTTCACAGGTTGACAACCGAGTCAATGGTTTAATAAACTCCGAGCTTTCGGACTCCATATCTCTGAGTCCTTCTTCTGGGAAAGTGGTGAAGTGGCGGAAGAGGCCTGTATATATACGCCGGAGAAGTTAGTGGGTTCCAGCCAATGGCAGCGTCAGTAAAACTCTCTTGAAAAATTCGCCTAGTCGAAAAAGACGGACGTCACGGGGAACACAGGTTATGTGGGTCTCTTCTTTAAAATGTTGAGGGCCGGTTTCCAAGCCTTGCTTAGAGGAAGGCCTTTGGCCCTCAACATTTTAAAGAAGAGACCCACATAACCTGTGTTCCCCGTGACGTCCGTCTTTTTCGACTAGGCGAATTTTTCAAGAGAGTTTTACTGACGCTGCCATTGGCTGGAACCCACTAACTTCTCCGGCGTATATATACAGGCCTCTTCCGCCATTTCACCACTTTCCCAGAAGAAGGACTCAGAGATATGGAGTCCGAAAGATCGGAGTTTATTAAACCATTGACTCGGCTGTCAGCCTGTGAAGAACTTTTATATATTATTCGCCGAGAAAAATTCAAATCTTATATTTTAATTACATTATTTCGTCCTCAGCGATACAAGGATTCGTCTTGAGTGATTTTTACTGCACAGAAGCAGACTTCTACATATTATTTCATCGCTAAATGGTGAATTTTTTCTTCTTGCTGCTGCTAGACTTCTACCAGGTTTTATTGTAGCCTGTTTTCAACTTCAGGATTATTTCTTTATATGATATTCACCTCGAAAAGGATTCATTATAACATGTGAGTGTTTAAAGGTTTATATTACCTTGATTTATTAGCACGCAAGCAATTGAATGACATTGTTATTGCGCCTTGTGAATTGGGAATGTAAGCTTCGCAAGATTAACTTTAAATTACAATCACAGCATACAGTTGCTGCTTCTATATGTTTTAACTAATATTCACATTAGTCTTCGACGCTATTAAAGTCGAATGGTCCTCCGGATTTATTAATAAAGCTGTGTTATAACCCAACAAGCTCTTTATTTACGGGGGAATTGTTCATCGCTCCATTCTAAAGCAAGACATCAGTCCAGCTTCATCGAGTGTCAGTGATTCTTCAAGAAAATTAGTGTCAGTGCTATTTCAAGGGTTTATTATTTATAATTTCCCATTATTGTTCATTCCCTCGGGATGTGATGTGCTTACGCTTAATTTTAGCGTCTATTTAATTATTACCAGGAGATACAGTCTGCTGAGCACGTCACAACCGTAGCATAGTGGTTGAGATGCTGCACTACAAACTGGAAGGTTGCGGGTTCGATCCCTGATAAGGCTGTTGGAATTTTTCAATTGGCCTAATCCTTCTGGTGGCACTATGGCCCTGGGGTCGACTCAGCCTCTAACAGAAATGAGTACCAAGAGCAATTCTGGGGGTAAAGGCAGCCAGTGCATAAGGCTGACAACCCTACCACCTTCACGAGCTGAATATCTAAAATCTGGGAGCCTTAACCTCCTGGAGGTCTTTGGACCTCAATGACCTGTACAGGGAACACTTTACTTTATATAATATGTAGCATTTCTCCTGTAAAAGTTTCTTGGTGGAATCTTACATAAAATATAAATAGCAAAATATTTCAGCATTAAGGCACAATATGGTCCTATATGTTGAATTTGAACCGGGTAGTTAGTTATGGAGAACATATTTTGTATATTTCTACAAAACAAGCTTGCCTCATTCTAATCATACAAACAAAAAACCTATGTTTAATTTACAGAACACAGTAGAATACTGATTACAGTAATTTTCAAATGGGAAGCGTTTTCCTTCACCGCCAATCCCGTGTACGAGCTAAAGAAGTACCGCTATCAGGAAGGGTCTTCCTTCCGTCTCGCCGTCTCTGACTGGACCGCGTATCTAAGCAAGGAGAAGAACAAAACGCTTCCCATTTGAAAAAAGGTGTAATTCTGTTTACTGCATAATTATATCATGCATCACAATAATCGTCCAACTACATGGCTACTGTGGTTCACAGCATATCCTGAAATTATATACAGACACACATATAGGATAGGAGTTACTTTTAGCTTTGCAACAGTAAGATAGATGGCACATTATTGCCGTTACTTAATTTCTTCCTTTCATCAACTATGCTGCAGACATTTTTCTCTACCAGAAAGGGATGCTGAAGATCCACTAAGCTTCAAATCCTTGTCAAATACATTATTCCAAAATATAAACTTCTCGGTGAAACTAGTCTCAATCACATTGAAATATACTAGGACAACAAAATAAAGTAACTACAGTTCTTAGTAAGATTTAAAGCTGTTGAGTGTTTGAGAAGCTATACAGTCTTTTCCACTGTAAACGAACCCCCATCATGCTCTGGTTTAATCCACATGTTTATTTAGTATTACCCTACACTCATAGGTGTTTGAAAATGGTTTTATTTTTATCCAAAAAGTTTGATTCAAAACGTAGAAAGAGAAAGAAATATAGATATGCATTCATGAACCACAGATTATTGACAGAATGCATGTGACATAAATTGTTTCCCTCATTTCTAACTCTTTTGCAACTTATGTGCAAGGAAACATACAAAATAACTGTTATATCTTTTAATTCTACATCTTTGCTGATGAGATACGAATGAACAAGCTCCAATGTTATGAAATAATTATTTCATATGAGTACAGGTGTTTGTTTTTATAAGCTATAGAACGAATTGTTGTATTTCAGGGTTAAGATACATTTTCTTAACATATTAGGATGTTGGTAATTATTTGGGGGTAAAACTAAATCACGAAATAACACTAATTTCATAAATAAAACCAAAAAGCCATAATCAGCTAAATAAAACCCATTTTTGATAAGCTATTATTCTTTTCTGCCATTTTTATTCCTCAGCTGTAGTGTTTCATATGAGCCTTTTAGAAAAAACGGCTTGCCATAACTCTTACTCTTCGATTAGCATATTTAAATATTATAAAATGAAAATATTTTATCTTCCCAAGGTTATTTTGCAATATAAGCAGGCATATTGAAATGTGTTTACGGTTTGAAATCACACAGGTATTTAAACTTTTGTTATGTTTCCTTCATATTACTATCAATTATTATAGTGCTATCCTAGAAGGCAAAAAAGTAAGCTCTTGAAATTTTTTAAGTTGCTGCATGTTTTTTATAACTGGTTTCAGAGAAACTTCTTTTATTCATAACATCAATAGAGACGGAGGGTTCCAATTGGCCGCTTCCTGGCAACCTGCTATTTCTCTGCTCCAATCACGGAGGGAGAGATAGTTTACTTCCACCGACCAATCAGGATCCACGACTGCATCTGACTAGTCCTACCATGGGTATTGAGCTGATATTTTCGATTCAAAATAGATCACTCAAGTGTTTTCTGCTGCTGTGCTGATATTTCTACATCCTGTGACATCTAGTGGCTAATCTCTGCTTCTCTCTCTGCTCTTCTCTTCCCAACGTATGTTCGCTACGCATCTGACCTCTACCCGCTACTTCTCGTACTTCTGTTTTGGTGCAACTTCGCCGCGACAGATGGCGTCAGTGGTCCGTAATGGCAGCCGACCTCATCATATGTTCGCTATGACTTGACAATTCTTGTCGTGCTGCGATGTTTTGACCTCTTTCATTTGTTTACACAACAAAGACGCTGTAATATAATAATCTTTTGTATTGGTCAAGGAAAGTTCATACACCTTCTTGATTGGATAATTATTCCCGCGGCACTCCGTTAATTCACAGGTGAAGCCCCTGGAAAGCGATCTCTTTTTGGACGGCGTCCATCATGTCGGTATGTACAATGCCTTGCTCCGGCAAGAAACGGAGTATGGATATTTTTCTTGGTTTTAGAACTTAACTGCAATATTGTTTTAGAGCCATTAGCTTGTCTGGTTAGTTTGTGATATAATTTCGCTTCCCTTGTTATCTTAAAAATGAGTAATAAGTAATTTTAATCACTGCCCGTGGAAGCGTGGGCTAGCTTGGTTCGGCTCCATTAGGTTATTTTGTCTTGAGCCGATTATGTAGTCTTTCTATCTCATTGCATATTTCATTCCCCTTTTATCTTGTAGTTTTATTTCTCTCCCCTTTATTTTCGGCTCTCAAGATGGATGAAAGAGAGATCCGCTTCTGATTGGGGTGGCAAACAGAAGTGTTAGTTTGAAACAATTTGATTTGCAATTCTTTTCTCTTGTTATTATTTCACTAAATTCTCCACCCATGTAAATATGTAATTAGAATTAAATGAAATGAGTATGTCGGGGATCCCCTCTTTTAAATAAATCGTTTTATTTAGGTACTTATTGTACTATTATATTCCGTTTTAATTTTATCAGTCTATATTATTATTCTTAATGAATTAATTTATGTACTTATTTGTTCCTCTTATTTTAATTTAAAAATCAATACTTATAATTTCAAACAGAATGTAACTTCAGTAGGCCTAAAACTTTAGTAAACTTGTCAAATTCTTCCAGATTGCTTTGTTTAACTTTACTTGCAGTTTCATTAACTAATGAAACTGCAACAAATTGTTCCCTCTGCCTCCTTTCCTGTTTGTCCTCTTTCTTGCTCCCTTTGGGTTGGGTTTCTTCCCTAGGTATCTACTTGGGACCGCTTCCACGGAGGGCCATGCTGGTGTATGGGATGAAGAGCCCTTGCCTGCAACCTTGGCCTGTTCTGGTCCAGTCCGGGAAAAGGGTAAAGTACTTCGGACGCTAGGACCTACTGAGGGCAGACATCTATCAGGTAAAAAGGGAACCCCACCTTACCTGAACCAAACCTAACCTGTGTGCGTGGAGGGGGGACAATTTATGTTGAGCAGAGCGTGGTTCTCTTCAAGAAACACGTTCTCTTGTTGCTACCAGTATTAATTGAAGCTTTAGTGTGGTTACTCTTCTAGTTCCACAGCTTTTCTGGTGTATTATTTTAACAACTTAATGCAATATTAATGAAATAAGTCAATACATTTGGTGACAGGTTTTTGCTGAAAACATTCTGTTTTCTTGCCTGTTTTCACCTGTTTTTCAGTGTCTTTATTATGGGAGAATTTGTGTTTTAATTTGATTTTAAAGATGGACTTTAAAAAGGCCTAGAATTTTAATAATTGATGAATTTAATTGTTTACTGTGTTGGTACTTTGTTTCTTATTAGCGACTAAACATTTTGTGTGTACTGTGTTTCATGTTTTCTGCCATACCGAATAATGGAGCGTTATACAGTAAATCCAGATTGGCTCCTCAAGCAAGATTTAATTTATGAACTCCAAGTTCGAGGAGTAGAAATAGGACACAGTGATCCAGTTTATGTTTTGAGAGCTAATCTGAAGGAAAACTCAGAGGTACCCATTAGCCAGGAAAGAGTACGTGAGTTAGATCCTCCTTCTCTTTTGAAATATGTGCCTGAACGTTTAGAAAACTTAACTAGATTTCTTGACTCTTCAGATCTAAATGTCGTTCAATTGGAACGGAGCAAACAAAGATTATTGCATGCGAATAATCGATTGCATGACTTACACGATCTGATAGACTCATCCATGTTGTATCAGTGGCATGCTGCCAATGACAAAGCTAGGCAATTGTTAAGTGAGGTTAAAGCATCTATGGTGTCTCTTGCTAATAAGAGTTGCATGGGAGAAACGGGCACAGAAGTTGACCCGCCCATTGCATCTGGTCTCATCGACCAAGAGGTGGAAGTTGCTACTTCGCTGTTGGAGCAAGTCACAGTCAGTGAACCCAACAGGGTCCCGTTGGAGAAAGTCACCATTTGTGAACCCAACGAGAATCTTTTGGAGGCAGTCACGACTTGTGAACCCAACAGAGGAGAGCACTTCACCAGATTTTCCCCTAATCATGTAAATACTGAAAATGACAGCCCCAATAATTATTCTTTAGCTGCTAGGAATAATTCCTTAAGTGTGCAGCAAACTATGTACGACGGCTCGCCTCGTACTAGAGTTATTCCCTCTTCTCAAGTCTTCGACTCCAGTATGGTGAACTTTTGCAATCTCCCTCATCCTCTTGCCAGTAAGCTAGAAGTGATTGGTAAATTTGCTGAGGACTCGTTGGATAATATTGTGGAATTCCTAGAATTTATTTGTCAAGTTAAAGAACAAATCGCCATGTTTGGTTTTAACGAAAACAGTTTGTTAGCTTACTTTTCTTGTAAACTTTCTGGTTCTCTTAAAGAGTTAGCTTTAGAAACCGTTAATGCTGGATTCGGTTTCGACCAGTTCCATTCAAAGATTCTACAAATGTATGTTCCTATTCGTGCTAGAGCTTCACTCCTTAACAAACATTTTTATAGAACGCAGAATTTTGAGGAATCCTTTTCTAAATATGTCCAATCTATCCGCACTTTTGCTAAGGTATTTCGCCTTGAGTTATCGGAGAGAGAGGTTATACAGTGCATTCTAGAAGGCATGGCTCCTGAAACTCGAAGTCAGGTTGCTTTCGAGGCCAAGCCTGTTACTTTTGCACAGTTAGAGCGACTCTGCGCTCATATTAATGCTATTAATTATTCAGACTCACTGCGTGTGAGGGAAACAGAAGTGAGGTCTGTTCGCTTTGAGAGTGCCCGAGGTAGTTTGAGCACTAGAGGTTATGCCAGTGGTAGGGGCGACACTAGGCCTTCTTGTTATAATTGCGGTAGACCTGGTCATTTTAAAAGAGATTGTAGAGTTGGCAGCAATAGAGCTGTAGAACGTGGTAGAGGTCACCGTGGCTCTGCTAGGGGCAGAGGTCAGAATAGAAATGTTGAATGAGGAGTGTCCCACCTTAGACGTCGAGGTGGTTCGTTGCTTGTGTGTGGTAGTGCTGATGGAGTAAAGAAAGACAAAATATTAAGTGGACAAGCAGACTCGGTAGGGAAGACAGACGTTACGGACTATTGTGACTGGGGTGTACATGCTGGTGACTCGACCCTTTTCAGCTGTGCATTTCCGACAGATGTTGAAGACAAGACTGAAGTGACGGACAAGAGAGTAAAGTCTGACAAGACATTTCCTACCAGGATTTTTATTAATAGACATTTCCGGAAGCACAACTACATACAACGCCTTGCTCCTACTAGTACAAGTACTAATGTAAATATGATTTCTCCTAAAAATACAGATCCGGATCTGAAAGTAAAGAATCTGAAAATAAATAATCTGAAACTAAAGAATTTGAAAGTAAATGATTTGAAGGTAAATGACCATAAGTTAAACAAGCATGTTGATAGTCGTAGTAAGAAACGAAAGAAGGTGCGAAAGAAGAGGACGACTGTAAATAAACCTTTTCCGCCGCGGAATATTCATGGAGTTATCGATTCCAAGCTTCCTATGGTGCAAGCTACTGTATGCAATCACACTTTATCGGCGCTGCTTGATAGTGGAGCAGCAGCTAATCTGATCTCTAGTGATGCATACCTGAGTATGTGTTTAGTTGACAAACACACTCCTAAGTTAATTGAGAGCGTAGCAAAGTACAAATCAGCTGATGATCACATGTTAAAGACAGTGGGTTGTGTTAAGTTAAAAGTCAAAATTGGTAATTTTACCTGGACTTTCCCTTTTGTAGTTACTGATGGTTTGGTAATGCCAATGATACTAGGTTCTCCTTTTATGTGTAAAACAGGTTTATTGTTGGATTTTTGTTCTAAACAAATTTATTTCCCTTTTGCTAGTCATGTCAAGATTAATTTATTTTCTGGCATTCACCATTGTAAGCCTATTGATTGTAATGTTACGGAACCAGCTTACTTAGTGTCTGACATGCATTATCCCACTTCTATTATCAATTCTGTGGATATAGATTTATCTCATCTGTCTTATTCAGATAGTGTCTTGGTAAATTCCTTGCTTGATGAATTTCCCGATGTGTTAACTAAAGAATTAGGACTTACAGATCTCTTAGAATATGAGATTGAGTTAAACGATACTCAGCCGGTTCGTAGACCACCTTACAGGCTTAGCCCGCCTAAGATGGCAATTTTGAAGGATCAAATACAGGAGATGCTCGATGCGGGAGTCATACGTACTTCTGTATCGAACTACTCTAGTCCTATCTTTCTGGTGCCTAAGCCTGGAGGCAAGTTTAGACCAGTGGTTGATTACCGCTATCTCAATGAAAAGATTAACATAGAGTCAGTCCCTATTCCCGATATTAACTCTTCCTTCAGCTTTTTTCATGGTGCTAAATTTTTCTCTTCCCTTGACTTAAACCAAGCGTATTTCCAGATACCCCTTTCTGAGAAATCCAAGCGGTATACAGCGTTTGCAACTCCCTGGAATTTATTCGAGTACAATTCTGTGCCCTTCGGTTTAGCGACTGGAGCCCAAGTTCTTACACGTCTTCTGGACCAAATCTTCTCTGACGTTAAATTCAAATTTGTGTTCCATTATTTGGACGATTTAGTAGTCTATTCCCATTCATTTGAGGAACATTTAGAACACCTCAAGGAAGTGCTTTCACGCCTCAGAAGCGCGAAGCTAACAGTCAATCCTGATAAGGTTAGTATAGCCGCCAGGAGACTGTCGTTCCTGGGTCACCTGATTTCTGCTGATGGCGTTTCAATAGATCCAGAGAGAACTGAAGCCATCCGAAATTTTCCCCCTCCCAAAGATGCCAAAGGTGTGGCTAGATTTGTTGGGATGGTTAATTTCTTCAGGAAATTCATTCCCAACATGGCTCTCATTTCTGCTCCTCTTAACGATTTGAGAAAGAAAAACGTGAAATTTTCTTGGACTCCTGTTCACCAAGAAGCCTTCGACACTCTTAAATCTGCCATTTCAAATCCTCCTGTTTTGGCCATGCCCGATTTCTCTAAGAGGTTTGTGGTGCAAACCGATGCTTCCCCTGTTGCTATTGCAGCTGTTCTCCTGCAGGAATTTGAGGAGGGACGAAGGCCTATGGCTTACGCCTCAAGGACTTTAACTCAACCAGAACGCGTGTACTCCATGTACGAATTGGAGGCTCTCGCAGTGCTATTTGCAGTGGAGAAATTCAGTTTGTATGTGGAGCACGTAGAATTCCTGTTAGAAACAGACTGTCAAGCTTTAAGCTGGGTACTGGCTAAGCCAAGAACAACTGGCAGAATTGCCAGGTGGGCTGTACGTTTGTCAGCATTCAAGTTTAAAGCTAAGCACATTAGGGGGACTGAGAATGTAATTGCCGACAGTCTTACCCGAATGTTCAGTCCAGATCAACTGATTGAATATCCTGGTCAAGATGTAGATGATCCTCTTGAGCTATCTAGCATGGTGGCTACCATTTTAGAAGATTTCCCTTTAGCTTTTAAGTCACTAAATGATCATCAACTGAATGATGAGATACTTGCTCCTCTTATTCTTCGCATAAAAGATGGAGAGAATATGCCAAAGTATATTCTCAAGAACAATCTTTTATACAGTGCTCCTTCTCGAAAAACCCCATCCCGTATCATTTTACCTTCTGCACTCGTAGATATGGTATTTAAATATTACCACGAATCTGCAGTTGGTGGGCATCTGGGTTACGAGAAAACCAGGGGCAAAATCAAGCAAATTTTCATATGGGACGGCATGGATGCCGCTATTAGAGCTAGGGTGAAGGCTTGCCAAAAGTGCGCCTGTGCTAAGCCAGCTCGTTGCACGAAGCTAGGATTTTTAGCTTCGGAAGTGCCTAGCGCTCCTATGGGAAAACTTCATATTGATTATGTGGGCAAACTTCCTAGAACTAGAGCAGGAAATTCCTATATACTCGTAGCAGTAGATTCTTTTACCAAATTTGTGTGGCTTTTCCCCGTCAGGGAAGCTACAACGAAGATCACAATAGAGTGTCTTAAGAAGATTTTTGCTATGGTCGGATTTCCGCGCTTGATCGTGTCGGATAATGCCTCGTACTTCGTGTCGAGAGCATTTAAGCATTTCTGCTTCCAACTAGGGATCCAGCATATCAAAACCTCACCATTTTTTCCCAAGCCGAACCATTCAGAACGCTTTAACAGAAATCTTAGGGCTGCTTTGATAGCATATCATTCAAATGATCATGCATCATGGGATAGTAATTTGTATTGGTTGCAATTTGCATTTAATTCCGCTCAACATGAAGCCCATAAAGAAACACCGTTGAAATTGATGCTTGCCTTTACTCCTAATAATCCTCTTACTAATCTCTGGTCAATAAATGATCTGTTGCCTGAAGCCAAAGATGCGGCCAAAGTTAGAGATCTGTGGCGGAGAGCCTCAGCGAACTTAAGACTGGCGCATGACAAAACGGCTCGGCGTTATAATGCAGACAGAAGACCAGTTGATTTTGACGTTGGTGATCAGGTGTTCGTTAAGAATTTCCCTAAAAGCGATGCAGCTGCGAAATTCTCTGCGAAACTCGCTAAAAGGTATTTGGGCCCATATCTTATTGAGAGATTCCTGACTCCTGTTACCGTCGAACTTAAAGAAGTTGGAACAAATAAGATAGTGAAAGCTCATGTGTCCAACGTAAAAAAGTCCTAGTGATCCATTAATTCTTATTCTGTTAAGAGGTGATAGTAGGTAGTGTAACTAGAAATGTTGAAGTGGGTGTTTAATTTAATTTTCTCCCTTTTCTTCCATTTTACACACTTGAGGAAAAAGCCCTCGAGTCATAAGTGAAAGCCCCGACAGTTGCTAGGACGCAGGATTCCCTAGTCTTCTCTCCGGGATGAGGGAATGTTAGGACAGGTTGAATATTTTAAACATGTGTTAGCTACCTTTCTATAGAGTTATCAGTTAAGATTATGGATATTCTCAATGATCTGTGGATGAGTATAGAGTCTTAATAATCATAAACCATACTTGACTTAAAGGCATATTTCTGGCTCGCTTAGAAGCAAAGTACCATACCAGAAGCAAAGTACCATACCAGAAGTATATTTATGACTTTAACTATATATATATATTGAGTTTAACTGCATATTTAGTAGCATAATAGTATAATTATTAAGTAGAAACTGAATATAATGTGTGCAAGGTACCATAATTGAATAGATGTTGTTTCAAAGTTTAAAGAAAATTTTTAACTATAAGTTATTTATATATTTTGGTTTTTAAAAAGGTAAAGTGATCCCTATACAGGCCATGGAGGCCCAGAGGGTTCCAAGAGGTTGAGGCTCCCAGATTTTGGACATTCGGCACATGAAGGTGGTAAGGTTGTCAGCCTTACGCACCGGCCGCCTTCACCCCCAGGATTGCTCCTGGTACTCATTTCTGTTGGAGGCTGAGTTGCTTGTATGGAATTCTAAGATACTATGAAATTTAAGTATGCAATGAGTGCATGTATGTTATTGCCCATTTATATAACTTCAGTATATATCCAATATTATGTAAACTAACCTCAAGATCTTTCGTCTTCCGTCCTTGAGCTTCGCGAGAGAGAGAGAGAGAAGTGATTCTGCTAAATATATGCCTAAAAGAAGAATTTTGTGGGAGATGTCATCTCATTATGATCTTTTCTGCAGCTGTATGGATTATGTTTCAGAGTGAATTTGCCATTATGTAAAGAGACCTGTGGCGGGGAGCGGAGGCTATCTGGCCTATTTCCTATCAGCTAGACCATTGGACTTAATCAGCTTGGAGGTCTGCTGTCTCTAACCTAAAAGATGCACTGTTGTCTGATGTCATTGAGCTACTGGATGCCCTACTGTCTGCTGTATATCACCGATGTTTTGTAGCCTGACTTGATGCTACTCAGCTGACTCCTGACGTTTTCCTGTTTCCTGAAGTCTTTCACCTAGCTGCGCTGCTGATGTCTGCTGTGTAGTGGCACAGCACTTGCCCTACACCTCTTCTGATGTCTGGTGACTGATGTCCCCTTCCTGGAAACTGGCCACTTCCAGCGAAGTTTCTTCTGCGTCCCGTTCTACCTTGGACTGCACTTCTGGACTCCGTCATTCCTGTTCTACTTCATTCCTGAGTTTAGTGCTTTTCTGCAAAGTTGTTTGGACACTTCTTTTGCTAGAGCAAATACTGATAAGCTCTAATATTATCCCAGTGCGTCTTCAGTATATAAACTTCCTTAAGACAGTGCAGTGCTCCCGTTACTCTGGAGAACTTTTCTAAAGCCAGTGCTCTAAGTAATACTTTTCTAAAGACAGTGTTGTCGCCCTGCTCCCCAGTTACAAACTTTCTCCGAGCTATAATACACTACCTCTCCCAGTGAAAACTTTATATAATCAGTGCTGTGGTCTCACTCTCATAACATAGAAATTGTGCTCCCAGGACTCATGAACTATTTTACGTCTCCCGTATGCTTGTCTTGTGTATTGAACTGTGAGTCAAGACGCACATTTCAATTCTGTGGCGGGGAGATTGAGCTGATATTTTCGATTCAAAATAGATCACTCAAGTGTTTTCTGCTGCTGTGCTGATATTTCTACATCCTGTGACATCTAGTGGCTAATCTCTGCTTCTCTCTCTGCTCTTCTCTTCCCAACGTATGTTCGCTACGCATCTGACCTCTACCCGCTACTTCTCGTACTTCTGTTTTGGTGCAACTTCGCCGCGACAGATGGCGTCAGTGGTCCGTAATGGCAGCCGACCTCATCATATGTTCGCTATGACTTGACAATTCTTGTCGTGCTGCGATGTTTTGACCTCTTTCATTTGTTTACACAACAAAGACGCTGTAATATAATAATCTTTTGTATTGGTCAAGGAAAGTTCATACACCTTCTTGATTGGATAATTATTCCCGCGGCACTCCGTTAATTCACAGGTGAAGCCCCTGGAAAGCGATCTCTTTTTGGACGGCGTCCATCATGTCGGTATGTACAATGCCTTGCTCCGGCAAGAAACGGAGTATGGATATTTTTCTTGGTTTTAGAACTTAACTGCAATATTGTTTTAGAGCCATTAGCTTGTCTGGTTAGTTTGTGATATAATTTCGCTTCCCTTGTTATCTTAAAAATGAGTAATAAGTAATTTTAATCACTGCCCGTGGAAGCGTGGGCTAGCTTGGTTCGGCTCCATTAGGTTATTTTGTCTTGAGCCGATTATGTAGTCTTTCTATCTCATTGCATATTTCATTCCCCTTTTATCTTGTAGTTTTATTTCTCTCCCCTTTATTTTCGGCTCTCATGATGGATGAAAGAGAGATCCGCTTCTGATTGGGGTGGCAAACAGAAGTGTTAGTTTGAAACAATTTGATTTGCAATTCTTTTCTCTTGTTATTATTTCACTAAATTCTCCACCCATGTAAATATGTAATTAGAATTAAATGAAATGAGTATGTCGGGGATCCCCTCTTTTAAATAAATCGTTTTATTTAGGTACTTATTGTACTATTATATTCCGTTTTAATTTTATCAGTCTATATTATTATTCTTAATGAATTAATTTATGTACTTATTTGTTCCTCTTATTTTAATTTAAAAATCAATACTTATAATTTCAAACAGAATGTAACTTCAGTAGGCCTAAAACTTTAGTAAACTTGTCAAATTCTTCCAGATTGCTTTGTTTAACTTTACTTGCAGTTTCATTAACTAATGAAACTGCAACAAATTGTTCCCTCTGCCTCCTTTCCTGTTTGTCCTCTTTCTTGCTCCCTTTGGGTTGGGTTTCTTCCCTAGGTATCTACTTGGGACCGCTTCCACGGAGGGCCATGCTGGTGTATGGGATGAAGAGCCCTTGCCTGCAACCTTGGCCTGTTCTGGTCCAGTCCGGGAAAAGGGAAAAGTACTTCGGACGCTAGGACCTACTGAGGGCAGACATCTATCAGGTAAAAAGGGAACCCCACCTTACCTGAACCAAACCTAACCTGTGTGCGTGGAGGGGGGACAGTATATATACAACACCTTAACCTCTGGATCTCACTTCTCCGAAGATGACGATGCAGACAGTCGCCGAAAGCTCAGGATGTACTTCTATAACTACCCGACTGGAAACCCGAGAACAGTTTCTTCAATGTATTCGTCGGGAGAACCTTCAAAGTTTTATTCTTTTATTCAGTTTTGCAAGTGCATGCTTTCAGCTACGTACAGTTATCTGGTATAGAGTATACTGATATATACCACTTGGCTTCAATGCCAAAAAAATACACTTATTGTGTGGTCATGGCCTCCACGAGTAAGTAATAATAATAATAATAAATAAATTTGTTCCCTAAACATAATACATATTATGTAATAGAACTCGTCAGTATATAAAAGTATGAACATGATTCATTGAAGATTAATTTAAATATCTTCTCGTTGAGATTCTACAAATTCTTGAATTGAATAAAAAGGATTTAGCAATAACCACTTATGAAGTCTAGTTTTAAAAATCCTTAAGGGAAGACTAGTCAAGGCCATTGGCAGCAGATTGTATAATCTGAGTCCCTCAATTTTATAAGATTTTGAGGTTATATGGAGTCGATGATATGGTATGTCAAATTTTTTTCCATGACGTGTTTGGTATTCGTGTACACTATTTCTGATAGGAAAATTTACTTCATTTTTCTTTATGAAGATAAGTACATCATAAATATACAAATTTATGACTGTCAAAATTCTCTCAGATATAAATAAAGGTTTACAATGATCAAATTTTCTGGAATTTGTTAATATTCTTATTGCTTTTTTTTGTATTAGTAAGACTTCATGCATACCCGTACCATTTCCCCAGAGCACCAACCCATATCTCATTACACTTCGAAAAAAAGCAAAGTATGAAATGCGTAGGTACTCAATTGGTACATGATTCTTTAGAGCTGCAAGTAAATAGATCACTCTAGATAACTTACTGCAAACGTAAGCAATTTGAGTTTTCCATGAGAGATGTTTATCTATATATATTCCTAACAATTTTACACTATCAGATACATCTCCTAAATTATCATATGTCGGTCTCAATGAGAAAAGAATACGTTGAGTTTTTTCAGTGTTTAATAAACTAAGTAAATTTGGAGCCCTATTTTGGTCAAAGGTTCATCAGTGGAAAGGATTTGTCTGAAGTTTAATCCTAAAGAGCTCATGCAGGATGTATACATGCTTACCAGTATTTTTCAGAAGGTAGGCTGTATTTTGATTGTGTGAAACTATAGAGAATTAGGCTGTCAACTTTATACTCCTTCAATACACAAACTGATACTGTTGTATGGCATTTTTTAATTATTTATTTTTGAAACATAACATTTTGAAGGGACTGGTGTGTCAGGAAATTTAAACACAAATCTTCTAACGAATTTCAAAATCAACGAGAGTATTTTTTTTGTTCAAATTATGCACAGTTTGTCTGTAAAACTGAATATTTAAGACCCAAGTCTCTGCAGAACAATAAACACTACCTAGGCAACAAATGTGCTAATGGTCATTAATCTACCTTGGCAGAGCCAATACTGAAGTCGGACATGTGTGCAACAATAGCCCACAGTTTTGCTTGCCAACTCACATTGTTAAGATAAGACAAGATAAGATTTATTGCTGTTTTGCATAATGTCAAGACATTTCAGAACACTGTCAAATTGTGTTTTTACAAACATACATATGTATATTGTGTATTGTTGTATCCTCATTAATGAATAGCATTTTACAATAGTGATGACCTAGTAACATTTAATACCAAAATCTAGCATGAAAGACTTCATTAAACAGGAAGAACTTGCTGGGTAATTACATGAATGTTTTAAAATGCTCACACCAGAATATCAGGACCTAGATAATTCCGAAGAATAATCCCTCAGCATTTCATACAAAAATTATGCAACTATTTAATGGGCCTGTATAAGGCAGGCAAAAAGCACATCTAGTACAGTGTTGTGAACTGCTGACTTAACTACTTACTGGGACGAGTTGTGAAGGAAACAATGGCTGAAAATGGTCCATAGCCCCTACTGTTGCGTGCCTGGATCTTGAAGTAGTACGTAGTTTCTGGCTGGAGTTCATCAATAGTTATTGTCATCTTGTCACCGACAATACCTTTTACAGTCCATTCTCTGTCTTTCTGTGTCTGGTCTGTGGTGAAAAGGATCACATAGCCTGAAACAAAGTATATTTATTTAGAAAGTGTAAAATTTAGCTTACAAAGATTTAAAAATCCTGATCCTTATGAACTCTGGTGATTGCCATATGTTCTCCTTACACATAATTTCACTGTAACATCTGTTAACAATAATTACAATCTTTAGTTTTTACTCTGGCACTGTATTCTAACAATATAAATTTAAATCAACAGAAAAGGATGGGATAGCTGAACAGTGGTTTTCTTGTAACAGACTACTATTAACGAAAGCAAAAAATAATAATTTATTTTTAGTCAAATACAGCAGAAAATGAAGATGATAATGTAAAGCTTAAAGGATTTCAATAAGAAGCAAAACTGATATAGAAGGTCCTAAGTTAGAGCATTTGCATAAATCTCTATAAGAGTAATATTTGGAATTAGGAAATACAAACTTTGTTTGTCATCACCAATACTGAGAAAAACATACCCCACTTTATTCCAGTGCCATATTAATTATGGTTTGCATATTTTATGGGGTCATCCAACAGAAAGCAATGACATACAGTCAACCCTCGATATAATGCCACCATCCGTTCTCTAACATTTAGTGGGACTAAGCGAGGGTGGCACTAAAACAAAATTTGATTTTTAAAATAAAAATTGCATAACAGTGCTGTATTAATTTACTTTACTGTATTAAGAAAGAAAAATTAAATAAAAAGCAAATAGAGAACTTCAGTGCAAAATAAAATAAACTGTACTGTACAGTAACTCAGTTAATTACAGTAGATGTCTAGTGCTACAGTACACAAAGGGGTTGAAAATCATGTGGGTCCATAACTGTAACTGAGTAACTGTAGTGTAGTGTTTAACAGCTGAATGGACACTGTACTAAAAGAAGTGAAAGTTTGGAATGTCTCATTTTAGCTTCCTCATTCCACCGTACTACATTTACAGTTAGTGGCAGGGGAACACTCACTTCTTGGAAATATAGCACAGCCTGTTTCTTTTAAATAATCTTCCTAACATTTACGCCAGTTTCAAAAGAATTCTGAGACTGAAAAAAGTCACTGCAAGCTATATTTTGTAAAAATCTTTATTTTATATTCACTGGCACTAAATGAATTGGCACTGTGACGAGGTTTCTTATATATTTTATATGGGAGAAGATCCGTTCACTTGCATTTATTGGCACAGTGCGAGGGTGGCACTGTAAAGAGGGGCATTATATCGAGGGTTGACTGTACTATTAAGTAATTAGGATGAAGCTCGGTAAATGTAACAGAGAGCCATTTGGATCACTTTTCAAGGAATCACCGATTATATTTTAATATGATAACTGTGATGTGTTTTCAAAAGGTTAACTGCGTGCTTTATCGCTGTAGTAATAAATATCAATATTATTTGTCTTTTTAATACATATATAATGTTTATAGATGGCAGTACAGTAGAACCCAGCTAGTTTGACTACAGGGGATCAGAAGCATGGTCTGAACACAAAAAAGATTGGATTATCAGGGGACGACTTTAGTAAAAACGTGATACAAAGAATGCTTGACATAATTAAGAACGTTACTGACAACACTGTACTGTATTACATACTATGAAGCACTATAAACAGCACTGAAAGCTATTTTTCAATACACACAGATTCAACATACACCATAAACTGCTTGTAAATAAGCGGCATTTCACAAAACAATCTGGATAGCACACTATTGACATTTATGACATTGATGGCAGCAATGTTGGACTAAGTGGGGAGTCAAAAGTCGGACTAACGGGTTTCTAATGTATTTTCTTGTTACTTTCCGATGATTTTTAGTGATTTTTCATTGCCGAAATTTATTCCTCCAGAAAACAGTAGACTGCCTCCTTTTGTTATGGGATAGTTATTTGCTTGCAATATGAAGTCATTCTAATCCTTCAGCATGTAATGCATTATTTTATCGAAGATAATTCCTTAATTATTAATGGATACGAGAAACTTAATGTGCAAAACTACAAAGTAACTTCCTTAATATGTTAAGTGGAAGATTTATTAATTTGCAAGTCAATGTTTTGTATGTTCTCATATAGGAATGGTGATATATTTTTTTATAGCTAATTTTGTGAAAACAGTGAAAATACACCAAAAAATAGGGTAAAGTACTCAAAACAAAGAGAGTAAATTACAAAAGGGAAGGAAAAAAAGGTGCACTGGCACTCGTAACAGTTTCCTGGATGGGTTCCGTGCAGCTTACCCCTGTGCTACAAAATACTCTGCAGTTTGATGTTTGAATTAAGTTTGTTATTACAGCTGACTTTTCTATTTGTAACCATAATTAATTTGCAATCTCTAACTATCACTCAATAACAGGATTTGGAACAATATAAAGAATACAATTAGCATCCAGTAAGAAGCACTTTTCTAATGGTAACAAGCTCATCATGTTTCCTTCCATAAATTAAGAGAAAATGAGGTATTTACTACATAAATTATATATCATAGTTATCTATGGAATAAAAATGCGGTGGCACCAAATAACTTCATTTACTGGAATTAGCAGTGCTTTTTTTTTGCCGGTATACATACTGGTAAACTTTTGAGTACACTTCAAAAATAAATATGCATTTCATTTATTTAAACCAAAAACTGCCATTTCTACTGGTGAATATGAATGTGACTTTTAAAAAATGAATTTAATATGCACTCTAACAAGAATTTCTATACATCTGAAAATGCAAGTATGCGTAGGGAGAGTTTTTAAAATTATGGAAGGTTACTGACTACAATGAAATTTTATTTTTAAGAAGAAAAAACTTAAAAACAGATCAACTAATCAGTATCATCTAATATGCTTTTTGATACTTCAGATAGATACTAATGATACTAATAATACTTATTACCAGATCATCAACTAGAGTATTAAGAGTCCAAAAGCTTTAAGTTTTGTGAAACTATGACTTGGCTGATAACCCCAGAAGAAATTACTAAACATCCACCAATAAATATTTAGGTCATTCATAAACACTAATTTCGCAATTTGATTTTATTAAACCAGTACAATGGCCTATGATTTAATCTAATTAAAACAATTTCTGTGCTAATATGAGTAATACAGATTTAGTTTTCAATCAGTTTAGCAGTTGATCTCTTACTTCATTTTCCCCCATCATGAGCATGTAAAAATGGAATAATCTCCCATGTCAGGTTCATTAAGTTCATACAATATTACAGTAAAATTCACCTGTAATTACTCCATTTGGTTGTTTGGGAGGTTGCCAATTGAGGTTTACAGCACTGGGTTTGTCCTCTACAGGAACGACAGTGAGATCTCGTGGATGTGTGGACGGAGCTGCCTCTTGAGTCATATTGAGTACAACCATGCTCCATGGACTCTCTCTTCGACCCTGTAATGCATTATACAACATTACATTAAACCTGCAACATCCTTCCTCCTTCTACTAGCATACTGTTACATCTTAAAACAAATAAAAATGCTGATATTAAAATATGAAAGCAAGCAAATGTGATGCTAACTAATTCAGTTTAAAACATGAAAGCAAGCAACTAACTCAGCCAGTTAAGTTTTCCATTAAGGCCTTCTTCATACAGGCCAGAAAGCAAGATGTAGCATCATTGCACTCCATCAGCTGACTGGTATGAATGGTCGCAGGTTCAACTTGTGAGATGCGATACATTTTTCATTAAGTAATAGAAATTTTAAACTATCAAGTCAATTATACTCAATCTGGAAATGTTGAAAACAGTTACACTCCATCTGGAGATGTTGAAAACGATAGGAGGCTCATCGAAACCTGGGTTCAGGTTAGTAATTAAAATAAGGGAAGTAAAGGTAAAGTGATCCCTATACAGGCCATGGAGGCCCAGAGGGTTCCGGGAGGTTGAGGCTCCCAGATTTTGGACATTCGGCACATGAAGGTGGTAAGGTTGTCAGCCTTACGCACCGGCCTCCTTTACCCCCAGGATGGCTCCTGGTACCATTTCTGTTAGAGGCTGAGTCGACCCCAGGTCCATAGTGCCACCAGAAGGATTAGGTCAATTGAAAAATCTCAACGACCTCATCGGGAATCGAACCCGCGACCTTCCGGTTTGTAGCGCAGCGCCTGAAACACTATGCTACGGCGTACCCCAAAATAAGGAAGTAGTGTATGTAACTCATCTCAATATTATTTTTTCATAGTAATAATTTCCCTGTATAAACTTTCTAAAAATTTCTAGAATGTACTTTATGTGTTTATTACATCTCACCTTAACAACTTTGACTGTGAATTCATACTGTGTGTTCGGCTTCAGATCATCAATCATACAGTTGAGATCAGTTGCATTGAAGTACTTGTAGCGTGGATTGTTGGAGTAGTGTGATGGTGTGTAACGAACAACGTAGTAGCGATTGTCTGTCACAAACTGGTTTTTGGAAAGCGTTGTATCAGTCCAGTAAACCACAACAGTGGTTGAGGATAGAACAATTGCCATGAGACCCACAGGGGGTATGAGGGGACTAGTAGGCTCGGGAACACTTGCTTCTTTTGTGCGCACTGATTGATATGCAGGGCGGCCATCACCCATATCATTATATGCTCGTAGGCTGATGACATACTCTGAATTTGGTTCTGTAATCAAATAATTAAAATCAATTTGTACAGCCTTCTAAAAATAAATTCTCAATTTATTATCACCACAAGCAAAACACATCCTCAAAATGTCACTCTTTGTATTGTCGTTCTTTGGGGCAGTTCTTTAGCTGCCCACAAAGATAATGCCATTGTCCTGGCAGAAATCACTCAGTCCAACATTTTAGTTTTGAGATACAGCTATTTTAAAGTTTGAATAAACCATTATATATTACTGACTTATGGAAAATAGTGGTATTAGTTACATGGAAACTGGTTGGGATATAACACCTGTAAAATTTGAATCTAACATCCAAAAGGTATCATACCGAGTGTAAAGAACTTTATTTTAAGACCTTATTAATCTAAATTTAAAACCTAAAATAATCCGAAAAACTAAAAATTTCCAGGGCTAAAAAAATGTTTTTCTTAACCATTTAAAAAATAAAATAAAATGTACTGCTCTTGCAAACTTACATATTTTATTTGTGATACTGTCTTTTTATAAATTTATAAAAATGCTTTAAAGTACTTGAGCTCTACAATGTTTTTATTTGTCTGTGACGTACAGTATTTCCAAAGAGAAATTACTTCTTAGAGAAGATGCAGTTCAGTTTAATGATATGGCAAAACAGATCACTTCTGTTACACATGTCAGAACTTATAAATCTATATTGTGTCACTTTCATTACACCATTAAATATAATGGAGATGCAAGTGAAGAACACAGCATACATCAGGCACACACAATATCAACTTTATACTGGTAATATCAAGTATCTGGAAACTCAGATCTATCAGTATGTGTTTTCGTGTAAATACACACACACAGAGACAGACAGACACACACACACACACACGTATATATATATATATATATATCGTCCCCTTAGAATGAAAACCTCGTATCTCATAAAACACATACGTGGCTTTATCACTTAATAACGCTTCCTAGCAATACACTAGATTTTGTTTTTCCTCTCTAGAGGATAGCACACATATTATTCTTGTAATATTGGCTGACAAATAGTTGAGATACATGTTTTTCTATCTAATAATAAATTAAAAGTACTCTTGTTTCTATTTTGAGATACGTGGTTTTCATTCTAAGGGGACGATATATATATATATATATATATATATATATATGGGCTACATACCACATATTTCCCCATTTGGACCATTATTTATGAAACTAGGAGTCCTTACTTTTCCCTCACTATATATATATATATATATTTATATATATATACATTACCAGTGGAAATAAAACAATTACTATATAATCTGTTTAAAAATAAAATTAAATATATTTTAAAAACAGGATGTTATTATATGGTAGATGACCCTCACGGAGGCTGTCTATTGGACTTCTTAACACAGCTTCCTCATTCCACCACACTACCGTATTGGCCCGAATATAAGACGATGTTTTTTCCCTGAAAATGTGCTTTTAAAAACTATACTTGTCTTATACGCGCAGCCTAAGACTCAACAACTCTCCATTCCTGACTGCAGCTGTGCACGTGGGCAGCGACTATGCGTTGGGTATCCCCAAGCAAATGACGTTCGTCCGACCCAAGGTCAAAGCCACGCGGAAATCACGAACTTTAACGAACTAATTTTTCCCGACTTCGTGCTTCTGTTTGTACTTCACCCAGGACCTTCTGATCCTGACTGCACTGTTACTTGCCTGCGCGTCTCTATTATATACGTGTAAATCTTTTGTTTGACCACCAGTCATGGCAGACGATGTGGAAAAGAAAGCATCTTCATTGTCTCAATGCGTAAATAAAGGAGAGAGAAGAAGTTACGACATGAGGGTAGTCTTATATTCGAGGTCGTCTTATTTTCGGGCCATACGGTATATTTACAGTTAGTGGCAGGGGAACACACACTTCTTGGAAATACTGTACAATATGTTTCATAAAAAATCTTTCTAACATTCACGCCAGTTTTAAAAGAATTCTGCAACTGAAAAAAATCACTACAAGCTATATTGTATAAAAATTTTGTCTTATATTCACTGGCACTAAATGAATTGGCACAATAACGGGATTTATGTAATTTATATGGGAGAAGATCCGTTCACTTGAATTTACTGGCACAGTGCGAGGGTGGCACTGTAAAGAGGAGTAGTATATTGAGGGTTGGCTGTATAAACTTGACGAAAATAATAGAGATGGTTGATATCTTTAACAGCTAGTCGTTTTGTAGATTTCTAAACTTGAATTTTGAGGTTATGCATCTATTCTAAAGGTTATTTGTTAGGAAACATTCTGAACAGCTTTTGCCAAATTATAAACATTGTTCCTTGTTTGTGGGACATATTTCCATAATTTTACCCACGATTACAGCTTTCTGAAAACAATATAATCAAATACTGGAACTAAATTTTCTCTCGGCAGACAATACACTGCCGACACTGCTGTTTGTTCACTGCTCAGACAGATTGCGACATTGGTGTTCTGCAGTCCTTCTTAGGCATGGGCTAGTAACGTGCTCATCAGCATGACGTGTTTGATGACGATTCACCTTCAAACCCGGTGCAACCCTTGGCAGTTATGCTGGGTTTATTAGTAATATGGCTTATGTAGAACTTGTGCTGTGATCAATCAAACAACCGTTCAATGCAAATATAAGCAGCTTTTATTAATAAGGCTGTTAATGAGAAAAGCTTGTGCTCCAGACAGTTCAGTAATAATGATCTATTTTAAAATTTCTTAGAGAACAGTAATTTAAGATTACTAACAGTTAATAATAATTTAAGAAGTATTTTTCTATAGACATCATCTCTAGTGAGCCTTTATTATTATCTTTCTTATGACTAAGGTAACAAGATACTCACCAACATTTTCAATGACATAAAACCGCTGTTTTCCATCAAGAAGCTGGGTATAAGCATCGGGAATGCCCTTACCCCATCCTATAGTGTACCCACGGACCATGATGTTCTGATTTTCAGGAGGACTCCATGACACTGTAATTGTGTCCATCATGGCTCGAGCTGGAAGTTGTTATAAAATTCTAAATTAATGCATCCTAGCAAGTAGATAACACTTCACTAGGAAGTGACTGTAAATGAAGAAGAGACTGTTTTGAATTAGGTGGCGAAAAACAAAAAAAGCAAATTATTAAGAAGCTGAACGTGAAGTGCATTTGAACTTGCATCTCAGTGGATTTATTTCTACTTTCCCTGTGTGTAGAGGAAAATTGTGCAGTTGTTACATGGGTTGAGATCATTCTCAGTTTATATTACCAAAGGTATTAGATATTAGCAGGGACCATATTTTTTGGTAAAATAAAATACCTTATTTCAGTGAACCTTCCTTTTATTTTGTATTTTGCAAATATACTGTGTCCTTCTTTAGAACCATGAAAATTGGTCACATTTGAGGTTATACTGTTCTTTAAAACCCATATTCATATTCAGTTTAAACTCAGTTTGTTGCTAAAAATATGCAAAATTACACAAAAATCATGAGGAAGTAGGCAATTATATAACGTAAAATGGTGTAATTTATACGCATGATAAAATATGAAATCTGCTGAATCTACACTAATAGCCACAATCTTACATAGTCATCCTAAACTCGGGACAGAGATAGCAGAAAAGGAGTGTATCATGATCATCATATAAATAATCTACATTCCTCAGACTTTGCTGTCATTGATTACAAGTATCGATAACTTCTTGGCAGCCATAGAAATAGCAGAAAAGCACACATGCTATAAGAAATGAAGGAAAAATCACACTAAAATAAAATATTACGAATTTGTATCAAATTTTTGTACACATTTCTCACTTTATGAATGGAAGGGGTGTATTTCGTGCTTATTTATACATTTTCCACAATCAACCAAATTTTGCAATGTTTTGTGAAATCAATTTGCTTAATATCAGTGCTTTATGCATGTAAATATAGCCAAGGAAAGCTGTTTTATAAAATTTCATGCTTATCTGTTACCAGAAAATATGGTCCCTAGGTATTAGATAGGAGTTCAATTTTGTCCTGACTGCAATAGTTATGTCCTACCTCCAATAAACATGTATTAATAAATATAGTGCTGAGAAAAAGCATTTGCAACACTTTATGAAAATGGAAGCAGAATAAGAGTAAAACAAGGAACAAGTATTTCCAAAAACGGGTGTAAATTCTGCAGAGAAGGATTTTAATGATTACATGGGCTACGGTAATGAACTGGGTAGCAGAGCATCAGGTCATTTTCTATTCATACCTTAAATTAAACTAAAATCTAGTTACATTTAAAATAAACATTCCTAAAGTGACAGAAAAATGAAAGTTGATAAAATCACATCTTGGCAAACCTGGTAAGTAATACATACCCTTTAAGTGGGTAGGCATATCTGGAACTTGGCTCTCGTCGAGGTCATTCTCATATGTCTCGATAGAATACCAATTTGTGGGTGGACCAGTACCATTCACTGTCAATGCCCACAGACGAACTTGATATGTTGAACGCCGCTCTAGACCCATCAGAGTGTAGAGGCGCCTATCTCCTGGAGTTGTAACAGTATCTCCTCGTCGTTCACCCCGCCGGTCTCTCTTCCTGTATCGCAATTTGTAGCCAGTGATGACTCCATTACGACCTTCCTTCGGTGGTGCCTCCCATCTCACTGTCACACTCTGTAATACAGTAAAGTATGTGATGCATAGGGCCTGGATTCTTATGTAATAACATATTCTATTCTATTCCCTTACTTGTAGACTACTAAAAATGAAAAATGTTGGCTATATGAGCATCTGATATGATTATAGTTGGGTTTCATTTTACATATTTTTACATATTTATAGTAATATTACATATTTTAGATATTATGTAACGAGTGTAACATTTTTGTATATAAAATATTGGAAGTCATAAGAAATAAAGATGTTATTTAATTTTGTTTTGTTTTTCACTGACTAATAAAACAATTAGCTAATTTTCTTTTATGAAGATAACATTTCAGTTGCCACAGTAGGGATAATTCTTCTAACTTTGTGATTTCAAACACAAATGTAAAATACGGTGGTTCTGGGTGCCTAAGCTATATATATTAGCACTTATCGTTTCTCAGAACTTGGGCTAGCCAGGTACATTGGTCTTTGTATTACAAATTGAAACCAGCTAATTAGGAAGGGTTATGATCAGGTTTCAGTAAGCAAAAATACCATTATTCAGAATATGTTAATCAGGTAATCAGTATATGAAGTGGACTTGTTATAAATGGCTCCAGTTGCATCTCTAGTCTTGCGTCAAAACAAAAGCAGTGGTCGAGTATTGACGAACGTTTTACAATGAATGGGAAAGTAGTACTGTTTTCAGTGTGTAACAAAACTATAGGATATTCCAAACTGTCACAGCTTGATAAACATTCACAGAAATAATAAATATCATCTGTCTTCTAATTAGGAATTAACTCAAACAGAAAAAAACTTTTGAAATAGTTCATGAAATATTAATGCAAACATAATAAATATTTCAACCTTAAACTCAGCCGTTGCTAACAACTTTCTCTCACCTTCATTCTTTTTTTTCCCCCAATATTTATTTTTATTCACAGTTTTTGACCAGCAAAATTGCTTTTCCAGACCACAGATAAATAAAAAAAACATATCCCTTATACATAACATGCCGAGGTTGGCCACTTCGGCTCCTCTAATAGAAATCAGTATACATCTTTGTATCTAGATATTGAATTGCTGTATCCGTATTCAGATGATAGATGGTGTTCAAGACATTCTCCTTCACTATATCGCAAAGTGTCCTGTATAATTCTCTATTGTATTTGGCTATATGTATGAAAGTAACTATATGGTAATAAATTCTTACCGTTGAGCTACTAGCCTCCAGTGTTACATTCTGTGGTGGTTCTGATGGTACATCAGACAGAGTCCTGGAGACCACTTCTTCTGTACTTGAACCTGCGCCATTCTGGTTGAAAGCCACCACCCACACACTGTACTCTGTAAACTTGTTGAGGCCAGTTAGTTCGTACTTGTTGTCAGTGGTCACGACATGGTGTTCTTCAGCAGAATCCCCTTCCATGTAGAATATGTTGTAGTGCAGAATAGGGCCGCTACTCTGTTCAGGCGGCTTCCATTTCACCAGGAAAGAGGTGGGTGAAGTCGGGATGACCTGAAGATCTTGAGGTGGCCCAGGGACATGCACTTCAGGTGTTGTTATTACTTTCAGCTTCTCTGAGCTCGTACCCCGTCCCCTTGCATTGTAAGCCACTACGCGGAAGTAGTAAGTTCGATCTGGCATGAGGCCTGGAATATTGACTTCTGTGAGGCGTGAGGCGGTTGTGTTCATAACTCGTTCCCTGCAGACAAATAGCACACGATGAGTAATGAATGAATGAAAAACATAGCGAACAAATAAATGAAATGAGGGAACCAATCCACAATGGCACACTATCCATTTTGTCATGGATGATAATACATTTTTTTAATTCTAGCAAGAATACTAGCATCACTAGGGTGCCAAGAGTTTTAAAATATTGAAAAATCCCTGTTTATATGCTTATTTTTAATTGTTATTTGATTCAGTTCATTGAGATTTAAACTGTGTAAATAGGCATTCTACAGCAAACAGGAAGTGAATTTTAATAACTCTACACCAGAATACAAGCTCTAGGTTGATAATCATATAATTCAACAAATGTTAGTGTTTTAGAATGCACTACAGATGACATATTGATAAAAAAAAAGTGCCAGATGGTGTTAATAGGCCAGAAATTACTTGGTTTTAGACCATGGTTTCTTGAGAAAGTCTGATCAGCATATGTGAAAGAATAAGTAGGATATCTAGAATATTAAATACAGTGGAACCTCGTTAACACGTTTCTTTAGGGACCGAAAAAAATAAACGTCTTATACGGGAGAACGTACTACTGAAAATTAAAAAAATAAAATCGTAGGGAGTATGTAGATAGGCCTATGTTTTCTAAGTTGCTCAGAACCACTCAAAAGTGCATCCTAATGACTCAAAAATACCCATATTGACACACAGGAGCTTCTATGCCAAGCCATTAGTTATGCGAGATTTAAATTATGTAAACAAATACATAGGCCTAATGATTTTATTTGAAAAAATTAAACAAAAGTTGCAAAAATTGAAGGAATGTATGGGAGCCATATTTAATGAAAAACCATACGAAATTCACACAAAAAAGCATCCACTTTATTCTAAAACATCACACATGAAACAAGTTGCACTCCACAATCTATTAACAAACATAAAATAACTGCAAGTGTAATTGTACAAAATTTCACACGTGCCAGTTCTGTCAACAGAAGATTATGAAGTCGTGTACACGGCCATGTTCACAGCCACAATTTGCTAATGAAATGCGATCCAATACCGACGTGAGAAGCACGATCTGCTTTTTTGCATACATTTCTTCAAACATTCTAATATTTTCTTCTCCTCACAACACGCGAACCGTAAGAAATTTAAAATATTTTTCACTACATCAAAATTATCACGATATAAAATGGCGGCCTAACAGCTGACTGATAAATCGGCGCCAAGTCAAATGACCAATGAGAAGCAAACTGCAATGGCTGACGATTGGTCCCATAGAGCAAAGATTGAGACTTGGACACCAGAGAGTACAAGAATTCTGACATAGAGATCACACAATCGGATGGGCGTTCAAAGCTTATGTTCGGCAAAGTGTGGTTGGCGAGCCAAATACGAACGTACTAAGCGTTAAACCAAAACGTGTTAAGAAACATTTAAACATGTAATTATTAAGATTGGGACCGGGACTTCCAAAAAACGACGTATTATCCGGGAAAACGTAGTAATGAGGAACGTGCTAACGAGGTTCCACTGTAATGAATTTATAACAAATTCCTCACATCAACAATATCCCTTTAAATTTACCAGAACATCTGAAGGCACACAAATATGCAGTTCCTAAAAGCATATTCAGTTCTATCGATTGATGCAACAACAAAATTAAAAAAATATTTGAAAAGTACATGACCATTAATTGGTTGTTACTCTGGTAATAGTCAAGGTCCGAGGTCTAAAATCAATATGGTTCTTCCTATGGACTGTATAAGTGTGTATACTAAGTGTTATGAAAATCTGATAAAGTGTATTGGAGTTATCACATTTACAGATGGACAGATATTCTTTTTAATCACCAAGTAATCTTAGAAAGTAGCATTCTGGCACTTAATAAGACAACACCAGAGAGTTAAATCACACTACATAGAATGAAAATGGCAACAATTTTTTTTCTTTATTTCTTTTTTCTTTCTTTCCTTCCTTCTTAAGAATCTGGCTTACCTGTGTGACCCTTCCTGTTGGTAGAATACTGAATATGTGACAATATCTCCATTAGCATTCTCTGGTTGATTCCAACTGAGTGTGACAAACCTTGTAGACACAATGACAGCTCGCAGATCTCTGGGAGCTGATGGTACACCCGATTCTCTCGATGGTGGTGGTTCGTATTCAGCTGGCACAGCTGTGGGAGGTGGAGGTGTGAAGGCAGTTAGTATCACACCAAGCTGAGATGAACCTAAGTTAGCGACACACCAGTGGTGGGGGGAAAATAAAATGCAAAAATAACAAAAATCAGAAAAGAAATGAAATGAAAAATAAACTAAAATAAAGTAAACTGAAACCAATAACAGAACAAAATTGGTAACATCTAGGAAATAAATAGAGTACTTTAACAATAGTGTTACATGGGTTAGTAATGTACTGCAATCAGAAGAACACCATAGTAAAAATTGATTAAAATATAAACAAATATACTTATGAGCACATTAAAAAATCATCAAAATTAAAATCACTATACAATTTCTAACGAGTTAAGAAATTTATCAAGACTACAAAAAGTCATACCCATAAACTGTATAAAGCAGCAGTTTTCACCCTATGTGTCCTGAAGAGGTGTTCTTAAGACATAAAGTACCTGGATAGGGCAAGGGATTTTTAAAAATTTACATATAAATAAATATAAATTCTTGTAAAATTTGTTTGTTTTCAAAATAATTTAAATTTTATTTACTTATGTACTGAATATAAGTTATGTATGTATTTGAGTTTTCAGTTATAAATACACTTATGGCTAATCTCTCAATACCATCTTTTTTGGTGTGCATATCACGTCATATAATGCAGGTTTACTCTTTACATTAGATTAGAGATCCACTCTGATATACTGAAAGTTCAATAACACTCAATGGTGAACTTTCTGAAGGGGCATTAAGTTGCTCATAGCATTCTCCACTTCATATATGAATGGAAAAAATTTTGCTCATTGATTCAACTGAAAACCAACCTATGGAAATAGATATTAACATTTTCAGGAAATTTATGCATTGACATTATTATTATTATTATAACATATGCAAATAGACTTCATGCAGACCCAGATTTACGGCTAGGTTAACAATAACATTGTACCTCACAAACACCAGCTTATGAAAAAAGCAGGAGGTTCAGGCATTGTTTATGTGCATTTTTTTTATTCTTTTCTGAGCTAATTTAATTAAATTTTAATGTGAATTATTTTGTTTAAAATAGCAAACTATTTCCATAAGCAACTTAGTATTCAGAAAATTCACTTGCAAAAAATGTGGACAGGGATATCCATCAAGACTGTTTCCACTATTACAAGTGTTCAGCATAATTTAATATATGTATGACTTATTTTGTGGGAAATCGACTTGCTTAAAGGTGCATAAAAAGAGCACATACCAGAGAAGATGAACTATGTAATAAAAAAATAAAATAGATAAATAAATATAAATAATAACAAAAATAAAAAAGTGGGAGCTAAATCAATCTACTGCTCACCTGGCTGCATAATGGTAAGTCTGGCAGCCGCCTGGATGTTGCCAGCAGGATTCAAAGCCATGCACTGGAAGATTCCTGAATCTTCCTGCATGGCACCTAGTATGCGGAGGTTGTACTTATTTACAACTTGAAAGTAGTCATTAGGTGGGATGACATCACCATTCCTTAACCATTGTACACGGGGTTCCGGCTTGCCATACACTGAGCACTCCAATTCCAAATCTTCTTTTTGCAGGGCAAAGCGGTCTGATGGCTTCTTCAGGAAACGAGGTGGAACATGCACCTCCAATGTGGCAGTGGCATCCACAGAATCATCTCTGTTGCTAGCACGGCACTGGTATGTGCCCTGGTCTTCCTCTGTCACATCATTGATTTGCAAACTACCTGTGCCCACTTTGCGAAAACGACTGCCAAGCTCTCTGCAAAGTTACAAAAGGCATTAATAATTATACAAATTTATTCCCATTTAAATTTTTGCAAAAAAGAATCACAATATTCTTGTATAAATGTTGCTATTCTTTTTCTTATCTGAAAATATTCATAAAATCTCAATTTATGACTAAAGAATCAAGTATGCAACATTTTCATTTCTAAGTTGTTTTAAAACTGTCCTCTACCAATATGAAGTGAAATTTAATGTCATACTGTCATAAGTGTACTATTAACAGCTGAACAGACAAAGTTACTTCTATCTTTTAGTATTAACAAATTTCTTCATGAAGATCGATGATAAAAGAGATTAATTATTTGTCAAGGAATGAGCCTACATTCTTTTCTTCCTTCCCATTTCCAATACAAATATCCAGACTCTTAAGAGAGCAGAATTAAAACCATACAGTCACTCCCTCCAAAATACAGCAAATGAAGGATTCATTGGGCCTACACTACCAGGCATCTAATAAACCCTGTACAAATGTGGAGATTTTTACATTTGGCAGACAGGCTGCATCGTACAGGAAAGATGGAATGAACACCGCAAATGCATTAGACTGTAATATTCATACAAGCTTGCAGTGACCCAAACTGTGTTGACACTGACCAAACGATCCAGTTCAATCAGAGTAAGTTCCTGAGATACTATTCAGGCCATATTATAGTAGAGACCTTGGAAATTCAAATCCAAGAAACAGAATTTCTAAAGGGATGGCTGGCTACAGTTTAGTCAGGCCTGAAAGCCAGCATTCGCCTCCCTCACTCCCAGACAGGTCATTAGCATTGAAAAAGGCCGCTTACCAATCACATTGATACTATTAATTTCTTTTTCCCTACAGATCAATCAGAGCTCTCCATCTACCAGTTCCACTTCCTGGCTTTCCTATTGCCCCCAACTCCACCTATGTAGTCTTTTTTATACCTAGTATAACACAAACATTTTTCCTCCCTCCCCGCCTCCCTTCTACCAGAAGATGGCAACAGAGCAAGCTGCCAAAAGCTCTGAAACAATCCTCCTACTCACTTGGCTGGAATCCCGAGGAACCATTATCCACACTGCCTTTTTAAAATACCTCAAGGATAACAAACGTATTATTGAAGTAAAACTTCTTTAGTGGCGGTAGAGGGTAAAACTGGAAAATCAGTCACACTAAAACCGTCACGAAATCAGTCACACTCTTACATGTTTCGGTGCGGACTGCACAGAAAACAATCAACTCAATCAAAGGAAATTTTTCAGACCTTACTTCCTCAATGACAATAGACAATTCCTAAGCAATCTAAAGGTATATTATCTATTTTATGGAACCCGGAGGTTCATTACCGCGCAAATCCAAAATTAAAAAATACAAATTTCCAAAATTTAAAAAAAACAAAATTAAAAATTATAACATCCAAAAATCCAAAATTTAATAAATAATGAAATAAAAAATTTAAAAATAAAAAAATAAACAATTCAAAGATCGAAAATTTAAAAAATCCAAAATTTAAAAAGTCCAAAAACCCAATATTAAAAAGTCCAATAATGCAAAATTAAAAAAAAACCAATAATCAAAAATTGAAAAAATAAAAAAATAAAATAAAGTTTTACTTCTGTCGCGAGGCGTTCCACGCACTCTTTTCTTTATAGTTACTTACGCCATATCAATATTGATGCCATCCTTTAACCATGAAACCCAGGGTCTAGGGTTTCCATTAGCTGCACAGTCCAAAGTGACAGTATTACCCTCCAGCACAACAGTAGATTGAGGAGTTGCTATAAACACGGGAGGCATGATCCTAGCTGCAGCCTCAATATTTGTGTCTATACGCAGAAGGGCAGTATTACTTAGGCGATGCTGATTTAGACTGGAAACGTTGCAGACATAAGCACCCTGGTCTGATGCTCGCACCTCATCTATCTCCAGTGCTCCTGAAGGCAGAATTAGCATCCGTGTCTCATCTAGATGTAACCTACGTCCATCTTTAAGCCACAACACTGATGCAGGTGGAGTTGCCTCCACATAGCAGCTGAAGTAGGCAGTCTGGCCTGGAAACACTCGCTGATCTGCAGGCTGGAGCAGGAGTGAAGGCAGTGCTGGGGGGAACAACACAAACACTTCAGTCTCTCCAGTGGGTAGTAGTAGTAGTTTAGTTTTATTTTACCTGGCAGAGTTAAGACCATTTGGCTTTCTCTTACACTCAAACAGGGAAATACCAAATACAGAATTTTTACAAAAATTTCAAAATACAAAAAGTATGAAAATACAAGGTACAAAACACAAAAGACATATGAGAATAGGATACAAAAGAAGTACAAAGTTAAAACACTCAAGATGCAAACAAAAAGTAAAATCTATACAAACATCAGGGTTGATAAAAACATGTTTTTTTTAAAAGAACAAAAAAAAAAAAAAAAAAAAAAAAAAAAAAAAAAAAAAAAAAAAAACGTTTTTTTTTTTTTTGTTTAAAACGTTTTATTTGTGAACAACAATGTTGGTTGTTTTAAACGTGTTTTTTTAACGTTTTTTATGTTTACAACAATGTTGTTTGTTTAAAAATAAGTTTAAATTGTTCATTTTGTTTAAATCAACCATTTTAATGTATAGGGCCTATTATATACATATACATATAAATATATATGTATGTATATATATGTTGAATGTTTAAAACATTTTAAACAATTTGTTTTAAACATTTTTAGCATATGTTTATAACACTTTTTAATTGGGTGTTAAATTTAATTATGCAGACAATTTACATTTTGTCAATCCAATGACACCCTGTGCTAAGATGTTCAAGATTTACGAGTCGTAGACTTAATAGTATTTGAAAATACATTTTGTACCAGTAGTATTTGTTTATGATTAAATAGTTCATGATTAATAAAAAATAATACAAACTACTGTTTAATTACTGCCTTTACTCCTCAACTGATGATTGACTTTCACCATGCTTTATGTGGTCTTATTTATTTATTGAATATACAATTACTTAAACCCTATTCCACCCGGAGGTATATTAGGGTTATAGTTACAAGACAATATATTTGCAATATTACTACTTCTTATCCATAGGCTGGATGCAGGCCTTACTACTCTAAGAAAACAAGATAACTAATATATTATATTATAAAAGAAAACTATAACATCTTAAAAATAGAACACAAAAACTTTTGGAATTCTCTATAACAGCATTTTTTCCTAAAAATATCAAAGAGTGGTTTATCTAATTTCTTTTTACAATAATCTAAGTGTGTGTCCAATATTCTTCTTTTAAGCTCTATGGGCAATGAAAAATTAAATGTTCAACAGTTTGTTGTTCAGTACATATACATTGATAACCGTTCTGTCTTTGGATCATGAAACGTTGAAAGTAAAAACCAAATTTGCCATGCCCAGACAGAAACTGAGTGATTATGAAGTCCGGTTTTACACTCGTACAGCGTAGGCGACACTCAACTGTTGGAAAGAAGATTTCTCTCGTAGTGGTCCCTTTGGAGCTGGACACCCAATGCTCATTCCAAGCAGTCCTAATATAATCTCTAAGTTTATTCTTAGCATAAGATAGGGGACACAATTTGTAGCTAAAATTTAAATTCGAGGTCGCAGCCGCCTTACATTATCAAACATACAAGGGATATCCTACTACAGTGTTGCCAAATTGACACATTCAATATTTAATATTAATAACCTCTTTCTTTAAAAAGGAAGACCACAAAATAGATGGTAGGATGCAGTCAGAAAAAATTCAAATCAATTACTCAAAATCAGAAACTGGAAGCTGGCGACAGAGGATAGAGAAGTCTGGAGGAAAAGGATACAAAAGACACCACCTCACATGATTTTCTGGTATTCTGGCCCTAGTTTTTTTTGTTGTTTTCTGTTTACAACACTAACAGGGTGTCACTGACTTGACAAAATGTAAATTTTCTTCATAATCTATATTAATAAAAGGAAGTGTCTGTCCTCCGTCTGTCTGTCTTCCGTCTGTCTGTCCGCGATGCCCAGCGAAATCTACTCAACGCAGAGATCTGAAATTTTATACATAGGCGGACTAAAGGGTCGGAATGTGCACCTCGAAGCCGGAATTTTAATTTTCGCTTTAGTTCGTGAGTTATGAGTGAAAAACGGGCAGAAAACGTGCATTTATTCCGTTTTCGAAGCATGAGTTTTCAGTAATACAAATCAATTACACTAGGCTTTGGCTATTTTTGTCAAACCTTCGACATAAAAGCATCGCGATCTCTTGAATGTTGTACTGTAGCTCACGCTGGTCAATTCATTTGTTTTTAATGAAATTTTCAACCTACACCTAAGAGGATTATTATTATTATTATTATTATTATTATTATTATTATTATTATAGGGATAATCAATATTAGCCTAAATATGGTCAAACGTTGTTCGATTTGGACGAAACTCACTACACAGGGGGTTTCCGGGCCAAGGAACTCGAATCTGAGGTCGCTTTTACCAGGTGACGCTATCTAATCGTGATATGTAGTCCACATGATTTAGGTGTTAATATAATGATTTAACTATTATGCTCTTAATTTTTAATTTTTGAAATAATTATCGCGGGCGAAGCCGCGGGCACATGCTATCTTAAAATAATAAAAGGACGTGTTTGTCTGTCTGTCCACGATGCCCAGCGAAATCTACTGAACGCAGAGAACTGAAATTTTAAACATAGATGGGCTGAAAGGTGGGCGAATGCGCATCGAAGCCGGATTTTTAATTTTAGCTTTCGTTCGCCAGTTGTGAGTGAAAAACTGGCAGAAAACGTGATTTTAGCGCTGTCGAAGCATCAGATTTCAGTAATACATTTCAATGTCAAATCAATTGCAGTTGGCTTTGGCTATTTTTGTCATACCGTGGCAATAAAAGCATCGCGATCGCTAGAATGTTGTAAGCCCACGCTGGTCGATTCATTTGTTTAGAATGTCAAGGCCGGTAGACATATTAAATTTTCAACCAACACAGAAGAGGGATAATCAATATAGGCCTAAATACTGTATGGTCAAACATTGTTTGATTTGAACGAAACTATACAAGGGTTTTCTGGGCCAAGCAACTCGAATCTGAGGTCGCTTTTACCAGGCGACACTATCTAATCGTGGTATGTAGTCCACGTGATTTAGGTGTTAATAATTATAATGATTTAACTATTATGCTCTTAGTTTTTAATTTTTGAAATAATTATCGCGGGCGAAGCCGCGGGCACATGCTAGTTAAATATAACACGCAATTAAAAAATGATTTAAACATATGCTAAAAAAAACATGTTTAAAACGGATTGTTTAAAACGTTTTAAACAAACTTAAAAAAAACACAAGCACTTGTTTTAAACATGCTTTAAACACTTGTTTTAAACGTTTTGTTTTAAACATTCCAACCCTGACAAACATAGATCACTTAATGTGTTATAGTTGCAGGTTATTCCCCTTTGAAAAAGAAAGCAGGAAAAAAATTATATTTCAATGATGTAGATTTACAAAATAGATGTTAAGTTAGCTTTTGATTTCATTTTTACTAAAAAAAATATAAGCTCTCTCTGAGGGTCCTTACCATAACGGTTGTGAAAGAAGTCTGATGAAGCTAGCCTGATTTTTCCGTCTTTTATATTGGTTCATCTTTAGCACTACTCACAGATGGGCAGTAAAAGAAAGCTGTAAAGAACTACAACAGAACCTTCATGCATTACAGTCATAGCATGAAGACGATGGTTACTGGACATGGAATGACAAAAGAATACCTGAACCAGTTTCATATAATTGACGATCCAACTTGCAAGTGTAGAAGAGCAATACAAACTGTTAATCTCCTTATATATGAATGCCCAATTGTTAAATCCCAAAGAACAAAACTAAAAGAGGAAATAAAAAAGAAAGGAGAAAACTGGCTAGTGACAAATGAGAAATTAATACAAAGACAAGGATTTAGTGCTTTTCATAATTTCGTCAAGAGTATGAACTTTGAAATTTTGTAAATACAACAGTATCAGGATCTAAAGTACTATAGGATAGAACATTTGTAAATTATGGCAAGAGTAAAACCAGACAGATGAACATTGTAAAGTAAACAGAAATTAAGTCAAAAATTTAATAATTGAAAACTACTTTTAATGATATATAATAATGTAAAGCAAGGGTACCTTAAAGCATGTAATATTACAGATGTAATGGGGCATGCTGATTGTAAATAAATAAAATAAAAAAATATATATATATATATATAAAAAAAAAGGAAAAATTATTTTCATACAGTATTTGGTATGTCTATAAGAGCTGCTTATGTTTCATATTATTAGTAAATACTCGTAGTTCTAAAGATTACAACAAATGTGGCTTCATTATATAAGAATTTTGATATAATTAAAATGACAAATAATTTACTGTCTAGTCTGAAAGATTCCATCAAGCATTCCAGGACTAAAATCGAGATACCTTACATTTAAAAAATACTTCACGTTATAAGGTGGAAAATGGAAGCATATTTTATGACTGTGGCTTTGAAGGATTGTTAGATACCAGATGGGGGGGGGGGGGGGGAATCCAGAGAGAAATCTTTGATACTTAAAACAAAGCAAAGACAAGAGATGTGAAAAAGGGTGGATTTTATTGTCTTGAAATGTTTTTATCAGCCCATCATTCAGAGGAAGCATCCTACTACAAAGACAAAATTAATCCTAGGGACAGCTAGTCTTTCTTTCTTCTTACAAGCTTGAGCATCCATGACACTTAGGCAGAAAAAGAGAAAAGCAATTCTACAAGGGTCTCTTCTCTTATTCAATGGTACAGTATCCTCCATCAGTATTTGAATGGACATCCCTGGTACTTAAAACAGAGCTGGCAGAGAGGAGAGTAATCCTACAGAGTGGACTCTATTGTTTAATGATGCTGTATCAGACATCACTATTGATTGCTCCACATGGAGATACAAAAGAAGAATAAAGAAGAAATTAAGAGTATGGAAGAGAAGATTATAAGACAGAAAAGCATATAATGACTAAGAATTGAGAAGAGAGTAGAACGAAGGGAAAGATTACAGTATAGAAAACAAAAAAAATATATAACACAACAAAGAGAAATGATAAGAAATGGCAGAAAATAGTTATACATTAAAGGGTTATGGAAAGAAGAGTGAAATAAATAAAACAAAAGGCAGAGGGACCACAGCAAAAGAATTAGAAGAAAAGAATAGTTAACTAGTGAAGTGAGTGTGTCACATACCATCACATTATTATTTTTATATAATAATTACTTCACTGTATAAACTTCCTAAATAGTATGATATTGTGAAGGGTACTTATTTCATTACTGCTAATGAATTGCTTACTAAATGTATTATTATAATATTTAAATAGGGAGGCTACTCTATTAATAATAACCATCTGTGTTTGAGATAGAATGTTAATAGTACAAAGTCTGTGCCAAGTATATTAGAAGCATGTGAAATATGGTGTTAATAACTCCATTTGACACTTAGTTATATCAGTTTACCTGATTTTATTAATCATGTACGTCTTATCTTTAATGTCTCATTAATTTTTTTGTCTTTCATCCACACCTCTGTACACAGTCGCCAGAGGAAACTTACTTTTGAACTCACCCTTGTACTTTACAGCATGTTAGCAGTTTGAGAAACAGCCGCTTTGCAGAGCATGTACTAAAAATAATTTATTCCATTATGTTTACATTGACCTTGTAAGTGCAAAATGTAAAACCTAGAACAGTTTGACCAAATCGGTAGGATGTTTGGCTAAGCAATGGACAGCCCACGTTCAATCCTGGGTAATGCAAGAGAATTTTCACCTTCTGTCGAATCTAGAAATGATAGTATCAACTCAGCACTCTATCTGATAACTTTATGATTTGTACAAACCCCATAGAGGATAAAAGGCAGCAGGAATGTAGTGCTGGCCATGTTCATTTCATCATGTGCCAAAAGACTAAGCAGAAGTCGACAGAAATATTTCACTGGAGGAGCCTAATGGTCTACGCATCAGTTCACAAAGCTGAAAACCCAGATTTGCTTCCCCATTTCCTCTCTGAATACAATTTAATTTCTCCAGTGAGACAACCCTGATAACCCATCAATAGCTAAAGGACTAAATAGTTGCTAGCCATATCTGCTGAAACCCTAGCTGCAGAACAGTGAAAAAGCAGTAACTTGACCTTACAAAACTCATATTCAGAATCTATTTCTTTAGTTTAAAGACTGAAAAAAAAAAAAACTACTGAGAAGGTGCGACAATAAGTAATGAGTAACTATATAGCTGAGCCTCATAACATGAAATGGGCAGAGCAGTACCCCTGTTTGGCACCCTGCTTGGTATTATTATCACACCATTTATGTCAATAAACTTACTTGCGACTTTGAGTTGGGCTGTGCGACTAACAATGGAACCAACACTGCTGAGGGTGGCGATGCACTGGTAGTCACCTTGAAGGCCAGGATGTCCAGGCAGCACCGTGCTGAAGAACAAAGAGCCATTCGACAGCTTTGATCGATACGGGTCTCCGCTGAGGTCTTGTCCATCGCCTCCACGCCAACTGATAGTTGGAGTGGCATCCTGATTTGAGCTGGCAGCTGCACAATTCAATGTTGCAGAACTGCCTGGAACTACAACAGTATCTTGAGGTTCCAATGTCAGCTCCAATTCCGATACACCTGAAACAGAGTAGTTAACACAATACCTGATCACTCAGTTATACTACTCTACTTTATTTTTATAAGTTGCAAATAATATACACAATAAGTTTGGAGAACTTCATTATATGGTCAGCAAAAAATTCATTTTTTAAATTTTGATATACTTAGCATGTCCGAAAATGAATTTAAAAATGCTTCAGCTGAAGTTAATTTAATAATGAATTGAAATTATTAAATGTAGTTACTGCTGGAACACAGAAGTGAGTATTACTGCTGGAACCCAGAAGTTGCTAGGGATTTCTTTTTCTTTTAATTAAATTGCAGTAATGTATCTTTTGTGTATTTTTATCTTTTGTACCTTTGGTTTTATTATTTTGTATGTACAAACTGTATTTTTGTCATGAACATTGCAATTGGGTTTTCTATCTTTAATGTTCATTATTATTTTAAATAGATAAATAAATAAATAAATCAAAGCTGCCCTACTGTATTTATTAAGTATTTTTATGAACAAAAATATGATGAAAACTTAAAATAAAATAAAAAAAAAAAAAAAAAAAAACTAACGTGAACTAAGTGTTTGGTGATATAAATCATTTAATCCTTTCAGAGTTGAATTTTTATATTAATATAAGTAATCATTAAGTGAAATCATCAGTGGGCCATAACACTGATAACAAGATTTGGGATCTTCGAGGAAAATTTCAGTAGAATAGCTAGTGTCCACGAAAGACTATCATAACAAGGGGATAAAAATCCTCAATTTTTAACTTAAAGCATTCATTATTCTATTAATCTTATATCTATACTTTAATATAATTTTCTGAGGTAATGAATTTAAATGTCAGTAGCAGTGAAAAGGTTAAAAAATTCTGACCCAAAATAATGCAACAAAACTGTTGTAGAAGGAAAAATATTTGCTAAGAGAAAATAGGTAGCTTCTTTTATTCTATTGTAGCAGTTGTGATTGATACTAGCCAATAAGGTTATTTTCACTACAGATGAAAACCTTTTCAGAAGGCACATAGGATCAATCTTAAGCTGATGTCCTACGATACAATTTTTTGGTTGAAAAAGTTGTACCAAGTAGCATTTCTACACAATTATTTCTGGCTGTGCACATGAGAGTTCGTTTTGGTCCAACATATAGCACCAGCTGTTCTCCCGAAACATGGTGGTCGATATGCACTCACTTGACAGCAGTGGCACTTGGCAACATTTTCTATGGAATCTTTTTCATAATTTCTAGAGCACCTCAACGTTTATGTCGGTCTGATAATGGTTTTAGTTAGTATTGTTGTACATTCGAAGTCTGTCTTAGCATCTGTTTATATCCTTGACTTTAATATTTCATTTAATCTTTTTGATTATGCTTGCTGATTGAGTGATCGCTGGCAGCGGAAAGAATTAGCTGTACGAAAGAAGCTGCCATGTTTGTACGTCATGCAGGTCAAGTGCTGGTAGAATGATGCTCATTGGTTGATTTCATATTTTTGGATAGCAAATAAAAAATGTTTCTATTCCGTTGCATGCAATACAACTATATGGAAAATGTAGGATGAAACTGTGTGTAATGGCAGTCTTCCATGTCACATGATCCAATCTGACAGTTTGTAGGCATTTGAACCAAAAATTGGATCGTGGGACATTGGCTTTACAGATAAAGGTTTGGTCCAAAGTGCAGCATTTTGACAAACACGACCTTAATGCTTTAATTCTTACTCCTTTGCTATAGAAAGATTTACTTCATTGCTTCAATCTGGGCATTAAAAATATTAATTTTCAACTTTCCCCAGATAACTTATTAAATTTTCAAGTTCCATCGTTAGGGTCTTTCTTTGTCCTGATGTAGGCCTATATGCTGTGTATATATATATACACCTGTTTCCACAAAGAAACTCTTACTCTGGGCATTACATACGGTACACAAGAAAACAGTGTACACAATTTTAAATATCACACTGAAATATGATATAGTTGTAGTCTGGTCTTTACAGTGTACGGATAAACCCTGTACTGTACCTCATAGAGTCAAAGCATAACAAGAACAATACAATCAGCTCTGCCAACTGCTGAATAAACACCCTGTATATCGGTTAGTGCAGAATGAGATGCAGAATGTGCTGATGCCTGTGATATGAGGTGCTGCAGATAAATGTCCTTGTATAAGAACTCGACTGGCAAGCATCTTTATAAATTTTAAGTCTGCTATATTTTACACATTTTATGGTTTTAATACCTGATTTATCACACCAGTAATTTTAATAAATATTAAGATTTTATCTGTCATGTCTTCATCCACCAATATCTCATATCATTTATTCACCTTGTGAAAGACTGCGAGAATAAATTCTCTAGGAACAGCACAAAATATATAGTTGCCTTAATAGTTATTCATGGAGTGCTTCCTTGGCCTATATACCATAAAAAAGCTTATAAAAATCTAGAGACGATGAGATAAGTCAAATGGAATGGATGCACTGAAAAGATTTATCTGACAATAACACATGAAAAGGCAGAAAGACAGAAAAATGTTATCATTGTACTAGACAGAGCTTGTCATCTGAAAATGAATGGGAAATGCAGGGAACAAAGTCAGTTGTCAGCGGGGGGGTTCAGTAAATGTAGATTTAGATGTAGATATCTCGTTCTGTAGATCCTATGTTGAGCAAGGCTCAAGGATATAGAACACGTCAGATCAGAACAAACATACATGTTATAAGAACAATATACAAAACTTATTCAAGCTGGGAAATATTCATGCATATTGTAGAAGGTGAGTTATTAAAAACTCCTTGAGAGATCTTTTGAAAGATTTGTAATTGCTTTAACACACAATAATTTAATGTTCCTTGGAAGCTTATTGCAAATTTGTATTGTAGAATAATAAGCACCCTTTTGAAAAAGTTTTAATGAATTAGCTGGTATATGTAATTCATTCATGTTTCTAGGTGTACGTCCATGTACACTGTAATTAGTTCGAAATTCATCAATACTATTTTATGAATGGTCATAAATGCAAGCAATATGTATTGTACTGTGCATGTATTTAACACACACGTGTCTTATTATTTGTACAGCGACAGGATTTCTCACAAAAGTTTTCAATTACTATTTTGTTGAAATCATAAAATTCTCGAGACCATTTGCTTTTCAGCAGATAACACAGAAAGAGCATTTAATTGACCACAAAATCAAGGAAAGAATACGATATTATTTGTTTTAAACAAATTCTCTATTCACATGTTGCATACAGCAATGTCATTATTTACAGTAGGATTCATGCTCTTACATAATTCCCTTGCTTCCAAGAAAACACTATTACTTAGACGTTTTGTCATATCTTTAGAGGAGCAAATTACAGGTCCCGTAGACGTTCAGAACACCTATATTGCTGACAGAACTTCACTTTTTTTTTTTTAACTATAGTGAGTTAAGTCAGGGGTTGGCCTATCTATTTCTTTTATGTGTACTTTATCTCTATAAGATGTTAAAAACCAAATCATAATGATTTTAACAATGTGATTACAAATAGATAACACAAATATACAGTACTGGTATATGAACTAATTAATGAGTGCAGTAAATATTCATCCAGTCATGTCACCCCTTTTTCTATTTTTGTGGGTTAGCCCATTTTTGCATAACGCCGTCCAATTAAGAGAATGCAATAAAAACCCGCAGAGGTTAATGTTCCTTTCTTTATATTTATTTATTTTAGGCAATGCAAACATCCAACCACCTCTTGAATGTTTGAATGTTTGCACTGAAGCGCGAACATGTGGTAGACCGCGCCACTTTGAACTTTCTTTTGTTTAGCGCGCGTCAATCAATAAGACGCTTTAATTCAGTACACTGCCGCCCGAGGGCACGACTAGAACGGTGTCACATGAATTTGTTTCCCATCTTCTTTAAAAGTGAAACGAGGGGAAGAAAAAAGTTGAAGGGCGTCTTGCGCTCTTTAGCGAGTGGGGGAGAGGTTGTAAAGGTTACAATGAGGTTTCATCCACGATAACAGGGTTGTCAGAAACTGTTTTATACGGCACATTCAAACCGCACGTGTATGCCTATGTGTAGGGATTAGACCATAATGCATTTCTAATGACTTATCCATGTTCCCAAAACTCTAAATTTGTTCTTAAATTTAATTAAACCCAGCAAAACAATTAAAAACTCAACTAGTTTTATTGAAATTAGAAGTTTCTTACTCTTGTCCTGGTCACTAGTCGACGAAAGTGAAGAAAATATAAACCACTTCTTACGTCGAGTCACCTTGAAGGTGAATTCTGTTATCACTAATCCCAAGTATCGTATTTTACGGACCATAAGTCGCACTTTTTTACCTTGAAAACAGAGTCTTGAAAGTTGGGTGCGTCTAATGGTCCGAAGTACACTGAACAAATTAAAATTATCGTAAATATTGCCAGGGTACCATAATTAAACAAAATGTTTAAACGATAAGACAGTTATATATTTTTTCACAGACCATACACCAGTGAACTTGTCACAATGCGAAAAGAAAAGTGTTGAGTTCTTTTATACGAAAGGAGTTGTCTCCGCCGGGTGGTTTAAATGAAGGCAATAACTTATAAATAGCCTTGTCCCGTTGCACTTACTGTGGGCTGAATTTATGGTTAGAGGGTGTAGAAGTGTTTTCGTTAGGAATCAGCTAGTTGTTAAATTTTACACGATGCAGCCTGTACAGGAGATTTTCGCACAACACAGGTTTTAAGTTAGAAGTGATTTACACTGATTACATTGTACAAGGTTATAATTTGTTTATGCAATGAAGTATATTATTACCTTTAAAATTGTTCGTATAGAATCACATAAATTTCTTTTCCTGTAAATTTCCATCATAAAATCAAGGTGCGTCTTATAGTCCGTAAAAGACGGTACTTATTTCTAACTAGATCATTTACAGAAATATAGTTTCTAATGTAATACACAAGGGCCTAGCAGAATTCTCAAGATATTGTCAAAAGTGAAGAAAGAAAAACCGTATTTCGAAAAGTTTGCATTTTGCTTGCCTTGTCGGTCAAATAAAAAACGTCGGGACTCGTATGCAGTTAAAATTAAAGTTTCAACGCATTAGTTCACAAGTTTCCTATACAAAACATCAAATACAGGTCATTTTCGGAACATATGAGGCCATGCGACAGGAGGGAAAAAATGAACGAGGGAAAAAATGAACAACGCGGAAACCTCAACACACGATATTCAACTTAATGTATTGTCATAATTCATTTTGCTTTGTGTCATCGCTACATACAAATGCTAAAGTGAGAGAAAGTGTAGTTAGGGCTGTAATTGACCTGAATTTTTCGGCCTCTGAAGCAGCGAGAAGGTTCCATATTTATGAAAGAGCAGCTCAGTGGTGCGACCGGAAGTTTTCATAGGAAGCGTGGATCTGCGGAAGGCCGCGTATTTCGATGCTAGATTGGTTGCAGAAGTTGAGCGTAAGTAATTGATTTTGCACTAGAAGTATCGGTATTATAAAATAAAATCTTTAAAAAATGCTCCTTGAATAAACATATTCCTCGCGAATCTATTAATTATTAATATTATAAAAATTTGCAACCAAGAATATGGCGGATTTGAGGCATATAGCCACAGCCTTCTATACATGTTTGTTTTGGAACAAAACTGACTAAATAATCAAGAAAATACATGGATAGACAAGAGGCGTTTGTAAACCTAACCTTAAGTCTTCCTGTACATGCGCATATGCTCGTTCGTGATACTTAATCAAATACCGCCCGACGTTTTTTATTTGACCGACTGTACTATTCGAACATACAATCAATAGCAATATCAAAATTAACATTAGTAGTAAAAATAAGATAAGTAACACGCAATTTTCTTATTAATTTTATTGCTTCTCCCAAATGCCCTAAGAAAAAGCATAATAAAACATATTTTTAAATAATAAACTAACCGTTTGAACAGTATGCTATTAAGACCAAGAATTGAATTTTATTTGCTAGGAAATTTAACCATATTAAAAATAATTATAATGGTTTCCGTATAACTTTGGACCCGATCATGAAATCCACCACTTCTAATCCGACAGTAAACAGTGAGGAATTATTCTTATACAAATTTGATTGTTACATCGGAAAATTAAGAGCAGATTCTCTTAAAGTAATGATGCCCGGCTACTGTACGGCGTACGCAAATGGTTTTTTAAGGTACCCTATTCTTGTTGGCTAACTTAATACGGAACAACGCTGTATAAGGAGTGTCTGAATAACATCGTGAAAAGTACTCCACATTCCCAAAATGTACAGCCTATTATATATTTAACTGGTCTTCATTCTATGATATATCCACAGATAAACGTGACTCCAGATCCATGTTATACATTAACTTACCTCACGACAAAAAGTAATATGATGATTTCGGTAAATAATTGAACGTGATGTCTAACATGCGAAGGAAGTTCACGAGGAAAACCTCAGCAAAAAATAATAAGCATCAGCCCCGAGAACTGGGAAGCGATTGGACTACTTTTAGAAGTCGATTTTATTAAATTCACACGGAATATCATAAATGGACTGTGCATCAATCTATCCCAGAACGTTAGGTTGTAATATCCCCCAAAAGACACCTAGAAGACGACCCTTTAACAAGAATTTTAAGTTCACACTGTGTATGCTCAGCATATTTGTTGTACTCTTAACAGTGAGCACTGTTATTTGGAATTCAGATTCAAAATAGTGCACTTTTGAAGTCACTAAAAGCAGGACCTTTTTTTTTTAGCGATGATTATTATGAAGCATTCTGATTGATTTTTCGGAAATATAAACTCTGAGAAAAGATTACTGTTCGAACTGCATTTTTATCAAGATCAGATAATTATTTCGCTCTATAGTTACTACCTTATTTTCTTTCAAAATAAAGTAAATTTTTCCTATGTGCAATGTATACATTGACACAGACATTCAGGTGTAGATCTAAAACTTCAGCCTCCTTGGTGTAGAACTAGCGCGCCCGCCTCTGGATCCTAAGGTAGCTGGTTTAGATCTGGATGAGGCCGACGGATTTTTGATTACGTAAAATCTCGAGTCACGAAGGGAATATAACGGGTCACGTGATTTGCGACACGTTGAAGAACCCTAAACGTAAAGTAGAGCTTTTGGACCAAATTTAAATTACCCGGAATTTTCACGTCTAATTAATATGCACAAGTTACTTCACTTTCCTCTAGCTGGATGTCAAGGCGATGGGTAATGAAACCTCCACCTCAGTTAGGCTATTCACATAGCTATAAGCAACTGACGGTGAAATTATATAATAAAATGCGTGTTTCTTATTACCATTAACTACAGACACTGAACATTTTTCAAAGTGATTTATTGGAAATGGCCACTTTAAAACATTTAATACAAAGTATACTAAATTATAAAACGAGTATACTCGGGATTAGACATTTTAAATTGTCAATAACCTATGTTTAAATGATTAATTTTAAAACAATGAGAAATTTGGACCATTTTTCGTCAAAAATGTTAAGGGAATAGAAAAAAATTCCATACTCTTCAGAATCCTAAAAACGCGTTTTCGGAATGATGCATTACTGTCTGCGCATGTCTAAAGCGGGTTAACGGTGCACTGCATCTAATTATAATTTTTTATTATGAGCTTTGTTTGCCTCTTGCACGAAAATACTTATCAACAGTTAAAAAAATTAGTACATTTTTTAATCAACATCTTGAATTTGAAATTTCAGTAATGTAGCTACATTATAATTAGATGCAGTGTAAAGTGTTCCCTATAACATGCCATGGAGACCCACAGGGTTCCAGGAGGTTAAGGCTCCCAGATTTTTAGACATTCGGCACATGAAGGTGCCTTACGCACCGGCCGCCTTTACCCCCAGGATTGCTCCTGGTACTCATGTCTGTTGGAGGCTGAGTCGACCCCAGGGCCATAGTGCCACCAGAAGGATTAGGCCATTTGAAAAACTCCAACGACCTCATTGGGAATTGAACCCGCGACCTTCCGGTTTGTAGCGCAGCGTTAGATGCAGTGTAGCTTAGTGAAAATGATAGTGGGTAGTTTTCTCGTATCCTTTTTCAATTTTTTATCCGTTATCGCGACCATGATCTAGAACGTGAGAAAAGTTTGTTTTGTTTAATCCTTGCTACCCCTGTTAATCTCTTAACGGGAAATTCACACCGTATTTGTTGCCGGGGTGTGCCAGTCCCCTACCTAACACTTAAACCTAGATACGACACAAATACCCAGTTCAGAACCCGGAAAAGAGATGTCTCACTACTTAAAAATCCATAACCCCACCGGGAATCGAACCGGACCGCTGGGGTGGAAGCCAGGCGCACTACCGACTCACCCATGGAAATAAAAACGTTAATAATTTTCGTCTGAAAATATGGTCATCCTAAAATGTATTTTGTCTACAATTCTACGCTACACACACACACACACACACAAAGTATAAAGATAGAATGCTTGAAAGTGGCTCGGAAAGTGTATTCTGTCTTCATTTACAAGGCAAAAACTCACGGTGCGACATATATTAAATGTTGTAATAGAACTTATTGTATAATCATAATACAGTATTCCTGCGACCGGCGACTACACAAGAATCTTTCATGTCATGGGACCAAAGACAGCCAAAGAGGCATGCTGTTTTTCCAGAATATCAAAAAGAGCACCTATAATAGAATTAATTTCCACTGGGTCTATATTATTCCATATTTGCAATTTCGTGGCCATAGTGCGATTAACCCAAATGATGAAGCAACGGTGACATAATATAATAGGCCTATTGTTATTCCTGAACATCATCATCGACACTACTCCTTTAAGCATCGCATGGTGACAGCTCCCACATACGCGATATCAGTTACGCCCTTCTTACACTCACCACGTGGGTGTTCCCAAGCTATTTATTCTACTTTTATTGCGGGATATTTTTCTCCCTCGGTGAATGCAGTTGGCAGGATTGAGCAATGCCCACGTGGCCCGCGTACAAGGACCATTTAACTTCTTGCGACATTCGTTGTCGTTCAAATGTTCTCCAAATCCCCCAGCAACACTTCAGGAGGATATTTTAACAGTTCTTTGAACTTTGCTTTTTCATACCGATAAAGGAGTGAAGACATTATCAGAAATTTTTCATTAGCTCATAAATATGGATATTCAATACCTTTTCAGAGAATTACAAACTTATGACAAAATTCCGATATGATAAGATTTCACTTCCCCTCCTTTCGACATAACAAGAATCCGCTGTTTCTATCCTAAGGTATTTTATTGTTACTGATACTGAAATTCAAGTGATTTTTCTAATGGCTGTTCAATCTATTTCAGATGCTTCTGAACTCGTCTGTTTTGCTGTTTCATGGGTGACTTTATTTCAAAATAGAAGTCGATCACCAATCTGATTTTTAAAGTATTGTGACTATTACTAATAGAGCGAGGTGTGTTTTTAGAGTAAATACCGTTTAAATGTTTTGCTGCTGTAGCGTTGCAGTCCATTTTTTAGGAAGCCAGACGCACCCAGTGAGTGATCGTCACTTTGTGTTTTCCTATTGTTAAGAGTGTTTCGAAATGTTCAAAGCAGTCGAACGACCCGCCGACTATGAAGTCAGATCAGTGATTCGTTTCTTGAATGCGAGAAATGTTACGCCAGCGTACATTCAGCGCCAATTGTGTGAGATTTATGGGGAAATAATGAGTGATGGAATGGCGAGGTTCATGACAATGCCAGGCCACAAACAGCCAAACAAACTCAAAACCTGATCGCATCAATTGGTTGGGAACAATTCGACCACCCTCCCTATAGTCCGGATTTGGCACCAAGAGATTTTCATCATTCTTTTCATCTGAAAAAAAAATCCTTGGTGGAAAACATTTCAAGGACGATGATGGGAAACCAGAAGTGCAAACTTTGCTTTAATTACAGGCGGCATCATTCTTTGACGAAGGCATACAAAAACAAGTTTCCCTTTACGACAAGTGGCTGAATAACTGCGGTGACTATGTGGAGAAGTAGTGTAAGGTCTAAGGTAATGAATGATAATAAAGTACTGTATTTGGAAAATAATTTTCCGTTATTTTTCTTAAATTATCGGTAGGCTACTTGCTTTAAAAACACGCCTCGTAAATTATGCAACAACCCTATAATGGCATTTATTAAGATACTAGCTTAAAAGACCCGGCGTCGCCCGGGTTTTGTATTTTGTAATTGGAAATTAGCTTATGAAGGATTTTCAATTTTAAATTCTAGGTCCTTATATAGGCATTTATAATTTGAAATAGGAAGAACGACTTATTACACTCAAACTATTCCCTCAGAAAACGCTTGATATAGTTTTTTATGGCTCATAGAGGATCTAGAATGTTGCATCCCATCGCTTGTACAGTGCACAGCAAGCCTGGTAGAGGTTTAAATAAGAAGAAACAGAAATTCCTGTAACATAAAATTGTAATATCGAGGCGGGAAATTTCCCACTCTTATGTTACCATAAAGCCTTCATACTTTTCTCTCCAAAAACCTGCGATATAATATAATAATATACACATTACCATACCTCGTTTTGTTTTCTCTATGTCCAGGGTAGAGAAAGTTATGTGATTCCATTATTTTAGTGGATTTCATTCTGTAATATTTATTTATAACATGAATTATTTTGATAACTTCTCTTATTTGTCAAAAGTGCATTTCAATTCTTTTTTCCAAGCCCACCTGATACCATTTGGCAACAATATATTCTGCGATTTGGAATTGATAATTCTATGTAAAAAGGGATTAAGTATTTTCAAAAACATTTAATTTTTGGCATTTAGAATCAGAATTTTTCAAAATCCTTTCTTAGTGAGCACCTACATTATGAAACGAAGGTACTGTCAAAATTCCAAGTCTCTACCTGTTATAGTTTAGGCTGTACGTTGATTCCTGTCATTCAGTCAATCAGTCAGTCAGTCATTCATTCAGTCAGTCAGGACAAAGCCTTTTAATATATAAGAGATTAAGATACGAGATTAAAGGGGCATGAAAGAATAGCAAAAAGTTAAACTATGAACAAAGACAGATTAGGCATATATGACATTAATTCTGGGATTTAGATCGTGCTTGGGACAAGGAAAGGTAGTATGTCCTGGAATAGTCATGAGAAAAGTAGTAAAAGAAATAGGCCTAAAAATAATACAAGAAGAAGTATATACCCTATAGTAATGTTACTCTTTTCCAGTTAATGGTCAGAATATTAATGTGCGTAAAACCATGTAATTGATCACCCTATTTATCAGCGAACAATTTTGATATTTTGTTCCCGGTAATAACCATATCACCGAAAAATATCAACCACGTTGTAGAGTGCTTGAATCACCGCGTTTCTCATATTTAAAATTAGCTAAAATGTCATAAAATATAAAAGGATATCAAAATGTGACGCGACAAAATAAATATAATTTAATAATATAATATAATTATAATTTTGCTGGGACGACAATCAGGATTTTAAAACGGGAAAATTCAGTTTTAAAAAATGAACTACGGTCATCGTATTTAAAACTAACACACACAAACACCAAAAGAAAACGCCCGCCGAATATGTTTGATATTCTATCCCAGACAACTATGCGAAACGCCGCAGATTGTGTTTAGGAAGCACGCAAAATAAAGGAAACGCCTGCCGAGTGTGTTTAGACTACCCTACACAACAAAGCGAAACGCCTGCCGAACGTGTATAAATAAAAAAGCGCACGCCTATCGATTGTGTTTAGACTACCAAACACAAACTGAAAGGCCTGCGGAACGTGTATAGACCAATAATAATAATAATAATAATAATAATAATAATAATAATAATAATAATAATAATAAACCCTTGCCGGGCGTGTTCAGACTCATATATACATATTCCAGAAATATGATCGCCATATATATATATATATATATATATATATATATTTATTGTCAATATAACAATAAATTAATTCTTTAATGTTTTTAATAGAGCAAGAGAGCTGGCTGGTACTATATGGTTATTTAACGACGGGGATGTACTACTACTTAGGCCTGTGACCGTCGCCGGTATACCGGAATATTGTACCGCAGGAGTTCTTTTACATGTCAGTAAATCTAGTGACATGGGCCTGTCACATTTATGCACAGATAAATGCCATCGACCTGGGCCGGGATCGAACCCGCAACCTTGGAACAGAAAGCCAGCGCGATATTAACTGTGCCACCCAGGTCGACACAGCAAGAAAGCGGACAAGAGGAAACTATAATTATAATATACACAGCCCTGCAGTCTATTCACATTAGATGTTAGCCTATTCCCGTATACTTCTTCTAAAACAACTTATTCCCACTTATAGAACACACTTATTGTTAAGTGCCGGTACCTAATACATCGGTAACCAACAGGAACGCCTGTTCACAATAGAACAGCTCTGGTAACAGCTCTGATAAGGATTTCCACTATATTAAGGAGACAAAACAATGGAACGAAAAACCGTATGATAGATCGTTGAATTTCAGGGACCCAATGACACTTAGTATGGCATAAAATGACAATTCAAGGTCATTGTAATTTTTCTAAAACTGCTGACATTATTTTATATTTTAGTTTACTTGCTTCTTTTAATGGAAGTTTTCAAAAAACAAAGCAAAACTTTTTTTCTGTAAATTAACCATGTGAATCGGGTGTTTAGGTTGAAAATAACCAAAGTGCATAAATTTTTTTTTTTTTTAATTTTAAAACTCAAAATCAATGTTTTTTTTAAATTTAAATCAGGTCTATTAGATTTAAATAAGATTTTTCTTCAATTTTAAATCTTTATTTAATCATTTAGTATTATTTTCACATTGTGTAACTATGCTTCTGTGTGTGAATAATGAAGAGAGGAACTAAGAGGAATATAATGAAAAATCAATCTGAATGCTGTGTTTAACAATATTTTGAATTGGGATATGATATGCTAAGTATAGGCGTGTCCAAACCACGGGCTGCGTGCAGCTCTTGGTCACGTCCTATATGGACCGAGAACTACCTCTTAAAAACTAAAACTAAACTCCGTGGCACTACATCCCCGGAAGGACTTGGCCTACCACCCGACCGCTGCATCATCTCCCGTAGGCAGATGGCAGGATTGGGGGGCATGTGGTCAGCATGCCGACACCCACGGCCGTTAATGGTGGTTTTCTGGACCGGAGCCGCTACTTCTCTATCAAGTAGCTCCTCAGTTTGGAATCACGAGGCTGAGTGCACCCCTACCAGAAAAATCCGAGGAGGTACCGGGAATCGAACCCGGGCCGTCGGATCTGTAGTCAGCAACGCTAACCACAAGACCACGCCGGCGGACGAACTACCTCTTACTACTACAAATAAAGAAAGCAACCTCTTTTGCGAACCTAATATCTTGCCTCAAGTTTATAGAATTCTCGTAGTCATTTTTGCGATACCCAATTCGAGTATTGCGGGTTGTTTTGTGCCTTTCAAAGCAAAGTGATACAGCTTTCAGTAGCAGTTGTTCCCTCACAAGTCATATTGCAGTGTTCCTGAGATATTTTTGAAGTAGGATTAGTTCTGTGACGCTATTTTTTTTATTTAGTGAATGATATTAAGATATAATTATGTTCTTTAAGAACTACCTTAAGAAAAGAAAAAGTACGGACAACGACAGGTAATTTCAAATAAGGTGGACAAATGAGTAGGCCCTACTATGTTATTGAAGTAAACAACAAAACGGTGAATTTACTGTGTCGTGCAACGGTTTTAATTTTCAATGAATACAACATAAAACGACATTATGACACTAAACATGCATCTTCGAATGATAAATCTAAGGGCCTATTTCGCAGAGACAAACTTTCTGAACTTAAAAAAAAAATGTCGGGACAGCAGTTGATTTTTAAGAATATGCCCGTTCAATGGTCAACGCAAGTTACGCTGTTGCGAAAATTATTGCAAAGAAATCTAAACCTTTCTCAGACGGCCAGATTTAAAAGAAATGTGTTCCTGAAATTAAGTTATACGTCCTGGCAAGAACGTGCTGTTTTCTAAACTAAGCTTATCCTGCCAGACTGTAGTTCGCCGTAATCGGTGAATTAGCGACCCGTGTAGAGAACACTTGAAAATTTCGAATTCTAGTCTCTGGCACTCGAGATGTGTGATGCGATCAGGGTGTCTGATGAATTCCAATGGATCAAATTCGTGACTTTTTCATGAATTTTCAATTGCCTCTTTAGTTAACTTCATGACCTCTCAACAATGTGCGGGGCACAACGACAAAGTTTTTTTTATTACTTCCATTATCCCACTATGGGGTATATTTTTATTTCTAAAGGATATATTATCGATTCTGAGGAAAAATTTAATTATAGTAAAACTGTACTAATGAAAGGGGTACTTCACCCCTTAAGTCTCCCCTGTCTTTTTCATGTTTAGAGGCAATTATGTTATGCCACATACATACGGTAAAACTACCAATAAATCAACATCTATTTCCCACAGTTTAACTTGTTGCCATTCAGATGCTGACAAAAAAATTCATGACCACTAACTCAATTCCATTACTTCTGAATTACTTTCACTACCCGGACAGCCTAGACTGTGTACTTTCATTATCAATTTCATCACTTTTTCATTACTTTCGTGACTAGTGGACACCTTGCCAATTAACAATTTTCTTAATCTCAAAATACTGTCTTCATCTTATTTCTTTAAATAAGTTTTATGGGTGTTTCGAATATTATAAACCAGTACATGGTATAACTATAGCCTTTTTTATGTGAACCTACTCATTGTTTACACAATTTAAAATTCTTAATGGAGACACTTATATGTTTTTAAAAATTAAAAAAATGGAAAAGTGATTATCACTAATTTACTGATCAGATTGTTTTTGTCATATATTATACATCATCAAATTTATTTCAATTACTCTTTCTCTGATTACGAATTCTCAAATTATGGCAGCCGTTCCATCAATTTAGCTTTTATACTTTCTTTATAAATCACAAAAAAGGCACGTCAAAATATGGTAATTAAATAATTCCTATGGTTAATAAACTGGCGAGGATTATAGTCTTCAATCTAATTTTGATACTAGTCTTACCATTAAGAATTTTATATTACGTAAACAATTTGTACATTCACACGAAAGAATGGCCCATATCATATAACTTAATACATATATTTTCTAAAAGTGAAAAACCTATAGGCTACTATTACTGGTATGTTAATTATCTCATTAAACATCACAAATAAGTAATACTTTCTAAAGTGAAGGTTACCGGTAGGCTAATAAGTAATAACAAATAGTTTAAGAAATGGCAGCCAATTCTTTCAGATTTCTTACACATTTTTCCTTTAACTGTTCATAAAACTTTAAGGTAAGAACATTTTCTTAAAAAGCTGGTAGTAAAGAAAATGCGTTACAGGTCCAGCCCAAGTGAAAACATTATTATCTCATTTAGCCTATAATACAGGACAGGACGAATATCAGGTGCTAGTTCGGCAAGGCACCTAGAAAATCTGTGTTGGTGACAAATTTTTCCTAGCTAAAGATCGGAAACACAGGAAAAATACAAGACACGTTCACGGACAATAGAAGACCAAATTTATCTGGCTCCTATACTTTTAACCGACTCCTGGATTAATGAGAAATCTGTGTTCTATTCTGCTATAATGTTAACAGTTTTCATTGTTTTCAAATATATCGTATTTAAATCCACATAAAGAGACAATCAGGCAGGCAGGTAGATGAACGGACAATTTTGATGTTTTGTCAGGCGTTGCAGAGTTGTCCAAAACGCACACGAATCATAATCTGGTCACCTAAAATTGGGACAGAAACTCATTCTTTTAAAATATATTACAGACAATTGTCTTCAAAGAGAACTGAATTCCTGATTATAGTGTTTGGCCTTTCAGATAAATGGAAGCGATCAAATATCAGATAAATGCGGAAAAAGTCTATGGAAGTAGCCTAACACATGTCACATGTTACGTAAGGCCCTGTTGCGCGCAGGCCATGTTCACAGACCACGTCTGTTTCTTATTATCAGGGGAGCGGCGACACAGGGCAGACCAAAATAAATGCACCAACACATTTCAAATAATACTATTATAGGCAAGTACAAAATACAACTTTGCAACTCCAGAAAATTAATTTATCTAAGTAAGTGATACGGCATTGTTTCTAATGGAAGGAGGGAATGAGGGGAGGAGAGAATTTTTAATATAACATACTAAGCAATTAACTTAGGGTGCATAAAATGTCTGTAGTTCGAAATCATCGAAAGATACTAATTACCGTGAGCGAAATTCTGAACTGTTGGTTAAGGTCGTAGTCTTTCTTTGAAATCTACCTAAAATAATTAACCCTTAATTTACCTAACTACTAAGTTACTTCCATTAATTCAACTCATTTTAATATGTGCTTTTTACTGTGTTTTCTACGAAACTCTTAACCACATCATCAGTCATAATATATTCCGCAAAAAAGCGCACATGGTCAATCCAGCGAAAGTTTTACATTCCCTAATGATAAAACAATGTGATCACTAAGCGAAATGGATTCGAACGAAGAAAATATATTGTCCGCCTGCGTGGTTTCGTGGTTAGCGTCGCTGGCTACAGATTCACAGACCCGGGAACGATCCCTCGGATTTTTCTGAGGAAAGCAGAGGTCTGGGACGGAGTGCACTCAGCCTCTTGATTCAAACTGAAGAGCTACTTGACAGAGAAGTAGCGGCTCCGCTCACGGAAACCACCATTAACGGCCGTGGGTGTCGTCATGCTGGCCACATGCCACCAATCCTGCCATCTGCCTATGGTAGATGATGCAGCGGTCGGGTGGTAGGCCTAGTCCCTTCAAGGGTGTAGCGCCACGAAGTTTAGTTTAGAAGATTTTTATCTTATTAGGAATACTGTTTTTGAACAGCGGGAGGGGGAGGAGGAGGGAAATGAAGAGAAAACGTCCATTACACATACATTCACTGCTAAGTGATCGGCTGGAAAAAGGCTTGTTTTACACTCTGTATGACGACCCAAGAAAGGAAATTGTCATGGAAATGAAGGAAGGAAATGACAGGAAATGCTTTCGGTAGGCCTACTTCCGAATGTCACAAAAATCATCTGTATTCTATAGTTTCTGAACTGCATAAAAACAAGCATTTCCTGATTTGAGTCTACACTTAACTTCTGCCTTAATATTATTTGTATAATATGTAATTACTGTTCCCAGATATTTGAATTCCTCCACTTGTTTAAACGATTTACCGGCTATTCTAATATTTTGTGGCGCATTATTTTGACGTTCCATGACCAAATCAACAGTGTTTCAAATTGCAACATTATTTTGTGACTTGGATAGGAATTGTGAAAATCATGAATGTCACGATGACAATGCCCAATGACGAGAAAAAGACTAACAGAAATCAGTTGAATTTTAAACCGAAGTATCGCTACTAATACAAGTTCGTGATAAGCTTTGTACCGTACGAAAATCCGTACCTTGTTTAACTAAGATTTCAACCTTGTACTATTTACAACTTTGCATCAAATAAATTCCGTTTAAATGCACGGAAACCATCATGAAACATGAAAATGTATCTTAAATCATTCTTGCCTGATATGAAGCCTAATCGTACAGTACTTCCAAGCTGAAGAATTAAAGTTAAAGATATGCCCGTTCTTTCGTACTTGCACTCTAATTTATAAGTTAAGATTACAAAGTTAAACTGAAAATGTCAGGAACAGTCATCACTCATCACAATAAGAAATTAGTTCTTCGCGTGTCTCAAGAAGACGGTAGGGACCTAAACTTAATTCTAATCAGAATACAGTTCATTCCATTTGGTAATTTTCATCAACACTTCACTGTAAAATATAACATTCATCGTCCAGATTCGTTTCTGACTTATTTTAAATATGGGTGTAATAAAGATAGTTTCAGGGATAAATACGTCCTCGCAGGACCTCGACAGATATGTTAGTGGCTTCACTGAAGTGCATAGAAGTATAAAGTCTAATTGGAATGATTCTATGTCTGGGAATATGGTCTTGCCATCTGCATACTGAGCTGAAAACCCGCTAGTTCGATTCTCGTTTAAACATAATACAGTCTTCTTCAGAGAAATATAATTTGCTAAAAAAAAGTCTTAAGTTTGCCTCAAGCGATGGCGTCCTGTGCTTGCGTCTGCATAGTTAGGGAGCAAGCGAAAATGTCGCGTGGAATAACTAACATGTTATAATTAAGGAATCGCGCACAATGTGCATTATCTTAACCTAAGACTTAACCTACCCAGTCCTGAACCCGGGGAGGGGATCTTTCACTACTGAAAAATCCCACACCCGGCCGGGAATCGAACCCGGGCCGCCGGAGTGGAAGGCAGGCGTGCTACCGACTCACCCACGGCGGCGGACTATCTAACATGTTATATAATTTTAATAAAATCAGGTAAACTGATGTAAAAAAGTGCCAGTATGTTTTTGTTTAATCAGTTATGACTGCAATTATGATATGCAGAATATGTTTTTTTTTTTTTTTTTTAATTGATTTCCAAGTTAAGCTCCAGATTTATTCATTAAGCAGGGCTTACGGAAGAAGAAAGGTCTACCATCTCGGCCACCTGGGTCATTTTAACGGTCTAGTTGGATAAGCGCATGTAAAACAATAGTGCTTTTTGTCATAGCTACCTGTATTTTAATTTCCAAGGCCTTATAAGATCACAGTAAAACAATAGGCTATGTTGTCAAGATAACTGATTTTCATTTTTTTTATAAATTCTTTCGAATACGTATATTGCCATAAAATAGGCACTAAATTGAGCATTACTTTGAAACAGATCAACCGATTTTATCCATTATGAATAGACGTCTTCCCACAGACATTGTAAATGTGTATACCAAGTTTAATAAAAATCCGGTAAAGCGTATTTGAGTTACCGCGTCTTTAAAATATACACTAAATTGGGTTTTACTCCGGTACCGGTCAACAGATTAGGTTCAAATTCAATAGGGCACTTATCATGGACGTCATAAATGGGTATACCAAGTTTCATGGAAATCCGTTACAGCGTATTTGAGTGATGGCGCCTTTCTATGAGAAAGGCGCCATAATCTATTAAAATAGGCACTAAATTGGGCATTACTCCGGTACCGGTGAACCGATTTGGTTCAATATCAATAGGGTTCTTCCCATCGACATTATGAATGTTTATACCAAGTTTCATGAAAATCCGAAAAAGCGTACTTGAGTTATGGTGCGTACAGACGGACGGACGGACGGACAGACAGACAGACGGACAGACATTTTTTCGTCCCCCACACAATCTCATAAAGTACCATACTGGCACTTAATAACAATTTAGCCTATACATTGTTTTCACCTCCTCTTACAGCCCTGTTTATGTCGATACATTTACGTGGTGGAATATAAGCCATTTCATGAAAGATCATGGGGATGGGGATGGTGTCTAGCCGAACCACCAACATATAGCCTAGTGACATTTCAAAAATGCTTCACTCAAAAGAAAATGTTGAGCTGAAGACAGATGTCACCCACCGAAATTCAATTTCGGGCCAGCGTTGTTTAATTTCGCATAACAGCTTAGAAATGGTATGGCCACTAGTCCATTCAGGAGACCATTCTTGTATGTAATAAATTCAGCTGCACAAGTTAATATTAAATGAAAACAACAAAAAAAGTACTATGGATACTAAGTTTCTTTAAAATTAATGCTGAACTTAGGCACGTTGTACAGCGTTCACTCTGTATACCACATGCCAGCTACTGTAAACACACAGTTCTTCAGATTCGAATTTCGCATCAAAAGAGCGTGGGTTTGGAAATAACAAGGAAAATATAAACGGGGAATCCGAGGGAGCTTTTATATACCGCGTGTCCGTAAAATCATGGTACATTTTTGACCGGTCACAGGAAATCAACGAAACAAGATAGAAATGTGAAATCTTCACCAAATGAAAGGAAAACTCTCCAAGTTTCGTACCTATCTAGTGCAGTTCGATGTAGCTTCCATTTGTTGTCCTACACACATCTAAAAGATATTCAAGTTTTTCCCATACAAGGTTAAGGACATCTGGTGTAACAGAGTGAATAAGGTCTGTGATTCTCTCGTATAGCCTCTACAGACTCGTCATTTACCGATGGCCTACCAGAACGGGGTTTGTCTAACAAACTGCCGGTATCCTTCAACTACTTATCCCACCGAGCAATGTTATTCCTATGTGGTGGCGCTTCGTTGTACACGCGACGATATTCCCGTTGCACTTTGGTCACGGATTCGAATTTAGCAAGCCACAGATCACACTATTTCATATTTCTATCTTCTTTTGTTGCTTTCCTGTGACCGGTCAAAAGTGCACCATGACTTTACGGACACACGGTACGTAGCCTACTAGGCTGAGAAATGTCTGTATCTCACAGGATTTAATCTGCGATCTTTTGAGTTAAAGCCCAGCATTTTTCGAATATGCAATCAAGATAATTTTATTTACAAAGTACTTATATTGATTTTATGTTCGCAGAAATGTTTAAATTTTGCAGTTAGCAGTTCAATTAGGAGCCTGCCATCCGAAATGGCTGTGCATTTTCTTCACGTGTTCAGTCATTCGATCTGCATTATGGTAACTAGTTTCATGTAAATTCTTCCTTATAAAGTACAAAATCTGAAAGTACCAACCCAACGTGACACAAGAAAGATTTAGTGTCTTTGAAGGGGTAATGACACAGCAAGATATTTTGAAGAGCATGATATAATAGACTTAATTCTCGTTAACATTTTCAAAAATGAAATTTTTATCCTACAAGGAGGCTACACTGAACCAGGATATGCGCAATCATGGGTGTCCGCAGAAATTTTGTCAAGGGGACAAATTAACAAATTACTGCAACCACCACCATGCTACTACAACCACTTCATTACGTGCCAGTATTGTACTGTATAAGATTGTGAGTGGGGCGGGAAAATGTCTGTCCGCCAGTGTGTCTGTACGCGCGATAACTGAAATACCCTTTATCGGATTTTCATTAAACTTGGTATACGCATTTATAATATCCATGGAAAGAATCCTATTTATTTTGGACCAAATCGGTTGACCGGTACCGGAATAACGACTAATTAAAGATCACATGCTTTTTAAATGGGAAATTATGACTATACTACAATGCCGCGTTTCTAATCATTGTGGGCCTTGACTCCAATGCAGTCAGAATTTCTTATATCAGTGTATACGGGTATGAATTAAGGTTAAGTATCAAACTTTAGAACTCTGTTCCTCTGCAAGCCCTGCTTAATACATCGATCTGGAGCTAAACTAGGAGATAGATTACAAAAATGACTTCTTTTCTGCATATCAAAATTGCAATTATCACTGATTAAATAACAGCATTCTGGCACTTTGTTCTGATTTTATTGTTATTATTATTACTGCTATTATTACTACTATTAATACCATTGTTATTAATATTTTTTATTATATAATCAATATCCTTCATTTACTGTAGCTGGACCTATGACTATGGATACAAAGAAAACATCTGATGTAAACACTCATACGAATTTTTCTACACCTTACAATTTCGTACTATTCATATAAAATGCGATACTTTCTTGCCTTATCTTCATTATAATACAATGTTTGGTTATAAATGGTTTCGAGCTTAGGGGAAGTAATTATTCCTACATACTCATATCTGAGGCATCAGTTGTTACAACCCATTTTCATCCAAACAATGCTAACTACAGTATATGGAAACATATGCCTCTCTTCACATTAGTTGCTTATAGTCATTCAGTTTAGAGGTTTAACTTACGTGTAAATAAAATTTCCAGGGGGGGGGGACAGCAGCCTACCCTGCCCCCCCTTCCGGAAGGCCATGTGCACAATTAGGCCTATGGCAGTACATGAAGGATCTTTATAATGTCAATTTATTGTGTTAGCCCTTTACAGTATTATATATTCATTCAGACTGAAGGTAAATTTAATGGCTGAAAAGTATAGAGTTGGTAAGTCAGTTGCCTGATTACATTACTACTAAGTTCAAACGTTGCTGCCTACTGTTTGTAAACAGAGCAGCCAGCAGTGATTAGCAAAGCCCTGTTAATAGAGATGATGGTAGGTCCTTAAACTAAAAAGCTAGAAACACCTCGCAGCGAACCATGTTAATGAATTCTTATTTGTATTTCTGCGGGTTTTAGGGCAAAGAATCATGAAAATTTCCAGAGAGCAGATTAAAAATAAATAAATAAAATAATAACAATAATAAAAATATAAAAATAAATAAATGAATACAAAAAAAAGCTTCATGTCAATGAATGTTAATAGCAAAGTAACTTCTGGTGGCAAGCATCTGGCATTGTAACGTATAATGCTCAATTCAAATCCTATCCAAAGATGGGTAAAACATCACATATCAAAGCTCTCCAAATATTTCCCGTCCATTTTCCTCGGTGTCCCTTTTTCAGCCACATACAGTGAACGCCGCAGTAATCGTGAATAATGTTATCAATCAGGTAATGTTATCATTTTTATGAAGTCCTGTATGAATAAATATTTCTAATTCTGTTTGGTAGTGTATTATCTTGAATAAATAACCTTCATATAATAACTTCGACTAATGTTATCAATCAGTTAATATTATCAGATTAGCTGCATCCCGAACTGATCACAATAAGCGACATGCACTGTAAGTTTATATGGGTCATTCTTCAAATACGGAAAAATTTGGAGTGTATAAAATCCAAATTTTTTACTTTGTTTTTAAAATCTCAACAAAAAAAATACTAAAATAGTTCAGGGGTTACTTGATTATAATAAGACACCAACAGAGCTTAAATGTTTATGTTTTTATTTATTTTTATTTTTTAATTTTTTTAAAGCCATGTGAATGACATCCATGTACATGTGGATGGCAGAAGGCCACATTAATGACTAACTTTGGCAATAATCTGCTTTTCTTTATGTGATTTCACATTTTTCTCAGTTTACTTCAGTTGATTTTGCACCAAATTTGCAAATTTGTGTGCATACTCCGGAATCAATGTAATTTTAACTAGACAGTGTTTTTTTGGTTTGGGGGGAGGAATCAAGCAGAAATTCATTTAATCAGTTTTAAGATTTTAAGTACAGGTCACAGACACCACAAACACAATAGGTACCCTACATTTATCATCTACATGACTTGAGAATCATCCACATACCCCATTATGAGGCATGTGGATGACACAAAAATTAGGCATGTGGATGACAAAAAAAGGAGTTTTAGTGGTCTCAGCAAGCCACTCCTAAACCTCTGTAGGCTCAGCTTCAGTCAGGTACTTTGAATTGGTAGGTTCATCATGGTGCATTTTAAAATTAATTAATATTCACTTTCTGCCTACTTTCTAGACGTCATGTTAATGACGGGGAATAAAACACTTTCCTTGAAAATGATGCAAAGTTCTTTGTTAATCCCAGACTGTTTGTAAGCAAGCAAAACTCAACCTTACAATTCAACCACAAGCTGCCCTGTTGGCTTTCTAACACTGTTGCCAGTTATACAAATTTCTCATTCCTGCAGAAAAAAATTCCATTCTTTTCAGCCATGTGATGACCAAAAACCCTTGGGACATTCTATATGTTCATTAGGTGGGGTGACAATTTTATTTCATTTTATTTTTTAGGGGTTAATATTCTTCACACATTCATACTCATTGGCAGGAAAAAAGTTGAAAAGGAAATAACATTTTGTTTTGTGGAAAAATGCATTAGAATAGGCCTATACAAAACCGGGGTATGGGACAGGGCATGTGGATGACATTTAATTGAATTACCGGTAGCTTTGTTGTATCAGAACAACATCAGTATCAGAAGTATCAGAAGTTTTGGAGTATCAGAATTTAAAGTTAGTGACATTTCAAAGTGATAGTTGTAGTATGGAAGTAGTAGAAACAAACTTTTGTTTTAATTTTTTTTTTAAAGTTGAATTTGAAGGGAAATATCACTACAGAACACAAATTTTCCCGTATTTGAAGAATCACCCATATAGCATTTCATAAGCTTCTTCTTTAGCTGCAAATCTCATTTTCAGGTCAACAGTGTCCTTTTTTGTTGATAGTAGTTTTGGTCATTGCTATTCTTTCCCTAGTCTCTCTCTCTCTCTCCCTCCCTCTCTCTCTCTTAGTTTAACCTCTCCCTTTTAAGACCATTTATGTGGCCCATGCCACCTGGTCCCTACAGGACCTTGACCTGTCAGTAGAGGGACTTCCTTTGGATCACATAGATACTTTTTTGTTCCGACAAGGGCATGAAGGGCCTCCACAATTGAGTGATTAGCCCCATGACAGGGTCATCTCCAAAACTTCACGAATACTACTAAGGATGAACCACACCAGCAGCACACCCACTCATGTTGAAAAAAGCAAAGATTGTGAGAATGACAGCCAGATTATTTCTGGGGATCACAAGGGCCTAAAGATCCCTGACTTTCGTTTTACAAGTGAGCAAAAACCCAGAAAAAGAAACCACCTAGGGAAGTTATCCTGACCAGGATTGGAACCTAAGCCGGCTGCATGAGGAGAGCACACACAGCTACTATGCCATAGTGGTGGACAATCAAGATTCCTGAATATCAAAAATGAGGTAGCCTACATTATCCAATACTCAGTCATCTGAGACACCTCAACATTTCTTCACAGCCAACCAAAATCTACAAATTTTAATGTGGGCTAAAATGCAATAAATAACTGAACTACAAGTAGCCTAATTTGGAAAAAACATAAAACAGTAACTTATAGATCAACAGTAAATTGGATTGGTGTTTTTAAGTCCATTTATATATACCCGGTAAATACTAGCTTAAAAGGTCCGGTGTCGCCCGGGCTTTCTATCTTGTAATTTGAAATTAACTTGTGAAGGAATTTCAATTTTAAAACATAGGTCCTTACATGTATGTAGAATTTGAAATGAGGAAAACGACTTATCACACTCAAACTATTCCCTCAGAAAACGCTAGATATAGCTTTTTATAAGATAAGATAATCTTTATTTGCCGTTTAATACATGGTACAATTGGCTTCGTCATTGTTTAACACAGTATTTACAATATATTTAAAATTATGTCTGTAACAGTCATAGGGAATTGTAATGGACAGCATCATACCACCTGCTATAGATTGCTTTAACACAGAAAATTCTTTTGATTACCTGTCCACACACTACTTAAAAATAACATACATTAATTGGAACACTACACATTTGCATCAGAGTAATACAATAGTGAAAGATCTTAAAAGAGAATTTAAGATGGTATGCAGATACAAATTGAGCTATTCTATAGGTTATAATACCAGTCAGAATAATAAATTGGACATATCACAGTTGTTAAACTCTTCAAGTGAATAAAATGCTTTACCCTTAATCCAGGATTCTAGAACAGTTTTAAATTTGATCAATGTCACTAAGTGTGAACTCTTAGGGAGTTTATTAAATAACTGAAAGCTTAAATAAAGATGACTATTATGGGTCATTCCATGTCAAGTGAACCAATTTTTTGTCAATTTTGAACATGACCATCTCCGATTTTAGTCATACTTGGTTGTCATGAAGTACCACCTGAGATATGTTAAAGTGCAAAATATCAGATTTTTATGTGTTGTAGTTTTCCAGTTATACCCTTCTGAAATATGGAAAAAAACCAAATTTTCTGCATAAGTGCAATCACAAAATGACGCATAAATCAAGCTGGAATTGACATAGATGAGTGGGAAAAGTATCAAAATGTAGCTTATATTATGAGCTTTAATTTGATACGTCACACGAGTACTTTCGAAAAAAAATATTTTCAAGGTTACCCAAAAAAAATTTGAAAACTGAATTTTTCAAAAACCTATATTTTGAAAATTTTGAAACAATTCTCATAGAAACATACATATTTCAGCATCATGTCCTACAAGTTTTGATAAGGGATCGCAATGGGATCATATTTTTTTACATTTGTAACAAATACTATGCACGCTGGGTAAGAATATATGGCACCGTAATCTTGCACTTAATTCTAAAATTTCATTACAATCAAAAAGAAAAACTTACAGAAAACATGTTACCTTCCCTTCTTCAATGACAAAAACGTGAATTTATTGTCTACAGTAATTTTCTAGAGCCATGGTTGCCGCATCCATCTCTTCCTTCGAGAGGTAATAACTACGGCCAGTGGGACATGTAGGTTGCACAAGGGTGAGGATCTGAGAGAGAGGCACAGTCAGTTTATTTGGACAGTCACTTTTGAAAGTAAATGATGGAGAAGGACCTGCAGGGTGCAGAAACATCAGTTCCACTATCTGTGCTGTCTCATTTTTGTCCACAACTACACCAAGCCACCAATGATTGTTGTTCTCACATGTAACATATCCTTTTACTTCTGCTAGCTTCAGCCTCTGTTGCACACGTGGTCCTAACACTGAAAAAGTGGATGACTGTTCACTTCTTGAAAATACCTTTGTCAACAACACTTTATCTGACAATGGGATGAAACTGTGGAACTTCTGTGTGCCTGGTATTGCTTTTGTAGACAGAAATCTGTCTGCAAGTATTTTTTCCTCTTTGTTGTATTGTGCTTCATTGAAGAAGAAGAACTGCATGGAGTCGATGTTTTCCTCACTCCATGTAAACAGCTGTGCTGGTGTCATGATTTGATGCTCGTATGGCCGCTGTAGGCTTGCCTTTCCTGCAAGTCTTTTCACAGTACCACCCAGACCGTCACATACTCCTTTCCCATGGGCTGTTGCATAGAAATGCCACTCTGCCTCAATTCCAAAATCATGAACATGGTGGCATAAGTTTGAAAAGTTTTTTCTGTTTTTAAATTGCGCAGCTGCACCATCTGAGAAGTAGTAAATTTTTTTCAAATCTCTAATTACTTCCAACTTCAAATGAGAGATAAGCCTTTTCTGGAATAAATGAACAGCAGTGGTGTCATGCTGTAGACATTCAGAGATACATACAATACTTTTGTAGTGTATATTATGATCATTGTAGTAGACTGCTATAGGAAAAATAGTTGCTTGATCATTGTTCCAATGAAAAGACTGGGCTTCATCCTGTAGTACAAACGAATAATTTTCTGCAAAGTCCATACATACCACAGCTTCATTTACTCCAATATTCTGCTTCAAGTGATTATAATATTCTGCCTGTCTTCTTGCAATAAAAGAATGTCTCTTCAAAATCAACAACTGTTCACACAAAGTTTCTATAAACTCATCTGCAGTTTTGATGAAGGTTACTAAATTACATCTGTCAACAGAAACCCACTGCTTGTATGTAATGTTGTCCACCAGTTCATTATCTAGCAGCAACTGTAACTCATCTTTCAAATTATCTACACCTGGACATGAAGGACATTCATTAAGGTGGCATGCTGTGCCTGGCTCTTCACACATTAACTTCGCTAAACAGGAATTATAATTACTTATATCTGTGCCATCATTCAGTGTAATTTGTTTGGATTTCAACACTTGTAGCATTAATTTAACATTCTGATGCACTGTACAAACGCATACTGTGTGGGTACCACTTCCTCCAGCCAAGACGCAATGTTTAGGTGGTAAATCAGCAAATTTCGAAAATCCAATCTTATCAGTAGGATTTTTGTTTTTGAACAGCTCGTACACTTCCTTCAAGTTGCCCATCACTAGCCTCTTCTGTACATGAATTCTACTACTGTCACCCGTTTTCACAGAAACAAAATCTTTTTTTCCAGGCATAAGACGGCTGACATCATCACTGTTGTAGAACCCTATTACCTTCTCAATCACAGATTCATTTAAAACCTTTCCTGGTTTAGGATTTGGTGTTGCCAGAATACCCTTCGCTTTCACCAATGCTTTAGCTTTTCTTGCCATTCTGTTGCTAACCTGAAATTCATTTTGTATTTCACTGCATGACCAGCTTTTAGGTAGTACTGTTAAAATTTGCAATTTTTCACTAACACTTATATTTTCTTCTTGAAACTTTTCTTTTAGCTGACAAATGACTTCACATGATTCTGATTTATGGTCAACAGTTTTCTCTGTATTTGTACTTGCTGCTGTTAGTACCTTTTCTGTCAAACATTTTTTTATTTTACTGTATTTTTTATCACAGTATGATTTCATTTGCAACTTCCTCTTAGCAACAGGTGACTCCTCTAGAGAGCTTAGAGACTTATTAAGGTACTCTAAGGTAACATCTAAAGCTACAAATGATTCATCAACATTAGTAGGCCTAGTGGTATTGGCTACTGGTACTAAACAGTCATCTGTTGTATCTGTAACCTGTTTCTGCTTTGATAGTTCTTTCCTACAACTGTCACAAATTTTCATACCTACCACAATGGTGTCAAACATGTCACACATCCAGTCAGTAACAGGCCTCACACTTCTTTTCACACCCTGATGTCTGTCTTTCTTGAAAGGGTTGCAGCAGAAAATCTTTGCTGTTTCACTTACTTTTTCAGCCATACTGGGGAAATACACAATGCCTATTTTAATCACTGAACCCACTACTTTACATGCAGCAATACAGTCTTTGTACAGCCTTTGAAGAAAGGAAGCACACTGCATGAGAGTCAAGGCACAACTGAAGCCAGGTCCAACAGGTTACAACTTGCATTCCCTGGCTGACTCACATGCTTGCAGACTGTGTTTACTCATACCCATTTGACCACTTGCACAAGTTGGTATATGCATGTTGGTAAACAACTCCCTGGACAAAGGAATGGATTTTAGAATTAAGTGCAATATTCCTGTGTCATATATTCTTACCCAGCGTGCATAGTATTTGTTATAAATGTAAAAAAATATGATCCCATTGCGATCCCTTATCAAAACTTGTAGGACATGATGCTGAAATATGTATGTTTCTATGAGAATTGTTTCAAAATTTTCAAAATATAGGTTTTTGAAAAATTCAGTTTTCAAATTTTTTTTGGGTAACCTTGAAAATATTTTTTTTCGAAAGTAGTCGTGTGACGTATCAAATTAAAGCTCATAATATAAGCTACATTTTGATACTTTTCCCACTCATCTATGTCAATTCCAGCTTGATTTATGCGTCATTTTGTGATTGCACTTATGCAGAAAATTTGGTTTTTTTCCATATTTCAGAAGGGTATAACTGGAAAACTACAACACATAAAAATCTGATATTTTGTACTTCAACATATCTCAGGTGGTACTTCATGACAACCAAGTATGACTAAAATCGGAGGTGGTCACGTTTTTCCATTGGTTCACTTGACATGGAATGACCCTTATGTGTTTTGGATAGTCTGGAATAGGGAAGATCAATCATGTAACTGTTTCTAGTGCCATGTGAATGAACAGATGTCCTATTGGAGAATGCTGAGAGGTTTTCCTTTAGCCTACATAAACTAGACAATTAAAAATATATAGTCCTGGCACAGTCATTATATTCAGGTTAACAAAATGTTCTCTACATGACTCTGTTGGGTTTAATCCCAAAATGCATCTAAGTGCTCTTTTCTGCCACTTAAATACTAGTGTGGTATTAGTTGCATTTCCCCACAGCAGTATGCCATATATCAAATGGGAATGAAAGAAGGCAAAGTACGAAAATAGCATTAAGTTTTCACTGACATTGTCTCTGAGTCTATTGAGCAAAAAAGTAACTCGAGCTCATAGAGGATGTCGAATGTTGCATTCCATTGCTCCTACAAATCATGCCTGGGAGGGGTTGAAATAAGAAACAGAAATTCCGGTTACCGGTACACAAGATTGTACTGTCTTTACGGAAAATTTTATTTCCTCTCTCACGTTACCATACAACCATTTCGGGGCTAAAATAAAAAAGAAATTCAATACCACTTTCATACTTTCTTCCCCAAAAACCTGGGACCATAACGAGCAGCCTTAACCACTACACCACAAGCGATTGTTGACTGGTGAGGGGAAAATTCATCTGAGAGCTTTCATACATGAGAAATAGCCGTTTTCATGCATTTGTCATTTTTTATAATTGTGAAATATTATATTGGCTCTGAAAAGAGTCATTTTGGTGCAAAGGTCGTTTTCGTCATCTTGTGGGTGGCATACCATTTTTGAAGGGTCATTTTCGTAATTTTTTTTATTTTATTTTTTTATTTTATTTTTTTGTAATTATTTTTTAAATTTCGTATAAGCCTAGGCCTATTTTTGATATGGTGCAAGGGTCATTTTTGTAACAGTGTGATTTTATTTATTTTTATGCTTATATGATGAACGGTACAGTAGTGAGCTGTAGTATCGGCATTGAGAAGCTTCATAGCCAGGAGAGGGGAAATAAGAGGTGCGTGCTCAAGGCTTGGAAGCAAGGGGAAGCAGCCGGTGAGCAAGAGTGGGCGGAGTTTGGTTGGTGCACGACCTAAAGTTGTCTTTCACCAATATTTTGAATGTATTAGATGGTATAATTTACATACAGCACAGTTTAAAGGCACGAGCGACAATGATACGAATTCACCCTTCGGTTTTCTTTGCTCCAGACTGGTCCTCCCTCCACCTACATCTCAAATATAGGCGTATACGCCTAATATATACATCCATTCTCCAGGTTTGCTCACTTCTTCCCAGAAGATGGATGCAGAGCAAGCATCAGCCAAAAGCTCTGATATCTTCAACTACCTCACCCTGCTGGAAACCCAAGAAGCCCTGCTAAATAACCAACACCGGGAAAGTTTCCAGTCTCTAATAAATAATATTATGTGAACGTCCAATATAAATCAGGGTTTGAATCCCGAAATTGTTATGACTACATGAAAGATTCTGATCAAATAGTATCTCTAAGAAACATTAGTCTTCAAGTAGCCAATTGAGAAGTTATAAACATTCGTCAGTAATACATCAACCTAAGGTTAATGCCAGACAGGGACGAACAGGAAGCAGCTGCATTGGCAGGCAGATGTACATTTCTTATGGTGAAGTGATAATAACTGCATACAGTAAAGATTATCAACATATGATAAGAACCTCTTTCGTCCCTCTTATGAAGAACACGCGTTTACATTAAACATCAATTTGAAAAGGGAAACAATTCTTGATGGGTCTCCAAACCCGGAATGCAAGCAGACACATACAAACTCCTCATTTATAAATATAACTCCAGTTATTTATACCTGGAATTTATGTAAGTTTTTTTTTCTTATTCATAACCCTTTGAGCCGCTTACCTTCCACAGCCAATGTCAACACCGAGGTAATTCCAAAGATTGTAGTCCATGATTTTAAGGCGAATATCTTTCTTTCTCTCCAATTCATCTTGAAGGGACGTTTATTTAACCCTTAGTGCACCCATCTAGTATGCATTTTTAGGGGTTATTATGCCCTAAGTCACTTAAATAATCACAAAATGTCAACACATTGTAAACAATCACCTCTCCCCACTCCAGCTGCCACAAAACTATTGCTATTGCATAGCTGTAGGCGGAATGTGTTCGCGGATGGATACACGTCAATTCCTTGTCAAAATATTACAAGCATTCATTTATCACATCACTTACAATCTGAAAATAGTTTTAAAGTTATGTATAAAGTTCTCAAAGTACGATCATACAATAAACAAGATATTTCCATTCATAATAATAATATTCAATCCGGCCCTACATTTTTATGCATTCCAATAATTGAATTAAAGAAATACATTGTCCGCCATCTATGAGGGACAGAATGAATGTTATTGTTAAAAGATTGCTAGTTCATCGTGTACAGCAGCACAATCGAATTGTTGATAATGACCGGGTGTTTAGAATAATTCATGTCCACAAATCTAAAATCAATGAGAAACTGAAATATAAATATAAAACCGTAACCAGGAACTTTGAAATATTCAGCTGTCTCCCACACACATCTTTGTCAAGAGTGCCACACTAAAAATTAAATAACTGGGCCATGTCATATTACTGTGTCGAGGAATATATACAGAGCCTATTACAGGAATCTTTCTCGACAAAATTATTATTTTGTAGCACAAAGTTTACAGCTTTCCCATTAAATAATAATTCCTTTATTGTAACCAAATGGTCAATGAAACAAAGGTAGAACAATATATAGACAGGGAAACAGGAGCACCCTGAGAAAACCTGCTCCGGCCTCATTTTATCACACCACAAATTCTACATGTACCCATAGAGATTCGTTCCTAGATCCTAACGGTAGAAGGTGAGCAGTCTAACCACTCAGCTTCAGAAGTCGCCAGCTTTCCCACTTAAAATAAATAATTAAAATGCACTGGAATGAGCATTCAAGTAGTGCTAAGCACTTCCTTTTACACAGTGCCTCTGTTCCTTTTTTGCGTAGATTGTAATGATATACAGTAGAACTCCACTTATCCAGATTAATTGGGCCAGACCCAATCGGCGACAGGGGGAGGTTTTCTCAGGGTGTTCCCATTTCCCCTGCCATACATATCATTCCACCAGAACTCCATTCATCATACTATGTTTTACCACAGCAAAGCGTATACGAATGGATTGAAAAGTTAAAAAATTGTCGGAAAAGTGTGAAGGACGAGGAAAAAACAGGATGCCCATCCATATCCACTAGTGATGCCAACAATGAGCAATTGTGTATCATATGCAAATTAGTCATGGTTCTGCATATGATATTATTCATAACAGGCTTTGCCTTTTATTAAGTCTGTTCTAGGCGGGTCCCAAACCAGCTCACTGAACAGCACAATCGTGTGTCCATCTGCCAATGCTTACTGGACCGCCATGCTAACAAAGGTGAAGCTTTCTTGAAATGAATAGTCATTGGAAACAAAACGTGGGCCCATCACTTTGAGCCTAAAAGCAAACGCCAAAGCATGGAATGGAAACACCCTGCATTTTCAGTCAAAAAGAAAAGAAGAGTCAACCCTCCACAGGAAAAGTGATGCTCACACATTTCTGGGACTCACAAGGGCCAATACTGCAACATTCCTTGGAGAATGGCTCAACAATAAACATGTTGATGTTGAGCAACGAGCTGAAGCCTGCAATTCAAACCAAACGTCGAGGCGTACTGTCAAAAGGACTTGTTTTATTACATGATAATGCATGCAGACATACTGCCACCCAACCCACTGCTCAAACTATTGTGAAACTGTGTTTTGAGGTGTTAGAGCATCCTACATACAGTTACGACCTTGCCCCATCATATTTCCATCTTTTTGGTCCACTTTTTTGCTCAGTCAAAAGCTTTCTTTCTGAGGGCATCAGGAATCTTGTGCAACGATGGATCAAGTGCATTGAGAAGCAATGAAAAACGAGATAATGGAAAGTTTTGTATTGTTGTTGTAATCAATTTTACAAAAAATTGAATACAGACACTTATTGACTTACCCTCATGTAGATTTATAGGCATGGACCTGTCACATTTATGCACATATAAATGCCTTCGACTCCTGGCAGGATTGAACCCACCACCTTGAGCACAGCATAGCTTCATGTTCCTCCCAGAGCACTCCATCCACAGAATTCCATCCATCAACTGCAGCCAGGTTTGATCCTGCGAGAATTTATTTGACCCCCTCAAAAAGTTATAACATAACCAGTGGTATGCCACAACCCCTGTAAAATTCTCAGATGTTACTCAAATAGAATCATTGCTGTAGATGAATGAGTACTGTCTTATAGACATCGAAACCCATCTCAATATGTTGAACTCTTGATCATCACGCATACTGAACAATACACAGAAATAAAGGTATAGACACCACAGGCTCACACTGCCTCCATTCTCAGGGATACTGAAGTGTCGAGTCATTGTGCAGAGGGGGGTATATATACTGATTTTGAGTAGGGTAGAATCAGCCAATCAGAAAACAGATCCAGGTTGAGGCTCCTAGATTTTGGACATTCCGCACGTGAAGGTGGTAAGGTTGTCAGTCTTTACCCCCAGGAATGCTCCTGGTACTCATTTCTGTTAGAGGCTGAGTCGACCCCAGGGCCATAGTGCCACCAGAAGGATTAGGCCAATTGAAAAACTCCACTGACCTCATCGGGAATCGAACCCGCGACCTTCTGGTTTGTAAATTCTTGTGGATATGAGTACTGTCTACTTCATTACACTGTAGTTTGCTGAAAACCTAGATTTGATTCCTGCGTAGGACAAATATCTTCTGGAGAATAAAGAGACGAAGTTCTTCCTATAAATAAATTTATTATAAAATAGGCTTTTATATATAGTGCAATCAATATGCATGGTATACTGAGATAAATCTGTATCTCTCTTAACAATGAAGTTGGCTGAAATTTTAGAGATATTTAAGACCATAGAAAATAAAAAAATAAAGAATATAAACAAATAATAATAATAATAATAAAAAATAGAAATGAATTCACACCTCAACACAACTAAGTATCTATTAAATTTAAAGACCCCTTATTTTCTTATAAAGACTGAGATCCGTTAATATATTGATAAGTAAGAATCAAAACAAAAACACTTTCTGTTTTAACAATAATCCTGTAAAGTTAACTTCTGTTGATTATGTACAAAGAGTAAAATGATGATTATCCACAAGGTATTTATCATCTTGCTGGTTTCTTTAACGCAAATTCTACATCATGAATGATGTAAGGAATATGTAAACGATAACATGTTTACATGTAGATTTAAATGTGGCAAGCACAATAGGATGGTGGCAAAGTACTCTTCACAAATACAATTGCATGTCAAACATGAATATGGATCTGATAGTATGAAAAATCTGGATCTGGAACAAGTTGGGAACTCCAACTTAGACATTTTACCACCACAGAGTGTGTGTGTGCAATCTCTTTCTCTTCATAGTACCGGTACTTAACCCTTTTTAAGCCGTCTACAATATCACTCTATTGATTTTATTCCAAGCTTCATATTACAAATTGGAATGAACATTATATTGCAGGGGTGGCCACTAACCTTAACTTTGGGAGCCACAAATTTATGAAGCTGTACGAAGCGAACCACACTGTTTTTATTGTACACATAAACATTATTATTCAATTACACAACAAGAAATAAGATTTTACTTTTGCGAAGTGTTTTTTCGAATGTAAGCGTTCAGTACAGAGATTCACACACATAAGTAGTCCCAAATATGAAGATAAGTATCTTACTCTTTTGTTAGTAGGTACTTCTCTTCTGGAACTTTCTTCCAAAATTCTATGGCCGAAACACCACTTCGTTTAAGTCCTTTTAATCCTTCGTCCTTGTGCAGTTCTAGTAGCTCCAACTCTACTCCAACTGTATCCTTTATAATTGGTGATGAAACAGGACAGCCATCGCCCACAACATCGACAGCAAAAGGGTTTTCCAGGAATGAAAATTAAGGTTTAAGTGTTCTCAGATCATTAAATCTGCCACTGATTTCTTTAGAGAGACCAGACATTTACACAAATAATCTTCTGTTTCCACCTGAACATCAGGAAGGCTTTCAGTAATTTTCTTCAAACATGTGAAATGTGCGAATGTTTTAGTCTCAAGCTGAAAGAGTCTTAATTTGCTCTCAAAACTAAATACACTCTGTGCTAAATTAGAAATAAGTTTTTCACTTCTTTGTAATATGTTTTCATTAAATGCTATTAACTATATACTTTTTAAAATTTGCATTATATATTTACTCTTAGCTAAGCTTCAAGAACCTCAAGAAATTGGCTCAAGAGCCGCATGCAGCTCATGAGCCTTGTTGTGGCCACCCCTGTTATATTGGAATATGATTGAGTGGGCTACTGACTGTGTGACTTCTCAAGTGGATACAGGAGATTTCAGGAAACATTACAATGCACATATTACATTTAGGCTACTTCCCTGGAGAGTGCTGAAATCAAGTGGAAGTACCGAACAAGAACACATAGTCTAGATAAAACAAGGAAAAGTTGTGCAGCAAGTGAATTTTCAGTGACTATTTGGCTCATGAATCAGCGACCAACCCCGTATGCGAATATATTAAATTTCAAGCAATTGCAAGTGTCTATCACTATAGTTTAATGCTTTCATTTTATCACACCTATGCGCACTTTTTTAAAATCACGGTGATTGGGTAAAAATAAACTGCATATGAGCAAATGTTGATATGAAAATAACCTACAACTTTATAATGGTGAAGATTTATAGATCTCGAATAATAAGTAGACCTACAATATTAATATTACTAGATTGCATAAAAGCAAAGCATTTAAAGCAAAACGTAGAACAGTTTACTTTCTTGTGAAAGTTTTGTCATGGCTAAAGGAAGCCATGGTTGTGGTCAATGTGCACTAGAAATTAATCCTTAAATTGACAATGTATCATATAAAATACAGTCATTTGTCTTAAGTTAGTATTAAAAGAATGGAAAAGAATTGGAAGATAAAGTAAAGTTTCATGTAAAATTACAGAATAAAGTAGCAAGAAATAAATTCTGGGCCTGTTAACTGTTTTCTTCACAGTTCGGTATGGATTTATATATTGTGCAAGAAATGGAGTCTCGTCAAATAAAGGGTTAGTTTGACAGGCGATTCTAAACATTTTGGGGAGAAATATAAAGAATATTTAGTAAGAACAAAAGAATGTAAGTAAATAGAATGTTAATGATTCCGCCTTTTTTCTCTAAATAGTCACAATTAATATAATTCGAGGTCCAGATTTTCTCAAGACAAATTCCAGACTCTTGTTATATTACCTATGATAATCAGCCATTCCATTTTCAGTTAATAGAAAATGCTTACATATTATGAGCAGTGATGGGGAGTACCATATTTTACGGACCATAAGACGCACTTTTTACCTCGAAAACAGAGCCTTGAAAGTAGAGTGTATCTAATGGTCCGAAGTACACTAAAAAAATTAAAATTATGGTAAATATTGCTGGTAATACTGTAATCATAAAGAAGGTGCTACAAAGAAAGGTTAGTTGTAAATTTTAGCACAGATTGTACATCATTGCACTTGTCAGAATCGTAAAATGAGGGTAGCTGGGCACAAAGTATACAATGCGAGAAGAAAGGAATGTTGAGTTATTTTATACGAAAAGAGCCGTATCTGCCGGGTGGTTTAAATAAAGGCAATGACCTCAAAACAGCCTTGCCCCGTTACACTTACGTTATGCTGAGGGTGTTAGAGGGTGTAAAAGTATTTTCAGTCTTCCATGAGAAAGCTGTTCAGTTGTTAAAATTGACGCGATGCCACTTGTACAGAACACAATTTCGTACAACGCAGGTTTTAAGTTAGAAGTGAGTTACACTGATTCCATTGTACAAGGTTATAATTTGTTTATACAATGAAGTATATTATTCCCTTCAAATTTTGTTTAGACTCATTAAATTTCTTTTCATAAAATATGGTAATCAGATTACATGTGACAGTTCCTTTTTTGGTCACATTTACTTGTAATCATTACTTTTTTAAAAGGTAATTTCTACTTGTAAATTTATTCTGGAAATAAAATTGTAACCACATTTTAGTAATCCTTGTAGTAGTATAATTCTTGCTTGCTATATCATCATCACTACTGTTTTTGCAACTAATATCCAAATTACAGGTAATATTAACAAAAAGTTACTCAATGTGTCTGGAAATATTGACGTGTTTTCTTGTTTGTTCATTAATAATTTGAGATTTGTTAACGTTTCAAGTAGGTTTACCACTGATTGACCAAATAGTTTAAGGCCTAGTGTCCAAAACAAACAATAAACAAGGAATTTTTAGGTACTGCCATTTTGTAAAGCAATTGTAATTGTAACTGTAATTTTACTGATTACTTTTTGAGAAAGTAATTTGTAATTGTAATTAAGTAAAATGTCTCTCAGGTAATTGTAATTCAGCCCAATTACTTTCTTTTTGTACTTTTCCCTTCCCTGATTATGAGGAAAAGTAAATGTAAATTGTATATCCTAGCTCTTCTTATGTTTCTGAGTTCCGACCAGCAAACATGTGAAGTGAGATAATAGAATTGCTATCTTCTGAAGCATGATAGCATTAAGTTGCATCTAACTTTACAATGTGGATAATCAGCATTCCACTCTACTTGACTCAAATGCACAGCCTTCATAGCACATGTCTACTGTCTTCCCCACTCCAAGCAGAAACTTTGGTGTTCCTATACTGCATGTTAAGATTGATAAACTTGCAACATGCTGCTAGTGGTCGTCAAATCCTGGCATCGGGAAGCTGAGAGCAAAGTCTTGTACATCTTTGCGCAGATCTCCCAGTAGCTTCTGAATTTCTGGATCCGTGGAAAGAACTTCCTTGAAATCTTTTAATTTTGGACCTGAAAAATCAAGACACTTTATTGAAAAGTCAGGATTGACTTTAAAAAGATTTTACAAAACAAACATCAAACTAATCAAGATCAATATTTCTGCAAACATTAAACAATTTTGAAATAAATACAATGATAACCAGATCCAACATCGTGCAACAATGGCAAAAATAGCATATACATTGTACTGATGTTCTTCTTTATTATAAATTAGGATGGGTTGGATTCCTGGACCTGCCACCATAATTTTATATTTAACAGATTGGATAGGATGTGCAATGATGTTATAGCAAATAAATATTCACTACATACCTACTACTGTATTGTTAAAGCTTTCGAAAATATAAATTTGTCAGAAAACAGGTAATCAGTTACAAATTGAAGATGTGGCCATCACATGCATTTCTTATGTAGATAGATCACATCCCATTTACTGTATATGCATTTTTCGGATATAAGCTATACAGTTATGAAGCCCAGTGAAATATCTTTTAAGACCATGTGAAAACAATAATGCATTTGCACATCATTTTGTGCATTTTATTATTATTATTATTATAATTATAATTATTATTGTTGTTATTATTATTATTATATCTTTTTCTTTCTTTCTTTTTTATCAAGTGAACATGTTTCAGAATTAAGCAGCTAAATTGTACAGTTTCATACAGAAGGGCATTAATACCAGGCAAAAGCAAAGAACGGTCTATCAAGGGAAAGACGTACAAAAGATATATTGACTAATAAAACTATTAAAAGGTGAAAAAGTGAATCTACTGTGAGAACTACTTGTGACAATGTACAATGAATTTTAAAAAACTGTTCAACATTAAATCAAGTAAAATGAAACTGTAATATTTCAAGCACTGTTCTGGTTTCCAGTAGGAGAGGCAGCTGTGGCAGATGAAATCTGAGCAGATAATAATTAAGCAATGACTTAAGCAAACTTTAACTGGACTATTACTCACTGAAGCAAATTTTAATGTGTTTATGTTAGAAAAGAAGCCTAACAGAAACGGGAAACGGGCCAAGCTTGAACACATTCGCCAAACCAACTACCTAACAATAAAGTCAAAAGATGAGCAGATGATGCAGCTGTCAGATGGTAGGCCCTGTTCATCATGGGATGTGGAATCATGTGTTAAAATGTTAATAAAGGAGCACATTGTAAAGACCTCAATGAAGTATAACATAACTCAAAAATAGGAGGAAGTTTAATATTAAGATCAGTCATTTTATTAAGTGCCAGAATGATACTTTATGAGACTGTGTGGGGGACAGAAAAATGTCTGTGTGTCTGTCTGTCTGCCCGTGTGTCTGTATGCACGATAATGCAAATACACTTTAACGGCCCTCGTGAAAGAATATCATTCCACTAACATGTACCTTCATTAGGCAGATAGGGACAAATGGAAACAAATAGTTGACATGGTAGGAAAGACTCTTCAAGGCTTGTAAGGTTCACTTTATTACAACTAATAATTTCCAATTGTTGAGGAACCAGTGTAACTATTATGTATGCAAAAAAAAACCTAAATCCTCAGTCATTACCCAGATAAAAGAAGGAATTACAAAATGGCAGAATGAGTGGAACAATTCAGAGCCATCTGTAAGAAGTTCTTCCCTTCTGTTAGATACAGATTAAAACTGAATATTAACATCGCTCCAGAGTTTTCTGCAAATGAAAATGGACATGGTAAAAACAAATCGCACCTCCATTGAATAGGAATATTAAATGTTCATGCTGCCCATGCCAGAAAGGAACTCAGACTGTGAACCATCTGCTCTACGACTGTAAAATGCATCAACAAGGAAGAAACATTATGAAGAAAGAAATCCGAAAAGTGGGAGGAACATGGTCAGTTCCACAGAAAGACTTTATACAAAAGTATTTAAGATATTTTAAAGAATATGTAAGAACAATAGTATACGATAAGTTATAAGGACAAAGTGAATATACACTAATGTGTAAATAAGCTATGTTATGCATTTAGTATTACCAAGGTAATGGAGCATGCTGACAAAGAGAATAAAAAAAAAAAATCGGGTGCGTGGCAGAAGTAAAACTTCTTTGGCAACGTTGAGAATGAAATAGAGGAATACATATAATTATATCGAACGGAAGAAGGAAATCGTCTGAATAAAAAATTAAATAAGAAATTCACTTTTTTGCCATTTTAAATTGAATACAAATAAAACAATAACACAGTTGTGATGAACTAATGCCCAAACTGTCACTGATCGTAGCCACTGTGTTTGTTTACATGAACGGGATGCTTTGGTTAAGTTTCTGAGAACATTAGTGATATGTGAACAATGCTCACGCAACGAGTAGAGCCATCTATAATGGTGAAGGGCTCACCACGCCACTAGCTCGAAGCAGTAATAGCCCCCACTCAATGCCTGATACCTTTCAAACTGCGCGCGATAACAACTCTATGCTTGTTACTTACCCCCACTACTTTCGTGATTATTTTGTTAGTAACGCTAGAGCGTAACGCAACTTTGGGTTAGCTCTCGATTTACTCCTAGCGCGCCTAAAGAAGTTTCACTTCAAAAAAAAGTATTAACTCACAAGAGTGCTGTTTACATGACTTACCTGATTTACTTTTTATTTTTGAAGCAATTGCAACACCTCGGTCCAGTAGCTCAATCACTTTCACAAAATCCTTTTCTTTAAACTGTCTGGAAGTGAGGGCAGGGGCTCCGAGCCTAAGCCCACTTGGATTCAGAGCACTCTTGTCACCTGGAACAGAGTTCTTGTTTGCAGTGATGTGACATGCATTAAACACAGCCTCAACTCGAGCACCATCTAGCTTCTTGGAGCGGAGATCAACAAGCACAAGATGCGTATCTGTACCACCAGCTACCAGTTCATATCCCCTCTCCATGAGTGCAGCAGCCATTGCTTTGGCGTTCTTCAGAACCTGCTCCTGGTATTCTCGGAACTCTGGCGTGAGAGCCTACAGGTCGACAAACAATAAAATAAGTAAGACAAGTGATTCAAGATTATTTTATGTGCTCTAAGGCTTTAAGAAAAACAAATACATATTCCATGTAATCTTGTGAGTAGGTCTATTGATTTTAAAAACTACTTCCCCCACCCATAAGATGCAATTTGATTTCGGGATGGAAATTTGGAAATTTAAGGGTGAAAAAATTAATGTGATTCTAAACAATTTTTTTGAAGGGAATAATAAACAACTTACTTCTCATGAAAGACTGAAAATACTTTTACACCCTATCACCCCCACTACAGCATAACAAGGCTGTTTAGAGGTCATTGCCTCCCCTCAGAGAGACAACTCCTTTTGTATGAAAGTACCAGTTCCTTTCTTTTCACGTTGTATACCTGGCTTCCCACTACCCTCAGTTTACGATTGCGACAAGTGCACAGATATACAGTCTGTGCCACAGTTTGCTACTAACTTATCGTTATACAACACCTTGTTTATGATTATGGTACTATCGGCAATATTTACCATAATTTTAATTTTTTCAGCTTACTTCAGACTATTAGATGCACCCATCTTTCAAGACTCTGTTTTTCTGAAATTTTTGTTAGAGCAAATTCAGTGATACATCTTCTAAAAAAAAGGGGTGAAATAAGGTATATTAAATAACATGTAAATTTGAGAAGGAATTTACATAATACTGTACACAATTTTAAACAGTGATCTATACAATAAACAGTGCTTAAAGAAAAAATCAATTTGGCACAATTTTACTGGGAAATTTAAAATTTGATTACTCATACACACACACTTATTCAATCAAAGAGAACATCCATCTGTCTGCACAGGGTGACTAACTGAGATCTGTGAAGCCATAGAAAGCAATATTTTGGGAATTGAAAATGGCATATTACACATGAAACTACCTTTAATAATACAATATGAGACCAAATATACAAGTTGTCCACCATGAGACTCCAACATCTTAAAAAAAAATAGTGGAGAGGAACATTTATATACTATCATTATAATCCATGGAAATGATAATGTAACTCATCAAGTTTTCAGTGTATCTCATTATTTTCAATTCAGTGCACATCTATACTCCGTGCCTTATATCTCCGAGCCTAGCCTACGTAACAGAAATTTGAACGTGGCAGAGGGTGGATAGAGGGAAGAAAGAGATAGAAGATGGTTGCTATACAACTAAGGCAAAACTGAAAACATGCATGCACTCACAGTTTTCGAGCTCAGTGATGTCATTTGTCATTTGTTTCGTCACTTGAATAACCCGTGCTATCACATTCACTACCACTGTAACTATCACTGTCAATGGGATCAATTTCACTATCAAATCCAATGTCTAGTTTATAGTATTCGTCTTCAAGGTTTTGAAGTGAAACTTCTTTAGCCGCGGTAGGGGGTAAATCGAGAAATGTGTCACGCTCAAAAATCATCACGAAATTAATGAGGTGTGATGGAACGGACTGCACAGAAAACAGTCAACTCAATGATTAGGAGTAATCAGCTGCTATACGATTTAATTCAGACCTAGTACGAGGACCTGCAAATGGGAATAGTGGGAATAGTAATAATAATAATAATAATAATAATAATAATAATAATTATTATTATTATTATTATTATTATTATTATTATACTTACTTGCTCAATGGCAATAGACAAATCCTAAGCAAGCTAAAGGAATATTATCTATTATGGAACCCGGAAGTTCATTACCGCGATTAAAAATAAAAAAAATAAAAAAATCAAAGATCCAGAATTTAAAAAATCAAAAATTAAAAAATTCGAAGATCCATAATTTAATAACTCCACAAATCCAAAATTTAAAAAATAAAAACCCAAATATTTAAAATTTAAAAATTATATAAATTAAAAATTCAAAAATCCAAAATTTAAAAATAAAAAAATAAAAAAATCGGAATTCCAAGATTAAAAAATCTAAAAATCCAAAATTCAAAAATAAAAAATCCAAAGAATCAACATTTTAAAAATCCAAAATTCAAAAATTCAAAGATCCAAAATTTAATCAAAAAATAAAAAAATTAATAATTAAAAAATCGAAAATTGAAAAAATCTAAACATTTAAAATTAAAAAATCGGTAATCCAAAGCAAAAAAATAAAAAACTCAAAGAGCTAAAATTTAAAAAAACCAAAATTCTAAAATTAAAAAATTCAAAGATCCAAAATTTAAAAATACAAAAATACAAAATTCGAAACTAAATAATCCAAATGTCCAAAATTTAAAATAACAAAAAATTTAAAATTCAAAACAAAAAATCCAAAATTTAAAAAATAATATAATCCAAAATTTAAAAATCCAAAAATTCAAAATTTAAAATTTCCAAAAAATAAAAATTTAAAGATCCAAAATTTAAAAAAATCCAAAATTACAAAATTCAAAGATCCAAAATTAAAAAATCCAAAAAACCAAAATTAAAAAAAATTTCCCCACCCCTCAAAGTCAAAAGATTGTCTGTGACCTGGTTTGTACTGCTGAGTACTCTCCTTTCCTGCTATCTCTTTGACAAGTTAGCGATGCCTATGATCGATTATAGCAGAAGAGTGTAAAATGTTTGTTACTTGTATTCAACAGATCTCGTCTTTTATCCACTGTGGTATGGTTGGCACTTTTGTTTGCAAATGGCTATCTGATGGTGTTTAGTAGATATTACGATAACATTTCTCGTAATTATATTTGAACATTAACTCTAATCATGTCTAAACCGAAAGTTACTTCATTTCATACAAGGGCAGAACAATATAGAAATGAGGGGGGGAGGGTTTAGTTCATGTAAATAACGAAGCAAAGTTTATCATTGCGCAATGTTCCCAATGTAGTATAAAGTAATTTATTTCACGAAATACCCACCGAAATAGAAGGAAGTTAACACCGAAATCAGCCATTTTATTTCACCAATAAATCAGGGCCCTACTAATTATACCTACTACACACTGATTAGGAGATTAACTACAGTATTTTTGATAAACTTATTTAAAATGAATTTATTACAGAAAGAAAATGATCGGTATAGTTTCGCACACGTCTAAACTTACGTAGCAACCGTATGTTTTTGCACGAACAGTAAGGGATGATTTCGTACCCGGTTGACCTTCACCCCCGCCCACTACTCCACTTTCTCCTCTGGAATTTACAGAAGTTTAACGGCCGCGAAGCTCGGAGATATAAGGCGGGCAGTATACATGGGTGGCTCTGGTGGCATAAAGACTGTGTAATCGTTAGTCAATTTCATGCCATGTGTTGTTCAGCAAGTTTCTTTTGTGACACAGCCTACTTTATGAATTTTGCGATCATTTCAAATGTATAGTACAAAATTTTAGAATAATTTTCTTAGGTGAATAAAGTGACCAGCAGTACCGATAGTTATAAAAATAGCAAGTCACATTTCCAAAAGCTAGATCTAACTCTAACCTTTGTTCTTCAATACAATTACAAGGTCAAACTTAGTGGAAGGGTAGTGCAGGTACTGTATTTTAGCAAATGCACTCAGAATTTACAACAGCTGAAGGCTTACTGATTGTGTCACAATTACCACCCTTTGTGAAAATTTTTGGAACTGCTATCAGACAGTCGTGGCACCATTAGCTATTTCTTGGTATGGAGAAGTTTAGCTTGAGTAAAGAAACTTCTTTCTGATAGACTAGTTCAGTGCAGTAAGATGTTGAAAATGAAACAAACCAAAGGTGTGTTTTTACATCAGATAGTAAGCGAGTTCGGGAAAGATGTATTTACAACAGATGGAAGTATTTTATTTTGTAAATTGTGCAAATGAAAACTACAATGCTATGTGCAAAATTTCCATAATTCTATGAGGTGAACAATTTGAAAGTGTATTTGAACAAGAATTTTCACCAAGCGATCTTATGAACTTCAAGTGTGCACCTGTCATATCAGTAGACGCAGAAAGAAGTTTTCTATGTACAGAAATATTCTGACACATAAACGCAGAAACTTTACAATGGGATAATTACAAATGGCATGGTTGTATACTGCAGTGCAGAATAAAATACGCCTTTAAATTATTCTAAATTTATCACATTCTTTTTCAGATACTGAAATAATGGTAAAGGGAAATCTCAAATCACAAATCGTGAATATTCTTAGCAAGTAATAATTATATAGAACTCCACAGGCTAAAACCAAATTACTTATACACTGTAGGCTACTGCTTTGTTTTAAATTATGGTATAGTAGGCCTACTTATGTTTTGTTTCTGACCTTTTGTGTTAGGAACTTTTTTGTGTGGTCTAATTCAAATGTATTGAATAAAGTTACAGTTTCAGAATGGTATTTTAAAATGAAATTAAAGATCCAAAATAAAAATCTTCACTTTTTCCAAGTTTTAATGTCAGATCATTTTTCCATTAACATAAGAGCATTTTATTGATCATTTTAAAGTGATTTTTAGGTCATTAACATCTGCTTCCCAAATATAACTAACTGCAATCAGTGAACATTTTTCAAAATGATTTATCAAAAATTTCCACTTACCAAAAAATTTAATCCAGTATATATAGTTATAAAACAAGTGTACTTGGGATTTTAATGTAAGCTTCTTTTAATGCCCCCTAGTTAAGTGTAAAACTATTCAAATCATTATTGTCAGAAATCTATATTCAAAATAAACTTTAAAGTTCATTAACTTAAAAAATTTGACATTTTTATAGCATCTTTGATAGAAAAATGTTTGTGCTATGGGGTTAATGTTCAACCTATGTAAATTCTAATTAGCATAACTGTAAATTTTTTCTTAACATCAATAACTTAAAATATATTTATGAAAATTAATAATTCACCCATATGAAATGCTTGGCATGGTTAGTATTAGTATTAGTATTAGCCCGTAACATCCCTATCGGGCAAGGGCCTCTTTCTATGAAAGGTAGCTGGGTTCTTGCAGACCCCGGTAGCTAGTCCGGGAGAGATCAGTCTTTGATAGTGTCCAAGTTAAGTTTTATAAGGTGTCTCCAGGTTTGACGATCCTTGGCTTGCGTCGTCCATCGGTTACCAAAGGTGTGCCTGATGTCATCTGACCAGCGTGTTTTCTGTCTTCCTATGTGCCTTTGACCTGTCCTAGGGTCCCATGAAGTTATTCTGTATGTCCATCTGGTGGGTTGTAGTCGCATGGTGTGCCCTGCCCATCTCCATTTTAGGCGGCTTGCTGTGGTTGCTGCGTCCCTCATACCTGTCCTCCTGCGTATAACATGATTGGGTATCCTATCTTTTAGTGTGATCCCTAAAATTTTCCTCTCCATTTTCCTCTGACAGATTTCTATGGCTTGTCTGTGCTTCTTCGTTAAGCTCCATGTTTGTGCTCCATATATTAAAACCAGGAGTATGCACATGTTCATGACTTCGGCCTTTAGGTGAACCTTGTATGAATGATCTAGGAGGATGAATTTAAGGGACCAGAATTTTGCCCATGCTGCTGTGATGCGAAGTGCTATTTCTTTGTCTGAGTTATTCTGGAATGAGAAAATCTGCCCCAAGTAGGTGGTTTCTTGGACATACTCAAGCGGTTCCTTAGTAGCTAGTTTGGCATGGCACAAATCAATAAATCATCAAACAAACAGTAATGACATTTATTTAAAAACCAAAATGAAGTTCAAACAAACAATACTCACCTGTTTAAGAGCAACAGCCACGGATCCAATAGCATGGTTGTGTGGTCCACCTTGTAATGAGGGGAAGACAGAGTTGTTGATCCGACTTTCAAAATCATATTCGATTGGCTTCCCTGTTTTTTTGTCTGTGCCTTTTGTACCTCTTCTATAAAAGATCATTCCAGAGCGCCCACCACGCAATGTTTTATGTGTTGTAGTTGTTACGAGATCTGCATATTCAAACGGTGATGGAATTACTTTTGCGGCCACTAGCCCTGATATGTGAGCCATGTCCGCCAATAACACGGCCTTGACTTCATCACAGATCTGTAAACATCAAGTGAAAATTGATTAGAGGATACTGCTATCAAGTCGCTGAAACTGCCATGTCTGCCTACAATTCTCAACTCTGAATTCAATGAGTTATTGATAAAAACTACTGTAAGTGTCCTCTGAACAACATTGCATAATAAAAAAAATCTGATGTGAAACACACAACTTCCTCTGCCCAAACACATTGCATCCCCGAAGGATACACACAACCCAAATAAAATCTGAGTGCATTATTCATTACTTTCTTTACCCTAAGCATGGGCAATACACTTCACATTCTGATATGGAATAAGAGTCCATATTGTTAAGAGTGCATATTCAGTCATTTCAAAATGAACAATGCTTTATTGTTCACCAGGTAAGACTGAGTTTCTACAAACTACCCTTCAGAGAATAAAAGTTTTAGCTCTTCAAGTACAAAATTAAAACAAAATTGTTAGAGCTGTTTTCTAGAAAATTGCAAAAACGAAATTTTCTTCACGTAAAGTGGTCGTGAACATAAGAGAAAGTCGTTACCAATCTACATGTCACATTCTCAGAAGGTACCAAACCCAAATATAAAGTTTTGTTTTCATACAATTTTTGTTCTGGAGCTAGGCTGTTCACAGACACACACCCACAAAGACAAGATTCTGAAAATAATATTTTTGAATTCAGGGGATCTTAAAAGGTGTATTTATGTTAAAAACTCAACTTTGAATTTTTGGGTCATACACAATACATCTTCTACACATAGCAGCAGTGGCCAACTTCTTTATTTACGACAGCCAATATATGATGTGTGTTGATGTCATGGGCCACACATTTTTTAATGTAGTAAATTATTATTAAAAATTGCAATTATTAAGTGCCAGTATGGTACTTTATGAGATTGTGTGGGGGACGAAAAAATGTCTATCCGTCTGTCTGTCCGTCTGTACGCACCATAACTCAAGTACGCTTTTTCATGAAACTTGGTATAAACATTCATAATGTCGATGGGAAGAACCCTATTGTTATTGAACCAAATCGGTTCACCGGTACCAGAGTAATGCCCAATTTAGTGCCAATTTTAATTAGAAAGGCACCATAACTGAAATACGCTGTATCGGATTTCCATGAAACTTGGTATACTCATTTATGACGTTCATGAGAAGTGCCCTATTGAATTTGAACCTAATCTGTTGACCGGTACCGGAGTAAACCCCAATTTAGTGTCTACTTTAAAGGCGCAATAACTCAAATACGCTTTATCGTATATTTATGAAACTTCGTATACGCATTTATAATGTCCATGGGAAGACGTCTATTTATAATGAATGAAATCGGTTGACCTGTTTCGGAGTAATGCTCAATTTAGTGCCTATTTTATGGTAATATACTTATTGGAAAAAATTTATTAAAAAAATGAAAATCAGTTATCTTGACAACACTGCTTATTGTTTTACTGTGATCTTATAAGGCCTTGGAAATTAAAATACAGGTAGCTATGACAAAAAACACTATTGATTTACATGCGCTTATCCAACTAGACCGTTAAAATGACCCCGGTGGCCGAGATGGTAACGCTTTGGCCTCACATTCTGGAGTCCATGGTCCAAAACCCGAAACCGGCCAATTTGAATTTTTTTGGTATTTTTATGTGAGTGTGCGATTGTCATGATATCACAAATCTGTACAGTTCAGTTGATGCTGGACGATTTTAATCTGATTTTTTAAAAAACTAGACCTTTGTTCTTCCGTAATCCCTGCTTAATGATTAAATCTGGAGCTTAACTTGGAAATCAATTTAAAAAAATCATATTCTGCATATCATAATTGCAGTCATAACTGATTAAGCAAAAACATACTGGCACTTTGTTACATCAGTTTACCTGATTTTTATTATTTATTAAAATACAGTACTGTTAATGAAATCACTTTTTTTGGATTCAGAAAAATTATTTATTAAAATTCAGAACACATTAATGAGAACACTTTTTGGATATGTAAAATGATTATTTATTAAAATTCAGGACAAATTAATGAAAGCATTTTTTTGGATGCAGTAAAATTATTTATTAAAATTCAGAACATATTAACAGCACATTTTTGGATGCAGTAATAGCCTGCCTGCAGAAGTCTTTGAAAAAATGTACCATGACTATTAGAAAGTTTAGAACAAACCTAAATAAGATGTTGAATTTAGATAGTTATTTATAATATAGTTAATTTTAATAATGCAACATAAAAATATGCAGATAATACAGACTGAACAAAATTCATACTGTTCAGCAGGAGCCCGCAGCAAACTTTGTGAAAAACAAAGAATTAACAACAGCAGTTCTTACCTCTCTGAATCGTTTGTAGTCTAACAATCTTGAATACGCAGACGTTCCTGCAATAATGAGCTGTGGACGGAAAAGAACAGCTGTTTTTTGGAGCATGTTATAATCAATAAGCCCTGTCTTTGCATCCAGGCGGTAGGGCATTGACTCAAAGTATACTGACGTAGCAGAAACTCGCTTAGTGTCTGTCATGAAGCCATGGGTGAGATGTCCACCATGAGGCAGATCCAACCCCATGAGGCGATCATGTGGCTTTAAAACTGCTGAGTATGCTGCAAAGTTGGCTGGTGACCCTGAGTACGGCTGCACATTTACACCCCATTCTGAAGGGTTCAGGTCAAATGCTTCTAAAGCTCGCTTCTGACACAAGAGTTCAATCTTGTCAATCACTTCTGTGCCTCCATAGTATCTGAATCAGATAAGAATTAGCACTGTAAGCAAACATAGCAACTTGGTTAACTCAATTCTATTTCTTGTTCTCATTACAGGCACATGACAATTTTTTTTTTAATCGTATGTTAACCCTTAGTAAAAGTTACCAATTTCTTACTTCACCTACAGAGCAGGGTTGGAATGTTTAAAACAAAACGTTAAAACAAGTGTTTAAAACATGTTTAAAACAAGTGCTTGTGTTTTTTTTAAGTTTGTTTAAAATGTATATATATATATATATATATATATATATATATATATATATATATAATAGGCCCTATACATTAAAATGGTTGTTTTAAACAAAATGAACAATTTAAACTTTTTTTAAACAAACAACATTGTTGTAAACATAAAAAACGTTTAAAACAACCAACATTGTTGTACACATAAAAAACGTTTAAAACAACAAAAAACATGTTTTAAACAAAAAACTTTTTTTTTGTTCTTTTTTAAAAAAACATGTTTTTTTCCAACCCTGCTACAGAGATTTAGAAGTCAATTTTAAAAAGCCTTAAGACATGAAATATGTGACTGAATTATGCTACTTTTCTCAATATGGAGCATAATAATCCTACAGGATAAAGTAAAACATTAAATAAAAAATTCCTGGATGATTCTTTCATACAATATAGTACCTGTTATCTTTATTATCTACAAAAATATTAAAACAGTACTTGTATTAATGAAATAAGAAAGATGAGTAAGCAAAATCATATTAACATTAAATTATAAAGAAATGTATTTTTTTTTCTATTATAAAAAATAGTATATCACATTATATGAAGTATACTCATGAGTGAAGTAACTGAACACAAATTTTCTGCAGCTTGATTTAGAAATTACAATAAAAGTTACTAAAATGATTGGCACAATAAAATTAGTACCAATAATAAAAAAAAACACTACAACAATATTGTTTTACCACGTACAGAATACAGGTAACAATGTGTATCCAGCGGTAGCTTTTGGCAACAGCACAGCTTCTTTTGTATTCTTTTAATGCAATCTAAAAAATGGGTACTGGTAAATTACAATATCAGTCAGAGAATGTAAAATTCTTATTTTCAAGTACCATTATTCATTAACTTCATTTGAACCCATATTCACACAAATAAAGATAGTGGCTAAAGTTCAGACATTATGTAATAGCATGATAATTATGCTCATGTTTTTAATAAATGTGTTATGAAATTTTCTATTCCTGTTATGTATGTTGTAATCACCTGGAGTGCTTTCTCTATTAATATAAGCCTGACAAACATTGATGTTGTGAAACATACATATTGACATTCCCGAGAATACTGTCTTGCTTTATCTACACAGTTTCAAATAAAATACCTCTATTGTTCAAATTCTTTTTTTTTCTTCTTTGTGCCTGCCCTTTCAATGTTCATAACCTTGAATAAATAATAATAATAGAGAATGCCCCCACAGAATAAATAATATTCTGCCAGAATAAATAAACAGAATAATAATAACCTCATCGTATGGGCATCTTATTAGTAACCACAGTTTTTAATTTAAATATGTTACAATCTAAAAAAATAGCTGTTTTAAAAACATTAAGCAATGCTAAATGATAAAAACACTTCACTGTAATACTTAATTCTTCTTGCAATGTTCTATTAATACAGCAGGCCTCCTCATTGTTTATGTTAAGCTCTTTCATCTTGTTCGATGAACATAAAAGTTAGGGGAACATAGATTTATATGCCAAATTAGGCAGTTTATATATTAAGGGCCTTCTCCTTGCAAAATACATCTTTTTACTTTGAACATTCATTTTAAGAGTTATGCCCTCATGCTCTTACGTCCCACTGAACTTGAGGACCCAACGTGCATGAATAGGGTAAGTGAAAGCATCAATTTTTTTAAGAACACATGCAATTCTGATTCAATATTATATTAAGTTCTATTAACAAAGCGGCATGTCGGCAGCACAGCATAATTTTGCAAGGCTGTATGGCTGGTATCACTAGATCATATGGTGGATCCAGTTAATCTTTTCACTCCTACGGACATTATATGAGTCACTGAAAAAATTGCATAAAAGCAGAGATTAATAGAGTGATGTTTTATGTTACAATGTGAGGAATTTTATCTACATGTTAGGACTGCCATTCACGAAAACTAGCTTTTTGATTAAAGTATTCTTAATAATTCATTTCAAACTTACAAACCTGCTGATATTATTTGATAAATGCGTATATAAATACAAATTCAGCTATGAAAGGGTTAATAATGTTGATTCCAATTTAGACTTACGATTTTATTCTCCAGATGATCAAAATAAGACACATTTAAGATTTTGACAAAATTTTTTAATAAAACACTGAAAATTTATTCTTTCACCCAACATTATAATTGTGTCCTATTTTCGGGTGTCCACAAAAATTTAAAAATAAATTTCCTTGACTTTCTATGACCAGAAACCTACATTTCCCTCACCCTCACCCTCACCCTCAATGTTTCTTTGTAAAATAAATCCAACCTCCTCCATCCCCATAACAAAAATAAGAAATGATTAGCTCAAGTACTGAAAAGAAAATTGCTTACACAGTCTGGGTTACAGCAGACTGGAGCAAAACACATGCCCCCACATTTCGCTCCCTTGAACTAGTTATTTTCCCTGACTATGACAAATTCTTTTTACCAATTTCCCTGACTATTTCCTTTACTTTACAACATCCCCTGATTTTTCCTGACCGATTTCAATTTCCCTGACCTTTCAGAATGTGGACACCTTAAACTTACATCCTTATTTTGATTACTGTAGTATAGGCAAGGGCATTTATCGGTTCAGGAGCCACAAGCGGTTCTTGTCCTACCTGCATACGACACAAGATGGCATTGCGGACATTCGATGCATGAGAGGATATATGCCCATGCATGAGTCATAATCTATTTGCAAGCAGTGTCGGCCATGACACAGTTCTAATTGGAAAGGCATCATGGAACATTCTAAGCCTATGTATAAATTGACATTTTATGTCGAATGGGAAAAACCGTTTTTCTTCATTCACAAAATAGACAAAGTCCATTGCCATTAAAAAATGCTGGGTTTCCATAAAAGCAATTTACAAAGGCATTATATGACCAACCATAAAGGACACACGGTTACAATGCAGGTACAAATGTATACATTATTATTATTATTATTATTATTATTATTATTATTGTTATTCTTATTGTTATTATTAGTATTCTTATTCTTGTTGTTGTTGTTATTATTATTATTATTATTATTATTATTATTATTATTATGTGGATGTGGTTATAGTGCTGGTGGTAGTCATTTATCATATAATGGAGTCAAAGTTAGCAAACTTGCAAATCATTATTTTTGACCTCTAAGCATACCGGTAGCCTACTTCATGTCCTGAACATGCTAAATTGAGCTGCTTGATTTGTTGAAGGAGACAACACTCTCTGAGTCGGATCCACAAACATTTTTTATAAGGAAAACAAATTTCTGAATTAATTAACAAAGAAAGGATTTTTTCACCCACTTTTAGAATGATATTACAGGAAGGAATTACCATGTCTTGATATTAAACTAACGCAAAAATCTTTTATGAATGTGTATGAACAATTTGGATTCAATAACAATGCAACAGTGAACATCTGTTCATGGACCATATACTATAATTATTCATACTGTCTTCCCTTCAATGGCAAAAAACTGCATAACGTCCCCTTAGAATGAAAACCTCGTATCTCATAAAACACATACGTGGCTTTGTCACTTAATAACACTTCCTAGCAATACACTAGGTTTTGTTTTTCCTCTCTAGAGGGCAGCACACTTGTTGTTATTGTAATATTGGCTGACAAATAGTTGAGATACGTGTTTTTCTTTGTAATAATAAATTAAAAGTACCCTTGCTTCTGTTTTGAGATACGAGGTTTTCATTCTAAGGGGACGATAACTTGAAGTTCACAAAGGCAATAATGTTTCCTTTTTCTAACAACGCCTCTAGAAATAACTAAACATTCCTTTGCTGCACCCCTTTTCATACTTCTGGGTTAAATGGGCTTAGGCTTAGAAGTACAAAAATGGAATGTTTTGCTAAGAAACTGAATTACTAAGATATATAAATGTGTTTCCATCATTGAGCTGAATTTAGGCACACGTGTACCCTCACAGATACCCAATTCAAATGCACAAACAATTGAATCCCCTTTTTTCTAGGTAGTGTATTGTAATTCATGCTTATCCATAGAAATGTAGATTAAGACCGCCCCAGTCTCAGTAAGATTAAGCCTTTGTCTTCCATTATGAGAGAAACTAAAAATCAAGCAGAACTGGCATGCAATATCACAAATATGATGTACCTCTGTCCAGCATATCCCTCAGAGTATTTATTGTTGAGACAAGAACCTAAGGCATCCAGCACTGCACGGCTTGCGAAGTTCTGTAACAACAAGAAGTAACACCCATCACCAAGAATTCCACCACCACTAATGACAGTAAATACCTGGCTCCAGGGAATCCCTCAGAGTGCTTGCAAGTGAGGCACGAACCCTGGACCTCCAGTACTGATCTGCTACAGAAGTTCTGAAACCATACATTATCAATAAACAGATTTAAGAATAATTGAGTGTGTGGGTGTATGTGTGTTCTTTATACAAATCTACATTCTTTGACTGATTTGTATGAAATTTTACATACACACTCTTTTGAACCAGAAAACAAGTAAGCAACATTAAAATTCAAACAAATCACCCTTGTAAAATAATATGATTACTGAAAATATTACACTTCATTCACCTAATGCAATTCAAACTGCATGTGCAGTTCGCATGACAACACTATTGTTTGCAGTGTTCACAGGTGGCTTTGGAATTTGCATGATACTGGGATCTGACAAATTAGAGAGGTTATCAATATAATTAATTTCTGTAAATCAATAATGGAGAATGAAATTCACATAAATAAATATCAGGTTGATACATCACATAACTTTCTCCACCCTGGGCATGGACAATATCATCTTCTCACTTCACAGTTTGATATAGAATAAGAGGTCATATTGCGGGGGCAGCGTATTCAGTTGTTTCAGCCTGAAGTTGTGCCCAGGATAGATAGGGAGTATGCTCTACCAGAAGTCGGTAAAAAACCTATTCACTGATATGTTACTCATCGCTGTAGGTTTTGTAATAATTGAGAAATAGGGATGTTTATTGTAGGCCTTAAGCATGTTAAAAAGACAAATACGATGGGACAATTTTAGTCGTATGTGCACAGTAAATTATTATGTCCCAGGTTTTTGGGGAAGAAAGTGTGAAAGTGATATTAATTTTCTTTTGGTTTTAGCCCCTAAAATATCCCATAAAGAAATAAAATGTTAATGGAATTTTTGTTCTATTTTTTTTTTTACGGAATAGTTTGGGTGATAAGTCATTCTTCTCTGTTTCAGATTCTAGATATCTACAGTGTGTAATTTAATTTCAAATTACATGAAGAATACAAAACCTGGTGACACCGGGCCTTTTAAGCTAGTATACAGGGTGTTAATGAATAACACCGAAATATTTTACCTGTTAATAGAGGGGACATAGACAAGCAACTTTTATTAGGAGATTTTTGCTCTATGGATTCAATTCATCCTATTATAACATAAAATATCCCAAGGATATGCACGCCACTGTCTTCTAATACTTGAAATGATGGGAAACAAAGGAACAGTGAATATTGTGTAGCGGTCGGGAAAATTGTAAAAAATGACGATCGATATCTTACAAGTCTGAGGGAAAAAAAAGACACAAACGAAACATTTTTGTTAGGTTTGGAATTAGGAATAAAAACATAATGCAGTTGTGGGCAATCATGTGATTAATCAGTAAATTTTGGAGATTATGAAAATTCTAAATTATGGTATAGCTGTTGATGAATTGTTAAGAATCAGGTTTTTATCGATCGCTAAGAAGGCATGAAGTCAATTTAATGAAAATTTTAACCCTATTTCGCTCAATTATTGAGTTATGAGCACCAAATTTTAAGGACTTTAATCCCCTGTAGCATACATATTTTACATCATAGAGCAAAAATGTCCTAATAAAAGTTGCTTGTCTATGTCCCCTCTATACACAGGTAAAATATTTCGGTGTTATTCATTAACACCCTGTATATACATATATAGGACAAAAATTAAGTTGATAGAAACACCAAAAATTACTCTATAATTAAACAGCAAGACATGTTTCGTGGAAATTCATCCAAATCTTCAATTGCTATTAATAAAATATATACATATAATTAATTGAAGTCTCTTGCTGTACCCTCTGTTGTAGGTTTGATATATTTAGAATTAAATTTGCCTTTTGAGGTATTTTGAAATGCATCAGTCTGTTTTCAAACTTCCACATATAAATATTTTCTCAAGCTTTTAACCCATTTTGTTGGTTTATTGACTTTATCAATTTGGCCTTCTTACATATTTCATGATTTTGATTACTGTTCAAACAGTGAGCTGCTACCACCGATTTCTCTATCTGTCAAAATTTCATATTTTTTCATGTGTTTGGAAATAATATTGAGAGAGAGGTTGCTCAAGAGCAAAAATCACTCGTGATGGTACCATTGTTTTCACAAGAAGATAGAAGAGATAAGATGACAATATGTGGGAATATCGAACATTAGGGTAATTACCAGCCTCTCATCTTAGGGGGCTGTCACACTGGATCGATCGAGCAACAGCGACCAACCGACCGATATAACAAACCTATAGACAGCAGTGGTACCAGTCACATAGCATCAATCACCAGCAATCAACAAAGAGTGAGAGGGATCAACTGGTCTGTGAAATCAAACCTGTCCATTTTTCAATCGACAGCCGATGGCAAATGGTGGCACCACTCGGAAGAGTCGTACCCACCTGAATTTCAGAAGTGATGCTGGAAGATTTAACTTTCACAATAATGTCGTTTTAGACTCACATTTGAATGAAATCAAATTGCACGAATCCATTAAGGCACTTAAAACGATATCTTCTTATGTAATACAACTGTACAAATACAAATATCAAATTGCACGAATCCATTAAGGCACTTAAAATGATATCTTCTTATGTAATACAACTGTACAAATACAAATATATATGTAGCACCTAGGTGGGCGATCGAACTACAACTAACAACAAACCTAGGTGGGCGATCGAACTACAACAAACAACAAACCTCTTCGCTCGGCCAAAGCTTCAAGTAAACAGATGTAGCCTGAGATAGTAGGCCTAATATTTAACCCTACATCCCAACACATGCAGTATGATATTGTGCAGGAGATAAGCAGACAAAGGCCTAATAAGGTAATATACTATACCTCTAATATACAGTGATGAGTAGACCTAGTAAAATCATATAGGTACATAACCTATAATATTTTCGTTGATCGATGACGCTGGATGCTGTGTGACAAGGAACTGAATTGTAGTTGAGAGCGCTCGATGGCAGTCGGTTGGTCTTGATCGATCGGAACTCAGTGTGACAGGCCGCTTAGTTTAAGAGAGAGGCTTGAAGGAAACTGATCCGTCTAACTTGTCCATGGTCTAACTATATGGTCAGAAGACTTTCATTGTAGCATAGTTATGATTTGCTTCAAGAATATTATTAGAAAATTAAATTTCAAATAATATTATTACTCAGGGCAACTTCTATTTATCTCCAATACATTTTCTTTGAGTCTACAAGTGCATGTGTCCTAGGGTGACTCTCTCATATTTTAGGGTTATTTTTTTCGATCATCCCGGCTCCTGTATCAATCTTCAAATACTACTGTATTTTTCACAATCATTATTTGTCATTAATTTCTCAGAATTAATGTATTTGTAGCAGTGAAATTAAATTTAACACTAATATTGAAGCTCTGGTAAATTTTAGGCTTCGTATTAGGTATTCCAGGCTCAAATGTCCTGAGGCACTGAGAGAGTTTTCTCAATGAAGAACAATAAACGGACAGATCAAAGAAATCAAAGTAGCTTACAGTAAATTAAATGAGAACTGACGGCAGAGGCGAATTTTCATTATGATTGTAAAGAGTTCTTGCAGTTTACAAGGCAAGACAAGAAAATTAAAACTGCTCCAGCATTCGTTGTTAAATGTAAGCATTATTTAGTAACTTAAGTATTATTCTCTATTTTCAATTATTATGTTTAATAACTTCTTAGGTCTATTTCCATATATTTTTTAAAAAAAAATTATCATAGGTTTCAATAACTTAAATAAAATAAACCGAAATTATGGTTCACATTTTATAACTTTTTAACTTAAGTAATACGTTAAGTTAGGTAGAGTAAGTTTAACCTAATAATAAATATACACTAATTGTAATAATTATATTCAGTATTGTCACACAAATAAATGTGAATATTTCAAATTATATTACTGTTTTTATGTTCTATAATTTAAATTAATGTGTCGATATTTTAAATATGAATCATCCGACTAATTAATATAGGATTTGTGTCCCAAAAATTCTGCTAAAATTTGCCATGGTCCAGTCTCCCTTATTTTCATACTCAAAAGTTGGTCACCCTATTGTGTCCAATTTTGTAAGTGCATTTCATTTGTGATTTTAATTAAATTTGTGATTTTATTGAAATTTATTATTTTCTATATTAAATTAGTTTTACTTTTTGGTGGAATTAATAATACACAACATATATCTGAAATTTTGGTGTAACTAGCTTCAATGATATCACAATATTCTATAGATCGTCCCAGCCTTAAAAGACAGTATTGAGTTAAATGTAGTATTTGCATCTCACTTGCACTCGTACGTTCTGCAATTAGCTTCGTCCTTTTCTATCCCGACAATGTTGCCATTTTCCAAAGTGATAAATGTAATAATGTGATTGCGAAGTCTTATAGGGAATTTTCCGCCCTTTCTAATGATGTCAATTGTAAAGCCATAAATAATTAATATGAGGCCTATTTTTCATAATTACGTTATTTTGGCGGAAGTCAATATTTTTGCACATTAATAACTTATCACGCGATAGACAGAAAACTAATAATCAAAACAAGTAAAGATTTTTTCTTGGACGGCCTGATGGTGAAAGAAAGTACTCCCTTTCCGTAGGCAATAAATTTTACATAAGAAGAAAGCTATTTTTTTTTTATTAAGTGCTATCTGAAAATTCTCGGACGGCAACACAGAAAAGTTAGGCAGTGAGTAACATACTTTGGTATTGACTTTACATTGGTGACTAAGCGAGAAGAAATGTTTATAGATGTCTGAAAAAGTTTCTAAAACAAACCAGAGCTCTCTATCATGTAGCATTAATAAATTATCACAGTTTTCCCGAGCTCAGCATTCTCGCGCTCATGACTTGGTTGTTTTGAAATTTGTGTACTCAGATGTTTCTAAGACTATCGTGTCTTCTTCAGAGCTCATTGTTATATAGTAGCTGTGTAGTGAAGTTTAACTTTGTTGTGAAGTGGTTCTTGTGTTTTTTAAATTAAATTTTATATTTATTAATATATTATATTAATTATGAATAGAGGAACTAGAAATCTTAGAGTTGACAAATTGCGCAGTAAAGAGCGAATTATAGTATTAAATATACTTAATTATTTCTTGAAGAAAATGAACGTTACCCAGGCAATTAAAGAGAAAGCAGAAGCTACCGGGTGTTCAGAAAGTTTACTGTATAGAATAAGAAAAGAAAAAACGAAAGGCCCTCTGAGAAGGAATAATACCACTCCCTTAGGCCTAAAGGTATGTAATGTATTTTAACTATTACTTCCCTTTATAATTATATTCTTAAAAATCATAACACAATAATAGTAATAATAATAGCAATGATAATAATAATAATAATGATAATAATAATAATGATGAAAAATAATATTATCGAAATGAAATTTAATGTTAAATTTAACATTTATAAATTATTAGCTTAAAGGACCCGGCGTCACCTGGTTTTGTATTTTACTTGTACTTCGAAGTCAATTTTGGAGGAAGCCCTTTTAATTTTCAAAATTTAGGCCCTAGAGAAATCACAACTAGTCACACTCAAGGATCCTATTACTTCTAAAGACCATGGATGGTGGGGTTGAGGTAAGAAGAGACAGAAATTCCTATTAGTCTTTCTTTTCTGTGTGTCAAGTCGTAAAATGAGCCAAAAGAATGTAGATTTAAACGTCATTTAATAGGGATTAAAACATTTAAGGGACTTTTTTCCCCAAATTTAGTTTTACCTAAGTTTTTCTCCTGGTTCTGTTAGCTCTGTGTAAAGTCTGGTAAAAATTGATCAGATAATTTAGATTTAAATAACATTTATATAATAGGGGTTGCAACATTTAAGGAGTGGTTTCATCCAAATAAACTTTGGTTAAAATTTTCTCTTGATTCAATAGGTTCTTGGTATAAAGTCTGATAAAATTGGTCAAAGGATGTAGATAAATATATATCACAAAATAGGGGTGAAAGATCTAAAATGTGGTTTGTTCCAAAATTAGTTTTCCTACCATTTACTCCTGATTCTATACGTTCTGTGTACAAAGTCTGTTAAAAACACGTCAATAATGTAGATCTAAATTTTGGTGGTGTAATAGGGGTAGAAACATTTAAGGGGTGGCTTCTTTCAAAATTAACTTCGCCTAATTTTTCTCTTGTTTTTATAGGGTCTGTGTGTAAAGTTTGGTAAAAATCGTTCAAAGAATGTAGACTAGTAAAAAGATCACAAAGTAGGGATTGAAAATTTCGAAAGGGGTGATTTTTTCGAGAATGATTGTCTCGTAGAATTTTTACTTGATTCCACAGGGTACATGTGTAACATTTTGTAGACATTGGTCAGAAAATGTAGATTTGTGGGCCTATGGAGAAAATATTACTCATGGGGGTTGAAAATAAGGGAAGGAGGGTGTGCCGTCGTTCTATCTGCAGGGCATGATTTACATTAATTATTATGTACAAGAAACAAATTTCGAGGATTTCACGAGGTTTAAGAGCTTTTTCACATCATGTGCCAGGCCTTGTAATGTGAGTAGATCTGGCATCAGTGCGCTGCATAAGACCAATACTGTTTTTTAAGGTTGGGACGGTCTATACTAAGAACTGCATCTGGACTTGCACTAATTCAATTCCACTTGAGACGAAGTTAATGGTACTGCTAAAAGTTTAAAAGCTGAGTTTCAGAGCCTGTACAATATAACCATGACATATCCAACAAATAAACTTATTATATGAATAAGTAACAAGCACATAGGCTAGATTAAAACACCTTGTTCTCCTCACTGCTGTAGGAGGTAGTAATTATATTTCATGACATGAAAAGCTTCCATTCTGTCTAAAGGGTCATGGCCTACCCCGATACAGTGAAGGCCTGCACAGTAATTTTGAAATGATGATGAAGGTAATAATAATATTTAATATAATAGTATAATCTTTGGAATGATTGATAGACTAAAGAAAGGAGAGAAGAGAGGAAGGGAGAGGGAGATGGGGAGAAAGGCAGCACTTTGTGAAATGTATGTTACCTCTGATGCAATGAGCTCAAGACCAGATTTCTGTCTCTGCTTCTCCTCCCGTACAAGGGCCCACATCTCCGGATCATCCTGCTCAAGGGGCTCATGCCCAGTCCATCGCGACATCAGCACACGTCCATGCTGAAATGAAAAAAGAATCCTGAACGTACAGCCTTATATATGAACATCTTTCTTTAATGTTAAATTTATAAGTAAAGTAAAGTAAGTAAGTAATTAAATTAAAAAAAAAAAAAAAAAGTAGCCTACTATTTATAAGAAAGAATTAATGTAATTATATCAGAGTAAGAAATTATGTGAATAACTACAAAAAACAATTATGATTAAAATGCATTTACACAGGAAGAATATGTTTACAGGGAAGTTCAATGTTTTCGGCTAAGTAAATTCTTAAATCTAATAGCAGTATGCTTCTGGCAAACTGTTTTCTTTCAACTACAGTGCACGACGCTTGTTGTGATCACTTTGGGACGCAGCTAATCTGATAATATTAACCAATTCATAAAAGTAGCCGAAATAATTAATTGAAGGATATTTATTTATACATCAGATAACACACGACAAAAACAGTATTAAAAGCTATTTATTCATACATACAAGATAATATGTAACTGTAAATCATTCAACCACTCATAATAGCCTACAAACAACTATTTTCACAATCAATAAAAAGATTTTATTGTTTCTGTTTTCCCTTTGGAGTTCATTAACCAATATTTCATACTCACAGAGTTTTTTGGTAGCTTAGCAAAACATCTAACGCCTGTCTGTTCAAGTATTTTCATTTTACACTAACAATCACTGCATCTCAACACTGTGACTTTCACAAATCAAAACCAACAGCTAAACTGAGGGGTGAAACATATTTTATTGCAGGAAAGAGAAAGTGAGGGAGTACCACACCCTCGAACAGGTCGTTCTATGAGCTGGGAACACTACCCTTACCTCTAATACAACACAGTATAGTTGAGTTAGAAACAAAATCTTTAAAAACAAAATGTTGAATGACGTGGAAATAAAGTTTCAAAACAGAAAATGTGATAACATAAACAATATTGATCACAATAAGCAGCATATTTTCGATGTATTAATACGTATGGGCTTCATAGAAGTGATAACATTACCCGACTGATAACATTATCTGCGATTACATTAAGCGGCTTTCACCGTATATTGCTAGACATTCTTCACTCTCCTCTACGATACTGTCCACTTTCTACATTTTCTTTACACAATGTTTTCAATCACGTGACATAGCCTATACATTAAGCACACCATCAACTGCTCCGTCATTTACTTCTTAATTATAACTTCATTAGTAGATAGTAGGACTGGAAAGTATATGATCAGCATGCCTACTCCTATGCTCATTAATGAAATAATATGATTGAATCGTTACTGAAGATAGATAGAAATCAAAAGTTTGGGGTTAAATTCAATATTGACAATGATTTAAAGACATGAGGTAAATGTAGGCACAGGCTACTGTAAAAAAATTTCAGGTAATAAATACAGCACGAAAACAGATGAATAAAAGTAGCAGCACACAAGTAGGGTATAGATGCATAGATAGTTTTTATTTTGATCTGAAAACCACACAGGTATTAGATTGCATCAACTACTTAAAACTTATGCTAACAGAACTCCACTTTTGAATTTGGAACATTAAAATTTCAGGGTGCTTACATATAGGTTAACAAATTCCTCAATCTTATAAATGGGTCTGTCCACCATCCAATCCAGAAGGCACCTCTTAAATTTATCCTCGCTCACAGTGTGAGCTGTCCTTGGCAGTCTATTAAACAATGATATTCCAAATGCCCTAAAGGACTGCTGAGTTAGGTTTAGTCTATTGAATTGTTGGTGGATCAGATGGTTGTTTCTAGTATTGTAAGGATGTACTTGACTATTTATAGAGAGGCAGATTAGCTTACTTTTGGCCAGGGTCAGGGGCATTAAAAAAAATACAAAGTCTTAAACAAAAATACAAGCAATTCCACCCATCCACAGCAATAATAGGAAGGGAATTTTAAAAAGATAGTAAACTTAAATACTTTTTTTAATTTGTAATTCCTTAGGTTAATTACTTTAGGGTTATTTTTAACAATGAAACTATATAATCTGGGTCCAAACTAAGGCTGTGTTATAGACCTGCATGTGTGAAACATTTAGGTTCAATTAAAGATTTGTTTTGCTTCGTCTTGATCGTATGCATGAGGATGTGGGTCTAAAGCATGAATTTCTATGAATGTAACTTAATAAAATATATCTATAAATTTAAAAGACTACGTTAAATTTGGAAAACATTAATTTAGAGTCAAGAGGTTCAGATAGACAAACTCTAATAATATTTTCTGAAACAAATTATAGAGGAACTTATGATTTACAAGTTTCTCTTCATGTGATTCTTGCAATGGAAAAGGAGTTATAATATTTATTTCACATCGATCAATTTTATTCTAAAGTATCGAATACAAGTACTGTTGATGTATGCCGTTTGTAATATTTCCTTATAACTGTAGCATAAGATAAATAATTATCACAAACACCACTTTTATGGTCACCTGGCAGTCTCAGGCTTATCTGAGTTAAGGGTCTAGAATGGGTTGCATTCAGCCTTGTGAAGAGCTACGTGAATCAAGCAGTGTAATGACTAGGGACCGGATTTTTAGGTTTTTAAAAACACTGTTTTCGGTTTTCTATTAGGTGAAATAGTTTTTTTTAGGTTTTTTGTCCAAAATATCGTTTTTGGGAAGAATAATTGGTTTAATGAATTTGAATGTGCTACATAGGATTCAATACATAATAATTGTAAAGTTTAACTTATCAAAATTGACTTAAATTTGTGTAAACTTGCATAATTCGGCATAATTAACATGTCTTCTTAAAACTCATAGGGCGGTACCTAAGGCAAACGAGCGCTTTAAAACCCAGAAATGTACAATATCCTTGTTCATAAACAGCAACAATGGTTGTTCGTAGGAGTATTTTACAAGGAATACGCCGGTACTCTTCCACTTCCTCTCTTGATACTGTCCATCCTAGACAACAATGGGTTGAACAAAACGCTGGTGGTATTAATTTCAACTCAACAAAAATTGTTTCTCCGCAAAATATCGATTTCTCAACTGACACACAAAAAAAAGACAAAAAAGTAGCCTAAATTAGATATTTTAGGTTTTATATCCCGTTTAGGTATAATTAGGTTTCTATACCCCATTTAGGTATTTTTAGGTGCCACAGAATTAATGTGAGTGAATCCTATGGACATGATATGAAACAGTGTATGAGTGCTTTTTGTTTTGGAAGTAAGGAAAAAAATAGGTAAAAATCTAAGAATCCGGTCCCTAGTAATGACCTTGATTTATACAAGTCAAGGGTAACTTATGCACTATACAAGTGGAGAAACCCCAATTATCTTGGTTGGTAATGGGATTTGAATATGCTTTCTCTAAAATATGAGCCTAGTTGAAAAGAGTAAACAGCTATGTGTTGGTTTTGAACATGTGCCATACTGACTACATCACCCAGAACAGAGTGTGTATATGAACATGATTATGCATATGAGAGACTGTGAGCACTTTGTTGTGAAGCTGAGACACAGCAATGACAATAAATATGTGTTACCGGTATCGTGTAGTTATTTTACGATGAAGCAATATACATCAGTGATATAAATTTGAGTAATTAATGTAATATTTTTTGTTCTGCTATTCTCAATATAAAAAAAAAGAAGTTTGTTATAGAAAGATAGTACAAATTACTATTTAGTAAAGAAAGATTGATACTACAAGTTGAAAAGAAACAATTTAAAACATAGCCTATCATCTTCATGTTAGTCACCGAGCAATATTTCTGAAAAATGTCCATTGTAAAAAGTATATTTACCATGATGCTGGAGCTTAAAATTATTTTTACCATCCAAATACAGCATTGCCTGTCCCTCTGTCCTCTATAAAAAAGTAAGAATAACTAAATCAGTCTTCGGTAATGAAACCTTCACTCAGAAGCCTCTACATTCCCATAAGTGGAGTGACACGATGCCGCCCATCTATATCAGGGGTGGATCCAAAACTTATAAAGGGAGGGGCTGACATAATTGGAAGTTTGCAATTACTGGGGGTGTGGAGTATGGAATATCTCCAAAAAGCAGGGTTTCTCCCTTGGTACATTTTGTTACTATATTTAAGAGATACTTTGTTGTCTTTTGTGATTTCAAATTTTCACTCAATGTCTTAGTTTTTAGTTGTTTACTCTAGTATTTAAGTGTTTGACGTTGTCTATTGCTGTAATGGCCAAATTGACAATAAAATTGTATTTATTTATTTATTTATTTAAATTACCTTTGTCTTAAAGCAGACCTAAGTGATGGGCTGAAATATCACATGAAATCATTTATTAATCATTTATAATAATAATTAAAGATTTAAAAAAAAAAAAAAAAAAAAAAAAAAACTTTAACAACTGCTGTCTTATGGGTTGTCACAGCTAGTGTATGCATTCGGTACAAAGCATCTAGAGTAAATAGGCCTACTTTTCAACTTGCATTTACAATCCACTTGTTGAAATAAGGCGAGTGACCCTTGACAACACGTTCCATGACCCAAGGGACACATGTATTTGCAGATTGTGCTATAAAAAGTGGGAAAGGTACCATATGGAGAAGTGTACTGCAAGGAAGTGCTCTATTAGCGAACTTTGTCAGTGAGACTAAAGAAGCCTTAAGGAACACATGCACAATGTGCAAAATTCTCATTATTATTAAATAAGGCGATTAGCTTACATAAATCCTATTATTTCAATTTGTATTTAAATATATTTTAATATTATTTCGGCATAAGACAGCCCCATGCCACACATTAAGTTCCACCCACTCTCCAGTCCGGCGCAGATGCACAGCTGCTCAATGCCAGCAATGCAGCTCACTGTTATACTGCACTAATGACTGCGCTAATCAGTTAATATAATGAGTGACCCTTGTACCATTTTTCATTATACAGTGAACGCTGCTTAATGTAATCGCAAATAATGTTATCAGTTGGGTAATGTTATCAGTTGGGTAATGTTATCACTTTTATGAAGTCCTGTACAGATTAATACTGATAGGCCTACATTGAAAAAATGTTGTTTATTGTGATCAGAGATTTGGTTTATATGTTATCACATTTTCCTTTTTATGGCTTTATTTCCAAGTATGCTACTGTACGGTACGTCATTCAAAATTTTGTTTTTAAGAATTTCATTTCTAACTCAACTGTATTGTGTTGTACTGAAAGTACTATTTCCAGCTCACAGGATGACCAGTTTGAGGGGGTGGCATTACCTAACTTTTTCTTTTAAATAATAAAACATGTTTCACCCCTCAGTTAAGCCTTAAGCTACAACTTTTGATTTATGAAGATAGCAGTGCTGACATGCAGTAATGGATAGTGTAAAATGAAAAGACTTGAACAGATAGGCGTTAGATGTTTTGCTATGCGGTGTTCAGCACAGATCAGTATAGGCTTCCAAAAATACACCTAACTCATAACTGAGTATGGAGTATTGGTTAATGGACTCCTAAATGAAAATAGATAAAATTAAAAACGGTTATTGATTGAAAAAATAGTTGCTCGCAGTCTAATACTGTATTATGAGTGGTTCAATGATTCACATTGTATTGTATTGTATTTTATTCATCCAGTAACATCATTATACATGACAATGGATACGTCTCAAATATACACAAAAAACACAATTTAAGATGAGATATGTACAAATCACACAGCTGTGCAACTAAAAAAGAACCTTAGAATCTAAATAAGAAACAATATAAGAATAATACCTCAAAATTTACAAGTGGACAATACTATAACTAAAGACGAACAGATACATTAAGATTTTATATTAATTACATATTTCAATAAACTCGTTAATGTCATATGGACAGCAATTCAATAGAAATCTCCTTAATATTACTTTAAATTTCTGGCATGAAGGTATTTCCTTAATGTACGATGGCAATTTATTAAATAAGTAGAGGCCGGTGTAGAGGAAACTTTTCTGGTAGGCATTAGTGTTATGCAATGGAGTAAAGAGAGCATGCTTATTTCTAGTATTGTACGAGTGTACATCCGAATTGGTTGAATATGTATGCAAGTTATTTTCCATAAAAATTAAGGTTTCATATATGTAGATACTTGGTACAGGTAATATGTTTAACTTTTTGAAGAATAGCCTACAACTAGTTGTTCTGCTAACTTTCATCATAATTCTAATCACTTTCTTTTGTAGTTTGAAGATTGTTATAGCATGTGATGAATTTCCCCAAAAAATAATTCCATAAGTAAGGATCGAATGAAAATAAGCATAATATAACGCTTTTACTGTTTTGAAATTGGTTATATTATTTATCATCTTTATCATAAAACAGGCTTTACTTAATTTTTTTTGAGATTTCTTGTATATGCAAACCCCAGTTCAAATTTGTATCTAACCACATCCCTAAGAATTTTAGTATAGTCTGAATAACTTATTATCGTATTGTCTAATTTTATAATTGGAAACTGTGGATTCCTGTTTTGAACATGATGGAATGATAAAGCAATTGTTTTTTCTTTGTTTATTACTAACCTATTCTTTTCAAACCATTCCAGAAGATTGTGAGTAGTTTCTGTTATATCTGATTGCACTCTTCTGATGTCCTGACCTGATATAATTATGCTAGTGTCATCAGCAAAAAGTGTTGGCTTTCCGTTTCGGTTACTGTTATCAATTAGTTAATATTATCAGATTAGCTGCATCCCAAAGTGATCACAATAAGTGGCATGCACTGTATTATAATTACAATATTGACATTTCATTATTAAAAACCATACAAAACGACCCTTGTGCCAATGGCATGATTAAATATAACAACTGTTGTACCAATTTAAAAAAAAAAAGAGATGAAAATGACTTTTGCACCAAATCTATTACAAAAGTTACATTCCCCAGAGCCTCTTTAGCATTACTGAGGACCCACTACATGACGGTACAGGTTGATTTGGGAAGGATTAAAGTTCTCTAAACTTGAATCGAATTTTCGTTTCACATCACAACAATTAACTTACTCCCAGTGTAGTGGCCAGTGATAAGAGTTCAAATCCCACTCGAAGCATTAAATTGTAGGTTATGAATAAATAGGTAGGTAGGGTGAAGAATAAGTGAGAGAAAGGGAGGAAGAAAAGAAAAGGAGAAAAATTTTTTTCCCCACTTTCACCTTCTTGCTAACTTCCGTGTTGCCAGTACAGTTCTACAAAAGACCACTAAGGGCGAGTAGCACAAGGAACAGGGTTATTTTTTCACACTATTTTTATTAGGTAACTTAATTCCTTTGGTGAATAAAAAAGTCAAATCAATGAAAAAGGATCCACTGATCCATATGCACCTTCAGAATGGGTAGATTATCTGCCAATTCCTCATTACATATCGAACAGGAAATTAAACTAACACTATATTAGGGATTTAAGCCTGTATAATTTAGTACAATATCTAGCCCACACAAAATTAGGGTAGGCCTGTTTTACACATACTGAAGATCTGGTTAAATAGGTGAATTGCACTTGGCATAGGAAATTGATTGCTACATTTAAATTTAGAAATCAAACATATACCTGGCAACAAACTCCTAAACCAGCTGTTTCGTATAAAATAAAATAAAACATAACATAACCTAACCCTAACCTCGCCGGTGTTCGGTATGACAGTGTTTATTTACCATACCTGGAAAAAGGTTGGTCCCAGACGTGCCCTGAGTGTAGACAGCATATTCTCCGGCCAGAATGTGCACTGTAACTGTTATAAATAAACATTTTGCCCTTAGATAGCTTGAGGTCAACCAGTACAGTCTTTATAAGCAATTAATGTATTTCAATGTTGCAAGAAGACACTTTACTCTTAGCCGCTTCCTGACGGTGGTGGCTAGTCAGTGTCAGGACAAAGTGAAGGTCCCTGATACTGCCTTTCCACCCTCTCTAGCCCAATGCAATGATGAAAGTAAACTAATCACATTTAAACTTACTTTTGTGAAATTGGGAGTGTTTAATTTGAACCAACTGTACTTGACCGGCCAAGGACAGTCAGCTGTTATCGTGGAAATTTCTTTTGCTGTCTTGAGTCTATTGCGAAAATGGTCATTTCACACTAATTTCATAATTTCTCACTAATTGATATCCCGACCCATTTCCAAGTAACTAATACTTCTACTTTCACCAAATCCATATATGCAATAGTTTATTTAGGGAAACACAAGACAAGTTAGCCATGCCTACATCTTCGCCCACTTTACATTTTTACAAACCCCTCGCGAGTCGCGCCGTTTTAAACTCTGCCTATACGATCATACAGAGATACATGTCTACAAGAACAAAGGTAGCTTTGTTCAAGGAAGGAAAGTCGGAATAAACAAACGCCGGCAAAATTTTATATGAAGAAAGAGCGGTTTTTTTGTTTTTTGGAAAGCCAACTGTAGTTGTAGAAATGGATGGTTTAACGGAAGATTCGAAGTCAGCTCCAAGTAAAATTGCATATATATGTGACAGCCGGTTGTTTGAACAGTGTGACAAAATACCCAATATCTATGGAAGGGCAAAATTGGTACATAACTTAATTAAGTCATATGGACTCCTAAAACATATGCTTCTTAAGCCCTCAGTTCCAGCTTCCAAAGATGAATTGGTTTCCTTCCACTCTCGGGACTATATTGAATTCTTACAGAAAATGCAGAACTGCAACGACCCAGAGAAGTTCGAGGATGACCAACTGGAGTTTGGTTTGGGTAGGTGTTCTTTTCTTCTTCTTCAGATGCTCCTTGCTTAGCATGGGCTACGCCAGGGAAGAACAAATACTAGGCACTAGGTCACCTAGAAAATTTGTGTTGGCACCTAAAATTTCCCTAGATTTCTTATTTATTGCAGGTTATGACTGTCCCATGGTGGAGAGGATATATGAACTCGTGCAGACACTGGCAGGCGCCTCCTTGACAGCAGCACAATTACTCACACAGGACAGGATGACTGTGGCTATCAACTGGTGTGGAGGGTGGCATCACGCTCAAAGAGATGAGGCTGAGGGTTTCTGTTATGTAAACGATGTGGTGTTGGCCATACATAGACTGCGTGAGAAATTCAATCGTGTACTGTACATAGATGCTGATCTCCACCATGGAAATGGTGTAGAGAATGCATTTGCCTACACACGACACGTGATGACGCTGTCCTTGCATAAATGTGAACCTGGCTTCTATCCTGGCACTGGTGCCCTGGACGAGGTTGGTGCAGGAAGTGCCAAGTTCCACTCTGTCAACATTCCGCTTAAGGATGGCATTCGTGACAATGCCTACTATATTCTCTTCCATAAGGTATCTCATCAGTCATTATTATTATTATTATTATTTGTAACTTTTTATATATAGCCAACTGTGGCACCAAATGCCAATCAACCATATGTCAATTCTTCCTTCTTAAGCTTATGCCTTTTTTTTTTGTATATTCTCTCCAAATATTTTTTCCCCCAACCTATAGGTCCTCTTCTGTTGTTTATCTGAAATTGTCTGCAGTTTAACAGGATTATCCATAAATTTTTCAACATTCATTGTAAAAATCATTCTACTTGAATTTCTCCTGGTTTTATACATTCTTCACATAGATCTTTGTCAATATTCTACAAGCAAAAGAAACTAGACCACAAGGAGTGTCCAATGAGGCCACTCAAGTACACATTGAACCGTTCACTATGGAAGAAATAGAACAAGTGGTACGACAAGGAAAGGACCGGAAAGCTGGAGGGCCAGACCAGCTATTCAACGAACACATTAAGGCCAGCTGGTCCATACTTAAAGAGCCAATAACGGCATTATTTAATGGATGCCTCTCACAAGGAAGTATCCCAGACAGATGGCGACAATCAACATTAAAAGTGCTCTACAAAGGAAAGGGAGATGCTGGTAACCCTAACTCATATCGAGGAATAGCACTAGAAAGTAATCTACTGAAGATATTAACGAAATTAGTAACAAATCGCCTTACAAAATTAGTAGAACACAACATCCCCGAAGAGCAGTTTGGATTTAGAGCAGGGAGATCCACCATTCAAGCCATTAAATGCCTGAAAGACAATATCGAAGACGCCCTCAAGATGCCGAAGGGAAAGCTCTACGCCATCTTTATAGATTTCTCTAAGGCATTCGACTCAATCAGCAGGAGTATAATTCTAGACAAGTTAACAACCATGATTGGGGAACATCCCATCCTAGGATTGCTGAAAAGCATTTTGTCCGAGAATTACATTAAGATTTGTGATAATATCACCACATCAAGCCCAATCCTACAGACCGTGGGTGTATTACAAGGCGATCCGATTAGCCCTCTGCTATTTAACGTAGCAACTCATGATGTCGTCCAAGTAATCAGTAAGGACCGTGTAAAAACCTACATGTATGCTGATGACATAGTGCTAGTTTCACAACACCTAGACAGCCTACAGGAAGCATTCAATGCACTATCAGTATGGTCAAAACAAAATGACCTAAACCTGAATGAGGATAAAACTGTAACTATGATCTTCAGGAGAGGAGGAAGGTTATCAGCTCGGGAAGGGATTATGTGCAACGGCAGAAAACTAAACATAGTAAATAAGTTCAGATACCTGGGGATGACTTTCCAGTCTCGCGGAAACGTTTTCTCCGCTCATGTAAAAGAAAGAGCTACAGCGGCAACAATAGCAATAAGTGACATTACACAAATCAACCAGATATCCTTAAAAACAGCAATGAAGTTATTCAAGCTAAAAGTAACCCCGGTAGTAACATATGGACTTGAAATAATTTGGGAACATTTGAGCAAAAGAGATCTAAACTGCATCGAAAAAGTTAAGGCAATCTTCCTGAAAAGAGTTCTAAGTGTTTCCAAGTTCACGCTATCAAGACTGGTCTACGAGATGGCGAGAGAGCCGTTTTTCATAGAGGACCTGAGGCATCAGCTGCTGCTCCACGCCACAGACAGCTACAAAGAATTACTACAGGATCTAAGACACAAGAAACAAGAAATATGGAGTGAATTCTACGTGACGGACGCTATGACATCAAGCAAATGGTCAGAACCCAGCTTCGATTTAAGACACGCCATCACTAGATATGCAGTGCATGGCTTTCATTACAAAGTGTGCTCCAAAAAGAAATTCCATGAACCCAGCACGGACTGTACTTGTGAATGGTGTGGACAGAAATGTGAACGATATCATGCCCTTGACTGTCAAAAGAGGAACATCTCGCTAACAAGGCTAAGCACGGAGTAACTCAAACACTCATGCACATTGTGCGAACTTCATATTATTATTATTATTACATAGATCTTTGTACATTGCCACAACTAATTTACCCAGCTGTGTGCATTTCATTTCAAAAGAAATTACTGCTTAGGGTCTTGAGCTGACTCCGCTTCGTAGTCCCTTCCCCTTCACTTTTTCGCTAATGGTAAAGTCATTTACATCAAAGACACCTTGAGCAACAATGAGAAAGAAACATATGAGAGACTTGAAACTTTCCCAGCATTTGGTTATATATTGTAGCATCTCAAGATTCCAGTTGGGTGAGAAGGTTAAAACTGTCCGAGCTTTCAGCTGCTACTTGCTCTTTAGCCATCTTCTGGGAATGTGTTCAAATAGCATTCTCTCAGTTCTGCAGGTTTCCAAGCCCCCCCCCCCCCTCCAGAAAACCTTAACAGTAGTTTTACTATTAATGATTAGAGGCTTTAAATTATGATTTTTCAAGAAAATATTAAAATTACAGCAATTTAAAAATGAAATTGGGCACCAGAAACCACAACGACAAGTTTCGAGTAGGTCAAGCATGTACAAACAGATAAAATTCCCATCCACTTCCCATTATGGGAACAGGTAACTGGAGCTTACCATTAAATATTATATTTCTAATTTATCCCCAAATACAAGAAGTGTGTAATTTTTTATTTTAATATTCTTTCTGCTTAGCACAGTTTGCCTTTTAAGACAAAGAACACAAGAACAAAAAATTACATAAACATCAGTTAATAACTGTGGTAAATCAAATAAATCCTTAAATAAATAATTTTTTAAAAAGTATAGCTTAATTTGTGTCGTTATGCAAGTGGTTCCTCAATATTTGTATAGAGCCCACAAATCTTAGCCTTGAAAGAAGGGGAATCAATTTTAAAAAGGGGGGGGAAGAAAGAAAAAAGGACGAAATGAAACTTTTCAAACTCTAATAGCAGTAACAAACAATGTGCTTGTATTGAAGGTTTGCAGCAAAGCCCGAGCCTCTTTCCAACCAGATGCCGTGGTCATGCAGTGTGGGGCCGATGGGCTAAATGGAGACCCAGCAGGTGCCTTCAACCTAACGCCAAAAGGGCTAGGCAAGTGTGTGCAATTAGTGCTGTCTTGGGAGGTGCCCACCCTATTCCTTGGAGGAGGAGGCTACAATTTGCCAAACACCGCTCGCTGCTGGACCTACCTCACCTCCCTGATTGTCGGTCGTCCTATCAGCAGCTCTATACCGGACAGTAATGACGACTTTATGCAGTACAGCCCTGATTTCGAACTGGATGTGACACCAGGCAACAGAGCTGATCTCAATACACCAGCTGAGCTTTCACTCATAGCTGATACAGTATGCAAGAATCTCAACTACATAAACTAGTCCATTTGAAAGTTAATTGAGTATTATTCTTGTGTATTTCACAATATTTTTAAGATCAGTACAAAAGACATATATTTTATTTAAGTTCTGAGAATTGTGTGTGGATTAGCAAACAATGCAGATATTCAGTTTATTTCTTGCTTTAATTCCATGTTCACAAGAACTCATTAGCTGCTTCTAATCGTTCAAAATAGTTTTGAACATATGTTTCTGTACTCCAGAAGAATTTTTCATTTTTAAGAACTGTTGATGAATCACGAAATCTGATATAAATATTCTTATGTACGGTTTTTGAAGTATATACTTTTTTCATCTGAGGAAAATGTTTCAATAAGAAGTGCAAATAAAAAGTTAAGCTCAAAAAATGATCATACTTCAACACCTTTTTATTTTTAAGTCCTAAGTATAGGAATAGTTGTGAATGGCCTCAGGAATGGAAAAGATCTATATTTCTACCACTCCCAAAGAAAGGGGATTCAGTTTATGCTCTAACTACAGAACAATTGCTTTGATTCCGCATGCTAGCAAGGTATTGCTGAGGATAATACAAAATAGACTGGCGACATACATAGAAAGAGAAGTAGCAGAAGAGCAAACTGGCTTCAAAAGGGGCAAGGGAACAAGAGATCAGATTGCAAAAGTAAAATGGATCTTAGAGAGGGCAGCAGAATATGGGAAAACAATATTTTTATGCTTTATTGATTATAGCAAAGCGTTTGACTGCATTGAGCATAGTAGAATGTGGGACACCTTGAGAAGCATGGGAGTGCCAGAACATCTAATCACACTGCTGAAGAACTTATATAACTTTCAAGAAGCAAGAGTACGAACATCATACGGAGATACACAATGGTTTGGAATTTCCAAAGGTTTAAGACAAGGTTGTATACTATCCCCATGCCTTTTCAATATGTATAGTGAGCAAATCATAAGAAGAGCCATATTTGAAGAAAGTCAAGGAGTCAGAATCGGTGGAAGGATGATAAAAAATTTAAGATACGCAGATGATACGACCATACTCACAGAGGATGAAGATGAAATTAAAAATCTGCTGAGGAAATTGAAAGAAGAAAGTGAAAAGGCAGGACTCATGCTCAATTTGAACAAGACCAAAATAATGACCACAGGAATGATAAGAAAATTTCAAATTGACGGGACTGAAATAGAAGTAAAAAACGAATACAATTTTCTGGGATCCTTGATAACGAAAGATGGTTACAGTCGGAAAGAGATTAATAGAAGAATATCAATAGGAAGAACAGCAGTGACTAAATTGGACAAAATCATAAAAGACAAGGATATTAGTGTGCCATTGAAAGTCAAACTAATTGAAACGTTGGTGTTCCCCACCGTTACATATGGTTCGGAGAGTTGGACTGTTTTGAGAAGAGACCGGAAAAGAATTGATGCATTCGAACTCTGGACGTGGCGCAAACTCCTGAGAATTTCTTGGACAGAGAAAAGGACGAACAAGTCGGTCCTGGAAGACATAAAACCCACAAGGTCGCTGGAAGCCATGGTAGTTAGAAGGAAGCTTCAGTACTTTGGGCATGTCATGAGAAATCAAGGATCATTGGAACACGACATCATGATTGGACTTGTCGAAGGATCAAGGAAACAAGGAAAACCTTGAACACGCTGGATAGATGATGTGAAGAAAACCGTCAATTTAAGTTGGGAAGCCATTACCCACATTGTAAAGGATAGGAAAGAATGGCGGAAATTGACAGAAGTGAGAACCAGGAACAGGGAACGCACAAACGTCCACTAAGCATGGGAGAAGGCAATGGCAAACCACTCCTGTATTAATTAATGCCTAGTAAATCCAAATAAGGATCACCAGGAGTCTAAACCCAGACTCGAAGGACTACTACTACTACTACTGCTATAGGCCTATAAATATGTAAAGCACATAGGAACTATTTCTTTTTTTCAGATTGAGCACCACATACGTACTTTGTAACAATAGTTGATCTAAGAATGAAATGAAGCTAGAATATGTTAAGAAGTTTGAGCTCTGGTCACAGAAACCATCCTTAACGGCTATGGGTGTTGGCATGTTGATCACATACCCCCCAGTCCTGCCATCTGCGTGTGGTAGATAAGACAGCAATTGGACGATAGGCCTACTCCCTTCAGGGATGAAGAGCCACAGAGTTTAGCTTATCTCATAACAATCTTTCTGTTTGTAGGACTTATTGCCTCAAATAATGAAAAGGGCTAGTAAGATCTAGTAGGCTATGCCTTTGGGCCAGAATTCTGATTTCTACTGTTATTATTAACCTCTCTGTATTGAAGTTAGCTAGCTGACATCATGTGACGTAACTCAGTTCCGTTTCCGGTCATGGTGTGTGAAAAACAAATAATATGATTTTTTAGGTTTGTGACATTTTGCTGATTTATTATTGGCAATTATGAATTCAAGGGACATATAACATAGTATATTCACCAACCCAAACAATAAAATTAACTTTTAGCAGTCAAAGGCTACCAAGAACAGTTAACCTAATTGATCAAGCTTGAACTGTAACATAATAATGTGGAAGCAACAGTGCTCTTTCTCCCTCACAGCTTTGCGAGGAGTTTCGTATGTGCGCATGTGCACAATTGTCAAACACCACGCCACTGTGAAGCGAACAGTTCCATACAAAGATTTTTTAAATCTTTTTCATTAACTGGGGGGATGGCTAACAACATTAAGCTTATATTTTAAAGGACTCATTATATTAAATGTTATCGATAATATCAAGTGGAAATAGGGGGTGCTGCAGTTCCACAGCGATTATACGTGAGTCGCAACTGTCTATCAGTATCATCTATCATGTGGCTTACAAGGGGTCACTCATCACCCCATGGGAGTTCATGGGACCTGCATTATGTTGGCAATCCTAACTTCCATACCTAATATAACATGGACGTTCCTAACCTAACATTGGAATGTCGGGTCCCGTGAACTCCGATATTACTGAACACCAGTGGCGGATGCAGAATTTTTTTTCGGGGGGGGGGGATTTGAATGGGTAGAAACAATACTAAAAAAAATTAATTAACTTACAAATTAGTTTATAAAACTGGCCACTTAAGAGTCCATATATAGCCTTTTTTCAAATTTCGGGGGGGATGTAACCCCCTTCCTCCCCACTGCATCCGCCACTGCTGAACACCTAGTGTGAAATTACAATAGAGTGTATACTAAACCCTATTTATCATTAAAATATCCATTCATAATACTTTTCAAAGGAAATTTGAAAGTTACCTTACACAGGTTCAGTTTAGGTTCTATATTCCTTGAACGGACAAGACAGCTGTGCATCTACCTTCATCCTTCAACTTCACTTGGCAGGGGCAAGATAAGGGCATGGCTCCCATGGCTGTTAATGTCGGTACTATTGACCAGAGAGGCATTACCTTATGGAGTACTTCCTAAGTGGTGTTCATGATGCTCATTGCACACTCTTCCAGAAGTCCCTGCCTCAGAAAAAAACCCAAGCCACAGGAACTGAAACCAGATGTGTAGATCCATGTAGGCCTATGCTCATCACAGGACTATATTGACTTATAGATGGATATATATAAGTATTCATGAACCACAGATTATTGTCTCTGTTGGACATTACATGAGAATATTATGGGAGAAAAATTTCTCCGACACTGTAACCTACCAACTGAACTAAGCCGGAGTTAAATTCTCAGCACCAGATGGAACCTCTCTCCTATGAATGACTGCCCTTAATGGTCTACCTCACTGACAGACAATTTATGTCATATGCAGTACTGTGAGGAACACTAATTAGTGATTTTTGTGACCGGACTCCCACAGTTAACTAAATTGTCTGTCAGTGAGGTAGACCATTAAGGGCAGTCAGTCATAGGAGAGAGGTTCCATCTGGCACTGAGAAATGAACTCCGGCTTAGCTCAGTTGGTACAGCATTGGCACGAATAGCCAAAGGTCCTGGGTTTGGGTTCCAGTGTCGGAGGAATTTTTCTCCTATAACGTTAACTTGTAGAGTTTTATATTAAGTTATGGAATTGAGTAATTTATTTAGGCTGCCAACTGTCAACATGTGACTAGAATTAGATTCAACAAGAACTTTATGTACAAAGCACAGAAACATCCTATAAATTATAATCAATCATGGAAACGTCCTATAAATTATAATCAATGTTGAACTACAGTCCAGCTCTCTGACTTTCGGTTCACTAAAGCTTTGTTCTCAGGTCCCACAAGTGCACGAGCACACTTTGAATGGCTTTTCTCTCCTAGGTACTCTTCAGTCACTTCCAATATATCATTCCGTGTGACAGACATCAGGGCAGATCGATGCATTTGCAAAAGTAAGTCATCTATCCCATACAAAAACTTATTCATGCCCTTAGATCCTGGAGGAATTGGCGCATCAATATTCTGGAACACTCCCAGCTTTGCTTCTTCAATATCCTCATCTGTAAAGCTGTCCTGCTTGATCCAGTTGGCTGCCTCATCAAAGGTGTCGAAAGTTGCTATGGAGTTTGGGTCTCGATATGAATAAAAACTGAGCACACCAGAAGGAGACAGAGAAAGTCCAGATCCATAAGCCCCACCCTTCTCACGAATCTGAGGATGAAGGAATTTTGAAGTCAAAAGTCTGGCCATGATTCTTAATGAAGCAAAATGTGAATGACAGTAATATACAGTGGAGACAGATTTTGCTGCAAAGTTTACAGGAATTGGATGAACATGATGAATGCCCTGATCCGGAGATGGACTCAGATAATATTCGGGTTCTCGAGTTTTCACTTGTGGTAAGCCTGGAGTGCCTGGAATAGAGCTAACAAACTCATCTACTTCTTTAAAAATGATGTCCTGTGAATTAGGAGAGAAGTTCACTGCAAGACGTAGATGCTGTTTGTTGAACAGGGCTTCTGCAATTTCTTGCATTTTGCATAGCACAGGTGTCAGATCTGACATCTGTGCAATTTCCTTCATCTTTCCTACATGGGTTAAACCCCCCGTTATTTCCTTCCTGCGGGATGAAGGATTCACCATACTGGCAGCACTCGATATTGCATAATGGTGCCCCATATCAGCAATCCCATTTACTAGATCAGCAGCTGACATCCTCACCAATGTCTCAAACCTATTCATATCACTGAATGTTGCTTCATTAAAAATTTCAGTCCAGAGACCAAACATGTCTTTCACATTCCTATCAAGACAGTATGATGAAAATACCACTCCTTCTTCATAGGAGAAATGTTCCATTGTATCATCAGCTATGTGGCTACTGACAGATAGGCCACCAGTCTTCAGCTTAGCTAGTTGATCCAATTCTCGGTACCCATGACTCTGAGTGCCCATTTTGGTAGCAACCTGACAGAAAAGAGGCAATAGTTCTTTGAATTCTTCACTCAATTTGCTTGTGTTGATGATACCTCTCAGGTATGTCATACCATTCGTAGGCTGAATGCAAACTTGAAGAGGAACGGAACTAAATTCTAGCTCTGATAGTGGTGTCAGATCAATTTCTTTTTTCAGGTCAGTCATGTGCAGTGTTGGCAGGCAAGATATATCTTCCTGCTTCTCCTGTTGCTCCCTCAGCTCTTGTGCCTGTTGGTATAAAGCAGCCTTGTCTTCTTCTGTCAGTCCTTCTAACTTCTTCTGTAGTACATGCTGCTCAGCTTCTGCCTGTTTTGCATCATACTCCTCATCAGGGGACATTGTCAATACCAGCCGGTGAGTATTGTTCTGCAAATATTTCACTTTGTCCTGAAGATAGTGAGGGTTTGCCTCTATGTTCTTTCGCAGTTTTGATACCTGTTCTTCTACTCGTAAAGCTGTCACTAGGTCGCCATCATGATTCCACAGTGGTGTCAGTCCAAACAGGAGGCCAAGTCCAAAGTCTGCTGACTGGTGTTTTATATTCAGTTCAATACCATGCAGAACACCTTCAATGTGATTTTGTTCAAATCCTTTATTCACGATGTCATCCAGTGTCTTATCATACAGTTCTGCCACTTTATCAAAATCTGATGGGCTAACTCCCTGGAGTCCTACAGTAAATACAGTATCTCTCGTCTGAGAGTCATATCCTGTTACAGGTGCAAAACCAGCACCAATATTTGGTTCTACAAGACTTTTGTAGAATGCTGAGTTTGGGCCCCTCACCAGAAGCTGTGACAGAACCTGCAATTCAAAAGTTTCCTGAATATTATTGATATCAGAGCATAGCTGGCTTACAGCTATGGTGGACTGTTTCTTGGGATCAGCAGCCATTGGGTCAGGGCGGCAAGCTATATGTTTATGTTTTGCTTTCGACCATCTCTTTTCAGAAGGAACTGCTGTGCACTTGCCATCTTCTGGTGAAGCACTTCTTATATCTGATAGATATGATCTGTTGATATACTGCAGGTGGTCAATCAATGGAAAATTACCATAAGAATAAAACCTGGTGTTGGCAGGACTGTAATAGGAAGCATGAAATGCCTTCAGGTCTTTGTATGTGAGTTCAGGTATGACAAGTGGGTCCCCACCTGAAACAAAACCATATGTGTGGCTTGGTAGGATGTTGTTAAGAAGCTGTTGTTCAAACAGAGTCTGATTTTCTGAAAACACTCCCTTCATCTCATTGAAAACGACACCTTTGATCACTATTGGAGACTTTGGATCGCTCAAATCTTCATGCTCAAGACGCCAGCCTTCTTGCCGGAAATCTGATTCTCTAAGCTGTGGTTTAAATACAGCATCCAGGTACACCGACATTAAATTCTTGTAGTCCTGAATATTTTGTGTTGCAAAAGGATACATTGTATAATCAGGTCCTGTCATGGCATTCATGAAAGTAGCCAGAGAGCGATTCAGCATCTTAAAAAATGGGTCACGACAGGGATATTGTATGCTACCACATAGTGTTGTGTGTTCTAGAATGTGTGGCAAGCCAGTTGAGTCGTTTGGAGTTGTGCGGAATCCCACACTGAAGGCATTGTTTGTATCATCTCGATGAATGTGGAGATACTGAGCTCCAGTGGCTTGGTGCAGGAGACGATAAGCATACAGACGGAATTCAGGAACTTCACTTACTTCTTGCACGGAAAAGCCTTCCAATACCTGCCCTTCCTTCAAATTAGGATGTCTACTACTATTTGTCACAGGCACTTTTAGTTTTTTCGGTGACAGTTTTGGAGATTTCGTTCGCACATCAGGTTTAACAGAGTAATTCACATTTTGCTGAATTTGGTGTAACCATTTTCTGTTGCCTTTGAGAAGGCCCATACTACTACTGTTCAAGTAGAAGCTAGTGTTCGCAAAAATCAAATTTCTCAATCTCAGCATTTCAAGATGTGTATACTCTTTGGGTCTAAAGAATTATAAAATACTTAAAATATGTGTCATCAGATCTTAGCACATTAAGTACTGGAATACATGTATTACGTGGAGAAGCTACGTAGGTTATGTAAAAATGTTACCGGTATTGAAACAATGTCTCTTTCCCCAACGAAAAAATGCAACACTGAAACTCGCCAAGCTCTACTAGTTTATAATGTACATTTGTTCATAATTACCGATTCTCAATGATGATGAAATTTAATTTAAAACTTGTTAATAATCACATATTGCTACTGTTATTGGTATGAAATGAAGCATTTTCGATTTTTTATCGACCAATCATCCTCTATCTTGATCGATCTCTCGATAAGTCTAGGGAAATTTGCGATGTCTGGGTGGGATATTTTAAAGATATTTGGCATGTTACGAATTTAATGTTCATTAATATAATCTTATAAAAGAAAATTATTTAACCACTTAAATTGTATTATATAAATGGAAGACGCGCAAAGTTTTGCATTACAACTTACATTGTATTAATTAGTTCAATTTTTCATCCAATCCATATCCAGTCCAAGTACTCAATTTGATTTAAGTTGGTATGGCATTTACAAACATGGCGTTCCGTGTGGATGGTGGTTGGTGTTCTCCAGCTCCTTTTTGGAACAATGGACCAGCTCCAGGGAGTTTTTATAATTTTCCTGCTGTGTCTACGAATTCAGATACAGATCTGAAACAACGCTCTCAGTAAGGCATTATTATATATTTCAATGTTCCGTAATGAATTCGTGTTTAAAGTTTCCTGTCATCCATGACTTTGCCATTTTAAAAATTGTCACTGTTTTAATTATTTTGTGAATTTTAGGGCTCCCATAACAACAGGTACTTCTGTCCTGGGAACCACATTTAACGGAGGTGTTGTCATTGCGGCAGATATTCTTGGGTCTTATGGGTCTCTGGCAAGATTTCGAGAATGCCCTCGTGTCATGAAAGTGAATGACAACATAATACTTGGAGCTGGTGGAGATTATGCAGATTTCCAGTATCTGAAGGATGTTATAGAGCAGAAAATGTAAGATTAGCACACAAAAAAACAAAGATTGGGAAAAAGGTATTTTATGCCATACACGAGCCCCTCACTCCCATAATTGTGAAATATGATTTTTGGTGCAAGGGTCTTTTTTTATTATGAAATATTATTTTGTTGTTTATAGTTGGGGCATATTATGTTTGGTGCACGGGACTTTTATTATTCAGTGGAAGGAAAACCTGTGCGCAGCATAAATTACCGTTTCGCCCAAAGATTTTCTGGGAAAGCTGTAGAGCCTGTAATAATCTTGGGATAATCCAAAAACAAGTCACCCCTTAAGCTCCTCCCACTCGAGATTTCCTAGTAGTTCCACCATAGTCGCCTAGATGTCTCTCGTCGTTTAGTAGCGTTGAAAATTTGGAAAATTTTTATTATTATTCCCCTTTCCTCTTTGTACTATTCAATCCCTTTTCTCCTTTACCCTACCTACCTATTCCTATCCTATAAATTTTGGACCTAAGGAGATTTGAACACGGGACCGCTAGCATGATAGCCAGTCATTTTACCCACTATGCCATCGAGTGATCATTGCGGTGTGAAGCGAGAATTCTATTTAAGGTTAGAGAACTGCATGAAATGGCGAAGATTGATAATTTTGTATTCATTGCAATTGTAGTACAAGGGTTATTTTCGTATTGTAGTAATTAGTGTGGATGCTTTGGTACAAGGGTAATTTTTGTATTATAGTAATTAGTGCAATGCTTTGGTAGAGCACGAAAAGGACTAGCAGGCCGTCGCCATAGGATCGCAACGGCTGGAGTGGGTGGAGCTTAAGGGGCGACCTGTTTTTGGATTTCGTCATAATCTTTGAATGTAAGGTACTATTGAAATTGAAATCTTTTCCGGTTTGACCTTAAATGGCACCAGGAACGTCAAAAGTTATGAATTGTTATGAAGAAATGTTCATTGCCAGATTAGTTTTTAGGCTATATTATTCTTTAGAAGCTAGAAACTCCATATATAAGCACCTTATAATTGTATGGATTTTTGGGAAGTTGGAACTTTACACCACACTCTCGTCGCCATTCCACTCGGCCGCTTCCCTGCCTGGCCACTATACAGTCTTCTGCCCACTTGGCTACTACACTGTCTTTTCCTAACCACCTGTTGGCCGCTGCCTGCAGCTCGCTGAGTTATGCTGCACTGAAATGTCACCATTTTCCCTTGCACCAAACATAATATTTCACAACTATAAAAAACGTATATATGCCAACAGAACATTTCACAATTATAAAAAACACAATAATTTTTCATAATAAAAAGACCCTTGCACCATGCATAATATTTCACGAACATGCTCAATAAGCGAGCTGGCAGGAAACTAATAAGTTACAAGAAAATGCACACTGTGCGCAATACATACTTTATTATTATTATAATATTTCACAATTATAAAAATGTTGTATTATATCATAAAATATGCCTTAATGGATGCAGGAAAATTCCCTTGCACCAACACTACTCTTTTCGTAACTAACAAAATATCTCAAGAATATAAAAGCCGATTGTTGCGTTAAGAATCATGAACTCTTGAAATCCCCCTACCATAACTCAAATATACGAAAGCTTCCTTCACTGCTCAACATTCACGCCTGCCGTAATGGTTAACTAGCTGGGTGATTCTTCAAATACGGGAAAATTTGGAGTGTGTAAAATCCAAATTTTTTACTTTGTTTAAAAAATCTCAAAAAAATCACAAAAATACTTCAGGGGTTACTTGATTATAATATGACACTACGGGCACAGCAGAGCTTAAATGTTTATATTTTTATTTATTTTACTTTCTTTATTTTTTTAAAGCCATGTGGAAGACATCCGTGTACATGTGGATGGCAGAAGGCCATATTAATGACTAACTTTGGCCACAATCTGATTTTCTTTATGTGATTTCATATTTTTCTCAGCATACTTCAGTTGATTTTGCATCAAATTTGCAAATTTGTGTGCATACTCCGGAATTAATGTAATTTTAACGAGGCTGTGTTTTTATGGTTTTGGGGGAGGGGGGAATCAAGCAGAAATTCATTTAATCAGTTTTAAGATCTTAAGTACAGGTCACAGACACCACAAACACAATAGTATCCTACATTTATCATCTACATGACTTGAGAGTCACCCACATACCCCTTCATGAGACATGTGGATGACACAAAAATCAGGCATGTGGATGACAAAAAATGAGTTTTAGTGGTCTCAGCAAGCCATTTCTAAACCTCTGTAAGCTCAACTTCAGTCAAGTACTTTGAATTGTTAGGTTTATCATAGTGCATAATCAAAATTAATAAATATTCACTTTCTGCCTATTTTCTTAAGCCATGTTAATGACGGGGAATAAAAACGCTTACCTTGAAAATGATGCAAAGTCCTTTGTTAATCCCAAACTGTTTGTAAGCAAGCAAAATTCAACCTTACAATTCAACCACAAGCTGCCCTGTTGGCTTTCTAACACTGTTGCCAGTTATAAAAATGTCTCATTTCTGCAGAAAAAATTCCATTCTTTTCAGCCATGTGGATGACCAAAAACCCTTGGGACATTCTTTATGTTCATTAGGTGGGGTGACAATTTTATTTCATTTTATTTTTTAGAGGTTTATATTCTTCACACATTCATACTCATTGAAAGGAAAAAAGTTGAAAAGGAAATAACATTTTGTTTTGTGGAAAAATGCATTAGAATATACAAAACCGAGGTTTGGGACAGGGCATGTGGATGACATTTCATTGAATTAAGTTCGATTTTGGAATATCAGAATTTAAAGTTAGTGACATTTCAAAGTGATAGTTGTAGTATGGAAGTAGTAGAAACAAAATATTATTTTGATTTTTTTAAAGTTGAATTTGAAGGGAAATATCACTCCGGAACACAAATTTTCCCGTATTTGAAGAATCACCCAGCTATAATGCTAGGGGTCCCAAGTTGGAATCCAGGTCGATCCAAGATGTTCTATTAGGAATAGGTCTCAAATAGGTAGTTAGGGTGAAGAGGAGGTGAGAGGAACAGAGGAAGGAGATGGGAAAGAAAGAGAAGAAGAGAATAGTAGTAGTAGAAGTCCATTAGGTCGGGTGCGACCCCTGGCGATCCAAACGGATTTATAAGGCAGTGAGGCTGCCAGCCATGACTATTCGAAATGTCTTTTCCTGTTCCTAACACTCATATCCACTATCTTCTTCCATCCAACCTGGTCCTTCACAGCACTTAGAATTTCTTCCCATCTTAGATTGGTGGCATTGCTAATCTCTGCGTGCCATCTTGTTCTTCTCCTACCCCTACCTCGTTTCCCGTCCACTATACCTAGCATAACATCTTTTTCCAAGGAGCTGTTTTTCCTCATTATATGTCCAAAATACATTAATTTATGCTTAGTTGCTGTTGCCACTAGTGACATGTCTGGTTTAATTTCCTTTATTATGGACAAGTTAGTCCTTTTTTCTGCCCATGCTACATTTAGAAGTTTTCTCCAGACCCACATTTCAAAGGAATCAAGTCTTCTTTTCTCCTCCGATCTTAATGTCCAGCTTTCGCTAGCATATAGTACCACTGGAAATACCATCACTTCAATGAGCTTAACTTTTGTTCTTCTAGAGATGGCTGGATCTTTGAATATCTTTTCTAGTTTTTTCATAGCTGCTTTGCCTAGCACTATTCTCCTTTTAATTTCCTCTTTGCTATTACCCTCTAAAGTCACGGTTGTCCCAAGATAGTTAAATTTGTCCACAGTTATTATTTCGCCACCAATATTGATGTAACTTTCAGTATTTGACAGTATTTTAGTCTTCTTGACATTTAGTTTAAGCCCTGCTTTGTCGCCTTCTGTCTTTACTTTTTTTACAAGCTCTTCCAGATCTTTTTCATTCTCGGCAAGGAGAGTTGTATCATCAGCATATCTGATATTGTTTAATATTCTTCCACCCATCCTTATTCCTATGTTAGTTTCCTCAAGTTTTGCACGTCTCATTATGTACTCTGTATATAGATTAAAAAGACCTGGTGACAATACGCATCCTTGTCTTAGACCTTTCCCAATTGGGAACCAACTTGTTTCGCCGTCATGAGTCCTGACTTTTGCTTCTTGGGCTTCATACAGTCTCTTTATAAGTAATATGATATGTTCAGGTATCCCCATCTTTTTCATTACTTCCCACATAAGGGTGTGGTTAATGCTATCAAACGACTTGGCATAGTCAATAAAACAAATATTGTCAAATTTTGTCAGTTTCACTAAATTGTTGGTAGATGGTGCTACCGTCACTGCTAGTAGTTCAAATGCCGCCGCTAGGAAAGGATTGAGAGTAGGGTTGGGAGACTTGAGTGTGGCGTAACGTTCCATTTTCCTGAATTTTTTAAAGGTTTAATTTTATAGGTTCATAATAATCTTATTGAAACTGTTCCTATTTTGACTGTTGGGATTATACAAGCCTACCTTCAGATAAACAAATGGAGGGCCTGACATTCAAGAGATACTGAAACTGCCACCAGTTTTGATGTGTGGGATTTATGTAAGGTGGTAATGGAGTCCTGGTATTAGGCTTGAAGGACTAGGAATAGTCAGATTTTACTTTTATGCAGGATCTGTCTAAATAAATTTGGCTTGTTAATGATTTCATTTCTTTGGTCGACAGTTTATCTAATCAGGTTATTATTGTTCTGTTGACTTTTCAGACTGGAAGAGCAGTGTCTAGATGATGGATTTTCACTGAAGCCCAAATCACTGCATTGCTGGTTGACACGTGTGTTATACAACCGTCGCTCAAAGTTTGATCCTCTTTGGAATAATTTTATTGTTGGAGGTCTGCAAGATGATAAGCCGTAAGTTGTGAATTTAACTTAAATATGGCTGATGATAATTTCAATAAGTTTCAAATATTTTGTATGCCATTTATTCATCTATCAATGTTAATATATTTGGAGGAGATTTTGCATATTGGGCAAATTGTAAATAGACATCTTCTTGGTATTATTTTCTCATATATAGGTTTCTGGGGACTGTGGACAAGCTTGGAACGGCTTACATTGACAAGCAAATTGCAACAGGGTTTGGTGCTTATTTAGCGTTGCCACTGATGAGGGACGAGTATGAGAAAAATCCCAACATGACTGAGAATGAGGCTCGAAAACTTCTCGTCAAATGCCTCCAAGTTTTGTTCTATCGTGATGCTCGCTCCTTCCCAAAGGCAAGTAGAAAATGAAGTAGCCCATTGAAAGCAAAGTTTTCTTATATTAGTTGTTTTTTTTTTCTGCAGTGGTTTCCAATGTGTCACAAAGAGTCACACTTTTGTGCACTACATTAACTGTTAACTGTGTGTGCACGCAGGCGTGCACACACACACACACACGTGACTTCTTTAATCCTCTACAGAAACTAATTGTTCTTTTGTTATCATCATTACACAGATAAAATTTTCCAGAGAAGATTATGTATATATTGGGATGTAAATATTGTTTTATTTTTGGGGTTTTGTTATTTGTAATATCTATAATGTTTTTAATTATCATTCCTAATATAATTAGAATTTTGTTAGGGCAGAGACAGGAGAAAATTTTACTTTGTTGATTTAAATTTACATCTGTACTTGAATTCAGATAGTTTCACTGTGGTCAAAGGTTTATCTGCAGAATGTTTTGAGTCTCTGGCTCAATCCGTTTTTGTGAAATAGTTAACTCTGTAGAGAGTAAAAGGACATTATCACCTCCATCAGCCAGGGAATGAAATGAAAATTTTACTAATTTGAAATGTACTTTATATTTAGTATTCTTAAATAAATTGTTTGGGGAAAAATAGGTTTAGATCACGCACTAGGATCCTCCCACCAACAGGACCGCCTGGGAAGGAGGGGTTTAGGGTTTCAAGTGTCGCCTACTAGATGTCTCACTACTAGCAACGGCATCTATTGTTAAAATGGTGAAACTGGGAAAAAAATTAAATAATTTAATCCTCTATAAGTAACTAAATCTGGGAATTACACAGTGAAGTTATATTCAATTAAACTTAAAAATGTTGTATTTACATACATACTTCACTAACTTTTACCTAATTTTTCTCAGGACAGATCTGTTTCATCCACCATTGTGGATATCCTCAGCTGATCTCTACTTTCTGGAGTTGTGTTGCCATCTATTGGAGGACGGATGTATCTCGTGATGAGGCTGTCTTCTGCTGGGATTTCAAAATTCATAACTGTTTCCTTGTTCTTTTGGATGAATAATTTTTCCCAAACTGTTAAATCTGCCTGTCTCCTAACTTGTTTCAAAAGTTTAGCTTCATTATCTATTTTATGGCCCTCTTCCCAATAATGAGCTGCTACAGCTGACTTTTCTATTTGTTGGTACTTTATGTTTCTAAAATGTTCCTTCAATCTAATTCCAATGTTTCTTCTTGTTTGGCCAATATAAATCTTATTACAATCCTGGCAATTAATCTGGTATATTCCTGATTTTCTGTTCTGGGGCTCTTTATCTTTATGGTCTGACTTAATTAAAGATCTGATGTTGAATCTGTTTTTCGGGGCTAAAGTTATGTTTGCTTCTTTGAAAACTTTTTGAAATTTGTTATTTGCCAAAGGGTGATAAGTTAAGATCCTATATCCTGTTTTTTCTTTTTCATTTTCCAAAGTGCTAATCATCTTAATTTCTTTCTGCTTTTCAAATTTCTTAATTTTCTTGTCTATAAGTTCCTTGTTAAAACCATTAATTCTTGCTGTGTTTACTATATGCTTGTATTCTTCGGAATATTCTGTTTTGTTCATAGGTACATTTACAATTCTGTGGGCCAAACTATTGAAAACTGCAATTTTGTGAGGAGCCGGGTTGTAACTGTTTCCTTTTATGAAGTTATCCGTGTGAGTTGCTTTTCTAAATATGCCAAATTCAATTCTGTTGGAGTTTTTTATCAATTTTAGGTCCAAGAAAGGTAGACAGTTGTTGATTTCTGTATCCATCGTGAAATTAATATTGTTGTCCTGTATGTTGAGTAATTTCAATGCATCTTGGAGATGTTTCTGATTAATTATTGTGAAGATATCATCCACATATCTGGACCAACATTTGAACATTAGTGGAAATCCTTTGGTAACTAGAATTTCCAAGTTACTCATAAATAAATTGGTTAACAATGGAGAAAGAGGATTCCCCATCGCCAAACCAGATTTCTGTTCATAAAATGTTCTGAATGAAAAGTATGTTTGGTTTATACAAATTTTTGTTAATTCCAGATATTCATCAACTTTACCCCTATCCAACTTGGTACTGAGAAGCCATTTTTCTAGTATATTTAGTAATTTCAACCTCGGAATGCTTGGAAATAAGGAAACCACATCGAACGAAACTAGAGTGTCTCCATCTGACAGTTGAACATCTTTCAGTTTTTCAATCAAATCTATGGAATTCTTAATATTAAGACTTTCAAATTCTGGAAGCTCTTTGAATTTATTTACTAGCCACTTGGCTAAATTGTATGTCGGTGCCCCTATGTTACTAATTACCGGTCTCATCTTATTTCCTTCTTTATGGATTTTTGGAAGTCCATAAATCTTGGGAGCAATTGGGTTACTAACTTTCAGATTTTTATTTTCTTTTTCTGTTATGACTTTTCTACTGTTATTTATACAATCATTTACTAATCGTGTACACTTTTTTGTAGGATCTTCTTTAATTTCTGTAAAATCATCTGAACTTAATAGCAATTCCATTCTACTGTTGTAATCTTTAGTGTCCATAATGACCACTTTGTTACCCTTGTCTGCCTTCTGATATATCACATCCTTAGAATTTAGGTTTTTTACTATTTTATGATGTGTGTTGCTTTTCTGTTTTTTTGTTTCATTTGTTCAATAATTTTTCCACATTTCCCTCTAATGATTACTTTTTCCTCTTCTTTTAGACCCTGAATAGCTATTTCAATATCTGCTATGTAATCCTCTAAATTTGTGCTGTAATGTACACAACCCGGCTCCTCACAAAATTGCAGTTTTCAATAGTTTGGCCCACAGAATTGTAAATGTACCTATGAACAAAACAGAATATTCCGAAGAATACAAGCATATAGTAAACACAGCAAGAATTAATGGTTTTAACAAGGAACTTATAGACAAGAAAATTAAGAAATTTGAAAAGCAGAAAGAAATTAAGATGATTAGCACTTTGGAAAATGAAAAAGAAAAAGAAAAAACAGGATATAGGATCTTAACTTATCACCCTTGGGCAAATAACAAATTTCAAAAAGTTTTCAAAGTAGCAAACATAACTTTAGCCCCGAAAAACAGATTCAACATCAGATCTTTAATTAAGTCAGACCATAAAGATAAAGAGCCCCAGAACAGAAAATCAGGAATATACCAGATTAATTGCCAGGATTGTAATAAGATTTATATTGGCCAAACAAGAAGAAACATTGGAATTAGATTGAAGGAACATTTTAGAAACATAAAGTACCAACAAATAGAAAAGTCAGCTGTAGCAGCTCATTATTGGGAAGAGGGCCATAAAATAGATAATGAAGCTAAACTTTTGAAACAAGTTAGGAGACAGGCAGATTTAACAGTTTGGGAAAAATTATTCATCCAAAAGAACAAGGAAACAGTTATGAATTTTGAAATCCCAGCAGAAGACAGCCTCATCACGAGATACATCCGTCCTCCAATAGATGGCAACACAACTCCAGAAAGTAGAGATCAGCTGAGGATATCCACAATGGTGGATGAAACAGATCTGTCCTGAGAAAAATTAGGTAAAAGTTAGTGAAGTATGTATGTAAATACAACATTTTTAAGTTTAATTTTAAATTTAATCCTCCTTTATTCTCTTCCTCTCTACCTTTCCACCTTCCACCTCCCTTCTCCTCGCCCAACCTACGTATTTGGGAGCTATTCCTAACTGTAAATTTCAGATTAACCGGTACAGTATACAAACGAGGGGCCACTAGCATCATAGCTAGCAGTCTTAACCACTACACCGTGACTGCTGAGTAGTGAAGGGAAAATTCATCTATTTAAGTTTAGAGAGTTTTAATACATAAGAAATAGTCGTTTTGGTGCAAGGGTCATTTATTATAATCGTGAAATATTATATTGGCTCTGAAAAGAGTAGTTTTCATGCAAGGGTCGTTTTCATTGCATTAATTAAGTAATCTTGTGGATGGCATACCATTCAAGTCTAAAACTCTTTACTGTACAATATGGCCTCTAGGCAACAGCGTTAGGGTGGCCGGACTGTAAGGCTTTTTGCTGAGCAGTCCTCCATCCGGCGCGGCTTTATGCCGGACGTTTATTTGTCCTCCTTTCCAACACTCTGATGGATCAGTAAAGCGCATTAATAAAATTTGTTCTTGGAACAGTGTTAATTCCATGTATAAGGAATTCTTGACCAACAAAAACCTCCTGCGGATGTCAAAGAAAGGACAAAAATATAAATAGAGATTAAAATTCCTTTTGGTAGTGTATAATCATTTGTTTTATATACATTCAGTTATTAAGTCTGAAATTATACAGGATTATACCATGTAATATCTATTGTCCAGCCGTCCATGCCCCAAGTGTTATTCTATGCTAGATTACCGAAGAAGTGTGTCCTCCTTTCTGACATTTTAGAAAGGCCACCCTAAACAGCGTGTGTGCATTGGCTCGGAAGCAGGGAAAGCAAGTCGGCGGGCGAGAATGGGTGGAGCTTTGCTGATGCACAACTTAAATTAAGTTTTATTAACCTTATGGCATTATTAAAATTTTATATTGATGCCTTTTTTATTTTCAAAATATTATTTTGGAACAATAGAAAGTGTGTGTTTTGAAAAAGCTGGTAACTAAAAAACATGTTAATATGAAATTTGAGGGCTTAATTTTACAAAAAATACTGGTACATTACACCTCAGACCCCCCCCAACCAAACTTCTGGCTATGTCCCTGCCATCTGCTGTACTGTATAATATCTGTTACCAGTGCGATCTGACTTGTTTTCTTAAATTCCATTGCATCAAATTATAAGGGCATACTTTTTGAGTCTATTGTATTGTCATAGAAGGTGGTAGTCTTATCCTTGTATTGAGTTTTTAATAGCCTTTCCTTTCCTTTCAGTACCAGATTGCAACTCTGACAAGGGAAGGCATCCGTATTGATGGACCACTGCTTCTGGATCAGAACTGGGAGGTAGCTCACTTTGTCCGTGACTACGAGTGAAAACTATTTCATTTTGTATGTGATAAAATTTGAGTGTTGATTTAAAAACAAATTGTTATCATAAAATTTGAATGTCAATCAAACAAATTATTGTGATAAAATTTGAATGTCAATAAAGCAAATTGTTGTTTGTAATTTGCAGTCTGTTTTTACTGGAAAGTTCATCTGCAAATTTTAAAAGTTATTTTCATGCTTTTACATTATGAAATGATCAGAGAGTTTACGAATTTATCGATAGATTTATCTGATGAAACTCGTAAACTCAATAGAAACTGATATTGGGAAGATCACAGTGAAGTCATAATATTATATTATGGTTTAAAAAAAAAAACACTTAAACTTCACTAATATCATACCTTGGTAGGACTTCGTAGTTTCCATCACCATTGTGATTACTTCAGAAGTAGCTGAGGATAATCACAATGGTGATTGAAACTACGTAGTCCTACCAAGGTATGAAATTGGTGAAGTTTAAGTGTGTTTTTAAACCATAATATAATCGTAAACTCAAGTTTGATTTATTAAGACTATTCCATGAATAAAAATGTAATGGACTATACAAATAATAATTGCTTTCATGCTTTGTTATATAGAAACAAAACTAACAGCTGCAAGATCACGGCATACTATGAATAAACCATGTTGTTGTTGTTGTTGATCGTCGTTAATTTTTAGACACTACTACTCTCCGGGATGGATGCCACTGTATTTCCTAACTGTAGTGAGATGGATACCCAGCCGTATTAGAAACCCGCTTCCATGGTCATACTAAAAGTGATGTATGGAATATGGTAAATCGGAAGATTAGGCCTACTCAGATTTTCATTTTTGTTCTGGTAATGAAGCAAGAGGGCTTGTAGAACTGGAACAGATGGTCAATGTAACGGAGAATCTAAGTGAACTGACCCTATTGGGTGATATCTGTAGGTTGTCTTGACAAGTTGTCGGGTATGCTGCTCGTGTATGGTACAACCAAATAACATGATTTGTAATACCCCGTTGACCACATACTGAAATGAATATTATGACAGTTTTTAACTTATATGTATTTTATTGTATCTTATTTGTCAAGAATAATCTAGAGAGTTTTACTGATATAGAAATGCATAATTATAATACAAGACATAGGGCAGATTTAAATTTACCGAAGTGTCGTTTAAATAGTTCTTATAACACTTGTTTTTATAATGGAATTAATTTATTCAACAAACTGCCTTTAAGCGTCCGTTGCTTACCCATAAATAGTTTTAAAAATTATGTATATGCATGGCTAATAAGGAGACCATTTTACTCTGTACACGAATTCCTTACTGCTGACTTTGTCTTATAAGAACTGTTATTATGTATATTGACGATGCCTCACCTGTATGGACATAGGCTAATAAACATTATTATTATTATTATTATTATTATTACACATAGGGGTGATGTTTTGGGTGAAATTTTATGTAGATAGTCTGGTGTTAGAGTGGTATGGTATTTGAGTCTGTAATAATAATATACGATTGCTTGTTTAGGGATTTAGGTATATTCTTCATCTTAGTCAGAAGTTTCTTGAGAGTTGTTTTTGAGTTTTGGATCGGTTGTCTAATGAGTTCCTTTGGGCTTGTTCTTCTTGAAGAGGTGATGTCATGGGGTGGGGTGAGGAAGTTGGTGTCAATCTGGGATTTGTGGACAGAGAGTTTCGCTCAAGCATCAACAATATTGTTACCCGGAATATTTGTATGGGATGGGATCCAAATTAATTGGACGTAGATTCCTCTGATAGCGAAATGGAGTAGAGATGTTATGGGAATTACTATATACTGTCAGAGTGATGGAAAGATGTGGCCTGGAGTGTTAAGACGGTCTGATTGTCAGTAAATACAATAAGATTTCGTAGAGGATGGTGCTGCATGCATCTTTTAGGGTAAGGTTTTCTGCAGTAAAAATGGAAGTCTGGGGGTGTGATTTCAAATTACGGCCGTATTGTTCTGTCCAATTAAAATATGCTGCACCGGTATTACGAAAAGTTTTTGATCCGACAGGAAAATAAATATGAGTATCTGGGTGAGTCGGTATGGATGCCAGATATTTCCGCGTGCATATTGTGAGGGGGGGGGGGGAGTGGTAGTAGAACTAAAACTGTGGACATCAATGGCGATATTGTGTGAAAGGGGTTTGTCTATTATATACGTGGGGTGTACCGGGGTGGATCAGTGATCTGTTAGGCCTATCCATCCAAGTCTAAGGCCTATCTTCCTTACATCTCTGGAGACACGGACCAGATTCGAAAATTTTTAAAGAAACATGACATTGAAATTTTGTTACCCCTGTTAACAAATTGGAACGTTTTTAAGAAGAGAGAAGGATGAAATTGATATTTTACATAAAGCGGGGGTCTACTCAGTGTATGTGTGGAAAAGCATACATAGGACCAGTGGCGGATGCAGAAATTTTTTTCGGGGGGGGATTTGAATAGGTAGAAAGAATACTAAAAAAAAATTAATCAACTTACCTATACAATTAGTTTATGAAACTGGCCACTTAGAGTACTTTTTTCAAATTTCGGGGGGGGATGTAACCCCCCTATCCCCCCCCCTGCGTCCGCCACTGCATAGGACAAACGGGACGCTCTCTGGATGCCAGAAGAAAAGAACATATCAGACACCAGAAACAAAACAACACTGACTATTCCGCCATAGCTTCTTATTCGGATGAAACGGGCCACAAAATACTTTTTGATGATATAACTCTACTAAATCATGAAAACAGAAAATTCCCTAGACTTGTTACAGAAGCCACAGAAATTATTAAACATCCCCTTAACATAAACAGGGAAGATGGGTATAAGATCAGTGACATCTGGCGGGAAACAAAACTTTAAAACTGACATCATGACAACTGCGACTGTTTACTCTTCACAGGCACTTATTTTCAATGTGAATCTTTCTCCAAAGAAGGACACAATAAGATGTCCGAAACGTTAGAAGACACTAAAAACACGACGCGGCCCAACCCGGATAGCCAGTCCAATCAGTTTATAGGATGAAATTGTTTGTAATGGCAGTCATCAATGTCACATGATCCAATTTGATGATTTTTAGAAATTTGGACCAAATACTAGATTGTGGATATTTAAACAGATTTTGAGGACTAAGTAAATGAAGTACATTTCTGTAGTGAGCAAGCGCTTGCTAATTGTAAAACAACCTCTTACCCTTGTCAGTTGACATGTGACTGACTGCTCCCACCTCATGTTCAGAGGTGTTCTGTGTATACTCTAGGAGAAAAGGCAATTTGAGAAAAAGGCTTCATAACCTTACCATCTTCATGTTCCAAATGTATAAGAAACCTGAGAGATTCAACCTTCTGAACTTCAAGCGCCTCCACAGTCTTTACAAGGAACACTTTACTCTGTAAATGAACAGCAGCAAATTAATTTAAACAAAAATAAAATCAGGTAAACTGATGTAACCAAGTGCCAAAATGCTTTTTGTTTAATCAGTGATAATTGCAATTATGATATGCATAAAATAAGTTATTTTTGTAATCAATTTCCTAGTTAAACTCCAGATAGATTTATTAAGCAGGGCTTATGGAAAAACAAAGGTCTAAAGTTTGATAAGCATAAGTGAAGAAATGTGGTAGTGTTATTCCTCAAAGCTACCTGTATTGCAACTTTCAAAGCTGTATATGAACACTGTAAAACAATCTGTTCCCATGAGAACTGATTTGTATTTGATAAATTCTTTCTAATATATTACCATAAAATAGGCACTAAATTGGGCTTTACTACAGTTCCAGTCAACCAATTTCGTCCAATATCAATAGGTTTTTTCTCATGGACGTTATAAATGCGTATATCAAGTTTCATGAAAATCGGATAAAGCATATTTGAGTTATCGTGCATACAGACACATGGATGGACAGACACCTTTTTCCGTTCCCCACAATCTCATAAAATACCATTCTGGCACTTAATAAAGAAATAGCTCAACATCATTCAAATATCAGTGTTGTACCTAAGAAAAAGAAGACAATGTGAGCAATTATTGCAGAATTTATTTATAATAGCACTCATTAACAATTAACTTACTTATCCCTCACAAATTGCATGGCTCCGTTATGTACAATAAATATTTCTACAGTCTAGTTACAGAGTTTAACAATATATGGCAGGAAGTACTACAACTCAATGGCTGCCGTAAAACAATCAAGTGGAAGGCATAGTCACAGTTCACACAACTAGAAGGAGATATCATTTTCACCTGCTCGTACCTCATAAGATTTTCATCAGAAAAAATTAATAAATGCTTTTAGAGAAATTGACTAACATTGGTATTCTGTATATGGTACTTTAAGTTAGTGAATGTGCCCTACAACAAATGAGAACTAGAGAGTTGAGAGAGGTTGAAATATTTACATGAAAAAAGCCAGTCATCTGTTAGCACAGACAGGGGTTTCGATACAAACTCAATTTCAACTTCTGAAAGTTGGTTAAAGCCATCATGCACCACAATCACTGTGATGACCTAGTCTAGGTAGGGTTCTGAACTGTCAGGTTTTGGAATAAAAATGTGATGCCCAATCGAACTTCCAGATTAGATGCTAAGTGTCTACTTTTCCTGGATTAATAACTTGACATTTTATTTTGCAAACAGGAAAAAGTCTGGGTATAAATTTGAACGATTCTCTTTTCCCAATATTGGTATCTCATTATTTACTGTAGCAAAATTGCTGAAATTAGATAATTGTGGATAAATGACTACTCAAGTTGTTATTGTAGCAGCCAAGAACGGAATGCAAACCACAATGGGTTATTTTCATTTATAATTTTTTAAGTTACTGCATGAGTTATAATAGCAGTAAAATCAAAAGCATGAAAAACCATACATTTTAACTACAGTACAAATGAACTGAATTCACTAAATTTCTCAATTCCAAACAAAAGAAAAATTGGCATAGATATGGAACTGGAAAAGAAATATACAAAAAAAAAAAAACATAGATTAGAGTTTTTATTTAGACATCTGGTTTTGACTTCAGTTAAAGCTGGCAATTCTACCCTGGAAACTTCAATGTCTACAGATTTTTATAATCAGGACTGACAATGTTGAATACGCTTTTTGACTAATGTAATAAAACTACAAGGTTTCTGGTTAGTTCAATGCTAGAGTTCATGCTATGGGGCAAGCAGCTTGGGATCAAATCCTGCTGGGAATTCCCCCTTTCATGAAACTTGTGGTGGAACTAGTGGTTTGTGTCTCGTAATTCTGAATGTTTCAAAAAACTCTTGAAACTTTTTGGGACATCCCGTGCTGCAGTTGGTTGAGTCACTACACAAACAGGAAGATCATGGGTTCGATCCCCCATTAAGTCACTGGGATTTTTCAGCTGGCCTAATCTGGTGACACTATGGCCCTGGAGTCGACTCAGCCTCTTACAGAAATGAATACTACACAACCATGCATAAGGCTGACAACCTTACCACCTCATGTGCTGGATGTCTAAAAATTTAGAAGCCTTGACCTCCTTGGATTGTAAGGGTCTCCAAGGGACTTCACAACGTGTGAATTTGAGACTGAAGTGTGTTGAAAAAGTGAAGTAGGTTAAAAATATGTTTTAAATTATTTTGAACTCCCATAGATAGATCTAGCAATAAATTTCACATGTTCAAGATTTCATTTCATGTTTATGTTTTTACTCTTAACAAGAGTTACTTAGTCATTACTTTGAAAAACAGGTTTATATCATGGAAGAGGGAGGCAAAATCAGGTTTTCAATAATTATACCTACCAGTCAGTCAGTCATTTTTTTTAAAATTCCATCAACTCTCAAGTAATATTATTCAAATTAAAATGCACTCATCTATTGTAATAATATTCACTCTAATTCAATGTGAGAAGTCATCAAACAAACAAATATTTTAAAGCACAGCACTAGTTATGAACAAAATGCAATATAAATATTACACAGACATTTCAAATATCAGCAATGAATTATTTCCTATTAATCTCAACCCTTCAATTTTATGGCTAGTACGAGCAGACTACAAAAGTGCCAGTTGCATTTCAAAGGCAGGACGAGCATGTAAAGCCACCTTAGCAAGTTCTAAAGTTGCTAAAGTGGCAAGAACAATTTGTGTGCCTGCTCTGTGCAATGTGCCACAGCAAAACTATCAACTATTTACAGGTTAGAGATCAGAATGCGGCTAAAACTGGCACGGACAGGATGCGAACCTGATGTCACAAAATGGTAAATGTAATTCAGCGATAATCGATACATCTATCTAACAAGTTAAACTTTTCAGGTAGTGGCTGTGATCTATTAGGACAGTCTTTTTAAGTTTAACCTGGAACTTCAAGTGAAATGATAGCTTTGTCAGTCGACCAGAAACTGATGGTCTGATGGAATATGCACTGCTTGACCTCTTATTTTCTCAAGATTGGTTAGCTCTATGCTGCAAAGGACGAAATACTGGAGCAATAAAAACATCACTCTCTGAATATACCATGCAGTTCCAGGAGAAATATTGGAAGACAGTTCTTACAGACTAGGGCTGGAAAAGTTTGACTTGACTAGTTTAAATATCTGAGAAGTTTTGAGTGGAAAATGAAATTCTCAGCTGGCAATAGAACCCCAATTCATATTCAACCTGAATGATACTTCCTATTTGCTTACGCAATCTTACGATCCATCACTCCCAGCTACAAGATGTGAGAGAATTTGTCAATGGGGGAAAAGATAAGAGAAAAAAGTGAGGCATGAGAACATAGAAAACAGTATGACCATGGTATAAACCTAATACTCAGAACTCTTATCTATTAATTTGAGCATTGGCATAGTAAAGGAGGAGAATATGTGAAATTCTTTGCTGTGCATAACATTCGCATTATAGAGACATGAGCTCCACTACCGAAACTTCCATGTTAACTTCCTATGAAATGTATACTGAACAAACCTTTCTACTGCATATTAATAAAATGAATCACATAAAAAATGAGTACCAGTATATTCAGCACAATGAAATTGGTAATTCTGATCCTTCAAATTATGTTCAACCAATATGGGATTTATTTCTGAAAGGAGATGGGTTATACTACGATGTGGTTGGTTGAGGCACTATATTGCAAACCAGAGGGTCATGGGTTCGATCCCCAATGTGGTCATCAACATTTTTCAGTAGTTCTACTCCTCCTGATGGCCTTATGGCCTGGGGAGGGGCAACTCAGATTCTAACAGAAATGAGTACCAGCAGGAGAAATTCTGGTGGTAAAGGCAGTGGCTGGTGTGTAAGGCTGACAACCTTGCTACCTTCATATTCCCATGTTTGTGAGCCTCAACCTACTGGAACCCTAAGGACCTCCACAACCCGTGTAGGAAACATTTTCCTTTTTTACTTTACTTATTAAAGATGGTATGGAGATGCCTTTCCCCTTCCATCTCCTGAGGTACAGTACACTTGGTCTGCTTTGGCTACCCAGGAAAAATGGCAGTTATCTGATTGGATAAAAAAAACCAATTGGATTTTATCAGGTTAGCTTGAAAATCCTCTATCTGAGCTGGATTAAAATTTTCCCCCTTATTAACTGTTTTTCCTGACCACAGAATGGTAAAAAATCTGTCACTAATGGATTTGATCAACAGACTTGGAAATTTATTGACAATGATGCAAATTACAATCATAATGCAAAGAAATAAAGTAAAAGACCAAAATACAACAAATCAGGCTTTCCAAGTGAAATATTTAGAAGCATGGAGGTATTCTGAGAATTCTTTACAAATAAGGGTCACTATGCTGTTCTGGAAGATTTTGAAATAATTATCAATGTTAATAAAAAAGTTTGAGAATAAAGACATAACTAGACATAATATGAAATCACAAAATTTGTCAATCTGATTGTTTGTGTTATCTCAGTGTTGTTGTTATACAGAACAGATGCAATCCTATGATACTCTGGAAAAGTCTAGACATACTAATTTCATATATCATGGCTTAGCTTCTAAACTCTAATTTATTGACTGTAAATATTCTAAAAATAGGTAAGCTTTCAATACCGTACATTGGATATTTGCCTGGCATATAAAATTCAGAAACAGACATACGTGTACAAGCCTTTATGACAGGCCTGCAACTGTTCATTCCAAATGCTATTACAAAAGAATCTCTTTGGATGTATGACTCTGAAACGCAATTAAATAATTCAAGTCATGTTCATGAATGCATAAATTCACTCAGTTATTGAAGAACACAATTACAACACCCAAAACCTACTAGAGAAAATACAACAGCAGTTCAGCAAAATAGAAGACATTCCAAACTCAACAGTTGAGCTAATTAAAAATGTATACCTAACAATTTAATCTATCACGAAGGACAAGTTCGGGGAAAGAAGAAAAAAAAGAAAGAGAAAAAACTACAGTGAATGGAAAATATAATGTAAAATGTACTCTCCTGATGGCCTAAATGGCCCAGGGGGGGGGGCAACTTTGTAATGACAAATTTGTAATGTTTACAGTTCTATTAAACTGAAAGAAAGAAAGAAAAAAGAAGAAGAAAAAAACTCCAGCAGAAATCATACAGTAAACATACCTGCAATGAGTTACCAAATACACCTTACACCTAAAATCTCTGTTACTGTGAAATGAAAAATGAAATGAAAAAATGGGGGGGGGGGGGGGGGAACAAAAAAACTTTGAATTGTGAAATCAGATTCGCAGCCTCTCCTTGCATTGGAACCTATAAGCATAGCCTGTCTGCATTCTGACACATGAGTGCATCACTCGTCTATTCACACGATCAGGAGACAAAGAAAGGAAACATTTTTGGGGCATGTTCGATAGCTGGAGTTCTGGTGCAGATCGATCACTGCTTTACATTTCATATCCTGCATGGGATATCAAGTTCCTCTAACAGTTCTTGAACTGACAATATGAGAAGCTCAAAGGCTCTCCAGACCATAAGGAATATATGACATCACATTATGTCTCTTGCATTTAGCCTGCTGGCACATTCAAAATGTTGGCTCAAGATTACACAAACACATTTTATGCTCAAAAGGTTTGTTTACCTTGATCAAATGTCTACTATATACAGCTATTTCCTATGTTTGCATCAGTCAAGTTTAATAAGTTATTTCACATCAGTTTTCTTCTCTAATTTGCACTATTGGCTGAATGTCTAAGAAATGTCTCATAATCCTGCTAATTTATATATAAAGAAATACTGCTTGGATATTTTGTATTTTTTCATAGCTATTTCCTTTGGTGGATGTCAAGTGAGATTCTTGAAATGTCAGCGGCTATTGAGATAATAAGATAAAGTACTACCCGCACGCCATATCTTGGGCGCTGGATTTACGGGGAAGTGAGGGTTGGGGGGGGGGGGACAAAACATAGCTAGTCCGCCAGTCTTTCTGCAGTGTTGTCAACCAAAGAAATTACATTTCAGCAGAATCGCGCATATGGTAAGCGCACAACAACAGTGTAAGTGTGGATGCCGAATTGGATAATTATTTCCGATGAATCATCCTCGCTATTTTATGTAGTGACATTAAATAGACAACGATTTTAATGCAGTCCAATAACATAACGTGGTGACGGTATTGCGTAACAATTAATAACATGTCATAAGGCTTTAGTTATCAAATAAATCATTTTCCTCCGGGAAGAGAATGTTATATAAATAATGTCAAAGTTTTTCCACTGGATGACTAGTTTTAAGCATAAAGAAGAGTCTTAGCAGAACATGCTTCATCATTTCGTGTTGTAAAACATAAGAGAGGTAAGGCATCTAAAAGTGGAGAAAAATATAGGCCTAATTTTAAACGTATTTAATACGTTTTGTGAAAAGTTCACTTAAGTTTCAGTTCGTGAAATTGACATCAGAGTTCACGGGAGTGTCAGAAATTAGCACATACGGAATTCTTAAAGAGGTGAGGAAAGTGTTGGATGTACAATGACGTGTTTGTGAAATAAGCTGATCGAAAAATTGTTTTTTCCCCATAACTCCATGCGTCAGAAAAGATAATGTCAATAAATAAATAAGGATCCTGAGACAGAATGAAAGCTTAGTATTGAAGCCACTAGATGCCAGGGTGTATAGCGTACTTCGTGTTTCAATGTTGTCAGCTCTACCTACGAAGTTGAACGAAACCTACCGATTGAGGACTAGGGAGCCGAGCGCTCAAGAAATCATGCGCGGGTAGTACAAAAATGCTTACATATCTGCAGATATAACAAATTATAATATACATAGGCCTAACAATAAATCCCAAAGATACAGAGAACAATTTACTAATTTCCTTCTCCATTAATTGGGATACGGTATTTAAAAATAACTTATTTCATACTTATTAATTCTAACTTACTGTAGGCTGTAAGTATTTAGGCTTTCACGGCCAGCATCAATTGAAGTTAATTCTTCCGGGCTTATGGGCCGTGGTCTGTCAGTTCTGTTGGCTGACATTTTGCCACGAGCTGCGTCGGGCTTCAACTGCTGCTACTTTTCCCATAAGACTGGTATTTGTACTGTGTTCTACTGATTGGTCAGTGTTCTGCCATGGATTTTTGTCCTTTTTTCTGATTGGTCTGTACCTGTTAAAACATTTCTCAGATTTTTACATTTGCATTTTGTTTTTGTTATGGCCAGAAACCATGTTTTATGACCCTTTGTGATTCATATTTTCTTTTAAAGTTGTTTCTGTTTTTTATTTCAATGGCATCAAGATATAATCAGTGATAATACTGGGGTATGGTGTTGAGGACCTCCATTTCCTGAAAGCAGATGCCATGACCCAATGAAGTGCATGTTCGGCAACTACAGATTTCTCCATGTTTCCTAGTTTACACTGACTGTTGTATATTTTCAGCCTGGTGTTGATGCTTCTTTTTGTTGTTCTGATGTATACTTGTCCACAGCTGCAAGGGATTCTATAGATGCTTGCCACGGACAGAGGTTCCTGCTTATTCTTCGCTGAATTGAGTTGTTTTATTTTCTTGGTGAGTTTGTAGATTGTTTTTATTTTGTATGCTTTTCCAATCATTTTCCAATATGGTCCGTGACTGTCCCAATGTAGGGAGGAATGCTGTGCCTTTATATTCCATTAATCGGTTCTTTCCAGGACGACCGCATGGATTAGCCGCTTGTTTTATTTCCCTGGAGCTGTATCCATTGGGTTGTAATGCTTAGTGCAGGTTATATTCTTTTTTGCTCTTTGTTCTTAAGGTTTTGTATGTTCATGTATGTGGGTTTCCTGTACCAAGTTCTTTTGTTTATTTGTAGGTCTATGCGTAACTACTAACATTAATAAGAATTATTGCCTCCCCGCAATAATATTTTCAAGTTGACCTCTTTGACGCGTTAGTTCTTCAATTTTAAGAGAAACACTGGAATTTAAACAAGCCACCATTTTCCTCAGTTGTGCTGCACTCACAGAAAACTGGCGTGGTTGCGTGAAGGCTTACACTTCATGCGCTGTTTGTAGATTTTCATCAAAAGACATCTGCTACTATTGCCAACATGGAAACTTTAAAGGTTTCTCTGTCATTTGCTATAAATGCAATTCAACCTCATATTATTTTATGGATTATTAGACTATCTTATTGACATTTTTGTTCTTGACACCTTGTGGGTCGGTTGTATGATTATTTAACGAATGGGTTGTACTGTTACTTAGACCTGTGACCATTGCCAGTGTGCCCGAATTTATTTCCACAGATTTCTTTTACATGCCTATAAATCTACAGACAAGGGCCTGTCACATTTATGCACAAATAAATGCCACATAAATCAGTGCCATACTAACTGTGCCATCCATGCCAACCAGACACCTCGTATCACCAAGATGTATTGATAAAATACTAGCAAAATTACTTCAGCCATATAGCAACCACACGAAGATGTCTCATAATACAAATAGGTAGACTATAGGACTGTAAGATTTAAGTAAAAACAATTTTTCAACAATTATAAATGTTCAATTATAACAGCCATAACAATCCATAGCTACTAATCCAGAAATTGATGATAATTTTTAACGCCTGTTATCAGTTTATCTTTCCCTATCACAGATAGTTTCTGCCCTCAGAAAAGATGATACTGCATAGCTTTAGCTACCAATAAACAACTGAGAACTCAAAAATGATGGGCAAACAGAAGCACAGCTTCTTTTCAGTGAAAACTGATCCTGATATTTTTATATTTTATGCCTCTCATAAATGGGTGTAAAAAATAGTTCAGATAAACTGAAGCAATTAGGGCTGATCTTGTCAACTGTGGTACACTACAGAGAATAAATTCATCTGTAGTATGCATTGCCATACAGATGCAAGTAAAATATAGAGCTGAAGTAGATAATATGGCTAATTAAATGCTCGTACTGCACAGATGACAGCCTTGTGTTTCCCCTCTTTGCCTCCCTGCTATCACAATAGATTAGTGTCCATCACACGAATGAGCTGGGCGGAGGAAGGGCTCCACTCTACTCTTGTGTTAATACTGCAAATGTGCAAGCCCCCCTCTGCTTGGCAAGGAACTGGAAGGCCTCATATGTTTACCGACGTCGCTAGCTCCAGCTTGGATCGTAACCTTTCCAATTTGCATTCGGAGCCAGGTACACTCTGCGCCCTTTGTACAGGAAACTCACGACACCCCGGTAACCTGTTCGGGGCACTCCACTCTGAAACAGCATTGTGGAATACAATCTCTGCAGACAATAGCAGCAGAAACATAAAGGTGGACTATGATAGAGGAAAAGGGAAACACTGATAGTTGATAAAATAGAATTATTAGTGTACTGTGATGTGGACATCTAGGAGAAGGAGAGATATCCTCAAGGAAGGAGACGAGATGTGTTATACTTATAGAAGGAGATGGTCAGATGAAATTGAAACTCGGAAAACAAAGTAGAACCTTAGGAAACTGTAATGAGAAAGGAAATATATCACAAAATAAATATATGGGAGCATATCGTTTAACAAATTTTAACCTTAATTAACGAGTGGATACCAAAGATAACTCCTTGACATAAAGCGTATCTTGCTTCTGTGCTGGGAAATTTCATTACTGCAACAATTGTTCCTCTCTTGTTTTCCACAGCTTGGGAAATGAACGGATGGTAGTCGCAGAGCATACCTCACTATTTACTGGCTGTGTTTTGGTTTTTTCATCTAGAGTCTAGACCAGGGGTTCCCAACCAGGGGGGCATGAGGATCTTCCTGGGAGGGGCATGCAACAATTTAAATTTCATATGTTAACTTAGTGTTGCTGCCTTGTCGGTCAATAAGAATTTTTAAATGGTTAACATTAACTAAACAAATACACAGAAACATACCGTAATTAACAAGAATAACAGAACAGTATGAAGACACTTTTTACACTCTTAAGCTATGTTCACACTGAGGAATTTGTTGCAGACACAAATACTCCATACAGATCCCAGATACATTTCCATGTTTCTTGTTTCAGGAAACTTATCCTATCTACATGTTTCTTGCACAAATATTTCATGTGAGTGTTTATACTGAGGAATTTGTTGTCAGACACAAAAATGGCTTCAAATGAAGAACTTTTGCTTCTTTGCGCGAGTGCTACTATAATATTAAAAGAAAAAAGCAAAAAGAGGCAGCGTAGATGGTGGGCTCGAAATTTTTTGCAAAAACGTTCGAGTCATGGCGCTTACAATCCATAGCGATTTCGTACAAAATAGCTGCGTTTAAAATACAAAAACGACCGCCATTAAAAATCGATAGAAAACTATCGATAATTTGCAAGTCATCTGTTGAAACGTCACTACAGCACATGCGCAATGAAAATTCTCGCTGGGATCTGTTCGATGTTTTCGCTTTCGTAGCGTAAACAAGAACTTGTGGCGAAACCTTGTTTCTGGTACATTTTATTGACTGTTTGTGTCCGGGAACTAGGAATATGTTCAATAGGTTTACGACTTGTGGCAAATAGGTTGCTATACATATACCCGGGCACATATTCTTGCAACAAATTCCTCAGTGTGAACGTACCATTAGGCCTATAAATTGTAACTATACTTTCCCTATCATATTAAATAGTCATATCTTATCTTCAACATGTCTATAATAATTTGGAAATCCAAATATGAGATACGATAAATTTTCCTTGCTGCTGGTGAAAGCAAAGCAGTGCCAATCATCTCACTAATATTCAGTTTTTAATTCTACATTAGACATTTGTGTTTCTCCATTTAACTTTTTTTGTGAACTGCACTGAGATTCAAAGAAGATTCACAATTAAATATGTATTTTCATAAGTGTTTTATATGTATGTGTATGTCTGTGACAGCAAAAGTATCACAGGATAAATAAGAATAATAAATGTGGTGAGTAATATTAATTTCATTTTTACAAGTATTATAGGGATCTTTTAAAGTACAAAAGTACTGATAATCACGTTTTTACGCCTTCTTCCCCTCCCCTCCCCCCATCACTATCAAAGGGAGCGTGAGGATGTCATGATATTTGAAAGGGGGGGGTCTGCTGAAAAGGTCTAGACCTTAATTCTACAAATACTTAAGTCAATATGACTGTTCTTCACAATTACAGTTGGCATATGGAAACTACAGGGGAAGTCATACTAAGTATCTTACTGCTAATAATCTCAAAAGGAATGAGAAAGACCCAACCTCAGGTAATCTGTCTTTTCAGATAGGATATCCATGCATATCTAGAACAAAATATATTGTATCACTTACTCTGAAATCATCCATGAGACCAAGCATTTTGGCCGTTCTCTTGTAGATATCATTAGTATGATAAGGAATGCGCACCGAGCCCTCTGTCACAATGGTGCCGCTCTTGAGCTCTTGGTATGTCACCACCATACTTTCATACACTTGCTTCACAAATTGCACATCATAATTATCCTGCAACATATATTCAAGTCAATGTTCCATTAGAGATAAAAAACTTTCGTCTTACAATAATCTGCCACTATTGATTTTAATTTTGTATTTGGAAATCCAGTGATCCCAACATCTATAAATCCACATGCGGCCACAAGTTTTGTTATCTATTTCATTTTTTGAGGGTTCAATTTATGTATGGTATGTTACAAATCCACATGTTTTGAGTGTAAAAGAATCATAAGAGGGATAGCTTGAAGGAGGCACAGAGCTGACAGAAGGCAGTGATTTTCTATAAAACCACTGGTATTAACCACTTTTCTTACATGTGTTGGGCAGTTTATAATGGTACAAAACTGTGTGGCTCAGATGAGAGGTAAAATAGATATGAAACCCTTATCATGCCAACAAAACACAGTTAATTCAATTTTCACTGTCAGAACACATCTTGATTTCAACCTGCAGCTCAGCCAATGACAAGTAAATTTTGTAGTATACATATCTATCCACAATTAAAATGGAATATAATAAGAGATCTCAAAAAATTAAAATTGTTATACTTTGTTCTTAAAAGATTAACCAGCATGTGCATGTTAAAATTGCCTTTTTTCGATTGTTTGGTAAATTTTGGCATTATTTTCTGGGGCAGTCACACAAGTAACTTACCAAAAAACAAGCATTCAGAATTTTAATTAGAAGTAAAGGGCTTCAACACTGCAAACCTCTCTACTGAAAAACAAATATCCTTCCCATACCCTGCATATAATGCTTCAATGTGTTACATTTATTACAAACATACTGTTATATTTAAAAGAAACATAACACTAAAAAAATAAGCTTGCACATTGACAAAAAGCATAACGTCACATGTAAAAAAAAATATTTACGACAAATTATTCTAAGAGGTCAGAAGCACATGGGACCACATCTTCAAAACGAGGGTGCCACAAATACTTATAAACAACTGTTTCTACTCAGTTTCCAAATGTATGGATTATACACTCAACAGGCCTAAATTAAAATAGTTATTGTAGCTTGATGTACTTCCAAAATATGTGTAACTTATGTTGCAAATAATATTAAGAGCCCTATGCGTAAACATTAAAAAGAAACTAACTGTGCCCACCAAAAAAAAAAATAATGGAGAGTGACCTTGTTAACATATTTGTAAGATGTACCGGTATGTATTTAGGTTTAAAGAACCAGTGTTTGATGAGCCCCACATTTGCAAGAAGCCTTTGCGAGTTGCAGCTAACCATCCAAGCTACAACATCCTCTGACGATGCCCAGTGTAGTTCGAGGCAAAACACTAGATATGTATCTGACAGATCATATCAGCGCAGAAATGTTGGACTCTTTCATATTTGTAAGAGTTGCCTAACATATACTGAAACAATAATTTGTTTGCCAAGAGAAATACGGTGCCCCCACAATCAGAGTTTGCAGGGAATCCCAAAAATCCTTAATCCACTCTGAAAGCAGGCATTAAAGAAACAGTAAATGAACTCAACAAAACAATTTTCAAAGTAATAGGAAGTTTGAAATAGATTCCCGAGTATAGCACAGCTATGTAGCCAAAGTAGCGATTTAACACTATTTATTCTAAAACTAAAAAGTATTAAAGTTGGAAATTATAAAAAAAGGAAAGAAAGTCGAGACAGAAAAAAAATTAACCCTCTACTCGTAAGACTGGTCAGAGTTACGCCAACTGTAACATTGGTCTGTGGGACCAGATCCATTTTAATTTTTTTTAAGGATACAATGGAATTTGCTTTATTGTTTAAATAGTATAATATTTTTTATAGCTAATGATGGATGGATGACAGAACAATAAAAATTATAAAAAATGGGAACCAGACTAATTCTGATATATGAAATTTATCAATGATTTCTTGTAAGAAATAGCAGCAATATATCTAAATATTTATTTCTATGCACAATTTTTATACTTTTACTATAATTTGTATATAACATACAGGTTCATAACATCATAATTATAAACTAGCCTCATTTAGCCATTGTGGAATCCGAGCCTTGAAGTCGGGATCAGTGTCTCTAACTGAGTCACGCGAAGAACATGAAGTACTTGCCTTTGCTAAGAAATTAATTAAATGCAATTGCTTTTCTACTATTAAAAATAAAACCACTTACCATTACATTAACACCACCAAAAGTACGACGTAATACAACATACCAGTCCAAGGGATCACAAAAAGCAGCAGGCAAAAATGCAAGGCTTGCAATTAAAGCTCGATAACAATTACTTCTTTTGACAACAAAAATTTCTTCACCAATCTAGGCTTACCTAAAGACCTGTGCACCACATATTTTAAAGTACATGCTGCCAAAATTAATAGTTTTGCCAACATATGAAAAAATAAAACCGATACCATCTGAAAGACCGATGCTACGGGTAGGGGGTTAAGGAAATGTAAAAACACATACTGTACCTATTTTAAATGCATATTATAATAACATCCCTGCTAATTTATAAATTACCTTCATCAAGTATGTTAAGTTCTTCTGGGTGAAAGGCACAAACTTTTCATTGAGTTTAATGAACTTGAGATGTTTCTCGTAGAAGTGACCATTACTGACACCTATTTTGCCAAACGTCCTTGTCCTTGATATCTCTGGCCGTATGCACGCTCGGTTCCGTCGCTGTTCAGGCTGCCTCACCCAGTCATCCCAGTATGAGGATGGCCATTTTGGGGCGAGCTCAGCCCATGTGTTTCTAGAGAGCATCCAGCCCAATCCTGGGAAGAAGTCAGTGCGATACAATAGGTCGGGAGCGTTTTCATCCACAAGCCCCACTTTGCCGTTGTCATTCCATGCAGATACGCACCACAGCGTGGGGTCTCGTTTTAAAATGGGGTATGTCCCCAGAAAATACTCAAAGAAATCAGGCGCTATGTCAAGATCGTCTGGAAGCAAAAATAAATTTAAGTAGAAACCATGCATTTTGTTGTTCATGTCTATGTATCAAGACAGAAAGATGTCACTTACCTTCCACAATAATCACGGTATTAAAATTAAACTTAAAAAAAGTATGGTTGAGTGCCCAGCCATAATGACGGGCTATCTTGAAGTATCCCTTGAACTTCTTCTCCTTTGGAGGAACTGGGATGTCATTTTGGTCTGGTTGCTGAAATGTAATAACAATAAAACATATCATATAGTGCAGTGAAATTGAATATAGAGTGCTTCAAAAAAAATGTATACACACTTTGAAGTGTCATAGAAAATCTATTTTCCGTTCTACGAGGTTAAATTTCTGGAAATGGAAAGCTTAAAGTCCAATTTGAAAAATAAATGACTTTCTGATGAAAATGGATTAGTTTAAGTGTTCAAATATTCAAAATGGTGGCCTTCAGCAACAATACATTTCTGAGTGCGAGTCACCACCGATTCCATGCATCACACCAAAGTCTCCAATAAGATTTCTGTGCACACCGCTTTAATCTCATTCCAAAGTGTGTCTAGGTTACGTGGTTTATGTTTGTACACCTCATCTTTTACTATGCCCCATAAGAATAAATCCCGCGGAGTAAGGTCTGGAGAGAGTGCAGGAAACTTGATTTGCCCCCTGAGTCCTATCCACTGCCTTGGCAAATTTCTATCCAGGTATGTTTGTACGTCCATAGGATAGTGCGGCAGGGCACCACCTTGTTGGTAAGAAAACCGTATTATGCACGAATGGCAGGGAATATGGAATCAGCAAGCATTGTTAGGTACTTTTCAATGTAGGATGATTATTGGCACAATTGTTGGATGTTTGTTGAAACTATTCTACTGCCCCTGTAGATTATCTACAAATCAAAATATAACATTACTTTCTCCGAGAAATTTAACCTTGTAGAACAGGAAATAAATCTTCTATGACAGTTCAAAGTGTGTATACATTTTTTTGAAGCACTCTGTATATAAAATGTATAAAAATTCTACCTGCAGCAAAAATGAACAGTCTAGTCATAATGAAAAGAATACTCTTTTGGTAACACACATAAGGCATTTAATAGAGGACTGCATAGACTGCAGGATACCAAGGGATGCTCACCTCAATGCGTGTAATTTCATCACCATATGACTCAATGACATCAGCAGTGGGACGATGACTGCAATCCTGACTCACAATAATAGGAAACTGCTCCCTTGACGGTCGGTACTTCAGCAGCTGATCAATGCATTTGCTGACTGTGATACGGTTACAGGCGAATACCAACACTGCAATTACAGGGCCACCATCTGGCAGGGATCTCTCTGCTAGTGCTCGCACTCGTTTTATCTACAAATCAAAATTTTTCAGCTAATGAGTTACCATCATTAATATCCTCATCTTAAAAACAAGGAGTTCTGAATTCTGAAATCCTCCTGAGCAATTACTTGTTACAGGAGTTCATCAGTCTACCACTACAGAGAAGCACGACAGCAACATTTACTATGACTGGCATTCGGTAACTGGTTGATAATGAAAGCAAATATCTTTCGAAATGTCTTATGAGCTAACATAACATAAGTGTCAGAAAAACTGATTCAATAACTGTTATAATAACACATAACCGTTCCATACTTACTTCCAACTCTCAACACGGAATTGGTGTACGTTCATTTTTGCACAACATACTACCAGCAATATATGTCAGTCTGTATATTTTGAGAATGAATTTTTAAAAAATAATATTAATTTGAAATATGTAAAGAATACCATTTTCCGATAAATTAAATAAGTATTTTAATAATAATCTTTGAAGAATGTATCAGAAATGTACATGACTATTAAACTTTGCACACATGCTACACAACTTGTTACCCTTGTTTAAAGCTTATATAAAGAATGGTTGATATCTGTATCTGCCATAGGGCATCCAATTCTTAGAGGAAGCATGGTTTGTCACCATTACTTTACTTCTTAATATCACTGCTCCCAGTTTGCAAATATTCTTCTCTTTTTTTATTTTTATCCACTGTTCATGTTCCCTGGCTGAATGTATTACTTTTTAAAATTCCATTTATACATACAGCAAATGTTTTACTTAAAAATTAATCTGAACTATTATAAGCTGTCGACGATAAACTTTGTCAGGAATGATCGCAACATTTTGTGAAATTTTTTACACAGTTTATTGCTGGCTATGCCTCAAGGTATATTTCATCTTGAAAATTGCTTTTATAAACACTGTTATTAACGTCCTTATTCAGTCTGTCAATTTGGCATAGGTTAATTAACCTGTAAAAGTCTGATGGCATTTTGAATTATGTGTTATTTCAAAGTTATTATTTACTTCATTAAGTGAAACAACTCCAAATTATACATTCTGTAACAAAATAAACTGGAATTTATATAATTATGTCTCTTATGATCATCTGGCAAGCAGCAACCCATGCCTCAACTATCCTAATGAATGAAAGGATTACTGAATATTACCACTGAAGATTTTAACTATTGTTGAAATTTCCCTTCTCTTAATACTTGCCTCCTCATTCTCCTCTTCCTCCTCCAATCGGCGCTGCTCATCCCTGCCTCCTCCGACCTCTTCAACACCTTCATCCACGTGCACAGACCTCTCTGCAACAGAGATCATCCAAAAATTACTACATCATCACTAGTGTTTTATTTTGTTAATTTTATTTACTTCTATAATTATACGTTTGGTTAGTAATGAGTAATAATAGTATTAGTGGTTATAGTTAAGAGTTGGTACTAACTCTGGGAATAACACACAAGAATCTACAGTTTCAAGTTTGTCCCCCCAATTACACAAATACCACTGGAATTCAGGCTTTCTTCTAAATAAAAAATATGTGAACAGATGTCCATGAAACATTTCCTGCCAAAAGCTTTTGCCCAAGTGAAGCACAAATGTAAGAAAGGTTAACGGATAGATGAATTAGTTCTACCTTTAATGTGATGCTAACTCTCTAAATTTAACTCACGTTGGTCCTCGATTTTATCACGCAGTAACTGAAGCAGGCGCTCACTGTCCTCAAATTGGTCTTTCAGTTTTGCTTCTAGCAAACTCAGATGCTCCTCCAACCGCACTTGTTTCTGAAACACATGAACCAACAATACTTACCGTATTTTACGGACCACAAGACGCTTTTTTTTTACTTTGAAAACAGAGCCTTGAAAGTTGGGTGCATCTAATGGTCTGAAGTACATTACAAAAATTAAAATTATGGTAAATATTGCTGGAATACCATAGTTATAAACAAAGTGTTTTAAACGATAAGATTGTTACAAATTTTGGCAGACTGTAGGCCTACTTCAGTGCACTTGTCACAATCGTAAAATGAGAGTATACAATGCGAAAAGAATGTCTTCATTACAGATGCAAAAAATTAGCTGGTCATATTAACTGTATGTGAGTGAAAACTTGTTTGTATTGTTGCATAAAGAAACAACAGCCAGGACTTGTACAGCTTGCTTGAGTAACCTGGTTGCTGGGAACATTGACGACAGCAGAGAGTGTGTTAGGGGGAGGAGCTAACTTATTATTCCTCATTAAATGTAATTCATTAGTTCAATTTTAGATAACCACCTGCTACTTATTTGATTTCCATACTTTCTAGCAGGGCTTCTCAGCTGTACAGATACCGGTAATTATCTTTTATGGTCTTAAAACTGGAAGAATCTGCTGATCTCTATGCAGATTCTCACATGCTAGTTTGCCCTGTGTTGCAAGCAGTCTAACCTGTCAATCGTTTACTTCAAACCAGGCTATCCTGGCATCAATTTGGAATAACTAGAAATAATACACTGATGAAAATGAAATATAATTCAAATGCATCCAAGTACTTAGGCAAGCACTAGTGTAGATCATCTTACCTGATCTGGTTTATGGTTCTGAGGACGATCCAGGAAGAGGTAGTATGTCACGACAGCCCACAAGCAAACAGATAGAAAAGCAAATGCAATGAATTGATTTTTACGCATGGCAACCCCACGATCACATCATCTGAAACACAAAATGATCAGTGTGAATCACCCAATAGACCTACATCCAATAATAACGTGAACAATTAGCACTTAATTTTTTTCTATTTTAGAGCCAATCTAACACATAGTTATCACTGATATTCATAAAGAAAATCACACCTACACTAGTGATTGTTATTCTTGTGCAATGTAAAACATAGATTTTTATAGCTGAATTTCTACTCAGGCAGATTTGTTTATATGTCTGTTAAGTTATGCCACATCCATCCAAGTAAACAAGTGACATTTATTAAGACAGGTTATATTTAAATGTTATTTTTATGCACTAAACATGGGGTCTTAAGAATATTGGACTCTGGTCCAGATTCAGACACCGAAGCATTTACAACAAATAAAAAAGTTATATAAACAGTAAAGATATTGTATCATTAAAAAAGGTCAACTTATTAACACTTATAGCTCCACTTACTTCTCATTTTTATGGAGTAGTTTTGGGGATGGTGGTTTTCCCCAAAACTAGTCCATAAAAGTGAGAAATGGACCACTGGCATGTTGTCATGGTAGCTCAATGGTAGAGCATCAGCGCGTTAAGCTGAAGATCCGTGTTCAAATCCCGGTTATGACATAAAATTTTTCAAGCTGATTCTTACTTGTATTAATATCCCAGACATGGATTTAATGTCTATTTCCTTTCCCTCCACTTAATTAATAGTATATAAATAATAACTTGGCTTCAAAGTACCTACGCCATTCGATGTGTGTTCTCAAATACGCTTTATCAGATTTTCATGAAACTTGGTGTGCACATTTATAACGTCCATGGGAAGAAGCCTATTGGTGTTGGACCAAATCGGTTGACCGGTACCGGAGTAATACCCAATTTAGTGCCTATTTTATGGTAGTGTATTAGAAAGAATTTATCAAACGCAAATCAGTTATCATGACAACATATTGTTTTAGAATCTCCCTATACGGCTTTGGAAGCTGCAATACAGTTAGCTTTGACAAATAACACTATTCCTTTACATATGCTTATCAATCTAGACCGTTAAACTTTGCGAGGTGCCCGAGATGGTAACGTCTTTGATTTGCAAAATATTTTTACACTAAGAAGCCCCATGCGCTTGTTTCCAATAATTTCTGATGGTAATTCCTACCAACACTGATTTTGTCATCCCTGCACTGAAGCTAAAAATCTTACCACCATATAAACCCATACTAAATAGCACACCTGCAATTCCTTTATAATGTACAAACTCCATGCTATCTGCTGAGTTAAGTCTAGTAGACGTGGCCACGTTTGTGATGCTGGCAAGATTGTACACTTTATACCAACTGATACAGTCCAGCTGACACAGCGGTCAAGGAATTATCAAATTTAGCTCAATTATTTAAATATGCTTATTTATATATTGTGATGAAGCAATAACAAGTGTAGACAAAATTAACTTTCTGGAAACAACACTAACTTTGGACAGAGGATGTAGGCCTAAAGAAGAAATTAAGAGAAGAATAGTTCTAGGCAAAATAGCAATGAAAAAACTAGATAAGATTACGAAAGATTCAGATATTTCACCCAAGATAAAAATCAAGCTGTATGGTAGTGAAAGTTGAACGCTAACAAAAGAAAAGAAGAAAATAGATGCTTTTGAAATGTGGGTCTGGAGGAAATTATTAAAGGTATCATGGACAGAAAGAAGGACTAACATAAGAGATTAAACCGGATTTGACACTTGAAGCACTAGCTGTGAGAGAAGGTTAAAATATTTTGGTCATGTAATGAGCAAAACAAATTCATTGGAGAAAGACGTAATGCTGGGAATAGGCTAATGGAAGGAAAGAGAGGATGGGGAAGAAGAAGTGTTAAGTGTGGTCAAGACAGAACCGAATGGAGATTAGTTACAAGGAGGACCATGGAAAGGATAGGAAAAGACAATACAAGTAAAATTGGATGGCAACCATCTACCTAGAAAATTCTTGGAGCGCATGCAATCTGATGGACCTACCTACCTACAGTACCTATTATTTATATTAGCCTCTATCCATCACGATCCCATTTCACCTCTACAGTATGCCAATGATGTCTCTCCAAGATAACAGATCAGTAATTTTCGTACTAGGCTATTCTCTAAACTTCTAGTTTTGCCCTCTTATTTACTACATAATATTCACTGTACAGGTACTTTTTTCCTTAACTTTCTTAGAAAGGGAATAAGGCATTCCCAAAGGAAATACATCACGCTGTTTATATAGCATTACCAAAAGTTTAGCCTAGTTCCAGTCAGATGGCAAATTAAAATTTAAGAAAAAGACTGACAAACTAAATAGGTTACATCATAAGGTTACTTAAAGTGACCAGATGTCTGATTTTATAAGACAAGTCTCCTTGCCCCCAGTGGGTTCAGCTCTGGGACACCTAAATGTTCCAGTTTTTAGAAAACAAATCAAATTTCTGGTCATTTCAGGTTTCAACACATAATTTTTTATTTTTCTGCCAATGCCAGTTAAGGATTCAAACTCAAAACATAACGCGCTACTTGAAATGTGTTCACATGCCTACTTGATGATGTTAATTAGTGGTAGTAGTAGTAGTAGTTTTATTCGTCCTTTTGATCATGTACATGTGTAGAACACAAATGATATAGGATACGTCAATTCTTAGATATTAAGTATCATTCATACACTCTGAGTACCTATATGGTTCCTCATATATACTCACACACCCATACATGCACATTTATAGAACAGTAATATTTACAAGTTACTTCAAGTTAATTTATCAGTACATACACATAGCATTATATTGTGGGTCTGAAAGACTATAGATATGTATGGGATAGTGCAGAATGGATGTAATTTTTATTCTAAATCATACGACATGAATTCATCTAGTGTATAGAAGGTATGTAGTAGTAGAAAGGATTTTATCTCCTTTTTAAATTTAGTTGAATTTTCCTGTTTTTTAAGTTTGACAGTTTCAATAATACTTCCAATAAGTTTGCATTACTGGGCTAGATTTGCTTAAAAAATGTTATGCATTGGATACAAGTGACCAGCGCTTCACATCCAAACAGATAGTATAATGAAAATATTTCTAGTATTTGTGCCATGTCTTTCAGGTACAAATACAGCATTCGAGCCTGTGATGAATGAGGCATGGACAGCTGAGAAAACTCTGGAAAGTAATAATGGAACTGGTGGTAACAGTTACTTTGAAAATAGTTATTCAGAATTCGACTTTTCAAAGGGCAGCAAGCATCTCCTGAATGAAATTCATCACAGAAGTATGGGGACACACAGAGGGTTAAGAACTGTGTAGGTTACTATTATACAGTAGTTACCAATATCATCATTTGGATTCTTTTATCCAGTTCATCTTAAGATTTCATAACGTACAAGAATTACTGTGCATTCCGGGTGGAGAACATTTATTCAATTGGTCCTGGCTTTGACTCCCAGAAAAATGGTCACCTTAGGTTATGGCATAAGATAGTTTGACAATAATTCCATCATAACTCAAAGAAATGGAGTGGATAATAATCCTAAATTTGTTGCTATTAATCTTCACTTTCTATTATTTTATTAGTAATATTACAGTTTCATAATTTGAAGAAACCAGTTTCCTTATGAACCATAATTGCAGTAGAGATGAGAATAGCAGTACAACAGCATTCCTAGATTTTCTGCACAATGTTGACCAAGAAGTAGGCTCACTTTAATAAGTTAATAACAATTAACCACTGGGAAAAACGGGAGATTTTTGAGAGAGATTCTGGCGAACTGACGTGGGTAAAAACACTAGGATCTCGTCGAGGTGGCACACATCCATTCACCCAAATCCTACCCTACACAAAACATTCGGGAGCCACGGGCGAGACATGAGACAACGGACACTTACTACTGGCTCTTTTAAACCAATAAGCTCGTGCTGACAGCCATTTAAGTTTATCTTATGTTGTATTTATTGCTTCATCCTTAAATCGTTCCGGGTCTGTCAAAACTCAAAACTGATTACAGACAAGAGCCGACATATCGCCATGATAGGTCGTAAACAATATGGTCGTGCAATTCTTTCACAGATGACAGATCTCGACGCAGGGATACATGGTATATCAAGTGGTCGTAACAGTAATAATAAGAAGAAAGGTGCACTCGAAAGAGCATATGTCATGTAGTGCCTATCTGTTCTTCAGATAGTCGTTTAGAGATTTTGTTCTCTTTCTACATTTTATAATAATAGAAAGAGCGCCCAATAGGCATGTGAAAGTAAAAGATTGTTGCGCACAGTGTGCCAGTTACGATGTTAGTCCTCTTAGAGACAGAATTCCGTCAGGGATTCTTCTCTGTATGCACAATTCATGGCATGGTATCTTTCACATGCTCGACCACAGCGATTACACACACACTCAGTTCCTGGTTCATGATATCCATTTGTCCTGCACAGCTTATGATGAAACCCGTGAATGGCGAACCTGGTGACTGTATGTCGCAATTCATAACCTCCTCTTGTCCATTCGCGGTTGATCATGGCATCGGTGGTGTAGAAGTCGCCCCATATCGCGCTCCTCTTCACCTGCAGTTCTTCGAGTAATGCCCCGTAGCTTCTTGTATGTGCCAGCAGGAGTTTCAGTCTTATGTCTTCGACTAGAAACGTCTCTCTAGCGAGAACATATACCAGTCGAGATGGCGTATATTTGGATACCCCGAGGACTCTCTTGAGGTATCTTCCCTTCAAGCTCTCAAGTTGGCTTAGTTGTCTCTTAGTCAAATGTTCCCAGATCAGTTCCAGACCGTAAGTGGCCATTGGGACCAGTTTCGTCTCAAATAGTGTCATGGCCGTCTCCAGTGATAGGTGCTGTAGATGCTTGATTTCGTTTATGGCTCTTATTGCTGCTGTGATTCTATCTCGCAGGTGTATTGTGAAGGTTGTCCCTGTTGCTTGGATTGTTAATCCTAAGTACTTGTAGTTACTGGCTGTCGTCAACTTTTGTCCTTTGCACACTATGTGTTCCCTCTCGGCCAATCTTCCTCCTCTTCTGAATGCAACTAGTTTTGTTTTGCTGATGTTCAGCTCCATTTCATTTTCTTCTGCCCATTCTGATACTGAGTCCATTGCAGCCTGTAACTCTTCTATACAGTCTGAGGCCACGGCCATATCATCTGCGTAGATATACACCTTTATGTTCTGCGTTTTTCTCTTAATTTCTTCGGCCACATCGTGTGTAAGCACGTTGAACAGGAGCGGACTCAGTGGGTCGCCCTGTAGCACCCCATTCGTTTGACTTATCCATTTGGATTTGCTGACGTTGTCATAGATCTGTACGTAGTTTTCCGACAGTATGCTGGACACCAGTCTTGTGAGCCAGGTGCGGCCGATGAGGGCTTCCAATTTATTCATTAGTTTTTCCCTGTTTACTGCGTCAAACGCTTTAGAATAATCTATAAACACGACGTACAGCTTTCTCTGCTTCTGCGCAAGGGTGTCCTGTATGTCTCGTAGTAAACACCCTGCTTTCTACATTTTGCGAAGTGGTATTGTTCACATTTTTGTCCACAGAGCTCGCAAACGCACAGTTCCCCGGCTAGGTGGTATCTTTTGTTGGTGCATATCATTTGATGGTAGCCGTGGATCGCTAGACCTATTATTGCGTATCTTTGGCGTTGGTTTGTTCCAGTCCAATCCCTGTTTAGCATTGCATCTGTCCCGAAAAAATCTATGTCAATTTGTTCTTGCTTTTTCTTTCTTCTGTCTAGTTCTTCCTCGTATGACCTGGTCATTGGCAGCTGGTGTGTAATTCGTAGGTCTTCAATATAGAATGTTTCTCTGGTTAGTGCATAGATCATCCTGTTCGGTGCATATTTCCCTGCTCCCAGCGCCCTCTTCAAAAATCTTGTTTTCACATTCTCTATCTTTCTCATATCAGTGGTGCTTAGTTTCCCCCATATAAGTTCTAGTCCGTATGTTATTATTGGTGATATTGTCGTGTCGAATATAGAGATGGGAATCTGTTACTTTTTTTGGAACAGTTACGTTACTGTTACAGTTACACGAAAGTAACTGTTATTTATAACCGTTACCTGTTACTTTTTTTGTATATTACGTAGTTAATCGTCAGATCACTTCCCACTTGTAGGGGAATGCCCTTTATCTCCCCCCCCCCCCACAACGGTTATGGACGTAGCCAAGGCTGGGGCTCTAGGGAGGGACCCCCGAAATAAAAAACAGTTGTAAAATTAAGCTTTCAATTAGGGATGATAATCGATAGTTAAAATATCGAGGTTAAAATCGGAGATAACCATCGATATGACGATAATATCGGCCTGAAAACATCGATGTATTTAGACAAAAAACATCGATGTATATTTAAAAAGGGCCATGGTATCAGAAAATTAGGCAAAATTCATAAATAAACAGAAGAATTTCCATGAAAGCAATCGATGTAAAAAATCAATGTTTTGGGAAATTAAGCTCCTGTAAATAAAATTATATCGTAGAACCAAGGTAGCCTATTAATCTTCTTTTTGTTACAAAAACATCCATGTCGGGGAGAAACATCGATGTAGCAAAAACATCAGTTGTTTTCCATCGATGTAAAAAACATCGATTATCGTCATGAAAATAAACTTTTTGGAATTTTCCTGTGGTTTACAGCCTAAAAGATATAAGTATACAAAATTTCTAGTTTCTAGCTCATGTGGAAGTGGGCAAGCATTCATGTCAGTGAGCGAGCCCTTTTTTCGGAGGTTTTTAGGGCTAAAAATATAAAAACTACTTTTTGGAATTTTCCTGTGGTTTACAGCCTAAAAGTTATATGTGTACCAAATTTAAAGTTTCTAGCTGTAATGTCAGTGAGCGAGCCCTTTTTCGGGGATTATAGTGCTAAAAATTTAAAAAAATACTTTTTTGGAATTTTCCTATAGTTTACAGCCTAAAAGCAATGTGTGTACCAAATTTAAAGTTTCTAGCTCATCTGGAAGTGGGCAAACAGTAATGTCAGTGAGCGAGCCCTTTTTCGGGGGTTATAGGGCTAAACATTTTTAAAAATTACTTTTTTTTGGAATTTTCCTATGGTTTACAGCCTAAAAGCTACATGTGTACCAAATTTCAATTTTCTAGCTCTTCTGAAAGTGGGCAAACAGTAATGTCAGTGAGCGAGCCCTATTTCGGGAGTTTTTAGAGCTAAAAATTAAAAAAAAAACACTTTTTGGAATTTTCCTGTGGTTTACAGCCTAATAGCTATATGTGTACCAAATTTCAAGTTTCTAGCTCATCTCGAAGTGAGCGAGCCCTTTTTCGGAGGTTTTTAGGGCTAAAAATAAAAAAAAAATACTTTTTGGAATTCGCCTGTGGTTTAGAGCCTAAAAGCTATATGTGTACCAAATTGAAAGTTTCTAGCTCATCTGGATGTGGGCAAACGTTAATGTGAGTGAGAGAGCCCTTACTCGGGGGTTTTTGGGCTAGAAATTAAAAAAAAAACGTTTTGGAATTTTCCTGTGGTTTACAGCCTAAAAGCTATATGTGTACCAAATTTCAAGTTTCTAGCTCATCTGGAAGTGGGCAAACATTAATATCAGTGAGTCAGTCAGTCAGCCGTGTAGCTTTATATTATAGGGATTTTATTATTAGTAGTAAAATTATCAATATTATTTCGAATAATTTACTACAGTTATTGAATTCACATTTCATGCTATATACCCACATTCTAAGTTTAAATTGTCCAGTAAAGGCAATATCGTATTTTGATAAATTTTTAAGTGGTATGTAAAGCAAGAAATATATATGAGATCAGACAGCATGAATTCTATGCATGAACTCTTGACGCCCATTAATAATTAAAAAAATAACTTTTTAATTTTTTTTTTATTTTTTTTATTCTTATTTTTATGTAATTTTTATTTTTTAATATTTTTATTTTTTAATATTTTTATTTTTTGTTTTTTATTATTTTTATTTTTTTAATTATTTTTGTTTTAATTAAGAAAATAACTTTTTAATTTTTTTATTCTTTATTTATTTTTTATTCTTTTTTTTGAAATTTTAATTTTTAATATTTTTATTTTTTAATATTTTTATTTTTATTTTTTGTTTTTTTATTATTTTAATTTTTTATTATTTTTTATTTTTTAATTATTTTTGTTTTTCAAATATTGGAAGTAACAGATGTAACGGAACGAGGCGAAAGTCACGGATAAAACACTTGTAACAGAAATATTAGAATTAACTGTAACAGGTCAGAGTAACTGGAGCAGGTGGAAATAACAGTAACGGGTCCAAATAACTGGAGCAGGTGGAAATAACAGTAACGGGTCCAAATAACTGGAGCAGGCGAGAGTATCAGTAACAGGTCAGAGTAACTGGAGCAGGTGGAAATAACAGTAACGGGTCCAAATAACTGGAGCAGGCGAGAGTATCAGTAACAGGTCAGATTAACTGGAGCAGGTGGAAATAACAGTAACGGGTCCGTGTAACTGGAGCAGGTGAAAATAATGTAACGGGTGTAACTCTCGACACGTTACTTTGTTCCAGACCAGTTACATTCGCTCGACACCGACAAATTTCTCAACGCAACTAATAATAACAATAATAATAAGTAAATAAATAAAATAAAAATAAAAATAAAAATAAAAGTATTAAAAAAAACCCTGAGAAAAAGGAGAGCTGCTGAGAAATTTGGAGAAACTATACAGAATTCTTATATATTTATATATATTTACACGCTAGCGGCCGTAATTTTGAAGATATTTGAACCAAATTTTATTATGTTATTTCTAGGCCCAATAGTTAATGAGCAAAATTAGCCCAAGGGGGGGTCGTGGGAGGGGGTTAAATTTTGAAAAAATTATATCTCGGCCCCTATGAAGTATAGAGAGAAACTTTGTTGGAATAAATTAGAGTACTCCCTATGGAGTTCACAGTGACAGTAACGATTCGGGGGTTTTAGGGGTACGAGTAGGGGTGGGAGATGGAAATTCGAAATTTTTGAAACCACGTCTTGTGGGGTATCGTTGAAAAGCTCTTGATGAGTACTCTACAAATCAATACCTAGTTTCTCGATAGCTCTCATATAAGGCAAGATTTGAATGTTTTAAACAAGTGCTCTTTCCTCTTTTTTGCAGTTATTATTGCGGGTTTATCATGCCAAGGCTAAAGAAGAAGAGAACTGCGCAGTGACAATAAATTAAACCAAAAGTACTTCGAAATCTACCTCAGCCTGTAGGCCTGCCTAAAGGGATTTTATTTCACTTCACACAAATGCAATTAATAGGAAATGATCAATCTCCGCCATTTCATGCAGATGTCTAAACTTAAATAGATGAATTTTCGCTTCTCATTGCAATGATTGCTCGATGGCGTAGTGGGTAAGATGAAGGTTGAATAGTAGGAAAGGGTAAAGAAGTGGTGAAGGGGGGGAGTCAGAATTTCCAATACTGCTAGTTGTTCCACCATTCACATCTAGATGTCTGGAGTGGGAAGAGCTAAAGGGACGACCTGATTTTCCCTCGTTTTTTAATAAAAAAAATCCCGGGGGAGGACCCCCATTTTTTGGATTTCCAAATAATAGCAAACTTTCGTCTGTGTCGGTCCCTCCTTTCAGTATTTTCTGGTTCCGCCTTTGGTTGAGACGAAAATAAGCTATCCTAGGAGGAGCTTTGGTAACCGTTACTTTTGATTTTTTGTAACAGGTCGTTACCGTTACATACATGTAACAGTTACAAAGTAACAGTTACAAGAAATATTCCCCATCTCTAGTCGAATAGCATCATGGTTGTCTTGAGGTCTAGCAGTGTCAGATTCTTAATGTTATAACTTGCTCTTATCGCTGCCGCTGCTCTTTCGGTAATGTGGGCACTGAAGGATGATGTGGTTGTCTGTAGAGTCATTCCTAGATATTTAAACGTGTTTGTTATGATCAGTGGGGCGTCGTGAAGTAACAGAGTGTCTCTTGGTGATGTCCTTCCTCCTTTCCTGAATGTCATGTGTTTTGTTTTTCCGATGTTGATTTTGAAATAGTTTTCTTCTGCCCATTCTTCTAGTCTGCTCAGTACTGTTTGTAGTTCGTCTTTATTGGTTGATCCTAATACCATATCATCTGCGTACATTATTAATGACGTTTCTTTGGTTCCTCTTAGTACTATTCCTATGTCTGCAGTGAAGATGTTAAAGAGTATTGGGCTGATCGGATCCCCTTGCAGAACTCCGTTGGTCTGGGTTATGAAATCTGATGTGGACACGTCGTCGTTGATCTGCATGGTATTGTATTGTAAGATGGTTTTGATAATTTCAGTGAGTGTGTTTTGTGTCCCAATCATTTCTCCGAGTTTTGTGATAAGCTTTCTGCGATTTATGTAGTCGAATGCTTTTGTGTAATCTATAAAGACTGCGTGATATTTCCCTTTGGGGTGCCTTAATGCATCTTCTATTTCGTCCAGGAGTACTCTAACTGCTTGAAGTGTGCCTCTTCCTGCTCGGAATCCGAATTGGTTGTCTGGGATATTTCCGGTTGTGTGTTCTGTCAATTTAGCTGTTAATAATTTTGTGAAGATTTTGAAGGTTGTATTTTCAAGCGCTACGCCTCTGTATGAGTTCAGATTATTCGTTTCTCCTTTGCCTTTATAGAGGATTTTTAGAGATGCGTTTCTCCACTCTCTGGGGATTGTTTTTGTCTGTAGGCACTTGTTGAATAGGTCTGTCCACATCTGCCCTAGTTCGTCTTTGGATTGCTTCAAGTGTTCATATGCAATTCCATCTGGTCCAGTTGCTTTCCTGTTTCTGGATTCTATGATGGCTTGTTTCACTTCTTCCTCTGTTAATTGAAGTGCTGTCGCTGGATCCGGTTGGGTTTCCTCTGCTGGTATTATTGGGTATGCTAACTCCTTGTCTTCCGTGTTTAGGATATTAGAGAAATGGTTCTTCCACTCCTCCATTGGGATTTCTCTGGGTGTACTTCGGCTTTTCTTTCTTATTGCCAGGAAGGGGTCCTTCTTAGCCTCTTGTGCCAAGTTTGAGGCCTCTTCTTCGATGTATTTGTTCCTTTTACTTGTTATGAGGAGTTTGTAGTTTTTCCTTTTATTGGCGTAGGCGCTGAGGTCTTCCAGAGTTTTCGATGTCTTTGCTGCGTGTAGAGCTTGGAGGGTTGCTTTCCTTTCTGCGTAGCAATGTTGGTCAAACCATTTTTGGGCTCTTCTATTTGGTTGTAGTTTGCAGGCGTGTTTTATGACTTTGTTGGTTATCTCCAGTGCAGTGTCTATTTCTCCTCTGTCTATGAGCTCTCGTGCTCTGTTAACTGCCGGTAGGTTTTGGCGGATATGTTCTATGTAACAGTAATTGCACAAGGTTTGTTCCTTCAGACAAACCATGACTGCTTGAGGATTTGTACTGCGCATGACCGATTTATTAGGCTATGGAATTTGTGATAGAAGCGGTTCATTCAAACCACTAGCAAAAAATAATGGTGTAATTTTATGAAACATTTTATAATTGAAGTGTTTTTATTTTATTTGCAAATTATAAGTTGCAGGGTTGCTCACCCCCTCCCTGTAGCTTCATGACACACTATCCCCCAACCAGTTTCATGAAAAGTAATCCCCCAACTTCCTATCACCACAACCTCACAGAGTGGAATAACAGTAGGCCTACTGTACAACTTCTTCCCAACGAAAAGGCGTTGCTGTCTCAAAATGATGTATACACTCTCTGAAACACTATTTCTCAGCAACGAAATACAATTTTTGTTCTTTATGATTCAAAAGGCAATGGAAAGCATAGAAACACATTACATGAACATAATTCCATACTGAAATGTTATTGGAAAGTGCAGAATGTTGTCGAATGTTAGAGGGTTGATTTTGGTACACCACCACCATCACCAAGGTTAACAATCAAAGAATCTGAGACAAATTTGAAGTCAATAAAATGATGCAAGATGTTTTAAAAGGGTGGTGCGGAAAAAAACAGAAGTTCCACCGATAATGAGACGGTTGATGCAGTCAAGCAGGCTTTTGCACTGAGGCAATGTTCTTGCGAGATTGGTAGGGACAAATCCAGTAGTCATCGAATTTTGTGAGCTTGAAAATGGAAGCCTTACATTCCGACACTTGACCACACACTAAATTACAACTCGGCATTGGCTTTTGAAAGTGAGGAAAGTACAGAAAAAACCACACTCAGTCAGACAGTCCCGCCACCTCCGAATATAAATCCATAAGTTTGTCTCCTGAGCTACCTCACTTAGTGTGTTTTTGCACTTCAAATTATGGCAGCCCTAATATTTAATTATTCACTTTTCCTTTACCCACGCTTTCTTTAATAGATTAGGCTGTATGATCCATGGATAGAGATATCATAATTCAGGGGTGAAAACATAATTCATCTAGTCAATATTACAAAGGGCATATTCTAAAACAGGAATTTCCAACTGGTGGCCCATAAAGTCCTACAGACATTTTCTAAATTAAGATCCACTATAAACTCTATTTTACCTAAATAGGCTACCATTAGCGTTATATTTTATTGCTTGATTACTTAATGCGTGACAATGTTTCATTAGCGTGCTTTCTAGGTGTACCAGTAGTTTATAAATGGACTTGTGACAACAGATTTTCTGAAATGGGAGCAGCAGACAGAACTTAGAGAATCATCCTGGCCCAACAAAAACTATGACACCAGGATTTGAACCCACGACTTTTGGCTTTTTGTGCCAATGTCCTTAAAACTAAGCTAGAGTCTGATTTATGGCACCAGATGGAATCTCTCCTATGATTATCCCATCCTTAAAATATTTTCAGGCAGTAAAGATGTAGATGCACCAACTGTTGGATCTCGTATGACAATATTTTCATGGTTGAGGATGACCTTTCACTCCTTATACCCAGGTCAGCTCCAATGAAAGAGAACTTGTACTTCTGAAAACGTGGAAAAAAGAGCCCACTAATGTGTTATAATCCACAATTTCATTTTAATACAAGTGCAGAATAATAATTTTGTTCATTTATGCTTGGTGTGACACAAGTACTCTATATTACCACGAGAAGACAAAATGTTGCTTTTAGAAAAAAAGAAAGAAAAAAAAAAAAAAAAAAAAAAAAGACCCTTGAAAGAAAAAAAATGCAAGCATTCTTCATTCTTGAAATTACCAAAGGCAGGTGAAACTTTTCCGATTCATTTACATGAAGGTAACCCTAGAGCCTCTGACTTTCGCTGTTTATTCAATCACAATGCTGAAATTGGGCCGGAACAGCATTTTGGCAAAGTAAAAAATCTACTCATCTCTCTGCCATAAACGCAGGGAGGAAATAAGTATGAAATAGGTTTATATTTTGGAAATACTTTTTCATTAAGAAGCCATTATTAGGGGCATGATCTCCTTTCTTGCCTTGCCTGTGCGGTTGACATAGATTCAGTGAGTACTTGACAAAGTGGGTTGTATTGGTTGTTGTTACTGTAATATAATTTCTAGGTGATTCATTAAAAAATTGGTTTTGATTATGATGTTTCAAAAATAAATAAATAAATACTTGCATGTAAATTTATAGATTCCCCCTAGAAAAAAATTTCCAACTTCAGCACTGTTCAATCAGCAATGAAAGCAAGATCCAGTCTACCATGTTTTACCCCAGCCACAGATGCAATATGCCTTCAGATACAGAAGTGGTTAGGACGTGAGAAACATCTCCTTGAGCGGGAATAGGTACCTACCAGATTCAGTTCCCCCCTCCAACTGAAAAGGGATGCAGCTCCTGAATCTTAAAATATCTTGCAATTGCAAAAATGCTTGTGGTTGCCAGAAAGTGTTATATGTATTTTATGTACTTCCCTCTGTACTTGTTCCCTGGGAGAAGCAAAAATGTGTCACATATCACTCTTATTGAGAACAGCAATGAAGATGATACATCATCGTCCATAAATCGTTCATCTTGAGTTAAATGAAGAGGATAAGGAGCAGCAGGCAGAGCTTGAAGAGGCATGACCTGGCCAGACAAAACAGCAAAACCTGTACATATTCATAACATAAACAGTTTACATCTAACCACTACTGTTGAAGTTTTAGCTTTTGTTATACAAACTTGGTAAATATTTTTAAAACTATTTTTATGAATTGTATTATTTATTTAGCTGTTGTAATGGCAATTGGAAAATAAATTAAATGTATGGGAATTGTGATTGTGTAGATAATTTTCCAAACCCTTGCTTTCAACAACTGAGCAAGCTACTGTAGTCTAAAGCAGAGTACTTCCCTGCGGGGTGCACTGCTGATTAGAGGGGCAAGAGGTGATATATTGCTCCGGTGGAGGAGGTGAGGGGTACCATCACAGGTGGCTAGGCAGATTCTTATTGGTCGCCGGCATGCTTGCGCGTGCAACGGTCACATTCCTTGCATTCCTCACAGGGAAGTTCTTTGCTTTGGAGAACAGTACTGTGTTTTATTTATAGTAAATTTACTCACCTTTAAAATTAATCTGTATATGTCCTTCAGGTGTAATAGAACAAACATACTAAACTAAACTCCCTGGAGGGACTTGGCCTACCACCCGACCGCTGCGTCATCTCCCGTAGGCAGATGGCAGGATTGGGGGGCATGTGGTCAGCATGCCGACACCCATGGCCATTAATGGTAGTTTTCTTGACCGGAGCCGCTACTTCTCTATCAAGTAGCTCCTCAATTTTGAATCACGAGGCTGAGTGCACCCCTACCAGATCTCCCTAACTCAGAAAAATCCGAGGAGTTACCGGGAATCGAACACGGGCCGACGGATCTGTAGTCAGCGACGCTAACCACAAGACCATGCCGGCGGACAGAACAAACATACACAGATCAATTTTAAAGGTAAGTAAATTTACCGTAAATAAAACAGTGATATAAAAATGAGATAGAACGTGACACACCAACTTCACTAAAATTGACACTAACCTGGACGGCAGTTTCTAAGGGTAAACGGTGTTACACAATCATCTTCAACTAGACTCAGTCACTACTTAAGCTAATGAGTTGGTTTTGGGCTCAAACTCTAGATCGTTTAAATTCAAGAATAATTTTTCTGTAAAAGCTAATGATCAGGAGACTTTTTTTTTTTGGGGGGGGGGGGGGGGAGAATACTTTGATATTTTGAGAATACAAAGTAACATGCCGTGGTGTGCCAAGATTGAAACCTGGATTTTACAGTTAGAGGAATAACACTAACAACATAGCAAAAAATTAAATTTACCAGACCCTTTGCATAAGAAAATGTAACATTTTGCAGGACCATATGTTTATATCCATCACCTGCTATGTATTATTGTTTGTAATAGTTAGAGCCCGGATTTCCATGCAAATGCATGTTTTTATATACTTTGGTTAGACTTCTCAAACTTTGTAGTTACACAATACATGACTTATGGATTCCAAATAAACATATTTTTTCCGTGCATGTTTGCATATTTCGGCCTTTTTATGGCAAAATTCATGCATAATGCATGTTTTGGGTTTTTTGGGTTTAATGTAGCATATTCAGACGTTTTTAATGCATATAAACCCGCATTTTCTGGTTTTAGTGCATAATATCAAGTTACCATGCATAACTGTGCATATTATGAATATGCCTCCCTAAAATCTTGGCTTTTCAAAGAAACGTAAAAATGTTGTATTGCATTACCATTGTTATATTTTGATTGACTTGGCAACAGAGTCTGCCACCTGCATAAATTTGAGTGTGCTAGCTACTGTTTACCCTAAATAAACAGTAATATAATACACCAGGCTACAAAAGAAAATGCCGACTTGCAGACCCCCACCACCTTCCATTGAAAGAAAACTGCTAATCAGAATGTTCACTGCTTGAATTTGTCAGTCACTAGCCATTGTTGAAGGCTTTGAATATTTTAGAATCGTGTTGTGGAGAAACGGGTGTGACAGTCAGGGAAAAACTTATGAATTTAGTTCAAACCCTGATCTTAAACTTCTGAAAGCGTGAAAGACGTATTATGTGGAGAAAATGTAAAAGACATGGAATTCGATAGTGCATGTTTTGCCCTTCATTGTGCATATTTAGAGATATGATAGTGCATGAATGCATGCATATTTTTAAGTTTGATAGTGCATGAAAATCCGGGCTTTAGTAATAGTGATCAAGTTATATTTTATGTAAAAACATGATAGGTACTGGATGGAAACAAACTCTCATGTGCACAGCCAGAAGTAATTGTTTACAAAATGTTGTTACATTTAACTTTTTGAACCAAACACAGGCTGTTTTGACTTTTTTTATAAGTACAGCCTGGACTTCTAAGCAAAATGCATGTATTTATTTTCAGGCTCCTAAACATAAGCAGAAATGTTAAATTGCATAAGACATCCCTTGAAAAGTAATTTTAATTTTGAATAAATTTATAAAGAAAACTCTGTGAAGCATTAATATTATATATTAAACTTTAAAGCATTCGACTTCATATAATTATTGTACGTAAAAGCTTACCAAGAATAATTATTCTGTGAAACCTAACAACTAGCAGGTATACACCCCAATACTACCCGCAGCCAAATTTTTGGAAAGGGAATTAAAAAAAAAAATCTATAGGCCCATATATACACTTATTTTGTCAGTTTTATTCTTAATTAAACAGTCATAATTAACATTACATAACATAAAAGAATTAAATATGGTAGGCTAAATTGTAATTATAAAAATAACGAGCATGGTAACAGCCAGCTGAAATCTCGCCGTCTCATGCGCGCAGCCTAACACTTTCAACAACACTTTTCATTCATGATTCCAGCTGTACAGCAGGAATCCAAACGTGATGACGTGCGTCCGACCCAAGGTCAAAGTCGTGTGGGAATTCACTGAACTTTTCCCGAATTAGTGCTTCTGCTTGTACTGCACTGTTACTTGCTTGGCATATCTACACATAAAGCTTTATTTCACCACCAAACATGGCGGACCATGTGGATAAGAAAGCATCTTCTTTGTCGAATTTTCCTTTCATTACAAGCTTTGCTACTGTTATACTATACTATAATGCTACTGCAATGCATCGTGCTATATTGAGCCAATATGGTACAAAATACTGGAATTCAGACAAGAGGAATAGAGTATTCAATATTCCCAATTTTTTGCGTTTTGTTTTTTAAATATGCAGGTAGTATTTGTATATATATGTTATAATGGAGAAACAATAGATAAGATAAAATGTTTTGATGTTTTTGTCAATTTAACTTTCTTTGATAGTGCTTATTCTGAGAGAAAAAAAGATTCTGCTTAAAATAGCATATTTTACTCCAAACTGTCACATTGAAGTGCTGACATCACTCTTAGACACCATTATCACTGGTTTCCTTACTTTTGTCTGCTAAATAAAAATAAGTTACTGAAAAACAGGTTATAAAACTGTCAGATTTCTAAATAGTTTTCCGGTGAAAAGAAAAAAAAAAACAGATACTGAAGAGGACTTCATTTAAGATGAACCGTGCTGCTTTTCACTTGGACCTGTGACTTCGAAATAATATTTTCACTTTACAAATCATTTTTCACTGACAGATACATGAGCTTCACACAAGAAAATCTGTGGATGACCTTCCTTATAAACTTTAGCAGTCGTTTTTACAAAACTAATAATTTATTTCATTTTCGTGTAATTTGTTTTTGCTTATTGTGGTGCTTATTTCTTACATTTTTCGTTCTTATTTGCTTGATTATATTGTTTTATTTTGCTTATAATTCCAGGCTCTACTTATAAGCCAAATTAAGATATGCCAGGATAAGAGTAAAAACCAGTCTTTTTTAATGAACAATAACAAAACATCTCCCTCTTTCTACAAATTTGATTAGCAAGGTATTAACACTGCACTAGTTCCTAATCACACATACACACACAAAAAAAGCAATTTATTTATATTATTTAAATGAAATGATTGACATTTAAACCACTCTAGACTTCACTTTTACTTACAGTTTAGTACGTTTCATGGGCTTTGCCCAAATTTTCAACCACCTCACTTAATTAATATAGTATATTGTTTCACTCGATAAAAGTTCCATTATTTTATGGTGTTTTAAAGCAGTTTACTTGGTGTATTCCTTCCTTGGATGAAAACCAGGACATTTTAAAAACAAACAAATGGGTCTTCTGAGTAGTTACATCAACAAAATATGGGACTGCCAAGACAGACAGCCTAAAAAGAAATTTTAAGATCCTGATCTAACAACTAATGTACTTTTAAAAAGAACCAATACTTCTGTGGTTATCTGTTTTATTCAGATTTATGTACATAACTGTTATATGGAGGTTCTATAAAAATGATATTCTCTAAAAAAAGAGCTGTGAGGAACTTAAGTTGTTCCAAAAACCACCAAAGTTGAAGTTGTTGATTTTTACAACAAATTTTGAGACCAGTGATGGGAGTTCTGCAGTGAAAAAATTGGAATAATTTAATTCTTTAAAGTTCTTGAGATATCACTACTGAAAAATCCCCAACCCAGCTGAGAATCGAACTCGGACCACTGGGGTGGAAGGCAGGTGTGCTACTGACTCATCCATGGCAGCAAACCGAGAATAGATTACTTGATTCTTAAAATAATTTGATTCTGCCCATCACTATTTGGTATATTACCGGTAATGTTGTTTCAATGCATTATTTATTTCTGTCGTTTAATGTTTGCATGCCATTTGAAATACATAGATCATTTTGGCTGTATTTGGTTTCATTATACATATAACTTTCTTAAAGTCACGGGTACAGTAAGTAAATTCTGACATACACCTCTGCCAAGTGTGGAAAATTTTGAAACCTCATTCAGATTTGTTGTCCCTAGAATATGAACCCATAACTTTCGAACGTTAGTCCACAAAGTTAAATAATCTTGACTTTCTTGCTTGGTTACTGTGTTATTAAAATTAGCATAACCTACAAACAATGTTAAACAAATAAAAACACTATAGACAGTGCTAACACCTTGCATTTTAGCATGAAGGTGTAAATACAAGCTACAGAGGATGAAGGCACATCCTCTCCCCTCTCCCTTCGGAAGGACTTGCAAGCAGTGACATTGGTTCTCTTTAAGGTGTGACTCTCTTGGGGTCACGTGGGAACATGGATGTCTTGCGGATGTTGTCTAGACCCAAATACAACATCACAACTCGCTCCAAACCAATTCCACCACCAGCATGGGGAGGACAGCCATAACGGAATGAGTCAATGTATCCCTTGATCTTCTCCACATCTGCAACAAAACAATGTGCATGTTTACGAACAGTCAATTAATTTCACAATTGAATACTGTCTTGTTAATAGGTGGTGTCGGATCTACATGGAAACACAAGCTCCAATATTACATTCGATGTTTCAAAACCTTACTACCTTACGTTAATTTCAATTATTCCATAACATTATTTCAGAGATGTAAATAAGGAAACTGGATACACACCCACTCCATGATGTTTAGCACGTTCTGTGAGGAAATCAGGGTCGTGAATTCTCTGAGCTCCGGACAGGATCTCCTCTCCTCGCATGAACATGTCATATGAGTTTGATCTCCTCTGTAAAACATATGAGAGAAAATACAGTAATGTGTTCTTAATAATTATAGATCAAGTTAAAAAATCAGAAAGAAAATCATTTTTGGTCTCTGAGAAAGATGTTCGAGGTAATATGAAAAGTGAAGTTTTGCGATTTTGCTACTCACTAAGTAATTACAATATTAATACCACTTAATTTTACTTGTGAATTTTCCTCATGAATCTAACACAAGGCAACCTAGAGTCCTACTGAGATCTCAAACCATTTATGAATGTAACATGTGCCTCGTGCAGATGAAAAATAAGCTGTGCTTACATTACTAAGATATTACTATCTTAGTTTAATTTGCCCCACTGTTTACATTACTTCGTTTTAATTTGTTTTTTTTGTGCTTACATTGTCTGATGGATCTGGCATGGTGTAGAATGGACGAACAGCCAGAGGATACTTGTCCAAAATGTAAAAATCTGTGCTGTACTGCAACAATAAAACACAACAAAAATCATCAAATAAATGGAAGCAATGAGTTCCTTAAATAATCACTAGCATAGCTTCAAAGTGTTAACTTTAGGCAAAACATTAAAATCCCTAAGTTCAATCAGTAGTTTCACTAGTATTTCAACATGTTCTCAAAAGAATGTTTATATACAGGAACTATTTAAAATAAAGCAAAAATTGTAAGATTTAAAAAAAAAATGAAAACTCTAGTTCTCATAGTTCTTTACAATTTACCTTTTCCATGTAGATGACAATAGGTTACTTTAGACTATATGAGGACCATACTATATGTTTTTGTAAATTCTAATGTACTAATGATTAAGATCAACTGAACATTATTAGAAATATAAACTAATTAGTGAGCTTTGGACCTTCATAGATACAAGTACACAAAATAAAGATAATTTTAGAAGAATCTTGTTTCGACTAATGAAAAGTTTCTAAAATGATATTATATGCCTTCAATAGGACTACCGGTATGGAATCTGAAATAACGTTTTTCATTATATAATTTGTTCTTATTACATAATTCATAGCCCATAGGTTAACTGCAAACATAGACCAAAATGAGATCAACATATTTTCAAAATAAAGAAAGTATGTTTGTTATTGTACAATTTACAACACTTCAAAGTTGTATGTATTTCTGAACGATTTTGAATGTTGACCCTCCATAACCATACTCTCTTTGTCTATTAGCCAATGAGAATGAACAATTAACAGCTGACAGTTGTAGGACTAAATATATCTCAAGAGACATTGCTGAAAATAATCACACAGTAAAACCGACTAAATCCATTTAGAGATCACATGAAGAATCCATTATACACAGAAAATAGCTAACAATTCATAACTTATGAAAAAAATGTTTCTTAAACGTTTTTCTTCAATTAAGGAGCAAATAACATATAGAACCTACAGCTCCTGACTTCAAAAATTCATTTTCCAAAAACCAGCCTATCATGTAAAAAAAAATAAAAGATATGTCTTCCTGGAGACCTATAACTATATACTCAGTGATAAGACGCATCATTGAACGCGTGCTAGATAAGGAATTAAAACATCAGATTGAACTTAATCACAATCAGCGGGGTTTTATGGCAAATGTAGCAGGTTGCCACATAAATTCACGCATCATAAATAATTGTTTGAAAGATGCCAAGATGAAACAGAAGGACTGTGTGGTTGCATTTTTGGATGTCTCACGCGCCTTTGACAGAGTTGGTCATGCACATATTGAGAACTCCCTTACTGCTCAAGGCATTTCATCTGATCTTCAAGGATTAATTCTCTCCTTATTGATAAATAACACAGTCCAAATTGAAGTTGGTAATCGTCGAACTAAGAAAATACCTATAAGATGTGGGGTTCCTCAAGGTGGACCACTTTCGCCAACATTATTCAACATTGCCATTAATTTCCTTTACACTGAAGTCTGTGATCCAGGTTTCGCAAGTAAACATGGGTATTGTTTTGATGATACTATCGAACCACTTTGTCTCACGGGTTTCGCTGACGATCAAGCTGTAACAGCATGTAATATTGAATCAGCAGTCCGAGTAATTGATGTCACACGAAGTCTATTACAATCTATAGGCTTAGAAATTCATCCTGGTAAAAGCACTGCAATTGTACTCAAACGAGGAGAACTTACACAGTCTGAGTTGCAGTTGTTTTCAGGTGAAGTGATTAAATCTATAAATAAATCAGAAACCATAAAGTATCTTGGATGCACTTTTAATGATGAACTGATATTCAATAAGGATTCATTAAAACACTTTAACCAAAACCTAGAGAAGTTGGCTAAGTCTCCTTTACTTCAGCCCAATCAGAAACTGAATGTAATAAATCAGTACATATTCCCCTCACTGATTTATCCTTTACAGACAGCGCCCTTGCTTAACATTCCCTTATACATTCTTGATGGGCTTGACGTAATCATCAGACGGACTACTAAAGACATAATGTGTCTTCCTGACAGAACGACAAGTGCGATGTTGTATGCTCCACGCAAGTTGAGAGGCCTTGGCTTGATTAAATGTCAATGGGAAGCCCCTTTACAACATATTTCTATAGCTAATAAACTATCAAACTGTGACGATCCACGTTTTACAAGGTGTTTCAATTTTGATGAAGAACTTCAAACAAGCCTTACTCGCCTGAAAATAACAAATAATTTTGAAGCATTTCGAAAACCAAAAATGCTTCGTAAACATCTTAGGCAAATGTCCTTTGAAGAATGGTCTTCTATGCCATGGCAAGGAGTTGGAGTAGTTCACTTTTCTGAATTTCCACCAGCAAATAACTTCATGACTACTAGATTAAGTTTAACTTCTTCTGAGTGGACATCTTTGTTGAAATTGAATGTAAATTATGCAAATCTCAGAGGCGTCCCAGGAAATAATGGAGGATTGGATGGTACAACCCTTTGCAGAAGATGCGTTAAGGAGACTGAAACACCGAGTCATGTACTCGGGTCCTGTCCATTCAACTCTCTACTTATTACCCGTAGACATCATAAGATCAAACATATCCTCACTGCAAGTAAGAATCAGCCTGAAAAATTTTTTGCCATAGCCGGGATTTGAACCACGGATCTTCAGCTTAACGCGCTGATGCTCTTGCCAACTGAGCTACCATGACAAACTCCCGATATGACACTAAATTCTTCAACTGATTCAGAAGTCAAGGCAAACCAACGGGGGTTTCTCTTCCTTCGAGAACACAACACCCAATGGCGACCTACACTTTGTAGATACTTTAAAGCCTAGTTATTATTATTATTTAAATACTATTAATTAAGTGGAAATGATGGAAATAGACATTAAACCCATGTCTAGGGAATTAATACAAGTAAGAATCAGCCTGAAAAATTTTTTGCCATAGCCGGGATTTGAACCACGGATCTTCAGCTTAACGCGCTGATGCTCTTGCCAACTGAGCTACCATGACAAACTCCCGATATGACACTAAATTCTTCAACTGATTCAGAAGTCAAGGCAAACCAACGGGGGTTTCTCTTCCTTCGAGAACACAACACCCAATGGCGACCTACACTTTGTAGATACTTTAAAGCCTAGTTATTATTATTATTTAAATACTATTAATTAAGTGGAAATGATGGAAATAGACATTAAACCCATGTCTAGGGAATTAATACAAGTAAGAATCAGCCTGAAAAATTTTTTGCCATAGCCGGGATTTGAACCACGGATCTTCAGCTTAACGCGCTGATGCTCTTGCCAACTGAGCTACCATGACAAACTCCCGATATGACACTAAATTCTTCAACTAGACATGGGTTTAATGTCTATTTCCATCATTTCCACTTAATTATATCCTCACTGATTTGTTGCATGATAAGACCTTTGACTGTTTCGAAGAAGTTCATGCTATTGATGAAGCGGGATCCAGTCGATTTGCAGATATAGTGGCATTCAAAAAACAAGATAAAAAGGCCTACATCCTGGACCCCACTGTGCGGTACGAAAATAATGATATAGACCATGCTAAACAAGTTGATCAGGAGAAGAAAGCAATTTACAACAGCTGCATACCATTCTTTCAGCAAAAGTATTCATCTAGATATGGAAACCGCAATTACATCGTGCAAGGACTTCTATTCGGAGCACGGGGTACAGTCTATCAGTTTGTAGCTGACTTCCTAAAACAACTTGGAATTGATAAGCGCCACCTGATAACTATCTCAGAAACTATAATATCCGACTCTGTTGGAATAATACACCATCATATTTATGGGAACATGCATTGAATCTCTGCTTAACTCTACTTGTCAATTTAACTCAAAGCAAAAACAAAAATTGTGTTTGAATTGTTATCCATTGGCCTTCATGGCTTGAATGGTAAGCTGTGTCTTAGGGCAACTTGTGTATTCAAGCAGCTTCATTTTTATAATAAATGATTTCTTCTTCTGAACATTTTGTATTAATGTGATTATTTAGCTCATGAATCAGTGACCAATCGTGTATAAGGTATGTATGTAATATTTCAACCAATCATCACTACCTATTGTTTATTTTTTATTACTTACATTTAATTTTTTTTTTTTTGTATGTGAATTCGTGCCAGCAAAATGAAATATCTTCGTAGCATCTTTGATCTAAATGATTATCTGAACATAGTTGTAACATCAAGATCAAAATTTTCCATTTAGGACACATACAACACAACAAATCTAAAGCAGAGGGACTTCTATCATTTAATTTCAATAATCGTGTTTTCAATAGTTGTTCATTCAATTATTATGGCCGTTTAATTAGTAGTGTAGCAAAGATTTTAATCTAAAAATAAAACATTGGTGTTGGTGTTAACCTGATGACTATGAATGACGAGGGTCTTCGAAACTAGTTCAGGTATTTATAAAACAAGTGAAGTATAGTGCTAAACCCAACTCAATATTATAAAATTATAAATAATTTGTTTTTCTGATGTACTTTATACTGAGATTTCACTGTATTGACTGAATTTTCAAAATCCTTACTGCAACATATCCTACACATAAGCAGGGTTTGGGGCAGGTGTCTACAAGGATTTATTTTGACATTTACGATTTATAATAATATTAACAACTGTCTCACCTTTGCTTTAACAAGGCGTCCGAGAAGCTTCTCATCTGGAGTGCTGAGGTCATCTTCATCTCCAATGTTGACTCCAGCCTCTCGCAGCATTGCAACACCTGTTGGGAACTCTAAACGCAGAGGAGGATCCAAGAATTCAAAAGGTTCTACTGCAAACTGTTGTCCTACAGTTGCAATCTCTTCTGCATATCTACAAAACAGTACACAATGCTTGAAAAAATGAAAATCTGGGAGAACAAAAACAAAAATTGAATGAATCTACCAAATAAGCAGGGAATATTTGAGACCACTTTTAATTGTTAATGTCAGGTTTTAATTAGGTTTTATTGAATCAGGATTAAACACAGTTTTTTGTTGGTTTTTTCCACCTGAATGGTGAAGAAATCCTTTTTTCATAGGGGAACTTTTAATATAGGTAGTGCACATAACAGCACAAAACTTTCAAGCTATAAGGAATATAGTAATTCCTCATATATTTAGTATGATTTATTTACATTGTCAGGGCAGATGTTTTAAAATACTGCACGTAATTTGAAATGATATTTTATTAAGGTTTTACATTCAGAAATTAACCTTTTGGTCCTAATCTCAAACATTTTTTTACTTTTAAAAAAAACTGGGCTTCAATGTACTGCATGAAAGTTCTACCACAAAAATAATTATAGGCCTACTTACAGATCACGCAATCCCTTGAATATGCAAGTGAAAGTGTCTCCAATGGTTTCGAGGACTTCGTGGTAGTGGTATTTGAAGGCCATCTCCAGATCCAGTCCAACAAATTCTGTGAGATGTCGATGGGTGTTGCTATCCTCAGCCCTGAACACTAGAGAAAACCAAAACTTAAAGTTCAATGTGAATTGTTCATCAGTTTTCAGTTTTCTACACATGGCACATAAGGTATGAGGGTCATCCAGAGAGCAGGTCTGATCACCAATAAAGAAAACAAAAACATCAATAAGCAAAAAATTGTTATTGCAATATTTACAGAGATTCAGTGACTACTTCTCTACACAGTTGCCACATTTATCATACCGCTGCAGCAACATTTGTATGGCCGAGTCATAGGACTCTGCCGCCAATGTCTGGAGCCATGAAATCACTGCATTCAGCATTCCACGTCTCTTATTTTGGATCGCCCTCCTCAGATTTTTCAATGTTTGACAATACTGATCAGCATTTACGGTCTCCCCTCACGGTAAAAACTTGCACAGGAGGACACCAGGTCGATCCCAGAAACCAGTGCACAAGATTTTTCTGATAGATTGTATGCTTGAATTTGATCTTCACAGGTAACCACTATGCCACCAATGCATGGATTTTTTGTTTCTGGTGTGGCATGCGACATCCATGTTTCATCCCCAGTGACAACATTGTCGAGAAACTCATCACCTTTCTCTGCGTACTGCTGGCAGCAGAGTCCTATGACACAGGCATACAATTGTTGGTACACTGCTAAGATAAATGCCCCGATAATGGTGTCGACTATGTAAAGAAGTAGCCAATGAATCTCTGTAAATATTGCAATAAATATTTCTTATAGAAACTAATATTGGGAAGAACACAGAGAAGTCAGAAGAACAGTCTGGGAAAAAATTTTTATTCAAAAAAATAAACACAAATTAATCCAAGTAAGAATCAGTTTGAAAAATTTTATGTCATAACCGGGATTTGAACACGGATCTTCGGCTTAACGCGCCGATGCTCTACCATTGAGCTACCATGACAACATGCCAGTCTGACATCAAATTCCTCAACTGATTCAGAAGACAAGGCAGACCACGGGAGGTTTCTCCATTGAGAACACACATCCAATGGCGACCTACATTTGTAGGTACTTTGAAGCCTAGTTATTATTTATATACTATTAATTAAGTGGAGGGAAAGGAAATACACATTAAATCCATGTCTGGGATATTAATCCAAGTAAGAATCAGTTTGAAAAATTTTATGTCATAACCGGGATTTGAACACGGATCTTCGGCTTAACACGCCGATGCTCTACCATTGAGCTACCATGACAACATGCCAGTCTGACATCAAATTCCTCAACTGATTCAGAAGACAAGGCAGACCACGGGAGGTTTCTCCATTGAGAACACACATCCAATGGCGACCTACATTTGTAGGTACTTTGAAGCCTAGTTATTATTTATATACTATTAATTAAGTGGAGGGAAAGGAAATACACATTAAATCCATGTCTGGGATATTAATCCAAGTAAGAATCAGTTTGAAAAATTTTATCTTAGCATGCCTGGGATATTAATCCAAGTAAGAATCAGTTTGAAAAATTTTATCTTAGCATGCCAATGTTTGATTTGTACTATTTTTAATTAATCAACAAAAAATATATAATCATTGTAATTAACAAACCGACTCCCTTGTTAAGTGTTGCTTGCATTTGTTAACAGAAATTCCTGCTCATTGCTTTTAATTTTGTCATTTAATTGCTGCTGTATAGACCAACTATGGATTCAACAAGAAAAGAGGTTGCAAAAGACAAACATTGTGTGTTAATTGCAGAAAAAGTGACAAGTCTGTGCAAAAATCTGGCATTTTTTACAATCCGGCACTCTTCAGGTCTGGAGATTCCCGGATTTTTAGATGTCAACATCTATTCATTCTTAACACTGAAGCCAGACATTTTGATCCTACGGGCCTAACACAAATAGTCTACTTCTCTAAAATTAAGATAGAACTTGCTTTGAGTTACACTGACCTGCACCCACAGTAAATACTTTGTCGAAGTCAGCAGCGATAGCCATTTGCTTGTACAGCTGAGGACTCTGAGCAAGGTATGCAGAGCCCTTGAAGTATGATACTGTGAAAACGTTAGCTCCACCTTCACTGGCTGCAGGGATGATTTTGGGAGTGTGGATTTCCACAAAACCTTTCTCAGTGAGGATGTCTCGGAACAGTCGGCATACACCTGCTTCTAGCCTGAAAATGGCCTGGTTGGCTGGTGTACGTAGATCCAACACTCTGTTGTCCAGGCGAGTATCCTGATTCACACGGATGTTCAGTCCTTCTGCATCCTACACAGAAGTAATTTTACAATGGGAGATCAACATTACTAAACCTGAGAAAAAAGACTAATTACCTGCAAATGCAGTAAAATCCCAATAATGGAAGTATATGTTGTTTTCTAATGCTAGACATTTGACAACAAAGTCATTTGTCCTTGATAAATCACTTAATCACTTAAAAAATTAACACATATACAATGGATCATTTAAAATATCATACGACGTGAGGAGATTCTGCACAATCCAAGCAGCAGTGACTAAGGTATTTATACATGGGAGAACAGAGCGGTAGTTTAGTTTTTAATGTACCTGAGGAAGACCCACAGGTGGGGTCGAAACGTCGTATGATATTTTAAATGATCCATTGTATATGTGTTAATTTTTTAAGTGATTAAGTGATTTAACTAGAGACAATGGAAAAAGGACCTTTTGCGAACATTTGTCCTTGCTTTATAATATACAATATATGTAAATCATTTTACTTTTTCATAGAAATCGATAATAAATTTAGATGTTTTTAAAATAAATAATTTATATAGAATTTGTTCAATGTTGAGGTTAAACAGAATAATATTTGAGTTATTTCGAAATCCATGTAAAAACACTTTCAAATTCTAAGTGAGGAATGTAGATGATATTTTGGTCATAATCAAATAAAAATTAATTCAAGATGTTCTTGCAGCATTACACAAACACTCATTAAATTGTAAAGATATTGGTATCATGGAACTTATACAGTGAAGCGATTACAATAAATTAAATTTAATATAAGAGTTAAGTTTTAATACACCAGAAAAAAAACAATTTAATCAAGTTCAAGAAACATCCACCATGCATACATTAGAATCTTGCTGACAAGGATTTGGCAGTGCACCTCGGGTGCACCGTCACTGGAAAATAGGGTTAAATACAAAAAACTTAATAAAAGATAGAACGTTTTAGCAAAAAAGAAGTACCGTATTTTTTTTATTTCAGCTGTGTTTATACTCCTTTTAGCTTCTAGGCTACATCAGGAGTTCGGGATCTGTCTGTACAGTAGGGTAGGACATGGAACTGTTGCTTGTCAATTGTTGCTATTGTCAGTGTATTTTAATGGAGCAAATTTCAACTGATATTTAATTTAAATGGATATGATACAGGATTTATTTTTTTATTTATTTATTGTAAGAAAACCCCAACGAGCAAAGCTCACCTTAAGGGGCTATATACAACATGACATGCATTGTGATACATAAATTTTCAATTACAAATAACTTATTACAAATAACAATAAATATACAAGAGGTACAAGAGTGAAGAGGTACAGAATATAGGAACACAAAACAAAATGACTTGATTTTAAGAGTGAAGTGAAATGATAGATGATGAAGGGAAACATAGTTACATAGTATAATAGTGATCAATATACAGTATCTATTTATTACTATATCAAAGAACTTAATTAATCTTAGATTTTAAAAAGAGTTTTATTTGTGATTTAAATTTGTTATAATTTAATATATTCTTTTGTTCTTGTGGTAATTCATTATATGTTTTGATCAAATAATATTTTAATCCCTTTGTCCCATAAGTTACAGTTGAAGAATGTGTGAGGTATATGTTCTGTTTTTGCCTTGTTTCATAGTTATGAATGTCTTTGTTATATTCTATTGGAAAATTACTGTGGATGTTACCATGTACTACTCTGTGCATATATGTAATGGAGAGGATGATTTATGGTATGTAAATATCCAATTCGGCATTTGCCTTTACGACTGGGGAAACCATGAAAAAAAACCCATCTCAAATTGGCCGGAAACAGGATTTGAATCTGGGACCTCTCGAATGCGAGTCCAAGACGTTACCATCTTGGCAATGTGCTCATAGTAGAGGTCAGAAATACAAAATATCAAAACTACAATGAAATGTGAGCAAATAATTTAAATTTTACTTCCTAGGATATGTAAATATTTGCAGCATATAATAAAGAATAAACAAGTATGCTTTTTTAATAGTCCAGCTGCAGAGAATGAAACATTAAATAGGATAAAATAAAATACAATGTGACAGTTAATCTCTTTCAATAGGGTAATAGGTAAAAGTTTGCATTACACCTTTCACCTTGTAGTGGCACACAATAGATGGCAGCTGTATTCCGAAAATTCTGAATTTGGTTTAAACTGGCAACTAACGTTTACAGTAGAACCCCAATCTAACAAAACCTCGATTGAACATTTTCCTGCACTTAACATCAAATTTTGGGATTTATGAAGACTATTCCATGAATAAAAATGCTTTCTTGCTTTATTTTATAAAAACAAAACTAACAGCTGCGAGATCACGGCATACTAAGAATCAACCATTCATGAATTAATTCGATTTACTATGTTGTGATCAGTGCTACAAATTGTCCATATAACACATAGTTAACTTAATTCAGGTAAACTAACAGCAGAACAGAATAAAAGCACACAAACTGGCTTGCACCTATCGAAATTGTATTTTAACCAATGTACATTTATATTATTTCAATTTCCAAACAAGTGATATTGTGTAAAATAATCTGTTTTCATGCTGCTTACTGGCAACATGTGACGTATTAATCATCTGTCTAGTAAAGAGCTGAACATTTTATCAGGTAAAATTCCTTCTTCATAATAATAGCAAGCATTTTATAAGATAAACAATCGTGATTAGTCTATATCAGAGGAATTGCTAAACGTTATTGCTCAATATCAAACACGTGGCATATGAGTGGAATAGTCATAGTAATAACTGATAGCACAGTACTTTTTTAACATTCTGATCTGGGGAAGTGCTTGTTGCTCCCTCTTTTTCCAACAACCGGTTTTATAGCATGGACTTGGTCAGCCTTTCTTGTCTGTCTGAAGTGATTAACAAGTCTGTTAAGAATCCTGCCAAATTAGCAGGCATTATAGCCTTTGAACACATTGCTTTGAGTTTCAAGTGTAACTTTCAACTTGGCTGTTTCCTGAATGAAGAAGTGCATATTGTATATGAAGTAGAAATAATCAACACAGAACATATGAAATGGCTAGACTACATGCCTTGCATGCTAAAAGTTGATAAGTTCAATTTTGGTGATTTTGAGATGGCTATTGCAATTGGCTGTTTTATCCAGTACTACATGTGGGGGAAAAATTGTGCAGGAAAAATGTTTCAAGTCCGTCTTTGAGGCCGTCTTCAATCAGACATGGATACCATTGTGCAGGCCACATGTTGATAAGTCCACAATCTCTCAGTCATTTGTTGATATGTCCATTTGGCTATTTGCACGCGTCAATTCTTTTGCTTTTTAATTTTACAAGTTGACTACTGCATGCCCAAAGCTTACTTGCATAGCAATGCCATGCAGTTATGCACGTATTGCTCTGGTCATTACGCAAGCTGGTGTTTGGGCATGTATAAAACTAGGTGCTGGATTCCTGCTCTCCTTCCACCCATAACTACAGCAAGGAAAATATACTGTTCTAGTTACGTTATCATTCATTCTGAATAGATAGATCAGTTTTTCCCATAAAGAGCAGAACCAGCATTACATGGTAACAGAGCGTGGTTTTACTGTAAATGCTTTCTCACATTTTCTATTAACTTTCAAATGAGATTTCACTGTAAACATTTTCTCACATTTTCTTTTATATTTCTTCACATTCAAAACAGTACTACTTCCACAAGTTTTAGGCTACAAAGGTACAGTATGTTTTTTAATTAGCCTTAATTAACTTCAATTTTTTAAAAGTGAATATAGCTTCAATTAAAGTATAAAACATTTGCAATGAATGTAATAAATATTGTAAATAAGACTGGGATATTATAAGTATGTCTTGTTTCAAACAAGATTACAAGATTACATTAAAATCTGGCTATAAAAAGTACTTCTTTTCTAAACAAATCATAGACATACAGTGCGTTTCTTTTTAAAGCAAACCTGTAAAGCGCTTTACGAGTGATGCACGAGTGATTGACGACCGCTGCAGACAAAAAAGAACGGCAAAGTTGATCAGCTGACAGCTTGCTCAATGAGACCGGCAATGTTTACATTCCTCTAACGTGGTTAAAACACGTGCAAATAACAGTTTTGCCGGGATGGCAATGAATAATTATTGTACTATATGATGTACACGTAAAATCACATGATACTAACTGTGCTGAAGAAGGCGGTCGTACTTGGGAATTTGAACAATGATGTTAAATCCATCAAGGAAATTTTCGATGATCACATAGTCCGCCATGACAGTTTGCAGCGAAAACCATGCATCAGTCGTAAAGCGAGATTTGAGTTCGCTGCACGGGAGGTAGAGTGGGGGTAAAGCGGAGCTGCAGCAAAATGTAAAAAGAAACGGGTTTTGATGCATCACTCGTAAAGCGCTTTAGCTCCGCTTTAAAAAGAAACGCACGGATAACAGGGGGAAAAATTTAGATGTAACTTAAAATTTGTACAAGTAGTGGCACTTTGAATATATGCAAACTAATTTTTTAGGAATTTAAATAACCCAAAACCTTGAGCTTGAAGAAATAAAACTTGATTACAACAAAATCTATGGTAAAAGACAGGACAGGATGGAATAAAATCTATAAGAAAGAAATTTAGCCATCAATCTCTCAAGAAATAGCATATATATTGCAAGTTAGAATGAAATGGATATCAAAATTGAGCAGAAACATGATGCAGAGTCTACAAATTCTGTAGACTTGAAAGTAAACTAATTATCTTTATGATACGTTATTTATAAAAGTCAATGTACCTCATCATCTTTAACTGGTCGACTTGCATCCTCTATTAGAAGGGGCAACTGACTACGTGCAGCTGATACCGTGTAGATCTTCGTAACATGCAACTCCACATTCTTCTGAGAACAGCTTTCAATCTTGCTGTTCACCTTGCGAACCACAGCTTCCACATCTATTATTGACTCCTTTGTGATGCTGCAACCACAAGAAAAAATCTTAAATGAACCACTCACAAGACTTTCTGTAACCTGTCTTGAGTCCACTCTACAATCCCTCCAAATTTTTTGGTCGAATTCTGGGAGACACTGTATATACCTAAGTACTGACGCTCAATGAGATACAGTAGCTGGTGGAATATTAAGTTTTAAAACCTGGAACTAAGGCCCAATATCCAGAAAGTGACAACTTCTGAAAGCCTTTGCTTTGTGGTGTTATCTTCAGCTACAGGTATATGAACATGTGATCTGCAATACCTATAAAGGCAGATCAAGGAAAAATATTATGAAAACACATCAGGGAAATAACCTTAGTTCTGCCTCCAAACTTGTTAAAAATTCTGAAGGGGTCGTACTGAGTAAGTTTAAGATTTATTTCATGTTGCATGATTCACTGAACACCTTATACACTATTATAAATATTATAAAGAGTTTGGAACTTAACACAGTGAAGTGAATAAATACTTTATTAATATGAGTTGATTAACACACTTGAACTTCACTTACCAATCATTTGGTAGGACGCGTTTCACAGGCCATTCGCCTGTATCTTCAACTACATGTCAACTGCGGGATCTTCGATGTTTGGAGGTTCTCCCTGTTCCCCTGGTGTCGGTTTAATGTACTTAGCTATTAGGTTGTCTTCTTTCAGAATATCACAATTCATGAGTCTGTTTCATATTTTTTCATGCAAATCCTTTCCCAAATCCAGAGTTCTTTAGGTGTTCTTACAGACTTTAATAATTGTGCATCTCTATTAATTTCATTCAACACCTTTGGCTTTTTAAAAATTAAATACAGTTAATACTGTCAAAAATAAATTATTTATGTTTTGAAAACCCTTAAATTTGAAAAAAATAATACATTTTTTCAAACTACAAAAGGTGAGTGTAGTCCATTCTGTAAGAAATAAAATAATAAACACTGTTCCCTAAGCATGGTAAATGAGCAAAGCAAATATGTGTCAGAGAAGTGAAGGGGAAACTTCATCTTAGAGAAATATGTTTTTTTTTTTTTTTTTTTAAGAAGGATAATCTTCTTCTTTTTAATTAAAAGAATGTGTTCCCTTCAAGGCAATATAAGAAACTCAATCAGACTTTTTGAAATCATCACTTACTTTGATGCAAACTTGACCATTTGCTTGCTCGCAACATCTCCAACCGCAATAAGACACTGCACAGTATACTCCTGCTGACGCACAACAGCAAAGCACTGTTTTCCTGCAACATAACACCACACACCTTCAGTCCTCTTGAGTAAGGATTTTTTTTTAATTCTAAATCTTATTCTAGGATTTACAGTAGGTAAAATTATTATTTACAAACTCTTGTTTCAACACCTCAATACCTTTCAACACCTGAATCACAGGGAAGAGTCCATACTGCCCTGCAGAATAATCCTCTCCCTCCACACCTGTATTGTATTGTATTTCATTCATAATTGGCATTTTCATTCTTAGGCCGATGTTTATAAGTGTTCTGTTGTATTTGTATTGATTGTGTGTATTGGTAATTAATCATATTCAGAAAAAAGCAGTGAGATTGTTATGTAGTTTACCTTCGCGAAGTCACTGTAAACCGAGTTTTAAGTCGCTTAGAATAATGACGCTACCTGCAATTTTTGTTTTTCAGTGCTTGATATATATAAAAGAGAATCGTAAAAACTACCCTGAACACTCCAAGTATCATCCATATAATACAAAGTCCAAGAACAATTTAGTGACAGCTTATTATAATTATTCTAAAACACAGAAAAGTTTTTTAGGAATATCAGTAAAATTATTCAACCATATACCCATAACACTAAGAGAAGTCAAGGTGGACACATTTAAACGAAAGTTGAACTTATTTTTACTTGAAAATCCGATATATAATATTGAAGAATTTTATGAACTTAATTGGTAGTCTTATCTAGTGACGATGAATCAAAATACATGAATATTATGCAGTGTTATATGAATAATTATAATGTATATAGGGTACGACATTTTATTAACTTTTAACTGGTGTATGTAATATTGTTCTCATATTTATTTATTAGTGCTTGATGTTATATTATTACTGACGATTGTAATGCTTAAGATGACTCTTGAGTTTCTGCAATAAAGGTTCTTATTATAACTATTATTATAACTATAAAATCATATAAAGTATAGCATCTTCCTGATACGGCAAATTAAATATTGATAATAATAATAAAAATAATAACAACATTAATCATAATAACTTTATTTAACCACTAATCATACAATACAACAGGATTTTTTAAGCTAGTCATAAAATAAAATGTCACCAAATATTGCTGTACAGTATAAAAGTTTAGTTGCTTGATAACATTTTCACTCTACATTTAAAAGCATTCAAATTGTCAATTAGTCTTACATCTAAAGTGTCACACCAATATATAAGTGGAAATCAAGAGATTTCTGAAATCAGAATTTTGAAGGCACAAAATTATTTCTTCCCCTTGTATCGTAGGAGTGTACATAAAAAAAAAAAAGCTCATTTCTATGACGCACATTCACAAAAAGTAAATGTTTTAATTTTCCTATAGATCGAACTTTAATGAAGATTACCTGTTTAGGAACAATGAATATGGAGTAGCATTCTGCCTCCAAGATGACAGAAGTAGTAGGAGAGTAGCACTGCAGTGCAGCAGACAATGCAAGAGTCATGCAGACTGGCGAATTAACAAATGCAGCTCAACCTTATTAAGATACAGATCAAGGGTTTCTTCTGCTCATTTGCATTCAATCTACTTTCCTGCTGGATCTTTATCTTGCACAGTTTTCACCAGCAATATTATTATTCTTACTGGTTTTATTGTACTGTGTACATAACTCCATAGATGGGAAGAGTCTGATTCTAACAGTTTATTGTTGAGAAGATGTGTTTACTTTTATATTTAGATAGCCGCAATTGCTTTGATATTTTTGCTGCGCTCGCTCTCTTTTTTTTTTTTCTCCCTTGAAAGTTAGGTGTGTCTAATGGTCTGAAGTAAACTAAAAAAATTAAGTTATGGTAAATATTGTCTTTAATATAGAGAAGGTGTTGAAAGGATAAGTTAGTTGCAAATGCTGACACAGACTGGACGTCAGTGCTCTTATCACAATTAGTCAAATGAGAGTAGCAGGTATACAAAGTGAAAAGAAAGAATGCTGGGTTCTTTTGTACAAAGGATTTGTCTCTGTGGGGTGGTCTAAATGAAGGCAACAACCTCTAAACAGCCTGAGATTGAGCACTGGAAGCGATTTGCACTGAATCCATTATAGAAAGTCATGATTTGTGTATGCAATGAAGTGTATTATTCTCTTTAAAAATTTTCGTTTAGAATCACATTAATTTTCTTCCTTAAATTTCCACCCTAAAGGTCTTATGTTCCGGGGCGTCTTATAGTCTGAAAAATACGGTAAGTACAATTTCTTCCAGGTCGTCTTATAGTCTGAAAAATACGGTAAGTACAATTTCTTAAGTATAGGCTATGTTATTATAACCATTCCCCTCAAAAAACATAATTTTACAATGGTACAATGAATCAAAATATGCATGTATGACCTAATACTACCAAGTGGCTCCAAAACATTAATAAGAAAGAAAAGCTTAATAACAGTGAAAGAAATGTTACCTTACCCTTGGCTCGACTCGTATGTAGACGGCCCCTCACCCAAATTGTAGAGTCTGCCAGGCTTGGATTTAACTCCTTCACGTTTACAAACTCTCGTTTCAACACTTCGGTACTCTGAATCATAGGGAGGAGTCCATACTGCCCAGCAGAATAATCCTCTCCCTCCCCACCTGTCAGCTGTGATGCCTGTCAACAACAAAACAGGAAGAAGAGCATTCAAATTGGTTGCTCCTAAATGTGCTATTATGGTTTCTCTGGGAAAATACCTGGTTTTCCTTGTTCAGTAAACTTTACTACCAGAAAAATGGTAAGAGAATTTTAACATCTTCCACATAAAAGCAGTTAATTATTAATGCTTATAATTGGGGCCCGATTTGAAGGTTTTAATCTATTTCTTTCCCCAGCTTCCTAATTAGAACACTTTAACATACTTTTCCATTTCATGCCCCTTGCTTCCGAATGTATGAGTCTTATAGTACCTAAAAAGGGCTAAATTGGACTGAAGGGCCTAAAAGGGGCTAAGGAGGACTTTTACTGAAATCTAGGGGCTAAAGAGGACTTTTGCTGAAAAACTAGGGGCTAAAGAGGACTTCTGCTGAAAAATTAGGGGCTAAAAATTTTTAAACAGATTTTCCAATTAATACAAAGGAAAATAAATATGTGAATTTCTGTATTTTTAAAAAAAGACATAATAAAAATAAATTTATACAATGCACTGAAATGAACAATGTATGTGTCTCTTGTCTTTGTAACTCAAAAATGTGCCACCTCGCCGTCGCAGGAAATTAAACTTGAGCTAATTGAAACTTGAGATGGAGGTTTAACATACGTAACTTCACTTAATTCAAGCACTAACCTGAACATGTTTCGAGCAAACTTCATGACTCATCATCAGCTATACTCCATCTGATGAGTCATGAAGTTTGCTCGAAACATGTTCAGGTTAGTGCTTGAATTAAGTGAAGTTACGTATGTTAAACCTCCATCTCAAGTTTCAATTTGATTATAACTTCACTATATAAACTTCCTACAAATTCTGGGATTAAACTTGAGTTGTCTGCAATACTTCGAAATCTGCAACTAATCCATTGTAGTTTCAACTTTAAAATAACAAGTTGCTGACTGTCGACAGAGAAGTGTATTAAACGAACAAATTCGTGACACTCGAGTCTACTTATTTTTGTAGATCAGAAGTGAATTGAGTAGTATATTGAATAATTGTATCAATAAAGGTTAAATATCTCAAATGTTTATGCTATTTTTCAAGTGCCGATATAAGGAATAGTTGTTTATTTTCTAAAAAAGAACTAGAATAACTGTGCCAAAATTATAATACAATTTTCGGTGTTAATATTAATGTTCATTATATGTTTTATTAAGAAGGCTAAAATCGTTTGTTTAAAGCCTAAAAAGGGCTAATCCACAAAAATAAAAGGCTAAAATACCTTTTACAAAAGCCTACCAAAATCCGGGCCCTACGTATAATAAATGTAAATTTCTGATGGTTCTTTTTTTGTCATAATACAATAAATAAAGTCCTGAAACCTTGTTTCTTTTAGATTATAGGAAATTTGGTATAGTAGCCTATATAGCCTAAGACAACGAATGTGAACACACACCTTTCATACAGCACTCAAGTAAAAAGCTACTTATAATCAATCCCCCATTTACGCTGTGTTTATTTAGAAGAAATAATTTTAAGGAAATAAAAAAGTAACTTACATTCAAAGACTTACGCTCTTCTTTCTTAGCTGCCTTGGCAGCATCCTTTGCTTCTTTCTTAAGAGCTTTTTTGGATTTTGCTTGATCTCTGCAAATAAAAAATACACTGTGAGATAGTTTACCAAGAACTGCTCCTTTAAGCTGTTTAGTATTGTGTACACCAGATGTTTCTTAATATGAACCATTTAAGAGTAATTAAAAGTTTGTATTTAATTAGCAGTATATCACTGGATACACAAGAACCCATAACAAATTCTCATGCTTAACTTTTACGGAAGAAAGCAATATTTCAGAAGAATATTTTAAACTGAAAGGAGCCAGGAACATAAAGAGAAACTTACCCTTCAGATGTGACTGCTTCTGACACCATGATTATAGTCTGAAAGCAAAATTCACAATAATTATAATTGTTAAACAGTTAAAAATAATGCAATGAAACTGCCAGTCAAATCCCCGCCCCAGGGTTAACACATCCTGTACAGTCTTTTTTTAAAGTGAACCGTAAAGCACTTCAACTTTGCTACAGCAAACTAGAGTTGAAGAAAGAATGGCCATGACAGTGCATGTAGTAGCGAAACACGTACCGGTATCGTAAAGCTAGATCTGAGATTGCTTCACAACAGGTGCAGCAAAAATAAGTTAAACCTAAAGCAGCTTTATGTTCAAACTTTAAAAGGGAATGCTTTGATAGCAGTTAAAATTACCGTAAGTAGTGGGGGGGGGGGGGGGGGAAGATGCAATGCACAGGTTCCAGATAATATAAGTTATATATATATATATAGGCTATTAACATGGTAACATATATTTTACAAAGTAAATGGTGAAAATGGCAAATTAAAAAGAAACAGCACCAATCAGGTGTTGAGATTTGTATTCTGCTGGGTATGGTGTGTTTATGCATATTTTGTTGATATGCTGTAGTATCTCTATGCACTGTCTAGTGATGTGATCTGTTTAGTAGGATGATAGCAACATATCTGTGCTAATAGATTATTTTGTGCACATGTTTGTTATTATGGAGGATTCTGTTGTATTCTCTGTGTTGAAGGAATACCTAGATGCTAGAGTCCATGAGGAATAACTTGAGACAGCTACCTGCTTCGTTTTAGGGTAGTGTAGTTGGGGTGTGTATTGTCCTTTGAAAAACAGACCCTCGCGACAAGTGCATTCCAGTGGCACCTGGCATCAGTGTCGGACAGTGTGTCAGTTTATCGGTGTCGTTCCAGTATTGCGAATCGTAATAATTAGTTTCCCTTGTTTTTTTCGTGTTATTGTTACAGTATTTATTGTTGTGTTAGTGAGGTCCTCCTGTTTCGTTTTCGGTGTTAAAACCCGTCGTTTGAAAATGTTTCAAAACATAGACATATTTACCCTATTGCCATATGTATTAATATTTGTTTTGGTTGTTATTCTGCAAACGGGTGTTGGGACAAAAGGGAAAGCTTTGCAGTCGGACGGAAGAGAAATTATAATAAATGTTCACAAGTTCTTTACCGAGGAATTTAATGCGTTAAGAGATGGAAAACCTACAATATCAGTTGCTGACGTCATGAAGAGAACTACAACTGCGACTGGAATATCACGCGCAAGTGTATATAGAATTTTAAATCAAAAGAAAGATGCAGAAAGCACAGGAACCAAAATTAGAACCCCTGGCAAAAAAAGGCCTAACACCACACCAAGATAAACCAAAATAGATTCATTTACAGCAGCTGCCATTAAAAGAACAATTTATTCTTTATATAAAACAAGTTTCGTTCCCAGTTTACCCGACATACACAAAGCTCTACGGGAGGCTAAATTACTTGAGGGCAGCATATGGGTTGTACGACAGGTATTGAAAACTCTAAATTTTCGTTACACTAAAAACATTCAAGGAAGAAAATTTTTAATGGAAAAACCAGATATTGTTGCCAAGAGATTTTATTTCTTACGGAGAATTCGAGAATTGAGGGAAAGTGGCCGACCTATCATTTATATGGACAAAACTTGGCTGAACGTGAACCATACTACAGCAAAGTTGTGGTTACAACAGAAATCCGACAGCGAAGTTGATTCACCTCTGAATGTGCCCATAGGTAAAGGAAAAAGGTTTATCATCGTACATGCAGGCTGTTTTGAGGGATTTATTCCAAATGCTCTCTTGTGTTTCCAATCTAAATCAACGAAGGACTACCATGAGGAGATGGACGCTTCAGTTTTCAAAAATTGGTTTGTAAATAAGCTTCTACCGAATATTCCCCAACACAGCGTCATAGTAATGGACAACGCATCTTATCATTCCGTGGAACTAAATAAGGCTCCCATATCATCGACTCTAAAAGGAGACATGCAGAAATGGTTACGGGAGAATAATATTGATTATGACCCACGGGCTACGAAAATAGTGCTATATGATATAATCAAATTGAAGAAAGATAGATTTAGGAAATATGAAATTGATACAATCGCGGAGTTAGAAGGCCATACCGTAATTAGTCTTCCACCGTATCATTGTAACTTCAACGCTATTAAATTAATTTGGGCCCAAGTAAAGAACGATGTCGCAAAACACAATTTAACATTCAAGTCTAGTGACGTAAAAAGTTTGTTTGAAAATTCTTTGTTGAAAGTGACACCAGAAAATTGGAAAATGGCGTGTGAACATGTAAAACAGGAGGAACAATTTTATTGGGAAAAAGACAGTTTAATGGACGAAGTAATTGATCAATTTGTTATTGACCTACAAGAAACGGATAGCGAAAATGAAGGATGTGAAGAGGCCGCTGCTGATTCTCTTCTGGACATGGAAGGGATTACGCCAATGCCATCGACCCCGTAAACCAGCCCCTGTGCGAGAGAGAGGGTGAGTACATGCTGCTGTCTGTCAAAAATCCTGTCTCAAGTTATTCCTCACATAGTATAGTACCTACTTTATATTCGAGAAACCATAGGAAGTCTTTCAGATTGAATTAAGTGTAGTGTTTGTTTTCAACGATGAAGTTGTTTCGTTTTGTGATGATTTTTTGTATGTTGATTTCTGTTAGAGTACGATTACTTCCACAAAGTCTCTGGATTTTTACGTACATACCTTAGGAGCGAGTGACACAGTTCCTAGAGTTTTTGCCTAGGGGAGGTAGCTGCATCCTGATTGGTCCAGCTCTTCTATCCCACTCAACATGTTGTCTGTCTCTGTCTCGCAACGGCATTATCTTTCCACTCAACTATTATAGCTATTATAGTATTTGTGTTCATTAACGGCCGTGGGTGTCGGCATGCTGACCACATGCCCCCCAATCCTGCCATCTGCCTACGGGAGATGATGCAGCGGTCGGGTGGTAGGCCAAGTCCCTCCAGGGATGTAGCGCCACGGAGTTTAGTTTAGTATTTGTGTTGCCAGCACGATCTTCACTCTGTACTCAACAGTAACTCACTGATCTATGCGCATGCAAGTCTGCGCAAGCTGTAACACAAAAGCCTGCTGGCTGGGTTAGGTCTTCAAGGCCAGAGACTTTGTGGAAGTAATCATACTCTACTTTGTCATTTGGTGTATTGTATTTCTATGTGTTCTTTAGGAAGTTTAGGGTTTCCAAGATGGGTACGTTTTTGTACTGATTAGTTATGTCAAATGATTCTAGGGTTGAGTTTTGTGGGATTTCTGTGTCCTTGAATTTCTGTATTGTCATTAACTGTTTTTTAGTTGTTTTTGTGTGTTGTGTTCTATGTTCTGTCTGATGATTTTATCCATGAATATGGCTAGTTTGTATGCAGAGGTCTGGGTGTATTTAATGACAGGGCGCATCAGTATGCCTTGTTTATGTATCTTATATAAGGATGTCAATGCTGATGCTGAATGTTCAGCATTGTTCCTGTTTTGGAATTGTGTGTTTCGATCTGTTGGTTAGGCCTACTCCTAGTCCACTGTTGTGGGAGTGTTGGTACCATGGAGGTACAATTCCCAGCTGGGTCAGAGATTTTTCAGTAGTGGGTCATTTCCTTCATGGGATCAGGTTGGGTGTAGTGGTGTCCCTTCATCCCCATCCTGCGAGAGGCAATGATAAATCTCCATGGGGTTTCATAAGGCACATTCCTGGGCTTCTATGAGAGGAACTCCCCCCCAAACAGTTACAGATTGGCCACAAACACTCATATTGGCTGCCGACGTTCTTGCATCTCACTGCATCTTTTATAGGCTAATTCAATGCTGCCAATAGCTTTATATACATAGACTTCAATTGGTGATAGTGTGCTCTCCAACAAGTTCCTCCATTACTGTTTACAATATTTACCATGTAATTTGATAGCCGGATTAAGACATTCAAAATAAGAGTTCCTGGGGTATCCCCTGGTAGGAATATAAAAAATACAAGAAGATATGGGCTTGATGTTAAGAAGCTCGGGGGGGGGGGGGAGGGGGTTCGAGAACAAAGCTCTACTGTCAGGGAAGGGGGATCTGGGTGAAAGAAATACAGGAAGGAAGTTTGGAGACTAGTCCCTGGTGGGGCTTAGGGGCGAAGCCCCATCACAGAAAGACAGGAAGGACATACAGGGGCTATATCATGGGGGTCCAATATCAGGCTTTTTGTACTCCAGTAAAGCCTCCGCTGAAAGATAGATATATGCTGCGCACCAGCGAAGCTTCACCCGCTCGTTTCCCCTGCTGACCCTCGCTTCCGAGCCAATGCGCACGCTACTGCTTGCTTCCCCTACATCTCCTATCACGTCTTTGTACTTGCTCTGTTACGAAAATTACAATTGTACCATAGTAAAACTACTTTATTAATTTAGTAGGGCATTCTGAATTCTCCCGAAATTCTAGTTCAGTGGCAGTTAGGTTATGAACAGTGATATTAATTTAGGAGGGTATTCTGCAAAAACTGCGCACGCACCTATTGTACCATGGCTTCCTTGATAGTTGCAACGCTGTTTTATGAAAGGCATGGAAGGGTAAAAAGAGTCTGCATTTAGAATAATGATAGGCAAATTCTAGGTCAGTGGCAGCTTTTGTTAGGTTAGCAACATTATGTTAGTTTAGGAGCAATATACTGAATAGCGCGATGTTTATTATGCCTCACATTGAATCTCTTCTGAGATGAAACCCTAAACCCCCGCCTTCCGAGGCAGGTCGCGTTAGACAGTTCGTGGGAGGAGCCTAGTGCGCAGCCTCCAACACGGAAGTACACAAAGAGGATTCAGGGCCAACAGCATTGTTTATGTACGGTACACTGGTAATGAGCAGTGACAGCAACTAAGTCAGCTGAGAACACCATCACCTCCGCCAAGTTTCCAGCACTGAATCTTTGCCACGTTACCCAACACACACCCCCTTCTTGACAGTTGATGATGCAGCACACATATGACAGCACTTCACAGCACCAATTTAGGTTAATTTTATGAAACTTCATAATTTGACTTAAGCTACATTAGTCTTCGTACAAAAAAAGTGCTTATACATGGAATCTAAATAATAATAATAATAATGACAGCAAATTTGGCCTTTTATCGTGTTTCTAAACAAAATTACACCCAGCAATGTGCTATACTGTCCCCCTCCCAACCCGGTATGACCCTTGGAAGAGTCGTCATCCCAGACTTAGTTCTGGATACGGACCTTCGGGCAGAATATTAATAATTCAACAATTCTGGGAGAGCGAAAGCGTGACTAACTAACTTAACCTATAGATCGGCGGATCCTGCACACTCATGAGCTTTTTGGATTATTGTAAGAGTTATCTGAAGTTCATGCTTTCTGCACCCATTTTAACTTTAACATTCTACGAAAATACTCACATTTGATCTCTAGCTTCCACCAAAATTTGATAAAACCTCACACCCACCCCACAGAAAACACTTACAGCATGCTCCACACAGAACAGAATGCACTGCACAGAACAGAAACTTCTTCTTCTTCTTCTTCTTCGTCTTTATTTTGCGACGCTACTGCCACTCTGTCCCCGAGTCAGCTACTGCGTCGATATTTGTCTGTAGTCAGGGCTACCAATAGGTAGCAAATCCGGGTGCGTAATGTAATATAAGGTGCGGTAGTAAAAGGCTGTGCTATATTTTCATTCTAGTTTTGGTAATGTATCGAAAGAGCGCTTTATTCACTGGAATTAGTTTGGTAAGAAGTAAATTCTGCATGCGGAGTGGGCCCGCCGGATGGTGTTGGTAGATAGTTTGGAGTAGGGTGGTAATCTCACGAGTTTTGAATGTGCAGCCAAAAAACATATGATCTATGGTGCCGAGTTCACCGCATTCACAGAAAGGTGTGATGTTACGGTCAATCTTGTGAAGATATGCCGGTACTTGGGCAGTTCTGAAGTGTAAGCGATAGTAGTACATCACAGATCTCCTCGGAGTCTGACGAGATCTTCTCAGAAAACTGATGGTGCCTTTCTGCTTGGCCTCTTCCGACATACTGGATTGTAGCTGTTCCTGCTCGCCCATCTGAAGGCGTTGAGCAATATGGTGGGCAATATCCTTTGGAGGTGTGAGAAAGTTGTCATCAATGTTGTTTTTATAACGCGCAAGTTTGGCCAGCTCATCCACCAGTTCATTGCCTGGTATACCAGCATGTGCTGGGATCCATACCAGGGAAATCTGAACTCCTCTTGATGTCATGGAATGTATGAGAGATTTAATAAAGATTTCATAGACAGTATGGATGTTAGTATAAAATTTTAATTGAGCCTGGAGGGTGGAGTGACTGTCCGAAAAAATGTATATATGGCTGTAATTGTGACTGTTGGCATCCTTAAGAGCCGTATACAGTGCAATATTCTCGGCGGAATAAATAGACATGTGTGGAAAAAGTTTCCAGTTCCTCCCATACTGTTCTGTCCAGTTATAGTAGGCAGCGCCAACCTGTTCGTCCATTTTGGATCCGTCTGTAAAGTAGAAGACTGGTGGTGTATCTGTCGGTTGTAGCCGCACATATTCTTTCCAGCTGTCAGCCGGGTGAAGATCCATTTTACTAAAGGTGGTGAGGTCGATACGGAGATTGGAGGGAGTCAATTTGCGATCCGTGAGGTACATTGGCTGGACTGGTGTTTTGTAGAGTTGTGGGTATTGCCGAAAATATTCTGCATATGATGCCAGATTGGGGAGTGTAGACTGGGTAATGGATCGAGAGGAAGCATGTAATTCCTGAAGGCGGGTGAGTTTTGGCAGTAATCCATTATTGGTAGCGGAGAACATTTTAGCCAGAAATGTGAGAGCTTTTCGCTGGCGACGGTAGTTGAAATCAAAAAATGGGAGCTCTGTTTGTAAAGAAATCTGTGCTGGGTTGCCATTTATCCGAAAAATGATCTTGAATATCTGGTAGATGAGTGATTTGTATTTTTGCATGGCCTTCTGTGTGATTCTCGTAAAAGCCAGCGAGGCGTATTCCATCCTGGAGAGTATCAGCGGCTGGATGAGTTGATACAGTCGCATTGGGTCAGCTCCCCAATACTTGCCTGCGAGGGCTTTGAATAGTCTGAGAATCTTAAAGCAGATGTCCAACTTTGCCTGGAAGTGACGGGAGAATGAAAGACGAGAATCCAGGAGGCACCCCAAAAAGCATACCTCACGTACTGCTTGCATTGTGCCTATGTCCAGCCGTATAGATTGGAAAGTGCGGGGAAGTCCAGACTGAAAGATCATGAAACGTGTTTTCCTGGGGTTAATGTGAATGCCAAGGTCCTGGAGAATCCCGATGCAGTGATTGCTAGATCTTTGAAAGTCTTCCAGCTCTGCAGTATTGCGAGGATGTGATAAAGGTTGGTATAGACAGATATCGTCCGCATATTGGATGAGTCGGAGAGGTGTTTGAAAAGAGGACAGGAGATCTTGAATGTATAATGCGTAGAGAAGAGGGCTCAAGGAAGAGCCTTGGGGAAGGCCTTGAGTAGTAATTCGTGATTCTGGGTTATTAAAGGTTGGTGAAAGAGAGACGTGCCGGGAATGAATAAGATGGTAGATGGTCTGTAGCAGTGGGGCGGGCAGTTGGTAGGTAGTAAGACGGTGCATGAGCAGGTTGATGTTGACCGAGTCATAGGCATGAGTTGCATCCAGAAATAACGCTGCCATCGCCCTGTGTTGACTCAAAGCAATGTGAACGTCCGTCGTGAGAAGATATATGTTATATTCAGAATTGTAGTTTTTACGAAAACCAAACTGAGTCCTCGGCCAGAGGGAGTTCCTTTCCAAGTAGAAGGCGAGTCTGTCTGTGATGATCTTCTCAAAAGTCTTTCTAAGAGTCGAGAGGAGAGTGATTGGTCGATAATCTGTGGCCACCTGTCCAGATGTTCCTGGCTTTTGGATTGGGAGGACATAAGTCCAATTCCATGAGGACGGTATGGCGCCAGAAAGGAGGATCTGAGTGAAAACCTGTGCTAAAACCGAATGGAAAGAGGGAGGAGAGGCTTGGAGTAGTGTATAGGTGATTTCATCCGGTCCAGGACTAGATGGGCGGGTTTTGGAATGCCATGTGTGGACAATTTCTTCCGGTGCTACAGCCTGTAACAGGGAGTGATCTTGGTCCTTGTGTAGATCTGGAAATTGTACAGAAGATTCTTTCACTGATGGAGGTGCAACCATGTTGAGGAACGCTAGCTGAAGGTCCAAATTCCCTGTCATAGGCGTCAGATTTCTAGTTTTTGACTTGTTGGTAAACCAAGCGATTTGATGCCACATTTGGGACGGTGATTCGGATTGTGAAATTGCCGTGCAATATTTCTTCCAACCCAAGCGTTTCTTTTTATTCAATAGGCGTTTGGTCAACGCCTCCTGTTTTTTATACTGCTCGAAAGTGGAAGGAGTGGATATCTGTCGGTATGTAGCCAAAGCTCGCCGTCTGTTTGTAATGGCCTGCGCACACTCTTTATCCCACCAAGGTGGGTGCGTGGGGTGGAGCTTAGGTACTATAGAATGAGGATGATGGGTATTTAGATATGTGTGCAGCCAATCTTCCAGTTGAGAGTATGAAGGGTGCAGATTGTCTGGGTGAGCTATGGTGTTCTCCAAATATTCTGTAAACTTGACTGGGTTTAGTTTACCTGTCCTGCGGGTGACATGCAGGGATTCCCAAATTGCTCGAGTGGTGGAGAGTTGGAAAGATAGGGGGAAGTGATCGCTATTACAGGTATCATTCAGTCTATACAGCCGGATAACCGGGAGCAGAGACTGGGACACAATGATGAGGTCTGGAGTGGTATTACTTTGATTAAGGTACCCCAACCTAGTCGGAATGTGGGCATTTAGGATATGCCAATGGTGGGATTTGCAAAAGGTAATTAGGGGGTGTCTGATGTCTTGCCATTGTGGAGCACGGTGAACATTGGGTATATTGAAGTCTCCACAGACCAAGGTATGGTAACCCGGGATCTCTGGAAGAATAGATTCCCATTGCGCTGTAGAAATAGAGGCATGTTCAGAGTTGTAGATGGCGAACAAAGAGATGTCAAGAAATAAAACATGAATAACCTCCATGTGCGGAAAATGTTTAACACTGGCCTCATATTGCAGAATTTTGCACTGTTGGAGAATAAAGACAGCCACTCCACCTCCGTCCTTATTCCTATCCTGCCTAATTAGTTTGTAGCCTGGCAAGGAGAAATGTTTGTCTACATCCAGGTGAGTTTCAGTAATAATCAGAATATGGTATACTGTTATTCGGAGTAACTGTAGGAGTTCATTCTTCTTATTGGTTATGCTCCGCGCATTCCAATATAGAATGTGCAGGTGTTTCTGTGCCGTCATACTGTCTCAGTCAAACTAGCTGTAGGATAGTGTATTGGAGTGATTCCTGTTCTATTGTATCCGGTATCTGCCGGAAAAGGGGGAGTTAGCGAAGGACATCTTTGAACTGAAGTTTTAGGATTTCAAGGTCCCCTCGATATACCTCGGGCACCTCACTTAGAATTTTATTAATGGTAGTCAAGAGTGCAAATCTTGGCGTGGACTGGTGACGTATGGGTGGCTGCCGATTGGGCATTGGAATCCTCTGAAGAGGAGGAGGTCTCGGTGCTTCCTTGGGGAGAGGGACTTCCGTGTTCTGAGAGTCGTCCTTCACGGCGTCATTGGAAGAAGGTGGAGAGACAAGTCTCCCATTGGGATGTATGAGGAGTTTCTTGTGTTGGACATAGATGTCCCTATTCATCTCCTGACCCTTGCGTTTAGGCGACTGCATCTGTGGCACTCTGATAGAGGGACCAGCCGGGCGGCTCTGCCCTTGTACTGCTGAGGAAGGAGCCTGAAAAATACTACTGGCGTCCAGTGTGGGAAAAGTGGTTGGAGACTGGAAATGCCCTACGGCGAATTTCCGTGCGACCTGCGCGTAAGATGTATGGCCTACCACAATTTGCTTAGCTTCATATCGCGAGACCGGTAATGTCTGCAATCTGTCAGCAATTTGCTGTTCTAATTTGTAAGCAGGGCATTGTAGAGTGTCAGTGGTTTTGTGAGAAGCTTTGCAGTTAATGCAACTGGGCGTGGTAGTCGTGCAGGTAGAAGTATCATGGTCGAGAGAGCAGATCATACACTTTTTAGCTCCTCTACAAAATTTTTCCCGGTGATTCAAACGACCACATTTTTGGCAGATGACAATCCTCTCTTTATATGGGTCCACTGGGCATTGCTGATGGTATAACATTATCACTCTAGGCAGAGCCTGACTGCGAAAAGTCAGCTTTACAGTTTGTGTAGGGACATACGTAACCTTCCCTTTGTCATCACTGATTCTCCTGTTGAAGCGGTATACATTGTGTATTTTATAACCCTCTGGGACGAACGTATCACTTCGAATTTCCTCGACAGTAATACTGGTGTCAACACCTTTGATGATGCCAGATGTGAACAAATTATATGCTGGTATGAAAGACTTAGTGTTATGTAAGGTATTGAAGTCTGAGTTCAAAAAGGCATTAGCTGCCTGAAAGGTTGGAAAATGTACATCGATCTGGCTATTATTAACCTTGTTGATATAGAGCACCTCATAATTAGCTTTGAATAACCACTTCCCGACCTTCATGGGATGCATTCTACCAAGATTTTGATTTTCTTGTTTAATGGAGACAAAAAAGGGCCCGGAGTCAGTATGTTGATATTTATACGGTTCCTGTGGGCGGGATTGACTTTTTTGAGTGGCAGTTTCTGTTTCCAACGGAGGGTTAGGAGTTTCCGCTAAATTCTGAATAACTACTTCCATGTTCTCGGCCGTATCGACAGCCGGGACCGATCCATTAGACAGGGGAGAATGTTCAAGTTGGTTTTCTAGTTGACCTCCTGATACTGCCGACATTTTGTCCTATTCCACCCCTCGAGGGGGGAGAAAATGTCCTTTAGGCACTGTCGATAAAATATAAATATAGAGTACTTACAGTTTCCACAAACACAAAACACAAAGAGCACAAATAGCACAGCCTGTAACACGAAAAACGCCGGGTACTACGCAAAGAACTTCACAGCCGTAGAGAGAATGCGACCGCTCTGTATCGTAGCTACCGAGGAATTGACCACAGAACAGAAACTGTGGGCATGGAGCCATGAACAAGTGCCATGTTAAGTGCCAAAAGTACCAACCTCGGTTTCTCGAATGTCGCTAGAGCCTACAACAACAAAACGGCTAAAATTATAAACACAATGTAACTCGACATTTTTATGTATAATTATAAATTAAATCCTATAGCAATACAAACATAGGAATGTTCACGTAAGAATAACCTTTATCGAATATTAATTACCACTTCAGTTATAAAGTTATTATATTGGGTGCATTGAATACAAGCACAAGAGCCTCACCCACACATCACACAACTACAGCACTATCTTTAAGAAGATTTCCCAGATTTTTTTTTTTTTTTGGGGGGGGGGGTGAAATAGTAAGCGCCGTAATTTAGACTATATGTTAACAAACTGACGGCCCCCAGTATATTTTTCTCAGGTCCTCTAGTGAATTTTTTAAAATAAACCCTAAGTTAACTTACATTGTACCGTACCTACTAAGTTTCTATGCTCCTAAATGTTTTTCAAATTTAATTGAAATCATTATTGTAAATAAACTTATTGTACTGGTACAGTTATTATATTATTCTTCAACCCGTAATTTATAATATCTTGTGTACCAGTAACCATAATAACTATCAGCTAAAAGTGAGACGCCCATTATCCCCACCTCAGTAATAATTTATATCCAACAATAAAATATTTAAGTTTAAAATAAATCTGTAAATTCCTGAAGAAATTTATTATATATAATGCAATTATTCATTAATAAGGCATTCTTTCCTTTTGCCAGGGGTTTAGTTGGGACGAAGTTCTGAAATTTGCAATATGTTCAGCGGCTCCTACAATAACAAAGCTGGTTTGTTTATTTGGTCAAAATTCTAATCATTTACTGAAGAAATAACCTCATAATACTTAATGATAGGAACACAATAATATTGAAGATTTTTTCCCTCTCATGCTATAGGCTAAGCCTATAACTAAAAATAAATTTCAACAATGAGTTAATTTAACCCACCTGACATTATATAAATAAATTACTTATATGGTGTTGAATGAATAAATAAATTAACATTGTTGACCAGGTTAAATCTTTAATATAACACTGGCAGTAGTACAATGTCGTACCAGTACTACTTAGCATAGAAATAAAACAGGAATTAATCTTCAGTTTATAGTTAACCAGGTTTCTTGTATGTAGAATTAGAAAATTACCATAAATTTACAAAATAAAATTAAACTTTTCACCATATTTCTGACTTTGCTGCAAATCATACTACACAACAATGTTGAAACAACTATTAAAAAAAATCTCTATCTGCAGTGCAATTGGTGTTATGACTTGTTAGAAATTGTAAAAGAAAAATTATTGCAGAACAAAATCCTTTTGAGCCAGCCTGGAAAATTTTAAAGAGTTAAATGGGTACTGGTAGTTTTAATTTTCCAACTAAAGCCCTGTTTACTGTACAACATAAGATACGATAAGATAAGATAAGATTTTATTCACCATACATTTCTATACAGAAATATTGGTTTGTCTCAAGAACTAATCCTAAACCTAATAATAACTTATGACTAATTGAAACTAATACAAGTGGGAAGATAAGTACTGTATGCAGATTAAATTACAAAGTTATAATTAAATCATGCAGCTTAATAACTATGGCAAGAAGTTGTACAACAAAATAGGAATTACAGAACAGTTAATAATATTCGTCAGATATTAATTGTATGATGTTCTCATTAATAATATCGTCATAATAATATTCGTCAGATATTATTAACATAGAAATAAACAGTAACATTGAAAAATATTGAATAATAAGACAACAATAAACAATATGTCAGTTACAGTTCCTCCATTTTTGCATAGAATTCTTTTACACTATAAAAGCAATGATTCAATAAATTGTTTTAAAGGATTTTTTAAAATGAGTAGATATGATCTTAATATAAGCTGATACAGAATTACCGTATTTTACAGACCATAAGATGCACCTTTTTACTTTGAAAACAGAGCCCTGAAAACAGGTGTGTCTAAAGATCCGAAGGACTCTGCAAACATTAAAATTATGGTAAATATTGCCGAAATACCATAGTTATAAACAAGGTGTTGTAAACGATAAAGTAGTTACAGATTTTGGCTTGGACTCTACATCAGTGCACTTGTCACAATCATAAAATGAGGGTAGCTGGAAGCCAGGTATACAATTTGAAAAGAAAGGAATGTTGAGTTCTTTTATACGAAAGGAGTTGTCTCCGCTGGGGGGGGGGGGGTTAAATTAAGGCAATGACCCCTAAACAACACACTTACTGAAGTGAGGGTTAGAGGGTTAAAAGTATTTTCAGTCTTCCATGAGAAATCAGTTCAGTTAAAATTTACATGTTGCCAGAAGAGATTTTCGTACAACGCAGATATTAAGTTTGAAGTGATGTACACTGATCCCCTTGTACAAGGATATAATTTGTGTATGCAGTGAAGTATATTATTCCCTTTAAATTTTTCGTTTAGAATCACATTAAATTTCTTTTCCTTTGAATTCCCATCCTAAAATCAAGGTGAGTCTTATGGTCCGGAGCTTCTTATAGTTCGTAAAATACGGTACTCAAGAACTCTTAACTTCTAACTTGTAAACAGTTAACTACAAACTCAATAAAAACACGATTTTTTAGAGTGAAAGGAGCTGAAAGGGTTTCTTTATTATAGATTTACAACCACCGTATTGCTGAAGACTGCATACAGAACCAAAAAAGTGATACCTGTGGAAACAAATCAAACAGATTAATAATGCCATGGGAACTGAAAGGTCTTACTTATAACTTAAATTTTCTTTATCTACATGAGTATTATCTTACTTTTCAGTAAATTTCATCTATTTCTCATTGTGTCCTCTTAGAAGCTATTTATATATATTAGATGGAAAATGTTAAACAATTCCATCATCAATTTTTACAGATGTATATGTCAATAAAAAATACAGTATGTACCAGTAACTCAAAATTATTACATCTAGTGAACATGTTCATGTAAGTTACAGCGTGAAAAGAAAGAAGTTCCGCAGTGGAGCAGAGTATATGGAATGTGCACGTTCACAGTGCATGCTTTTGCTAAGTTATTTTTAGTTGCAGTATGTAGTCTTCTTGCCATAAAAGAACTAAAACTGCAATGCAATAGCAAAACAAGTTAACCCTCTCTGAATTCCCCTGCTCTCCTGTGACAACCATGGGCACTCATCCTCCATTGAATGATGTGTTATTTACCTAACAGAAATACTTTGTTTAACAGGTAAGTGTCCTTTAATTCATTGCAAAGGTACAGTCCTTTCACACTGTAGATAGCCATAAAGGGGCTGAAATAAATTGATCATCAAAACTAATAATTATTTTAAATGATACAGTAGAGTCCCGAAAACTCGGCACTCGATAATCCAGCAGTCTGGATAACTCAGTCACACCCTGGCAGGGAAAAACGCAGAGTTCAGTGGGAAAAATAACAGGATATTATGCATTTCTTTAAAAAATGTAGCCAGTTTTTGCAAAGTCGGCTAGTTAATTTTCATTATAGACAGCTTTATGCCTTTATGCCTTATGTATTCTCAAGCAACCAATACATACAAGTATCGTATTTTCTGAGGAAACACTCGTACTTATTCTTTTTTAAAACCTTTCCCGATAACCTGGCATTTTCACACACTCAGCCACCCTTTGGTCCACATTAGGCTGAGTTTTTGGGACTCTACTGTATATGATATTGTGATTTTACCCTATCCACGTCTAAACCTTGCAGTAAGATGGGCAAACTGCTGATAGAACTGTGCAATATTTTATGTATTGTATACACATAGTTTTAAGCGAGACTGTATAAAAGGGAGTAAGTGGAAATTTCTTATGCATGTAAAATTATTTGGTCAGTTTGTCAATTTTCTTATTAATTAATCTTAATCTAACACAAAAATGTTCAGTCAACTATTGTTTACAGATATTGTCTATATGTGAATTAGCCTTAAGTTACAATACATTGATTGATTAATATAAAATAATATATATACAGACTACATTTAGGCAGTATTCTTAAATTCCTTCACAGAAAAAAAGATATGTTGTAATAGAAAGGATGTCACTTGCTTTTTAAATTTGTGATTATTTTTTGTTTCCTTAATGATTTTGGGCAGTTTATTAAAAATTGTACTTCCCATATTGACTACATTTTCTTTATATATATTTATTAGTTTCACAGAACCAAAATTTTATGAAACCATAAGCCAAAATTTCTGATTTTGATTTCCAATTCAATTAAATTCAATTCTGTTTATTAGTCTTTTAAAACATAAATGTTATTGACATCGTCAAAATTATAAAACAAATTAGAATTAAAAATAAAAATAAGAACAAAATTAATTAATTAAAACAAAAACATGATCTTACAGCGTTATGTACCCTTAAAAAACTAAGGTATTAAAGTTCTCTTCCTCCACTTCCTCCATGTTGTAGAAACATTTTTGCAGAAGCCACCTTTTTAACACTGTCTTAAATTTCGCATCTGAAACTGCTCTAGCATGCACTGGCAATCTATTAAACAGCCTGACCCCCCGTTGCCCGAAAGCTGTTTTTAGTCTTGCTTAATCTAACGAAATCCGTCTCAATCATGGATTTTGTTCTGGTATTATGGGTGTGACAGTCCCCTCTCAGGCTAAATTGATCCAAATTTTCTTTGTCCATAAGGAGCGTACCCAGAGTGTACAGACCAGGTAGTGTCATTACTTTGAGATTTACAAAATGAGGTTTGCATGTTTCCGTCTGTGTAATGCTCGTGATAACCCTTATGGCCTTTTTTGCCATTTAAAGACAGTCTTAGAACCAGGAGTATTACCCCATAAGGTTACCCCATAAGGTAACCCCATACGCCAAATGTGCGTGAAAAAAGGCAAAATATGCCCCAATAAGAAGGTTTGGACCTATACATTGTTTTAGCTTTCTTAAGAGAAAAATAACTCTAGAGAGACGAATACATAAAGAGTTAATATGTGCATTCCAGTCAAGCTTACTATCCAGATAAATACCCAGTAGTTTCACATTCTTTACTTCATTCTGAGAAAGGCTGAACCTAATTTCTTCGGTCTTATCCTTATTTAAAACAAGTCCATTTGTCAGGAACCAATACTCAGATTTCACAAGAGCACTATTCTTCATTTGGTCAAGTATTTCTATACACTTGTTTGAAGTTAAAATAGTGGTGTCATCTGCGTAAAGTACACAGTTTGTTGAGAGGTAACCAGGTAAGTCGTTTACAAAAATTATAAAGAGAAAAGGTCCCAATATAGAGCCTTGAGCGACTCCAGTAGTTGTTGGTAGGCGATCCGATCTTTGCTCATTTAATTTGACTATTTGATATCTGTCGGATAGATATGATTTCACAAGTAATAGCTCAGTTTCAGTTACACCATACACACTGAGTTTATCAATAAGAGTCTCATGAGAAACCAAGTCGAACGCCTTACTAAGGTCTAGCAAGGTTGCCGAGATATGGCAGTTATCTTCAAAACCCGATAAGATGTAAGAAACAATCTCTTCAATTGCTCTTATGGTAGAAAGTCCTTTTCTGAATCCATACTGGGCTGATGTCAAGAGTCTGTTTGTCTCAAAATAGTTTTCCAGTTGGTCTTTCATTATCATTTCAATAATCTTCGATACAACTGGTACCAGGGCTACTGGTCTATAGTTGTTACAACTATCTCTATTTCCTTTTTTATAAATAGGTACAGTCAATGTTATCTTTAAGCATGAGGGAAATATTCCTTCATACATTACTCTATTTATCAAATATGTCAGTGGAAACTGAATTGGTTCAATGAGTTTTTGAAAGACAAAGTTAGATAACCCGAAGATATCTTCGGATTTTGAGTCACTAAGTCTCTTAACACAATTGCCTACATCTTGTGCACTCACAGGCTTCCATTTAAATGTCCTTCCTGCATCTTCATCATAGACTTCCTTCAGCAAATTAGTAGGATTATTCAGATTGCATACATTTTGATCAGGCTTGAGTTGTTTATGTACATTTACAAAGAATTCATTAAATTCGTTTGGTGTTATTGGAATATCTAAAGTATGCATTGGAAGCCGACCAGCCTCTGTATTTATTACCATAATTATGACACAAGATACAAAGACAATTTTGTAGCCACCATTCATTATTTAAAGCTATCTGAAAACTTATCCAAATATAATGGTACCAAGGTATTCAATATGCTGCCTAGAAAGATAAAAGAAAGTGAAAATCACAACCGCCAGCATGCTGGCCAAGTACCTGTTAAACAAAGTATATTACAGCATTGAAGAGTTTATGGAAGAACGAATAGGATGCCGCATGCCATGCTCTCAAACTCAACTTTTTCATTCTTGTACCATTATTGCAATTGTGGAGAATCCACTCTCCAAACATTCCCTTGTGACATTTTAAGTTTTTTATTTTTTTTTATTTTACTTTATTTTATTGTTATGTATGCACTAGGCCTACATTTATGAAATTGACTTATTACTATTATCATCAGCATCATTATCATTGTTGCTGTTATTTATTATTATTATTATTATTATTATTATTATTACTGGTAATATTGTTAATATTATTGTTATAAATATTATTATTATTAAAATACATACTAGTATAGATCTTTCTTGCAGATTTTGAATTCAGTGAGTAAGGATGGCTTTCTCGATGATCTTAAAGTTGTCACAGTAGATTTCTTTCATCTTAGTCTCCAGGTTTTTGATCATTGGAGGTCCCAACACTTCACATTTAACTTTTACCTACACAAATAATAAAACTGGCAATATTAATTAGCTATAACTACATGGGTTGAAATTTTACTAGTGGTACTGCAACATCACTGTAGAATTGTTGTGAATTACAGATAATATTCTTTCTAGTTATGCTACCTTCTTTCAAAACGAAACTGCTCATTGATAGCTTTGTACACATGTTTTCAGTAACTTGAAAGTATAAAGTGCTGACCTCCCAGATCTTTCTTCAGCTGCCGAAAAAGGTGGAAGTCACTTGGCAAGGGAACGAGTTTTTGAAATCCATCGTGACAGGGGATAAAACGTGGATTCCTTATAACAAACCAGAATCAAAAGAACAATCCAAATAATGGATGCACACAAATTTCTTGAACAAACCCAAGATTTGGCTTCCACACCAACGAAGAATTTCAAAACACTTCAAAATGCTCTAAAGACCCTTCTCAATATGCTGGTGGCAAGCTTCTATGAAGAGGGTATTGGACAGTTAGTACCACGCTACGACAAATGCTTCAATCGGAGTGGGACTATGTAGAAAAGTAGCTAGAAGTTGTTGACAAATGTTCCAAATAAAACAGTTTTCATTTTCACTGTGGTTTTCATTTTACACCCCATCAGAGGCTGAATAAAAAAATAGCCCTTGTAATTAATGCTTTCTGACATAATAATCTTCTTCAGAATGCAGAATGTTGCTTGTGTAGATAATATGATTAGTGAGAGGGCACAAAACTAATCAGATATAATGAATAATTACTAGAACTAGTGCAGCTAGTAATGGTGTGCTTTGAATATGATGCTATCGGAACAATGGGGAATAGCAATATCACGTGTAAAAGGTGAAATAACAATATGACAATGACACAAATAATACCATACAAGAGGTGTTCAGCACGCACTCGGTATTATAGCAATCTTGACTGTAGTGTGTTGGATTCAGGCGCCATGGCCTCAGCCACAGTCTCAATTACATAGAGTGCATAATGTTGGCCATTAAGCTGGGACTTCTCTATCGAAGAGGGATGGCGTGTGCAGCCTCAGGCAGAGATGATCATACTCAAACACTAGGATGGGTCAGTGGCTGACATCATACTACTATGAAATGACAATGCACAATGAAAGAGAATAAACACTGACTACACTGTAAGGGCTTTCTTGAACTACAAGAATATTTAAGCTTTGTGATACTAAGTGAGAAGGGACATACAAACAGTTTGATGGCAACTGATTTTTTATCTATTTTTAACCTTGCCTATCAAAGGACTTACATGTTAATACCTGGAGGGGAGGAGGAAACTATGGGTCAACAATAGGCAGGACATGGAGGTTTTCTTGGTGCATGGCCTCCTAAGAAAGCGCCAACACATAGGAAAACAGACATAATATAACACAACACTGAGTCCTAAACCAAGGACTTTCTCACTAATGAAAAATCCTCAGCTTGGGTGAAAATCAAACTGGGTTGCTGGCGTGGATTGCAGGCATGCTTCCAACTCGCCTGCAGTACGTGGTACTTAACATGGGACATAAAATCTCAAATCTCTTTATCAAGAAATGACCAATCTGTCTGTGTTACCATTTCTTAGATGAAATGATCAGATATCCCACTGATTACTTCACAATACAAAGATAATATTAATTATTCAGCTTGTAGCGTACCCAAAAAGTATAAGTTAAAATATACAGCACTATTTATATGGAAGTCAGATAATTTGCTTTTCCTGTCAGCACAAAATCAGTACCTCTACATTCCAAATGTTGTTCTGAACAAAGGCTCTGTTTTCCTCCAGCTGTATAACATTCACTCCATTAGCATCCAGTTCCTTGAGAAGATCTGGCAGCCCATGTGGCTTGTCAGGAATAGTGACAGAACACCAGATGATGCGCCCATCAGCAACCAATGCTCTCTCGATAACACGACCCAATATTGTTGTATCAATGTTACCACCAGACAACAAAACACACACCCTGCAACATCAAAAACATGTCTATAACATTCATAGGAGGTTTGAAAACAAAAGCAGATATGAGAGAAGATGTTTAGTTTAGTTTAGTTTATTAGCATCCCATTGATCATTTGGTTACAATTTCCATTGTTACATGATATAGGACTTGTCAATAATTAAATCTAGTCTATTCTACAATAATTCTACTGAGTTTACTAACATTTAAGTTGCAAATTTTATCTTATAGCTATATGACTTATCTTATGGCTTAACTTATTTTAGTACTACACAAATTATCTTATCTTAATCCTATACAGATTGTCTTATTGCTAAATAATGATGCTACTCAACTATGTTACTCATCAGTGTATTCTTTTATAGTATAGTATGCTTTCTCTAATAGGAATTATAATTATGTAAGTATAATATATACTAAAAAAATGTTTTTGATTTTTGTTAGACTGTACCACATGGTTATTGTTAACGAAAAGATATAATATGTATTTAAGGAAATTAAAGTTTACAAAAAACACTAAAATTTTCACAAGATATTAAGAAATGTAAACTTTGTAGTGTTCATTATGAATTTAATTTTTTTTAAATGTGAAGTTCGCACTGTTTTTACAAACTTAATTTCTTTAAATATATAAAGGACGATTAACCTAATTAAACCTAAAGGCTTGTTTACACGGCAAAACTAGATTTAGTAACTAAGTTTTGCAACTTTTTTTTAGGGGAATGCACAAGCATGAGATGTACTGTGACAATGAATTACAACACTATGCAGTTTCGGCTGATTCCAACGTTCTGTGAAAGTATAGCAATAATTTTGAGGTAATACGCGTACTTAGCTATGTATATTGTGAAATGCCTGGATTTATATGTGGTTCAAAAGTGTATATGGGGTTTCAGTGACTTGAACTTCAAAAATAAGGTGAATTTTATGGTTGCACTGGAATTTATTTGAAAGGAAATGGGTGCAATTAGTTTCATGAAATTAGTTATGAATCCTACAAACACAAATAATATGTTAAGGTAGAAGTTAAGTGTAGACTCAAATCAGGAAATGTCTGCTTTTATGCAGTTCAGAAACTCTTAGTTTCTCGTCTTCTATCCAGAAATCTAAAAATAAAAATTTATTAGACAATTATCCTGCCGGTTGCAATAACTATTTACTTGAAATTGTGTTTTGTATTGGCAAACGGACTCAGGGAAACTTACTTTAAGGACGTGCCTCATATGTTGCCTATTCATGTTTTGAAATCTCATTTATGGGTTTTAAAACTTACTTTTTCCCCTTCAGGATATCAAGCTGCCCACTTAATATAGCTGCCAATCCAACGCAACCTGCTCCTTCCACAACAGCCTTCTCCACTTCCAGCAGTCTCAGAATTGCTAGGGGGCACCATTTCTCCTCAACCACAATCTGTTGACAAAGCATATCTCATGATCAAAAACACAGAACAAAACAGAAAAAGAAGATCATACGGTCAATTAACCTATGATTAAATATCTAGGAGTCTTATTCCAAGAAGAAATTAATTCAATCCTGATTTACTCATAGCTTCCCTTCAGCAAGATCTTCAAATTCTCTTCTCAACAGCAATGTTGCAACCTGACCAAAAACTTAATATATGAGAGGTGGGGATAAGTCATGGCAACTTTTTAATTTTTGAAAATGTGGGATCATTTTGAAATATACAAATGAAAGGACAAGGTATGGAATATGTTATGATGCAGGTTATGGGTACTAGATGTAGGAAAGAATAGGAAGCAGACACCTATAAACATGCATACAATACAGCACTGAACCACTCTACAGTATTGCAGTCGTTGGAAACATGAAAGCATGCACAGTCCAACCAATAAAACCCTCGAAGATAAGTACAGAAGGACCTTATTTTCAAAGCTTCCAGTAGCTCCCTGTGGCATTTTCTGGTAGTTTTGCTCTAAGAAAAAGCTATTCTGACATAAGAATGCTGTGGTGGCTGACTCACAACTTAATCCCATTAGACAAATAATTTGATGGCATTTTTATATGCACAGAGGGAAATTTGAAATTTTTAACAGGTAGAGATAAAAGGCAACAAACTTTACAGAGAAGTCTCTTCAGCAAATAGTTTGATCTTAAATAAGACAGGAATGCCAACTACAGAATGGGCAGGGCATCAATGTTGACCGAACATTTAGATTTGAGCTGGGGTCCCATCAGGCACCAAAGTCGCCAAAGTGTTTAAAAAAAACCTATCATTTACTGACGAATCAGTTATAAATAAATAAAATTTCAATTATTATGCATGTTCAGTTCCTTTTTATAAGTTTTTATATTTTTCTTTCAACTCTTGTACGTATACTGAGTTGGAAGACAGTTTGGTAATAAATAAAATTGGCCTGCATGGCCTTTCAATGTGGGCTTTCCAGTCTCAAAGTTCACAGCTAAAAATCAAACTCTATTTAAAAAGCCCACAAGGACCGCAGACTGCATGGACTTATTCCTTCCTAAAGAGTTAGCAGCGAGTCCACAGGCTGCCCAAGCTCTTCTCTGATCATATGGTACACTTATCTGTAGATGAATTTACTGAGCGCAACGATATAATAAAGTTACCGGTACCTTTAGTTCAGTTGCAATGGGATCAATATGGAGCATTGTTCTTAGATATCTATGAGAGAAATACTGAAATACTGAATAGGATACAGAGCCATATACTTACAACTTCATCCACGAGAGGAGCTGCTGTAGCATATGCGTTACAACCCACCACTGACACAGCAAGCCCATCAGCAAGTGTCGGGGAGTTTTTGGCAGATGTTGGATGGCCAACTTTGATGGCTTCAGAGAATCCAGGACACATGTCTGTCTCAACAGCCTGCCATAAGAATGAAAAATATGTATTTATTAGCATATACATTGCCATAATTTATTAAAATTTGTGGATTGAAATTCTAGGATAGTGCAATACCATTGAGAGAGCATTGCACAGTACCTTCTGCAGGAGACATGCTAAGAGGTGTTTAAACATCCACCCTATGGCCTGACCTCGCTCCCAGTGATTTCCATATTTTCCTACATCTCAAGAAATGACAGGGAATGATAGAGAATGACAGAGAGGAGGAGATGTTTGTCACATAGTGGTTCAAATCCCTGGTGGCAGACTTGTATGACACAGGTATTCAAAAGTTGGTTCAACAGTATTACAAATGTTACAATTTCGGTGGTAAATATGTTCAAATCCCTGGTGGCAGACTTGTATGACACAGGTATTCAAAAGTTGGTTCAACGGTATTACAAATGTTACAATTTCGGTGGTAAATATGTTGAATAATAGCTGAATACTAGCTGTATCTGTTGGAATATATATGTCCAAGAAATTGTGTTTTGTTTCTGTAAAGAGCCCCAGGGAAACTTACTTTATGGATTCGCCTTGTTCATTTATACTCATTTTTGCTTTTAATAAATACTAGTATGGTACATCAGTATCATATAAATATCAGGCTGCAGGTTAAAGATTCAAAAGCAGGCCTTCCTTTCGATATGAAGTAATCAGTATGTCCTGTGACATGATGTAACAATTCGTGGCACCAGGTTATGGTTATGGTTATGATTATGGTTATCATTCTCAGGCAAAATTTAACTTATATAATTAATTTTTTTAACATTTACATTACTTAATCTCCTTTTAAATGAGTAAAATTTGCACTGTGAGCAAAATGTCCATGTGCGACAAACATGTCACAACAATGGTAGCAACAAGTGGCGGGTTAAGAGTTTTGAGCACTCTTACAGTGAACAATCTGCTGTATCAGTATTCACAGTTACATGCTTATTTTATTTTCAAATCCTATTTTTTCTACAAAGCATAAATTAATGTAGTTGTAATAGAGTGAATTCTGGATTGTAAATGTGTTCTGATATTTTCTTCCCTTTCACCCACCACCAGTCACCCACCTTTCTAATTATTGTAGGAACAAATCCTGTACTCACAAACACCATGGGCTGATGATCTGGCTGGTTCTTCATAAAAGCACAAGTGCCTGCAAGAAGGCCTCCACCTCCAACAGGCGTTACAATGGCATCGACATCAGGAATGTCCTCCAGCACTTCCAGCGCAACGGTGCCTGCTCCTGCCAGTACATCAACATGATCGTATCTACAAAGCACACAATGCAATAATGATTAGTAACCTGTCAGAGGAGAATGGAGCGCAAGATACTTCATGTAACAGTTAAAGTCAGAATCCGAAACGAGGTGATAAGAAGATGAACAGGCATGAGGGATGTGGTCTCGACAGCTGAACATCTCAAGTGGAAGTGGGGAAGCCATGTAGCAAGATTGGGAAGAACAAGATGGACCTACAGGACCACCATGTGGGACCCACGAATAGGGAGAAGACACATAGGAAGACAGAGGACAAGATGGGCAGACCTCTTCAGACAACGAGCGGGAAAACAATGGACACGGCAGGCCGGAAACAGGGATCAGTGGAAAGAACTAGAAAAAGATTTAAACTCGCAAGTAGAGGAATGAGACCAAATTTAGTGAAAATAGTGATGTGACAGTGAATAAAATTGGTGGCTAAACGGATGTAGCACAATGCTCTTTAGGAGTATCTCCCTTCATGAGTGCACCTGAGCTTCCCTAAGATCAGCAGGAGGCCTTTGCCCGTTAAGGGATGTCATAGGCTAAATTCTAAATTCTAAATTAGTACCATAATGTACATATATTGCTCCAACTTTATTAAAGCATAATACTGTAAAACATATTTAGTATCCCTTTACCATCCCATTTAAGTTATAATTAATATTACATTCTAGTTAAACATTCAATATATTAGACTCTTTCTATAAACCATCTTTTAGTGCCTTTTTTGTGCCAAACTCTGAGGCAGGGATATATCAATGATTTTTGTTTTGGGAGTCTATGATAAGTCTAACCCCTATTATCACTCATACTAAAGCTTCACGCATTAGATTAATATCTACAATCCAGATAGTGAAACTGCTAAGTCATAGAACAAAATTAAGTTTTCTTGCTTTCCCACTATTGGAAAATTTATCAAGCACCATTTTAAGCACTGCTCGCTTTGCCAGCTTGATCAGAGCTGTTAGTAGCTGAGTGAGCTAAACTATGCATTTATGCTAGTTTGAGCCACATAGGCAAAAATTTCTGTGTTAGGCTGAAATTTAGATTTTAGCAAAAACAGGCCCAACTGGCTTTGTGTTACCTCTAGGAAATTAATACTGTTACTGGAAAATGTTATACTAGTTATTTTTGGGGTTCTGATTGAGGGTGCTAAACATGTCTTATGAACATAATAATTATACTGAGTGTATCATAAATTCATAATTAAGGGGCGAATTTTTATGACCTAAAAATAGGATATATGCATGCATTTATGACCTAAATACACTAAAATATGACCAATACAATTTAAAATATGACTTGACTACTTACATAATGTGTATATTTTTTTAATTTTCATTACAATTCATTTTATTAAAATATAATGTTAATTATTTTAAATATCTGTAAATTCTCAAAAAGTATCATTATAATGCAAAATTTACAAAATATGATATGAAACTTCTCAAAATTTCTTTAATATGCACACAAATGTGCCAAAATATGACCTAAATATGCTACAATAGTTGAAAATTTCCTAAATATGCAGTTATATGCACAATAAAAGCAGTTTTATTTTCACCAGGATGCTTGGAATTGGGTTTATATTAGTCGTAAACCTGAAATAATGCAAAGGGTAAAAATATGACATGTCATAGAAATCCGCCCCCTAGCAATAATTAATAGTGCAAACCGAAATGGTTGAAAGTATCCACACAATTCTCTCATAGCTTAACTTAACAAGGAATACAATTCTACTTTAGTATGCTACATGTTATTATTAGTATACACTCTTCCTGTTAAAGAAGGTGTTCAAAGTATTGTCCGTGCACCTGGATGCAATACTGCACTGGTCTCTTCAGTGAGTTTTGAATTCTTTAAAACACTTCTGGATCATCTCGGAATGCTTGACAAGTATGTACAATTCTTTGCTGTTGCTTTATGGTTCGATTTTGATTAAATCGAGTTCAGCACACCTGACACTGTTCAGACAAGTGATCTGACTGCTTCAACTGTGTGCTGTACCCATTGTCTGTCGTGTATGGTTTGATTATAACTCAACCTTGTGGCAATGTTAAGTTTTGTAAATAAGAACACATTGCGGACCGCTTCTAAGTGCGCAATGATTAAAGCACAACTAAGGATATCAGTGGCGGCACATAACCATACATTTGCAATAATAAATGTCGCAAACGGTTTGTTTGTTGACCCATGTTTGCAGGAAATTTGTTGCTTCTGTTATTGTATACTCTCAACCATTTCAGTTTGCGCTATTAATTATGATATACCCTGTACAGGAAGTTGAAATTGACATTAAACTTCACTTTTGGAATCATTTACCGGTACTAGTTTTGGTGCAATTGCTACCATTTTCAACAGTTATACTTCAACTGTGATGGCACCCTCCTCAGGGCTAAATGCATTTTGAGATGAGGTCACCATTGGTCAGGAGATCATCTCAAAATTCATTCAGCATCCAGAAGGGTGCCATGGCAGTTGAATATAACTGTTGAAAATGGTAGTGATGGCACTAAAACTAGTACAGGTAAACTATTCCAAAAAGTGAAGCTAAGTTAAAATGTCAACTCCCTATATAATTATGTTATATAACTTCACTGTTTTAACTTTCAGTACAATTTAGGCCCGTTATTACCACCTTCAGTAAAATATTTACAGCTATTTTTATGGTTACTTTACGGACAGTTCGATTTTACAGTATCTGGTTAGGCGTTAACTGCTGGTAAAAATCTCTTAACTGGCAGTAATCTTTACTGTAGGAAAATGTACAAGTAAACTCTTAACCAGAGGATTTTTTTAGGTTATACTTCTCGCGAACTGAATTAAAATGGAGATATGAAATTATTTAGCTGCTTTCGTAATGTCAGTGCTGATGAAGAACAATGCCAATATATGTAAAAATAAATTTAAAAATTATTGAAAACTAGAGAAAACTATTACGAAAGTTTGGACCATCAATTATTTTACTGTTTACTTCCTCTACTCGTACTATAGGTAGGCCTACTACAAGACAAGACGAGGAAGCACTTTGTTTAATCCCAAAATTTGATGGCCTGTTTTCAACATAAATACAGGTTTTGAGCTATTTTTAGGAAAATGTATGTCTGTTTGAGTGCAAATAGCATAGCTCGAGAACGAATTAATGCATAGAAACAAACAAAAATATTTGGGCTAGATATCTTGTGGGAATACAAAGATTGGTGACGTCTTTCTCTGACTTATGATGCATGAATAAAATTTAGTTTTTTGCAATCTTCTCGAAAATGGCTCTGACAATTTTGTTTAATTTTGTACATGAGATACTTATACTAAAAAATTACACTTTTATTTGATTTTTTTTTAACAAACGTTCTCGTGTGGGTAAGCTGGGCCACGTTCATGGAAACTCATCTTATCTGGTGAAAGACAAATCATTGAATCGAGCTGAAATAACTGAATACGTACTCCTTGCATCACGACCTCTTATTCTATATTAGAATGTGAAGTGAGAAAGTTGTATTGCCCATGCTTAGAGCAAAGAAAATTATATTGGTGTATTACATCAGATTATATTTAGGTTTTGCATCCTTTGGGGATGGGGTTAGAAACATACTCTCTTTTCATTTTTACAACCACTTTATTTGAGGAGGATTTTATTCTTCTTTATTTTTTAGAAAACAGCTTTAACAGAAATTGTGTAATAAGCGTAATATATTATAATATATAGGCCTATATATAATATAATTTAATATGTTATGCTAAGAGCTAATACTGTAATTTCATTTGAAAACATTTCATAATTTATCCTCTAGTTATTAGCTACACATTTCATACACAAACTTATTAGGTTTTAGGTCTTGCCTCACAAATTATGCGACCTTTTAGGCTAAGACAACTTAATGCGTACTACCGCCTGTACCGTGTGCTGTATACTTGAATTAAGTTCAGAGAAAGTGACGTGTTTCACAAGAGGTTTTTTTCTTATAGGTCTTTCCGAGCTTTGCTCTTATGGCCACACATTACTGTGTGTTTATTTATTTTGAATTATATTACCCTTTTCGTTGATAATATTCAGGAACAATTTTTTATTCTGTTGAAGAGAAATTGTTGTGTGTCCTTACTTTTTTATATCAGCCATAACCTCATTATCCATTGCAAATCAAACCAAACAATGAAAACATATGAAAAACTGCTGCAAACAACTGAGAAATGCTTGTACGAACTGCTGTGACTCTTGTCTGATTGCATTAACCAGGAGTAAACTTTAACTAGGAGATGATAAGAATAAAGAAGCATTTACTGAAACTTTACTGCAACCGTAAAATAAACTGTCAGTTAACATTTACTCCTACTTAACTGGACATTGTAAGAACGAGCCTTAATATTAATTCTTATGAACATAATATCGGACTTACAAAGTCGAAAGTAATAAAATATTCACCAGGGGATGCAATGTTTCACAAACACATGAAACATTGCATTCACTGGTGAATATTTTATTACTTTCGACTTTATAAGCTTTAACAAAACAGTGGAAATATAGGATTAACATGTACAGTATATCATACCGGACCTGAGAACTTTTATGCTATGCAACTAGGTAATTTCAAAAGTATGAATATGAGGCTCTGTTTTCAAGGAGAATGTGATGTGAATATCCCCTAGTAGCACACTTCGTTGGCCCAACAGAGGGATTTGGTTGGCATGGAAGGGATATGTTGGGAAAAGGTTGGTTGTAATTTCCTCGGTTTTGCCAACGGATTTATTCGTTGGCTAAGCCTCCGTTGGCGTTACCAGCCAACAGGATTGTTAGCCCAGCAATACATTTCGTTGGAATATAATCGCATTTATGTTAAAATTAAAAAGTGTTGAAATAACATTATAAGCGTTAAATTTTCATTTCCTATAAAATAAAACAGTGTTAATTCATTAATTATTCGAGCTCTTTGTACGCGTTACATGCTAAAAATTTACTTCTCCACCTCTTCCTGCCAGTCTTCGGCAATTTCCGGCGTAGTTCGTAGGTCATCACATAGACGATGAAGATACAACGGTTATTCGCCATCTTGATATGTTGAAGAATCTGAATGGTGTTTTTACTTCTATTAATATTAGGGCCCTTTATTTGTTCTCTGAAAATAACATTATCATATATTCACATCAAATATTCAAAATACGAGATGTATATCCTTCTTACTATTTATCGTGTATTACACATCTCTGTAGTAAATAGGCTAGAAGAATTATCGATTTTTATTGCAACGATCACTAATGGCGTAGTGGTTAAATCGATAGACTATAACACTAGCGGTCCCGTGATCGAATCCCCATAGGTGCGAATTTTATACGATAGGAATAGGTAGGTAGGGTGAAGGAGAGAAGGGAGGTAATAGGGAAAAGAGGAGGAAGAGAGGAGAAAAGGGATGAAAGGGAAAATAAAAAATTAAATTTTCTTTGCTTCTAGTATTTCCGCCAGATGTCTCTGCGCTGCTAGTAGTTCCACCATTACCTAATAGATGTCTCCCAACTGTTGGGATTTTGTTGTATATTGGTTGGCTACAGTTGGCAATTGGTTGGATAAAACGCTCCTTGGCAACGGAACCCCGACGGACATTCCTAACCGTTGACCAACAAAACATGGCGATCATTTCCCAACATTGGCCCAACGATCTGTGCTACTAGGGTCATTAGTTTTGTCTCAATTTAACATTTTGAAATATATTTAAAAATATGGTATATTATCTATGTACTACATTTTCTCCCCAAACATAGATTTGTTGCATCTCTGGATGCCATTGGTAGCCTAAACTTTGAGCAAGGTACCTCTCATATATTGTACAAAAGAATGGAGTATAAAATCAGCACAAACCCATTGACATATTCCATGCCATTCTCGCGGGCATACTGAAGTCCATACTTCATGGATTCGCAAAGGACACGGCCATGTATGATAACAGTAGCACCCAGATCTTCACACAGTTTGCGCTTCATAATGGGAGCTGTGACAGGCATCACAACTACTATGGGCACACCTAGCAACTTCCCATGGTATGCCATGGCAGATGCATGATTCCCAGCTGAAGCGGACACTGCACCAGCAGTCCCAGGGTTCTTCTCTTTCAGTCTCTGCAGTACATGGTTTGCCCCTCGTTCCTTGAAGCTGAAAATAATTACAGACTTTGAAAATGTCATATCTCATCTTGCAATCTCTAAAGCAGTGTTTTCATAATGATAAAATTTGTTAAATAAACCTTTGTTCAACCATACTACCATGCTTGGTACACGTGATGTAACATTAGCTGAATGACATCCTTTATGATACAGAATTTCATTATAACACTGTTATTATACCAATTAATATTGTACAAGGAACAATCTTCAAGCTTTGAAAGCAGCAATTCAAACAGCACAATAAACAACCTGTACCTATTTGAAATAAATCAATTATTCTGTTCATGGTAATCTAATAATAATAATAATAATAATAATAATAATAGTTTATTCATCCTCTGAACATTTACATGTTATGGGATATGCTAACTATACAAGATCAGACAGAGTTGTGTTACAATTTGCATATAGAACAGAGAGAAAACATTAAATCTTATTTACATTTATTTACAGTGAAAATAATTCAGCATTGTGGCATTTTTCTTCAAATTCCTCTATACTGTATATGGCATTCTTTGTTAAGAATTTTTTCATGTAGGTCATGAAGTGTTTTGTTTTGAGGTTTCTAATTTTGTGTGGGAGGTTATTATATAGTTTGGGACCTATGTGCTTATAGCTATTGTGTGTTTTTGTTAGTCTTAAATATGGGGTGTCTAGGTCTGTTTTTTGCCTTGTGTTGTGGGTATGGATCTGACTGCGTTCACTAAAAAGATGTTGGTTCTCCTTTGTGTAGGACAGAGCATGAAATATATAGACAGATGGTTGTGTCATGATGTTGCTGTTCCTAAAAGCAGTTCTACACGTTTTTTGGTTATCTATGTTATATATACATCTAATGGCCTTTTTCTGCCATTTGAATACGGTTTTTGCTCCAGCAGAATTGCCCCAAAGAAGGATCCCATATTGTAGATGTGAGTGAAAAAGAGCATGGTAGACGGTCAGTAAATGTTTCTCGCTGAGCACAGCTTAATATTAATACAGTACTAAACTGGGTTCATTTCATGTGTTTTAATGTGTGTTGCTTTGAGGATAAAATACCCAAGAGAAGCTTTGCTCACTAGATCCTTTGTTGCCTGCCATCTATTGCAAGAGACAAGAACTTACTAACAGCTGATCACCGAGGTGGAGTCGTTTGTTTTATCCAATACAAGGTATTCTAAAAACTCAAAATTTGGACAATTAATGATGAAACTCTCTATGCCCGTTTCATAAACATACTCACATCTTAATGAACGTTATTACAGGCTCATTGCAGAATATACTATTATAATACTACCTTCTGAAATGCATTTTACGAAATTAGGATAAATTCATATTCTATTCAGTGAACGCTGCTTAATGTAATCGCAGATAATGTTATCAGTTGGGTAGTGTTATCACCTTTATGAAGTCCTGTATGGATTAATACTGATACATTGAAAAAATACCAGGAAAATACAACCAGGAAACCACGTATACTGGCTATACCAATTACTTTTAATTTGTAGCTGAGATATGATTGTCCCAACTTCTTTTTGCTATTAACAATCATAGATAAAAATGGGGTAGGATGATTGAATATAAACAAGTCTCTCTTATCCTTTTTTGCACCAATGAGAAAACAAGTCTCTAATAATGAACACATTACATTGTTTTCTGGATTCGTTTATAATATCAACTAAATTTAATAAGACACTAATAACAATTTTATTTCACTAAATTCACTTGTTTTTCTCACAAAACAACAGATAATACTGAGTTGCTGTCTGTCTCTGAAGGGTGAATTCACACTTGTCGGGGTGGAATGTGGAAAGTGGGGTTGGTCTCGAACAGGTTTTTTTCTTTTTGAAAAGAGATGCAAACTGGCACATCAGCCAAAGTAGGTCATTGCCCATTACCATAGCCAAACCCCTCAGAATAGCTATACTTGAGTGTGTACACTGTAAAGTTTGAGAAAGAGTAGCTTTTTGACAATCCAGTCTGGCACTGCATCGTCTGAGGAAATAGCCAAAGAGACTTGCTAGAGAGGGAATGTCCTCTGTACAGTGCTGCATCCAAACTTTTTCATGCTGCCACATCCAAACCTTTCCTTATGCTTTCAGATATGAAGTTTACATGTACGAGATAAAAAATGTTCAAGCAAACAAATTTTACTTGAATTTTAAAATAATATAGGTGAAGTGCCACTTCAGTCACTTCACCCAGCTAGCCACCGTTGACTTAAGTGTGTTTTACAAATCCACTTTGTTCAAGCACTACTCTGAAAGCCATGTAACATTCTTTATGTATAAAATGACAAAATAAAATGCATGAAATCCAAATTTACTGTGGAAAATTCAAAATATTGCACCCCAGTTATGTCCATATTCTGCTCACAAAGGGTTACAAAGAGAGGAAGAACATTGCATGGATAATACTTTGGGTCAATCTGTAAGATACTTACTTTCCAGTGTATTGCATGAACTCTTTCTTGAAGTAGAGCTCCATGTCAAGTGCCTCCCCAAGACGAGATTTCTGCAAGAAACAAATAATAAATGTATGTACACTACAATGGTAATAGTTTAAGTACTAACATAATTGTTACAAAAGAATAGTTACACAGACGTCTACGGTTCTGACTCAGGTCACTGTCTTGATCAAAACATGATTTTTACAGGCTTAGGATAAATAAACAAGGGAATGAAAGTAACCCGTATATCAAAAGTGTAATTCTCTATAATAAATTACCAAATGAAATAAAAAAACTAGAAGGACAAAGTTTCAAAACAAAATTAAAACATCTTCTTATCGAGAGAGCCTTATATTGTTTACAGGAATACCAATTTTAGACAATAGTTCTTTTTTAAGACCAAATATAAAACTAAAGGTTTCTTATACTCTATACACTTTGAGTGTTTCTTATGATCTGTGTCTTCTGTAATACGTGAATATTAATTAATGAATAAGTAATAAGCTGTTCTTGCTTCTACTACTGTATTTTATATTTATTGTACATAGAATGTATATATATTTGACTTGTTCCTATACTACCTTGTACAGTCTTTGGAATGAAATAAATGAATTGAATTGAATTGATAGACATCTATCATACCATACACAGTTTCTTTACAGATATCAGTTAACATACTTTCTCTCATAAGCAAAATTTTAACTTTTGTTGGTGTCATCGCTTATGTTCATTTCAACAGATATTAAATTTTAATGAATATGATATTAGGTTAAATAGCAAAGATGAGTGAACAACTATAGTCATATGTCTTTTTCTGGGTAAAAAATCTATGTTAATGCAAAACTTCAATTCTAAAAGATTAGTAATTTTTGTGCTAAGTCATGGCAGACATTGTAAATATATGATATTTTTCATTTTTAAAGTATATTTGAATCATACATTCATGATTTTTAGTGCATATATAGCACCCTAGTCATTATGCTAGAAAGTTTTGAGAAAGATTGATAGAACTGTACCATGCATGGAGTCCTTATAACATTCCCCTTCACTAGGGTGTATGCTCTCATGACATCCTCCAGAGTGACTATTTTAGGGTTGTCAGGATCGCAGTTTGGGTCTGAGACATCACACACTTCCACATCTGTGTCTCCCTGAACATAGTACAAAAATATACAAACTTGTGGCTTGAAAATAAGATATACAAAGCAGTCATAAAATCTTGGTCAATTTTAGAAATCTGACCGAATGAATTGTGTGGCGTTCATGTATGCATGTCTCTGTGTTTGCTCTTTTACACGCTCGTGCTTGTACTCTTGTGAGTGCATATACGCACGAGATTTAAACTGCTAATCACGAGGTCTGGGGTTCGATTCTATGTCTAACAACTGGGAATACTTTATCCCACAGAAAAAGTTTCCAAGTTAGCAAGTAAAGAAATGGGTTAGAAATACACTCTGACTACCAGTACTATATTTTCATAATTCATGCCATCTCATCCTATCTCATTTGGATAATGTAACATTGCTATTGGATTCAATCATACAAGGGCTGTAAATTTTACAGTAGCAATAAATCTGTAAAATCACGGTGAATTATACCAAGATACTTGGGACAAGCAAATTGGAGCTCTCTTATCATTATGAATGCCTTCACAGTAACCATAAGAAAATGAGCAATTCTTATCACCTCCCCTAAAATGACTTTTGGAAGTTGCAACAAAGCTATTGATAACAATTCAGTTCTGTTCTTCTTTGAATCAGGATTGGGACCTGAATATTTATTCTCCTTTGAATCAGGACTGGGACTAGAGTATTTCTAGATGGTTCAAACTTGCTATATTCTCTTTCTGTTCTTCGAAGACAGCGGAAAACAAAATTCTTACGAAGTGTACACAAAAGTGGTTTATTAGCACATATAAAAGCTTCTAAAGGTTAAAAAAAGCTCTGGAATCAATTTTATGGGTAGGCCTACCTAAAAGGGTGAACGCAACCCTACCTAGTTAAGACAAAAACAATGTTTGAGATACAAGTACTGCATCTTGTTCTCAGATTATTAATATTAGTTTTAAGAGTCAGTGATTAACTTCTAAACTGAAATTGTGACAGTGGAAGATGATTTTTAAATTTCTGAGAAAATTTCACTAAAACAGCTGTGTTTTACAACTGATGTTTCAACACAAGAATAAAAATAGGCCTAATGCACTTTTTAACATAAAGCTAAATGCCTTACTTTATTTATTGTTGACTTTATGTGATCACATTTAAGAACATTTTCCTCGGAGTCACAGCCACCAGCAGTTAAAAGGTTAAATTCCTGATGCTGATATCACGGGCAGATATCAACTGAACTTACCTCAGATGTACAGGACCTAGCAGATGGTTGTGAACAAGTAGATGGTTTGCCATCGACACCACCAGGTGGGCAAGGAGGACATGGAGGCAAGGATCTAGCAGGACAGATACCCTTGCTGTTGATGTTGAGCACGATGGTGAGGTTACCATTCTCACACTCCATGGCTGCAGCCCTGCAATCCCAAACATGCATTATTTACATCTTGAGTATAAAGAGAAAATTAATGAATATGTATTTAACCAAACTGAAAAATTCTTCTACACTGTTCAAATCCTTACTTCTTCACCCTTCAATGTCCTACATTAAGCATTATTAAGCTTTGACAGCAAGCAAGAGTAGGCCTACTTAGTCAAAAGGAAATACAGTAACCCTAAGTATTACATTTTGAACATACTTGCACAGTTGCACTATGTGTAATTCCAACTACAGCAAAATCTATGAAAGCAAGTAAGATTTTTCAATATTAATGATCTGTAACAATTTTATGACATAATATTGTGGTGGTTATGTTTCTATTCAAGAAAACCACCAAGTGAATAAATCAGAGACAATTTTTGTACAGTCCAATTCAATTCCTAGACAATTAAAATTCACATCAAACAGTCCATTTGTTCGAGGAGCCATATTTAATAACTCACTCCCTAAGGAAATAAAGTCACTCACAGGTGAAAGATTTAAAACAGAATTTAAAAATGGCTTCTTCAACTATGTCCTTACTCCCTAGACGATATAAGAGAACTATATCAATTATACGTATACTGAAAAAAATATCTTGTATCTGTAAAACACACACTATGTTTTTGTTTTCCTAGTTCTTTATTTGTTGTATACATTTTTTTTTATTATTATTGTTATTGTTATCCTATGCCAGTACTGCTGGTCAACAGGATTGCTAAATAAATAAATAAATACAATCTTGAGAAAGAAAAAATAACTGGTGCAAACATGTCCCAAAAACATGGAAATATAACAAAATGAAGATGGAATTATCTTATAGTTAATGTAGTCTGATACATAATAGAAGTTTGAAAAGGTGTGATAATTAAAATATAAGAATAAATTATAGGACAAAATTTCCTCTGATCACTGGGATTTGAACCCATGACCATCGACTTCCCATGCCACTGCTCTACCAATTGAGCTAGGCAGATTTTGCTTCACAGCACCAGATGGAACCTCTCTCCTAGGAATGATTCCCCTTAATGGTCTACCTCACTGAAAGACATGTTATGTCATATGCAGTACTGTGAGGCACACTAATTAGTGATTTTTATGACCAAGCTTCTACTGTTATTGTACAGTTACATTCAAGATGGAAATACACATTCATGAACCACAGATTATTGTCTCTGTTGGAAATGATAACATTACATCATTCAAATATGCATTTTTGTTTTTTACTTAATGTAAGCAAAACCGGTAGTTTTGTGAATTATACAGGATCAATAGATGCGATCTCACTTGTAGAATATGGTACACAGTGCTTTAGTTGGAAAATATTTTATGGGGGTACTCACCTTCCATAGAACGCATATCTATTGCGAATTTAAAAGTGTTTGTCATTATTAACAAATACACTCTCGTGAATTGGACATTTAATAAGTATTTTAGGACAATATCGTTCCTGTACTGCCAGTACGACGTACCGGAGCACATATTTTTCCCGGTATGGTAGAAGGAAAATAATTTTATACCGGTACGCAGTACCGGTGCGTACCGGCCCAACTAAAGCACTGATGGTACATATTGAGGATTCATCAAGCTACCAATTCCACTCTCAAACTTTATGGGCTCAGAATGCATTGAAGATAAAACTATAAGCTCCATAGATCATATGTGCTAGAGAATTTGAATCATGGGATTTAAACGAGAGTTACTTATGAACTGTTCCATGTCAAAAACAATAATTACAATAAAAAAATTGTCATGAAGTCATTTTTCATTTTTGCTTCCTTGAAATTCAAGGCTTACCCAAGCAGCACGATATGTATAATATACGTATATTTTAGAGCTACATATATATCTTACGTTTGGTCAAAGTCAAAACGTAAATTATACGTATATTTTATGTCCAATATATAAAAACTGTTGTTATTTAATCCTGCTTTATATTCATAATATATCAAAATTAAAGTTACTGTTACATAAGTAGGATTAAATATAAAACAAAATCGATTTGATTGTTCATTTGTAACATCAAAATTACGTACCAACTATACGTAAATTTTACATCTAGAATTGAACATTGTAAACACCGGTTTATTGTGTTTTACTCTAGTAAATCGATTTGGTTAAATTAAGGGAACGCAATAAAATTTACTCACGCTAATCAGAAATTAATTTAAAAAATGGTTTAAAATGATTACACCCGTACATTCAGTAGGACTATTTTTATGCCTGGCGGCCATCTTGTCTGTGACGTCAGCAATGTAGATCTGCTGATTCAAGGTTGTATCTGTTGGCTGTTGGTGGTTGTGTATAAGTTTCTCTTTTATAGTGTTTTATTAACAAGAAATTGTGTGTGGAGAGAATTTCACTGTTCTGTTGCAACTACTCCCTATGTATATAACATAGAAACGAAGAATAAATGTACATGTGTGTGTATTTAAAGCTGACGAAATATTATGCAACGTGCAGTGATCTGTAGGGTAATACCCTAGAATACATTTCCTAATTTAGGCCTACCTGAATGTTTGTGAAGACCTGGTCCTTCATGTAGAAGATTAAATGAGGCAGAAGAAAAACATTTACACAGAAAACAGTACTGGTAAGTCCCTGTGCAAGATTTGTTTCACATACATAAATTGGCCTATCATAACCTCAACGACTTGCAAACTGATTTATAATACAGATGCTGTGGTAATTAGCTCTGATCATAATAATTTACGATAACGCTGCTAAAGTATTTCTTAATTGTTTCAGGAATTCACAATCCCTAGGTGCTGTAGTGTTGCTGGCTGTAAAAGTAACTACAAGTCACAACATGAAAGTGTTAGTACATTTTCTTTACCAAAAGACGAAGAACTTAAGAAGTCATGGCATAGAAAGATTCCTACAGACTTTACAGGGGTAAGCAAGCCTGTTATTTGTGTGAAGCATTTTCCTGAAGAGAGTGTGATAAGAACAGAGACATTTGTAGTTAACGGTGAAATAAAAACATTTCCTAGAACTTGCCCTAAACTGAAACTTGGTGCAGTACCATCAATATTTCCTAATCTGCCTGAGTACTTGTCAAGACCAGGTCCATCATGCAGAAGAAGAAAATTTAAACCAAGCAGTTGCAGAAAGCTTAAAAGAACTTAAAAGTTATGCTGAATGACAAGCTCTGCATTGTTTGGAAGATGTGATGCAGTACTTCCTAAGTGTTACAGAAGGACTTAAAGGGCAGTGGATTAGCATAATGGCAGTAGAAAGGCTAGTGCTGTGCTTAATGGATGTTAATGATGATGTTCCGAAGATTCTTGGTTCAGTGTGTGTTATGATATGAGTGATCTCAGTGTTTTGCTTACAATAAATAATTGCAAAATACCTCAGCAAGAAGTCCCAAAAAACTGCAAGATAGTAAGCACAAAAAGTGTTCTTGATGACATTTTTAGTTATTGATATCTCATGTATTGATAGTATATGTAAAATGTATGTGAGCAGTGTACATTTATGAACCAAAGGCCCTATATAGGCTACATAAATTATATATAAAATATACGTTTGATAGATCATCTTGACATATTTTTTACGTATAGATATTGTACATCAATAGTAGGCCTATGTATGCGATTGTACGTATAATTGATACATATTAAATGTCTGTATTGACATGAATAGACGTACGATATACATAAAAAAGTGGGACATTTGAGCGTATATTATACGTAGATTTTATTTTACCAATATGTGTGATATACATTACCTAGATCTAGGGATAACGCAATTTTTACATATATTTTACGTATGTGTGCTGAGTGGGTATATAAATGCAAATTAGTTTTTTCTAACAAATTTGGGAAGAATTAATAAATTGCACATAAAAAAATTAGTGACAAAAAATTGGGTGTAGGCCTAATCAATGAGAATGGCGATGATTTTTTAAAATATTGAGGCAGCCTCTAAGACTAAGAAGGAAATCTCATTTATAGTTTTAGTAGGATTTCCCAGTTTCCTGCACACATCAACAAAATTTAGGGATTGTTCCTTTAGCTCCAATTAAAAGACCAACAACTTAGTATCATAATAATATTATAATAGAACAGTGATGGTGTCACATGTGGTCAGTGGCATAAATGATTCTTTTGGAACTGGTAAACCTGAGATAATCAATCTATCTGTTGCAGAGTTAAATGAAATTACATAGCTGCAAGCTCTGCGTTTCAAAAACCAAGAAGGAGAAACATACTTGCCTGGAGAATGTTAAATATTAACTTACTACTGATGTCGGAGTACTAGAATTTTATGTACTAAAAAGGGGAAATTTGCTCACAACTTGTAAATTTTGAGACTCCTAGAGTTGCTAGGCACTGGAGCACTATTCTTGCTGGGGCACTAAGGCAATAAATTAATATACTGTAGGTAATACTGTGAATACTTCAATTCTACAATAATTTTTAATCAAGGAAGTTGAGAGAATGAATCTGACCTGTGATTCTCACATAGCTTTCAATACCCTAAAGAAGGATCTTACAATTTTCTTGCTTCAAACTCTGTAAAATTGCTGGTACGTGGCTGCCAAGCAGGAGTGCATTACACTGCCTCAGAATTATGCAATGCACAGTCTGTCAGAATGAAACTAGCCACTGTTCTAAAAAGTGTGGTCACTTAGGGATGACAGCTTTGGACTCAAGAATGAGTATGCTATATTTTTTTATGGTTATAATGTTGGATATCTATTTATAAAATGTAACCGCAATAAGAAGTGTATTACAGGTAGGCCTACTCAAGCCAATGGGCAATTTTATTTTCACCCAGTGTAGAATTCATTACGGAAAAGGACTTAACTTCTTGAGTAATGGTTAGTTTACATGATGACACTAGGTTTTTGTAACTACTTTCATGAAACTAATAAACACCTATTTTCTTCAAAACTAAGTCCATTGCAACCACATGTTTCACCTGAAGTTCTAGTCGCTGAAATTCCTAAAAGCATGTGTGAAACACATATTAATCCAGGCGGTTCACAATTTCCTCACTTCATTTTACAAAACAAGAACAAGTTAAATACGGGTGATGATGATGATGAGTGTTCTGCCCGAAGGCAGGTCCAGACACGGGTTGAAGCCGTGGGGTGATGACCACGACTCGTCCGAGGTGTTTCAGGCAAGGGTGATACTGCGGAGATTTGCCACTGCCTCTCGCGGGATGGGAATGAAAGGACACAACAAGACACCCAGTCCTGATCCCAGGAAGGAAATTTTTCACTGCTGAAAAATCCCCAACCTGGCCGGGAATCGAACCCGGGCCGCCAGGGTGGAAGGCAATCATGCTACCAACTCACCCACGGCGACATAATATCAAAATTGCTATTATAGTTTTGTGAAAAGTTGGAATCAGCCAAAACTGTTGCCTGAACATTTCACACTTGTGCACTCAAGCAAAAAAGTTACAATTTCATTGTACAAATTATCCTAAAAGCTGCAGTTCTCAACACAAGCTTTTAGTGTATAAAATTTAAACAAAAAGCTAAGGTACATTTGGTGATGACCGCCTGCTTAGTCTTGTGGTTAACATTGCTGGCTACAAATCCGCAGGATCAGGTTCAATTCTCGGTAGCTACCTCCTTGGATTTTTCTCAGGTAGGGAGTTCTGAAATGGGGTGTACTGAGCCTCATAATACAAACAGGAGTTACTTGATTGAGAAGTAAGCTGAACGTATGCTCCCCAATCCTGCCATCTGCCTATGGTAGATGATGCAGCCGTTGGATGGTAGACCAAGTCCCTTCAGGGATGTAGTACCACAGAGTTTAGTTTTAGTTTACATTGGGTGATAACATTACCCCCCAAAAAATATATACAGAGTGTTAATGAATAACACCAAAATATTTTACCTGTGAGGGTACATAGACAAGCAACTTCTATTAGGGGATTTTTGCTCTATTGCGTAAAATGTGTATGCTACATGGCATTAAAGTCATTACAGTTTGGTGCTCATAAGTTAATAATGAAGCGAAATAGGGTTAAAATTTTCATTAAATTGACATCACACCTTCTTAGTGATTGATAAAAACCTGATTCTTAAACATTCATCAACAGCTACATCATAATTTAGTGTTTTCATAATCTGAAACATTTACAGACTAATCTCATGACTGGCCGCCACTGCTATAGTTTAAATGTAATCATTACTCCAGTGTTTAACAACGAAGTTTCTTTACTTGGCATTGTTTTCAAATGTTAGAAACAGTGACGGACATGCCCTGGGAGATTTTATGCAGTAACAAGAAAAATTGAATCCATAGAGCAAAAATCTCCTAATAAAAGTTGCTTGTCCATGTCCCCTCTACATACAGGTAAAATAATTTGGTGTTATTCATTAACACTCTGTATATAAAATGGTAGTATGAGAAAGAGAAAGTTGTCAACTAGTTCCATGTCATATCCCTGGAAGATGCCTAATGAAAATACCACCAAAAAATGGCAAGTCTGTAACCTTCACTGTTTAAAAACACAGACCTTTTTCTGAAGATATTCTTGGGCACTTCTTCTTTTTCCTCTTCTTCTCATTCATGCTGGTGACACATGTTGTATGTTCTTCACTCAGGGAACCTAAAAACATGTATTTTTAGTTAAAACTCAACATCAAATTTCAAAACTTCCTCTAACTTATTAATTAAAATGCATAAGATATATTATATTTTTGTTATTTGTCCGATTAAAATGTGAGAAATTACATAGCTCAGGCAAAGTGTACTCAGTTGTTACAAGTCTATGGACACTATAAAGCAATATGAATCCACTAAATTTAAAATTTGACAGAAGAATGTTTGGTTTTCATATTAAGCAGATCACACGGGTACCCTAATTTCAGATAGGCCTACTGTTTTCAATAACTTCCCTCCAATATCCCTTATCAGTGTGCAATTTCTGGTAGAGTTGGTTAACAAGTTTAAACACGATCGCCTTTTAGGTAATCTGCGCTTCCTGGAAATGAATGTATTTTTTTGGTAGAGGTATTAATTCATAATTTCCTTGTATTAAATTTATGTTTGTTTCGTTTATGTTTATTTGAGATTCCTTTATTTTTTGTATTCTGCATGCCCAATACCAGTATTTTTTTTCTTTCTTCCTGTGATTGAACATGTCCTATTTATTTAATTTCTCACTGATGTAGTAAAGGCCCTTAAGAACTTCTCTTCCACAACATAACAATTTTATTATGTAATTGTATTACTAAGTAATGTTATTATTTAGATCCTCTCTAGGTACGATTGTTTGGTAGATGGTTATTTAATGACGGAGGATGTACTGCTGCTTAGGCCTGTGACCATCGCTGGTGTGCCAGAATTTCGTTGTGCATTTCTAGGTAAGAGATCTCTATATCTTCTTAGATTTAAGGTTACTGACGATGCCTATACAATCATTTACTTTATAATGTACTGTTTATGGGAATAAAGAGATTTGATTTGATATCTTAATCTTTGTCAGTTTGGCAGCCTGTACCTTCAGGAAGAGAGCTAAATAAAATAAAAAGTTGATACAATAATTAAAAATGGTATATAGATACAGGAAATAACTGAGATAATAGCAAACAAAGTTTAAAAGCATGTACAGGTAGGAAAAAAAAAAAGCGGACCGACTAAAATACCTAAGTTGCCGATATGAGCCACTGCACATGCCTAGCGGCATTATTCCCAGAAAATGAATTCTACTAGCTTATTTTCTAATGGGTCTCGAAATGGGCTAAGTCAACAGTCGACACTGGAACAAATTTCTATACATTCCCTGCTATCCTGTGAATGCTGCTAGGCGTGCACAGTGACTCATATCGGCAACTTAGATATTTTAGTCGGTCCGCTTTTTTTTTCCCCCCTACCTGTGCAGAGTATGTAGACTGGTAGCTGGTGATCAACTAATCTGAATTTGAACCGTCTGAATATTTGGTAGGCTTTTATATCCTCAGATATGGAACTCTACAAGTGAGGTCAAAGAAGAAAATAACTCATGGTGTTGTGAGAGGGAATAGCTTGGGTGAATTTTCTTGGGATCTATTTCTGAGATCTTGGTATTCTGACAGGCCAAGTAAAAGATGTTTGTGTTCAATGTAGTTCATACAGCATAGAAAGAGAATATAGAAACCTATTTGTGAAGAGGTGGCCATGACAAGAATTCAAAACAGGTATACACAATCATTTTGATATATTGTGAGGTCACTAGAGACTCTGTTAAAGGTTTACTTTTAAGTCTGTAAGTAGTGAGCCACAAAATCACAACAGGACACCACAAGCGTATGGTCAAGAGTGTTTCTTTAATATTAATAGCAAGAATTTTTTAAACCACGCAAATGAATAGATTATAGGAGAGATTTTTTTTGCACAAGTCTATGGCAAGAGCATGAACCACAGATTTTTGTCTCTGTTGGACATTGCACGAGAATATTATAGGAGACAAATTCCTGACACTGGGATTCAAACCCCACGACCTTTGGCTATCCATGCCACTACTCTACCAACTGATTAAGCCAGAGTTGCTTCACAGCACCAGATGGAACCTCTTTCCTGTGACACTAATTAGCGATTTTTATGACTGGGCTTCCACTGTTATTGTAGGGGATTCCACTGTTATTGTAGGAGAGAGGTTCCAACTGGAGCTGTGAAGCAAACTCTGGCTTGCTCAGTTGGTAGAACAGCAGCATTGATAGCCGAAGAACCCGGGTTCGAATCAAAGTGTCGGAGGAATTTTTCTTCTACAATATTCTCATGTAATGTCCAACAGAGACAATAATCTGTGGTTCATGAATGCATATATCCATCTTGAATGTTACTGATACAATAACAATGGGAGCCCGGTCATAAAAATCACTAATAATATTAGTATGCTAACAGTACTGCATATACGATATAACTTCTCTTTCAGTGAGGTAGACCATTAAGGGTGATCAGTCATAGGAGAGAGGTTCCATCTCTAGCTAGCTCAGTTGGTAAAGCAGCGGCAAGAGTAGCCAAAGGTCCTGGGTTTGAATTCCAGTGTCAGAGGAATTTTTCTTCTATAACATTCTTAGTAAACCATCAGTTCCATCAGTACCCAAGATCTTTGGATGATCTATACATGGATGCTTAATGTTCTGCAAAGGAGAATGAGCTGATTGATCAGCAACTGTTTAAGACAACTCATGATGTAATCACATAAAAATACGCTAAGTTTAAAAACATATGAGGAGCGTCGATTCAAAACACGTTTAGTCCACAAATAATAATTTTTCAGGAATGACGAAAAACTGTTTGTGGCCAAACTATCAAACGAATTTGCAATATTTTTTTTCTGATCAGAATCAGTAATTATTATATGGGTCATTCTCCAGAAAAGGGCAGAATTCAATGTTAGAATTTAAAAAAAAAAATATTTTTTATTTTGGATCATGTAATTTTTTTATGTAATATTTCCTTCTGCAGAGTACTACTGAGGTACTTGCCCTACTTACCGAGTGGTATTTTGCATTAAATTAACAAGGTTAGAAAATGGCGCATTCATGGAGGTGAGAAAATAGTATGAAATAGTAATTATAATAGAAGTTATGTGAGAATTAGAATTAATTTACTGTATTAAATGTTATCATGAAAATGAACAATATTTATTACCATACAAATGGATTAACAAACAACTTTTTACTTATTTTATCTATGTTAAAATAGATTATCACCTTAAAATCAAAACTTTAAATCAAAACATGATATATTGTCATAAACTATTAGGCTATACCAGTATCTTCTTTAAACAAAAATAAAAAATGCAGACAGTTAAATATGTCATCAATTACAACATTAATTACACCTCCATGGATAGGACTCGAGAGTAACAGTAACGGAGGTGAGGGTAACGGAGGTGAGGGTAACGGAGGTGAGATTTTTCTCTAATTTGTCAAACAGCTTGGGAACATTTGAGGTTAGAAAATATCAGTTCTAGAGTTTAACTTAGCATTCCTTATTATTATAATTTGTAGCAAAAGTAAATATAAAAACATACAGCTTTACCGTTGGGTGTAGGTAGCAGAGGTGAGGAAGTCCAATTACCAACTCTGCATTTAGCCCTTTTACACAAACAAAACACTTAAAATCACACTAACAGCTTGGCTTTATATAAATGATAAGAAAACTGCCAAAAGTTGGAGTCCAAGGAAAATAGAAAGACTACAGTGCCATATCTGTGGAAATAATTGAACTTTTATATTGTTTCACGGAGGTGAGGTCTCACCTTGGGACAAACATGTTTAGTGCCAAAAATTGTCTTTACAAAATGATATATTTTATTTTCAGTTATTAATGTGGAGGTGTGAGTATATTTATCAAAAGAAACTTACATTTCAGTGATATAGACACAAGTTCCTTCTGTAAAGAACAGGATTTTGAGTGTTGTTCAGCCAGGTTGAATTTTGACAATGATACATTTGTAATACTAGCCATTTACAGGGCACCATCAGGTAATTTCAATTATTTTGTAAATCAGTTAGAAAGGGTTCTTAATTCACTGTATAGTACTAATGTAAATATTATACTGTGTGGGGACTTTAATGTAGATTTCTCAATTGATAGTGAGACGAAGATCAGACTGATATCTTTATTGGGTAGCTATAATCTAGATTTCATAGTGAACTTTCCAACGAGAATTCAGAACGACTCCCAAACAACAATAGATAATATATTCATAGATATAGAAAAACATTTTAATTTTAAAGTACTTCCAATATTAAATGGATTATCAGATCATGATGCACAAATGTTAGTGCTGAACAATATTAAAGTAAATTCGAACAGTAAACATGCTCATAGTAATATGACTAGAGTAATGAATGACGATTCAATTTTAAATTTCAAACAAGATCTTGCGAATGAAAACTGGGAATCTATGTTATCCTATGACAAAGTAGATAGTAAATTAAGTGAATTCCTAAACATAGTGTCACGGCATTTTGAGGCAAATTTTCCAAAAAAGAAAACTGCTAATTTACCTAATTCAAGGAATAACACATGGTTAACTGCTGGTATTAAAATATCATGTGCAAACAAAAGAGAGCTCTACCTAAAATATAGAACCAGTAACAACCAAGCTCATAAGGAATACTATAAAAAGTATTGCAACATACTGAAGAAAGTAATCAAAGAAGCAAAAAGTAGGCATTTTTCACAAGTAATTAATAAATCAAATAATAAAGTTAAGACTGTATGGAATATAATAAAAAACGAAACGGGGAGAACAAAGGGAAACAATGATTGTACATCATTAATATACCAAAACATAAAACTAGACAATTTATCAGACATTACAAATGCTTTTAATAGTCACTTTATAAATATTGCAGAGAAATGTATTCCTATAAATAATATTAACATTAAGGCAGTAGACCTACTAACAAAATCTACAGTTTGGAACCATAGATTTCAATTGAACCTGACTTCCCACATAGAAATTGAAAATATAATCAAGTCTCTCAAAAGTAAAAGCTCGTCTGGATGGGATGAGATAAGTAATAAGTTATTAAAAAGCTGCTCATCGGAACTCAGTAAACCTCTTAGTCACATATGCAATTGTTCATTAGAAAATGGAATATTTCCAGAAAGACTGAAGCATGCTATTGTTAAGCCCCTCTTTAAAAAAGGTGACAAAAATCTACCATCCAATTACAGACCTATATCACTCTTAACCTCATTTTCAAAAGTTTTTGAAAAAGTCATGTACAACCGCATAATACACTATCTTAATTTGAATGACATTCTTACTTCATCTCAGTTTGGATTTAGAAGTGGCATGTCCACTGAGAATGCTACATTTCAACTTACTACAGAAATATTGGAAGCGTTAGATAAAAAGAAATATGCTCTGGGAATTTTCTGCAACTTAGCTAAAGCATTTGACTGTATAAATCATGAAATATTACTTCAAAAATTGGATCATTATGGGTTCGATAATTTAACACTTAAGTGGTTCAAATCATATCTTTCTGATAGAACTCAAAAGGTAATAATAAATGGAAATGAATCTAACCTAGGGATTGTTAAGAATGGGGTACCTCAGGGATCAATACTGGGACCTTTGCTATTTTTAATTTTCATTAATGACTTGCCCTATAACTTAAGTGACGAATCAAAGGTATTGCTCTTCGCAGATGATACTAGTGTACTTGTAACAGGAACGTCACAAGAACATTTATCAAGAATAGCTACAAAGGCTTTTCACGAGTTAAACACATGGTTTCTGGCTAATAAAATGACACTTAATATTGATAAGACCCATTTTATACAATTTAGGACAAAAAACAGATGTATCTCAAATCTTGAAATTAATTATGGAACACAAATCATACAAGAAATTAGCAATGTAAAATTTTTAGGACTGCAAATTGACCAAAATCTTGACTGGAAGACAGACATAGAAATGATAAGTCCAAAACTGAGTTCAGCATGCTTTGCTTTAAGAATTTTGAATAATATATTAAAACAGGATGCATTACTTATGGTATATTTTGCATATTTTCACTCGGTAATGAGGTACGGGATCATTTTCTGGGGCAACTCTTCCCATAGGGAGAAAATATTTAGATTTCAAAAGCGGGCAATAAGAATAATATGTGGAAAGAAAAAAAGGGAATCTTGTAAACCGCTGTTTGAAAAATTAAGAGTCCTCACTCTTACAGGGGAGTATATATACTCTGTTATGTGTTTTGTAGTGAATAATATTGATAAATTTCAAACTAATTTTAGTGTACATGGACGTACTACCAGAAACATGAATGATCTACACAGACCAAATAACTCGTTAAAACTCTTTCAAAAGGGTGCGTATTATTCTGCAGTACAGATATATAACAAGCTTCCAAACAACATTAAATTATTATGTATTCAAAGAAAGATCAAACCTTTCAAAACAGCTGTCAAGGAATTTTTAATAACTCACACCTTCTACAATTTGGAGGAATATTTCCAGCTTGGATAAATTTGGCAGCTTGCAGTTTCTGTAGACCTATATTATTGTTATAACATGCATGTATTTTTTGATCTGACATGTTCTATATCCTTGAGCCCCGCTCAACACAGGATCTACAGGACGAGATATCTACATCTACATCTACATCTACATCTACATCTACTCATTTTTTGAGCTGTTTGTTCTTGTTACAACACTAAAATGGAATAAAAATTAAAGCCTGTTGAATTATGAAAGAATGAAAATGACAAGTCAGGCATTGGGACGACACGGAGGTGAGATCTCACATACTGTGCCCTAAAATGCAGGAAACTGTAACTTTTGTTTAAAAAGTGGAATATGGGATCAAATAGACCTTATTTCAATCTAACTTATCATAATAATTCATAATCCATAAGTACTTATTTTACACCAGAAAATCAACTGCAACATGAATCTGCCCTTTTCTGGAGAATAACCCGTGTAGTAAAATGTATTGGGTGTGTAAAATCATTCTTTTCAATTTACATCTCTTATTGATAGTTAAAGTTTCGAAAGTAATGGACTTAACGCGTTTTGATCCAACACTAATAATAATCATTTAAAAAGATGAAAGTTAGTAGCCTATTTTATTTAAGAATTACAATCACATCTTTTCACGCTAATACAAAGTGAGCTATTGCCGAAGTACCAAATTGTCAAAATTTAAACAATTTCTGTTTTTTAAGGATTTTAAATCACGGAAAATCCATGCTTCTCTTCTTTTATTATTGACCGCTAATGACATCTGTTTCGGTGTCTGGTGAATACCGCTTTCATTAGAAGAACGCACCACCTGTTTCGCACATGATTGCATCTAAAATGTGGACTTAACGTAATTTGCACCGAACCAAGTTCTGGACTGAACGCGTTTTGCATCGAATCCCATATTACAGGCTCAATTTTAGCAGGGAAAGGTTGCTATTTGAAACAAAAACGTTATGTAGTATCATGCAGAACACCTCAGAGAATGTGAATCCGCAAAAAACTACATTACGATCGGAGGTGGACTTAACGTGTTTTGAACCGACACTCCTCATATCATATAGGCTACTTAGAGGTGTTACAAGCAACATGTTATATGTCAAAAACAGCAGACAACACACAATTGTGATCTTATATTTATTTTCCTGTACACATAAATACATTGCTCTTGAAAATAAAAGATAAATGCTTTGAACGTGATTAATATTTACACAATAAATAAATCACAACGATGAATAGTACAGAAAAACTATGATACAATAATAATGCAAAATTATATTTAGGTGAGATTTGCACACTCAACCTTTAATACTCTATGTGCTAAAGGCTGCCTGATAAATAGGATTCACAACGGGTTACTTCCAATAATTATGTATCAGATCACTGAGATAGATTCAGAAAATGGGACAATTTTACTACCACCAAGTTTATCTTTTCTACTCACAAAAAATACTAAACTCTGGGCAAAAACCTACCTACGGCACCCTGACTCTCACTCCACTGTGCATTGCTATGTGACATTAATTGTAATTAAAGTACAATCACCACTGCACCAAAACCGCTATTTTCAGAGCCAACATAATATTTCACAATTACAATAAACCTAAATGAGTAAATGACCCTTGCACCAAAGGAGTGGGAGGCTAGAGTGCCAGAAGTATTTGTTTTTTCCCAAACTCTGAATATCTACAAAGAATGAAACTGTAATACTGAGACGAGACCAATCAAAGCATGAGCACCAGTCAAAAACGTTACTGTCTGCGTTGTCTGTATTACATCTTGTCTCCCATTTTCACTTTTGAAGTGATGTAGATCCCAACTATAAGACCAAAGAGACCAATAGCACTGCCAAATATTTCTATGATAAGAATTTTTACAAACAGGGCAGAGTTAGCTGCATCGGCAAGTGCAGCGCCTGATCCAACAATTCCTACAGCGATACCACAGAAGAGATTTACAAGACCCACAGTGAGTCCAGCACCAAACATCAAATATCCAGAAAGCCAGTTCTGACCCCGAATCTCAGGATGTTCTATTACTTTAGACCAAGTGAAGGATTCCAACATGCCCGACAACACTATAGCAGTGATAAGACCATAGATTGCCACTGCCTCACAGAAAATAACGGATATTAAATTCTTGGTTTTGATGCGAGGGGCCTTCACACCACCTCCAACAATGCTGACTCCGGTCGTGTGGATTCCCAAAGCTGCTCCAACTACAGAAAATGCAACAGCAAGACCAATCCCAATGCTGGCCCACATATAGGGACTTGTTTCCTCCAGGAACCATCCTAAACTTACACGTTCTCCTTTTCCCGTCAGCACATAGTAGAGTATAATAACTGTCAATGCAATGGAGCCTGTGGCCGCAAAAGTGGAAGCTACTTTCGTGCGCATTTTCTTAATTCTGAACCAGAAAACCAAAAATCATGTGATTAAATCACCACAAATAGTGACAGGCTCGTCAGCTGACACTAGCTTGTGAATATTTCGCACGACCTCCAGTGGACCCAACATCTTCAAAAATATAAACATTTCATACGAAATACATTTTACATATTACGTTTAATTGGTGGCATTTGTTAGAGACCTAAGTAAAATCTTATCCATCATATGAGTTTGGGATGAAAATATATACTCATCCATAATTTCTACAATTATTGTTCTTCCAAGATTCTGCGTTCGAATCTAGCAGAAGATACATCAAGCCAACAAGCAAACCGGACGTTTTAAATCCACTTTAAGTTCAATAATATACATGTGGTTCACTTCTAATGGTCATCTTGAAAACTAGGCTTTATTCCGACACTAATTCTTCGTTTTCATTACATAATCCGACACTAATAATTCGTTTTCATTGCACAAAATTATTTCGCTTCTCACAAACAAATTATTTAACTATGTTTGCAGCACTGACAACACCTTCTTTTGTTCAAGTTATGGTTAAATAACCAACTATCCTCGACCACAACATTGCATGTATGTAAAAATAATTATCTCAGTGGTAATAGTTATTACCAAAATTTTCCTAAAAATGCTTTTCTATTTTATCTATATTCCACTAAGGTGGACCGTGAAGTTCTGAGTCTAATACACAATGAACAATATGTCTTTATGATGTTGTGAACACTGTTCGGTCTTTAAAGCGCCATCTATGAAACAAATAATTCGTTGGGCTTTTTCCATATGAAATATTACCCAATGCCCATCTCATTGTGAATTACTTAGTGAGACCGAAAAGTGACTCTCCTCCCTCCCCCCCCCCGCTGTTCTTGGGTATGAAGAACAGTAACTAAATAGTAAAAACTTTTCAAATGTCCCTCTACTTTTTTTCATTCTTTCTCGTAACATATTTACGGTAGGCCTACTATATTAATATCCGAAGGATTCCTATTGTGTTGTAGACTTTAGTTGTATGATTTAATTATAACTTTGTAATTTAATCTGTATAGTTATCTTCACACTTGTATTAGTTTTAATTACAATGTTCATAAAGCAGAGCCATATTATATAAATAAAATTAGCCTAGACATCCCAAAGGGCAATTGACTTATATAAATTACAAAATATTAATGTCAATATTAAAAGTCTTTAAAATGTTGAAATCAGATATATTTCGACATTTTAAAGACTTTAATATTGACAAGACCACCGCTATGGAAATATTCCACTTCAGTGGGCCCGGGTTCAATTCCTGGTTGGGCCAAGTTACCTAGGTGGGGTTTTTCCTCACCAGTGAGACAAATGTCGGGTAACTTCAGGCCCTTGTGGTCTCCAGATATCATCTGGCCGTCATTATCATCTTCATCCCATCCTCTCCTTGTTTGGAGTGTGTGTTTGCCTCGTCCTATGTGTTCGTGTTGTCTTGGAGGTGGACCCGGCATTGGGCTGATCACTCATCTGGGGAGGCCCTCCATGTCCTTGTCTGGTCAAAAAAGTATGTATGTATATGACCCAAAGCTAATCCCTCTCCCAACAGGTTGTGGCCCTGTAAGGCGGCTTGGATCGCTTGAATCCTAAAAGGGAGAAGTGAAACTAAGATAAAGAAAGAAAGAAAATATTGACAAGAGGAGTTACAGAATTTTAGTAATTAGTTTTAATTAGTCATAAGTTATTATTAGGTTTAGGAATAGTTCTTGACAAACCAATATTTTGGTACAGAAATTTATGGTGAATAAATCTTATCTTACAAACCCTCAATATGGCTTCCATCAAGGCAGATCTCTAAAATAAAATAAAATCCAGTAACGTTGGGATGTAAATTAGGAAATTCTGAGCATAAGGACTTATTTTGTGAATGTACTGTGACCTTAAAAAAATTAATTTAGGGAAGTATGAACTATAATTCCTGCTTATGTTGGAAGCTGTGATTAGTTTACCATCCAATCCAATAATAATATTCAATGTGATGTTCATCTCTATGGTACTAAAAATGATCAGAATACGATTTGATCCTGCTATTTAACCTGACACTACATCAAACCCAAATCATTTTGAATTCCTGTTTACACGAGTGGATTAAATGAAAATCATCTGCCTACTCAGGTCAATTTGAATGCACCATGCAAATATACCACTGGGACTCTATCATTGTCTCATGTACTTCAAGGCCTAGCAACAAAAAAATAGACGGGGCATAATAAATTAACATCATTACACTCATCAACTGAAAAATATGTTAAATTTATTTACTGGAAACAATTAGTTTTCTAAAAACCTTGTTGTTTCTAGCTCATGTTATCCCCAGTTCTTGTTTTTTAATCTCTTCTTCTTTTTGGCAACAAGTTTCACAAGTAATTATTCTTTTCATTATAGAAAAACGGAGAATGAGCCATGGTTCAGTGGTTAGACCGCAGGGGTCCGGGATCAAATCTCGGTGGATTCATGTGGAATTTGTGGTGGACAAAATGGGGTCGGAGTAGGTTTTCTTGGGGTGTTCCTGTTTCCCCTGCCATACATCATTCCACCGTTGTTCCATTCATCATAGTATGACCATTTGGTTGCAATAAAGAATTATTATTATAGTTTGATACAATTCAAAAGACATGACTGCTACCAGCTATATTGTAAGATTTTACTGATACTCAGCACCTCATAGCATTTTTCATACTTTTAGAATGCATTAGTGCAAAGATCACCTGGAATCTGAAAGCTTCGTGACCCTTAAAATTCGAACATGCTGTTGGCAGTGCGTATGCGCAGAGTGCTAAAGTCCACTGTGAAAATATAGTCCACGGCTCCACACGCTTTGGTTAACCACGTGGATACTAGCGTGATACCGTCAATGTTTTCGACTCAGGACCTTTCACTTGCATTCGAATTTCTGCTGCCTCTGTCCGTGACGTCGTCCATGCTTTCAGGTTGAGGGCAAGCTCTGTATGATGATGTTTAGGGGTGGAAGGAAGGGATATGTTTTATTGATAAGGTACCATATGGAGCTCAGCTTTTCTCTATAAAGTGTTTATTGTTGATCAACACATTGTCACAGTTAATTAAATTTACAGGTCAAGAAAAATAAAACTTGGAATTTTATAAAATATCTTTTTGTATAAAACTTAATTATATACACGTCTCTTTTATTGGAGTGGGCTCATCGGTGAGAAGGGGCCTGTTATCTTCTGCCATGTCTGCGACTTTTCAGGAGTACTTGTGCGAGCCTTCGCCCTCGACAATGGACTAGGCCACCTGGAACATTTTAATACAGAAGATACACTTTACAGCAATTAATAAAATGTAGGAATAAACATGATTAAACTATATACAGACCAACGAAATTGGTCCTTGAGAGGATTGGTCTCTTAATAGGGGGAATGTATTTTTATGCAATTACAGGACTTTCAAGAACACAAACATTATGTATAAAGTTGAATTATGTATAATGATTATTTGTTTGTATTTACAATCGGCCGCCTAAATATTTATAATTTTTATATATATATACTATTTCGCTTACAATTTGTCTTTTGCATATTAAAAATATGATAGCTACACGGAGAAAGAACACAAGCTCGAAGCAGACCCAGCCTCTATTTACAGTTATTATAGCAAAAGATCAAGCTGGGGAGGAGTTTGGAATGTCTCTCCATTTTACCCCTAGTTCCATTGTTTTACTGTACTGTACTGTACCTCTTTGCCATCAAGCCATTAGACTATGTATTACTCAGAACAGCAGCTCAGAAAACCATTTGACAATCCCTCATTCTTATTACTTATTCTTTCATAATAATTCCAGAAATAACTTGCAGAGTTGGCATAAAGTATTTCCCTTCAGACACTGATTTTAAGCCTACTGAAGAAGTAACTACAGTTGATAAAAAGGATTTAAAAGCAAGAGAAACATTGGTCTTAGGTAGAGGAGAGGGGTGGTCTTAAATAGAGGTAGGAATTGCATTGTTCTTGTGGGCTTTAATGTCAATTCCTAGAAAAATCAATCTTAAAAGGAGTTTAAAAAATCCCTTTAGGCAGGCCTACAAGCTGAGGTAGATTTCGAAGTGCTTTTGGTTTAATTTATTGTTGCTGCGCAGCACTCTTCTTCTTTAGCCTTGACATGACAAACCCGCAATAATAACTGCAAGAGGAAAGAGAACTTTTTCAAACATTCAAATCTCGCCTTATATGAGAAACTAGTTAGTGATTTGTAGAGTACTCATTAACAGCTTTTCAACAATACCCCACAAGACGTGGTTTCTAAAATTTCGAATTTCCATCCCCCCACCCGTACTCCCAAAAACCCAGAATCGTTGGTGTCACTGTGAACTCCATAGAGAGCACTCTAATTTATTCCAACAAAGTTCCCCTCTATACTTCATAGGGGCCGAGATATAAATTTTTCAAACCTTCAACCCCCTCCTCCGACCCTTCCCCCTTGGGCCAATTTAGCTCATTAACGAACTTGTCCGAACTATTGGGCCTAGAAATAACGTAATAAAATTTGGTTCAAATATCTTCAAAATTACGGCCGCTAGCGTGTAAAGATATAAATATATACCGTATGTAAAAATCACAATTTTTTTGTTTTGAACGGGCGTGGTTTCGTACTTAGGGAGGCATGAAACGTAAAGATATGAAAGAATTTTTCGAAAGTCATGACATGGTATCGATTGCAATAGGTAGATTTTTCTTCTAAATCTACCTAAAAAGAGCGGTATTTAATACAGGTTTTGATATACAGTATATAGAAACCCAATCAATTATAATAAAAATTAAATGTAGGAATAAGTATACAGCAAAATTAAAATATTCCAAACCAAACTTGATTTGTACAACAAAGCTGGCAAGGAAGAAATGTACAATTCTTGCCAGTGGCTTCCTAGTGCTTTAAAATAATCAAAATTGGACTATGTCAGCAAAAAAAGAATTTCATATGAAGTGTCACTTCAGAGGACTTAAAATTGTGAAAAGCACCTAACAACTCCATATTTAGCTCTTTTTAACTATTAATCAATTTAATTAAACAAATAATTTGCATGAAGAGATAAGGTTCATGACTTTCAAGATAGTGAAGATGGAAGCACATGGTTAGTTTTAATTGTAGCTGTTTAAATAAATGCTTAAAAACATGTAGCAGTTGTATAATAAACATGAGTGAAGGTGCAGAAATCTGCAAGTCTCGATTATGTTTAACATACCTGGAACACAACAGGCCACCTTGAAGCCTGCAAAAGCTGTAAGGCCTATACAATCTCTGTCCTAAGTCTGAATTTTTTGGTTGGGGAAGAAAAACGGACTTTTGGCATAGGTTTCTTAATACTCTCAGTGGCTCATGTCATTGAGTTTTTTTTCCTTTCATTAATTTCATTCCATTAACTAAAATATTGTCGACTGGACCAAGAAAAAAGATAAATTAAGAGCCCACAAAAGTAATTGGAACTAAAAGAAATTATACCCTGTTCTTTCCTGTTTTGAGTGAAGCAAGACAGCGTGTCGCCACCGGTAAATGTTGGGAAAATCAACAGGATTTATATCACAGCCCTCAATAGCTTGCATCACTGTTAAATCCATTTTTGTAGGAGCTTCTCCTTCTATGTATACATCTACCCCTTCCTCTGGAGTTTCCATGTATTCCTCCATGTCAATAGGAGATGAGCATCTGCTCACATTCTCAGGACTTTGTGGTGGTGTAAAGAACTCATCATCATCTGGAACAGAACACAAACATTTTTTTGTACTCATCACATTTGACTGCCTGTGTGGTCTAGTGGTTAGCATTGCTGACTATGGATCTGCAGGTCCAGGTTTGATCCCTGGTAAATCCTCGGATTTTTCTGTGGTAGAAAGTTCTGGAGCAGGGTGTACTAGGCTAATTCCTGCCCCCATCAAGGTTTTTACTTTCAACATTACAGCGATGTAACATTCTGTCTTCAAGAATGAAATTTTTATGACAGTAATATTTAGATGAATACTTGAAATATCAATACTCCAAACTTTACCTCACACTTTTAAAAGTGCTAAAACGGAAATCTTAGATAGTCTTACAAGTATATTCGTTTAAACCCATCGTACCCCTATCTACTACCTACTTGAGCTGTTTTGATCAGACTATCTCTACCTGTACTGTTTTTTTTATTAATTTATTATTGTTTAGTTCTATTTGCAGGATCCAGCAGGATGGATGACTGATGTGGGAACTGCAATTAGGGAGTGGCAGAGGGCATCCAGTGTGACTCAGCAATTTATATTATCTTGTCAGTTGTGTTCCCATAGGTAGGAAAGACATCTCAACTGAGACTGGCACTGGAGAATGTGCATTAAGAATGCAGAAGTAAGGGATTTAAAATGTGTAAATCTGTAGCTGGAATATGTTAGGATTCTTACAAAGAAGCTGATGCACGAGATAATGTTTCAGTGTGTTCCAGTTTAAGAGGAATTCACGGTGGTAACCTCTTAAAGAAGATCTACTCAAAGTCCAGTATCAGTAATAATAATGCATTCTCTCTTTTAGGCGAGATTTTATCTCCAAAAGTAGAACCTGCTGTGGCCAAATCTACTAGTTTATAGTCTTCCCAAAGCTAATAACAAAAGTCTTGGTTTTAGGTAGCAGCCATGCTCGGCAGATGGGAACCTTAGTGCAGGATATGTGTAACTTCAACTTCAGCATTCAGTGAATTTGTAAACAGAGTGCTTGGCTTTCTGTTTAATAAAATATAGCAGTGAAAACGCCATGTTTCTATGATGCTTCGTTCTTGCCCACTGTTCACTGCAGTGATGAAATTTCTTGTGTCTCATTATTGTATGCATGAATTTACATGTCAATCTGTTGGAAATGCTTAGATGTTGTCTTCTTAGGTGCTCAAATACCACAAATGTAGATTCAGGAATAAGTATTTATAAATTCCCAAATCAAGATAGATCACCAACAGGTTCAAAGTGTAGCTGTATAATTTCGAGCTAATCTAAAGTCTATTACAAGTTTAAATTTAGTGTATTACTTAAAACTTTGGGTTCGTTTACAGCAGGAAGTTCAAATTGGAAAAGTTTTTCTCAAAATTAGTTGTTCTTCTAATCAAAGTATCACTTGCATTCAAATAAATTGCCAAGACTAAGTATTTAATAGACATAAGACAAGTACTGTAAAAAGAAGACCAAGTTGACTTTAAAAACTCTGTATTTTATTTTTTTGAACCTCAGTGTAGTTGTAGATTAAGGGTTAAATTTTCAATTAATCAAAATAAAAAATGTATCTTCCTTCAGCAGCTTGAAAGGTCTGTACTCTTTGTTAGGCTCAATTCGTGCCGAATTTGTTTAATTACGCATGAAGGAATGACTTTTCTGCACGACTGGCTCGAGCCTTAGGCGATAAATAATTTTGACATGTTTAGGTAGTATGGGGATTAAATAAACATTAAACAAACAGGAAACTACATCATATTTTACAAGACAATAAATATTACAAGAGAAATTACCTCTACCTTGAAAGCTGAACTTATGCATGTGAAGGAAGATTTCCAAAAAAGGTGTCAGTGTTGTGTGAATGCAAGAGGGGGATATTTCCAACATCTCTTGTAATACGTACGTGGTTATTTTCATTGTAATTGTGAAAACCTGAATCATTACACCATTAGCAGCTTTATTTCCATAGACATTTCACTGATTGCTCGGGAGTTAGAGCTTGGCCGCTGTAATGCAGAAATCCACATGATTGGCCAACTCGTACACAAAACACACTGTATGAAAAATTATTAAATAATCAGTACTCACCAGAATCGTCCTCTAACTTGTGTTGAGATACATCAACCTGGCATGGTGTCTGTCTTATATCTGAAACAGGAAACGATGAATCAGTGAGGGATTTTTCCCTCCTAAGAGAAAAAAAGGGAAGCTAGAAATTTTGACCCACCTGTTTCATACATCAGGCGCCTTGGAAAAGTATCCATTGGGGGCATATACCGATGAGGCCTCTTGAAAGAAGAAACTCTGCGTGTGTTGCGCACAAAGTTCTGATGTAGGCAGGAGCACTTACTAGTTTCTGCCCAAGCCCGTATGCACTCTTCCTCTGTTTTGATTCGTCCATTCTGCAATGGTGGTGTGTGTAAGGCACTAAGGATATGTTCTGCAAGACAACGCATCTGTCCTTGCTCTGCATCCTGTCTCTGTGAGAGACCAGGTCTACAGTAGTTCTGAGCATTATCTTCTTCGTCTGAGAAAGAGGTTTCAAATACTTTGCCTGGAGCTGCAACAGATTTCAGGACTTCTATCACAGATTCCATTTCCTCACTTGCTAACTCTTGAAGTTTCTGGCCAACTATAGCTGCAATACGTGAATGTATCAAATTGAAGTCCACAGAGATAAAACGGGGATCATCCCTATAGCTGCATACTAGGTCCTGCAAGTGGCGAGCCTCTGCTTGTAACATGTCCAAAGCTCCGGCCAAATTCAACCCATCTGAGATCCGTTTGGCAAATACCTGGCATGATTTGTCCACATAAAGAAAAGGACTGAGTCCCGGGTTCAGCAACACATTCAGAAAAGCTTCATCTTCCCCTACTGCTTTTACATCACCACGACAGTCATAATTACTTCCCACAGTTCTTACCTCATTCCTTACTTGTGACCTACCAGGACTCTCATCAGTCAGCATGCAGGCTTTCAATGCGTTGCAAAGTTCACTGAGTGAATCACCACTCAAGTTCATGCTCCTGCGTTTCATGGGCTTCTTAGGTTCATCATTTAGCTGCTTTGTTGTGGCATTGTGAAACCTCTCCCTTAAGAAATCTTCTAGTTTCTCCAGGCCCTCCTTGGAAGACAGGTTTGTGAATGTGTCCAGGAAAGGCCAGTACTCGTTCCAGGCTACCCTGAACTCCTGAGCCAGATCCCTGTGCAAATCAGTAAGGTGTAATCAGATTCTAAAGTAGCAATGTGATATCTGAGAGAGTAATCATCCAAGTAAAAGCAGAAAACCAATTTTATCAACTGCTTACATAAAGTGAGTCTCTACCCATGTAACAGATGCAATTTTATCCCTAATTTTTGTAACAAGAATCTGGGAAGCCTCAATTATGCAAGGAAAATATTTTCTGCATAACATTTTGTCAAAATGCTGCCATAAATGAATATGAGTAACATTAATATGACATCAAATTTGTGGCCGTTCAATAATCAACTGATATATTGCCAATATACAAAAATAATGAATATCAAGTGGCAACTATATATGCTCAACATATTGATGCATTTTGATAGACGTCCCAACAGCATAATAGCAATAAGCATTAATTTTAAAGAAATAAAGAATATAATACAGTGCTTTCACTGTACGACTTGGCCGGCAATCGCACGGGCCGACTATCCGTGACTCATGCATCAAGCGCCCAAGTGATGCCTCGTTGTCTCACCGCTGAAGTCTAGCATGTGATCTGATTGCGTTCACACGTGAATAATTATTACAGCAGTGTTTGTGTTTTTTTATGGTTAAAGTAGTTTTTAGTTTTGCTTGAAGTGTTTTAAAAATGCCACGACATAATTATACATTAGAACTACTGCGTGTGAATAGCAATTTCCTCAAAATGTGCCATAGATGTAATGATGCAGAAGGACGGCATTTCCAACATCTCCTGTGATAAGGTAAGTTTGTATTTTTATTTTATATTTTATTGTGATTACAATTAAGGAAATATATACGATTCGCCGGGAGTACCGTGATATGTCACGCGCCTGGCCCCGCATGCGGTTTATCTGTGACGGTGGAGCAGCCCGTGTGATTGCCGGCCAAGTCATACAGTGAAAGCACTGTACAAGTCTTACTGGTAAGTCAAGTGTTAGATAATATTATATAACTTGTTGATAAAAATAATAATTAAATGTGAGGATTAGAACTTCATAAATATATGGGCTAAAAATATGGTGTCTCCATTATGTGGCGACATTGATTTTGCACATAAATACAAGAACATTGATGTCCTGGCAACTCTGAGCCAGCAAAAGGGCTTACATTAATCAGGGACCAGTTCAGTGAGGCTGAAGCCATATATTTTTTGTTGAAAATGAAGTCAGGATTTTTTAGGGTCATTCTAGTTTTTTTTCTTTCATTTCTTTCCATCAATATTCTTCACTCTTCTAACTTTCTCTTCTCTTTATCTCAGGCATCTTCTGAAGTCACATAAAAATTATGTTTGTTAATTGCAGAGCTGGATGCTAATCAACCCTGCTTTCTCAAAGTAATAAGGCCCTAAGCCTCTAGCTAGAAACTTTTTAAGTGCAATAAACTCAACTTGGGAAGGGTGGAATTCTATCCAGGATTTCACAGTTTAAAGAGCTATTGGCAAATTCAACAATACAGACCACTGGAGGAGATGGAGGGTTGGGTAAGTAGGGAGTAACACAGGGCACTTCTGGTCATAGTGCTAGGGATTTTTCTAATGCTTCTACCTATCAATAAAATGAAAAACATCTATGACATAATTACCTGCCAACTCTCTCGAGCCCCTTTTCTGTATCCTGAAGACGAAAGTCTTGTGAACAAGGACTGCTGGCATTGCGAACAGGTGTACGCAGCATACGTGGTGGTGTTTTCCACTTCTTCCTGAAATTGACTGCATCGTCACGTGCCATGGGACCAGCATATGCGCGGATCTCAATCCTCGGTGAGATGGGACTGGCTTTGAGTACCAGGGGACATACAGGTGAGAATGGTTCTCCAATTAAGGGTTGGACTGAGTTGTCTGCTGATCGAAGCACTGGAACATAATACCTGTCATCCAACAGGACTGACAATTCATGAAGCAACCTCATGTCTTGTGAAGACACTCTACTGCAAATCACCTGAAATCATCAAAATTTGAATGTAAAGACACAATAAATGCTGTGTGCAGCTCTTCCCATGTGATCACTTCATAGTACAGTGAAACCTCAGTATAAAGTACAACAGAGAAACAAATCATTTATACTTTATTCTGGAAAGTATGTTATACTGAAACAAGCAAATCTTGTGGAAAACAAATGTTTTACAGCTTAATTGGTCAAAACAAAATCATTGTTATTTCAAATAAATAATATGGTAAAAGTAATTCCACAATACACCATGTATTAGCTGAATATTCATACATTTGAAGGATTCTTTCTTTGTTCTTTAACATAGTTGACAAGGTTGTTGGTTTTATATCCATCGGTTTCATTCTACCCTCAACTTTTCTAATGATTTCTACATTCTGTTCTATGCAATCTGTTTTCTTTTCTTTGTCTCCATTGTCATAAACAAGCAGTTCAAATAATATAGTGTAAGGTACAAGACAGTTCCTATCCAAGAGAGATAATAATAATTTTAGATAAGCTTAATGGATAGGCTGACCATATAATATACGCTACACTGTTTGTCTACTGTAATGAATTGAATTTTTTCTGTAGATTGCCATTAATACTGCACTTTTGACATTTTAACATGCATTTATTTATTTTCTATTAATAATAATAATAATAATAATAATAATAATAATAATAACAACAACAACAATAACAATAATAATAATAACAACAGTAATAATAATATTGGTAATAAAAATAATAATATTAATAATACCTATGACATGTACCGGAATAATAGAACCGATAATGGTTTACAAAATGTACTCTCTTAATATGAATTGTGAGTCAGAATAGTACTTACATCTTTGGGAGTCTGCCCAAACTTGTTGGTGACAAACTTGTCACAACTTGGGTATGACAGGAGTACCTCAGCAACTGCCAGCGCCCCAAATTTAACAGCAAAATGCAGTGGAGTCTCATTCAATGCTTTGTCAGGCGTATTCAGATACAAGTCTAACAAGATACGTGCTCTATCCTGGCAGCTTTCAATATCATCATCTCCATACAATAGTTGGATGAACTTCACATTTCCCACTGTCTGCAGTATCAGGTCACATATCTCTGCATTCTTTGCCTTTGCTGCCACATGAAGTGCATTGTAACGAGAACCTTCCTGTTTGTCAACCACATAAAACACATAATTAATAAAAGAAAGGAGAAGCATAGAGAGGACCACTTTTCACTGAACATGCTTTTGAGTGCAATTTTTTTTTGGGGGGGGGGGGGGGAAGTTTTGCCAAATTACTTCTATCTTACAGATAACAGTTCTCAAAGTGTGCCTCAGGGATCATCAAGCAGTAAGTGGTTTTAAATTTTAGTTTATAGTAAGAGGTACGGTACTATAAGTGAATAAAAATCATGAAAATGAGATTTAAATACCCGACCGCCAGTTTTTTAACTTTTACATAGCTAAATAGGTATAAAATGGTTAAAACTAATTGATTTTGATGGAATTTTACCAAAACCTAGCTTGAACATTGCAGTTTTTTTCTCAGACCAAATAAAGCTAAATTTTATATATGTATTTGATTATTTATGTCATTGTTAACAAAAAATAAAATCAAAACAAAAATGTACAATTTGGATACTCCTGTTACAATAACCTGACTGTGGACACTCTTGTTGAGCTAATTTCAGCATGGTTGTCCATTCAGATAATACTAGATACATCTTCTCCACCATTATATTGTTAGGATTTTTTTTTATTTTTATTTATTTTACATTTTTTTTTTTTAATGAGACACTCTATTACCTTGAATGGATTCATCAAAAGACATAAGGTGCATTAACTTTTTGAGTTATCAAGAACTTTTATGGCCAATTAATATTTCTACTGATACGTCTAAATGAGCAAGCCTGTCTCCAATTTTTTTTTTTTCTTAATTAGAAACTTGAAGGAAATTAGGAACATCACAATTTGAAAGTTTGTGAGCATAGACAAATGATTATTATGGAGATTTCCATTTACTGTTAATAGTCAAAGTGTAGGTAAGCTAAATGTTATGCATATTATAACACTAGCATGTGCCCGCGGCTTCGCCCGCGATAAAAAAAGAGCATAAAGTTAGAGCATAATAGTTAAATCATTATATTTATTAACACCTAAATCACGTGGACTACATGTCACGGTTAGATATCGTCGCCTGGTAAAAGCGATCTCAGATTCGAGTTCCTTGGCCCAGAAAATCCCTGTATAGTGAGTTTCGTCCAAATCGAACAATGTTTAACCATATTTAGGTCTATGTTGATTATCCCTCTTCCGTATAGGTTGAAAATTTCATATGTCTACGGGCCTTGACATTCTAAACAAATGAATCGACCAGCGTGGGCTTACAACATTCTAGCGATCGCGATGTTTTTATTACCACGGTATGACAAAAATAGCCAAAGCCAACTGCAATTGATTTGACATTGAAATGTATTACTGAAATCTGATGCTTCGACAGCACTAAAATCACGTTTTCTGCCAGTTTTTCACTCACAACTCGCGAACGAAAGCTAAAATTAAAAATCCGGCTTCGATGCGCATTCGCCCACCTTTCAGCCCACCTATGTTTAAAATTTCAGATCTCTGCGTTCAGGAGATTTCGCTGGGCATCGTGGACAGACAGAAAAACACGTCCTTTTATTATTTTAAGATAGCATGTGCCTGCGGCTTCGGCCGCGATAATTATTTCAAAAATAAAAAAATAAAAAATTAAGAGCATAATAGTTAAAACATTATATTTATTAACACCTAAACCATGTGGACTACATACCACGATTAGATAGCGTCGCCTGGCAAAAGCGATCTCAGATTCGAGTTCCTTGGTCCAGAAAACCCCTGTATAGTGAGTTTCGTCTAAATAAAACAATGTTTGACCATATTTAGGTCTATGTTGATTGTCCCTCTTCCGTGTAGGTTGAAAATTTCATATGTCTACGGGCCTTGACATTCTAAACAAATGAATCGTCCAGCGTGGGCTTACAACATTCAAGCGATCGCGATGCTTTTATTTCCACGGTATAACAAAAATAGCCAAAGCCAAATGCAATTGATTTGACATTGAAATGTATTACTGAAATCTGATGCTTCGACAGCGCTAAAATCACGTTTTCTGCCAGTTTTTCACTCATAACTCGCGAACGAAAGCTAAAATTAAAAATCCGGCTTCGAGGTGCATTCGCCCACCTTTCAGTCCATCTATGTTTAAAATTTCAGATCTCTGCGTTCAGTAGATTTCGCTGGGCATCGCGGACAGACAGACAAACACGTCCTTTTATTATTATAAGATAACATGTGCCCGCGGCTTCCCCCACGATAATTATTTCAAAACTTAAGTGCATAATAGTTAAATCATTATATTTATTAACACCTAAATCACGTGGAGTGTATTCCACGATTAGGTAGCGTCCCCTGGTAGGAAAAGCGACCTCAGGTTCCAGTTCCTTGGCTCAGAAAACCCCTGTATAGTGAGTTTCGTTCAAATCGAACAATGTTTGACCATAATTAAGCCTATGTTGATATCCTTCTTACGTGTAGGTTGAAAATTTCATATATCTGCGGGCCTTGACACTCTAAACAAATGAATCGTCCACGATGGACTTACAAATTCAAGCGATCGCGATGCTTTTATTTCCAAGGTAGGCTATGAGGTATGATGACAAAAATAGCCAAAGCCAGCTGTAATTGATTTAACATTGAAATATATTACTGAAACTGATCCTTCGAAATCGCAAAAAATACACGTTTTCTGCCCGTTTTTCACTCATAACTCTCGAAGGAAAGCTAAAATAAAAATTCCGGCTTCGAGGTGCACTTTCCGACCCTTTAGTCCATCTATGTTTAAAATTTCAGATCTCTGCATTCAGTAGATTTCGCTGGGCATCGCGGACAGACAGAAGGACAGACAGACGGAAGACAGACACTTCCTTTTATTAATATAGATAGCATTGGCTGCACTATTAGGAAGATCAACAATTTCCTTGACAGTTCGCCTTATTATAACATCTAGACCACCAAGAATATAGAATGGGATTTTGGTCAATGATGCTATCTGAAGAGGGTAAATTAGAGAAGAAAAAAATGTATTGATTAATTTTATTATGTTCAACTTTTGAAAGGGTTTCAATAAAGTTGACTTTGATCATTTTTTTCTAAATTTGGTTGAAAAGGAATGGATACATCTTTATTAAACACAAGGTTATTATTAAAGCTGCAGCAAAAATGCTAAAATTTTCATTTTCGATTAAGATAAAATTAATTCTTCTGAACCCAAATGTAAGGTCATGTTGCAGAAGTTTTTTTTCATGAATAACTTAATAAGAATCACTCAACTTTTGTTAACTTTAATTTTTAATCCAACTGATGTCAAAAGTTTTTGGCATCAATTACTTGATTAGTTGAGGCAATGCTGCAAGATATTTAAAAAATAACCATGGTTTCTTGAACAGAATTTATCACAGAAGGCATCGTATATAAAATAAATTAGGAAGCTTAAACAGTACAGGAGAAAGGGGGCTCCTTGTGGTACTTCACTGTGATCTGGGTGGGATCTTTTAGGGCCTGTATTACCACCTGTCGACCTCCCAATACGTGACTTCCAGGTAGCTTAACTGGAAGATGTGTTGTAACACCACCATGGAACTGCTATCAGGAAGGATGCAGTAAAATTTTGTAAAATAATCCTTAACTCGCTGAGCGAAAAGGTGTGTTTGTTGTAGTTCAATAAGCCTCCACTAGGTGCAGCAGCTCGAATTTGTATTTGTACAATTAAATTACATAAGAACATATTGTTTTAAGTGCATTAATCAATTTGTGCAATTCTATTTCATTCATATGTGAGCCTAAAGCCAGCATTAATTCTGAAATTCAGGTAGCAAGGAAGCTTCGAGTGCTGCCAAGCTTTCCTAACTGGCAGTTGGTAGTTTATCAGCCACTCCATCCTCCTGCTAGCTTAACTGGGAGTTGACTTTACAGACAGATTTGGTCAGAAGATCACAGTACGCAATTCTTGGCCTACTTCCAGATAAGTTCTCTATCTGGCAGATAAATATGATATCAGCAGGTCGTTGTACAGGCCCTTAGTTTGTTAACTTCCATCCTCTACTTAAATAGTTGTCTGCGAACAAGGAAATTATTAGGATATGATGATCGGAAGATAGGCCTACTCTACAGGTTGAAATACAATAATTATTAACATGTGCATGATCATCACCGTCAAAAGCATGTGAAATGTCCAAAAATGCAACACAATCCTTTATGTTCAATTTTGCATTTTAAGCAACTTCTATAAGTCTGGAATTTATATGACAGTCTGATAAATTGTAAACAAATTCATGTTGATTGTTGTTCCACTTAATTTGTTTTCTCAGCCCTTAATCCAAAACTCGTTCTATTATAGAACTGAATATTATTGGCCGCTGGATGAAACATAATTTACATTAAACCTTCCTTTATATATCAGTGTTGTATCTTCTTCTCGTTTTTCTGGTACAGGTAGGGAAAAAAAGTGGACCTACTAAAATATCTAAGTTGCCGATATGAGCCACTGCGCTTGCTTAGTGTGTTCTAGGCATGCGCAGTGGCTCATATCGGCAACTTGGATATTTTAGTAAGTCTGCTTTTTTTTTGGGCTACCTGTACATATAGGAAGTGGCTAACAATGTTGTGTAGATGTAGATGTAGATATCTCGTCCTGTAGATCCTGTGTTGAGCGGGGCTCAAGGATATAGAACACGTCAGATCAAAAAATACATGCATGTTATAACAATAATATATAGAAACTGCAAGCTGCCAAATTTATCCAAGCTGGAAATATTCCTCCAAATTGTAGAAGGTGTGAGTTATTAAAAATTCCTTGACAGATGTTTTGAAAGGTTTGCTCTTTCTTTGAATACATAATAATTTAATGTTGTTTGGAAGCATGTTATATATCTGTATTGCAGAATAAAAGCACCCTTCTGAAAGAATTTTAACGAGTTATTTGGTCTGTGTAGATCATTCATGTTTCTGGTAGTACGTCCATGTACACTGAAATTAGTTTGAAATTTATCAATATTATCCACTACATAACACATAACAGAGTATATATACTCCCCTGTAAGAGTGAGGACTTTTAATTTTTCAAATAGCGGTTTACAAGATTCCCTTTTTTTCTTTCCACATATTATTCTTATTGCCCGTTTTTGTAATCTAAATATTTTCTCCCTATGGGAAGAGTTGCCCCAGAATATGATCCCGTACCTCATTACCGAGTGAAAATATGCAAAATATACCATAAGTAATGCCACAATACAATGAAGGATTGTCACAGGATAACGTAGATTCCCAGTTTTCATTCGCAAGATCTTGTTTGAAATTTAAAATTGAATCGTCATTCATTACTCTAGAGTCATATGAGCATGTTTACTGTTTGAATTTACTTTATTATTGTTCAGCACTAACATTTGTGCGTCATGATCTGATAATCCATTTAATATTGGAAGTACTTTAAAATTAAAATGCTTTTCTATATCTATGAATATGTTATCTATTGTTGTTTAGAGTTGTTCTGAATTCTAGTTGGAAAGTTTACTATGAAATCTAGATTATAGCTACCCAATAAAGATATCAGTCTGATCTTCTTCTCACTATCAATTGAGAAATCTACATTAAAGTCCCCACACAGTATAATATTTACGTTAGTACTATACAGTGAATTAAGAACCCTTTCTAACCGATTTACAAAATAACTGAAATTACCTGATGGCACCCTGTAAATGGTTAGTATTACAAATGTATCATTGTTAGAATCCAATCTGGCTGAACAACATTCAAAATCCTGTTCTTTACAGAAGGACTTGTGTCTATATATCACTGAAATGTAAGTTTCTTTTGATAAAAATACTCACACCTCCACATTTTATGGAATGTCTACAAAATTTTGAACATAGTGAAAAGTTATCAATTTTTAATTGTTTCAGATCTGTTTCTGCACAGTGGTGTTCCATTAGACAAATAACTTGAATTTCCTGTTTATTAGAATTAATTGTATCCTGAATGGCTAAGTTAAATTCTTCAATTTTATTTTCAAGCCCCCTTATGTTTTGATGAAATAGTGCAAATGATTTACTAGTTCTAGCTTTAGGACTAAGTGTATTACTATTATTGACTTGAGATATGCATATAGGCCTAAGCTGTTGGAATCTTTCACTTAGATTCCCCCTAAAAAACGAGACTCAGAAATGTCTAATTCTTTAATAGTTCTAAGTATTCGATCTGGTCCAACCAAAGTGACTAATGACATCACTGTTTTGCTTTTTTACTCTTTAGAGAAATTTCGAAAACATTATCTCCTTGGGGATATATTTCTCTGGCATTGTCACTGGAGGATCCAAACTTGAAAAATAAAAAAAAATTCTTCTAGTTTAATTCTGAATTATTTTGCTAGTATGCCATAATGTAGTACAGTACAAGATCTTTACATTCCTCTAAATCTGCAGACATGGTCCTGTCACATTTGTGCATACATAAATACGAATGACCTTGGGTACAGAAATCCAGCATTATAAAGACTGCAGACATAGCATGAGCATTTAGGCCTACGGTACATCACTTCACCTGATAGGAAGAAACCCTTGGTGTTTTTATATGGCAAATCATGCTGAGTGTATTATTTGATCACTGTTTATTATGTTCTTTAAAATAAAATTCTTGTTCTCAACTTATAGAATTTATATATAAGCCTACCAGTAGTCCTTTTTGGAAAAGAAAGCGGTGAAAGACAAATACAAGGTGCACTTTGAGCTCCGCCCACTTGATATTCACATTTTGTTTCTCAGTGAAGCATGGTGACAAACTATCCTTGTAATCCTTGTATACTGTCGCCGACACTCCCGACTGTACCAAATATTAAAAGTGCGAGAGTGCCTCTTGTATCAAATATTAAAACTGCAAGAGTGCCGCTTGTACCGGATATTAAAAATTCGAGTGCCCCTTGTACCAAATATTGTACCAACCTTGTACCCAAGGTTTGTCAGCCTGTTTATCCTTGAAGAATTCGCTAGATTGTGGTATAAAAGAAAGTGATTCACTAAGGGTGGGTCAGGGCGGGATATGTCCCATGCGGCGATGCACCTTATATTTGGATTTTCCCAAGAAAGTTATGTGATCCATTCCAAGAAACAATACCGGTAGCACTCATTATATTTAATTTACCATGCTTAGTTGCATTTATCAACTTGGTAAATAAGCCTTCATAACATTTTTAAGTAACTTACATTATCACTCATTACTAACCTGGAGGATAGAAGGAGTGTCACCACTACTCACTAAGTAGCGGGGGTTCTCCCACACAATCGTTTTGAATGTAGGAAGATTACCACTTTCTATAACTTTCCTCAAATGTACTAAATCCTGAGCTTTGGGCCCCTTGAAAGGACTTGGTTTTTCTCCAACTGCTGGGCTCGTCAATTCCACACTCTCACCGGAACCAGGGGAAGTAACAGTTAAGATCTCATGCCCATGAGCTGCGAATTCCAAAGCTTCTTGTTTCGATTTAAATGCCTTAAATCTTGCTTTCTTGAATTTCTTAACAACTTTAAGCGCTTGTATTTTGTCAGTATAAACGTGTAGGCCTAAGCATTCTGTAAAATAAAGCAATCAATAGACATCAATATTATTTATTTAGTGCTGGCATACAATTAGAGGAGCTCATATATTGCACAATGACAACTAGTCCGCTGTCAAAACAATACAAATAACAACAAAGGGGAACTGGCACTTGTACAAGACTTAAAATATGCCTTACCTTCGGAGCCGTTGACGTCATTTGGTATGCTAATTCCATAATAAGTTATCTGGTCTGAATTATTGGCCGTAACGTGTAACTTTGTTGCTAATGGTCCCATTGTTTGGCATTTGGCCAGTAGCTGGTCACCTTCTTTGCGAGATTCCCAACGAAACGTTCCACGAATTTCAGTTTTCAAAGTTTGGGTAACGTTACATTCCGACATTTTGACCAACATAACCTATATCAGGTCTAAAAGATTTAAATTCTGATAAGACAAATTTAACACATTTGGTAATGAAGAACACCATTTACCCTATTTAAAAATATTACATAAAATACACGTTAGAAAACTATCAGTCGTCTCTTTAAAAGAGAAAAACACCCCTCTGTTTACATTTCCACCATTGCATTTAGAGATGGGGAATATTTCTTGTAACTGTTACTTTGTAACTGTTACATGTATGTAACGGTAACGACCTGTTACAAAAAATCAAAAGTAACGGTTACCAAAGCTCCTCCTAGGATAGCTTATTTTCGTCTCAACCAAAGGCGGAACCAGAAAATACTGAAAGGAGGGACCGACACAGACGAAAGTTTGCTATTATTTGGAAATCCAAAAAATGGGGGTCCTCCCCCGGGATTTTTTTTATTAAAAAACGAGGGAAAATCAGGTCGTCCCTTTAGCTCTTCCCACTCCAGACATCTAGATGTGAATGGTGGAACAACTAGCAGTATTGGAAATTCTGACTCCCCCCCTTCACCACTTCTTTACCCTTTCCTACTATTCAACCTTCATCTTACCCACTACGCCATCGAGCAATCATTGCAATGAGAAGCGAAAATTCATCTATTTAAGTTTAGACATCTGCATGAAATGGCGGAGATTGATCATTTCCTATTAATTGCATTTATGTGAAGTGAAATAAAATCCCTTTAGGCAGGCCTACAGGCTGAGGTAGATTTCGAAGTACTTTTGGTTTAATTTATTGTCACTGCGCAGTTCTCTTCTTCTTTAGCCTTGGCATGATAAACCCGCAATAATAACTGCAAAAAAGAGGAAAGAGCACTTGTTTAAAACATTCAAATCTTGCCTTATATGAGAGCTATCGAGAAACTAGGCATTGATTTGTAGAGTACTCATCAAGAGCTTTTCAACGATACCCCACAAGACGTGGTTTCAAAAATTTCGAATTTCCATCCCCCACCCCTACTCGTACCCCTAAAACCCCCGAATCGTTACTGTCACTGTGAACTCCATAGGGAGTACTCTAATTTATTCCAACAAAGTTTCTCTCTATACTTCATAGGGGCCGAGATATAATTTTTTCAAAATTTAACCCCCTCCCACGACCCCCCCTTGGGCTAATTTTGCTCATTAACTATTGGGCCTAGAAATAACATAATAAAATTTGGTTCAAATATCTTCAAAATTACGGCCGCTAGCGTGTAAATATATATAAATATATAAGAATTCTGTATAGTTTCTCCAAATTTCTCAGCAGCTCTCCTTTTTCTCAGGGTTTTTTTTAATACTTTTATTTTTATTTTTATTTTTATTTTATTTATTTACTTATTATTATTGTTATTATTAGTTGCGTTGAGAAATTTGTCGGTGTCGAGCGAATGTAACTGGTCTGGAACAAAGTAACGTGTCGAGAGTTACACCCGTTACATTATTTTCACCTGCTCCAGTTACACGGACCCGTTACTGTTATTTCCACCTGCTCCAGTTAATCTGACCTGTTACTGATACTCTCGCCTGCTCCAGTTATTTGGACCCGTTACTGTTATTTCCACCTGCTCCAGTTACTCTGACCTGTTACTGATACTCTCGCCTGCTCCAGTTATTTGGACCCGTTACTGTTATTTCCACCTGCTCCAGTTATTTGGACCCGTTACTGTTATTTCCACCTGCTCCAGTTACTCTGACCTGTTACAGTTAATTCTAATATTTCTGTTACAAGTGTTTTATCCGTGACTTTCGCCTCGTTCCGTTACATCTGTTACTTCCAATATTTGAAAAACAAAAATAATTAAAAAATAAAAAATAATAAAAAATTAAAATAATAAAAAAACAAAAAATAAAAATATTAAAAAATAAAAATATTAAAAAATTAAAATTTCAAAAAAAAAGAATAAAAAATAAATAAAGAATAAAAAAATTAAAAAGTTATTTTCCTAATTAAAACAAAAATAATTAAAAAAATAAAAAATAAAAATAATAAAAAACAAAAAATAAAAATATTAAAAAATAAAAATATTAAAAAATAAAAATTACATAAAAATAAGAATAAAAAAAAATAAAAAAAATTTAAAAAGTTATTTTTTTAATTATTAATGGGCGTCAAGAGTTCATGCATAGAATTCATGCTGTCTGATCTCATATATATTTCTTGCTTTACATACCACTTAAAAATTTATCAAAATACGATATTGCCTTTACTGGACAATTTAAACTTAGAATGTGGGTATATAGCATGAAATGTGAATTCAATAACTGTAGTAAATTATTCGAAATAATATTGATAATTTTACTACTAATAATAAAATCCCTATAATATAAAGCTACACGGCTGACTGACTGACTCACTGATATTAATGTTTGCCCACTTCCAGATGAGCTAGAAACTTGAAATTTGGTACACATATAGCTTTTAGGCTGTAAACCACAGGAACATTCCAAAACGTTTTTTTTTTAATTTCTAGCCCAAAAACCCCCGAGTAAGGGCTCTCTCACTCACATTAACGTTTGCCCACATCCAGATGAGCTAGAAACTTTCAATTTGGTACACATATAGCTTTTAGGCTCTAAACCACAGGCGAATTCCAAAAAGTATTTTTTTTTTATTTTTAGCCCTAAAAACCTCCGAAAAAGGGCTCGCTCACTTCGAGATGAGCTAGAAACTTGAAATTTGGTACACATATAGCTATTAGGCTGTAAACCACAGGAAAATTCCAAAAAGTGTTTTTTTTAATTTTTAGCTCTAAAAACTCCCGAAATAGGGCTCGCTCACTGACATTACTGTTTGCCCACTTTCAGAAGAGCTAGAAAATTGAAATTTGGTACACATGTAGCTTTTAGGCTGTAAACCATAGGAAAATTCCAAAAAAAAGTAATTTTTAAAAATGTTTAGCCCTATAACCCCCGAAAAAGGGCTCGCTCACTGACATTACTGTTTGCCCACTTCCAGATGAGCTAGAAACTTTAAATTTGGTACACACATTGCTTTTAGGCTGTAAACTATAGGAAAATTCCAAAAAAGTATTTTTTTAAATTTTTAGCACTATAATCCCCGAAAAAGGGCTCGCTCACTGACATTACAGCTAGAAACTTTAAATTTGGTACACATATAACTTTTAGGCTGTAAACCACAGGAAAATTCCAAAAAGTAGTTTTTATATTTTTAGCCCTAAAAACCTCCGAAAAAAGGGCTCGCTCACTGACATGAATGCTTGCCCACTTCCACATGAGCTAGAAACTAGAAATTTTGTATACTTATATCTTTTAGGCTGTAAACCACAGGAAAATTCCAAAAAGTTTATTTTCATGACGATAATCGATGTTTTTTACATCGATGGAAAACAACTGATGTTTTTGCTACATCGTTGTTTCTCCCCGACATGGATGTTTTTGTAACAAAAAGAAGATTAATAGGCTACCTTGGTTCTACGATATAATCCCTAGTAGCACACTTCGTTGGCCTAACGGAGGGATTTCGTTGGCATGGTTGGGATATGTTGGGAAAACGTTCGTTGTAATTTCCTCGGTTAGCCCAATGTACGTTTCCGTTGCGTCATGCGCCAAGTCCTACCGTTGGGTTTACGACGTTGACCCAACGAGGGCTCTCCCTACCGTTGGGTTTATGATTGCTGGCCCAACAATAAATCTCGTTGTAATGTGATCGCATTTATGTTAAAATTAAAAAGTGTTGAAATAACATTATAAGCGTTAAATTTTCATTTCCTATAAAATAAAACAGTTTTAATTAATTAATTATTCGAGCTCTTTGCGCGCGTTACATGATAAAAATTTACTTCGCTCCACCTCTTCCTGCCAATCTTCGGCAATTTCCGGCGTACTTCGGGTCATCACGAAGACGATGAAGAAACAAGTCATACAACAGTTATTCGCCATCTTGATATGTTCAAGAATCCGAATGGTGTTTTTACTTCTATTAATATTAGGGCTCTTTATTTGTTCTCTGAAAATAACGTTATCATATATTCACATCAAATATTCAAAATACGAGATGTATATCCTTCTTACTATTTATCATGTATTACACATCTCTGTAGTAAATAGGCTAGAAGAATTCTCGATTTTTATTTCAACGATCTAATAGCGTAGTGGTTAAAGCGATAGGCTATAACGCAAGCGGTTCCGAGATCGAATCCCCATAGGTGCGAATTTTATACGATAGGAATAGGTAGGTAGGGTGAAGGAGAGGAGGGAGTTAATAGGGATAAGAGGAGAAAAGGGATGATTAAAGGGATGAAAGGGAAAATAAAAAATTAAGTTTTGTGTGCTTCTAGTATTTCCGCCAGATGTCTCTGCGCTGCGCTGCGTAGTAGTTCCACCATTACCTAATAGGTGTCTCTCAACTGTTGGGATTTTGTTGTATATTGGTTGGCTACAGTTGGCAGTTGGTTGGATAAAACGCTCCTTGGCAACGGAACCCCGACGGACATTCATAACCGTTGACCAACGAAACATGGCGATCATTCCCCAACATTGGCCCAACGATCTGTGCTACTAGGGATTTTATTTACAGGAGCTTAATTTACCAAAACATTGATTTTTTACATCGATTGCTTTCATGGAAATTCTTCTGTTTATTTATGAATTTTGCCTAATTTTCTGATACCATGGCCCTTTTTAAATATACATCGATGTTTTTTGTCTAAATACATCGATGTTTTCAGGCCGATATTATCGTCATATCGATGGTTATCTCCGATTTTAACCTCGATATTTTAACTATCGATTATCATCCCTAATTGAAAGCTTAATTTTACAACTGTTTTTTATTTCGGGGGTCCCTCCCTAGAGCCCCAGCCTTGGCTACGTCCATAACCGTTGTGGGGGGGGGGGAGATAAAGGGCATTCCCCTACAAGTGGGAAGTGATCTGACGATTAACTACGTAATATACAAGAAAAGTAACAGGTAACGGTTATAAATAACAGTTACTTTCGTGTAACTGTAACAGTAACGTAACTGTTCCAAAAAAAGTAACAGATTCCCATCTCTAATTGCATTACGTGTTCCTGTCTTTCTTCAGCAGCAGTGCATCCAATACATCGCATGATGTAATACAATCATATCTGACCGTACTGTCTGTCAAATTCGGGAGAACCTAGTCATGCTCTTTAAAAGATAATTACAGCTGCACATATCTAAACCTACACAGCACAACTGTAAAGTTGAGAAAATTCTAAAATAACGACAGTTAACTAGCACGTAGGCATCGCTAAGTTTACAACCCTGCCTAAATTACATGGAAAAAAGAATGGAAAACAAAAATAGTGTTTATCAGCTATAAGCGATCATCATTGGCCAATGACCATTGAACCGAATGGCGTGATGGCGCCAAACATCATCCGAGATAACTGGTGGACGAGTAATGTTAATCCTTCCCACATGTTCTACATTTCTTTTGATGTTTAATCAAGAGCCCTGATCTTGTAGTATTCATAACCATTTGACCTGAAAGAAATAATGTATTTTACATTCCACACGTCACAATTCCTAAAGTGTGTACAATAAAATAAGCATACCAATCACTAAAATTTATAATTTTTTATATTATTTTATGCAATATTATTTCCACTGTTTTTACTTTCTGTACTGATTTCAACCCAAACCCTGAAATAGGTCAAATGTTCAGCATTAATACTGCTCCCCTGAATGATAAAAATACAATTTTCAGAAAACTATGTGTTTGTGAACACAATAACTTGAGAATGAAAATTTTTTATAAAAACGAACTTTTTTTTTTTTAATTTTGGGTTAACTATCTGCTGAGGAAGTAACAGGAAGATTGATTTTTTCTCTTACATTTACTACCACTTTAAAAGAAGAAAATTCAGTTTTTTGTAATTTTCTCCAAAACAGTTCAAAGTATTTTATTTTGATGTGCTTATATTAAGATCTAAATCACTTGTTTGAAACTCTTTTCTTGGGGGGGGGGCAATTGAAACAACTGAATTTACAGCCCCTGTAAATCTATATCAGAGTGTGAAGTCAGAAAGTTGTATTGATCATGTTTAAAAAAAGGATTAATCCTGCCCATATTCATCACGAAAGAATAACACATTGGCAACTACTGATAATGAGTGTTCTGCCTGAAGGAGGTCTGGGGTGATGACTAAGGTTCTTCCAAGAATCTTTAGATAAGAGGTTTGTTCGCAAAGCAGATCCGTGACTGCTTGAGAGTTTGTTGTACTGCGCATGTCCAATCTGTAACTTACCCGTGATTTGCACTTTGCAAAACAGTTACAAGAATTGGAATCGATAGTTTCTCCGTTTAATCAATATGATATGCAAATAAAATATATATTTCCCTTTAACATGTTATACATGCAATATACATCGGCAATCGGCAATATAAACTATATTTTGGGAAACTTTTAATTATCTTCCATTATTCATACTTATAAGTAGCCTATGATTATAAATCTCGCACAATGTTATTGGAGGGAGGAGTCAGGCACCTGAAAATAGGTTACTGCGCATGTCTCTGATAACAATTCATGCTAGAGCCTGAAAAATTTTCTTATAGTATAGAAACTGTCCGTGAGAACACAGCGAACAGAAGATTGAAATCAGAATCATGGATTTTCGCTTTGCGAACGCGTGTGGAGAAAGAGCGCATGCACAAACGATGTGTTCCTGGTTTCTGACTGCTTTGCGAACAAACCTTTAGATAAGGGTGATACTATGGGGATTTACCATTACCTCTTACAGGATGGAGATGAATGGACAACACCGTATTTAGTCCTGAACTCAAGAAGGAAATTTTCCACTACTGAAAAATCTCTGACCCAGCTGGCAATCAAACCCAGACTGTGAGGGTGGAAGGCTGCCATATTTAAAAAAAGTAATTTAATATATAAGGTTTCTTCCCAAAGCAAACCCATGACTGCTTGAGGAATTTCTTCTACTGCACATGTCCAATTCATTAACTGTGCCCTGGGAATGGTTAGAAGTAGTAGAATCTATAGTTTCTATATTCAATCGATATGAGATATCGTTCGATATTTACAAATACCGTAAACAAGAATATGAAAAATAATAATTTAAAAATAAAGAGCACTCTTAATATTCATCTAATTACAGGATTACATGTATTACATGATTTACAATCATAGGTATATATGTTATGAATAGGTTTTAAATTAAATCAAATAAGTTTTATTTTTTTTTAAACTTGAACATGGGTTTGAATCCTTGCAGGAACAGCTCGACCTCCTCCTAGATAGGGTAGAGGGTAAGTTGAATTAATTTAATATTGAAGCAATTTTGATGAAAGTTGGTATACATTTTTGTCAGCTATTGTATGACACTAAGTAAATACAGATGGCCTTGGATGCTGTTTTTGTAAAATTAGCCTAGGTCTATACTGCAAAAGAGCATTCAACAGAAATAATTTGATTTTTGCAATAGACATGAGCATTACTACTGCAGCAGTTTAACCGTTGGGCTTCTTATAGTAAGTACATAAAAATCATACAAGCCTAAGTGTTATAGATAGATAAGTTTTTTCAATCATAAAGCAGAATGCAATGTTAAATGTGTTGAAGAGCCTATTCATCATACATTTATTTATGGAATGTAAACAGGATAAAATAAAATTCTAGTATATTAAGACCTCTTCAGCTGAAAATCAAACAGGCAAAATATATACTAATGTTCAATCATATCGGAAGTTTAGTGAAGTGATATAACACAGTAATTATATTACACTCCATCCTTGGGCTGACAAACAATTCAGACAAGTCTTAAAGAATTATGGCATCATTATAGCATCTGTAAATAGATAACACCGAAAAAATTACTGAAATCTACAAATTTAGAGGACCTCCACCACAGTGAAAAATCTGGCATCTATCAATCTAAATGTAAGGGTTGTGAAAAAGTTTATGTGGGAAAAACCAAGAGGGCTTGGAAATTAGAACTGTGGGAGCACATAAGACAAATCAAATACCCAAATACCAGCAAATCCACAGTAGCGGCCTACTTTTGGGATGCAGAGCATGAAGTCAAACAGTGATCTAGAACTGTTAAAATGTGTTCGTGGCCACAAAGAACTTTCAATCTGGGAGAAGATTTTTATTCGAAAGAAGAACAACCGATGATGACATCTCGAAATTTGTTCAGAATCCACAGGAGGGTGAAATGGCAGTTGAAGCACAGGTGTTAAAAATTGTAGTGACAGTTGCCGAAACGAGAACAAGGTGAACTATACCAAAAGTTTTAAGTTAGTGTTAATTTCAACTCCCTTAAAAATTATTAGGCAATTTAAAGTTTCATTCTGTTACTGCACAGCCTGTATAATTTTTATCAAAGTTATGTTTTGCAAAATACACTCGGTGAACTCTTCTCTACAGTGGCAGTCTGAAAGAAAGAAAGAAAAAAAAAAAAAAAAAGATTGCGTGGAACGCCACGCGACAGAAGTAAAACTTTATTTTATTTTTTTATTTTTTCAATTTTTGATTATTGTATTTTTTCAATTTTGCATTATTGGATTTTGGACTTTTTAATTTTGGATCTTTGAATTTTTAATTTTGGATTTTTAAATTTTCGATCTTTGAATTGTTTATTTTTTTATTTTTTAAATTTTTTATTTTTAAATTTTTGATTTTATTATTTATTAAATTTTGGATTTTTGGATGTTACAATTTTTAATTTTGTTTTTTTAAATTTTGGAATTTTTTTTTATATTTTGGATTTTTAATTTTGGATTTGCGCGGTAATGAACCTCCGGGTTCCATAAAATAGATAATATACCTTTAGATTGCTTAGGAATTGTCTATTGCCATTGAGGAAGTAAGGTCTGAAAAATTTCCTTTGAATATACTAAACTTGCAAAACGGTCCATAATTTCCACTAGTTGATGATTTAAAAAAGGGTGAAGAAAATTTACTCCAGTTCAACGATAAGATTTACCAACAAGCAGAAGGACTTGCGATGGGAAACCCCGTATCTGGCTTTGTGGCGGATGTGTTTGTTTATTTCTTGGAGAAACAAATCCTACCGAAACGAATGGAGGACATTGTGGTGTATATGAGGTATGTCGACGATATTTTGGTGATAGCCAAGAGGGATATATCAAGGGAATTACTTGATGAGTTTAACGAACAACATGTTAGGGTAAATTTGACCATGGAGCAATCTGTGAATAACCAAATAAATTACTTGGATTTAAAAATAAAGTTACAACAACCTGGCGTTAAATTGGGAGTGTTCAGAAAACAAAACAAAGGGGACTTGTACATTCATAACGAGTCGGCACACCACCGGATAATTAAAAATAACATTTGGCGAAATTTTGCCCAAAGGGCTTTGAGGTTGTGTAATAACGCAGAAGATTTGGAAATCGAAAGGAAAGAAGTACTAAGACTAGCCAAGGTGAATGGTTTTGAGGAAAGAAGGATTAATGAAATTTGGAATAGGGCAAGTAAACAAATACATAATATGGAAAAGGGGGAAAAAAGCAAAAACAACAGTGATGCAAAATTTGCAAGTATTTTGTACGTCCCTAAAACTAGCGAAAGGTTAGCAAAGGTATTTCGTAAACATGGGATCAATCCAGCTTACAGAAGTAGAAAAACAATAGGGGAATACTTTTCTCAGTATAAACGAATTGGAAAAACGGAGAACGATGTTATGGAGATGCCCGGGGTATACTCTGTTTCCTGTAGTGACTGTAAGGCTTTGTATTTTGGGGAAACTGGAAGAAGTTTCAGGGTTAGATTAAAAGAACACGAAAGGGACATAAAGAACAATAAACCCGCAACAGGGTTAAGTGAACACATGATACAACACAAACATCACATTGGGGAAGTCAGTATCGTGAAAATTGAGCCAAACAAGGTTAGGAGAAAAGTATGTGAGGCGTGGAATATTGTGGGAAATAGGGTTGCAAGTTTGAATAGATACGACGGGGATTTGGGGGATGAGTGGCTGGATTTAGTTAAGAGATTAAGCAATGAAAAGACAACAGTTGCATTTCCAGCATTACCAGGAAATGTGGTGGCAGGATTGGATTTCAGCATTCCACCTGAATGGATTGATCAACATTCGAGATGCATGAGTTTTATGATCGATAGTGGCAGGACGGCGGAACGAGTGGAGTCTTCTTCATCCAGAGAGTCAGTCGTTGAGTGGAGCGCACCTGAAGAAAGCTCGGTGGAAGAGCTGAAACGTCGTTCTTAATTTTTAAGGTATTTTATCCACTAAGAGTAAATTTTCTTCACCCTTTTTTAAATTTCCTTTGATTACTCCTAATCATTGAATTGATTGTTTTCTGTGCAGTCCGCACCGAAACAAGTAAGAGTGTGACTGATTTCGTGACTGATTGTGACTGATTTCATGAAGGTATTAGTGTGACTGATTTTCCAGATTTACCCTCTACCGCCACTAAAGAAGTTTTACTTCAAAAAAATACAAATTTCGTACTATTGAGCTATCTTACTACTGAGCTATTGAACTATATTGAGCTGATACAGATCATACTGTATTTTCTTCTGTCTTGTTCATCACATATTCTTTCAACACTATTCACGCATATCCTCTATGAGAATCAGGCCTTCTCCATTACTGAAATTCATGTTGACTTTTCACCACATAATGTTTACAACTCTTCATCTTGTCTGTGTGTGTAACTAAAGGTTTATATGTGTGTGCATGCATTTCTAGAATGAATGACAAAGCCACAGAATTTGTAACCCTAGGGTGAATAAAGAACTATCAAATGTGTGATGTTTCAAGAAAGTTTGTATATCAGTTTGAGAGTTTATGACTAAGGGTTTGATATGTGAACAGACATTATTATCCTATGATAAGAGAATAAAGTTAACTTTAACAATTACTAATCAAATGTAAAATTACATTTGAAGGGTAGGCTGCATGGGAATAACTAACAATGTCCTTTCAGATTAAAATTAAGATAACTAAAATTTAATGTTTGAGGATTCAGAAAGTTCATTGTTAATTTTTTTGTAATTTTTAACACATACAAGGGACGGGATATCACTTCTCAACTTCAGTAATGTAAAATTAACTCAATAGAATGAAGTGGGGTGATTTTCCAACTCGGCAGCAGGTAGGATTGAATGCAGGAAGAGCAATATTTGGTAAGTCACCGATTGTTGATGTCTTCTCGAGGAAAAAACTGCAGACATCGACAGAAAGAAACATCCCTCCCCTCTTACCCATATGCTCATCTCTACACAGCATCAAGTTCAGCTGCGTTTCGTTGCATTTGTTGACTATATTAAAAAGTTTTAACACGTATTATGTTGTCTTGAAAGTTTTTTAAATTTGTTTTAAATAACATTATTATTCTTTTTAAAGTATCCTGAGGAATTTTCTTTTATCTACCGTATATTTCCACTGATAAGAAGACCTTCAGATAAGACGAGGTATAAATTTTCGTCGAAGTTTTATATATCTGTCCTATAAGATAATCCCTAACTATCAATGGTGAACAGCCTATGAATTTATGTTTAGGAAACAACTTCAAAAAGTTTCGTTTTTGTTTCAGTTTTCTGGTTGATCACAAAAATATTTCCAACCATCGCACTGGACCAACGCATCTTCGATCTTCTTTTTATTTCAAAATGGCATCACTGAGAACAGTTGCACCACAGTGGAACAGAACGATATGTTCATTGTGCGTGAGCCATATACATGTGCCAGTATATTGGGAAAAATGAAAAAATACCAAGAATAGGTTTAATTTCACAGATTATGGCGTTTGTGGTTTTCTTTACAAAATTCACGTTATTTTGCTGCTTACATTTGCCCACTAAATGGTATTTAACATCTTAATATATTGTAACAAGGGCTCGTCGGGGTTCAAAATAAGAACACCGAGTTTATAATTGAAGGATGGAGGTTTCTTTATTTCCTACAACAATTGCCAATACGGCCAGAAAACTCCAGACTATTCGCCAGTTCACTGTCCTGTTCAGTGCTCACTCTCACTGTGCTCAGTCCTAATTACAGCACTGTTACGTTCGCACACACTGTGCGGACTCACAGACCAGATAATTCCACGTCGCGCCGGTCAACTCCACAGTCCTCGCTGCCGCTGTACGATCCACCCGTCGCGCAGAGTCCCCCGGGACGGCACTGCCTCAGCCCAGATCAGCTCACCAGCTCTTCCGTTCACTAGTTCCTCCGTTCACCCTTCTCTCCGGTCACTAGTTCCCCGTTGACTAGGTCTTCCGCTCGCGGGTCTCTCCGGTCACACTAGTCCCTCCGGTCACTGGCTCCTCAGCTTCCCAAGTCCTCAGCTGCGCTGATCGGTTCCCTCCGTCCAGCTCACCCTCTGACGCTGACGCTGACGCTCGCCGCTACTCACGGACTGCCTCTCGCTGACTCTGACTCTTCACGGACTCTTTGCTGTACTGAACTGAACTCCGTAGGTTGCTCCCGCTCCTTATATAGTCTCGACGAATGTTCCAGAGTCGAGGTCTGGAAAGCTCTCCGCCCGCACGGAATCTGGAATGTGCGCTGCGTGGCACACCCCTTAGCACGAGCTCCTCCTCCGGCCTCTCCCACGAGCACGCACTGTCCACTCACCGCGCCGTGCCTATAGCAGGCCGCGCCGTGCCTATAGCAGGCCGCGCCGGCAGCTCCAATCAGCAATAAGAGGGCCGTCCCTTTCTGGATGTATCTAGTTCTAGCGCTTTCCAGCCGAGTCCTTGTATCAGTTTCTGGACGGTTCTTTTCTGGGCTTTGTTACAATATCAAGATAATATAATCTTGACATCAGAATGCATCATTTTATAATGGTTTTAATTCATATAAATTTCAGTCAAATTTTTGTTTGTATTTGTCCTACAAGACGACCCCGGATTTTGGGGGTCTTTTTTATGATTCAACTATTATCTTATCTGTGGAAATATATGGTATTTAAAACCCAAATTTTTAGTCTGCGTGAGCAATATTTTGTAAGTAACCTATTGTTGATGTCTTCTCGAGTAAAATACTGTAGACAGACATTGACGGAAAGAAACATCCTTCCCCTCTTGTGTTATTATATTTTGTTGACCTACTCCATAGAGAGAAGCTGGGAGTTTTTAATTATTCCTGACACGCATGGATGGAGAACAAATCTATAATCTGACATATATGTTCTATTTTTGACAAAATTTATTGTACAACCTGCACCTGCACTTAATAATAAATAAGAATAGATTGATGGAAATTTATGAAAATTAATAAATATTATTAAATATTGAATTCTCTCTTTTTTAATGCTGGTCCTGAAAGTCAATTGAACGCAAATTATAACATACAATATTACTGTTATCAAGCAGGATGGGTTCAGGTGCTAATGTTTGGGGCTTGCATTCAAGAGGGCAGATTCAATCTCCTTGGTCATTGGGTTTATTCATGGTTTTCCCAGTCGCAATTGCAAATGTCTGGTTGGATATCATTTACTTATCATGATGCATTGCTGCTGTTTTTCCATAGACAACAAGTAAACGATAGAATATCAACAGACTGTACTAAAGGATAAGTTTAAATATTAGTTTTTATGTTTACTTATTAAGATTTTATATATTTTAGACGTAAGTTTGACGAAACCACGATTTCCTGTAAATCTCCTATGGTGAATAAAAGCAATCAATCAATGAATCAATCATCTACGTACATTCACAGACATTTTATTCACACAATAATTTGTTGACTGCCTTTTTGTCCCCACAATAATTTGTTGGCTGCCTTTTTGTCCCCACACAAGTTGTCCACAGACTTTTTGTTTATATAACAATTTTCATATATATAATTTTTTTTAACAGACTACAGTTTCCCATTAACATCATGTAATAAATAACACCCAACAATGAATGACCATAAAAACGCATAATAAAATTGTGCATATTCAAGTGCCTTTTAATTCACCCAGCCAGTTTGGAGTTTAGGTACGACTTAGTACCGACTCAAGGATGCATATAATGAGAAGGAAGAGGTGCAGGACTCTATCTGAATGCCTCTTGCACTTCTGTCTGAGCCTCTCTCAGATTCACAATGTGTGTTCACAATGGTGGACGATTACATATATGCAGTGTTCACGCAAGCTAAGTGTTTTTTCCAGCATATTTATTATGTGCAGTAAATAGTTTTAATTCAAATCATCCGCCAGGTGTTCTTGCGCCAAGCATTAAGTTGAGTAGGCGTATATTTCATCATATCCTGATCACGAGTTCTTTGTGTCGGGTATTCCCTCTTTAAAGACGCCTTAAAGAGCGTCAGGAAGCCTCATCAGTATTAAGCCTGCAGTTACACGATCAAGTCACGGTCTGACACTGCTCCGGTTCTAGTAACAAAAGCCAGTTCGCGCTCTTTGTATTTTCACTAGAAATCATTGGAATAAAACTTCCTTATAAGTTTTATTAATTTCAAGTAAATTACTTATACATAATTTACTTATTCGCCGTATTATAAGTTCATTAGATTCACTTATTAGTTCCAAGTAATTAAATAGCGTGTGACGTCATCACTCACCAAGAAGCTATAAAACGTGAACAATCAAGTGCTAATAACTTAAAATACATACATTCTACAGCAATTTTTATTACCGTTAAATTGAGATATAATTCATTAGTAAATTACAAAATTTACTAAATTACTTCTAGTGGTGCAATCTGGTTCGCGCCAAATTCCAATTCATTGTTTCAAGTGTTTATTCAATTAATATTCAGTGTTCAACTATTATTTCTTCGAGTGGTTACAAGTATTAATAAAGTTTAAGTATTTCATTACATTCTAGATTGTTTAACCAATATGTTTCCTTTGATCTCTGTACCAAGTGACCTCGTGATATAGTCCCTTCTTGCTCTAAATGGTCCTCCGAAATCTTATACTTCTCACATGTGCATTGTTTCATACTTACTTGAAGCTACCTTATTAAGCTATCCTGCATTTATCCATCTCACGTATATCATCGTCCAATCCCTAACATTGGTCCTCTCACGAGCCTAGTCCCAAACATTGGTCCTTTACCGGGCAGGATCATATTGGTACAATCTTATTTATTGCATACTTGTATTCGCAAATACCGTTTCTCGAGTTCGTCTCATTCATATGTGCTTCCGCGTCGGTCAGTTCGTGAGTTCCAGCAACCCTGAACTTCGCATCGAAGACAGCATCATGCAGCAGTGATTCGACTCATCGTGGGATTCCGGTCCTCAGTGAACATCAAGAAGACAGTGAACAGTTAATACATGCATTATCGTGCAGCAGTGGTAGAATTTCAAATCTTCAAGAACAAGTAATTTCCACATTTCGCATTCAAGATGGAAAGTGAATTGAAGGAATTAACGAAAAAACGTGCTTTTCTTAAAAGAAAACTTACGTACATTCAGAAGTACAGTGACAATATTACTGAAGAAGTTGATATATTTCGATTAAAAGTTGAATATGACACTCTTAACGAAGTGTGGCAAAATTATGAAGTGGTACAAACTCAAATTGAAGCTATTATCGAAGCTGAAAGTGAACTTGACATGCACGCACAGTATGACGAAGAGATGAATAACAAGTACAAGGTGCTAAAGGCTAAGCTTAGTGAATTGTTATTTCTACACGACCAACCAGTGCGTAGTGTAGGCTCTCATCACAGTCATCAATCTAATCACAGTGGTAATTCGCATCACAGGTGTCAATCTTCTACTTCACAATGCAACAATAGAAATATACAACTTCCAAGGATTCAAATTCCAGTGTTTAGTGGGGATGTGACTAACTTTAAACACTATCACGACACTTTCAGTAGCTTAGTGGTAAACAATGAATCGTTGGATTCCATCCAGAAATATCATTATTTGCTGAGTTCTCTGAAGGGGCAGGCTCACGCGCTCATTCAGAATCTTCCAGTCACGAATGAGAATTTTACTATAGCATGGAACTTGGTGTGCTCTAGATATGATAATACTCGAGTTATTGCCACAGCTCACATCAAAAATCTACTTTCATTACCAATAATGAAAGATGAAAATGTTACAGACTTGCGAAACTTATTAAATCAGTTTCAAAGCAATCTTAACGCCATCGAAGCTCTCAACATTGAAATCCCATTACACGAAGTCATGTTCATTCAATTAATATTGGATCATCTTGGTGAAACTACACGCAAGGAATGGGAGAGCAAAATTGACTCACAAAGGTTCACACCGCTTCAAGAGTTGATGAACTTCCTAGAAGCCAAGGCTCATTCTTTAGAAGTGCTATCCAATTCTAACAATGTGCCAAGCCCATCCAAGGAAAAAAGTGAAAGACATACACAAAAGAAATCTGTAAAAACGACTCGTCAATCTTATGTTGCCATCAAAGGTGATACATGTCCTTGTTGCAAGGAAAGTCACAATTTATATAAGTGCGACAAGTTTTCACAGTTGAGTGTAGATCAACGTTGGGATTTTGTGAAAAGCAAAGGTTTATGTGCAAACTGTTTCTCCAACGGTCACAAAAGAGACAATTGCAAAATCAAGTCATTCTGTAATTGTGGAAAGGCTTCACACAGCAAACTGTTACATAATAACACACGAGACAGTAAAAAGGCTCCTCGACAACCACATCAACCGTCTGAATCTACAGATAATGTACCTGCTAGTTATTGTTCGATAAAAGAAAATTCCAACCAAAGTGAGATTTTATTAGCAACAGCAGCAGTGCATCTTGAAGATAGACAAGGAAATTTAGTGTTATGCAGAGCGTTACTGGACTCAGGAAGCCAATTGAACTTCATAACTGAAGGTTTAGCCAAGAAGTTGCAGCTGCCAACCACAGATGTCGACACTCAGATACGAGGTATTAATGGCACCTCTTCTTGCAATCACAGTGTTAAGGTTAATCTGCGATCCAGAATCCAGAATTTCCAGGCTGAAATGAGTTGTCTAGTAATCCCTCACATTGCAAACAAACTTCCTTCAGTCCGTATAGATCCCAAACATTTCAATATTCCTAGTGAAATAACATTAGCGGATCCTAAATTCTACATCCCTGGTGATGTCCAAATCCTCATTGGTGCTAGCTTGTTTTACCAACTATTCACTAATGAAAGAATAGTCATTCCTAATAACCCTATTCTTAGTAACACGGAACTAGGTTGGATACTTAGTGGAACTATTCCCAAGAAAGCAATTAAATCCAAGAAGGTCACATTCGCTCAACACAATTTATTTGTGACTGTTGATAATGTTGATACACAGTTAAGACGATTCTGGGAACTAGAAGACTTTCCTAAACCAGTGTCTACTAAAGAAGAAAGGGAATGTGAAGAGCACTTCGTACAAAACACTATTCGTGCAGAGGACGGTGCTTTTGTAGTGAAATTACCCAAGAATCGATCTCAGGACTCCTTGGGCGAATCCAGACCACAAGCCGTAAAACGCTTAGAGCATCTGGAGCGAAAATTCCAAACCAATTCTGTCTTGCAGGAAGATTACAAAAATTTCATGCAAGAATATGAAGAATTGGGACACATGAAGAAGGTTTCACTTCCACAGCCAGGTGAAAAATGCTTCTATTTACCACATCATGCAGTAATCAAGCCCTCGTCTACTACAACCAAGACTAGAGTTGTGTTTGACGCTTCTGCAAAAACATCTTCAGGCAAGTCCCTAAATGACATTCTGAAATTAGGGCCTACAGTGCAAGATGACCTATCATCAATTATAATTCGTTTTCGAACATATAAGTATGCGTTCTCAGCTGACATCTCTAAAATGTACAGACGCATTAAAATGAACGAGATTGATCAAAATCTTCAAAGGATTGTGTGGCGTTCCAGCACAGATGAACCCATACAAGATTATGCCTTAACTACCGTGACTTATGGTACTAAATCAGCTTCATTTTTAGCCATAAGATCCCTGCACCAGCTGTCAATAGAAGAAGAAGCTAAATACCCTCTCGCTTCACAAGCAGTCAGGACTTCCTTCTATGTAGATGACTGCCTGGCAGGACATAATAATCTTCAAGAAGCGCTACGCCTTCAAGAAGAATTAATCCTCATGCTTGACAGTGGCGGATTACCCTTGCGAAAGTGGTGTTCCAACCATGAAGCATTGCTGGAATCTGTACCATCATCTTATCGAGAGACCCAGTTGCCTCTGTCTCTTGACAACATTGAAAATGCACATGCCCTTGGTTTACTATGGCATCCTGCAACTGATAACTTCCAGATTCAATCCCATCCTTCTCTCCAAACTCATACTCGAGTTAAACTTACCAAGCGTACTATCCTATCAGTCATATCATCCATTTTTGATCCTTTAGGCCTTGTCAGTCCTATGGTTATCAATGCCAAAATCTTCATGCAATCATTATGGATTGAAAAACTTGACTGGGACGAGGAGGTAGCTTCACACATAGCAGAGAAATGGATTGAGATCTGCGACATTTTAGGTACAATACACACGATGCGTATTCCACGATTTGTTCTCACACATGGTACCCTTCAAGATATACAGATCCATGGCTTCTGTGACTCTTCAGAAAAGGCCTACGGTGCATGCATATATCTCCGTTCTGTGAACATTGAAGGTGAAGTTACAATTAACTTGCTATGTTCCAAGTCTAAGGTTGCCCCTCTTAAAAGGCAAACCATTCCACGTCTTGAACTTTGTGGAGCATTGCTGTTATCTAAACTGTACAACAAGGTGTTGAATGACCTTAACATTCAAACCTCACAAAATTATCTATGGTCAGACTCAGTTATTGTTCTGTCGTGGATAAAATCAGATTCACGAACATGGAAAACATTTGTGTCCAACCGTGTGTCGCAAATACAAGAGCTTTCTGAAACAGCAGCCTGGCGACATGTTTCTACAGACAACAACCCAGCTGATCTCGTTTCAAGAGGTGTATATTCTGAACAATTGTCTGATATTGATTTGTGGTGGCACGGTCCTAAGTGGTTGGCTCATAACACAACATTATGGCCGGAACAGCCAAAACAATTAAGCCCTCCAGATTCCTCAGAGCAACTTACTTCCATCTGCATGGCAGCTACTGTAGTAGAAGATAGTTTTATTACAAGATTCTCTAATCTCAAGCGCTTGCAGAGAGTTACTTGTTATATGTATAGATTTATTTCTGCCTGCCGCCATGAAAACAAATATCATGGACCTCTCGCAGCAGAAGAATTACAAAATGCTCTACAAGTTTGTGTTAAAATTGCTCAGAAAGAAGCTTTCTCTCAAGAGCTGAAAGATCTTAGCAACAACAAACAAGTTTCAGTGAAAAGCTCTATCCATGCATTAGTTCCATTCCTAGATCAGAACAACGTTATAAGAGTGGGTGGACGGTTGGAGAAATCAGATCTTACACATGATGCAAGACATCAGGTTATATTGCCATCCCGACATCATTTAACAGTTCTGATTGTAGAATATGAGCATCGCAAGCTATTACATGCTTCGCATCAGCTGCTTACAGCTTCATTACGACAAGCCTACTGGATACCTAGTATTCGCAGAGTAGTAAAATCTATTTTGCATAGATGTCTCACGTGTTACAAGCTAAAAGCAGAAAGTTCTCAACAGTTAATGGGAAATCTTCCTAGCTATAGAATAACTCCTGCTAGACCTTTTCTCCGCACCGCAGTCGATTACGCTGGACCCTTCAACATAAGATATGGGGCTCCACGCAGTAAAACTACTGTAAAGGCTTACATCGCTATTTTTGTCTGCTTGGTAACAAAGGCCATTCACATTGAGTTAGTTTCTGATCTAACATCAGATGCCTTCATAGCAGCCCTACGAAGATTTACAGCACGTCGAGGACTCTGTAAAGAAATCTTCAGTGACAATGGCACTAACTTTGTTGGAGCAAACAACAAGTTAAGGGAGCTCAGATTGCTATTGCAGTCAAGAGATTTTCAAACTACAATTCAAAATTTCACTGCAAACCACGATTATTGCTGGTCGTTCATTCCTCCAAATTCTCCCCATTTCGGTGGTCTGCATGAAGCAGCAGTGAAATCTATGAAGTTTCATCTCAGGCGAGTTATGGGAGCTCAAATTCTCACATATGAACAGCTTTCTACGCTTCTATCTCAAATCGAAGCTTGCTTGAATTCTAGACCACTTGTTCGTCTAAATGATGATCCAGCTGACTTGTCATACCTTTCTCCTGGTCACTTCTTAATTGGAGAACCTCTCATATCTCTACCTTCACATCCTCCTACGGAAGATAAGAAGTACTTAAAAAAATGGCAGCTGTTACAAAATCATTTGCAACACATATGGAAACGCTGGTCATCCGAATATCTTCACTCACTACAACAAAGGCAGAAATGGACCTGTTCCAGTGACAACATTCAAGTTGGTACTGTCGTCATCTTGAAGGAAGACAACATTCCTCCTCTTCAATGGAAGTTAGGCGTGATCACCGCTACTCATCCGGGAGAAGACGGCTTGGTTCGAGTGATTACTGTGCGCACTTCCAGTGGCGAATATAAGCGGCCCATAGTCAAAGTGTGTCCTCTACCCCAAGACGAGTAGCATATGACACTTTCTATGATCTTATATTCAAGATTCTCCACTTGAAGTCCATTTCTCATCTATCTCTGTAACAAATCGTACTCTTGCGAGATGTGTTACATGCATTTTTCTTTCTATCAATCTTGCTATTTGAAAGACCTCTCTCTGGTTTTCAGTTCAAGAGTTTTGACCTACGCTAGCTTGAATTTCTTCATGTTGACATTCAGTTCAAGGGGATCAAATGCTTTGTCGATGATCAGCTCCTTGTCTGTTGTGCATTTACTCCTTTATAGCATTTTCCTTTTGCTGCATAGGCTAGTTTCTCCTTTGAAACACTGGCCTGTTGCTACGAAGATGTATTACTCCTTATATACCAACAACATTCAATAAGCAACACGTCCCATCTCTCCCTTGTGCTTGTATTATTGGTGTTTTGGTTTCCCTTATCTACATTAGTCCTCGGTCATAGGATCGCAATCCTAGCCACAACTACTACATGGTTTATAGTCTTTGATCTTGACGTATGATGTCTGACTCCTAATCCTCATACATTAGATTACTAGGCGAGCCACTACTTACTACATGGGTTTATGTGCTTTGAGCATACTGTATGACTGATCATAATAATTGTCATACTTATCTTTGAAGTTCTACTACACTTCCATTTTCTACATTCTATGGTTACTTATGAATTATCGTTATCATTCATTGGAATTCTCTATCACCATGTTCTTGATAATTGCCTACATTCTTTCATAATTATCATGTATCTTTTCCTTATTCCAATGCATACTCCGATAGCAATGTTCAATCCTATTTATCTGTTGAAGCTTTTCTTTGTGTCGCTGCTCGTCTTGGGTCACACTTGGCTACCTTCAAGACGTCTTCAGCTTCACTTGAACTCACATGTCTACGTATCTCCTCTGATGTATATTGTGTGTCGTGTGCTTATACGTAAATAGTGAAATCAGTGCTTTTTATTCAATATCATATTCTTTCAATATATGTAAGAAGTAATTTTCCAATACATATCACATGTATACATCCAATTAGAGTCAGTGCTTGTTTGTGTACATACAAGTGTCTCTCTATTATAGCTTGCCTTCCTGTTATGTTTTTATTGACGTTAATAGTCAATGGCGCGGAGTATGTTCACGCAAGCTAAGTGTTTTTTCCAGCATATTTATTATGTGCAGTAAATAGTTTTAATTCAAATCATCCGCCAGGTGTTCTTGCGCCAAGCATTAAGTTGAGTAGGCGTATATTTCATCATATCCTGATCACGAGTTCTTTGTGTCGGGTATTCCCTCTTTAAAGACGCCTTAAAGAGCGTCAGGAAGCCTCATCAGTATTAAGCCTGCAGTTACACGATCAAGTCACGGTCTGACACTGCTCCGGTTCTAGTAACAAAAGCCAGTTCGCGCTCTTTGTATTTTCACTAGAAATCATTGGAATAAAACTTCCTTATAAGTTTTATTAATTTCAAGTAAATTACTTATACATAATTTACTTATTCGCCGTATTATAAGTTCATTAGATTCACTTATTAGTTCCAAGTAATTAAATAGCGTGTGACGTCATCACTCACCAAGAAGCTATAAAACGTGAACAATCAAGTGCTAATAACTTAAAATACATACATTCTACAGCAATTTTTATTACCGTTAAATTGAGATATAATTCATTAGTAAATTACAAAATTTACTAAATTACTTCTAGTGGTGCAATCTGGTTCGCGCCAAATTCCAATTCATTGTTTCAAGTGTTTATTCAATTAATATTCAGTGTTCAACTATTATTTCTTCGAGTGGTTACAAGTATTAATAAAGTTTAAGTATTTCATTACATTCTAGATTGTTTAACCAATATGTTTCCTTTGATCTCTGTACCAAGTGACCTCGTGATATAGTCCCTTCTTGCTCTAAATGGTCCTCCGAAATCTTATACTTCTCACATGTGCATTGTTTCATACTTACTTGAAGCTACCTTATTAAGCTATCCTGCATTTATCCATCTCACGTATATCATCGTCCAATCCCTAACATTGGTCCTCTCACGAGCCTAGTCCCAAACATGCAGATTTCCAAGATTTGGCAACATATATGGAGATGACCTACATCACTGGTTGTACTGCCTGAGATCAGTGAGCAGCAGTACCATCATGATATCCGCTGCAAGTTTGAACTTATATGATCAAATTGTGACCGATAAAAAAAAAACATAGTAAAGGTGTGGCACTCATGACTTAGAAGTTAATAGGTTTGTTTGCAGAGCAGTCAGAAACCAGGAACACATCGTTTGCGCATGCACTCTTTCTTCATATGCATTCGCAAAGCGAGAATTCGTGATTCTGATGTCTGTACGATGTGTTCTTACGGACAGTTTCTGTACTATAACAAAAGTTTGCAGGCTCTACCATGAATTGTTTTGAGAGACATGCACAGTAAACACTGACATTTTTAAGTGCCTAACCCCCATCATGTGATCCCACCATCTACGTGACGTATGTTACTAAGAATTTTCAAAGTGCAAATCACAGATAAGTTACAGACTGGACATGTGCTGTACAACAAATTCTCAAGCAGTCACGGATTTGCTTTGCAAACAAACGTAATAATTTGAAAAATGCATCTCTGTGGAAATTCATTGAACATCTGCAGAAGGACCAGAACAACAACAAACTGGCTATAATACACTTAACAGCTGGGCTTCAAATTACATCCGATTACAAAGAAATCATATTAATCAGCAACAGATCAACAATATCATTGACAGTTATGAAGATTACAATGAGCAGGACAATATTCTGCAATACTTATGGCCCACAAGTTACAACTTGAAATTGTATTCTGTAAAACAAGACAACTCAAATTATTAATATTTAATAACTATTTCAGATTGCAATAAGACAGTAAATTTTACAAATCTGAAGGAAAAACACCTCATACTTTTTAAGAGAAGAAGAAACCATTTAATGCAAAAAGAACAATGGAACTCCTTGTACACACAAGTTGCCCTAAGACACAGCTTACCATGAAGGCCAATGAATAACAATATAACATAATTTTTGTTTTTGTTATGTGTTACGTAGACACATTATTTAGAGATTCAGTGTATGTTCCCATTAGTATGATGATGAATTATAAACAAATGTGAAAACATTGATTAAAATAAGTACATAAACTTCAACCTTGGCCAAGGCAATTTGTGGAAGTAATTGTACCAAGGGGTATTGGTGGACGAATCGTATGCACATTTGTATAACTTTTCTTTCCCAACCCATTGGATTACTCTATATACCCACTTCACTTCCTGGCTTTCCTAGTTTCTCCCCTCCATCTACCTATTCCTGTACTCCCCTTAGAAGATGGGAGCAGAGCTGGCTGCCATAAGCTTGAACTCAATTATCTCATTCACCCATTGAATCTTGAGAAGTAGTTAGTACCATGAAACAGAAAATAAAACAAATATTACTACAAAATGTTTTGTGTTGTTTATTAAAGTAATTAATATAAACTATCTTAAACTTAACACAATAATTAAGTTAACAAGCAAAGTTAGGATGCAGTGCAGGAGTGGTACAAGTCAGAGGCAGGATTTACCACACGTTGTCCTTGAGATTTCCCATGTACGGAGAGTGCTTGATGCCGAACGTATGCGATGGGATGTTGTCGAGTCTCGTCTGTAACACAAACAAGTTCTTACCATTTCTTCTCGGGGAAGAAGCCTGCATATAGTGAGTGCCTGATGCCAAACGAATAAGCAGGGGCGCATGGTCTGATTACGCTCACCTGCAGGAGGGGAGGGGCAGGGGGTTAGTATGGAGCTTATCGTAGGTTAGTCATTTGCTCAACATACATTACCTCACCTTCTCAGGCGAATGTGCCCCAGGACCAGGCTTCTGGGTTGCGTCTGAAGGCAATTGATAGCGGGAACTGATGGAATATGCTGGTGCTTTTGCCTTGTAGAACTCAGACTTGGCATCATTGTACGTTCCGGGTCCTGGCACCAACACACGATCATCAATTGGCTCCTTATGGCGGCCAGAGATGGTGAACGCTGGTGCTTGTTTTTTGTTCCCTTCCTTTGTCTGTCCCAGAACACCTGGGATGTTATACACGTTAGGAGCTGTGAAAGGTAAAGGAGTATACAGTATACAGTATAATTAGAGTCAAGCTATTCTGACTTTTTTTTCCTCCAAGACCTAGCGACAAATAATGGAAAAGCCCCATTGCAAAAGTAGGTCCTCAACCCACATAAATTTAAAACCTTTTTTTTTTTCCAAGTTGTAATGGGACCATGGAAAATAAAACATACATGATGGCCATGGTGGAATAAACACTGATAATCATTAGTACCAAAATTGACTGGTCAAACCATGATGAGGTCATTATGGTTTTTCAGTTACCCTAATTCTTATGGTGGCACTATGGGCCAACGATTGATTAGCCTTTAACAACTTCTACTTTGGTAAAGATAGCTGGTGCATAAGACTAACAACATTACTACCGGTACCTTAATATACTGACTGGAGGTTTAATTCACCAAAAACCTAGAGGTCTCTTGGCCTGTACAAGGAAGCACTACACTTCTCTACTCAGTCCAATGATTTAGCAAAAATAATAATATAGCCTAATAATAATCAAATTATATCAAATGATATATAGTCAAATCAAAATAAAATTACCTTCAGTGGATCAAGTGTTTTTTTAAAAACCTTCATGACGTTTCGACCCAAAACTCTGGGCATTCCTCAGGTGACTGTTGGAGCTAGTGAGGTACCAACAGTCACCTGAGGAAGGCCCAGAGGTTCGGGTCAAAACGTCGTGATGGTTTTTAAAAAACACTTGATCCACTGAAAGTAATTTTATTTTGATTGATTACCAGGGCCCGGATTCTAATGACATGTCATCTTTTTATTGAAGCTGCCTAGACATTGCCAACTTGTAGATAAATCCTAATCATGGCCTCTAGATTATAGAAATGCATTTTTATTAGGTCATTTTTTGTCATTTTATGCCATTTTATATTTTTAGGTCATTATATTGTCATTTTCGTGTCATTTGCTTCCTTATTTAGTCATTTTCATGCATTTACATTGAGTATATTAACTTTTTTCGTCGCTAACGGTGCTGTCTTTGAAGTGTTGTTTGTTTAATGCAAGAAGGAACAATTCGGCGTTAAAGTATTGACACGTCTCAGTCGGAAATGAGAATCAAAGATTCGCCAAAATTTTGTATTATATTACTATTGTTATTAGATTGACTTGGCACCAGAGTCTGTCACCTGCTGGGATTTGAGAGTGCAAATTACTGTTTACCCTCAATAAACAACAATGTAATCTGGCAGACCAAAAAAGGAAATGCCGAATTTTGACTCGCCAGTGCCTCCGTGCGGTATAAATTTCCGTGAGAAAAGGACATTCACAACATTACAGTTACTTACAGTTTTTACAATTATGTACAAATTTGTCTATAATAATATTTTTTTATAAATAAAATATCAGTTTTTAGGGCATTTTTTATAATTATTAAGTCATTTTCTTAAAATTAAGGTCATTTTATAGGTCATTTTTCAAACAATTTTAGGTCATCAGATTCCGGGCCCTGTTGATTACATATATGTTGCAAGGTGGAAATCAGGACCAAACATAAAAAGTTTATGTCAAATGAACCAATCCCTTTTGGCAGTAATAATAATGTTCCCTTTTATGCTTCTGCACACTGGAATTAAATATCCAACTATAGAAGTAAATGTATGAAAACACATTTCTTTAGTGAAATTAGTAAATGAAAATAACAAATTCCCAACTAATACATTAACAATATCACAAACTGATAGCTGAATCTTGTTAGAATTACTGCCAGAGTTTGAATCTCTATAAGAAGCAATTGTTGCTTCATATCATTACCTATTTTTGGCACCAGCTGCAAGATTCTACTGTCTGACACCCTGTCATCGGCTTTCCTTGTTTAGTTTAATTACAAATTTATGAATATTCAGTGCTTTTTTTCTAACGAAAAAGGTGGCGGTACTCACCGAAACTTTTTAACTGAATCACACGGGAGCTCCCACATTTCTCCCAGAAGTCATTTTTCTGAGTTAATGTCGAATAGTCGGGCCTACCATGGCCAGAAATGTTTCTCCCCTAAATTACAGTAGAATTACCGGTACTTGCGACGTTCTCTAAAGATTAATTTTATTCACTGTTTGCAGGTTTATGAGATACTCCAAAAACATCGTCATGCACTCTTTTATTGAGCACCGGTTCAAAATAATTACATATTTTGCTCATTTCACTTCTCTACTTGTGAACCACGTGCAAACCTTGAACCTACAATTGTACTAAACAACTGTGAATTCACTTGCCTCTGCAACACAAATGAAGGGTTTTCTTCTCAAATTATATGTAGGCCTAAGCAACGAATGCAGTTAAATTGAAACACGCACTGACCCCTGATTAACTATGGTGGTTAGCTATTTACTACTTGTTTGTTACTACATTAGCATTAACTGCATTTGGTGCAATACTTGTAATGTTAGAATGGCCTTGGCCACAGGAGCAGTTTGCTGAGGGCTGGAAAAACCAACCCCAACTCTCTTGCAGTCCAGTAGCCACGGCAATTTACAGAAACTATAATGTGCTTGTATGTAGGCTATTATATACTGTATGTAGAAATCTAACAAAACCAACAAACAAGCTTGATTTTAAGTAATAGGCCATAATTTTATAGGAATTGTGAAAGGAATATTCCAGGTAATATCAAATTTTTCTTAAGGAAAAAAAGGTGCCGGTACTGCGTACCATCACAAAAAAAGCACTGTGAATATTATTGATTACAAACAAAACACCACATCTTATTTCACAACTACAGACCTATTGAATATGTCCAAACAGGAAGCTAGCAGAGGACAAAGGTCAACAGTTACTGTTATCTCTGAGGAAACTATGAAAATAAAACTCCTTGGGCCCATAGACCTAACTCATGCACTTGTGAGTTAATGATCATAAGACTCACCTGGTGTTTGGCTAGTCTGAGCCACCTGTGTCTTCAATCCAAATGTGTACTTGGGAGAGGTGTCCAGGACAACCTTTTCTGATTTCTCAGGATTATAATCTCCGGGTGCAGGGGTGACATCAGATTTTGCCTCTTTTGGACGGCTATGGAGGGTGGCAGCTGGTGGGGTGTCTTTCCCTATAACACAAGTATATGTTTAATTCCTTAGCTGCTTGTAATAGGGAAAATCCTTTGCTGTTCATGTAAGCTATTATTTTCTCAGAAGCTACTTGGTCAATTTATGCAATTTCACTGTAGAAGAAATTTCTTGTGTATAGTAACACCTTTTGTAACTTTATTTTCAGAACGTTTTTATTAAATTTTTGATGGTTCAAAAGAATTACCGTATTTACCCAAATCTAATGCACACCTTTTTTGTTCATTTGTAACATTCAAATTTGGAGTGTACATTAGATTTGATGTTGCATTAGGGTCAGGAGAGTTGAATTTTCAAAAAGTAAAGTAAACAAATATTTATTATGATTTTCTGTAAGATGATCAAGTTCAACTAAGTCCTAGATTTGATTCTTGAATACCTTATAATAAACTGTATAATAAAAGTTTCTAACAAGAAAATGCTTCCCCATCCTACTGACTCATTAAAATATAATTAAAATTTACAGTACATCAAAAACTGTCCATAAATAGTGAATGGGGTGCACATTTCTTTTGTAGATGAAGCTGATATCAGGTAAGTTTCCTTCATTAAATAACATGCAAGTTCGCAGAGCAGTTCTGAGTGAGTAAGGTGAGAGCCTGTGGGGGTTAGAGGAGGGGTGGTAGAGGGGACAACACCCCTCAGTTGCCTATGGGCCCTAGAGTCATGGCATATGGGCCCTAGAGCCTGGCATAGATCAAGACAATCCTGATTTCTAGACAGTTCTCACTATACTGATTATTAGATACATGAAAACAATAAATAATGCTTCAAAAGTATACATACTGAGTGATACATTTGTTTTCTTTAAAAAAGAATTCTATCATCTAAGTAATATTAATAAATTAATAACAAATGGTATGGCAATTAAAAAAATTAAAGCGTCTTAAATTTAGATTGAACACAATAAGTTTTAATCCATTATGTACTCTTATTAAGAAAAAAATGCAAGCATTTGCGACAGTATAATGATTGATGATATAAAATTTACTATTACTTTTCCCAGATGCCAAATAAAAGAACAAAATACCTTTAGCACTCAAACCGGTGACATTATATTGGCCTGGGCCTGGTCCTGGACTATCATTCTTGTTGCCATGCCGGCTTCCAAAGCTGAATGCTGGTGCTCTACCCCGCTTGGAATCAGGAACTAAAGATCCTCCTGAAATTGTAGTTGCAAAGTTATAATGTGTTCTACTTTTAGCAGATACAAGTAATCTTTTCATTATTACAGAAAACATACACAAAACATGAACATATTCTATAGATTGCATTCATATTGTAAAAATTTACTGGAATCTGATTTTAACCTTGACTCTTCACTCACTGAATATGGAGACAGACCAAAATGGAAATAAATATCTGGTCTTCTAACGTGGAAACTTTTGCATAGGAATTTTATACATCAATAATGCCAGAAAAATCTTAATATATATTTCATGCATTTACAATACACTATATTGAACAATATACACGGTTATTCAAAATGATGGACCCAATTTAATTAATTTGTATTTCATGAAATACAAATTGGATATTAACATTCTACATACCGAATGAAAGAGAAAGTTCCAAAGTTTTGTTTTCCAGCGCTTGGACGGTGATTGTGACGTGATTGTTGCGTAAATGGCTGCTTGCTCCAATAGGCAGGCATTTCTTGTCACTGTTGGTTGTGAGTAAGATGACTACTATGCAGCATAAGGTTTTCTGCGTTCTTGAGTTTGCAAGAAGTGAATCGGCAGTTACAGTGCAGCGGGCATTTCGTCGGCAATCCGGCATTGAACCACCAACTAGGAAAACCATAAGCCGTTGGTTAAAGCAATTTAAACAAACTGGATGTCTCTGCCAAGGAAAAAGTCCGGGCCGACCGCGTATGTCAGAGGATGCCATCAGATGAATAGGAGATTTTTAAATCAATCCCTTCCTCAGCGATGGATAGGTCGCAGGGGAAATCAAGACCTGGCTCTACACTTCTGGCCTCCGAGATCTCCTGATCTCACGCCATGAGACTTTTTCTTGTGGGAATATGTTAAGGAGGCTGTTTATGTCCCACCTCTACCAACAACTTTGGCTGACCTGCGGATCCGTGTCACTGCAGCGGTGAACTCAGTAACACAAGACATGCTGCTTTGCGTGTGGGACGAGTTTGGCTACCGGTTAGATGTTTGCTGTGCAGCAGAGGGAGGACATATTGAACATTTATAACCTGTGTTAAAAAACTTTGAAACTTCCTCTTTATATTAGTATGTAGATTGTTCATCTCCAATTTATACTTCATTAAATACAAATTAATGCAATTGGGTTCATCTTTTTGAATAACCCTGTATATTCATTTTTAATAAATTATAGCAAATATGAAAAGTGTAAGCTTAATTAAATCTTAGAATGCAGAAAAACATAAGCATAAAGTATACTGAATACAAAAAGTGCTTTTCCTGACAGGTGCCATGCAGGATGTATAACTGGGCTAAATGCCCAGGGAGCCATGTTTAAGAGCACACAAAAGGAAGGTATTGTAAATTGAAGTAAATGTCAAATAAGTAGCTCACTTGGTAGAACATTGGGATGGAAATCGAAGGTCAGAAGTTCAAATCCTGGTGTCGGGGGAAATTTTATCCTAAAATATGTAATGTTGAACAGAAACAATATTCTTGGTTTTATGAATATATGTCTAGAGATAGTAATTCTATCTAGAGAGAGAAGAATGTTTATATTCTGTTGTTTATGAATATTTATAGACTGAAGAATGCCTTAAGGTTTGCTCCTGCAGACAGATTTGATGCCCTATTGTCAATGTACTTTATGTATTGCTTAAAAGAAACTTTTCTGAAGTTACAGACAGATTTGTTCAATAAAAAGGAAGAAAAATATAATTGAATTAAATTATTTTATAGTCATGATTTATTTGACTTTAGGAATTTTTGTATTTTATATAATAAACTTTACTTTTGTAGTTGCAAAGGACGCCGTCTTTTACTGGTATCTATTATGAGCTATACTCAACATCTACTTTCAGTGATAATAAACCAAAGACCCATGTGCTCATTTTATCTCAGGACACCAAGTAATAAAATCCATAAATTAATTAAAAATGAAGGGAAGAATCTGGAGGAGAAAGAGGGGTGACCAAGGAAGGCTTATTCTGACCACCAGCTGCCTAAGCCCAGGGCTTGGTTGTAATGGACACTCACCAATGAGGTTCGGTAGGGTAACGCAGGCTGGACCAGGACTTGAGTACTCCGCTGCAATTGGACCTCTACGTTTGGTTGGGGTCCATGGCTGCTGCTGGATACCACCCATCACAGATTATCTGTGAACAAAGTTCCATGATTATACGAGTACTGAGCTTTAACGTCAAACAATGAACATTAGAAACACAGACTGTTCTGTGTTTGATAATAATCAATACCACACCTGTGTTGTAATAAAAACCTGTATAAAACTGTCAAAACTGTATCAAAAAATAAAAATCACATCTCTACTACTCACTCTACATCACTACTAAGCAAATATCTAACCAATAACAATAGAGTTACAGTAAACAAATTTTGAAACTGAATAAAAAAGGGTTATTAACCAACCAAGTATATAATTTATATTTGAATAAATTAATAAGCAAGTTTGTAACCAAAAGTGGTAATTTGTTCAACAGTCTTAAACCTAACACCTCATAATTATTTAATGATTTAGACAATCTTTAGAATAATACATCTATAGTGTTATGATTATTTCCTTAAGATCTTAGTGTTTTTCGTATAAAGTAAAACTTCATAAATGTACAAATTTATTTCAATAGGACACCCAAACTTACTACATAATGGTTAACAGTGGTTTAACTTATGTGAATCTGTGACTACCCTAACTACTTTCTTTTGGAGGAGAAGAATGTGTTGAATGTAGTATACTATCAGCATGTTAGAATTATTATCGCTCAGTTAATGAGAATAATTTTATAAAAAATTGTGGATTGAAAGTATCCATGTTATGCTACAAGGGCAAATGATCAGTCGTGAAGTGCAGTTTACACCATATTACCTCTACAAATGAGTTTTCCAGACCTGTCCTCGTCATCATGCTTGCAATTTGTTTCCCGTAAAGATGAAACAACATCTGTGCCAAAGGCTAATATCACTCACGTGATTTTCCTTAGAATGCTGACTATTTATTACTATTTATGACTACTTACTACAAAGTATTATACTACTACTGACTGGTAGCATGTGCAATAGTTTTTCGCTCTCGAACAGTAATAGATCTCTATCTACTTGTAACGGTTATGGTCGGCACAGATCCTGTGTGTCAATTCTAGGTGGTTCGAACAAGGCTGCAAATAAGGCAAAACCTACAGTATGATTTCTTTAAAGGTCATTAAAATTGTTATTATGTGTGATAGGTTTCTGATATGCTGAAAGAAAGGTTCATTGATAAAATTACTGATCATTTCACGAAAAATCGGCACCTTCCACATTTTCCTAATCCTTAATGGACGGACTCATCATCAATGAAAAGGAATGGAGGAATTATAGTATAATTCTGATTAGAAACCTGCAGTAATTGGCTCTGTGTTAACTACAGTATTTTGAGAAAATATTGAAGACATTGTCACCATTGAGATTGATCAATAATTTTGAAAATAATATACCTGTAATGCTTAATTATTTTGTTTTATTTGTGCTTAGGTTTGTATCATCATCATCAGGGCAAATTTTCACTAGTTAAGGATTTTAAAATACATGCTCTGTATAGGATTGTACTGAGAATAAAATATTGTTCTAGCATCCAGATATTACTGGCTCCTCCTTCCCTCTACCAGTAATTTCTCATTTATTCCATTCTAACACCACCACTACTCTACTTGTTTTGGCTTGTCACAAAGTGACAAAAATATGTGTTCTTAAATTATTGTAGATTTGTATTTTCAACCACATTATCAGGCAACTACAAGATGAAAATATATGTTATATTTTTGTGCTTATTTGAGTACTATTCATAGGAGTATTTCTTGGGTTCTAATTTTTTTAGTCTATACTGAGGAAAGTTACCAATAGAGCTAAAATGTTTTAATGCCAAAACATCTATAGCCACACCATGTAGTGTAATGGCTAAAATGACAGAATTATTTTTAGAAATACAATAAAGTATACACACAAGTAGTGAATACTGATGTGTAAACAACGAGAAGAGATTTCAGCAGTCCTAATAATATCACTAAGTCACTAATAATATCATCATAGTTAAGGTTTTCTAAAACATCCTTTCCACTGATTTTATCAGCGTAAAAGATTCCAGTTTATGTCGACTCACATTGAATCTCAATCATATAATCTGTACACTTAGCGTTCAACTCTCCAGTGGTGCAGACTTTTGAAAAACATTGGATGAGCTCAAAGACAAGGATACATTTAAGGGGAGGGGGTCCTGGAGCCCCGCCCCCCAAAAAATGTGAGATTTTTAAAGCATTAGTTAGAAATCAATGTTTTGTGTCACTTAGGAAGGGAAGATGCCAGTAATTTATGGTTGATCAGTTTAGGACCCCTCCCCCCATAAACTGATATTTTTTGTCACTTAGGAAAGGAAGATGTCAGTAATTTAAGGTTAATCAGTTTAGGACCCCCCGCCTGAAACTGATTTCTAAAAACGTGCTGCTCGAAGACATTACAATCTTCACATTCCCCTACACTATTCAGAAGGTGAACTTGTATAATACAGTACTGAAATTACTACAGATGAATACAGAACAGTACAAGAAATTATTTCAGTACTCTATTGTTAGTAACAGTCATTTACATTTACGTCACGAAAGTATTGTATTATATAATAATAAAATAATAATAATAATAATAAAATAATAATAATAATAATAATAATAATAATAATAATAATAATGAGTGTTAGGCCCGAAGGCAGGTCCAGTCCCGGGACGAACCCATGAGATGATGACCACCAACTCTCTCACATGGCGGACTCTAAATTAAAGACAATTATTGTTTATAATTACAATATATATATTCTTTTTTAGTCTTGGGTAACACTAAAATGAAATGAATTAAAATAAATCACGGACTGACTATTATGTAGTACTACGCATTGTAAATTCATCACAAGCACAATCTAAATCCAACTTTCCCCCAAATTCGTATGTAGGACTATGCTTAGAATAGCAATAGGCCTCTATGTGATTAGGACACTATCGAAGGCAAAAAAGTCTCAGTCTTCTCAAATCAGAAAAAGAAATTTCGGCGGATACTGTGGAAATGACATTGGCAGAGAAAATTTGATGGATACATTTTAAAGAATTCGGGAACAGTTTCAAATGATCGCGATCATGAGTATGTTGATTGAAGAAAAGGATATCATATTATGAATGTCAACACTACTCTGATTTTGGTTTTGCACCGAATAAACAACGAAACGTGATTTTTAGTAATAATAAATATCTACGATACTAAACGACAAATTATTGGGTGGGCTTGCCGCTTGAGTCCCATGGGCCCACGTAAGTTGCGCCCTTGCATCCCTCTGACTATTTAACAGCTTTTAAAATAATAATAATAATAATAATAATAATAATAATCGCCGTGTATATACATGTTTAAATATAATACATATTGCGTAATATTTCAATCGTCAAGATCCCTTGATCTATGCGAAAACCGAGTTTTTTTTTGAGGAAGCTATATTTGCATTTTTTCTAGTATTTCGTATATGACTTATTGTGTAAGTGTCCATTCAATTGCTTAGTCGAATGTTCAGATTTCCTAGGCATCTGACAAAAGAGGCGAAATGCAAATGCTTCGAATGGATTTACTGATTAAATTTGTTTGAGTTAACTGAAGAATCATTCTGGATGTATTCTATTAAACTAGGCGTAAAGATATGTATAGGGGAGAATGTGGAGGGATGAGACACAGGAGGGATGGGACGTTCAATATAATACAAAAACTACATTTGAAATTCTTACCAAATTGGTCTCAGAAGTTTGCAATAGCAATAGTCTGCTATATTAGAAAGTATGGTGGATGTTATGCTGTAACTTTAAGAGAAAACGAACTTTCTTCATTTTTGTCAATAATTTATAAATTTTCCGACTTTCTAAATAGCCTTGTAATTTTTAAAATTGGAAAATTACCATAAATATTTTTTAACTGATGAAAACACCACACTTTTCAGTGATGTAAAACAATTGAAAGTAAGGCATATGTCTTATATTTTGGTTGTTATAAGCTAAATCATGTGATAACTACAATGCAGGAAGGATGGGACATTTTTACGCAAAAGGGAAGGGACACCATTTTAATGGGAAACGTAGCCTCCCATATTTTCTGCAAAATTGAAAATGTATTTCAAGTTGTTTTTCTTCTATTTTGTAGTGATATGGGTTGATTTTTGGATATGAGAGGTAGATTTAAAGACAAGCTGTATTTGGAAGTCGAACTTGTTTGCTTAAAATTTTTTATGAGAGACTTATTGTTCTGAGTCACCTATTATAACTCTCTTGTTGTTGTGTTCTATTTAAATGCATTGAAAAAGGGCATTTTTAAACTTTATGAGGATTTCCAACATTATTTACATGGACATTGAGGCTCAAAAAGCTCTGTCCCATACCTCCTTGAACAGTGTCCCATGCCACCTACTCAGGTAGGAGGGATGGGACATTTGATAATGTTATAAAGAATGTTATTTATCTGCAAGGCAAATAAAATTTTTAGTCTTCAGTATAACATATTCATATTCTGAAGCCAAGCAGTTTTCAGAAATGCAATCAGTTTTTGCCTACATTAAACAAAAAAAAAAAAAAAAAATAAATAAATAAAAAAAAAAAAAAAAAAGTAAAAACGTCCCATCCCTCCACGCTCTCCCCTATGCCAGCGTCAATGTATTTGTAATGTTATAAAATTAGGTGCGAATAGCTTTACATATAAAGTTGGCATTCGAATAATTTGTGTCTTTGGGCACTTTTCCTTTAATTTAATGTGCAAGCTACACCATTTCAACCTCAATTTCGGAAAAAGCAATTTCAATTTCGGAAAAAGTAATTTCAAATTCGGAAAAGGTAATTTCAATTTCGGAAAAATTAATCTCAATTTCGGAAAAAGTAACTTCAATTTCGGAAATACGAGGGTTATTTTTTACTACATTCGATGGGGCATACAATGAAAACCACAGTGAAAATCAAGTGTTTTATTTGGAACATTTAGGTACACCTTCTAGCTACTTCTCTACATAATCTCGCTCCGATTGAGTCATTTGTCCCAGCATGGTACCAACTTTACTATACCCTCTTCACAGCCCTCGTATTTCCGAAATTGAAGTTACTTTTTCCGAAACTGAAATTACCTTTTCCGAAATTGAAATTACTTTTTCCGAAATTGAGGTTGGAAAGGTGTAGAATGATAATTTGAATGAACAGGGTAATTATTAAAGCCAGTAATAACTTCAGTTTTATTTCAATTTCAGATAAGGAGAACTTTCCCTGTAATTCCTAATTTTGGAGTTCACCAAGTTTGTTGCATGTGAAGGCATGCGGGTTGCGGATCTGTCCGTGCCAGGAGCAGGTAGTCAGGTCGATACGAAGAACCACCGGAAACTCGATTGTTACCTAACTTCCGGCCGCTCGTTGCACATCTCTCCATCCGCAGTCATCACTTGCACTTAGGCCTTGATCTGCAGTGGCCCGCAGCATCTTCTGGAGACTTTTTTTTAATGCACATTCATTATTCTAGAATCTTCTGACCATGCCTGGCAAACTTATTTTGTGTTCGGATGTAGGTAGGCTATATATTTCCGGCTAAATCTAACCACGACTGCCCTTTCCTTACTGTATAATACCTTCATAACATGATTTCCCTTTGTTTCAATTAATTCATGATCGCGATCGTTTGAAACCCTGAATTCTTTAAATCTATACATCAAACTTACAAACACTTTTACAACACGGAGTGCTAAATACGTACATAATCGTCCATGTTTTATTTTATTTGAGTAGTTACCTGAGATCCCAGAAAGTCCACATAATTATAAAGTTTAAAGAATTACATTGCAGCCCGCTCCGTAGAGAGCTAATAGCGTGGCTGCCTTCCACCATGGGTTCAATTCCCGACGGGTAGTTTTTTATTTCTTTCCCCCAATAGTGGAAAATTGCCTTCCTGAGTTCAAAACTGGGTGTTGTGGTGTCCTTTCATTCCCATCCCGCATGAAGTAGGGGGCCGGGAGTGTGAAATTTAAGTCTTTGAACCCACCCAGTGCTTTTCTTCAAAAGGTGGCGCTACTGACCAATATAAAACTTCAATATGGCACACAACGAAACGCGCGCAATTTATAACTAACATAACTAATAACTAAACTAACTTAACTATTTTAACTAAGTGAACTAACTAAACTAGTATCACCGTTCCCAATCTAAGTACAATTGATATCGTGCTGCTACAATAAGCATAGTTGTTCATCCGTTTCGGCCAGAAAACTAGCACATCGCAGTGCCAATGCTAACGAGCAATGCTGTGACTGTGACAACGGGGAGATCTGCGACTATGCCAAATTAAATAGAAAATCAGTTTCATGTAGAACGCGACTCACAGCAAGGAATGAAAAATGAATATAATAATCCGAATTTTGTGGATAAAGATTCTAGAGGAAATTCCCATATAAACTTTAGTTCCTTCCTTTTATTAAGATATATAATGCTGTGTTAATTTGTCATGGTCCATGTAGGGACAAGCATTGTATTTAACCCAGGATTTATCTTGTGATAAAAATTTATTATTGCATTACACAGGAAGAAAGAACCGGAAATGACAGCATGGTACAACAATGACAGAAATTATTAAAATAAATACAAAGCGACTCGTGAATTATTCATTCTGTTGGAGATAATGGTCATGCATGAACTAACTTCTAGAACTGACTGAACAAACTGGGGTATAAATGTTATTTAAAAAATAATACAAGTAAATTAAAAGACGTATAAACAACAGTTCTGCAGCACGATTTTAATCTGGGGGTGGGGTGCTAAAACTTATAAAATACATGCAAACAAAATTTTAAAAAATAATTCTTTATAATCAGGTTGCAATTAATTTTACAATTTTCTTTACAACATATTCAGTGAAGTCAATATCCTACTGCGAACATCACTAACATTATTCTTATCATCATTATCATCATCAAATCGTACATCATCACAAATTTACATCTGATCTACTGATTATAAAACGTTAGATATTTCATTTTTAATATATCACAGTACAAAGCATTTCATTCAACTCTTGAAATTCACAGTTATCGTACCAGTAGGTCTAATCAGAATTTAATCTGATCGCCGATAATATTGGGTTCCGCGTGTTTTTAAAGCGATCGTGTGAAGCGCTGTAGCAAACGAGAGTTAAACAATTGACGATTGAATGACGGATTGACGGAGAAATTAACATTCGTTGTTGTTATTGCAGTAATATACAGAACTAAACATACAAAACTGTTTGGATTTCCTTGATGACTTGTAATTATAGCTATTATAGCTATTTATGTATCAAGTACGCAAAATAACGCTTTAGCGGACGAATCTAGTATAGCGGCCGAGGCGAAAGCCGAGGCTGAAATACTGGATGAGTCCGCTAAAGTTTTTGCGTACGTGGTGCATACAATATTTTTTAGTAAAAGTTCTATAAATTATATGAAATAAAACAAAAATACCGTATAATTAATTATAATGAAAGGCAGTTTAAGTTATCTGGTCATGGCCATCTAGATCATAAAACAGCAATGACCGTACGTAGCAATAACAAATGCATCTATGAGTTCCTTGTTTGTAAACAATTTTGCATACCAACTAGTATTTAAGAAAAGCTTGTGAAAATATAAATGATAATACCGAGGAAATTTCAATCCAAGCCAGAAAAATTGAATTGGAGCTGCTACCAGCAACTTCACGGCAGAAATAGGCTATGAGAAGGGATATATTACGGCATTTAAATGCTGTTCGTCCATGGTAAGGAATGTTTTTCAAGTGAACCAAAATGTGAAAAGTTGTTGGCTTATATTTGTTGTCATGTGATGAAGTGGGCTACCGTGTTTTGCGAAAAATCCTGGTAAAGTTTCTGATTATCATAAAGAAACGTGTTGGCTTAAATTTGTTGTTTTATGACCAATTATATGCGTAAATCCATGTTAAAGTTGGTGTGACTGGTCAATGCCATCTGGGTTTTGTTTATAGATTGCCATGACGACTTTAAAGGACAAGGCCGCTAAAATTGCATTTTGAATGCAGTTTGAATGCACTTTTATGCAATTTTAGCGGACTTGTCCTTTAAAGTGCAGCTTTTCGGCGTGTTACCAGTCCGATAAGCAGCTGTTTTAGAGAGCGTGTACTAAAAAAGAAGATTTTATCATATTCTGCCATTATGAATCCTGCAGCAAACTTTGTACAGCGGGATTTGGACTCGATTCAGCGAATGTAAAGCGACGCTAAAAACTAATCCATTTGAAATCGGTATCGAATTTTTGTTATGAACGGCGAAAACCAACTATTAACCCAATCAATAATTTCACACATTATATGTGAAATATTTAGATAATAGTAATTTAATAATAATGTGATTTTTATTAACATTTATATTTAATCATTGCTAGCATATAACAGAATAATAATAATCTCTATATATATAAAAGGCTTTGTCCTGACTGACTGACAGGAATCAACGTAGAGCCTAAACTATATAACAGGTAGAGACTTGGAATTTTGACAGTACCTTCGTTTCATAATGTAGGTGCTCACTAAGAAAGGATTTTGAAAAACTTTGATCTTAAATGCCAAAAATCAAATGTTTTTGAGAATACTTAATCCCTTTTTACACAGAATTATCAAATCAAAATCACAACAGTGTATTGTTGCCACTGATCTCAGATGGGTTTGAAAATAAATGAAACGTGACTTTGACAATTTAGAAAAGCTATCAATATAATAATGTTATAAATAAATATTAAAGAATGAAATCCACGAAAATAATGCAGTCACATAACTTTCTCTAGCCTGGAAATAGAGAAAACAATACGAGGTAAGGTAATATGTTTTTGGAAGAGAAGTATGAAAGTGATATTGCATTTCTGTTTTATGGTTTTTATGGTAACATGAGACTAAGAAATAAAAATTCTCTGCCACGATAATACAATTTTATGTTACAGGAATTTCTGTTTCTTCTTATTTGAACCCCTGCCAGTCTTGCTGTGTAGGCCTACTGTATAAGCGATGGGATGCAAAATTCTACAACCTCCATGAGCCATAAAAAGCTATATCAAGCGTTTTCTGATGGAATAGTTTGAGTGTGGTAAGTCGTTCTTCCTATTTCAAATTATAAATAAGTTACCTATATTAGGACCTAGAATTTAAAAATCTAAAGTCCTTCATAAGTTAATTTCCAATTACAAAATAAAAAACCCAGGTGACGCCGGGCCTTTTAAGCTAATATAATATATAGGGTTACTCACAGTTTATTTAAAATAATTTCTGCAGAGTTTTAGATTATTTCTCCGGTATCCGTCCTAGTTAATATTTATTAGCCGTGCATTACAACAGCAACTTCGCATTAGCCTATACAAATGTTGTTATTATTAATACTTGGTTCATTCAACAGCAAGTTTTGAATCACAAATTCTGATTGCTTTCCTACAGGGACTAACTTTTTTGTAGCATTTTGCTATAAAGGTGAGATCAGCAATCTATTTTCAATTGGGCCCCACAACTTCTATGGCCGGCCTTGATCTGAGGGGCTCGATAGCGAAGGGTGGTAATAGCTACACGTGATTACAGTCGTTATTCCAGTTTAATAGAGCCCTCAGGCTACAGAGAAACTTGAAATGAAAAGAAGAGCGGCCTACATGCATCATGCACTACACAAGTTCACGGAGAGTTTATTTTCTTGTTTTCAGATTCCATGCTAAACTGCGCAGATTTGAGTTTTTGATGCCAGAAGGAATACAAGACTTCTTCTGAAGAGGAAACAAGGCCTACGGCAAATAAAAATGGCCATTCAACAATTTCATAGAGCTTTCTAACAGGTTTTATTATACGTTATAAATAAATACAGTATTTCCATCAAATCTTAAAATATGAATGCATTCATGCACTATAACATCACCAAATATGTACAATGAAGGGGAAAAACACTACAAATACAGGATGTCACTGCCGCTTTAAGCTCTTCATCGGTTGGGAACTCTTTTCCACCCAAAAAAGTCCTTTAGATTCGGAAACAAGTGAAAATCGATGAGTGCCCGGTCAGGGCTGTAAGGAGGATTTCAAAAAAATGTCCTACTTAAACGTTGAAATTGTGCTCAGACCTAGTTCAGGTCTTTGGCGGTAGAAGAATATAATATCGGCATTGAAATGCTTGACAGCAATGGCGATTACGTTGAGAAATAGAGTAAGGTACTGTATCTTTGTAAATAAAGTTTTGTGTTGATATCTTTCGTTATTATTTAGTTATGCCAAATCGTTCTTTACTTTCTGGACGAACCTCGTATAAACATTTATAAAATGCAGTACATAAAATATGCCTTCAAACTAGAACAATGAACGCAATATGTAAACTTTAAAACATGCTTTACTACACTAAAAAACTCCAAAACATGCATTAAGCATAAAATTGTCTATAAAATAACAAAAACATGCAAATATGCTTGGAAAACGTATCATTATTTGGAATCAGTAAGGCATGAAATGGATATTTAGCAAGTTTGAGAACTGTAACAAGATAATGTAAAAGTGTGCATTTGCATGGAAATTTTGTCTTTAGTTATAAATAACATAGGTATTTATTTTCTGTCAGCAATAAAACAAACTAAAGTAGTCAATGTTTAGAAAAAAATAGTATAAGCAAAAGATTATAATATTATTAGTTATAATTATACCAGGGGCGGATCCACGGGGGGGGGAAATGGGGGAAATTTCCACCCCCAAAATTTGTAACATTAAGCACAAATTATTGAAAATTTATTAGAACATAACCCAAATACTTAAATTAAAGCAACGACATTCATTATTTTGAAATACCTTTGTAAGAAAATGCTGAAATTTTCATTTTGTTTTCATTTGTGTACTGGATATAATTAATTTTTATGAGTAAAAACTTCCCTCTCTACTTTAGTTCCCCCCCCCCAAAATGTCTCTCTGGATCCGCCACTGAATTATACTGCTGAGAGTGAAGGTCCCAGATAAAATGAAAATACGACGCCTGCTACATCAGCAAACCACCAACGTTTCTGGGAAGCAGTATTGCACTACAACCGTATTCGGCTGAGGCTGTTAAGGGATGACCAAAGTGAAAACTACCTGTCTTTGCAAATTTGAAATTTTGCACACTTAATTAAAATGTAAATCGAAATTAAAGTTTATAATTTCATTTTAAAACATCATTTTACTTTTTGAGATATTAATTAAATTGATTTTTTAAATCAAAACTGAACTCTATCCACTCCGACAGATATTAAAATACGAACTTCTTATGTGAGACTCTTTCATGTTTACTTCGAAAATTTACTGATGGATTTTTAAAAACATTGTTTAAAATATTTTACCCAAAACATTAAAAAGTTGACTATGATTATAAGTAATTTTATTACACACATTGTGCAAAAATTGTGCAAAAATTCCATAGCCGTATCTCTATTTTTGTCGGCTGCAGTGGTGTAGAGGTAAAGTGCCGCCTCTAGAACCAAAGGTCGCGGGATCAATCCGGCTGCGGTCAAAGGAATTTTTCAGGATCTAAAACTCCTGGGCACGAAGTCCTTCGGGAGGGATTTCGAGATGGGGGGGGGGGGGTGTTGTAGACTTACGGCACGTAAAAGAACTTCAAGCCTAAATTAGAGCATGTGGACAACATTTACCGGCCCTTTCACGTCCATGTTCGTAATATTTTAATTTCCTGGGAGGTTTTGTGAGGCGATGGGCTTACCACCTGTCCCTCTGTCCTCTCATGGAAAATAAGCGTTACAAAATTAGTCCAGGTACCGGTAATGAAACCTTCTCTATGCCTCACCGTAGGGGTCACAGGAAAATCAGATCAAATCTCTATTTTTGTGGGAGAAGATAGATTTTGAATGTGGCAAGGAACATGGAAATTAAAACTGAAAAAAAAAAAGCAGGCGAATAAAGTTTACATGCACTGGCAGTTTGAAGCGGATTATAGCGAGTTGAGTTATAGGGTTATCATCTTTAAATAAAAATATCTACATCATCGATATTTATTTTACAGTTCTTTCCATTGTCGTTCCCTATAGAATTATGCGATACTCTTTCTTTTACACAATCGAGGAAAAGTTGGAAAAAACGAGACTTCACATTCATGTATTGCATACAAATTTTTCGACGCTAGGTAAATACATGAAAAATAATATTGAATGCAAGAACTGTTCGAGGTGGTGGTCAGGTGCCAAGGGTACCAAGATTATAAAAAGTTAAGAGGCTTTAAAATAATGACGCAGGTAGGTTAGGTTACCGGCACTGGGTGTAGGAAGTTCAAGTTTCCTCCATGATAGCATGACCGGAAATGGATTAAAACACTATGCTGAAAACTACTACACCTTTTCCTGCAAATTGGGCACTAATCCTAGCACACAATATTCCCACAACTATTCAATTTTACTAGTCATCCAAGTTAATTCCACATAAAGGACCAAATCAATAACAAAGAAACTCTAAACTTTACATAATCTTTTAGGCTGCGCCATGAATGGAATTATTATGAACTGGTAAATCATTAAAAACTCTGTTTATAACACAACATGCAAGAATAACACTGAAGTCTGTAATCATGTAATGTAATTGTTTTGCATCTTATGTTAACTACATTAACGACACAAGCACTTAATTTTCCAGTTTTATGACCATGACCAGATTTAAAAGTTGGGATCGAATATAATTGTTATTAAATGTCTCGTGGTTTCGAATTGACTCCCACAAGAAAATATGTCATTGGATTGTACTTTCTTTACGCAATTTTTTAAAAAGGCATATCGTGTCCAAATAGTTATTTTATGTGCCCGTAGATTTACACTTTGGTACCTACTGTATTAATAAAATTTCCACTTGAAATCTTGGGTGAATTATCCGAACGTTCAATCTCATTCTGCCTATGAAATTGTTATGAATTTTAATGAAGTGTTTTAATTTATATTCAAAATTACGCCTATACCGAACAGAAAATACAGAATACTTAATGTTACATGCATGCTGTTTCAAGTGGGTCTAACGTTTTTACAACAAATATTAAAACTCATGAAAACTTTTAAGTTATCGCAATGAAGGAACAGACATAATAATACGACATAGACATCTGAAATCGAATTGAAGCTGATTCGGATGTAGCCATTAGTAATTCGGTCATCAAACAAAATAATCATTGCGCGCCATTTCGAAAACTGAGATGCTAGTTTGAGGGTTGTGATATTTAGGTTGCTAAGAAATAGTTTTTATTTAAAAAGATTGTGAGTATAATTATTAAGGGTGAACTAGTTTTCACTTTTTGTGTTTGACGTATTCATAACTTTTTTTTTTTCTTATCATTCTTGTTAGCTTCCTACTTTGGTTACATTTGCTTCGATTTCATTTCCAACCATTTCTACTGCATGTTTTGCGGGTGGCTTAAGCGCAAGAGACTAAGGGGTCTGACGGCACCAGGGGAAGTTTAAGATCTCTTACACTAGTTTTGAGTAACAGAGTGAGTCGGTAGCGGGTCTGCCTTCCACTTCAGCGGTCCGGGTTAGATTCCCGACCGGGTTGGGGATCTTTTAATAGTGAAGAATCCCTTTCCTGGGTTCAGGACTGTGTCTGTGTGTGTCGTCGTAAGGTTCAAGTGTTAGGTAAGGGACTGGCGCACCCTTAAATCAAATCCGCTGAGAATACCCCCTTTATGGGATCCCCAGTAGTCGCTCGCGATCCCATGGAACTTACATAGTTTGTAACTCGTTCCATGTAAGGAATACAGCTGTAGAAAGAATAAAAATTTAATAGTTTAAACTTGTTAACTCACAAGAAGAACCTTGATGTAGTTGCCAATAATAATTAGGCCTAGTAACATAGTATCCGTATCTGTTTACTCAACTTAATCCGAGATTTCAGAGTTAATATATGTACGCTTTGAGATCCTCTGGGTCCAAAAAGTCTACATTATTTGTCTTGTATATTTGCTGGTGAAAAACATAGCTTGAAAAGAAAAACTCTAAACACATCAAATGTTGCAATTGGATTAGGCCTGAGATATCTTGATTGATGGGACGTGACATGTCGACAACTTATTGCCACTTTAGATTTAAAAATGTAGTTCCTTGCTATTACTGGAAACAGCTCTACAAACGATTTTGTTTATTATTCTACACCAACTACTTATAACAAAAATAAATAAACAAATCAAATCATTTTTGTATAAATTCTCTGAAGGGTAGATTTGAGCTAAGAACTTTTTTCACAAACAACTCTTTTCTTGACAGAATAATTACGGCTCCGCGGATACTGTGTCAAATGAATAAGTACGGTATACGCACTTCGGCAAAGTGGTCACTTACTTTCTACCGTAATGTGAAACAAGAAAATCCTCCCATTGTAGGCATGGAGAAAGTCGCATGAAATGTATTACATGAGACGAAAAAAATTAGTGCAGTCAAACTGTATTGTGAAATATCCGAAGTAAGAGATAACCTACGGAGATACAAAATGTTTACTACAATCTACAATAATTTTTAAAAATTACTTACATAAATTAAGTATAAAGCTACAATAAAACGCAAAAGGGACAGAATTTGAAAAAAATAGAAAGCTTCTCATTAGATTTCCAGTTTATTTGAAAGTCATTTGGAAAATGTATCTAACATCGTGAAAATAACTTTTTTTATTTTTTTATTTTATGATTAGCCTATACATTTAATTTAAAATTATCTAAGAGTTTAATGCTGATGGCAGGCCTAGAAGGCATTTACTTGATATAGAAATGTCTAATGGCCTGAAAATCCAACAATTTGCAAGTGAGGAAAGTTCATAAACAACTTCTATACTCACTCAAACTAAACAAAGGCTATCGTGTGAGCCGAATCCTAAAACACGAATTTTATAACACAATAGTTGCTGCATTATTCGCGAACACGCCCTTTTGCCCAACAATTTTCACGTGTATTCCACAGCACTTACCTGAAGCGGAACAAGTGTCTCTTCAAGTTCACTCGACAGACTGACAACTGACGCACGACTGACTGCTTTTTGCCGCACGCTCGGGTTTTTACTTTCTCGAGCAGTGCAGCCAACATTGTCACTAACTCACTACAACTTATTTGGGGTAGCAACCCCCACACTGCCTTGTAAGGTCTGAAGATAGCACAGCACATTTAATTGTAACGTCATCAACCACAACCACCAATATTTGCATTCTTAGATTCCAGAAAGCTTATCCATAAAGAAATATATTTTCTTCTGTACTGCAGGCATAGTTAAACGGAATAGCAATACCCAAGGCCCGCTCTAGGTATTCTGGTGCCCTAGGCAAGAAATAATTTCGGCACCCCCTAAATCGCCACCTCAATCATTCCACTTTTTACCACTTGATTAAATACGGAATTTCACGTTCTCTACCCTGGTATTGGCAAGTGGTTAAATCAAATTGATTGGAATGGAATACTTCCCTTAAATCTATTCTAATATTATCCCCCAGTATTTTGAAGACGTTACAACATATCTACATAATATGGGGATTAAAATAACAAATATATATTTAAATGAAATGTTTGCAGCTTTTTATATTTATATTAAACAAAAAAACTACTTCATTGATAAGTCTTTTTCCAGGGGACAGGAATTGAAATAAGACTTAAAATCCTAAAGGTACTTTACATGCTTTAATTTTGGCAAACTCCTTGATTCTCTGGGAGGGGCTTTACTTTTCTTTTCTTTTTAATAATAATAATAATAATAATAATAATAATAATAATAATAATAATAATAATAATAATAATAATAAGAAGAAGAAGAAGAAGAATAACAACATACATCCCGTGGTGTAGATTCATGGCACGTCAAATAATTCAGAACCGAAATTGAAGCCTCTGGACAAAATTTCCAGCCCTTTCATACCCTAATAATATTTTACCATCTTCCTAGAGGGATGTCTAGTTGATGTACCTACAACTGTCACTCTGTTCTCTACAGGAAAATATGCATAGCCATACTAAATTTGTCTCAGTTATAAATCCTCCAGGATCGGTATATGGGTTGACTTGATATTAGAAACTGATCACTGAGAGGCCACAATCAAATACCCTCGCCATGAAAACATAAAATCTTATCTTAAAACTACTCTAGAAGGCGCTGCATCCCGTGAAGGTACACAGCCTACCGACAGATCACCGCGTCACCTATCCCGGGTTTTCGTTTTAATTGGTAGACTATAGAACTGAGGAGCGTGACCATTAAATACCATTTTCCTAATGATACTTTGTCGCTACTCAATATAGATTTTACGAGGACGAGTGAATAAAATTAAGCAGGTGGGTTATTAACGGGGACGAAAATCGGGTTTCTAGAATCACAGTCAGCATTAATATAACTACAGAGGCGGTAAAATGTTATGTAAATATAATGCAAATAATAAACTATGAATGTTAAGGTTGACTTTAAATTGCTAACAGTATTTTCTTAGAAAAAAGTTGAAAACATACATTCCTAAACAAACACTTTTAACGTAATCATAATTAGTCAACAATCAGTCTTTAAGTGTGTAAAAAAGGGTAAAGACTGAAATAATTTCAGTCAGTCTTATTCGAGTTATCGCGCGTACAGACACACGGACGGACGGATGGACACATATTTCCCGTCCACCATACTATCTCAAAGTACCATACTGGCACTTAATAATGATGATGATGATGATGATGATAATAATAATAATGTTGATAATAACAATAATGATAATAATAATAATAACAGTGGGTTTGAGGCGCTGCGCTGCAAGCCGGAAGGTCGCGGGTTCGATCCCCGATGAGGTCGTTGGAGTTTTTCAATTGAGGAGCGTTTTTTCAAAAGCCGATATCTACATGGATGACTCAATGCCAGAGGTGACTAAGCGCCATCAAGAAAAGTGCTAATATTTGTGTGTATTGACCAGCAAACATCGTATTCTATCTAAGCCAAACATGACAAACAGCCTTGCTGTATCAGTTACAGACACAGTAATGGCTGCTAGCCATGTTTGGCGTAGATAGAATACGATCTTTGCTGGTCAATACACACGAATATTAGCACTTTTCTTGATGGCACTTAGTCACCTCTGGCACTGAGTCATCCATGTAGATATCGGCTTTTGAAAAAACGCTCTTCAATTGGCCTAATCCTTCTGGTGGCACTGGCCGTGGGGTCGACTCAGCCTCTAACAGAATTGGTACCAGGAGCAATCCTGGGGGTAAAGGCGGCCGGTGCGTAAGGCTGACAACATTACCACCTTCATGTGCCGATGTCTAAAAATCTGGGAGCCTCAACCTCTTGGAACCCTCTGGGCCTCCATGGCCTGTAATAGGGAACACTTTACCTTTAATAATAATAACAATAAGAGGTGTTGGGTGTTTGGTAGTAAATACCGGTAGGCTAATTCTTGCACTGAACATGGGATAACTGACGCTTTAATTCTGGCATGGACATGAAGCAGAATGCTACACTTTGCCAAGGATACAACATATTCATGTACAGTAATAGAAGATGCGTCTTCTGATCATTTCATTGTCCTGACAAGCGTGTTCTGCACATTGCCTAGGGCATCTAGCTGCACGTCCAGGAGAAATCATCTTGCTCCCCTGGGGGGCCTGTAGGAGGGCTCATAACTAGTAAGAACATATAAGGAGAAGAAGAGTTTTCAGAAAAGCATGGCCCCATTTCGAACATATTAACAAACAAACGCAACAGTCGGCTGGCGTCGAAATGGCGGCTCCAGGGAGGATAAAAACTAATTTAATTACCGCGCATGCCTTAACATAGCAAGCATTCATATCCCTGCATCAGATTTATGATACAGAGCTGCCAACTAAACTTACTGCCTTTGAATTCATCAATTTCAGTTTGTGTGAATCCAGACCCGTTCCTATTTGGGATAACCTTGGGATTAAAGATGTACGGAGAAGGTAACATGTCTAGAAAAATTCGAGGAACCTGAAAATTGCGGCATTCTTCTATCACCAGCTTGTTGTACATTTCAGATACGGAAGTAAAGACCTTTTTTTTTTTTTTATCCACGATTGCATTACTTCGCATATTTGGTAATCTTATTATTTGATAGAAAGTTATGTTTACAATTAATAATCGTTAAGGAACAACTTACCAAACCCAAACTTAGGGTATGACGAAAAATAAACAGAAATGATTTACAGTGTATATTATCAGCGTTTTCCGTTCCATCTGTACTCTTAGTAATCGTTTACGAGAGCTTTTACGTTTTTTATAGCTGTTTTACGGAACGTTATTTTATATGAAGCTGAAACCACCTAAGCACTGGCTATTCCTATATAAATAGAAACATTTGCTTGATATTTTCGATACTTTTTCTCACTACTTCAGGCTTTGTAGAATGTGTGTGCTTTCATATTATTGCCCTTTCAGTTTTTTTTTTTTTTTTTTTTTTTAAATTTGTGAAACTTCCTACACCCATGTCCAGGGGGTCCGGATCCTCCCCCCAAATCAAAACCTAACATTCTATTTAAGTTATTTTAGCTTCATTTTGTCATACATTTAATTATTTTGTTTAATAATAAAATACTGAACTTGTAAATGTAGGCCTATTATTTCCACTGTTCCAAGTTTTATTTAACTTTTTTTAATAAATAGTAATAAGTATTATAACTTAGGTAATGATTTCTTATTTAAGTTGGCATGTCTTAGAGTATAGTAAACAATTTGCTAACTAGTTTTTCAGTGCTAAAATAGCGGAAAATGTGATTTTCATTAGTTCAATTTTTAAACATTTTCCGGAGTGGGCCCCCGTCTTGGGGGAGGTATTCCATACCCCCAAACCCCCCTGCACTTTCGACCCTCCCTCAAATTATTTTCTGGCTACGTCAAGAATATGTCTAAAAAACAAGAATAATAAACTGAAACTCACATAACATCGGGAGATGTTCAGTTCTCACAAATGGGCAAGAATAATTACGCCAGGAACAACAAAGGGCACTGAAGCAATATCAGCATAATAGATGGAGCGAAATACCGAACAGTCCAAAAGCTTGGCTACTCATACCTTAGACAGAGCAACATCAGGATAAATTAATTCCATTTTTCCTCGAGATAAAGGCATTTGAAGGGTGACGGCTATTAGTGGTCACATTTTGTTAACTCTTCAAAATTTGAACATTTTGTTTTTGAAGTCGCTAATCTAACGTTAAATGCCTGTGAGGAAAATTATATTTTCATTAATAGCCTAGACTATTTCTTGGTCGAACGGAATCGAACTTGCATTCTGTCTGCATTAAGCTACAACATGGCACTCAAACTGACTGCATTTCAAACATAGACTATAATCGCGCCGTCAGTTTCACACTTCATTAATTTTTTTAATAGCAAGGAATAAGGATCTCAGAAGGCGCTATCATCTTTAAAATTAATTACCCTCAAGTACCCTCAGATTATAGGTTAGTAATAGGCCTAACGTTTCTTAAGTAAACCGCACTAAACATTACTTTTATTTACTTATTGTTATTTGTTTATTAATTAAGTGCCAGAATGATACTTTATAGCCTTCTCAAGATTGTGTGGGAGACGGCGAAATGTCTGTCCGTGTGCCTGTACGCGCGATAACTCAAATATGCTTTATCGGATTTTCATGAAACTTGGTATACGCATTTATAACGTCCATGGGAAGAAGCCTGACCAAATCGGTCGACCGGTATCGGAGTAAAGCCGAATTTAATGACTATTTTATAGTGATATATTAGAAAGCCGAATTTAATGACTATTTTATAGTGATATATTAGAAAGTATTTATCAAATGCAAATCAGTTATGACAACATATTGTTTTAATGTGTTCACACACGGCTTTGGAAATTTAATACTGTTAGCTTTGACAAATAACACTATCCTTTCACACATGCTTATCAAACTAGACCGTTAAACTGACAATGCTGGGCAATGTTAATCTGATTTTTTGTTAACTAGACATTTGTTCTTCCGTAAGTCCTGCTTAACGAATCAATCTGGAGCTTAACTCGGAAATCGATCTAAAAAAACTTAATTTTTAAGCATATCATAATTGCAATTATAACTGATTAAGCAAAACGATTCTGGCACTTTGTTACATAATTTTAACTGATTTTATTTATTTATCCAACTCTGAGGCTTCAGAGTGCTAACTGCCCAGAATAAGGGGGCAATAATCCAGGACTCATGTTATAACGTCCACTTTTTCTAGAATTGCTACTCCCCTTAAACCTGTCAATCAGTGAACTTACTTTACTCTAGCACTTTTTACTTAAGACTTGAGCACTTTTATCGAAATATTTATGGAACGTTTCCTCGTGAATTTTCCTGGTATCTAATAAAGTAAATATAATAGAGGGAAGAAGAAAAAGAAGACAAAGAAAAGAGAACTTAATTAAGAAATGATGTAGGCCTGTAGGGTGTTTATAACCTTTTGTGTATACACAGGCATCACAGTTACTAGATTTAAATTGCAAAGTCAAGTCTAACGTATTTTTGTTTTTAAATCTGGTCCTCCTCAAGGCCAGAAACTAACCTGGTGATCATTATTAAGCTGTAGCATCGCGTTGGCGTTGCAAGTGCACAACTTTTCTCCAAACTTGGCATGCAAATTATGGCCTCGACTGCCGGCCCACACTTAGGGTGGCGAAGCCTTCAAACCAGAGGGCCCCGCCCTCTGCTGTCGCGTGGGTGACATCCGGTGACCCCTGGCGGGCTCAGATTAACTTATAAATATTAGAATTAACAGCGGCCCGCGGGCCAATTGCTGGTTACCCTACATTGCCATTGCTATCGTAAAGCCTGTGGAGAGCGTCTACATCAGGTGTGAAACCATGCGGCCCGCGGGCCTCACGTTGCTCCCTTAGTTACGAAATTCGGCCCCCTAAAGTTTTACGTAAAATGTAAAATTATGTAAGAATGAATTTTATTCCTTTCAGGGGACTGAATCGACGTCCATTTTCTCCTTTGATTAGTGATAGGCTGTAGGTAGTGAATTTGAGGGCATGGTATGCTATTAAGAAGTTCACTGGCTTTCTTGTCATAAAGTTTTAAAACGCGTTTGGACTATTCGAGAAGAAAATGCAGTGTTCTTAAAAATGAAAGGCGGTCATCCAGTAAGCTAAGTGATGATAAGATCTGGCATTTTAAGGCTTCTGAATTAAAGCTCAGGCCTTGGAAAGGCCGAATGATAAGCGGCAGCTTAATTCATTTTCCTACCGGTACCACCAGGATTTTTAAGATTCCCACGTTTCTTCTGACTTCAGTCCTTATGCTTCCAACATAAAACATTTAATTAACGAATGATAAATGTAAAAAATTATGAGTAACTTTGTGTTGAAGTTCTGTTAATTCCATTGTCTACCCTTTTTTATGTATTGATTGTAGACCTAATACAGTAGCATCAAATGGCAAAAATGATATGTAATGTTTTATTTTACGGTGTGTTAACATTTAAAATATTTATGTTAAATATAAAATCAAGCTTAAATTTCATAACAACAAAAGATTATATTTTTATTTTGGGAAGCGGCCCTTGGACTTCAATTTATGAACTTGAGTTGGCCTCCAGTAAAAGTTGAGTTTGACATGCCTGGTCTACATGCCAGTGTAATATGAGTCAGTTTCGCGCATTTGATTAAGACCTAACATTCAACTTTGACAGGCATAATCTGTTCAGTTTTAATAATTGTCTCAACCGATATAGCATGCACTTCTTTATGAATTTCTAGTACTGAAGGAATTTGCCCATTGTCTTACCGTCCTGAGTTGTAAAGAAATATAACGATGAAATCTCACGAAAATGGTTTCAAAATGTATCAATCTTTTTGAACTCCCTTTTTATTAGACTCTATTAAACTCATGCTGCAGTCACGACGTGATGTACAATACGGCATTGGAGATACTGTAATGCACTTTCAAACTTACTTTTCCCAGTGCATTTTTCACTATATAACATATTTTCACAGTAGTTTGAAGTAACATGAAAAGTCACGAGATTTTATTCAATCCTTGTAGTCTGCAAGACACTGGATTGGTAATATTTTAAAGCTAACAATTCAATGGATTCCTATGAAAAGAAACTTAAAAGAAGTTTTATTTAGTAGCCTAAGTTTACAAGGGACATATAAACAATATTTCCAAGTTTTAATTACAGGTCTCAGTTTTCCACAATTTTCGCCTGAACTTACTTACCCAAGGGCAATAGACAATTCCTAAGCAAGCTAAAGGAATATTATCTATAATATTATTTAATTTATGGAACCAGAAGATTCATTGCCGCGCTTACCCGAGTCCGCCATTCAACCCTATTCTGTGCTAACTCCATCCAACCACCACTTCTCTTAAATCTAATCTAACATTGTCCTCCCACCTACGTCTAGGTCTTCCAAGTGGTCTTTTCCTTTCCCAGTCAATATATATGACAAAAATTGACTAAACAATACAGTTTTCCAAACCAAACTTTATGGGATATGTAATTTTAATGTGAAGAATCAACAAAGAAGTTGGGTTTGAATAGTGCTTAACTGTCGAAATTTGACCTTTGAGTCCGATAAGTAGGCCTAAAGACTGTCTGATTATTTACATACTTGTAAGAAACATTGCATACATAAGGAATTTCCACTTCTGTTTGGTATATAAACCTCAAGAAGGTCCTCTATGGTTACATTTTAATCAAGGGTTTAAAACAATTTTTCACTTTAATATAATTTTATGAAATCTAACGAGAATAGAAATATGATGCTCGACGTCAGACTTCTAGGCTACGGTCCGGGGTTTAAGGAGTTTCAAAGGATGAAAAGTAGTAGTAGTAGCTCAATACAAAAACTAACAGGGTTCCTGGTAATAAAATAAATGGTATGACGTCGAGCTACCACAGCAGGGTGGTTGAAAACAATCTACCGTCTATGGCTAAGGTTTCATCGAAGATTGCGGCTCCATATTCAGAACATCGCAGGTTCAAACTTCATGGTCGGTCAATCTAAGTAAGGGTTTCCTTGCCGTTTACTTAAAACATTAGACCTATATGTGAAATGGTATAAATAGAAACGAATGATCTGTCGACATTATGAGGCCTGTAAACATTAGCCTAATGACAGCAATAACAACAACGCCGATGACGAACTTGACCAAGACACGAGTCCAATGGATATTATGTAAAAATAGGTCAAGGGATGTAATACTTCAATCAAAGGCGGAACTAATCGCAACAAAGTAATGGACAGTTCTGAAAGTTATCGGAATTGCTGTATCTAGTTCATGGGCGATTTGGTGTCCATATATCAATTTCTTGAGGGGGAACCAGTGCGATTGGCCACCACATAGAAAGCATACAATTTATTGAATAATTTTACCACCGGCCATCGGAAAACAGTGAAAGTTATGCTTTCAGATTCATCTTGGTTGGTTGGTTGGTATATGTGTGTGTGTGTGTGTGTTTTTTTTTTTTTTTTACTACGGGGAAGTATTGCAATTTAGGCCTGTCATCGTCGCCGGCGTGCCGGAATTTCGTCCCGTAGGAGTTCTTTTACATGCCAGTAAATCTACGGACATGGGGCTGTCACATTTAAGCACATATAAATGACATCGACCTGGGCCGGGATCGAACCCGCAACCATGGGCACATAAAGCGCGCCATTAACTGCGCCACCCAGGCCGACAAATTTATTTTGATAGGCTATCCCCCCTCCCCCCCCCCAAAAAAAAAGAAGAAGAAAAAAAGGATGTTGTTGCCTTCTCTATTACTGCCTTGGAATTTCCCCACATACATTTAACAGACCAAACCAGACACTAATTCAGTATAGCTGTGTTGACCTTTCAGAGGAAACGTTGTGGGAAGAATAGCCCCAACACCAATGAAAATCAAGATTTCAAAATGTTCTTTTCTTATATTTTATTTGTACTGTAAAATAAATTAAAAGAACGGGAACGAGGGGAGGGTTCTCTCGCATTCACTTTATGGATGTCCTTGCATTTTGCCATATAAATACGAATCATGTGGACATAGTTAAACAGATTCGGCAGAGTTAGAAATGTTCCATGTAATCGATAGGGTTCTTAGTATAATAATAATAATAATAATAATAATAATAAGTCCGATGTGAAAGACATACTTCCTCTGCCCGAATAAAAGTTTTGCCTCTTTAGAATATAAGCCTATATTATGTGGGCAATTCTCTGAGTGACGCACGGGACATTTGCAGGATTCAAATGACCTTAATTTTATTAGGATATAAGGTAACTGCTGCCAGTCAGCTTTGATGCCTTACTGATCAGTTGCTGTGTAATGTGTACCAGAAAGAAAAATCTAGCTTTATAATAACATACAGAAAAAAAATAAAAACCCTCTGTGATGCACGGGACACAGAAAAACTACTCTCAGTCACATTGCTTGCTTTGATCCACATATTCTGTGAATTGAGGAGGGTCAGGGAAATTATTTTCATGGCTTGACTTCTTATAGTAAATGAAGTTCTTATTTCTGTAATTGGTTATGTTCAATTCATTATGTTGGATTTTTAATTAATATTTTTGTTTTGTGATGCACGGGACATTTGAAATGTGATGCACGGGACACTTTTTTCCTTCAAGTTCCCAGCCCATATTTTAATGACAAAACATATTCCCTACATTATTGTTTGTTTGGTTTAGTGGATACGGTTATTTCTACAAACGTTTTCTGCAATAAGGTTACATTTAAACTTGAGTTAGAACTCTCTTAACATTCATTAATACATGTGTTAACTTTGTCTAATAATAGCTAACTATAACTGGTAAATTACCATGCCATGTGTCATTACATGGCATTTATTTGTATACAAATGTGACAGTCCCATGCCAGTTCAATTTCTCAACAAATTTCTCTTATCCTGATGCCAGTGTCATAAAACTCTGTTCATAGAAGTCCGTTAGGTTGGAGTATAGCCATCTGCAGTTTTTTTTTACTTCTGCACCTGACACAAAGAGTTTGCTGGCCAGGAATTTCTTCATGGGACCAAACAAATGAAAGTCCAACGGTGCCAGGTCTGGACTGTTGAGGATGCTGGAGCACCTCCCAAACAAATTTTTTGATTTTCTCATGGACAGCTGCAGCAACATGTTGCACCATCGATCTTTCATTTGTTTGGTCCCATGAAGAAATTCCTGGTCGGTAAACGCTTTGTGTCAGTTGCAGAAGTGAAAAAGCAGTCCTCAGATGGCTATACTCCAACCGAATGGACATCTATCAAAAGGGCATTTTGAAAATGGTATTATGATGGGAGAAATATGTTGAGAAACTTGGCGACTATGTAGAAAAATAGACAAAAGATTTCCCTTCATGTGTGCAATTGTTTGCGAACTGTATCTATTAAACTTTTTGTAAAAAAAAAAAAAAAAAAAAAAAAAAAGCATTACTTTTTCTTCACCCTCATAATTTTAGGTCTCTATAATGGTTCAGGATTGGAAAATTAACGTTTGGAAGTAGCCTGTTAAAACTGACAGATTCCTACGTTCACCTAATCAGATAATGAAAGTAATAAAAACCAATACACTAGTAAATTCAAGAGGACAGTACAGATTTCAAGATCTTATATTCTGACGTGTGACGCACGGGACAAACAAACAAACTACATTTGTGATGTGCAGAGGAAACAGATCTACATTTGACTGAACTGAAAATTAGTGGTACCTAATAATATAAGTCAAATGGAGTTTTCAAGCCAATACCTGCTTTTGTTTTTTCAGAATATTAAAAAATTCATGTTTTCTGTGATGCACGGGACAAGAGTGCGAAGCTGCAGGGATGGGGGTATTAAAATGTTTAGTGTGTGGTTGTTGACATGTTTTTGTTTATGACAATACTTAGTTTTCTTGTGGTTTCATCATATGTAATTGTTAAAAAGATATTGTGAATAGTTATTTTGTTACAAGTGTTTAAATATTGAGTATAAATTGATACTTTTCCCTCCTCTTGTTATTTCAAACTTTAGAAATGTATTACTAGTGTATAATAGTAAAATATTGATTATGTTTTTGTTTTTACAATAATTTAATGTGTCTTCTTTCCACTCATAATAAAAAAAAAATACATTTGTTGCAATTTCAAAATTTGCTCCCATGCTTTCACTTTCCGGAGAATTATGGCATTTTCTTCACGTAAATTGGTTGTAAAAATGAGAAGTAGTTACCACATCGCATCGCATACCTGTAGGATACACAGCATAATGAAAATATGATCAATGCACTCACATAACTTTCTTTACTCTAAACAAGGGCAATACACCTTTCTCACTTCACGTTCTGATATAGAATGATAGGTCGTATTGGAAGAAGTACGCATTCAGTTGTTTCAATCTGATGAAAAGCTTTATTGTTCGCCAGGCAAGAAGAATTGGTTTCTATAAACAGTGGGTGGTTTATAACTACCCATCAGATTTTTATGTGCTAAAAATGTTTCAAATAAAAGTTTTAGTTTGTAGTATAAGCAATTCGAGAAAGTCGTCACATTTTCGTGTCACACCCTCACCTATAAAAGTTTGTTTTAATAAGATTTTTTTGTTCTTGGGCTAGGCCGTTCACAAACACATACAACATAGACATGTTTCTGAAAATAGCATTTTTGGATTCAATAGACCTTAAAACGCGTATTAATGTTAAACACTCAAGTTTGAATTTCGGGAAAGAACACAATACTTCCTCAACCTATAGTAGGCCTGCCTATGGTACGGGTAGAGGAAGTAATAAACGTTGTAATGAATAAAAAACCCTCCGTTTTGAGACTGCTGTCCTTGCACCGGGTATCTCAGACACATGCGGAGCAGTTAGTTGGGTAACCTACAAAGGTTATTACAGGAGAAGAAACTTCTGTGCAACCTGCAATAAGTATAATACTATGTTTGCTATGGTGAACTTTCGTTAATAAATAGTAAATATATATATATATAAAATCTTCCAACTTATCTTTCCAGTGGACTTTGTAATAACTTCAGAATATGCCATAGCAATGAAACAGAATTGGGACCACGCGGCTTGTGAATGGCTATTCAAATCAGTCCATGACTCTTTACATTAATCCCTTCTGGCACTTTCAGCAATCTTTCACGCTTTATAGTTGCTCTTGCTGGACGAATTTTATTTATTAGGTCATCCCTCAGCAGGCAAATTGCGATTACACCCACAGAAAATAATGTACGGGAGTTCATGGGGTGTCTGAGACCCAATCTTGAAGGAAATTGCGCTTCACGGGACTCAAGATTAATACAGTAGGCTACTTTCTAATAAAAAGTAAGTACGTTATTTAAAAAACAGGCGAAGTTGCAAAACAAAGTCACACATAATCCAGCAGAAGACGGAAACTCGCTCAGAATCGAAGGATTATACCTGCATATAACCTCGACTACACTAATGAGTAAATCCCTTCGGATTTTCAACATCAATGCTACTTCCTTTTTAAGCAAACGCTCTTTCATCGTTTTGTGGCCCTTACAAATACCCTAATATGGAATCATGCAAGAGGGGTTTCGAATTTAGTTATGAAATTGAATCAATTTATTCGCGCTTATAAAACCGACAATAATAGAAGTAGAGGGTGGTTTTATTGATGCACAATATCCTGACAGCGTCAATTACTTTTTCGCCCGATAACGATAAAGTGAGTTGAAAGTGCACATGGCACGAATGGAATAAACAAAAATAATAGACGACAAATTGTATTCATAATGGAATCAAGGCATTGAGTTTACACGGGTGGAAAGCCATATGATTAAAAAGAAAGCACTAAATTTGTAGTAAGGCAGTTCAACAATACAGTAGACTAGATAATAAAATTGTGGCCTTGTGGCATCCGACAACTTGTGACCCATCAAAAAAGTCCCCACTGGATCCACCGGTAGGTTGTAGCCGGAAAGTTAAGAACATATTGAAAAAGGGTCTTAAGATCCGGATGCTAAACGAATTAGGATCTACAATATCATAGGTAGACTATCATATGTAGGTACTTCCTTAAGAACTGTAGAAATTCTCGTATTTGCAGCCAGGTTGTCTGAAACGTCGGATAACGCCAAACTTCTCACTGGCTGAAACTCGAGAAGAATTCCTACATATGGTAACGCCAGGAAAACCTCAAATCATCTTTCCTTAAAAAGTGTTCGTTATGGTACATTATGTAACAATGCAGATGAAATACACCGAATTGAAATGAAAATGACTATTGACCGCCCATCAGATTCCTACGCAAGAAAAACCTTGAAGATGGAGAATTACAGCTTACACCGCACCGGGGGCTTATAATATAGCATGGGGAAAAATATTCTGATTCAGTGACATAATAAGCTGACTTAACAACATTACTAAAGCTGGGTTTGTTGGAAAAAATACTACTGTACATAGATTTTCGAGTTGCTTTAGTATTGTGTGAATCATCTGTTTACACCTGAGGAAGCCCAGACGAGTTGCACAGTGCCCGGTGATATACCCGTGGGTGGGACAACTAGTTCTGGTGCCTTTGCCTTGCCCACGTGCGGCATTGCCCGAGCTTTATAAGGGACTGAGCATCAACGGGAGGTGATTCATGCACAACACTGTCCCGATAAGGACAGAGTTGCCAACCTAACAAGCAACGAGTTTGGTAACATGCACTGCATTGTTGGGTAAATCTATAAAACTTCTTCAGAAAATACCACGGGGGTGAAAGTAACATTGAAAGAATAGCAACAGCTCATTAGTTCACTGCCCGACCGGTTTGGTGCACTGTGATCGCTGTTGCCATGGCGGCAGGTTTGTTTCGAAACATATGACAGCAATATACGAAAAGGCGTAATATCTGGTTTTTTTCTGTATGCATTAGTGTTTGGAAAAGGAGGAGATATAATTAACATATTATAAAGATGCCAAGTAGCGAAGGTAAGTTAAAATACATTAACTACTTAAAACAATCCTGAATTAATATTTATTCCATGTTCTACGAATTATTAAGATTAATGTTTCGTATTCTTTGTTTCAGAAACGAGTGAAATATTCCTGTAAGTTCCCTGGCTGCGGAAGTAAATACTTCAGTATGAAATCTAACGTGAACTACAAAAACAAACATTTCTACAGGTTTCCGAAAAAATCAAACGTGAACCAACTGAAACATCAGTGCAATTTAGATGATAATGTGAATTGTGCTAATTATTTCATGTGTGAAGACCACTTCCTGGAGAAAGATTTCGTTAACCATACTAGACAAGTTATCCCAAAGCAGCTTGCGACTCGTGATTTACAGAGACCCAATCAATGTGAATTCCCAATCAAATGTGGGAAGTGATCTCAAGCCTCGCCTAGTTTTTGTGAAAATAGAAAGTAAATTCATACTTCTGTGTATGACTGAGGTAAAAGAAATTCAAGTGACAGGAAGCTACTAATATTTATGGTAATGTAATATTTTTAAAATCAGTTTTTATAAATATAATTCATTAATCAAGGGTGTTTGTTTTTTAATTATAAAGTCATCTAAAGTAATACATATTTCAGCAATCACCGAGACATGTATGTTGTGAGTAGCAGAAATTCTAGAAGGTATTCTACACTACGGTTTTTATAAGATCTGACGCATATTGTTTGCAAATTATTATTTTTTCTTATTTAAGGTGTTCATCATTTAGTGCATTTTGGGTTCAATGCTTTTAAAAGATAATTGTTTGTATCACTATAGCCTGATGGTATTAGTGGGCTATGGTCATTACCGTAGCCCGCTAATACTAGTGGGCTATGGTTTTACAGAATTTGGAATGCATTTTCATACATGTGTTCTGGCACGCAAATTTTTCATTCTTACAGCTTAACTGCCCGACCCGTTGGAGCGCTGTAATCGCTTTTTGTTTCCGAGTTTTGACATGCGCTGTTCACTTCTAATAATAATATTGGTGTTCTGTGGAAAATACTGATCATCTGTTTATCTGCATTTATATTCCCCTAATCCTTCTTTTATTGCATCGATTGGTATAAAGGCCGCTGTATTGTATATTACCACTATGGTTAGATTTTACTGTTTCCCAAGATTTTGGGCTGCACTATTCAAAGCATACCCAACCTAGAGTTATGTTGTACAATATATATATAAAATAGCCAAGTAACGATCTTTCCAAAACATAAAAAATCTCTTTTCTTGGAGCTATTCAGATAACATTTCCCCCTGCTACTTAACTGCAGGGATTGGTGAACAATAGACGACCCTCGTTAAAGGCCTGGAAGAACCACTGGCGATTTTCTTTTTTTGCAGAATGTTCAGTCCACTGTTTTGTACCGTATTGAATAGTTGTACCTGGTGTATTACTGTTGTAATATGTCCCTTTTTCCCGACCCAGGTGTAAAAATGGACATCAGAAGAATGTTAACTCTCTAAATACACTGACACTGGAATTAGAGAACAAACCTCATTAGGAAGAGGCTCATTGTGAAAACATTCCGAAAAAGTCATCCAGGGCCTGGGGCGGTGGAGTGAGACGAAGCTTTCATGTTTTGGAAAGAACTATACTTCCTCGAAGCTTTCACGTTTTGGAAAGAACTATACTTCCTCTTATACTCGAAAACCCTTTTCTCTCAGTTGTCCAATGTTAAACTTATGGAATTATTTCTATGACATATCGAATATTCATTTCGCGATTCTGACTTCCTAGCACTTAAAATAATTATGTGACAGAACTATTGTTATAGGTGCTCCTTAACGACAAGAAACTACTATGACCTAGTTATTTGATAGTTCTGAATCTTGTAGGTCATTCAACTGGCCACGCAGGCGGACAAGGTCTCAACCTACGCGGGCCACTCCTACGGGAATTAGTCCGGCGAGGACGAGGTACGTTTAACCTGCAGTGAAGTGGAACTAAAAGGGCTGGGGTACTCAATTCATAGACTGTTACGTTTTAAAGTACTAACAAAGTGGGAACACTAAACTAAGCTTACAAAGCCATATTATACAACGTCCACAATGCGAGGGGTTTAATGTAGCGACCGGATTATCAACGTGAATAGGCATAAGTACTTCTAAATTTCGTGAGGCAAGAATTAAAACTTCAGTTTGTGGATGGGATGGGTAGCTTATATCTACACGTAACTGTTATTAAGATTTACATTATATTCTTAAGGGGAAAATAAATTATCGCCAAGCACCCTACTAGCGCAGGTGTGTTTTCCAAATCTGGAGATGATACTGTTGTGCAGGGTAATCTAAACATATCCGGCAGGCGCTTCATGCTGTGTGAAGTCACGGAGCGACGCACCGATAAAGTGCACCTAATGTAACCATCGTGTTTTACTTATCTGTCTCTTCAAGCCATACCTAGAAAATTCTTTAATGGTACGCTTCGTAATTTTGGCAACCTTACTAATAAAGGGTCTTTTCAATTTCAAATTAACGAAAATAGGATCTTTCAGTACTTCATTTAGGCCAACGGAAGAAAACTTAGAACGATGATGCGAACTCGATCTTATGAGCCTAGGTGTCTCCTCTTGCCTCAGAAAGGAAAAGGAAAAGGAATGAACAATGAAGGCCGAATGTTCTAAGGCTAATTCGCGGATGTCCAGTAAGTCACCTTTATCTTCTTCGGAATGTATAAACGCAGTAAAAATGTCGCGCAACGTGACTGAGAAAGATCGGTTCCCGGTAGAACTTTCAGCACAACCCGTTGCCAAATTGGATGTAACGAAACAGAAACATTTGGCCGTGTGATAGGATTCTGATGGAGCACTGAACTACTGCGCAATGTTGTAGTCCCAAAATTTGCCCAAGGTATGACCTAAAGTTTCGGGGAAATTTTAGTGGAAATGATATAACTGGATTTTTGGACTGAATCTGGTGGTAATAGAAGGGCAGACATCATGGCCATCAAGAGAGAAGAAGGGAAGGCAGTAATCCTCGATCCTACGGTCAGATCCGAACAGAATGACCAAGAGGCCCTACGTGTATGTGAAGAAAAGGAGCCTATATACCGACCATGTGTTCCTCACCTCAGTCCTCAGTGAGAGTTACAATGTACCCATTTCAGCATGGGAGGTAAAAGGACTTCTCTTTGGAGCTCAAGGCAGAGCATTTGCATGGACACAGAAGACACTCCAAAACTACGGCCTTCTTGCAGATGACATAGTTAATTGTTCATTAAAAATATTAAGAGACTCTCTTTTCATATCGCACAACCATTTATATAATGTGCATTAGTTTAAAGTTGTTTGCGTAATTCCTTATGTGTTTTCTTTTTTGCAATGGATTGTTATTATTTATGTAAAGAATAATGTAATTATTTCTGGATCTTCAGGGTCTCTCAGTATGCAGGGCAGATGAGGAGCATCGTTTCAAAACGTATTAAGTGCTCTAAAATAAAGTTGTACATAATACGCTTTGAACCGTTAATTCCCGTGCAAATAATACGATTTGATCCGGTACGTCAACTTTGACAGTGAATTAACACGGGATATAACATGAAATGTTCCATTCTGAATTGATTGCGTTAAAGAGCGCTTAAGAAATAGGGCGAAATCGTATCAAACTGTATTTTGACCAAGAGTGCACTTAATACGTTTTGAAACAATGCTCCTCAGATATTCTTTTTAGAAAAAAAAAATATATATATATATAGGGGACACCATTTACAAAATATTTCACTGTTATCAAAATAAGGCAGTAGCAATGCATTTACACCCATAATTTGGCATAAAATAGGCATATGAGGAAAGACATGGTGTTTTGAGATTTCAATAGATGAATGTTAATACATTTTATCGATCATATTTCTACAATAAAAATAATAATAATAAAAATTAGTTTGAAAACTATACCATTTTGATTCGAAGTTAAAATCGTCATGATCTGATGCCGGTTATGTAATTTAAAAAAACTCTGAAGAACTTAATTTGATGGGTCACCAAAAGCTTTCTACCCAGGCTACTCTCGCATGGTATCTCGAGTCATGGGAAAATTGTTAATTGTCAAATAAGCAAACAAATAAACAATAAGAACACAGCCAAAGCAGAAGATATACACAATAAAACAGCAGATATATGCTAATAAGTGAGGTCGCATTGAAGATATATGGTGTATTGGACATCTATACCTCCAAGTGAAATGAAAATTCTTCCGTATGCTAAGGTGGAAAGGTAGAGTAAGACTGAAAATGCAATCCATAAATGGGGAATTGAACAAGCATTTTCCATGAAAAGAGAGATAACACCGAATGTAACTAATTGAGGAGTTTCTCTCTTGTTAACATCATAGAAAATTTTGTCTATTATACTTCTGTCAAGATTAACCCCTTATGCAAGATCACTGGAGATTACCAATATGCATTTAGGCAAAACAAATCAACCATTGATAGAATATTTTATATTTGTCAAATTCTGGAGAAAAAGTGGGAAAATAATAAATTTTGTCATCAGCTATTCATAGATTTTAAAAAAAGCTATGATTCAGCTAAGTGAGACAAATTGTACAATATCCTTATTTAGTTTGGGATACCCAAAAAGTTAGTTAAGCTGATCAAAATGTGTCTACATGAAACCTATAGCAAAGTCAGGATAGTGAAACTATATCAGATAGAAGAATAATATAGGAGAAAAATTCCTCTGACACTGGGACTTGAACCCAGGACCTTTGGCTATTCGCACCAATGCTCTACCAACTGAGCTAAGCCGGAGTTCAATTCACAGCCCCAGATGGAACCTCTCTCCTATGACTGATTGCCCTAATGGTCTACCTCACACAGACAAGTTATGTCATAACTGTGAGGCACACTAAGTGATTTTTGTGACCGGGCTCCCACTGTTATTGTACAGTTAACATTCAAGATAGATATATAAGCATTTATGAATCAGTGATAGGAGAGAGGTTCCATCTGGCGCTGTGAATTGAAAACTCCAGCTTAGCTCAGTTGGTAGAGCATTGGCACGAATAGCCAAAGGTCCTGGGTTCAAGTCCCAGTGTCGGAGGAATTTTTCTTTTATAATTTTCTCATGTAATGTCAAACAGAGACTATAATCTTACTCTTCAGGAAGAACATAATCTGTTCGTGGTTTGTTTGTTATGGTTGTGGTTCTCTTTATTATTACGTCTGTAACTGCAAGAATGCGATAGCAGAATTTTGTCAGCAGAAGTTCTTTACTTAATGCGGATCCAAATACACAGACATGGGACTGTCATATAAACGCAAACCTAAATATCAACACATTAAATTGTCTGAGAATAGATGCTAGTATGAAAGCCTATCCAAGATTCACAGTTCAGTGTTATCTTCTTTATGAGATACATTATTAACTATAATATATGACAGAATACGTCAGCTTCTTGTCAGATGCAGTTGTCTAGTACTGATATTGTAATGAACCCAATTGTTTTTTGACAACTCTTGATAATATGAGAAATATAATTCTAATTTATCCCTTTTGAGTTTCTCGGTAAACTAACAAAGTGTTACATACCATGCTGTTCTTCATTTTACAAGCGATGTGCAATCTCGTATATTAGCTATTAGGCCCTCACAACATGTTGCCACATCTCAAAGGCCTTGTAAAATATAAAGAGGCCTATCGGCTTACGGACCTCATGAAAATTTGCTTCTCTACTTGTAGCAAGGGGTACGCTGTAGCGCAGTGGTTGAGGCGCTGTGCTACAAACCGGAAGGTCGCGGGTTCAATCCCCGATAAGGTCATTGGAGTTTTTCAATTGTCCTAATCCTTCTGATGGCACTATGGCCCTGAGGTCGACTCAGCCTCTAACAGAAATGAGTACCAGAAGCAATCCTGAGGGTAAAGGCGGCCGGTGCGTAAGGCTGACAACCTTACCACCTTCATGTGCTGACTGTCTAAAAATCTGGGAGCCTCAGCCTCCTGGAACCCTCTGGGCCTCCATGGCCTGTAATAGGGAACACTTGTAGCAGCTTCCAGCCATCTGGATGCAATGGCATGGTGGTGTAATAATGTCTTATTTTCATATTTCTTATTTATATCAAGCCCAACATACAGTAACATACATAACAATGCCGTGTTGTCCTTTTCCACAGTTGCAAAGGGATCTATTCCTGTTGTTTTCCATGTTGCCTTTTAGAAGTTCTTAAATTCACCTGCTTTCCTCTTTAATCCGTATTTACATTTAGTCTATTTGTGCACCCTACTTAGACTGCTTAGGACAATGAATGCTCTTCAAATGATTTTAAAGATTCCTTCTCAGTATTTAGGTGATGCACACTTTCTGTCATTTGATAAATTCAAGTGATAGCTCATCTCTCCAATTATGTCCATTACCCAGTTCAGATTTAAGCTGTGGGCATTCTTTGTTTTCTATGTCAAGCTTCATCTCAAGTAGAAGGCATATTCCACTTTATTGCCTACTCTGAACTGCTTTAAATAAATACACATTTTTTCATTCTTAAAATCCTTCATCATTAGGGAGGTAGTAGACATCAATGCATCTGGAGTCATTAGAAAAATACAAAATTTATTTTTCTTTTGTTAAACTTTTTAGCTGTCTTGTTCAAAGTCTAAATGAAGTTTCAGTTTGTATAGGTTCTGAAAACTGTAAACAAATGTTGGCAAGATGGAATGACTAGTTACATTACATTTCTGTTCTATTTTAAAGAAAAGAATACTAGCATGGTAGTTTAAAGTTCGCAAGCTTCATCTAAAATTAATTTAACTATGAAAGAAATTTCCCAAGTTACAAGTTATCCTTTAACAATGGTAGATCTTGGATTGAACTATCTTGTTTGATGTAGGACTTGAAGATTTCACAGCATTGGTTCATAATTCGGTGCGCGGGCAAAGAGAGTTAAGTCCACTTTCTTGTTACTGAGAATTAGAGTGACTTAACACATTATACCAGCCCAACAGAGCTTTAGAGATGGATAAACCCATGAGGCACACATCCATAACTACCGTACAATTTCGAATATGACTTACTGGACTTAACACAAATGTAGAGAACATTTTTATCTATAACTCTGTGGACATATCTCAATTTTTTAGGATGGTGGACTTAACTCTCTTTGCCCACGCACCCCGGAATTATGGCTTCATGCGTTGTCAGATGTGTAAGGAAATGCAGGAACAGAAGTGCACCACTTCTGGGAAGTAGAGATTATGGGAATAAGACAACCTGACTAATAAAATTTTAAAGGAGCCGTTAACATCTACTATAGAGATCTGGACTGCTCTCTTCAACAAATGTATCAAACAAGGAAATATTCCTGAAAAGTGGAGAGAATCTATCATTCAGATTTTGTACAGGGGAAAAGGAGCAGAATGCTTGAATGCACTCCCTTCGTAGCCCTCACAAAGATTATATTAACACAACTCCTACCACTAGCCATGACACACATGCCGGAGGAACAATGCAGTTGGTAAATCCACACTCCAGGCATTGAGAAAGTACTTGCAAACATATGGAACGCAACCAGCATAAAAAGAGGACTTCATTCGTCGCTTTTGTGGATTTCACTTCGACTGTGTAAATCGGAACATCCTGATAAGAAAACTTTCCACTATTCTAGGATAACGAAACTGTATCCTGCAACTAATTGAAAGCAAATTGGCATTCAACCTGCTATCTATCATTAACAGAATAAGCCAATCTAAGCTCGTAGTCCAAACAAAATGGATCTTCAAGATGCGAACGACATGACTCTTCTCTCAAAAAGCAGTCCAGCCCTGCAGGTAGGACTGAACAAGCTCTTTATATGTGGTTGCAGAGAAATAAACTAGATACAAACATTAACAAAACAAAACAAAAATCATGAAATTCAGGAGAGGAGGCAGTGTCTCGAAGTTAAACAACTTCCACTGCGGAAATGACAAATTAGAATTGGTAAATTCTTACAAGTACCCGGCACTAACCCTTCAGGTTATGAGGAAAATGTTAACGAAGCATGTAGAAGAAAGATATACAACAGCCATTAAAGTCATCTACGACATTAAGAACATCAAAAAACAATCACTCGACACAGCTGTGAACCTATTCCACATCAAGATAGCCCCTACAGCATGCTATGCAGTCACCAAAATTTGGATCCACCTTACTCCCACAAATCTAAGCAGGTTGGAGGCTGTGAAAGCAACCTACCTACTCAAAGCTACTCAAATACTTCTTCAACTATCCCAAACAACAAGGACTAGACTTGTCTATCTGTTGTCCGCCATAGACTTCTTCATTCAGGGAGGTAGCAATAAAGAACAATCTGATGCAAACACCAGCATACAATGCCCACACAAGAGAAAGGGAAGAAAAGGCAAAGGCAGTAGATCAAGGTTTTCATCTCATGCCAGCTGTAAATATAAAAGAACGGAGGAAACCAAACTTCTCACTATAACATGTGTATATAAGAACGGCAGCCAGAGAGGATTTGAAGACCAAGGATAAAGTGCATAGATGTGATCGGTTTGATGACTGGAAGTTAAGGATAGACTGGCTGGAGTTCCACTGACAGTGGACAGTGACACATGACACAATCCCCAAACAGTTCTGTAACAATGTGGCCCTGATAGCAATTAAAAAGTTGTTCCAATACTGAAGACCTACCTATAAGCATAATTTTAACAGTTCACAGTTTAGTTAACAATTTGTATTATATACCTCTGTTTTTGTCTATTTTACTATATTATGCTATAGTTCATATAGTATTCTTTGCCCATGAGGGAAGTAAGAACTGTACTGGAGAAATAAATTAACAATACAAATTAATGTATAACAATATTTTAATTATCAGACATATAAACAACCAAATGCACAATCAAACAACAGATCAGATAACGCGAGGTCGCTGCGGTAGGCATAAATTATAGTAAGCCCCCTTCTTCCAAAAATCAACACCTTTCCAACCACACCAGCCTTTACCCTGAATTACCTGTAGGTCTTCACCCCCAGTGTAATGTGGATCCAAGATAAGGAATTTGAGGTCTCCTGTCTTCTTGTTGTAGTCCACACCTAGGATTGTGTGTGCAAGAACACCTCCTCCGATCATAATGGGTGTACCGGTGTATGTGAAGTGGAAAGCCAGCTCCCCACCTAAACTTCCAAGTTCTTCCCCTGAGCTGACAGAGAGGATTCGTGATGTTACGCCCAGCATTGTCTCCAAGCAAAAGCTGACTTCAGTTGACCCAATCCATTGTGTTGACCCAACAAAAGAAGCTGGCTTATCACCAATGTTAACAAGGCACTGCTGAATGTCCCGATGCGTTGGAATTGGGTGATCTGTGTATCCCTGCCAGCGGAACCAAGATACAATGGTCTGTAGTGAACGGTACGCACAGCCCCAGCCACTATCATCCATGCCATCCTGTCGATAGTGGTGATAGCTGTATGTGCCCTGCACCAGGGAAACTTCACCATCCTTCACTGTAATACAAGTATTATTTCCTTAGATTTTCCCTTTCATGAAAAGCTATTATAGGCTTTTTAGGTAGATTTCGAAGAAAAATCTTTACTTTTCATCCTTCCCTAAGTACGAAACCACCGCCTGTTTAAAATTTTGTTTTGTGATATATATATCTTTACACGCTAGTGGCCGTAATTTTGAAGATATTTGAACCAAATTTTATTACGTTATTGCTAGGCCCAATAGTTCGGACAAATTCGTTAATGAGCAAAATTGGCCCAAGGGGTGGGTCGGGGGAGGGGATTGAAATTATGAAAACTTTATATCTCGGCCCTTATGAAGTATAGAGGGAAACTTTGTTTGAATAAATTAGAGTACTCCCTATGGAGTTCACAGTGACACCAACGATTCGGGGGTTTTGGGCATACGACTGGGGGTGGGGGAATGGAAATTCGAAATTTTTGAAACCACGTCTTGTGGGGTATCGTTGAAAAGCTCTTGATGAGTACTCTACAAATCAATAACTAGTTTCTCGATAGCTCTCATATAAGGCGAGATTTGAATGTTTGAAAAAGTGCTCTTTCCTCTTTTTTGTAGTTATTATTGCGGGTTTGTCATGCCAAGGCTAAAGAAGAATAGTGCTGCGCAGCAACAATAAATTAAACCAAAAGCACTTCGAAATCTACCTCAGCCTGTAGGCCTGCCTAAAGGGATTTTTTTCTACTAAGAGCCACAAGGTTGCCTACGTTCAAACATACTTATGATGGTAGGAACAACAATAATGAAGAAAACAGCAGAGGCAAGGCAAACCATGGAACTTAAAAAGGTCAACAATTTAGTCCACCATAAATATTTCACTGTGATTGCTAAACAACTTTGGGAAAAGGCAAATTCAATAACTGCTACACAGGTGCTTTCTTTTAGTTAGAGGAGAGATATGAATGTGATGCGTGTATGTGAAGGAACAAGTTTTAGTCTAAATGTCTATAAACAAATGGAGACTTTCTACTGAATTTTGATTCAGAACATGGTGTAAATTGCAATAGTTGGGATAAATTATTCCTTAGTACACAATACTGTTAATTGGTATTGACAATACAATATTATATTGTTTTCCAAAGACTTTAAGCAACTTTTCACTTTATTATATTGACTAAATTCTTTCCTACACTCTTATTTTATAACTTTATAATGAATCACTTTAATTAACTTTATTAACGAATTAATTAAAACAAATTTTTATTGATATGTTTGCAATTGTGAGAACTAATGTACATTTTATGAAATTACGAATTGTATATTTCCTTTTAAATATGCCTGAAGATTCTCATGGAATGTCTGAAAATATGAAAATTATCGATGATACTATTGCTATTACTATTGAAACAAGGGAAAAGAGAATAATAATTCATCTAATTCTCAGCCTTGTCATTAACGGATGTTATAAAGACGGATATATATGCATTTTTCTCCTAAAATATCTGAATGTTATAAAGTTCAACAGGGTATTATAAATATGCACTGCTCATTCATATCCCCAAAAGCCTAGATTAAAAATTGTAAATAGTTAATCTCTTTGGAAGAATGAGCAACGACCAACAAATTTAAACGAAACTGAATCTTCTTCTTTTTCTTTTTAAAATAATATGCTAACTTAACTGTAATAAATCAATACAACGCAGTTGGGCAAACAATAATTGTGCTAAAACAACATGAGAAATGTTTTCAGGTATATGAAATTACTGTTGGAATTCTATAGCCATAGTTCAGTGTGATTTTTCTATCTTCTATGACAGACATGGGCAAACCCCTATCCATTGACACGCAACCCGCAAACTTTTGTCAACTTACACATAGTTCGAAAAGAACGGATAGATGGAGACACAAGCAGACAGTAAGTGCAGTGGCGGTTCCTCATTCTTAGGGAAACATTAATTTCACTTTAAAATGTACACTACAAGAAACAAATAATACAAACAATGTTGTATTTTTAATTATTCTTTTACGTGTGCAATTATTTCAATATACAAAGGCTTAGAATGTGCCATAACGCCTTTCCAACCGGAACTGTGCCGCGACCCGTCACTGCTTGCAAAGAGAGTAAGACTCATGCATGGGAATAATCTACCACGTACACCGAATGTCCGCAATGCCATCTTGTGTCTTTTGGGGGAAGGTCAAGAACCACAAGTGATTCGCGAACCATTAAATGCCCATGTATGTTCTATGAGGTGGATCAGGAGAATGATTGATAGTAATTTGTTGAATCAGAAGATTTACAAGTTGGATGAATGCCTGTTGCTCTACTGTAGTTAACTCTGAGACATGAAGTCACCTCTGAAAGACCTATGCATCATCACGCAGTGTTGTATTTGTGTATGAACCATGGTGATTCCATTATTAGTCATATATACCTATTTTGGATGGTTTGGATTCTTTGGACTTAACTGTAGGAGGCAGACCCCAAATAGAACAACCATATTGCTGTATTGGTCGAATTAGTGAAATATATATAAGATGTATTGTAGTGTAATGCCATTAGTGATTTTGATGAAATTATATGTTTCAATTGGTGTATTTTATATCTGAATTTATTAACTATGTCTAATATATGACTAGTTCAAGTGAGTTTAGAATCCAAGATTAGGCCAAGTTTTAGAATCAACAATAGGGGTTGCTCCCAAAGCTATTGGTTGAAAGACAACATTTCTCATAAAGGTGAAGAGGACAACTTCGGATTTCATTGGATTCATAATAATACTCCATTTGATGCACAAGTCATGAATCATATTACAGAATTCTTGAAGTTGCATGGATGCAGACGCAGCTGTGTCTTTAGAAAAAAATAGGAACATCATCAGCAAATTGTGCAACAGTAAGTTGACCACACGCAGGGAAATCAGAAAGTAGAAGACTGCGTTGTGCTGCATAGGACAGAGAAGGTAGAACTCTCATAAGGCATCCACTTAATTGGGATTTATACACGTCTACTATAGCCTTCTTAACACAAACCAAAGTTCCTCTTAAGTCACCAGAGATATTGACATAGCAGTATCTTCAATAATTCAGAATACTCAGCATGCTAAAAAACTATCCAGCATGGTTATCCAGAAAGTAAGGAACGTTTCCACCTGATGCCGCCAGGCGCACGCCAATAGCGTATACAATGGTGTGCTCGTACTCGGCACCTCAGTCAGCGTCCAGCTGTGCCAACGGGAACATCTCTGCGCTGCCCCTTTTTTTATTATTCAAATTTGAAATGTGTGCTGCAATCCAAAATCCCGCCAGTTGTGAGGTGCGGTATGTGATTCGTTTTTTGTTGGCAAAAAACTTAAAACCAATAGAAATTAATCGGGAACTGTGTGAAGTGTACGGGAACAATGTAATGAGTGTGTCAGGAAGTGGTGTATTCAGTTTAAAAATGGGCGTACAAACGTTCATGATGAAGAGAAGAGTGAACGTCCGAGCATTGTGACTGACGATCTGGTCGCCCAAGTTGACGAAAAGATTCGTGAAAACCGCCGTTTCACAATAACTGAGCTTTCTCTGTGTTTCCCACAAGTTTCACGGACTTTATTTTTTGAAATTGTTTCACAGAAGCTTCACGACGATGAGGAGCTCCAGGTACGCGTCACTGAGTGGCTGAGATCACAGGCGGCAGAATTCTATGGCACAGGAATTTCAAAGCTTGTCCACCGCTTGATAAGTGCCTGAATTTGTATGGTGATTATGTTGAAAAGTAGTATTTTAGTCCCTCTTTCACATGTATATAATAAAATGTTTTTCTTGTACTTGGTTTTTTTAAAATTCCAAAACGTTCCTTACTTTCTGGATAACCCTCGTACATCGCTTAAGAGACATTATTGATTGGAAACCTTTATGATGCCACATATTCAAGAACTTTACTATATTGAAACCAGATGCAAAATTTTCCCCACAAAAATCTATAACAGGCCAACCAGAAAACTTAAAAATGCTTTAAAATATCAGCATTTTACAGCTCCTTTAAACCTATAAACATCAACTATAAACCCTGAATACCCAGGACTTCTCTTTACAGCAAAAAACTGAACAACTAACAAAGGTGGTAGACAGATCTCCACCTCTGCTTGCAATGGTATTTTACATCATTAGAAAAGGCAAACATATTTTCTCAGCAGTTATATTCTCATTTCAACCAATATCTAGTATCAACAATCACTTTGTCGAAGAACTTCTATAGACAGTCAACCACTTCAGTTGTCACCATCCAATTATTTTATTAAGCCAGGTAATGTAAAAAGAGCTATTCAACATGTCCCCAAAACATATCAGCAGGATATGACCTTGCAGCCAGAGAGGATTTCACCAGGTGTTATTTCAATCTTCCTACAACCTATGTGGACAATGATGTAAACATCTACATCACTAAGATATTACTCAGATGACAAACACTTTGTACAATATACAACTTTATGACAGGGGAAACAATCTCTTAGATTCTTGAACTCCTTCAACATGTTTCAAAGACAATACCAGAGAAGCTCAAGAACACATCACATCTCTCTGAAAAGATGAACAACATACCAGATGAGCAGACAAGTAAAAGAGCACGTTGATTTGGCACACTGGCAATCTCAGTTTGAAAAATATTGGCAATGAAGAAGACTTTCATAGTGAAGTCGAAGATTTTTTTAAAGTTTTTTGTTCAAGCCATTCTGGCACCCAAACTACAGCCAGAGAATATTATGAAGGTAGAAATGAAAATAGACTTCTAAACACGCAATCCCTATCATGCAACGAAGAAATCCAAATATAAGTTACAACTCTCTCAATACCGGTATTTTAATCAAGGACATATGTATCATTCTGAACAATATATAATCATGCATAAACATTATTCAGATCATCTTTCCATCAGTATTGATTATCAGCTGATTTATAAGGAAAGTCCATCAAAAATGAAGAATATTTTTCCTCCTCGAATAATTTATTAAATGATGTCACCATGAAAGAAGAACTAGCTTGGTCATGTTGTGATGTTCAAAATGAATGAAAAAAAAAAAAAAATCTTACATTTCGTTAAAAAAAATATCCTGAATCCAATTATTATTTTAAAAGTAAGTAATTAAGTAGAAGATTTTTGTGCTTAATGTCATGTTCTTCATAATAATTCTTCCAGAATTGGATGTTCCTATTATACTGTAGTCATATTTGAAAACAGACAACTACATTTTGTTCTCTAATAAGATAAGCACACCCATAAGGGCTTGTTGTGCCTCCACGATGTGGAAACAAGTATATTAGGAAACTAAGGGATTACTTGAACATTAAAAGGATACAGGAATTCCGTCCATAGGCTCTAATTTTTTAGGTTTGGAGTTAATTAATGAGCTATAAGTCAATGACATGGGACCAATAGCTTACAGTCCTTCCCGTGAGACTTGTGCCATGGTTTTTACATCCTAAAACATAGATCAAAAGTTAACATCATATTCAGAGATGTACATGTTGCTTCTACACCACCAACATTGGCTAGGCATTTAATCCTAATATTAAACAATTATGTTGTCTTATATTTAGTTTTTGTTCGGCCAAACTATAATAAACTTATATGTGACGTAACAGTATTGTAATGACATCCATTGAAGTACAGGTTTCCATTAAAGTAATTGTGTGGTATCGATTAATATTGAACATGGAACAATCTCTGAGTCTTGAGAGCAGCAAATGAAACTGCTAAAATAAAATCATTTCTGTTCATGTTCATTTTAATATCATATATTATGTGTGTTTAAATAAGTGTTGTTTGACGTTAAAACTTCAAGAGAACCCCTGTGGCCTACATACCTCACAGCCAGCCATCTATCGGAAAAGACGAGAAGTAAAGTTGATCTCATGAGGCTGAGTGTAGCTTGTTCCGGACCCTTCTTCCAGAAAAATCTTAGGAGCATGAGGTATTGACATGGGGAATCGGATCTTTAGTCAACAGTTCTAGCTCTGTGGAGGAAAATTGTATGTATACGCTTTTGGGCATTTTTTAAAAATTGTATTAAAAAAAGAGCAAAGTTCTCAAGCTTGAAACTTCTACAGCAAGTAGTCCTATAGTAGATCTATATTTAAAAAAAAAAAAAAATTAAAGGTGAGTCATTCTTCCTTTTAGTAATTTTGCAGCACTAAAACTCCCATTTTAAATTAATTTTCAATTTGTAGTTGTGAATTTTTTTCTTCACTTCCCTCACTATTTAGGTAATATTATGTTAGAACAAAATTAACAGAGTTACATACATTTGTGCAAAACATGTTTTCGGCCGAAAAAAGGTTACAAAGCAAACTTAAAATGGCCGCCAAAAAAAGTATGAGCATAAAAAAAATTTTTACCACAGTTTTGAACTCACCTAATATTGGGGAGTAACTGGTAAAAAAATTAGGAAAATAAAAAAATTTTGAGCAACAAGTTTTATTCAATTTGGTTCATTTCTAATGGATTGACCCGTAAATCGATGTAACAAAGTGTCAGCTGGAGTTAATAGGCCACATTTCAGACACTACTGAGGCCTATTGGCATATTCCTTTATTTTTGTCAAAACATCTGAAGTAAAAAAAATTCAACAATTTTCAAAGTATCGTATATTTTGGAGGGGAAAAATTAAAATCTTGAACTTTTTGGAATTTTTCCATCTGTTATAGGCTAAAAGCAATAAGTTTGTCAAATTTCAAGATTCTAACTCATCTGGAAGTGAATGAACATCGATGTTAATAAATGGATGATTAGACTGTCCTAGAATGACATCACGGCTATCCAACCATTTTTTCCATACTTATGGGGTAGCTAGAAACACCAAATTTAGTGCGCTTATGGCTGTTGTAAGTGCTAATATTCCAGCTAAATGTTACAATTCTAGCTGTTCTGTAAGTGTGTCAAAAATTACATCACGTGAGAATAATATAAAAAAAATTAATTAAAAATAAAAATCTAACTCGAAGATGCAACTGATGGAGATATGACTAGGTCATAGAACCAAACTTGTAGATTTCTCAATCGATTTTCTTATACAACTTACCATTCAGTTACTATAAAGCCTCAAAGGAGGTCTGCACAGACCTTAAAGTTGTGTCTGCAATTTTGAATGTTTTTTGGGGGTAAAAAATAAAAACTTTTTGGAATAATTCTGTCAGTTACAGCATGTGAAATTTGAAGTTTATGGATCATCTGGAACGGGCAAGCAATTATGTCAGTGAGTGAGTTGGTCACACGGCTATGTAATAGTAGCTTAAAGTCCTGACAACACCCAGGTTTTGTATTTTGCATGCAATTCAAAATTAAATTATGGAGGATTATATACAGGGATCTAGAGTTAGAAGCGAAGACGAACGACTTATCACACTCAAACTATTTCCTCAGAAAATGCTAGATATGGCTTTTATCGCTCATACAGGATTTAGAATTTTGAAAACCATTGCTTTTACACACTGTGCCTGACAGGGATTGAAATAAGAAGAAACAGAAACATCCCTATTTCTCAACTGATACAAAGCTTACAGTGATGAATGATATATCAGTGGATAGGATTTTTTACCAACTTCTGACATAGCATACTCGCTACCATCCTTGGCACAAACTCAGGCTGAGACAACTGAAAATGCTCTTCCTGCAATAAGACTTCCTATTCTAAATCAAAAGTGATGGGATAAAATGATACTGTCCATGCCCAAGGTAAAGAAAGTTATGTGATGCATCACACCTGATATTTATTTACGTGGATTAGTAAATTTAAAGGAAATTTAAAGGAAATCAATGCAAAAATAATAGTAAATATTCACGCACAAATCCTAATGAACAAGAAAAAATACCAGAATAACTATTTCCATGTTGACTATAAGAAAATAAATATAAAGTATAGGCAGCACTAAAAAAAGATAATATAATTAATATAATTATAGTCAATCAAGATCACCCAACTAATCTATTTAATAAATCAATTTCATTCTCCATTATCGATTTATGGAAATGATTTTTATCGTTAGCATGTCTAATTATTTGTCAAAGTCCAGTGTATTGCAACTTCGAAACCCATATGTGAACACCGGAAACAATATTGCTGTCATGAGAACTGAAATGCATTTGATGCATTCAGTGTAATATTTTCATAAATTAGGCCCGGCTATCTTTCTATCTACTCATCACATCGAGAATTTCAACAAGAACATGGATCGTTTTGCAAAAAACCGTGTGTAAATCGGTCCAGTGGTATTTTAGTCTAAAATGGACACACATACAAACACTGCCTTTTTTATAGAGAGATATTGATTACTTGCTACTTTGGAACAGTTAATTGGGCGTTACTCTGGTACCAGTCAACCAATTTGGTCCAAAATACATAGGCTTCATCCTATGGATGTTATAAGTGCATACACTAACTTTCATGAATATCTGATACCGGTACAGCATATTCGAGTTATCTCATTTACAGACACACGGATGGACAAACAGACCGGCATTTTTCCCGTCCACCATACAATATTAGAAAGTACCATTCTGGCACTTAATAAATTACAAATACTATACTAACAATTACGATTTTAAATCGTATTTTCATACACATTTCACAATATTCCTCCTGGAGGTGGTGTATGTCATGCTAATTTACACATTTTAGGTAATCCAGTAAATTTTCCGATATTTTGTGAATATAATTTGATTAGTAGTGATATTTTAAACATCTATATAGCTAAATATAGCTAAGGAGATTTGTTTTGTAAAATTTTGCACTTATCCCTATTACAAAAAAATATGTCCCTATCTATCATGTACAAATAATATCAAATAAATGGAGTCGGACTGGGCAAACATTGTGGAAATTAAATGGAGCTGTGGAAAGCGTAGCTCTGGTGACCATTTGTCCAAATTTGGTTGGGACAGTCCTTTTTTTTTTTTTTAAACAACTGTTCCAGAATTATATGTACCTTTGTCAGGATGCAAAAGTCCTTTTTTTTTAAATGAAAAAGTACCGAATTTGTCTTGATTTATGAAAATGGTGATAAAACTGTAGTTCTTCAGTTAAATAACATGCTGTGGCTATATGACTGCACTGTAAGAAGTACTTCCTGTGAGAAGAAAGTGGATGTAACAATGGGATATAAGACAACGAGTTATGCCCTAGTGCACAATCTGTTTTGTTATTATACCTGGTAATATACTGAATTCTCAGAAATAAAGCACTTGTTTCGGTGAGATGGTCAAGCCAGTAAACCTATGATATCATTACAAGTCCCGATTTTTATTAATAAAAAATGGTCACCTTACTCTAGTTGGGAATAATCAGTGGGTTTGTAGGCAAGAACAGCCAAAGAAAACCTAGAGATGTACTATTCATGGAAGGTTCCTTGAACTGGAAAATAATGGGCATTGGTGAAGTGAAAAACCTGCCATATGCTATATCCATTAAGTCAAGAAAGTTAAATTCAGAAAGAAATATAATCCAGTAAGATTTCTACTACTTTACTATACATGAAAAATGCATTACCTGAAGCTGTCAAGCCCTCATGCACGTTGGTGAGTGGAGCATTGGCAGGGATGTCTTCAGCAAACATATATGCACAGCCTCGCCTCAAGCAGGGTTTGTCCATTGGCAGCATCAGTTGTTTGTGCAACAGTCTGCGCTCGTCTTCTGTAACATTATAAACATTAAGGTCATGCACAACTATGTATATGGTATGACATAAATTATACTATTGGTTGATAAAATTAATTTAACTTTGTGGAAATAAAAATCGCTTAATCAGCCTTACTTCCATCCAAACATTTTGGTCGAAAACCTAAAAGAAGAATTAAGAAGGTAGAAATTATATTAATTGCAATTAAATAAAATTAAAATTACCAGCACAAATTAATGTTTTAGAATTACACTCATTGCAACAAAAAGTAAGAGCTAAACATTATGTCCATGATTGTGTAAAATGGCAACTAAGCCTTTTAGAGAAAGTGCCTTTGGATAATTCAGATGCTAAACTGGCAAAAACAAAAGAAAGAGACAGAAAGAAGAGGAATTATTAAGGGACTGTTCATTCATCTAGTATGCCATGATCTTATGGCTGACAGAATATTGAGAGTAAAGTATTACGGGTTTCATCAGATAAATTTCCTCGTACTTCGTTCTTGCAAATTTATTGATAAATTTGTAATCTCTCTGGGATTACCTATGACTATTGAACTCATACACCGTGTGTTTGATATTGACCAATAACATTTAGCGATTCCTCGGATATAGACCAATCACGGCCGTTTATCTTGCAATATTCTTGTAGGAATCGCGAGGATGGTGTTTTATTGTGATAAAATCATCTGTTCGTTACTGGAGACATGAGTATCAGTGTGCAGTGATTAATAGTCACATGTTGCCATTAAGCGGCATGAAAACAGATTATTTTATAGAACATAACTTGCTTGGAAATTGAAATAATAGAAACGTACATTGATTAAGAACACAAGTTCAATTCGGTGCAAGCCAGTTCATGTGCTTCTATTCTGTTCTGACGTTAGATAACCTGAACGAAGTTAACTATGTCTTATATGCACTTTGGTAGCACTGATTACACTATGGTAGCTCGAATCAATTCATGGGTGGTTGATTCACAGTATGCCGTGAACTCACAACTGTTAGTTTTGTTTTTATACAACAAAGCACAAAAGTAATTATTATTTATATAATCCGTTACATTTTATTCATGGAATAGTCTTAATAAATGCAACTCGAGTTGATGAATTGCATCAGATAAATTCACTCCTGCTGTGAAGTCGCGAATCTATCGATAAACTCGTCAACTCTCGTGGGATTACCTATGATAAAATAATTAATTTACTTAGAGGACCCAAGGTGGAAACTACTAAACAAAATTTAAAAGGATGTTCGAAAAAATTATGGAATCATATTGTGTGTAAAATCACCAATGGAAGGGCAAGTAGACAATGGTGAAATTGAAAGTTTGTATGTTAGTGACGTCCCTTTGAGGAAATATGCACATTTACTGCCAGTGACAGCTTACATTAGGTTACGTTAGGAACAGTGATATTAGTTTAGCAGCTGCATACTGAAATGCACACATTTAAGTTTTATAAATAAGTACAATACGTTAACTGAAAACCACCATGGTTTCAGCAAAGGGAAATCTACAATTACTGCCATGGTACATTTCATAAAAAGTGTCTATGAATCCTTAGATAATAAAGAAACTAATATTGGATTATTTATGGATTTATCAAAAGCCTTCGACTTGGTTGATCATGATATATTACTCAAAAAACTTTCAGCTATTGGAATACACAGTGTGGTTCATGATTGATTCATATGGTATTTAAAAGGGTACAGATAGTTGAGATATATTTTAAACAGGAACGTAGTAATGAAATAACTAAATTTTTATCAGATAAAGAATATGTAAAATATGGAGTCCCACAAGGCTCAATCCTTGGACCTACTCTTTTCTTAATATACATTAATGATCTAGATTGTGTAGTTACAAGTGGAAGGCCAACGCTCTTTGCCGATGACACAAGTGTAATTATATCAGGTCAGGACATTAGAAGAGTTCAATCAGATATAACAGAAACAACTCATAATCTCCTGGAATGGTTTGAAAAGAATAGGTTAGCAATAAGCCCGACAAAACAATTGCTTTATTATTTCATCATGTTCAAAACGGAAATCCCCAGTTTCCAATTATAAAATTAGACGACACGATAATAAGTTATTCAGGCAATACTAAATTCTTAGGGTTGTGTTTAGATAAACATTTGAACTGGATATTGAGAAAAGTAAAAAAATAAAAACACTTTTGACTCCACTTATGTCAATTTATATTGGACAATCCAGGAGAAGTTTGGAAGTAAGAAAAAAAGAACACCTAAGGAATGTAAAACTAATGCAAACAGAAAAATCAGCAGTAGCACATCATTGCTGGACAGAAAACCACCACATTAATAAAAATATAAAGCTACTTAAACACGTCAAGAAACCATCAGAACTAAACACTTGGGAAAATATTGTGCGTTTATAATGGACTGTATAGTGTGGCTTGCACATCTTCTTTGAATGAAAGAGTAGGAGAATTTTTAAGAACAAGCATTATCTGGTAGCAAAACATAAAATGAGAGCCTTCATATAGCCTTATAACCCTCCTAGTCTCCTAGTAATAATTGCCACTAATGAAATGATTAAGTCCAATTTGTTGGTTCTTAAAAGACTTACCATATATTTCGATAAGACTTATAATTAAATAGTTTCATAAATAGGCATACAGTAGTGTCTTGAAGCTTCTTGATTGACAAATATATATCCCTTATGAGCGATATCGACAAAAATACTTCCTTAGACTTCTTGACGTCAATAAACCTTGATGATTGCGGAGGACCATTGATATTTATCAGAATTTGAAACAAAGAAATAATCCTTGTAGTGTCAAAACAATAGATATCACTATTCTTAGCTAGCAATTGCCGCTAGCTGAAAAACACATCATTCATAGTTAACTTCAGCAACTGAATATCACAATCACTGCCTAATTCGTAACGATGGCTAATCTACAAGGTACATTAAACAGGTTTATAATAATGAGATTAACTCACAGTTCAAATGATCTTGAAGCTCGTAATTGTTCACATGAACATTTATTCTTGAAGTATAATCAAATCAGAAAGGATAGCCTTTCTATAACAAATAATGTCTTCACAGATAAGCTTGAAATCCTGCTAATATATACTCTTGGCTGAAGAGAAAATGCATTAAAAACAGCATCGAAGATCAAGCTATGAATCACCAGCTTTTTAATATAGTAATAGGGTGAAATGACCCAAAATGCCGATAGAAATTGTAATGGCAATTATACAGGCGAACAGAAGCTGGCGAAGAACCAAGAAGAAAGATATTTGAACGAAGAAAAAAGAAGAAAGCTAACAATAATAAATACATACTGTAGAGAAATTCAACTGTCCTTAAAAATAATGAGGAGAACGCAAGGCCCCCTGAAAACGGGCGAAAAGCAGAAAGAAATCAAACCAACCAAGACATAATAAATTAAATATTTCGCAATAAGCTCTTATAAAAATATTAACAGCTAAAAAGAAGATCACAACATAACTGAACAAATATTTGGTATAATCCCATCTATGGGGACCATTTTTTAGAACCGAGATTCTCTTCATAAAACACTTATAGGCCTATCACACAAATTTTGTTATAGATAGATGTGTGGAGAGGAGATGTTGTCTTGGCGAATGATTTGGTCCAACCCACCCACCCTAATTGATACACTTTCTTTTATATCACGATCTAGTGAAAACTCCCTTCTTCTACACCATTTTTCTGTCCTCGTCCTCCTGATTGGACGTTGGAGGTGTGATGTCATATCACTAAACAAGATATGATTGTGGATGAACAGTGTGACAAACCTACAAAGGTACAAGTCACTAGCTGCTCGTAAGAAATGGTGGTTGTGCTATTCAGTATATATAGCTCCTTAACTAACATAAACGTTCCTAACCTAACAAAACATCGGAGGTATTCAGTACATTGCTCCTTAACTAACATAAACGTTCCTAACCTAACAGTTGGTAACCGTGTATCGCTCATAAACAAAAAACATCACACAGTCCCTGGAAATGTGAATATCGCGTGAATTGGTCCCTGTAATTGGGATTATGCCAAATATTTTTATCATAAAGAACGAAAACAGCATCATGAATTTCGAAATCCCGCCAGCAGAGGACTTTATCAGACTCACCACCAGGAAGAGGGATGGCAGCACCAGTCAGCATACTTATACTACCACCCACGATGGCCAGAATGCCAGTTGAGCACCAGCCGATGATGGGAGAAACACTCCCAAAACTAGTCCAGTTTTTTTAAAAATTGATGTAAGTGGAGTCAAAAGTGTTTTTATTTTTCGACTTTTCTCAATATTAAGTATGCTCCACTGTTTACATCACTTTGTTTTAATTTGTTTTATTTGAACTGGAGTATGCATATACAAGAAATATTTAAAAAAAATTAAGTAAAGCCTGTTTTGCTATAAAGATGATGAATAGTATTTAACTAAATTTGAAACAGTGAAAGCGTTATATTATTCATATTTTCATCAGATCATTACTTATGGAATTATTTTTTGGGGAAATTCAACACATGCTAAAACAATCTTCAGACTACAAAAGAAAGTTATTAGAATTATTATGAAAGTCAGTAGAACAACTAAGTTAGTTGTAGAATATTCTTCAAACAGTTAAACATATTACCTCTTCCTTCCTTCCTTTATGGCGTAGCAGCTCGGGATCGAGCCATAGCCTCCATAATCAACCGCCTCCATCTGGTTCTGTCCTTGGCGACTGATGACCACCGCCTCATTTGGAGTAAGGTGTTAGCGTCCTTCGCCACCGCATCTGTCCAGCGATCCCTGGGTCTTCCTATTGGCCTTTTACCTTCGATCTGGCTGTTTAGCGTTTTCTTGGGGATTCGATTGTCTCCCATCCTCATAACATGTCCAGCCCATTGTAATCTTTGGTATCTGATGACGGTGGATAAGTTGTTGTCTTTGTATAGATTATATAGTTCATTATTGTAACGTATTCTCCACCTGCCATTTTCCTGGACTGGGCCATATATTCTCCTTAAGACCTTTCTTTCGAAGGTATCGATTGTGTTAGCGGCTTGTTTGTTCATTGTCCAGGTCTCGCTGCCATATGTTAGTATTGGCCTAATCATGACTTTGTACAGTGTTGTTTTGGTCTGTCGGTGGATATGTCTTGACTTCATAATTGCAGATAGTGATGCATAAGCTCCATTGGCGGCGTGTATCCTTCTCTTTATTTCATAGCTTTCGTTATTGTCTTCTGTGATCCAACATCCCAAATATTTAAATTGGCTGACTATTTCTAACTCATCTGGCCCAATTTTGAACTGGCTGGGTTTTCTAACTTTCCTTCTTGTGTTGATCATAACTTTTGTTTTTTGTGTATTTACTTGTAACCCAATTCCCTCAGCTGCATCTCTCAATTCTTGAAAGGTTTCCTTTGCTCTTGCATGGGACCTTGCCATTATGTTAATATCGTCCGCATACCCTACAAGCTGAACCATCTTATTCTCCAATGTGGTATTTGTCTGGACAGAGAGTTTCCTGATTACATATTCAAGTGCTATACTGAACAAGGTTGGTGCCAGCCCATCACCTTGCTTCAGTCCTCTTGTGACATGGAAGGGCTCTGTCACCCCTGTCTGTATTTTAACTTTGGCTGTGGTCTGGATCATTGTTAGTCGGATTAGTGTTACCAACTTAATAGGTATATTGAAGTATATCAAAATATCAAACAATTTCCTTCTATCTATACTGTCGTAAGCTTCTTTGAAGTCGACAAGAATTTGTGTCAGATCCAAATTATTTTCCCACATCTTTTCCATCCACAGTTTGACTGTGAATATTTGGTCTGTGGTGGATCGTCCAGGTCTAAAACCACCTTGGTATTCTCCTAATATTTCTTCTACATATGGTTGGAGTCTCTTTTGCAGTATCTGCGTGAATATTTTGTAGCTTGTACATAGCAAAGAGATGCCTCTGTAGTTCCTACAATCCAGCTTATGCCCTTTTTTGTAGATAGGCACTATTAAACTGGTTTTCCATTCTTCGGGCATGTATTCTTTCTCCCACACTTCTTGAATCAGTTTATGTATTTGTGCCTCAATATTGCCATATTTTATCAATTCATTTGGGATGGAATCGACACCAGGGGCTTTGAAATTTTTCATGTGTTTTATGATTTCTTCCACTTCTTTTAGGCTGGGCGCTTCTACCTGGTTGGTATTTATCTGTATCTCTTCAACATTCCCTTCATTTACATCCGTTAGCCTTGTTTCCTCTGGGTTTAACAATTCCTCGAAGACTTCTTTCCATCTCTGTGTTATTTTATACTCATCTCCTATTATGTTTCCCTCTTTATCATAACAAAGGTTTGTGTTCGCTTTGAATCCTTCTTTAGTACTCTTTATTTTTTGATAGGCAAATTTGGTGTTACCATCTTTGAAGTCCTGTTGGATCCTATTGATTTCTTCCTTTAAAGCCATCCTTTTCTTCCTCTGACAAGTTCTGTTAGCATTTCGTCTTAGATCTTCATATTCCTCTCTTCTCTGTCGAGTTGGTCTAGCTAGGTACTGTTTGTACGCTTCATTCCGTTTTTGGATGTCTACCAGGCATTCATTATCAAACCATACATTCCTTTCTTTCTTTTGTTTATCTCCAATCACTTCCTTGGCCGTTTCTAGCAATCCTGTTTTGATTTTCTGCCAATGCTCTTCAATTCTGCCTGCATCTGTATCGCCTGTTTGTGGTTCTATGTTATTTAATTTCTTTGCTATCTCTCCTTGGTATACTTTCCTTATCTCTGCATCCTGGAGTTTGTGAATATCAAGAGGTATTATTTTCCCATTCGATCTGTTTGATCCATTTGATGTTTTCTTTATCCGAGCTCTAAATGTTGTCTTGACCAAAAAATGGTCTGTCCCACAACATGCTCCTCGGAAGGATCTTACATCCATGATGCTTGATGCGCACCTGGTCTCAATTAGTATATGATCTATTTGGTTTACTGTTTTTTGGTCGGGTGATGTCCAGGTCCCCTTATGTATATTCTTGTGTGGGAATAGTGTTGAGCTTATTTGCATATTCTTGCAAGCTGCAAGTTCGATAAGCCTTGTTCCGTTGTTGTTGGATTCATCATGCAAGCTGTGATTCCCAATGGTTCCTTTATAGATTTCCTCCTTCCCGACTTTAGCATTAGCATCTCCAACTATGATTTTGACATCATTTGATGGGAGCTTGTCATATACTTGTTCCAACATTTGATAGAATTCATCTTTTACCTCATCTTCTTTCTCTTCCGTGGGCGCATAGATATTGATGATGGCCAGATTGAAGAACAAAGTTTTAATTCTTAATGTACATATTCTGTTGTTAATGGGTTCAAAACCCAATATACACGACTTAAGTGCTTTCTTAACTATGAAGGCCACCCCACCTTCATTCTGTTTTTGTCTTCCACTACTCAATATTGTATAGCTTTTTGTATCCCATATTTGCTGTCCAGACCATCTAGTTTCTTGGATAGCCGTTATATCAATGTTATATGTCAATATCTGCAGCAATAAATCTTTTAGTGCCCCTGCTTTCATTAACGATCTGACATTCCAAGTACCTAACTCATAATCCGTTTTCTTGTGCTTAGGTCGTTGCCGAAAGGATCCATCCAAATTCCGAGGCTTGTTGATTGGTTTCTGAACAGTCTTGTTTTACGGGGAGGGGTTGTTAGCCCCTCGCCCAACCCCCAACCTGGAGGCATATTACCTCTACCAAGTAATATATCTAGTCTGCAGAACTAGTCACTTTCTTGGACGTCAATGTCAGCCTCAAAAATGGGTCCATCAGCACCGCAGTACATGTTAAACCCACCAATAAACTACAATTCCTGGATTTTAATAGCTGCCACCCAAATAACACCAAACGCTCTATTCCATTCAGCCAAGCTTTAAGAGCAAAACGGATCTTTACAGCAGAAAAAGATAGGACGACTTTCAACAAACAGCTAGAGGATGCTTTCGTCTCCCGAGGTTATCCGCGGACTCTAGTACAGGGTCAAATTCAAAGAGCACAAATGAATACCGCTGGTGAGCACACCCCACGAAGACACTCATCTGATGATATACATCTTATAACCACATACCACCATGGCCTTCAAAACCTCAATAAGGTCCTCCATGACGGCTACAATATTTTGCAAGCAAGCCCGCACACAAGAGATCTTCTTTCAAAATCCCCTTCTGTGATGTTTAGACAACTCCCTAACTTGAAACAAAAACTGGTTAAGCCCAAGCGCTTACAAGAAAGGCCTACATCCAATTCTGAACCTCAAGGCACTTTCCCATGCAATAGACCTACCTGCAAGACCTGCTCTATTCATCATCCAGCTGAAAACTTCAAAAGTTCAATCACCCATAGAGAGTATAAGATCCAGGGTCACCACACATGCAATTCCTCCAACATAGTGTATCAACTACAATGCAATCTATGCCCAGCCCAATACATAGGATTAACCACTGAAACTTTAAGAAAAAGAATGAATGGCCACAGGCATGACTGCAAAAGCAAAAATCCAGATAAACCTGTATCCAAACACACCATGGACCATGGGATATCATTTGAGGACTGTTTCACCATCAAAGTAATCAAAAGTCTCCCTGATAGCTGCAACCCCTCCCAACTCAGAAGGTGGGAACTGGCTCACCAGTGGATAACCAAATCCAGAAACCCCCCCAACCTCAACATCAGATAACACCTTTTCCCTCCTGGCCAGAGAACATAGGATGCCATTCTTTATCAGTTGGCACTAGGGTTGGCAACACTTTCTCTTCAAGCTTCATTCTCTAAGTGATTGACAAAGGGCAAAGTTTGTCCGAAAATTTTCGTGTTTATTGTTCTTTTTATGTGTTTCTATAATACCAGAGCCAGCACCAATTGAAGACCAGCTTCTCCTGCCAATTGGTAAGTTCTCTGGCACCTTCCTCTCCTTTTTATATCTTTTTCAAGTAATATATATGAAACCTTAATAGGCTTATTTATGAAAAATAACTTGCTTATTGAACTAACTCAGAAGTCCACCCCTACAACACTAGGAATAAGTATGCTCTGTTCACTCCATTGCATAATACAAATGCCTACCAGAAAAGTTTCCTCTACACTGGCCTCTACATGTATAATACATTACCATTGCACATTAAGGAAATACCTACATGCCAGAAGTCCTTACCTGATATAAACGAGTTTATTGAAATGTATAAAGAATAGAAAATCTTTAATATATCTAATGGATCTATGATATATGATTAGTTATATAGTAATTTAAAACTATTTTGTAAACTTGGTGTATGCTTTTCCCTTTTTTTATCCTAGGGTATTTTATATAGGTATATTTTTGCAAATGTATGTAAGCTATGTATTTTATTTTGCATTTCTGTATATATTTGTTTCATATCCAATGTCATTTGTAATGACGTAACTGGATGAATAAACGTCAGATGTCAGATGTCATTTTGTTACCATATCGAACTCTTCCTGCGGTGAGAAATTTAATTACTGTGATAATAGTTCCTCTTTCGTTTTCTGCGGCATCAGTAGCCACGCAAGCTTCACTGTTCACTGGCTTGAGTGTTGTCAAGCTGTTCTATAGAAACTAAACAGGAATTGTGTGTACATATTCAATTACACACAGCCCAATGATTTTCCCGGGCCCCATACAATCTTATACAAGCCAAGATTAAGTACTAAATGTTTCAGACAAACATGATCACTTCAAATGTAACAAAAATAATATAAAAGAAAATAACAGTTGCTACCGACAAGAAACAAGTCAAGTCAAAAATAAGGATGGCATTTAACATATTAAAAAGTTTAGTTTCTCTAAATTGACTGCAGGGCTCGTGAATTATCTACCACATTTTTAATAAAATTTAATTACCGGCAATGGAATAGAGTAGATAGGCCTAAATATATATTTCACTCAGCCCTTAATCAAAAGGATTACAAGAAAATTTACAAATAATGAAAGATTCACATAGATTTCAGTAATATTCCTATTTTGTCCTCATGTTCATTATTTATTAATGGGATCTGAATTTAGAGAATTATGTGTATCAAGATTCAGTACTTCTTATCCTTTCTTTTATAGCACAGATTAGTCCAAATTTGACTTACCAAGATCAGCATCTGAGATCTTCTTGGGATACACAACTGTGAGGAAGTGGCCACATTCAGGTGGCAAGAAATGGAACGTTAGAGGCAATGATACAGCATCTTCACAGCTTGCCATCTGATCAAGGAATGAGTTCTCAATACGCTTGAGATGTCGCCAAACACTATCCACCATCACAGCATACAGACGCACTACTTTCATATTGCGGTGGACCATTGAGAGGGCATCAATCTGTAACGATGCCTTCAGGCAGGTGAAGCTGCGCTTCACATGATGGATCACAGGGGCACACTTCCCAGGAGCTTCCATGTGTGCATCTCGAGTCGACTTCAGCAGCATGTCTACTCCCAGAACATTTACACATCGTACTGTTGCCTTCTTATTTCCACGTACTTTGCCACATCCTTCTAAAATCTTTTCATCTGATTCACAGAGTTCCCCTACAGTAGGATCACCCGTGAGGCCAGAGAGGCCATTATTATCTGTATCACCATTCATGAGATACACACTCGACTTTGCAAAGCGAAAACAGACCATGCCAGATGCAATTTTCTTTCTGAGTGCTTGTAGAGACTCGCTCACTGCATCAGGTTGCATTTCACATGTTAGAGGAAGCTGTGTTTGCAAGCGAACATGTACAAACTGCTTCCACAATTCTGCCTCTGTCACCACCTCATAGCTTACATCCTTGAGATTCTCATTAACAAATAGCTGTGCTTTAACACCTCCACTTGCTAGATGGCGCAGCAGTACTGGATTATCTGTCATGTGCACATCCTGAAATGAGAATACCAGCTTTACACTTAGCAAAAACTGAATACCTGGTACTTTACTCATAGATAAACTTTGCTGCGTATAACATATACACCTAATTTTACAGCTCTATTTACAGGGAAAAAATTACTGGTACAGCAAGACTGTGGTACTGTTAGATATAAAATCTTACCAAAAACAGAACTTAATATGTTTCAAAGGCTCTTTTTTCGCCTCCATCATCAGCTAAGATCTACTGACAAGTTTCTTTCTGTCCATCAGATGTCCTCCAGGTTGCAGAAATTGTGAATTGAGGTCATTGTCCTTAGGGATGTCAAAGTTTATTACCGTATTTATTCGAATATAAAGTGCCATCAAATCTAATGAATACCCCAATTCTGAAACTTCAAATCATAGAAAAAGTGTTTGTTGGCGAAAGTAATGTGCATCAATGGAGAATATTTTATTTGGATTTAATCTTATTATTTTATTTTATACAATGGATTTATGAATGCCAATCGATAAAGGTCAGTATACCAGTTAAGGGGGTAGGGAAGGGGGTTGCAGGAGAATAGATACCTCTATATTGAATCTCACTGCCTCTGAACATGCTTGATTTAACCTTTAGTGTTAAAAAATGTTAACTTTAACATGTGTTTGTCCGAACAGGGCAGTGGTAACTGTAACATAGTCGAGAAATACAGCAATGCATTATTACGTAAGTGATTAAAGTTACCGCCAAACTACGGAACAGATCTGCACTCGAATCTAATGCACCACTAAATCTAATACACACTCAAATTTTGAATACTACAACTGGACAAAAAAGGTGTGCAATAGAATTGACTAAATACAGTAATAAAACTTATTTTTAAATCTCTAAGGATAATGACCTTGTTTTCAGAATTGAGTACAACCTGGAGAACATCTGGACAGAAAAACAAACTCGTCAGTAGGCTACACTTTGCTGATTATAAAGGTGAAAAAAGTGCCATTGAAAGACATGTTCTATTTTGGTATGTTTTAACTTACAAAAATGTTAAATTTGATGCTTTAAAAATGAATATACTATAATATTACACTTAACGATTAATTCAATCTAGCATAATCAAATCTACACTTTACACGATGATAGTAGGACGTCAAACTGCCAAGGTCTCTAAGTACTCAATTACAATTTTCAGAAACATGTAGGCTATGTGTGTTTGATTACATTAATTGGGAAAACATTATGAAGTGTCAATATTATATATTAACCTTTAGAACAATATATTCAAACACTTCTTGTAAGTAAAAACTTAACAAATCAGAACCAAATTAGAAATCTCTACATACAACAAGTATGTGAAGTAGAATGTACTCAGGTTTAATATACAACTCAATGTAGCCTATGTGAGAGTGAACAGCATAGCTCAGAAAAGAAAAATTGTATAAAAATGAAATAGGTCATTTGGCATAGCCTAAGTGTCATTCAAGGATGTGCACTATAGGGTTGGGTTGTTTATGACCTAAAAAAGTGGAAAATATGCCCTTAAAAATTTCTAAATATGACCCAAAAATCCTAACTATGACCTAATAAAAATAAAGTATTAAAAAAAATAAACGTTCCAATTTAAAATGTTTAAAGACACTAAATTCTTACATCACATGAATTCAATCAGAAAATCACTTTTTAACGATTTTTGTTATTTACAGTTTTACTTGTAATAAACTTCTATTTTTAAAGACTTTTCTCCTGTTTGCTCGCTTCATCACCTCCAAATACTCATAATATTTGTAGACCTTGCATGTCCCTATAAAATATGAACAACTGTGTTAATTTTAAAATTTAAGATACTATTAATTCGGCATTGAACATTAAATTAATGAAATAAATTTCAAATTTAACTTGACCAAGTAGTACATACAATGTATAATTGTGAACTTTTACCGAATTTGTAACTGAAATATGATGTTAAATTATAAATATGGCCAAGCCCACAAAAAAGACCAAAATATGACTTTATATGCAAAATAAAAACGGTCTGATTAGGATAACAAGCATGCAATTCTGTTCAAGTTGAGTATGAAGCGAGAACTGAGTTCAGGATAAAAATATGACATATCATAAACATCCGAACCCTAATGTGTACTAGGCACATGACTTTCTCTTACTTTTAAGTTATGCCTTCTACTTTACACAAAGAAAATTTAATTTTTTGCTATTTTCTCAAAAAACGGTTCTATGACTTAATTAAAAATATTTACACAAAACTAAATTTATTAAGAGCTAATGGTATTATTGAAAACACTTTTATATGAATTCTCTGAAGTGTAGCTTAAGCTACCCAATCCCTCTGAGTTAAAGAGACGACTTAATTTATCATTGTGCTGTTAATTATTTTTATTTAAAGTGTAGCTGTATACAAACTGAACATTAGAAATCTATAATATCACAATAATTACTAAAAAATAATGCTATTTTATACCTCTGAACAATAGAAATGGAAATAAGTCAGAAGTACCAATATAAAAAATTATTACTTTTAATTTAAATAACTGAAAAAGGCAGGCCAATGATAAGTTTATAGTTTGCCACCCCCTGATTAACTTCTTACCATTGTCAAATATTATTGCCTACACTAACTTAATATCTGGAATGGTTATTTATTCCCACAACTTTTGCAGGTGATTCCAACCGTACCTGCTGCAGATTCTCAAGGAACTCAGGTGTGAATGGTGAGTCACTGAGTGACACGTAACCATAAAGTTCCACCTCTGTGGGGAAGTGAAGCTTGGCCTGCGGATGGTACTTGTCCTGGTCATCTTCTCCCTCTGGTTCTACTTGAAGGCTCAGTCCCACCACCAGCAGGACTCCATCATACATCACACCAAACAAATAGCCACCTGTGCATTCTACCTTGTCTGCAGCACTCAACCTCTGAAATAACCATATATGAACAGAAATGAATACAACAAAAGATTTTGCAATTTACAGGAATTGTCACAAAAAGTGATCGGTTAAAAATTAGTTACTAAGAAAACGAAGCTTTTGGTGTATAATTTGTGGTCTACTTTAAAGCTAGAGAAAGAAAACCATTCAGCCATTTCATAAAATATGGGAATTTTTCCCTCAAACAGAGAAGTTAAAAAATTATTGTAATTGGGTGGTCAAAAATAAGTTTAAAACCTCAAATTCTCTGAATTTTAAGGACTTAGGTGTATCTGAAGTGGTTTCATATGTAAAATATGTCACTTTACTTATTTATTGCATTGAGTTACTTTTTTTTGCCATTTTTAGGATGATTTTAACACTCTTTAATACCAAATAGTCAAGAGTAATCAGCTAGGCCTATGTCCATTTTCATTTGAGAAAATATACATCTTAAGGTACAATTTGGTATAAGATTAACTTCAAACAATATGTTTGGTTAATTACAATGTAAAATAACAAATAAGGGAATTTTTGTCCCACCCGTAACAGTGATAGTTTTGTTAAATTATTATTGACAAGTTAAATAAATGTTCTGCAACCTGGAAACAGTTTATAATTTGTATTTAATCCCTCATACCTTCATTAATAACAACATTAAAACCCTAACAGTACTAGCAGAACAGAAAATGAGCTTTTGTTTTGCATCATTAAAATAAAAAAAACCACCCGTAACAGATTTTGAAAAACAAATTTAAAATATTTAAAATAAATTTTAAATAATACTTTGCATGTAGTGTGGAGGAGAAGGCATTGTAAATTATACAGAATGTGAAGAACCAATTCTAGTTTATTATTTATGATATGTAAGATAAACAAAAATAGTTTTTATAATTTGCTAGAATGTTCAACCCGTAATTATGAAATGGCTGCATTCTCTAAAAACTACAATGGTGCCTCTTGCATACAAACAAGTTGTCCTTAGACACAGCACACCATTCAAACCCTGAAGACCATTGAACAATATAAATTTTAAGTACCGGTACCTGTAGCCTATGCCTTAATGCAGGGCAAGAAATTTCAAGTCTGAAAGCAGTAGACAAACCAAGAATTTTAGTTACCAATATTGTTACATGTAACGGTATAGCATTACAACCTTTCGGGAGGAATGATGAATTATCCCCTCCCTTGTTTGTTCATCACATAGGCCTATAACATATTACAGTTTATATCCCTTTTAAATATTCAAAATTAGGTACATAAATAATTTAAAAAAACACACTGTAACTGAGCTATCTTCCCTATTAAAAAAGGACTAAATACTAATTTGGTTTATTTGCATGGCACTAACTACACATAAACTCCAACTGTTCAGATCGCTTTGAGGTTTTTGCAGCAGCGATCATTGGAAAACCCTCTTTCGGGGCAGATTATTTACAAAAAAGCAAAACTCTTAGCAGACAAAATCAGCACGTAGTCATGTCTGTAATACTGGTGACATTGTACGCTTGGTCCCACTCGGTACAGCCTGGCTGCAACGGTGATCACATAATTCTGACGTTTAGCACAATATAAGTTAAGCCTAATAAGCACATGCTTCATTCGTCCTCAGGTGTGCAGTCAATGTATCCCGAAGAATCTCAGAAACACTGTTGTGCTAAACTCGAGAATTCCTTGACCTCGTCTTGGCCAGACTGCACCAATCGGGATCAAGTGTACAATGTTGCCAACATCACAAACATGACTACATGCCGATTGAACTCAGCAATTGGCAGAGGAGACTATAGATTATAAAAGAAATACTATTGTGTTATTTTGTATGGGATAATACAATGGTAAATACAAAATGATGAATAAGATCAGTGTTAGTAGTAGACCTTAAGAAATTATTAGAAACAAGGCATCAAAGTTTTTAATGTAATGAAGTTTTACAAAAGGTGCTGCTGTTTTAAAGTAAGTAGCTGCAGCTAGGTTAGTGACATGTCGTGCCAGTGGTAGGTTAGGTTAGGAACAGTTATATTAGCAGCAGCAGTAGGCCTACATGTTCCATTATGTGCTATACTGGATCTCTTCCTGTGGCGGGAAATTTCATTACTGCAACAGTTGTTCCGCTCTCGTTTTCTTGGATGATAGTTGCAGAGCACACTTCACTGTTTACTGTCTATGGTGCTGTTCCCATTTTTGGATTACCAACCGAAATCTGCATGAATTCACTCTCAATCATATTTTAGTAAAACACATTAACTTAACTGAAAGCATGAATAATTGGTGTTCTGTGGAAAAGCATAGTAGGCCTGGTCTAGCTAGCCGCTGATAAAGCTGATGAATAGGCCATTTTCAAAAAAGTTATTTATACCTGAAATAATTGGGGGCGCTAATCAGAAATAATACCGATAGTCTTTTTTGAAGTTTTAGGGAAGTAGAAAAATGAGGGGACGAAACCATAAATAGGCCTATTTGAGATTTATATATTGAGAACAAGTGTGGAAAAGTGGGCAGGGTTTGGGCCTGCTGTAGAGGAAAAATCGCGACTTTGATAATTCTTTTTTTAAGTTTTCGTGGCAATTACCTAGTCGTGTGAGGTGTCAAAATATTCTGTGGACTTTCCTGAACGACTTGAGTGGTTTTTGAAAAATATCGAAAAAGTGGTTCGGATTTTATGAGTTTATGTACCTAACCATACCTATACCTAGAAATCTGCACTTTTTGAGTTTTCAGGCGCAAAAGGATCGAAAATTACAATTTAGTACAGAAAAGGGCAAAATATAAGCTGTTCAAAATTTCACACAGGCCATGCCATATGCATATTACTGAAATGCAGCTGAACAGATCCTCTACATCGGAAGTTAGAACATTCAATGAAATTACTATTCCCAAAGCTTCTAATACAGCAAATAATACAAAACTTACCTCTAAGACGGTACTTGATATTTTAAGACGTGGTGTCATATTCACTTTCACATTAATGAAACCAGCAAATTAAAAACAAATCACGGCAACTTCAACACAAAATAAATGGTATCAATGTAGCCAACTGTAGCAGTGAAATAAAATGCCGGGAATATTTGAATAGATGCATTAACGCAATAATGGCCACTGCTTCCTCACTTTGATAGGCAGAAGATAAAAACCCAACTTAATATGATATAAAAATTTGAGAAACATTTCTATTAGTAGGCTATGGATCAGTTTCATTAAAACATACTTTGAATCCCTGATTGCCAAAGAATCCAAGAATTATATTTCACTTCTGTATTTTATTTAAAAAAAAAAAAAAAATTCCTTGGACCCTTCTCATTTCTACAAAGTTATATGTTACTTGTAGGGTGCACGCAGCCTCCTGAGGCCAACTGAGCAACTCTTGGTACAGAAATAGAAATTCCTGTCAGGCAGACCACATGCCCCCAAGGGAGGGGCAGCTGGGGCTGCAGCCCCAGGGCCCAGCCAACCAGGTTTTATTTTTTAATTTCTAAATTTACTCTAAAATAAAATTGGTTATAAATCAATAAATAGCCTAAGTTATGTTTTTATCTTATCTGCATTGTCCTGTCGTGTAACGGTGAGACGGAATTAATCAGTTGACCTGAAACGGATTATTCTTGAAGAAAATTGCTATTTTTGAAAAGTAGAAGCACAAATCCTTTTGGACTCAACAGAAGGCCTCACTAATGTTCGGCATTTAAAATAATAATTTTCAAAAGATTAAACTGGTACATACAGATAAAATTGTTCCTAATTAGAACATTTTAATGTATTTTCCAGTTTCGGGCCTGGCATCAGTTAACCGATTTGGTCCAAAATCAATAGGCTTCGTCCCATGGGGATTATAAATGGTATACCAAATTTTATGAAAATCCGGTAAAGCGTATTTGAATTATCGCGCTTACAGGCAAACGGACATATTTTCCTGTCTACCAAAACAATCTCATAAAGTACCGGTACCATTCTAGCACTTAATAATTATGTAAAATGATTACATAATCTTTTTGTTGCATACATTATAAAGGGCAAGTTGGGTATAGAATTTATTATTTGACGGGGGCCCGGGAAAATTTGTCCCTCAGGCCCTTGCTTTCTTTCCACAGCCCTGATTAATACCATATAATTATGTGTTATTTTGCAAATATGAATTAGAGATTAAATTTCAGTTAAATTTAGGTTTCATTGGTCACACTCATATTTCACAAATTTTCTTACGTATTGCAATTTCTATAATCCTAGTAGATGAATTAAAATAACTGCTGGATATAATGTCATCTGCAATTTATGGTCTTTTTAGGATCAAGAAGCATCCCTTAGAAGAGTCAGAGTTGATCTGAAGAGGGAATCTTTATCGACTGCACTCCAATTACTAATAAAATTTGCTTTTAAATGGATCCCAGAAAACAGAAGTAGAAGAGGACAACATCCAGTGGAATTATGGATAAAATTATTACACACACAGTTAAGAGAGAGTAGATGGGTAAGAACAAATGCCTATTTTATTGTGTTTTGGCTGTCAGAAGATGCTGTAAACACTGTTTTCTGTATAACAGAATAAAATATTAACTGAAGAAAAATAAATTAATTTATATATTTCATTTACCCTGTATCCGAACAGTTGAAAATATTTTAAGTATTGGTTAATAAGCTGCGTCAGTGAAACTCTGTAAAGACAGCCTTACTACTCTAATAAAATTGTCCTATAAGAAATGTTAAAACCATTTTTAACATCACTTCTCTTAACTGGAACACTGTTAATTCCATAATTCATATGGAGCCATTCTCAAATATTCAAACTCTTGTAACTTATAGAACACATGGTGTATAATACCACCATGTAATGAAGGCCAAATTTTTAATTTCTAAAAGTAGAAGAAAATTGCATTCATTATTTGAGATAATGTCATATTAAGAAATACTGTACAACCAACATAAAATCTCGTAGCCCTGTTTTCTCTTAAGAACCATGAAAAACATTAATTCTTAGAAGCGATACGAGTCTCGTTCTCTTTTCCTTCAATGGCAATGTCATTATAGTAAATAGTTTAATTTGAAGTGCAATGCACTAGGGAAGGGCTTGGACAAACTTTATTGGTACTACTTGCTTTGCCCACTTTCATTTCATTGTTGTCCTCATCTTTACAAAAAAAGGAAGCTGTTACTTTTGACGTTTCATTAATTCATCATCCCTAGTCTTCGACCACTAGGCTCGGACTTGCCACTACCACTAACTTTATTGCTCGTCTGTCAAGTCACATTCATGTATGGTTATATTAGAAGCAAACTTGAAACGAATGTGTATGTTAATATTGCCCCGACTAGCAGAAAAGTAAACCTAAATGTAGATATAGACCACTACACACAGAATGTAAAAACACACAGTGACACCAGCTGGTCGAATACTAAAAGCAACTTGCTTGCCTTAGTTTCCTCCTAGAGGAATACCGGTATCAGGTCAATCGCTCTACAGAAATTTATGCATAACTAAATCTGTCTTTGGTAATCAACCTTCCCTGCAATGCTTAGGACAGAGTATGGGCTGATTGAATACAGAACCATATTTACTAGTAATCTTTATGCAGGGTCAGTATGGAAACAGCAACGAAGATTTTAAATTATAATATATTCAAGTTCACAAACACTTCTTAATTTGTTTTAATACACAGGAACCATATACACATGAAATAAATATAACTTATATGTAATATATAGGTAATTATATTATCTACATTGGTAATATAGTGTAGCTATGACGGTAAAGAAAAAATACTGTATGTTATTAACATTTGTTAAAACATATAAAAAACTGATCTATTTTGTATGTTTACACCAACCCAGTGGCGTACCAAGAGGAGGGGAAGGGGGTGGTCCACCCAGGCCCCAAAATTTGATTTATTTACTTTTACTATATCAGTGACGAGTCTTGGTTTCAGTTGTTTGAATTAGTTGCCTATTGAACAACATTACTTTTTAAGCAATTAATTCACTAAAAAAAGTGTGAAACAACCACATCGGAAGTGCCATTGGCCCACTGTAATATATAAACACCGACAAGCAAGAGAAGAGGAGGCACGGTGCAGGAGCACAGAATGAGCTAAATGTTACCCACCCTCCCTTGTAACCACACAAACAATACACTGGCGTTGTGTGGCGTTCTGTCTTATAAAAAGAAAAGTACTAGAATTTTAGGAAAAGAAGAAAAAAAAATAGTCAAAGAAAAAATACAAAGGAATAGTGAGTAACATCTAGTGCTTAGTGCCAGTTTGGTAGTTGGACAATTCAAATTAATGTAAGTATTCTTATTTGGTGCGCTTCTAAATAGCCTATAAGAAATTTGACTTAGGACTACCACCGTAAAAACAAACAAAAAATAAACATGAAACACAATCATAACGGTGGGTGGGAAAAAATGAAAAAGAAGAAAGCTAGAGCATGGGAAATCGAGCATCTGTCTGGTTCAATACCTTAGGTTTTATAAAAAAAATGTATTTGCGTTCTCGTTTTTCTTATAGCCAATTAAAAAAAAAAATTGAAACCTGTGTTTATAAAATAATATTGTAAAATCACAACTATTTAATTGACCTACCTGTATATACCATGGCCGAAGGAATTGCAAACTAATGTCGATTTCCTTTGTAAGGCAGTATTAGTACCGGTACTCTAAGCAAACTTATGGTAAAAACGTAAAGTTGCCTAATGCATAACAAAACATGAGAATCCCAAAAGGAAAAAAAAATATAATTCATTACTAAATAGTTTATTCAAGGTTCACAGAAATATAGTGAAATAGCAGCTTACTATCGTATAATTCTGTGGACTGTGTGAGTGGTATAAATAGTGAATACTGTGCAGGCCCCCATATTGATTAGCACCCCAGGTCCCCGCTGTTGGTACACCACTGCAGCAACCTGCACAAATATTATTTATCTTATGTTTTGTAAAAATAATAATCTTCTGTTCTTTTAACTGAGTACTGACTTTCGGAACAAGAATATCTGCAGAATGTTATCTTTGAAGGTATTCTTCTCATTTCTCATAAATAAAAATTACAAGAGACTAAACGAAACAGCCACATTATAAGAACAGCTATGATAAAGCATTATGGTTAGATGCCAGAATTGAGGTGGGGATAGTAATGTTAAGTTCAGATGTCTTCATTAACATTTTAGTTTACTGGTAAATATGTGCTACGTCAGGCACAGAACCTCTTTGGCTCAGTTTAGATACTCTTATCAAGTATGAAAATACAATACATTTATTTTATTTACAGAGATATTAACAATAAAAAGGAGAAAAACTAAAAATATTTGGATAAGAATTTCTGTAGATCTTCTCTCTCTTTCTGAAGAAAGCAAGGTTACATTTCCTTACAGAAACGTTTATGAGTGAAGGAGCATGTTCACTGTGTATAGGGAAGATCAGACCAGACTGTTAACATATATGTACAAGAACATGTTTTGAAAGATCTTCTTTTGAACGGAAACAATTGTTACACAAATCACATACAAACATTGCTTCATGGTTTGTTGTGGGCTCATGGAATGATTCCCTGTGTGCTTTGAGACTACAAATGCTGGGAAATGTATCCTGGCAGAGGTCACAGGAATAGAATCGACCATGATTTTGACCAGCATGCATCTTAAGGTCAATGCTTGAGAGAAAATTCATGGGACACTCTGGACACTGAAAGCTGAATTTGTTAAGTGTTTTACTTGCTTTATCACTTGGCTTACTGGCAGTCTGATCCTCTTGCCAACATTTCAGTGTATGTACAGCTAATGATGGAATTCTTGTCAATGTTTTGTTAGGCTTACTGAAGCTAAACAGTTTGTTCGCACGGTATTGTTTTTCTCCTTCCACAAACAATTTGTGTGCAGATTCAGTACTGGTAATAGAGTTATAATTTATATAAGGCTTTGCTCTGTTATCAATACATGGGTTCACTACATTTTCATTCGAACGAGTCTTTATTTCGCTGTCACTTGTATTAGTCTTTACTTTATCATCATTTGAACGAGGTTTTATTTCCTTTTCTCTTGTGTAAGACTTGGCTCCACTGTCAATTGTGTGATTCTTTCCACTGGTGTGCTTGAGCCGGTGCTTGCAAACTGAGCTTCTGTCATGGAAGCCTTCACCACATTCACTGCACTTGAAAGGTAAGTAGCCACCGTGTGTGGGGATGTGCTTCCTGAGATTCTCAGAAAATCTAAACAGCATTTTACAAAAGGGACACTGCAATTTATTGTTTGTGTAAGTTGTGTGCTGTCCAAGGTGGAACTTCAAATCACTGACAGTTTCAAAATGCTTCCTGCATTGTTTGCATGTTTGTGAAGTGTTGTTCTCCAGGATGGAAGCATGCCTCTCAAAACAACGCTTCTCATTATAGGACAATCCACATCCTTTGCAATCATGTGTGCAAAGTCCAACTTTCTCATGCAATATATTCCTTTTTAAGTTTGCTATAGATCTGATTTGGCTTTGGATTGATACTTCGGTGGTTTGAATTTGTGCATGCACCTTCAATCTCGAGAGCTTGGTGAACACCTTCTTACATTCACGTATGTGGGGCTTTTCACCAATATGTGCCAGCACATGTATTTCCAAATCCAATTTTCTCTTGAAACCTTTCTTACAAGTATCACATATAAAAAGGTGAGAGTTTGAATGGAGATATTCTTGGTGGGCTATGAGCTGGTATTCGTTACCACATGACTTTGTGGAGAAAAGGCATGTGTAGGTCCTGTGGGTGATGCTGTGTTGTGCCAGACTGTGTTTATCAGGGAAGGATGTTTCACAACTTCCACACTTATATTCTTCCTGAAAATATTATATAATAAGACTAAATGCCCTTGTAAAACTAAAAATAGACTAAATACACTGGTACAGTAAATTAATATAAGATGCCTGTTTTTAAAGTATGTACCGATATTATTTTTTAAAGTAACAACATTATTTTTCAAATACTTTATCATTCATTACCTTACACTACTTCTCCACAAAGTCACCGCCATTATTCAGGCATTTGCCAGAATTAGAACCAGGATCTTTGGCTCTCCCTGTTGCTGCTCTACCATTTGAACTACCACAGCAACATTCCAGTACAACATTAAATTATCGAACTGACTCACATAACCTGGTATACCACCAGGCATTCTCAATATAAGAACACAGCAGCAACTTACAAACTCATAATGCTTTAAGGCTTGGCTTCACAGTAAACCACTAGTAGGTCACAGTGGAACGATAATGCTTTCACACTGGCCGTGTGTAGGCTAAGGTTTACTAGTGGTTTACGATGAAGCCTGGACCTTAAAGTACTTACGAGTTTGTAAGTTGCCACTGGGTTATCTCATATTGAGAACGCCTGGTGGTGTACCAGGATAATGTGAGTCAGTTGGAGAATTTAATGTTGTACTAGCACATTGCCATGATAGCTCAAGAAGTAAAGCAGTGGCATGAAGATCCTGTTCAAATCCTGGCTATGGCATTGAATCTGACTCTACCTTTCCAATAGCTTTTTGTGTTTTATGTGCTGATAGAAATTAAGTTTCTATTTTGAAAGCATGATTTAAAACACAACAAAAACACTATTTCAAAGTGAATGTAGCTGTAGAATTTCATCAGGTGTTTTTGTTTCTGTTTGTAGCCCATCAGAAACAACTTTTTCTGGATATGAATCACATTACAAAATATATTTTTAAAAACACATACTATCAACTGTAAGTGGAGTATATGTCATACCTTCGACTCCTCATTCTCCAGGTCTATCACTGGTATGACATCGGTTGTGTTTGGTCTTTGCTCCATCTTTTCCTGCACAATCAGAAGTCTCACATTTAGAATATCTCAGGGACATGATTTTAGCATATTCGAGAGTTGAATTTTATTTTAATAACAGAACAAGTTCAGGCCACTAGAACACACATTAGTTGCATATTGTATGCTTATGAAGTGATTCTTCTTTTTACCACAGTCTTTTGTTAAGAGGTAAGCAAAAATTGAGACACTGTTGCCTATTGATCTAGAACAAAGTAGGGTAAGAAAGTACTTCAGCATCGTTTCAGTAACCTTTCAGAATGTTCCAGTACAAGAAGTGAAGAACAAGTTCATTGCACCTATCTCTGTAGTGGGAAGTGAAGGAAGTGGGAAAAATCCAGAGGCAGTATGTTATCCCAAAATTGTTCCCTATCACAGATCAATTTAAAGAAAAACATATCCCTTCCCTTACAACATAATTATGTGTTTTTAATTAACTACCTTCATGAGTAAATCAACTCTGTTTTATTGATGATCGCCAAGCAGGAGCATAAAAGCGTCCATTATTTATTTAAATGTATTTTAAAAGCATTTAAGATCTATTTAAATATAATTATATAATAGTCGTCCATTATTTATTTTATCCTGGTGTCTTTAATAAAAGCCAGGACTTAATTGCATGGCTTTTATTAATAGCTTTTATACAATTATTTCATTTTATAATTATGTATTAAGGACTATTTTCTTATGTTTTAAGAGTATTCTATGTTTTCTACATGTCTTTTTATTAAGGAGAAAAACCTACTCTACTTGTTCCTTCTACTGGAATCCAGTAGTCTGAACTTACAAAAGTGAAATAAAAGATCTATTTAAATAATATAAGTCACAATATTTTGTTACCGATAAACATTGTAAAAACATTGGATCTAGTGGTATAACCATTAAAATGGCAACAGGCCATCTCAAAGTACTGGCTGGTCCCAGCCTTCTATACTGGCAAAAGTGTAGCAGTGAATGAATGATCATGAAAAGTAATTACGACGACTCAAACAGATAATAGGGTCTACTCTTTGCTACATAGGAACATAAACAATTTTTTAAAAATACCCACTGATATTCATTGGCTGTATACTATTTGACCAGTGCCGGTATGAGATTATGAATTTGAAATCAGTGCCGGTATTCCATACTGCATCGCTTCCCTCACTGTTTGTACTGCTCTATAATGGTAATGCATGTACATGATAAGCATTTTTATAAGTCTTCGTGATGGTATCATGCAGTATGCTGTCTCTTTAAAATCACTGTTTCAATTTTGAAAACATTTATGGGAGAAAATTTATATTTCAAAATTTAAAAATCCATATGATCACAAAGTTCATAAAAAGTGCACCAGGTGAGCATTAAATTCTTCCTGAGAAGGATTCGCCAGTTGACATTGTATTCGAAAATAAGGAGGAAGCTCCTTGAAATGCGTCATACCAAAATAATGGTAAGTGAAGCATTAAGAGTGTGTATAGTCAACTCATGGGGTTGAGGTCCTCATGGCTCATAGATATGTAAGGTATAACTGAGCCGATGAGACATGAATCATGACTTGTGCAAGAATGCTGCTTTGAAACTATTCCACAAGCCTGTACTGCTACTGCGCATCTTCAATCCAAGCTTCTTGTCCCACCATCCCAGTTATAACCATCCATAAATTAATTGGTAAGAACATTTTGTTTCATTGCTATTTTACAGATGTTTTCTCACTATACTGTAAAACGCAAGCAAGAAAAATATTATACGAAAAGGGATATGTCATACCTCTGAACCAATGTTCTCCAAATCTATGATTGGTATGACATCAGAGGTCTCATTTGGTTTTGACCCTGCTTTGTTGTTATCCATAACCTGTTGTGAGAAGAATAGGTTTCTATTAGACATGTTTAACACAGTGTGGCTGCCAATAACATGAAAACTGTCCTAACGAAGGATTCAGCCTGTACAGATCATTTCAGAGTTGTTTTAAGGTATAACGGATTAGTACACAAAACAACTAAATCAACTAAGGATAAACTGTAGTATAAAATGTATGTAGGAAAAAGTCATCCTTCTCCAACTCTATAAAATAGATGTTTCCATTGGTTTTGGTGCTGCGTGGTTCTTATCAACAACCTAATGTACAAAAATATATTGATTAGATGCATAGAGGTCAGTTTGCTCTGTAGAATAAGATGAAAATTTTACCAACGTAATACTTCAATCATTTCAGAATTGTGGTTTTTAGAAATAACAGTTTACAAAATGTAACTAAATCAATTAAGAATGTAGTACAAAATGTATATTATAGAGAAAATTCCTCAGATTTTAAAATGTCGCAACACATGTGAATACCAGGCTGTGGATAGCCTGAAGGGATGGAGCACCATCTTTACCTACTTTTGGTTTGCTGTACCCATCCATAAACAACGGTGTTTTATGCAGGTGGTTTGAAAATTTGGCAGTAAGTTTATTTTAAAGGATTAGATTAAATATTTAAATTGCCTATTTACATCATTTTTAGTGCCATTTTGTCTGCCTAGTTTGAATTTTTTTAGTGCCTGAGATCCAGTCTCTGGTTGACCTTATCCCATCAGAGGCACTGCTGTTAAATATGACATCACTGGCTGTGGGGGTTCTTACGTACCCCATGTACTTTCTATTTGCTACGACATGAAAGGTAGAATAAATGAAGTAGGACCCATAGAGATGAAATTTCCAACTCATCATTAGTCTTGACCAGGGAAAATCACAGAAACACCTCAGTCAGATTGGCAGGTTTAAGATTTGAACATATGACCCCCAAATGCCAATCTCAGATGCAATTAATTGAGCCACTCTGCTCAATTTTGCAATACTAAGGTCCCACAAATCTTAAATTAGTATCTTGATTTAACCTCCACAGAAGCGGAGGAGTGGAGGCTTCTGCTTCAGTTTCTTGGTGAAATATGCTTAAATTTTATTTGGGAGGCCAAGAGGTTTAATGCAATATGAGTAACATTTCTAGTGTGATAGGGGAAAAGCAAATAAGTCAAAATACCAGAGTTTCAGGAAAGACAAAAAACAATTGACTTCCACAGCATTGTTACAATATTTAGATCAGCCCTCCCACATATTTTACATAGCATAAGATACTGTGTAAAAATATGTAGTGGACTGAACTAAATATTGTAACAGTGCTGTGGAAATAAATTGTAGTTTGTTTCTCCTAAAACTTTGGTATTTTGACTTATTTGCTTTTTCCCTATCACTCTAGATTTCTTGTGCCTTTTATATTATGTAGTATATAGCTTTTAACAACACTAACATCAATATATAGTCCTACAAGTTAGAAAGAAATCTGCGTGGAAAAATGCTGTGATTTCTGCAGTAAGTGCAGCTTTGTTCTGCATAGGTTTCTTTCTAGCTTATAGAAGTACGCAATAACAGCATAAAATACAGAGGAAGAGTTTAAGATTTTTGTCTAGTTCACCGTTCCTCTTTCATTATTGAAGCTTCATGCAATTTGTACATCACCTCCTCATTATTAACAGGAAACGAAGTTTACACTCCAGGTAAAATATACTGACCACACCTAATTTCAAAAGTAAACAGAACTACCGGTACTTCATGAAACAAAAGACATGCAGTAAACTTCAAACAAATGCTTTAGCTATAGTCTTCCAAAATTATCTGCATAATATATTTAATACAGGTATTCCTCAGGTTCACAAGCAACCCCTGGTGATCCTGTAAGGGGATATTCAGAGCGGATTTGTTACCGGGGTGCGCCAGTCCCCACCTACTTAAACCTTAGGATACACACACACATACCTAGTACTGAACCCGGGAAAGGAGTTTTTCACTACTGAAAAATCCCCAACCCGACCGAACCTGGGCCGCCAGAGTGGAAGGCAGGTGCGCTACCGACTCACCCATGGCGGCGGACAATATATTTAATATTAAAGTATAAATACCAGGAAAGCTTTTACTAATGTTGGCCTGTACCTTACCTCTCTAACAGAAGTCACTTCCCTGTTGTGAATTTCACAGAACACTATCTCCTCTATGCTGGAATTTTCTTCATCCTGGGAAATAAATAGATTAGTAAGTAGAATTCACTGAATGACACAGACAGCTATTAAACATAAGAGTAAAAACCTTGATGTAAGTATGCAGGACAGGCTATTTCTTGGGTGGAGAAGATTCATGCAAACTTGCAATCATAAGAGGGTACAGTGTCATTTAAAGTCAGTAATTGGGAAATTAAGTTTAATTTACATATTAAGGTGCTGTGAAATAAATTTAAAGTGTGGTGCTGTTTTATTCTTACCTGGGTTTAAAATTCTTATGATGCAGTCATTGTCTTTGTGGCACCACTTTGCTTGTTCTTGACACAAAGTAAAGAGGAAAAATAAAAACAGCCACGGTGACTGGTCAAAGCACTGCGTCAGTCTGCAGAGGGCTTCTGTAGATACATAATCAGTTATTCTAGGAACTGTGTTTTCTTTTAAAGAGGTAGTATTCAAATTAATTCTGTTAAAGCCCAGAACTTTACACAGCAATGAGGTACAGTTGATTCCAGAAGGTGTCTACATAGGACTGCAAAAAGAAGTTATTCATGTTCTTTGAGATTTATCTCCATGGTTTAGAGTAAAACTCACTTTTAGACAGGGCGAACAGTAGCTAGAACATCATAGATTCCTGTATCTTATCAGTGCAGTGGCAAATATGGATGCTGGCAGAATATGTTAAGAAAAAATTATTTTGCAAAATGTAAAAAAAATGCACACACTAGAGTATATTAAAATCATTTTTGGCAAGATAATTTCATTTTATTTCGTATACAGGGAAGTTGCCAGGAATTTCATTAAGGGGGAAAACTCAATACAATTCCAAACATGATTTTTGAGAATATGTCAACAACATGAACAAAATATCTGCAATGATTCTTATTTATTACACTGAAAGTTGTGGCAAGCATTTCTCCAGCTCCTTCCTTGCTTAGGGAAATTTTCCCGCATTCTAGTCAGTCCTAAGCCAAGAATAACGGCACCACATGTGCTCCATCTACTTTAAATCTTGATTCTGTGCAAGTGAAGGGCTGATTGTGGCTTCAAAACTTAAGTGTAAAACGCTACACAGCCAATCGAGGGAACTTGTTGGTCTAAGCCAGCGTTTACCAATGGGAAAACTGTGTAAATGCCCAAGGATGCAAGAACCTGGATGCGTAAAATGTTTAGGAATATGTGGCATGGTGGCACTTAGCACTGGCGTTTATGTGCAAAGCTTTAAGGAATATGTCTTGGATAATTTCAATTACAGTTTAAGGTACACGTGGTGTGAATGAATGTCAGTTGCAAGGCAGAATGACACACCATCTTTTTCAACACTGTGCAAGCACTCGGCAGGTCCATAGGATAACGGAACAATCCTCATGAAAAAGGGTGTTAGAGAACATATCCCTCCTGAACTGAAACTGGGAATATATATTGTTGGGTGCTCATCTAGGGGTGCCAATAATAATCTTCGTCCAGGGTGCCCTTTACCCTAAACGCAGCCTTACTTGTTGCCATGTGTGGAGCGGTAGGAATGTTTGTAGGAACCGTAGTGGAAGCAAGTCTACACCTCCCCTCTCGCGCACTGCACAGTAAATTTATTATATGTGTTAATTCTATACATTCTTCATTGTTACAGATTTTCGCTTTTGATTTGGTAACATTATGATGCACATACAGTTGCAGACTCAAATATCAGGAAATTATTTTAATTTTGATATAATACATAAGTGGTAGCTTTCATTATTTACAAATTTTTAAATTAAGAAACTACATTCCTTCGAGCGACAGCCTTGATGACAGAATATTATATATACACTGATGCAGTTATAACAATACTTGCTAAACTCATTATAATTTTTTTAAATTTCCCCTGCAATAACTACAGGTTGACGGAGGCATAGAGTAGGCCTACCATATATAAAGCATAAATTTACAGAAGTAAATAAGAGTAGAAAATAATTGTTTAGAGCCCTGGAAAGTTTTAACTGCCACGAAAAACTGCTATTGGGTTACCAGTTATACATAACATCTGTAAGAAAGTAATTTGACAATCACATCGCTACGCTTCGAAAGAGTAATAATTAACTTTCTTAAATTCAGTTTGTATTTGTTATTTCATAAAGCCAGCTCTTTGATGTTAGGTGTTTTGGAACAGGAGCCACCTGAAATTCAAAAACATAATATCATATTCAAGGAAGAAATTTCATTTGAAGTAAAGTTTTCTGCATTACTGATGAATCCATCACATATTATATATACCTGTAAAAGGTTTTGAAGAATCCCAAGAAGATCCTCCTGGATATGTTAGATCATCTACCTAGAAGCCTGTTTTGAAGTATTCAAGAATAAGTTATTTCACAGTGGAAAATTCTATTACTTATTTATAAAGTCAGTATTTAAATAAGATGAAGCTAACAGATAATCAAATTAAATATCCCACATGCTCTTATTACTGGTTTGAATCTTAGTAATACCAAATATAGAATAAACAAGTAATACTTATTTTCCACTGTTGCAAAAAATCTATATCTGTACATTTAGGGGGAAAAAAATCTATTTATTCTTAAAAATTATATGAAACATGTTTGACACGTAATATAAATAAAAAGTTCATTCTTTATGTTTCTATACAAAGTCTCAAGGAGGCAGATAATCAAGAGAGTGAACAGGTCAGATTCTATGAGGCATGTTAGTTCAATGGATTTCTTTAGAGGAAACCTCAATTGCATGCCTCTGTACTAAGAGCCCTTGAAATGAAAACTGCTTCCTTTAGGCTAACACAATGAGAAACGTTTATTCCACACTTCAAACAAAATCTGCTGGTGAATGGGGGGGGGGGGGGGGGGAAGAATAGCAATTTCATTAATTGGTTTAGAGTATTTAAAAAAATTTAAAAAAAACTGATTATGCTTTAACTATAAAGACTTTGTGGGGATTTCTAATTTCATGACAAGTGTTCCAATGAACTGATAACCAGCATGCAATATTTTGTGTTGCTAGCCAGCATGAAATAGGTTCCTGTGCTTGTAAACAAAGTATATTTATTTATTATTAATATTTGCTTACGACGTATAAAAATTCCCAAGTTCTTAAACACCCCATTCTCATTTAATAAATTCCTGGCAAAAGAAGTGTCAACTTGAAAAATAAAATAGTTCAGCAATCTCGTTAGATGACATGTAAATTAGAAAATTCTCCTGAAAATTCCTAGTGTCTTTACACCAAGCAGATTTTACATCCCTGTGCCAGAGTTTCCACAAGTTAAAACTGTGTTCATAATGAGCCATGGAAAGGAGCTATACAGCTTGACTATTTTCTTACCATATGTCAGAAAATGAAACAAATTAATATGAAATAAAACCTTATGCTTAATTTATTACTTCATGTGTGTAAATAAATAAGAATTTATGCCATAAATAAGAAAGTATAAAGAACCAAATAGTATCCAAGGTAAACAAACATTAGATCCTATGTTTTAAAGACCTAATAAAAATCAAATAAAACCTTATGCTTAATTTATTACTTCATGTGTGTAAATAAATATAAGAATTTATGCCATAAATAAGAAAGTATAAAGAACCAAATAGTATCCAAGGTAAACAAAAATTAGATCCTATGTTTTAAAGACCTAATAAAAATCAATATTAATATTAGATAGAAGTCTACAGTGAAGTGTTGATATCTGCAGCAAGATCGAGATCGGAAATATAAACACTAACTTCACTGAAAGGTATATTCACCCAGTATGATCATTTCAAAGGGTCTTCCCATCATCATCAGCTGATTCCGACTCGGAAATATACCTTTTATTGAAGTTAGTGTGTATATTTCTGATCTCAATCTTGATACCTAATAAAAAGTTTGATACCAACACAAAATAATATCAAACCATGTAAGATAATATAATAATTGCACCTATCCTGACACAAAGAATCCAAAGATGGAATTTCAAGAAACTAAAATGGGAACAGTTCACTGCGGAAATTACCTGACATTACACAGTGTAATAAGTTTCTGTGATAACATCGTGAAAGCTGCTCACTCAACCTGGAGGGAAGTAAAAAAATTGAACTTTTTGGTACAACTCACAAACAAGACTTAAGGAAAAAAGAAATAAAGCTCGAAGAAAAGCTATTGTAAACTATTGTAGGACTGAATAATTCTTCATCAGGAACAAGCTCAACTCCAACGCTGCATTTTTCAAAGCAAACATAATACCTTTAAAACTTTGGGTCTAAATTAGCTTTCTGAAAATATAGTGTCCAGGCCCATCTATTCATCTCTAGATTTAATGATGAGAACAATGAAAGAATTGTCAAGCTTCTCCAAAAAGGCAACAAACTAATTATTCATTCCAAGAGTATCTCCAATTCTACATGTACTTAGTATGCCAATAAAAGCATAATTCTTTCACTGCACCACCTTCAGAAATGACTTCCTAAGTTGTCAATTTCTTTCTGGAATGCCAAAAAAGAAGCTGAAATCTTTCATGACAAATTTGAAATGGATGAGTTTATCTGTGCTATAGAAAAAGTGAAAGCAAAAAAGAATGTCGAACCCAACAATATATATTTTGAATTTCTTCTACACCCCAGCTCAAAGGCAAATACTACTATCTTGAAAATGTTCAATCTCACCTGGAGCAAGTTCTTGCTAGGTATATGGAGGAAAGGCAAAGTCGTCCCACTGTTAAAGAAAGGGAGACCTGTTTACCTATCAGCCAGCTTCAGACCCATCTCACGCACTAGTGTATGCTGTACGCTCATGGAAAGAATGGTTGCAACTGACTTACTAAATACCTTGAGTCACAACGCTTGGTTGAAAAAAGCCCAAGAAGGATTCAGAAAGCACCAAGTACAATGGACCAAGTCATTACCTTCACTCAGACTGTGAAAAATGGGTTCCAATGTCATATGTCCAGTGTTGCCGTGTTGGTAGACTTCAAAGCTGAATATGACCATGTTTGGGAAGTAATGATGCTGCATAAACTTAGAACCTGTGGATTATCAGAAAAACAATTAAGATGGATCAATCATTTCTAGCCCAAAGACAAATAAGTCACGGCCTTAAGATACCGCATTCAATGAGGTGTCCCACAGGTAGCAGTTCTTAGCTTTGTCCTCTTCAACATTATGATAAAGATGTACTTCAAGTAGTTTGATCAGTAGCCTACCTGGTGTGGATGCATTTTTGTAAGCAGACTTGCTAATTTGGGACAATGGCAGCAGCTGGAAAGGCCTTGAAACTTGTACGAATCAAGCGCTTGGCAAGATTGTAGAATGGTCTGAAAATAACACCATGGTAGTACAGAGAAAGCCTTGTTTGCCTTCACATTATCAACAAGAACACAAGAAACTGCACTGTTTTATAAAGGAACTAAATTGGAAAACATATCCATTACCAAGTACTTCAAGCATCCTTAGAAAGCAAATTTTCATTGAATTCAAATATAGAGCGTACTGCTTGCCAAAAGAAGAAACTCTGTCAACTATTTAAAAGATTAATTGCTACCAAATGGAGTTGTATTCAGGATGTCCTCTGCACCACCCATACATGCTATGTAGGGTCCATGATAGAATACGGGGACCAAGTCATAGGTTATGGCTAAGGCTTAACTATCCAAACTAGATAAAGTACAGAATGCTGTTTTCAGAGTCATAACCGGAGGGGTCAAGTCCACTCCTGTAACACCATTGGAACTCGGGGCTGACTTGGAACCATCAAAGGGAGAAAGTCCTCTTAAAAACATGGGCACGATTGAAACGTACAAAAGCCAATTTCTAGAGAAATTACACTTAAAGATTGTTGAGATCGGGATTTGCACACAAACTTCACTTAATAGGTATGCATTTCGATGGACAATTTCCACCATCATCAGCTGATCTGACTGTCACTCTAGCGGCGGGTGGATGAACTTTCCTCCACCCGCCGCTAGAGTGAGAGTCGGATCAGCTGATGATGGTGGAAATTGTCCATTGAAATGCATTCTGAGGTAAATTACCTATTAAGTGAAGTTTGTGTGCAAATCCCGATCTCAACAATCTTGAAGTTTGAAATCACTTCACTGTGTATCTTCCCAACTTAAATTATAATTAAAAAAATTACTGTTGCATCATACTGGTTTTGATTAAAAATGCCTCTTTTTTAGCTGAAAAATACAACAGCTATCTGGGAGAATATTATAGGAGAAAAATTCCTCTGACACTGGGATTCAAACACAGAACCTTTGGCCATCTTATCGCTGCTCAACCAAGCTCTCACGATGAATAGCAGTATTGACTAAACTTTTATGCTCAGGTGCAATCATTAAACCATTTACAACAAGAAGCAATGAAGTGGATCCCAAGTCATATCAATATTGCAGGTAAAAAGAAAGCCATCTGGCAAAGTTGGTCACTACACTCTAACAGCCGCACTCCCAGACCTCTCTTATCTCTGCTAAGAACACAATAGATCACACTGTATGGAATATTATACAGAGCCTGCAATATCAAGCAGCTGTGAGAAAGAAATGGAATATGTTTGACTCTAAGCCAATCAGAAGCGATTTGTCTCACCCGACTGCTGTAGCTGCTTTCTGTTTGACCAGGACACAACCTCTTAGCACCCTACCTCTATAGGTTCAGGGTATTGGACTAACCAGATTCTCCACTATTGTGGCCACCCTTACATGGATGCAACACACCTGTATAGCTATATGGCACTCACACAGGCAGGTATAAACACTCTCAGGACAAAACTTGCAGCTCATCTTTACTGGTCAGTACAGTGCCTATTAGCAGAAATGCTATGGATGGGTGTGGGCTAACATCATCATCGCTTACTCAATTTAGATATTGTTCCCTTCGTCTTTAACAGTGACATAGTTAGCGGATCGGCCAGGTGGGCCCAGAGACCCCCTAAATTGTGAATATTCCTGATAAAAATTTAAATCACGTATTTCTATTTATTTTTTTCGATTTTTTTTAGGTAAATACTGACCATTAAAAATAAACCAAGGATCAAGAGAAATAGTTACAACCAACAGAATTTAGATAAACCAAAATAAGGAACTTCTAGAAAAAGTGTTCCCTAGTGAAATCAATGAATGTTAAATCAAAACATGTGTGTGACCTATATTCTGAACTACAGAACATGAGCATGGGTTTAGCTTTCCAGGACCTACTGCAAGTTGTACAAATATCACAAGTTCATCCAAGGAAGGACTTTTTCTGTATTATGACGAGTAAAAACTTACATCAGGACCACCATGTCAGGTACAAAGCTTTGTAATCTAGCAATTCTATTCATCGAGAGGGAGAAATGTTGGGATTTGTGGAAGGGCCCATCATCAGTGATTGACGGATTCACTGCTAGGAAATTTCAACTGCTCTAGTTCACTTTATGAAGTGTTTGTATGGCTTGGACGATTATTAATCATAATTTTGCATGTTATTTAATAAGACTTCTGAGAATGAGATTAGATGGCAGTGGCATTGTCAGGATATGTATCAGGTACTTTCTAAACCTTCCACTATCTGGGCCCACCAAAAATAATTATTCTGGCTACGCTACTGGTCTTTAATTAGTCATTTAAAAACAGTTTTCTTGAAATCATTAAATATCACGTAGAAATCATAATTTGTGTACGGTGGATGCTATTTTAAATAAAATCAGGTAAACTGATGTAAAAAAGTGCCAGTATGTTTTTTTTAATCAGTTATGACTGCAATTATGATATGCAGAATATGTTTTTTTAATTGATTTACAAGTTAAGCTCCAGATTTATTCATTAAGCAGGGCTTAGGGAAGAACAAAGGTCTAGTTTTCTTTTTAATCAGATTAAAATCTTCCAGCATCAGCTGAACTGTACAGATTTTTGATATCTTGACAATCGCACACTCACATAAAAATACGAAAAAGAAAGTGAAATTGGCTGGTTTCGGGATTTGAACCATGGAACTCCATAACGTGAGGCCAAAACGTTACCATCTCGGTCACCTGGGTCAGTTTAACGGTCTAGTTGTAAGTTATAAGCGCATGTAAAACAATAGTGTTTTTGGTCATAGTTATCTCTATTTTAATTTCCAAAGCCGTAAAATATCACAGTAAAACAATTGACTATGTTGTCATGATAAATGATTTGCTTTTTTTTTATATAAATTCTTTCGAATACGTATATTATCATAAAATAGGCACCAAATTGAGCATTACTCCGAAACAGGTGAACCGATTTCATCCAGTATCAGTAGACCTCTTCCCATGAACACTATAAATGTGTATACCAAATTCCATAAAAATCCGGTAAAGCGTATTTGAGTTACCGCGTTTTTAAAATAGACACTAAATTGGGTTTTACTCCGGTACCGGACAACCGATTTGGTCCAATATCGGTAGACGTCTTCCCATGTACATTATAAATGGGTATACAAAGTTTCAGGAAAATCAAATAAAGCATATTTGAGTTATCGCGACTTCTCATATATTAACATAAAAGGCAATAAATTGGGCATTATTCCGGTACTGGCCAACCGATTTGGTTGAACATCAACAGACGTCTTTCCATGGATAGTATAAATGCGTATACGAAGTTTCATAAATATCCGATAAGGCGTATTTGAGCTATTGCGCCTTTAAAATATACACTAAATTGGGTTTTACTCCGGTACCGGTCAACAGATTAGGTTCAAATTTAACAGAGTACTTTTCATGGATGTCATAAATGCGTATACCAAGTTTAATGGAAATCCGATACAGCGTATTTGAATCTATTAAAATAGGCACTCTATTGGGCATTACTCCGGTACCGGTGAACCGATTTGGTTCAATATCAATAGGGTTCTTCCCATTGACATTATAAATGTGTTTTCAAAGTTTCATGAAAATCCGAAAAAGCGTATTTGAGTTAGAGCGCGTACAGACACACGGACGGACAGACAGACAGACATTTTTCGTCCCCCACACAATCTCATAAAGTACCATACTGGCACTTAATAACATGCACCTTTAGTGAAAAGAATTATGCCTAACCACAGATGGCAAGAAAAAACGAGTGAAATTTAGTACACAACGTTGATTAAAATAAATTTAAAAAAAAAAAAAAAAAACCTACTTGAATGTTACACAACAGTAAAAAATTAAGTATTCATAGAAATCATAATTTCTCTATTATAATTGTATTAAATTCAATTAAAATATATTCTAAACAAAAATTAAAACTCTGTAACATTAATTACTAAGGGAGGGGCCATAACAAATTTAATCCTTTTACTTGATGGAATAAATTTAAAACTATCTTTGTACTTCATATGCAGAATGTCTCACTGTCAATAATTACTTTAAATTTACTATAGATCTCTGCTAGCAATCAGTGTGAGACACTCTATGCTGTTATGTGGCCCTCAGGTTGTCTCCCAGCAATTTCATTGCTGCCTAATTTTCCTTCAGATTTTTCCCTCTGGTATATTCAATTGGTCGTGAAATAACAACCACAGTGAAAATCAAAACTCTTTTATTTGGAACATTTAGATACACCTTCCAGCTACTTCTCTACATAGTCGCTGCTCCTATTGAGACAATTGTGGTAGCGTTGTACCAATGTAAAGATGCCTTGAACAATAGAGTCTTCCACCAAGTGTGAATTGCGTGCTGTCATTCGATTTTTGCATGCTGAGGGGTGCAATGCAGCCAAAATTCATCGACGAATGAGTAATGTGTATGGTCAAACTTTCACGAGTGACGGCAAAGTGCAGCAATGGTGCTGGAACTTTGAAGCAGGACGTACAAACGTTCATGATGCAGGAGGCCAGAGAAAAAGTGAGTGTCAACCGATGATCTTGTTCTGGAATTGTATACATTACTCATTCGTCGATGAATTTCGGCTGCATTGCTCCCCTCAGCATGCAGAAATGAAATGACAACATCCACTTCACACTAGGCAGGATACTCTATTATTCGAGGCATGTTTACGTTAGTACCTCGCTACGACAAATTTCTCAATCGGAGCAGTGACTATGTAGAGAAGTAGCTAGAAGGTGTATCTAAATGTTTCAAATTAAGTTTTGATTTTCACTGTGGTTTTCATTTCATGACCGATTGGACCTTAAAAAAAAAAAAAAAAAAAAAAAATCCCTTGTGTATATAAAAGAATAGACTAAAAGTTAATCTCAATACTATCAGGCCAACAATTTACAGTGCTCCATATGGCAACCCAGCTGACTAACATACACCATAGGACCATATTTTGCAAGTCAGTTCACTCACCTCTTCATCTACCACCTTGAGAAAGACCTAAGAGTTACATAATTTACAGCTTCAAAATTATGCAAGTCATGAATATAATGACATTATGATACAATATGATATATTATGAATGGTATATTATATTCATAATATATCATGAATATAATTTTCTCGTGTCTGAGAACTGCTAGTGTGGATTTTTGTCCAGTGAATATCTGCTGGCTCCCACAACCCCCAAAAAAGATGAATAAGAAGGCGAGGCAGTCAGTGACAGTAGAGAAGTAAGAGAAATATCAGCAGAAGACATGGGGCTTTGAAGTAGTGTTTTTCTTTGTTCTCGCTGAAGTATTTCTTGTATCTCTCCTTGTACACGCATAGCAGTCTGTAATGGTAACTGACCAAGCTGAATTCCAACATGTTTCCCAAAAAGTGCAAACTTGTCATAGGCACGTTTCTGGATAGTAAGAGTCTCTTGCAACATAACATTTTTAGCTGTCGGTTTGTTCATATTCTGAGCGTTTTCTTTTGGTACATTTTTAGAATATTCCTGTGCCTGCTCTGCAGTTGTTGCCTGTACCCGCTCTGCAGTAGCTATCCGTGCCAGCTCTGCAGTTGCTATCTGTGTCTGCTTTGCAGTTGCAGTCCGTGCCTCCTCTGAAGTTGTGGTCTGTGTCCGCTCTGCAGTTGCTATCTGTGCTTTCTGTTCTTCCTTAATATCTTTTTCTAATGGATGATTACCTTTTCTTCTCTTGCTATGGCTAACTTTAGTATCACTGTTCTTTGCACGCATGCCCTATAAAAGAAATTCAACATTATATCATAACCCTCCTGGGCAGAGACAACAAATCAAGAGCTATTATAACATACACTAGTATAAATTATTCAATTACACAGTACAGTATAGGCCTATCCACAGCATAAGTACCAATCAGTAGGGAATGCTCAAGTTGAAACCTTCAACTCTGGTGATTTCAAATATGAGCATAATTTGCAATTAATCCTTTAAGATTTTGGAGAGAAATTCTATTGTATTTTATGACTGTTTCCAAAACAGTCCTATTGTATTATAGTCTTTTTTTATTAGAAAATGGCAATGAATTACTTGAATTTTATTGAATCCACTTAAAGTGGATTACAAAAACAAAGGAGTATATGATGCATTACACAGTCCACCTAAGATATCAATAATACTGATTAATTAGTCATAGTTTATTATAATGGCAAGAACTCATTTAAGAAGCAAAGCAAGTAAAATTTTATAATTATATAACGCTTTGTTTACTACAGCTTAGACACTGTAGAGGAACATTATTTTTATCGGTGGATATCAAAATTGTGTTTTTAATTCAGTATGCAAATGCCAAGACTACTTGGCATATGACGTACCAGACCCCTTTCCAAATACTCCCCTCAGTCCCTAGTAAACTCACTACAGCAAAGCAGTGGGCAAGTACCCAGATCTGATTCTCATTTTATTACAGGTTTTAAATTAACCAAACTCTTACTGGTACAGTCTCAGTAAATTGAATCACGACAGTTCAATACTCCCATAAATCCTAGCTGAAAAATCTGAATTAATGACTTGGAAAACAGTTTGAGAATTCCCCAATCCCTACCATTCCCTCTTTGCACCCACATAGTGCCATGATTAATTTAAAAAAAAACATAAATGGGTCAGTGACCATATAGTTTGCACACATTGCTTCGTTTTATTCACCAAGTGTTGACAAAAATACAAAATGAAGAAAGAAATTTGTTTCCCTGAGAGTGAAGTTGGAGGCATTAAGAAGACTTGATAAGGATGATAGTCCAGTCAATGAATGCCGTAAAAGGGGTTGTAGAGGACATTGAGAGGGGGAGAATTTTTCCTTCAGGAATGTGTTGGGGGTAGTTAGGAAGTAAACATACTAAAAGTCCCCGCACCAACCTCTTACACTTCATGGGGGGAGGGGGTGGAAAGGGCCCATTTTTAGGTTTTTTGCTTATAACTTGAAAACAGTCCGTCGTAATACATATGTGGCAAGGAGAAGACTTTGCAAGGACTGTTTCTGGAAAAATGGGCTCTGAAAAACTGATTAAGACATAAAAGCCTAAAGGTAGGAACAATAGTGCAACTTCACACTGCTGTAAAACTGACAATAGAAGTTCTTGATTCTAGTTTTAGTAGTTAGTACAGTGAGTCCCACGCAAGAGTTGGCCAATGACACGGGTTTCTGCATCGCGGCAGGTACAGCTCCAAGTCCCAGGTGAAATATCTATGCAAATAAAGCCGCGATATGGTTCAAGTTCTCACATTTACAGTTGGAATTACAATGAAAATAACCACGTACCTCATCACAAGAGATGTTGGAAATGTCCTCCTCTTGCATCCATACAACACTGGCACCTTTTTAGGAAATATTCTTTCACGCTCCTAAGTTCAGCTTCTGAGACAGAGTTAATTTCTCTTGTGATATTGCCTTTAAGTTCTTCTAACAGTAGGCTATGTGACTGTTATTTATGGGGAAACTTTAAAAATAAAGTGTATAGGTCAATTTCCCAAACATTAGAAGAACTTATCACAATAGAGAGAAATTAAATCTGTCTCGGAAGCTTAACTTACGACCGTGCAAGAAAATTTCCTAAAAAGGTGCCAGTGTTGTGATGATGCAAGAAGAGGGCATTTCCATCATCTCTTGTGATGAGATACATGGTTATTTTAATCGTAATTCCAACAGTAAATGTGAGAACCTTAACCATTATACCGATCGCGACTTTATTTGCGTAGATATTTCACCCGATCGCTCGGGAGTTGGAGCAGTGCCCGCCGCAATGCAGAAACCCGCTTCATTGGCCAACTCTTGCATGGGACTCACGGTAGATCACTTGGTTAGTACAAGTATCATACACTGTGTTTCAACAGGTAGAATAATATTAAATATGTTATTACTCACCAGGTCTTTTACTTATCCTCCATTTTACGTTTTTTCTTGACATAGTCAAAAGAATTTAAACTGAAATAAGTATAGGTCTCTAAAGCTGTTCTTTTTCCCACCTAGTCCATCTATGAGACACATTTACCTGATTTCTTTCTATGGTCATTTCCTGATAATATGCTAGTTGTAGGTTTAGTTTTTATATTCATCTTCTTAAATATTCAAAGACCGAAAAGCATTGTCTCTTCAGTGACATTTTTCTTCCTCTCTTGTTTTTAAAATAACTGATGGTGTTGAATCATAACAATAAGGTAGAAAAACAAACTAAAAAATAATCTGATCAGAAAATGCTCAACACAACAGAAATGCACCAAAAGTAATAATCATTTCCGTGAATGCATAAATGGAAGTTCACATAGCACAAAATTCCGAAATCTCACAATATTCCTTTATGGTATGAAAATTTGTAAAACATGAGCACTCTTCATACAAGATGAATACATTTAACAAAATGGTAATAGCTATAAGGCACAGCAACTAACTTATATGGCAGTTATGAACTCAAATTATGGGTAATATTTAATTGGATTCATTATTTTGAGATTGAGTTTTTAATAATATGAATCAAAGGCACCTTACCACAACTACTTTCTCACTTCTTGAGCTTGAAATTTGATAACTTGCAAACTATCGGGTGGTTTCTATTTAGAGACCGCCCGACCCGGTGCACCCTCTCAATGTCCCAATCCCTCAGATCGATGGCCAGTTGAGGGAGGGGCAGGGGGAGTAATCTTTGTCTGTATATTAATATGTATTATATTGTATTATTATTGTCATATCTTTTCTGCCATTAGTACAATTTTTTTTCTTCTTCTTCATATAACATTATTATATAAGTTGTCGTATTATATTGTTTTGTGTTATTAGTGTTACATTTCTCTTTCTTTGTTTTGAGCATAGTAAAAGCACGAACGGCCGTCTAGGACCGTGCATTGGATTTATTCTATGGATAATGAATTTAACATGTATATAAGAATAAAGATGCACCTTACCATACCATACCATACCATACCATACCATACCATGCTTTTCCAATTCACTAAAACATTTCGCTGAGTTCATATCTTTGAGTTAGAACAATTCATTACATTCCAAAAAGTGCATCAATGTGAATAAAATTACTAGTATTATATAGTATTTCAATGTTATAAAGCCTTTTAGAATACAATATATACAAACATTAGATAACAAGCAAGATCGATTTTCCGCTATTTAGTTGGCAGTGAAAGTTTTGGCAACTTGCTCAGGTGAAGGGGATGAAGCTGATAATTTTCATCCCACTATCAGGTCTGTCAGTGGTGAACTTGTTGCTCTCTTCATCTGAAAAACTCTCCAAAATTTTCACTCTCAACTATCCAGTGGAGAATTAAATGTTTATATAACTTCTTAATACTAATATATTACATTTAATTATAAATAGCTTTTCAACATTGTGACATACTTGTAGTTTTATCCACATGTGCAAAAATGTTGTCTAAAACACAAACTCAGCAAAACTTACATAACAAGACTTAAAAAAACAACTATAATAGTATAATAGTTAAAAGTTATGTAATTTTTTTAAAAGAGAAAAACAACATAAATAATAAAGGAAACTGTAAAACTAACATAGCTAAAGTGGTCCTTGATAATAAATTGGATTTAATATATTAACTGAATTTCCTTTAGGCAGTGCCAGCAAAGGAACTGAGTATTGGTAGTAAGCATCAGTAAGTAAGTAATCCCCTATACCCTAAGTACCCGCCTTGTGTCCTAGGAAATAACCTTAATAAAACCAGGACTAAACCATTCCTGCTTTTAAGGAATACAAATTTTGAGAATTTAACATATTAATTACACCTTAACTAGTGGCGGGAATTCTGGGATTTTAAAAATCGGAATAATTTGATTCTTTAAAGTTCTCGAGTTATTGAGATAAAAGTATTTTAATACTTTATTCAAATTATTTATTGCTGAAGAAGTGAGAGCAGCAAGTTCTAGAGAACAAAGACTGCCTGCACTGTCGTATCATTACAGTTAACTTCTTCTTTCAACATGCAGTATAAGTATCGCAGGCAAGAAAGGTACGTGCATGCCAGGGCAGTTCAGTGTTGCCATACTACACATTCTTAAATCAAGAGCTCCCAAGTGATGAGGCAGAGAGCTTATCTTCTCAAATTTTACTATGTGAAAGCTTGTAGTAGAATTCAAATAACACAATATCTGACAGTGCTATGAAACTAATGGCTTGTGGCACACAGTGTGGAAAGACACACCTAGCAGTATATTCGATTAACAATTTGATTTCTCTGTGTTGTTTAGTATTCATTCTTGTGTCTGACTTTGTGGTTTAGTAGTTTGGAGAGTTCTCACATTTCGCATTGCAAGAAGTTCTCTGATCCTACATCCATCCAAGAAATGCTTTATTTGAATAATCACTCGATTCTTCAAATTACTCAAGAACAGATTATTCGATTCAGCCCATCACTAACCTTAACGGTGAATTACTGAACTGGTGAAACTATAGTGTGAAAGGAATATGCCTTTGCAGTGAGCAAAGGGATGATGACCCATTAGGGAACGTATGTCTGTTGGCAACCACAACCACAACTCTAGGTCAATTAACAAGTCCTTCAGTGCAGGTTGAGTATCTAACAGTATCATGCAACAGCAGAGAATTCAGAGACGATTAACTTGTTTTGTTAATACATTACAGTTTTACCAGTAGTTCTTTTGTGCCAGAAGACTAAGTACAAACCTAACAATAATTTAGCACTGCCAACATAACTGCTGTTCATAGTACAAACACACTGCTCTCTCTAATGTAGAGCTTCTTCCCTTTTGCCCTCTATGCAGACACGGAAAGAGGGAAGGCATTCAGTGCACTGAATGCATCTTTTGAGTTCAAATAACTCGATGAATCTACAACAGATCCTAGATGTAATGATATAATCACTGATCTTGATCAACATCTGTTCTCAATTTATTTTCTTGGAGAGGTACTGGTAAGGGAAAAAATCAAATCCCAATGAATTTAGCTGCGATGGGGTTAAAATACAAATTACAGTAATTTTGTGATGTGTATAGAATGGCAGTAAACAACCGAATCAGGTTGATGCAATTTTTTCCTGTCATTTCAATGGTTAATCACATCAGTGCATACTACACTACTGTATGTCCAGCTTAGTTGTTTACTTCCATTCAGTTTACATCATAGAATTACTGAAGCTTAAACAATTGTAAGAATATAAGTTACGTTGTTTGCTTTCATAATTTCATCACAGCCTAAGTGTTTTGCAATATATCTTTTTAAGGAAGATTTCTCTTATTTTTATTGTTGCTTGGACAAGACTGTTGATACAGAAAAACAAAAGTGAAATAAGTTATACAAATAAAAGACGTATTTAGCTTATTAACATTATTAAATCATTGTATAGTTTTTATTTAAACTGAAAGAACGCATGTTGTACATAAAAGCAACAGGCACGGTCCCCAATAATTCGTCATTATGGAAGAAAATTATGGCTAGTTAGTGCCTTCAAAACTTACATCACCCATAAAGAAAAAAATGAAAACTGAAAATGTGAATACAAAAAATTATTAAAGGAAAACCCTGAAGTAACTGTGTGAATTGTAGGAATGAAATTGGTAGTAGCTGATAAGAATCTAGAGGGTCAGTGAAAGATAAAAATTAGATGTTGTAAGACATGTTGCCCAGCGATCTACTGAGATACCAGAAACACAATCTATATATCTCGAGACAAAAGCTGTAAATACTGTATGCCAGTTCGAACTAAAACTTATCTTTTTCAAAAACTCTTCCACACACACACACCCAAAAAAGTATATTCATCACCTCATGATGTTTTTAGCATAATGTTGCAAAATATTTTTCACCTGTATGAAGGACTATTAAGCAGCTAGTGTTTTACACTATTATAGCGTAAACCTGAAATGCATGACCAATATGCAGTATGATCATACCAAGCTTGACTGGGAACAGTTGTGGCTGCCACCAATTACATATTCAGCTGGGTTTTGGAAAGTAAATATAAAAAATGGCTTTTTACATCTGAACAGGATGTATATCATCTTGACTAGGAATTACTCAGTTCAACTGTAAACTATCAATACAATACAAAACGCTAACCTAAGTCACAGTTAAAATTAAGGAACGAAGGAAACTGAAACATTCACTCACCTGTCTTGACATTTGGTCTTGCTCTTTAACGTCCAAAGATGTACTTCGGAAACAATTTCTTCCACGTGTGGCCTGTATGAGCTCTTGCTTCCGAATGGTTATATCCATTTGTCTGGAGGACTTTCTTGTACCTGAACTTGCAACCGATTTTCTCAGTCTAGATCTACGTTTCTGTACATTATGGTCAGTTTTGTTTTCAGAGACAACACTGCTGAAAGAATGGGACTCTTCCTTTTGGTGGACAAGCATTTTATGTCTCTCAAGCTTTCCTTTCCGTACAAAGAGTTTTGAACACACTTCACAGGAGTATTTTTGCACTTTTGAGAGAATGCATGTGTGTTTCTGCATTGTTTCTTTGTTCTCAAAAGTTTTTCCACATTTGTCACATTTATGCATTCCCTTTTGATTTGTACTTTCCACTGCAGAAGAAGGCTTTTCCTTGCTTACAAAGTCACTTTTTTCGTTCAATACTTCTGTCTGATTTGTACTTCCAATAGCAGGAGGAGGTTTCTCCTCGCATGTGTGACCAGACAAAGGACTTTCTTCATTGAATACTTCCATCTGATTTGTACTTCCCACTGCAGAAGGTTTTTCCTTGCATGTGTGACTCACCAAGTCACTTTTTTCCAATGGCTTACATTCTTGTACTGCTGCTGTTGCTGCCTGACACTGTTGCGATCTATGTTTCATGTGATAGTTCAAGGAAGTCTTGTCTGTGTACCTTTTTCCACACAGTCTACATACATAGGGCTTCTCCCCAGTATGCATACGTAGATGTTTTACCATGTTATTCTGTTGTGTAAATGCTCTATTACATATGTGACATTTGTAAGGTTTTTCACCGGTATGAAGTCGTGTATGTGCCTGCAAATCGCTCTTCCAGCGGAACTCACGACCACAATCATTACACTTGAACTGTCGGACTTCTGAATGGACACGCATGTGTTTAATTAGATTTCCTTTGCTGCTGCATAACTTTGAGCAAACTTCACAGTAGTGAATAACATGGATACCAGCATGCCTAGTAAGGCCATTCTGTGTTCGAAAAGTTTTCCCGCATTTGCTGCAAGCCAGCTGAAAACACATAAAACAATACTAATTAAATGGCTTAAAGAACATGTTATCAGAAAGACGACAGTATACTTGGTGACCATCTGTGTTCCGAGTTGATTTTTCTGTATAATGCAGACCATAGGTCATTTTCTCTCATCAGCACTCCTTGTTTCATTTCCAGCAGCCAGATCTTTGAGTAACTAGTACTTCATAGTGTACAGTATAATATACCGTTTTCAAATCATTTTGAATATTTGAAGAAACAACCTGAGTTTATGAATGAATTCTACAGGTTCTAAAGAACAGTACACCTAAAACTGAACCCTTTTTTTTCTTTCTTTCTTTCTTTCTTAAATTTAACTTATTTTTATGAAAATCCATGAGGGTCATCAACTATACTGCCGCCCGTGGAAAGATATAAATTCACATGCTCAGAGTATTAATAGCAGTGTATCAAAATTATCATGGTGTGGACTATCAAGTTTATCATGGTGAGAGAAATCTAATACAGTCAAACCTCTGTATAACAAAGACTGATATAACTATAAACTCGGATATAGCAATATCTTTGTTTGATGCTGGCAAATTTCCTACCTTAATAATGTTAAATGTAACTCACTATAATGATGAAGCAATTTTACAAACACCCTTTCATAACAATATTTGGAGGTTATATTGTTACTGCAAAACCAGTGCTTAGCTCAACGGATGGTAGCTGATATCAGATCATCATCCTTCTCAGCCACCAATTCCCAAAAGTATATTGTTTTCTGGGTGATTGATATCCGTTACATTTCTTAGAAATTCCAAAAAAGAAAGGTCCATGAGAGGTGTAAAATAGGATCACTGAGGCTAAAATCATCCCTTATGTGTGCTAACACAAACATGAGTTAGGTTGTTACATAATGTGCAATTAAAACACCATACGGCCTATAAAGAGCAACTGTTTTAATTTTGCCTTAGCTATGTGTAGAATTTGCTTGTCTTTCTCTTCTCAACAACTACGAGTTTGAAATTTCTGACACACGGCCATGATCTGTGATGTTAAACCAGTGTAAATAGTAATTTTTTTAGTGTGCGAGAGTAAAAGTAGCTACAGTTACAATTCAACGGAAGTAATAAAATTAGCATTCTACTTCTTCGCACGTCCATTCCATGAACTATCCAGTAGGCCTAGATTACACAGTTTTCTGCATGTAGTCTTTCTAATATGTGGTAAATTATAACCGCTCAATATAATAATAACCCTGATATAACAATACAGTCTGCTAGGACTCTCAAATATCATAATACAGAGGTTTCACTGTGCCTTATGCTGTGAACTATCTGCCTGCTCTACAATTTATGTTAATACAAACATCTTTATATGTATACAACTAAATTAGGAAATTACTCTTCATTAGCAGTGATCAAATACAATACAGAATAACACATGGCTCTTACTGCTTTGACAACAGAAAAATGGGGGATAGATTTTGCAACACTCCTGGTGGCAGAACATGGAAACTTGGGGCCAAATTAAAAAATTCAAAACATATATAAAATGTAATGTTTTAATGTTTCACCAATCACTGAGCACCAAAACTGTTTAAATATGGTAATTGTAAGAATAATTATAATGAGCAAACAAAACACAGAAATTGTGAAATAGTTCACAAAATATTAATGAAAGCACAATAAATACTTCAACTTTAAACTTAGCAATTACTAATAACTCTCTTAACATAGTCTTTTTTCAATACTGTCTTTTATTTAATTAATTTTTTTTTACCAGCAAAATTTCTTTTCTGGACCATAGAAAAATAGAAAAAAAAGTCCCTTATACATAACAAGCCAAGGTTGGCCATTTCGGCTCCGATGAAAATAGAAATTGAAGACCTGCATGCTAAAAGTTACCATATACCGGGGATAGAAGCGTCATCTGGGGGGAACTCAACGCGCGGCAGGTGCAATCTGTCTGAGACGCACTGTACATAATACACCAACACAACATTATTAATATGACTAATGGATGTGATACAAATCATACAAAATTACAATTTGATGAAATTCAACTAAGCAAATGGGATCTGGTTAAGAGATCAAATTTTTTAGTCAATCCACAGTTCTAAAAAGTAGTCTTTGTTACAGAACAAAAGACTGCATGAACTACCAAGTCCCTACAAGAAATAGAGATCATTAAATCCTTTAAATATCTGGAAGTAACCCTCCAGACAACAGGACGTACATTTACAAAACACGTGGAAGACAAGTCGGTAGCAGTGATCAAAGCAACATATGAAATCTCGAAACTGAGACAACTTTCGGTGAAGATTGCCATTAATAATAATAATAATAATAATAATAATAATAATAATAATAATAATAATAATAATAATAATAAATCTTTATTTAATCTGGCAGAGTTAAGGCCTTAGGGCCTTCTCTTACACTCAACCAGAGACAGAAAAGAAGAAACAAACAAATACACTAACATAGTTCTATAAGTAATACTAATACACTAGATACATACATATACAGTAGTGAATTTAGTCTATGTTACATGAAATAAAACTATTTTAGTAAAGTGTGTTATACTAGAGAGAAAAAAAATAATAATAAGTAACTTATCTTATATCTACAATATACAAGAAACAATAAAACGCAAATGATTTATACCTAAACAAAAAGATTATAGTTTTTTGGAGAGATATTCGTTTAGCCTAGTTTTAAATGTTGACAGCGTACAGCAGACCCTGATGCTGGAAGGAAGGAGATTCCAGGAACGTGCAGAAGTTACAGTAAAAGACTGGGAATATATGGATGTTCTATGGATAGGTATTGAAAGCAGAGAGTCATGTTGTGATCTGGTATTTAGTGAGTGATTTGAAGATAAATACTGAATACGATTAGCCAGGTAATGGGGAGTTGAGGATTGGAGGATTTTAAAAAGAAGAGAAAGGGAATGCATAGTTCTCTTCTTCCTGAAAATAGCACCAATCGCCTTCTATGCTATACACTCTATCTGGACACATTTAACTTACACTAACCTAAAGAAACTGGATAGGATACAAGCTGCATACCTAAGAAGAATATGTGTCTCAAAGTACACAAAAATCAGAATAGTATATGCCCTGGCCAACACGAACAGCTTTATAGAAGACCTCATCTCAATGCACGAGCTCGAAAATACCCCAGCATCTGCTCAGTTCCTAGAGGATAGGAACCAGAAGGCAAGGGATATAGACCCAGATTTTTACCGCACCCCGGCCATGATAGACGAGCAATGGAAACAATCTTATTTCAACCTGCGACATCTGAACACCAGTGTAGCCGCCCACGGTTTTCATCATCGTACATGTAACTAAGTGGGACACCATGACATCACCAACAGATGCCAGTGCATGCTCTGCGGTTTAACGTGTAGAACTTACCATATCATAGACTGTAAGAGAAGAACAATGCCTCTATCGCATTATGAAAATGACTAGCTCTATACCATTTTTGTACACAGTGTGTTGAATAAATCCTTATAATAGGCCAAAATGTGTGACTCACCTGAGAATCCTTACGAATCACTGGCAATTTTTTCTTATTTGGTGTCTTGCGTGGCTTCACATTGTTCTGTTCAACTGAATCCTCTTCTAATACTTCCATGTTATCATTCCCCTCTGGCTCTTGTTTGAAGTCATTCTGTAACTGATAATCTGACTGGCTTTTGTTTGATTCTTGTGTTTCTTGTGAAACTTCAATCTGAATATTCTCTTCATCAGATTGTTCTGTTAGATTACCCCAAGTTTTCCAAACATAAATCTGCTGTGAATTTATTTTCTGCATCCTTTTATCAATGACCTCTTTCTGGTCACTATGCGTATTGTGGTGAACACCACCTCCTAATCTGCTGTTTTCTGTCCTGTTTATATCCACTTGTGAAACTTCATTCTGTGTCTTGTTTCCACCAATCTTCTGTGACTGTTTATTCCAAGTACTCTTTCTGATTATCTGTTTCAATTCTTCATTCCTATTCTTTATATCCCCAGAACTTTGCACCTCATCATTTGCTATTTCATTAACACCAAGTTGATGAAACTTTTGAGTTTGCTGTGATGCATCCCTGGGAATCATTTCATCATTGACCTGTTATGAGAGAATTAGAGGGGGATTAGTAAGCCTAAAATAAATTTTAGGAATGGAAATTACTTTTCACATGTTTTGTAACTTACGAGTCCCTGACTAAAAATCAATGCTGTGAAAACCATACATCAATAGCACTTTCCAGGTTTGAAATATCTGCGGTGCAAGTTTTAGGTGATTCACCCATTATACCAGTATATATACAGTGAATGCTGCTTAATGTAATTGCGGATAATGTTATCAGTTGGGTAATGTTATCACTTTTATGAAGTCCCGTACAGATTAATACTCATACATTGAAAAAACACTGCTTATTGTAATCGAAGATTCGGTTTATGTTATCACATTTTCTGTTCTGAGGCTTTATTTTCAAGTATTGTACATCATTCAATTTTTTTTTTAAGGATTTCCTTTCTAACTCAACTGTATTGTGTTGTATTAGAAGTAAGGGTAATGTTCCACAGCTCACAGGACGACCTGTTCAAGGGTGTGGTACTCCCTAACTTTCTCTTTTAACCAGTAAAATATATTTCATCCCTCAGTTTAGCTGTTGGTTTTGATTTGTGAAGGTCACAGCAGGGTTGCCAGATCAGAAATGTAGAACAGTCGTATCAATATTCGAAAATAGTCGTATGCTTGTTAAAACTGTCGTATACTTTGTGATTTTTCAATGTAATGAACTTATTGTGTTAATAATAATAATACTGATGATGATGATAATGATAATTAATAGTCGGTACTATACATCTTACATACATCATGTAATTGTTAATGAATCATCTTATTTGTAAATGATTAGGCGTGTTTCATTATCTTCCGATGTGCTAAATTTGGTAAAATACAATAAAATTAAATAAACAGTAATCGCAACAGTGTTGTTTTTATTAGCAACATGATTACAACAAAAACCATGAGAAAACAAAGAGGTGAAAAATATATCAAAATTAAAAATTCCCCAGAGGATTGGTTAAATAAATATAAAACCCTATGTTAAAAATAGTCGTACAAATAGGCGTACGACTCATGGTTGCATCGTATGTTGTACAAATCTATGAAATAGTCGTATGTGTACGACTATAGTCGTACGTATGGCAACCCTGGGTCACAGTGATGACATGCAGTGATTGTTAGTGTAAAATGAAGAGACTTTAACAGACAGGCGTTAGATGTTTTGCTAAGCAGTGTTCGCCACAGGTCAAGTAAACTTCCAAAAAAACACTATGAGTATGAAATGTTGGTTAATGAACTCCAAAGAGAAAACAGAAACAATAAAAACATTTTATTGATTGCGAAAATAGTTGTTTGCAGGCTATTATGAGTGGTTGAATGATTCACAGTTACATATTATCTTGAATGTATGAATAAATAGCTTTTAAAACTTGTTTTTTGTGGTGTATTATCTGATGTATGAATAAACATCCTTCAATTAATTATTTCGGCTACTGTTATCAATTGGTTAATATTATCAGATTAGCTGCATCTAGTAGGGATCAAAATAAGCAGCATGCACTGTATATATTAGGGTGTTTGTCTCGTTTTTTGACAAAATGTCCCGCTGTCCTGAAAGTTTTATTGGGGAGACTCAAATGTCCTGCTTTTTTGTGACTGTGATTGTCCAGTGTGTTTCACGCTACATTAATAAAAATTACAAACTGTGAAGGTCTTGCTTATGGTCAAAACATGCATTAATGGAGTAGTATGTGCTGACTTTTATGATAAGTTATGAGAAAAAAACGCACTTTTTGATAGAATACATAAAAGTGAAATGTATAGTGACAATGATGCATCTATTTATGTGGAATGAATTATCTACACCAGTATGCAGGAGAAATTTTAAGTCACTTGGGATAATTTGTGAGCATGAGACAAAGGTAAATTGCAAATATTCCCTAAATTTTGTGAATTAAATTTTTGTTCCCTTTTTTCCTTAATTGTCCCAGGTTTTTACAAAAAAATTAAAAATGAAATGTCCCGTTTTTATATAAACACTATATGGACACCCTAATATATAATTATACATATTCAAACTAAGTTTCCTTGCATTCCTATTATTGAAAAATTTATCAAGCACTATTTCATAAACTGCTTGCTTTGTTGCTATAATCTATCTTTTAATTGATCAGCTGTTAGTAGCTACGCGAAATAGCTATGCGTTCATGCCAGCTTGAGTCGCTTAGATCAAAATTGGATGTTCACAAAGCAGTGCCTTTTGCATTTCATGAGTCAGGATATGCAATTAAACTGTCTACTATCTGAGAAATTGAAGTGTCCTTAGGTGCAACATATTAGCATGACTTAATGTTCCGGGGGGGGGGGGGGGTGTAGCCCGCATAGAACAATGCCTCACTCAGACTGAAAGCAGGTTATGTTATAAGTGCCATGTGCTGTGTGCTGGTATGATGAATATCGTTAACAACAATATTGTTAACATACAGACTGTCCCTGATACATGCTTTTTGAAGTGTTATGTAAAATACTGAAGTTGTTAAAAAGTTAGATAAATAGCATAACAGGATAACAGTATAACTTAAAAACTAAAAGTTAAGATAATTTTTTATTAGAACATGCCTATTTTCTTTGGTGTTTCTGTTAGTACATTAAATGCAAAAACCACTTGTGTTTGAACTAGTTTGCTTATCTTGAATGATCTCGAGAGATACAGAAGAATGAGTATCCATGCTTGTTACCATACTCATAACAGTAGGGTGTTACGGTCTGAACCTATGTCCAATCCTTCCCTGATGAGTCAGTAACATGTCAGTCCTCAAATTAATACGGTTTTATTGTATAGCCATTGCAGTTAGCAAATGAGAAAAATTAATGTAGATTAAACCTTTGGAAAACAGTGCTGGAAAATAATTTCTCATAAAAAAATACAAGAACTTCAGTAGAAATTTAGTTTGTTTCTGACCTTCAAAGATTAAAGGTCTGGGTACATAAGTGGTTAGAACCCTTGTAAAAACTGTGTAGATTACACATTCAGAACTAAAACTGAAAGAAATTTGGTCTAACTGAAGTAAAAAAATTGTAAATATCATGTCTGTTGACACATTCTATGATCAACTCAAATCTACGTAGCCTTCAATACCTCTTTAACAATACTGCTAGTAAAAACAATTTCATTTAGTTTTATGAAGAGAAACACAGAGGAAACTAAAACAAAATTAGCTAATTTGTTCAACTTACATAATATTATTACAGTGTGACTTGAGACTTCTCCAATGTTGAGAATGAATTATCATTTCTACAGAGGACAATATTAGGATAGCTTTAAGGGAAGTAAGATTTGCGAGGGATGATTGGATAGAGATAGTACAGAATAAGGTTGAATGGCAGGCTCAGGTGTGCACGGCAATGAACCTTTGAGTTCCATAAAATAGATAATATTCCTTAAGCTTGCTGAGGAATTGTCTATTGACATTGAGTAAGTAAGTAAGTATGGCTTTCAACTAAGTGCCCCCCCCCCAAAAAAAAAAAACAAATACAATCCTCATTCTCACCCTACTGGAACTCCGAGAGACCATTATTCAATATTTTTATTATTTTTAAGGGTACTAGTAGCCTTTATATTATTCAAATTTGTGAAGTTGTGTGTGTTAGGAGTGCCCTGGTATTTTTGGCACCCCTTCTGTGCATACCTATGACAACAAAGGAACTCATTTCTAGTATTAGGTTTTTCCCAACACAGATTGAGATCGGAATGTATGCTTTGAAAATCTAACATTGCTCTACCTTCCAAAGAACTTTATGGGAAGGAGAAACAGATTTCTGAAACATTTATACAGCATGAAAAAATACTCACCTGCACATCAGACATTGATTCAGAGCCAAATTTAACCATCGTCCCTCCTGGCAACTTTCTTTTTTTCAAACTCCTGCTGACCCGAGATGACTTTTTTTGCTCCTTGTTTTCCACCTAGTGAACCAGAAAACAATTTCCAATGTCACTGAAAATACAGCAATAAACTTATCAAAGTCTAACAAAGAGTTAAATGAAGGAAGAAGTCTTCAATTACCTACAACGGGGATTGGGGGGGAGGAGGGAATACTGTCTCACAATGGAAACTGCTTCATTATCAATCTGATAGCCAGCTAAACCAGGACAGTCACCATCTGAAACATCCTTGTTCTGTTCTGGTTATCCTATACTGTGGGATGAAAGTTTACAGAAATATTTGAGATTTTCATGTGAAATAAGGGCCCGGATTCTTACGTTTTAAACTATTTTGTTCCTTGTTAGCTAACTGTGATATTTTAATATAATTATGAGTTTCATAGTCATGGCAGTCACATAATCCAATCTTATAAAACCTAAAATGGCTGAGACTGTTTTTAATTTAAAAAGGAAAAAAAAAAACAAACAAACAAACAAACAAACAAACAAAAAACAAAAAAAAAACATAAAATATTTAACATTGAAAAATTCTGATGTTAATCTGTTTAGCTCTAATAAGAGCTGTTTTGGGTAGCCTTTTTGTTAGGTATTTCAGCATTATATGATACAACAAGAAAAGCAGACCGCCTAGAAGCTGTTGGACTATTCCGCCTAATGACTGGACATGACTGTCTGGGCCAACACCTTTACAGATTCAACATCTTTCCTTCCCCCGTTTGCATCCTATGTAACCAGCATGACAGCATCATGAACGAAGATCATTTGCTGAAATGCACAAAATTTAATCAAACCAATCAAGAAAATAAAGATTTAGTGTATCTATATTGGGAAGCCAGAAGGAAAATGACACTAATGTCAAATCCTGCCAATGGATAAATAAATAAATAAAATATTTAACAAACTTACAATATGTAATTAATCTAATTATTATTCTTGTTCTACTAAAATTACGTTTTAAAAGTCTGCCTACAGTTTGAATTTGGTTCACTGTTTCCAGTACATTTGTAAAAGAAAATAGGGCATTGCATTTTGTAATTTTGTAACCGCCTTGTCCCGAAAAAGGAAATCGTTAGTTAAGAATATCCCCAGTTTCTCAAATTAAAGGCATTTTTTTAAGAAGCTTAATGTTGCAATTTATTCAGAGAGTTTGCTCCAGCAAGAAGCCGAGAGTTTGCTCCAGCAAGAAGCCGAAAGTAAAGTATTCTAATAGTTGGTTGCTTAATTGACAAACGTTCGTATTGAGTTTATGTGGGGGAGTTGGAAATGATAAGGATAATCCTAAAATGTGTTCTATAAACTGTTGAAAACAAAGAAAAAATTTTCCTGTAGTTTTGTGAATCAATGTTAGAAATGTTAAGTAAAAATAAAATTAATTAATATGTTATATTACTTTTGTTCCAATGTCTATATTGCACTTACTAAAGTGAAACTTAAAAAAACTTGTCTAAAAATGGCAAAAACTAAAATAAAACTATTTTCATATGTTTAAAAAACTGACACAGGGTTTATAAAAACCTAAAAATCCGGGCCCTAAACATTTCGGTTGTTTAGAAGAGAATTTTATGGTAAACCATTTAACAAAAGTGACAAATTGTGTACATTATGCAGTACATTACTTCCTTTAAAAAAATTGTGAATTTTTTAAATTTCCTTCTAAAAAGTGCATTGAGACCTGGGGCATTATATAATAAAAAATGAAATAAATAAAGTTTAGTTTTTATTAATTTTTTACATAAAGATATGTAAGATAAAGAAGGAAAGTTTAGTTTGAATTTTAAAAAGTCAAGACTAGAACATAAGATCACATAAGTGGGAAGAAAATGAAGGAAGAAAACCGACCAAGAGAGAAGAAAGTAAGAAAGTATGAAATCTGACAGATGGCTGGTGAGAAAGAGAAAAGAAATTACTGTTAATAGCAGCAAAGCATTGATCCACATAGCTACTCCTCAAAGAAAAGCAAAGAGGAGGAGAAGAAGAAACAGATGAATGAGCAGAACTTAGAAAATAAATTCTAAATTAAGATCATGCTTAATAATACAAAACCAAAGCTACAATTTTACAGTGTAAGCTACTGAGGAATACTACATGAATTGTCCAGACAATCTGTCACACCTGTTTAAGCAAGGCATTAAAAGTGAGAATTGATGTTCAGAGGCTTCTCGGTCCGTCTTATTTCCATTCTTTACACATTTTTGTTATAAGTCAAGAGGATGTAAATTCCAATCCACCATTCACTTTGCAAAAGGAAAACCCAGAAAACCCCATACAGATTGGCTGGTCAAGGGACTTAAACCCATAACCTCACAAATATGATTCCGTGTTACTGCTTCACACAACAATTCAGGGGTACAATAGTAGAAAAAATAGACATGTTGACACGTAATGAAATCCTGAACAATAGAACAGACAGGTCACCTTACCTGCGGAATATCAGCAGTCTGAATCCCCTCTGTGTGCATATCTTCCACATGCCTCGCCAGAGTCTTGCTAATTGTAAATGAGGCACCACATATTTTGCATATGTGTGGTTTAAGCCCTGAGTGCATGATGATGTGGCCAACTAGAGATTTCTTGTCTGTGAATGTTGCACCACATGTAGGGCACGCCAGGGGCTTTTCCTTCACATGACTCTTCATATGTCTCTGAAAAGGGATTCTTTGGCCAAATCTAATACCACAAATTTTGCAAGTACAATTATAAGTACTTGTATGTACTGTTACGTGCACCTTCAGATCATTTTCATCTTTAAACCGTTTATCACAGATGCTACACATGAGCGAGCCTTTCTCAACGTGTTGGTTCATATGAGTACTCAGTTCATTTTTTCGAGGGAAAAACTTATTACAGATATCGCAAGCAAACATCTTTGACATGCTGCGTCGGTGCCTTTCCTTGTGTCTGGCTAGATTTGCCTGGTATGAGAATTTCATAGCACAAATGTTACAGGAATACGGATATTCTCCTGTGTGCACTACCTTATGACGTTTAAGCTGATTCTTCCACTTGAATGTTTTGTCACACTGGTCACATGAGTGTGGCTTTTTTTCTGAGTGAACACTGTAATGAGCTAACAAGTTTCCATGGAGCTTGAATGTCCTATTGCAGATGTTGCATGTATTCCCCTGAAACCATTTCCAAGCTAATCATTTCATTTTGATGTTACATATTTGATATAGATATAGGCCCATATGCATAGATATTGAGAGATACAATGAGCATCTTTGCTTTTTTTTTTTAAATGCACAGTCGGTTTGAAACCAAATGACAGAAACGTTTGACCATCTTCTGTTTACTGCTTTTCAAGTGACTGCTACTCAGCTGTTATACCAAAATTGACAGTGTTAGTGCACAATGTTGCACTATGTTTTCTTTGTGATAAAGAAAAGATTAAACAATTTGTTGTACTTATGTTTTCATTATCCCTTTCTCCTGTCCACTGAATTCACATGTCACTTCCATACATGCTCTTTTCTTCTTTCTGTTAGAGCAGCTGTGTCAAACATGTGGTCCCCTGAGATATTATTTTTAGTATGTAACTATATGTCAAATAATGCCAAAATAAATAACAAAAAATAGATTATAATTATACAATTTTTTATCAGTCCAGAAGACAGCTCTTATAATTATTATTATTATGTAAATTACTATATTCCACCTTAATTCCTCAAACCTTCTAGTTGCATGCCTCTGGCATGTCATCAATAATAATAAAATTCAATACACAAATTATATTCAGAGTTTAAAAAAACCTAGTGTGTGTATATGCATAGGCAATTGTAATGTATTGTAAATATTTAAAATTTTAATTCTGATACACACCAAAAATATTTGACATCTTGACGCCTATATAGACATACTACCATTTTTTACAACTGTGAATATTGTGTATTGAATTTTATTATTATTATTATTATTATTATTATTATTATTATTGATGACATACCAGAGGCATTGCCAACCAGAAGAATAGGTTAGATTTCTTAATTTAAAATTGAGGGAACAAGGCGGTATATACTACATAACGATCATAATTGCGCGTCCATAAAGTAAGTTTCCCTGGGGCCGTTTAGAGAAACAAAACAAAATTTCTTGCAAGTATTCAATGCAACAGATACAGCAAGTATTCAGCTATTTTTCAACACATTCACCACCGGAATTGAAACATTTGTCTTATCGTGGCACCAACTTTTGAATACCTGAGTCATAGAAGTGTACCGCCTGGGATTTTAACTGCTGTGTGTGACAACCACATCCGCCTCTCTGTCATTCTCTATCATTTTTTGTCATTTTGTGAGGTGTAGGAAAAGATGGATATCACTGGCAGCGAGTCTGGCTTTAGGGCGAATGTTTAAACACCTCCCAGCCGAACTTTTGCAACGAGACTTGCTAGGTGATGTTTAAACATCCACCTTACAGCCCGGACTTCGTTCCCAGTGATTTCCATCTTTTCCTACACCTCACGAAATGACAAAGAATGACAGAGAATGAAAGAGAGGTGAAGGTAGTTGTCACATGGTGGTTCTAATCCCAGGCGGCACACTTCTACGTCACAGGTATCCAAAAGTTGGTGCCACGGTAAGACAAATGTTTCAATTCCAGTGGCGAATATGTTGAAAAATAGCTGAATACTTGCTGTATATGCTGCAATAAATGCTTCCAAGAAATTTTGTTCTGTTTCCGTAAACGGTCCTAGGGAAACTTAATTTATGGACGTGCCTTGTATACCCTCTTACAAGATGTTATATAATATTTATACAAAACATGATCTAAGAATTTAAAAAATAAATGATTTTTGCTTAGATTTGCAAAGGTTTTCCAAATCAATGGCTAATTATCTTTTATATGGAAGTCAGGATGTGTCTCCCAGCTTCAAACTAGTGTTGGGTAGAACTGAATGATCATTCGAATGAAAAAGTTCCGAGATGAATGCAAGATCCGAGAACTCATGATGTGAGAATTTGAGTCAGTAGCAAAGAACTACTAAAAACTAACTCAATTGTTAACTCAAATTTTCAGCTTGAAAATTTCACCCTGTTACAAGATCTACTGCTACTGATATCTGCAATGGGCATGGCTTGCCCGCATAATGAACCACAAATCAATAGGAGTTAGTTTCATGCAGTGCTGTCAGACATTGCGTTAATCTCATTGTACTACAAGCATTCACAGAGTAAAGAACCGTAAGATAAGAGTGCTGTTTCGTCTACCCTAAGGTATTCTGTTAAGCATGAGAAAAATTATTCTGGTTGACACTGTAGGGACTAATGCACCGCCGACTGGATGTCTTCATCAGATTTGAACTTCTGTCCTCCAAGGAACTCCTTTAATGGACTAAAGATGTGGAAATCTGATGGTGCCAAACCTGGCAAGTATGGTAGATGTGGGAGGCACTTGAAGCATATGTAGTCAATGGTTTTCATGGTTGCACGAGCAGCATGAGGATGGGCGTTATGTAGAAGCAAAACACCTGGTCTCAGCAACCCCCTTCGCTTTGTCACCATCAGATTTCCAAATCTTTGGTTCGTTAAAGGATCTCCTTGGACAGCAGAAGTTCAAATCTGATGAAGACGTCCAATCGATGGTGCAGGAGTGGCTGCGTCAACCAAAATAATGTTTCTCATGCGGTATCAAAGCTCTTCCAATCCAATGGCGTAAGTGCATTGAACTGGGAGGGTACTATGTAGAAAATGATGTACAAGCAAACATTCTTCCTGCAGTAAAATAGTGGAAAAAATTAATTGCAGTTTTCATTTGATTCTCCCTCGTAGCATCTTCACAAAATTAAGAATCTAATTTTTTAAACTTTGACTTCTAAAAATGTTTTCAAAACTCAAGCAAAAAGCAATAACTGTAATTTACAAGTCTTATAACAGTTGGTTTGTTTAACCATTGTTTAAAAAAACTATTTTTTTGCAATAATGTTCTTCATACATTTCCAGTTCATGCTATCATGGTCAAAACTCAAAGTTCTATTTTCAATGCTGGTAACCTAACATAACTGCATGTTATTTGCTTACTTACTGCACTGCTTACAGCACAGATGCATCATGTCAAATCCTGTCGCTTCTCATGAAGCTACTATTGCAGACATGGAATATAATCGTACTTGCTAGTTGAAGTTTATAATTTGAATCTTCCTGTGTCTTGACTTCCATTTTATTCATAATATTAAAATCTAATTCACAGTAGTTAGCTATTATGTGACTATTTGCATATGTGTAAAATAATAATCAACGTATCTATCACCAACAATATTAAGATAGTCACTAACTTTTTAAAGTTTGTATGCATGTAACTTCACTCACCACCTTAATAATTTAATGTCCTTTATGATGCTTGTATGTCCACAAAAAAGGGCATAATATAAACAAGAACATTAAATTATTAAAACACGTGAAGAAAGCATCAGAGCTCAACACCTGAGAAAAAAATATATGGATAATAAAGAATGAAGACAGATTATGAATTTTGAAATCCAGCCAGCAGACATCATCAGACTCAGCACTAGGAAGAGGAAGGCAGGAATGAGCAGACTTACAAGAACTATCAGCCATAGCCCCAAAAGCACCAGTCACCGCCAGCTGAGGATGGGGGAGAAATACCTTGAAACTATGTAATTCTTGAGAATATTATAGTAGTGTCCAACAGAGACAATAATCTGTGGCTCATGAATGCTTATATATCTATGTAATTCTTTCTAAAGATTTACGCAAGTGTAGTAAAAGTTGTTTTTATATCAATTCAACTATTAGTATGCTTTTACTTTAACACTTAATTTCTCTTATCACTTTGAAATGTGACTCTTCAATTTAAATATAGTCCAGTTGGTCCTTTGTAAAAGTTGAGTTTGACACAGCTGCCTTAAGAATCTTCATTTTCTGTAATGTACAACTTCTAATATTCTATCTGTGAAGAATGCCTGAGAATGGTAGGAAATGATAAAAAAGACAAATTATACTAGAACTACGATCACTTGAACAGAATGAGAATGTTTCTTCCTATAATTGTGGCATAGATTTGAATAATTTCTAACAAGAGAAGTTCTATTCTTTTCTTCTCTTTTGAACTTTAAAAAAATCTTTGTGCTGGGTCTATGCATATGAGCCATGGTTAGGGTTACCAGATGGTTAGTATTTAGAAGAAGTCCACATTATTAATGACAGTCCTGGAATCCATGTTTAATTTTCAAAATCTGAAATTATCTGCATATCTGTATAATGATTATTTTTGATAGCCCATAGGCCTATTTGTTTCCAGATTTTACTACAGTCTTAGATTTTTAATTATCGTACGAAGTTCAATTATAGTTGTTGTTTCATGTCGATTGTGTATCTTTATATTATTACCACTGATCCTGGAAAGATAAAGATTCCTAGTTTCAACATTTTAAAAGTGGCCTGAATAATCATTATTTAGGAAGAAATGAAATAGTTTCTAATTTCTACAAAAATCTTTAGTTTAGTTTCAGCAGTTTGTACTTTGGTAGTAACAGGAAGTTAAAATTATATAGCTACCAGTGATCAAAGCCTCTACAATAGCAGGCCATTCAACAAGTAAATCTTTGTAACTTATAACATGAATAAAATTATATTCTCCATTTATTAGTAAAATAAAAAACTGCTGTTACAGCACAAGTATTAGCTTTTAATGCTGAAAGCGTAAAACCATGGTTTTAATATGCCCTGCACTTTGTCCTGCTCTTTTAGTCACACATCATCCTTTGTATCCATGACCATCTGGTAAACCTTGCCAAGCAAGTTTGGGAAAACTATTTACAACATTCACACTGTTGGGACTCAACATGTCACGTGTTATGCATGTACAATTTTGTTATTTAATTTAAACAGGGGAGTTATAAAACTGTACATTAATTTTCAACTGTATTTAATATGAAGTTTTCCAGGGATTCGTTTACAGCGTGTCCACAGAAATTTAAAAATTTTTCATCACCAGAAAGTTCACGGTTCTTTGTAATCAAAACAAACAAAAAAAATCCAGCCTCCTCCACGCCCATCAAAATAAGAAATGATTAGCTCAAGTATTGAAAAGAAACTCAGACTAGAGCAAAACACATGTCCCTCACATTTCGCTCGCTGGGGCTAGTTATTTTCTTCGATTAATCCACTTTTTTTAAATTTATTATTATTATTATTATTATTCATTTTTTTTTTTTAATTTACAAAATTCCCTGATTTTCACTGATCGATTTCAATTTCTCTGACTTTCCAGAATGTTGACACTCCATTACAAAATGCAAAGTATCTTGAGAATTCAAACAATATAACCTACTGAAACAGAATCAAAAAATTAAAAGAAAAAGCACAGCTGCACTGTGAAACTTTGAAACAATTTATAAGATTGCATCCTTGCACATGTGTTGTAGCTCAAGATCTACTTTCAAGAATTTTAAAAATCAGGTTTTGGGGTATTATTTTAGAGACATGGAGAATCAGTGTCTACATTTACTGAAGTAAAAAAAAAAGTAAGTAAAAAAATAAGCTTCTCCAAAAGACTAGATATATAGGTATATATATAGGCTATATATCAATACGAAGATTGAAGATTGGGCATAATATTTTCAACAAACTGGTCACTAAGGACAAGATGATGAAGAATGTATCAAAAAACATTGTGAAGGAAGACTCACCAGAGAAATAGGCTCAGAGAAACACTTTGGGACAGATAGAAAGTATGTGGAAGACAAAGGAGAAGGCTGGAAAAGTTGGAAGAAAATTGGTGGAAGAGCAAAGAAACAAAAGCAGATGGAAGGCTGGAAAATATCCAAGAAGATGAAATACTCTACAAAAAAATCTATGACAGAATACATCTAATTTCAGCTTGTAACCTAGAACAAATCAAAATGAATGTTATACGGTATTTAGAACTGACTTTGCAAATAATTACTTGATTATCGAATGTAAATAAAAAATGCTTATGGGACATTCCATGTCAAATCAACCAATTCTACTATGAGATTTGAACCTTGACCTCTCAGATTTGTATGATTTTTTTTTCAGGTATTGTACCCCCTAAATCTAGTTTAAATTTCGAATTTCAAATTTTTCTGACTTTTGGTTTGTGAGTTACAAGGCTTTAAAAATCCAAAAAACTACGGTTTTCTATCGCTTTAAGATTATTATAAAATGCTATAGCTCAAAAACTATACCACCTAGAGAGCTCAAACTTGCACCATTTTTTTCCTCTGAAAATTCCCTTTCATTTGATGTATCAGAGAGCTATGTTTCTTAATTTTTGAAATGTTAAAAAAGTTCCCAAAAAACTTTTTTGAAATTTCAAAAATACGTACCCTCGGATTTTTTTGGAAAAATTATATGTGTTGTCCACTCTAATTGACTACATGCATGCAAAATTTCAACATGGGATCTCAATGGGTTCTTATTTAAAAAAATATTTTACTACCTGAATACATGATAGTGAGGTGTATAGCGAACTATTTCTAGGCTATGAATACTAAGGTACATAGGCTAATTCTACCAAACCTAAATTATTTAGATAGCATTCATATGTAACATTTCCCTCTTATTGTTTGTTAATTAAATTATGTGTAGTGTTGTTTTTAATTTAATTTTCATGATACCTGTAACTATACATAAGAAGGAAGAATAAATTTTAATTTATATACAACATGCTAATAGTGAAATTTTGAGCAAAGCCACTCACCTTGAATCATCCAAAACTCTTAGTTATATCAACTCATATAGTTATAAATGGTAGAGGTTATCTTTTGCTTCGTTTTCCAGTATTATTTGTAGCCTAATCATTTACAAAGAGTCCCATATAAAAGAAATGGGTAAAAGTTGTTTCACCTTGTGAAAAAGTTTAACTTGTTGATATTTGCGTGGATAGAGCTGTATTTCTTAGAATATTAGGTATTTACCATACATAGTTAATATTATTTGTACACTTTAAAAGTTTTCACTGAGGGTAATACAATTAAAATGTTTCTTTTTGATCTTTTTAAAGATATTTTTCCAAAGCAAGAGAAGACAGCTTTATTTCTTCAGCACTTAGAGTGTATGTTCTTCCTGTTGCTGTAGTTGGATCCACTGTTTGCAAAAGAGTGTTTCCTGGAACATCTAATAAATCTCTTGGTTGTGGATAACAAAAAAATGGGCTGGACCTTTTGGGTGTAAAAAATGTATTCCAAACATGCCATTGTGTTTTTCTTCATTGCATTCCAGCCACCAAGAGTCATCATAAGCTACTGTTACAAAACCAGCAGCAATGTTTTCCAAATCTGATGATGTTGGTTCACTGTTGTCACACATTCAAGAGATTAATCAAGGCTGAAATGATAAGTTGACAGTAATTTGACTCTCTGTGTGGGATTTATATGAGTAAAACTTTTGTGTTCCCACAATTGCTTTTGATTCACTGAGCCGAGAAAGTAATCATTCTTTAGTCTCTTCGTAGTTCTGTTGTGCAATATTCAAAGTCAATGCTTTTTTATATCTTCCAAGGCAAATTCATAAAGTTCTTTGGGTGTTAAAATTTGTTGGTCATATGGCCATTGTAAGCTGGTTTTAGCAGCTAGCCGCTTAACAGTCCCGCCGAGGTCATCACATGCACTCTTGCCATGGGATGTTCCAAAGAACTTCCACTCTGCCTCAACTTCAAAATCTGTTTAATGCAAGCATAAATAAAGGAAGTTTTTTATATTCTTATACTGGGCAGCGCTCCCATCAGAAAAGTAAGTAATCATTTTAAGTGCAAAAGGCAAGGTTTGCTTTAAGATTTCTAGCAGTTTTTTCTGGAATACATAGAAAGTGACTGTATTAAGTTCCAGGCAATCTGATATAAAAAAAATACTGCAGGCGGTATAGTTTCCCCTCCCATTTGCAATATATATGATGAAAGGATGCAGTGTAGCTTGGCTGGTAGTCCAGTGGAATGATTATATTTTGGCTTGTACGATGAAAGAGTAGTTTTCCGCAAAATCACAGTTGACTACTACATGGCCTTCAGTTAAATTTTCCTTGATTTCGCTTAATATTCTTTCTGCTGGCTAGCTATAAATGAATGAGTTTTGAGCTTTGTTAGTGTCTCCAAAAACTCATCAATAAAGTCATTGGTACACTTTACTACAGTTTCCATCACACACCTATCTACAGTTACCCACTTTTTGTAGGAAACTTCATCAATAATTTTTTCATTGAACTTTGTACTCAATAATTCTTGAAGTCTAGGAACACCAGGGCATTCTTTACAAACATTCATAAAACAATGTTGAGATGGTGGATTGCACATCATCTTGACCAGATAGGAGTGATAAGATTTCAAAGCAGTGTCATCCCCATTTAATACAAAATTTTTGCATTTTTGCACTGTGCATCATTAGCTTAATGTTTTGGTGTAAGGTACACACACAGACATTATGTGTGCCACTTTTTCCAGCCAGGATACAGTTCTTCGGCCTCAGGTCGCAAAACTTTGAAAAACCAATTTTGTTTGCTGGGAATTTTTCCTTAAATAATTGGTATATTTCTTGCAAATTTGCCAACACTAGTCTCTTTTGTACCTGGATCTTTCCATCTTTATTTCTTATGGTCACACAATCTTTTTTCCCTGGCATCATTCTACTAATGTCGTCAGAATTGTAGAAGTCTTTTACAGAGTCAGCCTAGAAGTAGTCCACTATATACCTCACTAGCATGTAATCTGGTAGTCAAATATTTTTTTAAACAAGAACCCATTGAGATCCCATCTTGAAATTTTGCATGCATGTAGTCAATTAAAGTGGACAACACATATAATTTTTCCAAAAAAATCCGAGGGTACGTATTTTTGAAATTTCAAAAAAAGTTTTTTGGGAACTTTTTTAACATTTTAAAAATTAAGAAACATAGCTCTGTGATACATCAAAATAAAGGGAATTTTCAGAGGAAAACAATGGTGCAAGTTTGAGCTCTCTAGGTGGTATGGTTTTTGAGCTATAGCATTTTACAATAATCTTAAAGCGATAGAAAACCATAGTTTTTTGGATTTTTCAACCCTTGTAACTCACAAACCAAGAGTCAGAAAAATTTTAAATTTTAAATTTAAACTAGTTTTGGGGAGTACAATACCTGGAAAAAAAATCACACAAATCTGAGAGGTCAAGGTTTAGACTGTTAGTTGATTTGACATGGAATGACCCTTATTACTGTTTGTAATTTGCACTTATATTTTAGGAGACAATCAGACATACGCTTTTTTTCCTAACTGATAGTAATGACAAGTTATTCTGTCAAGACAAAGTGAAATAATGTACAGTAAGTTATAGCCTATTATTCAGAGTTTAAATTCATTAGTGAATTCACGAAAAAGTGTTCTCATTAGAAAAGCATCTTCTAGTAGCGATGATTCCACTGAAGTTTTTGCAAAAGTAGTGCATACAATAGTTTTTAGTAAAAGTTCTGTAATTTTACAACTAATGAGCTCAGTTTTTCACTCATTTTCAGTGATCCTGAGTAAAGAAAGCATATATACAGTGAGTCCCACGCAAGAGTTGGCCAATGACGCGGGTTCCTGCGGCACAGCGGGCACAGCTCCAACTCCCGAGCGATCGGGTGAAATATCTACACTAATAAAGCCGCGATCGGTGTAATGATTCTGGTTCTCACATTTACAGTTAAAATTACTATGAAAATAAACATGTACCTCATCACAAGAGATGTTGGAAATGTTCTCCTCTTGCATCCACACAATACTGGCACCTTTTTAGGAAATTTTCTTTCACGCGCATAAGTTTAGCTTCCGAGATAAAGTTAATTTCTCTTGAGATATTGTCTTTAAGTTCTTTTAATGTATGGGAAATTGACCTATACATTTTATTTTTCAAGTTTCCCCATAAATAATATTCACATACTGTTAGAAGAACTTAAAGACAATATCACATAGGCCTATCACAAGAGAAATGAACTCTGTCTCGGAAGCTGAACTTATGCGTGTGAAAGAAAATTTCCTAAAAAGGTGCCAGTATTGTGTGGATGTAAGAGGAGAACATTTCCAACATCTCTTGTGACGAGGTACGTGTTTATTTTCATAATAATTTTAACTTTAAATGTGAGAACCTGAATCATTACACCGATCGCGGCTTTATTAGCGTAGATATTTCACTTGATGACTCGGGAGTTGGAGCTGTGCCCGCCGCGCCACAGGACCCCGCGCCATTGGCCAACTCTTGTGTGGGACACACTGTAGATATGGCCTTTGTACAAATAGTGGATGTTTATAAACTTGGCTTGCAATGGATTTTTTTTCTTAAAAATGCTTTTAAAAATATAAGTTAATTTTGATTAACTAAACTAAATTTATTTACTTAAATTGAAATTACATGCCAATTTATCATATTTTCCGTATTTTCCGTATTTTGATATCTGGTTGCCCCAGGTTCAAATCCCTTGATGGTCAATCTGAGTGCAGTTATTTCCCTTTTTTGTTGTTCTTGTTTGTTTCTTATAAACACCAGGTTCAAGATTTCATTACAATGACACATAACCAACTTACAGCCCAAGGAAACGGAAAATAGGTAGATTATGCACAGTACACGGGTGTGGAATTGTACCAACTAAACGAACTAAACTCTATGGTGCTACATCCCTGAAGAAACAAGGCCTATCATCCGACTGCTGCGTCATCTACCGTAGGCAGATGGCAGTATTGAGGGGCATGTGGTCAGCATGCCGACACCCACGGCCATTAATGGTTGTTTCCGTGACCGGAGCCGCTACTTCTCCATCAGTTTGAATCACGAGGTTCAGTGCAACCTGTTCCAGACCTCCCTACCTCAGAAAAACCCGAGGAGGTACTGAGGATCGAACCCGGACCTACGGATCCGTAGCCAGCAACGCTAACCACAAGACCATGCAGGTGGTCAATTGTATCAACTACCAAGAGTATACTGCCTTGTATTCTTATTTTCGGCCAGCTTAAGATATAGGCCTACACTTTTCAGAATTCTTCACCAACATCTTAGGAGATTTTCTTGGTCTCAATAATATTATTATTTGCAAAATTTCTTAGCATACTAGTGATATTCACTGTTACTTTCATATTGCAGTCTTTTAGTATCATAGGGTACACTCATGCAACTAGACGACTCCTACAAAGCAGCTGTGCCAAGGTCACTTAAACACAGCAATTTCCATCCTCTACCCCACATGCTTCATGTATCAGATCAACCAATCATAATCAAGAAGATCTTATAGTTTCCATGCAATAAGTATTTCAGACTCTTCTGCAACTCCATGTGAATTACCTCACCCAAACTCCATAAAGGACAACACTCTACATACAACATAACTTAGTACCCGTATTATGAAGTACAAGCAAACTTTAATGAACTTTACAATGCCCTCTGAGTGTCATGAAAAACTGATCTAGATGGTTACCTAATAGAACAGGTTAATCTATCTTGAGTTTATGATCACAAACTTTTGACAATGAAGCAAACTTTTCTGCTATTTCTTCTCCATGCCATTGTTCATGTTGAAATGCCACAAATTAAAATTCCATGAACTATAATCTCCTCTTAGTTCCTCATCTGAGAATTAGTTCTGCCACAATTAAATTTTGACAAATTTTTATTTTGACTATTCCATTCATACAATGTGTATTTGATATAATAACATTTAGCAATGACTCAGATATTGACCAATCACGGTCGTTTAGCCTATCTTATACAGGTAATATGCTTTCTAGCAGCATAACAATGCAATTTTATCTTTTTAAATGTCAGCTCATTACTAGAAACGTAAGGTATCAATATGCAGTGATTAATACATCACATCTGCCAGTGAACAGAATAAAAACACGTTTTATATAACTTGTTTGAAGATAGAAATGTGCACTGATTAAAAATAGAACTCGATTCCATGCAAGCCAGTTTATGTGCTTTTATTCTGTACTGATATTAGCTTATCGAAATTAGGTTAACCATTTCTCACACGCACTATTGGCAGCATTGTTTAGAACTTGTTCGATTCATTAACTGTTCATTCAAGTAGTGTGCTGTGACCTCACGAATATTGATTTCATTTTAAGCAACACAAGTAAGACAGTAATTATTATTTATATAATTCATCACTTTTTATTCGTGGAATAGTCTTCATAAATTCTATGCAAAATTACGAGTTTTATTACATAAATACACGACTATATCATGAAATCACTTTCCCTTGATTTTCTAAAGAAAATGCAATCATCTTACATGTCTGAGCAACTTTACACCATGCTAGAAGAACTGAACCAGTTATATAAAAGGGATTAGATTTCATAGATTCCTATTATTAAGTTTTCTTTTCTTCTTTCTTCAAAACCAGGGAACATGTATTATTTAGTGGTGGCAACAAGTCTATAAGTAGGTATGTTTTGAACATATCAGCCCTACACAGTGGTTTTCTTTAAGACAGTAATACTTTAATATTGGAATACTGTACCTTTTTTTTGGTCCCTAATGTGGAAATGCTCGTGACAGATTCCTGAACAGGTACTGAATCATCTCTCACTTCTGGGTTGAGAACTACATCTGGTTCTGGTTCCATTCTCTCATCAGAGTCAGATTCATGAACAGGAACTGGTTCTTCCTTCACCTCCACCTACAAACAAAAAGCAACCTTTAAGGACTGCTACACTGTAAATCAGACTGATGGACAGTAAATTTAAATTTAAAAAATATAAAAAATACATAAATAAATAGGGTAAATTTTAAAAAAATTGTATTTTTCAAATCTTTACTTAAGCTTTTACAGAAGTATAATATGATTATAGAACACACAGAGTCAGAGAATATAGGAAAATCAAAATGGGCAATATATTTTAATAAAGCTCACAAAACAAACAAAGCAGTCCAGACCTTCAGAAATGGACATTGGGCTTAGAGCTAGTTGACAAAACCCTGGTAAGCGCTATCAAACCTTGAATAAATAAACAAATAAATAAAAATGTTATAAAGCAGAAGAGGGAATTCTTTTTCAACTCAAGATACTACTAATCCCACAGAAAAACAATCACAGCCCTATACGAAGCCAAAAACAGCTTATTTATAGCTGGTATTTATACCTGAACTCTGAAATATGAAAACAGTACAAAAAAAACCTTAACGAAGAGAAAAACATAAAGGCCTACGCACATGTTTTACACAGGGGTAGCCACAATATGCTTTCTGGCATTTTGATCGATGTTTAAATAGTTGGCCCACTATATCTAATACATCATGGACGACATACTTAAACATTGTTAGCCCATGCTGCCACATATTAGAGTTGCTGACAAAAATATCTCCATTGGACTAGTCACTACACTTCAGTAAATACTATTGCACTAGAAAAGCTTCTAAATATTCAGGGTGTTAATGAACAACACTGCAATATTTTACCTGTGTATAGAGGAAACAAAGACAAGCAACTTTTATTACGAGATCTATGCTCACTGATATAAAATGTATATGTTTCAGGCAGTGGCGTAGCAACCTTAGGTGGTACCCGGTGCGGAAAATTTCTTGTCCCCCCCCATTTCAATTATAAAAAGATGGAACAGTTCCAAGTGTTATTTATTGGGTAGTCAAAGGTAATCCCATGAGAGTTTAAGAGTTTACCGATAGATGCAGCTGCAACAAATTTATTTGATGTAACTCGTAAACTCAACGGATTATGCAAAATTAGTAGTCAGCTAGTCCAGCCGCGTTTTATTACCTTTGTTGACTGCATTTAAAAGTAAAAGAAGTTTCAATACGCATGTTGAGTTGTAGAAAGTTGTTAAGCTTATTTAATTCTTTTAAATAATATTATTTCCTTTAAATTCCCTTGACAATTTTTTACTTACAAAGACACATTTTTATTTTGTCACCCCCCCGGATGATGGCACCCGGGACGGCCCACACCCCCCTTCCTACGCCACTGGTTTCAGGGTATTAAAGTCATTACAAGTTGGTTTTCAAGAGTCAATTCATTACTCATCCCCAGCTATACTCTATCTGACTGTTGGACAACAGCATAATCCCCTGGTGGGCATTCAAGGCATTTAACAAACCCCTGATGAGACAGTCATCGGCAGGTATTTCAAAATTCACAAACTGCTCCCTGTTTTTGTGGATATAAATTTCCTCACAAACTGTGTTGAGCTGCTTACATCCCTGGACTTGCCTTTTTAGTTCCAGGACTTTCCAACCTTATATTATGACTCATTTTCTAAACATGGGAAGCTACCGCTGATTTTTCAGTCTGTCCATATTTCATATAGGCCCTATGTCCTAACATGTTCTTTAGCTATAAGATCTGAACTTTTAGTTTTCTTTACTGGTACATAATTAATTTTAGGTTAGACCTAAATCTTTACAGTTAAACTGTATTCCTGATTTTCTGCTACAAGATTTTTTCCTAGATTAGTGGATCTCAACATATTTCTTAAATGACATCTATTTATGGGAGGTGTAGCAATGTTTTGTTGTTTGACAAACTTCCAAAATTGGTGTATAAAATCTAGAATCTCAAGCATTAATTTATAAGATGGGCATGTTGGATTGGGATATTACTGACTGTAGGTACCACATTTATTTCGGGGATTAAAACAAAATGGAATCTTCAATACTTCTTTTTTTTTTTCTTTCTTTCTTCAGGGTTTACTTTTGTGTGCAACTGACTACATTGCAAATTGCAACGGACTTGTTACACATGGTTGTCTTCCATCACTCTCATGAATTGCTTGAGTATTGCAATCTTTTTGCAGTGCTTCTTAGCCAGCGTTTTGAACCTATGATGTACGTAATTATCAATACGAGGTTCAAGTTAGGTTAAATATTATCATGGATAATTAGTAACAGTTTTCAGTCTCATATTACTTGTTATTCTCATTCCAGTAGCCAGTTTTTGTGAGTCACTGTACAACCGTATACGCTATGTTAAGGTTATAACAGCTATCACAGCTAAACTCATCGCATCTGCACCAGGAAGACTTTCCATCAGACGTGTGAGGAGTGCAAATGTGAATTGTGCGGTGAACAGTGCGAAACTTATCACGCATTAACATGCAAAAATAGATCAGTGTCGCTGATTCAATTCTGCTCAGAATAGATATTCCCCTAGATAAACATTATATCTATAATGCACATTGTGCGCAATACTACTTATTATTAAACTCGAAAATTCATGATCGCCAATGCCAGCCTGGCTGCACCGATCAGGACCAAGTGTAGCTTACAGTAAAAATGTTTTGAGCTGACACTGCTCAGATAGAAACACAGCAGCCTGCATGAGCCTATTAATTATCAAAATATTGTCATTTAAAAAGGAGATAGCTTATTTGTATGCCAGTCTTCAAGGGAATCAAATCATGCTAAGGTATATGGCCATGAATGTCATGGCTGGCAGGAGGGGAACGATAGCTTGTCTACTTTCACCTCCAACCTCTGAATGGCCTTCCCCTCAATCACATTTCTCCAGTACAGGTGAAGAAAATTTTACTGTACAATGTCGCCAATATCACTAATATGACTATGTGCCAACTGAAATAAACAGTTGACAGCTGATTAGCCTACAAATGAAACACCGGTGTGTTATTTCATAAGGGATAACATGATGATATATACAGATGACTAGGGTTCGGATGTTTATGACATGTCATATTTTTATCCTGACCTCCGTTCTCGCCGCAAACACAAATTAAACACGAATTGCAGGCTCATTATCCTAATCAGACCGTTTTTATTTTGCATATATATAGTCTTATTTTGGTCATTTTTGTGGTCTTGGTCATATTTTAGCCAAATCTGTAATATTTCAGTTATAGATTCAGTAAAGGAGCACAATTATACAGTTATGTACTGCATGATCAAGTTAAATTTGAAATTTATTTAATTAATCTAATGTTCATATCAAATTAATAAGAAACTTGGATTTTAAAATTAATGCAATTGTTCATATTTTATAGGGACTTGCAAGGTCTATAAAATATTACGAGTATTTGGAGCTGATGAAGCGAGGAAACAGGAGAAAATTCTTTAAATATAGAAGTTCATTAAAAGTAAAACTGTAAATCACCGAAATTGTTAAAAATTTCTTGGGCTATGGATTGATGGATTTAAGTAACAAACTTAGCCAGTTATGTTATGCTATTCGTATACTCAGTCAGGTATCAACAATACATGTATTAAAGACTTTATATTTCAGCTTTGTCTAATCAGTATTAAGTTATTGTATTCCTTTTTGGGGACATTCAACAAAAGCTAAGCAAATATTCTAACTTCAAAAAAGAATACTAAAATCTATGCTCCATTTACCAGTCTGGACACCAAGTAAACCGATATTCGAAACATTAAAAATCTTGCCCCTAACATCCCTTCATGATCGTTTTTATAATTATGAAATATTATGTAGAGATGCAAGGGTCTATTTTTATTGTGAAATATTAGGTGACATGTCAATTGCAATTATTCATTACTGGCGTTGAGGTTGAGCAGCGGCTAAAGGCATGATGGCATGCGCTGCGGGGAAGTTACCAGGCGAGTGGCTTGTGGAAAGGGACCAGCTTGTGTCACAAAGTACAGTCTTCCCCAGATTTTATTTGTATTTCTTACATTTTACAAACCAACGAACTTCATATCTGGTTTTTGTAGAATGAGATGAATATATCGACTTAAAATTAGGCACTTATTAACTTTTTCCTTTGAATAAAAATTGTCACTTGCCATCAAAAGTACCGTATCCCCTTTTTCCAAACGTACTTACATGCCGTATAAGAGACTCATTTTTACTGCAGTAACCAGTGCAAAAGTTCGGAAATTTTTTTGCATGAAGGGAAAATAAGGTAAACGCACCAGTCTTTGACAATGCTCCAGTCATTGACACCTATGCAAATTTTTTTAAATATTAAGGAAAATTATTTTATTTTTTCCACTGTAAATATATGTAAATTTAGTTCAGTTCATGTGTCATTAGTGACGAGCATCTGAGGCTAAACTCTTTCTTGGTTTGAAGGAAAAAAATTTGTGAAATTATTGCAGCACAAATTCTTCAGATTTTCTCATTTTCGTTGCTACAACTCTTAAGGGGAGGCATTACCTTGTGTGTTAATAACAACAATTTTATATCGCCATGTAGGGCTGATCTATGATGATGAAAGAATAGATATATTATGTAAAACTTAACACTAACCTCAATCACTGATTTATAGTAGGGGTGTCAATTACTGGTACGTTAAATTATATGACGATCCAGTTTTAGACATCCCCTGTCAATGACTGGTACAATGGTCAATATGTTGAATTGACATTACTTATTCATTAGTTGGATAGGCTGAAAATATTAGGGATTCCTATCTAGAAAATATTAACACATGACCCTTTTTACCAGTCTTTGACATGGGTGTCAATCACTGGAACACCCAACTGTCAATAATTGGAACACGTTTCAGGTATGACTTCTAAGAGGAAGTACACCTCTGAACAAATAGCTAAGGCCATAAAGGCTGTGGAGATGGCAAGCCTACAGCTACTGCTGCCAAACATTTGATGCTCCTAGAGTTACATTGTATTAGAAATCGAGTGGTAAGAGCCCAAAAGTTTGGACCTTTCACTGTTTTGACCGAAAGCATATAAATATGTCTTCATCCAACTACTTCGTGCTCATCACAGTCTAATTTGGCTGCACCCATGATACTGTTCTCAACATTAAGTGTACCCTTTTTAAATTCTCATCCTACACCACCAACCAGAGGTGCTGACTTGTGCAATATTGTTGGGGAGCAAGAACTGTATTTTACTAGTTAGCCAATACATAGGCCTTATATGATAACAATTTAAAAGTTGGGGAGGGGTAGAAAGTACCTTGTCCCCCCAAAGTCAGAGTCTAAGCCTTCAATGCATTCTTCTATTTTGACTATTCCCATAGCACCAATGATAACAATTTAATAAAAGTTTGGGATTGGTCAGAAAATAGCCTACCTTGTCCTCCCAAAGTTGGTGCCTATGCCTTCAACACATTCTATTTTGACTGTTCCCATAACACCATCTGGTATGCCTATATTTACAACACAGCCTGTCCTGATGTCAAATGTACCTTCACCATTTAAAAGGACATTACCGTATTTTGGCCTGAGCCTACATCCACTAAAGATGAAAGATTACTTGGAGAAAATTTCTTCTGTAGCAACATCTGAGGCTTGGAAAACTAAAACTAAACTAAACTCCGTGAAGGGACTTGGCCTATCACCCAACCGCTGCAACATCTACCATAGGCAGATGGCAGGATTGGGGGGCAAGTGGTCAGCATGCCGACACCCATGGCCGTTAATGCTGGTTTGCATGACCAGTGCCGCTACTTCTCTATCAAGTAGCTCCTCAATTTGAATCACGAGGCTCCAGTTCTCTTTCTCACTGAAGCAAGACCAAAGTATGAATTTTCTAATTCCGTAGATATTTTTGAAGTTTTTTATAACTTAACTCATTGTAGAGGTAACCACTTAATTTCAGTAATCAGCCTAGCTTCATATTTTCATGTTTGTATGACCATAAGAAGAAAGAATGTATGTGCAAGAATTTATACTTTTGCATATGTTAAAAACCCTTGCAGTTTGCGCCTTGAATGAGAATGCTGTTCTGTTAAAAGTTGTAAAATCATTCACCAGTATCATTATAATGAACAGAATTAAAGGTTAAACGATTTTGTTAAATTAATATTATCATTATATCATCATCTTCTAAGTTGTGAGAATTTCGGGGTTCTGGGCTTGAGTGCCATGAAGTGATTTTCGGACGCTCGTTCCACTAATCTTCTTCCTTCTTCCTCCACCCACGCTGCATGTTTTTCCTTAATCAATACTAAACAATCACTATGGATACGTGGGAGGATCACTTCAACAAAATATTAAACAACGGGAGACCATACAGAGCAACGGACGTGGAACCCATAACCAACTTCCCTGTAATATCGGAGAAGGAGGTGATGAACACAGTGACCAGGCTGAAAACTCACAAAGCGGCGGGTCCTGACGAGATATTTAACGAGCATCTGAAAGAAGCATTACCGTACATGGGAGCGCTATGGGTAGCCCTCTTCAACAAGTGCCTCGAAACAGGGAGGATACCGGAGAAATGGAGAAACTCCTATATGAAAATATTGTATAAAGGGAAAGGAAGTGCGGAATCCCCGGACTCCTACAGAGGGATCGCTTTGGAGAGTACAATGTTCAAAATCTTTACCAAAATCCTGACAGACAGGCTCACAGAGGAAACACAAGGAGTGATACCAGAGCAACAATTTGGATTCCAGAAAGGCAAATCAACGCTACAGGCGATAAGGAACCTAATGACAGACATAAACGATGCCCTCAGACACAGCAAAGGAAAACTACATGTTGTTTTCGTGGACTTCAGAAAGGCTTTCGACATGCTTGACAGACAAACCATCAAGGACAAGCTCCTGGCCAGACTAGGCAAAGACAACTATCTACAAAGAATCATAACCGACATCCTGGAATACAACACTGTGACCATTGCAGACAACCTACAATTCTCCGCCCCCGTAACGCAGACCAATGGAGTCCTTCAGGGCGACCCCATAAGCCCGTTGCTGTTTAATATCACAACAGCTGATGTCACAGAGATTCTGGACTCAACGGAAGGGCGAGTGTCGCTGTATATGTATGCAGACGACATGGCCATAGCCTCACCAAACCGGGAAGACCTACAAGTATGTATGGACCGTCTAACTGAGTGGGCGAGGAAGAACCACCTGCAAATAAACAACAGCAAAACGGTACAGATGATATTCAGGAGAGGTGGGAAAGTTGCTGTCAGAGATCAGATACTCTTTAACCAAGAACCTCTAGCAATTGTAAATGACTTCAACTATCTGGGAATTACCCTACAGACAACAGGCACCACATTCACGAAGCACATTCAGAATAAAACCACAGCTGCATTACTGGCCATGAACGACATAACTCTGCTACGTAAGCTATCCATAGCCACTGCTATGAAGATCTTCGTATCCAAAGTAATACCCATAATAACTTATGGAATGGAACTCATATGGCACAACCTGACCGTGAACAACTTGAAGGAAATAGAAAAGGCAAAGACAACCTTTTTGAAGAGAATTTTATGTGTCTCCAAATTCACACCATCCAGGCTGACGTATGAGCTAGCAAACGAGCCATACTTCATAGAGCAGCTAAGACTCCAGCTACTACTTCCATCCACAGCAGCCTATGAGGAACTGCTAACAGAGCTCCAAGCGAAGAAAGAGGACATCTGGATTGACTTCTACGCGACAGAGGCAATGACGACTTCAGAGTGGAAGGAAGCAAACTACGAGCTGAGACACGTCGTTACGCGAATCGCAGTCCACGGATTTCACCATCGTGTGTGCAAGAGGAAGGAGTTCCACACCCCGAACGAAGTGTTGTGCTCATGTGAACTATGTAACATGCCCTGTGACCGTTACCATGTGACAGTCTGCAAGAGCAGGGGGAAATCTCTTGTACAATTCTGCAGCGAAGTGTAAAATCATCGGAAGAACGATTAATGCACAATGTGCGCTTTCCCTTTATTATTATTATCATCTTCTAAGTTTAATAGATTATAAAGTGACCGAACATAAATGTCAATGACTGGTGCATGGACACTGTCAAAGACTGGTACATGCTGAAATCTTGAGTGTCAAAGACTGGTACAGAAAACATGTGTTATAAAAAAAATTATAACTTATTTAATATAGGTTATTAATAATTAAGACTACCATACAGTACTCATAAAACCTCAAACAATTAGTCAGTACTGATCTTATTTAATTTAGTGAGTTTGGTTAATGACAACATAGAAAATGAAGAAATTCCATCACTAAACTGTCAAAGACTGGTGCGTCTACCTTACCTAATACCTCCGAAATTTGACACTTCAGAAGAAAATGGGCATTGTTCCTTATTCTATTACAGTTATCATTTTTGAGAAAACAGAAGAACAAGTCGCCTCTTAAGCTCCGCCCACTCAACTCCTGGGAAGGAGGGGGTTTAGGGTGGGGAGTACTTTAAACAATGAGAAACCACTATGCCATCGAGTGATGTCACATGTGATGAAAAGCAAGAATTCATTTGTTTAAGATGGATACCGGTATATGCATATTATCATTTATTTAAGTTTAGAGAGTTACATGAAATAGCAGAGACTGATAATTTTGTATTAATTAGTAGGCCTACCTGTAACACGAAAGTGATGATTTGGTAAAGGGTTATTGCAGTAATTAGCGCATATGTTTTGGTACAAGGGTCTTTCTCGTGGACAGAGTGAATATTGCACAGCGCACAGTGCCAGCACAGAAAGGCTGCTGGCTAGGGAAAGCGGGCCATAGCAACGTACGGCCGGAGTGGGCGGAATTTAAGGGGAGACCTGTTTTCCATTTTTCCCCATACCTTGAAACTGTTACAATAGACTATGAAATTTAGAATGAAGGCGTTAGGTAACAATTTCTTTACACCAGCCAAGAACTTGTTTGTCGACTATTTCTAGCATTTAGACCTACCTTTATGTCGGGAAAACTAAGATAACTCGATTCTTCAATAGATGGTGACTCCAATTCTTCTACCTGCGAAAAGTAGTATTGCCTAATTAGCAGATAAGCCAAAGTGTATTCCAATATTTTGACAGATTATGAACCAATCATCTTACTTCGAGTTTGATGTTCAGCTCTGGCTCTTGGATCTGCATCATATTTGCAGCGAAGTTCAAATTCAATGTTAATACTCAGTTAGTACAGTATGCTACTTTTCTTGTATTCACAGAACCCTGTATTTACTGTCATCAAACATAACCTTAATCTGAGTATACATTCATTAACTTTTAACTCTACAGGAGACAGCTATTTCAGTGAGTAGTTCAAGCAAGCATACTTCTTTTTCACAACATTTCTGTACTTTAATTTGCCCGAATTGTTTTCGCGTGAAGTATTCATATCAATATTACCCCTACCGCCACGTAACAACATTTGCAGTCAAGAATATTCTCATTGCAACCTCCTGCTCCTAGCCTTCCTCAGTTAGTCGGCTTCGTCGGTCAAACAACAGGGGCGCAGTTATCCACACCGTTATGTCACTTTACTTTTAATGAAACGGCCAATAGAGTTGAGAACTACATTCTGTTCTTTGCACGTAGATATAGTAAATAAAATTGGGTGAATGATTTCTGTTTTCGTTCCCCATAAACAGAGGCGCTTACTTGAAATTTGTTTTTTTGGGGGGAAGGGGGAGGCAAGAATTGGATTTTTTAGTACAAGTACCTTGCCCCCCAAAGTCGGCGCCTATGCCCATAAACAATACGTCCTGTTGTACAGATATAGAAACTTACCTAGTCACATACCGGTAATAACGTAAATGCGGAAATAAATTGGCACAAATATAATGTATTTCCAACTCGTACTGGTACTGGAACGAACACCTTAACAGCAACTTATTGTATAGGCCTACTGACGGTCCCCTGAGCCCCGACGGTCTGCAGACGAAATGCAGTTTCTGATCGCGTTTAACAAATTCACCCAAGATACATTTATTTTACTTCTACTTTCGTACAAATTTAATTACAATATGTAAGATGCTGTGCATTTTATTTTATTACCATGAAACTAAAGTTTCTATTAAAATATTTATTTGTTTCAACATTTTATTTTACAGGCTTCGTTTATTTTGCGCATTATACTTGGTGGTTACGTTTGGTAGTACCAGCTGTATAGAACAGAGTACAATTTTTTCGCGGGGTGGGGGGAAGAAGCGCTAAAGAGTTTTAGCCTTCATCTTTCAGCTGAACTTGACAAAAATTAAAGCAAATGAAGATTATATTTTAAATTCTAAAAATCACTGTAAGGCTGCATGGGAAGTTATAAAAAGTGAAACTAATGTTAAAAAAACACAACCTAAGATACCCATTGATCCAAATACATTAAATTCTTACTACACAAATTTTAACCTAGAGCAACAAACAAACCCTGATTCCACATCAGATTTATGTGCCACAGAAGCCCTATCTCTGAAACTAAATAAAAAAATGGAGACTAAACTTCACTGGTCACAGGTCACAGAACATGAAATACAGAAAGCCATCTCTAAGCTAAGTAACTCAAAAACTGAAGACTTCTATGGCCTCTCAAACTATATTATTAAGAGCATTGCCACAGAAATTATTTTTCCTCTTACAGTCTTGACTAATCTTATGCTAAAACAGAGCTCTTTTCCAAAATGTTTGAAAATCACTGTAACTATCCCAATATATAAAAAAAGGCAATAGAGCAAGCCCAAACAGCTACAGGCCAATATCCCTTGTCCCTATACTATCAAAAGTGATTGAATACTGCTTGCATCAACAAATGCTTAATTACTTTACACAAAACAGGTTACTCCACAAAGCACAATATGGCTTCTTACCGAAACTATCAACAATCAAGGCAGTAGAAAATATTGTTTATGAAATATACAGCAGCTTTGAGGGAAAGCAGATAACCTCTGCCACACTATTAGATCTGAGCAAAGCATTCGATACCATTCGGCACGAAGTTATTATTAAAAACCTAAGCTATTATGGCCTTGAAAAGAATCCCATAAAGCTAATAAAATCTTACTTAAGCAATAGATTCCAAATGGTTGTAGTCAATGGCAAAAAATCTAACTTAATGCCAATAACCAAGGGGGTACCCCAAGGGTCAGTGCTCGGCCCATTCATTTTTGTAGTGTATATGAATGATCTCCCTGAACTCTTACCATGTAAAACCGTTCTTTACGCGGACGATACTACGATTATAAATACATGTAACACCCTTGAAGAGGTTAATGCCAAAAATGTAATGATACTTGGAAAAGCTCAATCTTGGTTTAAGGCAAACTTCCTACATCTCAACCATACTAAAACAGAAGAAATATTATTTGATCTATCCGTCGCGAATAAAGAAAACAAAAGCGTAAGACTGTTGGGTATATACATTGATCAAAAATTAAGTTGGGAGAAGCATATATATGTCATTAGGTACATATCGAATTATCTTGGTACTACAACACAAAAAATGCTTTACTATGGGCTGGTTCACCCTCATATCTTATATGGAATCGAAGTGTGGGGAGCATGCGCCTACACACATCTAAACAGAATACTTGTACTGCAAAAGAGATGCCTCAGGATCATATATAAGTTAGGAAGGATGGACAGTTGTAGAGAAGTGTTTAGGAATGAAAAAATTTTAACTGTAATATCCTTATATGTATTCAGGGTAGTTTTACTTGTAAAATCAAAATCAAAAATGACTGTCGCAATAGAAGAGATACATCAGTACGGCACAAGATCAAGAAAGAACTTATACACAATAGGGCACAACAAAAAAGCATCGGAAAGGGATCCATATGTAATCGGGGTAAAATTTTATAACAAACTACCAGACAGGTTAAAACAGTGTACCGGGACAAAATTTTCCAGTAAATTAAAAGAATACCTATGCCAAAAAGCACTCTACAGGATAGAAGAACTGTGAAAGGGATAGCCATAGCATGCATCTCTATTATATATCTAATGTATATCTATTGTATAATTTAGATTGTAAGTTTCTGACATGTCCAACATCAAATATGTATTTGATACCTGGATGAAAATAAATTATTATTATTATTATTATTATTATTATTATTATTATATGCTCCAAATTAGCACGAGTCATCTTTCTGCTACATAAACTAAGGAAAAGTGCAAGTAAGAACCTGCTGCTCTATGCATATTATGCTTTCTTCCACTCCCATCTACAATATGGCACACTACTTTGGGGCAACTCTATAGGAGCCAAAACTGTATTTAAATGGCAAAAAAAGGCCATTAGATGCATAATTGGATTAGGTCCCAGGGAATCATGTAGAGATTCTTTTAAAGAATTGAATATCACCACATTACCCGGATTGTACATTTACCAATGTCTGAATAATATGAAAGAAAATTTGGATGAAACCCGTCTTAGACAGACAGTGCACTCTTATAACACTAGACATAGACACAATATAGATATGCCATATTACAGACTCTCTAAAGTGCATAACAGTTATAAATATATAGGCCCAGAGTTATTTAACAAACTACCTAAAGAAGCTTTCACTGTATCTGTAATTAAATTTAAAAAATCATTAGACACATGGATCAGGGATAAAGTATTTTACAGCATAGAAGAATTCAAAGACTGTAATGTGGTTGGTCTGTCATTTTAACCTTTTTTAATTCTTTTGTAATTTTAATTTTAATTTCTATTTGTAATTTTTAATTTTAATTTTAAGTTTTATTTGTAAGTAAATATTAGGACGAAACCAAGACATGTAATACAAATGTAAATGGTGAATAAACATCTTTGCATGTGATCACTTTTTAAAATTATTTTGACATGCGATCATAGGCGTAACCAGGCCGACCATCTGGAGAGGGGGGTTCCGGGTCCTCCCCCGGAAAATTTTAAAAATTAAGATGCACAATAACGAGTTTTAAGCTTCCCACGCTTTAAACTCATATTAAGTAATTTATAAGCAGATTTTTTAAAAAGGTGATATATTACAATAATTAAATAAATAGTACAATTTTCCATTTTTTAATCAAGGGGGGTTCAAACCCCCCTCGTTACGCCTCTGCATGCGATGGAAATATGAAAAATAATAACACGACATAAAGCTTATATGATATTTTCCCGGGCTACTAACCAGGTGGTGAATTGGATTAATTCCGACGTTTCGAAGCCAAACTGAGGCTTCATTGTCAAGGAGAATGAAATGCCGGGATTAGATGGCGTGTATTTATAGGACTGCTGTGAAAGCTTGTTAGTGATTTATAGAAACATTTTTCTTCAAGACAACATTACTTAATATTATACAGATATAGAAAATCAATCCATTGCGCATACAGCCGACTTGGGGGGGCAAGGAACATTCTGCCTCACATATTTAAATTTTTATCGTGTAAGGCCTATGTATAACTACTAAAGATCAAATTCTTGCCCCTCCCCCAACAATATTTTCAAGTCTGTGCTTCTCGTACTGCCAGTAGGCCTATCAAAATTCCATGAAAAATAATTTACAAAAATAACACATGGTATTCTGCATCCCAAGAGAAAAAGTCAGTAATTAATCCCATACTCAATCACCTAATTTTTTGGCTACCAGTACCCACTTTAGTTGGGAGACAGCGTCCCCCCCCCCCAAATATATGTTTTGAGTGTTTAAAAATGAAGTTATATTTCCATATCATTTATGAAAACTGTATTGTCAGAATACTCTTATAAACTACATATTTATGTCAATTGTATGCAAAATGTTCATTCTCTGTATAGCGAGCAGGGCCTTAGCTAGGCGGTGGCAAGATGTGCCCCTACCAAGGGTGCAAAATTAACCATGAAAAATCCCGCCTTTTTTAAACTGGTGCAATTTATCATGCAAAAAAATTCCATGTTAATGGAAGAAATCTTTCAGGTTATTAAAATTTACTGCATGTGAAATATCTGTAGTATATCCGTTCCAGACCTCCCTCCCTCAGAAAAATCCGAACCCGGGCCTACAGATCGATTACCTGTTAATAAAAAATACCATGCATTTTTCATTTTCTCGTTGCATGTTGCAGAAGCTGTTTTTCTATTCATAACAAATACTTTTACCTATATTAATGTGTTAAACATTTTAGTAGGCCACTGGCCTATTATGTACTTTACTTTTGATACTAGATTTTATGATTTAATTATTTTTTAAGTAGTTCAATCGTCTGAAAATAAGGTTTTAGTAATTTGAAAGTCCAACATTTAGTTCATTTTCAAATTGAGATTTAGGTTTTCTTTGATAATAACAGTAGTCTTATATTAATATAATAAACAGTTTTACAGAAATTTTAAAAAAATTGTTCAGACCCCTCAGTATTGGAGGGCGCAGATTGTCAAACTCGCCAAGAGCGCAGAAGGACCTTGCTACGGCCCTGATAGTGAGATAAGTTAAGAAACAAGTTGCGCAGAAGCACAAGCAGATGGGAGGTTGGCGCTTAGATATCCAAAAAGCTGGTTGCCGGCACCAACGAAAATGTACGAAGTCTTGCAGTTGGGCATATTTGCTCGTTGATCGGGCGTTAGGTCTGTTTCTCGGGGTAGTGGGGAAGAGTGGAAGTTGAGCCAAAGGCATGATCGATGCGCAGCTCGAATATTCGTGCACTTGTTATTTAACTTGTCGCACAATAGCACCCTTCTTTGTGGAAGTTACCGTACCAAAGTAAAGGCAAGTCTCCTTTCAAACTAAATTACAGCCGGTATCGGTATGTCTCTTTGTGCTGAGTTTATCGTACAGCAAAGAGGAGAGAGAAGATATGGATATCAAAAAGTAAATTATTTTATAGCTAAGTAATCATATCTAATAGCTCTGGAGGCACTGTGTTGTTGTCAAAATATAGGTCAGTCTTTGTTGAACCCCAGTCAGTAAAGCATTGGCTTTCTGTTCCCAAATTTATTATTTTATCCCAACCCAGCTCGATGGCATATAATTATGTGTGTGTAACTTAAATGTGACAGATCATGTCTACAGATTTATAGGTATGTGAAAGAACACAGGCACAACAACAGTTCTTGCCTATGTAATAGTACACAACCAATGTTAAATAAACATAATAAACAAAATATTTCCATCAAAGCTGCTACGTAAATAGCTATATCTAAAAAATAACATGGCTAAGTATTGTCATTTGTAGATGAGGAATCTTATGAATATCAGTACTGTATACAGTAAAACAAAGAATTCAGTTGTATGAAAAATTGAGATTGAGTTATAATCAGGAAATTTTACTAGTACCAGTATTTTGTGCATATCAATGTTCAGTTTCATTCTACAGGTTGTTAACCAAAGATTAAAAGCCAAATGGCCAAATTTGAGCTGTGATCTAGTTTGAAGGAACTAGTTATTATGCTGAAATGCATTTATCATTAAAAATCAAGTCTAACATGCTGGTCCCTGTGATCTGAAAAATAGTATATTGCGATACAAGTGCCATAAGCGATGCATACGGATCGAGGAAAGAGTTTTTTCAATATCCGAGATCCGTTATGCGCTTACGGCACGAGTATTGCATGCTATTTTTTGCACGATGATTATTTATATCAATTTAATTATATTAATTGTGATATTATCTGAAAATATTATGTATATACATTCTTAAAGATAGATGTTTATTTCAGAAAGTGATTCGCAAGTGTTAGTTGTTATGTGAACCGAATATTTGTCCTTAAGGCTTGTATTATGATGTGCCGTAAGTAAATTCATAATCGCACGGAAACCCTTACCGCACATAGCAACAAGATTGCGTGTGGGAATGTCAACTTACGATCCACGGCAACAACATTCGTAAGTACCACTAATTAGTTAAGTCGTGCAGAAAATAAGTTTGTTTCTTACTGCATTCCATTCCTTGCAGAACTCCTCAACACTCCACTATAAAGCTTTGCATGCATTTAACAATTTATTATTATTATTATTTTGTTTTCATGTTCATCCTCTCTGTTCATCTTGATTCTCTCCTTGTTCTGCACTGCTCCACTTGAAGCGCAGAATAGAACTATTAAAAGTAAGTTATCTTTCTGACCTCTCTGTATTACTGGTACATTATAACTTTCAATCCATCAACACAAAGTAAAAGTAAAGTGATCCCTATACAGGCCATGGAGGCCCAGAGGGTTCCAGGAGGTTGAGGCTCCCAGATTTTGAACATTCGGCATGTGAGGGTGGTAAAGTTGTCAGCCTTACGCACCGGCAGCCTTTACCCCCAGGATTGCTCCTGGTACTCATTTCTGTTAGAGGCTGAGTCGACCCCAGGGCCATAGTGCCACCAGAAGGATTAGGCCAATTGAAAAACTCCGATCTCATCAGGAATCGAATCCGCGACCTCCCGGTTTGTAGCGCAAAGCCTCAACCACTACGCTACGGCGTACCCCTTCAATACAAAGTAAAGGTAAAGCGATCCCTATACAGGCCATGGAGGCCCAGAGGGTTCCAGGAGGTTGAGGCTCCCAGATTTTGGACAGAGTAGGCCTATATTATTACTATTATTATTATTCACAGCGAAGGTCCTAGCAATTCAGACAGATTTCAATTGTACCTGTAATTGGCAAATTGAGAGTGTAAGCCTTCTTGAGATTGTGGTAGTTGTATGCTTGTAAGGGAATGTACTGCAATTTACACCCGTGAATATTACCAGTGTGCCAGAGTTTTGTTCTGCAGGAGTTCTTTTACATGCCATTTACATGCATGGGCCTGTCACATTTATGCATGCATAAATGCCATCGACCTGGGCTGGGGTCAAACACACAATCTTGGGTACAGAAAGCCAACACGATACTGATTGAGCCATCCAGGTTGAGTAATTGTGAATGTGGAATACGGTAAGTTAGAAGTAATATCTCGTTTTACCTCTACAGTATGGATTTAGATTAGGATATTACTATTTAAACAAGTCATCTGGTGATCTGGTCAGGAGTATACTTGAGACCTATGAGTCAGATAGTTACCTCAATGCCACTTGGGAATAGAAACGAAAACAATATTCTGTGGATTTGCATCTACATCTTAATGCCACTGTGAATAAACCTTCCATGATGAATAACAAATATGTTCTTCATATTAATCTAATCGAAAACAGTATTGTGAATTAAATAAGATGTTGACATTTAAACGCTTTAGACTTCATTTTTATTTATATTTTTGCAGAATGTACGTTTCATGGGCTCCACCCACATTTTCAAGCACAATGTTAAAAATGTTGAGATTTCCGTAAATGATTCATAGCTCTTATTCACTTGCATGTTGCTTAATCTTAATTATATTATGCAGCGGTAATCTACAAAAATGGCTTAAGTTTCCTTTTGGACTACTTTTTATTTTTGAAAGACCATTGGAATGAATATTTACCATTAATGCTCTCAAGTTTTACTTTGATAACAAATTTCCTCCCCCCCCCCCCAGAAAATATATGGAAATTTTAAATACTATACATTATTTATGAATCCTGCTATGATATAATGTGTGTTTACAAATTTTATAAGCATGTGTAAATATGTTTTTTTCTTTCCTACGAACTATTCACGTAACTTCCCAGCCACTGGTTAAACTGCCTGCAAATTCTTGTAGTTAGCATTGCTATCTGTGGATCTGCAGCTCTATGTTTGATCCCAGTACATCCTTGGATATTTCTGAGTTAGGGAGGTCTGGATTGGGGTGCACAACAGGAAGCTACCTGATAACAAAGTTGTGGCTTCGGTCACAAAATCCACCAAGGACTATGGGAGTCTGTACACTCACCAATCCTGCCATCTGCCATAAGCCCAAATTGCAAGTAGCGAGGTAAAGTGTTCCTTTACTGTATGAAGACAAAGCATGTGATTACAGGTCTCAGTACTATTAAGATAACCTTTTGTAAACTGTAGTGGTTTTCCACCTGTTGTCCCTAACCACACTTATATATCCCAAATGTGAGTCTGTGATGTTATCAACACTTCACCAAACATGTTAGGGCTAAAGAGATAAAAGTTGTATTATGTTAAATTTTATCTAAACTCAATAATGTAAGATTTCAGATTTTCCTGGCAAAGCACATGAATAAAGGCATCTTGGGTTGACAGCCAGGTTTGAAGGTCGATTTTCTCTGACGTCTCAACCTCAGAAATAATGAAGTGATGAGTCGCTGAGTCATTTTTAAGTTAGACTTCATCCGTTACTCATCACTTCAGTATCCCTCAGGATGGAGGCAGAGTTTGCCTTTGAAATGTCAGAGGAAGTTGACCTTTAGACCTGGCTGTCAACCCAAGAAGCCTTTATTTAAACTCAATAAATACATTTTACAAGGTATTTCTAAGTTCATCAATTAGTATTTGGTACTACTAATTCATTTTTACCCTGAAACAAGTTGTTCAAAAAGTGTGACCATTAGGAAAGGAACAAGATTATAAAAGCAGTAACTTCGCTCATGCGCTTCCATGGCTGAATAATATAATGTCTTGGCTTTCTGGGAGGGATTTGAAACCCGACATTTCGGTCGTGTTGAGATTTCCTTCTGGATTGAAGAAGATATTATAGTAATTTGTTTATTTATGAATTTTAACAACATCTTAAAACTTTTTTCTAAATTGTTTCATGAGTTGCAGAAATCTTCTGTTTCCACTGATTAAAGATGGCACTATGGCATATATGAATACTGTGCTAACATACCATGGTACTACATGCTTGAACTGGTTCACAATATAACAAGATTTACATGCTATGGCTACTCCAGATAGTGATTTATTTCATGCATGAATTGGTTCAGAAAATAACAAATACAGTAACATTTACATGTTAAAGCATAGACAGTGATTTCTTTTTCCTTTTTAACATCATAAAACCCTCAATGGCTACTGTAATTTTGCTAGTAGCCTACTAACTTTTGAAAACAACTTAAATACTGAAATATTAATGATACATGACATATTATTATGACCTTTGAGACAAATGTGGTTCTGCAGTTTTTTGGAGTTGGGGAGGGGGGGGGGGCTTATAAGTCTGTTTGCAATTATTTCATCAAACAGCGAAACATGAAATAATATATTATTTTCCTGGTTTTATAATTAATGCCATCAATCTCAGCAAAGAGGTCATTCTTATGATTTTGTTTTAATAACTACTGCTATTATTATTAATTTTTGATATGGGTGCCTGGATTGGGCGACAAATTGATATCGGTGAAGGGTTGGGAGCTGGATTCGTTGTGGAAAAGTACTTACTTCGATTCTCTGTTGGGCTCCTTCAGTTCTGCACCTATATATCTTCCACGGCTTTTGTAGCTCAGGGTATCACACGAATCATCTGAGGGATTGGTTTATAGCTAGTTATGTCTTTATAAATGATAACTGCACTATAAACGTTTTATATCGGAATTTATTCAAATTAACTGTGTTCTGCGTAACTGTTTGTGTAGATTCACCACTTCAATTGCATTTATCAAGTACTTACGTGTATTTCTGTCTTCTTATTTCTCACAGAGTAAATAAAACTCACACGCTATTTTTATAATCTGTAGTCGTGTTTAATAAGTGGCTTTAGTGAGAATCGCCATTAGGCTAGGTAATATTCCCGCGACTTTCCACAAGAGCAACGTACGCAGGTCTGCTCTCCTCGGCGAAAATGGTGGAAGTGAGCTCTTGACCACGCTATGTTCGCGGCTAATGGATGCTTCTATCTCATTGGCTGTACTTTTCATTACGTAAAACATTTCTATTGGTTAAATCAATTCGCGGGCCGAAACTATGAATTTAGTACGTTGTATTTTCAAAATATACGTTTCTTTTACAGTTAAGATTTCAAATTTGGAATTAATAAATAATAATAATAATCTAAACAAGAATTTTGATACCGAAATAATAATAATAAGAATTTGAATGATTTGAATAAATATGAATTAACTATTGTTTATAATAAATCAAAAGGGGTGGAATAATTACAGCTTCAAAATGCCCCTGTGTTAATTTAATTATGTCCGAAAAGGTAAATAATTAAATTAACACATCATACCCCAGAATATTTATTCTTAATAAATTTAAATTACGCTTGGATTAGTAAAAATTCAAAATTAATCATTGAAATGGTGAATGATGATAAATGTTAGTGTAACATAGGTGTATGTGTTAAACATTACAACTTGAATTAAATGAATATCATCAAAATTATTTGGATATACACAAATCAAATCAAATCAGGTTTGTATTACCCTGACATTCCTTTTAACACAATATCTTTAAAAAATGACAAACATTTGAACAATAAATGAAAAATACTATTTAAACATTCTTAACTCTGAAAATTATTTCTTGAAAAACAAACATGTTTTGTATATGACAGCACTTCTTGTTATTTATATATCGAGAATTCTTAAACATTTTGAAAATATATATATATGTCGAGATTGTCTCATCGTCCATATTTTGAAAAATTTATTTACATCGAGGCACTCATCGTCTGTAAAATATCACTATCTTATTCCTTTGCACGAATTCTCTTTCTTTGAATCACTGTTATAATATGTTTGCATACATCATACAAATACAACTCACTTTTGACAAACAAATAAATATATACAGTATCACACTATGTTGCATTACATCAAAATATTACCCTTGAATAATAAACAATTTATATACAAACATAACCCTCTTAAATAATAAACATTTTATATACATCAACATTAATGTTCAATCCATCTTACTTTTCTACTATATACAACACCTTAAATTTATATATTTGAATCATAGGTATATATATGTATAGTTTATTTACAACATTTCTACATTCTCGGATTCGGTCTCGGATCGTGTTCGCACAGTTTAGCAATTCATTCATTTTATTTAACTTCAGCTTATCTCTCTTTGTTTAATCAATCTTAAGTTAGAACCACATATTTAATATTAATTATTTATCAAGCAATTTTTATTTAATCACATTCTTTTGTATTCAATCTCTCAACTTATTAATCTCTTACTTTTTGACACAATAACGCTGCATAATACTTCTTTAATTATTTATTTTATTTTGACACAACTATCTTTTACTATAGCCAAGTGATTAATTCTTCTTGGATGTTCAATGCAATATCTTATGTATTTTGAGGTTGAAATTTCGATTTACTCCTGAATTTAACATCTTCTGAATTGTCATATCAGCTTCCTTCTTCAATGCAATCGGAATTGGCCTACTCTTATAAGTGAATTCATCAACTGGTTCGATGTCAAATTTATGCTCGTAGATGTTACAAAGTCCCACGTTTTCGGAAAATACTTCTTTATTCTTTATTAATATCGATAACAACCTATCACGTTGACTTTCATTTAAGTTGTGAGCCATATCAACTTTCTCCTTCAAAATATTCATTGTCTTAGAGTTCGCGCTAGGGTCGGCTTCTTTTACATTCCTCGTACAGACATAACCTATCTCTACTTGCCCTATGTTGACATCTCCGTCAACACTATTTTCATACCTATCAGCGCAGTCATCGCAATTCAATGTCATACATCTACATACTTCTACCTCATTATTTATATCATCGCAGCAAGGGCCTACTTTATGAATCACCATATCATTTATCAGAATATTTTCTACAATAAACGTCTCATACGGAATATCGTTGTCGCCTAACTCACTAGACGCATCTCTTCTACTCAGCTCATTGTCGAAGGGAATGCTCATCTTGTTTCCTTGTAAATTTAATATTAAGTTGTTATCCTCAAAACTTATGATACTGTTGTATTCCGTAAAAACATCAACTCCAATAATAATATCTGTAACTAATTTTGGGACTACTAAAAAAAATATTTCAAATTTTGAATCACCAATTCTGACATCCAACATGCATTGAAATTTTACTGACTGTTTTGCTCTTTTGATTGCTACTGTGCAAGATAACCCGCAAATAGGAATAGAAATTAACTTCACTTTGTTTTGGATAAGCTTATTATATAAGGACTCGCTTATTACACTATTTGAACAACCTGTATCTATTAATGCATTTGTCTCGTAACTTCCTATCACTACTTTTATTCTAGGAGGATCCATAATAATCTCACTTCTACTTGCATTATTCTTTTCTTCATTAGGCTTATTACTTGAGAAGATTCTTTGTGTCTGAATGCTATTTATGGGTTCTATACGTTTATCTGAATTGACTAAACTTGCGCCAACACCATCCGAACCCTTGAGATATTGGCTTGTTAGTTTAACTGTTGTGCATTACCATTATCTTCCTGATCATGGATTTCTACAACGTCATCAGGTACATCTTCACTACGTGTATTACTGTTGAATGGTCTGGCTCTAGGATTAAGCGTGTTTTGCTGAGTCTCAACACCTTTGACTCGCCATTTGCCATTATTAATTACTTGTCCTGGCCTAACCTGACTATCATTATTATTGTTATTACCTCTATTATTATAAGTACGGTTCTGGTACCTCCTACGATAGCCTTGATTCCTCATCCATGGCATTTTTCTCCAGGAGTTTGGATTATTACCATTTCCAACATTTTGCCTATTGAAAGTGACATGGTTTATCTGATTTCTTCCATTATTGTTTCTGTTATATGGCCTATTTTCTGATCTATTCTGGAAATATCTAGGATTATTTCTGTTTTGATTAGGCATAGGGCCTCTGTAGGTATTCCTAGCATCATAACTTCTGTCACAATTATTTGCATTGCCTTCTGCCCCTACCCCAGAATTTGTAAACCTGTTAGTGGGAGGGTACATTCTATCATTTGAATTCCTATAGCTCTGCCTACTTCTGAAAATATTCCTTTGCTCAAAAGCAGCAAGCAATTCTAACATATCAGAGAAAGTTCTGGGTTTTGCTACTATCAGATTTAGTCTCACATTCTCTGGAAAGTGATTTACAACAGTCTCCAGCAACTCAAATTCATTTAGTGGAGGATCTACTTGTCGTCCTAATTCGGCCATTTCCAAAAAATAGTCAATCATCGTCTGACCTGACTCTGGCTCATAGATACCATTAGCTAACTGCATCCTGATATTGTTTCTCTTGGATAAACTCCAATATCTACTGATAAAATTTCTTTTGAATTCTTCAAATGTCGTAGTCTCATTTGTAGTCAAATTGAACCAATTCAAAGATCTACCTTGCAATGCCTTTCTTACTATGATCATGTACATGTTAGGCGGAATGGCTCTCAACCTAAAATAATCGTGAAGTTCAGTTAAGAAATTTTGTGGATTGGTATTATTATTCTCATCAAAAACAGGTAACTTAATTTCGTTCATCAGGTAGCTAGGAAAATTTGTGCCTAACTGACTAACTCCTGTGGACAAAGGTACATTGATATCCTGCACCTGGGAACCATTATGACTATTTACCCTTTCCTGACATCTAGGAGATCTACATGGTAACTGTGAGTAAGTTTCTTCAACAACATTCCTACTCATATTGTTTCCCAGTTGAGGTATATTCACATCATTAATTACAGGTGAAGTTACAGGAACATTTAATCTATTTTCCAATACACAAATTCTACTTGTCAGTAACTCTTCATCTTTATGCACTCTCCTACTCAACACTGTCAACTCTTCCTGTGCTTCTACAATCTGTATTTCAATGTCTTTCTGTTTGACTTTTAACAGCTGATTCTTTTTCTCTAAGTCATTTCTAGCCTCATCATTTATCTTATCAAAACCTAATAATGTTTCATCGAAAGCATTCATCTGCATTTTCATAAGTGACACACTATTATCTAGTTCTGACACATTATCTACAATAGCTTTTATTTCCTCACTAGTATTAGAAACATCTGTTTGCATTGTTTGCAAGTTAGTGCTAACATTTGAAATAACCTCTTTTACTTCTGATATATCATTATTTACAATAGTTTGAATATTCTCTAGAGCTACTGTGACGTCATTATTAACCTGCTCTTTGAAATCACCTAATCTTTCCTGTATCTCGTTTACAACTTCTTGTTTTAGATCATCTTTCAGTTTTGTCAAGTTTTCATCCATTTGTACTAATTTCAAACTAATATTTTCATTTTGTGAATTTACATCTGATTTTACATTGTTTACATCAGTACTAACTTTGCTAACGTCACTTTTTACATCATTGATGTCAGTCTTGACATCTTCAATTTTGTTACTAAGCTTGTTGAACATTTGCTGCATAAAACTTTTAATTGAGTTCTCTAACTGGTCATCTGAAGATTCACTGTCTTCGCGCCTAGTCACGTTTACATTTGAAACGGAAACATCTGTTTCGACCTGAACTTCCATATCAGTAACAATCTCATCTACTAACTGTAAACTACTATCAGCACTTATGTTGTCTACAATACCTTCCATCTCGGTACTAGTTAGCAAGTCCTGTCCATTTTCTAACACATCTGAACTTTCCTTCTGTGGCGACATTATTTCGCGGCCTCTGAGTTTCATTTATAATCATAAAAATAACACCTTACTTTATTTGTAGGCTTCGCAGGCTTCACAGGCTTCTTACAATTACTTTCATTCTGGAAACTGATTGTTGTCGGTTGATGTTGGATGGTCACAGCTGCTGCCTACTGCATGATGTCGAACACCTGGGCTGACCTCGCGATGGCGTGGTGACAATTGTTGCGCGCGTAACCGTACCTAGCTCACGATTCTCACTTAATTCTGTGTATCACAATCTGCTTGCTAATGTCCCGATTAGAATATTTGTTCACAGAGTCTTTACACACAGTTCGATTGTTCTTCTAAAGCCACACGTTGGTGCACCAAATTGATATTGGTGATGGGTTGGGCGACAAATTGATATCGGTGAAGGGTTGGGAGCTGGATTCGTTGTGGAAAAGTACTTACTTCGATTCTCTGTTGGGCTCCTTCAGTTCTGCACCTATATATCTTCCACGGCTTTTGTAGCTCAGGGTATCACACGAATCATCTGAGGGATTGGTTTATAGCTAGTTATGTCTTTATAAATGATAACTGCACTATAAACGTTTTATATCGGAATTTATTCAAATTAACTGTGTTCTGCGTAACTGTTTGTGTAGATTCACCACTTCAATTGCATTTATCAAGTACTTACGTGTATTTCTGTCTTCTTATTTCTCACAGAGTAAATAAAACTCACACGCTATTTTTATAATCTGTAGTCGTGTTTAATAAGTGGCTTTAGTGAGAATCGCCATTAGGCTAGGTAATATTCCCGCGACTTTCCACAAGAGCAACGTACGCAGGTCTGCTCTCCTCGGCGAAAATGGTGGAAGTGAGCTCTTGACCACGCTATGTTCGCGGCTAATGGATGCTTCTATCTCATTGGCTGTACTTTTCATTACGTAAAACATTTCTATTGGTTAAATCAATTCGCGGGCCGAAACTATGAATTTAGTACGTTGTATTTTCAAAATATACGTTTCTTTTACAGTTAAGATTTCAAATTTGGAATTAATAAATAATAATAATAATCTAAACAAGAATTTTGATACCGAAATAATAATAATAAGAATTTGAATGATTTGAATAAATATGAATTAACTATTGTTTATAATAAATCAAAAGGGGTGGAATAATTACAGCTTCATTTTATTATATTACTTTATTTTAGAACTTAAATTTAACATTTCACAAAATTGCTGAATCTTAAAGAAATGCCTATTTAAAAATAAATAATATGCTCTCAAATGAGACGAACTAAAAGATTCAGAAATTATAACATTTTACAATTTTTACAAAGTTGAAAATAGAATTCTTCAATAACAGGGTTTAACTAACTTGGAATTCAATACTCTTGAGTTAATTGCAAGTGAAACTGCTCAACTTGAAAAGAGTCTTTTTATAAATCTAGCACTCTCTTCGAATTAGTAAATATGTCATTGGTAGAAGCATGTTGAATATGCACATTCATTATTCACTGTACAATGAAAATTCAAAATGCTGCATTTGTAGGGTCTATTTTTAACTATTAAATAATGTTCAACAATCATAAATAATTTAGATTAATTTAATTATTTTTCACTGTGATAGTGGGGCAATCCGCTCTTACTGTTACAGTTGCCATGTCTGTAACTGCCCAGGTTACCCACTAGAAATAAAGTTTCTTCACATGGAACAGAATTTTTAAATACAGTAATAACACCATGGAATCATGTTCTGCAATCTATTAGGACTACAAAGAACTTCATTTCATTGCTTCTCTACTTTGTGGTACAATCTAGGTAAGAAAATCTGAATCCTTGCATCTAAGTACAGCACTTGATCCACTGACTCGGAGTACTTATGCAGAAACATGGGTGTATGTACAGCCATGGCTTCTACAGAAAGGTGACACTTGACACAAGCATAAAGATTAAGTGAATGGAATAGGCTGGACTCTACCATGAATGACTGCAGATTGATAAAGCAAATATCTTCAGTACACTGTGTGAAGAAACATGGAAAGTAGGAAGGCCAAAGCTTCAATGGGAAGAATGTGTATAGCAGATTGTAAGGACTCTAGGAATGAAGAACTGATGGAGCCTGACACTCAATTGGGAAGAACGACAAAATTATATGAAGGCCAAGACCAGCAAAGGGCTGTCATTCCGATGGCATGATATTAACTTTTGAAAATCTATAGAATTTCAGAAACATTCTGTATACAGTACATTAAAATGTATGTTAATAGGCCTATTATTATTATTCTTTCTCCCAATATACAGGCATTTCTTCTTTAATACCATTGCAAGCGTAATACTAATCTTGTGATGAGTCATACACACTGGACAAGAAATGTTCCAAGTATATGACTGTTAAAATATATGAACCAATGCATGTGCAGCTAGGACTCCTTTCGAGCGGAAGCTCTTTTGGCATTTATCACAGCTAAAAGTTGTTTCCCTTTTCACAGTAGATGCATGGAATGATTCCCTATGCACTTTCAGCGTACTCTCACTTGGAAACGTATTTTGGCATAGATCACATAAGTAATGTTTTGCATGGTATAGATGGACATGTTTCTTAAGACCTGACCTACTACTAAAGGCTGTGGGGCAATCTGAGCACTGATGTACGCTTTTTGCATTGTGTGTTTGCCTTTTATGTGTGTTAAGAAGAGCCTTAGATTTATAAGTTTTGTTACATTGGTCGCATGTAAAATAAGCCTGACGTGAGTGCTGAAGAATATGCTGTTTGAGCTTTGTTTTGTTTGAAAATGTCTTTCTGCACTGTCTGCAACTAAATCGTTTGCTCAAGTGCTTCTGATGGAAATTTCCTAGATGTACTTTGTCTGCAACATTGACATTACCCTTTTCATCTGAAGAAGGTTTGACTCCAAAGTGCTTTAACATATGTTTCTGCAGCCAATTTTTTTGTCTGAATCCTGCACCACATTCATTGCACATGAAAGGTCGCACTTCATTGTGAGTGAGCATATGGTATCTTAAACTTACCCTTACCTTAAACGTTTTCCCACATACAGGACATGGTAGTCTCTTCAAAGCATGGTGTTCCGTGTGAAAGTCCAAGTCAGCAGCAGTTTCAAAGCGTTTACTGCATGTCTTACACTCATGTATGGTTTTCCCCTCCTTTGTACATTTATGATAGTCAAAGCAATGTTTTTCATTGAAGGAAAATTTGCATATGTTGCAATCATATGTATGACGACCAGTTTCTTCATGTATTACTCTCATGTGTAAGTTAACTCCTGATTTGTCCTTGAACCATTTTTTACATATCGTGCATTGATAGGGCATCTCTCCAGTATGAACACGTTCATGCTTTAACATGTTGGTGCGCTGGATAAATGACTTCTTACAAACTTTGCAAACATATGGCCGCTCTCCAGTATGAATCCTTACATGTGCATCGAGATCATGTTTCCTCTTGAAGGCTTTAGGACAATAGTAACACTTAAATTCGCGTTCTTCTGAGTGGACAACCAGGTGTTTGCTGAGGTTGTATTGGTCACTGTATGATTTGAAGCAAATAGAACAAGTGTGTACCCCATGAGTGAAATGATGTTGAGCCAGTTGGTGTTTATCAGGGAAGTTCCTTTTGCACGTCCTGCATCGAAACTTGCCCTGGAACATTGAACATATAAATGTAAATCTAGGGGAAGCAGAGGACAGTTGAGATACAGAGATTTTCATTTTGTCACATGAATAATTAAGAAGCAGTTTTTCAAAAGTCTATGAATGCAAAATTTTTTGAAAATGAATTAGACATAAAATCGGTACAACTCTGACCCTTTCCACATCCATCTGTGAAGTCAGATTTCTCATAAGTTGATTCATGCAGTATGTAGATGATGTGAAACATGAGAGGTTATTTCAAAACTCGATAAATGATTTTATTTAGATCAATGAAACACGATAGATGCAGCATGAATAAGTCATTTTTACTATGCAAGCACTCTCTCCAAGTTAATGCTGTTAATTAGCTTTAAAAACAGTGTAGTTCATTGCTGACCAGGTACAAAGCAGATTAGTTCATTGTAGCCTTCTTTTAAACTGAAGTAAAAGTAAATCTCCAAGTGTTTTTTAAAAATTTAGTTATAAATAAAATAATAGAACATGTCTGTAACAGATGATGATTTACAAGTTACAAGATACAGAACAGCGTGGTGATCAAAAATCTAGAATGAAGACAAATAAGCAAAAGAAAGTGGTTAGTATGAAGAATAAAGATCCTGTATTTATTTACTCACATGGGCTTCGAGAAACACCAGTAAACAAAAATGCTAAAGGAAAGGAGGAGTGCAAAGCTGCACTATGAGGATATCGCTACATTTAAGATATAGGCCTATTCTCAGATTCTGGTGCCAGTCAAAATAAAACAGTGTTATGATTGTCACTCTTTTTAGAGCAAACTAAACATTTCACTGAGATTGTTTGCTTTTTAAGATATATGGTTCAAACAAAACCACGTTAAAGAGCGTAAAATGTACAATATTTCCTGTCCAGTCTACATACACCTACTTAATTGTAAATAAACGAAACAAATAGGTAAATGTTAATGTTTTCAAAATAAAAACCTACTCTTTCAAAAGTAAAAATGTTAAAGATAAAACTAAGGCTCACCTTCTATTTTTTTCTGGATATAGTGTTTATAGTAAACTAATACCAGGAGCAATCCTGGGAGTAAAAGCGGCCGGTGCGTAAGGCTGACAACCTTACCACCTTCATGTGCCGATGTCTAAAAATCTGGGAGCCTCAATCTCCTGGAACCCTCTGGGCCTCCCTGGCCTGTAATAGGGGACACTTTACTTTACTTTACTTTCCTAAAAAGTTTCAGACCTGAGAATTACATCCTTTTTTTAATGGGTCTTCAAATAAAGTGATTTTTCTAAAATCAGGTATTTTCTTCCTGCGATATCTCAGAAGGGATATGCTTTAAAAATCCAAAATTTTCAAAAACATTCTTTTATTGTGCTGTAATAAGTGGTTAAAATTTCATCATTCCCTAATCACTAGTCACCTTAGCTTGCTGGGACCTTCAAATAAATTTAAAAAAATACATAATATTATGGGATCCTGATATTAATAGCAAGTATTATGTCACTGGCCTCTGGTTTTTAAATTTTGAGAACACCGCTGTACAGTCTTCAAGGAAATCTTTAGACTGTGGTATTGGTATGGTATTGTCTGCTCTCAAACCAGCCTTAAGGTCAATAAGTATGTCTGTTTCACTTTTAAGTAGATACAATATTAAGCTAAAGTGAGACACACTTACTTGTATACTTCAGGGCCAGTTTTAATACAATCTACCCATCCCACCGTCTAAAATATTTCCGCCCCAACTATATAATATACTAACTTAAAAGGCCCGGCAATGCCCGGGTTTCGTATTTTGTAATTGGAAATTAATTTACAAAGGATTTTCAATTTTCAAATTATAGGTCCTTGTATAGGTATTTAGAATTTGAAATGAAGAAGAACGACTTATCACATTTAAACTACCGTATTTGCCCTGAAAACGCTTGATATAGCTTTTTAAGGCTCATAGAGGATGTAAAGTTTGCATCCCATCGCTTCTGGTAACATAAAATTGTATTGCCTGTGCGGAATATTTATTTCTCACTCTCATGTTACCATATAATCGAGGATGAAATTAAAAAGTAATTCAATATGACTTTTGTACTTCCCTCCCCAAAAACCTGGGATATATTAATATACATATTACCATATCTTGTATGTTAATCTCTATGTCCAGGGTAGAGAAAGTTATGTGACTGCATGATATTGTGATTTATTTTCGTGGATTTCATCTTCAATATTTATTTACAGCAATGAATTATATTGATAGCTTCTCTAATTTGTCAAAGTCCCGTTTCATTTATTTCCAAACCTACCTGAGACCATTGCCAACAATACACTGTTGTCATGTGAACTGTGATTTGGATTTGATAATTCTGTGTAAAAAGGGATTAAGTTTTCTCAAAAACATTTGATTTTTGGCAATAAAAATAAAAATAAAAATTCAAAATCCTTTCTTAGTGCGAAACGAAGGTACTGTCAAAATTCCAAGTCTCTTTCTATTATAGTTTAGGCTCTACGTTGATTCTCTGTCAGTCAGGACAAAGCCTTTTATATATATTATATAGAGATTGCTTAAAAAATTAATAAACATAGTTTGTTAATTTAGTTCTTTGTGGTTAATAATATATTCCAACTATTAATAGTACAGTAAACCTGTATAGCTATTGGATTACTTATTCCCTTCGATTTTGAACTAATTTACTTTTATTACAGAGATGTTGTTCTTTTAGAAAAAGAAAATCTGGAAATGAGTGTTAGTTTATAGCACTGTTGTGTGGGCTTCTGAAACTACTGAAACAAGCTTGCCAATGTGCAACAATTAGATAAATTTTAAACAATGTCTCTATCTTCCCACTATTTCAACACTTCCCAGCTACAATAGCCATATGAATGAAAACTTCCTGGTAGTAGTGAAACTTTGGCTTTACTGAACATGAAAATTATGAAAACAAATACAGAAAAGTAATATCACAAACACATAATGTGTTAAAAATTTTAATGTGAGCTTAAACATTTCTCTAATCTTATGAAAGAATGAACTTGAGTGAATGAGCAGGTAGCATCTGAGAATGAATTCCAAGGAAGTGTTAAAAGTCACCACTCCTAACCCTTGAGGCATGAAGAGGGGATTCGTAGCAGGCCATGTAAGTATTGATGTGCATTTGTTTTCTATTGTTGATGTGTTTATGCTGTGTGATAATTTCAACTCATATTCAAGTTTAATAAACATGATACAGGATCAAATAAGAGTGATGACTCATGGAAAGTAAACGAGCTGTTCTCTGGTAAACATTTTGAACATTTCTGTAAATAGGTGAGTTTTATGTTACAATTACAATGTCTTACTTCATAAATGATTGTAGCAGAACTTATAATAATATGCTAGTGCTGCCAAGTGAATTCCGTTTCTTAGCGGATTCTCACACAAGTGCTGGAGCAATTTTTTGATGGCATTGTACTTGATGAAGAAAAAATTCTGGAGGGTGTCATAATGATTTAAAGTAAGGTTTTCCTGGTGTAGAAGCTGAATTAAGCTCTTGAGTAGTCAGCCAGGTATGAAGATCAATTATTCCCGATACTTGTGTAATACTAGAACTGTATATATATATACCATTCCAGGATGATGACTGGGCAATTCAACACCCTTGAAGATGAACGCAGGATGAGGTTTTGAAACGTCGGAAATAACTGACCTTTGTGCTTGACTGATAAAAGTAGTGTCGACAGAAGAATGTAGAAAAAATACTGAGAGTATATACGAGTACAACTAGGAGCAACTGTACTGATAGTAGGCCTACTATAATTTTGAATATTGTTGATTTGGTGAGTTAATTGTAATGATTAGTTCTAAGATTCAGTGTATTCAGTGTAATATTTAAGGTGGAAATAAATATTGATACTGATACAGGCTACAAGTATTTAATTCCCCAGAAAGAAATGAATGATTTTAATTAGTTTTTTTTTAATAGCCAAAATGTTTTGATATCAAAATACATACTGTAAAATAAGCCTATGTTGGGAAAAAATGACAAAATGAATATGAATATGTTCATACCTCTGATTCATTCTCACCAGCCACCTGTAAGACTTCTGGAACCTCTGGAACTTCTACTGGTACTGGCTTCTTTCTTCTCCTTCTCCTTGCCTGTCAAAATCAAACAATGTTAGGTAACGGAGGGTATTATGACACGATGTAAACGTTGTATGATCACCCTTTAATTGTTATCATAAGGATCCAGTAAACAAAAAAATAATTAAAGAAAAAAAAAGTTGTTCAGATAATTGATGTTTCAGATAACTGACAATCTTAGGTAGCAATGTCAATTTTAAATCTAGAGCCACAGGTTGGATTTAAGAAAATCAGAACTGATAAATAAAACATGATTACCCTAGTCCGGCAAATAGCAATGCCAACTTGGGATCTGGAACAACAGATTCGATTTGGAGTAACACCTTTCTTTTATTATTAATTGAGATGCGGAATGGTGTGCACTTAGCTTTATAAGAACAACTACGTAGTAACCTTTGTGGAAGTCAACCGTTTACAATGAAGGAGGAGATAGGTACAGAAGAAAGAGTATGTTGCTGGACGAAATACAATATAGAATAATACCGGACACTTACTACTTTCGCAATGGAAAAATGGGGGACAGATTTTGCAGCACTCCTGGTGGCACAACCTGCAAACTTGGGAGCAAATTAAAATATTCAAAACACATATAAACTGCAATGTTTTAATGTTTCACCAAACACTATAAGGACCAAAAAACTGTATAAGTAATTATAAGAATAATAATGAGCAAACAAAACACAGAACTTCCGAAATAGTTCTCAAAATATCAATGAAAACACAAATATTTCAACTTCGCGGTTGCTGACAACAGCCACACTTTTTTCCCCAATGTTGCGTTTTTGTTTAATTTTTAGGTCATTTATTTTCAAACAGCATTTTTTTCTGGACCATAGATAGATAGAAAAATCATATCCCTTATACATAACATGCCGAGGTTGGCTACTTCGGCTCCTCTAATAGAAATTGGTTGATGTCTTTGTATCTAGTTACTGCATCTGTATTCAGAAGTAGCAGGTTGGACCGCTAGATGGTGCTCAAAATATTGTCCCTCGATATATCGCAAGCTGTCCTGTATTGCCCTCTATTGTATCTGCTGGAACCAACAGTAGAAATTGCACTGGAGTGTGTTGTAGAGATAAAGTATTAGATAAGGATAGAAAATCCAACTAACAAGCTTGCAGACATGCAAAAATGTAATTCAATGCTACTCACCTCACTTGATTTGAGATAACGTTCCAAAGGATGTAATTCATCACCCTTGTGTCTCTCTTCATGACTGAAAAGTGTCTTCTTATCTGCAAATGCTACACCACAACCAGTGCAAGAGTAGGGTTTTTCTCCTGTGTGGATAAGCATATGTCTGCGGAGAGTTCCCTTCAGCAGGAATCCATCACCGCACAAATCACATGAAAATGGTTGTTCTCCTTTGTGTAAAACTGAATGTTGTTGGAATAACACTTTGTTTTTGAACTTCTTGCCACACTCAAAACATACGCATGCTTCTCCACTTTTGTTATTGTGTATATTCTTCATGTGAGTTGTCATGTTACTGTACTGGTTAAATCGCCTTTTACACTTGGGACATTTGTAGGGTTGCTCCCCTTTATGGATACTGATGTGCCTCTCGAGCACGCTCTTCCATCGGAATTCACGAGGACAGTCAGCACACTTGTATGGATAGATTTCAGGGTGAACAAGCATGTGTTTAGCCAAGTTACTCTCCCCTTTGTACGACTTTGAACAGATCTTACAGGTTTGCAGATTGTGCGTACAGCTATGTTCAGCAAAAGCAGAAAGTGTTGGCAATTTTATATCACACCTGGTACAGAACCACTCCTGAAAAATACATCATGACATATTGTGAAATATTCAAAGTTATACAAAATTACGTTTTACTAAACTCTACTTAAAAATAAATAGTGCAAAATATTATGCACTAAACTAAACTCTGTGGCAAAACATCCCTGAAGGGACTAGGTCTACCACCTGACTGCTGCATCATCTATCACAGGCAGATGGTAGGATTGGGGGCATGTGGTCAGCGTGCCGACACCCACGGCTGTTAATGGTGGTTTCTGAGACTGGATCCACTACTTCTCTACCAAGTAGCTCCTCAGTTTGTATCACGAGGCTGAGTGCACCCCATTCCAGACCTCCCTACCTCAGAAAATTTCGAGGAGGTACCGGGGATCAAACCCAGGCCTACAGATCCATAGCCAGCCACGCTAACCCCGAGACCATGCAGGCGGTCAAAATATTATGTACTACTTTCTCATTATTTATTTTATTGAGATTTTAGGTTGACAAAAGATACGTATCTTATAACATGGGCATATTTACATTTCACCAACTCCTACACAATATTTATAATGCTTCAGTGGATTCAACAAATGTGTTATGGCATCAAGATCTGAGGAACTGAAAACACCTGGGTAACTGTAGATACTACACTGTCTCAGTTCTCTAAGAAAGTAATTGGAACCTCACTAAATTCAGCAAATGGGGCAACTAGATATGAATTAGGAATTGAAAGTAGTAGGGTAGAATAATGTGCAGAACAATGAAATATTTAAACTGTATAAAACATACAAACTCTGACAGTATTCTATAAGGATGTTTCAGTTTTTAAAGAACAATTGGTTAGATAAAATTAAAAAGGAATTCTTTCGACTAGGTTATGTGGTCTCATGTGGTTATGGTTAAATCAAAATGCACAAGGAAATTCACTGTATACAACTGTGAAGAGAAGATGAAATGATGTAGAGAGACAAATATTATCACAGGGCTTAGAAGAAAAGAGATCTCTTGTATTTTACATAGACATGAAAACCAGGTGGGGTAAGGAAAAATACGAGAGCGAGTCAAAAAGTAAGTTACACTTCCAAGTTATGGCAATTTATGAAACCACCTACACATAGGCAACACGACTATGACAACATACAATGTACATTCACATCCACCGAGATCCTTTTTCAGCTTACTGAACACATGATAATTGCATGGTGCTAAGTCTGGACTGTATGGAGGAAGTTGCCATACCACCCACTTGAATCGCTGCAGTAGTTCGGACGTTTGGCAGGGCATGTGAGATGTTGCGTTATCATGCAACAAAATCACACCAGCGCTCACTTTTCCCAACCGCTTTTCTTTAATTGCCTTACGCAACAGGTTCAACATTTGACAATACGAAGCAGAGTTGACTGTCGTTCCTTCGGCATAAATTCCACGTGCACCACACCCTCCATGTCAAAGAACACTGTCGCCATTACCTTTCCTGAAGGTTGGACCTTGGCCTTCTTCATGGTGGTGGTGTGGTGTGCACCAATAACACCAATGTTCTCTTCGTTTCAGGGGTGAAGTGGTGGACCCACGTTTCATCCCCTGCGATGATTCGCCGCAGAAACTCGTTGCCCTCAGAATACCGTTGCAAAAATGCCAGTGACGATTGGAAACGTCCCTTGTGAACATCGGTGAGCAAACGTGAGGCCCATCTATGACACAGTTTACGAAATCAAAGGTGCTGGTGAACAATGGAGAACACACTGCCATACGAAAAGTTCAGCATGCTAGCAATTTCTTGCAGTGTTATGCGCTGAATCTCTCTCATGATCCCATCCACACGGTCAACATTTGCAACGGTACTGGATGTTGGGAGCCTGCCTTCACGATATTCGTCCGTGAGATCCATGTGTCTGGCGTCAAATTGCTTACACCACTTTACAATACCTGGGCGAGAAATTGCACACTCACCATATACAGCAGTGATTTCATGATGAATCTCCGTGCAATTGAGCCGTTTAGCCCATAGAAATCTGATCGTTGCACGCACCTCCAATTTGCAGTGAACATCCAATTGACGCACCATTGAGCCTAGCCCGCTCTGCACACACAACACGACGGGATACCACACCAACCTTCCTATTGGACATGTCAGCAGTCACTGTAGCTTGCTCCGCATTAGAAATGGTCACAACACACAGGGTGCTCTTGCGGCGAGTTACTGTAACTTACTTTTTGATTCGCCCTCTACTTTTACTTTTACTTTTCAGTGGTTGCCTTTTGTTCCTGTTGCATTTCTCCAAAAAGTTCTGTCCTTCTTCCAAACCTCTACTCTGCATGGCTTTATCTACTCCATCGATCCAGGAAAGACGTACCCTTCCCCTCTTCCTTCTTCCAGGAGTTGTCCAATTAATAACATTATTTGGCCATCTTTCCTCCATTCTCTTTATGTGCCCACCATTTTAGAGTTCTTGCTTCTAGTCGATCAATGACCGTCTCTTCTGCATCCATTTCCATTCTTACATAATCATTCCTAATATGTTGAATTCTTGATATTCTCATACTCCTTCTTAAGCTATCCATTTCAGTCGCCAATATGTCGCCCTCGTATGTTGAAATATCCAACTATAAAGAAAGGGTAGGCATTGATTGGTGGAGGTTGGAGACATGGAAACTAAAAGGCAGAAGAGGAATCACTGAATAAGACTTTTGCCCCTTGCGTAATCTAAGGGAGGATGCCAAACACATTTTGAGTGAATTCAACAGGACTAGTAAGTGTAAGAAACGGTTGCTTGAATCTTATTTTAGTAATATTAATGAAGATATGGATTGTATCCAAATAATTAATACAGATAATTATTTGACTATATATCATTAATATTTATAGGATTTGTTTTGTTTATTTCTGGATTGCTGAAATCTTCAGGCTAATAGGAAAATTCCTTTTCAGAGTCAAAACAATATGGGAGGGTTCCGTCCAGAATGCCTAAACATGGTCACTTGCTACTAGTTTTCAGTAGAATTTCCTTGTTTTATTTATTTTAGTTGTGTATACGTACAAACATCCCTGTAAATAGCCTATGCTATATCAGGGATGCCTGTACCAATGCATGTAAATTTATGCTTGACAATAATTACTATATTTCACAAACATGTAGCTTTCTTAGTACTATAAATTCATGAACAAGCCCACTCAACCCCCTTATTTTTAATATCTAGCTCTTTAACCCCCACATGTAGATATCTCACCGAACATAGAATACGTTGCACATAAGATGGCCCACCATTTTGATTTATTTCAAAGAACTTCTGGCCTGATATCGTTCACTGGTTTATTAACTATCAATAAAAATTAATAATCCCCTAAAATATGTTGGTAGGCCTATGAATTACATATTTAGGGCATGCCCATAAGAATCAGGACAAAATCCTTACATATTTAGGGTATGCCCATAAGAATCAGGACAAAATCCTTGATTTTTTAAAATTTTATTTTTTTAACAACAATATTGTTTTCAGAAGGTAAAAGGTTGAGAGAATGTAGGTAGCATTAAATTTCTTGGATTACACCCTGCATTTATTTGTAATTTGAAAGGGAATCCCACTATTCTGATGGCAGACCTAATATCTTCAGTTTAGGTCTGTTTTCCAATGGTTTTTATGCTTGTGTATTAATATATAGAAAATACAAAATTATTGGAAAATATTATCAACATATTAGGTAAGTAAACATATTATTCAAATTGTAATTAATTCTTATATTATGCCTTTTATTAAGATCTCAAAAGTAGGCCTACATAGCACCTTGTAACATGAGTTACCAGAAACATTGATAAGTTGTTATTACGGTTTTCAAATTTAGTTTATAGAAACAAAAAATTAATATCATTTCATACTTGTTGATTAAAAAAACACTAGCATTGATTTGAGTTTTCATGCATAACCTAGAAGTCATAATTTTATTTTCAATTTGTGTAACGTGAGTTACCATAGATGCTTCCTAGCACAGTCAAGTACAAACTTTAACTTAAAAGTAGAAAATACAACCAGCTTTTCATTAATACAGCAGGCAGGTTGATACCTAATTTGTAGGTAACATTGTCTCCATAAGTACTTTTCATTAAAATTTTAAATTTTGGACTTTTGGATTATTTTTCAGCCATGCCTTTATCTGCAGCAGAAAAAATTAAAAGTCAGAGTCAGAAGTTAAAGGATGAGGAAAATTATCTATAATAATGAGAGGAAATGTTTGTTTGTCTGTCTGTGCATGATATTTTAATTATTTAGCTCTTAATTTTTAATTTTTGAATTAATTACCGTGGCTGAAGCTGCAGGCACCTGCTAGTGAAGAATATAAGAAAAAGCAAAAACAATGTATGAAAAACTAAGAGAAAAACAAATGCAAGAACTACCTACAATAAGGGAAAGGAAAAGAAATGCAATTAAACAGGAAGAAAGAATAAAGACAAAGGATAGATAGGCCTGATGAAGCTGTGTCTTCAAGTTCTTGTAGTGCTGGAATATCACAAAGAATTTTTATTTATCGTCAGGTCTACACCTCAGGCTCTGAAGCTGAAAGTTACTTTCTATTCCATGTCAAACAAAAGGGAATATTAAAAATGGTTGTGAGTTCCATCAGAACAGAAAAAAAGGTATAGTTAAGTTTCGGTATGCAGCAGTAGGTCAAAGTGATGCCGATGAACATGGTGACATAGAAGTGACCTGTCTGAGAAGTGTTGAAAGCAATGTTCTGTTGAAAACAGATGAAAAAGAGCAGCTTTCATTAATTTCAAACAGAGAATTGAGATTTTGCTTGTTCCTAAAGATAAAATTAAAGGAAATCGAATTCAGTAAGGGAACTGGTATTTTTAGAATTGCAGGAAATAACCTAATTTAAATTAAACTGTTTCTATGAAAAAATGATTTTTTTTCCTATTTACTACTAGAGAAATGTAGGTTACATGTTTAAAAATGTTTGATTATTTTACAAGCAAACGGTTTTGATTTAGTGTGTAATGGACAAATTGTAACGTGAGTTACCAACAGGCAGTTGTTTTATGTAAGATAAACTGTATTTAATTTTTTAAAATTACAAATTGTTTTAAAATTCATATTTCCAACATGATAACCTACCAGTACAGCGAAACATGTATTTATTGAGCCATTAAAAGAGCAGAAAATGCTTACTGAAATCTGAGTTTCAAATACCATGTCCAATTTCTGTAACATGAGTTACCGAACTTTGAATCTCAATAATCTTTACATTTGTGATCCAGAATTTACACAAAGCATGCAACATGTGCTCCATTTATTGGAGGTTTCACTCATGCATTTTGGCTTCTTATGTATTTTCTGGAAATTATTTATTAAGAGTTTAACAAGTAAAAACAAGTCAATTTGTAACGTGAGTAACCATGGACATGCCCTATTTCTTTATGTGTAACATTTTGTTTTAAAATAATCATTCAGTAGGAATAATACGAATAATACTTCATTACAAGCAAATTGGAAAGCCACATGGAGGTTACGAGCGTAGCATTCTATGATATCACATTGGCCGACATTATTATGATGTAAGAATCTATGAAACCAAAGTAAGATCTGAGTAGAAAAATAAATAATCAAATAACCTATGGAATTCACCTGAGTGTTTATTCCTGATGTGCCACGTAGTCCTGCCATGTCTACCGAATCTAATTCTGAACCAGGTTCTTCGCTTTCTTCTATACTGCTCTCTTCAACTTTTATTTTACTATCATCAGGCTCTTTTTTAATTTCATTTTCATCAATCAATTGCAGTTCTTCATTCTGTGCAATATTTTCTGAAAATCCCCCTACTGAGTTTTCGTTTATCATTAAATTGTCACTGGATATATGCAATTCTTTATTATAAGCAGGCCCATGATTTGCATCTGTTTCTTTACTCTGTGTATTATTATCAAAAGTTTTATATAATATTTCCTTCTGCCTAATACTTCTACCAGATTCTTTGGAATTATTTGATGTAATACACCTACAACTCCTTGACAGTTCTTTGTATTGAGTTTTTCTGTTAATCCTTTTAGAATGTTTACTCCGTAGATTATAAATAGTTTTTTGTAAATCATTATTTACCTGCTTCTGTAATTCCTTTCTTTTCATATTGTTATAATTATTGTTTTTCAATTCTTTATTTTCTATTCTGTTTTCACCAGTCAGTTTTGGTTTTTCAATCTGCACACTGGAGTCATTCATTTGGTGTGGAGCTTCATTTTTTCCATACACCCAACCTGGTTCTTGAGTCTGATTCTCGAATCCAAGAACCCACTCTGGCTCCTCTTTAATTTTGTCAGCACTGATCAAATCTAATTCACCATTTTCGTCTACTCCATGTAATTCTTCATTTTGTTGCGTCTCTTCACCAGTGTGTTCTGATTCTTTCAATTGTGTCTTGTTGCCATTAACCCAATGAAATTTATCACTCTGTTGACTGTTTTCACAAGTATGCTGTAACTCATTATTCTGTAAAATCCTGCTCTCAGTTTCTTGACAAGTTCCATTTTGTACATTGTTTTTATCTATCTGTTCTGTTCCTTTACCCTGCCTCTTTTTTCCATCCATTTGTCGTGATTCTCTACTTGGCATTAGGGAAGGGTTAATTATAAGCATCATCCTTTGGATCAATTTTCCTCTCTGTGAATTCCTGACGAATTGAGATTTATTTTGAACCTCGTGTTGAACCTAGTAAACAAAGAGAATTTCAATATAAAACAATGTCTTTGAGTTGAAATTCTAGTAGTAAGTCTTAACTTATATTTATTTAACACATTATGCACATTTTAGTTCTTCTAAACTACTACTTGGACGTACTACCAGAATCATGAATGATCTACACAGACCAAATAACTCATTCAAACTCTTTCAGAAGGGTGCTTATTATTCTGTAATACAGATATATAACAAGCTTCCAAACAACATTAAATTATTATGTATTCAAAGAAAGAGCAAACCTTTCAAAACATCTGTCAAGGAATTTTTAATAACTCACACCTTCTACAATTTGGAGGAATATTTCCGGCTTGGATAAATTTGGAAGCTTGCAGTTTCTGTATATTATTGTTATAACATCCATGTATTTTTTGATCTGACGTGTTCTATATCCTTGAGCCCCGCTCAACACAGGATCTACAGGACGAGATATCTACATCTACATCTACAACCTCACGTTACACCTTCAGCAGTAACAGTTAAAAATCTAGTTATTTTCCTGCTAAGTTTTGCAAAATTTAACATCATGAACAATACTTTCATGAGTGTGTGTGTGTAGCCTATACATACGAGGGTTGGGACATAAATCATGGCAACTATTTTTTGTTCTTCATGAGAATACCAGTGCCGGTGGAAAATGTGAAGTATACACATGCCAGTACAAGGTATGAACTACGTGTACGGACACCGAACAACACTCTAACATTGTGCTTCATATATTTATTAAGGTAGTTGATAAGACAGTACTGGTTTCATGTTTCACACTCAAAACAGAATAGCAGAGCACACATACCTGTTCTGGCCTTCAAAGTAGTTCCCTGCAATTCGACCTGATAAGCAAGGTAAAGGAATCATTCCATAGTAGGTGGTTTGTGAAACGTGAGGGCATTGCATATGTTAAGCAGCAACAGACGACACATAGGGAAGAAAATGGTGATGCAGATCGTATTCTGCACCTCCCACATTATGAAAATGTGTTGTGAATGTTGAGGACCTTTAGAAAGAGTGTGAAACATGAAACAAGTACTGTCATATCAATTACCTTAATAAATATGTGAAGCACAATGTTGGTGTGTTGCTCATTGTCTGTACATGTAGTTCATACCTTGTACTGTCATTTCACACTTCCCACATGCACAGGTATTCCAAAATAAAAAAATAAAAAAAATAAAATAAAAAAAAATATAAAAAAGTTGCCATCATTTATCCCAACCCTCATAAAGGCTATCTATCTATATATTATGAGGGAGAATCAAATGAAAACCGCAATTAATTTTTTCCCAATATTTTACTGCAAAAGAGTGCTTGTACATTATTTTTCCACATAGTCCCTTCCCAGTTCACTGCACTTACGCCATCTGACTGGAAGTGCTTCGATACCACGTGAGAAAAATTATATTGGTTGATGTAACCACTCGTACACTGCCGATCGGATGGTCTTTATCAGACTTGAGCTTATGCCCTCCAAGGTGCTCCTTTAATGGACCAAACATGTGGAAATCTGATGGTAACAAATCTGGCCGAGTATGGCGGATGTGGGAGGCATTTGAAGCAAATGTCATCAATGGTTTTCATGGTTGCATGAGCAGCATGAGGACAGGCATTATCATTTAGAAGCAAAACACCTGCACTCAGCAACCCCCAACGCTTTGGCACCATCAGATTTCCACATCTTTGATCTATTAAAGGAGCACCTAGGAGGGCAAAAGCTCAAGTCTGATGAAGACCGTCCAATCAGCAGTGCACGAGTGGTTACAGCCTCAACCAAAATAATTTTTCTCACCCGGTATTGAAGCACTTCCTTTCAGATGGCTTAAGTGCATTGAACTGGGAGGGGACTATGTGGAAAAATAATGTACAAGCAAGCATTCTTCCTGCAGTAAAATAGTGGAAAAAATTAATTGTGGTTTTCATTTGATTCTCCCTCGTATTATGTGTATAATAATAATATGTAAATCATGGGGGACGACATGTTAGTGAAAAGAAAGTAGGAGATGATTGCAGGTTAGTAACTAACAGATATAGCATTCTAGTTTTATATACAGTCATTTTTATTTGGTATTAAGTAATTTGTGCTATTCTCATTATGTTAATAGGCATGGGTACTACTGAATGGGAGTACTGATTTTCATATTTTAATTTGTAGGTGTAAGAAGAAATGTTTTAAGGGTGTAAATGAAGATGAAAGAAACATGGTTCTAACAAAGTTTCTTGATCTACCAAATAAAAATGCACAAGATATTTATTTACGTGGTTTCATAGAAGCAGTTCCTGTAAAAAAGCGCAGGTCCAGGAAATCAGAGGGAGAGGAACGAACACAGTATAGTTCAAGTTTTAATTACTTCATAATGTGCAAATCTCAAAAGAAGAGTGTTTGTCTGAAAGCCTTTCTTAGCATGCATGCTGTTGGTAAGAAGAGAGCGTACAATATAAATCGCACCCTAGTTCAGGGAGAAATGCCCAAGGATAGACGTGGTATGACTCCTGCTGTAAATAAAGTTTCTGATGTAATTCAGAAATCCATAGACAATCATATTAAGTCCTTCCCTCTTAAGTCTTCTCATTATGCTGGCAGAGAAGTATATTATTTAGATGCTCACCTTACTATAAACCAAATTCGGAGGAAAAAGGGGTTTTGTCAATTTTATAAAATATTAATTTATTAACAACTAATCAAGTTTAAATACTTTCCAATCATATAATATATAGTCTTTGTCAGTAACTTACTCTATAGAAAATAATGTGTCTCAAATTTGTACAACAATCTTATTTAAATTTATAATGTTTTTTCTTTCTCCTGAAAAGTTGTAAAAACTGACAAAACCCCTTTTAGCTCTGGACGATTCAATTGTTCATTAGAAAGTGGAATACTTCCAGAAAGACTGAAGTATGCTATTGTTAAGCCCCTCTTTAAAAAAAGGCAACAAAAACATACCTTCAAACTATAGACAAATATCGCTCAAAAGTTTCTGAAAACTGACCAACTCTTGTAGCTGATTTCAGAGCCTTGTTATACGTAAATAAATGTAAGCGATGTAACAGAAATGTTTGTTTTCACAAGCAATGCAACTTACGTGAAATTATTTCTCATTTCAAGCAATTTATAGGCTGTAGAACAAATTTCAATACATTCCCTGCTATCCTGTGAATGCTGCTAGGCATGCACAGTGGCTCATATCGGCAACTTAGACATTTTAGTCGGTCCGCTTTTTTTTTCCCTACCTGTACAATCGCATAATACACTATCTTAATTTGAATGACATTATTACATCATTTCAGTTTGGATTTAGACGTGGCATGTCCTCTGAGAATGCTATAGGCCCTATATTTCATCTTTCTACAGAAATATTGGAACGTTAGATAAAAAGAAATATGCTCTGGGAATTTTCCGAGACTTAGCTAAAGCGTTTGACTGTATAAATCATGAAATTTTACTTAAAAAATTGTATCATTATGGGTTGGATAATTTAAACACTAAAGTGGTTCAAATCATACCTGTCGGATAGAACTCAAAATGGAAATGAATCTAACTTAGGGGTTGTTAAAAATGGAGTACCTCAGGGATCCATAATGGGACCTTTTGCTCTTTTTAATTTTCATCAATGACTTGCCATATAACTTAAGGAAAGTCACAAGAACATTTATCAAGAATAGCTACAAAATTTTATCACAAATTAATTATATGGTTTCTAGCTAATAAAATGACAAGTTTAATATTGAAAAGACTCACTTTATTCAATTTAGAACAAAACATACATGTATCTCAAACCTTATAATTAATTACCAAACACAAATCATAGTAGAAATTAGCAACATAAAATTCTTAGGACTACAAATTGATCAAAATCTTGACTGAAAGACATGCATCAAAATGATAAGACCAAAACTGAGTTCAGCGTGTTTTGCTTTAAGAATTTTGAATGATATATTAAAACAGGATGCATTACTCATGGTATATTTTGCTTATTTTCACTCTGTAATGAGATAAGGAATCATATTCTGGGGCAACTCTTCCCACAGGGAGAAAATATTTAGATTACAAAAATGTGCAATCAGAATAATATGTGGAAAGAAAAAAAGATAATCTTGTAAAGTGCTATTTGAAAAACAAAAAGCCCTCACACTCGGTAATGTGTTATATGGTAGATAATATTGATAAATTTCAAACTAATTACAGTGTACATGGACATACAACTAGAGACATGAATGATTTGCATATACCAGCGAATACGTTAAAACTCTTTCAGAAGGGTGCTTATTTTTCTGCAATACAGATTTACAATAAGCTTCCAATAAACATTAAATTATTGTGTATTAAAAGCAATAGTAAATCTTTCAAAAGATCTCTGAAGGAATTTTTAATAACTCACACCTTCTACAATATGAATGAATATTTCCAGCTTGAATAAGTTTGGCAGCTTACAATTTTGTATATTGGTCTTATAACATCCATGTTTATTCTGATCTGACTTGTTCTATATCCTTGAGCCTTGCTCAACATAGGATCTACAGAACGAGATATCTACATCTACACCAGAAAATGGCAAAATCTTTCTTAGGGTAGAGAAAGTTCTTTGAGCGTTTTAAGAGCAGCGTTTAATGAACCATCGACTCATATTCATGAAATTTTGTGTACCCAGGTAATGGAAAAATTCAAATGCAAAATTTAAAAAAACATGTGAATGAGAGCATAAAGAAAGAAAGAAAAAAGTCAGAAGGCAGTTTGGAACATAGGAGGCACTCTTCCAGTCTTACTTCCATCGGATGCAAGAAAATAGTAAATTTAATGTTTCACAAAGAGAAAGTTGCCTGAGTGTTCCAAAAGCTGGAATCAAAGGCGAGGAAATAGTAAATTTAATGCTTAAGGTGGAGAAAGTTGTGTGAGAGTTACAACAGCTAAAATCAGAGGCGAAAAAATAGCATAATCTTTTCTAGAGTAGAAAACAAATGCTTGGGGTTGAGAAAGCCATGTATGTCTTTTATAATACACAAACATGAACTTAATACATTCAAATTTGGAACTGAATAATTAAAACAATAATCTTTTCACTATGGACAAACACTCATGCTAACCTATTATTAGATAGTGGAACTACAAACAGAAGACTGTAGCAGAACACAGTGTAAGAGCTGCCTGACTATTTTCAAGAATTACCAATTGCACGACTTCTAGGTGGCAACGATGGAACTACTAGCAGCATTGAAAATCAGGAAAATTTTAATTTCTTTTTCCCTTCTCCTCTCTTCCTCTTTCTCCCTTTTTCTTCACCCTACCTAGGCCTACGTATTTGGGACCTATTCCTATCCTATAAATTTTCGACCTAACAGGATTCGAACATGAGACCGCTAGCATCATAGCCAGTTGTCTCAACCACCAAGATACCCCATCGAGTGATTGTTGGGGTGTGAAGCAAGTTTAGAGATATAGATGTAGATATCTCATTCTGTAGATGCTATGTTGAGCGAGGCTCAAGTATATAGAACACGTCAGATCAGGATAAACATGCATGCTATAACAACAATACACAAAACTGTAAGCTGCCAAGCTTATTCAAGCTGGAAATATTGATTCATATTGTAGAAGGTGTGAGTTATTAAAGATTCCTTCAGAGATCTTTCGTAAGGTTTGCATTTGCTTTTAATAGACAATAATTTAATGTTTCTTGGAGCTTATCGTAAATCTTTATTGCATAAAAATAAGCACCCTTCTGAAAGAGTTAATTAAGGAATTGGCTGGTATATGTACATCATTTATGTTTCTAGTTGTAAGTCCAGTTGTAACTTAAGTCTGTAATTTAGTTTGAAATTTATCAATATTATCTACCATATAACACATTACCGAGTAGATATATACTCCCCTGCAAGAGTGAGGACTTTCAATTTTTCCAATAACAGTTTACAAGATTCTCTTTTGTCTTTCCACATATTAGCCTATTCTTACTGCATGTTTTTGTAATCTAATTACTTTCTCCTTATGGGAAGAGTTGCCCCAGAATATGATTCCGTATCTCATTACAGAGTGAAAAAATGCAAAATATACCATGAGTAATGCATCCTGTTTTAATATATCAATCAAAATTCTTAAAGCGGATCACGCTGAACTCAGTTTTGGACTTATCATTTCAATGTGTGTTCAGTCAAGATATTGGTAAAGATTTTGGTGAATTTGTAGACCTAAGAATTTTATGTTGCTAATTTCTTCTATGACTTGTGTTTGGTAATTAATTATAAGGTTTGAGATACATCTATGTTTTGTTCAGAATTGAATAAAGTGAGTCTTTTCAACGTTAAGTGTCATTTTATTAGCTAGAAACCATGTAATTAATTCGTGAAAAGCCTTTGTAGCTATTCTTGATAAATGTTCTTGTGACTTTCCTGTAACAAGTACACTAGTATCATCTGCAAAAAGCAAAACATTTGATTCGTCACTTAAGTTACATGGCAAGTCATTGATGAAAATTAAAAAGAGCAAAAGTCAATATCGATCGCTGAGGCAGGCTACTCCATTTTTAACAACCCCCAAGTTAGATTCATTTCCATTTATTATTACCTTTTGAGTTCTATCCGACAGGTATGACCACTTAGTGTTAAATTATCCATCTCATAATTATTCAATTTTTAAAATAAAATTTCATGAATTACACAGCCAAACGCTTCAGCTAAGTTTTGGTTCAAGGGAATGCCTCATATTGTAGTAATTAGTGCAATGGTTATTTTCCTATGGTAGTAATTAGTGCATATGGTTTGGTACAAGGGTTATTTTCGTATTGTAGGAATTAGTGCATAAGCTTTGGTACAAGGGGCTGTAGCAGGGAAGCAGGCCATCGCCATAGTAACGCTCGGCCGGGGTGGGCAGAGCTTCGGTGACGACCTGTTCTTCCATTTTGCCTAGATGTCTTGTATTGTTTAATAGTGAGATGGGTGGGTGGAGCTTAAGTGGCAACCTGTTCTTCCGTTTCCCCAAAATTAGTGTAAGGTTAGTTACAGTACACATTTTAACATCTTGAATCTTTAAACTGAACAAGTAGGCTAATAATATTAATCAGTCAGTGTAAACCCAGTTTAGTCCCGTCCTTTTAATAAACCTAGGCTAGGTATCATTCAACAGAATGATACCTAGAAGCTAGAAGAAGAATGAAGCTTATTTCGTACAGCCAAGCAAATTTATCTACAGTACCATATTTGAAGAGGAATAATTCTGCTTTCCTTACGGTTCTATATTCAGAAGCGTCACGGAACTGAAAGAAACCTAAGACCTAAATTAAAATCATAGTTAATATATCTTTATACTTAAAGTAACCTACCTCCTTATATTATCCATTGTATTTAGCAGCGGTGACAGAAGTACATGTTCAAAAGAACGCTACGCAATCACGTAAATTTACAAAAGAATAAATAATGGCAATGCTTTACTGCTTTTATTAATAATTAATATAATACGAGTGTGTACAATGTGCATGCACAGTACATTCCAAGACTAGATAAGATAACGTTGGCTACACTGATCAGCAGGTGTTTTCAATTGGTACGGGCAGGGTAGCTAACAGTTGCAAAAGAACGTATAATGCATAACATTACTTGGATATCCAGTTTATTACTTATAACGCAGGATGTCTAGTTTACTACGTTATTAATTAAATTAAAATCCAGCTTAAGTTTTCCCAGCCATGAATAGGCTACGTACCGTGATCCTCAAACATACAATTGCAATTATTGTGTATCTAGCAACTTGGAATGAAATTGAATAAATAAATTGAATTGAATGAATAAATAAATAAAAAAATTTAAAAAAAATCATGTCTGTATTGCGATTTTCTTTAATTAGGCTTTCTGTATATATTACTGATACCAGGTCACAATATTGGGCTTCACGTATCAGTGAAGAAAAAAATGTCTTGTTACAGATGGCACCACTGGTCTCCCCCAGCCTGCAACATCACGTCTAACATTTTGGCGGTACATGAATAGTGGACAGTTTAAACAGATCCCCGTGACTACTTAGTCGTCTTTATAAATTTATTAATATAGTTACGAGTTCTCTTCAATGCGATGATATTTTGTTAAGTATTAGTGTTTATCAATAATTCTGATACAAAACTATTTTTTATTCATGCTTGAAGATATAAACAATTATTCACAATGGAATCTGAAAAATTTTCACCATTAAAATGGTAAGTCAAACTAAACTGCTAATCTTACTATAGAAGGATTTAAGGCAGCTAAGAAAAATGTAGGGCCATTTCAGAATATTTTAATCATTACTCCAGAACACACATTCCATTAGAAACTTATAATAACAACAAAGTTTAGAATGAAGTCTTTTAGACAGTGAAGCTTTACTAATTATTCAAAAGTACTCAAACGTTTAAAACACCAGAGCACCAGTCGACCGCTAGCCGAGGACGGGAGGGAACTAACCTCTTGAAACATGTCCTAGTAATGGTACGTAAAGTGAGCTAAAAGTGTTTTAAACATTTGACTACTTTTGAATAATTATAATAACAATTTTATTAAACAAAATGTGTATATAATTAAGTAATGCATGTGCTGGGTGTTCTTACCTGTATGTGCAAGCATTAAAACTTAAGACAAAATGGTAAAGACCAAGACAGTAAGTGAACGAAAACTATCATTACCTGCACTAAGAAATTATCTAAGATTGCCAAGATGAGGGTCATTCCATAATAGTTCAAACGGAACATGGGACCCACCCTATCAAATTTAATGAATTTTTGTGGTAAAGTTTACCTTAATGCAAAATAATGTTTTGGTTGAATTTTGGGTTGAAATTGTGACTAGTATGAGAAATAGAGGTAGATGTAGATGTGTAGATGTAGTTATCTCGTTCTGTAGATCCTGTGTTGAGTGGGACTCAAGGATATAGAACACGTCAGATTACAATATACAAGCAAGTAATAAATAATGATATATAATATACTACACTATAACTTATTCAAACTGGAAATACTCATCCATATTGTAGAAGGTGTGAGTAATTAAAAATTTCTTGAGAGATCCTTTGAAGGATTTGCTTTTTCTTTGAATACATAATAATTTAATGTTGTTTGGAAGCTTATTGTATATCTGTATTGCGGAGTAATAAGCGCCATTCTGAAAAAGTTTTAATGCATTAACCGGTCTATGTAAATCATTCCTGTTTCTAGTAATATGTTCATGAACACTGCTATTAGTTTGGAATCTCTCAATATTATCTACCATATAACACATAACAGAGTATATATACTCCCCTGTGAGAGTGAGGACTTTTAATTTTTCAAAGAGCGGTTTGCATGATTCTCTCCTTTTCTTTCCACACATTATTCTAATTGCTTGCTTTTGTAGCTTAAATATTTTATCCCTATGGGTCGAGTTACCCCAGAATATGATTCCATACTTCATTATCGAGTGGAAATTTGCAAAATACACCATGCGTAAGACATCCTGTTTTAAAACCTGATTCAGGACTCTTAAGGTAAAGCATGCTGAACTTAGTTTTGGAATTATCATTTCAATATGTGACTTCCAGTCGAGATGTTGATCAATTTGTAATCCTAAAAATTTGATATTACTAATTTCTTCTATGCTTTGTGTTTGGTAATTAATTACAAGGTTTTGGGTACATCTTTGTTTTGTTCTGAATTGAATAAAGTGGGTTTTTTCGATATTAAGCGTCATTTTATTGGCTTGGAACCATATATTTAATTCGTGAAAAGCCTTTGTAGCTACTCTTGCCAGTTGTTCCTGGGATTTTCCTGTTACAAAAACACTAGTGTCATCAGCGAAAAGCAATACCTTTGTTTCGTCACTTAAGTTATGTGGCAAGTCATTGATGAAAATTAAAAATAGCAAAGGTCCTAGTATTGATCCCTGTGGTACTCCACTTCTAACTACTCCTAGATTAGATTTGTTTCCATTTATTACCACATTTTGAGTTCTTTCAGACAGGTATGATTTGAACCAATTCAGTGTTAAATTATCTATTCCATAATGTTCCAATTTTTCAATTAATAGTTCATGATTTATAGTGAGGTATAAATTCACTAAGTTGAGGTATTGGTGCCATCTGGCAATGAACAGCTTAAGTTACTTTTTCAAATAAGAATTTCTAAAATTGTTTATATAACAATGGGGCTTTTTTTAAAATGAAAAACTGGGACAAAAAGTACATCCACAGAATTTAGTGAATTTTTAACATTTACTTTTGTATTGTACTCACAAATTATCCCAAATGATTTGAACGACTCCTTAAATTTCTTCTGCAAAGTGATGGAGATAATTTATTCTGTAAATGTAGATATCTCGTCCTGTGGATCTTGTGTTGAGTGAGGCTCAAGGATATAGAACACATCAGAAGTAGATGCCTCACTGTCACTGTACTTGTAACTTTTATGTACTTTATCAAGTACCGGAAGGTCATACTTTGTCATAAAGGCACATTATATCCCATTAGTGTGTTTTGACAATAAGTAAAACCTCCACTGTTGCAACTTTCATCAACGATCAATTGGAATAACAAAAAAGAGGGACATCTAAGTGTCCTCAATAAAACTATTGAGACAGTGAACATTTTGCCAAAAATGTCCTGGGAAAAGCGGGACGAATGGACACCCTATTCTAAACAACCAAGTGCTCACTGTAGATATAATTATGATAATTTTATCAGTTACAGTTTACAGTTTTCAAAAATAGTTGTTTCTCTTCATTGAATTCTAAATAAATAACACAATTCATGTTTTATAAAAATTCTCATTTTTTCTGCAAAAGGCAAAGCTGAACTTGAGTCAGCCCATGGTTAAAAATATTTTTATGTGTGGACCTAGTCTTTAAAAATCCATCAATATTGTGTATTTTGAGGGATTTGTTCATTTTTTTATGGAATGATTTTGATCAAAAGTTACCGCTTTCGTAGTTCACATTGCTAATATTTGGCAAATATTTTGTTTTAATTCTTCCAGGGTGTATGGGTTTATCTTGTATACTTTACGTTTTAATTTAATTTGCACGGAGTCATACGAAACGCCTGCCTGTTGTGAAAGACATCTAAGCAATTTTTGGGAGAAGTCTCCAAACGATGACCAATAACATTAGTTTTTTCAGTAAGAACCCTACGCTGTCTGTTAGGTTTCTTAGACTGACTACTACCTTTGGCCTGAAATTTATTACATAGATTATGGATTGATGTACGGCCTGGAACCTTTACCCGGGAATAGTGATGTAAAATTCCCAGGAACTTGAACTCGAAATATTCCCAGGGAATGTTCCTGGAAATATTCCCAAAATTCATAAATTCCATATTGTGACCAAGTACAGAACACGATAATAGATAACTCATAACAACTGCACCACACCGACTCACACTGAACTACCTGCATTGTGGTCAGGGCCACCACATGGGGGGTGCTGCCGGGCCCAGGCCCGCTGCATCCCGGTGATGTGATATAATTTAATGGAAAACTGGAAAAGTCTGATAAAATGTTCTCTTACACGAGTAACGAGAAGGAAGCTCCACGGAGAAGGGAATAGACAACTTTCTGAATGAGGATGGTTGGGAAGACTTCTAGTTTGCTTCAGAACAAATTATGCTTTCAAAGCTATGAGCAACATTAAACATCTAGGAAAATTATCCATTCAAAGAGTGATTAAGCTTTTTAACTTAAAGATCAAACCAGTAGCAACATTTGGAATAGAAAATGTGTGGCCATATCTATGAGCCAAGCAGATGGAACAGCATGAAGAAGTGAAAGGAGCATATCTGAAGAGAGTCCTCTGTGTGTCTAAATTCACACCATCACATCCTGTATAATATGAAAAAGATATAACAAAGGAGAGGAAGGTGCCAGAGAACTTACCAATTGGCAGGAGAAGCTGGTCTTCAATTGGTGCTGGCTCTGGTATCATAGAAACACATAAAAAGAACAATAAAAACGAAAATTTTCGGACAAACTTTGCCCTTTGTCAATCACTTAGAGAATGAAGCTTCATTCAAAGCAAAGGGCAAAGTTTGTCCGAAAATTTTCGTTTTTATTGTTTTTTATTGTTCTTTTTATGTATTTCTATGATACCAGAGCCAGCACCAATTGAAGACCAGCTTCTCCTGCCAATTGGTAAGTTCTCTGGCACCTTCCTCTCCTTTGTTATATCTTTTTCATGCTTAATGGCCTAGAGCCACCTAACCTAAACCAATCCTGTATAATATGAATTGGTAAGAGAGCCTTTCTTCATTGAGGAGCTTTGTATACTACTGGCAACGACAGCATACACAGATTGTGAATGCAGGCATTTCACAATTTTCTCACTTCCCCATTTCATTTTACGAAATGCGAACAAGCTAAATAAGCATATAATCTCATAATTACTATTCTAGTTTCGTGAAAAGTTGGAATCAGCCGAAACTGCTTAGTGTCGTAACTCATTGTCGCCAGTACATCTAGCGCTTGCGCATTCAAGTAAAAAACAGTTGCGAAACTCAGTTACGAAACCTAATTTCGTCGTGTAAACTAGCCTTAATGACAAGGCTTTCAGTACATGGATTCCATTTTTAAACTGTGTGTCATGAACCAGGAATTTTTAATAACTCACACCTTCTACAATTTGGAGGAATATTTCCAGCTTGGATAAATTTGGCTGCTTGCAGTTTCTGTATATTACTAATATAACATGCATGCATTTTTTGATCTGACGTGTTCTACATCCTTGAGCCTCGCTCAACACGGGATCTACAGGACGAGATACCTACATCTACATCAATAGACGGCATTTGTGTTAGATGTGGTGAACTATGGGATAGATATCATGTGCTAACTTGTAAGATGTCAGGTGAACAGCTAATTATTGTGTTGTGTAGTGAAGATTGATGATGATTTTAACGGTCTGTAATCAGATTAGATTAGATTACAAGGGGGTAGTATAAGCCTTTTGCCGGCTTCTCAACACTGCGACCTTTATAGATCTATTGTGAATACCCTACTCTACTCTTTTCTAGCAGTCATCACCACACTTTAATTTAGGCTTTTTAATATAGCCTTTAATTTTCATGGGTGATGTCCAGTCCTGAACCCGGGGGATTTTTCGTTGCTGAAAAATCCACTACCCGGCCGGGAATCGAACCCGGACCGCCAGGGTAGAAGGCAAGTATGCTACCTATACACCCATCGCGGCGGACTTACGGTCTGTAATCAGTGCTGAAATTGGAAATTTTTTTCTAGGGGAACCCATAAATTTATATGCAGGTATTTATTTATTTTTCTTTATATGATAACGGTACCAAACATTATAGTCAAATTATTTTCTTTAATGAATCCCATAGAAATTACATTACAATAACAACCAACTTCATCACATAAGCAATGAATCTACGGCAACCGCACAGCAAGGCAACTGTCATGACAAGAACAGATCACAACCCTAATAATGGTTCTTTATGAAAAAAAGTGTTGCCAAAATAATCACCAATTTCATATGTACTTTTTTCCTCCCTGCGTTCATGCCAGAGTGATGAAGAGTTGATTTTTATTTTGCCAGAGCACTGTTCCGGGCCAACTTCAGCACTGTCTATAATGTACGCCGTGCACAGTTCTAATTTTCTGACATTAGTTTAGCAGGATTATTCTAGGTGAGTGGCAAACTCTAGATGCTTAACTCAGAGCTCAATTTACGTAATGATACAAGCAATCATCAAGCGAAAGCGTCAGTGAATCAATACAAAAAATGTCAGTGGAACAGCTGGTTTTCTTCAATGACAACCATAACACGAGTAAAAATCCTCATATTTTAACATATGAACGATTACTCTATTATCTGATAATTCTGCTTTTATGCATGATGCAATTTTTTGCAGTGACGAAATTATGTGTCAGTAGCAGTGAAAAATTTTATTAGCTTCTAGGATATGCCACTAATCCAAAAATGACTTTGCTAAACTAATGTTACTGGTACTACAGACTTAACTTGGGTTATTACTGTTGTTAACCTAATTGCTCCTACCCTAGGAACCACTGTTGTTAATCTCAATGCCACTAGCTAGGGTCATCACTGACCCCAGCCAGTGCTGTCGACGGTGCAACACGTGCATTTGGAAGGAGAAGCAGAAGTACTGCAATATTGAAAATAATTTTTAAACCAGTTTGGCTACATGCATAGGCCTATCATTCCTATGCTCTAAATTTGTTTTTGTCAATACTGTGTGTATATACAGAGTGTTAATGAATAACACCGAAATATTTTACCTGTGTATAGAGGGGACATAGACAAGCAACTTTTATTAGAAGATTTTTGCTCTATGGATACAATTCTTCCTGTTATAACATAAAATCTCCCAAGGATATGCACGCCACTGACTTCTAATGCTTGAAATGATGGGAAACAAAGGAACAGTGAATATTGTGTAGTGGTCGGGAAAATTGTAAAAAATGATGATCGATATCTTACAACTCTGAGGGAAAAAAAAGACAAACGAAGCATTTTTGTTAGGTCTGGAATTAGGAATAAAAACATAATGCAGTGGCGGGCAATCATGTGATTAGTCAGATAATTTTGCAGATTATGAAAATTCTAAATTATGGTATAGCTGTTGATGAATTATTAAGAATCAGGTTTTTATCGATTGCTAAGAAGGCATGTAGTCAATTTAATGAAAATTTTAACCCTATTTCGCTCAATTATTGAGTTATGAGCACCAAATTTTTAGGACTTTAATGCCCTGTAGCATACACATTTTACGTCATAGAGCAAAAATGTCCTAATAAAAGTTGCTTGTCCTTGTCCCCTCTATACATAGGTAAAATATTTCGGTGTTATTCATTAACACCCTGTATATGCACAATAAAGAGCCCTCTATTCAATACCATATAAGTAATATAGACGCATTACATTAATGATTGGCTATATATATAAAATAATTAATTTGGTTGTGTTATGAGAATAGTGTTGTGTAGTTCCTTAACGTACTTCCCAAAGATGATAATCCACTTTACCTAGTTCAGAATTATTTTTCCTTGCAGATGGTAATGTTTACAGTTAAGGTTAAAGTTGAAATCAAAATTTTAAGATGACAAACTTCTAAACAAATGCAAAAAACTAAGAAGTGTTTTAACACACAAAAAAATACATTGATGCCATATTTTTATTATTTATTTAAAAAAAAAAAGGTCCCGAGCCAACGGCTCACATTAAGGGATGACACGATGCTGTATTGCACTGTGTGGCAAACCCCTTGGCCCAGAACTTTGTGGCGCTAACGTAACTGCCACTAACCAAGTGTTAGAACTGGCTCCTTCTGGTGCTGATAACCAACAGAGAACAGAAAGTGGCCACCCATATCTGGGATTATGCAGCTCCTTCCAGTGCTGATAACTAACATAAGCTGGTCACCAATATCTGGGACTATGCAGCTTTCTATACAGGACTATTTTATATAAGAATCATAAAGTATTTTGAGAAAAGTCGAAAATAAAAACACTTTTAACTCCACTTATGTCAATAAATTTATAAAATCGGACTAGTTTTGGGAGTGTTACTCCCATCCTCAGCTGGCGTTAAAGGTGTTTTTATTTTTGACTCTTCTCAAGATTCAGCATGTTCCACTGTTTACATCACTTCATTTTAATTTGTTTTAATCACAAAGTAATTAGCCTTGTGCTAATCTGTTGCTCATTATGGATTCTGGATATTTATTTTCACACACAGTTGAATGTAAATAATCCAGTTGTGGTCATTATAAAAAAGGTCTTTTTTGAACTTTCAAAATTATAACAATACTCTTATACTCACAGTGGCGTAGGAAGGGGGGTGCTGGCCGCCCCGGGTGCCATCACATGGGGGGTGACAAAATAAAAATGTGTCTTTGTAAGTAAAAAATCGCTCAAGGGAATTTAAAGAAATAGTAATAATATTTAAAACAATTATATAAGCTTAACAACTTTTAACAAGTCAACATGCATATTGAAACTTCTTTTAGTTTTAAATAAAGTTAACAAAGGTATTAAAACGTGGCTGAACTGGCCGCTGTGTAGATACGAACAATAATATTATGGTTAGAGGGAGGGGTGTTTATTTCTGCCGATGCTTGTCTCTGCAGTTTTATTAATTTAAATGAGACTTCAACAATTGGTGATATTTTATATCACTCAAGCCGCAACCAATTCTACCCGCTGAGACAGCCATGACTTTGACGAAAATAAACTTCGAATGTGAGTTTACTCCGAATTCTCCGGCAATCTAGATTTTGAACTGGGATGTGCGCAAATTTAAGAATACATTATTAATAATACAGTTCCGTAAAATAGTTACATTACTTGTTTATGAAATTTATTAGGATCAATCTATAAAATAAAGATGTATAATTCACATAACTTCCTCTGCCCAAATAAAAGTTAGCCTCCCCTTAAAAATAAGAGAAAGTTGTCGCCAATCTTTGTGTCACATCCCCAAAAGGTACCTAACCCAAATACAAAATTGTGTTTTCGTACGATTTTCCGCAGAGGCGTAACAAGGGGGGGGTTTTGGGGGTTTGAACCCTCCCCCATTGATTAAAAAAAAGGAAAATTGTACAATTTTTTTTAAGTCTGCTTATAAATTACTTAATACGAGTATAAAGCGTGGGAAGCTTAAAACTCGTTACTGTGCATCTTAATTTTTAAAAATTTTTGGGGGAGGACCCCCGAGCCCCAATACCCCCCAGACCTCCCGGATGTTATACCCCCTCATATGGTCGGCCTGGTTACGCCTATGATTTTCGAGAAAACTTTCTTTATGTAAAAATAAGGAAAACTTGTCTCCAATCTTCTGTTCACATCTTGAAAGGTACCTGACATAAATACAAAATTTTGTCCTTTTATCAAAATTCATCTTTCCAAAACTCGAGATTTCACTTGGAAAACAAAATATAAAAATACAAAAAATTCACTCAAAAAATAAAAATTTTCACAATTTCGGGAGTGTATTTTGGCCTAGATGTTCGCTTTATTAACGGTAACACCCACAATCTGTCACTCAAGAAAGCAATGTAGGCCTATATAACGTAATTTAGATTAATAATAATAATAATAATAATAATAATAATAATAGTAATATTATTATAATATAACAGTACAATGTACAATGTGCAGCATAATGTGCTTGATATGTATGTCTTTCCTTAATCCTAACAAAATTGGCTGAATTAGGTTAACTCGGTCTTATATGCACCATTGGTAGCAGTGGTTACAACATGGTAACTCGAATCGCTTTATGGATGGTTGATTCATGGTATGCCATGATTTCGGAGCTTAGTTTTGTTTTTATATAACAAAGTAATCATTACTAATTTTGCATAATCCGTTGAGTTTACGAGTTACAGCAGATAAATTCGTTGCAGCTGCATCTATCGATAAACGCTTATACTCTCATGGGATTACCTTTGAGTGACTTATCCAAAAAATAACACTTGGTACTGTTCCATCTTTTCATAATTTAAATGGGGGGTGACAAGAAATTTTCCGCACCGGGTACCACCTAAGCTTGCTACGCCACTGTATACTCAATACATCCAACAAAAAAAAGTAATAGTTCATAGGGGAAAAAACGAACTATGTTCTCAGCCGGTAACTTATCTTAGTTGACTAACCTTGCATGCAATCAACATCACATTCTGCAGTAGCCCAGCCTAATTTAAAATCCCAGTTGTGCATTATGCATCTATGGCTAATTTACCATACAGTATGCAAACTTATTTCTATTAATATCTAGGGAAATAGATACATTTAACCTTAGTATAGGGTTTAGTCTTCTATATTATGACATGTTTTGTGATTAATACACTGCAGCTTGAGAGAAGAAAATGCATGCATATATAACTTAACAAATACATGTTACAAGGACCTTCAGTGATTCCTATTTTATGTAATTGCACTAACCTATGTGTAAAGTCTAAAAAGTTACAAGCATGTAAATCTACAATAACTCTGAAGTACTCAGCCAGTGTTCCCTCTTTATCCTGCGATTACACAACTGGCTTGTTCAAAAGCTGTACTCATATCGAAATCTTTTATGGCCACAGATGGATGGGGTCACTACTCCTGATCTGTAGCTTCTTCACCTGTCCATACACTTTGAGGGCTGGTCCCAACTTGAGCCGGAGACCTACCAACACATCACTACGCTTCATGAGTAGAAGTGATGTCCCATCAATATCATTGTCTCTGAATACACCAGCTTGCATGGGATAGCCCTGTTCTTCCAGATATTTGGACACTTGATCAGTACTCCAATCTGATACATCTGGAATGCTCTCATCAATTTCAGAATCCAGATTTTCACACTTTTTGGATGGCACAACAGGTGGCTTACACTGGGGACACAAGAAATCTGAACTGCTCCTGGAGCCATTATGACACGATGGGTGGTAGCTTTCGCCACAACTCTGGCATGATACCATTGCTTCCTTATCACCAGTTTCAACACATACAAAGCATACCCTGCACTGGGTACAACGCCACACTCCTGCACGTGCTCCCTCTTCACAGCCTGGATGAATTTTTTTGTTACAGTCTTTACAAGAAATTGGTTCCTGATCTCCAATGCGATTTGAGCATACAAAACACAAGTTTCTGTCTACTTCCACCCTCACAGGATTGTTTGTCATTTTTGCCACCATCTTATTTTTATTTGTTGAACCTAAAGGTCGACCCCTCTTCCGAGTAGGAACATGGACATCAGATGGATCGAAAAAAACTTTCTTTGAGCGTTTGCGCTTTCCTTCAGTTACAGAGGAGTCTTTTTTTGACTCATCATATGAGCCAGAGTCCCTGGAACCTCTTGGTTGGGTTTCCTCCTCCTCAGAAACAGGTTGTGACTCAGCTTTCATCATGTTGACTGCCTCACAGCTTTCAGTAGGACTATTTGAACTAATACTAGTTGGAACAGGGTGATCTGCTATTGAGTAGTTACCGTTCTCTAGTTTCACTATATTGCCAGCATTGAGTTCTCGCTGAAGAATCACTTCCAGGTAACGCTTAGTGAACCTGGCACTGTCTTTGTCTTGCATATACTTCTCTAACTCATGCCCTGGAACTCCAAAGTCCAAATAGTCTGGTTCCTGGATAATTAATTCTGCTATTGCCCCACTTAATAAGCTGGCAGATCCATCGGAGTTCACGGATCCTGAGTTCTTGTTGTACACAGCATATCGAGACCACTTGGCTGCATTCCTGTAACTAATGTTCCCTTTGTATTCCACTTTTACAACTACGTCTTCTTCTACCAAACGCTCTAAGTCCGCTATTGTGTCTTGGCTGTCAACAGCAAATCTCCGGAGTAAGAAGTGACAAATTCTCTCCGCGTCAGGTCTAGCTTTACGACGACGCAACTGATCTATTGCTTCTAATATTTTCTCCCGATTCTTGATTTCACTCATCGCTCGCCCTCTTTATCATATAAAATTCGTTGAAAACTGCCTACCAGTAACAATGTGAGCATTTACACAAGCAGTTCCATATCCCGCGAGCTGGGGCCATAATATAGGTACCTATGACCAGTTTTTAAGAAATGCTTATTACCGGTGCACCATCATCAACCCGTTGTCCGCCATTTTTGACCAGTGCCTCCACAGAACAGAAACTTATTGAGTGCCTCCTTGAGAACGATAGCCCCCCCCCCCCCCCCCCACACCCAAAAAGCCTACGATCAACCAATATTTACTAACATTTTGGCGGTGGTTTGAATACGCAAAAGGGCAACAGTCACAACCTGGATTTAATCACATACGGTAACCATTTTTTTTTTCTGCAGGGAGACTTTATCAAGTTTAATATATGCTTTTAAAGCAATTCCGGGTGCGCGGGCAAAGAGAGTTAAGTCCAATTCCTTGTTACTGAGAATCAGAGTGACTTAACACACTATACCAGTCCAACATAGCTTTAGAGATGGATAAACCCATGAGGCACACTTCCATAACTACCGTACAATTTTGAATATGACTTACTAGACTTAACACAAATGTAGAGAACATTTTTATCTATAACTCTATGGACATATTTCAATTTTTTTTAGGATGGTGGACTTAACTCTCTTTGCCCGTGCACCCCGGAATTAATCAAGGAGGTGTAAGGTCAGCATGCTTTTATTGAGTTGAGGAATATCTTGCAAGAAAGGCATAGGTCAATTGTACATATAGTGATTATACTGGACCAATAAAGAATTTCAATTTGATACCCATGGCCGTTAATGATGGTTTATATGACCACAGCCACTACTTCTCAATCAAGTAGCTCCTCAGTTTGTATCACAAGGCTGAGTACACCCTGTTCCAGACTTTCCTACCTCAAAAACATTTAGCGAAACCAACCTGTGGATCTGTAGCCAGCGGCACTAACCATTAGACCACACATATATTGGTCTGATATAGGCTATATGTGTAGGCCTACATATTGTTCTTGTCTTGACCATTCACAGCAAACTCTAAAATCAGGATTTTAATAAATTTTATAGATTTCTGACAGGGCACTTTTCTTGGCCCACAAAAGCGGGACAATGCCGCTTTTTTGGATGTATGGCAATCCTAGCTATAACATCAATAGTGTTTCTGTTGGTTCTTAAAACTAAATAAAGTAGAAATATTGCCAGTTTCTCATACAAAAATAAATGTATCATTTAGGGCAGGAGGATTGGACCACAGCACTCAAAAAGAAAACATCTCCTCTCCCAAAGACGAAATAAGTTGTGTGTTTTCCGTTTTCTGTAGAAAATGTAAGTGTAGTTTTTGAAGTCCTGATGGTCTTAGGCTAAATAAATAAATTTAAAATCATTCCACTTCATGGCCAATACAATGCTGCATCTAGCTCACATTCATTACTAGTCTGTGTTATGTCCACAGACCTACTGCAAACCAACAGCAAGTTGGCTTGCAGATCATGATACAGAACGCACACTCACTGCATACATCAGTTTAGTTCTAAAGACATCTAGACTATAGAATTTGCTTACAGATACCGTTACATTACGTTACCCTACATTAATTGAAGAGCGTTTTTTCAAAAGCCGATATCTACATGGATGGCTCAGTGCCAGAGGTGACTAAGTGCCATCAAGAAAAGTGCTAATATTTGTGTGTACTGACCAGCAAAGATCGTATTCTATCTAAGCCAAACATGACAAACAGCCTTGCTGTATCAGTTACAGACACAGTAATGGCTGCTAGTCATTTTTGGCGTAGATAAAATACGATCTTTGCTGGTCAATACACACAAATATTAGCACTTTTCTTGATGGCACTTAGTCACCTCTGGCACTGAGCCATCCATGTAGATATCGGCTTTTGAAAAAACGCTCTTCAATTAGTTGACATTACAAAAGAATTAGGGAAGAAAATTTCTCTGACAACGGGATTCAAACCTGGAACCTTCAGATTTCCATCCTGCCAATGAACTAAGAATAACCAGAATTGTAAGGAATTTTTCTTCTAACTAATCTCAATTATTCTGATTCTTCACAAGCTGTATCCTCAGCATTTTTTTTCTTTTTCACTCACATCCACATGTTTTCCACAATAATATATTATACTAATGTATACAAGGTAAAATGGTCCCTATACAGACCATACAGGCTCATTATTTCCAAGAGGTAGAAGCTCTCAGATTTTTAGACAATTAGCATATAAAGGTGGTAAGGTTGTCATCCTTAAGCACCAGTCAACTTTCCCCCCAGGATTGATTCCGATTTTCATTTCTGTTGAAGCAGAGTTGACTCCAGTGCCATGGATTAGGCCAATAGAAAAATCATAATGGCCTCATTGGTGATGAACCTGCGACCTTCTGGTTTGTAGTGCAGTGGCTCAACCAACTAGGCCTCGGTGTACACTCATGTATAAGCCCACTTTTTTGCCGAAGTGTTCTGTAAAAACAAGAGTGGAGCCTATGCTTGAGATATCATGTGCAATGTGGGCACTCCTATGGAGCCAAAAAAATAGGCAGGTCAGTGCCTTAGTGTACTGCTTTGCTGAGTGGACAGAGGTTGAAAAGTTAGCATTTTATTATCGGTGAGTAGAGTACAGATTTGCCAACCTGTCTGGCTTTATTAGGAGTGCATTACATTGTTGGCTCTTCCTCCTGACAAACGTTTTTCTTCTTGAATGTTGATTTTGTTTTTTAAAGTAGCCTTAAAGTTGTGTATAAGTTATACACACAGGTGGGGCTTACCCAGAAGCAAATACATGAATATTTGGGCCTCTTCATTGCTCTGAAATAAATGCAGGGAGGAAGAAAGTACATATGCAATTAGCGTATGTTTTGGCAAATTTTTAAAAATAAAGAACCATTAATAGGGTTATTACCTTCTGTTCTTCTTGCAACAGTTGCCTTGCCATGGCGGTTGCTGTTGATACAATACATATGCAGCAAAGTTAGTTGCATTGCATTGCATAGCAGAGCGCTGAGTTTTCTAAATGATACTGCTCTGCTAGCTAATGTGTATATATTTATGGGTTCCCAGAGAAAAAGTTTCCAACTTCAGTACTGACCTCCGGGCCTCTGAAAATGTTACTCGAGTTTAACAAAGGTAAACACGTATACGCCATTATTAATTTGGTGTTTGTTAACGTAAGCAGCCCAACCACTGGGAATAAAATGAAAGGTGTGGAGGAAAATGTAATGTTTTTTCAGCTTATCTTGATACTTTAGCAAGAAAGCACTTTCCAGACGTTCTTCTGATGTCTCCATGCATTCTCATATTTATGGTTGAAAGTCATTTGATTGTTTTCTTTGTTATTCTACTGCTTACCATCCTCATTCAGTCAGAAAGTTTTTTAATATTAAATTAATAGGCCTACTACTTTTTTTTCTTTCTTAGGAAAGATTGTTCCAGTCTACAATAGTGCAAGCCTTGTTCACAAAGTCTTCAGGATCTGCCAGATGTGACAGCTCAACATTCAACCATCTGTGAAGGTAAGTAGGCTACCTTGATTGCAAAACTTTCTCACAAGTAGACTTACATATTAAGATGTGTACTGAAAATCAGTGGATGTAAAAAAAATTAACATTCCTTTGTAGCAAGAGTAGGCCCTCTAATCTGTTTGAATTGTAATATTATTACTTTTCATATTCATTCATTCACTGGAAAGCTTTCACCAGTATCCTTTGTCAGTATAGAAGGCTGTAACCTGTAACTTGTGATGGCCTTTGTGGCCATCTTAATGACTGTACCACTAGATGTGATGTTTTCAAAATATTTCTGTGTGACTAAACATTTTTAAATATGTCTTAAATAATTTTAAAGTAAGTTACCTTTATCGAAATAAATAAATAAATTGACAGTATAAGATGTTTGAGATGTAAGGACTATGTACTGCTTGGAGATCACCTATAAAGCAGGGTTGATTACTCAAAGAGGAAGTTAATTAAAAACACTATCATGCATACAGAACAATTTCCTACATATCACATAATAAATAAGTTATACTTAAGGGGGTATACTTTATCCAAATAATAGGTATGATAGGGAAAATCTTGGGATAGAATACCACCTTTGGTTTTTCCCACTTCTTTCACTGCTTAAGACCACAATATAATTATTAATACAGTACAGAAACTGCGTGTTAAAAGTCCTATGACAACGTGTTATCTGGGCGACATTAGCGCTCCATGCAGCAAGTAACTAAAACTACATTCTCATCATATAAAATAACTTGGGAAGATGAATAAACATAGAGCAAAATATGTTATACTAAGAGAGAAAAAAAATGTTCTTGCAAATCTGAATTTTAAATTTAAGAAACAATGAAACATTTATTATATTTTAGTTAAAAACAGGAATAGTTTTCAAATGGCACTTACCTGTGACTGATCATTAACTTGCACTGCAGGTCATAGGGCTATTCTTATTACAAGTTTTAATAACTTCAAGATGATTCTTGGAAAATCAATTATAACTAATTTTTATTTTTAAAAGTAATAATACACTAGAATATAAATGCCATTATTTTACAATTACACAATAATTATACAATATTAAATAAGATACAATACACAATTCAAACAAAAATATAGGTTTCTATCAGTATTTCTCTACACACAAAAATACTTGAGGTTCAAATGAAATTTTGCACACGCAGCCTCTACAACCTGGAAGGAATGACAGACAACATTAAAATTCAAAAAAACCACCCCTTCCTTTATTATCAACCCTCGATCAGTAATATTTTTGTTATACAAATCTATATTCTTCGCCAAATGTCTACAAAATGTAACACATGTACCCTGTAGGACCGGATAAAAATTCTACAATACAATAATATTCCAAAAAACCACCCCTTATGAATGAAATATTCAACCCCTATTATGTGATCTCTGTACAATTCTACATTTTTTCACAGATTTTTACTAAACTTTAAACACAGACCAAGAGAAACTTAATTTTGGAAGCAAGCACCCCTTACTTGATTCAACACCTATTACATGAACTTTATTTGAATCAACATTTTCTGACCAATTTTTACCAGACTTTACACACAGACCCTATGGAACCAGAAGAATTTTTTAGGCATCCTTGGAAGAAACCAACCCTTAAATGTTTTAACCCCTATTATGCGATCTATATTTAAATCTTCATCCTTTGACCAATTTTTATCAAGTTTTAAACACATAAGCTTTTAGACGAGGAAAACATTTTAAGCAAAACTAATTTGGGACAAATCACCCCTTAAATGTTTTAACCCCTGTTATGTGATCTATATTCAAATATACATTCATTGATATATTTTTATCAGACTTTACACACAGAACGTATTGAACCAGAATAACATTTTAAGCAAAATTAATTTTGGAAGGAACCACCCCTTAAATGTTCCAACATGAACATGAACTTTATTTAAATCAAATTCTTTGACCAATTTTTATGTCTCAAGAGTAAGCCAGTAGACATACAATAAATAATACATATTTTTCTTCATACCTTTCTGGATCTTTAGGGAAAGTGAGATTTCTTCCTTTATTGTTACTGCAATTTACAGCAGAACAAAAAGGTCCTTCCGAAACACGCATTGCTATAAAAATAAACACTCCTATTTATTTACATACTTTCCCGCAGTAGTGATTGTGGTGTTAGTTCATGGTCGCTAGGATCGCTAGGTAATATGCGCGTACATGTTCGTCTGGCAGAAAAAGGAGTTTCTTTACTGTATTAATATGTATACTGTGTTAAGTCTAACTACATACAGTCGGTCAAATAAAAAACGTCGGGACTCGTATGCTGTTAAAATTAAAGTTTTGACGCATTAGTTCACAAGTTTCCTATAAAAAACACAAAATACAGGTCATTTTCGGAACATATGAGGCCATGCGGCAGGAGGGAAAAAATGAACAACGCGGAAAGCGCAACACACGATATTCAACTTAATGCATTGTCATAATTCATTTTGCTTTGTGCCATCGCCACATACAAATGCTAACGTGAGAGAAAGTGTAGTTAGGGCTGTAATTGACCTGCATTTTTCGGTCTCTGAAGCAGCGAGAAGGTTCCATATTTATGAAAAGCAGCTCAGAGGTGGGAACTTTACTATAATGCGACCGGAAGTTTTCATAGCAAACGTTGATCTGGCCGGACGCGTATTTCGATGCTAAGATTGGTTGCAGATGCTGAGCGTAAGTTATTGATTTTGCACTACAAGTACCAGTATTATAAAATAAAATCTTAAAAAAAATGCTCCTTGAATAAACATATCCCTCGCGAATCTATTAATTATTAATATTATAAAAATTTGCAACCAAGAATATGGCGGATTTGAGGCATATAGCCACAGCCTTCTATACATGTTTGTTTTGGAACAAAACTGACTAAATAATCAAGAAAATACATGGATAGACAAGAGGCTTGTGTGAACCTAACCTTAAGTCTTCCTGTACATGCGCATATGCTCGTTCGTGATACTTAATCGAATACCGCCCGACGTTTTTTATTTGACCGACTGTACATGTTGCACACAGCACACTACAGACTATTTCCTGTATCAGAGACAACATATTGGTCTGGGGTGATGAGCTCCATGAAGAGTGAGCCAAGATTCTTACTTTTATCCAAAAGTCTTCATTCTCTAATATTCCTCCGACTGGCACATCAAGATTTCATTTTAGCTCTAAATCTTCCTACCAGCTTTTCCCATTTCTCAATTAACACTAAAATGAAAAATGTGTCAATTACACCAAGTGTCAGATATGTTAGCCTGGTAACTGTTATCATGCCTAAAATTCCAGAGAAGACATAGTTTAGAACAAGGTCATCTAGGTTGTGACTATTTAACTAATGTTTACAGAATTAAGCATATAAAGGATGATTAAGACCATGAAAATGAATAAAATACTATGCTATTTGTGTCACAGTAAGCAAGGTCAACTTATTATAATACCATACATTAGGGCTTCAATAATCCGAATGCCAGTCATCTGAGCCGTCAATATCTGAACGACCTCCTTCTTTTCTATATTTTTATTTACGATTTTGATGTTTTCTGGATCTTTGTTAAGACAATTAAAAGATGATCATACAATGTTTACATTGTCACAAAGAAGCTATCATCATATCACGAGAAAGAGCAGTTGAGAGTCAGAACAAGTTATAATTATCTTCTTAATACTATAATCTCTTATGGTTTGAATTCAAGTCTGAACGCACATCAGCCTATGAACAACGCTCAGACCTAATTGAGCAGTGAAATTGGGGTAGAGTATGGAAAAATTTCATTTGAGTGTCCAAAAGGCATGCTTCACAATGAATGCTCACGCCAACCCTTGAATGAATCTGACTTCTATTGGTTTGTTGTCAAAAGTCTGTCACTCAAACATTAACATGAACACAGGTCAACTTCAGGTTCAGGAGAGGAATGAGGGGATCATTAAGTGGAAGGTTAGCCTCTGCTTTGTACCCGCCAACACATAAAAAAAATGGTTATGCACAGGGGCAAGGATTGGGTCTGGCATAGCCAGTTATGTATTTCCTTACCAACATAAATCATTGCGCATTAGATTGGAAAGATTCTGTGAACTCGACTGTACAAGAAAAACTGATAACTGATGCACCAAAATTGCTGAACTTGCAAGACTTCTTATTGGAAATGAATGAACACATTCCCTTTTTGGATCTCAAGGTAATGAAGATTAATAAGCTAAATTTTGGTATCTATAGAAAACCAACACACATAGACAACACTACATAAAGAATGGATACAATCCCAAAGATGCAGTTCTCAATAGCCTCATGTTTAGACTTACAAATGTACCACTTAACAAAGAAGAATACTAATCAGAATACCCAGCATCTCTCAATGGTTTCACTCAAGATCAAGATCAAAACGCAAAATGTTACCAAAGACATCAGCACTTCAGTGACAGATTGTGGGTGTAGAAACAGGGTGTTGCACTATTTTACAGGAATTAAATACATAATGGACTGGCAGGCGGATGCCGCCAAGATTCCTAAGTTTGCTTGTAACCTGAGAATATAATATAAACATATGAGTGTCTATTGCTACTAGGTGCGTGGTCTCATGGTTAGCATCGCTGGCTATGCATCCACAGATCTGGTTCGATCCTTGATACCTAATCAAATTTTTCTGAGGTATGGGAGTCTGGAACGGGATGTACTCAGTCTCGTGATATAAACTGAGCTACTTGATTGAGAGGTAGTGGCTCCGGTAACAGAAACTATCATTAGCAACCATGGGTGTCGGCATGCTGACCACATGCCTCCATTCCTGCTATCTGCCTATGGTAGATGACTCAGCAGTTGAATGTTAGGCCTAGTCCCTCCATGGATGTAGAGCCATAGATTTTATTTCAGAGTCTAATAGAACATAGAGCTGCAACATGATCAGAGGTTGCCACTGTAGCACCTTGACAAGGAAAGAAGAAACTTGTCAATTCAGAAAATTCATATCACCCATAGGTAGATTTAAGAAGATATTTAAAGAACAGAACATAATTTTGGCCCCTCAGAATAAATACAATATTACTTACTGTATTAACAATTCCCTAAAAGATATAAGTTACAGTAATACATAGTAACAATGGAATGATAACTGTTTCACTCTGGCATTGTGTAGGCTAAAATGGAAAGGTTGAGTCAGACAGAAAAATTCAATGCCATAGCCGGGATCTGAACCAGGATCTTCAGCTCACCGTGTTACTTCTCTACCATGGCAACATGCCGGTACAACATTAAGTTCTCTGACTCACATATCCCGGTATACCAACAGGTGTTCTCAATATGAGATACCAACCCAGTGGCTGAAAAATACGACATAGCCAGGATTTGCACCAGGATCTTTGGCTCTCCATGCCACTGCTCTACCATCGTGCTACCCTGGCAACATACTAGTGCGCCTGGCTCGTTTGAAAGAGGGAGATAACAGGACATGCCAGAGGCACCAACTCTCTCGTCCGACGTTGTGAGCTTGGGCTAGAGTGTTGGAGACCTTACTTATTGACCAGCCCTCGTAGGATTATAGATTCCTGCTTTTTCTTGTTACTGTTACTGTTCAGGTCCATTCTCGACGAACTGGAATTGAATATAATGAAATCAGAAAAATTTACTGGATAGATTTTTTTTACTGATGGAATGTATCTCAAAATCAGAATATATCAAAAGATTTCTTTCTATGAGATGATCTTTGTTGATATTTATGATGACAATCTTTGTTGGATTAAGGAGGGCATACAGCTTTTGATTAAATTCATAGGTGAGAAATAGGTGTATTTCATTATTTTTTCCCTCGGCAATGAATTGCTCTACAATCTTGTAATCTGACATACTCTCTATCAAATAATTCTGTAATTGCATACTATTTTGAAAATTAATCAAACTGTTACAGCTACGGGTAATTATCGTTTCAAAACGGCAGCCACGTTTCATGCACTGAAATGCTGTTTCCTTGATAACTTCCACAAATATCAATATTTCTGAGTGATTATTTTTCTGTACATTTGGTAATATCATATGAACAACACTATTTACAATCTTCATTTAACATTAATAGTTTATTTCTTAAAAAAAATATATATATATATATATATATATATTAATGAAAAGGAAAATTTTAATGAATTGATTAAATATTATGATGTTTGCATATAGAAAGAAAAAAGAAACACTCAAAAGTATTGCCATTTGTGGAAATTATCACAGAAACGGCATTTTAGTGCATTAAACATAGCTGCCATTTTGTAACAATAATTACCCAAAACTGTAACAGTTTGATTAATTTTGAAAATAGTATGCAATTGTAGAAGTAATCAATAAAGAGTATATGTCAAATTGCAAGATTGTAGAGCAATTCATTGCTGAGGAAAAAATAATGAAATTTCCCTATTTCTCACCTATGAATTTCACCGAAAGCTGTATGTCTCACCTTAAGTGTCAAACTGATTTCTGAGATCTCTTGATAGCAAATTTATGAATTCAGTTGCAGAAGCTTTGTCTTTACCAATAACTACAATTTGTTGCCTGCAAATCCTAGCAGGGCTACAGTCAGAGGTAGTAATCCAACAGCAAGTTCAAAACCAAATTTTGATGCAATGGTCAGTTTACACAATTGATTTAAAATGTGATCCATTGACAGGTTGTGCAATGCAGGTGATAATCAAGAGCCTTGCATAACACCTTTCTGTAGATGGGTAATTTTATAAGTCTTTTTATTCTTCAAAAACAAGCAATTAGATTAATCTGTAAACTACCCAACAGAGCTCATTGCAGAAATATATTTACTAGACTTAATATTATGTCGCTACTCTGCTTGTATATCTTTCAGTGTCTACTATATATTAAAAACAACCTCAAATATTTTCATTTTAATTCTGATTCACATACTTATTATACTCGACATAGTAATGATATTAAAAAAGACTTCTGCTATTTTTCCACTACTCAAAACAGTTTTAAGTCTACCTCTGCCAAATTATTCAACAAACTACCACCCTCCATCAGAACTTTAGAACCTGTGAAATACAGGAGAATCTTAAAGAAACTGCTTACTCGAAATTGCTTCTATACTACAGAAGAGTTCCTGAATTATACTTTCTAGACTGGCTTATAGAATAATTTTGACCTTTTGTACATGTAGTGTCTGTTAAGGTATTTATACACTATTTATTGTATACCGGTTTTATTTTCAACATCTTATGTATGGTAACCTATTGTATATCAATGTATTTTTATATTAATTCTTGTATACTTGTCTATACAAACATTACACTGTAATTGTATTGTGAAAAGACAATGAAATTCTATCTATCTTTAGTTTCTCTATTATTTGATGGAATTGGAAAAGTATTTGCTTTTTGTAAAGCTCCAAGTTTCAATAAGATTAACAAGTTGCAAGAGAGTAGGGGAGTTCTTTAAGGTAGCCTTGAGATAATTTATGAATAATGTTTTCAAAGCCTTCAGCTATATCTAAGAAAACAATTGTGACTTTAGTGTTTATTTTTATTTCTGCAGCATGAAGAATAGATCGAAGAATGTTTGTAGGAGATTTAATATAACTTCACTGACTTCAAGCTCCTATAAAAATTAATATCTCTGCATATAAGTTACTGGCTGTAGTTCTTCGAATCTCTTTCAACTACCTTAGACAAACAATTAAAAATAATAATGAATCACTCTATACCGTACAAGCAAAATGAAAATTTAATACACAAAACTATTAAATATCCAGTAATACTTACACATAACTCATTAATGTTAACATGAACATATGCATCTCTAAAGAACCACTTTAGAATTGTAATTAAGTAAAATGTCACTCAGGTATTTTAATTCAGACCAATTACATTCTTTCTGTACTTGTCCTATTACTGGAAATGTCACGTAATGGAACTGGCAATGTAGCATAGGTATAATACAGAAATTTATGCAAAAATCACACCCAACTCATTAATTATGCTTCTTCCGAATGTGTCTTTGCCTACTTCGTTGATGTACAAAACCTACACCACAGAATTCGCAGGAAAAACGTTTTATTCCTGTGTGTGTGCGTTTGTGGCGATTCCAGTCAGTATACTGAGTGAAAGATTTGTTACATGTGCTACATGTATATGGTTTCTCGCCTGTATGCAGAAGCATATGACGCTTTAGGTGCCCTTTCAGCACGAAATCCATGTTGCAAACATGACATGTGTAATCAATTTCATTTGTGTGGATTTTCATGTGCTTGTCCCTGTAGCACTTATCTTTGAAATTCTTACCACAGACATCACACGGAAAGAGAGATTCCCCAGAATGGATTAAAATGTGGCGTAATAAATGACTCTTCACGAGAAATGTCTTGTTGCAAACGCTACACATATACTTAGATGCATGAGCATGTTGGTTCATGTGAATTTCTTTTTCACTCTTCTCTTTGAAGCATTTTCGGCATATCCTGCATGTGTATGGTTTTTTGCAGTGAAACCTGTTAAAATGGAGTTCATGAGCATATTTCCATTTAAATACCTTATCACAGAACCTGCAAGAAAAGGGATGGGATGTAGCATGGACTGGCATGTGTTGAGAAAGACTTGTCTTTCTTGCAAATGCTTTATCACAGACATCACAAACAAATGGTTTATTGCCTTCGTGTACTGTGAAATGCTTTATCAAAGTGTCTTTACGGATGAAACTTTTCTTGCACAAGTCGCATGTGAAAGGCCTTACCCTCTGTGAAAACAAAGCAAAATAGAAAAATTATGTTGTGCAATTCAGACTCTCGTTATAACATTAAAAATATCTAGGGCAAAATGACAAAAGAATGTCTACCTCTTTTCTATGTGAACTCCCCAACTTTTCTCATCACAACAAATCCCATGAACTAATCACCTACAGCAGAACTTGCAGAGATATTCACCGATATAAATCTGAGTAGTTTTACACAAAAATTAAATATGAACTTTTAGTCTTGTGACCTACCGGGAAAGATATAGTGCTGAAATCAGTGGTGATATATCCCATAAAAAGACATGGCTCACCATCCAACTAATGTGCTATCCATCCGAATATTTTAATTATATTTTCTGAATTTAACATACATAGTTATAAATGTGTTTTATTAAGTTACGATAATAGAAATTCAAGCTTTAGTTCACATACACATCCCCATACATATGACGCAAGATGAAACAAAACAAATTCTAACTGAACCTAAATGCTTCACATCTGCACGTGTAAAACACAGTTCTACTTTTGGTCTCAGATTATTTAATTCCACTGTTAAAAATAATTCCGAATTAATTAATCTGAACAATTACAAAGAAATTTAATAAAATAATTAAGTTTGTTTTATATATATGTATAAGCTTATTTATTTATCATGTTTCGTTGTTTTTGCCCCCTTTCTTTATTACTGTAAATAAATGAAGCTTAATCATTTTGGTGCGTTAGGAGAATAAAACAAAATGTGAAAAATTGTATACAAACTTTTCATAAGTAGCCTAACACTTAAAACAATAAACCAACTTTCAAACTTGAAAAAAAAAAGTATCTAAACCTCTTGACTTCCCAACTAAGATGGCAGGATTTGGAATCCATGTGTGTGTCTAGTGATTAGTGTTGCTGAATATGGATCTGCAGATCTGGATTCAATCTCCAGTAACTCCAATTTTTCTGAGGTATGGAGGTCTGAAAAAGGGTGCACTCAGCCTCATTATACCAAATGAGGAGTTACTTGATAAACAAGGAAAGACAGCAGTCATGAATGCCATCCACAAAGACCATGGATGTCCGCTTGTTGACCATATGCTCCCCAATCTTCTCACCTGCCTCTGGTAGATGACACATTAGTCGGACGGTCTACCCGGGACCCAGGGGGATGAAGAGCCATACTCTTTTTGCTTGTAGTTGACTTAATTGCAGCCCATTTGTTTTGTTTTGTTAACTAAAGCAGTTCATTTTATTACCAGTAATAAAGTATTCCTCAATTGAGGCTCTGAACAGACATGAGAAGTATAAAACTACAGGCCTTTCCTCTCTAACATCAGAAATGGAGTAAATATAATCTTAACATTTTCTTTCATTCAAAACAACCAAATGAGTAAAGGTCTATATTAAGATTTTATTCACTTTTAAATTGTAGTAGGCCTACACCTACAGTAGAACCATATTTTCAAGCATCCTTTGGGTTCATGCAAAAGTTTGTAGGGTTTTTGGCTTTAATAAAAAACATCATTTGAAGTGAATAGCTTGGCCAAGATACAAATGTAGCTAGAATTAAATTTAAATAAAATCTAGCAGGTATATTGGTACAGGGACACAACAAGAAACAAGGCAGCACAAATACATTTGGTCTGAAAAATTTATGTCAGTAGGTAAAAGATATCCCCCCCCCCCCCGAGTATATTTGGGAATTCTTTCTTTATAAAAGTAAAAAGCTGAATGAAACAGATAAAATAAATATTGAGAGATTAATGGGATGAGATGTTATGAAGGTTCTCTATGGTGTCATCTGGACCAGTGCCAGATTTACCCCTTTTCTGCCCGTAGGTCCAATATATAGTAAACAGGTCGTCTCTAACAAGTGCAACATTTATTTGAACATTTATATTTGGGAATTCTTTCTTTATAAAAGTAAAAAGCTGAATGAAACAGATAAAATAAATATTGAGAGATTAATGGGATGAGATGTTATGAAGGTTCTCTATGGTGTCATCTGGACCAGTGCCAGATTTACCCCTTTTCTGCCCATAGGTCCAATATATAGTAAACAGGTCGTCTCTAACAAGTGCAACATTTATTTGAACATTTATTTCCTTTAAAGTACTGGTAAAAAAAATCAATTTCAGGGCTGCTTCTAGTTTTTCCCCTTTGTCCTCTCTAATTTTTCATACTGTGACCCACTGTGTTGAATCATAATGACAATGACTGCAGTAACTATATAGATATCAATACTCTAAATCGGTGCCTAAAAATGAAACTTTCTCACACCTTGGGCACACCATTTCTTTAACAATATTCTTATATTTGATTAATGCTTAAGATATTATTTAGGTGGCGATCTAATGAATTGACTGACATGCCTAGAGTAAAACGCAACTCGGATGGCGGGTTGGAGTTGGATGCGCGTGAACCAAGAAGCGCAGTGGGGTGGGGTCCTACCCTTCCCTTCTCTTCCCTTCCATTCTTAACCAATAGCAGCATTCTAGGAGTAGAATCCAGCTTGGACGGCGGCTTGGGGTTGGATGCAAGTGAACCAAGAAGCATTCTAGATCTGTCTCTTTCTGTGCAGAAATAGTGACGAACCGCCATCCGAGCTGAGTTTTACTCTAACAAGCCTGAAAATTGAATTTTTAATACACACTCTCTAATACAGCTGCTCCTAAGATTAACACGCCATAAAGTAGCACACCGTATCGTCCTAGGCTGCTAAAGTTGCTTTTAGCTGATGTAGTTCCAACTATGACACCAAGATGTGAAGATTATTTTTATATGCTTTCTATGCGCATAGGTTAATATTATTAAGGATTGTAAATATTGTCATTCAGATATCTTGTATTTCAAGAAACAGTTTGATAAAAGCCTCCCTAAAGGTGGATGCGAACACACCAACTCTGTATTTCAATGCTGTGACCTTAGCCACTAGACCACACTGCAAATGCGAGTCTTCCATTAATAGCTGCTTTTAACATGATTGGTAAGGTTTGTTGCGGAAAATATGATAATAATGACAAGTAATCAAAATTTAAGCAAATAAATTTAGTTTACTCAGACTTAGCTACACCTCATCTGAAATACTAAATTCGTCTGCTAAAGCCTTGCTTTGCATACTTGACACATAAATAGCTATTCTTGTTGAAACTTGAGATGGAGGTTTAACATACGTAACTTCACTTAATTCAAGCACTAACCTGAACATGTTTCGAGCAAACTTCATGACTCATCATCAGCTATACTCCATCTGTCTGTTGTATATTGGCAGCAACTCCTGGTGGTTGTTTAATGAACTTCTTGATGAGATCCATCCCCGCGGGTAAATATCTTACATTCAAAATATTCTTCGAAAATGAGTGCAAGGTTAACCAAGAAAATACCACCGGGGCCCAAGCCTATGAGGACTATTGGGAAATCTGGTCCTGATTCGGATTTGAACACAAGACAACTCCTAACCCCTTACATGGTCACGGGCAGGAACATGTACCCTAATAGCCCTTCTAGTTTGTACTGGTTTTTCTTAGTGAACTAGTTTATCTCCATAAAGCCAAAACAACTATATTGGTTTTATGTTCAACTAATAGTACAATACCAATACCTAACTGAGGAAGGTGAGCAGGGTATATAAGCCTACGTGTAGTCCTGCCACCATCAACATCCACTTTTAGACAGGCAAGTTTATTTTTTAAAATGATAATAAAATAAACAGATGAAAGGGAGGATACGATAGTGAAGACTGGTTTGTACTGAGCTTAGGAACCCCAAGAAAATTGCAAATATCCTGACCACATCCGCCACAAATATGGCTCCATGCTAACTGAGATTCAAACTTTTTTTGTCACTGTAAGCTACCATGTTGACATGGAACTGCCAAGATGGTATTCATCCAGGAAGACTTTGTTCTGTGACATTTATAATTTTAAATCACTATTAACTACACAAAAGTTTGTAACATTGCATGTCTGACTACAGTTCAATCATAGATAATAAAAATATAAAAAAAATATAAAAAAATATTAAAAAAATAAAAATCAGCAGCTTGTAAATAAATCTTTACAGGTTTGTAATCTTCTAATCATTAATGTATGCCTACTCACTCTGAGTAAATTCTTTATTTACCTGATCAAGTGCAGAATCTGAAGTTCCTGAAAACTCAGCACCAATCTGAAAAGATAATTATGAAGATTAGTTTAGTTTAGTTTAGTTTATTTCATCCTCTGGATCATTACAAAATGATATGGGACACAATTTGATGGAGTTATACAATAAGTAGGCCTATTGTTGAAGTGGACAACAAAATACAATACAATACAATGCAAATTAATAAAATATAGATGATTACAATACAATACAATACAAATGAATAAAACATAGATGATTACAATAAAAAACAAATGAATAAAACATAGATGATTACAATGAAAATTATTAATTACTACAGGATTTAGCTTGCTTACATTGACTAGTCGAGACTATGAATGGAGTTGTTTTAGTTAAAACGTTGAGTCTAAGTAATCTTTAATACTAATAGTGTATGACATTTGAAACCTGTAAGTCTGGCATCCATCAGAGTTTACGCTATATACAGAATCTGAAAGTGAGTTTTAAATTGCTCCAGAGTGGTATAGTTACATTATATCCATGTACGGCTCTTATGACTTTTCCACTATGCTTTCTTATGCCTATTCTCAGCACATACGGTTTGTAAAGAACGTAATAAAGCATGGTTTCTCCTATGATATAGAAATACTCATTATTGGCACCTAAATACTATTTCACTGTCGTAATATAATCATATTGCACTGTCAACAACTTATTTTTATTTAACAATAACAGTTTTGTGAATAATGTTCATTTTCTTTCACTGCACTCACTGATATAAAATAATCCTTATGATACATTTTGAAATAAAATTGAACGAATTAATTTTGGACCAATTCAGAACTCACATGTGCATGCAACAGCTGCAGAACAAATATACGGGGTTTCTATGTTCTATGCTATTAACCCTGGGCCTGTGTGGCTACCAAAAGCTAGGCTAACCACACATACCACGGGACCACAGGACAGTCCTGTTATTTACTAACGATATATAAGCATTCATGAACCACAGATTAACTTATTGTCTCTGGTGGACATTACATGAGAATATTATAGGAGGAATTTTTCTCCTATAATATTCTCATGTAATGTCCACCAGAGACAATAATCTGAGAAAAATTCCTCCTATAATATTCTCATGTAATGTCCACCAGAGACAATAATCTGTGGTTCATGAATACTTACATATATATCCATCTTGAATGTTAACTGTACAATAACAGTAAGAGCCCAGTCACAAAAATCACTACTTAGTGTGCCTCACAGTACTGCATATGACATAACTTGTCTGTCTGTGAGGTAGACCATTAGGGCAATCAGTCATAGGAGAGAGGTTCTATCTGGCGCTGTGAATTGAACTCCAGCTTAGCTCAGTTGGTAGAGCATTGGCACGAATAGCCAAAGGTCCTGGGTTCAAGTCCCAGTGCCGGAGGAATTTTTCTCCTATAATTCTCATTTACTAATGACTTAGCCATCCTGTCATTTTAATGAAAATGCCAATTTTGTACTGTTTTTAATAAAAACTCTACTATAGAAATTTTAATACTGGTCAAGTATCTTATTTATTTTTCATAACCTATAATCGTATATGAAAGAAATATTCACGGTATAATACAGGTGAAATGCAGTCCCCTTCTGAATCTACCTAATTTTTTGTAATGGTTCTTTTCTCACTGAAGAATAGTTTAATAAGTTGATGTAATGAAACATTTTCATGAATAGGCCTACTGAATATTGTATAACTATAACCCGTCCCGTTTTTACTATCCCTATGTCCCATTTTTGACTCAAGTAATATGCTCACCCTGCCAACAGCTGACGTTTGTATGTCCCTGGTCCACCAAAGCTTGGTTGAAATTTCAAGCCCACCAAACAGAAGAAAACGCCACTAACCTCAAGAATGTCAGAAAAGAATTCACTCAAATTGTTAGAGGAATCAAGAGACAATATCAAAAAGATTTAATAAGCCATATAGAGGAAAATGATCATAAAACCAATTCTAGAGATTATTACAAAGCCTTTGATAAACAATTACAAAAATACAGCCCCCCTACATTATTACTGAAGACTAAAGATGGAAAAACAGCACATAACAATAAAGAAAATGCAGAAATCATGGCAGAAGCATTTAACAAGCTCTTAAACTGTGATGAACCGGAAAAGCTTCTACTGATTGATACACATACTCCTATAAAAAATACACCAGAAAATATAAATACGCCTACGGCAAAAGAAGTGGAAATGAAGAACTACAAAGCATGTGGTGAAGACCAGGTCTTTGCAGAGATGTGGAAATACGCCAGCAGTTCGTCTAAGACGTCCCTCCATATGGTATTAATGAAGGTTTGGATATCTGAAAAATTCCCAGAACCACACTTACTGGTACCACTGTGGTCCCAGAACCACCATAGACCACAGCAATAATTAACCCGCTTCATAAAAAAGGGGATAGAAGCAATCCAGATAACTATAGAGGTATTTCCATCCTAGATTGCACTTACAAGATTTTTTCAAAAATACTATATAATCGGATTAAAGAACAACTAGATCAAGAGTTAGGTGAGTACCAGGGAGGCTTCAGATCTTGAAGAAGTTGCACTGAACAAATTATAACTTTGAAATTAGTCATGGCATATTACAAAAAACGTTACAAGCTTCTGTCAATAACATTTATAAATTTCAAGAAAGCGTAAGACTCCATCCATAGACCATCATTAATAAAAATTTTAAGACATTTCGGTCTTCACCCAAAGCTAATCAAATTGGTAGAACTTACTCTAACTAATACAATTTCTAAAATAAAGTTCAGAGGAGAACTTTCCGAACCATTCTTGGCAACAACTGGTCTGAGACAGGGCGACGGTCTGTCCCCTCTTCTTTTTAACTGTGCATTGGAGTACATTACGAGGGAATGGTACAGAAACAATCTGAAAAATATAAAAATTGGAACCCAAAAGGACAATGTACAGTTAAATTGTTTCGGATTTGCCGATGATCTTGCGCTTCTGGCCAATGATATTCAGGAAGCAAAACGACAAATTAAATCCCTGCAAGGAATAGCCCAAAATATTGGTTTAAAAATTTCATTTGAAAAAACAGAAATTATGCTAACTCAAATGCCGCTAGCAAAGAAAATCGAGGTGGGAGGCCAAGAAATAAAAACTGTAGAAAAATTTAAATATTTAGGTGAAATAATCACTTACAACATGAATGAGAAACCAGCCTGGCAAAATACAATAGATAAACTGGTTAGAGCACAGCATGTTACCAAGAATACATACAATAAAAAATGCCTCTCAATAGCAATCAAACTGAAACATTATAAAACAGTCACTCAACCGCAAATCACGAATGCATGTGAAACACTATTCAAAACAACTAACACAGTTGCAATAGATAGAGTAGGGTCTACTTAAGGTAGAAAGGAGAATAGTAAGAACCTGTTTAAACAAAAATTACCAAGTAAATGGAGTCTGGAGACTAGCTTCTAATGTAACAGTATATAAAGAAGTAGAACCAGTGACAAGTACAATGAAAAAAAAAAAAAAAAAACTAATATCATTTTTGGGACATATATTACGGACACCAGAAAATAGAATTAGCAGAAAAATAATATAAAAATTATGGAAGAGTAAGAGTAAGAAAAATATAAGATGGATTACAGAACCTAAGGAAGATATGGTACAGCTACGTATTACAATAGAGGATTTAATATACAAGACAGACACACTCAACATATTGAAAGACAAACACACAGATGAAAATCAACAAACAGAGAATAGGAAGAGTAGTTCCAGAAGTAGAAAGAAAATTGCGGTCAGAAAGGATGAAGAAGTACTGGGCTGACAAAAAGAAGAAAAACCTCAACCAGAAACCTGACTAAAGTGGTCCTGTGAAGGCCAAAAAATTAAAATTAAATTAATTAATTACACACAGAAACATCATAGATTCCCTCTAATTAAACACAAAACAAATGTACAAATTAACAGCTGTAGGCATTTGTTTCTAGAAATAATGGTTTACAATGTTCTCTTATTTGAGCACTGGTCAATATTTTAACAAATTTCTTTTGCATTACCAATATTTTCTCAATTCTGGAATATCAATCCATACCCCATTACACCCTGAGGGAATGAAAAATAATCCATACGTACATAGTCTTTTGGTATAACTTTTTTTTATATTTCTTTTTAATTTGCCAGGAGATACACCATACTTGATAGTTTACTGCATATCAGTCCATATGTGAGTTCCAGGAAAGATGTCTGTTTACAATTATACCCAGGAGTTGAAGACTTTCGGTTGCATTTGAAAACACCGCATCCTGGTATTTTACACTAAAAAAATATTTTGTTTTATTTTCATTCATAAAAAATCCATCATCAATCCTAAAACTCAGAAATATATAGGAAAAGTAATTACATGTAGAGTATTATGCAGTAATGCTCTTCATTTAATTGAGTTTATTTAGTACTAACCTGTATTTCGTCCTTAATTATGACTGGGATGGTTTTACATTTTATTTCAAAATCTTGCTGTTCCTGCAAACAAATAACATATTACTACAGATGTTCTGGATATCCGAGATATGTTTTTATTTCACAGTAAGGGCTGTGTTCACCAACATGGATAAAATTTCTCGGTATTGTGGATAATAAAAACTACAATTAATCCATTATCTCAAATAATAAACCTTTCAGGTTTCACTAAAAGTTTGTCACCTTGGTTTTCAAAAGCTTGGATCTTGTGTACAACTTGTCTGACCCTTAAATTTTTCATAAGAGAAACCAACGTCATCTGGTGGGTGTTGTGTGAAACAACGGGGGCAAATTGACTATTGGCTGCATCTGGGCGCTAAATGTACATGTTGCCATAGCAACCAGAAAGTTTCCCCTCATGCTGTCTCTTGCTAGTAGTTCTACAAATGATCACTAGATGTCTCACGGTTTGTGGGGGCGTGATGCATAGCAGATAATTTTGTTTTCTTCTTGAATCTTGTGCAGAAATTAATGTCATCACAGATGTCCAAGTATGACCTACATTCCTCTATCCATCTAGGGTGCCTTATTCTGTGTTCTGCTTCATATTCCTTGTCACTGTCATCATCTCTCATGTTGATCAGATGTTCCAATTGCCTACGTGCCATCTTGATGTCGCAATTAACTTGGTTTATCCTGTTTTCCTGGTCGATATTTCACCAGTCAAGCATTAGCTCTGATATTATCGAAAAGCCAAGTTAATGTAGCTGGCGAAATGCAAAATGGACAATATCGCAGCTTTTTAGTTTAAAATCCAGGATCAGACAGATTATATCGGCGTTGGTGAACACAGCCTTAAATGGACATATCTTACTGTTCCTGAGATTCAGTTTTAAGAACTGGCAATGCTATGATTTTTTCCATAATTTTTCTGCTCTCTTCATATACACATTCCTTTATGTAATTTTGAATAGTTTTGGATTTGTAGTGTTTCAGATAGTTGTTGTAACTAAACACAAGTTGCCAACTTTTTAAAATCACCCTGGTTTAATGATGACTCGCTTTCTTTGTGTCCACAGAAGGATAATTCCTGCTTAAACAACAATAAAAGTATTTTCATTATTTGTCTAATTTTCATCACTTTCTGTTGCAAATTTTGTTGCTTTGACAATAATTCTGAAATAGGATTAAATTTTTTTTAGTGAACAAGACTTACAAAAATGCTCAAGTCTTTAGACTTGTGTTATTTTAATAGCTTTTGATAAGTTTTTCATATCAAAATATCAATCTCTCTGTTTCATGTGCAATACTTAGTAAAGTAAAATGTTCCCTATACAAGCCACGGAGGACAAGAGGGTTCCAGAAGGTTGAGGCTCCCAGATTTTAGACATAAGGCACACGAAGGTGGTAAGGTTGTTAGCCTTACACACCAGCCAACCCCCAGGATGCTCCAGGTACTCATTTCTGTTAGAGGCTGAGTCGACCCCAGGGCCATAGTGCCACAAGAAGGATTAGGCCAATTGAAAAACTCCGACCTTATCCGGGATCAAACCATCCGGTTTGTAGTGCAGCACCTCAAACACTACACTATGGTGTATCTCGTGCAATACTTAATTAACAATTAAAGTTACGGCCAGCAATAGAGTTTTGTTTTAATTTTGCTTCCTCTAAGCAACATCCAATGGTAAACATTTTTTGCCGTTTCACTCAAACTTACTGCATCTGAACCTTCATGAAGAGATTGGCTACTTTCGGACTTTTCGTGATGAGGCAGCATTTTAATTAGCTGGCCAGAGCACTTTACGCCTGCGCTGAGGATGGACAATGTACCAAGCATGCTTGCTTTGGAATCCCATCTAAGAATGCCAGAAAGGCAAGCAGCTTACAAACTTGCATACTTTATGACATCATGACAATTCGGACAAAATAAAGCGAAGAGCCCTGCCTGGGCATGTAATATAAAATATAATACAGAGCTGTTCACTAAATTAAAAATAAACTATTAAACACTATGCAATATAATGTATTGTAATATCCTGTATGGAAATGAGAAGACAGGGTAAAAAACAAAGATCTGAGGCTGAGAAGCGGTACAGAAGATGCAGCCAAGACAGCTTCAAGATTAAAATGGGGAGGACACAAAGCCAGACTAAGAAAGATGAGCATACACCATAATAGTTTGGGACCCAAGGACAGGTAAAAGGAGCAGAGGCAGACCGAGACGAAGATGGGAACAACAATTTTTAGAAGCAGCAAAGCCACAATGGACAAAAATAACCAAGGACAGGAAAAAATGGAAAGAACTACCGGTAATGTCAAATGTAGAAAATAGGTAGAAAAACTAAAAGTGAAGTGAAGTGAGGTGTGACATAGAGAGTGGAAGTGATACAGTAGATGTGTATATAAATAAATACAGAATAATTTAGGTCAAGAGTTATATCAAGCTCACAGAGACTAACTCTCCCTATGAGTTTCACTAAGCTAGCCCTACCGGAGGGTAGAAGGCCCTTGCCCGCTAGGGATGTTATGGGCTTATTTATTTATTATAATATCCAATACATAGGGACCGTATTTTGCTGTAAAATAAAATGGCTGATTTCGGTGTTAACTTCCTAATGTTTCGTGGGTATTTCGCAAAATAAATTTTTTTAATATAATTATCCTTATGGGATACTACAGCACTCTGCACGCTATGTTTTCTATTTTAGAACCATGAAAAATGGCCATATATAACATTCTTTAAAACCTATTGATTTCATAATATAAATTTAGTTTGTTGCTAAAACATATGCAAAATGAAAGAAAAATCGTAAAGTGGGCATTTATATAACCTAAAATGACATAAATTATATGCACGAAAGTACCAATTACTGTGGATAAAATATGAAATCTGTTGAATCTACACTCTTTGCCGCAATCTAACATAAGCATTCCAAACTTGGCACAGAGATAGCTGAAAAGGAGTAAATCATGATCACTGAATAGCATACATTTCTCAGTATTTGCTGTAATCAATCACAAGTATCGATAACTTCTCGGCAGCAACAGAAATCTAGCAGGAAAGGAAGCATGCTATAAGAAATGAACTAAAACAAGATATTAAGATTCTGAATCAAATTTTTGTACACATTTCTCAATTTACATATGGAATGGGTGTATTACATGCTTATTTATTCATTTCACACAATTGAACAAGTTTTGAGATAATTTGTGGCTTATTATTAGTATTTTAGGTATGTACAAAGCTAAGTATAGCTAAGAAAAGTTGTTTTGTAAAAAATTTGCACTTATCACTGTTACCAAAAAATACGGTTCTTACCTATATATTATATACACTGTACCCAAATGGCATTTTACATCATTTTTGCAACATAAATACTATGTGTGCAATTTTAATATGTGAAAGAAGGCTTTGACTACCCTGCCAGTGTTGGCAGCTCCCTTTGTGTCTTTTGATAACATAGATTAGTACCAGCACTAGGTTTCCCATTCCTCATTTAAACTTGCCAGGTCCCTTTGTGTCTTTTGGCAACAGTAGGTTGGTGCCAGCATTGGCTTTCCCACTCCCTTTCCTGATATAAATCATAATTCTCGCAACACTACATGATGTTCCACATGTGATGTGGCCCATTACAATGAAGTGGAACTAAAATATGGACCATGCTCCTGCCATCTGTACTCTGATTCTAGAACTTGAATGCTTCACAGACATACATAGTTACCAAAGTACAATTTCTTGCAATGAATTTTGCTATTCTATATCATACTTTGTGGTTTATCACCTCATAATCTTTGAGTGTTTCATGCATGCGATTGATGTGGGCATTAAGCTTGCCTTTCGCGGAGTATTTCTTGCCACATAGGTGGCATTTATGTGGCCTTTCCCCTGAATGCACTGTCATATGCCGCTGTAAATCTGTTTTGTTTCCAAAAGTTTTCTTGCATATATCACACGTGTACTGTTTTCCAGCAGACAGATGTAACAAGCGAACGTGTTTTGTAAGTGTATCTTTATTCCTAAATGTCTTGTTACATAAACTGCAAACTTTCTCTTCATCACCTAGTTCAGCTCTTTCGTGAACATTGTTATAGTGCTTGTTAAGTTCCCATTGCTTGATAAATCCTTTATGGCAAATGTTGCAATAAAGTTTCCCTATTGTTGATTCCTGACTTTCTCTTAAGTGAATCAGCATGTGTACTCTCAGAGTTCTTTTGGTAGAATATGAGTGATTACATACATTGCAAAACAAAAACTCACGGTCTGAATGTAATTCTGTGTGACGGTTCAATGAAGTTTTGTCATTAAAGCGTTTTTCACAAACTTCGCATGCAAAAGGTTTCACTCCTGTATGGATTCTTTCATGTCTCGTCAAGCTGCCTTTTGAACTCAAGGATTTCTTACATACACTACATGTGAAACATACTTCCTTCTGATTCTCGGATGAAACACCATCATTCTGGTGGACCTCCTCAAATAAGGAATTATCACCACAGATCAGAGATTGTTGAAAAAGAGACTCATCAACACCATACTGAAACAAATACCACAAGTACAGAATAAATATAATACAGTGCATGCTGCTTATTGTGATCACTTTGGGATACAGCTAATCTGATAATATTAACTGATTGATAATAATAGCCGAAGGAATTAAATGAAGGTTATTTATTCATATATAATATAATACACTAAAAAACAGAATAAAAAAATTATTCATAAAATAATACGTAACTCTGAATCATTGAACCACTCTTAGGCTAAGACCAGGGCCGTAGCAAGGTCCTTCTGCGCCCTTGGCAAGTTTGACAAATCTGCGCCCTCCAAATGAACAATTTTATTAAATTTCTGTAAAACTGATTTTCTTAAATTCGCTTGCAGAAGGTTTTTTTGGTCCCATTTCTTTAAAAAACCACTGCCTAATAGATCAAAACTAATAATGTAGACTAAGCTATGATGGTCATGGTAGTTTTAGTTGGCACATTTTTTTACTGAAATCATTCTTACCTAAACAACAGAAGCAACACCAACATCAACAAGAGACGAAACAACACAAACATTAATATTGTTTCACTGTTTAATTTAAAAATCGCTTAGTTAAAAAATACAATAATAATCAGAGCCCGGATTCTAATGACATGTCATCTTTTTTATTGATGCTGCTAAGACATTGCCAATTTGTAGATAAATCATAATCATGGCCTCTAGATTATAGAAATGCATTTTTATTAGGTCATTTTTTGACATTGTATGCAATTTTATATTTTTAGGGCATTTATTTCGTCCCCAGCGGTGCTGTCTTTGAAGTGTTTGTTTAATGCAAGAAGGACACACTGTGTGTTGAAGTGTTGTCATGTCTCAGTCCGAAACGAGAATCAAAGGAACGCTAAAATGTTGTATTACATTACTGTTGTTATTAGATTGACTTGGCACCAGAGTCTGCCACCTGCTCGTATTTGAGAGTGCAAACTACTGTTTACCCTCAATAAACAATATAATCCGGCAGACCGCAAAAGGAAATGCCGAAGTTTGACTCGCCAGTGCCTCAGTGCCAGTATAAATTTCCATAAGGAAAGAATATTCACAGCAAGAATCAAAGTTTTTTACATCTACAACATCCTCTCTGAATTTAAGGTTTTTAAATTATGTACAAATTATTCTATAATTTTGTGTGTACAATAATAATTTTTTTATAAATGTACAGGGTGGACCAAAAGTCACGATCGGATATTTTGTATGTTAGTTTATGCAATAATAAAATGTCACAATTGACGTAAAAACTTTATTTATTGAAGTGTCAAGTATTAAGGGATGGAAATATGGTAAAATCAAGTTCCCTGGGCCTGGCAGCGTCATTGTTAAACGTCCAAAGTTTCGGTATGTGTACCATCGTTTTCCGCGCACAGTTGAATGCGCCGCCATGTCCTTCTGCTTGCCCGCCTCAGCATTTCGGGAGTGATCGTTCTGAAGATATGGATAATCTCTCTCTTCAGTTGTTCAACAGAATCCATCCAAATCATTCCAACCCAAGATTTTCTTTTAAGTAGGACCAGAGCCAGTTGTCGCATGACAAAGTTCTTGGGATCTGCATTTCTGCCGATCGCTTGGTCCTTGTTGATTTCATCGGTGAACGCTCCAATGATTCACTGAGACGATTACTGACATCATCGCCGCAATATTTTTTAGGTCTTCCGCTGCGTTTTGCATCCAATACAGAGCCTTTTGAGAAAGTCTTCTTTTCCAGTGTCCGTAGTTTGGCTTCAGTGGGAGCTGCATTATTGAAACGAAGAAAGAAGTTCTCTCTCATTTCTTGGTACGTTTCGCCAGTTTGTTCTTTCTCATGAACAACGAGACGTTCCTCAATCGTGTATTTGCTTGTATCCGCCGTTGCTTACAACACAAACATAACACAGCGTTTCACATCGACAACAATCGCCTAATAAAACCGCGCGCAAGAAAACTCTGGCTTGTCACTAAAACATAACAATGTCCTTGCTCTATCGGAAAATTGACAAACTAATCCTACAAAAGGTATATGAAGGGGGTAAATATTCCTCTCAGCCTATGAATAGTTTTTAATTAGTTTCCGGTTTCGGAAAATGAGTTATTTCAATATAAACATTATCCGATCGCGACTTTTGGTCCACTCTGTAAAGTTACAGAAATTAATTTTAATGTACATTAATACATTGTGTGATTAAAAAAACTAAACATTTTTTAATTCACACTTAATTTATAATAAAATAGTAATAACAAAAGGAATGAGTTCTGCGCATTCGGCTTTTTCTATTGTAATAATATAGTTGGTCAGTCATTTTTGCATGTAACAGTATGAGCGATGCCATTGTTGATCGCTTTGTAATCAATCCTGCCGACAGTAGTAGCACTGAGGACGACAATCAGCTGGAAAGGGATTGAGTTGAACCACTTTCATCACAATAATAACGTACATATTAATTTTCATTGTCATTATATCTTTCCATACTGTTCATGATTTATGTTTTACTCTGTCAATATGAATCGTGTTAATTAAAGGACGTTGCATGACTGCTTTTTGCTTGTAGACAATCGGCATAATACTATAGGTATAGATAGTTCACGTGCATTAATTTTTAATAACCTGAAAGATTTTTTCCACTAACGTGGAATTTATATTGCTTGATAAATTGCACCAGCCTAAAAAAAGCGGGATTTTTCATGGTTAATTTTGCACCCTTCGTACCTGCGCCCTTGGCGGTCGCCCACCTAACCACCGCCTAGCTACGGCCCTGGCTAAGACAGTAATAGACTGCAACTACTTTTACAACCAGTAACAAAGTTTTTAATTTTTTTTAGTTTCCTTTAGGAGTCCATTAACCATAGTCAGTTTGAGTTACTAGTGTTTTTGTAAGTTTACTGACCTGTGGTAAACACCGTGTAGCAAAACATGTAATGCCTGTCTGTTCAAGTCTTTTCAATTTACACTAGCCATCACTGCATGTCACCACTGTTATCTTCATAAATCAAAAGCTGCAGCTTAACTGTGACAACATAAACCGAATCTTTGATCACAATAAACAGCATTTTTTTAATGTATGAGTATTAATCCGTATGGGACTTCATAAAAATGATAACATTTCCCAACCGATAACATTATCTGCAATTACATTAAGCGGCGTTCACTGTATGTAAATTCAGTTGGAGTCTTTAGATCAGAGCCAAATTAACACAATCTCCACCATAAGCTATATAAAGGCAGCCGCCTTCCCCCTATCTCACATGTGAACATTAAGGAATGAACCTACATAACCCTACACCTCTTATGCCACGGTAGAAGGTTGGGTGTTATATATCATATAAAACAAAATATCAGGTGACTCAATATTTGATTCTCACTCTATATTCTACATAAAACAGTTAAAACATCTGCTTAAAAAATATTGTTCTTTCTAAATGTGTAATAATAATAATAATAATAATAATAATAATAATAATAATGTTTATTGTCTATAGAATCATAGTACAATGATATCAGACAGTTGTTATTACAAGAAAAATCAGATGCTTACATACACACACACAACCTACTATTTCCATGTAAATACTCGTAAAATCGGAATATACATATAAAAAAGGAATTTCCTAAAAAATATTTGTCTTAAAGCCTGTGAGATTGTACAGTTGTCTTGCCATCATCGACCCCAGCGGAACTGTTTTTGAAGTGTTGTTTGTTTAATGCAAGGACATACTTGTTAATAGCCACATATGTTTAAGTGTTATTTCTCAGTCGGAAAGTAGAATCAAAGAAACACAAAAATCTTGTATTATATTAGCCTACTATTATTATTAGATTGACTTGACAACAGAGTCTGCCATCTGCTTGGATTTGAGACTGCAAACTACTGTTTACCTTCAATAATGAATAACCTGGCAGACTGCAAAACGAAATGCCTACATTTGACTTGCTGGGTGGGGATGATGAAAACAAGAGCCCTATAAGTTGTTATTCACTGAGGCAATATGGAAGTCCATGCATGCAAAGAATTATCAGTTCTGGATGTTCATAAATTTTTGAAATGAAGGCTTCAGTTTTTCTGATTTATGGTTCATCTGCAAGTAATCCTTATAAATAATATTTAGAGTGTGAGTAAATGCAAACAAACCTGTAGGATATGGATTCCAATTGCAAAATAGGTCTACATACTTTACAATCTATGCAGAACATGTAATTCACACACTACATTTTAAACAGACGCCTATGAAAAATTAGTAGTTGCACTGCCAAAAATATTTCTAAGGCAAGTGACAAAACTAGGTACAGAGTAAAGTAAATTGAGCACTTTCCCATGTATGGGAATTTGGAAATAATTATTTATATTTACATTGTTGATCATGATATTGCAATTTACTATTGTTTCCTATAAGCTAATCTTGTCTATTTCAGAAGATCAAATATCTACCCCCTTTATTACTATGTGCTATTTATAGTTTAGTGTAATAAGAAATTGGCCTACCTCTAGTTCACTTTTTACAAACCCTGGCAAGGGGGTATCAAACACTTCAAGCTTAACAACAGGATCACTCTCTTCAGGTTCCACATCTAGAAGGATGGCTGTGTCTCCTGGCTCCTTTTTCACATCCATCCTGCACATTAAGCATAAATCTCAACTTCAAATCTACCCCAGTCCTCCATATTACAGAACTCAGTGAATTTCAGAACATCTACAGTTAGTACAATGCAATAGTATATTGCGATACAAGTGCCGTAAGCGATGCATATGGATCGAGGAAAGAGTTTTTTTCAATTTTGCAAGATCCGTTATGCACTTACGGCACGAGTATTGCATGCTATTTTTTGCATGATGATTATTTATATCAATTTAATTATATTAATTGAGATATTACCTGAAAATATTATGTATATACATTATTGAAGATAGATGTTTATTTCAGAAAGTGATTCGCAAGTGTTTGTTGTTATGGGAACCGAATATTTGTCCTGGGGGCCTTGTCCACAAAGGCTTGTATTATGATGTGCCATAAGTAAATTCTTACCGCACGGAAACTCTTACTGCACATAGCAACAAGATTGCATGCGGGAATGTCAACTTACGATCCACGGCAACAATATTCGTAAGTACTACTAATTAGTTAAGTTGTGCAAAAAAGAATAAAGTGATGTAAAGGATTATCCATCAATTGTATTAAACAAAGGGACTTTTTTAACTAAGCTTAGTTCTAACACATGGAAGCATGACACTTAATAAGAAATAAGGGGCAATGTGCCATTTTGAGAAAACATCACTCATTTCCACAAAATGTTATTAGTGAATACAAAAATAAACTCAGATGCTCAATGCGGATCGTGGATCAGTATGAATTGACCAGTCGCCATGAAGCAACTGTGCCATGCTTAGCCAATGCAGGAAATTTCCAGATTATTATGCACGAGACAAGCCAAGCCAATGCAGTCTAACAAAAATGGAAAATTTTAAAGATATCACAAGAAAAAGTTTTGTTGCTTCAATACAATCAACAAGAAAGCAGATTTACAGGCTACATGAGCATTCATGTGTTTGATAGGAGGTACACCTAATATAACAAGGAATACTGATCGAACAGAAAAATCGGTTTTTAAGACAGAATAGATTCTTCTCCTGTCATTCAATAACTGATTCCATGCTAGTATTAAAATGAAGGTATAATATCCTGTATGATTGGATAAACGAATCACACAAGCATTGCAGTCCTTGCCCTAGTTTGGAGTTAAGGATGCTAAGCAAAGAATCACAGTTAAAGCATAAAGGGACTAGTGAGTGCTGAAACAACTGTTTTTTCCCTCAGTATTGAGAAAAGATTTTAACTGCAGGAGAGCAAGAATTTTTTTTTTTTTTGGGGGGGGGGGGGGGGTGCTAATTTCTTCGATATGAATGCTTCAATTTAAATTACTGTCAAAGTGAATGGTGAGATTTTTGACAGAGGGACTAAATGGGATTATGGTTCTCTTCAGTCTTAACAAATATAGAATTTTCTCAATAAAATTTTTCAACAAATTATGCTTTTGTATGCAGACAAAACGACCCTGCTGTCAAAGAACAAACCTGGTCTACAGAGAAGCTTGGAAAATCTGCATAAATAGTCTCAAAAGATTGGATGAGAACGAAAATATCAAAACAAAAATTATGAAATTCAGATGAGGAAATATCAGCAATATGGAGAAGAGTTTGCTGGTGCTTTTGCACTGACTATAACTCATCAGGATAGTTATCCACACCAGGTAAAATGCATAGACATAAAAAGCCTGTGACAAGAGAGTATAACACCAGTCAACGTTTTGTAACTGATGACTTAAATTATAAAAGCTAACTCATGAGAAATCAACCCCTTGTGTTAACATAAAAATCTCCATGGCCATTCGCATACTTCAGATACATAGATCTCCATCTCCCATTACCATTGTGTTTGCAAATGTTGAAACCTTTGATGTTTATTTAACTGCTGTATTAACAAATGTGGTAGGCTACATACACACCTTATTATCTTTCTTCAAGTGCTGTGCCTGTTCTGCTAAATTCGCACATTGGTGACATAGATATAATAGAGAAGTACAGGACAGAATACATAAACTCAGTTTGTTCCTAAAAAGATGCAAAATGTAAGGAAAATCATGAAGAAGTGGACACTTATATAACCTAACCTAAAATTGTGTAATTTATGCTGGTTATTCACATAATTTAAGCTGCTGGACTTATTTGGTGTGGCGCTCAGCTTCAAGCTAAAGCTAACAAAACTTTGGAAAATCTCCAGGTTTGGCTAAATTACAATAGACTGCACCTCAATATTTCCAAAACTAATTACATAAATGTTTGCCCTTTCTCCCTAGCAAACTTACAAATTATGTTTAATAATGTTTGCTTAAAAGAAGTTGTTTCCTCTAAATTCCTGGGTATTTGGGTTGACTCCAAGTCATCCTGGAATACACATATCTCCCACCTCGCTGAAAAAGTATGTAAAATCACTTATGCTTTGAGAATTTTAAGTAGATTCTGTAATATTGAACTGCTCCGTACTCTTTATTTCGGCAATATCAACTCTGTAATTTCCTATGGCATCCCTTTCTGGGGAACCTCTCCCAATCTAACTCGGATATTCAAACTCCAGAAGAGGATTATCAAAATTATGATGCATGTTTCCAACCGCACTCATACCAAGCCTCTTTTCAAAAAATTAAATATTCTTCCTGTCCCTTGCATCTTCATTCTAGAGACTGTCTGCTTCATACATTCAAACAAACCGAAATTTCCAAAGAACTCCCATCACCATAACCACGACACGCGAGGAATTAATGATTTTCACCTCACATCCCACCGAACCTCCAGAAGTTTAAAATTCATCAATCGCACGGGTCTAATTCTGTACAATAAACTTCCCCACTCTTTTAAGCACACCAGTCCAAAACTTTTCAAAACCAAAGTGAGAAATCTTCTTATGGAGCATGTTTTCTATAGTACTCAAGATTTCATCTCCGCCAATTTACTGACTCTATAAATTTATTTTTACTGGATAATAATTTATGGAGTAATTGGAGCTACGTGATTTCTCCTGATCTCTCCTCTTTCTCTTTTCCTCTCCATTTCTATAAGTCAAAATTGAATCACAAGTAAAATTCTAAATGTCCGTGTCTTATTGTACTCTGTATTATTTTGTTCTAATGTCTGCATTTGTATGAGTGTGTACTGTATGTATAGGTATGTTTTGTTTAATATTTTTTTTTAGTTCTTAAGTATGACGAAGCCTTTGGATTCTTGTAATCCCTAATGGTGAATAAATATTATTATTATTATTATTATTATGGGCTAAGCAGGGGAGCAGTGCGCAGAATCAACTTCACTGTGAACTTGATAGTGGTGACGGTGTTGTTGCTAGAGATATCTGTCATTAGCCTGTCACAAACCTTATGCAACCTGTCATTAACCTTATGCTGCCTGTCACAAACCTTGTACTCCCTTGTGCAACTTGTCATTAACCAGCCACAAACCCTGTGCTATCTATTACTTACCTCACACTATCTGTCAATAACCTCGTGCTACCTGTCACTAAAATCATGCTACCTGTCACAAACCTCATGCTATCACTAACGTTGTTCTACCTGTCACTAACTTCATGCAGTACCTACTACTTACTTATTGTTCTTCTGGTGTGTAAAGTTCTTAGCAGCATTGTATTATCCAACCAATGAGACATGGGCAGCCAATCAGAGTGTTGGGAGACAATCTATGCACTGCCTCCAACATGGAATGCACCGAGCAGACTGCGTGCTGACTGTCAAATAGACTCTAGGGGATCTCTATGAACAGAAACAACAGGAATGTAGTCAGAATAATAGAAGTGTATCACTGGCAGGCCTCAAGTATCCACTAAGTAACTTAGTTGTATGAAGATGTTATACTACGCCACTATATTGGAATAATAACTAGCCTAAGGGTTTACTGTTTTTTGAAAAATTAAAAGTCCTCACTCTCACAGGGGAGTATATACAAGGGCCATCCACAAAGTAAGTTCCCTGGGGGCCATTTACAGAAACAAAACACAATTTCATGGAAATATTTATTGCAACGATACAGCAAGTATTCAGCTATTTTTCAATATATTCACCACAGGAATTAAGAGATTTGTCATACCGTTGAACCAACTTTTGAATACATGTGTTATAGAAGTCTGCCGTCTGGTATCTGAACCACTGTGTGACAACAACCTCCATTTCTTTGTCATTTCGTGAGGTCCGGGGTGTAGAGTGGATGTTGAAACTTTTGCAGGAGACCTGCTGGAAAGTGTTTAAACATCCATCTGCACCTCGCTCCCAGTGATTTTTATTTTTTCCTACCCCTCGGGAAATGACAGAGAAACGGAGGTGATTGTCACACAGTGGTTCAAATCCCAGACTTTTACAACACATGTGTTCAAAAGTTGGTCCCAGGCATGACAGATGTCTCAGTTCTGGTGGCGAACATGTTGAAAAATAGCTGAACTCTTGCTGTATCTGTTTCAGTAAATATGTCCATGAAATTTAGTTTTGTTTCTGTAAACAGCCCTAAGGAAAATTACTTTGTGGATGGCCCTAGTATACTTTGTTATGTGTTATATGGGAGATAATAATAATGATAAATTTCAAACTAATTGTAGTGTTCATAGACGTACTACTACAAACATGAATGATTTCCATAGACCAACTAATTCATTAAAACTCTTTCAGAAGGGTGCTTATTATTCTGCATTACAGAATACAATAAGCTTCCAAGAAACATTAAATTATTATGTATTAAAAACAAATGCAAATCTTTCAAAAGATCTCTCAGCAAATTATTAATAACTAACACCTTCTACAACATGGATGAATATTTCCAGCTATTTACAGTACTATTCGGTATATTGTTGTTATAACATGCATGCACAAACTAGTTCATCCAGAAGGTGAGTTCTGATAGCCGATAAAGAAAACAAAAGTCAATAAGTAAAAAAATATGTATTGCAATATTTACAGAGATTCCCTGGCTACTTGTCTACATAGTCACCACTATTATTGAGGCATTTAGTGTAGCAGTGTACCAACAACTGTATTTCCATGTCATAGGACTCTGCCGCCAATGTATGGAGCCGTGATATCGCTTCCATCTGTACCTCAGCAGCGTCATGGAAACATTTTCATGCTAGAAATCGCTTCATGAGATGGAAGAGATGGCTATAGGGTGTATGGTCGAAGATCTCCCATCCAAATTGAGGCAACTGATTCCCTATGGTGTTGGCTGTAATTGTCATGAAAAAGCGTAATGCCTCTTGCCAGCATTTGACAGGAGAGGCGAAAGCAAGTTTTAAGTCATCCCAGTAAGCTCCGGTCTCTCTCACCTACTTTCCAGTGCATTCTAATGGCGGTGGTCCACTTTCCCCACTTCTCCCAGCCTTCACCCTGGCTATCAAGCTGCTTAATGCGTGCAATGGAGCTCACTGTTGTACCCTTGTACCAAATCATATGCGCTAATTACTGCAATAGAAAATGACCCTTGTACCAAATCATATGCATTAATTACTGCAATACGAAAATGAACCTTGTACCATATCAAAATATTTCACGTTATAAGCTTTCGTTGGTAAATTTATCATTTCTTAAGCTCTCTAAACTTAAATAGATGAATTCTCGCTTCACAACACAATGATCACTCAATGGTGTAGTGGTTAAGACTACTGGCTGTAGCTAGTGACCCTGTGTTCAAATCCCACTTGATGTGAAAATTTACGGTTAGGAATAGGTCCCAAATAGGTAGGTAGGGTGAAGAATAAGTGAGAAAAGGGAGGAAAGAGGAAAATTAGGAAGACAAGAAGAGAAAAAAAGTGCGTGGAACGCCACGCGACAGAAGTAAAACTTTATTAATTTTTTTTTTTTAATTTTTGATTATTGGATTTTTTCAATTTTGCATTATTAGACTTTTTACTATTGGGTTTTTGGACTTTTTTAATTTTGGATTTTGGACTTTTTAATTTTGGATCTTTGAATTTTTAATTTTGGATTTCTTAAATTTTCAATCTTTAAATTGTTTATTTTTTTATTTTTTAAATTTTGGATTTTTGGATTTTTAAATTTTTTATTTTATTTATTAAATTTTGGATTTTTGGATGTTATAATTTTTATTTTTTTTTAAATTCTGGAAATTTGTATTTTTTTAATTTTGGATCTTTAATTTTTTTATTTTTAGATTTTTTAATTTTGGATTTTTTATTTTTTTATTTTTAAAATTTTGGATATTTGGATTTTTAATTTTGGCAATGTTGAGAGTGAAATAGAGGAATACATATAATTATATCGAACGGAAGAAGGAAATCATTTGAATAAAATAAGAAACTAACTTTTTTTGTATGAAAATAATATTTTTATTGAACTATTCAATTTTCTGTATCATCACCATCAGCCAAGGAGGATACAATAGGTTTATGGTAGCTGAAGTAGGATATAAAAACCCTTGAATGTAGTCGATCGAGAAATCGTGAGAAGACAGCATTGATCGTGGTTCCGTATCTTGCCGTCCATTCTGTTGCGTTATTATTCATCGTGAAATTCAGTTTTTTTGTGGCTTTGCGTCTTTTTATGAGATTTATAGTTTGCATAAGGCAAAATAGATTTTAATATAGGGTCACATGTATCAGTTCTATCATGCATTTCATTTAAAATCGCATGCGTTTTCTGCTACGACTTTGTTGATTATAGTGCTGTTCAAATTTTTTCAAAATGTACACAGTCAAACGAAAAGAAAGATGCAGTGTAATTCTCGAGAAGGCGGTGGCTAGTGCTGTTCAACTTTTTTCAAAATGTACACAGTCAAACGAAAAGAAAGATGCAGTGTAATTCTCGAGAAGGCGGTGGTTTTAACACACTTTACCAATGTCGGATAATTTATTTAAATTTTGGATAAGCTTAATCATTGAGTTGAATCATTGAGTTTATTGTTTTAATTTTTGGATGTTTTAACTTTTAATTTTGTTTTTTAAATTTTGGAAATTTGTATTTTTTAATTTTGGATTTGCGCGGTAATGAACCTCCGGGTTCCATAAAATAGATAATATACCTTTAGATTGCTTAGGAATTTTCTATTGCCATTGAGGAAGTAAGGTCTGAAAAATTTCCTTTGATAACTCCTAATCATTGAGTTGATTGTTTTCTGTGCAGTCCGCACAGTAATTTCGTTCGGTTTTGAGTGTGGCTGATTTCATGACTGATTGTGACTGATTTCGTGGCGGTTTTAGTGTGACTGATTTTCCCGATTAACCCTCTACCGCCACTAAAGAAGTTTTACTTCAAAAAGGGAGAAAATAATTATTTAATTTTTCCCATTTTTAACTTCCTGTTACTAGATGGCGTTGACCATTGATGGCAGCCACTAGATACCTCACTGTTTATAGTTACTCCCCCACCCTAAACACCTCCTTCCCAGACAGGTCTGCTATTAAGCTGAGTTGAGTGGGCGGAGCCTAGGCGACTTAAAACTATCTCTCCCCGCAGGAGACAATATCAGTGCAGTCATTTTCCACTAGCGCTGTTCAGCAATTACAGGCATCACAAGACTGAAACTGTACTGCAGCATTCCCACATACCCTCTCTTCAGCTACGCATGCATGCCCAACTAGTCATGCCATCTCTGGATGCAATTGGAACTTACTTTCTGGGTGAACCTTGTATATTTTGATCTGACCTTCAGCTTCACTTAACACGGGATCTACAGGATGAGATATCTACATCTACATCATTAAATTTGTTTAAAAACAGGGTCACCAGGTGCTGAAAATAATATCGTGGACAAGATGAATCAAAATGGTGGACATTTCCTTAAAATGGAGGACATTTTGGCAAAATGGAAGAACAGGTCACCACTTAAGTTCCACCCACTCTGGCCGTGCGTTGCTATGCTTCCCCTAACTGCCAGCCTTTCAGTACCAGCGCTGCAGCTCACTGTTATATTTATTCTTGTGCAAAAGGTGTGCACACTGCTGCCTAGAGATCATATTGTACAGCGAAGATTTTTAGACTTGAATGGTATGGCATTCACAAGATTACTTAGTTAATGCAGTGGAAACAACCCTTGCACCACAATGGCTCTTTTCTGAGCCAACATAATATTTCACGATTATAATAAATGACCCTTGCACCAAAATGGCTATTTCTTTTGTATTAAAGCTCTCTAAACTTAGATGAATTTTCCCTTTACTGCTCAGCAATCACTCGTGGTGTGGTGGTTTAAGACAGCTAGCTATGATGCTAGTGGTCCCGCGTTCATATACCGGTCGATCTGAAATTTACAGTTAGGAATGGGTCCCTAATAGGTAGGTAGGGCAAGGAGAAGGTGAGAGAAAGAGAGGAAGAGGGTGGAAAAGGTAGAGAAGAGAATAAATTATAAATTATTTAATTTTTTCCCCATTTTCACCTTTCTAACAATAGACAGTGTTGTTAGTAGTGAGACATCTAGTAGGCAATACTTGAAACCCTAAACCCCTCCTTCCCAGGCAGGTCCCGTTAGTGAGTCGGTGGGAGGAGCCTAGTGCATGACCTAAATCTATTTTTTCCCCATTCATATTCATATTCATATTCACTTTATTGGTCCACAAGCATCATGTAACTTAATACAAAGTACTTAAGATATGGGACAAGTCAAATAACTAATGCTAAGATATACTAAAACTACAAACAAAACTGCAAAAGCACTATACGGTACTAAGAGAAATGTACAGTGAGTCCCACTCAAGAGTTGGCCAATGACGCGGGTTTCTGCGTCGCGGCTGGCACAGCTCCAACTCCCGAGCGATCGAGTGAAATATCTATGCAAAGAATGCCGCGGTCGTTGTAATGATTCAGGTTCTCACATTTACAGTTAAAATTACAATGAAAATAACCACGTACCTAATCACAAGAGATATTGGAAATGTTCTCCTCCAATGCTGGCACCTTTTTAGGAAATTTTCTTTCACGCGCATAAGTTCAGCTTCCGAGACAGAGTTACTTTCTCTTGTGATAGGCCTATGTGAAATTGTCATTAAGTTCTTCTAACAGTATGCAAATGGGGAAACTTGAAAAATAAAGTGTATAGGTCAATTTCCCATACATAAGAAGAGCTTAAAGACAATATCACAAGATTAATTAACTCTATCTCGGAAGCTGAACTTATGTGCGTGAAAAAAAATTTCATAAAAAAGGTGCCAATGTTGCGCGTATGCAAGAGGAGAACATTTCCAACATCTCTTGTGATGAGGTACGTGGTTATTTTCATTGTAATTTTAACTGTAAATGTGAGAACCTGAATCATTACAACGACCGCGGCATTCTTTGCGTAGATATTTCACCCGATCGCTCGGGAGTTGGAGCTGTGCCAGCCGCGACGCAGAAACCCGCATCATTGGCCAACTCTTGCGTGGGACTCACTGTACATTTAAAACATAATACCATATGAAACTTAGTTAAGTGTTTACATGGAAGTAAATTCATTTATTGAGTAAAAGCAGTGATTGATTAGATATGCCTTGAGGGATGCTTTAAATCTAATAGGATTTTCTATGGATATAATGGTCAAGGGAAGCATGTTATATAATTTAATTCCTGAATTTAAGGTGCCCTTTTGACATATGCTAGTGTTATCTTGAGGGATATGTAGATCTGATTTTTGTCTGGTATCATGATCGTGCAGAAGTTTATTTCTAGCAGCAACTGAGTTATTTTCATAAAGCGTTTTCAATAGCAACATTATGGTTTCGAAAATACGTTATAGATGCATGGTAAGGGAAGAATCCCCAGTTTTTTTAACAGGGGCCTACATGATGTTCGCTGAGTGACACAGCCTGTTGTTATTCTGATAAGGCTATGTCATATTTGAGTAGGGGTCTTAACATAGGCAAAGTAGACAGTTTTAAGCATGTTAATTCTGGTAACATTGGCTAGAACTCTTATGATATAACATGCTGTATTTAGCATTTTATTTAGCTGTTCTGTGTGATTCTCCTATTTGAGATTATTTTGGATCCCGATTCCCAAAAATTTTGTTTCATTTACCTTCCTGATGTTTTCATTAAACAGTTAGGCTATATGTCTAAGTTCAAGTAGAGTTTTTATTTTGGACAGAATGGAAATCCATTGATTTGGTTTTATTAACATTCACAATAAGGTTGTTATTGCTGAAATAGTTCATGATCTGGCTGGTGACATTTTTTTTATAGAGTCTATATTTTATCTTTCTGACTTCCCTTAATCAGTAGGCTATAGTAGTATCATCTGCAAATAGTAATGAGTTGTAGAGTGGGCTATTTTTATGTAAGTCATTTATAAATAATAGAAAGACTGGGGCCCAAGATTGAACCCTGAGGCACTCCATATTTTATTTTCATAGGTGATGATTGATAGTTTAATGTTTTAAAACCTGAGGTATCATTAATGATAAAGAATTCTTTAGGTTCCTGTGTAAGGAAAATGAATAATGAAAAAATCAACATAATCTTAGAAATTATGGTAATAAGCAACATTATTATTGATGGATTCTGGGAATATTTTTAAAGCCTGGAGGACAGAAGGATTCTGTTAAAAAAGGACATGTCCTCCAAACGCCGGACGCCTGGTCACCCTCTTTACAAATCGAAAATTTCTAGAAAAAATCGAGCATCCAGATACCACCCTCTGATATAATAAAAGGCCGAAGAATAAGAATAACTACCTCAAAATTGTACATTTACTTACGCAGCGTATCTGTTTATTAAGAAAAGAACAAAAGACATGGCGTAAGCTGCAAAGAACTACCCTGCACTCCACGATGTTAATCACATACCGGTATTTAAAGTAGATTCATAACATATAGAACTTGATAGATTAATAAATTAGTTATTATTCTCAGATTCACTTAACAATACCACTTCACACTGCCCCTTTGATTATAACATTTCCCAACTATTTTGTATCTAATATCGGCACCGTGCCTCTCCGAACCGCGGGGATTCAAACTGATAGACTTGGCCGTTTTTCATGCTTTTGAAATGAAAATACCGGTATCGTGGGAAGTAGAGTGCTGTATCATCCCTAACGAAGTGCAAAAAATGTACGATGATTCAGTTTAATTGGTAAACATTAAACAAGTCCATCATGTGCCCAGTGGCGTAACTAGACCAGGGCGGATTTATTTTTGAGGCCCTCTCCCCCCAATAAAAGCTACCAACGACGCTATTTTTAACTTATTTTTTATGGCTAGCTTTTTTGTCTTTCTGATCGTCTCCATGAGCTAATCTATACGGAAAAATAATAGACAGAATAAGGGAACGAATTCACGCAGTATTTATTGTATTCATTTATTAAATACAAACAGACAGTTCGTGTTTAAATATGGAACAATAAGATAGTTAACAACTTGAAATTTTATGGTAACAAACAATAGTTTTAATTTTAAGGGGAGATTCAGCTAATAAATTAGCAATACTCTGAATTCTATTAAGTCAGAATATGTAATTGTCTTCTAGCTTTTACATCAGAAAATTTTGTAAATGTCTCATGAAGGTTTATTTTCATATCCACATTGTTCTCGATCAGCACTGGAAGATCTTAGTCTCTTAGTTCTCACAGGTTCAATATAGCAAGAAATGAATGGGGAGTAGAGTGCTATTTAATGTTTCCTGATTCCTACAAATAACTAGGTCAAACTTGCCATATGAAATCCTCACAAATGCATAGGTGAATCAACCTTGGTGAAGCACCTTGAATCAACCCATTCTAGTGATTGAGGGAAACATATGCCATGTAACCCTTGTGGTATATACATGAACCTAGAGAACTTTAAAGGCTTCATCATCCTGTGATTAAAATAGATCGTAAGAGGTCAGGATTTAATTAAGTTAAATTAATACATAACTTTCTCAAGAGGCATGTTAAGTTAACGACGTAAACTATGGTATTATAACAAATTTGTTGAGTGAACACTGCTGCTTCTACAGTGTGCATTATAGTTATAATTCCTTTTATGCAAGATCTTAAATGTTATTCAGATGTTACCAGAGATTATAAATTTATGAACCTGAGGCACAATTGAGATGCAGCGAAGAGTAAAATAATAATTACAGTAGAAAAAGGAACACAAGGAAATGTGGTGTCCGGAGGATAGAAGTCAAAGCAATACAACGTTTGGTACAGCCAGTATGATTGAAGAAAGTGAAGGAAACAAGGAGATAAATGGAAGATAAAGAAAGGCTGTGGAATTCTAAAGGAGCATCAGAGGGCTGATTTTGAAGAGAGAGTGAAATGAAGGATTGGAGTCATTAGATGTTGGAGAATTCTTGTAGGAAAATTCAATATGCAACAGAATAGAAAAATCAAGGCTGTAATGGTATGGGCATGTGAGAAGGATGGTTGGGCAAAAAGTGCCAAGAAAAATGTTTGGTTTAGAAATGATTGGAAGAAGACCTAGTGGAAGACCAAGAGGACAGATGAATAAAAGGAGTAAGGGTATGGAAGGTAGAGAAGACAGGACAATGTAAAAGTAGAATAGTGAAAGGACAGAAAATGAAGATCCTGATGTCCTTATGTTCCACACAAAGTCTACCAATGGCTGGAAAATATCCTGAATGAAGATGTAGAAAAACAGCCTTGACAAGATGAAGATAAAAAAGAAGAGTCTGAAACACACTGCATGTTTATATAACTTCAAAAATGTTAATGGTAGGTACATTCATACTGTATTCAACCACTAGCTTTCTCATAAACACTTCTGAATGCAGGAGTACGAATTCAACCACATATAAAAAAAAAATCCCTGAGGTAGATTTCGAAGTGCTTTTCTTTTAATTTATTGTCGCTGCGTAGCACTCTTCTTCTTTAGCCTTGGCATTACAAACCCGCAATAATAACTGCAAAAAAGAGGAAAGAGCACTTTTTAAAACATTCAAATCTCGCCTTATTTGGTAACTATCGAGAAACTAGTTATTGATTTGTAGAGTACTCATCAAGAGCTTTTCAAGGATACCCCACAAGATGTAGTTTAAAAAATTTCGAATTTCGATCCCCCACCCCCACCCCCACCCCCACTCGTACCCCCAAAACTCCCGAATCGTTGGTGTCACTGTGAACTCCATAGGAAGTAGGCCTACTTTAATATTCAAACAAAGTTTCCCTCTATACTTCATAGGGGCCGAGATATAAATATTTTAAAATTTCAACCCCCTCCCCCGACCACCCCCTTGGGCCAATTTTGCTCATTAACGAACTTGTCCGAACTATTGGGGATAGAAATAACATAATAAAATTTGGTTCAAATATCTTCAAAATTACGGCCACTATCATGTAAAGATATAAATATCACAATTTTTTTTTTTTTTTTTTTAAACAGGTGGTGGTTTCGTACTTAGGGAGGCATGAAACGTAAATATATGAAAGAATTTTTTGAAAGTCATGACATGGTATCGATTGCAATAGGTAGATTTTTCATCAAAATCTACCTAACAACATTATTACTGAATGTGAGCAATTGTAATTTTATTTTCTGTATGTAAAAAATTTGGTAAAATCATGATTTTATGAAAATTGATGATTTAATCACCTTTATTTCATGATATAACATAAATACAGCAATCAGTATTCTGAATTTGCTTCAAAAGCAAACTTCAATGCACTTTGTCATGCTGACAAACATCACTGTATGAAAACTGTATTGATTGGTTTTAACTACAGGAACAGCAACAATCAACACCAGCAATGTCCAGTTCAAGAAGATCACTGGAAAAAAAACAGTTGCTTTACAATAACAATCCTTCAGTTATAAATAATGAGATGTGGTTTAGTGGGGTCTTCAAATTCAGTATGGACCTGGATCTGGCACATCAGCCACAATGAACCAATTATGAGTGACCCATATAAAAAAGTTAAAGTGATTAGCATGATGCTGGTAGGAACGGCACTTTCTAAACATTGTTGTGCTGTGCTGAACTTGCTGTTCATGACGTAGGGCTGCACTTGAATACTGCTGAACTCCAGCTGAACATTGCGCTTATGGTTGGTGAACACTGTCATCGTGCCACAATAGTAAGACTGGTCTTTGTAAGCAGAGACTTGCAGTGCTTTATCTTGCACTTCCAAAACCTCCACCTGCCTTAGCTGTGCAGTGTTAGTCTTGTTGACTTCTGACTTCAAGGGTGTGAGAACTATCTTGTATAGAACCCAATAATAGTCATGCACATCAATAAAGTGAAACCTGCAATGTGAAATAGAATACTTTTATATGGCATAGATGAGGAAGCATTCTAATTTTGCTATTATAGGCTTAGTCAGACTTTTAAGACAGGGTGTGCCTAACATTATAAACCCACTACTTTATACACAAACATTCGTAAAACAGATAGCGTACCTACCAGGCCAGGACCGTGGAAAGAAAGCAAGGGCCCCAGGGACAAAAATTTCCCGGGCCCCCGTTAAATATTAAATTCACTACCCAACTCGCCCTTTATAATGTACACAACAAAAAGATTATGTAATGATATTACATAATTATTAAGTGCCAGAATGGTACCGGTACTTTATGAGATTGTCTGGTAGACAGAACTGCCTGACTGTGTGACTGTCTGTCTGTCCGGGTGTCTGTAGGCCTAAGCGCGATAACTCAAATACGCTTTATCGGATTTTCATAAAACTTGGTATACCAACGCCTATTGATTTTGGACCAAATCGGTTAACTGATGCCGGGGAGGAAAGGTAAAAGTGCATTCAAATGTTCTAATCAGGAACAATTTTATCTGTATGTACCAGTTTAATCTTTTGAAAGTTATGATTTTATGATCCCTACTGTTGAGTCCAAAAGAATTTGTGCTTCTACTTTTCAAAAATAGCAATTTTTCTTCAAGATTAATCCGTTTCAGATTAACTGATAATCCCGTGTCACCATTGTACGACAGGACAATGCAGATAAAATAAACTCATAACTTAAAACATAACTTAAGCTGTTTATTGACTTATAAACAATTTTATTTTAGCGTAAATTTAGAAATCAAAAAATAAAACCTGGTCGGCCGGGCCCCCTTTGGGGTCCGGGCCCTGGGGCTGCAGCCCCGGCTGCCCCTTCCTCTCGTCGGGCCTGTACCAGGCTGCAGATATTAATTCGATTTGTTTGAGGAATTAATGTAATATATAGTAAATTTTTAAAAAATACTCGCCATAAAAGGTAAAACTAGAATTCCATATTATTTTACTCTTTTGACTCTGAACATGTTTGAAATATCAGATTAATAACATAAAAGAGCTTTTTATTTCAGCTATGTTTATACTCCTATTTGCTTCGAGGCTATATCAGGAGTTCGGGATCAATGTCTGAACAGTAGAGTAGGCCATGGAACTATTGCTTGTCAATTCTTTCTATTGTCAGTGTATTTAATGCAGTAAATTTCAACTGATATTAATTTAAATGGATATGATACAAGATGAAATGGTGAGGATGATTCATGGTGTGTAAATATCCAATTCGGCATTTGTCTTTACGACTGGGGAAACCTTGAAAAAACCCATGTCACATTGACCGGTTCCGGAATTTGAACCTGGGACCTCCCGAATGCAAGTCCAAGATGTTACCGTCTTGGCCACCTCGCTCGGTAAAAGAGATTTGTTACTACCATTATCACTAAATCTCAACGAAATATTTATAGTTTTAAAAGCATTCCACATTCGAAGTAATTCAATCATTCATAATACATACATTACACCCATTGTTGAGATTGTATTTCCCTCCCAGTTCCTTTATGTTGCAATAGCACATGATGCTTCATATTAAATTACAGTATAATGCAGAAACGCTCTACATAAAACAAATAAAAATCCATGTGTTTCTCAATAAATATTTAATTCATTAAAAGTGCCAAAGGTGGTTCACTATTTATGAATTTTGGAGGGTCATGAAGATGTGCTTGGACACATTCGGCACAATCTGTAGTGACACCTATGTTTGCTATTCTCTTTCACTTCTTCCTTTTTCTCTTATGTAATATAAACTAGCATTTTCACATGCAATTAGATTACGCACAGTCATTTAGGATCCTATTTTATGGTGAATAAAATATTACATTTCAGTACAAAAGTTACCGTAGTTTATTTTCCATGTTATTTTGCATAAAATAATATAATTTAGATGTTATTTTGCATTAAATCCAATTAGACTTTTGGTTCATATGTTGCAAAATATTGCAAATTTCTGCAAAAAATGCATCATGAAAGGAATTTTAGGACTGTCAAGTAGTAGTGTTTTTATGAAATATAACATTTCTGTTTATGTTTAGTACTTCCGTTTTGTTTTTCCATTGTACTTGATTCAATAAAATGGTATCTGAATCTAAGTAAAGATGACAGTTTCAGGATAAGTGATATCTGGTCGGATACTCTTTCCAAACTCCAAAACACCTAGACACATATGACAGTAGTGACGTTACCATAATGTATCAACAGTTGACACATTACAGTTATTTCTACAAAGAAAGATATAAAATCTTGTTGAAACATCAGAATTTAACAACAGGACCTGTTAATCGTTTATCATAAAGATTATTACACTCACTTGATGCTTGCCAGGTTGAGTGTGTTGTTTGGAGCTTGGACTTCAAACTGATTGCGATGTCCCTGGATCGTAGTAAAATTTGCCAGCTTCAGAGTATTTCTGTCACAATAATAATAAAAAACGTATGTAAGTATACAGAGAATGATAATACATTAAGCAGCAAGATAGTAAAATATATACTGTATGTTATGCAGTGATTCTATAAAATGTTAATAGTGTAAAAGTTACTATAAATTAGAAAGAAAAGAAGGAAAAAAAGAGTCCATTCTTGATACGAGTAATTTTTACAAAAGGAAGTTGAAATCAGTATAAATGTCCATTATTAGAAAAGATGGCACAATATTTCTGTAAGTCTTTTAAAAGAACTCTTAGATTAGAGTGACCAGATATCCAAATTAAGAATGGTATACGTCTAATCTCCTCAAAATCAACATACATTAAATTCTTTAACAAACTTCCAAAAGAGATTTAAAAATTTACTAACAAACCAAAAGAAATTAAATTATTGATTAAGAAATATTTAAATGCACACAGCTTCTTCTCTATTGATGATTTTATGACAAATAATATGTTAATAGGTTAATAGTTTATAAATGAAATTCTGTTTAATGCTTTGATAAGTTCCACATCCCATAGTCACTAGACTTTTATGGGATCTATGGAATGCTTTCTTACTTTACTTTACTTTTACTTTATTAGCATATAATTGAAGTACTGTCAGAAACTTTGAATATGATATAGAAGTTGGCCTTGTACATTATCTAGGTATAAAATATTGTCATCAGTATGACGAAGCCTATTGTACAAATATATTGTATTTATGGCCGGTTTCTATAAACTCGCGAATTACCTATGGGTAAATTATCTAATGCACAGAATTTACACAATTTACACAAGAATAACACCACACAAACACAAATAATTTAAAGATAGCAATCACTTACACTTGTGGCGAGTTTCTAGATAAATGTCCTCTAGGTAAATATGAAAATGACAGAAAAAATGTTCCTACAAACTCGGGCTAGATCTGTCCAAGGGTAAATCTTTGGGTTAATTTGTCCTTTCATGGATGGCTGGATAAAATTTAACCTTTCATAGGATCAATAACAATGAGAATCAAAGCCTTCTGAATTAAATTAACTGTACAACTCCAAGGCCTTGCTCATTATACCATTGTAAGTTAAATGGAACTAATTTGTCCATGGGTAATTTACCCATAGGTAATTCACAAGTTTGTAGAAACCGGTCATTAAAGGTGAATAAAGATTTGATTTGATTTGATTTGATTTGATTTGCTTACCTGATGAAATGACAACTCCTAAAATGTTTTCATGTTTTGAAAAATATTTAAGAAATCGAAGACATGTGTCTAGAGTACAATATTATTACTTTCACAATTTCAGTGATTAGAGGGTTTTATAAATCTGTCATTATAGATGACTGCCTGCATGGTCTCATGTTTAGTGTCATTGACTACGAATCCACCTGGTTCAATCCCCAGTACCTCGTCAGATTTTTCTGAGGTAGGGAGGACTGAATCAGGGTGCAGTGAGCCTCATGATACAAACTGAGGAGCTGCTTGATTGAGAAGTAATGGTTCTGGTCACAGAGACCATCATTAATATCCATGGGTGTATAACCTTATTTTCAGGATCTTACATTTGATGACAATTAATGTAGGAAAGAGAATCATATGCTAGATTCCATGTTGACTCACTCATGGGTTCCTGTTCTCACTGTGAGAATGGGACTGGTCTTGCTATAAAGTAGTGTAGCCTGACTCCGCAGCAACGTAGGCATCATCTCTTTCAATGGCTGTAAAAAGTAGATATGTTTCAAAAGTAGCTGTAATTAATTTAAACTTTATTACTAGGAAAATATATTTCCTTCCTGGAGATCCCAGTGGTGTTTTATAAAGGGAAATTGTTTTCTAAAAGAATTATTTATTTTCTCATTTAGTTCAGAGGCATCTTTTAGGTTTTTTGATCTTGGCTTTATTTATACACATTTTATCCCAAATATCATGACATATCACATGTTAGTAAACCATGTAGCTATTTAATGCATCTGTTTTTTATTGTTGATGTGTTATGTCGTCTGTAGATTTTGACTGACTTTAGAACTATTTTTGGTGATCACGATACAGGATGAAATAAAGGCTTTGTCATAGTAAGTAAATATCCAATTCAGCATTTGCCTTTGCATCTGTAGCCTCAGCCTCATTCAAAGTTGCATTATTCGCAAGGTAAAACTTAAAACCTAAGTTAATATCATAATACATTATAATATATAATACATCATAATATATTACATGCAATTTGTGTTGAAAATTTAAACAAAATTAGTAGAGCCGTTTTTGAGGAAGTCATGAAAAATGAAATTCTCTAAATCTAACAGGGTTGTAAAAATGAAGAGAAAGTTGTTGCCATGCTTCGTATCCCATCATCAAAGGATATAACTCAAAATCTGATGTACTGTACTCGCATAACTTTCGTTACCCTAAATATGACAATACAGCTTTCTAACTTCACATTCTGATTTAGAATAAGGGGCCATATTATTGCAGAGGAAAACATATTCAGTAGTTTCATCCTGGCCTATATTGTTTGTCACACAACATTTAAGAACCTAAGTTTTTATGAATGATGGCTGGCTTACAACTACCTTTCAGAAAGTTGTTATGAAAAAATGTTCCTAATAAAAGTTTTAGCTCATGGTATACGTAAGCACTCATGTAGCCTACAACATTTAAACAAAACGGTTTAAAGCAGTTTTCAAGAAAATAGCAAAAAAAGAAATTTTCTTAATGTAAAGTGGTACTAAAAATAAGAGAAAATCATCATCAATTTTCATATTACAACCCCAGAAGATATCTAACCCAAATATGAAATTTTGTTTTTATATCATTTTTTGTTCATCAGGACCAGGATTCTTACCTTTTAAACTATTTTGTTCCTTGCTAGCTAACTCACATACTTATCCATTTCATTGTTATGACAGTCACATAGACCAGTCTTAAAACCTAAAAATGGCTAAATAAGGTGTTAGATAGGTCTACTATAAATGGGTAAAACTGTTTTTAATTAAAATAGGTATAAAACTGTAACTAAAAATTACTTTTTAAATATCTGTCTACAGTTTGTATCTTGATCATTGATACCAGATACATTTGTAAGAGAAAATATGGTTTGTATTTTGTCATTTTGTAACCCATTGTCCCAGCCAAGGAAATTATTAACGGTCCAAAATACACAGTTTTTTTAGAAGCAAAATAAATACATTCTTAAGAAGCTTAAACTTACCGGTACAGATTATTCACACTGTTTACTCAACCAAGATGTCGAAAGTAAAGCATTCTAAAAGCTGGCTGATTAATTGAGAAAGTTCTTCTTGAATTTATGTAATGGGGTTGGGTAGATCTAAAATTAATATTTTCTTTAAAGCTGTGGAAAATTAAGCAAAGAATTTTTGTATAGGTTTGCGGTTCAGAGCTATGGCAATTGTAAGTAAATAAAATCAGTTAATATATTTGTTTTGTTTATTAAGTGCCAGTTTGGTAATTTATGAGATTATGTGTGGCAAAAGAAAATGTCGGTCTGTCTGTCCAACTATGTGTCTGTACGTGCGATAAGTCAAATATTCATTCTTGTGTCCGACTTTAGCGTTGTTTACCAAAGTAAATAAAGTGCGTTAAGGAAAGTGTTTTTATTCACCTCAAATATGCTTTATCGGATTTTCATGAAACTTGGTATATACATTTATAAGGTCCGTGGCAAGAAGCCTATTTATATTGGACCAATATGGTTGACCGGTACCGGAGTAACGACTAATTAAAGGTCACATGCATTTTAAATGGGAAATCATGTCTATACTACAATGCCCCATTTCTAATCATTGAGGGCCTTCGCTCCAATGCAGTCAGATGTTTGTTCTTCCCCACTTGATGAATCGATCTAGAGCTTTACTCAGTGATAGATTACAAAAATAACTTCTTTTCTGCATATCATAATTGCAATTATCAGTAATTAAACAAAAGCTTTCTGGCACTTGGTTACAACGGTTTACGTGATTATTGTATTTATTAAAGTGAAACTAAATAAAAAAATTGTCTGAAAATGGTAAGAAACTAAAATAAAACTACTTTTATGTGTCTGAAAAATTAATACAGAGTTTATAAAAACCTAAAAATCCAGGCTCTCCTGATCAGACACACACACTTCAGCTTTAGAACTTATAGTATTGGTCGAGAAAGTGAAAATTTATATGCCGTCTAATAATATTAAATTTACTAAAGTATGATACATGACAAAGGTTACAAAATAATATTTTTATGATGTATAATCTTTTCAGAATTCAGAAAGAATAATTCTTTAGCAACATTAGACAGTGCATGTGCATTATGTTAATGTTTGGAAGTCTTACTTTCATATCATGCAGTGCTGAAGTTGAGCTGGAACGGCACTCCGGCAAATTAAAAATCTTTTCTTCATCACTCCAGCATAATCGCAGGGAGGAAAAATGCACATATGAAATCGGCGTATATTTTGGCAACACTTTTAAAATAAAGAACTATTATTAGTGTCATGATCTCCTGTTCTTGTTGTGACAGCTACCTTCATAGGCGTAACCAGGCCGACCATATGGGGGGAGGTTATAACATCTGGGGGGTATGGGATACCCCCAAGGGAGAGGGGGGTCCGGGGGTCCTCCCCCGGAAAATTTAAAAAATTAAGACGCAAAATAACGAGTTTTAAGCTTCCCACGCTTTATACTTGTATTAAGTAATTTATGGGCAGACTTAAAAAAATATACAATTTTCCTTTTTTTAATCAATGGGGGGGGGGTTCAAACCCCCAACCCCCCCCCCCCTCAGTACGCCTATGGCTACCTTGCCTGCACAGTTGCCATAGATTCAATGCGTACATGACGGAGTTGGTTATTTGACTATAATGTTTAACATAAAATGAAAAATGAATAAATAAAAAAATACCTGCATATCAATTTATGGATTTCCCTAGGAAAATCTTTCAACTTCAGCACTGATAACATGATATTATTGAATCTATCTTTCATTGTATTGGAACATTTCACAGCCTTTTTGTTTTTTGAAAACAGTATAATTTCATTAACATCTTAAAGGAAGATTATACAGTGAGTTTATTATGAAAAAATAATACTGAAGTGTATAAAAAAGTTCTCGTTGTTCTTATCTTCTGTGATAGATGGCAGCTGATGGTGTATGGTTAAGTCGAAGCTTGTTCTTGGCCAGTTTTTGAAATGAACAGATTTTTAGAAGACAAAATGAACTCAATATAGTGTATTATTAAAACTAACATGAATAGAATTTATTTTATTTTAAATACAGGTTGTATATTACACAATTCCAGTTGCTGCTCTCTAGGCTTCAAGATTGTTCCATGTTCGATAATAATCTACACCACACCTGTGTTATAATGAAAATAATGGATGTCATTATGATACCATTATGTCACATGTAATAATGTGTATTACAGTATGGTCGTACAAAAATAAGGGAAGTTTTGTGTATCAAAGTGTGATCCTTTTTGTATAATGATTTTTAAGAGGATAATCTACTAAATACCTTTTTAATTAATAAATGCCACTTAAAGAAGTATCTAAGAGATTCTATATGGCAATTTTCTGTGTCTCTGACTAAGTAGAGAAATCTAGTAGATGCATTATGAAGAGTTCATTTTATTCTTCATTTTATTTTACATTTTTGGTGAGCCAAGATGGCTTGTTGTGAGGATAATTATTTAAGTGCAATTAATAAGAAATTACCCAATTTGAAGTGAAGCCAGTGAGCATTATCAACACTGATCCATGAATCTTTATTATTAGCCTGCATGCGTCCACAATGGCTGCATCTGGAAATGACATATTATGAGATAAGATACTCAAAACTTTCAAGAAGTAGAATTTAATGCTATAAGCTATGCACAATTATTTTATTATTATTAGCCTGCATGCGTCCACAATGGCTGCATCTGGAAATGACATATTATGAGATAAGATACTCAAAACTTTCAAGAAGTAGAATTTAATGCTATAAGCTATGCACAAAATGGAAATACTTAAGTAAAATTATAATTACATTTTAGTAATACAAGTATGGGTTAGATGAGCCTAAGGGATTTAGTCAAATGAAGAAAATAATGAAGTGAAATATGAACAACATAGCAGAGCCTCAAATGTTTTTAACACATTCATTTTTCTTGGAGGAGGAAGTACAGTCCTCAGCAATGTGTCTACTTCGATGAATTTCCGTTACTCATTGATAGGCAGCTAGAAATTAGTTGCTGTTAATAAGTATATACCAAGTTTGGGTTTTCCCTGAAAATGCATAATTTTTACTTTCTTTACCTTCTCGTTTTTAAATTTGCAATTAATTTAAGACCTCTTCAACTTCTAACTCATAATATCATGAATTATCTCATTAGAGGTTGATCTCTTGATTTGTGATATGTTGAACAGATGATTCAGGTTCACACATGGTCTTGTATTATCTTTTTGTAAGAGAAAACTGCAAACTTGTGGTCAGTATGCTAGTATCATTGCCATTAGCCTAATATAAGTTGCTGCTTATATATAAGAAGCTCTAGAACTGTCTCACAAGGCTTACCATTCCAAACATTTCCCCCTCAGAATAATTCTAGGATTTAAGTGCAATTGAAGCCAGGCCTTAGGATCTGTCCACATAGGCAACATATTCCATTACAGCTGCCATTTAATAAAATAATATTACCATGTCTGTGGAAGAGCAGGTTCCTGCTATTGTACAAGGATGAATCCATAGTAAGAAATAATGCTGTGTTGTTGTTTACAGGAATTTGGGCTGATCCAGGCTGCATTGTTTCATGGTGCCATTTTGTTATATTCTCGAGCTGAGCCAGGGGATCTACCACTTTAGGGAAATATGACACCTTATTCAGCCCTAGTAGCTGTGGGAAGAACTGTAGGTCTGCTTCATTCAGCTGGGGACACAATAACCAATTGTAAAGATAAGTTCAGTAAGGTACGTAAAAAGCATATTATTTATGTAGAAGTATAATTCAACAACCTACTACCCCTCGCCACAAAAAAAAACATTTGGAACAGTGTAGGCTGACCATACATTCCATTTTGAACAGACAGTACCATTATTTCTGTACTTTGATTGTCCTGTCTTTTAATGAAAATATCCCTTTTGTACCATTTTACTGAAAAACTCTATTATACCTTAATTACTGGTCAAGTGTAATTTATTATTCGTAACATATAATCATATATCAGTGTCATGATTACCAGTAAATTGAATATACACGGAGATGCATTTTTCAGTACTACGTATTGAAATCTGCTGTGATTTATTCAGAGAAAATATCACATAGTGTGGTGTAGAGAATGGTGTACTTCAATTGCAAAGTCAAAGGAGAAACATTGAATTTAGGTTAAAATTATAGCTATCAACAGTTTTATAATAAGTGCATGGGATGACTAACATTCAGACAGTTATTTTACTGACACACCTTCTGAATTGGGTGGGGAAGTGAACTACCAGGAGTGCATTTCAGTCTAGAAGACTGCTTGCCTACAGCTGGTTATGATTACTATAGGTCTATATAGTATATTTCCACTGACATCAGTTTCGTACACATAAAGCATATTTTACTGAGATTATTGCATTACTAATCACATTATGTGTACTTAAGTTTAGAGATCCATATTGAGCAGTGCAAAGTATTATCTTTTATGGGTTATTTATGATTTTTAATAATCTAGCTTTGGCAACCTTTTCAATAATTTTCGATAGTGAAGTTAAGATTTCCTTGTTATTTTCTATTTCTTTCTTCTTGTCGTTTTTATAAATTGGTACCGTACTATTCTAGCAGTTTTGCAATTGTTAAGAAATTATCCCTGACCAAAAGATAAATTTATTAATCTGACAATATATGAACTTAAATATTTTGATTTTTTAAATGCATTACTATTTGGATTTCCATCATTATTATGGATAGTTTCAGAGGAAGTGACTGTACTTCGTTTGTCATTTAAAATTTCTTTTAATTTGTGTATTTGTGATTTTTGTTGTAAAGTTTCTGAAAAGCATAACCTAAAGAATGAACTTTCTCTACAATATTTACAGCTTTTCTCTCTGGAGTTCTTAATATGTACAGACTATTTGTTTAATGTCTTGCTAGATCACTGGGCAACATGTTTTGCAGCTTCTAATTCTAATCTCTGTAGCCGAGCTAGGTCCAACTCATTTTTTCATACATGCGACATTGTTGTGACTTTTGTTGTAAACTTTATAGAATTATTATTATGTCTATTCCTGGTCATTTTGTTCTGTTTTAGTAAACAAAGAACAATTTAACAGGGATTTGGCTATAGCTTAGTAATGCTACATATCAGTTAGGAAGATGACGGGTGTTACCACAGTCCATCTTAATCTTGAAACAGTGGAACATTTTGGAATAGTCTAATGTTCTTTCCAGGTATGAAAACAAGGTTCATGCAAAATTCAGCTCTAGCATGAAAGAGCAACAGATAGGTGCCCAGGAACCAATACATTTATATATTGCTGACAATTTGAGAAAGAGATCATTTTAAAATTATCCTAAGGAAAGTTTAATCCAACAGCTTACTATAGGTTCAGCAAACAATAGCATAGGAGGATTGTCCTTGAGTAGTGGCATCAATATGGTCTTCAAGTCCTGGTGATCCAATTCATGTGAAATATTTTGAGCAAATCTAGAACTGAATAATATATTATGTTATAAAATATTATTGATTTTGCACAAATTGTCATCTTCATTCAAAATACAGTGGCGAAAGAAAGAATCTGCCACTTGCTCCACTCCAACTGTGTTAATTCATCAATCATCACAAACAAATATACAAGTTCTTCTCTTGTACTAGAATGATTATATATGAGTCTTGCCCTTGTACTGCAGGCAAATCAGTGAGTTGTGGTATGAGGGAGTAACATGTAGCAACTACTTTCGTTTCCCCAATATAGCACTTACCTATTACTCTTCCAAAGAATTAGAGGCACTATGTGCTCTCTTGTTGGTAGCAAGATGCTTAGGAGAGTTGTGCACAAGAAAATATGTTTCCCATTTGTTCTACCCATTTAGTTTTTACACTTCTTTATTCTGCCCTAGAATCCTCAAAATGTTTCTTGAAAATTTATTTTTTCATCATTGTCTTGCACATTTTTATGTACTAAATAAACTTTAGATTAATGAGTCCTGTATATTGGTATTGAAATCAAATTTATATATGTAATTCAAATTAGTTAACTATTAAATTACTATTAGATGCAATGTTATAAGTAAAACAAGTGCCCAAACCCCACTGGGTAATAAAATATAATCTCGAACATTTCTGAGAAAGATATATTATATTTTAATTTTATGTTTTTCTTATTGTACGTCTTATGACGTATGTTTGTTATGTTTTGTCAATTGTTTGAATTCTGTTTTGTTTAATTTGTATGGCATTTGTTGAATTCTCTTACTTTGAATTTAAAAATATACAGTATATTATATTCTTTTCATGTTCATGCTGGCCATCTCAGATATGAGATGATGGGATAAACTTTTTGATAAAATTTTGTTTATTTATTTTGTAAATTTTTTCAGGCTCTTCAACGCGGTTTTTAATTTGGTGGTTTTAAAATTCCCGCATTTTAAACGCCCTCTGAACCAAGACCATCTGTCTCAACCCAGTCTCAACATAGAGAAGGCAGTGTTTTACACTGTATCGATTATTTAAGTTGGCAGAATTGTATTAGCAGAAGAGCTAAAATTTAATATGGCGAAGTTGAGATGTGAGATGGTTTCTTGAAATTATTGTGAAAAAGATTTTACCTTTAATTATATTGAATTTACTGCCTTGTGCAAGATACGAGTGAAACTAATTATACCGGGTAATATTTATTGAAGAATTTGATTTCTAGTTAGTAGTATATTAGAACATAATTTGTTTTTTAATTGTGTTTAAATATCGAGTGGAAATACTATGATGGCACTGCACTGCATATTATAGGCCTACTGATTGTTTATTGTCTCAGTAGGAAGGGAATAATAAATGCTTACTTTTTTGGAGAAATTTAATTTTTTAAAAATTATTTCGCGGTGCGATATGAAACTTTGTGCGGTGATGTTTTCACTCAAAGATGGCAAGAAAACTACTTGTCAAGCCGATTGTAAAATTTCCCAAAATGTGCGTTATTGCAACTGAGGGCATGAGGGAATAAAAAATCAATTGGGGAGCTATAACTAACGGTATTTAATACATTATAAGGCATCCCCTTTATAATATTATGACCTAGATATGATAGCCCAGTAGGGTACATTGGTAATATTTTGTTTAAGTTAACTTCCTTTCACACATCGTATTGTAGTGTTCCAATATCTGAAGATAGGATTGCATGAATGCTTGTTCATTAATCTATTAATTGTAACATCTACTTTATTCATTAAAGTAATGTTGGCCTGCTATTTTCTTGCCTCTGATAGCTAGCTTTTGAATCACACCTGGGCCATTCCGTATGAACTCAACCAGAGGACCCCGGGTGACCGACTCAGATTTGACTAAAAAAAATTGTGCTGGTACCTTTACATAGGCCTATATAATGAAGAATTGCCAAATTTTAGGCCAAAATTCCTAAGGGTTTCGGTGCTGTGGCCCTTTAAAGAAAGGTCTGTTGTCCATTTTTGACACTGGCAAATTGCACATGTTCCTGTGCACCTACTTTTGGATGCCAATATTTCTGGAATGGAATATGATATCTGCCTGAAATTAGCTATACTGGGCAATTTGAACACAGGCTTTCAGAATCTGCCATCAGAGAAGGTGTACCTCTTCTAGTTTCTGAGCTACTGGCCTCCGAAGTAGTGATCTTTTTATGTAGGAAAATGAAAATTTCAATTTTCACGAGGCAGCTGTCATACTATTATGATTTACAACAGACTATTGTTACTGGATTCCTTTTATTTGAGGATGTGGCCATCTGCAGAAGGTTTCTTGACTGTACCAAAGTGTTACTTTAGGAGTAAAAGGGCTCTAGAAAGGGCTCCGGCACAAAAAATGCGATTTTAGACCAATCTTTGACTGACAAATTCACTATGTGGGCAATTACCGAGAGTAAAGAAATTTTTTCTACACAATTGTGCATTTATGTTAATCATGTGACCAAAAATTCAGCTTGTTTTCTCACTTCCTTCATATTTTAATAATTTTATGAAATGTAGACGTTTTTCTTCCCACTGCAGCTTATGTTAAACTGAATACTGACAATCCCTGAAGCCTATTAACAGTATTAGACTATACAGAATGAATCTACTGGAACATCATTTGTCAGATATATTTTCTTTGCATGACTATGATTTCGATGATTCAGTGACTTACAAACAGTGGGCTCACACGGACAGGACATCAATTTTATGTGTAACATCTTCTGTGCAGGACTTAATCCAAATGGCTTGCAGTTCATTTGATGGCCTCAGACAGCACCATTTTATAGCTAAGGCCCAGTCTAGTTACCTCAGTAAACTGAAAGAAAATCTTTCAGAGAACGAGGCAATTGTCATGTTAGATTTTGCTGAAAATTATAGCTTCATGGTGCAGGATGAAGTACAAGGGTTCCACTGGAACAACTCTCAAGCAACACTTCATCCATTTGTGATTTATCACAAATTGGCTGGTAAACTTGAGCATTTCCCAATTTGTGTGGTATCAGATTGTCTTAAGCACGATACCACAACTGTTCATGCTTTCATCACATCTGTGGTAACATATATTAAACATGAATTTCCAATCATCAGAAAACTTCTTTACTTCAGCGATGGAGCGGCGAGCCAATATAAAAACTACAAAAACCTTTCCAACCTTAGCAATCATCACAAATGGAGAGTAATGCAGAGTGATGCAGAGTGGAACTTTTTTGCAACATCGCATGGTAAGAGTCCATGTGATGGCATTGGTGGAACCGTCAAGCGTTTAGTTGGACGAGCAAGCCTTCAGGCAACCACGGTCGGACACATTCTTACTGCTTCTCAAATGTATGACTGGTGCAGTGAAAATATTCCAGGAATTAAATTTTTCTATGTATCTGAGGTGGTTATTAACCAAAAGAAGAAAAACTTCGGCTTGCCAGCACGATTTGAAAATGCAGGCACTGGTATAAGGTGCCACCATTGCTTTTTCCCGATTTTGACAATCTCTTTAAAAATGAAAAGGATATCTGCTGATGATCATTTTGATGTTGTAGGCAAAGAGCAACCACTTACTGTTGTGGATGATGCTGAATTACAGCCAGGAAGGTATGTTTCATGCATTTATGACAATGACTGGTTCGTGGGCTGCATTGTTGAGCGGTCAGATGAAAACTGTGATGTCTTTGTCAACTTCATGACATGGTCTAAGGCCAGACTTCTTTCATGGCCTGCTTCTGTTCGTCAAAATGTCTGCTGGGTGCCATTCCAGAATATTATGTGCACTGTGTCTGCACCAGAGCTTCAGGGTTATAGTGCAAGGTTTTATAAGCTCGCCGACTCTATCCATTTACAGAAGATGAATTTTATAACTTAATGAAATTAAAATTGAAAGATAAGTACTCTTCTGGACCTGATGATATTCCATGTTTCTTGCTGAGAAGGATTCTAAATGCCATAGTGAAGCCTTTTACATATTTAATAAATCTTTCCTTTTGCTCTGGGAAGTTTCCTCAGATGCTGAAGTTAGGTAAGGTTATTCCAATATACAAGAAAGGTAATCCTCTTGAGATAACAAATTATCGACCTGTAACTGTGCCTTATTGTTTCTCATTAATGTTTGAATACTGTTTTCTAAACAGACTGCTTTACTATCTTAATTCTAGAAGTATAATTTCCGATCATCAACATGGTTTTCGATCCAATAGATCTACTATATCTGCAATTGGTGATTTTTATGATAAACTTGTGTCTTATATTGAGTCTGATGAATGTCCAATTGGAATATTTTGTGATCTCAGCAGGGCATTCGACTGTGTTCAGCATAATTTACTATTGTCTAAACTGTCCGAATATAATATTAATGGTGTACCACTCAGATGGATTCAATCCTACCTCTCAAATCGAAGCCAATATGTAAATCTGTCTTATTGCAAGAATAATCAGAATTCCTCGGCAAGGTCTCAAACTGTTAATGTCAACCTTGGGGTTCCACAAGGCTCGGTTTTGGGCCCTGTACTTTTCATCTTATATGTGAATGATATATTTAAAGCTTTTCCATCTTCTGTTTCATGCACGATGTATGCTGATGACTTATCACTAATTGTATCTGATAAATGTCAAACACCCTAAAGAATTTATGCAATAATCTTTTAAATAATGTACATACATGGTTCTGCACAAATTCACTACATATGAATCCGACTAAGACAGTGTATTTACACTTTCATAATTCACAAAAAAAGGTTGATGAAATGGATCTGTTTATAAATGGTGTAATGATTCCTGAATCAAATTCAACAACATTCTTAGGATTGAATATTGATCGGAATTTAAACTTTAAGGATCATTGTAATCTATTAGCTTCCAAACTTCATTCTTTATCATATGCTATCAGAAACTTAAGAACTGTACTAACTACAAAACAGCTAATATCTTTATATTATGCACATGTTGAAAGTCGTGTGAGATATGGTATTGGTTTTTGGGGATGGTCTACCTTAGTCCCAAGTGTTTTTTTGGCACAAAAAAGAATAATCAGATGCATTGCAGGATTACATTTCACACAATCGTGTAGAGAATATTTCAAACTTTTTAATATTATGACTATTCCTAGTTTATTTATATTTGAATTGTGCACATACACATTCCATAATCGGGACGTATTTGTCCAGAATAAGAGTCTTCATGCATTTAATACAAGACAATGTGCAGATTATCATATACCTTTTAAAAAATGTAATGTAGGATGTAAATCCCCAAATGTACTTGGGCCCAAATTATTTAATAACCTTCCTGTGTACCTCAAGACTGCAAATAAGGTTTCATTGTTCAAGAAGGGACTGAAAGAATTTTTGATCGAGAAATGTTTTTATTCTGTTGAAGAATACTTGTATGGTCATTAACTATTAACTATTCACTGCTCTTGACAATTTCCTATACAATGTATATTGTCGCTTGGAAAATAAAGTGATTGATTGATTGATTGATTGACACTGAACTAATTCAGAAGAAATTGCCGTCATTTGGACTGTGAACTCAAATTATTTTTGACATAACTTCCTAAATTGCGAATACAATCAAATTTGTGTGTTTAGAGGAGGAATATTTCACATTACCTGCATTGTTAGCAATGACCGTTGTTTAACATAAGCTGCAGTGGGAAGAAAAACGTCTACATTTCATAAAATTATTAAAATATGAAGGAAGTGAGAAAACAAGCTGAATTTTTGGTCACATGATTAACATAAATGCACAATTGTGTAGAAAAAATTTCTTTACTCTCGGTAATTGCCCACATAGTGAATTTGTCAGTCAAAGATTGGTCTAAAATCGCATTTTTTGTGCCGGAGCCCTTTCTAGAGCCCTTTTACTCCTAAAGTAACACTTTGGTACAGTCAAGAAACCTTCTGCAGATGGCCACATCCTCAAATAAAAGGAATCCAGTAACAATAGCCTGTTGTAAATCATAATAGTATGACAGCTGCCTCGTGAAAATTGAAATTTTCATTTTCCTACATAAAAAGATCACTACTTCGGAGGCCAGTAGCTCAGAAACTAGAAGAGGTACACCTTCTCTGATGGCAGATTCTGAAAGCCTGTGTTCAAATTGCCCAGTATAGCTAATTTCAGGCAGATATCATATTCCATTCCAGAAATATTGGCATCCAAAAGTAGGTGCACAGGAGCATGTGCAATTTGCCAGTGTCAAAAATGGACAACAGACCTTTCTTTAAAGGGCCACAGCACCGAAACCCTTAGGAATTTTGGCCTAAAATTTGGCAATTCTTCATTAGGCCTATATATGTAAAGGTACCAGCACAATTTTTTTAAGTCAAATCTGAGTCGGTCACCTGGGGAATTTTCCAGACTTTGGTTGAATTCATATGGAATGACCCACCTGACCTTCTCGTTAATTAATTAAATTCACCAATAACACCCTGTAAGCAAGTAAATATATATAATAATATTTATTTCATCCATCTGAAAAGCATGTGGGTCATTCTACAGAAAACCTGCATTTTAATGTCACAGGACAATATATTGGAAACTAGTTATAATATTTGCATTTTTTCAAAATCAGATATTAAAATACAATATTATCTAGTTAGTACTTTACTTTGGGGAAATTTTAGAAAAATTAGCTGTAAAAAGTTGTCCACAGAAGGTGATTTCTCACTTCCGTGGACTGTCACAACCCTCAGTTAGAGAACTTCCAAAGGTCACAGATACTGTACTTCTTAACATTTTCACTTAAAAAATATAGTATCTAGTCAGAAAATACTTCAGTTTAGCATAATGATGAATGAAATATTTTTTTTTTGTCCCCACTGTCAATATTTTTCAACCTGAGTTCATGTCACAAGGTTTGCCATCACTTCTGTGGACACTCAAAAAATGCCTAAAATATTCAGCAGTATGTGCTAGTTACCTTTCTCTGAGAGTCAGCTGAAGAGGAAAGGCGCCCATATTGCAGAGTGGAGTGTCTTTGTTCTTCTGGATTGGATTTCTTTCATGTAAATATCAAGTTTCTATTCACTCTTTGCATGTGGCATAGCTCATCCAGTCACTTCTGTGGTCTTTATTAAAGTTTAGTTTTTAAGTTAAAAAATAATTGACCTTTAAAAAGTGATAATCTCAATAACCTGAAGAGCTTTTGTTTCTGACCTCATAGTGCAAGGCAGTTTGCAAAGAAACATAACTTTTTATCACTTCCGTGGACATCACTTCTGTGGACATGCGGATTCCACGGAAGTGATAACTGTCCACAGAAGTGATTTGATTCATTATTTTAAAATTACGCACTTGCTGTGATGTATGAAGTTGACCACTAACATTAAATTTTATAACAACATGCTGACTAAAAATAATATTTATTAATATTTTTAGTTCCTTACCAGTATCGTAACGTTTTATCTTTCATAAGCAGTTAAGTCATATTCAATGAGTACACTATCATTAAATTGTCATTTTATTAATTAATAATCTACATTAGGCCTCTTTAATGCCTCCTGATGTAGGCCTAGGCCTACTCATGCCCATCATAATTAATGGGATGGCTTGGGGAGGCTACTTACTATATTATATCTTGAACAGTAGGTTACTTATTATTTTTGAAACAAATTACAGTATGAGAAGAGCTAGAGTAAAAATGCAACAGGATTCAGCGAAGCATGAAGAAGAGAAGAGAAAAGAAAAGGTAGGGAGCGATACCAAAGGGGGGGAAAAGCAGGAAAGGGAACCTGTGTCACAGCTGACACACAGGGAGAGAAGGGAAGTTCGAAAAGAGTGGAGAAAACGTTCAAAGAATTACAGAGAGTCGCAAGGGCAAAAAAATCATACTAGTTGATTTCACTGAGTCATACTTCACCTACCAGTCTAGAAATTCAAGAACCGATGCCAGGCTCCACTTCTACTCCTGATTTTTAGTTCAGTCACACGATAAGAGCCATTTACATTTACCAGTTACAAAAATGAGGATCAAGTGGAAGAGAAAGGGGAGAGAAGATAGTAAAAATACAAGACAAGAGATGAAGTAAGAATTCACAGAAAAAACTTTAAATTACAGAAAGGAAATATGCGAAGCTTGGGCAGAAGAACCATTGATTAAAAAAGCAAAAGAAAGGTAAAGAAGCTTTTAAGTGGTGTAAAAATTTTTCCAAACTTCTGAGGAAAAAGCTAATTTATGCAGAAGTGCTACAATCACAGATTAAGTCAAAATACACAGAATCAATATCTGTGAAGGAAAAGATAATATTGAAATTAATTACATGTGGAAAATTTTTTGAAAAATATCAGTGGCAAGGTTATTTTATGTCACCTCACAATGGAGAACAACGCTTTCAAATGGACAAACTTTGAGAAAAATGAAATTGAAAAAGATAAGAGAAGATGTGATAAGATTCTTAGAAAAAGATGAATTTAGCAGACTAACTGCAATAACTGTGTTCACTGAAAGTGACAAATTGTTTTCGTTTCCTGACATGCCTGATAAAGATATGGTTCCTAAAGAGAACATTGTAAAGAAATTGAAAACTCCAAACATGAACACTATGGGATGTTATGTATATGAGGAACACCTGTATCTTTTTGTAAACCTTTAATAATTTATAAGTTTTTGTTTTATTTTTTAGTGAATTCTGATTGTGACATCTTGCGTACGGTATGTTATACAAGTGGTTACTCTATGGCAGTAAATTTTAGAAAAATAGTGTCACAAGCATAATTTATAACAAAAGTTCATTATTATAACCAAAAGTCACTTCTGTGGACATGCAATCACTTCCGTGGACAGAATCTTTCTTTCAGATTTTTTTTAAAGAAAACCAAAAAGAGATGACCTAAGTCACTTAAACCACAGGTTAAGTACTTTAAAACTAGTACTGTAAATATTTTTTAGGACATATCTGATGAATTCGTTTTTTTATTATTCTTGCATCAAAACTGCAGGGTTTCTGTAGAATGACCCGTACATGTTTTCGGACACTTTCAACAATTTTAGATCATTACAAAATAGGGCATCAGGGTTGAAAGTCCCAAGACATCCATTATTTCATCTGATATCCATAATTCCATCTGACATCCATTATTCTGTCCATTTATCCACAATTGAATGAATCCATTTAACCATCCACCTTCCCACCCACCAATCCATCCATTTGCCCATCCATCAATCCAAGTACGGTATATGCTTAAAAATAGCAAAATAATTTTTAGGGTAGAGAAAGTAATGTATTTCAGAAGCTAAAATCAGAGGTGAGAAAATATTTTGGTTCTAAAAACTAAATTTTAAGCATTCTGATAAAATTCCTACGAAGTCCAATGTTAATCCAAAAGAAGAAGTAACTTACAAATATTCTCTTAGGTACATGTGCACATCCAGTTCTGCCTTGCATGTAGAAGAACTACTTGTTCCTTGCAAACACCCACTGTGCATTCTGGCATATGATTTATTGTCCATAATAGTAGTAATCGTGAAATTCATTAAGATGTCAGATGGTTCTGATGAAGAAGTGGACAGCAAATTCAATAATGTGTTTGTTAGTAAACTTCAAGGCAACCCGGTTTTACTAAAGTAATAGCAAGTTCCAAAAATAAGCAAGGCAATGGGCAAACAATAATCAAAATTGAGCAACTTCTCAGCAAAAAAGATTAATTCCAAATGAGTAGGCCTAACAAAGAAAATAATCACCATAATAACTTAATGAAAACTGCATTTAAAAGAAAGACCGACATGAAGGCAACAAGAAACAAAAGAATTGAACTGAATCACTGGCAGCAACAACTGTTTTGAACAAATAATCACAATGTGCTGAGCGATTGAAACATATTATACTCTGATATAGTGATGGGCAGAATCAAATGATTTTAAGAATTGTCTCTTCTCATGAAGACTAATATAAAGAATTAAATGATCATCCAATGAAAAAGTTCTCGGACTATAGCAGGATTCGAGAATTTGTGATGCAAGATGTAAGAACTCGAGTTGGTAGCCAGGAAGTGAGAACTACTAAAAACTTATTTGATTGATAACTCAAATCATTATTTGAATATTCAGCTCAGCAATATCATCGTGTTACAAGATCTACTGTTATTGGTTCCCTTGATTCAGGTGTGACTCACCCATTCATTGAACCACAAACCTATAGAAGTCAGTTTCAAGCAGTGCTGTCGGATATTGTATTAATCTCATTGTACTACTATGAGGGTAAGTCAATAAGTATCTGCATTACCTTTTTTTAAATTTATTTGAACAATACAAAACTTTCAGTTACCTCATTTTTCAACATAATCCCCTTACTTCTCGATGCACTTGATCCATCATTGCACAAGCTTCCTGATGTCCTAAAAAAAAAGTGTTTTGCTAAGTAAGAAGCCACATTAAGCATTGCTGCTTTCAGTTCTTGGTCTGTGTAAAGGCATCTTTAAGTTGGCCAAAAAGATCAAAATCTGGTGGGGTGAGATCAGGACTATAGATAGGCCTATATGCAGGATGCTCTAACACCTCAAAACTCAGTGGATTGGATGTGGATGGGCATCCTGTTCATTCCTCGTCCTTCACACTTGTTCAACCATTTTTGAACTTTTCAATCCATTTGTACTTGCTTTGCCATGGTTAAGCATTGCCCCCATATTGTGTGGAAAGTGTTCAATGGATTTCGGCTTCTGGAACACCTTTTGACGACAAAAAACAGATCACTGCATGCTGTTCTTCTTCGGTGCAAACACTACACGGTGCAGCCATGTTTATAATGTGCAATAGTGCAACACTCAGTGGAGTCATAAGAGTCAAACATTCCACAAATGGAGATGAATGAACAACATATTGATGTGCACGAGCACAAAGCGGTACAGCCAACCTACAAAAAATGAAACAAAACATTCGGATACTTATTGACTTACCCTCATAGCATTCGCAGAGTAAAGATCGATATGTGATAAGTACACTGTCTCATCTGCCCTGGGATCTTCTGTCAAGAATTGGCAGTCTGGCAACACTAAACTATCCTGTGTGCTTAGTAGATGTGCATTCATATATATATATAGTAGGTAAATTAAGTCATATCAAAAAGCCAATTACACCAGCTCAAATGGATATTGAGAGATCTACAAGTTTGGTCCTATAACTTTTTGTTGTATCTCCATCAGTTATGTCTTGATTTTGAATAAATTTTGTGTATTTTCCTCAGGTTATGAAATTTTTTACACACTTATAGGACAGCTGGAATCTTAACATTTGACAGGAATATTTGCACATCCATCTGCCATAAGCGGAGGTGCCGATTTGAAGATATTGTTGGGGGACAAGAACTGAATTTGAAATAGTTTTACAGGCCTTATATGATAAAAACTTAAATGTTAGGGCAAAAAGTACCTTGCCCCTTAGTCTGTGCCTATGGCCATAAGTGTGCAAAATTTGGTGTGTGCCTATGGCCATAAGTGTGCAAAATTTGGTGTTTCTAGCTACCCTATAAATATGGAAAAATTGGCTAGATAGCCGGTGATATCATTTATATCCACGAGAGTCTGATCATCCATTCATTAACATTGATGTTAACCCACTTCCATGTGAGCTAAAAATTTGAAATTTGGCAGACTTAAGTTGCTTTTAGTTTATAACTGGTGTAAAAATTCCCAAGTCTTCATATTTTTAAATTTTTACCCTAAAAAGAACTTTGAAATCTTTTGACTGCGTATTTGTACATCTTCAGATGTTTTTGAAAAAATAAATGAATACTCTTAATGTGAGGAATTTGTTGTAAATACGTTTGGTTAATATTCTGGGTATCCTGTTTATTTTTTCCCTTATGCTGATCAATCATTCTCAAGAAACTTTAATCTAAAACACAATAGTTTCTTAAATATGAGCTATTAATTCCATCTGGCACTTTGTTTTAACAGTTTATCTAGTTTTATTTGTAAATGCAACCACTGATTGAGGTGGTTGGTCATCTGTTGTGGGAGGGGACTCAGCACTAGCATTTCAGAAGTCATTCTCTGCCTTTAAACATCTTTCCCCTCATTTGGCTTTCAATAGTGACAGATTTAAAAAAATGTTACTGGATGACAACTGGAAACACACACTGACATGGGGAAAATTAGAAATAGGCTAATCTCTGTGTGTGTGTTTTTTTTTAACACACATCACTTTACTTTCATTTTCTAAACCTGGTAACTTATGCATTTTGAGAGTCAGCTGTTTCGACTGCTAGAACACAGTATCTGACAGTCAGTAAGTTACATGTGTTAATATATAGCAGGGGTGGCCAGTTACCAGGGTGTTGGGAGCCACATTTTGAGGGAAGAGTTTGGAAAGAGCAGCACATATGTTTGAAGGTCAATTATAGAGACATAATTAAAAAAAAACTTACATCTGTTCACAAACTTAACATCTCATCACTATTAACGTACCACACTAATAAACGTTGGTTTAACTTCCACAAATTACAAGACTTTTTGTTAACAAGAACTTTTTCTGCTTGCTAATTGTTTGAAATCTGGTAGGTGGCCAGTAATGGCGGTTCTCACAATTTCAGTTAAAATTAATGTACGTCAGTTAAAACTGCTCGCTGCAGAGATTTAATGAAGTTTGTTGAATACAATGACTTGCACAAATAGGTTATCCTAAAAATGGAAATCACTCTTTTTGCAAACTGTTTTATATTTAGATACTTTTGCTCTGAGGTCTACAGGTCTTCATTACTTTGTGCTGATATCGAGCAATGAGTACAGAAACTGTTTCCAAAATTCTGACAAGTACCTACTGCAAAACTTTTTGTTTGCTTTAAAGTGGTTTTTGATGAAAAGTTTGAATTCCAGGCCAGAAAAATTTAAAAAAAATCAGTTTAGTCTCAGAATTATTAAAGAGCCATACAAGAATGTTAGAAGAGCCACATGTGGCTCACGAGCCAGTTTTTCCACCATGGATATTGCTAATAGTTTTATATTTATAAATTAAAACAGAAATTGTTGAAATTCATTTTACAGGAATATGGCCTATTGCAAATTACAGTTAATTACAGGTACATATTGTTTATATTTTGTATTTCAGTTTTATTGCTTGTAGCTGTGATGTTGGTACTTGAAGACGCTGTATTGTTACTATGTCCTACACCGAATTGGAGCATGGCTATCAGGGCCTTCGACGCGCTCGTCCTGCGTTCTACATTGGTGTTGATGGCAATGGTTGCCCAGCTGTGAGAGTGGCGAGACACAGAGTAAGTTTCTTTTGCTTTCATATAGAGAATATATGGATGAATGAATGAATGAATAAATCTTTAAATTAGACCTACTGAGAGGTAGAAGACGTAGAAGATATCTCAGAAAAAGAGTTAAAATACAGCTTTATTAATATTAATAGGGAATTAGCTGAGTAGAGTTAACGTTTACTTTTGAGTAAATTTGAATATGGAAAATTCACAAAAAGTTCATTTTAACATTAGAATATTAATCATTTTCCTTATCTTTCCCCTATTTTGGCTGGTAGATGAACTTGTCGATTAAAGTTCTGTGTCTACTTTGTCATTATTGTTGTTGTTATTGTCCTACGAAATGTGCCCTTCTCACTTACAAATGAAGAGGTGCTTGAGGAACTAAAATCTGCTTATCTGCTTGTATCAAACATAGATTACTACATTGTGACAAACAGCCTATGACCATTACCGTATTTCATCGCGTAATCGTCGCCACCGCATAATCGTCGCACCTTGATTTTTCAGTCCAAAATTCGTGTATAAAAATTTCATCGCATAATCGTCGCACGGATATTTTAACATTATTCTCTCTTTCACAATGATTCAGACATTTATAACTGACACGCCGCCACTGCAATCTAGAGCACCGTTATCTTCCACCCAGGGTTGCCATACGTACGACTATAGTCGTACACATACGACTATTTCATACATTTGTACGACGTACGACGCAACAATGAGTCGTACGCTTATTTGTACGACTATTTTTAACATAGCATTTTATATTTTTTTAATCAATCTACTGACGAATTTTAAATTTTGATATATATATATATATATCCAGCTCTTTGTTTTCTCATTGTTTTTGTTGTAGGCATTTTGCTAATAATAACACTGTGACAAACGCTGTTTATTTAATTTTATTATGTTTTATCAAATTTAGCACATCGGAAGATAATGAGACACGCCTAATCATTTACAAATAAGATGATTATTAACAATTACATGATCTATGTAAGGTGTATAATACCGATTATTAATTATTTTTATTATTGTTTCTATTGTTATTATTATATTATTATTTTTATTATTATTATTATTATTGTTATTGTTATTATTATTATTATTATTATTATTATTATTATTATTATTATTATTAACGCAATAAGTTAATTACACTGAAAAATCACAAAGTATAGGACAGTTTTAACTAGCATACGACTATTTTCGAATATTTGTACGACTGTTCTACGTTTCTGATCTGGCAACCCTGCTTCCACCCGATGCATTCCAGGTTAAAGAATGTGCTGACCGGTGACCGCTAGCTTGACACAATAGCAAGGGGTAGGGGTGGCAATTCACGAGAAATTGCGGTAACACCATTTGGGTCAGTTTCAGTATACTACGCTTGTAGAAAAACTGAAGAAATAGGAATCATACTGTGAGAGTAGATCCTAAAATTGATCCTTGTGACGTGTTCTATATCCTTGAGTCCCACTCAACACAGGATCTACAGAACGAGATAACTACATCTACATCTACACACTAAACTGAAATGCAACCGCGTTAAAGCTAAACACTTGGGTTTCTTTGAATTCCTATCCAGACACAACATAGCTTGATATAGCTTGATATAGGTAGATATAGCTTGTGTTACAGAAACACGCTTGATTGCACTGGAAAAATTTATGAGTTCCAGGTTATAAGATATAAAGAACGACCTAAATGCTCCAATAGCATCAGGAGTTATGGCTGTAATAGTCGTTAAAAGTAAGTTGAAGCACAATTCTGTATACTCACCATCATTGAAAGTTTTTGAAGCTTCTGTAGTTAAACCATGCACAATAATACTGACTATTCTGAACTCATACGACTTAAGAACTTACTTGATATATCCACCCCAACCATTCTTCTAGGAGACTTAAATAGTAAAAATGAAATTTGGGGCTGTAGAGTTACAATTCCTAATGGTTGGCATTTTCTAGATATACCGGTAGTTAAGGCTAATGCAATTCACATTGTTGCCCCATCTATGCTGATGTATTATTCCAACAATCCAAATGTTTCTTCTAACATACTGGACATTGCACTTACAAAGAATTTCTCTTCTCAACTTTTCACGCATGTGTTACCTGAATTAGACTCTGATCATTGTCCAGTAATCAATATTTTCTGTGATGATCAGAAAGTTGCTATCTGACCTCCTAGTTAACTTAAAGGATATGTAAACTGGGAAGTGTTTAAAGAAAAACTGGACGCAGGACTGCAACTATTACTGCCTTTGAAGGAAAGAAATGACTTTGTAGCTGCTGTTTATCATTTTGTAAACATAATCTGTTCTTCCTTAATGTCATCGTTGTCTCCTCGCTCAACAAACAGAGCAAGATTTCATGAGGAGATGCCAGCAAAATAGTCAGATTGATAAAAACTAAACATCAGCTACGATGATTATAGCAAAATGAAAGACAACCTTGGCAGTGCCAAAGACTGGATCAACTAACAAGACGTAAAACAGGCAATGGAATATTGTAGATTTATATCTTACCGGTAACATCTTTTCACCATTTCTCCACATGACAGTTCATTATGGAAAGAAACAAAAATAATTCTCCGTGCATTATTACTGTAATATGCTTTACTACTCCCAGTGAATTAGATTTTATAATAAAAAATCTGAGAAGCAAAAGTCACCTGGACATTACCGGTACTTTATTCCCAACTTGGCTTTAAAGCATTTGACTAGGAAAGCTCTTGCCTTTTTCGCCTCCATATTTAATGCTCTTCTCTGTTTGGGACATTTCCCTGAGGTCTGGAAACATGCTGAAATCAGTTTTACATAAGCCTGAAAAACCTGCAAATCTTCTATCAAGCAATCGCTCATAAGTTTACTACCCACTTCTCTAAAGTTTTTGGAAAGATGATCCAACAACGTCATTACAGGGTAATTCAGTTTTACCGCCACAACAATTTCATTTCAGAAAACACCGTTCTACTACTCACCAACTTTTGTGTATTACTGATTCCATAGCCCGAGGGTTTGAAGCTAAACATCACACAACAGCAGTATTTCTAGCCTTCAAACAAGCATTTCACAAAGTGTGGCATTCTGTCATCTCTTTAAGTTGCATGCAATTGGTCTTCCTGACCATCTATATAATATCCTGTTAAGCTTCCTCTCAAGATTGCCCTGTGTCAGAATAGGAAATGATAAATCAACAACTAAGCTTATAAATCTGGTGTTTCACAAGAATCAATTTTAGGATCTACTCTCTTCAATATCTATACATATGATATGCCATGTCCATCTTTCACCAATACAGCAAACTCCCAATTTCCCGTGTTAATTGGGACCATGACATTCACTCGAAAATCACAGATAATCCAACTGGATGCGAGATTCTGGATTTCCCACATTTTGTCGCCATATTGTGCATATATAACAAAATTAAGTGCAGGAAATTAAAAATCTGATGAAACAAAATGTGGGAAATTGGAAATAAAGTGTGGGAAATTTGAAATGATGTGTGCAAAATTCAAAATTAAGTGCAGGAAATTCAAATTTTCACACACAGATAATCCGCAAACTGGACACTGTGATATATACATCACATGAAGATATTCTTACAGCAACTTCTCATCTGCAATCAGCATTGTCAAGGATAACTGGCTTTCCAAGTAGCATATTTCACTTACGCAAGCAAAATATGAATTAATGATCTTTACCTTGTGTTGTCCAATATCTCCTCCAGCTATTACTGTTGATGGTATTACTGTACCATGGAAACCATCTGACCAAGCAGTTAAATATCTAAGAGTTCTTCTGGATCGGCATCTTACTTGGAAGCATCACATTAATATGAAACTTAACCTAGCTTATGCTAGGCTTTCTAAACTGTATCCTCTACTCAAAAAAAATTTGTCACTCAAATGTGACATTGCAATATTACTATATGCGTCATTAATAAGTTCTTTAATAATAACATATGCTTGCCCAGTGTGTGGTACTGCTGCTAAAAATCAACTTAAAAGATTACAAGTAATTCAAAATAAAACCGTACGTATTGCTGTTAATGCCCATGGTTTGTGCAAAATACTCAAATTCACAGAGAACTTGGGCTGTAGAATATCTATGAATTTATTCGTAACCAAGCTTTAAAACTTTTTGCAGATTTACATAAAGATCCTGGAGCAGTATACTTAAATCTTGGCCATAGAACATTTAAAAAAACTAGAATTAAAAGCCGACTACCACAGGACAGTCTATTATCACCACTAGAAACGTCGGATATAGAGAGTACCTGAAGCATCACATTACCTCATAAGTTACAAGAAGTAACAAAAATATACATATTGTTACAGAGGGGCCATTGGCTGACCTCAGGTCTTGTTTGTCTTTTTATGTGAGTCTGCGATTGTTAAAATATCACAAATCTGTATAGCACTCCTGATTCTGGACGATTTTAATCTGTTCATGAGAAAAAACACAACTTCCCCCAGTTGAGGGCTGCCTAACAACAAAATATAAACAGTTACAAATAAATTATAACAATATTTTTCTATGGTACAAAAAATATAAGAACTATAATATAAGTACTAAATAAATTGTTTCTGAAAATTGCCACCAAACCTCTAATTGCAGCGATTGCATTGACGTAAAGCATCTCTCTGTCCAGTCCATAAGAAACCCAAAACTGATACAATATTTGGAGGACTGTGTCTCTTGCCCCTACCATTTGGTCAATGACCGAAATCTCGTTAAGACTATACGATATGTAGTGTAGAATGGTAGGCTCATAAATTACTTTCTTCTGTGCATTAATTTCTTCAGGCTGTCCGCTATGGGTCTCAAATTGGATTGTAGGGTCAACTATAATGCCTCTTTTAGTGGAGGGCTTGAATGTAGATGTACCAGTTTGTAACAAATTAGAAAATTTTTTGTATAAATTTTCAGTATTTTGTGTAAAATGTAGTGTGAGGCATAAATATTGACATATCACCTGATATTTTGCATTATATGACCTGTAAGGCCCACCCTCCTACTACGAAGTGTAGGTTTATGGTGGTTATTGATAATCACTTGAATGTACCGTAACTACATTTTACCACTTTTACTGTCCAAACAGAATCACAACCATTGCTAATACCAAAACTAAGCTGGTGCAGATGAAAGTAAGCTCTTATTTCTTGATGTAGGCTGATTTAGTCACTGTCAGAAAACATTGCCAGTAAGCAATGGGATGTATCCTACCTCCTTTCTTTTCAATTTTAATGGGCAAAGCACCATAAAAAAGTAGGGAAAACTGGTAAAATATGTTTATTATACAGGAACAAGTTTATTTTATTGCTTACCAAAAATTAAACAAATCTCATTTTGATTTACAGCAAAATTCATTAAAAAAAATTTCTTTGGGTCCATCAGTTTCAGTGCGATGGTTCCTCAATTCTTAACAGGAGAGTTTCGCCATGGATTTTGATTAACTCACATATTATATTCACAACTCAAGAAAACCTTGTTTTCAGCGAGAGTTGGTATTTAGCCAAACTGACAGACTTTTATAAATCTAACAGCAGGTTGCTGGCTACACTCCCATACTCAACGACCACTGTAATTTTTATCTTGGAAGTTTGAAAGATCTGCCTTTTGTAAATTTCTTCCAAGGTTATTTAGTTACTTGAATGTTGACTTTTTATTATTGCCTGATTAACCTCAGTCACCCACATGTATGGGAGTGAAAGTGTGAGAAAAACTTGTTAAGAGAAGTAATGTTATAAAATTGGTAAGGTTAGTTTAACTAAAAACAGGTTACTTACAAACAGAGGAACTAAAATATGCTTTAAGTATTGAATCATCTACCGGAATGTAACCCATTTGTGCCAGTGTCTTTTAGATTTGTGGATCTAGTAAACATTGGTCTTACCACAGCGCTATTGCTTAAGGGCTGTCATGCATAATTTTTTTCTTATTTATCCTATCTCTTCATTTTTCATTGTTTGTTATGTGGCTTGAGGAAATGCTAGATTTCTTTCAGTCACAATTGGTTTTACTTTTTAGCATCTGACAGCCTTTTCTGAATCACAAATACTCTTTTTTGGGAAACATCACTGTAATTGTCTCATTATTATGTCCCAAGATTACAATAAAGACAATATTTTCAGTGAAGTTTATCTAATAAGGAAATTCATGAAGTTCCTGAATTGGTGCCCAAATAAGAAATATTGTACCATAAACATGAATAAAAAGTAGTATATTCCAGCAATCTAGAATCCAGAATATATGTGGGGGAATTCAGTAATCGGGAAATTATAGGTAATGAGTGTATCTACCATTGTAATAATGCAGAATGCATTTATATTTTTATCTTAAGCTATAGTAGTCTACCCATTTGTTCAGTAATGCTAGTACGTCAAACCTCTGTATAACAAAGATCAATATAAAATAAACCTGCAAATAGCAATATTTTTGTTTGGTCCCAGCGAATTTCCTATCATAATAATGTTAAATGTAACTCACTATAGCATGAAGCTATTTTATAAACACCCTTTTATAAAGATATTTCGAGATTAAATTGTTACTGCAAAACCCATTAGCTTAGCCTTTATGGATGGTAGCTAGTATCAGATCAGTATCCTTCCCAGCCACCAATATTGTTTTCTGGGTTCCTGGTATCTGTTACATTTCTTAGAAATTCCAGAAAAAAAGGTTAATGAGGGGTGGAAAATAGGATCAATGAGGCTAAAATTATTCATTATGTGTGCAAAAAGTTCTGTGAGCTAGGTTGTTATTTCCACATGCACATAACGTGCAATTAAAACTCCGTAAGGGGCAAATTTTTTAGTTTTACGGTACCTTAGCTGTTTGTTGAATTTGCTTGTCTTTCTCTTCTCTCTTCCCACCAACTACGAGTTTGAAATTTCTGACATATGGCTAAGCTCAAGGCGTGCCATAATCCATGATGTTAAACCAGTCTGAATAGTATTTTATTTTTAGTGTGCTGGTGTAAAATAGCTATGGTTACAATTAATGGAAGTCTGTAAGTTGAGTAACAAAATTACTTGTAAACTTGTAAACTTTATTGGCAGTCATAAACATTAAGCAAGATGTTATTGGACATTGTTAAAATAATTTTTACAATAACCATTACAATACAGTTTACTCAAATAATTAAAGTAACACTTGGAATATTAAAAAAGTTAATAAAAAATATCAGAATGGCATTCCACGTATTCCTGTACATTATAAAAGAGATTTTTTTTATCAACCATTTGAACAATTCTACTTCTATTTCTTCACATGTCTGTTCCATGAATTATCCTTTAGGTCTCGATTACACAGTTTCTGCATGCAGTCTTTCTAATATGTGGTAAATTACAACCCCACAATATAATAATAACCCTCATATAACAAAACAATCTACTAGGGCTCACAAATATCGATATACAGAGGTTTGACTGTACTGGTACATGCCATAAACAATGGTGCAACTAATTTTAAAGAATTTCGTACCTATTTTGCTAAATTTTTTCATATTTCAGAGGCATTTTCCAATGTCTTGTCTTTAAATACTGTTATTTAGATTTTTACGAAAATGAAATTTTTTTATTGTTGGTTGAAGTGGAACAGATGATAAGGCACTGGTTTTCTGTTCCCAAGTTCACGGGTCTGATACCAGTCCGGGTTCAATAAAGAATCAAATAAAATTTTCATTTCAGTGGAAGGTAGGAAAAAACTAAACCATGCTAAGATTAAAACTTGTCTGAATTCTTGGGGGTATTGTTTTTTATGTTTGTTTTCAGAAAACCAATCATAAAACTGATATTGCAATATTTACTTTCCATACTGCATTTAAATCTGTCATCCACTAGTTCTATACAAATTAATTATAGCATAAAACCTTAACAGGGGAGATCAATTAAGAACAAGAAAGTCTGTTATGATTTTATACTGTGAATATGAGTGTTCCATATTATACATTCCCATAAACGAAAAATGTTCCATGTCCAAGAAAAAAATTTGGGAAACACTGGTGTAGACGATATGGAATAGGAGTAAAAGCACAGTTGGTTCAAGCACTGCACTTCAAACTGGAAGGTCATGGATTCGATTCCCATTGAGGTCATTGAGATTTTTCAATTGACCTCATCCTTCTGGTAGCATTATGGCCTTGGGGTTGAACAGAAATGAATAATCCTGGGGATAAATGTAGCTGGTGCTTAAGGCTGACAACCTTTCCACCTTCATTAGTCAAATGACTAAAATTCCGGGAGACTCAATCTCCCGAAACCCTAAGGGCCTTCATGGTCTACATAGGGATCCCTTTACTTCAAATGATTTGAAATGTGCAACACATAACACAGAACCGTACATCAGTATGCCTTCTGTTTGATAGGGTTTTGGAATCTCTGTTCCTTCTTCAGCATAACTAAAGAATGTATTTGTGATTTGGAGAAGGCTCTGGTGTTGTCCATTCACTCTTGTATTTAGTTTTTCTTTTTCTTTCTGCTAGTAGCTTTAGCATCTCGGCTGGCACTATGGCTGATTTCCATGTTCCGGATGTGTACATTGTCGATGTGGACAACACTGCTGAGCCTTATTGGCAGATGATGGTACTAGCTTTCGCTGTGAATTCACTGCATGCAAATAACTGACAATATTATGTGTAAATGATTGGAAATTACTCATAATTGAAAGGTGGAAATTAGCCACTTATGATTACCTTATGACTCACTTCTATGCTCATAGTTGTTTGAGTTAATTAGTAATTTTTTTTTTCTTTCTTTCTTCATGATTCGCATATTACAAGTTATTCTTAAACTACTGAAGTTAAACTTTCACTGAAAGAATGTATTAAGGACTTTCATTATTTCCTTTTCTTAGAATGAAAAGAACAAAACTATCTGTACAAAATTCTTCCACTGTAAAAATCTACTTATGGAAGCTTAATAACAATAATCAGCAAATTGCAGTAGGTCTGTATTTTTAATATTCCATCCCCCATGTCTATATGTGCAGGTAGTACTGTATAGATGGTATGCTGATATAATAGTGAAGTCTCCAAATAATTTTTTTCCTTAAGTTTCAAGAAAGTTAGGAACCTGAATTGCGAAACTTGAATGTATCTTAAAGATGGACAACTTTCGATCAGAAACTAAATAAGATGCACAAATACTAAACTCAAGATCCTACATTTATTTTCTTAGTGGTTTCTTGTTGTCTTGAGCGACCAAACTTCCCTGCTTCAGAAATGCGTGAAAGTAGGGTCGGCTCGGTGTTCACCAGTACATAATGAAAAACATTTTGATTGATAGTAACAATAAATTGTAGTAAATTTGAGTTGTATTTTAGTTTCACAACTTCCCCATGCAGCACTGCGATGATGTAAAGCAGCTCTGTCCAGTTCGTAAGAATCCCAAAACTGATATAATTTTGGGGGGGATTGTGCCTCTTGCCCAATTATGACATTGACCAAGATCTCGTTAAGGCCATGTGCATGTCTGTAGTATGAAATAGTGGGCTCATAAATAATGGCTTTCTTCTCTGTATCAACTTTTTCAGACTGTCTGCTATGGGTCTCAAATTGGACAGTAGGGTCAACTATATTGCCTCTTTTAGTGGAGGACTTGAACACAATCTAGTCAATGTGTCTAGTGCTGCCATTGGTAGCCAGACGATGAATGTCTTTGTAGACTTTGAAGCCTTGAGCTCTCATATGCCTTCTGCAATCAAGTTCCGAATTTTATGATGCCCGGAGTTGCACAGAAGTTCTCCATATGGTCAGGCACCCAGAACATGTGCAAGGGTTTCATGCTCTCTGCCACATCGGTGACAGAGGGTATTGGTTCTGGGACCTCCCCATCAAGAAATACACAGCTGAGACTCCAGCAGTCATTTTAATGGCATCTTTCCATTCAGAGCATGCAAGTCCGCAATGGTTTGGGATCCATTTATTGACAGTCGTGTTTTCATTGGATAAGTTGACACCTCTCTCTTTATGAGGTAACTCACTCCCAAGTTTAAATTCTCGTTCCCTTAATAGCCATTGTAAGTTATGAACTCACACAATGCACTTCTGAGGCCTATTCTGAATAATTACAGTCAGATACTTTCCACAGAATTTCAGAAATGCATTTAAAACAATTTGTTTATCACCACTACTCAATGTTTCCATTCATCATACTTAGAAATTCCATACGACCAGCCATGATTACAACAATTGAAACACACTTGTTAGGCCTTTGCGTGCATCTTCAGCTACTTGTCAAGAAGATCAAACAGCCCACCACCTGATATCTGACTGTAGATTATTAAATCGTCAAAGAAATGTTCTAAAAACACAATCAAAGATGGAGGCATATGGCCTACCACACATAGTGGTCTCATAACAAAAACATTCATGGAACTTCCTTAATTTCACACAAATTATAGATTTTGAGCAAATGTAGTAGATGCTTAAATTCTCCAAGACAGCTTCACTCACACTTCATTGGTGTTTAATTTTTGTAAATAATAATATAATAACAAACAAATATCTTATAGTAACTATATAAGTAGGGCTAGGATTTTTATGACCTAAAAACCATCAAAATATGCAAAATAAAATATGCACTTATGACCTAAAAGTTACAGAAATATGCTTCATAAAAAACAAATATGACCTAAAAATATTATAGTAATTACTCAAATGAGTAATAATTTCAATTGTAAAATAAACAAGTAAATCAGTTTATGATAATCATTTATTTATGAATAAAATGCTAACATGAGAAACAAGCTAAAGTAACAAAATTACGCTTCTTTCTTCATTCACTTTATGAGGCCCGAGTTGCAATGTACAACGAATACCTTGCGCAAATTTTCAAACAAAAAAAAAATTCCTATTGTCAATAATTCTGAGAAATTTAACAACTCAAATGAATATGGAAGAAAGAAGTTCAATGAGAAAAGTTCTTTACTTCTTGAAAAAGTAAAAATATGACCGATATGACCATTAAATTATTAAAATATGCTGTATCACACGAAAATGGTAAAATATGCTAAAATATGACTTAACAAAGTAGTCACATTTAATTACTTTTTTCATAACAAACATTTATTACTATTCAAGGAACACATCAGTCTTACCAAAAAAAACATGCTACATCATAAAAATCCTAGCCCTATATATAAGTAACCAAGGCGAAATTATAACATGTAATATTATTTATGTAATGGGGCATGTATTAAATAAATGGTACCGGTATTTAAAAAAAAAAAAAGCTGTGCCTTGTATGCTAGGAGAACCTCTTTGTATCCCTGGTGGGGTTTTAGGTACTTTGTGAAGAGAACCTGACCATAAAATTCATAAAACCACTACCAAGGGTAAGCTACATAGAGATAAGTCGTACTTATATCCAAGTCTAACTTTAATCTCGTCTTAAGTTGAGTTTCTGACACAAAGAAGTCGGACTTATGACGTATTTACTTTATAAAGTCAGACATGACAAAGTCGAGCTTATTGCTATTCATAGTCATTAAAGTACGACTTATTTATTGAAATAAGTCGTACTTTATCAAGTCAAGGGTCCCCCTGACTTATTTCAGTTTAAGTCTGAACCATGGACAGTTATTTTGAGGATCTTGGCGAGGTGTTAGCATTATTTGCGAAACATGAGGAATCCATTTAAATTCTACATCAACAATGGATTTTAAAAGAGGTTTTGTTTGAAGAAAACACAATTTTGGAAACACCAATCGGCTTTCTTTCATCAGAATCTTTCTCTGCTGGCATTTCATATCAGCCCAAAGCTTCCTAAGCTGTTTTCAATCTTCTTAGAACTCAATTAATATCAAAATAAATACATAAGCGTACCGGTATTAATTCTGTACGATGTCCAAGCTAATATATACACAGAATATTCTCAAGAAACTATTGAACGGTTTACTTACGCGCTGCATAATATAACTGGATGAATTGAATTCTTTGTTTACAATGCACACTGCCGTCTGTATTTTTATATTGCGACAGGTGGCTTTGCATTAAACGAAAAGTGAAAAAAATCTGAAATACGATTCGCTGATTCAGTTGTTTTGGCAGTGAACGTGCGATTTTTCATATTATCGAGTTCCACTTTAATATGTAGAATAAGTAGAGCTTTATGAAGTCAGACTTAATAAAGTATGACTTTAAAGAACACTATGAATACAAAAAACATATAAGTCGACTCGACTGTAAATTCAGTAAATAATAAAATTAAAGAATGAGCGACGTTACATTATTTGCATGGACATATTTTTATTTTGGGTTACATTATTTCTTTTCCTTCTGTCAAAGGTCCCTGATAGTGCAAGAGGGTTCACATGGTATGCGGCAAGCTGGTGAAGGAAAAATAATTATTACAGTAAAACCTGCCAAAAACAAAACATCATTGTTCCAGAATTTTTTTCAGTTTTCACAGGTTTCCATCGTAGAGAGGTAGTGTTTTAAGAAAAGCAAAGTACGAAAAATATGATCACACAGGATCTGAATAAAGGAATAATTCAAATAGGTCTGTAAATAACATAATTGGTTCGTATGTAATGTTCTGTAATATTGTATTTTCAACTTACGTACAATGATTGCAGTTTCTCTCCTAGTTTCTTTGTTCTCACTTGTCTTTTAAAGTGCATTGTCGTGACGTAAGTTTGAGTTACCCCAACTTTAAACAACACAATTAATTCCTTTTCATGTTCTTCAATAACTTTAATTTTTCCTTTTCATGTTCTTCAATAACTTTAATTTTTTCTTCCAGTTTAAGTGTATCAGTTTAATGAATTACGTACACAAATACACAGTAAAAAGTAAATTTAAAAATCACACAAATTCGCAGCTTTCTTTCAAGCACTTAATGACTTGTCAAAATGAAACTGAGAATGAATACAAACACTTGTACCCTACCCCGTGGAGAACGAGTGTGGGAAGAAGTAACAATGTATTGCCCCATGTAGTGTACCTGCTGCATCCTTAAGAAATGTAAGAGTTAATGGTTCCTAGAACTCTATTTACAGCTCATACTCAAAATTAATGCATATCACTTTTTCAAATTTAAAATGATCAAACAAATTTAGTACATAGCTATGTACTATACATAAAATAATCCGTATTATTTTATGGTTCCCAAAAATTATTCTGCTTCCGCATTAGGCAGTTTTCCGGTTTAGAGTATTATTTTACATAGGAAATCCTTCCGTTCCAAAATTTATCTTCCGTTTGTCCAGATTTCCGGTATATACAGGGTCTGGTTTAGATAGGTTTTACTGTATTAAGCTGTTGATAAAATACTATTTTTTTTATTTTTTATTTTGCCAAGTGGAATTAAATTAGTAGGCATTTATATTGCAGTTCGATGCTACATTATAAATTTGCATTTGCCCCTTGTCCCATCACAACCTATCAAATGCCCCCATAGAATTCAGCAATCAGTCAGGACTGATACAATAACAGACCTTGACAAGAGGATGAATTGGTACTGATTTACGACAAGGATCCTGATATATTGTAAGAATGTATGGATGGTGTTTCCAATTGTTTACATTTGTTTTACTAACCTGGGTTTTTCTTGCCTGTATAATGTAGGCCTACTGACTAACAAAACAATGTGATTGATTGTTGCATGTGGTCACAGCCCACTGAAGGCTGGAAGATTATATTTATGCAAAATATTTTAATTGCTCTTTTGTCATTTTTATAGGCTGTTTCAATTTGAAATAATTTAGTTTAAAACACGCATGCATAAAGATGCTATAGAATTTTAATTTAGGTTGTTTTCTTTTGCTCTGTTAATAGGCTTTAATTTGATATAATACATGGCGAATTTTGTCAACCATTTTTTTTAGGAAAAAATATTTTTAAAAAATGTTCTTATTTATGAAAGTTTTTATTTATTTATTTATTTATTATTATTATTTTTATTTTTTTATTTTTATTTTTTTTTACTTTTCAAAAAAGTGTGTGTTATTCTACTGCTTATGGCCTTTTCACACTGGGATATTGTGACGGTCACCGGTAGATATACATTATTTTGAATTGGAGTTTTCATACTGGAGCACAGTGGTGATCCACCCAGACACAAGTGATGCTGTCGACAAGTGTCGACTCCGAACACATGTGACTTATCACTGGCAAAAAAAGCATTGGTTTTAATTGGAGCATTCACACCAGGACACAAGTGACGGAGCATTCACACCAGGACACAAGTGACGGTCACAACATTTTTGGATTGCCAACTTGCAGCAAGTTGTATATAGGCCTATATAATTCAGTTATCATGTAGCTACTATAGGCGACACTAGCAGTGACCATCACAAGTGACCCACGTGTGTTTACTGCAAAAACCAGTGATCGTCACAAGTGTCCCAGTGTGAAAATGCCCTTATTATCCACAATCTCTGAAAATTTAGAAGTGAGACCTCCATGGGTTCATGATATATGATAAAAAAAAGTGCCTAAAATGGGCCACTTTCATGTAATTTGCTTAACTTCATGGTTTTGTTTATTTTATAGCAAATTGTTTTGGCAAATCAATACCTAATTTAAGTTTTTCATTTTTGTGAATTTATAGTAGGTTTACTTCAGAACATTTTTATAAGTTTTCAGATATAAACTATGTAAAGAGTAAACAAAATAAAAATCCCAGCGTGTAATTAAAAAGAATTCGTTTTTCAAGACAGATCAGCTATGGTCTGCTTCAGTACTCAGTTTAATTTCAGTTACTTTCCAGTCTTACCTAAATCAGATTTTTCTTCAATCTGACTGCTCAACATTTTGGTTCTTAAAGCTTCAGATACTTTCTTTAGTTTTTCTACAGTGTACTTCTCTAGTTATTGGGTCCCCCCCCCCCTCGGAATTTCATCACTTGCACTTAGAAGTCCTATTAACTTCATCAGTGGCTTCTTCAATCTGTGGAATTGATATTTCTGTTCTGTTAATACTATTGGCATATTTATATTTCGAGCTTTCTGACTAGTTCTTCTATCTTGTCCAGTTAGGCCCCTTAAGAATTGCCTTGCAACAACTAGCACATATTCTGTCCCCAAGCTTTATAGTCTTAGAGTGGCTGACTATTTTTATTGACAGGTCTTAAACTCTTTTTAAAAGAATCATGATTTGTTTTTTAAATGGATTGTAATAATATCTCTCTCTCTCTCTCTCTCTCTCTCTCTCTATATATATATATATATATATATATATATATATATAAGCAGGTCTGTCCTCACTGACTGACTGAGAATCAATGTCGAGCCTAAACTATAATAGATAGAGATTTGGAATTTTGACAGTATTTCGTTTTATAAAGTAAGTGCACACTAAGAAAGGATTTTGCAAAATTTTTATTTTAAAAGCAAAAAATCAAATGTTTTCGAGGAGACGAAATACCTTGTTGCCAAGAATTCATCAAATACAAATCACATTGCATGTACAGTTCTCATGGCAACAGTGCATTGTTTGCAGTATTCACAGGTATCTTTGGAAGTGCATGATATGGAACTTTGACAAATTAGAGAAGCTAAGAAGATAATTCATTGGTGTAAATAAATAATGAAGAATAAAATCCACAAAAATAATGCACAATGTTATGCAATCACATAACTCTCTCTACCCGGGACATAGAGAATACCATTTTTTCACTTCACAATTTTGATGTAGAATAAGAGTTTGTATTGCAGGGACAGCATTTTCAGTTGTCTCAGCCTGAGTGTCCCAACGAGTAATGCCATATCAGAAGTCGATAAAAAATCCTATCCAATGATTCGTTATTCATAGGTATAGGCTTTGTATTTTTAGTTGATAAATATGAATGTTTATCATATGCCCTAAACATGTAAAAGGAGACAAAATACGATGGAACATTTTTAGTCCTATGCACGCAGTATATTATTATCAGGGCCCGGATTCTATTGACTTAAAATTGTTTGAAAAATGACCTATAAAATGACCCTAAATTTTAAAGAAAATGACTTAATAATTATAAAAAATGACCTAAAAACTGATATTTTGTTTATAAAAAAATTGTTATTGAACACACAAAGTTATAGACTAGTTTGTACATAATTGTAAAAACTGGAAATAACTGTAATGTTGTGAATGTTCTTTTCTCACGGAAATTTATACTGGCACTGAGGCACTGGTGATTCAAAATTCGGCACATCCTTTTGTGGTCTGCCGGATTATATTGTTGCTTATCTAATCTAATAACAATAGTAATATAGGCCTAATACAACATTTTGGCGTTTCTTTGATTCTCACTTCCGACGGAGACATGTCAACAATTTAACGCCAAATTTTTCCTTCTTGCATTAAACAAACAACATTTCAAAGACAGCACCGCCAGCGACGAAAGAAAGTTAATACACTCAATGTAATTACATGAAAATGACTAAATAAGGGAGAAAATGACACGAAAATGACAAAATAATGACCTAAAATTGAAATAAATGCCCTAAAAACAAAAAAATTCATAAAATGACAAAAAAATGACCTAATAAAAATGCATTTCTATAATCTAGAGGCCATGATTAGGATTTTTCCACAAGTTGGCAATGCCTATGCAGTATCAATAAAAAGATGACATGTCATTAGAATCCGGGCCCTGATTATTATATCCCAGGATTTTGGTGACGAAAGTATGAAAGTGAATTGAATTTCTTTTTGTTCTCAGCCCCAAAATGAGTGTATGATAACATGAGAGAGAGAAATTAAATATTCTATAAAGCGAATACAATTTTATGTTACTGGAATTTCTGTTTCTTTTTATTTCAACCCTTACCAGGCTTGGTGCATAGAAGCAACGTGTGCAAAATTCTACATCCTCTATAAGCCATAAAAAGCTATACCAAGCTTTTTCTGAGGGAATAGTTTGAGTGTGATAAGTCGTTCTTCGTCATTTCAAATTCTGAATACCTATATAAGGACCTAGAGTTTGAAAATCAAAAGTCCTTCATAAGTTAATTTTGAATTACAAAATACAAAATCCAAGCTATGCCTGGCCCTTTAAGCTAGTACTGTATACATGAAAACTACCTTTAGATGTCCGTGCTTTAGCTACTTTCATGTTTTCTTCTAAGTTTCTTTTAAGTTATAGTGACTGATAGTCCAGATCTGTAAAATATTAATTCTTGAAAATGTTCAGAAGATTTGAAAACATTTTAAACCATTTTTTAAAAACAAACAATAAGCCAGTGAAAGTCACCCAATTTATAAATCTAAAAACACTACTTGCTTACTTCACTAAAACTGTATCAATAAGACTGGAAAGCCACAGAAGTGAACTGAACACTGAAGGGGACTAGCTAGGCTCTCATGTACAGTCAAACATCTCTGTAACGAAGATCGATATAATGCTAAACCCATATATTTTGTCCTTGCAAATTTCCTATCTTAATATTGTTAATGATGAAGTTATTTTAGAAACATCTTAGGTAGCAATATTTTGAGGTTCAATTCTTATTGCAAATCATGAGCTTAGCCCTGGTATCAGATTGGTGTACTTTCCAGCCAGTACAACTTAGAAATTCTACAAGAGAAAGATTCAATAAAGGTTGGAAAATAAGGCCATTGAGCCTTAATCATCCCTTATAAGTGCAAAAACTTAGTGAGGTTACCTGTTACTTCAACATGCACAGCATGTGTAGTTAGAATACCTATCGAGTGAATGGATTTAATTTTACCTTAGCTAGGCATATGGCATATGCCTAGGTTCAAAGCTTGCCATGATGTGTGATGTTAAACCAATATGATTGTAAGTAATAATTTTTCAGTGAGTAAAGTGGCTGTGGTTACCACTGAGTGGAAGTTAGTAAGCATTGGAACAAAATTATCAGTCTTTTAAGATTCACATTTGTGATTCATTATTTTTCGCTTCTTTCCATGTCTGTTCCTTGAATTATCCTATATATCACATAGTATTCTCCATGCAGTCTTTTGACAGTTAATTGCAATGTAAAAATGTATACCGGTAACAGTTTAAATGTATGTATTATTTATCTTTTATAAAATCAAATTATTAAGTGCCAGAATGGTACTTTCTGAGATTGTGTGGTGGACGGGAAAATGTCTGTCTGTCCTTATGTCTGTATGCACGATAACTCAAGTATGCTTTATCGAATTTTCATGAAACTTGGTATACACATTTATAACGTCCATGGGAAGAAGCCCATTCATTTTGGACAAAATCCATTGACCGGTACCGAAATGACCACTGATTAACGGTCACATCTATTATAATGTAATCTGCGTTATCTGAACATCCAAAGCATTTTGATTGGCTCATGGACAGCCAATCAGCAGCCAAGCTCTCGTAACTAATGTAAACTAGACAATGTTCAGATGTATCAGTTTCTGTAATTAGAAATAATAGATGAAATTGTTTATTAAAGAGCATGCTTTCATTTCCAGAAGTTCTATCCAGCTGGTACTTTATATAGATCTTATTATTTTCCATTTGACAGCATACAAACACAATATTAATTTTATAATGTTACAATAATATTGCATGGCTCACAATATACTAAACATAACTATCACATTGTCGCTCGCTTATCCAGGCACTGAATAATTAAACAGCTGCTGTTGAAATAATATTGTGCATTCTGTCAAAATGTATGGCTACCAATATCTACATTATATTTTAATGTGGGTATTTTTCAGTTATAATAATAATAGTTTGAAGGGTCGCTCAAGAGGGCATTTGTTAATGAGGTTCACTCCTTGCCGTAGTCATTCAGTGATCTTAGATTCTTTGGACACTTCGATAGGTGGTATTGTTCGCATCTAACATTGCACAGTTGGCATATACAGGGGTGCCCACCCTCCCCAAACGTCAAGACCCACCCCCCCCCAAACATCATTGCTCACCCCCCAAACTTCATTGCTCACCCCAACCCAATTGGCTGTCGACAAGGGCTCCCATATAATATTTTCATGGGGGGGGGGGATTTTTTTAATTAATTGATTTTTTGTCACTTTAACTTCTTGGGCCACTTTGTAACATTATATTAATAATATAATAAGTGCAACAATGATGTAGCCAGAAAATAATTGCGGGGAGGGTCGGAAGTGCCGGGGGTCCATCCCCAGAAAATGTTTAAATATTGAACTAATGAAAATCACATTTTACGCTATTTTAGCACAGAAAAACTAGTTAGGAAATTTGTTTACCATACTCGAAGACATCCCAATGTAAATAAGAAATCATTACCTAAGTGGGGGGTCCACCCCCGGAAAATTTTTAAATATTGAACTAATGAAAATCACATTTTACGCTATTTTAGCACTGAAAAACTAGTTATGAAATTTGTTTACCATACTCTTAAGACATGCCAATGTACACAAGAAATCATTGCCTAAGTGGGGTGTCCACCCCCGGAAAATTTTTAAATATTGCATTAATGAAAATCACATTTTACGCTATTTTAGCACTAAAAAACTAGTTAGGAAATTTGTTTACCATACTCTAAGACATGTCAATGTAAACAAGAAAATGTTACCTAAGCCGGGTGTCTACCCCCGGGATATTTTTAAATGTTGAACTAATGAAAATAACATTTTACGCTATTTTAGCACCGAAAAACTAGTTAGCAAATTTGTTTACTATACTCTAAGACATAGCAACTTAAACAAGAAATTGTTACCTAAGTTATAATACTTATTACTATTTATAAGAAAAGCTGAATAACACATGGAACAGTGGACATAATAGGCCCACTCATTATGTTATGAAAAGAAAATAACTGCTATATCATATTTGACACACCAACAAATCTTCTTTAATTATTATTATTATTATTTTTTTTTAATACAAATATAGAATTTTAGGTTTTGACTTTTGGGGGTCCAAACCCCCTGAACCACCCTTTCCTAATCCACTGTGGATTCTGCTTCCATGTTGTCGATTTGGTAAAACTTCTGCAATTCAAATAATTGTCTTAAAAGAAAAATACCTGACTATAATAATTATTAATATACATTTTTTCCTTGGCCCCCCCCCCCCCCGGGTATGGGCGCCCATGACTGTCGAAATTCTTCATCTTTATCTTTATAAAGAATTAGAAGAGACCTTTTGAAGTTATAGAACTTGACTGTTTTTATTTTTAACATATAAAACTCTGGCATATACATGCTTCACTAGCTTCATGGAATCCCTTGGTTTGGCATATTTTGTAGTGGAATCCGTGCACTGCATATCTCGTTATTATATGTCTTTGTTCCTAGTTCTCTTTTCTCCAATTCTTTTCTAGCATGGCTCCCGTGGCATAAAATTCCGGATTGATTTGGTTTCTTTTGTTCTCTCTTGCTTCCAATAATTTTCTGTATGCTTCCGTGCCTGGTAATAGCATTTGCATCCTGATGTCTTCAATGTAGAATGACTCTCCGGCCAGCTCATATGCTAATCGTGATGGTGCATTTCTTCCAATTCTCAAGATATATTTAAGAAACCTTGCTTTTACTTTTTCAATCCTCTGTAAGTCACTGTAGGTTAGCTTGTTCCAGATTATGTGTATACCATAAGTAATTATTGGTGTGATTACACTTTTGAAGAGCAGTAGAGCTGCTGTTAGTGAAAGCCTATGTGGATCCTTTATGTTGTACATTGCTCTTATTGCAGCCGCTGTTTTCTCCTGGATGTGATGACTAAATTATAAGGTTGTTGTCTGAATCGTGAAGCCCAGATATTTAGTTTCTTTCACTAATTTTATAGGCTCGCCATACAGTGTCAGGTTATCTCCTGCAGCCGCTCTTCCCCCTTTCCTAAATGTCATTTGGACGGTTTTTTCCATGTTAATATGAAATCTGTTTTCTTCTGCCCATCTCTCCATTTCTGTCAGAGTTGTCTGTAGTGCGGTTTTATTCGTGCTCCCTATTACCATGTCATCTGCGTACATAATCAGTGTAATTTGTGGGTAGTTGCTTGTGATATCTGCGATGTCTGCAGTAGCAATGTTGAACAAGAGTGGGCTTATCGGATCCCCTTGGAGTACGCAGTTTGTTTGTCTTATGGGTCTTGATTCTGTAATGCCATCGTCTATCCTTATGTCATTGTGAGCAAGTATGTTTTGTACTATTTTTCCCAAATAGTTGTCATTTCCAATCATGTTATTTAGTTTTCTGACTAGAACTTCCCTGTCGATCAGATCGAACGCTTTCCTGTAATCGATAAATACGGCGTAGTACTTCCTTCTGGGTATTCTGAGAGCTTCTTCCACTTCACTTAATAGGCATTCTACAGCTTGGACTGTGTTCTTTCCCTTTGTGAATCCGAACTGGCATTCTGGTATCTTTGCTTCTCTCTTGAGTCTCTTTGTGATTATATTCATGTATATTTTGAATATATTGTTCTCAAGTGCGACACCTCTATACTTGTTTGGATCATCCATGCCTCCTTTACCTTTGTACAGAATTCACATGGTTGCAGTTCTCCAACTCTCGGGTATCACTGCCGTGAGCATGCATTTGTTGAAAAGTTCCATCCATAGGGGAAGTTATAATGTTCCTGTGCAAGCAATAGACCAATAGACAGATTGATTTCAGATTGACTTTAATTCATTCATAACCTATATGGCTTATTTAGACCTGAAACAAACATGTTGGCCTACATCATTAATATTATTGCCAGTTCATTTTGTGAGAAGTTGACATATTTTAAGAATTTCTTATATCAGTGTATACGAATATGAATTAAGGTAATGAATCAAACTTTAGACCTTTGTTCTTCCGCAAGTCCTGCTTAATGAATTAATCTGGAGCTTAACTCGGAGATCTATTACAAAAAAACTTCTTTCCTGCATAGGCCTATCATAATTGCAATTATCATTGATTAAATAAAAGCAGTTTGTTGTTATATCAGTTTACCTGATTTTATTTTTAATCACACGCTGTAATTTCGTTTTTGTAACTTTTAAAAATAATTTATAGATCTATGACTGAAAACGTGCACAAATGCTCTGAAGTAAACCTACTATAAATTCACAAAAATTAAAAACCTAAATTCGTTATTGATTTGTCAAAACAATTTGCTATAAAATAAACAAAAGCACGAAGTCTACCAAATTATGAAAAAGCAGCATATTTTAGATACTTTTTTAAATCATATATCATGAACCCATTTTCAGAGATTGTAGGTAATAAGCAGTAGAATAACACACTTTTTAAAAATAAAAAAATAAACTTTCAGAAATAAAAACTTTTTTTTTTTCCTAAAAATATATTTTGTCGAAAAAATTCCATGGTATTTGAATGAAATAGAGCTAAAATAGAGCCCAAGATCAAGTCTGTAAGATCTTTACAACAATCTTGTTCCACAAGCCAAAAAAAACCTTTTTACAATTTACAAAATAAAAAAAACAAACAAACGGGGTCACATAAAAATTAAAAACAAGTATTTTACTGATTATATTTATAGAATAAACAAATTTTGTAAGTTTCATCAATTTCAAAAATGGCCAACTTGAAAATGATTTTTTTGTATGTGTTGTTTGAAAAATTATGGAATAAATAAACCTTGCTAAATTCTTTAATAGGGAAATACGTTAGTTAGCGAAGTTGATAAATGTTGTGCATTATACATAGCTAATGCGTAACAAATGTTGACAGACCAACTCACCGTTTTATGAAAAATTTTGCTGGAGCTAAGAAGATTTGTAAGATTAACACAGAGGAAGTGTCAACCATTTACTGGAGACGTAAAATGACAGGATGTTTACGTTCCTCACCTTCAGCAGCTGTTCTTTCATTAACATAATTAGAAGTATGTCTCGGTACAGTCCAGGTAGTAGTGCTATAGCCAGATTCCATACAATCTGCTAATCTTTTCATCAAATGTAATTTAGCTATTGAACAACACGACAGTATTATGAATTATTTTGTTCCTATTTATTATAATTCAAATTTGTTTTTAAAATCTTTGATTGGCATAATTAGTAATATATCTCTGTTTGGTGCAGATAGAAACTGATGAAATTTAAACCCATATAGTGTGATGTTTTGTTCATGTGTAATTTAGACTTTGGATAATGTGTCAGTTTGAAATTAGTTTATTATCTATTATTATAATTCATAAATACCTACAGAAGAACTCTGAAGTTCTGTGTATAAAATCTCCGCTCATTTATGTTTTCTGATTATATAACTTCACTGTGTAAACTTGCACATTAATTATATAATAACATAAATATCTAATTCACAACTAGGCTTGCAGAGTATTGACAGAGGAAACGGGGCAATTAAAGTCATAATTATTTGTAAAACAACTAATAAAAATTGGCTTTCAATTATAATCAATAGAAGTAGTTCACAATATCATGTAGGTTATTTCAGATGAACCAAGAAATTAATACCGAATCATCTGTATAAGAATCAAATCCAGGTCTAGGTTAAGATTATTTTAAGACAGACACACTACTTGTAAGGGATTATGAACTTTAGAGAGGTGTGGAACAACATAATAATTAGGCCTATTGATCAGTTTATAATTATAAATTATAATTTACAGAATAACTCGTATAAAAATTGTTTGTCAAACTCATTCTTAACTAAATTAATTTTATTCAATATATTTAGTTCACATTCATTTTAAATTAAAGTTAAGATAAATTGGATAAGTATTTTTGAAAATTGCAGAGCAGGAGATCTATGAAACTAGTTCACAGTTTCAGAAGTAGTTAAAATTATTCTTGGTAACTTCACACACAGTTACTATAACATAGTTACTGTTACTATTATATACATACTTCAGTTATGTGTTGAACATCTGTCCTGGACAACATGACAGTAAATTGGTTTATAATTATAAATCATATGAACTTACAGAGAATAATTTGTTAGAATTAATTCTAAGGTAGATGTAGTTTCAACGATACTTATCAGTTCTGTTTACATATTTTCTTGTGTAGATGTACTCTAGATTGTTGACACAGAATCAGTCTTAAAAATTCAAAGTTATTCACGTATCTGAGTCAAGATTAAGATGTCATTACTAAATAAGGTTTATTTTTTGAATTGTTGAAGTAATTGATAAGAAACCAAGTGGGCACTCAGTATTTGCAGGGATTGTACTATATCATGATAACCTTCAGATAATAAGTGTGGGATAGGTGCAATGGAGATGTAGTAAGACGGTGACACTGGAGTGAGAGAGATGGAGTCATGGAGCTGGTGGAAGGACTGGTGGCGCCTCAAGAGATGGCGCAGTCAGGAGGAGAAGGGCTACTATTGTGATGAATGTGTATGTTTCATAACAAAAGCATAAAATTTTGTCCATTTATGCATATTTGACCAATCTCTGTCAGAATTAATCTAAATTTGACCATTCATGGTCGTCTATCACTGTTGTGTTTATGAAGAATCATGACCCCTTCTGGTATGCAATTGGTAGTGTGTTATTGCAACTGATTCGTAAGTGTGAAATTGTGATAAATAACCAATCAATTTTTTTAAATTTCCATGTCATTTGTCTCCATTATTGCGTATAGTTAAGGAGGTTCATGCTTTAGGATTTGAAAGCTTGATACAGTTGTTCCATTCACTTAGTTAAATGCCCCAGTATTTGTACTTTATGGAGGGTCATACAGTAACACACCCATTTTTTTTTTTAAATACAAATTTTGATTATTTTGACTCGACTGAACAGATTTTCATAAAATTGATGACCAAGAAAATATCCAGGTTATGAAACCAACATCTGCATCCCATTGTAACTAATTTCATAATTAAAGTGAGAAAGTTATAATTTAATAAATTATAATTTAATTTACACATTGCATGAAGATAGCTTTAATTTTATATACCGGTATAACATATTGAATAACTTCAAAATCTTCTTTGCTTCTGGTTTCTGCAAACCCATTCCTTTCTTGTACCGGGTGCTTGGGCACAGAATTTTCTGCTGTTTCTGAGAGATCGTCCCAGGGGAATGGAGCTCCAAAGCTTGCACACAATGCGACTGCTCTGTATTTATGGACTTATCTTAGAGACTGTTATAAGTTATTTTGGTAGCACTGGGAAATGAGATGAATGGGGTAAAAGACTACATTGAGAAGGAAATTACTTGTAAGGAGATAAACTTACATGTTTTAGGGTTAACAGCCTTTATGATTATTACCACTTGTTTCAGGACACGAAAATTATAAACATAGTGAAAAACATTACTGGAACAAAAGCTTCTATGCAATTGTTGTTACATATGCAGTAATATTCTCATTTGTGATTTGTTTTTCTAATGGAGCACTGGGTTACTGTGATATATGTGTGTCCATAAGAGAAGGGACCAGTTGTAGGCTTTTAGTTTAGAAGATGTTAGGAAATACTCTTGTTTAAGCACAAAGTGACTTTTTTCTTTTCTTTTTTTTTCATTTTTTTTTCATTTTGAACTCTTCTGACTCTGATCTAGCGCCAGTTTGAATATGAAGGCCATAGAGAAGCTGCAAGATACAAAATATTAGTATTTAATTTTACTGTAAAAAAAGAAAAAAGGCCAGTTCTCATAGCTTAAGATTCTATTGTTCTGTCGGTTGTAAAACATGTGGATACAATAACAGGCGTCACCACTGGGAGATGGGGGGGGGGATTCATCTCCTCCCAATATATATATATTTTTTTATTTTTTTAAAATTTTTTTTAAGATTTAAATTTTTGTCAGTTCTAGTTAGTTCTAGTTGACACCATTGCAGGAATTTTTCCAAATAAATTACACATTTCACATATTACACCTATTGCAATCACATTCATTACACATATTAAAAGCTGTTGTACAATAGGAGAATAATATTGTGCAGGTTTTACTAATGTAGCGATAAATGAAAAGAACTTTTAATAGTCACTGAAAAATCAACATTGAAAGTTTTACTGAATGGTATTGGTAAAAAGGACATGATGTGGTGGTTCCATACCCAGAAATTGGTGTCAAATCTTCAAAAACAGAACTCAAACTCTCTTCTTCAACACTTTGTAAAATGCCTAAAAGATAAAATATGTTTTGGTTTCTATGAAAAACTAAGTTCAAGAGTTATTCACTAATGTTTCATTGCCTCTGTTGTCGGGTTTGATCCAATGCATTTTCTTGCATAGACAACATTGCTTTGGCTTTTGATCAAATAATTTTATATGCGTACTTACATAGGTCAAATGTTGAAACAATAGTGCACAAATTAACAAGCATGGTTTGCATGGAGTTAGATACAGACAGGCATCATTCTCAAACTCCGAAAGAACATAGCCACTCTAAAAAAAAGTAGTACCTTTACTTCCTCATGATGTTTCTTGGTTAAAAACCTTGCAGAATACTTTTTCACGTGTACGAAGGACAGGTAACCAGCTAATAGGACAAAGGAAGTAAAGAAATTATTTTTAAAAAGCATTGTAAAAAACCTTTATATAGAGGAAAAAGTAACTTGTTTTTAAATATGATAATTTTAAATGCTGAAAGCAAGCATTTACTAATTTATTACTTAATTTAAGGTGTGCACAATATCATAAACTAAGTATTGAAAAAACTGTTCCCTTTTCATATACGTGCACACATATGCTATTTATATTCTTAACATAGTATGATTTTCCTGCATGGGTGCATGATAAATTAAGAAAATATAGTATTATATTTTTTATAATATGTATAGATCACAGTGTTGAATTAATTAGAATTAATTTATGATTGAATCTTTCCACTCTTGACAAAGGACCTTACAAATCCACTGCAAGCAAGCTAATAATATGGTGATTTGTTATTGTAGTGTCGGGAGTGCCAAGAAGTTCCAAGTTTTATCACAGGATGGAGCATATGTGTGTGTGCATGCGACGTCACTCCACACACTCCAGCTTCCTCTCCTGCATCCGCTCCCTGAACCACAATATTCGGTACCAGGTTAGTTCCCACTTCTTCCCTGATCCATAGTCCTTGTGCTTATAACCTTCATCTGTTCCCAGATTAAAATTATCCGTAACAGGATTGTTTACTATGTCTATTTCCTAAGCACTCATTATCAGGTCAGTTCTTCTAACCATACATTCTAAAACAGACTGCACAAGTTATGGATAAAGACACCCTCAAACAATTATATTTCACATTCATTCACTCCCATTTAAACTATGGTGTTATTCTGTGGGGTTCAACTACCAAAATATTAATACTAAAATTATTTAGACTCGAGGGGGAGGGGGGGGGGAAGCACTAGGGGTTATAGAGAAAATATCACAGATAAAATCTTGCAGAACTGTATTCAGAAAATTGAAAATACTCACACTGCCCTGCTTATATATCTATGAAAATATTAAATTTGCAATAATAAATTATAAAGAGGATAAAAATCAGATCATACATCATCATTATACGAGAAATAATAAAATCTATTTTTAAAAATCATCGAGAGGTTCTTTAGGCAACAAGTGAATAGAAATTATTGCAAAGGATCTATACAATCACTTACCTGATACACTGAAAAATATAACAAATAATAAATTGAAACTAAGAAGGATAAAAATATTTCTAGTAGAAAATGCCTTCTACACAATAGATGAATATTAAGTACAAAATACAGAGAGGACTAAATTATAACATAGGTATATTCATTAAATTATACCAATTTATTAAATTTTAATATAAATTTATAACCTAGAAATTAAATATGTTGTGTAACTAAAATTGTTTATTTTGTTCAATTCATATACTTGACCAAACCTTTTACATTTGGCTAATAAATCTTAAATCTTAAATCTAAGTCTTAAATTCCTAGTGCTTTACCAGGTAATTTCGTTGATTCATTCTCTAAACCTGTTGCTTGTTAAAAGGTTAGTTCCTACATCCATTTCTTGTACCGTCTTGCTGAATGAGTAAGTTAATTTTGGAAGCATATGAGTGGAGACTTAATACACTGAACTTCACTAAATATTTGTACTAACCTGGACCGGTTTCGGGATTACAACTTTACTGTCAGTCGTAGTACGTTGAAAATGGGGTAAAGTTGTAATCCCGAAACCGGTCCAGGTTAGTACAAATATTTAGTGAAGTTCAGTGTATTAAGTCTCCACTCATATGCTTCCATATTTAATAACTTCACTGTGTAAACTTCCTTCATTAATTAAATAAGTTAATTTTCTTTACTGAAGGTGAATATGTATTCAAAGTTATGTAAACCTTTAACATCAGTATGTCATAACTGAATTTTGTTAAGAGCTGATGTGATACTGTATTTTTAAAATGTCAGTGAGTTAACTTTTCAAATTATATATTGATTGGATGCTTGAAATCGCATGGCATTAAAACATGAGAAGAAAGTTTTTCAGACTCCTCATACCATCCCTGCAATTTCACAATCACAATTATTTAAAAATTGTTGATTTCATGAGTATGCTATAAGTAAGAACAGTATTTTTGGTAACAGCAATAGGTGCGAAAATTTACAAAAAAGCTTGCCGTAGGTATATTTAAAGGTTACTGTACAATAACAGTAGAAACCCAGTCCAAAAATCACTGATTAGTGTTAGTGTGCCTCACAATACTGCATATGAATGAATTGTCTTTCAGTGAGGTAGACCATTAAAGATAATCAGAAATAGGAGAGAGATTCCATCTGGCACTGTCCTAGCTATAAGTTTTCTGGAATAGAGGAAGCTGAATTTTTATTTATGTAGTGTCATGTGGGAGTGACTCAGAACCATCCTTGTAATGAAGTACTTTTTGTTGCAGGGGGATCTGACAGAGCTGGGCGATGATGAACTTGTGGGAGGCGAGGAGGGCAAGCAGGTGGTGGTGGGGGTGTGTGCCATGGCAAAGAAGTCGCAGTCGAAGCCAATGCGTGAGATTCTCATGAGGCTGGAAGAGTTTGAATACTTGAAGATGATTGTGTTCCCAGAGGAGGTTATCTTAAAGGTCTCATTTATCTGAAATACTCGTCGCTTGTTGTCTGGGTGCTCAATATCTTCACACAGAATTTGACAGGAGCTCTTACATTGGTTATATAGTATAAACCAATAACACTAGAAAATCTGCGAGTAATAATTTTCTTTACTGAAAACGTATTTTATTTTTTAAATGTTTTAAAACACCTTTTATTTTAACTTTTTTTTAATGTTAATTACATTCATTATAATTTAAACAGCTAAAGTGCTGATTCTGTGAAGGTGCCATATACTTAATATAAGAAAGTTGTAATTTTATATAACAAGAAAGAATGGTCAGGCTGCTTCTTACTAATATGAATGGATTTCATAGGTGTTTTAATGAAGTAAGATATCTGCTTCCATTCTTAAAATATTGTTTTAACATATTTAGATAAAAATGGGTTTAAATTTTTATAACTGGGAGGTGAGACAAAAACAAAGTGTAATATGGAAACAGTATTTCCACTGATTAACTATAGGAAATATTTCTCATATCTTATACATTTATTCCGTCATAATTTTACACAGAGTAAAACCTACCGAAAATATTGTGCTTATGGTGCATAAATAAGACTTACCCACAGTTCTTAGACATACATACATTATTGATTAAACAGGAGAGAAAGAGTGAGCATTTTAAATTAAACCTGCCAAGAAAAGTAGGTCAAGGCAAGTAACAGTAATAAATTTTTTCCCCTTCTTGTAGAACATCCGAGGGATAAAAATACTTGGATCATAAATCATCTTACTTTTATTGCACTTTCTTTCTGAAGCAAGCAAATAATATTGACATTCTCTGAAATCACTTAGCTTCTTGTTTTTGTGTGTTCTGTATAAGAAAATATGTTGTTCATGAAAAACTTCAGCAAAATATTAACTGATAAAGACATTTCAAAATTCCCTAAAAACAGTAAGCTTGTATTTGTCATTTTCTGGGAAATTTTATACTTTTTAGCAGTTATTATACAAACTACAAATACACTACTACCATTTGCAAATACTGTATGATACACTGGACTTCATGATATGTAAACAGGTAGCAACTGATTATTTCAAGTTTCCCGAATTTTTCTGGCACTGAAATTTCTTCTTGTACTACGTGATACAGTTCCATGGGTGAGGTTGATTTATCCACACAGCTGTTCCAGAATTACTCTACACATCATCACTTGCATATATCCAAAGCCAAGTTATTAGACCTCACAGGCCATGTGTTAGTATTACCGGTATTATGTGCGTATTTTTGCCTAAAGAATATACAGTTGCCTAATGCATGTACAGTCTGCAGTTTGTACTTTCTATCTAGCGCATAATTTTAAAGCCATTGACACAAAATGAAAGTTTTTATGCAGTCAGCAATAGCTTTTAAATTTTAAAAATACAGTATACAGTTTTGTGGAAGAATTTCTTAAAATTATTTTATTGCACAACAAAATATGTAGAAGAAAACTATTATCACCTTCACAGATATTGCACATATGCAGCCTATATGCACTTGTCTATTAACAAAGAAAAAATTCAGAATTCAGATGTCTAGCTTCTTCCTATATCTTACCAAGAGCTCCTGCCTAGTGTTTGTGTTTGAGATATGGTCCACTTGTGCGCTTAATTCTCTTGTGATGCACCCACACAACATATGTGTAGTGCAGTAGTGCGATTCACTTACTTCTTTACAGAAGAAGAAAATCATTTATTAGAAACATAAAGCTCATGTTGATCTTGCTTAAAAAAGATCTTATCATGAAGTTCAAGCTCTTACTTTTGTGCTCTCAAAGGTTAAATGGAAGTAGATTCAATGCAAACATGTAGAATTCTAGTTTTTTAAAACTATTTATTACAATGTCTTCATTTAGAGCGATAATCTATATTACAGATAATTTTATTCTAAGCTGTCCATGGAATTCGTTGGCTGTGAATTTTACTGAGTTGATAGAATATGTGAATATTTCAATGAATTATGAAATAGATGCTTTATAAAGCACCTACCTTAAGTGCACCTCAGCCTGTCGCCTAAATAACCTAACCCAGCAATGATATCGAGATTGCCTGATACCCAGACTTCACATTGAAGCCCCCCAAGATTGAATCAAGAGTTACAATGTGTCCTACCGGCCTAGCAGGACTGGTATCCAGGGCATTAAGTCATCCCCAAGCCAGTGGATAGCATTTCATTCTAGGCATTTGCTCCCTCCTGAAGCCTATGTGAGTAGTTCAACTATATAATCGCCATAGTCCTAACCACTTTGCTTTGAATCATAACAGTGGTTTAGAAGACCTGCTCCCTTAATGTCCTATTATTGCATTGGTCAATGCAACATTGCTCCATCTGACTCTCAGGTAGAGGACTCCATTAGTTAGAGGATGAGTTTCCAAAGTTTCCATATCCAAGGCATATGCCATATTTTGCTGCATAATAAATGCACTTTTTCTCCTTTATGCAAGGAAAAACTCTAGTGAAAAAGCATGCATTAAAAGGTGTACCAACTAATGATCGATAGCATAGGATTACATATCGATATAGCAATTGTGACTACTTGACATATCGATTGTGTCGCACATATGACGATTGATAGTGGTTGAATTAACAGATGAGAAACACTTACTCAACACTTTAAATTCTCGTCCAGCAGCTCTGTTACCATGTTGCTCCACGAGTGTTATAGCTTTCAGCCTAAAACTTGCTGTTTAACTTTAATATTTCGTTCAGTTCTTATCCATTGTCTAGACACAAGTTTATCATCATTACTGTCTACTGCAGATGTCTTAAGAGTACCGCGATATTAATCGACAGTAGTTTAGTGCATTAATAAGAACCAATCACAATTACTGTTTCCATGCATTATTGTTTAAAAACTTTCATTAAAATTTAAGCAGGCCTTCCAATCTTACGAGAAGATATTATTAAAACATTTTTTTTTTTTAAGTGAGATGCGACTATCATGCGGGGGAATTGTAATTTTTAATTTTTAATGCAAAAAGTTGGGTGCATCCATTATGTAGGGCATCCATTACACAAATAAGTACGGTATTACCATCAGGCAGTCTTAAACCCTTGTAGTAGGCAGAATGCACTGTATTAGACTTACTAATCCAATGAGTTGGCATTTTTAACACATTACGCTTCACTTTTATCAAATGTTCAGATAGAATATGTTTCATGGCCACATTCTATACATAAAATTTACATAACTCTGAGGATGTGGGCAAACATCCAAGAAACATGTTCTGAAACATATTATGTTAACAAATGTCAAAACATTAGATTAATAATTCTATATCACTTCACCGTGTAAAATTAACGGTAGTTCTTCGTAAATATAAGAAATACATTGTTTGTTTACCTTTTTAAAATATAATTTCTTGTGACTGAATAAGTTGACTGAGGCAGCAATATTTCAGACTCATATTCTGGAAATCACAAACCCAAATTCCTGGCTAGCCAATCCAAGCATGTCTTTTCCCTTGCCCCTGATTTAGAATTTGCTTCGGTTCTTACAAACAATTGGAAAGGAATAGAATTGCTTCAGGCTTGAATGACATACTGAAGCAGCCTCATATCATTAATAAGTAGACAACACAAAAATAAAATGAAACTCCAGTTAGAATACAGAACATTGAAATGCTTGGGACAAAAACCAAGTGGTTAGTATTTTTTGTAAGTTGAATAACTTTATCAAGTGGGAAAAGGTGAAACAAGTTTTGGCTTGGCACTGCCATTGTTATGAGCATTGGCTTTACTGTACTGGTATTGATCAGATGTCAGGAGCAGTGTTTCGCACAACTGCATTGCAGCATGAATAGCAAGCACTTCTAGAAAATTTTTGTCATAAATAAATATACGTGGCATGTTGAAATGCATTTAGAAATAAGTTTCCTCAATTTCCTTGGTGTTGGTTTTTTATATGTGTTCTCTTCTTAGTGTGTAATTTTTATTATTAGGGCAAGGCATTTAAAGGGACCAAAAAATAGCAAAAAAATGAATGTATGACCTGAAATAGTAAAAACATTTTTTTTAAATGGCCAATAAAATGTTGATTATTTCATGTAATTATCTTTTAGAAGTAACGAGTTAGTTTTAGAGAGCAATTTAATGGATGTCAATGCATTACAACATTCTTAATTGTTACTAACAAAGTAAGTAAATTAATTCTACTTGGTCACTCTTTTTGAAAAAAGAACTACTATTTCATACCTGGCATGCCATTCAAAATGCCCCTATAAAATATGTGTCAATTAAAATGAAATAAAAAATATTTAATTCTTTATTGCTTCAACATAAACTGCAATGGTGAAATGGAAACTTATCTGCTTATAAAGTTATAATAAGCAAGCATTAAAAACAGAAATAATAATGAAAAATTCAGAAGGTAACGTAATCTAACATGTGTCAACTAATATGAAATAAAAAATATTTAATTCTTTATTGCTAGAACATAAACTGCAATGGTGAAATGGAAACTTATCTGCTTATAAAGTTATAATAAACAAGCATTAAAAACAGAAATAATAATGAAAAATTCAAAAGGTAACGTAATCTAACATTTTATTATTTAAAAAAATATAAATTATGCCAAAAATGTCCTGAAGACCCAGAAAAAATTATTTGTGTCTTGAAAATGACGTGAAATACAAAATAATGCCAAAAGAATTATCTTCTTCAATGATTTAATTAATGATACACACGTATTGTATATATTCGAGCTGTTTCAACCCTCATATAAGATAGATGCAAAATCATCAAATGCCTTGCTCTATTATTATGAATATTTAAATATTATCTGGGATTACTTGTTTTAATCTTTATCATTCAGGACTACTTAGGTTTTAGAAAACTGTGTCAAATATCTGGAATATTATTAAACTTTTTATGTCTCTTATGCTATTTTTTCGTGGCTCATTTTTTTCATACTGATGCAGAATGCTGACAGATTTTTCATGAGCATTCAAAAGTCCAAGAATATTTACTGTAGTTTAGCAGCTCATTTATGTTGTGGGGCACAACTGCTCATAAAAATAAGTGTAACCTTATATTAAGAAAACATAATTTCAATGCCAGAAATAATATGAAAATCATAAATAGTTATTTCAATGTCAGGAAAGAATTACTGTGAATAACCATAACTAAAAATTACACAGCTCAATATACTTAGTACCAACAATACAACACATTATACATTAAACTTTAAAGGAATCAACTTCATATATTTATTGTAAGTAAAAACATAATCAAATTAGAACATAATTATGTTTTGATGGGTTTCCCATCATCATCAGCGGAGAGCTGCTGACAAGTTTGCTTCTTTGTCCACTAAATGTCCTCCAGGTTGTATGAATTTGAAAATGAGGTCACTGTTTGGGAAAAGTATACATCCGAAAGCAAACAAAACAAAACAAAAATAGATAGATTTATAAATTCTGACATCCCTAGGGACAATGACCTTGTTTTTAAATTCATAAAACTTGGAGGACATCTGGAGAACAGAGAAACAAAATTGTTAGTGGATCTCAGGTAATAATGATGGCGAACCCATTGAAACATATGTTCTAATTTGGTAAGTTTTTACTGTCACAATAATTATGTGAAGTTAAATGCTTCAAAGTTTAATATATTTTATCGGCACTGAACAATGTTTTCAGTATTAATTTAATTAAAAAAAACACGTCCTTCACTTTAATTTTCCAGTCATGCCATCCTTTTACAAGGCAAAATACTGCTGCACATAATTCTCCAAGCATCAAATAGCTACTCTCTTGTCCATATTTCAGTAGAATAATCTCATTTTTTAGTCTTTATACATGTAATTACAATCATCACTAATAAACTCTTTACTGTAACTATGGGCAGACCATGCAAGTGTTACAGCAGACTAGCGCTGAGAAAGCTTCTAAACATACACGATAGTTTTGTTATGAATTTAATGCCAATAATAAACAATTTTACATAGGTACTTCCCAAAATTAAAATGACTTTTTTTAAATTGAAAATACCTTTCCTAAACTCAGTGTTACTTGTTTGCATTCAAAATAATTTTCCGGAAATCGTAATTGTTGTTTTCCAAAATTGAAATTACTTTTTTCAAAATCAGATTGGAAGGATACATATTCAATTTACTGTAACAGCCACAAATTTTTCCCATTTTTTTCTATCCCAGCTTCTTGCATCCAGAATGCCCCCCATCTCAATCTCTCTATGATCAATCCAGGCTGTCAAAATTTGGTAGGTAGACATGTCATACAATAACATCACAATCTAAAAATTCAGTGAAATTATAAAAAGGGTTGTTATATAGCCAAGTTTTCATCTGTGATTTAAAACTACGATCATAAAGTTAAAATCTAACACTAGTGATAAAATGACTACGCTGTACCTTGTCTAATCTTATATGAAGCACTTGGAGATTATCAATATTTATAATATTATGTACTAGCAGATCCCTGCAGCTTCGCCCACGATAATCAATTGGAAGATTAAAAATTAAGAGCAAAATAATTAAAACATTATATTTATTAAAACTTTGCACGCGAAACATTCATAGGCCTAAACTGAATGATTAATAATTAATGAAACAGCTAAAAATCCGGCATTGGAATGCATTCTACAATTAGAAAGCACCCCCGGGTAAAACAACCTCAGATTCGAGTTCCCTGGCCCAGAAAACCCCTCCATAGTGAGTTCCCTCCAAATTGAATTTTGTAATATCTGGACTGGATAAACAGATATTTTAGAAACAATGTTTTTTATCGATGGTGGACAGATGGATTAGCATGACGAAACTCAATCTTCCTTATGATCAGTATTGAATGAGGTGTCACCCGAGGAAGACTCAAGGGTAGAGTCGAAACATAGTGTGTTTTAACTTTTGTAATGTTTTGTACACTGGTTTTGAAATAACTTTTAAAACGCCTTTTTATTAGATTTTCTAAGCGGGGGGGGGGGGGGGGGGTAGAACCCCATCCTCTGACTGTAAGGGTTTCATTCTAAGATTTCATATTTGCAAACCCATAATAAAAACAGAATCTTAAAAATTATACTTCACAAATCGAGAAAGAAAAAATCTGATGTGATATACTCACACAACTTTCTCTACCTTAAGTATGCGAAATTCAAATTCTTCAACAAATGTTTCATCGAATAAGAGGCAGCTTTGCAGGAAGTGCATATTCAATTGTTTTAGCATCATGCATAGGCATATTCTTTGTTAGGCAAGAATTCTGAGTTTGTGCAAATGATGGCTGCCTTATAATGAAAAAAAAGTGTATGTATGAGCACCTTTTTTTCAAAATCTAAACAAAATCTTTGGAGCTGTTTCTGAGAAAATCAAGAAGAATTAAATTTTCTTCATGTAACGTAGTAATAATAATAAGAAAAAATCACCTCCAATCTTTGTGTCACATACCTAGCAGATATTTAACCCAAATGAAAAAAAAAATTTGCTTTTCTACTATGTTTCATTCTTGAATAATGCAGTTCACAAATACACACACACACACAGACATATTTCCGAAAATTGTATTCTTGGATTCATGGGCATCAAAACATGTACTAATGCTGCAAATGCAACAGGGGTCAATTACTATACATCCTCTACCTTGGTATTTTGGTACAGGTAGAGATAGTAAAAGCATGGGTATGTGTTTTGAAAGTTACAATTTTATGTGTGATAGTTTATGCTAGTTTGAAAAATCTGCAGTACTTCTGTTTTGTTCCCTGTCTAGCATCTTGAGCATATATAAATACAGTAGAGTCCTGCTTATCCAGACTAGGGACTAGATGAGACCGGACCCTGTCCAGATCATCAAAAGTCTGGATTAAATGGAATTTGCCTTAAAATGCATGTACTGCACTGTAATATAAGATTTAGATGGGTAAAACTATAAAAATCTATGTTTTTTTCCCCATAAATGTAACTTTTGCTACAACTTAATTTTTGTTTTAATACAACTGAATACATAGACCTAAGTTTTTAACCTACGAACTGATTTAGGATTAAGAAAATAAAACATCTTTGTGATAAAAATTCAAATTTATTGAAGCACAATAAAAAAAAAAAAAATCAACAGTACATTTATGTCCTGTCTGGAATAACCTAATGTCCGGACGAGCGGGGTCCAGATTAGCAGGACTCTACTGTACACTGTAAGAACTAAACATGTGTAATTTGCAAAACAATGGTTTTCTTTTATTATCTTTTTCCAAATATAGGGTGATCCACATAAACTTTTACCGTTTTAAGTTACAATGATATATAATCTTAATGTTTATATGTGTCGCCCTGTAGTATAATGCATATTATGTTACTGTGTTGTTATGGTGTCTCCAAGTGGTGACTTATTTGTGAACAGAAGCCGGTGGAGGAGTGGCCTATTTGTGATTGCCTCATCTCATTTCATTCCAAGGGCTTCCCATTAGACAAGGCAATCCAGTATTCAAACCTGCGCAACCCGTTCATCATCAACAACCTACACATGCAATACGATATACAGGTAAGGTACACCTGCTACACCTTTAGTTCTCTCTATTGTAACTGATAGAACTTTTCTAAGGATCAGAAATTGTACTGCTAGAACTTTTCTAAGGAACAGAAATTGTACTGTTAGAACTTTTCTAAGGAACAGAAATTGTACTGATAGAACTTTTCTAAGGAACAGAAACTGTCCATTGGCTGCCTTCATGACAGTATGGCAACAACAATTAGAATGTAATTTTAATCTAACAGTGACTGCTTTATCTCTCAGCTAGGAATGACTTCTGTAATCCTGTAACTCTTCAATAGTTCTGTATATTATAAAAGTAGTTATAGTATATATGAGTAAAATACTTATCCAAGAGTGGGATGGTTGGGTCCTTCAGGTATGCCTCAAGACCTAATTCCTGCAAGTAGAAAGAGAAGTTTTCCACATATACTATACAATATGTTTTCAATGAATACAAAAATAAAGTAATTAAATTTTCTAATAACGTTAGGAATTAAAGCATATATATATATATATATTTGGCAATATAATAATGATACTACTAGGGTAAATTTCATTGTTATATCGTTTCTAAAAACTTGTTTATCATAACACATTGTTAATAATAAAATGTATTAGACATATTAGAATGTGAAGTGGATGAGAAAGAAAATGAAATTTATGTTCCACGATCAGTATTGGTGGAAGCTAATGCTCAAGTGCACCTTTCTCCTGTTTTCTCAGCTGTTTTGAAACTGGGATAAAGGTAATACCGGGGAATTCAAAGAAAACCTGTGCACCATTGCTATAATACTGCAGTTTCCTATTGCTTGAATGTACTGCAGTTACTCTGCTATGATGCCATTCTTATGGAGTAATTTTATTTATGTTTGTTTCTTCCATGACCGCACATTTCTCCTTCTTCCTGCTTGGCTGCCAGTCACAGTGACTTAATTGCCAGATGTTGGCAGCAAGAATATGTCAAGTGTTTAGTAGTATTGTTCATTATTTGTTAACGTAATCTCCCTAACAGTCTAACCTTCTATGTTTTAAAAATTTATTCTCACGTGTTTGCAATCCAAGGCAACTAGTACACCTAGAGTTTGACATATCCTTGTTTTTATTCCCGATCAGCTAGCAGAAATTTTTAGGCTCCAGTCGTGCACATACCTTAAGAGGGCTGTTTATAATTCCGGGGTGCGCGGGTAAAGAGAGTTAAGTCCACCATCCTAAAAAATTAAGATATGTCCATAGAGTTATAGATAAAAATGTTCCCTACATTTGTGTTAAGTCCAGTAAGTCATAATCAAAATTGTACGGTAGTTATGGATGTGTGCCTCTTGGGTTTATCCATCTCTAAAGCTACGTTGGGCTGGTATTGTGTGTTAAGTCACTCTAATTTTCAGTAACAAGAAAGTGGACTTAACTCTCTTTGCCCGTGCACCCCGGAATTGTGTTAGTGTACGTGCAAGTTGATGACCTATTTTGATGTAACTAGGCTATTCCGTGATACATGTAGTCCTTAATTTCATCCACTTCACTTTAGGCCTAGACCTACTGATTTTTAAATATTTTATTTCTTTGTTACTTTTCAATAATGAATTTTCATAAGAATAAAATGCAATATCATATTGTGCAAATATGTGTGATTTTAAATTTTGACACCATCGATACTGTACCAATCATTATTGAGTTTGTTCCTAGTTCACATAAGAAGGAGGCCATTTCTATCATTAGGTTACAGTATTTAGAAAGATGTGTCGCAACGTTCAGTTCTTCAGATAGATCCCACCTGTCTCATAATTCTTTATGCTCAATTAGTTGTGGATATCGAAGATAAATGAATTATTACATATAATTGCTGATTTCAGTCTTGGAAAGAAAACCACCATTTTCTCTTTTTATTGGTCCTTCACGACTGGTGAACTTTTACAACTGGAAAAGTCAAAACCAAATATGGTGGAACAAAAGTACAACATTACCGCATTTCTGCTGTATTCTGAATATCGAGGTTGGTGCACTCTGGCATAAAAGAGTTTAGTGTAATTTATTGCCTGAAAAATCTAAGCCAATGTATGAACAGGAGTATGTATTATTCACTGAGTGGAGGAAATGTAAAAATACTGAAAGAGTTAATGAGGATATTCTGTTGGCTTATTTTTCTGAAAAAGCTAATAAGAAGAGCATTTTAAGTTTGTGGTCCTATTAATCCATGCTGAAAGCTATTTTATAACTGTATGAAAATGCTGCTAAATAGAAAGTCTGTAGGATATAAATCCAAGAAACCAAACATTTTTGAACAAGATGAGGTAAATAAGTTCTTGTCTGAAGCACCTGGTGATAAATCCTCTTCATGAAGATTGTAGTGATTACAGGGATAGCAGGGGGTGCAGAATTAATGAGTAAGCAGAATTTAAATGTGATTACCCCAAGCAGGAGTCCTTTCTCCATTCCCTTAGGTCCATAGATAGGAAGAAAAAAGGAGTACAGTCAAGAAGAGATTGAACCTGAGGAGTAAGAAGAAACTACAAGCTTTTATTTTATTTTATTTTATTTATTTAACATTTCTATTTTATTTATTTATTTAATATTTATATGTTATTTATTTAATTGTTAATTTGTTATATTTTGATATTAAAAAGAAAAGTGAAGTTTAAGATAAACAATACAAAAAAGGTACCAGAAAGTGAACACAAAAATTACTAAATTAAAGTGAAAAGTATTGTGAGGTAGAGCTTTATGATTTCCCAAGCTACAGCCTGCTATGTGAACATTAGATAAAAATAAATATAAAAACAGGGACAAGAATGAATGCAAATGAAAAGGAAACTGAGATGGAGCCTTTAATGTTTATATCATACTATTTACTGTAGTTGAACTAAAACTGTTATTTTTACATCCTCTTTCTTTTGTTCTAATAATATTACTATAATTGTCCTTATGTTTTAAAGGCATCTTCGGGGATGGTGACCAGCACCAGAACTTGTAGACTTTTTTTGTAATCTTTTCTTAATACACAACTTAAATGTACATAATCATCAGAAGTAAACTGACTTGTTTGTGGTTCTTTATTTGAAAGCTTAGCAGTTGAGAATAAGTGTCAACTTGTTTGTGACTGCTTGGTGAGTGTAAGTTATGATGTGGTTCCAGAGAGCATGCTTGGTATTGCAGGATCGCAGGAAAGTGTACTCGATACTAGAAGGTGAAGGTATTGAGATCCCTCGCTATGCCGTACTGGACCGAGACTCGCCAGACCCTAAACGTGAGTTTCTCCTCTATGTTAGAATCGCACAAGCATAGGATTTATTTTTAAAACACAGTTTTATCTAGAGTGGTCATGATTTGCTTATTTTCATCCTTTTTTCTTTTTTTTTTACTGTAGATTTCATTAGGATTACAATTGTGGTGGAGGACATATTATCAAAATGAGATATTATATAATTGTTGAAATAGTATTTTACTTTACAGAATGAGTGACTTGCATAGTTAGAATCAGCTTTAGATCTTCAGAAGAGAACAAAATGAACTGAAACGAACATTTGCTGTACTAAATCCAAAATTGCTTTTGAACTTCATCAAAACAAATGCACATGTAGTGATAGGATTTCATTGGTTTGCTTCAGATGACACTGTGCTCTTCTGCACAAGAGATGAAATAGTTCTCCCTTGGAACCACAAATTTAAAACATTCAATGTGTGTGTATAGAAATATATTTTTTTTAACATGTTTATATATTGTATATCGGCCAGTTTCGCGACCTGTGAGCGTCGTGGACCTGGCTAAACTTACTTACTTACTTTTTTTTTTTTTTTTTCAAAACTGTCTTGTCACAAGAGATACTTGGCAATGATTCCAAGTTTGCTGTGTACTATATAAATGAGATAGTTTTCATTTTCCGACGCATTGTCTTGTCAACGCTATCTACTCCATCTGCCTGGCTGGTGCAGTCAACAGATGCCATCAAATTACCCACAGAGGATCTCTACATTCTGTTGACGGGCATATTCGTATCCAGCAACACAAAATTTGAATGCCAGGGTAATGACTCCATTAAATTGGAGTATCTCTTGGAGAAGTTAGGGGAATACAAAGATCTACTTAGGGTGGTTCCTGTCAGTCCACATCACTCTGAGGACCAGTCAAGAAGGTTTTGGAACTGATCGCCAAGCACCAAGTGTATCCTACCAATTCTTCAGAGAGGCATCAAACTGACAATAGTAATACCCAGTACGGCATACACGAGGAAGATGAGGATTTCAACTCAACACCCCAAAAAGTTTAGATCTTTTAAGTAATTTAATAAATAAATATCGAACAACGTCCTATATGGTAAAGGTCCCTATCCCACCTATTAATCAGCCTTGTTGAGAACAGTTTAATGTTACTTTACATCAAATGTTTATACCAGTTTCGGAAGTAATCTTGGATATACAGTAGTACAGGAATGTGAAACATCAGCTCCATCAGCAAACTCAAACTAATTAGTTTAATATTATTAATTGTATGTTCCCATTATACTGTACATTACACGATGCAAAACGTATATTTGATGGAAAAAGACAGACTGTAATAGAAGTTTAACTACAGTACTTAAGTGTCAATCGCCATTTGCAATTGAAGTGTTCTCAGATTTTTGTTCTACAGTGTCAGTATTTCAGTGTTCATTTGATAACATTCTCTCTACTTTCAGCCTCAGTACAGCATTCTCACCTCCAGCTTTGCCAATTGGCCCCTCATTTGGTTTGGATTTTAAATACCGTATATACCCGAATACTACCCGCCCCCGAATAATACCCGCACCCAAATTTTTCGAAAGGGAATTTGAAGAAAAAATCTATAGGCCCATATATAAAGTTATTTCACCCGTTTTACTCTTAATTAAACAGTTATAATTAACATTACATATCATAAAAGAATTAAATATGATAGATTAATATAATGTGCATGGTAACAGCCAGCCGAAATCTCGCCGTCTTTGACGCGCAGTGGACTTTCAACAACAACAATGCTCTCAAATCAGCTGTTCAGCGGGAATCCGCATGCAATGACGTGTGTCCAACCCAAGGTCAAAGTCGCCTGGAAATTCACCGGCGTCTGTACATGGACCATGTGCATAAGAAAGCGTATTCTTTGTTTCATTTTCCTTTCATTACAGCTTCGCTACCGTTATACTATACTGTGATACTACTACAAAGCATCATGTTATATTGATCCAATATGGTATAAAATTGTCGAAATTCAGATGAGAGGATTCCAGTATTCAAATAATAGCCGCACCCCAGTTTTTCGTCTGCGATTTTTGAAAAAAATATGCGGGTAGTATTCGAGTATATACGGTATTTTCTTAGCAAATGTTTTAACAATTTTTAAAAAGTTATCAAATGGATTATCCAAGGCATCATGATGGGAGTCACATTTGGTTGTTCAAAAAATCAAATCTCACAGCCAGCTACTCTGTGTTATCTGGGGTTTTCATTTCTGCATAGGTGAAACTCAAAATTGCACTTGCTTTCAATCTTCCCCAATAAGAAATAAGTTGTATTTCAACCTAATCATGTGTTGTCTTATTGATCACCATCAGCTAAGTTATTTCTTACTGCCTTATAAGTCGGTGTGTAAATGAAAAAATGAAAGTATTGGAGAATTTTAAATACAAGTTAATTTGTTTAAAGAAATTCTATTATCCATAAAATCGGGATTTTTTAAATTCTGACTAACTTTATTAAGGATTCGGGAATCCACCAGGGAAGTCGAGAGAATTCCACCTAAATTAGGATACCTGGCAACCCTAGACCCTATTTCATACAACTCTACAGGTGTGACAAATATGACAATTATGCCAGATTTGTTAATGTGTCATGACAATTGTATTTTTCATAAATATTACGTTTCCTTACATTACAGGCAAATTAATGTAAATTGTCAGACTAAAAGAACCCTTTTCATAAATGCGACAATTTTATGTCAAACCTAAAGATGGCAGATGGCTCTCATATTCGCCATAATTAATCTCAACATCAAATGTGATACCTAAGCAACCAATTATTACCATAAAAAATAACTGAATTACATCTCTTTGAATATAAAGTCACTGAAATTTAAAGTTAGGTTAATTCGTTGCCTAAAAGCCTGCATGGTCTCATGTTCATTATTAACAAGACAATTTAGCAAGTTTATTAACAGGAAAGTTTAAATAACAAAATAACAGTTTGCCAAGTTATGACACATTTACATAACCTACTGACATGGCCCATATATGAAATATTGCCTGTCACTTCTGTAATGACAATTCTACATTTTTTGTAAATTTCTAAACATGTCAACAAAAATTAATGTTTTATAAATGATAGGTATCCTAAGATTTGGCATATTTGTCAGACTTTTACCTGTAAACTCTTAAAGTTTTGAGAAACAACAATATGTAAAATTGTCATACAAATCTACAAAATTGTCATGACATTTATGTAAAATTGTCAGCTTTTATGAAAAACACAATTCTCAAAATGTAAACCTATAAAACAATTTACTGATACCTGTCACCTGTAAAATTGTAACTTTTATGAAATAGGGCCCTGGATGAGTTACAAGTATATTACCTGTTTTTGTTGTACTTATTCCAATGGAATGACACTCCATCTCAGATATGAACATCCCCAAAATATATGGTGTTTTAAGTTTCTTTTTAAAATTATAATTCCACGTAATTTACTAAAGCTACTAGAGTAAATGTGAGTTCCCTACTTTTTTTTTAACTGAAGCACTAGATATATTCTGAAAAAAATAGTCATAGCCATCTTTTAATAATTCTATTTTGGAAACCACAAATATATATTTTACATTTTGGTATTGTGCTCCCTTGCAGACCATGAACTTGTGGAATCTGAAGATCATGTGGAGGTAAATGGTGTCGTATTCAACAAACCATTTGTAGAGAAGCCAGTGTCTGCTGAAGATCACAACATTTACATCTACTATCCCACATCTGCTGGTGGTGGAAGTCAGAGGCTTTTCCGTAAGGTGATGTATTTCTGTTACAGGCGGTTGTAGCAAGTGACCCCCTCACCCCCACAAGACGTCAGAAGTATATTGCATTTTGCATTAACTGTAGATCACATGAAAGGTTTTACACAAAATGTATGTTCATCAATCTTGCTGTGAATTGCACAGTTGACAATTTTATTTTTTCAAGGGCTGAGAATGATTTTAATCATTTACAGATTGGAAGTCGCAGCAGTGTTTATTCACCAGAATCAAGAGTACGCAAGACTGGATCCTTCATATATGAGGATTTCATGCCCACAGATGGCACTGATGTTAAGGTAAGGTTTTAGATTGCCCTGTTTGGTTGATATAACTTTTTTTTAACACCAGAACTCACCATAATTAGTGTTTATTTACTACTAGCTGAAAAGGCCCGGCGTCGCCCGGGCTTTGTGTTTTTTAATTTGGAATTAATTTATGGAGGACTTTCGATTTTGAAACTCTAGGTCCTTATATAATATGTATGTAGAACTTGAAATGAAGAAAAAGATTTATCACACTCAAACTATTCCATCAGAAAACGTTAGATATAGCTTTTTATGGCTCATAGAGGATGTCGAATGCTGCATTCCGTTGCTTCTAGACATCATGCCTGGGTGGGGTTGAAATAAGAAGAAACATAAATTTCATAAAATTGTATTTGGCTTGACGGAAAATTTTATTTCTCATTCTCATCTTACAACCGTTTCGGGGCTGAAATAAAAGAGAAATGTAGTATCACTTTCATACTTTCCTCCCCTAAAACCCGGGTCATAATAAACTGCGAGCATAGGACTCAAAATGTTCCATCCCATGCTTAGGGCCTATGATAAATCTCAACTAATACAAAGCCTATGGATAACGTATAAGCGGAAAGGATTATTTACAGACTTCTGATATAGCATACTCACACACTTAAGTTATCCCTGCAATACGACTTCTTATTCTACATCAAAATGTGAAGTGAGAAAATATTTCTTATGTCGAGGGTAGAAAAAGTTATGTGCTTTATTTTCGTGGATTTCATTTTCAGTAATTATTTTCGCCAATATATTACATCGATGGAATCATAAATCGTTAAAGTCCAGCATTAGGCTATATAGTCGCCAAGGCCCTATGTAATCACAGTAAACAATTCACTGTTGTCATGTGAACTAAACAGCATTTCACTTTTTTCAGTATAAAATTCTCAGAAATTATATAATTTTCAAGGGAAGGAGTATTTTGTTTGAATTTTAATGTTGACCGCTATACTTCCCGGGCTTAACTGGGTATGTGTGCAAAATTCCGTGTAAATTGGTAAAGAAATGTAGATTTGTATAAGGAACAAACATACATACCCACATACCCACAAACACACATTCGACTTTATATATTAGATATTTATTTAAGATAGAGTATTGATATTAAAGTTGATAAATAATCATACATGAAAGAAAGTGTTCTGTTTTTAAAAAATTGCATATTATAATCATGTGAAAACATTACTAAACTTCAGGAGAAAAATAGTTATTTGTGATACAAGGGCTAAAAGAAGAATTTTATATTGCAAGTAGGTATGTTTGTGGAATGAGCGCATAAGGGCGAATGAAGCAATCCTATGAGAAAAATAAAATCATTTTACCACATGTATCAAACACTATTTTTTAGACAGGTGTTAATATTTGTGAAATAAATTTTAATATGTATACTGCAGCCATTTTAGGAGCTTTACAGCTGTTTGTGAACTCTCATGCCACATAGTATTTGCTTGCCCAGACAGGTTATTGATTTTTCGTACATGGCTGCCAATGTAAGAGATGGAATGGACAACGCTTTTCAGCCAAAAAGTAGGCTATGAGATATTTGCAGCCACCGTGAGAAATTTAGCGTTTAAAAAGGCATAATGAATTTTAACATTTTCAATTTATATCAGACTGAGTTTATTTAATAATTATAAGCAAGTATTCTTAACTAAAAGAGTATTTTCCATGCGAAGCAATCAAAGTTGGTCACCCTGGAGTGACATAATTTTGTAACACTCAGTGGCATAATTTTCTTCTTTTAATTAATATTGTCTATCGTTAAAAGTGCTTCTTTTACCTTTCTGTCTAAAAAGATTATTTTTATGAAAGTTTCATTGTAATTGTCAGGTGTATACTGTGGGGCCTGATTATGCTCATGCAGAGGCTCGCAAATCCCCAGCACTGGATGGGAAGGTGGAGAGAGACAGTGAGGGCAAAGAAATTCGTTATCCTGTAATACTCAGCAACGATGAAAAGCTCATATCCAGAAAGGTCTGCCTTGCCTTCAAGCAGACAGTTTGTGGCTTTGACTTGTTGAGGTAAGCGATTTGAATTAACGGTAAATGTAAAGACTGCATTTGATTTAGTTGTCTAGATATTTTTCAATTCTTTTTTTGTCATTGACATTGTTCACCTAACAAGAAAGTCGATTGTACTGCAAGCTATGTTGTACTGTTTGCAGGGCAAATGGAAAGTCATTTGTCTGTGATGTGAATGGATTCAGCTTTGTGAAAAATTCAAATAAGTATTACGATGACTGTGCCAAGATTCTGGGGAACATGATACTGCGAGAACTGGCACCCACACTGCACATTCCTTGGTCTGTTCCGTTCCAGCTGGATGATCCCCCCATTGTCCCAACAACCTTTGGAAAAATGTGAGTATATTTTATGAGACTTATACAGTCAGAAATTTTTAGCCATTTCCTTACTTTGTTCTTTGAGGACATCATGTATTGGACTTCAGAAAGGCCTTATTTATTGAGGTGGGATTTTTTTCTTTTTAATAATTACCTCATTTTCCTGTAGTTAGCCTTATAAGAGTTATTTTATTTTAATGCCTTTCCTGATTTTTTTACTGCTATAACAAAAATACAATCAAATGCAGTATATCAAATCCTTGTTGAGTAATTATTATGATGAAATTTACATAAAATTGAAATTATTAAGTTTACTTACAGTTGACTTACAGGTGAAATATTAGGAAAATACTTTTTTGCTAAGGGAAACCTCTTAACTGGATTATTTATGCGTTCTGTAATAAACCTTTATTTATTCTGAATGTCTACATAATGGATCATTAACACAGTAATATAAAGAAAACGTATTATAAAGCAGTCCTGCTTTGCAAAATTTTTAAATGTAGTCTATACTGAACCGAGAATTGAACATGGGACCTTCTTCACTATGTGTAGCAATTCATAGTAACTACATGTAACTTCATAGTAATAATTAATACCTAAACTTACCTTAATTTCCCTGTTAGACCATGGGCTGCCAATATGAAACCCTCCCCCCCCCCCCCTCGTGGGAATTTCCGACACATATATTTTTTTGTTGGTATTGTCATCTAGTTTAAGATTTTAGTTGTTTGCCCCTTATCAAATACAGCATTTAGCCGGAAACCCCGGAAAACCCCGGAAATTCGCAGAAAATGAATTTGTTTAAATTTTTCATTGTTCTTTGCTCCTAACATTCCCAGGGAATTTCTGACTCACACATTTTTGTTGGTATTAGCATCTAGTTTAATGCTCCAGTTGTTTGCCCCTTACAAATTACAACATATCCCCGGAAAGCCCGGAAAACCACGTATATACGGAGAAAATTACTATGTATTATTTTTTAAATCTTTGTTCTTTGCTCCTAATATTCAAAGGGAGTTTCTGATTCGTATGTTTTTTTGTTGGTATTGCCATCTAGATTAAGGTTTCAGTTGTTTGCCCCCTTATGAATTATAGCATATCTCCAGAAAACTCCGAAAACCACGGAAATCCGGAGGAATTGACTTTTTAAAAATTTCTTTAAAATCTTTGTTCTTTGCTCCTAATATTCCCAGGGAATTTCTGACTCATATGTTTTTTTGTTAGTATTGCCATCTAGTTTAAGGTTTAAGTTGTTTTCCCCTTATCAATTACAGCATATCCACGTAAACCCTGAAAACCACGAAAATCCGCAGAAAATGAGATTGTTTTAATTTTTTTTTTAATATTTGCTCTTCGATACTAATATTCCCAGGGAATTTCTGAATCACATAATTTTTGTTGCTATTGCCATATAGTTTAAGGTTTCAGTTGTTTTCCCCTTACCAATTACAGCATGACAAAGAATACTTGAGAAAATCCTGATGCTGAAGGAATGAAGGCGATTGGAAACCTGACAGAACACACTTCATATTCTAATTTGACATCTGTGAATGATAATTAATTTAACTTACCAAACCTTCCACAGTCACTTCCAAACTTTCTTGACTGAAGTTAGAGAAGGGACATTCGGTAAAACAGCACAATTTTGGAATGGTAATATGGACAAAGTGTCATTGATTTTGAGATTTCAGCGAGCAACTAAAGAAAACAACTTTGACTTACACTTGGCATGTTTAGAAGGTATGATTCCCCTTTTCTTTGCATGTGACCATCACAATTATGGCAGATATCTCGTAGTCCATATACTCACCCTTTTGAACCTGCAAGGGACACACTTGAAGCAGAAGAAATACTTTGCAATAACGGTTTCAGTGACCGTAGATCACAAGTTCCGAGTTCTAGAAATTCTATGGATTTCCGTGGTTTTCCGGGTTTTACGGGGATATGTTGTAATTGATAATGGGCAAACAGCTGAAACCTTAATCTAGATTACAATGCCAACAACAACAAAAATATGTAAGTCAGAAGTTCCCTGGGAATATTAGGATCAAAGAACAAAGGTTTTTAAAAAATTAAAACGAACTCATTTTCTTCGAATGTTTTAGGTTTCCGGAGTTTTCCGGGGATATGCTGTAATTAAATAGGTGCAAACAACTGAAACCTTAATCTACATGGCAATACCAACACAAAACCATATGAGTCACCAATTCCCTTTGAATACTTGGAGCAAAGAACTAAGATTTAAAAAATTAAAACAAAGTCATTTTCTCCGGGCTTCCGTGTTTTTCGGAGTTTTCTGGGGATTTTCTGTAATTGATAAGGGGAAAACAACTGAAACCTTAATCTACATGGCAATACCAACACAAAACCATATTAGTCACCAATTCCCTTTGAATACTAGGAGCAAAGAACTAAGATTTGAAAAATTAAAACGAAGTCATTTTCTCCGAGCTTCCGTGGTTTTCGGAGTTTTCTGGGGATTTGCTGTAATTGATAAGGGGAAAACAACTGAAAACTTAATCTACATGGCAATACCAACACAAAACCATATTAGTCACTAATTCCCTTTGAATACTAGAAGTAAAAAACTAAGATTTAAAAAATTTAAACAAAGTCATTTTCTCCGGGCTTCCATGGTTTTCGGAGTTTTCTGGGGATTTGCTGTAATTGATAAGGGGCAAACAACTGAAACCTTAATCTGGATGGCAATACCAACAAAAGAACATATGATTCAGAAATTCCCTTTGAATATTAGAAGCAAAGAACAAAGATTTAAAAAATAAAACATTGTCATTTTCTCCGTATAAAAATGGTTTTTCGGGTTTTCCGGGGATATGTTGTAATTTGTAAGGGGCAATCAACTGAAAACTTAAACTAGATGACAATACCAACAAAAAATATGTGAGTCAGAAATTCCCTGGGCATATTAGGAGCAAAGAAGAAAGAAAAATTAAATCAAACTCATTTTCTCCAGATTTCCGTAGTTTTCCGGTGTTTCCGGGTAAATGCTGTAATTGATAAGGGGCAAACAACTGAAGACTTAATCTAGATGGTAATACCAACAAAAAATATGTGAACCAGAAATTCCCTGGGCATATTAGGAGCAAAGAACAAAGAAAAATTAAAACAAACTCATTTTCTCCGGATTTCCGTGGTTTCCGGGTAAATGCTGTAATTGATAAGGGGCAAACAACTGAAAACTGAAACTAGATGGGAATACCAACAAAAAAATATATGTGTCGGAAATTCCCACGGGGGGGGATGGGGGGTATACAGTAGCCTTCGCTCTATGTAGCCATCCCAGTACTTGCTTATGTATTAAGATATTATTTATGAGGTTGTATTTAACTTTCTTTCTAATTTACTAATATTTAGGAATTTTAGACTGAACTAGTAATCGTTCTGGGATGATAAAATTTTCAATTCTGAAAGTGTTCTAGTAACCTTACTAATGAGGATTGAAGTACATTATTAGGTTTTTAATGAACTGTATATCTATTTCAGGATGGAACTGCGGTGTGTAGTGGCAGTCATTCGGCATGGGGATCGCACTCCCAAGCAGAAAATGAAGGTTGAAGTGCGACACCCAAAGTGAGTCATCACACTACATTTATAAGCATATTGTGCTACTGTAGTCCTTATAAGCCTTAAGGAAAACACCATAAGAAAAAAAAGTCAGCTCAGTTTTAACGCAGATTTTTTTTTCTCTACTTTCATGTCCCGTACACATTGAAAGTGTGAGACAAAAATTAATTGTCAATGACTGCATCTTTTCTGTTCTCTGCTTCTTGTATAACAATCTCCCCTGTATCGTTTCCATCCTATTGTTTAGAAAGTGTTATTCAGTGACCAGCAAACTTTACTCCCCCCTCCCATCTCTCAGAACAAACTGATTTTCTTTCTTGCTTTTCTAAAAAATTCTGTCCTCCCAACATGTTTTTGTTTTTCCCTCTATATTCGTACTCTAGAACAGGGGTTGCAGTATTGTGCCTTGGGCCACACACATTTTTGGAGAAAAAAGCAGGCAAATAGTAAATATTAAGCCAAAAATAAAGTAAAATTTTATATAACTTTGCTTCTTTTAACCCTCTTGGTTCCGAGCCCTTTAAACAATTTCTACTCGTAAAATGCTGTGTGTCGATACAGTCATCTGTACTTCAGAGCGAAGAGTGCCAGCGTTGATCTCATTGACACAGTGTTTGCGTTATGCCACTGGAAAGAGGAAACCACCTTCTTTCTGACAGTATATTTGAAGGATATTCAGAGGGTTCTTTTGTTATTTGAAGGATTATATTTACAACTCTCACCAATTTTGTTTCACCTGGTCTCAATGCATTCATTGCTTGTCCAGTTAGGTTCAGATTTTATTGTGTAAAAGTAAACTTGCATGTTGTTTCCGGGATGTATTTGTGGCAGGGAGAGAAGTTAACAGAATTTAGGTATATTTGATGAGTGTGATGATGGAAATAATCTAAGGGATAGTGACAGTGAGGTTACACCCTTGTGTAGAGTGTGTGTAAAAGGTGAGAAGGGATTACATCCTAAATGCATTAATTTACATAAGTGCTCTAAATAAAGACCAAATTAGTGATTCACAACTAAATAGTATCATAATTTATTTGATTTTTATAATAAATGCAGTGTAGAGTTTTTTTTCCCTTGGCTTGAAGTGTTTAGCTTCATTGATATTTATTTTCATTAAGTAGTGTTTTATTTTTAATTATCTGATGAACAGACATGATTAATTTGCAGGGTGCGCGAGCAAGTCCAATTTCTTGTTACTGAGAATTAGAGTGACTTAACATATTTTACCCGCCCAACATCGCTTTAGAGATGGATAAACCCATGAGGCACACATCCATAACTACCATACGTTTTTTAATATGATTTACTGAACTTAACACAAATGTAGAGAACATTTTTATCTATATCTCTATGGACATTTCTCAACTTTTGAGGATGGTGGACTTAACTCTATATGCCCGCGCACCCGCGAATTGTAATTAATTTTATGTGTACTTATGCAAATTGAGAGTTGCAAGATCCACAGTGTAGTGGTAAAACTAGTGCGGGAAAACCTTGACCGTAACTGAAGAGTTTATATTTTTTATGTAAAATACACTCCAATAATAATCGATACTGGTGAGTTATATTTTTATATAACATAACATAGTTTTAAAGGTACCTTTATACTTATTTTATTTGTAATTGAATTAATTTTTATAGTGCTAAATTGTTGTTCCTTTATTTCAATAGAAATGTATGATATTTGATCTCAAATTATGATTCAAAAAATATTATTTGTTGCTGTAGTGAAATATGCGCTAGATATTGATTCACTATCAGAAGATTATTCTTCTTAATATATTATTGATCTGAAATTAATCTGGTAGTATCCATTTTTTAGATTATCATTCTAGCTTTAAAATTACATTTTTAATTACTTTTTTTCTAAAAGGTAGTATTTCAAGGCGTAGAAGTCTGGCATTTTTCAACCCTACTGCCATGTTTGAACTAGGCATTTAAAACGTTGGGCAAGCAACGTTGATCTGATTGACATGTGGCAGGAGGAGGATTAAGATCTTTTTAAAGAAAGTCTTAAAATAAATGAAGTAATAACCTCTGAACAGCCTTGTTCTGTTAAATTTACTGTGTGTGTTTTGAGGTTTGAGAGTGTAAAAGTATTTTCAATCTCTTATGAATTTTTATTCTGAATCACATTAAATTTTTTGTTCCCTTAAATTTCTATCCTAAAATGAAGGTGTGTCTTATGGTCCAGAGCGTCTTGTAGCCTGATAAATATGGTATAGCATCTACCAGTATTTCATTCTTATAATTCTGTGTTGCATACTTTAATTTACAAAATTAGGCAATAAAAAATAGGATTACAAATTTAGATTAAATACTTAGAATTTATTTCACTAAAACTGAATGCTTATTATTGGATTTTAAAAAATAGGAAAAGAATGCACTATACAAATTAAAAATTATCATAGTTAGTTTTCAGTGTTCATTATGAAAATTAAGGCTGATCTGCTGCATGTACTAGAATTGGAATGTCCATTTCATCAGCTTCTGTAATGGTTCTTTAGGAATTGTGAAAAACACTTTCACAAACTGCCAAACATCGATCTCATTTTTCGCCAAAAGCACAGAGGTTTGGAAAGCATTCATTTGAAAGGAGTTTGATAAACACTGGTCCATTTTGTTATCTTGCTAAAAGGAAAATAAATTAACTCTTGAGCAGAATATGGTGACAAGCTTGAAGCCTAATTCCTTAATTTCATACTTAACACAAGTATTCTTCGCCGTAGTTTACAAAGGAGCCACTAGTGAACAAGCCAGATTGTTTTAACAAACGACAGATGGCTCTATATTAGAATGAATGTAATACTTTGCACAGCTGTCCACTGACATATGTATCCGTATCCTGCTTAGGAAGGGTAAATGTGTTTTCCAACAGACTTTGCAGGCCATAAAAAGGCCTCAAGATCCACGTATGTCCCATGGACCTCCAGTTGGAAACCCCTGCACTAGTGTCCCATAAATCCAACTGTCAGTAATTTGACATATGGTACAACTTAACTTCTTGTTCTAAATATAGCCAATAACTTCAATAGGGACAATGGACTTGAATCAAGATAAGCCTGGAATCCGGCAATAAATCAGGTCCAATTAAATTAGACCAAATTAGGTCAATGAAATCCTTCTCTGCCTTCAGTTCCAGTTGTCGGGTTTTCACCACCAAGTTTCTTCGCTCCTGATTTGGTACCCTCCACTTTCCAACGTAGTTCACTTCTTCCCAGAAGATGGCTGCAAGTAGCAGCCAGAAATTCAGACACCTTAAACCTATTCACCCGGTTGGAATCCCAAGAAACTATCGTATATAATTGTTATCTAAATATTTACTTATTAGCTATGAACTTTGAATAACTTGGTTTGGAATCTGTAAGGCTCAACATTTCTGTTAATCTTCACTTAACACTTATTGTAGAGTTTGTGGTCGGCCTACCTACTGTATTTCCAATGCTTCTGAGCAAAGATGGCATATTGCATGGTTCTGATCATCTACCAACGGTAAGCAGTGCCATATTTAAGACTAGGCAGCTGCCTAGGGCGGCAGATTTGAAGGGGCGGCTTTTAAGCTGTTACTGTTGTTTTTTTGTTTGTTTAATATATTAAACATTTTATACATAACTCTACAAAATAGTACTAATGTAACGCACAATGAAATAGAAATGAGTAACATTCAAATCAATAAGCACCTGTTTATTTATTCACTTATTTATTTATTATTATTATTTTATTTTTTTATTTATTTATTTTTTTAAATTTTTACTAGCCTACTATATCAGTTACAATAATGCTTATTGTAGGTTACTTTGTACATTCATGTGGAAATAAGGGGCGAAAAATATTTTTCTCTGCCTAGGAGCGCTTAGGTAGCTAAATACACTCCTGTGGGTAAGGCACACTTCTGAATTGTTTCAGATTCTTTGAAATATTTGAGAAGTATGATGGCTACAAGGATGGGCATGTAAAATTAAAACGTCCAAAACAGCTACAGGAGATCCTAGACATTGCACGTTCGCTGCTGAATGAAATCCAGCATCGAGCAGCTGATCCTGAGATTGAGGAGAAGCAAGGAAAGCTGGAACAGTTGAAGAGTGTACTCGAAATGTGAGTTCCTTCATCAGAAAAATTGAACAAACTTTACAATGAAAATTTGTCATCTTTAAGGCCTTTTTTTTATGCAAAAAAAAAAAAAAAAAAAAAAAAAAAAAAAAAAAAAATTATACGTTAAATAGTTTAATAATGGTTACATTTCTGCTCTCCTACATTTAAATTCATGTCATTATTTTGTGTGTTTTGATTTTAGATTATGTGTTTTTTGTAGTAATTGTTTTTTTGATTCAGTTTAGGTTAGATTAATTCTAGTTTTCAAAGTAATTCACTTATTTTGAGGGATTTTGTCTTGCCGTTTGCCGAAATATACTGAGGGTAGTCTACATAACCTGTATAAACACAGAGATGAGGTTGTTATCCTTAAAGATATCAAAATTTAGGAGAAATTTGCATTTGAAAATTTTCAGGTATGGCCATTTTTCCGGCATTAACCGCAAGGTGCAGATGAAGTACCAACCCAAGGGACGGCCTCGTGGTTCTAGCTCCGATGATGGTAAAGGTTTTAGTACGGAACAGTTCTTTTATTACTACTTTAAGTATGTAACATAGGCACATCATGCTGTAGTTTTCTCATTATAGGCAAATCATGTATTTTATTATAGATGTTGTTATAAAACATCGTATTAAATTCATATAAGAATATTAATGCAGTAAAGCATCCTGATGTAATGTAAACTTTCCTGGCAGTAAGACGTGAATTTGGAGGCAACATAAAGCTGAAAAATGTACGTATTTCACATTTGCGGCTGTCAGAATTTAAGTTAATCAAATCCGTGAGAAAAAATTGAGCTTCAGAATAAAAAATTTAAATCTGTATTCATTAATAAGTATTTTAGTATCATACTTTCTAAAAGAAAGAAATATAAACTTCACATCTTGAATATGCATGCTGTATGCTATTGAAGAAAGATCTTCCTGTAAAAATCACATTAAAAAGTAACCAGAACTACATATTATTCAGGAAGATAGTGCTTCAGCATCCTCCATTGAGAAGCTGCCAGTCAGTAAGTCAGTAACAAATTGTACCGTGGGAGTTAATCAACATTAGAAGATAAAGTACATGAATCTGCCGAAGAACATACCAAACCTATTGTTATTTTACCTCATTAAAGTTTTGGTCTAATTAATAAAAAGAATTAAAATACAGTACTTAATCTGAGAATCTTACTTTTCAAAATAGAAAATTAATTCCAAATCTCAATGAAATAGTTCATACTTACTAGCTCACTAATGCTTAAAAGTTAAGAGTTCACATAATTCTTTTATTTGTGTCTTTTTATTATTGTTATGTTGGCAGATGCTCCAAAGGAGCCATCTCTGGTGCTGATCCTAAAGTGGGGTGGTGAGCTGACGCCTGCAGGGCGGATTCAAGCAGAAGAGCTGGGCCGCATCTTCCGTTGCATGTATCCGGGAGGGCAAGGTAGACACCTCAGTGGTTCGTAGTCAACTCATTCTACATTCAGTAGCTAGACTCTGCTTCGGCTGATAGGCTAGAGCTTCTGGTAAAGTAGCAAGCAAGAAATGTGGGTGGGCAACTAACAGCATGCTGTACCTGGCAGCATAGCCACTGTTGTCATTTCTTCCTGCATCTTCATTTTTCATTTCTTTCTGCTTCCTTTCTTATCATTAATTTCACTGTTAAGTCTTTATTCCAGCCAATAAATGCTATCGTTGGACATTGTGGTCCAAACACTGTTGATGACAGAACTGCATTCTGGCCAGCACATGCAGTTAGATAGATACTGCCTATTACTGCTGGTATTTATGGGTTGTACATGTACTGGATGGTCCTATTTGTACCCATATAATTAACGAAAACAATTCCTGCATAAAGACCTGTTCACGAAGAAAATAAATGCGAACACAATATAAACAAAAACTTTGAAACTAATGATTAGGGTTCAGATGTTTATGACCTAAAATAGTGGAAAATATGACTGCAAATATGCACTTAAAAATGATTAAATTTGACCCAAAAACCCTAAATATGGCCTAATAAAATAACTTTTTAAAAAATTAGTAAATGTTCCAATTTAAAACGTTTCAAGATACTAAATTCTTACATCACGTGAATTCAATCATATAATAACTTTTAACTATTTTGGAGATTTGCGGTTTTACTTGTAATAAACTTTTAGTTTTAAAGAATTTCCTCCTGTTTGCTCGCTTCATCAGCTCCAAATACTCTTAATATTTTGTAGACCTTGTGTGTCCCTATAAATTATGAACAATTGAATTAATTTTAAAATTTAAGTTAATTTGGCATAAACATTAAGTTAATGAAATAAAAATTTAACTCGACCATGCAGTACATACACTGTATAATCGTATTCCTTTACCAACTTTGTAACTGAAATATGACGTTACATTACAGATATGACCAAGACCACAAAAATGACACAAATATGACTTTATATGCAAAATAAAAACGGTCCGATTAGGATAAAAAGCGTGAAATTCATGTTTAATTTGTGTTTGCGGCAAGAACGAAGATTAGGATAAAAATATGACATGTCACAAACATCTGAACCCTACTTATGATATATAATGATTTCATTCACAAAATAACATAAACATGAACATAGCATGCAAGTCACTTAGATGTAAATGTTGGTAGACTACAAACTTTTATGTTTCTGTTGATATAATCCAAGAAACACTATCAAATTAAGCTGCAACCTAAAGGTTATAATAAAATGGAGTCCTCTAGTCATTAGATGAAATTTTAAACTTATTTAATTGTACATGACATTGTTTTTGTAGTTTTCTTGTGGTTTTTACCCTAATAGTGAGAAAAAAATCATTGGCTGACTAAGAGATGATGCAGAAATCAGATGAAGAAATGAGTAATTTTTCATTTCTGTGAAACTGAAGAGGAAAATTCTAACATGGACACAATTGCGATCAAGAATGGCACAAGTGTTGTCGATAATATCACATGGAATGCAGTATAAACACTATTTGATATTTTCACATTGATTGGTCTTGCATAATACATATTATCTTCTAGCTCACAACCATTTGAGATGAGGAGCTCTGTGTTCCTTGTTTTTATTTGTATTTGCCTTTTTGATGAAATCAGGGGAAAAATTGAATTGTTAAGCTTTGTCTTTGTGCTTCCTTGCATTAAAGAAGCAAAACTAATTTTAAAAAATTGTTTATATCTTTTTTGAACCTCTTGGTTCAGCAACCTAAATATCCCAACATTCGATGTGAAAATTGTGATTGGACGTTGCCCGTGCTATAGGTTAGTGGGTTTATTAACTCAAACATTATTTTGCCCAAAAGAATAAAACCATTTTTCTTTACACTTTCCTTTTCATTCCATGAAAGACCACTCTGATAGCTAATAAAATTGAATATGGATGTATTTATTTTCAAATTTGTTGAGAAATCTAAATATCTTAACTGTTTGATTTCAAAATCATGATTTGGACCTAGCAGCCTGTTTGTGGGCTTAGTATATCTAGTAAGAATAAGACACTTTTCTTTTGGCACTTAACTTTTAATTCCTACCTCTACCCATGGGATATCACTCAGATAATTGTAATCTTGCTGTTGTTTCTTTTATCATTTTTTTTATCCCATGGGAGACAGTGGCTATGTATTCAGGTTTGAAATATATGATGCTGGGTGTAGTTAACCTAATACTGCAGGCAATAGTGCATTATCTTTGGGGACAAAATAAAGATTAAGAACACTGGTTGGTGCAAATCCAATAGCAGTACGTAATTTGCTGATCTGTATATTTCAATTTTTATATTGATATTTTTTATTTAGTCATTTCATAATATGAATTACAGCAGACTTTGAATATACAATATACAATACAAGAAAGTAATAATGCAGTACAAAATACAGGGTGTTAATGAATAACACCGAAATATTTTACCTGTGTTTAGAGGGGACATAGACAAGCAACTTCTTTTAGGACATTTTTGCTCTATGACGTAAAATGTGTATGCTATAGGGCATTAAAGTCCTTAAAATTTGGTGCTCATAACTCAATAATTGAGCGAAATAGGGTTAAAATTTTCATTTAATTGACTTCATGCCTTCCTAGTGATCGATAAAAACCTGATTCTTAATAATTCATCAACAGCTATACCATAATTTAGAATTTTCATAATCTGCAAAATTTACTGACTAATCACATGATTGCCCGCCACTGCATTATGTTTTTATTCCTAATTCCAGACCTAACAAAAATGTTTCGTTTGTCTTTTTTTCCCTCAGAGTTGTAATATATAGATCGTCATTTTTTACAATTTTCCCGACCACTACACAATATTCACTGTTCCTGTGTTTCCCTTCATTTCAAGTATTAGAAGTCAGTGGCGTGCATATCCTTGGGAGATTTTATGTTATAACAGGAAGAATTGAATCCATAGAGCAAAAATCTCCTAATAAAAGTTGCTTGTCTATGTCCCCTCTATACACAGGTAAAATATTTCGGTGTTATTCATTAACACCCTGTATATGGAACATAAATACATAATTAAAAGTATTAAAAAAATTTGAAATTGCATAGTACTAAGAATATTTGCAAACTAACAAAAGACCTCATTCTTCGCACAGTGATCTTTTAGATAAGGAAGGTATACAGGTTTGAGTCAATTGTCAGAAAGAATGGCAACATTTTTCTTGTAACCAATTTAAAAAGATGCCTTTGTTATTTTAATAAATAATATTAGCACATCATGCAAGTGTTTGCAATTCCTGTCTTAAATTACCATCTGAGGTTTAAAAAAATTAAAATTTCCATGGCAACCAGAAAATTAATAGACAGCGTAAAAGCCTGCTATGAAAGACAAATTACTTACAAAAATTAAGTTATATAGGCTGTCATTAAATTTTCATTTTAATTAAATTTTGCAAAGAATAAAACATGTTATAAATGATATTCTGACCAATTTTTCATGCACTGTATCTCTTTTAGTACAATTATTATTAAGGGGGCACGTATGAAAATCCTATTTTCTTCCTTTTTATGCCTAGAAGATATTTTAATGCATGAAACTATGCAAATGACATGCAAATAAATATTAATGCATTCATTTAAGTTTCAGAGCCACTTGTTCGTTAGACACATTAAAAAACAACAGAAAAGTAGATGCAGATGCAAATGAAATAACTTCAATAACACTTTACATTGAGTCCTGTACTTCGGGTTCAATAAAAGCTGATAAACTCTATATAAATCTTCCAGATGAAATTTTGGTATTGTAATATACTATTTTTTAAATCTTGAACTTTTCATTTTTTAAATATTTAATTAAAAATTGAGGTATATAAATTTATATAAATATATATATATGTATTTAAATTTTAAATTTTTTTTACGAGAAAAGGAGAAAGAAATTCAGTTTTAAATTGGCTGCTGATCAACTGTTCAGCACCATATTTTAACATTTAAATTTAAATACCAAATTAAATATACCTAAGCTAATCCTATAATAAACAAACAATTCGTCTTTTTTGTCTATTTTTGTTTACTAATAATAGTATTAGTTAAATTGACAAGTATTAAGCAATAAAATGCGTTTAGATCCTCAACAAAACAAATTACAAATTTATTTACTTGTTTGATGGCATGGAGAGTAAGTTGATGGACACAGTAAGTTACAGCTTGAAATCACTTATTTGATATGATAAAGGATTTGTTTTCATACCTATTATGAGGAGTTGTTTGTAAGAAGGAACTGAGAATGGCAGGAAAAAAGAGTGGTTTCCTATAAAAATGATTTCTTAGTGAACTGATATTCCATGCAGGATTAGACTATTGTAATACATGTAGAGGTCCGGCACTGCAGGTGTTCCCTGAGCTTGTGGCGAGGGTTCGTTATGTAGAGGTAATTTAGAGAAAAGAGAAACTGAACTGTATGCCATATAAATAACTATGCTAGGCCACCCAGTGTTTTTAATCTGTAATAGTGAAGGTGGTTTTACTTGAGTAGCTCAAAGGAGGCATTGCAGTGCTACTATAGCTTAGCCTGTAGTTGTAGATAGAGTAGAAATTTTTCCCTTATTTCTAAAAAAGCAGAGTCACATTTGAAAAAAACAGTTACTACATTTGTAAAGTAAACATTGCAGTGCTTACATTTTAAGTGCCAGTATGGTACTTTACGAGATTGTATGGTGAATGGGAAATGTCTGTCCGTCCGTGTGTCTTTAAGCGCGATAACTCAAAAATGCTGTATCGGATTTTCATGAAGCTTGGTATATGCATTAATAACATCCATGGGATGAAGCCCGTTGATTTTCTGCCAAATCAGTTGACCAGTACCGGAGTGATGCCCAATTAGGGGCCTAATTTATGAAAATATTCATCGAATGCAATTCGGTTCTCATGTCAACAATATTGTTTGCAGTGTTCATATATGGCTTTGGAAGTTGCAATACACTAGGCTTTGACAAACAACACTACCCACATATTCCTTCACATAAGCTTATCAAACTTTAGACCTTTGATTTTCCATAAGCCCTGCTTAATGAATCGATCTGGAACTTTAACTCGGAGGTCGATTACAAAAAAACTTCTTTTCTGCATATCTTAATTTCAAATATCATTGATTAAACAAGAGCATGACACATAAAGTAAAGAATACAAGACTCCATCTATGAGTTATGAATACAAAATACAAGTTTTCAGAAATGGCCTATTAACTCCATCTGACACTTTGTTACGTCAGTTTACCTGATTTTATTATTGTTGTTATTATTATTATTATTGTTATTATTAGTGGTAAAGTTATATGTTGTAAAAACACACAAAAACTTCACTTGTAAGAACATCACGTTTCAAAAGCTGTTGCTCCCATCCTCAGCTGATCTCGACAGCTGGATGCAAAGATGAAGCATCCAGCAGTCGAGATCAGCTGAGGAAAAGAGCTGTTACAGCTCTTGAAACAAATGTACTAAGGCAGTTCTCAAAAGTGAAGTTTTTGTATAATTTTTTTTACAGTAATTTTTCATTACTTATAGTGTGTTATTCCCAATATCAGTTATCCATAGTAAAAGCTATTTCATTTTTCATGGCTAGATTTCACTACTCACAAACGTCATGCTTAAGTTTTCTATTTAGCATTTTCATGCTGTATAAAATGTGAAAATTTTATTAAGATTCAATACAGTATATCCTGCCACATACCGTAAATTTCCTTTTTGTTTGACTCTTTGTTTTTTATATACATACTGCATATGTTTACATACACACACACACACAGATATTATATCTTGGCTAAGGGAAGCATAAAGCAGCACGATTGTGGAAGGAAGACAAGTAAACAAGAAGCAATCAGTACCCTCACCTGGTGATGACAACTGGAGCATATTTATACCATCATCTCCTCAGCACTGTCTGTTTCACTGGAATAATTTTCATTCCCAGTTTGGCCCTTCTTGTCAACAGTTATTCATTACATCTTGTTTTCCATCAGTCCAAGCTATTTATTCACATGTGAAACTGCCTCCTGCCAATTTCTTTGTGTAACACTTCCGAAGTCTACTGTACCGAAAATGTTTAAAAGTTGATAGAAACATATTACTTATTAGGCATATTTTCTCTGCAATTTTTTGCTTTACCAAATTCCATATGAGTTTGATCAGATTTAGGTCAGAGTGATAAGGTGACAATCTAAGAGGTAGTCCATGCTTACCTGTAAAATTATATTTCATGTTTACAGAAATTCAGGAGGTTACTTATTGTAGATATTTCTTTCTGATACTCATAATATTATAAAAATTTTCTCCTTGTACTCTTTTGATCAATTCATCAATCGCTATTTTGTTTAATGGTACAACACGTGGTCTTTCTTGATCTTGCCATTCATTCAGCGCACTTGACTCCTTCTGCATGTTTTGCATATTATTGCTTTACTAAGGCCAACATTCTGACTGCCCTTTCTGTTGATATCTAAAGACATCTTCAGACCATTCTTTTTTCTTCTCTTCACAAGATCTTGTAACTTATGTATTACTCTCCATGCTTACCATGAAGCATCACTCTTTCAACACATTGTAGCTGAACCAAGCTATGATGCAAACTGATTGTACATCCTGTTTATGCATGTCCTGCTCGTCCATGTTTTCAGTCTTCATTGCAGTATAGCGAGTCTGTGATAGGGTTAGCCAAGTTATACATTTATACAATGAAGGATAACCGAGCAAGGTTGCCGAGACACTAGTATCTTGGACTTGCAATCATGAGGTTCCGGATTTAGATTTAGTGGTTGGCCAATTTGACTTGGGTTTTTTCATGGTTTTTCTAGTTGTAGGGGCAAATGCCGAATTGAATATATGCTTACCGTGATTCATCGCTGTATACATATACATTATGTAGCCTTTAAGTAAAACCTTCAAAACAGATCAAATACACCTCACAGTTAAATAAACAAGTTATGATGAACTGTAATTATTAGAGTTATAAAGCGTGTTTAATGAGAAATATTGCGTTATTTTCATAAACTTATGCTACTTGTCAGACAAGTGTAGCATTCAATAAATATCAGAGTTCATAATTTAATTATCACTTGTTATAATTGAATTAAAAAAAATTAAAACTAGAATAATAGTTTGCATTAATATTACTCTCACTATACATTTGATAATAAATTTTCAGTTTTGTAGTACAGATCTTATTTAACTATAAAATTACTATACTGTAAATTGTAAAACAAAGAACAATTGGTTAATTATGTCAGACTGTAACAGGTTTATGTACATCCCAACAAACACAGTTTCATAACTCGTCATTGTCACTGTCCATATTAGAACTGTTTCTACAGCTATCTACATTAATTATCATGACATTTTCAGTAATGTCATCCCTACCTGTCTCTTTGCGAATCCTTTTCCTATTTTAATCATACACATAATAGACTGATTTGAAGACATAAATAGAGGAAACGAAGATAACTACAGCAGCACTTGACTTAATCATAACTGACTTCTGTACAGAGCTGAGGATGAAATTCAGGTACACAGACCATGGGGAAACAGTGGAATGGGAAACTCGTCTACACAACCAGAAACTCACCTGTTCTTTTGCCTTCACTGTAGTTTATGTCAGAATGTTATTAACATAACCTACTTCCCATTGCATTAACCTCAATGTCAAAATAAGCATTGTTTCTTGCAACAGAGCCTTATTGTCGGAGTATAAAAGTCTATATTACAAAATACTGAAATAATGTACTGTAGTTATCACAACAAATATAGGTTGTGAATTATTGGGATTATATTTGTTTGTTCCATGTTTTGTTTTATCGGTGGTAAACTTCACCTAAATCTCTGTTAGAATGAAGTATCATTCTACATATCGTCATCGTTACGGCAGATGTCACCAACTCCAAAAATGGTCATTTTGAGTTATATATACTTCTACATTGCTGAAAGGATGCTTTATAGGCAGATAAAGCTCACTACTGACCTATTTCCAGGTAACTAATACTTCTAGTTTCACTAAGTCCATATTTGTGATGGTTTATTTCAACTTTACAACAGCTGAATCTCAAAGCTAAGATTTTGGACTTAGTGACTTCTGCCGGAATGACGACAATATTAAAATGTTATAGATGTTATCTAACAATTTTTGGTCTCCTTAGTCTCTCCATTTGAGATAGATCAATTTACATTTTGTTGATTAAGTAAACATTCAGGAATATTTATTATTTTACTGATGGCATTTATTAATAATAAAAGCAAGCCTAATTTTAAATATTAAGAACTTTATTAAACTATAACTTCAAACGGTGTAGATAAATTCTTTTCTTGTAATTCACTCCTCTCTTAATCTTGATTACATTAACACAAGTTGGCTACTTGTAGGTGAGTATGCAGGCACTCAAGGACTCGGTCTTCTGCGTCTCCATTCCACATTCCGACATGATCTGAAGATATATGCATCTGATGAAGGCAGAGTTCAGATGACTGCTGCAGCATTTGCAAAGGGGCTGCTAGCACTGGAGGGAGAGCTGACACCAATCCTAGTGCAAATGGTGAAGTCAGCCAATACAAATGGACTCTTGGATAATGACTGCGACTCCAGCAAATACCAGAACATGGCCAAGTCCCGCCTGCATGAACTGATGCAACAGGATCATGATTTCACAACAGAAGATCGCGACAAGATCAACCCAGGCAATGCTCTCAGTATAGCCACAGCTCTTGATTTTGTCAAGAATCCTGTCAAATGCTGTGAACATGTCCAAGACTTGATCCAGAGGCTTATGAACATTGTGCGCATCAAGAAGGATGACTCCAAGACTAAAGGTAGGTCATATTATTAGACTGTCTTTGTTAGTGAAGATTCATATGTTTATCTAAATAATGAATTCTAGAAGTACACTATATCCACAATTTATTGAACAATTTTATAATAACTACTTTTGACTAATATTTGACAGATGTATTACCTGCATATAAAAGAGGGATATTTGAAGTTAGTACTGTCATCAGAATGTATTTTTCATTTTGCTGAATTTGTACATGATTGTTGCAGAAAATTACTGCCTTAAGAACAGAATGTAGCTGGTATGTTCTTGAATATGAATAATGTAACAATGCTTTGCAGTTTTCTTGAATTTTCCAATAACAATTTGGAAGTCGTCTTCTTGTGTTGTCAGTCTGAAGGAGGTTTGAACAGATTCATGGGAGGGTGCATCTATCATATCCTAGGCTTTCATGGTCAAAATCTTGAATAGAAAACATATTTTCCAGGATAAAGAGCATATTCAGTGAGAACGTGGCTAACATCCCACCAATAAATCAATCTTAATGTATTGATCTTATAAACACTAGGATTTATTTTAAAAATTGTTCTGATAAGTGAACAATATAAATTAAATTTAAATTTTGATGAGTTCATTAGGAACCCGCCATTGGTCGACATGTGAGCACAGGGCCACATCATCATCGTACTATCTATTCATTGTTACTTAACAAATACAGGGTGGACCGCTCGAATGTCCCTAATTTCAATTGTATGTGACGGGTGAACGATTGAAGATAGAAACTTACAACAACGTTTATATGAAAGAAAAACTCAACAAGTTTTGATATCCACGTCACCACATCTCTATGTGAGCTCCAGCAGTCACTGTGACGATATCAAGCCGATGAACAATTTCTTGCCAAGTACGTTGAAGTATGTCTTCTGAAATGCTCTCAATAGCCTCTATGATGCGCTCCCGAAGATCACGAAGGTCATTGACTGGGGTGGCGTAAACTTTATCTTTGACGTGGCCCCAGAGAAAGAAATCAAGCGGTGTTAGATCAGGAGATCTCGGGGGCCATGCGATCAGTCCTCCCCTACCAATCCAACTGCCAGGAAAAATGTTGTCCAAAGTCATACGAACTTCATTGAACCAGTGAGGAGGAGCGCCATCTTGTTGGAAAAGGATGTTAGGCTGCAGTTGTTCAATTTGTGGAAAGAAGAACTGCTCCAGCATGTCAAGATATGTGGTACCACGGACAGTTTTCTCGGCGAAGAAAAATGGTCCAATGACTTTATTCTGCGACAAAATGCACCAAACATTCAACTTGGGACTGTCACGAACGTGCTCTTGTGTGGCGTGAGGATTCTGCGATCCCCAGATCCGCACATTATGCCGGTTTACCTTGCCTGATACATGGAAAGTGGCTTCATCCGAGAAGAAAATCTTGGACATGAAATCAGGATCAACGCTGAGACGGTTTAGCACCGTATTGGCGAATTCCACTCGTTTGGGCCTGTCATTCGGCTCAAGACGTTGCATTACCTGCACTTTGTATGCATACAGTTTGAGACATTTGTGGACAATTCGTTGCAATGTGGATTTTGGTACCTGAAGTTCCCGCGAAGCTGCTCTTAATGACTTCCGTGGGCTTCGCTCATATGCGGCTTGAACATTTGCAACCATTTCGTCGGATGCTCTGCGACCACCACCATGCTTCTTTAACACAGTTCCATTAGTTAAAAATGTATCGTACCACTTCTTTATGCTTTTAGCAGTTGGAGCATCATGGTTAAAGACTCGCCGAAACTCCCTCTGAACTCTAACAATTGATTTAAACTCCGCATACCACAAAACAGTTTGAGCTTTCATCTGCGGTGTCGCCATTTTGATAAACGATAAAATCTAAGAATGAAAACCGTATCATTGCACCATCTACCGACAGAATTCGAAACTTGTTGAGTTTTTCTTTCATATAAACGTTGTTGTAAGTTTCTATCTGCAATCGTTCACCCGTCACATACAATTGAAATTAGGGACATTCGAGCGGTCCACCCTGTACTTTGATACATTTTTGTAATATACAGTTTTGGGAAATATATTTGTTTCATTATCTTTTATGAAATAAATATATAATCAAGGTATACGTTTTCACTTTACAGAACTGCGTTTTGAGATCCTTGTTTATTCTTAGTATGTGTACTAGGTGGTGGTGGATAGGCATTCCACAATGCCTTATTGCTTCTGCCTAAATATTATGAAGAAATTTGAGCAATTTTAGCATCAGATTCTCCTGAGACCTCTGAGGCTGTCTTCTTCATTCAATTTAAAATTTTCTTTGTCTAGATTTTCAGTTTTATCCCTGTGGTCTGACACACTATCATCTTTAGAAAATTAAAAATTGGGTAAGAGATTTGACTTCAATCCTGAAGTCATTTCAGTGTTTGCCATTCTTGACATTCCATCTTGTAATCATATCTTTATACAACTGCATACAACTAACACAGTAATGAGTCAGAGACTAAGAACTGCAGAGGATCAATCTGCAATGAAACGACAATGTGGCGAGAACAACAACAATACAATATCTTACCTCTTTCCTCCAGAAAAAATAACATGACAATGTAACACAACAAAAGTGAGCACAGTGCTCACACGTAGACCAACGACCGGTTAATCTTTTCATGCTTCTTTTAAAAACCACACATAAGCATGCACAAAAGTACTCCTACAACTTTTCATATACAGTTTAATAGGAGCAGCATTTAGCTTGAAGTGTACCATAAGATTGGGAGACAAGGAGTTCTCTGAGCTCTTGTAACTTAGTTGAACTATGTGTGAAAAATGTGTGAAATGAAAATTGTCTTGAATGGTGCTTTCCCCTGAATGCTACATTTTGATTCTCAGATGCGGTTCTCTACCATGGGGAGACATGGGAACTTATGGGGCGTCGCTGGGGCAAAATTGAGAAAGACTTTTGCACCAAGAACAAAACATTTGACATCTCGAAGATCCCAGATATCTATGACTGTATCAAATACGATCTTCAGCACAACCAACATACATTGCAGTTTGAACAGGCAGAGGAATTGTACATCTATGCCAAGTACCTGGCTGACATTGTCATCCCGCAGGAGTATGGTCTCACTGTCCAGGAGAAACTTACTATTGGCCAAGGAATCTGCACTCCGCTCCTCAAGAAGATCCGTGCAGACCTTCAGCGCAACATTGAGGAGACGGGTGAAGAGACTGTTAATAGACTGAATCCAAGGTCAGTTATATGTGCATTGTGCACTTGTGGCTTTTTACATGAAGCTTCTGAAATTAGAAATTAGATGTCGGAATGTATAATAGACGGATTATGTTATATGGTATTAAAACACTAGCTCCCATAATAAATTGTTCTATTGTAAACCTTTAACAAATATTTTTGAAAAAAGAGAAATTCCACTTCTGTTTATTGTTAGTTAAAAAAATTAATGCAGTGTTGCATGATTTATTAAAGTTTATGTAGCTCCTAAGTGTATACTGATAAAACAATCCAAACATATAAATTAATTGTAGATATAATTTCTGTAGTCATGAATCAATTTTTTTAAATTTGAATATAAATAATAGTTAATAAAACAACAGCAAACGCCATTGTCGTACTCACTGGATAGATTGGGGAAACAGTTGCTGTGTGTTGGCTAAGGTGGAAAGGCGATGACAGACTGAAAAATTCAATGCCATATACAGGATTTGAATCAGGATTTTCGGCTTTCCAATCCACTGCTCTTATCAATTGAGTTACCATGGCAACATGTCGGTACAACATTAAATTCTCCAATTGACTAACTTATCCCAGTGTACCACCAAGTGTTCCCAATATGAGATACCACCCAGTGGTGACTTACAAATTTGTAAGTGCTTTAAGGCCCGGGCTTCATAGTAAACCACTAGTAGGTCACAGTGGGATGATAATTCTTTCACACTGACCATGTATAGGCTAAGATGGAAACTGGGATAAGTTAGTCAGTTGGAGAATTTAATGTTGTACTGGCATGTTGCCATGGTAGCTCAATTGGTAAGAGCAGCGTCATGGAGAACCCAAGATCCTGGTTCAAATCATAGCTATTGAATTGAATATTCAATTTTTCAGTCTGACTTTGCCTTTCCATAGTTGCCGTTGTTGCAAGTTTGCTTTTGTGTGATGTTCCCTGCACGCAGTCCTGCACTACATTCCCTCTTTTGCCAGGAACACACATGACAGCACAATTTGTTTTATTTTATTTCCGGTTAGTATTCATTTCACAGTGACTCCAAGGGACTGACACTGTGTTTTATTGGTTTAGGCCTTCTCCTTAACAGGGGTGAATATTTCCATCTTGCCTCTTTGCACTAAATGTCTAATTGAAGCTGAAATACTTTGGGTGAATATTTTGCCTAGCATCATGTCAGAACAATCCAATTAAAAAAGCTGAAGTTTTAATGAGTCTTTCTAGTAAAGGGGGTTGTAAACTACGTATGCATATGAATAGGTCATTTATTCTAGCATTACCTAATATTGACATGACAGTAAGACCTCAAATGGAAAACATTTTTGGGATTAACAAGGTTATGAAGTATTGTTTGGGAATGCCTGCTCCACTCTCAGTATGACATAAGATTTTTTTTAACTTAGCTGAAATTTACAGCTGCAAAGAAAAACACTACAGGTTCCTTGTCTGACTGCACACAGACGAAGTAACACTTTTTATCAAAAGTATAGACTGTGATGCTTTCATGCATCTTAGGGATTTAAAGGTTAATATAAAAGATAAAAATAGTTAATTGTTTATAGCTTTGAACTGATATTAATACCCTTTCTTTTGGTAGTCACTGTAAATGTATACACTGTGGAGTTTTAAAAAATATACAGTAGAGCCTCGGTAATTCGAGCCCCGGTATTTCGAGGTTCCGTGTAATTCGAGCTGGTGTTAAGAAAATTAAAATTTTCCATAAAACTAGAGTAAAACCCTGCTTTATACGGTGTCCGCATGTAAGTTTTACGCACTTCCGAATGTGTTACATTTTGAGCTCTCTTTCAATTTTTCCATGTACAAAAATGCAGGTAAAACTGTCCTACTTAGGGTTTTTCGTTCATAATACACATAAATAACCTTGGCTTCAGACTGCTAATGCATTTCTATTATTACAGAAACCGTTAGGTTCGATCTCTCATTGTCGGGACCTAGTGTCAATCATAGGGTGCATACCATCCTTTTAGAAAAGAATACTGCATTGTTACGGTAATCCCTACTCAAAGACAATGGTAATTAAAAGTGTTTTCCTAGTAGCGCCGCTTTCCCGTTCCACTCCATTAAGACTCAGACAATGACTTCATCCTTAAAGGATGCCGATGTAGCAAATTGGAAATGTTTGCCAATATACATACTGGCCTACTAAAGATGTAGGCCTACTATATTGTTTATTTATTTTTTAAACCATTATTGTGCTCAATAATGGTTTTATGATTTATGATTTACCCATTGATTTAGTGATGTTTCCGTATAATCCGAGTTTTTTGTAATTCGAGGTAGCCTCAGCCCCAATTAGCTCGAATTGTCGGGGTTCTACTGTATTCTTATCTGCCACTATTTGTAATTCAATAAAATGTGCTCACATTTAAATTCAAAGAACTATTGTAAGATGGAAGATGAGTGGAAGAATGTAAATCAAGTTGAATAGGACGAGTTTCCAGTCAGCAATAGCTATTAAGAGATTAATTTTTTTAAAGGCGGTCTATTTTTTGTTTGCAAGAAGATATTATTTTATAATATATAAGAAAGGAGTAAACAAAGTGGTTCTTATTATGTCAAGATTATGTGTAAGTCTGTATGGTACATCCTCTAATTATCCACTCTGTATATAGTCAAATTGAATAATAGTGAGTATTGTGTGCTTATATGTAGGCCTATATTTATTCAGAATTTTTTTAAATTTGAGATTTAGTTGGTTAAGTGCATGCAAGTTAATTAAATCTTGATTGTGTCTTGCAGGTATTCCCATGGTGTGTCAAGCCCAGGACGACATGTGAGAACAAGACTGTACTTCACTAGTGAGAGCCATGTTCACTCACTTCTCACTGTTTTACGATATGGAGGCCTCCTAGATGTGAGTATATTGTTCACTGTTCTGGCTGAACCAGTATGATATAGGTGATCCGTTAGAGATGTCAGAAAACTAAAGCATTGTGTACAAGAAACTATTTAAATTTATTAATTGTTAATGGTACAAAAAGGTGTAGGAAACCTGTAAGTTTTGTATTCCAGGACATTAGCACTCAACATGACCGCCATTGTGAATGCGGCACAGATTACACCTCGCGGACAGGTTCCGCCACGTGGCGCGGAGCATTTCTGGTGTGATTTGCTGAAAGGCCGCTGTAATCATCCGTCATAGGTCAGCTACATTCTGTGGTCTTTGTGTGTACACAGTTGATTTGATGTACCCCCACACAAAAAAATCTGGAGGAGTCAAGTCCTGTCTCTCACACACCACTGTAGCAAAATTCATACGAGCTTCGTAATGATGTTGTGTCAGTGCTTGCACTACCTGAATACGGTATGGGAACGTCTTACCGTCCTTCGACATGTTGTGTATGACATATTCTGCTCTAATGATAAGCGGCGGAGTGATTTTTTTGGACTCTGAATCATGGCTTGTCGAATATCCTCTCCCTTGTTTCTATCACGTAACCTGCTGCCTGTACGAGGCATTTTGAGACCATCTTCCAAGAACATGTGGTACCAGTTCACAATGCCTCGATGCGAAAGGACATACCGACAGTTGTACCGACGTCGGAAAGCCCGCTGTGTTTGTATTACACCAGAAAACTTTGCATGCCGTACTACACACTGAGCGCGCTGTTGTGGCGTGACCATCATTTTGTCTTCTATGCACGATAGCACCGCCAAGCCATGTGTCCGAAGTCTGAAACATCAGTCATCGTTAACTCCCATCCTTTCCACTTACATCACAGCAAATTGCACAGAGCTATGTACAATAACCTCTTAAATATAATGATTTACTTTTCTGACATCTCAAACGGATCACACTGTATATCCATGTTGACTAAGATCAACTGAGACTTACATTTTACCCAGCATCACTCGTAAAAATGGCTATTGTGGAGAAAAAAAAGTTTTATTTTTCAACAAAAGTTTTATTTTATTTTTTTAAGTTTTATTTTTTTAACAATCGAGAATCTGTTTATTTGGTTTAAGCCTTTTCTTAAACATCTTTTATTTTTGCATTTTTATTGTATGGCAGAAAATAGAATCTTATTTTTCACACTTAATACTGTAAAATATCGTCTATTATTCCTCGTGTGAGATGTAGTACCAGAGAATTTAGTTTTTTATGATGGCGGCTAGTGCATCCTATTAAAATGTTTAAGAAGCATATTGAAAATCACAGATGCTAGGGTTTGTTAAGAAAAATTTGGTATTGTTAGTGGGTCAACTGAAGGTGGATGAGGTAGACAGTTTGCATGGAAGACTGGTCATGAGGCACTGTTTAAATTTAATGGAATAGTAAATCATCATAATTGTATTTACTGGGCACCAAAAGGTTGTGGTGGATTGTCAAGCATGTTTGATAAGATTGAAGGTAGTGTTACTGTTCAAGTGTGTCTAGACATAATGCTTGCGTCTATTCTATTTGCCATTCATGCTATTTGCAGGAATTTTAAATTTTTCTTACAAAACAGCACACCCCCTCAGTACTGCCGAGAGCTGCAAGTTTACCTGGATCAGAATTTGGAAGGATACTAAATAGAAAAAAGAAGTAAAGTTGAGTTCCCTGCAAGTTCACCAGATTTAACGCCTATCATTGCAGATTCTGAAGAATGTTGTATATCACAAAAAACTGGCTACACTGGAAACTCTCAGGAAGGAATTGCAGCAATTTCACAGGAAACTTTGGGCAACATTGGCTGAGCAGTGGTTTTCTAAACTAATAGGTGTCTGGACTTCAATGGCAGCCGATTTGTGCACCTGTAGTAATGTCTATTGACGTCTGACTAAATTTACTATTAAGTTAATCACACCTGGTTTTCTTTTATTGAAGTATGTGTACATTTTTCAGCTAACACTGAATTATTCCTCCCTCTGATACTGAAGGGAAGTTCAGTATAAGTTTAATTATAATTTCTTGGTGATCTGTTTGATGTGTGCAGGTGGGTAGGGATGAGCAATGGCGCCGAGCGATGGAATATGTGAGCATGGTGTCAGAACTGAACTACATGTCACAGATCGTAATAATGCTCTATGAGGATCCAACTAAGGACCCATGTTCTGAAGAAAGATTCCATGTGGAACTGCACTTCAGTCCTGGTGTGAATTGCTGCGTCCAAAAGAATCTTCCTCCTGGTCCCGGTTTCCGACCTCATAGCCGTAATGAATCAGTTGGTTCCAAGACAGTGGTAAGTTCCTATTGTTAGCTGAGCCATTCATTCTTCTAAATAACAGTATACCTTGTAGATACTGATATTGGGAAGAACACAGTGAAGTCATAATATATGAACAGCATACCTGATTTAAGATGGTAGTAAAACAAGAAAGAAATATGTCTATGAAATACAGAATTTTGAAAACTGTTGTTCGCTTGTAGCCATCCTCTTTGTAGTGCCATTACTTTGTCCATTGCTTCCTGTCAACTTATATCAAACCATTTCTCCTATTCCAATAACAATATTAGTTGCAGAAATTCTAGTGTTCACATACGGTGTCAAATCACCAAGAATCAAGATAGATATATAAGCTTTCATGAACCACAGATTATTGTCTCTGTTGGACATTACATGAGAATATTATAGGAGAAAAATTCCTCTGACACTGGGACTTGAGCCCAGGACCTTTGGCTATTCGCGCCAATGCTCTACCAACTGAGCTAAGCCGGAATTCAATTCAGAACCTCTCTCCTATGACTGATTGCCCTAATGGTCTACCTCACAGACAGACAAGTTATGTCATATGCAGTACTGCGAGGCACACTAATTAGTGATTTTTGTGACCGGGCTCCCACTGTTATTGTACAGTTAACATTCAAGATAGATATATAAGCTTTCATGAACCACAGATTATTGTCTCTGTTGGACATTACATGAGAATATTATAGGAGAAAAATTCCTCCGACACTGGGACTTGAGCCCAGGACCTTTGGCTATTCGTGCCAATGCTCTACCAACTGAGCTAAGCCGGAGTTCATAGTCATAGGAGAGAGATCTCATTAATATTCGTTTAGTATTAGTTTCACAGTCTTGTTGAAGCCATAGTTAAGCCTTTCTTCCTAGTTCTTGAGTTACCATCACATTTGGCTTCGTTAAGCTGAAAATTCTTCTGGTTGGCTGTAATTGACAGTGCATGAATGCATACTTAACATATTTTAATGTATTTTATTTGGTTCTAAAAATCAGGATTAGCTGCAAATTAATTTTTAATTTCACAGGATAGTCAAAGTAGGATCTACCAGATTATATTTTAATATACTTACTTTTTTACTTGAAAGGAAATCTTGAAAACTACAGTTATTTTATATTCGAGAAAACACTGGATTCTGCATATAGTATCTCTGTAGACTATTATAGGAATTGAAGCATCTTCAACTCCAAGATTCCGGCCGTGAAAGCCTCAGATTAACTATTATAGGAATACTGTTATATTATGACAAGTTAATATGGAGCAGATATCTGTTGCTGCTTATTCGTGTATAGGTGTTTTTATTTTGTCATCCCATAAATATTCAGTTTTAATAAAAAGCTGATTGTTACAGTCAGAGGCCGGAGGTGGCAGCGAGGAGGGCACTTCCTCAGGAGGTGGAACTCAGTGTGAAGGGAGTGAGAAAGGCTCAAGTCGTATTGATGAAGAAGAAGTGGAACTTAACTTGCTGGATGATGAAACTGCAAAGACAGACTACACACCAGCACAGTCTGTGAGTGATATAGGGCAGTTTCTGTCAATGTATATGCAATTTACATTTTACATCCCAGAAAAGATTTAGTTTACTGAAAAATTACTCATCAAATTTTAATTTGTTATTGTAATATAGTGTTATTAGAAGTACAGACAATTATATGGATAATAAGTGTCAGTTCTTTGCTATGTTCTGGATTGTAATGAGCAAAGTATTACAGTATCCCTTTACTGAAAGTTAGAATGACATAATTTTGCACTGATAGCTTTCGTAAAAATTGTTTCAAAATGTTATTTTGCTTTCAGACTGTAACATGGGTTACTTTTTCATGCCATTCAGGAAGTTTATACAGTGATGTAATTATTATATAAAAATAATGAGATGGATTGTAACACACTAACTTCACTAAAATGTACCTGGACTGCAGTTTGAAGGGTTTCCCCATTCATCCTGAGCTAGACTCCATCTGTTTCTTGATTGGCATCAGCATTCTCTCGTGGGCAACCAATGAACTTTCTAATGAGATCATCTTCCATGGAAATTTCAAAGTTCTTAAGTGTTTCTCTGTTCTTGTGCATGTGAGCTTTTTCCCAAACAGTCAACTCTGGTTCCATTAATTTCATGTCCTGTTTTCCAGATATGGGCTGCTATTGCTGATTTATCAATCTGTCCATATTCCATATTTTATGTTCCTCCTGTAAATGTCCAAAATTTAAAATAATTTCATATTGTTTAGAAAATTCTTACTATAAACAAAAGTCATGTTCTGAATTAACAGAGTTCAGTTATTCTTCTTGAACTTTTTTTTTTTAATTTCTCCAGAGTATTTTGATGCCTTAGGGCGAGAAACAATTTTGGCACCCCACCCCTAAATTACCACCTCATTCATTCCATATTTTGCCATTAGATTAAACATACGAGGGGTATTCCGAAAGTAAGTTTCGTCAGTTTGTCACACGGACACTTTAATGACCCAAAAGCAATACAGCATGGCAGCATGAACTACACACCGTGCACTATTTTTCGACATAGTCGCCAGCGACATTGAGATATTTGTCGTAGCGTGCGATCAGTTTGAAGAACCCACTGCGGTAAAACTCGGTGCCCTGCGATGCAAGGAATTGGCGCACAGTCTGCTCCACCTCAGCATTGTCATGGAAGTGACGTCCCGCGAGTGCGGCTTTCAAGGCAGGGAACAGGTGAAAGTCCGATGGGGCCAGATCGGGACTGTAGGCCGGGTGCTCCAAGCGCTCCCATCCGAAGCGACGAATCAGTTCTTGTGTGAGCCGTGCTGTGTGTGGTCTTGCGTTGTCGTCCAAGAGCACCACACCGTCACTCAAGAGGCCTGGCCTCTTGCGTCGAATGGCGGACCGGAGGTGGGTGAGGGTGTCACAGTAGCGTGCCGCATTGATGGTCCCTTCATGGAGGAACTCAAGGAGAAGCACCCCTTGCACGTCCCAGAACACGGTGGCCATAACCTTTCCTGCGGAGGGTGCCACCTTGAATTTTTTCCGCACAGGTGAAGTGGGATGCTTCCACGTCATTGAGGCGGCCTTGGTTTCGGGGTAAAGTGGTGCACCCATGTCTCATCGCCTGTGATGATGCGGAACAGAAACGCATTGCCCTCTCGCGCGTACCACATCAGGTGATCGAGGCTGCTTCCCATGCGTGCAAACTTGTGCTCCGGGGTCAGGTTGCGCGACACCCATCGGGCCGACACTTTGCGATAACCCAACACATCATGGATCATGTGATGGGCCTGAGCACGACCAATCCGCAGTGTGGATGCCACGTCGGACACCGTTATGCGCCTCTCCGCTAACACCATGTCCTGTACTCGAGCAATGTTGCTTTCATTCGTGGATGTGGACGGACGCCCACTTCGACCGTCATCCTCGACACTCTGCCGTCCTTCACTGAACATGCGACACCAGCGACCAACCATTTGACGCGAAATGACCTCACCATACACAGTCTGTAGGCGTTCATGGATGACGGACACACTAGTCCCACGTGCCCATTCATACCGGATAACAGCACGCACCTCCGTGGGCGACCATGTTGTCAGTACACGTCTGTCTGCCATCGTGAGCGGTACACTAATACCCGCGGGCACGCCAGTCTGCTGTGACTCGCTCTTCTACGGCGCAGTGCGCCTCCATCATGCCTCCTCCGCTGACGCCACGTCCGTCGTGGAACCAGCCACGGGTGGGGATTCGTCTGGCGTTTGTTTGGTTCCCCTGGTGAACACGCCGCTCCTGCCATACATTGACGAAACTTACTTTCGGAATACCCCTCGTAGAATTTCACATTCTCTAGTCTGGTTTGTAGTCCAGTCAAATTATCACAAAAAAAGTCATGTGGATGCAAAATTTAGGGTAGAGCTAATTTTTTTATATGATGTCTGGGATGGTTTTGAGAGTAATTTCTGACATTTTGCCAACAAAATTTTTTGCCGCCAGAGCCGCCATCTTGAAAAAACTTCAAAATTTTCTATTTCATTTCTGTTTTTGCCCATTATCTGCCAAAATACGCACCTGACAAAATGTTTTATTATCCATCCTAAAAGTGGACTAAATTTGCCACAGTTTGAGATCAAATTGAGTTTTCTACCATGAATAGTTTCGGAAATACAGCTCTCCGAATTTCAGCAACATTTTGCAAAAAATTAAAAAAACCTGAACTTTCAACTAGTTTTTGCTCGCTATCTTCTAAATGACCAAACTTTCAGTAAAATTTCGAAGGACAACTTTTAAACTAGAGTAAATTTGCAACAAGTTGAGTATTTAATGTTTTCATACCTATTATAGGTCACCAGATACAGAGGTATCTACAACTCCTCACATTTCAGAAAACTTATCGAAGGTACGAAAGTCTAGTTTTGCCTAGGATATTCTAAATGGCGTTTATCAGTAAAAAACCTGTGTTGTCTATAGTTAAGTTTTACATTGTAATTAACAACCAAAACAGTATTTCCAAGAATTTATAATGATAAAAGACTAAAAAAAACAATGTAAAAAGAAAATAATAAGAAAAGTTGGTGTAGGTACAGCATTTTAATTTGGAAAGAACGGCGTTTTATTTTAGAAGAACACTTTTGCAGTGTCCTCTGAAAAAAATTACTTCCTATAGCAGATACAGTTCTCCGAAAATGGAAACATGTTATCGGAGGAATGGCGCTAAGAGGCTCTTTGTCACTGCTCCGCATACCGTTCTCTCCGGATACATCTGTTTTAATGTGTTTGTACCAGGCAACCTTAGGCATTTTGAAATATTTGCAGACACATTATGACTCAAAGGTTTCAGTTGTCTTCGATGGTTACCCTTCAGACGCTAATAAAACAAGCACAAAGAATTGTGAGACTCGGACGGGCTACGAGTCCATCTCCTGATGTCGTCTTTGATAGAACTACTGTTTTGAAAAGCTCACAAGAAACTTTTCTCACCAATGAAAACAACAAGAGGCGCTTCGTAGAATTGGCAAAAGCTGGAATAGGCTGTTAAAGATGCAGATGTCTTGATTGTTAGCACTGCCTTCTCAAAAGCATCTCAATACGACACTGTCTTTGTAGTTGGGGAGGAATAGACCTTCTTATTTCCTCACTGCATTACCATCCCCTCATATAAAGAATACATATCTCCAAAAGTACGGAAGAGGCAAAGCTGCAGACATCTTCTATTCAAGGCAGTCATTTCGCCACAGCTTCTTCAACATGCTGCTATTCATCCATGCTTTCAGTGGTTGTGACACAACATCTGCAGTTTTTGGCCACGGGAAAACCCACTTCTGTTCGCTGATTTTGAAACATCCTGAACTAGAAGAGAAGCCTAATGTATTTCTGAACCCTCAAGCTACATCAGGAGAAGTGGCTGAAGTGGGCCAACATTTTTTGGTTCACTTATATGGAGGAGACCCTGCTACACAAACACTTGACGAACTTCGGCACGGAATATTTGTAAAAGCTGCAGGAAGAATGAAATTTAACTTAGCGAGGTTGCCCCCAACCAGTGATGCGGCTCAACTTCATGCCATGCGAACATACCATCAAGTTCAGGCCTGGCTCAGTGAATACAAAGACCCTTTGAAGTGGGGCTGGGTGAACACACTAAGAGGCCTCTTTCCCCTTAAAAGCCAAGAAGGAGCCAGCTCCATAATCAATTCTGAAAAGTATTTCCTGTACCTGCAAGAAGGGGTGTTTAAACGCTTGTGGGTGTTGTAAAGCTGGATTGAAGTGCACAACGATATGCAAACATTGCAATGGGCAGTCGTGTGAAAACATACTAATAGTCCTGTCCTCCGACAGTGAGGATGACGACACTCCTGATGAGCCAATTAATTCGTTTTTGAAGACGCTGAAGAGAACTTTATCAACACTGGCTAGATTGTGAACGTCATGGACGAAATAGCAGACGTCAACTGCCCAAGTCCCTCTAAGTGCCGAAGACTATGAACAAACAAGTTATTCAATGCAATGTTTTACCAGAACTCCAGCTAAATAAAATCTTTTTGTATATAAATGAATGTTCTGTGCCGTTATTGCTCCTAACTTGTACGCACATGCAATTATTCAATCATTGCTGTATATATATTTTTAAACCTCTGTATTTTGTGACCTGTAAGAGGTAGGATAAGTTTAAAGTACTCGACAAGTTTCAAATTACCTCTAGTTTAAGTTTCCATATGGAGTTTTACTATAGGTTTGGTCATTTAGAAGATAGCGAGCAAAAACTAGTTGAAAGTTCAGATTTTTTTATTTTTTGCAAAATGTTGCTGAAATTTGGAGAGCTGTATTTCCGAAACTATTCATGGTAGAAAACTCAATTTGATCTCAAACTGTAGCAAATTTAGTCTACTTTTAGGATGGATAATAAAACATTTTTGTCAGGTGCGTATTTTGGCAGATAATGGGCAAACACAGAAATAAAATCGAAAATTTTGAAGTTTTTTCAAGATGGCGGCTCTGGCGGCAAAAAATTTTGTTGGCAAAATGTCAGAAATTACTCTCAAAACCATCCCAGACATCATATAAAAAAATTAGCTCTACCCTAAATTCTGCATCCATTCTTGACAATTTGATTGGACTATTGGGTATGTGGTTTTATAAAATTAATTTGAATTGCCCTAATTTGAGAAAGGCTTGTATTCATGAAGACCTTACAACATATCTAGATAGTATGGTGATTAAATAAAAAATACATTTAATTGAAAAGGTTATAACTTTTTATATTTACATTAAACAAACAAGAAATTATATCATATCCACGATTATCTTCCCTAAATGTTGCCGTCTCTAAATGTTACTAAAAATCTGCGACCCTAGGCAACTGCCTAGTTTGCCTATACAAATGAGCCGGCCCTGGATTTCTCAGGGTTTAATAACTTTATTCAAAATCTAAAGAAGAAACAATCTTATAAAAGAAAAGTTACATAAAAATGAGCATGTTATACATTAAACTTCTGTTTTGTCTATTCATCAGTTTCTCAATTTTTGTCTAAAATATTTCAAGTCAAGTATCTTTATTGACAACATAAAAGACAGTAATATACAATTAAATTGTAATGAACAAAAGTGAAATGGCATAAGATACTTCTCCTATTTAGTGATTTCTATTTGTCTTAGGCATCTCCTGCCCTGTCTGATGAGTCGTCTCCACCAGAGAAGACTGATCTCATATCACGACTCACATCAGAGCCAATACCCATCAGAGTATCTCCAGGGCGGGATCAGACGGATTTAACATCACGACTTTCAACAGATCAGTCTCAGCGGTCACTTTCATACACAGGGGCAAAACCTATTAGTCCCGATACAGAACCAAGGTCACGCAGCTTTGACCACCAGCGAGATGAAGCAGTTGTGGTGGACAAAGGTATAGTATTCATCATCAGGGGAGGTTAGTTTCAGTCTGCTTTCCTCATACACCTGCAGCTTGACAAAAAGGCTAAGGCAGTCAAGTACATACTTAGGTTTAGCTTTTTGGATTACAGTAAATACACTACATTACATTTGAATACACATTATATCTGCTCCTTTTTCAAATTGTCATTCTGAAAATTGTTTTCTAACAGTTCTCATTTTATACCTCCCTGTAGCTCTCCTTTTTCAAATGCAGTCTTGTGATTTGAAAATTGGGGTAGATTCTGAATCTTAAGTTCTTCACTATTCACTATTGTATAATTATCTTATTGCTCATTGTTCAGGTAAACACAATATAGAGAGCAGTGGTTTCCAACCCAATGTACAGATTTTGGGCAACACAACTAGAAAATGATGACTTGCTTTTAAAAAAATATTGTCACGCTCAACTTAGTTAAGTAAATTACTACAACTATAGAAATAATAGTTTATAAAAGCCAAGAAAGAAAGAAAGAAAGAAAGAAAGAAACTAATCATTTGTAGACTTTTTATTTTATTTTTATACTATATAACCTGAAAACGACGCATCATTATCATTGGCACACTTTTGCCAACCGCCTTACCACTTTCATATCCTGCATGCATGTCATTTTTGTCACCTTGTTCAGAATAATATGTATTTCATGTATTTTCACCTCTTTGAGTAAAGCTAACCTCTCCCACTGGGTAAGTGTTTGAGCTTTGTAAGCAGGTTTTAATTAGCTGGTGGAAGTACTAGGGAACGTGGGAGGGCTGCAGAAGAAAGATATGTTGTGCTTTGTGATGTTATTCAGTGTACAAATACCTGCTCTTTTCAGTCTTCATGTTCTCAAAATTTTATTACAACTGATTAGTTTCTTTCTTTGAAAGCCGAACACTGTATCAGAGTGTGCAGATTTGCTTTGAAAGACTTCCATGAAATACATGGGGGAAGTAACAAAAATGGCTTGCAAAGACTGCACTGTAAAGTATAAGTGCTTCTCTGCCCTAGTTCTCATTTGAGAATTGCTATATTCCCTGCTTATTTTACCGCAGGATAAATGTTAACGAACAGGAACATTGAGCTGATTATAACATATTGAGATAATTTTGGCTGCTGGGATTCTTAAACCTGATGTAGGTATGAACCAAAAAGTTAGCCACACTTTAGTTATAATTCATGTTAGTTTCAGCGGATTTATTACTTTATTGTGCAATTTCTCCTTATAAGTTGCTTAAAACTAAACTATTCACTTTCATGTTATTGATTATTGTATTATTTAACATGAAATAGGGTTTCTCAGACTTCCAACAGGCTTTTTGGCTACTGGTTAGAAGTAACCTAATTTTTTTAACTACTCTGAATATATGGGAAGTGGATACAGTGTATAATGTTCTGACAAATTGTTTATTGTTGTTGTTATTGTTATTTATTTATTTATTTGGGGATAATAGATCAATAAGGAAACAAGCAGGAACTAGGTTCGAAAGACGTATCTCATCGGTAGGGCAAGGAAGCTGCATTTATCCTGTCCTTTTAGGGACCAGTTCTGATGCTGGATAGTGTGAGTGAAGCCAAAATCTGGCTTCCTGGCCTAGCTTAGTTACTGCCATCTTTCTTGACCTCAAACCTGCCATACAAAGTACCTCCATTAGCTTTTTGCCTCCCAAGAATTTTTTTGTCTTCAGGCAGAATTTTGTAGCAGTAGCCCTGCACAGATTTGACAGAACCTCTAGAATTATGAATGCATTAACTGGCTGGCAGCCTGAGCAGGGGTCGTTTTCTTAATGTGCTACAATGCTGCAGCATGCAGCTTGTATTCTATTCTTCTTGTAATCTTATTTTAATATTCAATGCTGTATTTCATTTTAATCTTGTCCAGGCAAGATCACATTTGTGAGGCAGTAATATGAGTATCTTCCTTATTGCAGTTCACTACATTCTCTGAAGCTCAGGCCTGTTCATGCACAGTAACTCAATTTTATTTACATTAAAATACCATATAATAATTGTGACATCGGGTCTCCTTTAATCAGTTATTTCCATTTAAGAACACAATGAGCGTGTTGTAGCGAACTAGATTTTTGGGCAGGTCACCTCCTCTGTTTTCTGAAACCTTGTTCATTACACAGAAATGACGTCGTCATTACATCTCTCAGGAGTCAAGTATGGTTTGGAATTTATGCCATGAGAGGGAACAGTTGAATGATAAATGTAACCCCAATAAAAATAGTGTTGTCTTCTTTCTCGCTTTGACAGGTGTTTCTTTAGTTATTCATTCATTCTTGCATAGCTGTTTCGTTGAGTGTACAGTTCAGTTATTTTTAGTTCCAGTTTCTGTAGAGTTTAGACATTTGTATTTACTTTATACTGATTCTTTCTCACCGTGTTTACATTATAATCTATAACCCCTATCAAGAGAGAGTGACTTGTGTTAATACTATATAACCTTATATATACAATCACCTGCAAAGAACCATGAATTCAGTATACAGTTTGTAACAGGTGACATTTTGTTTCAAAGAAAAATAAGAAAAAATATGACAAAGATGACACAAGTGGCCAGAAGATGAAATAAAAATGTCAACATGAAAGTGATTGATAATTTCTGCATAAAAAAAGAATGCTCCATGTACTTCATTTTGCAGCAGTAATCATAAATAGGCCTACCTATCTTTTCTATATTTTAAATTAATGAAATTGTATTTGCAGTACACCTCATTTTAAGCCACAAGCCTCGACTGAGCCTGAGAAACCCTAACACTGGGACAAATTCTTCAACAGTATATGAGTGGAAGAGGCAATTATATATTTCATATTGAACAACAGTATTACTGAAAGTATACCATGTATGTTTTTGGTAACTAGAATAATGTAGCAACTTTAGCCTGATCTCAGCTATAGAAGCTGTCTTCCTTGAATAGCCACATATTCAGATATCTATCCTCTTCTTTCATATGCTCATATGCTGGCATGTACTGCTTTGGAGTATGAAGCAGCTTGGGAGATGGTAGTCGTACAATTCTTGCACAGGTTGCTGCTGTATGGAATAGTTTAGTTTCTGTTGGGAAATGTTAACATGTCATGCATGATATTATGCTATTATCTCGAGCTTTCTGGAAACATTTTGGCATTGCTTAAGCTCTTCTTCTTTTCTCTTTCAAGATTAGACTAAGGCTATGAGTATTTCTAGTTTACTTTGTGGTATTCTGCATCCTGAGTTCAAGTCTAAAGAAATTAATACTAAAGCAGAGGTAGTGTTTCAACTGTGACACACTAAAAACTATATTTTGCAAAAAGAACATACATGCTATGATTTTTAACACCCCCGCCTCCACCAGAGGTTTTTATTATTATAAATACATTATTATTGTTATTATTAAATTATGGGAAAACTCTTGTATTAATTTTCTTTAATATCGTACTCGGAAAGTAAACATATTTCCATTTTTATCTTTTTTCAGTGTTCTACACTTGTAATTTGATAAATTTTAAGTGATAAAAGTTGATGCTAATAATAAATTTATTATGTGCTTTACAATGGTTTACAAAAATTTGAGGGTAATGTTGGAAACCACCAGCTCCAAAAAACTGTGGTATGAGGAAGGCAGGTTAGAACCTGTAAATTTATAAAACAAAGAGCATGTTGCTCCCCTTATGTAGTTTAGAGTTCCTTACAACCGGAAGAGTAAGTATAAAGATTCACTATGTGCCCTTTCAGTGAAACTCTTATTCATGACCTTGTTTTTGTTTTTCTCTGTGAGGCACATGTCCATCTTGGTTGTTAGTCACAAGCAGTGATACAATCATTCCCAATAAAAGCTTTTTTTTTTTTTTTAGGGATGTTGGTAATTCTTATTTGCAAGGAAGTTGTTCATAAATTAATGTTCTTATATTATATTTCTTGATACAAACACCTAATAAACTTGATTTATGTGCATTATGTTCAGTTGCTAAACTAGTGAAGGGCATGATCCATAGATGACAGTCCATCCAATCTTCACCTAAATAAGTTAATTTCCAAATTTTCCTTTAGAGAACATTATTACCTTTAATCAATGTCTCTATAACAAATTTCAGTTTATACATTATTGACCTATCTTAGAATTTTCTGGTACTTCCATAATTTTTTAATACAACAGATTTCAGTATTTTATAATTCCATAATATTTTGTAAAAATAACCTCAGAATGTTAAAGTTTTTCACCTAGATGTTATCTCAAATTTCTAGACAGATCCCAGTGACAAAGGGAATTTTTCTATTAAAATATCCCCTTATTCAGTTAACTTTTCTAAACCATCATCTAAAGCAAAGTACAGATAATTATTCCTTATAATGGACTGCTAGCACTCATACCCACTTAAGCTTTGAGCAGAACTTTTGTTGCATTGGGATAAGCATATTGCACTGCTGATAACCATGGTGGACAAGGTGTGCACTTAACATTCAGCCAGGAGTTCATCTGGTTCGAGGTCTCCGTGTCGTTGACTTCTGGGTCGCCCACCCCTTGCCACCTTTTTTCCATTTCCCTTAAATATCAGTCGTGTGACTGCACGAATTGAGAAACGTGTCTGTTTCAAAAAACCTCTGCATGGTGATGCATAACTGCTCGTTTTAATATCAGTCCATTCTTTTTGACATTCTACAACATTTAGGTTAACTTACACAGGTGGTCTTTATGTCCTCTAGATTGTTATGGGTTGTATAAATTTGTATGAGGTCATGGTCCTATAGGACCTATCGTTATTCTACAGGATGAATAATTTTTTTAAACTTAAATCAACTGGTTTGTGAATGCATTTTTGTAGTCTGTTTCATTATCAAAATCTGTAGTCCAGAAGTGCTGAGCTGCTATAACAGATAGAAAAATCTGCAATAGCTCACCTTTTCTATATACAAATTACAAAAAACAAGAGGAACAATTGTTGCAGTGATGAAATTTCCTAGTGCAGGAAGAGATTCAGAATGGCACATAACGAACCCTGCGCTATTCAGTATGGTTCTTCTAAACTAATGTAACTATTCCTTACCTAACATAACCTATCGCTGGCAGTACATGTCACTGACCTATAATTTAGCTGTCAGTACTTACCTTATTGCAGAAGCTTTGTTACCCTTCCATAGGGCTACCACATGTCCGTATTTAGCAGGATGTATCCATCAGCATGAGTACAATTATATTCTCCATTTACTAGTAAATAAAAAATCAGTTTTAGAGCCCAAATGTTTTTAATTCCTGAAAGTCTAAAAGTATGGTTTTAATATGTCCTGCATTTGTCCTGATCTTTAAACTGCTTATATCTTCCTTCCCATCCATGTGCATCTGGTAATTCCATACCTTTCGTAAAACTTCATTACACTAAGAAGTCCAGTGTCTTTGTTTTCTAATTGTTTCTTAAGGTAACTCTTACTAATACTGATTTTATTCGTCATCCTGTATTTACCATCATATTAAAACTAAACTCCAAGGTACTACATCCCTTGAGGGACTAGGCCTGCCATCCGACCACTGCATCATCTACCATAGGCAGATGATAGGCGCGTGGTCTGCATGCCAACTCCAATGGCTGATATTGATGCCTAACTGAACCAGATTACCGTTGTAATATCCCATACAAAATAACACACCAGCATGTCATTTATAATTGAGAGACTACTCAACCATCTTCTAAGTTCTGTCATGTTTGTGAAATTGGCACCACTATACACTTGGTCCCACTCAGTGCAACCTGGCTGAAATAGCGGTCACCAAATTATTGAGTTTAGCACAGATCTTTAACTTGATGAAAGAGACTCCTGAGGACTAGAGGTATCACTTCCAAGTTTCATTACCAAGTTTAAGTAGTAAAAGTTCTGGTAAGAACTAGGATGGGATATTGCTTTCACCTCTAATAGTTCATGTTAAGGGAACCCTACTGGAGGATCATAGTGGCTCGACTGTTTTTAGTCCAGCAACTGCTATAACATCTTCAGTAGTCATTAACCACAATAGTAGAACCAGAAAGGAAGTAGTACTATTAATAATAGTAGTACCAATAATAATAATAATTGCAATAATAATTTCATAGTGAAGTAAAATAAGTATTGAGAAACCAGTTTATTGAACAAGGAATGTATTCATCCTGTAGAACAGTTAGAGCGTGAAATTTTGACATACTGAAGGAAAACAACTTTTCAAATTTACACTGTATATCTAGGGACATCTAGAGGACTTGCAGATCAACTCATTAACTGATGGTGGCAAGAGCTTCTAAACATTTAAATTCATAATTTGTATAATAGTGAAGTTGAATGTTTTCATTGTTATGTTATTTTATAACAATAATTTATGTTTAATTTTACAGCTGTTCATGCGTTCCTATTCTGTTATCTAATTTTTTAACAGTTGTACTGGTTTGGGGAAGGATTGATCTAAACGAAATAATTGGAGAAATGAGTAATATATCAAGAATGAAACAATAGGATAATGAACAAGAAAATATTTTCTCTTATTTGTATTGCTAAATATTTAATACAAAACATATAATGAACTTATGACTTGAGACTTCCCCAACATTAAAAATAGGTGAGAGTCTCCCAGGCTTCTAGTCGGGTGAATAAATTTATACATTCTGAGCTTTTTGCAGCCGAAAGTTCGGAATGTCTAAATCCATTCGCCCCCGACAGCTTGGGAGACTGATCCATATAATGAACTATTCAAATCATATAACTATTGATTGTGAAAATGTCAATTTAAAAATTACAGCAAAAACTCCTAAATGTCAGCATTACACAAAACTTCACAAATTAAAATTATACTTAACATTTTTAAAATTTAGTAAATCAACTACATCTTACCATCTCATATCAGGTTTTACCTATTTTACATATATATATAAATTTGTTTCAAATTGTGAATGTGTACAAGAACCAAAGTGCTCAAGTATTACAGTTTTAAAGATATTTGAGTGTATTGCTGTTGGGACTTCAGGAATTTAGGGAACTGAAAGGTTATTTATTCATTTATTTTATTTGCATTCTTGATTACAAGATTGCCTAAACGACAAAGCTTACTATGCTTCTATTAACAACGAAGAAGCTTAACAAAAAATTCAACTTACACTTATACCAGGAAACTGATAGATATTACAAATTCAATAATTCTATCAACATAGTAGGAATTGGAAGTCTCTGCATAAAATCAATTATACAAGTGATGATGCAATAATGAGAAATATCCCTTCATTGCCAGTTTTGAAACTTGTAGAATGGTGGAATTAGGAATCCCTAGTCTTTGGCACACATTCATGGAAAAAGAAGGAATGCTACCCCATGCTCCAATCAGAAGACTCATTTCTTCTATTTCTTTAAGTTTGTATTTGGCCATATAATAAGGTGGTGTAGGTTGATATATGGCTTGCTTCTCTTTATGAACCTCCGGACGCTGACTTAAATGAGATTCCATTCTTACGATTGGGTCGAGGATGTAAGCAGCCACAGAGTTCTCTTTGTAGGCGAAGATGTCAGTACGTCAAACACTTCCTTGCTCTGCTAAACCATGAACTTCTTCAAGGATTACAAAGCCAACTTCCCAGAGACTTTTGCAATGGCAGTCCTGATGGAGTGGTGTCTCATGCTGCAAAATGCGTTACTATGGTGACAGGAACCAAGAACACGTCTCAATCTTGTTATGACAGTGTTGGCAACAGTTATTATATAGGCTCCTACCGGGAATGGCACACACCGCTGTTACATTGCCAACCTTCTTAATTCCATCTCTTCACTCTGAACCAGTTAAGCTTCATGGTGGTAAATCCATCTGTTAGCTGGAGTATACTCTTTAAACAAGATAATGCCCTTCCCTTTCTGAGGAAGCTGGCACCACAGATCGAATTCTCTGTTTCTCACTGAATCTCTGACTTTTCTTTCAACCAAGTAGTCTTGTTTTGTGTTTACTAGAGAATTATCCATGTTGATGTTCATTTGATCTAGGCAAGTTCTTTCAGTTTCCTGGTGTTCAGGATGTAAAAGTTTACAGTAATATATGGTATTGCAGGAATAAAAGCCTGAATCTCTGCTGTTTTAATAACTGCAGGTTATTCTAGAAAACTTAGAAAGGTTTTTTAACTACATTTATTAAGTTTTAATTGAACATATTTGCTTGGACCTATGCTTTAATATTGTCAAACTTTTGAATTGTTGCGGCAGTGAAAATCACATAGCTTGCCTGCAGAGGTTGCTTGAAGCAGAACACACCGGTTCTTCTTTGTGTATTTCATTTTAAATGGAGATGTGCAACCTATAGATTGAATGTGTTCTACTGTTACATAACGAGGACTTATTGCTCTTATATTAGAAATATCTGATCTGGCATTCATATTTGTAATACTTTATTTTGCTGTTTAGAACTCAAACATTATTTTTTCTTTCTTTCTTTTTATTGTTGAACCAATGGTTCACCCTACTATAAAGATGACAGTATTAATTGAAATATTTAATTCAAGTAAGATATGAAAATGGTTTATAAATTATCAGAAAGTATAACTGCCGGAATTTAAAGCAGAAGTTTATATCTTGCACATTTCCAACTTGTGTTGTCTGCCTTCTTCCTTCTGTTTCTTCGCACTTCTTGCATGTTGGCATGACTTTTGAGTTGTAATGCATGTTACACAGGTATGTCTCGTTTTATGCAGCTACAGAACTTTCTGAGATTTTTTTTTTTTTTTTAATAAATATATTTAAATACAGTGAGAAACTTTATTACAATACCTTTGGTATCGTAGACTGGAATAAGACTGTAATTTTGGTCATTTCAGATCCGACTAATAGCAACATAAATATGCTTCGGTTTCTTATGTTTGGTAGGAAAATCTGTTATTATTAATTAGTTATAACCAATAATAGCTCATGTTTTAATGTTTGAAAGATGTAAAATAATATTATTATATGCAGGAATTAATAAAGTCATGGTGATTAAGAAGAATCGTAGTGAGAAAGGTAATTGAGCTGAATTTTGAAGGTCAAACCCATATTCGAGTGGTGAATATTGTTACATTAGAGAAAATATTGCATATTCCTTTAGTACATTTCTCTGTAGTACCATGATGTTAGTATGACTCCTTGAGATATTTTTAAACTACAAAACTAAAGATCCAGAAGTGTGCGGTATATAAAAAATCTATTGAAAGTCACTGTCATCTCTAAGTATACTTTGCCTTATAGTCAGGCAAAGGATTTCAGGCCTAAATCAAAGTAAACCTCACATCAGAATCTTGTCTTCACTTAACAGTCATATAGGTCCCAGTGTGGGTTCAAATTGTAAATTCCTTCATCAGGTCTTGTTTGTTATTTTTGTATCTTCGGAGAAAATGAAGTGTGTAAGAGCTCTATTTCACACAGCTAGCTGGGGAGAAAATTCATTACAGGAACTGCTGGAGAATCAAGCTGACCAACTTCTTTTGTTTTTTTTTTCCCTTCATAAAAATCTCTCTCGAAATCCGATGATTCACATGCAGATTATTTGCGTATATTTTATGTGGTGGAGGTTCTCTTGTCAGCTAAGCTTGAACAAGACTCTTTTGAACTTTGAACAGACAAAGACATCACAGCAACAAGCAAACTTGTAAAAGATAAGGGGAAGATGAAATGGCTGTGCAATGAGTCTCAGAACTGTGTTGACACTTTACTTGATTATCTATCAATAAGACTCTGGTTAAAATAACATTTTGGTAACGAGGAAAATATGTTGTCATGTAGAAAAGTTAAAATTCTTCTTTATTTCTGCTGTGTGTGCAATCGTCTGGGGGTTGTCAATTTAATTTCGCATGGGTAAGAATATTTCTTTATCTGGGTACGTTTTAATGATAGGCGCCACTTACCTCAAATGCGATATGGAAACTTCTTTGTCCTTCTTGTTACTTGACGAAGCAAATTACCCAGGCTAAGGTCAATCGGAAAGCATGGAAATATCTCAGGTCAAGTGGTGTGTGGTTTTGCAAATTACGATCATGCATAAATATATATAAATCACTTCACCGTAATATTTTATAATCACTTCACTTTTATTGTAATCTTGATTCTGTGTAAAAACACTAATAATGTAAGCGGTTATGATGGATGCAATTAGTTAACTGATACCTTTGATTATTTTGACCATACTACAGGGAATGGATGTTTTAGGAATTACCTGTTATATATGAATCTTGTTTCCAATCACTTTTATAATAATACTTCTTCTTGTCGGCACGGCATTAATGATACTTGTATATTTGCGAGTCCGCCTCTCCGGATTACTAAATGCAGGTCAACTTAACGTCCGTCTACCCCGAGTACTTGATGCTGAGTCATTTTAACGTCCGTCTACCCCGAGTACTTGATGCTGAGTAATTTTACGTTTGCAAGCTTCTCTGTGCTTCTCCTATCTCATCACCCCTTATTTCATTCGCGATCTATTCATTTATTGGTCAAGATCTTAATCCGGGGTTTACATCACCTTCGAACCAACTTGAAATTAGACTCTATATTCCTATACTCTATATTCCTTACTGGTGAATCCCCTGAGTCTCGGAGAATCTGCTGACTTCTGTATTTTAGTTAGTCATTGCTTGTAACACCCACGCATTTCCTGTTCAGTTTCATCCTCTAATTCGGCTTGCGTAATTTCTCCCTTACATAATTTCTAGGTATATAAATTCAATATCATGTGAGATGCTTTATGCTATTAGGCTTCCCAAATGGTTTACATGCAGAGAAGTTACAATTTTTTCATACTTTTTCACAGATCTCTAGGTGAGAAAAAAGTTCCCCTTGCTGCTTGTAATTGTTACAAATTGTTCTGCTATTTTGCACATTTCTGGATCCTGCTTCATCACACGATTATTTCCATCCCCTGCAGCAATTCTCGTGAGGGACCAGACCACTACTTCATAATGTATAATAGGTAAAGTAAAGTAATCCCTATACAGGTCATGGAGGCCCAGAGGGTTCCAGGAGGTTGAGGCTCCCAGAGTTTTGGACATTCTGCACGTCAAGGTGGTAAGGTTGTCAGCCTTATGCACCGGCCGCCTTTACCCCCAGGAGTGCTCCTGGTACTCATTTCTGTTAGAGGCTGAGTCGACCCCAGGGCCATAGTGCCACCAGAAGGATTAGGCCAATTGAAAAACTCCAGCGACCTCATCGGGAATCGAACCTGCGACCTTCCGGTTTGTAGGGCAGCGCCTCAACCACTAGGGTACAGCGTACCCCAATGTATAATAGGTGCTATGTTAATATTTGTGTCACTTATTGACATATTTTACTTATATTTCATCTTTCCAGCACAGAATTAATTCTAAAAGGCTCTAATAGAGCATTAAAACATTGGTATTTTTTTCATTTTTCTAAAATAAAAGTATTGCACCTAGCAAACAAATGTTACACAATATTTTTCAGCATTAAGACTTTATTTTTGCCATGTTTTGCCATAAATTAAAAGAGAATAGGGAGCCCACCATAATATAACAATTATTTCTGTGTGTATTGTGTATTCACACATAAAGTAAATAATAAAGTACCTGTATTTATTTTTCATGACATACGATAGCTGGAAGTAGTTGCACATAAAGCAAGACTATCTGTTTTCTGTGATGTATTGTGGGTCTTTCTACTTTGTTATTCTGTTTTTCATGTTTCTGCACTGCATGGGGAGCTGAATTGAAATATAAATAGCCAGGTTCTGGCTCCTCTCTACCAGTTATCTCCTGAATTTCTCCACGTGGAATTCAGCTGTACAGTCATACATTGGTCTTGTTGTGACAGTAATCGAGTTCTATTAATTCAACTTTAATTTAAGAAATTCCAGCATAATTTATGGGAGGTGTTAAGTCAGAAAAATGCATCTGCTTGTGTAGACTAGACTAGTCATTCCCAATTTTTGTCCATGGACCAGTAGGACTAAAAAATAAGTATATTGAAATAATCTAGTTTATGGAATCCTGTCGTGTTTTAATATTTTTGTATGCAAAAAACAGTAGTTTGAGCAGCAGCTGCTAAAACTAATACAACCAATAAGTCACACTGATCTATCTAGAGTATGACATGACAGTTAAATTGATTTTAATTTTAATTTTAGAACAAAGATTTTAAATCACTTGAAAAAAAATGTTTTTAATTCGTTTAGTTAAGTTAATTTTTTAAAATTAATATCAGGTAATAAAATAAATACAATAGAGTCCCACTATCCAGAATCTGCTCTTCCGGTTAATCCAGACTGAATTTAAAAAATAAAATAAAAAAACAGGATTTACTAATTTTTGACGTCCTCAATTGTTATGATGAAAAAGTACAGATAAAGAAGTTGGTGTGTGCATCCTGTTTTCCAGGAACTTACTCACTACCTACAGCTTTGAGTCTAAAAACGTATTCTTGTTTTCATTTCAGTACTGTAGTTTTATTTTATAGTCCTGTTAAGAAGTTAACGTTTCTTTCATTGTTAAAAATCATTGTTTAATGTGCTGTGGTTTTCTTTCTACTGAACAATCAATATATTTTTTATTTTAATCACAAAGATGTTTTATTTTGTTAATCCTACATCAGTTCATGGGTTAAATACTTAGATCTGCGTATACAGTAGTATTAAAATTAATATGAAGTTTTTGGAAATGTTACATGCGTTTAAAAAAAAATATTTTTTATATTTTTACCCATCTAAAACTTGTATTACAGTACAGTACGTGCATTTTATGGCAAATACCATTTAATCTGGAATTTTGGTGATCTGGAAAGGGTCCAATCCCATCTAGTCCAGATTAGCGGGACTCTTCTGTATGTTAAAAAATATGCTACTTTTTTGGAGTTGTCACAAATACTAGTGTGACATAGTTGACTCGGCTTTATTTATTTTTCATCTTAAAGGTCCATAGTCATCTTTGTATTGGGAATCACTAGTTTAGACTAGAACTAACAGATAATAACGAAGAGAAAGTTATTGTGGTAACTGGTGGAAGGGATATTTATATTTGATGATGAAAGCCAGTGCAATTGCTGTTGTTGCTTATAATTTCTTATTTCTGTTTCTCCCATTCCCCCCACTCCTCGTCTCTGTAATGTAATTGTGTTTGCTTGCTGTTTATTAACGCTTGTCAGTGGACCCCATTTACTTGGATGTGCCATCCCCTTGCCTGCTGTGTCGTGTGCCAGCTGTTCCTTTATCCCACTCCCATTCGAGTCCAAGTTTACCATCCCCCGTTCACTCCCCTCCCCGCTCCATGTCCCTTACCCCACCACCAATCCCTAACGCTCTCACTTTAGACCAGGGTCCGACTGGTGGAAGTGGGGTGACGACGGGTGGGCGCCGGCATCGTCACAGTATCTCGGGCCAGATGAGCTACTTCAAGATGCTTGGGTTTGGCGTCGGAGGCAAGAAGATGTCTGGTGCAGCAGCTGGTGGCTCTACTAACAGCCTGTTCAGCACAGCAGTGATCAGCGGTTCATCCAGTGCACCCAATCTACGAGATATGATCCCTAATTCAGCATCTGTATCAGGTGAGCCTACATTTACCTAATATTTTGTCACTGTGATAAGATGATAATCAGGGCCCGGATTCCGATGACTTAAAAATGTTTGAAAAATGACCTATAAAATGACCCTAGATTTTAAAGAAAATGCCTTAATAATTATAAAAAATGACCTATAAACTGTTATTTTATTTATACAAAATTATTATTGTACACACAGAGTTATAGACTAGTACATAATTGCAAAAACTGTAAATAACTGCTTGTTGTGAATGTTCTTTTCTCACGGAAATTTATACTGGCACTGATGCCCTGGTGAGTCAAAATTTGGCATTTCCTTCTGTGGTCTGCTGGATTATTTATTTATTTTTATTTTATTTATTTATATTTATACAAAATATTTCTACAAAACAAAACCACCCAAATGAGTAAGCGCTCATGCTCGGGCACAGTTCAGCCATTTACATTATAAAATACAAATTACAAATACATAAAGAAATTATAATATCAAATCAATACCTAAACAATAATAATAAAAAAGAAAGAACAGAATAATAAAAAGAAAAAAGGAAAAGTAGTAAGAACAAAAATTGAAACCCTGAGTTATTACAAATAAAATCGTTCCTTAATTGTCTACTAAGTACAGAGTGAAGTAACTTTTGAACTATGAAATAAGATTTTTAATAAACTTATTGAATTTTTTGTTGTTCATATGTACTATTTCTGGATGTGACCTAATTATAGAGTTATAGAGTCTTGGACCATAATAAATGCTATGTTTAGAGCCAGAAGAGGTGAAGTATTTTGGTTCTATTAAAGGCAATGTTTTATTTCTTCTAGTATTGTAGCTATGAGGATCCGATACATGTACGTTGCGGTATTTTTTAAAGTATTTTAAAAGTGTGAGCTTATAAATTTGTTCTACAGTCATATTTTGTTGTTTAATTCAGGGTAAACAGTAGTTTGCACACTCAAATTCAAACAGGTGCCAAGTCAATCTAATAACAATAGTAATATAATACAAAATTTTGGCGTTACTTTGATTCTCATTTATATGAGTAATGACAACACTAATGCCGAATTTTTCCTTCTTGCATTAAACAAACAACGCTTCAAAGACAGCACCACTAGCGACGAAAAAAGTGAATACACTCAATGTAAATACATGAAAATTACTAAATAAGGAAGCAAATGACAAGAAAATGACAAAATAATGACCTAAAATTGAAGAAAATGTCCTAAAAATATAAAATGGCATAAAATGACAAAAAAATGACCTAATAAAAATGTATTTCTATAATCTAGAGGCCATGATTAGGATTTATCTACAAATTGGCAATATCTATGCGGCATCAATAAAAAGATGACATATCATTAGAATCCGGGCCCTGATGATAATAATATGACTTCATTTATATGTATATCAGTATGTATGCTATAGAGCAATTAAATAATCACTTGAAACCTGGTAGGGCCAAATGAAATAAGCAATCATGCTTGGAGGCAGATATAATACTAACAATAAGCGGTGTAAAATTATCTGTGATCAAAATTTGAACATTTTTTAAAAGTGGTGATTAAAAATATGATAATTAAGATATGCTCCACGTCATTTTCTTTGTTTAAATCTTTCTTTTTTATATACGTATCTTCCTCCAAACCTATCATGTTATTTATCTTTTGATCTGTTCCCTTCATGTATAATTTTCATATTGTGTGTGTTTCTTGTTTCTTTTCCTTTTTTAGTTGTAGTATTAGTTTAAATATTTTTAGTGTTACTTTAAATATCTAACATTAGTATTGTAAAACTGGTGTATTAGTGTAAGAGAATATTGTAATTGGGCACTGAACCCGTTATATTCTCAGCATAATATACAAATAAATATTATTACTCACCATCAGTTATCAGAAACATCAATTATCCAAATGACTTTTTAAATTTTTGTGTTATTTATTTAACATTTTATGTCATTACAGAGAAGCTACCATGTAACTGGAGTTAATCCTGTTAAAATGCACAGTGCTTCAGAAGATGTAGTCTGAAATCCTTTTATTGTGTATGTGTATGTGCGTGTATGTGTATATGTATATATGTGTGTTTATGATTATATGAACATGATTACCCTTCAATCCCTGGCAGGAGATGGCTTCAAAAAAGCAGCCACTCCAGATGACATCTGGGAATCTGGTGGCTATTTTTGTACAATGCTTGTGCACACTGAACATTGTTTGTATCTGACAGCAATCGAGGGTTGTGGAGGAGTCCCTCCAATCAGACCGCTGGAAACCCTGCACAACGCACTGTCTCTACGGCAGCTGGATGATTTCCTCGAGGTGATGACATCTGCCCCTCTGTTCAGAACACCCGCTTCTTCGCCACCTAAGAACCCATCTACACCTCTACCAAACACAGCCTCAATGCATCATCCTCCACTTAGACTACAGTCTCCAAGCAGCAGTAAGTGTGTTTCTGTTTCTTCTTAAATTTCTCATGTTTAGCTGATTTATGCAATTAATGTTTTCTTTTATTCTGTTAACATAATACAGTACAAAAATAGTATACATAATGTCTCTCAATTTTGATCAAATAGATCTACTTTTTAGTAGAAACTATTGTCTGAACTTGGTGTAGTATATGCATCTTACATGACATTAAGTACTCTTGAACATATTTTTATAATCTATTGACTGTAAACTTTGTTTCTGTAGGCCTCTTCTTGTAATTGATGTCATTTTATATCAATTGGAACCATAATTTTAATAATAAGTTGTGAACCACTGAGAAACCATTTGTATAAGAAACCATTTCATAATTCTCAGGTCTTGTATAAAGAGATGTAACTCTAAAAGCTTAATTTTGTGATAAATTGTTATCTTCACATTAAGATAACACAAAATATAAAACTACGTTTGTTATGAAATTGTAGACTACATTTTTAAAAATAATGTGCTTATTATTTTAATGTTTAAAATTAAAGAAAGGGTGTTATTTTAATCATTACTTACCTCATTATGCACTAAAATTTTAGGAGATAAACATAATAGTGAAAAGAGAAGGATCTCGTGGATGCTGAAAAGAGAGGTATCTCATAAATATTTAGTACATAATTAGTAACTAATGAGGTAAGAAAATATTTAAATAGCTTCGATTGTACCTCTCTTTCCACAATGAGACCAGTGTAAAGAGAGATATCACAATTTTGAATGAACTTGTACATCTTTTCATACCAGAAAAATGGTAGTTATCCCATAATACACTCCTATATCACCCCACAACTACTGACAATACAAAATACCTTTAAACACACCAATAGAGAATAAATCTGTGATCATTCCTGGCTTAATATCTCATTTTCCACATTTTTGGAGTCATCTTTTTTTTTTACATATACCTGAGAATCAAATCTTTTCATACAGAAATTAATATCCTTAATGTAGCATAGTATATATGTTATGTTGTGTTCACACTGAGGAATCTGTTGCAGGAACAAATCCCAGATACATGTGCCAAAGATACTTGTTTTGGGAAATAAATTCAATATCTGGATACTTATCCCAGGTACATGTCTCTGGCACAAGTAGCCTAACCTGTGTGAGTGTTCACAATAGGCCACTGTTTTCTTAAACAAGTTTCTCACTAAATAATAAACAGTATCTTGGTGGAACTTTTTAACAGTGAAGCACTATACTATGTTTTTAAAAACAAATTGGTTGACCTTAACACGCTTTAGACTTCACTTTTACCTGTATTCTGCAGGACGATCGTTTCGCGGACTTTTTCTGCATTTTCAACTGCTAGTCAACTGAGTCAACTCTAGCAGTTGAAAATGCGGAAAAAGTCCGCGAAACGATCGTCCTGCAGAATACAGGTAAAAGTGAAGTCTAAAGTGTGTTAAGGTCACCCAATTTGTTTTTAAAAATATAAGTTTCTCACTATTTTGTTAAAATTTTGTTTGCTAATTTATCATATTTAGATCTGTAACTTTTGGTTTGATACTTTGTGTAAATTATCTGAAGGGTAGAATGATAATTCTTTCACACCGGGCATGTCTAGACTAAGGTGGAAAGGTAGAGTCAGACTGAAAAATTCTGCTCTACCAATTGAGCTACCATGACAACATGCCAATATGACATTAAATCTCCAACTGGCCCACAAATCCTCCATACCACCAGGCATTCTCAATATGAGAAAAAAGCCCAGTGGTGACTTACAACCCATAAGTAATTTAAGACCCGGGCTTCATAGTAAACCACTATCTTATATTGAGAACGCCTGGTGGTATACCAAGATTTGTGAATCAGTTGGAGAATTTAATGTTGTACCAGTATGTTATCATGGTAGTTCAATTGGGAGAGCAGCAGCACGGAGAGCTGAAGATCCTCGTTCAAATCCTGCCTATGGCATTGAAATTTTCAGTCTGACTGTACCTTTCCACCTTAGCTGAAGGATAGTTGTAAGCTATTCACTTCTACCACATACTTAAGGTTTAAATTCCATCTTGTGAACAAATAGATTTGCATAAGCTTGAGACAATGCAACAAAGCCTTTACTCTGTGCAGAAATGAGAAACGAGAAAATTTTAAGATCCATACTTAGAGTAGAGAATGTCGTATGTTTCCCTATTTTTCTACTAAGGTTTCACCAGACTGGAAGATGTTACTTAATCTAATATATCTGTTAAATATTATGACTTAAGTTTCACAGTTTCCTTATCGAAATACTGAATACACTGTCTTATTCTTATAGGCCTTGTATGGAGTGGTCCTCCTTCCTTTGTATCAAGCAGTGGCCCATCCTCTCCAAATGGAATGTCTGATATGTTTTCATCACGTGCAGCAGGAACATCAGAAAGTGAGATGTCTCTGTCAGCAAGTCTGATTAGCAATGATGGATATGGAGAGCTGACGGCAACTTTTGCTAACATATTCCCACCTGTGCTGGACCAGGACTTAAGCAATGTTGGGATTCTGCTAGAGGACACCAGTGAATTGTATCCTGCTCCAGAGCCACTGCGAGAACAGCAGGCTCAGGAGCCAGTACCAGGAGGTGACAGTGGGGATGTAACCCCTGTATCCGTGTCAGCTAGTTCTGAATTTGACTTTGAGGGGGCTCCACACTTCAGTGCTGATACAGAGCCATCTGATGTGGATGTGACAGTAATTGAAACAAAAAAAGAGGATGCACCGATGCTGAGCCTGGGGAGGAAGGAGCCGGGAGGTCTCGGAAACAAGTTGGTGGGACAATGGGTGCTCGAGAGCTCTGCAGCTCTGTGTGGTGTCAATGTAGAGCCTGCAGAGGAAGAAGAGAGAACCATAACATCCTCTATGACAGCTACCTCACCAGCTCGCAAAACAATCTTCCAGGTATACTTTCTTTTTCTAAGACCTATATGAATAATAGTGAAAAAATTATGCAAGTCTATCTGTGGCAGATTGAAAGTAAGCAATACCAAAGCATAGCCATTCTTATATTATCCCTACTTTCCATGGAAATGCATTCAGTTGTTCTACAAAATATAGCAGCATTGTTTAAAAATGTTGTGATAGTATCTCTTTTCATGATAAAAAGAATGCACAAGTCATATAATTATGCTTGCTTTTGTCATGTTGTACTAAATATATTTGCTACACTTGACGGCATATCTCTTTCATATAGCTGAATCTTCATATGTACCCTGATGTTACATATAATGCTGAGCAAGTTGTACATTAGCTTGTTTTTTAATTCAAACTCTTTATTCCCCCAAGCTTCTTTTGGAGGCAATTAGTGGTAATCTATTCAGAACTGTTATTTTGTGGAATATATGGCATGTCATTTATTTAAGAAAACTTCCCCATAAGGAACACCTTTATATGTAACAACAAAATATGCAAATACGCATAGAAATGGACACGCACACACACATATAGTATATATATACACACACACAATAGGGTACACATCACACACAAAAACTGATAGATAAAGAAAAAATTCAGCTTTTATATAAGTGGTTTTGAACAATTGCTATTGAACCACGTATTGCAGAGATGCCCATGTCATGGAGCTGTATCCTATTGAGGCCGAAGAACTCCCAGAGCCAGATGAGGTGTTGTGATATTGTGCCTCATGCACTGATCATCAGCCCATGGACAGAGATATGGTCTCACTTATGTTTATTCTTATAGAAATCCACTGTTGGTAATATATTTTTTCTCAGCATTCACTTCTACAGGCTGTCCAATATGGATCTCGAAACGTATCATCAGTTCCAAAATTATCCTTCTTTGCTAGATGGTATAAAAGCAATCATGTCTATTTGCCTATTACTTCTATCGGTGGCCAGAATAGAAACTTCATGTACCAAGTAACCGCGATCTCTCGAGTTGGCTATCATATGCCAGATAGTATGATGACAATGATTTTGCAGTACTTCCCCATAGGGCTAGGCACCCAGTCATGATCAAGGGTTTCATGCTCTCTGTGGCAGTGTTGGCAGAGGATATTGTCCTGAAACCTACCCGGCTGAGAATGCGCCACACAAACACTCACAGTCAACTTTATGGCCTCTCTCCATTCAGCACAGAATATGCATTGGTGATCTCTCATCCACTTATTCATCAGTGTATAGTCCTTGAACAGCTCTACACTCTTTTCTTTGTGTGGAAGTTTGCCCACAACTCAATTTTCTTGTCCCTTAGGACCTGCTGCACCTTCCTTTCATTGAGAAGAGACCTACTTGGAGATAGGATTTGCTCGTTCATGTCTACACTGAGGTCATTTAAGCATCTGTAGTATAAGTAGAGGAAGTATTGTATACTCGAGTTTTCAACATAGATACTAGTTTTGAGATCCCCTGAATCAAAAATACTATTTTGCAAACCCTAACTTCTCTGCGTGTTTGTGGACATCCTAACTCCAGAATGAAAAATCGTATGAAAACAGAATTCCGTATTATTTCTGAGGATATGACACAAAGATAGGCAACGACTTTCGATTATTTTTACTGTCACGTTGCATGAAGAACATTTCATTTTTCCAATTTTCTCGAAAACGGTTCTAATGATTTAGTTTAACATTTTTACATGATGTAAAATATATTTTGAAAAAATTCTCTGAAGGGTAGTTATAAGTAGGGACCGGATTATTAGGTTTTTAAAAACACTGTTTTAGGTTTTCCATTTGGTGAAATAGTTTTTTTTAGGTTTTTTGTACAAAATATCGTTTTCGGGAAGAATAATTGGTTTAATGAATTTGAATGTGCTACATAGGATTCAATAAATAATACTTGTAAAGTTTAACTTAACAAAATTGACTTAAATTTGTTTAAACTTGCTTTAGAACAATATTACACAATGAAGAAAGAAAGCATAAACAATCAAAAAAGCAGTGAAAATAAGATTGCCTCACATTTCCTGGTTACAGTATATCACTAAATATCGTTCAAGATTTTCAACTGTTAGTTGTATTGAATGACAACGTCTGTCATATACAGCAAGAGCAACTTGGAAAACAACAGAGCAGACATAGAAACCCGCAGTGTGCAACGTCATAAAATAACCTCAGAAGAAGAAATTAATGTCATCGCCAATCCATTGTCGTAATAAACTTTATTTCATTTGTTTCGGCACAATTAACACGTCTTCTTATGAATAACAGGGAAGTACTAAAGGCAAACAAGCGCTTTAAAACACAAAAATCTATATCCTTGTTGTTGTTCGTACGAATACTTTAAAAGGAATACGCCCGTACTCTTACACTTCCTCTCTTGATACTGTCCATCCTAGACGACAATGGGTTGAACGAAACGCTGGTGGTATTAATTTCAACCCGACAAAAATTGTCTCTTTGCAAAATATCGATTTCTCAACTGACATACAAAAAAGTAGCCTAAATTAGATATTTTAGGTTTTATATCCCGTTTAGGTATATTTAGGTTTTTATACCCCATTTAGGTATTTTTAGGTGCCACAGAATTAATGTGGGTGAATCCTATGGACATGATATGAAAAAGTATATGAGCGCTTTTTGTTTTGGAAGTAAGGAAAAAAATAGGTAAAAACCTAAGAATCCGGTCCCTAGTTATAAGCCACCTACTGTTTGTAGAAATTCATTCTTGCCTGGTGAACAATAAAGCTTTGCATCAGGTTTAAACAACTGGTTACATACCCCTTGCAATATGACCTCTCACTCTATATGAGAATGTGATGTGAGAAAGATGTATTGCCTATGGTTAGGGTGAATATAGTTACATGAGTGCATTACAATAGACTTTGTTTGGATTGTGATTCCTTTGGGGATGTGATTCGTAACCTTGTAATGACTTTCTCTTCATGTTTACAACCTTTTTATATGAAGAGAATAATTTTCGCCGATTTTTTCAAAAACAGCTCTATGATTTTGTTTTATTGTCCTACTCGAATTCCCTAGTATGCATAATACATTATATGATACTTTGTGTATTATATTATATTAAGATCCCAAACTTTTATTTGGGTAAAGGAACTTAAATGTTTCACATCATTTTTTGTGTTCGTTTTGTAAACAAGGTAATGCATTGCATCAAATTGGCAAGAAAATACTGAAACTTGGTGCACAATATTATGATAGTTTTTAGTGTTGAAAGCAAATTTTTAGATATTTTCCTTGATGTCATGGAAAAAAACATTGCTATATTGGTCATGCAGATTTAGGTGTTTTTAGAGCATAAAAATTTATTTAGCTTGATGGTTGACAATGAGGGTATATCATTACCAAGACTTAAAAGAATATTTTTGGTTTAGATTTTATTATCACCACAGATGAGTAAGTTTTGCTCACAAAAATTTAAATGATGACTTACCTCGTTGATGTCTTAGGTACTACTGCTTCCATATGCACAAGTCAATTGACAATAATTTATGCTGTATTTCAATGGCCACAAAATAAATGTGGTTCCAGATAAGAAAATTGTACGCACTCAGTACGAAAAATGTTGAAGATATCGGTTAAGCAGTTGGTGTTTTGAATAATTAACCATTTCAAGGAAGAATGGATCTTTACTTGCTGCACTCAACTTCATTCCAAGAATCACCATTTATATATCACATAACTTTTTTCTCCCTGAGGAAGACTTAAGACTAACATTATACTATACCTTTTTTCCGGCTAATTGCTTATTTAGTACCACTTAAACCATTGTCACTTTATTTTTGGAATATTCCTATAACTTTATTGTGCTGGGCAGGTGACACATACTGGGTAGCATCTACATATTTGTTTGGTGTAAGGTTATAATTAGGGCTGTGGTAATTAACTGTCCAATCTGGCATTTATAAAGCAGTGAAAACGCAAGATTTGTTAGTTGTGGTTTTTAAACCACGGACCTCAAGAACACAAATTCCTGAACTTATTCAAGCAATAAACTGTTAAAATTTAGCAGTCATATTGCTTCACCTTATGTAGAACTGACTTGAGTTTGTGTGTAGGTGTTCGGCAGTCCTGTATCTCGGCAAAACCTTGTTGTGCCCATCAAGGAGGACAACTTGGAAACAGCAGAGGGTGCAAGTGGCATAGAGCGATTGGAACCATCACCCAGCCCTTCCAAAAGACCAGCCATGTCAAGTTTTACGAAGCTTTACACATCCCGTTCCCCTCAGTCTGACTCGAGCACCGAGAGCTCTTACAAGTCCCTTAAGGATCCAGAATCTGTTGGTAAAGCACCCAGCAGTTTATCCTGTTTTGGCGAGACTACTTCATCAGCATTGGCTGCTGGGCTTGCGGAGGAAGGGTTTGGGTCTCTGAGTAGACACAGGTTTGATGATGAAGAGGACAGGAATTCAGAGGATCTGTACGAGGAGGCTGCACCCATCCTCACACTTGCCAGCAGCCTCACCGATACTTCTGCCATTTCGCGAGGATTCAATATTGTCAAGGAGGACAAGTAAAATTGTGTCTTAATAAGGTAGTTGGCTGTGATACGTTCCATATTCCAGGTTCGATAGCTTCACTTGTTTTGTTGTGGTGCGAGTATAGGTACTTTCCCATGACACCTGGCCACTTTGGGGAATAGGTGTACTTAATTTCTATTTGAAAAATCTCCCCAGAACGATAAGGAACTGTTTAGGCCGAAGCATTGAATTAAGGAGGAACATTACTAGTGTGTTAGAGTTCATGTATGTAACTGTGCCACGCCATCATATTGAGAGAATGAATGAGCCTTCCAAATTGAGATGAACTTGTTTGCTTCATTGTGTTGATTGTTCGAGATTGTGCATAATTTTACAGGTTTTATTGAAGACGTTAGAAAAAATGACTGGTAAAGATGTTGAAAATGTTGATGAGTTTTCCTTTAGGTGTGGTGTGAAAAGAATAGTTTTGTGGCCAGGCGGCGTGAAAATCCAGCCTCAGAGGCAAGCTCCACCCCACCATAGAGTACCTGTGTACATAATAAGAAGTATTTTTAGTTCACGAATAAAGAGAACTGCAGTGTTATTATCTTTTTCCACTCTACCTACCTGCATGACATCACAGTGGACAGATTTTGTATTTTCAGATAGAACTTCATAGTAAGAGAGGTCAGTATTTGAATGGAGGCTAATTTCTAGGCGTACTTTGTTAAGAACTCAAAGGGTAAAATTCAGGAAGTTTGTCTTGATAAATGCTTCAAGGAAAAGTATTTGAATCAATTGTCTTTGATAGAAAGTTTTGTTTGTTTGGTTGATATCTGTTGCTTATGTTAGTTTTTGGTCAGTTTTTTATTGAGAGACATTCAGTCAGCTTTGCCATTTTTGGAACATCTTCACTTAATGCACAGTTACTTTGGTTCATACATTATGGGATTTGATAGGTCCCACTTTTTGGCATGTCAAGCTTCGTGCGGTACGTGCAAGCTAATATTGGAAATAGTCCTACACATAAAATACATTGATATTGATATTGAAAATAAATTTTACGATGTTTATTAGACTAGACAGGCTAAAAATAGGTCTTGCTTGGTTTAGTCACTAGCATTGTAATTTTGATCAAGATCCTTATTTGTTTTGGTAATCTGTTTGCTCTGTAATTTAATTTTCTTCATTTATTAGCAAACTGTCTGCCACATCGTCAGTCAGTCCATCTAGTTGCCACATTGTCTCTTGCTCTTTCAAAATCTGTTTAATTGCATCTTTTCATCTGTCAGCTAAGACCTCTTGCATTTAAATCCATTTAATTTGAATTGAATTATAGAAACAGTTGACTATGTGACCAGGTGGCCGGTGACAAAAACATTGTGTGTGCTACAGTATGAACATGCAAAAAATAAAACGCATCATGCCATCCACGTATTTCGAAAAATGAAGTCCATGCAATTCCATGTGTTCCCGCACAGCAGTATCCAAATTAGAAATGAAACCTATCAGTCCTAAGAAGGTACCAGGATTTTCAGAATGTTTGGTTTCGTCGTGACCTTTCAAATCAAGTTCAGACGCCCCACAGAACTTAATAGCCTATGATTAATAATTTTTTAAAGTACAAAGGTCTACCTGTTTTTTTTTTTTTTTTTTTCCACTTGTTGGTTGTGTTCAAATTTTTCATCATGATATGCCTGACTTAACTGTACTCGAAATTTCACACAGCCGAGAGAACCGAGATTTAATATGTTATGTATGTGCTTAATGTTATCTTTATGCTGTTTTTGTTAACTTGCTAAGGTGTCCTAACTCCGTTACTCCTGTTCTGCTCCACGAATTGGAATCACATAGAAGTCAAGGAAAACGGAAGAGAGCATTCCTAATTTCACAACTACATATCCAACTGTTTCATACAATGCCCTGTGAATTTTTCTCGCCTATCTATTTTTTATTTTATTTTTTCTTCCATATTCCTTCTAGAGAATGGATAAGTTTTTAAACTATCTACTGAATTCATTTTTCAGTCACAGTTATAACACTCAACATGAACACATAAGCACCACGAAATATACTTAATGCTCCTTCCGCTGTTCGGTTCTGTCCTGTTTACAGTTCTCACTTCACACAGAAAGTCAGAAACTAGAATGTAGTTGGCGAAATGAGAGGGTGTCTGGTCACTTTGTCCCATCTAAGATTATACTGGTACTAACTTACCCTTCGTCAGACACTGAGCTGGTGTGCGTGTTAAATTCACTTCCCTTGGTGCTAAAAATTAATCCATTACAATAAGTTTTAGCAATTCAACTTCACTCTGTAATCTATAGAGAAAAATGTATCATGGGCAAGAATGGAATCTAGGTTTTAGCTTTGTACGTATTTATTTATTTGTATTATTATGTATTTGTATTTACACACTACATTAAGCAAACAAAACTATGAGTACGGATTTAGCTCTTAAAGCTGTTTCATATTTTCATAAAATTTAATGTCAAGCCATCGTATTCTGAATTACTACTAATTTCTTACTAAAATAATAAATTATTATAGATAGAAACCAACCTGGCTTACACCGATTTGAACTCTATTAAAACTGCATGGCACTAAAAGCCTCCGTCATTAAGATGTGTTACCAAGGACTGTTCCCTCAGACTTGCAAAACAACCTTCAAAATATCCACCCCAACCATCACCTAACCATAGGTCATTAACCGTCCACCCCCAAATGCTTACATTAAAAACTGTCAGTTTCTTGTGTGGCATGCAGCCTACCAATAAGGGGTGAGGTTCTATTCCACGGATAGCACAAACAAGGCCGTTTTCAGCAGGATGAATACCCTCTGCATTAGGGCACTTCCTATGTCTTAACAACAGGCTGAGCAGGGCTACTGAGGATTGAGCACACTGCAGTATAATGCATAGCAACTCAAGCTGACCGCTCCACACTGTGTGGGATACCACATATTGTGTAATGGTTGGAAATCTAAGATGATCAGAATGTTTTTTTAGGTATTTTTTAAGCGAATATTGGTAATTTTGTTTATGTAATCAACAATATTTTTATTTTATCAAAATGAACAGTGTGCTATAGCACAGTAGTGCATTAACACCGGCCACCCCTGGACAAGTCTCCACTTTGTGTATTCTTTTGTATTAATATTCCTTACCCCAGAGAAATGTTAATAATTCCTTACATTTTAATACCATAGTGTCTATTGGAATAATTCAAATCTCCAATAATCATTATAATATTACCTTAAACCATTCTATTATTTCAGAACTTAAAAACTATTTTCATCTCTTGCTGTGGAGTCTTTCGGCTATTCGCTAATTACAATTGAAGGCTAAGAAAGATCAGAGTCCATGTTTGGTTGAAATTGATTATGCAGTGCAATTTTTTAGCTTAGTACAGATAGATTGCTAGTATGATTCTGCTTGGCCAAGAAAGATGATAGTCTCCTAGTAAATTATTATTTTCCCCTCAATATTTTAAGGTTAAATTATCGACTTGAAAGTTTGGAATTCTGAAGAATTTACAAAATGTGTGTCTGATCGTTCTTAGCAGTCACCCATTAATTACCCTTGCGAAACAGGAACCATGCGTACTTGTTATTGTTTGGTCCAATGTAACATTATTTTTAATTTAAAGCATTTGCTTTTTTCTGCTGCACACTTTTTGCTATATAAAGTATAAGGATAAAGGGTTTTCTTTACTTAGAAACTGTGTGGTGCTAAATCCTGTGGAGGAGCATGGCCTACCATCTGAACATTGCACCAACTACTTCTGTCTTTCGATTTCATCGGTAAATGACAGGATGGCAGGTTATGCTAGGAGCATGTCGACTCCAAAGGCTTAATTCGCTCAGCAAACTCAAGAAAAATGACATGCTAACTGTGCAGAGCTCATGTTAGATAATTTCTTCTGGATATACAGTTCATTTTTTCATTTTTTTCCCCCTTCATATTTGCTGCATTTTTTTTACTTGACTCACATACACAAGTATAATGACTGTGGAAAAAAATAAAAATCCGGATAATGCTGAAAACCAAAATCTATGATTTCGAAAGGATGTTTGTCTGTCTGTCCTTGTGTTCCTATCTGCAAGCAAAAGTGTTGTAGGTAAACGGTGTGTTACATTTCTTATTCTTTGTAGATTTTGGGGAGGGCTCTTCTTGCATCCCTTGTCTGTCTCTTACTAAAATGTTAGTATCCCTTGAATATTGTCTGTCTCTTACTAAAATGATAAAGAGTATTTTAGATTAAATAATTTGATTATAGAAATTGTTCTATTGATTTCAATTACTTACCACAGATCCTACACATCTCTTTTTTTTTTTCATTTCTTCCTTTCTTTCTTTTGTTGTGGTAAAGGGTCATCAATCATCATCAACACAATTATTATGGTGACGGTGAGCATCATCAATTAAATCTTATCCTTACCTTGAAAGGAAATGTCATCCCAGCTATGTGCACATTCCAATAATAGTAAATTTCTTTCCACATAAATAGCATTCAAAAAAAGGAAGTGAACTACCTATCATCCATGGTTCTTTGTATGTAGCAGCAGTATAAAGCATGACTTGTAGCAGATGGCACTAAATGCATTGGATTTGCACAAAAAATTATTACACTAACCTAGTCAGTAGATATAATTAGACACTTAAATATACCATAAAGTTCAAAAGTTTTACTACACTGGTAACTAATATAAATAACTGTAATACAGAAATGCTGTTTACATTGGATATACCTAGTAAACGTAAAGTGATCCATATACAGGCCATGGAGACTTAGGTTTCCACGAGATTTAGGTTTATAGATGTTTAGACATTCAGCACATGAAGGTAAGGTTGCAAGCCTTATGCATCGACTGTCTTTACCCCCAGGATTGCTCCTGCACTCATTTCTGTTAGAGGCTGAATCAACCCCAAGGCCTTAGTGCCAGCAGAAGGATTAGGCCCATTGATAAATCTCAGCAATCTCATCAGGAATTGAACCCATGACTTTCGGTTTGTAGCACAGTGTCTCAACCAACTATGCCACGGCATGGATGCATTGATCTTTTGCTGGCAGATGATCTCACATCTCATTGATTAGATCTTCTACTGACAGATGATCGCAAATCTGAAATTATATACTTGAAGAGTAACCCTTCTGTACCGGTACTTCTCTTACGGCTGGATGAACAGACCCCATTCCCAATAGTCACCTTTAAAGAGAAAATAGAGTGCTGGAAACAAACACAAGATTTTCAGAGCTGAGCCTGATGTAGCGTGATCATGGTGGAGTTTTTAAATATTGTTTATTATTGAACAACAAAATGTCACTTAGGTCTGGTTATTCATTGTACAATGTATTTGGAAGTCAAAGGTAAATAAATTCAACCCAGAAATTGCTTCTGTGAATGGGAAAAACCCTGTAACCTCTCTTCAGGTTGTTCGGCCATCAGATTTGAACCCATAATCTCTGAAGTGAGAATTTGTGCTGTTATTGCTTCAGCCATCACAATTCGTTTGCAATCTTTTAAAATCAAAAAACAATAAAAGAAGCAAATTAGAACCTACATAGACTTTGCTTGTGCCCGAGAAGCACGAGGTTGAGGCTCGTGAATTTTGAGGTGCTAAGACATAATGATATTGACCATAATGACATAATAACCATATTTACCCCAAAAGTGATCCTGGTACTCGTTTCTGTTAGACTGACTAGACTCAGAGCCATAGTTCTGCCATTAAGATTAAGCGATTTGAAAATCCAGTGTCCTTTGGGAACCAGCTTGTATACAGCTTACAGTATGTGCTTACTATTAGTAAATTGTTTCATGCACCATAAGTTTTTCGGGAATTTTAAGCTAAGTGTGATGATACCATGCTTAGACTGACTACCTCAAAAGGGTGGTGGAAAAGGTACTGCCATTATGGAAGTACTTGTAATAAGTCAAATTCACTTTCACAGTGTTTAATAATACAGCATAGACTTACGAGCAGAGGCACTAAATCAACAGCAAAATTACTACCATTAGTTGCTGTAACAACTTTAATCCAATCATTATAAAGCTGAATTTATACTAAGACAAGCAATCGTCAATTAAAATCATCAGTGGGATCTAAGTTTGAGATTAATGGAGAAAATGTCAGTAAAGTAAATGGTTTCCGTGAATGGCAAGCATGGTATAAGGATAAAAAATCATCATATTTTACTCTATAAATCTTTTATTTCTTCTTTTATACAGTTTTTGAAGTGATGAATTTATACGTCAATAGCAGTGAAAAGGTTAATAGAATGCTTTACAGATATCTCATACATACAAGTACCTATTAGATTAAATAATATCTAAAAGTCACCTCGTTTCTGTGCGCTCTTTTGACATAGTTCATCAACAATATTGACACTCTGGTGGTTCCAAGAATATCCTGCTTACAGAGCATGAGAAAAAAAATGTCTAAATTTTGTTTAACTGTTGATGAGGCAGATGGAGGGATCTTGAAGACCATCCGGAGAGTCTTTACAGAGGGCACCCTCAGTAAATTTAAAATCAAAAGAAAACATGTTGCATGTAAATGCTATATTTAGCCACAGTACATTGCTCATATAAACTAAATGTTAGATAAACAGTTTTTTTAAAGTGAAAAAAGTCAGGTTATTGGACGCCAAAGCTCAAAGTTATTTTTTTATTAATTTTCTTATCTCAAGAGGGTGCCAGGGCACCTCTGTGCAAAGAGCGCACCAAGAAAATTCCCAGTATCACATATAGCCGATGTGATCCTGGATGATACCATGAGTATAGACTTAATTGTGTTCAGTTATTTCTTTCTGGCAGTAGAGAGACTCGCTTGGGAATGACACAGGAGTACAGGTTATGAAAGAAAAAAGACAGTAGTTTAAGGCATCCTAAATTTATTCCTTACTGAGATTATTTTAATAAAAGTGGCAGGAGATCATGGCAGTTATAAAAATGCTACACAATAAGCTGCGACAAAAACAACAACGAAAGCAGGCAGACAGGGGAGGTGCAAAGTAGTACTGGTTCACACCTCACAAGTGGTTATATGCATCGTTGATATGAATATTTTTCATGACTATTACATTCTTACAGAACAAAAAAACATCACCTCTGAAGTTTACAGTACAAATAACATTTTCCAAACTGATGTATCAAACTTTTCTTAGTTTTGCTTATAATATTGAGCAAGAAAAGCAGTTTATTTTTTTTAATGTGATTGCAAATCTCCTCTCTTATCTCTTACAATCACGAACTATGTAAGGTAACTCCTGTGTGTATAAGACTATAATATCCAGAAGTACATTTAGTATATTATTCTAATCTTGTAGTAATGCGTTCTGACCTTCATCAGGTCTTGAAATGTTAAATTGATGTGTGTTTTGTATGGAGGTGAGATTTGGGTAATATAATAAGCAGTGTAAAAGAAATAACAAACAGAGACATCAGAGTTAGACCGACTATTAAATACAAATCGTTTTACTCTAGGAAGGCCTGTAATGTATCTTGCATTTTTCTTGACAGTCAGTATTAATGTTTGCTAGTAGCTGATGTTAAAATCTTATTAACCCTTTATAAGCAGTATGCATAGGCTACATATAGGTAATACCTGTCTAATGTAAATTTGAAACCTTTGGTTCTTCCATCTCAGTGAAGCAATTATGGTATACATGCCCCTAATTTAATTTATTTCCAGGCATCATACAGGTAGAATTATTCATTTATATTTTCTAATATGCTGCCTATACAAGTATATCTCTGTAGTTTGCTTCCTTATAAAGAGTTAAAATATCAGCATCCATGTCTTTTGAGGATTTAAGTGATTCATACATGTTAACTAGGGTAAACGAGAAAACTTTCAGATAGTAATAAATGAGTTTTCTGAAATGGCTCATGAACTAAAAGAAAAATTCACCCAGTTCTTTGGAACTCCTCTTTTAAAAACAGAACAAACATTTTCTGTTACTAATTAATTTATCTTACCATCTCTTGTGTATCCTTTCCAAAATCTGAATAAATTTAAACTCTGCAAGACATTTCTTTAAACTCTGGATAAAATGATTGAAAGTACAGTCAAGGAGATTCTACAACTACCAATTAATACACCAGATTCTATGTTGTATTTCTCTAAAAGTTATTAAAGGTTTAGGTGTTTACAAAAGTGAGTGAGAAACGACTATATAGCAGTTCAACTGTTGTAAAATTTTAGAGAAATCCAAAATTGACTAAATTATCAGATTTAAAGACTGATACGTTACAATATATTCATAAACTTGGAATAACCTAGAACTCAGAAGCCTTACTTAAAAAAAAGCTGCTGATCCAAAAGATATTTGAAGGAGTCAAGAATTTAAGAAATGCAGTCGTTTCATACACATGACAAAGGTGTGGTGTTATATGAAGATTGCCCTCCAGCTAACTGATGGTTATAAAGCCAAAAAGAGCTAACTAGTTTAGAGTGGCAAGATGCTATCAGATGCAAATGTTGCTCCAGTAAGAGCATAGAAGAAGTCAGAAAGGCAACAACTGCAGTGTGTGATCGAAAAGTTGACTTGGGGAGTGTGTAAGGAACACTCGCCATCATCAAATATGGAGCAAGATAGCTACTGCTTTGAAGCTGCAGAATTACGTCATCTATGAGAAAGTGTACTGCATTCCCTTGGGTGGAGGAAAGCAAAGAGCAGACATTATTGCAATGGACAAAAACCGAACATCTGGTTTTATAATACTCTACCCTCCGCTATGAAACTGCCCAAGATCAGTTAATAAGAAGTTAATAATGAAAAGAGAAATGTATAACCCAACCACTGAATATTTCAAGAATAAATACTGTCTGAAAAATGTAGAAGTCGTAGGTTTAATGATTAGTGGTGCGGTATAAAACCAAAGTACTTTTTAAATTTCTCATTGCCAAAGGATTTGTATCATGAAGCAACATTATTGTCACGTAAGATCTCTATACAAATTTTAAGGAAAAGCTATATAATTAAGCTAAACATTTCTTTAAATTTTTACTTGAGGTGTCTTGATTTACTTGTTGACCTGAATTTTGTGTTCGAAACAAATGGTATCATTATTCTTTGTCTTAGAAGGCTGCACTGAGCAGAAAGATACTACAGTAAATTAGGCACTTCACAGTTAATTTTCTTTCCTGTTTAGTTTCTCTTTTCATGGAACACAAGACAAATAATTCTTTGGGAAAATTTAATTCAAAAACCTACATTTATTTCTGTGAGTGCTGATAATTTTGAAAATTTATTGATTCCTGTCCAGTAATTTGAATCTGCAACCAAACTTGTTACCATCTTGGCAAACCTTAGTGTGTTTAGGCCCATGAAGTTTGTAAATGTAGACATTACAGCACTGTGCTAGATATGAATAATATGTGAGAAAACTGATTGTGGTATGGGATGAAGATTGTTTTCAATAATTTCATGGTGTATACAGTGAAATCTGTATAAAACGATTTTGTATGGACCAGAAAAAAATATTGTTGTTGAGAATGTTATTGTTATATTGAGAATTTGTTCTATTTATGACAGTAACTTATATACGAAACCATTCCCTTAATTTTAGTTCTTTAACAATTTAAGAAAAGCTAATATAATTTTAACTCGTGAACTTCTTATTCTACCCATAAATCAATACACTACACTACTATGCACTATGTCCACTCACTTTTTGCTCATTTTGATCGAACACATTTTACATTACAGTATCAGCAGTGAAGGAAGTGGGAAAAATCCAGAGGCGGTATGTTATCCCAGACTTTTTTCCTAACATACCTAAATTTAAAAAAGCACATCCCCTCCCCGTATGGTGTTTTTAATTAACTTCCTCCATGACCAACCCTGCTTTTTAGATGATTGCCAAGCAGGAGTACAACACAAGACTAGAACATCTTTTACTGTCGATTGACAGATCTTTATTTATTTCACATCACTGAAACCACCAATAACAGCAGTGGGTGTCGGCATGCTGACCACATGCCCCCAATCCTGCCATCTGTGTATGGTAGAAGAGCAGCGGTCGAATAGTAGACCTAGTTCCTTCAGGGATGTAGTGCCATTGAGTTTAGTTTATTTATTTCAATAAATGTTTTGTTACGGAGAAATATTTTTAAAATATAGAATCTTGTGGTATAGTTATTAAGATGGCAATAAAGATCATCACAAGTTATAGTGAAAATGGCTAGTGATGAAAACGCACAAGTGGGTGAATAATCATGAAGAGTAATTATTATATTACTACTCAAAGGAACATTAACAATTTGTATTAAATAGCAATCGATTTTCAGTGACGGTATGCTAGTTAACCATTAAAACCAGTGCCGGTATTCCATACCGGCGCATACCGCCTCACTTCCCTCACTGAGTATCAGTCAAGGAAAGCATGAACAAATGGGATGTATTTTATTGACTCTTATATAAGTTGAATTTGACCATTGGTTTTGCTTTTTTTCATGGCGAGAGAAACACACAAATACCTTATGGGGAGTGTACATAGAACCTTCTGTAGAGCTTCGCAAGTGGTAATGGTTTGTAATGTGGTTAAGATTGGTAGATCCAAACTTTGTTCTTCCTCTTCTTCTTCTGCCTGTTTCTTCTGATTTACACTTTCATGATCTAAGTATTATTACAAGGATTCTGAATTTTAATCCTAATGGAGAGGTTTACATTAAAAGTATCATAAGATTGAGGGAATTTTATATTAATATAATGGAATAAGTGTCGGGAATAATATAATATTTTAACATTCAGATCAGTCCAGGTGTGCCCACAGGGGGGGGTTAAGATACAGAATGCGTCGCTGAAATTTCTGGGTGTGGTTTAAAAGTTGTTGCAAAATTAGCATTTTTTTATTTAAATTACAAATAAAAACGGTCAAATTTTATAACTTCAAAGGTAATCAACACCTATTCTAACTCTGTAGAAGTGAATAAAACATATGCACATGCTTGTAACCAAGTGCTGCACTCAGTTGTATGTTACCAGTAGAGCCTAGAAGTTCAGACATTTATTTTGGTTAAAATGAAGGCACTTAAATTACCGAAAATAGGCAGTAAGCCCATTCTTTATTAAAGAAAATAGCCATCTAAGATACTTTGGGACCTGACCTACTTCCCTCTTCCTGTCTCATTATGTCCGGCATGCCCTCCATTCCTTTCATAGGTTCTGTTATATAAAGAGCTTAATTGAATCGTTTGAGGAAGTAAGTTTTCGACTGCTAAAAACAAGATCCTCAATAAATATTTTTGCGACGTGAATATGTCATTTCATTATTATTTTGTGTAACACTTTGTCACATTCATACATTGAAATTCTTTATCTGCTTTTTAAAATGTGTAAATAATCACAGAAAAAACCATAACAATCCAAAAAAGGTTTTAAATCTTAAAGTATGCACACACAAAAAAAAAAGACTGGCCCTACTATCCCTAAATGTATGGGAACATGTTTATCTCTATTTAACTCATTTATATTATATCCACCCAAATAGAAAAAGCATTTTGCCTACTTTCGGGTCATAGTTACCATGTAAAAGCAGCGTCATTAAACATGCTTTTTCAATTTGCACTTTTTTACAAATACAAGAATACCTTTTCATTGGGAAAGTTTTAGACTAGGCCTACTATTATTCCACTATTCATAAGGGGGGGGTTAGTCAATTCACTATTGATTTCAACACTGCCTTCTTAGATGATAAGTATATAACTATTTCAAGTAAGAATCGGATTTAATGTCTATTTCCTTTCCCTCCACATATAACTATTTGTTGTACTTTTGCACAATAGCTAATAGACTAATAGAATGAGGGATCTGAATAATATTAATAATAATAATAATAAAAGGCGGAAAAATCACTGAAATTTGAGATGTAGCAAATCATACAGCATTAAAATTCATAGAAAACAGTTTTTAACTACCACTGCAAATATATTCTGTTACAATGACATGTCATGTAGAGATTTATGAAATAATGTAAGTTGCTGAACATTTGGGAAATCCAATTTCAGTATTTATGAATTCCACAGCACTATTGAAGATGTACGTATCATTTCAGAAACCAGCCATAGATCTCAGATTTTAATGAACTATATCATAAGAAGATAAGCCTCAATTCACGGAACACATTATTCTGAAAACTTTTATTAAAGTTTTTTACCGATTTACACACTTTTATGATTGTGCAGATAAATGTAGATTGAGGGTACCAATAGAAAGACCATGGATGCTGTTAAATTTTGAATTCCTTGCAAGATCACCTGTAATACTAGACTGTTTTAACCTAGAATTTGCTTAAAACCGTGGTTCATATTCAATTGTTTTATCATGTCGTGTCTACATTCCTTTTTTATATCCTATATTTGTACTACTACAGATAAAGTAATATCTGTGGAGGAAGAAGAGCATTTTTATATTATAACAATATATAGACATTCACAATCCTTAAACTACTTCAGGGCAACAATATCGTGAACAAGGTTGAGGAGGGTGAACCAGGCATACTCCATACGTGCAACACACAGATATTCTGCTCTGCAGCCATTATCACAGTTTATATTTGTTATTTCACAGTGGTCCATATTATTTCATAAAGTACATTTGTTACAATATAAACATTTTAAGTAAAATTAACAACACTTAATGTTGGCAACAGCAGCACACCATTACACTCTCTCTTTCAGAACTGCACACAGGGGAAAGGCTAGACAGGTATCACATGCTTTAAGTTCACACCATCTATTGTACTGAGGTGAATGCGTGACTCAAGTTACTCCCTTAGGCTGGTTTCACACCAAACATCCATTCACATCAAGTCTAGTCAACAAGAAAATTCAACATGCAAAATTCCTTTTGTTTTAGTCGAGGATGCATATAGCCCATTCATGTAGGCCACGTCTCAGTCAAATTCAGTTTAAACCAGTCCCATCACCTGTACACAAGTGGCAGGAGAACCAAACCATGTTTGATTCTGATGAGTCCAGTTCAGACTTTCTCTCATTGTTGCAACACGCATCGCATTGTGCACAGTATAGTTTTGAGTTTTCCCTTTTTGCCTCCTAAACGTAGAAAAAATAAATTATGAAAAACTAGTCAAACCATTGAGGAACATTGTATGGCCTTACAATTAGTGTTTTGCTTTTTAATTTCCTCCCAAACCAAGTCATTAAGTTTCATAAAACTTCCATAATTATATAATTCTGAAAAATTATAAAATTGGAACAACTCATTCAGCAAATCTGAAAACAGATGAGTGAACGCGCCATGAATATCCCTCCCAAAAACAGGATCTGGCTTTCTTCCCCCCCCCCCCCCCCCATTGTACTGTCCGGTGGAACACTATAACTAGCTCACTTTCCATCTCCAAGACAAAAAAACGAAACTGAATTCTATCCAGACCACCACCTTTTCTCTTGGGACGAGATCTGACTGTCCAGATGGGCTTGGTTTGAAACCATGGACTTGACTAGACAGGCTTGGCCTTCGATGTACCCAGACATAACTGGATGGATTGACTTTTAGAGACTTCCCAGTTGTGAAACCAGCCTTAGATGTGAAAGACTAGGCACATGGACACTTTCACGGTCACAACAAATTGAGGTCTAGCAACTAAACATTCAGACCGTAAGTAAGGCCTTTCTTAATAATCATTTGTAACACATCAAACAACATGGACACATTTATTTCAATTACCATACTTTCACAATTAATTGTGCATAATTATTATTATTGTGACTTTTCCACTTTCAAGAATAACATACCAATATGAATAATACAAGTACCAGGGGTAGAAATAAGTTCTGTGCTGGTTAGTTTTTAATGACTTGAAACATAAAAATAATAGCTTAGGAAAATTCAGTAAAGATTGCAATGACAGAAGGAATTAATATTAATATTTCACACTCCTTTTTGTGCATTGATAGTGACTTGAATTCCATTCATTTCCTAAATATGAAGAAATGACGAACTATTCGGTGTTTGTGAGAAGTTGTCTTAGTTTTTGTTATTTTTGAGCAGAGCATGAAAAACTCTCCCTCAATCTTTTGTCAAAAGGTTTTTTGACTGTTTCTAGTCTACCTTTTTCACTGTTTAGTGTTTAGAGTTTCACTTGGCAGATAAGCTTCAGTGTCATGTGATGGTGTGTAACTTACTTAATAAATATTGATACAAATGGCTGTATAAGTGGAAGAGTTGTATATTGCCTGTACGAGATGAGTGTGACCTGGTGGGAGGGAGAAGGGGGACCCCAGTCCTGGCAATTTGCGCTTCTCAAGGATGAATATAACTTTGCTCCAAAAAATTTGACTGATTTTATCAAGCGTCAATTTAGACTCATTGTGTAGAAATTGCACATGCAACTACCTTACCACAGAGTATTTATAGGATTTGTGTTGTTTACTTCATTAGTAACCAATCATAACGGGGATTTGACTATTAATTTTTATTTAGTTCTATTTTTTAATATCTATAATATTTTAAATTGTCATTCCTACTATAATAAATTGGAATGATGTTAGGTTGGGATGGGTGGATATTATGATTGCTTGAAGTACTACGCACATCAAATATGTTTCTGATGTGCTGTGCTAGATAATAAAAATACTAATATTATGTTACATAAGTTGCCCAGTAAATAATGAATTCAAGAAAATGAAATTGAATTTGCCAAAATAAAAGCAAATGGGAAATGCAGAATTCTTATAATCTGAGGAAATATTTATCTTAGTTGGGTGTTGTGATGTTTAGTAAGTTAAGGAATTGCTTCTAATTGATAAAGATAATTAATATACTTGAGAAAGGAATAATTATTTATATCTTGTTATTAATTTCAGTAATCCCTGATTTAAATTACATCACCAGGAAGTTTGACAAGTTATTAATATCAATTACTCATATTTAGGAAGTTGCTGTTTTGTGGCAGGAAAATCAAAAGGTGAATGTCTGATTTAAATTTACTGTCCATCTACCCCATGTTTCTACTTGAGTATGGTCGCAAGGAAGTCGTCATTAACTTTCTGCCAGTTATACCCTACTAGTTTGTTAATTGTCAAAAAAGAGTAATGACCTTACTTTGAGTAATAAAATCCACATTTGACCTCCAAGTGCTTTATTATGTTTCTAATTGTAACAATCTGAACGCTTTATTCGAAAAGAATAATATGATGAGATAAAGAACACAATAAATAGGTTTGAATAGTGCATTGTTCGATGATGTGTCCTGATTTTTCTGTTTTACAAACTGGGTCGCTTTGCAACTCACAAACCAGCACAAATTATAAATATAAATGAACAATTACTATTCTTGTAACAGAGAGTTTCTTCATTTATACTTTCACAAGGGATGCTTAAAATCCAAAAAATACTAATAAATTCTGTACATTCATTCATCTTCTGCCTGGCCTTTACAGCAAACTTATATTTATTTGTTCTGTTTTCTCTGTACAAGCATACAAATGTGAGGATATTATTCTCTCTTCTGAAATAGTTCATACGGTTATATAAAGATACACAGCATTCGAATGCACCTGATATAGCACTTCTAGATGTGTGAATGAGCAAGTAATTTAGTACAATAATTTCAATTTTCTTATAGTACACTTTTTCTTATGATTTTGTGGTCTGTTTGTCTTTATCATTTAAACCTATTCTTTGAACCTCTGAGCTCTTGTCCCCTTTGTACTTTTCACTTTAAAGCCACTCTGTGCCACGTTGCCAACTTCTCTTCTTCACATATACACACACCCACACAAAAATATCATCTAAGCCCAGTAGACACACAGCCCAAGCTGTACACGAATTAATAGGAATGTCAGAAAAGAAGAGGAATAAGAAGAAAGAACAGCAAGTAGGTTAGTTCGTCCCCTGTGTTTGTTATTTAAAAATTTTACACAACACCATATATTACAAAATGTTTTTAAGTGGATGGCATGTTTTTATGTGCAATTTATGTTCGTTTATAACAGAGAATCCGAGCCACAGCAGCTCATGAATACAATAGGAATATTATAGAAATCTCTCAAACTATCTACCCTGAATTTCAGTTTACACAATTATTATAAACAGCTCAAGTACAAAAAAAATCCGACACTGTTTCTTTACATGATTAAATATTCTACATACATGCCAACCTTATAAAAATTATAACATTTCTTTGGTATTAATGTTAGTGTACAACAGCAGACACTTTGCAGTTGACTGTCCTGGTAATATCTTTTAAGTAGTGCACATTAAAAGTGTTTATCAATATATTCTGCAATGATGATAATCTAGCATAGATAAATTCTAGAGGTCAGTTTTATTTTGAACATCCATTGACATGATCACTAGGCTCCAGAAGAATCGCCTCTGTAGACGCTTAACCAAGTTGCAAGTGAAAACCTAAGACCACAGACTAATAGCCTGAAAACAACCACTCTCATCACAACATTAGGCATGAAAACTTACTCATACTGAAGATGTTTAGACAAAACTTGATGGAACCAGCCACTATCAAGTTTTTCTTCTCTTTAACTATTTAATCTTACAATGCAAATTTTAACTGTAATCAAACAGATTTGAAACACCAAAAGTGCTTGAACTTTGGTCCGAAGCAAAAATAAGTGAAACAGGTTAAAAATATGTTTTAAATCAGTTTAATTGCAACTTCACAGTTTAAACTCCCATAGGAAGATGTAAATGTATATGTGACTTGAGGCTTTCCCAGTGTTGAGAATATATTTTTGTTTCTCGATCTTCCAACCGGTCTTCTCTGTTCCAAGCTTTCGGCAGCTATCTCCCAGAAGATGGAGGTAATATGCTGAAAGCTTGAAACAAATCCTCCAATTCACATGGTTGGAAACTCAAGAAACAATAACACACAGATCTAAACGTAATCAATTTAATCAAATCAAATAATTCATCTATACATCAGTCATTTCATATAGGCCAATAGTATTTAAAACTGTGATTCCTATAAAATTATCGCTCTAGGATTATTGCATGCACCCTAAGTAATAAGCGATCAAGAACATAATTCAATCATTCTCAACAAGATATTGTTACATTAAAATCTAAAAGTACCTTAGGCCTGTATCATTAGTCATAGGTCCCTGTATATTTAATTTTGAAAATCATGCAAACCAATAAGTTTAACTTAAAGATTAACATTTAGATTATTAAAGCAGACCATTATTTTCCATCTCGATCCCATCATCCATCTTCCATGCCAGAGGAATGACATTTTCACACTCCTTACAGTTCTAAACTGTCAGAATAAAACTACTGGTACATATTCTTCTATATATTGAACTAGTTTTATTAGCATGACTGCACTATAACTAGACTATCAAGTGCATTTCTCCTTGCATTTCATCAGCTATTCATTACAATTAAATTAAATAAATAAAAACATACTTTTATGTCCACCTACTGCTGGCACTTCATCATGTGCCTTACTTCTTCAAACATAATAATCACACCAGGACAGCCAACTGCTTGGTTTAAAACAGCTATCATAAGTAAATAAAAGTCAGATACCTCTTGTGATAAGACTGTTTTCTTTAACTGCTATAAATAAACTGATTAAAAGATAAAAACTTATTAGTCCGCAATCAGCCTTAATAGAATTTTTTAAAATATTAATGAAGCTATGTTATAGAAACTCTGGCATTTGAGCCTACTGCTTGGGTTTGATACCGTTGCAGATATGTTATTAGCATAACCGAATTGTTTAACCTAAGAAATAATGTTAAGGAAAGAAGAGCTAGGTGGCTTATAGCTAGCTACCTTTGTGTGCCACGAGCAAGGTGTTTCCTAACTATGTACAAATAGATATTTCAAGTAAAATGCCTAAAAAACATTTGTTCCCCATAACCTTTCATGTTTAATTTCATAGTTTTCATATTTCCTAACGTTCATAAGTGAATAAGGTTTCGGTTGAATATACACATTACCTGGGCACTTCAGTCTGTTATGTTCTCTGAATCATTTACTTCTTGTACAAATTGTGTGAATGTTTCGCATTCTTGTAGGGCATCAAGCGTGTCAAGTGCAAGTTCATCATCCACAGAAAATGGTGGCTGATCCAGTAATGAGTTGATGTTCCTTCTTGCAGTTGTTCGAACATTGAGTTCATTCAGAGTAATTTGCTCTTCGCCGAGCCCTTCCTGGAAAGGCCCATCATCCTCTGAGCCACCAAATCCATGTAGACCGACAAGGGGTGTAGATGGATATGAACGTGATGTAAGACTTGAGCCTTCAGAAAGAGCAGTTGCAAACGAAGAGACAACTGGATCCCGGGTGCTAGAAGGCTGGTAGGGGAGAGGCGTATTTGGGTAAGAGCGTGAAGGCTGCAGCAGGAACTTATGACTATTCTGTTGGGCTGCCTCATTGTCTAACTTGAGGGAAAGTTGCTGTTGCTCCTTCTGGTTCTCCTCTTGAACATCATCCAACAGGTTGAATATTCTGTTCAAGTTCTCGGAATTGAGCTCGGCAGTGTCAGCATCTCCACAGTCTCCGTTATTAACCATGAGAAGATCTGTGGAATGGGCAGTGGAATTTTCCCCACCTGTTGAAACAAAATCTGTAAACTCACTGGGAACTGGTGTAGGCGCCACCGAACTGGTCGCTGATGTGCTAAAATTGTTGAAATTGAAAACAGTGGCACTCTGACTGATATAAAGAGGAGATTCCTGTTGCTGAGGAGAAATATGTGCAGATGTCATGCGATGCAGTGGAACAGACTGTGAACGGTACTGAAGTTGTGCAGATGCCAGGTTTTGCTCAGAGTCTGAGAAGAACTGGCTGACTTCCTGTGAAAGTGGATCTGTTGGAGCTTGAAGAACAGCTTGTAAGAGGCTATTGGAGCTGTCTGGGAACTGCATGGGTGGTGCTGATACAGTTACACCATTCTCTGTTTGCTGGAGTGATACCATCGGAGAATGTGGTGCTGAGATAGACAGAGGGGACATGGGTGGAGGTCCTGTGGGTATAGCAAAGGTGGGGCGGGGCATCTGGTATTGACTGTTGACAGAATTGGAACGTACAACTTTGGCAGCAGCAGAATGCCTTGCTCTGACTGGGAACAAAGGCTGACCTGAGTTATGCCTGGATCTTGGCACTGGAGTGTTCCTTGGGGAGACAAACGGGCTTGCATTGGCACTGCTTGGCTTGGATGAGATCCTATGAGTTCCTTGTGGTGAGTGCGGTCCTGGGGAGATCGGTGTGAAGCTGAAGATGCGACGCCGTGTGTTAGGACTCTGAGGAACCGTTGCATCTTGATAGTGTTCCATGACTGATGTCTCAAAGCTGACTCGACGACGGGAGCTGAGACTTGCATTGTTACTGTTATTGGTTAGCAGGGATGGTAGGAGAAGTGCTGGCTTGTTGGTTGAGTTGACCTGACTGCGCTGGGACAGGAGGGACAGACTAGTGGAGGCAGGACCTGCTGTTGTTGGTTGCCGAGGGGTAGTCTGTCCCTCGGGTTCTAGATTGCGTTCAAGCAGCAACCTAAGCTGTGAAAGCTTGTCGGACTTTTCCTCAGCTTCTTCATTGCTGCTGGAGCTGTTCTGATGTTGGAAGTAACGCATCAGCTCCTCTTCTTGTTCTTGAGAGTTGTAGTCTTCCACATCAATACTTGCTTCTTTCTTCCCTCCATCCTCCGGTTTCGGCTGAATTGGTTTGTACTTTTTCTTCGGCGATTGCGGTTGGAGGATAGGAGGAAAAATAATGACATTTGCCAATTGCTTGCTCGCAGACTTGTTTGGATTGGCAAGCCTTGGAATGGGCAGCTTGCTGGGAGCAGCAGTATCCACTGGTTTGGATACCGGAGGCAGATTGAGCTCACGCACCGGAGAGAATGTGGTGGGAGTTTTATTTGTACTAACAGGCTTTGTTTCTGTGCCATTCTCTTGAATGGCATTCGGTGCCGACTTTGCAGGCTTCTTTTTGCGTCCTGCTTTATCACAGTTTGCTTCCTCTCCCTGAGTCGCAACATTTGTACTTGTTTCTCGACTTACCTTGGCTCGTTTCCCTCGTGACTTGGTCACTGCTGCAGCAGCTTGTTCCTGAAAAAACACAGCATCTTAAGTTACCTTTATTTTAGAATAGATACACAATGCAGACCTGACTTATATAATACTGACCTTCTAAATGTCTACTAAAAAGTCATGATTTATGGCCTCAGGCATAGGATTTGTAAAAAAATAATATTATACTGTATATAACCTGTTCTTAGGGTTCAACCTATCTAATAAAGCCCACATTTTAATTCTGCAAGGGGTACAGATACAGTAGGATCACCATGGCAAAAGCTTAATCAGAGCCAAAGATACCAGAGAAATTGCATTTTGTCCTAATGCTTAAGAAAACAATTTAGATTTGACCCAACTGAATTTCTACCATAAACCATTATTCATCAAAGTGCATGATTACTAGCACAGAAAACTCATTTGTGCAGCTATAGAAACAGACACAATACAATGATCTGTTAATGATTTTCAAATGGATGAGTGGCACTGGATTATGGTATTATCTACACATAATTATGTAATAAATTTAAAAATGATAATTCAACAATTTATCGGAAGGAAGCTATATTATACAGGATATAATACTGAGTTGGGTCTAGCATGTATACTTCACTTTTTGTATAAATACCTGAACTAGTTTTGAACTGTCCAGACTATTGGTGTTACCAGTGCTTTTTTTGTGACGGTACGCAATGGTACGCAGTACCGGCACCTTTTAAAAAATAAAATTTGGATATTACTCAAAATATTTCTATCACAATTCCCATAAAGTTATGTTTTATTTAAAATCAAGTTTGTTTGCTGGTTTTGTTAGATTTCTACATACATAATAGCCTACATGGGTGATTCTTCAAACACGGGAAAATTTGGAGTGTGTAAAATCCAAATTTTTTACTTTGTTTAAAAAATCTCAAAAAAATCACAAAAATACTTCAGGGGTTACTTGATTATAATATGACACCAGCAGAGCTTAAATGTTTATATTTTTATTTATTTTAATTTCTTTATTGTACACATCTGTGTACATGTGGATGGCAGAAGGCCACATTAATGACAAACTTTGGCAACAATCTGCTTTTCTTTATGTGATTTCATATTTTTCTCAGCATACTTCAGTTGATTTTGCATCAAATTTGCAAATTTGTGTGCATACTCCGGAATTAATGTAATTTTAACGAGACTGTGTTTTTATGGTTTGGGGGGAGGGGGGAATCAAGCAGAAATTCATTTAATCAGTTTTAAGATCTTAAGTACAGGTCACAGACACCGCAAACACAATAGTATCCTACATTTATCATCTACATGACTTGAGAGTCATCCACATACCCCTTCATGAGACATGTGGATGACACAAAAATCAGGCATGTGGAGGACAAAAAAGGAGTTTAAGTGGTCTCAGCAAGCCATTTCTAAACCTCTGTAGGCTCAACTTCAGTCAGGTACTTTGAATTGGAAGGTTTATCATAGTGCATAATCAAAATTAATTGATATTCACTTTCTGCCTCCTTTCTAGAAGCCATGTTAATGATGGGGAATAAAAACGTTTTCCTTGAAAATGATACAAAGTCCTTTGTTAATCCCAAACTGTTTGTAAGCAAGCAAAATTCAACCTTACAATTCAACCACAAGCTGCCCTGTTGGCTTTCTAACACTGTTGCCAGTTTTAAAAATTTCTCATTTCTGCAGAAAAAATTTCATTATTTTCAGCCATGTGGATGACCAAAAACCCTTGGGACATTCTTTATGTTCATTAGGTGGGGTGACAATTTTATTTCATTTTATTTTTTAGGGGTTAATATTCTTCACCCATTCATACTCATTGACAGGGAAAAAGTTGAAAAGGAAATAACATTTTGTTTTGTGGAAAAATGCATTAGAATATACAAAACCAAGGTTTGGGATAGGGCATGTGGATGACATTTCATTGAATTAAATTCGATTTTGGAATATCAGAATTTAAAGTTAGTGACATTTCAAACTGATAGTTGTAGTATGGAAGTAATAGAAACAAACTTTTATTTTAATTTTTTTTTTAAAGTTGAATTTGAAGGGAAATATCACTCCGGAACGCAAATTTTCCCGTATTTGAAGAATCACCCACATACGAGCACATGATAGTTTCTGTTAATTGCCGTGGCTACTGGACTGCAAGAGGGTTGGGGTGGGTTTTTCCAGGCCTCAGCAAACTGCTTCTGTGGTCAAGGCCATTCTAACGGTATAAGAATTGCACCAAGTGCAGTTAATGCTAACGTAGTAACAAACAAGTAGTAAGTAGCTAACCAACGTAGTTAATCAGGGATTAGTGCGTGTTTAAATTTAACTGCATTCGTTGCTTACATATAATTTTGTTTGTGTTGCACAGGCAAGTGAATTCATAATTGTTTAATACGGTTGTAGGAACAAGGGGTGCACGTGATGGACGTGAAATGAGTAAAATAATTAATTATTTTGTTCCGGTGCATAATAAAATAAAGCATGTCGATGTTTTTGAAGTATCTCATAAACCTTCCAACAGTGAATAAACTGAATCTGAAGAGTACGTCGGAAGTACCGGTAATTTTACTGCAATTCATTTCTGGCCATGATAGGCCCGATTCTTGGACATTAACTCAGAAAAATGTCTTCTGGGAGAAGTGTGGGAGCTCCCGTGAAATTCAGTTAAAAAGTTTCTATGAGTACCGCCACCTTTTTAGTTAGAAAAAAAGCACTGGGTGTTACTCTGATGATTATGAATGACGATGGTCTTCCAAACGAGTTCAGGTATTTATACAAACCATATTCATTCATAATCATCAGAGTAACACCAATAGTCTGGACAGTTCAAAACTAGTTCAGGTTTTTATACAAACTGTGAAGTATACATGCTAGACCCAACTCAATATTATATCCTGTTAAAAATTAAATCTCATACCCGCACGGTTTGAGTGAAAATGGCTTGATTAATTTTAAATGTCATCTGCTACTAACAGAAGAAAATGTCATTGAGAAAAGATTCTGATGCTCGGTGTATTCATTTTGAGTATTCTGTGGAATGCTTTGTTCCAATCCTATTCTAATTTAGAATTTTATTTCTTGTAGTTTCCAAAAGAAGTACTAGTTTCACTACCTACACTGATGAGGTTCAAAATAGTGTCCACAATTGAACAGATCATGTATTCTATAATTCCTATCAATTATCCACAAATCATGTATTCAACAATTACTACCAGTTATTCTCTTTTTTGTGACTTTATGCTAACCTGGAGCTTGCGTTTCTGCTCCCTAATGACTTCGCGTTCCTGCAGCTTGCGTTGTAATTGTAGCTGTGCTTCACGATGTTTGTTCTGCGATATTCCAGACAGTCCACCACCTCCTGCAACTATAAAAAGTGTCTTTCCAATATTCAGCCATCAAGCAGGAAAAAATAATCATCACACAAAGCTTCAGATTGTCATACCTTTATCTGCGCACATTTTAGTTGAGGAAAGGTTTGGAGTTACTTTGTTTTGAGATGTAGCATTCAGAATCGTGAAAGCTGCAACAGATCGTGAGTCAACACACATCTTCTCCACCAGATGTTTTGCAAGGTCACGTAGGCTCTCAAATCTGATGCCCAAAAGCTTCTCTGCCCACTCGCGGATAAGACATGAAGCTGCCGACACCATCTCATCCTCCGAACAGGATCCAATGTTTGGCTGTAAACAGAAACATATCTTGTTTTCATATCTATCTTAAGTTTATAATAATGTCAGGAGTTTAAATATTTGAATTACACTGTTTAATATAGAGGAATTTAATGCCTATAACATTACAGTATCTTCACTCCTATCTTTCTTTATTTATTTCTTGCATCTCATAATGTTAAAAAATATTGTATTTTTTTATAGTTGTTCCGCCTTCTCTTAATGCTGCAAGTCAATTCTCCCTTCAAGGTGTATGAGTCTGTTAATTATTACAGTCAATAACATTTTTTATGGTTACTTCTTTTTATTCTCAAACAGCCTCAACTTTCATGGCCAATTTCAATTACCTCAGTTATGGTCGTTTAGATAACACCAAGTAGTTAACTATGCATTTTCATGTATTTCTGATTCACTGAGCTCAGTTATGAGTTAAATCACATTAACCGGAACAGTAACATGATATAGAACTTATTGAATTTCACGGATGTAAGAATTTGACTTCCTTACGATTAGAAACCATCACATATCACCAAGAAATATACTTCTGATGGCATTATGCTTCTATGCAACAGGGATAATTCCAAGATTTAATTGGTGATGTCAGGGACATAGATGAAACTTATAAACTTCCTTCCACTTAATGGAAGCAGAAATTAGTAATAGAAGATTTTATAGGCTATATGGCTTCCCTATTGTCGGCTCTTGCATTTGTTTCAATATTGTATCACCTTCACTCTGCTTAATTTGAATAACCTGTACTTTGCCACTAGATCAAAAACAGAATAGTACAGTCACTGCCTTCTTTATTTCTTACAAGCCATGATGTTAAATCTGACAACATCGCATCGGTAGTCCTATCGGCTATGAACATGTCGTAAATAAAGCAATGAACTCCATCAGAATTATCGAAAAATTAAGCATATTTCAGCTTAAAGTAATCCCAGTCATCGCCTATTGTTTAGATAACATCTGGATTCACCTGAAGAGCAACTGGAGAGCATAGAGAAGTTAAAAACCGTGTACACAATGAGAGATTTATATACACCGTCACCTCTAATTGAGTACACCAGAGAACAGTTTTTCACAGAAGAATTTCGTGTTCATCAGCTACAAACGTATACCAGAGTGAGGTACGGTATGATATTAGTGTCCGTAAGGAAGAATTGACTGGTATTAAAGAAGAATTGAAGAGAAATAGAGTAACTTTTACTGGTAAGAACTTTTATCAAGCTGTTCACAGCAGGCCTAATTCATCTCAATGTGGCAGACGCCAAATCGTATATATGCAATCTCCTATCCTCCCAATATTACTACCAACGTTTTCCTACAGTTTGGTGAAGGTAATGAACGGGATTCAAACCTTAACTTTAAAAGTGCTGGCGAATCAACACAGTTCACCACCGGAGGATGAACGAATGAATGACTTGACAGCAAATAACGGAAAGCTGAGTGTTCCCAAGGAATTAGGCAAAGTTATTCTTTTCAGTGACAGTCATGAGCGTAGTCTTCCACAAAGTGCATGTGACAAGAAAAGAGATATCAGTGTTCTAGGTTATATTAAACCTGGGACAACTAGCTCAGTGGTGGTACAAAATGACCCAGAGAAGTGTAGCAGCTTAATAAAATATGACTCTGGTGTGGACCAAATAACAGAGCTCATAGGCCTAACAGGATAAGTGAGGTTATTACCAATAAAATAAGAAAAATCGCCTCATCATAACGTATAATGAGGAGACACTGAAAACTACGAATTCCTTCAGATAGGCTATGTGGAATCACCGCGCATTGCGTTATTATGCACATCACAAGTATATGCTATGTAATATATAGGCCTAATAGACCTACTGATTTCGCCTAAATAAAGTTGGTATTTGTGAAAAAGAAAAATAACTGCATTAAAAACGTATTCATGCTTCCCACAGACCACCACAGATAGGACTGCCTCCTGTGTTGCCAGATTTCAAGCAGCATGGCTTGTAAAGATATAGAAGGCAGTGGTACAGTCCTAAAATTTAAAAATACTACTCTCTCTTACTCCTTTTTCTTACATTTTGACCTTAATTCTGAATATAATTACTGAAATAAAACTTTATTTATTGGCTTTTCTCCCATACAGTTTTATAGTAATATGCTATTATGCTTTAAAAAAATCAACAAACAAGTCACTACCTTCTAAATGCTACTAATAAATTGTTCTGAAGAGGAATAATGGCATGATGAGCAGGCATGATAACCTTGGATTGTTAACTGGGCCAAATTGTCAGTGCAATGGCTTTCTGTCTAAACCATGATTATTGTGCTCAAGTAACCGGGCATCCTAACCGAGGTCAGTGAAATCAGCCAGCAATGTTTTTTCAGTCTCAGCAATGCACTGTACTATGAAGAATATCCAAAGTATCAATATTTGATTAATTAAAACTAAGGAAAAATAACTGAAATGATTCCAAATATAATTATTTTATTTTAAAATACAGCTTTGAAATGGCTATCTAGAAAAAAAAAAAAAAAAAAAAAAGATTGATTGTTGTGCTAAAATTATTTTATTTTAATGACACTGAAGAGATTTATATTATATTATATAGAGGAAAACTTGGCCTGTCCACCTTAATATCTTCACCCAAGTCTGGCAGCAAGGGGGTCTCTAGCTTCATCTTCTTCCGCATGCCAGCATAACAATAGCGAGAGTTGCCTCTAGTGCCTAGCCTCCGCGGCCGCACACGAGGAAACACCTGCTTCATCACTTTGCCAAAATCAGCTGTAGATAGAGGCTTCATGGCATTAGAGTTGCAGTATCCAATGTACTCATCGTACACATCCTGCTTAGGCAATGACACATCTTGATCCTCTTCCAGATGGGTCTTGATCCAGGTGATGGTCTGTTGTATCTCGAAGCGGCTTCCCAGTGGATTTAATGGCCTGCAATATAGTAGTAGCTTGTGAGGTTTTATATTAGAATTTACTAAATTGGAAAAATTGGCATTGATACTGGATAACTATTATAACCAATGTCAGTAACAAGTAATGCCTTGTTTTTTAATACAAAATGTTTATGCAAAGGGAATTTGAAAAATCTGCTTGATCACGCTTTACTTTCTGTAATGTGTAAGAATTTTTGTGTTTTTCTCCCCCATCTATGACTCCTTCCATGGCTCATTGGTTAATGTTAGTTCTAATGGCTAAGGATCCTGACTGTTAAAAATATGGACAAAGCGGAAAAAAATACTAACAGGGGAATTCTTTTTTATGTTGAGATCTAAGATATTCATTTGGAAAGCAATGAATTGGAACTGAAATACATAAAAAGTGATAGTTACTTTATTTCACCGGAAAAAAGTAATGCATCAAGAAACTTCTCTATTCTTATTAAAAAAGTTCCAGCACCATTTCCAGTCAGTTCCATAGATGTCATAGCTATATTAAAGTTGTTATTTAATACCATCACGAAAATAATTGTAACAGTAAACCGGTAACATAGAATGCAAGATTTATGATCTCACTAAATGTTCCCCCTAATAATGTTTCAAGTAAGAAAATATTATTTATATTGCATGTTCATGCTTGCAAGTTCATGCTTGCAATTGTCTGTTTTATATAATATACTTAAATATAATTAGTATCACCACATATGCAAATATCTCTGATGTTTTAATTCAATTTTAATTTGACTGTGTCAGGTCAAACTCGTCACAATGATTAAAATAAATTTTCAATAACAATATTAATTATTTTTGTAAAACTAATTATCCCTTCCTGCACGTGTACTTGTACTTCGAAAAATTAAACAAATGTAGTGAAGCTAGCCAATTCACAGAACTTTTAGTTAAAGCCAAGTAAGTCATAAACTTTTGTCCAATCATAGTCACACCCGTCACGATTACAATACTTTTTTTCTTTGAGCATATGACTTTGAATAAACCTGAAATTGTGTGTTGGGATCCCCCAGGGTTGGTATATTATCACAAAAAAATTTCATAAAATTCATGCTAAATGGTACAGAGGCAAAATGTAATAAAACCTGTCTGAATGTCACACCCATCACTATGGATTGGCTCTTATCTCAAAACTTGCCTCATTCCATTGTAGTAAGACTTGAAATATTGTTATTCCAAAACTCACTTTATACTAAGACAGAGGTATAGCCATCCTTGTATTTCAGATGTAGGGGCACATTGTATACTGTGTAGCAGTAGAGCCTCTATATATCAGTATGTGTACCTATGGTACAAGTATAAATTGTATTAAAACATAATGAATTTAACCTAGAGATGTAATTCTTATATGCTCTTGTCTGCCTGGCTGTTCCCAAGTACATCGGTTTGGTCTTGGCCCAGGTGAATAGCATTTATACTGTGTAAATGGGACAGTACCGTGAGTGCGAGTTTCAGGCCTGAATAGCAATACACATTTGTTGTTAGATAACCATAACCAAGAAACAATTATCTGTTCTTGGTTGTTTCACATCTAACTCGTGATAAAGTCATATACCATGATTTCTCGAAGTCTGATATAATTGAACTGATAAATGACCAAAGAGACTAGGCCTAGTAAATTTATTTAAGTTACATCATCAAATAAATATTTGCTATTAAATTATGTATGGTAACTATGAAAACTCTTGTTTGCAGGCTTCCTTCAAACAGCAGCTGTTACAGAAGTAGACATTCCCCATTATATGTAAACACCATTAATGGACTACCCTTGAAGTTCAGTACTTAGCATTGGTTTGGTGAGTTCATTTTATTTAGTTCAGACCTACTTTATTTTTGTGATAATTACGGGGTGCGCGAGCAAAGAGAGTTAAGTCCACCATCCTAAAAAATTTAGATATGTCCATAGAGTTATAGATAAAAATGTTCTCTACATTTGTATTAAGTCCAGTAAGTCATAATCAAAATTGTACGGTAGTTAAGGATGTGTGCCTCCAGTAAGTCATATTCAAAATTGTACGGTAGTATGGATGTGTGCCTCATGGGTTTATCCATCTCTAAAGCTATGTTGGGCTGGTTTAGTGTGTTAAGTCACTCTAATTCTCAGTAACAATAAAGTGGACTTAACTCTCTTTGCCGCGCACCCCAAAATTATTTTATTGTGAGTAGGGACAATATTTCTCTTATAGCAAATATAGAGGAATTAATGGGAAACTATCTAGATCTATGTAAATGTTTATTAGTAGAGCCTGGATTTCTAAGCAAAATGCACATTTCTTTTCAGACTCCTAAACAAAAACAGAAATGTTATATTTCATAAGACACTCCTTGACAAGCAATTTCAATTTATTTGATAGTGCTTATTTTGTTTGTTCTGAGAGGAAAACTATTTTGCTTGCTTATTTTAAGATTTTTAAATTAAAATAGCAATCCAATCTGTCAATTAAAGTGCTTACAGTGAGGAAACAGATATTGAAGAGGAATTCATCAAAGAATAACTGTTGTGTTTCACATGTGCCTGTGATGTTGAAAGAACATTTTCACTTTACAAATTGTTCTTCATAGACACAGGAGCTTCACACAAGAAAATCTGTGGATGATCTTTCTTATATACTGTAACAACCGTGAATAAGATAAGACCTTTACAAAACTAATAATTTATTTTATTTTCGTATAATTTGTTTGTTAAGATTATTTTGTTGCTTATTTCTTACATTTTTTGTACTTAACTGCTTGCTTATTTCAATATTTTATTTTGCTTATAAATCCGGGCTCTATTTATTACACAGTCTTCATTATGCACAGCATAAAATTCTAATAAAACAATTGACATATGCAAACCGGTACATGGCTTTTTCAAAAGAAACCATATGAACATAACATGTTTTGTTACATTAATTACAAAGAAAGAAAATTGCATAAAACATGTAACAAGATTATCAAAGGGGAAAATTCTACAGAGAGATTTCCATTGTTAAATATGTTATATCTTCCTTCCTTTTCCCATTTTTAGGTAGATTTTCGAAGAAAAATCTACCTATTGCAATGGATACCACTTTATGATTTTCGAAAAATTCTTTCATATCTTTACGTTTCATGCTCCCCTAAGTACGAAACCACCGCCCGTTCAAAAAAAAAAATTGTGATATTTATATATATATATATTTATATATATATTTATATATATATTTATATATATATATATTTATATATATCTTTACACGATAGCGGCCGTAATTTTGAAGATATTTGAACCAAATTTTATTATGTTATTTCTAGGCCCAATAGTTCGGACAAGTTCGTTAATGGGCAAAATTGGCCCAAGGGGGTGGTCGGGGGAGGGGGTTGAAATTTTTAAAAATGTATATCTCGGCCCCTATGAAGTATAGAGGGAAACTTTGTTTGAATAAATTAGAGTACTCCCTATGGAGTTCACAGTGACACCAACGATTCGGGGGTTCGAGTGAGGGTGGGGGTGGAGGTGGGGGTGGGGGATGAAAATTCGAAACTTTTGAAACCACGTCTTGTGGGGTATCGTTGAAAAGCTCTTGATGAGTACTCTACAAATCAATAAATAGTTTCTTGATAGCTCTCATATTACGCGAGATTTTAATGTTTGAAAATAATAACACTTAAAAGAATTATTATAATATCATAATTTTGTCTTGTTTAGCGGCTTTGCTAATTTTATTCATTGCTGATCTTGCGCACGGCCTCCCAGAATATTATATCCTATTCTTGTTGTCAAAACAAATGATTGTAGGCTCTTCCTCTTTACCGAATTCAGTTCTTATTACTGCAGGTTTACCATGCCAAGGCTAAAGAAGAAGAGTGCTATGCAGCGACAATAAATTAAACCAAAAGCACTTCGAAATCTACCTCCGCCTGTAGGCCTGCCTAAAGGGATTTTTAATTTTCAATTTCTGATAATTACACAATATAATGCAATAATTCACTTTTAAGGTCCTTCTTTTGAACACATAGGCTAATGGAAATGGTCAAAACAGGAACAGGGGTGGACCAATTAGGGCCTCAAATTTTGAGAAACCCAGATTTTACTGCCATACAATGATTAAATGGACAATTAATTCCACTGTAGAACTATTTCATTAATATTCTTCACTTAAATGCTATTTTAAGGGTAAGGTTTAATGTTAATAATCATAGCAATAAGTAAATAACACTAAATACCGTAATGCCATAATTCCACAAGATGAACCCAACATGAAGTCAAACACAAGATTATGTTGCAAGGACGTGATGTTATCAGACGAGGGAGGAGAGCACGATTGTAATTTCTCTGTAGTTAACCAATTTTACCAACCATATTTGCTAATTTTACCAAGTAGAAAACATAACAGCACAGTCGTTAGTGCTCATGACTGCTTTGACTTTTATATAAATCTGCTAACTACTACCGGTACTTTCCCCTCTCTTTTTGTTTTCTTTTCCTTCTTTGTTCTTTTCAGAATGTTCAGGAGCTCCTTGTGATGCAACCTGCACAACCCAATAAATCTGCCCCTGAAGAGAGAGCATGTTGCATTCTTTCCTTATTTTACTTTCAATTCTTACTATTGAGTAATGACATGTTTTTATCTAATATACATGTAATTAATTGATAAGGGTTCAATTCTATCCGTGTCCAGTTGCACATAGGCGTACAGAAGTTTTTTTCTAGAAATCTTTAGAAAGTTTATACAGGGAAGTTTTTACTATGAAAAAATAATATGAGATGAGTTACATACACTACTTCCTTATTTTCTTTACTAACTTGAACCCAGGTTTCGATTAGCCTCCTCATAATTTTCAATAGTTTACTCCATTTGTCTGTTGGTTTGCATCAGCATCCTCTGGTGGACATCTAATGAACTTCGTGATGAGGTTGTCTTCTGCAGGAATGTCAAAGTTCATTAGATTGTTCTTATTCTTGTCTATGTAGATTTTTTTCCATACTGTAGGTTGATAGTGTCCATGAATAGATTTTTTCAATACTGGTTTTGAATCTATTTGATGTCCTGTATTCCAAACATGGGCCGATTTTTCTATATCAGCATATTTAAAGTGTCCTTTTTGTCTTTCCTATGTATTTTAAATTGCAATGTTACAATTGAACTGGTATATTGTGCATTTCTGTTCTTGTGGGATGTTTTCCAAGTGAGTGGATTGTTTCATATTCATAATATTGAATTTATTTGTTGATGCCAAAGTGATGTTGCGTTCTCCAAGTATTCTCTTCAATTTTCTGTCTGCAGTAGGGTGATAGGTTATTTTCGTGTATCTCAAATTTTATTTTTCTGTTCGAAGTGTAGTAGTTTCCTTGATTCATTTTTGCATTTTATATGTCTTCATTTTTTTCTCAATTAGGTTTCTGTCAAAGCCATTGTTTTCTGCTATACAAATTATATTTTTGTGTTCACTTTCATATTCTGTTTTGTATAGTGGGATGTTAACCAATCTGTGTACTAGACTATTTAACACTGCTTGTTTGTGTCCCATCGGATTGAAACTATTTGCCTTGATATAACAACCTAAATGGGTAGGTTTCCTATATATCCCAAAATCTATTTTTGTACCCATGTTTAAGATCCTAAGTTCCAGGAATGGTAAAACATTGTCCGACTGTATTTCTATTGAAAATTGTATGGATTGGTCTTGTATAATGAGAAGTTTTAGTGCATCCTGGATGTGTTTCTGGTTAACTATGGCCAAAATGCCATCTACACATCTATGCAATGTTTTAAATATGTATGGAATGGGTTTCTAAAAAACTCATAAACAGATCTGCTAAGAACGGTGATAAAGGGTTTCCCATAGCCAAACCTGAACTGAAACCAATGGACTTGAACCATTCTTTCATGTATGTTAATAATTTATCCTTAGGGATACTTGGGAATAGAGCCACTACATCAAAAGAAACGAATACATCTTTGGGGGATAATGCAATATCTTTGATTTTTTCCACTAGTTCCGAGTTCTTCACACTTTTACTCTTGAATTTCTGAAAATCATTGAATCTCTTGTTTAAGCATTTTGCTAACGGTAGGTGGGAGCATTTATGTTATTTATTACTGGTCTCATCTTGTTGCCAGACTTGTGAATCTTTGGAAGGCCATGAATCTTTGGCAAAGTTGGATTGGAAACTTTAATGAACTTTTTCTCTACGTCTGGTATAACTGTAGAATTCTTAATAGCTTTGTCAACAGAAGCAATACATCTTTTTAATGGGTCTCCTTCAATTTCAATTAATTCCTCTCCTAACAGAAGTGATTCCATTCTTTCCATGTAATCTTCTTTATCCAGAATTACTATTTTATTTCCTTTGTCCACTTCGGAAAAAAACTGTGTTTTTTTCATTGATTGATTTTAATATGGGTTTGTATGGGTTGCTATTATGTTTATCTGTGATGATGATGGCTTTGACAGAAATCTAATTAAGAAGAAAATAAAGAAATATAAAATGCAGAAATTAATCAAGGGAATTACTACACTTAGAACAGAAAAAGAAAATTTGAGATACAAGAAAATAACCAATCGCACTGCTGTAGACAGAAAATTAAAGAGAATACTTGGAGAACATCATCACTTTGGCGTCAACGAATAAATTCAATATTATGAATATGAAACAATCAACTTGCTTGGAAAACATCCCACAAGAACAGAAATGCACAATATACCAGTTCAATTGTAGCAACAGCAATTTAAAATACATAGGAAAGACAAAAAGAAGTTTGGAAACTAGGACCAAGGAACATTTTACACACATTAAATATGCTCATATAGAAAAATCGGCAATAGCAGCCCATGTTTGGAATACAGGACATCAAATAGATTCAAAACCAGTATTGAAAAAATTTATTCATGGTCAGAACCAACTTACAGTATGGGAAAAAATCTACATACACAAGAATAAGAACAACCCAATGAACTTTGACATTCCCACGGAAGACAACCTCATCACGAAGTTCATTAGATGTCCACCAGAGGTTGCTGATGCAAACCAACAGACAGATAGAGTAAACTGTTCAAAATGATGAGGCATTTCATCGAAACCTGGGTTCAATTTATTATGAAAATAAGGGAAGAAGTGTATATAACTCATCTCGTATTATTTTTTCAGAAGTTTTTTTTTTTTGCTTAGAATGATGATTGGTTCTAAAAATAAGTCAGTGTTCATTCTACTTCTTTTTATAAAGTCACCATCCTTTTTAGTAAACTATTCCAGGAAAGTCACTGTTTATGTTCATCATTCACTGTTCAATTGAAAGCTTATTTTTAGCATACAAATCAGCTAGTGCCTATCTAAGTAATAAGTTGTATATTTTATGCACAACACATGCATTATTTACTCAGCCACTAGATTATTTTATGAAAATAATTTATTTAATAGAAAAATAATTAATTATAACATATTTATTAACACTTACATAATATTTTTATAAACAGCATGAATTACATAATTTTATTCTTAATTAACTTATACTGTTTTTCCGTAACAAATATAAATAATTAACTCAAATGAATAGAACAAATCTTGTGCTTCCGCATGGGCATAAGATTCTAAATGAAATGATTAAAACTTACCACAGACTCATGAACTTTACCCAAATCATGCATAAACAATTGAAAATTAAAATCCCGGTTTCAATGTACATTTCACACTTAAGAGTGCAATGCCCTGAGAATAAAATGACCTCAGATTCGAGTTCTCTAGCTCAAAAAACTCCCACATAGTGAGATTCCTCAAAGTCATACAAAGGTCTTTTTTTCCTGGTTGATATGGCAATTAATCACACAATTGAATACTGTCTTGTTAATAGGTGGCGTTGGCTGTTTTCATCACATATATACCTATGAAGTTTGCTTTTCATATAGTAGATCATAATAATTGTAAGGTTCAGTAGCAAGCATAAGCCTATTTCATTTCCTGGTCTTTTAATAATATTAAGAAATTTGCACAATGTGCATCTTTGTTTATTCAGTTCGTCAGTGATTGTGGTCTGTTCTTGCATTTCATCACAAGGTATCTCCCCATACTTGTTCCCACACAGCGTACACTGACCACTTATAGTTGATGAAATCTCTCCGTTCTGCACACTTTATGATGGAAACCGTGGACAGGGTATCACTGGTCTTTTAGACACCCTGATAACTTTCTATGGTTTGTTGCATATTCTGCATTAACTTTATTATAAATCAAACTTTCAAAACAGTTAGGCTAAATTACTTTAAGTTCTATTTTATTTAGCATTAAGATCCCTAGCATTTACTATATTTTCATAAGGATTTAGATTCATCTGAATGCACTGTCCATACTAAATATGATCCCTGTTTTCATGCAATTTTTTACACAATACTGAAACAATGTTTCTGCAAGATGTTCTGCTCGCATACTCAAGGATCAATGGAACATGCCCTTAGCATATTAACATCAATCTGAATTCTCCATGAAAACGTACGAGTATAACTACCTGGGATACCTACTGATTTAACAAACATTTCTTCAACGAATCTATCATTTTAATTATAAAAATCCTACAAAACTTTATTGAAATAAACAATAACCTGTAAAAATGAGGTACTTTTAATGTTAAATAATATCTCACAGTTCAATTAACCACTTTATTATTCAATCTACCCTAGTTACAAGAAGTTAACTTGACAGCAGACATGGTCATGTATATAATGGCCCTGAAAAGGACCAGGCAGTTTCCTGATAGGTTGACTCCACCCAATTTGGGTAGGGGTGCAGATATATATATGTGGCACAGAACACTTCAGAATCCCTGAGGATGAAGGCAGCGTCAGCCTCTGAAATGCTGGAAAATGCCAAGCTTCCCACCTGGCTGCAAACCCAAGAAGAATTTCTACGGAATGCCTGGGTTTCTTAAAAATGACTACTTTGTAACTCATTTCTCTAACACCTTAAATGTCTGTCAGCTGCCAAAATTTTCCCAATATAGCATACCACACTACTAATGTGTAGGACCGTATAATTCTGTATCCCAATCATGGTTATCAGTAGTCGGTATTAGTAGTTTATAGGTTTGTTCCTACAGGTATTCAGAAATTGTCATCGCAATAATATAATGCAAACATAGTCAAATGTTGTGCATTGTGTGCGCACATTGTCAATTCCCTGATGTCGCACAGCAAACTGTCAATGTGTGCACACATATTGTGATGACAGTTACTGAAATGTCTGTAGGAACAAACCTTAGCCTATATAATATGTCATTTCTGGACCCTAAACTTAAACTTAACTCAAACAATAATTTACTGAAACAAACAATAACCTGTAAAGATAAAGTACTTTTAATGTTAAATAATATCTCACAGTTGAATTAACCACTTTATTGTTTAATCTACCCTAGTTACAAGACATGTCTTCTATATAATGGCCCTCAAAAGGACCAGGTATAGAATAGCAGTTTCCTGATAGGTTGACTCCACAGATATAAATAATTAACTTACATGAATAGAACAAATCTTGTGCTTCTGCATGGGGGTATAGATTCAAACCTTACCCAAATCATGCATAAACAATTGAAACAATTGAAAATTAAAAAACTAATAACTTAAACTTAACTCGATGCCTACCATTAAAACAATAGCTGATAAGAGAAGGAAACAAGCAAAAAATGGATAAGATAATTCCAAAACTCACTGTCTCAGGGGGTCCACATTTCCACTCTTTCCAGTTGGTAACTTAAGGTACAGGAGCAATTTTTCAGTTGTAGATAATTCGTTTACTTGGTCCAAAATTCTCATCACAGCATGTTTAGAATCGGGACTGAAACAAAAATCAATATTATGTTTATGGTACCAAAATTAGAGTGCCCAAAATTATAAAGTTTCATTTTTTATATCCAGGACTGTACCTGATGGCATCTTCGACAATCTGTTTGATCTTGCATGTTTTGCTGTCAAGGCCATTAGAATTGAAACTGGCAACGGGACAATTTGGGTTACTTGATTCCTTGTTTTCGATTCCATTGGATGGATTAGCGATGCCATTGTTGTCGACAGCGACGGTTTGGTTGGTTTTGTCGGCTGGTGTTCTGTCACGGGTCCTGTAGTTCCGATCTGCTTCCATTAGTCCCGCACAGCTGTGCTTGACAAGATCGGCCTGTCCCTTAACCGCAGGCTCACCGAACACCTCAGACCTGATGATTCCAGGTGCAATGCACCTCACCGAGGCTCTTTCTTGTGGTCCTGGCCCGTCCATTTCCCCCAGTTGGATTTACGATGATATTTTAATCCAACTCCCATCCAAATCAAACCAACCATTTTGTCATACCGATCAGCTGGGCAGCTTCATAGTGTTAGTGGCAAAGATATGTAGGCCATGAAGATGTCAGTGTAATATTTATTTATATAATTTATACGTACCCAACTTAAAGAAAAGTGCGAAATTCGTTGACATATTCATTAAATTCAGTCGTGGTTACATATTATTATAAAATGTCGTCATAAGTACGTTTCGGAAGACCGATCACACTTAGGTGTCATTATTTTACACCCAAGTGTGAAGTCTTTCTTTTCTATAGTCTTTGAACACCCCTTGCCTGGGATGTCTGCAAAAAAAATCGGCACTACTCAGTACACGAACAAGTCGTCAGATAGCGGCAGTTTTCAATGTATGGTTCAATATTATTGCCACTAGATGGCAAAGAATGCGATAATTCAAAATTGCGGCGGCACAGACCACAGACGGAGTACTCGTGCAATGGCGAATTTACCGGGCTTGTATTGGTAAGTGATTAAATAAAATTTAATTGAAATGGCCTATTTGAGAAAGGCTTGTATTTATGAAGACGTTATAAAATATCGAGACAGTATGGGCTGACAAAAAGAAGAAAATCCTCAACCAGAAACCTGACTAAAGGGGTCCTATGAAGGCCAACAAATTAAAATTAATTAATTAATATATATGTAATTGACAGGGACGTATCCAAGATTTTTATTTCGGGAAGGGCTGTAATAAGTCTAGCGCTATTATCATTCACAATTACAGAAAATTAAATCTTCACACGTTGCGACTATCTGGTATGGCAGGGCATTATTCCCAACAACTTCCACACCAATTCTCTGTGACATTCTCTGGCAGAGAATAGCTATTTTGATGTATGAGCATTGTTTAACATAAGTTACATACAACTGGCACGACGGTCGCCAGACAACTGATTTCATATTGCTTTCTTCACTCGCACAGATTATCACAGCATTTGACGTCAACATACACTAGGACAGCCTGTCTTCCTCGCAACACATACTACTTTGTGCTTTGAAAACAGATCATCACAAGGAAAAAATCTGATGTGAAACTCCCATAACTTCCTCTGCCCAAATAGAAGTTTGCCTCTTAGTATAATGTAATATTATGTATGACATTCTCTTCATGTAAATTGGTTATAAAAATGAGATCCCCTGAATCCAAGAAACATGTCTGTGTATGTGTGGGTCTGTGAATAGCGTAGCTCCAGATCAGAAAATCATATAAAAAAAGAATTTTGCATTTGGATTAGGTACCTTCTGAGGATATGAGACAACAATTTGCGACGACTTTCTCTTATTTTTAAGGAAACTTTTCATGAAGAAAATTTCGTTTTTCGCGATTTTCTCAAAAGCGGTTCTGTCGATTTTGTTTAAATTTTGTACATGGTTTGCTTAAACTAAGAGACAAAACTTTTATTTGGAAAATTTTTTCGAAAAAATTCTCTGAAGGGTAGTTATTATAAACTACCCACTGTTTGTAGAAACGCAGTCTTGCTTGGTGAACAATAAAGCTTTGCATCATGTTCAAACAACTGAATACAAGCTCTTTGCAGTACGGCGACTTATTCTATATCAGAATGTGAAGTGTTAAAGGTGTATTGGCCATGTTTAGAGTAAAGAAAGATACGAGAGTGCAATAATCAGATTTTATTTCGGTTGTGTATCCTTGGGAGATGCGATACGATGTGGTAATCACATTCTCTTCATTTTTACAACCAATTTATATTAAGAGAATATCATGCATAATTTATTATACTAAAAGGCAAACTTTTATTAGGCAGAGGAAGTTATGTGAATTTCACAAAATATTTTTGAAGTGAAACTTCTTTAGCCGCACTAGGAGTAAATCGAGAGCTAACCCAAACTTGCGTTACAGACAAAAACGTCACGAAATTATGCTCAAAACCGTCACGAAATTGTTATGCTCAAGATCGTCACAAAATTAGTGGGGCCGTGATGGAATAGACTGCACAGAAAACAATCAACTCAATGATTAGGCTTATCCAAAATTTTAAAAATCAAAAAAACCTAAATTAAAAATCCAAAATTAAAATATCAATACGAAATAAATAAAAAAAAATAAAATAAAATAAAAAAAAAAAAACGGGAGCGCGTGGGGGAAAGGTATATCAGGCATTGAGTGCAGCTATTATTGCTTCGAGCTAGTGGCGTGGTGAAATCAAAATTTTAAAAAACCAGATATTAAAAAAAAAAAAAAAAAAAAAAAAAGGGGAGCGCGTGGGGGAAGGTATCAGGCATTGAGTGGGGGGCTATTATTGCTTCAAGCTTCCAAAATTCAAAAAATAAAAAAATCCAGATTTAAAGAAATCAAACAATCCAAAATTTAAAAATCAGAAAATAAAAAATGCAAAATTTAAAAAATTTAAAATTTAAATAATCCAAAATCCAAAATTAAAAATCCAAAAATAAAAAATTCATAGATCCAAAATTTAAAAAAATCCAAAATTAAAAATAAAAAAATCCAAAATCTAAAAATCCAAAATTAAATAATCTAAAAATAAAAAATCCAAAATTAAAAATGAAAATCCAAAATTAAAAATCTAAAAATCCAAAATAAAAAATATAAAAATTTAAATATTCTAAGATCGAAAATTTTAAAAATCCAACTTTCCATTGTTAAAAAATTTAAAGATCCTAATTTAAAAAATAAACAAAAATCTATTATTTAAAAAATAAAAAATCCAAAATTAATAATCCAGAAATCCAAAATTTAAAAAATAAAAAATCCAAATTAAAGAAAATGGAAAATTTTAAATATTAAAAATCTATAAATCAAATATTAAAAAATTGTAAATTAAAAATTAAAAATCCAAAAAATTAAAAAATTCAAAGATACAAAATTTAAAAAATACGAAATTAAAAAATCCAGAATTCCAAAATAAAAAATTAGAAGATCGAAAATTTAAAATTCCGAAATTAAAAAAGTCCAAAAATCCAATATTAAAAAAGGCCCACAATCCAAAATTGAAAAGTCCAATAATCCGAAATTTTACAAAAATAAAAATTGTAACAAGTTTCACTTCTGTCGCGTTGCGTTCCACGCACACTTTTTTTTTTATTTCAATTCCCGTCTAACTTGGTGAGCTGGGACGTGTCTGCGACAGTGCATCCCCACGCGAATGGCAATTAGTTTCCGCCGCGAAATTAATGACGTGACGGCCGTGCGATATTGGGCTGGGATGAAACCCTAGTTTTGTGGTGATTCAATGCCACGAATACTATTAAGGCGATAGAGGATATGCAACACTACATGCATTTACTATAGTGAAGAATTGACGGCGCTTCCTGGATCTGTCAATGTGCGGTAATTTATTGGAAGTTTGGCCACTGCGCCGAGAAACATCACTAAGTAGTGGAGCAGCACATTACAACTCCCACATCTGAAAAAAGTTTCGTTTCATGTCTATCATTCCTATTCCTATTTTGTGCCCTTTGTTTTTAAGACGGGGAGGCGGGGTGGGAACGCCCCTAAGCACCGCAGCCGCTATCGACTTATTGTACCTACCTCCGGGATGGGATGAGTTACGTGCCCACAGGCCGCCCCGGACTCGCAGAGGTCCCCGTGGGCCCCCACGGAACCCCCCTACATCCAACAAGCCTTGTACCATGCCACGTGTGCGCCACCCCCTGCGGTACCTCCAACCGGGAGCCATATCTATCATTAATGAGCCATCGTAATCACGTTACGGCTATTGCAGCCACCTAACTCTTGTAAGCCTGACGGCGGAGGGGGGTATTTTATTTCATATTAGCATGCAAGGCCGATGTCGTCACATGGTCATCACTTCTGAAGGCCTTCTCACCGCATCTTTTGAACCATGATTTCATCTAGGAAATGACGCGACATTCATTCGGGGGGACACTAAATTGTTGTAAGTCACGTTCGTGAATTTCCTGCTTTTAAGTTATAAAACGAGAAGTGATGTTCCCTATCAGTGAAGATTAATTTGCTCACTCAATGAATTCAGCAACTCTGAAGACAATAAGACTGTGCGACTTTGCCTGGTTTAATATCCAGAGTTCCAGCGCCTTATTGGTCAATGCTCGAGAGCTGCTTCTCAAACATAAAAATAAATTATGCTTCTTGATGCACAAACTTTCTCTAAGACTGCAAATTCAACAAAGACAACCAACAAAGTACATGACTTGGTCTTCTTTAGTAGCGTTTTTCAAGTGGACAAATGTTATGGACCTCCCTGGCACTCGAATCTATTATGTTAATGGTTGTGATAGTACTGAATATCTGACTACTTTCGTTTCTTTATATTCAGATTTGTTCAAGAAAAATACATAAATTTTTGGGCGATTTCCTAAGGCTATATTTTCACGAATACTTAACATAAATGAATTATTTTATCAACATTTGGAACAGCGAAGTTTGAAGCCCTGTAGTGAACATCTGATTTTCATTTGCATGTAGCGGAAAACACAGTTGTTCGAAGAAAATGGCTGTGTTGCCAATATTTGCCTGGACATATTGGAAAATTGGTTAATGCCACAACTCACGGATGAAGAGGAACAGAGATACATTTTCCAACAAGACGGTGCCCTCCCACATTGAGTGCATCTAACGTCCCTACAAAACTTTAAACCCTCTTTTAAATGGTGATAAGATACTATTTTATTCATGTTGAGTATTACTCAAAATATAGCCCTATGATATCGTCCATAAATTTATGGACGTAGTGTATACTGATCTATTTAGCCCTACTACTTCCTTTGGTTTTATTGTGCATTACACAGAATATATTAAATTTCGCACAAATTTTCAAAAACAAATAATTAATTGTATGCATTATGATAAGAATATATTACATTTCACAAATAATCTTACTTTATTATTACTATGAGTTCATTAAAATGAATGGCGGTATTCTAAGATCTTTTCTGATAATATTGTACATTGAAGTCACATTAATTGGAATCCTAATCCAAAATTTTTAATTTTATAAAGTAATATGTGATAAAATGATGATTTTAATCGTCCCTACAACTTTACGGCGCAAGCTTTTCACATAATTATCTTCTACCAGCTACTACATTTTCTCGATAGCCAAGAAAAATCTAAAACGGAAAACGGATTTAAGTTATTTTTTTATTTCAACTATATTTATAAATTTTTCAACATTGAGGCCATAGCACATTTCGGGTTCTGTGGTTAAATCAGTAGGTCGTGCAACTACTGATGAACCTATATTAGTTTTCTATTGTTGGTGTGTTATGGTATCTGACAATTTTAACTGATTTTTCAATTTTGATTATTATGATATGTGATGAAATAATGGATAAGTAAATATCCAATCCGGTATTTTCCTTTACGACCAGGGAAACTATGAAAATCCCTCAAGTCAAATCGGCCGGCAACGGGATTTGAACCACCTACTTCCTGAATGCGAACCCCAGACGCTAGCGTCTGATCCCCCTCGCTCGATTTTTAGCTGTTTTATTAACTGTCTTTAGCCACAAATATAGGCAATACCTTAATGCCACCACTGGATAAAAATTGGTACCATTGATGAGTTATAACGAAAATAGTGCCATAGACATGCTATATTATATTGTAACCATCATAATGGTCATACAATGCTCGTCATTGACAAAGAAATTGCGTCTAGTAAACAACCGCCTGCAGTCTTGATTATACCACCCGCCAAGTATTGTTTCTAAAGGAGTTTTCACGATTAGTGAAAGTAATCTGCTTTGGTCAGAGTTTTGTTGCAGCAATACTGTACAAACATTAGCTTCGGTCACTGGTTGGCCGGAATAGCAAGATGTAGGTGCTATATTGCAGTAATGGTGCAAGAACGCTGCTTTGACCAGCACTGCAGCAGTGCAGAATAATAGCGGCTGGGAGAGTTTCATGTGGTTGAGGTCATTCTGTGTAATGATCAGATTTCTTCACCTACACTTCACATTTTAATGGATTCTATTATGATAATGGGTAATGACTCTGCAAATTGGAACGCAATGATTAATGCACTTTGCATAAATCACATCTAATTGAAAACCGGTCTCATTTTATATTAGGCTTTGACGCTTATTTTTACGTATTATTTATTTATTTATTTATCATTCGTATAGGCCACTATATAATGGGCCACGAGAAGCGTCTACTTGATGTGAGATTTCCTCAGGCGCCACACTTCTTTCATCTTATCACTGTGCGCTTTCTTCAGTGCAATTTGCTCCAGACCTCTAGGGTCACGTTCCATTTGTGTATTTTATGTCTGAACATTTGTCTGTTTACGTATTGTTATTAAATTCCGTGGCGCTACATCCCTGAAGGGACTAGGCCTACCACCCGTCCGCTGCGACATCTACCATAGGCAGATTATTATTATTATTATTATTATTTGTCCGCCGCCGTGGGTGAGTTGGTAGTGTGACTACCTTCCACCCTGGCGGAGCCCAATTCACAGCGCCAGATGGAACGTCCCTCCTATGACTAATTGCCCTAATGGTCTACCTCACAGACAGACAAGTTATGTCATATGCAGTACTGTGAGGCACACTAAGTAGTGATTTTTGTAGGCTTTGCTCAGTTGGTAGAGCATTGGCGCGAATAGCCAAAGGTCCTGGGTTCAAGTCCCAGTGCCGGAGGAATTTTTCTCCTATAATATTCTCATGTAGTGTCCAACAGAGACAATAATCTGTGGCTCATGAATGCTTATGTATCTATCTTGAATGTTAACTGTACAATAACAGTGGGAGCCCGGTCACAAAAATCACTACTTAGGGTGGCGTGCACCAAACTCATGCCATTTACTCTTTTAGTAAACCTTACTTCTTTAGTTCTAACTACTTTAGTAAGCTACTCTTTTAGTAACCGTACTCTTTTAGTAAGGGCGGCGTGCACCAACCAGGAGTAAACTAAACTCGGCGACCTTCAACCTAGAGCAAAGTACTAAAGAAGTAAATATTTTATTTACTCCCAGAGTAAATGAACTTACTCCACAAGTGGTGGAGAGCACCAACACGGAGTACGTTACTAACGTAGTAAGTTGTGGAGTAAATAAGGCCAATATTTACTCCTACTCAGGGGGTGGAGTAAGTTGTGTAGTAAGTGTGTTCTGTGGCATTTGCGTGAGTTATGAGTTACATATCACATTAAATGGATTACATAGTTCAAACTGAGGATAAGTTATTGAGATGAAGAAGGTGGTATACCAAAAATGAGAGTTGTGGCAGGTGATTTAATAAATATTAAGCGAACCACACCTAGTAGGTCATTTAATAACGTAAATAATTAAGCTCATAAATCCTTACATGAAATTTTGGCGTTTGGAAGAAACGATGTCAGATTCTCACTACATCTATGTGATTTCAGCCAGTCAAATGTGGAAATATCATTGCGGAGAGCGATCCAACTAGGAAGACGTCCACCAAAGGTGAGGGGGAGAGTGAGTGGAAGGGACGTTTGCATTGCACGGTACAAGGGGCGCATGTGCTCTCAAATATCTTCCTAGCTGGATCGGCCTTTAGATGCTGCAGTTCTCCCTAACTTTGGGTTAGAAAACGACGATGTATTTCAAGCTAATCCTATTGATACAGATATTGGCGAGGTATAGTATATTCCAATAAATGAAAGCCTCCGTTCTTGGAGCTACCCAGAAAACACTTCCCCCTGCTACTTAACCATAGAGATTACTGATCAATAGGTGATTCTCATTGTTAAACGATTTAATGTAATTATTGTAAATTAATTTTATTACATTACACTTCTATAGCTTAACTTAAAGCACAACATTGCGAATGCCAGAATTATAATAATAATTATAAGAGCTAAACGTTCAATAGTTGCACCCGCAGTGTTAATGAATAATATGTCCTTTTTTCTGACCCAGGTGTAAAAATGTCCAAACAGGCCACATCGGAAGGAAATTTGACTGACTCTGGTATTAGCCATTCCTTAAAGACTCCTCAAGTCTCGAATGGTGGAGTGAGACGAGACTTTCATGTTTGGGAATAAACTATAGCAGATGCTGCAGGTCTATAGTATGCTGCTAACTATTTTAATTAACCCTGTGGACAGGAAAGTGAGAAGCATTATAAACTATATAGAAAAAAAATGCCAACATGAGTGCCGAAAGAAAATTTTAAGGAGGGGCACTGGAGGTTGAAGCAGCACAGGATCTAGAGAAGTAGTCACTGAAATTATTTTTAAACACACAACCATCTACATAATTATTATTGGAGTTCATAGCTTCCGAAATATTGTACCGCCATTTTTTGTTTAAATATTACATTTCTCAGTTGTAATATTATTATTTTTATAAGGTAATTTTTTTAAGTAAATGTTCTGTGCATTTGAAAAAGGACAGAAACATAATGCCCCTTATTAGTTTTGTTATCCTTTTTATCCCCCTCTTTTTCATGATTTTGTGTAATACTTCTTATTAATATTGTTAAACAGTCAATATGTATTAATAATTCATTATAGTGAGATTTATGATAAACAACTGTAGAATAATTGATTTATCGTTTTTGGGGAAGAAATGTAACTTTAGGAAGTATAAATATTTTAATATATTTTGGAACTTTATTATTATTATGAGAGAAATAATTATAATATTGACAGTGAATCAATTATGAAAATCAACTGGAAATTCCAATTGTTTGCATTATAATACAGAAATAGTTTGCACAAAAATTGTAATCACAGTACCCTAACGTAGGCTACTAAACTGAAAATATTCAATTGAAGGAATGAAAATTAGTAATGAATAAAACATTACTATTACACCTATTTAAAAACATGAAGATTGTCATTAGTAATATTTGGAACAACCCAAATTCATATTCATTGTTTCAGCGAACCTTTCCTTTTCATTATCTGGCACTTGAATAATACTGGAAATTGAAATGCACGCGTTCTGCTGCGCTGCACTAACGTTTCTGCTCTGTTCTGCGCAGAATTCGACTACTTCTTTAGTAAAAATCGTTTACTACTTTAGTTACAACTAAAGAAGTAACTATCAATTGTGCTCTCCAACACCAACTAAAAGAGTAAGTTACTAAAAGAGAAGCACTAAAGTAGTAAATCTAAGACGGGAACCTGACGCAACAAAAACCGGTTTGTCTGTCTCACTCTAGCACATTACTCGTATGACTTAAAGAGTGAGACAGATGTACTGGTTCTTGTATACTCCAGGTCTCCGTCTTAAATTTACTACTTTAGTTTGGTTTACTCCTGGATGGTGCACGCCACCCTTAGTGTGCCTCACAGTACTGCATATGACATAACTTGTCTGTCTGTGAGGTAGACCATTAGGGCAATTAGTCATAGGAGGGAAGTTCCATCTGGCGCTGTGAATTGGGCTCCGGCTTAGCTCAGTTGGTAGAGCATTGGCGCGAATAGCCAAAGGTCCTGGGTTCAAGTCCCAGTGCCGGAGGAATTTTTCTCCTATAATATTCTCATGTAGTGTCCAACAGAGACAATAATCTGTGGCTCATGAATGCTTATGTATCTATCTTGAATGTTAACTGTACAATAACAGTGGGAGCCCGGTCACAAAAATCACTACTTAGTGTGCCTCACAGTACTGCATATGACATAACTTGTCTGTCTGTGAGGTAGACCATTAGGGCAATTAGTCATAGGAGGGAAGTTCCATCTGGCGCTGTGAATTGGGCTCCGGCTTAGCTCAGTTGGTAGAGCATTGGCGCGAATAGCTAAAGGTCCTGGGTTCAAGTCCCAGTGCCGGAGGAATTTTTCTCCTATAATATTCTCATGTAGTGTCCAACAGAGACAATAATCTGTGGCTCATGAATGCTTATGTATCTATCTTGAATGTTAACTGTACAATAACAGTGGGAGCCCGGTCACAAAAATCACTACTTAGTGTGCCTCACAGTACTGCATATGACATAACTTGTCTGTCTGTGAGGTAGACCATTAGAGCAATTAGTCATAGGAGGGAAGTTTCATCTGGCGCTGTGAATTGGGCTCCGGCTTAGCTCAGTTGGTAGAGCATTGGCGCGAATAGCCAAAGGTCCTGGGTTCAAGTCCCAGTGCCGGAGGAATTTTTCTCCTATAATATTCTCATGTAGTGTCCAACAGAGACAATAATCTGTGGCTCATGAATGCTTATGTATCTATCTTGAATGTTAACTGTACAATAACAGTGGGAGCCCGGTCACAAAAATCACTACTTAGTGTGCCTCACAGTAGGCCTACTGCATATGACATAACTTGTCTGTCTGTGAGGTGGACCATTAGGGCAATTAGTCATAGGAGGGAAGTTCCATCTGGCGCTGTGAATTGGGCTCCGGCTTAGCTCAGTTGGTAGAGCATTGGCGCGAATAGCTAAAGGTCCTGGGTTCAAGTCCCAGTGCCGGAGGAATTTTTCTCCTATAATATTCTCATGTAGTGTCCAACAGAGACAATAATCTGTGGCTCATGAATGCTTATGTATCTATCTTGAATGTTAACTGTACAATAACAGTGGGAGCCCGGTCACAAAAATCACTACTTAGTGTGCCTCACAGTACTGCATATGACATAACTTGTCTGTCTGTGAGGTAGACCATTAGAGCAATTAGTCATAGGAGGGAAGTTCCATCTGGCGCTGTGAATTGGGCTCCGGCTTAGCTCAGTTGGTAGAGCATTGGCGCGAATAGCCAAAGGTCCTGGGTTCAAGTCCCAGTGCCGGAGGAATTTTTCTCCTATAATATTCTTATTATTTAGAGGTTTAGGCGTCAGGCTGAGGTACTCCTGATTCCTGAAGGACGGGACATGGAGCAGCCTACCATGGATTCCGTTCCTCATTTCACCCCTGCTCCATTCACTCAACATGTACGAGTATTTCGCCTAACCAGTATACCATTCATTACCCATGAAAAATAGTAATATGTTCATTTTTCTTTTAGGTTACTAGTTGTCAGACTGAACATTCAAAACAAGACTTGAAATTGTAAGTGATAGTTATTAACATCCGTTAAAAACTTAATACACATATTACTTAAATCCATTCATTATGTGATACCTCCTTATTTTGTATGTAATATTATTAGATTAGGCTACGTAAACCCGCTGTTAACAGTATTGTAATAATTTGTTTTAGACTAATTGTCCGGATTCCGTTTTCGACCTCAAAGCCAAAAACAAATTTCGATGATAATAGGCCCACTGTGTTGCTTGTAGTATCTTACAGAAAATAACGCCTGAAGAGTTTCTCGTTTAGCTTATTTTGCTTTGTATTTGTGATTCGATAACTCACACTCCAATTTCTGCGTGCCAAATATTTTTCAAACTTAGAAATTTCTTTTCATTGTCGATTATTATGAATGTTTCATAATAAACAACAGCATTATAATTAGACGCGAAAATGTGAATACGTCCTGTAATTTCAAATAGTTATAACAATTCGGTATTTTTATACTTCAAGCATTTTACTGGGAAGTTATTTTTAAATGAGTTATATTAAAATAACCAAGTGAGGTGACTGAGGCAGAAACGACGAGGACTCATATTCGAGAAATCGCGGTTACGGTACATGTTTATGTTGTCTAGAGGAGGACCTGCATCGTGCTGACCATAACCAGGGAGTCTTTTTATGTCATGTCTAAATATATTAGTCTATATTTTGTGTGATCCAAAGACTTGCAAGATTTCCCTCTCCCTTATAGACATTGCAGTGTAATACCCTCGAAAGGGTAGGTAAATCGGTTAAATAAAATATAAAATAATAAATTAACACATGTAAAAATCATATACAAATATATACTGTGTGCATGTAATATACATGTGCTACATAAAGTCATATCAAATCAAACAAATAGCTTTTGATGTACTGTATTAATCGCTCTATAATTTCCAAGCCCGGAGACTGCGATGCGTGCGTAAGACACGAACTGGCCGATAGGTGTCTCTACAGTCGCGCGGCCATTTCACTCTCACTCATTCGGAATATGGCTCCAGATGTGTGAGGAGTGACAGTGTTAAGTGTTAGTGATAAGTGCTCATGTTAATGCCGACATGGAGGCTGGTTTAATATCTATACATCTCCTGGTGAGTTTCCAAGATTAACAGTTTTCATTTTTGTTTATACAAGTTACAGGTGTTCTCTAACAGTCTTTATATCCGTCAATGTCGCGGGGGCGTAGAGGGGAGCCAGTATACGAGGAGCGGTTAGAGTGAGGCTCAATTACCAGGGTTTGACCCCTAGGATTAAAATCAGAAGAATTTTCTATCTTTTGCGGTAATTAGAGGAAAATAATGAAATAAGTGATGTATTTTGGTAAAGTGTGTTAGCATTTTCCATGCGTCTGTTGTTTTGACAGCTTCAGATCTCCAATGTTATGTCCCTATGTGTGGAAACGATTGTTGAATAAAGGAATGTCCACCTGTTTGAACTATAAGACCTGTTTAATGGGGAAAATTCTTTATACCTAATAACATAATTTTACGAGGAAGTTCAGAGTGTTTTTCAAGGATAAGATAGGCTTTTGAATTGATTCTACAGAACAAACAAATTTGCTAACAATTATTATGTACGTTGTATTTTGGATGTCTTTAGTTTCTTGTCTTCGATTTTATTTGAAAATAATTGCTTTCCTTTCCATACTGAATTGACGTGAAAACTTCCAGACTAAAAGTGGGGGTTGTAAACCCTTGGGAATGACCTTACAACATTTCGCTCAGGTGTGTTTATTGGAGCGCCAGTGAAAGTGGTTCTTATTGCTTGCTTGCCTGTAATGTCCAAATTAACAACTGGAACATACGTTCACTAGTTTCCGCAGCATGGACAGTATCAATTAGCAACAGTGAAGAATTCTGACAGAAGTATAATACAGTATAATTAAATTATGCTCTATTTCGTCTTTTCCATCCTTTCTTTAGGACTCTATATATTATATTATGTTTATGATTGCTCAGAAAGAAATACGCCTTATAATCCTGCAATCTCGGACACATTGCTATGACCATCACATTGCAATCACCGCTTCACTCATAATCCAGGATTGTAATGTACTCGTACATTGGTAGGATTTATATGTACGTTACTAATAAGTGAATTTTTATTAAATACATATACATAACACAATACATATTAAACTTTTGCGAATATGTTGTCTTTAATGTAGGCCTATGTATATATTGCTTAAAATATTGTACCGATTACTGCATGATCATCTCAAAACGCTGAAATGTAATACAAAAATGGGTTCTCTTACTTTTTTCCTCATCTCCCACATTAGCACTGCTTTTGGCTGAAGTTGGCTGCATAACTGCGGAAGGGTTTTTCCTTTCATAAAAACAAACGCAATACCGATGCAATATACAGTATACAGTTTACAATAAAATATGGTATGGTATACCGTTGTTGAATACCATTGTTGATAAGTTAGTTTAGGTTAAACGAGTTTTTCCAACAAAATAATAACCATTGTTCATTAACCAAACAACTGTACTTAATAGGACTTTCAGGTTCTTATACTGTATTTAGAATCCATAAAGGTAGATAAACCACTCGTAACTTCGTCATTGGAAAAGGTGAAGAACAATGAACTATCCCGGAGTTTAACATTGATCAAGACAAAAGATGTTATGAACACACAGTTGCGGTAGTTCGATGCATTCTAAGCTGTAAGTACCTAACAAACGGCCTTTATTTGTCACTAGAGTGTTGTTTTTTTTCCGTCGTTTAAGAATATCATAATTAGATTAGATTTGATTTTATTTAGTAAAATAAAATTTAATTTTCCCCCTGCCTCAATGTACGGGAACCTCTCTATTTTGAATAAAAATTTTCTTTATAGACATTCAAAATTAGGTATTTCCTGAAAGAACTGCTTGATTTTTTTTTAACAATTGACCACAAAAACATCGCGGAATATCATAAATAATCTGTGGAATATTATGGTGGGTGATGTGGTCAGCGCAGGATGACATGCGCAGGCGCCTTGTAAGGACATGCACTCTGGGGCCTTGAATGATGACGTCATCCGCCCTTCACACCTCCCGGATCAGTGCTTACCTCATGACATCAGGAGGAAGAAAGTTTTGCATGACTGAATCTTCTCTATATGAATACTCTCCACGCGAAGTACTTTTGAGATATTGTTTGCGACAAATAAACGACTTAACGTCGGTTCTTATGTCAAAAAAAATCTTAAAGTGGAACACCTATTTTCAAAAATCTTCCAAACATGACAACTTCACAATTTGTAAGCTGCAATATTATTTTCAGTAATGCTATGTTTAACCTTGAATTTTAATAGAATAATGAGACTTTTGAAACTTTTTTTATACACATAACTGACAAACAGAAATTCGATTGTGTACATGAACCTAACTCAAATCGCCTTGAGATACCAAAAGACTACAACTTTGCAACAATTGAGATCAATACAAGTTCGAATGAATGCACACATAAATCGAATAAAACTCAAGAGAGGTTTTTTCTCTTCAGGATTTAGATAATTGTCAGTTGACCCTATCGATTCCTTCGACAGTATTAAAATCAAATAAAGCTAGCTATGCTATGTGCAGTTGCCCGTAAGCTCAATACTAGGGACGAAAGAATATTACAAGCTATAAGTAAAACAGTAACTTATGTTATGATACAATTTATCTCAAATATAGTATCAGCAATTAGTCCTACGATTGTCCCGAGAACACAGTTTTCCCAAGAGTTAAAGGAATTTCAAATGGCCGAAACCAACAAGACGGTTTCGTCAAGGAGGAGCTTCCTGTGAAAGCTGAAATTCTAGCTTGCACATAGGTGCTATCAAGAAGAGGAAGGAACATACAAAGGAATGCAGACGTCGTAAGCTAGCGCTTAATGCTTATGGCTCAATAGTCTTGCATTCTTCTTGGTGACCAACCATTACATGAAGGAGTCTAATTTTCCCATGTCCTTAATGACAAAAATCTTTAAGGTTTGTCACAGTCATAGACCAGGCCGGCAGTCCTGAATATACACTATTGTCCTAACAATCTCCCGTAAAATACTTATTTAGGAAAGGCGTTTCCATGTCCACTTATTTTAGGGAAATCCAAAACAAATACGAAGTATTGGTAGTCCAGTTTTATTGGCGTCTGACTTTAAAAAAAAATGTTATTCCTATTTTAGTATGCCTATTTCTTCATTTCGGCATCATACAGGCCTATTAAAAACTAAACTCCGTGGCGCTACATCCCTGGAGGGACTTGGCCTACCACCCGACCGCTGCGTCATCTACCGTTGGCAGATGGCAGGATTGGGGGGCATGTGGTCAGCATGCCGACACCCACGGCCGTTAATGATGGTTTTCATGACCGGAGCCGCTACTTCTCTATCAAGTAGTTCCTCAATTTGAATCACGAGGCTGAGTGCACCCCTACCAGACCTCCCTACCTCAGAAAAATCCGAGGAGGTACCGGGAATCGAACCCGGGCCGACGGATCTGCAGTCAGCGACGCTAACCACAAGACCACACCGGCGGTCATTACAGGCCTATTGGTAAATTAAATTATCTTAATAGATTCCGGATGGTATACCACTAAATTAAGATCACTGATTAGTATGAAAATAATAAATTATCTTAACTACTAACGTTCGAGGGGGAAAAACATTTTAAATGTGATCTTAAGGAAACCTAAAACGCCTGGGAAGGTCCTGGGGATGCTATAGTAGATGCTGGACCTACCCTGCATTAAAATATCACGTCTAAAAAATCATTATTAGCAATACCGTATAGGACAAAAAGTTTGGTATATATACCTACATAACCTTATAACAACCCAAGAAATGCACCATGGTTCTTTGAATAAGTTTATCATGTCGGTCACAATTCTTATAAAGTTGATATTTTTAAAAATAATTTTTAGTTCGACCATACTATAATACGCTTATTACGTGTGACGTAACAGTATCATAATGATAGGCCTACTCATTTCTACACTGATTTCCATTTCGAAACTGATGTGGTATCGATTATTATCGAACGATCTTGGCCACACAATATCATCATATCATAATATCACCATTATCATATATGAGTTGTATGATTGTGAGGGCTTGTTTCCTGTATTTCACAAACATATAAACAGACGGTTGGAGTGTAAAATTACGTTCTGACTGCATAACTAGCAATCATGTTAAGCTGGTTTGAAGATCGGGAGATTACAAGATCCGCATTCATCTGTTAAGCCTGGGAAATGGAAGTATGGAAGTTTGTCTTTTGTTTGCCTGGTTACAGCATTAACTCGCAATTGAATGGCCTCAGTTAAGAAGTGAAGGCTTCTAATTGTTACGTGCGAGCTTCAGCCATTTTGTTTGCATTTCCTTGGAATGGCCTCCTCTACAACATGTGCACTTACGTAACATGACTGGGTCAAGTGCAATCAGACACACCAGCCCTCGTCATCTAGCGTCTGCCTTGACATCCTTGTGCTTATCGTTACTTCATCCCCTTTATAACAGGTTAATTGAATAAATTAAACTGATTTGGTGAGCAATTACACGATTAAGCCTATATAGCCATATCCAGCCACTGCTGACCAGTGGCGCAGCCAGGATTTTAATCGTAACAGTACGTTTTTCTTTTACACGTTGAATTCTTGGGCTGATACAGTTGCTTATTGAAATTTAATCGTATTCAGGTAATATTAGATAGGCCGAATGCGTACACTTATATTCCCACTACGATTTTTTTAAATTTCGGTGAACCACCAGTTACGAACTATTAAAATGCTAATGTCTGCTGGAAGGTAGGAAAAGAAAATCGGTAAAGTGCTGTTTGTGAAAATTATTATACTGGTCCCAATTTATTCATGCAAAACGCAGGCTATATTAAAGATGTTAACTTATCTAGGAATCCGAAGCGTTCTCATAGTCTCTTATATGTTAATTTTTGGCGCCGTTTTCAGTTTTTCCGAACAAATAGCGTACTTGTAATTATGCCTTTATACGCCCTTCTTCGGAAAGTAAGTAGGTTGAACATTTATGGCACGTTGAAGACCTGTAACTTAACTCTCCCAAGAAAGTAAATATTTTACCAAGGCAGCAGCCAAACTCGCACCGGTATGGGTCTTACTGCAGAACTTGTGGAATACCTGTTGCTGATTAATGTGTTGCCGTAAAGAGATCTTGAAGAAATTACGATAATCCCTTTTGAAAAGTGTTTGTGTTATTAGAAAAGCAATTTTAATTAACAAAAGTGTATATGAAGAAATACAAATACACCTTCAATCCTGTAAGCTGCAGTTCAGTACGTATAGCATTTTTTCTACGTGGTATAATTATCACTGTTGTGTTGCGGTTCGGACGAAAGAGAAAAAGTAATAAGAATGGTGCTATTGAAGTACTGTACCGGCTGGGCTGGTCATTTGGCACGCACGCTGGAGAGAAAGTGGTACCGACACGCAGTGGTTGCTACACCCACCAGCTGTTGCGCATGTGCTTGTCTCTCTCTCACCAGACAGGTTAATATTACATTATATTTATTTACAATTCCATATAAGAAATTGTCAAACTACACGTTCGTTCTCGAAGAAACATCTCCCCGTAAAACGTGGCCTTATGCTCATCATCATCACAACAATCTTCTATAGCAGCGTTTATCAAACTATGGTCCGCGGATCACTGGTGGTCCGCGAAGATGGTGCAGATGGTCCGCAGACATAATAAAAAAAAACATAAAGCAAGTGGAAAGTAAAGAAGTAAAATTTTATTAACATATTTCGTTATAATGACCTATAATTAATACCCCAAAATATTAAGAATATAGGCCTTCTTTTAAAAATGGGACGTAAAATTATGGGTCCGTAAATTTTTTTTAGACATTTTAGAGATCCTCGGGTTCAAAAAGGTTGAGAAACGCTGTTCTATAATATTGCCATACTGTGCTTGCTCTCATTAATACCGAAATTGCTGTTGTTACTAATATTACTACTTCTGCTACAATATTAATATTTCTCCTGCAATGGTTTTACTAAGTGCTATTATTTTTACCACTATACCGCGGTGGTGTAGAGGTAGCGTGCCCGCCTCTAGGTCGCGGAATCAAACCCGGTCGATGGATATTTCAGGACGCAAAAATCCTGGGCCCGCAGTCCGGGAGGGGCTTTAAGCTGGGGAAGGGGGGCATATCCGTGTCCAACACTAAATTAGAGCCTCTGGAAAAAATCCTTGGCCCTTTCATGTCCGAGTAATATCTTAGTTTCCGAAGGGGGTTTGTGAGGGGCTTACCACCTATCACTCTGTCCTCTCTCGGAAAGTAAGCGAAACAAAATTTACCTAGGTAACAGAAACCTCCATTTGGAGGCCCTACGCCCCACCACTATACTGCTACTATTATCGCTACTACTTCTGCCACAACTACTATTGCTATTAATAATACTAATATCATTGTACTACTATCGGTACTATACTTCTATACGTACCATCGCTACTGTTAATGCTATGCCGCTGTAATACTACTGCTATTAGGCCTACTGCTAATACTATACTACTACTATTACTAAACTTTTTTTGCTATTATAATAAAATACTACATCTAATTGTTGCATTAGGTAGTCAAGTTAACAATATTCCTTTCCTTTTTAGTTTACCATACATTCCATACATACCGCTAGGCAACTATGAAAATTGTCGTTAGTCAAATTTCTTAAAAATAATTAAATTTAACTTAACAAAACAAGAAGGTATACAGTCATAATATATAGGACAATTTAGCGGATCGTGTGTGCATTATCCGAGACACACTCGTGTATAATCCTGGCTAGAGGACCATTATAAACAATTCCATAAGTCAACGAATGTGGTTTTTCGTAACTTTTAATCATTGTCACCGATACGCAAAATTTTTATAAAATCTGTCAAGGCACAGTTCTGTCCCTTTAACACCAGAATGTTACATAAGACATACAGACTGTGAAGTATAGACTCATATTAATATTCTTAGTTTTTCCCATACACAATCACATAGTTGGAAAAAAAGGAAAACTACAAAAAAATCGTACGGGATATAATTTCCGCAAACCGGCGAACACAACTGCCGTTAAGTAGGCCTAACCATAATAAACTAACAAACGCATTAAACACGTCAATAACACTTAGTTATTCAAGAAATTGTAGTAAAAAAATACACTAGGCCTATTGAGATTGACAACCTTAATTAATAGTAATCAATGTTCATTTGGCAACGATTGTCTCAAGAGTAATGAGTGAATCACTATTTTTTCAATGTTCATTGTACAAGAAAATGCTGTGTGTATAAAAAGTAATAAAAATGCCAGTAGCCAGAGTAAGATTACACTATTGTAGTTTCCCAAGATAATAGTAACAACAATAATAATAACTCTTCAATATAACTCTTAATAGCTGAAGGTCTAAATAAACTGATTCAAACACTTATACGACATAAGTAATATAAAAATAAAAAGATAATAGATACTCCTTACGATGTTACTGCAGGTGAAATCAGAAGTTGACATGGATTCTGGCTCATGGTAGAGGTGTATTATTACGACGATTTCTACCATTGTTTTGGGTTGGTAAATTCTTTAATTACACATTCCACAAAGGGATTGTATTTCTGTCCGTTTGCTCATTTTCACTCTTGCTCGAATAGTGGGGTTATACTAGGTATACGGTCAGTTGTATAAAAACAGCTAAAGGGTAGGCTATACAGTAAGTAAATCCTATTCAGCTCTTGAAAATTCATTGTAGATTAGGGTTTAACCGTAGATGGACCAGTGCAATAAAGGAGTAAAATAGACATATAACACTTCCTAGAACAACAGAGTTGCCAAACGATTATTACAACCAATGAAAATTAATGCCAGAACACCATTGTAGTGACCTCAAATATAGTTCAGCCAATCAAATCATTTTTTGAGTATGAAACTTTAGAAAAAAAAATGTTTTTTTTTGGGGGGGGGGGCTGGGAGTCAAGGCTGTGAAGACAGTTGATATTCAGAACCGGAATATAGGCTTAAATCCAGGGGAAAGCGGGTATACACCGTACCCCTACCTTTTTCTGGGGGTGGAACGCCGTGCCACCACTTTTTAAACCCGTTTCAACTATTTAGTGATGAACATTGGAAGAGACAACTGTTATTAATTTGTTTCTCAGTTCGAGTTAATGGATTTACGACTTTAGCATCAACAAAATCTAATTACGTATTAAATTGTTAATGAATATACGACTTTCAGACAGGGGCGTTGCCAGGAGTTTTATTAAGGGAGGGGGCAAACTCAATATAATGCTAAACAAAATAGTTCTTATTTATTACGTTAAATTATATAATAATTAATTTACTATTGTGAGCAATTATTATTAGTGATATTACAATCATTTTAATAAGTATACTGTGAGCCAATTCCTAATTGAAGTTAATCCACGTACAATGATACGAATTATATTTTATTGTAATCTACCGAAAATCAATTTCGGACCTCAATTTCAAATGATTAGGCTAAATACATTAATATTCACATAGTTTCCCGGCCCTTAGTTTTGAACCCCAGCTGAATTCGACTAGGCTTCAAAGATTTTAAATTAGCAAATTGCATTCTTTTGAGCAACAGCCTTGGTGACGGATATATGGGGCGAAATTTTGTGTCAATTTTTTCCAACTTTTGGTACACTGTCTTCAGCCAGATTACAGGAATTGGCCATAAACAACTTTAAGATTAGCTCCATATTGTCCATAACCATTTGTATTAAGATTTTTTTAATAAATAGAAAAGAAGTCCTTTATTGGTAACTGCTTTAAAGGTTCATATAAAAATATATGAATATTGAAAATTAGGAAAATAAATTCTCATCTTAAAAAAAAATATATTTATAGTTCTTAGAATTGTTTTGATTTGGCTGTGTCCTATTGACACCCTTAATTTAAGGCAATATTCCAAACAGGATTTCCCCCCTACAAAAACACTGAGGCAGTTATGATTATAATGATTTAATGCTTGCTAAACTCTTTATAATATATTTATATATCTCTATGCAGCAATTGCAGGTTGACAAACAAAGAAAACAAAAAATAAGTGAATCCATAAAGCATTTCAGAGGGAGGCAGTTGTTCCTTGTCCCCCATGTCGGTGCCAATGCTTTCAGTTTGATTAGGAGACTGACAATTTCTTGGAATTTGCGTTGGCCACACTGATAATTTTTTTAACCACTTTCGGAGAAATCGCAAAGTTCCTAAGAAAATTTCATGAATACCCCCACTTTTTTCTGGCAATTAATCACTGAGGACCTGCAGAATTTAGCTAAAAGCTGGAAAACTAGAAATCTCAGCAGATGGAAGCTTAAATGTAAAATAATATGTCCATAGGAAACGATAAGGTCTTTCGTGTGCTACCTTGCACTATAGAAGTTCAATCACATCTCTGGTCAGACATGACTCACGTATCCCATCACAGTCGGACATAGAGCTGTTCATCGACCTTTCGGAGGCTCCTTGAAACCAGTTTTCAGTGTGTTAGGCATGGTTACTTCTCAGAAAGGCAAGAGGCCTTTCGAAAACTTATTCTGCCCTTTAACATTTTACCATAGTATATTTTCTTATTTATTCCATTACCTCTTTTTTTAAATCACTCATTAACTTACATGCGTTGTGAGATTGCGAATAAAGTTATGTTCATTTTCATTTTTGAAATCATGATAAAATTCTAATTAGAAATCTTGACGGAAACGCGTGGTCTTCTTAGTAAAGAGTTGGTCGTGTTGTCTGTCGTCGTATATAATTTTGAATGGTTGGAGACACTAAATTTGAGGTTTTTCTTGTGGTTTCTGAAAATTAGTTTGTAAGGCGAATTGGCTATTTGGAGAGTCAAAAATAAAATATGTTTCGAGAATAATAAAAAAAAAAGATGTTTCATATAAGAACTGAAGAAAACTGAATTATTTCAATGTTTGGAATTTTTTGTAACGTGGATCCACTCGTTATTGCAATGTAAACCTTAAAGGGTTTCATGACCAAACGTTTACTATTCTGAACTACTATTTACCTATTTTACCATAAAATAGTCATGAGCTCATGAACAGAGTTTAAAAAGCTTCTTCTCCATAACGAATCAATAATTTTAAGTGACAAGCGACAAAATTCAAGTATAATCATTAATCATAAATTTAATTTTGATAAGAGAGGCTATGTGTAGTAACTCCTTCAAGGTGATTGTAAATATAAGTTATGACCTTAAAATGATGCACAGCACAAACCTTAAATGGCTACTGACAAATAATAATACTACATAATAGGTTTAGTCAGAACATTGCTACTGAAGTAAAGCGCATTCAAGATGCAGGCGCGTTCTCTTTTCTAATATGAAAAACAGTACTGTTGTGTACAGCAGGTCTGTGGCATTAATATTAATAATTGTTTTCGTCTGGTCACGAATGAACGAAGACCAGTGTTATTGTGTTTGTTATAGCTCAGCCATCCTGTCTAGTGGAATTTTTTATTGCCTGCTGGTTCTCTATTTTCAAAAGGCTTCATTTTTTATCTTTTCAGTTTTACAAAGAATATTCGACATTATAAGCGGAAATAACCTAAAAATCACGAAAAAGTGAAAAGTTGGAATAAGTTAAACAATTTTACTGCAGCATTTTAACAATAGGCTGTGTTAAAATTATGAATGTAACTTCGATGCCTGCTGGTTCATTAAAAAAGGAAAACACTAATTGACATTCTTTTTGGTGTGCCGGTACTTGTAATTCGTTTCATTCGCTCCTTTTAAGTCAGAAAATTGGAGACTCCTTGAAACATGTTTTCAGTGTGTGTTCCGCAGATTAAAAGTTTATTATTATATTATTTATTAATTTTTGTATTAAGGCACTGCTAATTCCCTCTTTATTATTCTCTCGGTTTGATGTTTTATGTCACATCTTTATGTACTGTATTTCAGTTTCTCAAAATAGTAAGGCAAGTTTCTGTAAATTATACATTTAGCTTGATATACCGAGAAGATCTTATTAATATAAAGTATATTTTTCTTTTATAGTTGGCAGCACTAATTTGCGCTGTAGTGCAGGCGGCGCAGCTTCCAGAGATCACCACGAGTAAGTACATGAGTTTGAGATGAAAAGCACTTTCTAGATTAGAATTATAACTAAGATGGAATGGTTAATTATCTCTTTTTGTCGGGTATGAAGGTTAGTTGAGACGCCTAAATAGTAAATAATTAGTAGCCTGCATATTATAATGGTAAACCAAAACATGGGATGATAACATTGATAGAGCTGAGGTGTACATAGGTGAGTTAAGATCAGAATATTTACTACAATATCAGAGGCTTCTCAAATTGAGCAATAAGAACTGCCGATACTAACACCGCGTTTTCCAATAAGTTAATTGGAATTGTTGTCTTGTTGTGTAGAGTGCTACAATTTCGATAAAAATAAAGGTAACACATAGTCAACTCAGAAATTAGCCAACATTTTGTCTTGTGGCGGTTGAGAGAAAAGAACGCCTCCCCCGAAAACCTCAATCACATCATTTGGTCCTAGCGAGATTCGAACCCTTAAATTCTACGTGTGAGATAACTCTCGCTAAAGCCTAGCCACCAGGGCGACCAGAAATATCACGTGGGCCCAATATGATTCCGTGAAATGTCAATGCCAAATAGAAATATGTATGCATAATCCTGTAAAATTGTACTGTGAAAAATGGCCATGAGGCTAGACAATATGGCCTGGGGAAGTAATTTCCTGCTTCGTACATGACTCATTTAATTATTCTAGTAGAGTCTAGACTATTCTTCTTGTTCCACAGTTTTCTTGCGCATATTAAACCATCAGATTAGTTGGCCCAGACGTAAGGAGTATCTATAGAGGAATTTTGGTTTTAAATAGGACTACCGCAATAAAAATTACAAAATTAAATTTCTTTGTTATTTATTATGCCCGATATTTTTTTCATTAACTAGATTAATTATTTGTATTTCTCACGTTAATTGATAAACCTAGCTGTTGAAGATTTTTTTGTTAGCGTTGACACAACCAAAAAGTCGCATACCTTTAAGAAATACCAATATACATATTACCACCAGTATTTTTTTAATTTATTTTTTTTAATTAAAAGAATTGTAATATTCTAAAGTCTGAATTTGAGGGGGGGGGGGGGAAAGAGATTATAAACTCTACCCTTACACAGGATAAGTATACAATATAAAAACAGTAAGTTATAATAGACTATATAGGTATTCCAGGCCTCGGCTACTTCATTATTTTTTGTATATATTTTTCAAAGACGTCCTATCATGGTGCAAATGGGCAAAACGAAATACAATTTCAAGCAATTATTCGAAACCAGATCGTTTAACCGAGAAAGTACGCTTCTTCAAAGATCCCCTAATTGTTTAGTGAAATGAAAACCTATTATTTTAACTACTAGAGTTGCATTTCGGACAGGTTTTACCAGAAACGTTAAGTTCCCCGAGTCTAAAATCAATGTAAACGAAAGGTGATACTGGCATGACCAAATAATTTTTGCCTCCATCCAGTGGTTTCGATCCTGACGAGGTCGTGGAATTTTTGCATTGGCCTAATCCTCCTGGTGGCACTATGAACGTGGGGTCGACTCATCCTCTGACAGAAATGAGTAGGAGCAAAGGCGACCCTTGCGTAAGGCTGACAACTTGACCACCCTTATGTGCCGAATATAAAAAATCTGGGAGTTTCAACCTCCAGGAACCGTAAGGGCCTCCATGGCCTGTAGAGACCACTTTCCCTTTTTACTAAACCCTTTCGAGTTTGTTACGATGCCAAATACTAGATTGAAAAAGAACTCCTTAATATATCCATTCACTCAAGATCCTAAAGAAAAAGCATTGATTCTGAGCACTAATAGGGATGTTGGGATTGACTCTTTCTCGCCACAATTAACATTGTTACACCTGTGATGAAGGGAAAGAAGTGTTTGAACATACAACATTGCATAGTTGTTCTTAAGTTATGAATGGCCATATGAAATGATGAATTTTACCTCGTTTAATTTCTTTTTCATTCTTATATAATGTGAATGTCTAATACATTATCACTAACACTTAATATTAAATTATTCTAAGGTAAGCTAATTTTTACTTTATGTCCATTAACTAATTAGTAGGGGCGGATTTCTATGACCTAAAAAATAGGATATATGCATGCATTTATGACCAAAAAAACATTAAAATATGACCAATAAAATTTAAAATATGACTTTACCACTTACACATTATGTATATTTTTTTAAGTTTCATTACAATTTATTTTATTAAAATATAATGTTAATTATTTTAAATATCTCTAAATTCTCAAAAAGTATCAGTATAATGCAAAATTTACAAAATATGATATGAAACTTAAAAATTTCTTTAATATGCACACAAATATGCCGAAAATATGACCTAAATATGCATATTTACACTAAATGTGCTACAATAGTTGAAATTTCCTAAATATGCAGTTATATGCACAATAAAAGCCGTTCCATTTTCACCAAGATGCTGGGAATCGGGTTTAAATTAGTCGGAAACCTGAGATAATGCAAAGGGGAAAAATATGACGTGTCATAGAAATCCGCCCCTACTAATTAGTAATTAGTCAATCAGTAAACCAACTGACTCACTAGCAATAATGAGTTCGGGGGGTTAACAGCAGCACATAAACATACATTCCTGCAGAATAAACTAATGAGTTTATCAGGGGCGGTGTTCTAACCGGTTACTCTTCTCCCTGGTCTGATTGCGAGGCCCAGTTGTCAGGCGTGAAGGAGCAGGCTTTCCCTCATCCTCATGGAATCATAAGTTATCTTATCTAACCATTAAATGCTCATGATTACTAGACTTCGGACATACAGGTTGCTAAAATACAATTTTATGTGCCTAAAATAGGCCCTAAATTATAGGACATAGATTCAAAAAATCGGAAAATAGTCTCCATTGTAAAATCGTTAATTCAATTTAATTTGGCAATTTTATTCTCTAAAAATCGGAAAATAAGCTCCAGGTTGCAAATTTTTTTCAATATCTCATTTATAATACAGAATTATATTTTCTTTGTATGCCCATTCATCTATGGCCATGATCAAACAACATGGACTTAAGACACGGAAATAAACAGGCCAATACTCGGGCTCATATTATTATCACTTACATGTAGTAGGCTACACTACTTTACATCAGAATTTCATATAGTATATGCATTTTAGAGAAATGGCTGCTTTTATGCAGTTCAGAAACTCTTATCTTCTCGTCTCCTGTCCAGAAATCTAAAAATAAAAATTTATAAGACAATTATCCTGCCGGTTGTATTATGTATATGGCTGTGAGACATGGTCGCTTACTCTTCCGAAAGAACATAATTTGAGTGTGATCGAAAACAGGGGGCTTAGGAAAATATTTGGGCCTAGGAGAGATGAAAATGGGGACTGGAGAAAACTGCATAACGACGAGCTTCTTAGCCTGTTACTCTTCATCGGATATAGTAAGGGTAATTAAATCACGGAGGATGAAATGGGCTGGACATGATGCGCGCATGGGGGAGGAAAGACATACTTAAAAAATATTGACTGGGAGACCCAAAGGGAAAAGACCACTTGGAAGACCTAGACGTAGGTGGGAGGACAATATTAGGATAGATTTAAGGGATGTAGGATTTGGGAGGGAAGGTTGGATAGACCTTTAATTAACATTAATTAATTTCTTCCATAATTGGCTTTATAATAAATTACCCTTTACTTTCGGCATTTCACGTTACACACTTCAGTCAACGCAGCCACAGAACGATAGTTTTACAGTTACGTTGAAGCTAGGCCTGCTAGCTTATTCATCCCTCTCATAGTAATTCAAAGAACTGCATTTTCTTTTGTTAATGAATAACGAAGAATGAATCATAATAATTTCCTTGGAAAGTCCAAGGAGTTATTTTCATGAAGACAAGACAGTGCTGCTCTTTAGACGTACAATTTAGTGTACATTCCGATGTATAGTCCGTGCATTTAGACGTGAGCACTGTAAACACAATGCGCACTGGAACCAGTCATCACGTAATGCATACTAGCAATACACTCCCCTTCCGTCCGCCCTATGTCTGCGGCGCATGCAAGTGCTCACGTCTAAATGCACAGGCTGTAAAATTCAATATGAACTGAAAATAAATTGTATAATTTATAACAAAATCATAGAAAAAATGACTTATTTCGAATCTGAAGAGAAAACCCGTGCAAAAAAGGGCAGTATTAGACACTAACATCAAAATGAGCTATTTTAGGTCCTATAGAAGCATTAGTTTCAGGCATGGTCACCTAGGAAACAACAAGTTTGGTGCATATATGATTTAAGGATTAAAATAGGATTTTACCTAAATTCCGAAGTCTAATGATTACATACTAAAAGATCACCAGTGACAAATAAGTCCTGCGGTGGCAAGGGGAAGAGCGGATGCGTTGCTGTACATCTGTTTGTTTTTATCTGGGCAAGGTCATTTGTGGTTTTCTTACCTTGCTTTGAATAACTACGGGAACAAGGTTGATGTACACGAAATTACTATGTTTTAACAACTTCACGTACTTCAAACATTTTACAGATTCATCACATCTTCGTATTCATAACAAGAAATGCATTATCTTAGTTGCTGAGTGAAATTCCGTTAGGTAAATTTACAAATTTTGCTGGCTTACGCAGTAGGCCGAAGTCATTATTATGTCTACTGTATATACTGAACAGACCCTCCTTCATTTCAAGGTGTGTCTCTGCGACCAAATATACCCGCTGTCGCTATCTCTGTTTGACATCGTCTTTCTAAGATCAAAATGACATTGCGTTTATTTTATTTAACAACCTAATAATACAAACTTGTAATATGATTTTTGAACCCGAAAATGCAATTGTTTATCTCCTTTCCATGGGTTTGGATCGGCGATTCTGTACTGCTACTTAGGTTTGTAACCATCACCGGCATGCTGGTATGCCGGTATGCCGTTCTTTTATATGCCTGCAATTTTACAGACATAGGACTGTCGCATGTAAGCACATGTAAATATCGTAGACCTGAGCTAGGATCGATACCGTGCCATTGGACAAAAAACCAGTTCCTTAGTGACTGCTCCACTCAGGCCAACAAGGAGGTTAGCTATAATTGAAAACCATAATGTTTGAGTTAATAATTTTGCCTTTAAGACGTAAGAGACATTTTAAAATACATTTCTTCATTAGAAGAAGTTTCAGCCTTCCTATGAAAATAAGATATAAGAAACTGCCATGCGGCAATATAATTATATTAACCGCCTGTTACATGAAGTACTTCTACGTGAATAGCAATTCATATTCAATGAGAAGAAAGATGCTGACTTTCCTGTGCTGTAATTGCAAATATTTGTGCTCTCTGTCATCATGCTCTAAATGTTCTTCGATGGAGCAGATTTATATTTTGATATACTGGTACGTGGATGCGAGCACTGATATTACTTCTCGTGAATATTTGAATATTTGGTTTAATAATGTCTGCGAATACTCTCACCAATAGGAAAATAACTTCTTCCTCTTCTCCTCTACAGACTTTTATCCAATATATTAACCATTGCAAACCCGTAACTTCTTCTTCTCTATATACCCAACACAGGCTATTTACAATAACAAACCTGTAACTATAGACCTGTAGATTATCATGGTAATACCAATAGTTATAATGTTTCTATAGTATATTCTGAACCATTTGTTTAAACTGCTGAATGCTTAATTTTATTTCATCATTCAATATTCGTGAATAAATGAATCTAATACAAACGCACCATTTGTTATTTATTTATATTTGTTGAAATTTGTAATCGGGCTAAACAATAGCAGCTTGCGGGCCGGATTCGGCGCCCGGGCCGTACTTTGGCAAGCCCTGGAATACGCCGCTACAAACCGGAAGGTCGCGGGTTCTACCGCAAACCACCGGTTAATTCGCTTTTGAGGGTGGCATTATGCCGTGGGTCGGAAAAACGTTTTGAACTAATATAATGTGAGGAAAATCAGTTTTAGCTTAAACTCAAAACCAATTTAAAATAAAATCGGGTAAATTCATTTGGACAAAATGGCCCGTCACCTAAAATTAGTAGGCTACTATATAGCAGCAATCCTGGGGAAAGATGGGCAGAGTGTAAGGCTGACAACTTAATTATTTTCATGGGGCGAATATCTCCTGGAACTGAGGATAACCCTCAAGGCAACACTACTTACATACTCTTCTTCTTCCAATGGTCTTCCATTGGGTCATCTAGCCCATTTGGAATACTTACATACTTTCAATACTTACATACTTGCAACAACATTTCAATTTTTATTCCCAAGTGAATTCTTTGTAAACGATTCTTTTAGATGAAAATAAAGCAGACAAGTAGATTTGTGTTTCTGACATAAGTTATAGACTGTTGTCTTTGTAAACTCTTTTCTTTTTCTCACTTATTGGAACTGTTCTTCTTGAAAAGAACCAAACTATATATTGCGATGAAAGTTGAAGGTTTTTTCCCCTTAATTGTTCTCCCTGTTTTTTAAAATGAAAATAAAATGAATAGGTATTTTTAAAAGAAAATCGAGGATAATGTGTTTAAAATAAGTGCTCATAGAGTAGTCTTGCTACATAATAGAGAATCATAACTTAAAACGTGCATTAATGTTGTGATCAACAGAGTATGGATCTAAAAAGACATCAGTGTGCAAATACGATATGGTATGGTCCTGTTGCAGGTACACCGGAAGTGGCTCAAGATGTTCGAATCGATTGCAACAGTGACGAAATTTGGGTGGCGGTAAAGACTCAATCTGGAGCGTTTAACGGCATGATTTATCCCAAGGGACTCAGCAAGAACTCAAGCTGTATGTCTGAGTTCATCCATCAGCGCAGTCCCATCAAATATCGCCTGCCTCTGCGTTCTTGTAACACCATGAGCACAGATCTGGTGAGTATGGAGGAAATGATTATTTCTACTTAAATGTTAAGAAAAATATGGTTGTCCGCAAATATGGTTGTCATATTTTGGGGACTTGATTGCACTGTGCATGCCAGAGTAATACACTTATTTTATAATTTAAGAATTTTTAAGCCCATTTTTCAAACGGCTCAGAATATCTCCGACGAGCTGAACCGTACAGTAACCCTGCAACTCGTAAGATCAATACAATGCGAATTTATTATTAATTTCTTAATCCAGATTTTAACTCAGTCCTCAGATTCAAGTCCTCTTTAAGTGCCCTCTTACTCTTATTTTGTAAGCAGAAAATTAATCATATTTGATACGATTTGTTTTTCGGCAAGATTCATGCATAAACCACTTCACTTATTTACTTATTTCGTCTTGTCTAAAAGCGTTCACCTCGCAGAAATTGCTTAATCTATCTTTGAACTAATAAAATGTCACCGGCGCTTGATGTCCAAGGCATTTTTTTATTCTCTAGTAATTTTATACCTTTGCAATCTCTTATATTGCTAGGAACTCTCGAAGCTACTCTTTTAAGTAATAAAGAAAACTTAGGCTATGTTTTGGTACTAATCTGTAGACAATATGATTTTTGAATAGATAGTTTGTAAGACTTCGCCTCTGAAAGAGTAGGAAACTGAAATGATTATTGTGAAATTCTTTAGTAAATTTTATCTAAGAAATTTGTAATTTCACCGTTTTAAGTTTTATCTCAATCTTTTGTAGCTAAAGGATTAGACTGACTCGATAATTGTGGCAACTTCTTAATGTAATGTATTATCTAGTGGCATGTGATATTTAGGATGTGGTGTACGGCAAGGAACATCTTTAATTAAAGGTTACATCAACATTAAACATTTACATAATACTGTATTCTTGTCAGAAGTTGAATGCTTTCTACTTTTTGTGCTATAATAGGCTACTTGATGGGCAACAAAAATTTAAATTCAGAATAATTTAATCAGTTAGCACAAACTAATTATTGTTCATAAAATCAACAGTAGCCTTCAATAGACCTTCTTGGGAGTAGTGATGTCTTAAACCTGCCGATTTCACTTGCTGCAGTGACTGGGTGCATATTGCTATAATTCTACAATGGATCTGTTAGTTTAAACGTTTGAAGACAATCATCGTGACAAAACATCAAATTACGGTGTAACCTTTTACAGATACTTCTTCATTGGGATCCTGTCCAGTTTTCTGTTAACTTTGTCAAAATCAGGTTTAAGAATTGATCTTAAATTTTTTCTGCAGTCTTGCAGTAGGAAGGACTCTTTTTCCCACAAGGATACGCAGTGCAGCAGAAGTCGATCTTCGTGAAGAAAACAGAGAATTAGCATGACTCAATTGAAAACTGTTAAAGATCCCTGCTGTAGTAAATACTGAACCACACAAACTCAAGTCAAAATTTCGAGTGAGTGTGAGTGAGTGAGAGAGAGATATGCATGAATAAGAAAACTGTCCAATATTTGATTAAAATACTTAGGCTACCAGTATACTTTCTTAGGTTTTCATAAAATGAACTAGTTTCTAAAAAGGCCCCTAAAAGTCTTGTTTATTATCCGCTCAAACAAAACTCAGCAGTCAGAGTACGGCCTTTGGAGTATCCTAATTTACTTTAATTTGGAGTCTTCTCCATTAAAATGTCGAATTCGAACGTTTATGGCAGTAGTATAGACCACCAAAAAAGTATGTATGTGATCCAAAGATAATCCCTCTCCCGACAGGTCGCGGCCCTGTAAGGCCCGGGCGGCTTGGGTCGCTTAAATCCTAAAAGGGAGAGGTGAAACTACGGAAAAGAAAGAAAGAAAGAAAGAAAGAAAGAAAGTATAGACCACAGTACTTTCTTATTATAAAGAAAGAAAACATTCTGAACGATTGCATGAGCATCTTATTCGCTGACGTCTTTTGGCCATTAAATATGCTGGCGGGTGAGAGAATTGCCTTAATTCTAAATACATACATAACTTATGTTTCATAAATTCATGCTAGTAAGTACCAGGGACCTGTAGGTAGCAGTGGGCAGTACGGATGGGCAGTACCAGTTCCTCAGACTTGGGTTCATTGCACCTTCTCTGTGATTACACTCATTACAGCTCATAACACGCGATCCTCTCTCAGAGTCTTCTGAACAGCACGAAATATTTATTTTTAATCTTCGCAACATCTATCAATCCTTTTGTTTTCAAATGTTGTTACATTATAGTCTTTGTATGAAACTGCAAATCCTTGCGATGCATAAATATTCCTTTTCGAATTTTCCGTTTAAATTTTGCGGTTTTCCCATTGCTGATGTGCTATGTGTTAGGTACTGTTATTAGTCTGAAAAACTCATGTAACTGTACGAAAAAAATTCTTTGTGATCTTCAGATCAGATTTGCTCACCGCATTTTTTTAAATATTTTACGAGGGCTATTTTTTTTCAAGGTCCGATCGGTAGCGAAATGGTAAATCACAGTGAAAATCATAACTGTTTTATTTGGAGCATTTAGATATACCTTCCAGCTACTTCTCTACAAAGTCGCCCCTCCGATTGAAACATTTGTCGTAACATGTTACCAACTTCCCAATACCCTCTTCATATAAGGTTGCCATAAGTAACTTTATGAGATTGTTTGCGGGACTGGAAAATGTCTGTCTGTTTGTCCGTCCGTCAGTGTGTCTGTACGCGCGATAACTAAAATACACTTTATCGGATTTTCTTGAAACTTGGTATACGCATTTATAATGTTCTCAGTCAGAGATTTGTTTATTTCGTTGTTCAAGTTGAAATGGGTAGTAGGCTACATGAGTACTATCATATACAGAAGGTATATTACTGTGAAATAATTATTATGCCTACGTACATTAAGCAGAGTTCTTTGCCAGTACATTTTGTGAAATATTCACATATTTTAAGAATGTCTTATATCAGTGTATATGAGTGTGAATTAAGGTTGAATATAAAACTTTGGACCTTTGTTCTTCTCTTCTTAATGAATCCATCTGGAGCTTAACTCGGAGATAGATTACAAAAATAAGTTATTTTCTGCACATCATTATTGCAATTATCACTGATTAAACAAAGTATTCTGGCTCTTTGTTACAGCAGTTTACCTGATATTATTTTATTAGAAGTCGGTGAACACGAAAATTTCGCACAAACGACATTTCTTCCCCCCCCCCCCCCCCCGAAATTTTAGTCTTTTGTTTGATTATTGAAATTAACACTCAATGAAGTTTTAAACAAGCATTGTGTTTTAGCGTAAACTGAGAAGGCTATATCAGAAATCTGTAAACAAATTCTATCCCGCGATTAAAAAAAGTGATCCCTGGAAAGGCGCCATGGAGGTCCTTAGAGTTCCGGGAGGTTGAGACTTCCAGATTTTGAGTGGTATCATAGCTGTTCAACTGTCGAGCAACTGTCAGCATAGAAAAATAAAATTAATTTCTGTAAATTCAAGAGATTAAGCAATACTAATAATATGATCCTTGTTGCCATTCAGCCTTTCGACATGAGTTAAGGATAAAGTAATTAAGTAATATTGCTTTGGACAGAAGGTCGCCGCCATTTTGTATTCACTCGACGGAAGGCTGCTACGTCACGCCTTGCTTTCCTTTCACTTTCACCGCCTGAATGAAAGTTGTCGCCTGGAGATTTATTGGAATGTGTCCACTTTCAACGTCCTTGCACAATAGTAGTTTAATATGTTATTATTATAGTAGTAATCAGGGTATTTTAGCTACGTATTTTGACGCCCTAGACGAAACAAATTTCCGCGCCCCCTAAATTGTCACCTCAATCATTTTTTTTAACATTTACATTTGATTAAGCATGGAATTTCACGTCTCTGCCTGGTATTGGTAAGCGGTTAAATAAAAGTTATTTGAATTGGCCTAAGTTGAGAAATGCTCGTACTTATGAAGATGTTATATCTAGATGGTATGGGGATTAAATACAAAAATATATCTAATTGAAAAGGTTAGAACTGTTATAGCCTACTGTGATTACGTTAAACAAATAAGAAACTACATCATAGGGACACTTACTGTACAACATTTTATTTTTTATTATATTTTAATGTCTCGTTCAAAATTTAATCTTTTTTAAAAATCTAAATGTTTCTAAAAATGTCCCGTCCTAGGCAGCTGCCTAGTTCGCCTTTATGGACGAGCCGGCCCTGATAGTAATTAAAAAATGTTGAGAGCTGAGATTATCCCAATAGTAGTGGGGTATCCCCAAAGTCTCTTAGGCGTATATTAAAATTTGCCTATGAGTCACATAAGTTTATCATATTTACTATAAATATAACATATTTTCCGGTGCAGTATAACTTAGCATCTTTCCTCACATATTGCTGTGACATAGTTCGGTGGTACAACAAGTTGTCATCATACCTTTGGTCACATCTGGGACTGGGAAGGAACACACTGCTGACAATAAGTACGAGACACTTGTTCTGTAATAACCACAACATTTTCAATCTCGCATTATGAGTCACGTGATATTGTGTACAATTCAAAGGAAGATAGAAAAACACGAACAAAAATAAATGGTGCAAAATATGTTGCACAAACTTTCTCGCATATACGTGTTAAAAGTTGGCACAGAAAAAGTAAATTATAGAGACAATTAAATTTTTTAATGCATTTTATAACAGGTATCTAGAACAGAAGCCATCAGGGCCGAACTTTATGTACAATGCTTTTACCGTGAAATAATAATAATTTTGAAAATAGTATGCAATTGTACAAGTAGTCAATAAAGAGTATGTCAGATTGCGAGGTTGTAGAGCAATTCATTACTGAGAAAAAACATGAATTTCCCCTTATTTCTGACCTATAAATTACATTCAAAGCTGCATGTCCCCCTTGAGGTTAAGCATTAAACTTTAGATCTTGCTTCTTCCGTGAGCCCTGCTTAATGAATCGATCTGGAGCTTAACTCGGATATCGATTATAAAAATAACTTATTTTCTGCAGATCATAATTGTAATTTTTTATTAAACAAAAACATTCTGGCACTTTGTTATATTAGTTTACCTGCTTTTACTCGTTTTTATTATTGAAAAAATATATATAAGAGAATTCTGCAACTCTTAAAGTTAGTTGGTCTTTCCCCACGGCAGTATCTGCTTAAGATATATTTATCCTAGCTTAATTGTCTTATATGAATAAAGGGTTTTGGATTTTTATACAGTGCATGAGTATGATCGGGGTACGCCGTAGCGTAGTGGATGAGGCTCTGCGCTACAAACCGGAAGGTCGCGGGTTCGATTCCCGATGAGGTCGTTGGAATTTTTCAATTGGCCTAATCCTTCTGGTGGCACTATGGCCCTGGGGTCGACTTAGCCTCTAACAGAAATGAGGAGAAATCATGGGAGTAAAGGCGGCCGGTGCGTAAGGCTGAGAACCATATCACCTTCACGTGCCGAATGTCCAAACTCTGGTAGCCTCAACCTCTGAGTCTCCATGGCCTGTATTGGGATCACTTTACTTTTTACTTTTACATGAATGTAGCCGTTAGGAAAGTTCTGCAATAGGAGGTTTTCTTCGGTGTAACTTCTTTAAAGTTAAAAAAAAAAAAAGATCGGTACATACAAAGTCAGGATATCCTCTATAAATCATACAAGGTCTCTGTGTCGTGGGGTTTCGTTTGTTACATAATTTAATGTGTTATAGGCCTACAGTATAATTTTCAACGATAAGATGGATATGATCTTATGGAAAACAATAGGGAAAAAAACCAGAGATTGTATGTCTAGTCATTAGCGAACTTTCCATAACTGCGAGTGTACGAAAAGCTTCTATATAGCCTGAATTGCTCTCCAAAATGTAATCTAATCTTTTAAAAACATTACACCTACAGCTTCCTATGAGTTTAAGGAAAGATAATTGCGATATTTAACAAATAATATCAATATGGAGTCTTATGTAAAAAATGTACCTAAGAAGAAGCTATTTTTTTATATTGTTAATCTCCACCAGTCGGACAGATTGAAGACCAGAGACTGTTGTGCTACCTTTCTTAGTCTGTGTATTTAAATATTATTACTCTGATTTCAATACGTTAAGGAAATATTAAGGACTAATGTCTGTTGTCCGTTGCTAGGATTCGGGATCGATTTCGTTGAACCTCGTTTTCGAAAGTAAACAAAATTACCAATGTAAAATAGTTCAAACTTCACTAGTTTGAACATCTATTGGTCTCACTATGGCATCGTCAGACCATATAAACAACATGGAGCTAACGAAATCCACCATCTAAGCTCTTACCTTCTTTAAAGATTCAAAGGAATTGGGCCTATCGTGCGTTAATCGCATCCAACCTCGCTGAGAATATGGAACGTCTCCGAGGCAGCCTAATCTTCGAAGATATAAAAAGCTCTTATGGCGGGTGTAAAATATGGCTGACTCACCAGCCGTGATAAAATCGCCCTCAACACCAGGGAAAAGATTCTAAAAGACTGCACGAAGAAAATGCGCAAGCGATCAAATTCAAGAAAGAGGAGATGCAAAATTGGAAAACCCATTTACCGAAAGGGATTTCCTAGCTCTCGAAGGCGTAAATTCAGCTGTCGAAGGAAAAGGCCTACCTTGGGATGCGTAAATCCTAAATGCTACTGCCAAAGGCATCGTAGGCGTAACTCCACCTATTCAACGAAGAGGTCTAGCTCTGGAAATCGTATGTCTAGCTGTCGGAGGAAGAGACCTAACTCTGGAAGGCGTGAATCCAGCTGTCGAAAAAAGGCCTAGCTCGGGATGGGTAAATCCTGATGCCAAAGGCATCGAAAGCGTAAATCCACCTATTGAACGAAGAGGTCTAGCTCTAAAATCGTATGACCAGCTGTAGAAGGAAGAGACCTAACTCTGGAAGGCGTGAATCAAGTTGTCGAAGGAAAAGGCCTAGCTTGGGATGCGTAAATCTTGGTGCCAAAGGCATCGAAGGCGTAAATCCACCTAATGTACGACGAGGTCTAGCTCTGGAAATCGTATGACCAGCTGAAGAAGGAAGAGATCTAACTCAGGAAGGCGTGAATCCAGCTGTCGAAGGAAGAGGCCTAGCTTGGGATGCGTAAATCCTGCTGCCAAAGGCATCGAAGGCGTGCATCCACTTATTGAACGAAAAGATCTAGCTCTGGAAATCGTATGACCAGCTGTAGAAGGAAGAGACCTAACTCTGAAGGCGTGAATCCAGCTGTCGAAGGGAAAGGCCTAGCTGGGGATGCGTAAATACTGCTGTCAAAGGCATCGAAGGCGTAAATCCACCTATTGAACGAAGAGGTCTAGCTCTGGAAATCGTATGACCAGCTGTAGAAGGAAGATACCTAACTCTGGAAGGCGTGAATCCAGCTGTCGAAGGGAAACGCCTAGCTTGGGATGCGTAAATACTGCTGTCAAAGGTATCGAAGGCGTAAATCCACCTATTGAACGAACAGGTTTAGCTCTGGAAATCGTATGACCAGCTGTAGAATGAAGATACATAACTCTGGATGGCGTGAATCCAGCTGTCGAAGGAAAAGGCCTAGCTTGGGATGCGTAAATCTTGGTGCCAAAGGTATCGAAGGAGTAAATCCACCTATTGATCGAAGATGTCTAGCTCTGGAAATCGTATGACCAGCTGTAGAAGGAAGAGACCTAAATCTGGAAGGCGTGAATCCAGCTGTCGAAGGAAAAGACCTAGCTTGGGATGCGTAAATCTTGGTGCCAAAGGCATCGGATGCGTAAATCCATCTATTGAACGAAGGGGTCTAGCTCTGGAAATCGTATGACCAGCTGTAGAAGGAAGAGACCTTACTCTGAAGGCGTGAATCCATCTGTCCTAGGAAGTGGCCTAGCTTGACATGCGTAAATCCTGCTGCCAAAGGCATCGAAGGCGTGAATCCACCTATTGAATGAAGAGGTCTAGCTCTGGAAATCGTATGACCAGCTGTAGAAGAAAGAGATCTAACTCTGGAAGGCGTGAAACCAGCTTTCGAAGGAAAAAGGCCTAGTTTGGGATGCGTAAATCTTGGTGCCAAAGGTATCGAAGGAGTAAATCCACCTATTGAACGAAGAGGTCTAGCTCTGGAAATCGTATGACCAGCTGTAGAAGGAAGAGACCTAACTCTGGAAGGCGTGAATCCAGCTGTCGAAGGAAATGGCCTAGCTTGGGTTGCGTAAATCCTGCTGCTAAAGGCATCGAAGGCGTAAATCCACCTATTGAACGAAGAGGTTTAGCTCTGGAAATCGTATGACCAGCTGTAGAAGGAAGAGACCTAACTCTGAAGGCGTGAATCCAGCTGTCGAAGGAAAATGCCTAGCTTGGGATGCGTAAATACTGCTGCCAAAGGCATCGAAGGCTTAAATCCACCTATTGAACGTAGAGGTTTAGCTCTGGAAATCGTATGACCAGCTGTAGAATGAAGAGACCTAACTCTGGAAGGCTTGAATCCAGCTGTCGAAGGAAAAGGCCTAGCTTGGGATGCGTAAATCCTGCTGCTAAAGGCATCGAAGGCGTAAATCCACCTGTTGAACGAAGAGGTCTAGCTCTGGAAATCGTATGACCAGCTGTAGAAGAAAGAGATCTAACTCTGGAAGGCGTGAAACCAGCTTTCGATGGAAAAAGGCCTAGCTTGGGATGCGTAAATCTTGGTGCCAAAGGTATCGAAGGAGTAAATCCACCTATTGAACGAAGAGGTCTAGCTCTGGAAATCGTATGACCAGCTGTAGAAGGAAGAGACCTAACTCTGGAATGCGTGAATCCAGCTGTCGAAGGAAAAGGCCTAGCTTGGGATGCGTAAATCCTGCTGCTAAAGGCATCGAAGGCGTAAATCCACCTATTGAACGAAGAGGTCTAGCTCTGGAAATCGTATGACCAGCTGTAGAAGGAAGAGACCTAACTCTGAAGGCGTGAATCCAGCTGTCGAAGGAAAAGGCCTAGCTTGGGATGCGTAAATACTGCTGCCAAAGGCATCGAAGGCTTAAATCCACCTATTGAACGAAGAGGTTTAGCTCTGGAAATCGTATGACCAGCTGTAGAATGAAGAGACCTAACTCTGGAAGGCTTGAATCCAGCTGTCGAAGGAAAAGGCCTAGCTTGGGATGCGTATCCTGCTGCTAAAGGCATCGAATGCGTAAATCCACCTATTGAACGAAGAGGTCTAGCTCTGGAAATCGTATGACCAGCTGTAGAAGGAAGAGACCTAACTCTGAAGGCGTGAATCCAGCTGTCGATGGAAAAGGCCTAGCTTGGGATGCGTAAATACTGCTGCCAAAGGCATCGAAGGCGTAAATTCACCTATTGAACGAAGAGGTCTAGCTCTGGAAATCGTATGGCCAGCTGTAGAAGGAAGAGACCTAACTCTGGAAGGCTTGAATCCAGCTGTCGAAGGAAAAGGCCTAGCTTGGGATGCGTAAATCCTGTTGCCAAAGCCATCGAAGGCGTAAACCCACCTATTGAACGAAGAGGTCTAGCTCTGGAAATCGTATGACTAGCTGTAGAAGGAAGAGAGCTAACTCTGGAAGGCGTGAATCCAGCTGTCGAAGGAAAAGGCCTAGCTTGGGATTCGTAAATCCTGCCGCCGAAGGGAGAGTTCCAGCTCCCGAAGGCCTAAATCTAATAGCCGAAAGAAGAAGCCCAGGTGCTCAAAGAAGATGCTTAAGAAGAGATGAATGATAAAACGACACTAATGGAGATGTCTATAAATAGCCAGCAAATTTAGGATTTTATGTGGCAGTATTTACTCCTCTTAACATCCTGAAAAGTCTCCTAATTTTCAAAATGGCGGTTCAAAGCATACTTTACTTTGTTTAATCTTTCCCCTTATAACTAAGAAAAAATAAATATTTTTCAGTTATGTAAAACCTGTATTCTGTACAAGCATTGCTGTATCGATGTACGCCTATAACATAAAATAACCAAGTTAAGAAATATCCAATGGGGACAGATTTTTTATGGTGATAGCTAAGGTAAGTTGTTGGTGGAATATTCGTCAGGTAAAATTGTGAAGAGTGGGTTTTGGTTACCTCATTGCTGTAGCGATGTTTCAGGAATATTTCTACAATTTCAACTACGTTTTGTGGTTCAAGTTGAAGACGAACTGTGAAATCATAGAAAGCCGTTCGTAATGCTACTTTATCAATTTGAAATCTTTAGATCCTAATTTCTGTATTGCAGAATATAGGAAGAGAAGGACATCCTTTATTAAGTGCCAGTATGGCACTTTATGAGATTGTGTGGGAGACGAAAAAATGTTTGTCCGTATGTCTGTCTGTCTGTCCGTCTGTCCGTGTGTCTGTACGCACCATATCTCAAATACGCTTTTTCGGATTTTCATGAAACTTGGAAAACACATGGGAAGAACCCTATTGATATTGAATCAAATCGGTTCAACGGTACCGGAGTAATGCCCAATTTAGTGCATATTTTAATAGATTATATTAGAAAGGTGCCATAGCTCAAATACGGTCTATCGGATTTCCATGAAACTTGGTATACGCATTTATGACGACCATGAAAAGTACCCTACTGAATTTGAACCCAATCTGTTGACCCGTACCGGAGTAAAAACCCAATTTAGTGTCTATTTTAAAGGGCAATAACTCAAATACGCTTTATTGGATTTTTATGAAACTTCGTATACGCATTTATAATGTACATGGGAAGACGTCTATTGATATTCGACCAAATCGATTGGCCAGTACCGGAATAATGCCCAATTTAGTGCCTTTTATGTTAATATATAAGAAGTCGCGATGACTCAGATACGCTTTATTGGTTTTTCCTGAAACTTTGTATACCCATTTATAATATACATGGGAAGACGTCTACTGATATTGGACCAAATCGGTAGACCGGTACCGGAGTAAACCCCAATTTAGTGTCTATTTTAAAGACGCGGTAACTCAAATACGTTTTACCGGATTTTTTATGAAACTTGGTATACACATTTATAATGTCCATGGGAAGGCATCTATTGATATTGGATAAAATCGGTTGACCTGTTTAATAGTAACTGGGATTTCAGTAGCCTACGTGTTTCGAGCATAAAGCATCCATTTGTAAATCATAAAAGGTTGTCTAAAAGCTTATCAAGGTGATGGAAATGGCGGCTGATTTTCCTGTCTATCAGCTGCAATAAATGTTTCTAACATTTATGAATGGATCAGATTCGGAAGAGCAGAGTTTCCTATGTTCCGTTCGCACTTAATAAACTTGTTTCAATAGAATTTCAGATAATTAATGTTAAGCTCTGTAATAATATACTGTATAAAGGCAATACTTTCAAGGTTAATGCTTTTTAAAATGCTGTAGCGCAGCGTTTCTCAACCTTTCTGAACCCGAGGACCTCTAAAATGTCTAAAAAAATTTACGGACCCCTAATTTTACATCCCATTTTTAAAAGAAGGCCTATATTCTTAATATTTTGGTTATTAATTATAGGTCATTATAACGAAATATGTGAACAAATTTTACTTCTTTACTTTCCACTTTATTTATGATATTTTTTATTCATGTCTGCGGACTATCTGCACCATCTTTGCGGACCACCAGGGGTCCGCGGACTATAGGTTGAGAAACGCTGCTGTAGCCTATAGCATCTTCTCGATGCTCGCGGCTTAGCCTATGAAATTAAATTAAATTAACTTTTTTAAAAATAAATTACCTAAGAAAGGTTCGTTTATAACTTGAAAGTTGCACTGTCCCAAATACACTATTAAAGTACATTTGACTGCACTTAGATGTGGTTCTATGGGCAAAATAAGCATCTTCACATCCTTGACACAGCCACAAAATCGCTGCCTGTTAAGAAATGTGATGTTATTGTGCGATGCGATTGTTGTTACTAATTGCTGCTGTTTCGTAACGAAAGCGAAGGCGACTTGCTTTCTACAAATATGGCGACAACCCACAAGGCCTCACAGGACAAATAACGGAATATTAACTCTCGTAGGATTTTGTACAGCAGCAATCACAAATGTGTGTAGGATGTTCGCTAGTAAGATCTTGTCTTGCCATTTCTACCCAGTCAGATTACAGTACAATACTGCACAATACACAATACAAAATCTGGCCTTGCCTATGACTAATTTAAAACCCACGAAGCCATTTTAATGGGCCTCGCCCTAAACGCGCAGTGTTGCAAATACTTAACCAGATGCCAGACTGTATACCTAGTAGAATAGTTTTGCTATTAATACGGAATGAAAGGGAGAATGTAATTTTAACTTCAAAATTTAAATTTGGTTTATTTATTTCTGCTTGGCCAGTGAAGTCCCCGTAAGATTGCCCTTGGTACTAAAATGCTATAATTAAATTCACCATACCGAATGGGGTCTTAAGAGCCTGGCTAATTAGCCGTTACTCCGGTACCGGCCAACCGATTTGGGCAAATCAATATGCTTCTTTCCATAGACGTTATACATTGGTAAACCAAGTTTCATGAAAATCTGATAAAGCGTATTTGTGTTGTGACGGGTACAGACACACGGACGAACGGACGGACAGACATTTCCCGTCCGCCATACAATCTCTTAAAGTGCCATACAATCTCTTAAAATACCATTCTGGCTTAATAATCACTAATAGGGCAAGGCATTTAATGACCATAAAACAGTGAAAAAATGCAAAATAAAAAATGCATTTGTGACCTAAAAATAGTGAAACAATTACACAACATTTTAAAAAAATGACCAATAAATTTTCCATTATTACTTAAATTTAGTTTTTTAAAGTAATGAATCGCTAACAGGAATTTAATGGATGTCAGTGCATTATGTATTAATTTACAATATAAAACACACTCATTTTATTACTAAAAGGAGTAAGTAAATTTACGAGTATACTACTTGGACACCCTTAGCGAAAAAAAAAATTATTTCTGAACTGGCATGCCCATCAAATTTCCCCTAGCAAATATGTGACATTTAAAAAGAAAGAAAAAACATATTAGCCTATTGCTACAAGACAAACTGTTATGGCGTTTACAATAAACCTGAATTAAAATTACCTATGAACACTTGGCGGAGATTCTCAAATAAAAACTATGTCTGTTGTCTGAAAGTAACGATTTTTACATGGAAAAGCTCCTCTCTACCTCCACCGAAACATGACCTAAAATGGGGGAAAACACCTAAAAATGCAGAAAATGACCTAAAAATGCAGAAAATGACCTAAAATTGCCAAAAAAATACCTATCTCTTGAAAATGGCAAAAAATGCAAAAGAAAGCGAAAAAAATGCACAAGAACTGAATTGCACTGGATCAGAATGGCTCCAAAATCACACTGTGGAAGACACTCAATAATGAACTTCAAAGTTACAGAATACTTTTGTATTAGGCCCTACTATATTTTGCTCTACGTGCTTTGTAAGTTTTGTATTCTGTTTATTTAAAAAATACACTGCCACTCCAAATTAAACCCTTAAAAAATATTTAAAAAATAAATTATTTAATGATACACTTTTAAATATAATCGAGCTACCTTTTAACCTTCATATAAAAAAGATGCAAAATCATCAAATGCCTTGCCTTAACCTTTAATAACCAATCAGAACGATCTCACAGTAGCTTTGGATGATGTAATATCTTGGTTATCGGTACAGGACGTCACGAGTTCATTGATATTATATTTACATGTTAAAGTTACATAAAAATAACAGTTGATTGATGAGCATAATGTGATGACGACATGTCTAGGGACCATTAGTTCTGATGTCCGTTTTATTGGTCAAACCATAGCTATAATAGCTTGGTTTTCTTTCACTTGTAAATCAAGTTGACATTAACACGTGCGCAATGATTGCGGTTACGACAGTTCTAGACATTAAATAAATTTTTCTTACCAAATTTTAAACAATCACCGCCAGCGCCTGTTATTGAGAAAGCAGTGATTAGTTTCACCACACTTCAGCGATTTACATTTTTTAGGCTGGATTTCTCAACTGTTGAATAAAAAGATCGCGTTTACTCTTCTGATATTCAAATGTGAACAATTTATTAATGTATTGTATGTTAAGTCAAAACTTCATTTTATTATTTTGTTTTAAATTTTCGACACTCTGCAATTCGTATATAATAGTAACCTATGCAATCAATGCTATAATTTGGGATATCGGTGCTTGTTGTTTTCTAAAGTCTCCAGTGATTCCCATAAAGAAAAAAATACCGTATCTAGAGAACTCAAGTTGCGGTTCTGGGTAGCCTAAATTTTATGTAATAATCTAATAAAATTTAAAATAACGGGGACTGTAGACAGTTATGGTCAGTTTCATGTTCTACGTGAAGAATTCGTCCATGTTTAAAAATCTTATATGAAACACTCATGTAACTTTCTCTTTCCCAAGAATGAATCTTGTACTATTTTCTTGCTTCACTTTCCGGCATAGAGTGCCGCGCTACCGCTTAGCAGGATTTGGGCATCCCTCATTACATAATGCATCGTTCTAATGAAGCGGGATTTGTCTCCAGCAGGCCAAAAAAAAAAAGTTCTGCATCCCTGAAGGAACTAGGCCTACTTCTGCGTCATCCACTATAGGCAGATGACAGGATTGGGGGACATGTGGTTAGCATGCATACACCCACGGCCGTTAAAAAATTGATTCCTTGACCGAAGCCACTACTTCTTAATAAAGTAGCTCCTCAGTTTGAATCACGAGGCTGAGTGCAACCCGTTACAAACCTCCCTATATCAGAAAAGATCGAGGAGGTATTGGGGAACGAACGCGGGCCTGCGGAGACCAAGCAGGTAGCCTAGATAAAATAAATAAATAAATTGTAGGTCTTAATAGGAACAGTTAAATTATTAAAAATGTATAAACATAACTGTTAAAGAGGGTTTCTGAAAAACGTAGCGAACAATTATTCTTTCATGTTAATCGGTCTCAGAATATCAAATAAACACATATGCCTCACCTGGGTACGTGGTCATTCCGCAATTGAAGGAAATGAAAGAGCAGACTCACTTGCTAAAGAAGCTGCATCTCTACAAATAGCCCCAGCCTATATTAAGTGCCCCATTTCCTACTTCAAAAAGGAACTTCGAAACAAAACCATTGACAACTGGAATCAAGAATGGCAAACATCCACTTGTGGCTCTACTACAAGAGAAGTTTTCTTTCCAACGGTCTATGATCGCCAAAAATGCAAACTGTTGAAACCAAACTTTATTTTAACCCAGTTCCTTTCGGGACACGGAAAATTTGGTGCTTATTTTGAACGATTTCACATAGAAACTCCGAGTAATAATTATCTCTATTATCTCTATATATATAAAAGGCTTTGTCCTGACTGACTGACTGACTGAATGACTGATTGACTGAATGACAGGAATCAACGTACAGCCTAAACTATAACAGGTAGAGACTTGGAATTTTGACAGTACCTTCGCTTCATAATGTAGGTGCTCACTAAGAAAGGATTTTGAAAAATTCTGATTCTAAATGCCAAAAATTAAATGTTTTTGAGAATACTTAACCCCTTTTTACATAGAATTATCCATTCCAAATCACAGAATATATTGTTGCCAAATTTTATATGATGGACTTGGAAAAAACAATTGAAATGCACTTTTGACAAACAAGAGAAGTTATCAAAATAATTCATGTTATAAATAAATATTACAGAATGAAATCCACTAAAATAATGGAATCACATAACTTTCTCTACCCTGGACATAGAGAAAACAAAACGAGGTATGGTAATGTGTATATTATTATATTATATCGCAAGTTTTTGGAGAGAAAAGTATGAAAGTGATAATGCTTTCTGTTTAATTTCATCTCCAAAACGGCTTTATGGTAACATAAGAGTGGGAAATTTCCCGCCTCGATATTACAGTTTAATGTTACAGGAATTTCTGTTTCTTCTTATTTAAACCTCTACCAGGCTTGCTGTGCACTGTACAAGCGATGGGATGCAAAATTCTAGATCCTCTATGAGCCATAAAAAATTATATCAAGCGTTTTCTGAGGGAATAGTTTGAGTGTAATAAGTCGTTCTTCCTATTTCAAATTATAAATGCCTATATAAGGACCTAGAATTTAAAATTGAAAATCCTTCATAAGCTAATTTCCAATTACAAAATACAAAACCCGGGCGACGCCGGGTCTTTTAAGCTAGTAACTGTATATGTTCTGAGTATCCACAGGATGTAAAACACTTGATTTTTGAGTGCCCTGTATTTTACAGGAAAAGACTAGAACTGGAACTTCATCCACACATCTGCAGTATCTAATAGGCACGTCAAAACAGATACATTTACAAGCAGCTGCTGTTATAGCACATTTACAAAATTTATCATACATATATTTCATAGATTATGAAAGACATTAGGCTAGGCCAACAGTGAATCATATAATACAATTATACATACTTTGTAATTAAATATAACCCTAACATACCCGGTAAAGTAGGGTTTAGAAGATTCGGAGATTCAATAATAATAATAATAATCGGTAATATTACAAAGAAAAGGCGTTGACAGAAGATGCCTATATAGAAAAAAAAACATATACCTTAGTTTCGTTTTGGTTCGGGTTTTTGTTTTCAAGATTTGCTGCACCACCGAAACCGACCCAGTTCATAAAACATGTTTATATTTCCATAAAGTGATCAATATGAGGAATCATCTCTTGAATCCTGTTTTCAAAATATCTAGGTCCGCGGAGTATTACAAGAGTTATGTTAAAACAAGCTAGGTTTTCATCATCGCACAGTCGTAATTAATTATTTATAGCCAACCAGAATTCCTCTTTCTCGGGACATTCCCGTTTTCTGGCAAAATGTCCCGCTGTCCCGAAAATTTTATTATAGGCGCTTAAATGTCCTTTTTTTCTGATTCTGATTGACCGATGTATTTTAGGCTATATGAATGAAAGTTGCTATAGTGAAGGCCTTCTTTTTGTCAAATCACACTTTAATGGGGTACCATGTGCTGACTTCTATGACAAAGTACCAGAAGAAAACGCACTTCTTGATAAAATACGTAAAAGTTAAACGTACAGTAACAATGATGCATCATCTACTTCTGCGGAATAAATTATCTACATCAGTCTGAAGAAGTACCGTAATTTAAGCCATTCGGGATAATTTGTGTGCAAGAAACAAATGTACATTTTAAATGTTCACTAAGTTTTTGTCCCATTTTTTCCTTAATAGCCCTAGGTTTTCCCCCAGTTTTTTATGCCCCGTTTTTTATAAAAACAGATGGACATCCTAAATTTATACTGTACTCTCAACGTTAGTTAAGCTGTTAGAAACAAACACACGTTCATCTCAACTTACTCATGTTTGTTTCTGAGAGGCTCGCTTTCAGAACTGTGTCTGAGGAACCTCACTTTAGTCTTTTCCGGGATGTACCTCAGTTATAAAGGTTAATAATCTCCAAGGGTCCTCTCCAACACCATTTTCTTTTCATGTTGTTTCATCTCCTTCATTCTCGCCTTTCATATTTTGATAAAAGGATTTCTAGAAAACCTTTTCTCATGACTACAACTAAATAATAAGTGCATACTCTCTTCTATTGTAATTGATTCTATTCATTTTTATTTGTAATTTTTTAGGTTTACTTCAATTCGTTAAATTAAAGTTATGGAAATACTGTTATAAAAAGATCTGATAATTCATTTCTAATTCATAATCATATGTACGGTAATCTGTGTATTTGTCCTTCCAACTTTCACTTTGAAAATACTGTACTGGACTGTTATTCTTTCAAAATTCTGTATAATAATTTGATATTATTGTAAATTTCATATCTCTGATCGCTTTCCCTTGTACTAATAAAATGTTGTACCTTATCTATCTACATACCATATCAGTCAAGATTATTTAATTGTTGTATTTTGCTGAGTTTGTTTGAATGTGTGTGTGCAGTATTTTTTATAATTCACCCCCGCTCATGATGTGAAGTGCTGTAGATAAATTTATCTGTAGATTGAGGACGAAGCAATGGATATTGTATCCCTAATGTCAATAAAAGTTTTTAATTTAATTTTGAATTTGGAGGTTTGGACACTTTTTATAGTAAGGATTTAGGAGTCAACTTGTTATGTAGGGCTTTGGGCATCTTTTGCTCTGAGGATGGAAGCAGTACAACCATGCAGCTTAAGGGGTGCCTTTTTTAGAAGTACAATTCCTGAACAGGGATTAATTCATCCACCCACCATCTAGGGAATTTCATACTATAGACCGTCCCAACCTTAAAAGACAGTATTGGTCTTATGCAGCGCACTGATGCCAGATCTACTCACATCACAAGACCAGGCACATGATGTGAAAAAGCTCTTAGATAGGCGTGAAAACCTCGAAATTTGTTTGTTTTATATAATAATTACTGTAAATCGTGCCCTGCAGATAGAACGACGGTACACCCTCCTTCCCTTATTTTCAACCCCCATGAGTAATATGTTCTCCTCTATAAGCCCAAAAATCTACATTCTTTGACTAATATCTGCAAACTGTTACACATGTACCCTATAGAATCGAGTAAAAATTCTACGAGACAATCATTCTCGAAAAAAAGCACCCCTTGCGAAATTTTCATTCCCTACTATGTGATTTTTTACAAGTCTACATTCTTTGAACGATGTTTACCAAACTTTACACACAGACCCTATAAAAACAAGAGGAAAAAAATAGGCGAAGTTAATTTTGTAAGAAGCCACCCCTTAAATGTTTCTACCCCTATTATATCACCAAAATTTAGATCTACATTCTTGACCTGTTTTTAACAGACTTTATACACAGAACGTATAGAATCAGGAGAAAATGGTAGGAAAACTAATTTTAGAACAAACCACATTTTAGATGTTTCACCCCTATTTTGTGATATATATTTATACCTACAACCTTTGACCAATTTTTATCAGACTTTATACAAAGAACCTATTGAACCAAGAGAAATTTTAACTAAAGTTAATTTGGAAGAAATCACTCCTTAAATATAGCAACCCATATTATATAAATTTTATTTAAATCTACATTCTCTGACCAATTTTTACCAGACTTTACACAGAGCTAATAGAACCGAGAGAAAAATTTAGGTAAAACTAAATTTGGAAAAAAATCACTTAAATGTTTTAATCCCTATTAAATGAAGTTTAAATCTACATTCTTTAGCTCATTTTACCAGACTTGACACACAGATAAGCAAGACTAATAGGAATTTCTGTCTCTTCTTATCTCAATCCCACCATCCATGGTCTTTAGAAGTAATGGGGTGCAAAATCCCAAGTCCTTGGGTGTGATAAGTCGTTCTTCCTCTACGGCCTAGATTTTGAAAATTAGAGGGCTCCCTCTAAAATTGACTTCGAAGTACAAGCAAAATACAAAACCAGGTGACGCCGGGTCCTTTAAGCTAATAATTTATAAATGTTAAATTTATTATTAAATTTCATTTCGATAATATTATTTACTATTGTTGTTGTTATTGCTATTATTACAATTATTATGTTATAATAATCAAATTTTAAAGAATATAAATAGATTAGGAAAGTAATAGTTAAAATACATTACCTTCCTTTAGGCCTGTTCACTATCCTCAGGGAGTGGTATTATTACTTCTCAAAGGACCTTTCGTGTTTTCTTTTCTTATTCTATACAATACACTTTCTGAACACCGTGTAGCTTCTGCTGACTCTTTAATTGGCTGGGTAACGTTCATTTTCTTCAAGAAATAATTAAGTATATTTAATACTATAATTCGCTCTTTACTGCGCAATTTGCAAACACTACGATTTCTAGTTTCTCTATTCATAATTAATCTAAAATAAAAATAAATATAAAATTTAATTTTTAAAATCACAAAAACCACACCATAAGTTAAACTTCACTACACAGATCACATTATAACACTGAGCTCTGAAGAAGATACGATCATCTGAGAAACATATGAGTAAACAAAATCTGTACAGCGTTGAGTCAGGACTGCCTGATTGTCGAGCTCGGGAAAACTGTGATAATTTATTAATGCTACATGATATAGAGCTCTGGTTTGTTTTAAATACTTTCTCAGACATCTATAAACATTTCTTCTCGCTTAGTCACCAATGTAAAATAAAAAACAAAGTAGGTTACTCGCTAACTAACTTTTTTGTGTTAACATCCGAAAATTTTCAAGCAGCACTTCATAAAAAAAAATATAACTTTCTTCTTATGTAAAATTTATTGCCAAGGGAAAGAGAGTATTTTCTATAAACATCAGGAAATCCAAGAAAAAATTCTTAGTCGGTTTCAATTATTGGTTTCTTGTCTATCACGTGATAAGTTATTCATCTGAAAAAATATAGATTTCCGCCAAATTAACGTAATTGTGAAAAATAGGCCTCATATTAATTATTTATGACTTCACAATTGACATCATGAGATAGAGCGGAAAATTCTCTATAAGACCTCGCAATCACATTATTACATTTATCACTTTGGAAAAATGGCAACATTGTCGGGATAGAAAAGGACGAAGCTAATTGCAGAACGTACGAGTGCAAGTGAGATGCAAATACTACATTTAATTCAATACTGTTTTTTAAGGTTGGGACGATCTGTAGTACATGAGCATATATGGAGCAGAAAATTGAGATCAGATTAATTTGAGGTTGAAATCATATCCATAGTTGGATGGAGCCAGGAATTTTTGGGTTCTAGGGGTTCTCCTGTTTCTAGAATTTCATAGCACCAGCACTCTTCACTCTCCTAACATTTTTTCTCTATATCTCTTTCATTGTCATTTTGTCTCCAAAATCCTCTTGCTGGCAGCTACAGATGCATCTTCCATTGGCTAGAATGTGATTCTCTTACTGCTTTCGTCATAGGATCTGCTCTGGTCTGAATTTTGACCAGTGCAGCAGACTGAGCTTATAGTCGCAGGACTATCTTCTTTCTTGACTTTCTGCTTGGAAAAACTGATATATTGACCAGCACCATGAGGGAAAGACTTTGTGGGTGGTCTTGGCATGTTCACATGATACCATCACATTCATACCATATTACGTCAAGAAGAACATAATAGGCCTTTGGTCCAGTGGTCCAAGGGATAACCAACCCTCCTTTTGTAAATAAAAAATTACATAATACCAGTGTTTTTCTTCTTCTTATTTTAAGCTACCAGTACTTGGACATTGGCAAAATCTTCATACTACTTTTTTCCCATGCATTCAACAAAACAAGAAACCATTCAATCTGATTGAAGATTTATTGGGCAGGGCTTGGGAAGGGATGTTAAATAGGATTTTATATCATCTCACATATTATTTAATTGGATAATCCAAAAGATAAATGATTTTTTTTAAGTAACGTAATTATATTACAATTTTTCTGAACGGTGATGGATTCACTGCTGTGTCCTTCTTCATGTGTCTTTCCTTACTTTTCGGGTTAGTTGCTAGGTGCCTTTTGTGAACCAGGTAAAGGCTGAAAAACAATGTAGAGGAGGACCAATTAGCTTATATTGATCATAAGGGTCTTCAGATGTAGAGAAACTCTTGTTGGAGTGTACATGAAGTTAATCTGGGAAATGCCACATTCACATTCACCAGTAGAAATAGAAGTTCTTTTAAAAAAAAACAAGTGCACTTTAAAAATTTACCCAAAAAGTTTACTGGTATGCATACCAGACTGTTCCAGCAGGAAAAAAACCACTGGTTGTAAGTATAACTATTACTAAAGAATGTAGAAGACTTGTGATAAATTCACATCATGAGGTTTGCAGCAGGAAATCTTAATAGTTCAGAGTGCATTTATTGTGTAGTACAAAACTAACATAATGGCCTTCTTTTTCTTTTTGGTTCTATTTTCTACCAAAACACAATATATTAACTATCGCAGAGTGCTTTTGTTGAAAACTGAAATAGTTTTTATATAATAAATAGGCTGTATACCAGAAGTGTACTGCACATCATGGTCATGCTTTGAGTGTTAATTTCTAATAATCAATCTAAATTCTTTTTGTTTTCAGTCTGATGGAGGTGTGGAGTATTTCAATACAATTGTGGTGCAGCCACATCTGAAACTGGTGACTAACCAGGGCCGTGGGTTCCATATCCGATGCCGCTACACCACCAAGGATAAAACAGTGACCAACAACATGAATGTTAGCATGATGGATGCTACACCTCTCACAGCGACAGCACCCATGCCTGGTTGTACCATGAAAATCTTTTACGGAGATCCGTCACAGCATGAGGTGGCAGAGAATGTCAAAATTGGAGACCCCCTTACACTTGTAATCTCTATTGACCAACAAGATGTGTATGGGTTGTTGATATCTGACTGCTTGGTGCGAGATGGATTGGGCTGGGGAGAGCAAAGGCTCATCAATGAGGAAGGGTGAGTATCCTTGTAAGATTACCAATAAGAATAAAAAGTATCCCTTGAGTAATACAAACTCAGATAGCTAATAGTCCATTAATAATCTATGACTGAATCATCAACATTCTGTACTAGAGTGATTTCATATTTTAAGAATAATATACTGCAATTTTATTTAATCTATAACTTGATCTATGTACATATTCTAAACATGTACATGTTATAGGATGAGTCCAAATATTTACAATCCATTTTATATAATACATATTTACATATTAAATTTAATACAAGATGGAACGTATAAAGGTAACATTAATGGTGAGTTGTATACAATTGTTGCAATATTTTGAGTTTACAGATTAATTGAATTTTATTATCATGACATATATCTATGGGTGTTATCATTGGTACTATTGAACCATCCCATCAAACTTGGCAGTTTTGGAGTACACGTCGATATTCTGAGAACCAGTTGTGGGCAAGTCATTCACTCTCAAGGTTACCTGAAACATAAAGAAAAGAGGGCATTATCTACACGGAAGTGGTTTTTAGAAATTTAGAATTTTTCTTTCCGACTAGTATTTCATATATATAATTATATATATATTTCTTTACCATGATTTATACTATTCTCTAAAATTTATTCTGTAGGTTATTAGATGCTGACCACTTCTTTATATGCTTATCCTATAAGGAAAGATATTCATGCACTGTGTAAAAGCAATGTATCTATAGGAAGGACCTTAGCCTCTTTCTAAATATTTTACTGTTTTACGACTTGAAAGTTGTAGGTAGTTTATTAAAGAACTTTATACCAGAATTGTAAACACTTGACTTCAAAATATTTCCGGGGTGCGTGGGCAAAGAGAGTTAAGTCCACCATCCTAAAAAATTGAGATATGTCCATAGAGTTATAGATAAAAATGTTCTCTACATTTGTGTTAAGTCCAGTAAGTCATATTCAAAATTGCACGGTAGTTATGGATATGTGCCTCAGGGTTTATCCATCTCTAAAGCTATGTTGGGCTGGTATAGTGTATTAAGTCACTCTAATTCTCAGTAACAAGAAAGTGGACTTAACTCTCTTTGCCCACGCACCCCGTATTTGTTCTACTGTAATGGATATGCTCACATGCAGGTCATTCTGTTGTGTTGTTTGATAATTATGGCTACTACTGTCTATTAACAGATTTTGCCCATTTAGTTTAATGTAAATTACTTCTAGAATATATATACAAGCTAAGGGTAGAATTCCTAATGGAGAGACAGCACTTCTAGTATCTCTATATATATAAAAGGCTTTGTCCTGACTGACTGACTGACTGACTGAATGAATGACTGACTGAATGACAGGAATCAACGTACAGCCTAAACTATAACAGGTAGAGACTTGGAATTTTGACAGTACCTTCGCTTCATAATGTAGGTGCTCACTAAGAAAGGATTTTGAAAAATTCTGATTCTAAATGCCAAAAATTAAATGTTTTTGAAAATACTGAATCCCTTTTTACATAGAATTATCAAAACAAATTCACAGAACGTATTGTTACCAGTGGTATCAGGTGGGCTTGGATTAAATTAAATGGATGTTTGACAAATTAGAGAAGGTATCATTATAATTCATATTATCTATATTAATAAAAGGAATTCTCCTCGATGTCCAGCGAAATCTACTGAACGCAGAGATCTGAAATTTTAAACATAGGTGTGCTGAAGGGTCGGAAAATGCACCTCGAAGCCGGAATTTTAATTTTAGTTTTCGTTCGTGAGTTATGAGTGAAAAACTGGCAAAAAACGTGCATTTTTTGCGTTTTCAAAACATAAGTTTTCAGTTATACATTACAATGTCAAATCAATTACAGTTGGCTTTGGCTATTTTTGTCAAACCTTGAAAACAAAACTTTCGCGATCGCTTGAATGTTGTAAGCCCTAAATATGGTCAAACGTTGTTTTATTTGGACGAATCTCACTATACAGAGGTTTTCTTGGCCAAGAAACTCGAATCTGAGGTCGCTTTTACCAGTCGATGCTATCTGATCGTGGTATGTAGTCCATGCGATTTAGGTGTTAATAAATGTAATGATTTAACTATTATGCTCTTAATTTTTAATTCTTGAAATAATTATCACGGGCGAAGCCGCGGGCACATGCTAGTCTCATATAATCAAAATTAGCATAATGTATAGAATTTTCAGAGATAATAGTAAAATAGAGTCATAATTTAATAATACTCAGTGGTTTAAATTTTAAAATTATTCATCTGTATTATAAATAGGGATCCACCAACAAATATTCAATGTCCATTTTGAAATGCTTATTATCTCATCCCTCATTACAGGAGTAATATGATTTGAGAATGTATATAAGGCACCATATTTTATCCAATCAATCTCATTAAAAATGAGGGCCTTAGTGTTTAGAATGATTCACTGCTAAAAAATAAACCTAACAATATTTGATAATGAAGTAAGTTATTACCATTGCTAATGTTTTTTAAAACTATTTTCCATAAGCTACAAATTAGCCTCAGTTCAAATAAGTGATACACCTTTGTTCACTTTACATTACAAAATATAATATTTCTTGCAGGTGCCCTGTTGATGGTGAAATCATGGGACAGTTCCAGTACAACCCCAGCAAAACAACAGCTTCCGTTCATTTCCAGGCTCACAAGTTCCCATATACAGCTTCTGTGTATTACCAGTGTAATGTGCGACTCTGCATCAAGGCAGATGGTGGCTGCGATGATGTGGTGAGTTTGGGGAAGTAGTATAAAGTTTGTCACACAGATATGAGAGAATGAAGATTAACTGTACAGAAAAATTTAGAAAATTCATTTTCTTTGTAGTAGTTATGTTCCTTTAGAAGGATTTGCACATATAGATTTAGTAAAAGCTAAAATTCTAAAATGTAATACTTGAGTGATTATTTACATTTATTAGTTCACTCACGAATAAATAAAATGCATAGAAGTCATTTCTGCTATTATGTAGAAATTATAGAACAGTCCATACAAAGCAGCTGTGTGAATTCTGTTGCTCTTCCACAGCCTCCTGTGTGTGGTGTCCATGGTCGTAAGAGGAGAGATGCAGATACGGATAAAGATGGTACTCCAGCTACCATTGAAGTGTACAGTGGTCTGTATGTGAATGAGGCAACAGATATCAAGGGAGATGTGACTGATGATGTAGCCAGGGAAAAGGTGAGGAATTCATGATCCCTTTCTATAACTGAGCTTGAGTATATGTGTAATTATCAGGGCCCGGATTCTAATGACATGTCATCTTTTTATTGATGCTGCATAGACATTGCCAACTTGTAGATAAATCCTATGGCCTCTAGATTGTAGAAATACATTTTTATTAGGCTATTTTTTGTCATTTTATGCAATTTTATATTTTTAGGGCATTTATTTCAATTTTAGGTCATTATTTTGTCATTTTCGTGTCACTTGCTTCCTTATTTAGTAATTTTGATGTGTTTACATTGAGTGTATTAACTTTTTTTCGTCGCTAGCAGTGCTGTCTTTGAAGTGTCGTTTGTTTAATGCAAGAAGGAAAAATTCGGTGTTAAAGTGTTGTCATGTCTCAGTCAGAAATGAGAATCAAAGAAACGGAAATGAGAATCAAAGAAACGCAAAAATTTTTTATTAAATTACAATTTTATTAGATTGACTTGGCACCAGAGTCTGCCACCTGCTTGGATTTGAGAGTGCAAACTGCTGTTTACCCTCAATTAAACAACAATATAATCCGGCAGACCACAAAAGGAAATGCCGAATTTTGACTCGCCAGTGCCTCAGTGCCAGTATAGATATCCGTGAGAAAAGAACATTCACAACATACAGTTATTTACAGTTTTTACAATTATGTACAAACTAGTCTATAACTTTGTGTGTACAATAATATTTTTTTATAAATAAAATATCAGTTTTTAGGTCATTTTTTATAATTATTAAGTAATTTTCTTTAAAATTTAGGGTCATTTTATAGATCATTTTTCAAACAATTTTAGGTCATCTGAGTCCGGGCCCTGGTAATTATACTTTAATGGTCTTATGAGTGAGCTTGTGGACCAAATGCTACAGATAATAATTATTATTGTTTCCCACAATGAAAACAAAGTTGTGATTCCAGTAATTAACCACAGCTAAGCCATTAGGTATTGTAAATAAACAAGAAAAGTAGCATTAAGTACTACACTAATTGGGTAACTGACTCACTGGCAATCTAAAATTATTGTGTTCAAAACCATGGCAGAAAAAAATAATCATTTTCTGACTTGCATACAATCTACCTGGAATCAATCTATTGTTGTCCTTCAGCTTACTTCTACATATTTTGTCTTCTACATAATTTTCTGATTAAAATATTAGCCTAAATGGTAATAATCTGTCTCTCATTCATACTAGGTACATGACTTATACATATTTATCTCTATGATCTAATAATTTATGCAAAATGTGGTGAGCAATATAAATATTGGCTCTTGTAATTATAAAATTTTATCTTTTAATCTGTGAGTTGGGGTAACTTAGTAATATTTCCAGGCACATTACTTTCTTTTTAAATATGGCACTCTGTTCTTCAGGTGAGTTGTTAACAAGGAACTAGTAGGAGTGTTGTGTGTTGTACGAGGGTTGATCCAGAAATAAGGTTCCCAAAGAGCTCCAGCCCCACGGGAAAGTGCTAGGCGAAATGCGGCAACACCGCTGTGCGCGGCTGTTCCCGCACTCTCGATTCCACCTGGCCGTGCATTGCTGCGCCGCTCAGCCTTGGCTCAGCAGCCGTCCGAGATGAAGGTGTGCATTGTTGCTCCCGCCAAGTGCGAGATTCGTTCCGTAAGGATTGTTGGACTCTATTGTTACGGGAGACGAAACGTGAGTGTTTCATTTCACTCCCGAAATGAAAGAAAAGTCCAAACAATGGCGTCACTCAGGGTCACCAGTCGCAAAGAAGTTCAAACAAACTCCTTCTGCTGGCAAAGTCATTGCCAGTGGGTTTTGGGATCGTAAGGGGATACTGCTGATCGATTTCATGGAACCTGGGACAATCATCAACTCAGACAGTTCTTGTGCAACACTAAGGAAACTCAGGCAAACTATCCAGAACCGCCGGCGAGGACGACTGACAGCCGGTGTAACGCTGCTTCACGACAACGCCCGACCTCACGTCTCCCGTCAAACCCAGGACCTTTTGACAAATTTTGGGTGGACTGTCATGCCCCACCCACCGTACAGTCCGGACCTCGCGCCAAGCGATTATCGCTTGTTCCCGAAGTTAAAGGAACACTTGGGTGGCCAACGCTTCCGGAGCAACGATGAAGTCAAAGACAGGGTGAAACGCTTCCTCAATGGGTTGGCGGCGGAGATCTACGACATTGAGATACAAAAATTGGAGCACCGTCTACAAAAATGCCTAGCAAAAGATGGCGATTATGTCAAAAAATATAGCAAAGTGTCTTCTTTCCAACGATGTGCATTACTATGAGAATAAGCAATGTTGTCTATTTGTAAAATTGATGGGAACCTTATTTCTGGATCAAGCCTCGTACAAGAGTTATAACAAAAATAATGGCAAGTTTGCTGTGGAAGTGGAATAAGACGGACTTAATTGTTGTCACTTCTACCACATGTTAATGTTTGTCAGACCTACCTCACAGTGAACAGAGTGATCCATCAGACTCAAAGCACAGTGCACAGTAGCATGAAGAAGTTAATCTCCTGTGAGTTATCACTCTAAGCTGTTGTGTTTCACAAAACAGAAAAAGCGAAGTTGACTGAAATGTGCCTTTGGTCGCACAGCAAGATAATGTCAAAAAGATCTTGTTGAGGCATGTGGGGAAATAGCGTTACCATACAGGACTGTGACTAGGTGGGTTAGAGCTTTCAACAGTTGGCACGACCATGTGCAAGACATGGCTCGTTGGGGTCATCCAAGTTTTACCTAGTATTATTTATAGGTTTGTTTCCAAAGCCATTTCATGTACTGTCATATACCATGATGCATGCGCACATTGTCAGTTTTGCTGCATGGCGTATGTGCACAGTGTCATTTTTCAATGAACTGACAATGTGCGCTTGCATCATGGTATATGACAGTACATGGCATGACTTTGGGAATGGACCTATTGTTTAATAAATTAAACACCAGTGTAAGGAGGTAATTTCTCCATTAAACATCGCTACAAAATTCTGATGATATTGTTACATACAATACAAACTAAATCACAAATGTTGTTCTGTTTCCAGACTCCAGATGATCCAAACAGCTTCTGCATATCTCAGCGCAACTTTGCCATTGGTATTGCCATCGCAGGTTTGATACTGATGCTAGCTGTTATAGCTGCCATCCTGATATTGCTGGCTCGCCGAAGGCGCAGGAAAGATGTTTCCACCACTGGTAGTTCCATCTACAGTGGTCCCTATACCAACACAGCATATAGCCACAGCAGCTGAGCTGTGCCTGAATTCTGTTTTAGCCCTTACTCGGCTCTCCGCTCCTCTGCGGAGGGCAGAAGTGATGGCACTGGATGAATTGATGCTTTGTGTTTGCAGCGATGCAAACATTTTGCATTTGCAATTCTTTTCCTCCATGCTCATCTCCTCACTTCTTTTCTACCTCCGTTAGCATTGCTGCTACTAGCGAGACTTTACTGAGCACACGTGCCATACTATTAGGGTGGTAACACTTGTTAGATTATTAATGTGATATTGGGCAGAGTGAAACCTGTCTCAGACACTCATCGACTCTCATCCTCATGCTCTTACTCCAACGCAAGACCCTCTTCAACACACAAAACATATTTTTTAATATCAGTTCATAAATTTAGCATTTTACTAGGCATTCAGGTGGTATTTCAAAGTTGGTGGGTTAAAGTAACATGGAAATCTGAAGAGTCTAATCTGAGTTTTAGATGAGAAACTATTGTTCAGAAATAAGAAATAACCAGTATTCGAATACAAGGTTTTGAACAAAAGGGAAGTTTGAGGAATGTAGTTTGTAGACTACTTAAATTTTTTATAACCGTAAGTCACATGCAACTTACAGTACCGGTACCTTGTTGAGCACAAAATTTTACCACACACTGTCACATACACTTTGAATGTATTGTACATTGAACCAAGCAGCTAGGACCATCCTTTTTTTGTTTTTACTGGGTTTTCAATCATAGATTACCTTGATACTAACCCCATAGGAAAGAATCCTAAAAATTAGATTAAACCATTACTTTGACCAAAAGATGGCATCTCCCTTTTCTATCCGCTGTATTGAAAAATACAGTATCTGTTGTCCATTTGGTGAGTATTATATTATTATAACATTGAAGTAAGCAAACAGTTTTCATCATGAAAACTAAGCAGCTTAAAAAAACATTCCTCTGTAATAAGGCATTTCAGATCAATGGTTTTCTTCATCAAAGGCTCAGTTTTGATTCTCCTGCAATCTACCACTTTAATCTAAGTAGACCTAATACCTTTCTTGTAGGTTTATAATTTTCAACTTTCACAAAGCATGCACATACCAATGTATTAGCACACATCTTCAAAGAGGGCATCAGACAAGATGCATGAGGAGTGAGAAATTTTAACGCGATTTGGGAATGGTGATGGGAAACTCATAATTCTTAAAAACCCAAAATCAAAACGGTCAAGCTGTACGTTTTACTTTTATAAGTGGAATTTGGACACCACACATTCTCTTTGAATGATGTAGGCTTGCTGTTTTTTACTTCCGTATGCAACTGGGCACAATAGAAGGGAAGTTTAAATACCACAGTAAGACCTAAATCAATTTTCACCCAATTTTAATTTTTTTTAAATTACTACCATAGCAAAGATATATCACAGTATCCAATGTGTGATGTCCAGATGTCCAGCCCTAGTAATGATACAGAATGATATTGAAAAGACGCTTCTGGAACATTTTTATAGATGTGTTGGTATGACAAAGAAATTACTAAAAAGCAAATACTTCTTAATGACAGAACCATAAAGAAATGGTCAACGAATTATTGTTCCTTTAATGAAAAGGTATTACAAATTCTTATTTTACTAGTGATAAAAAAAATGTTCAGACTGCAGTGGTTTCTTGTACTTGTAGTGTTTGAAATTAGCTTTGGGGTGGCGGTAGTTTTGATGTTACTCTCCATATGGTGCTGGTCCACTGCCCCATCAAACTGTTATTGGAAAATGAATGGGGCCTTGGACCTTTGCCATGGGATTGATGTGTAAATAGTGTGCTGCAGTGCAATACAACTTTGAAATAAACCGTAGTTTCTTCTTCTATATTAAGTACATGTATGATTTCCTTCCCTGTATTCTGTTCCCTGTATTCATTGTCCTTTGTATGTATTTTATAGTATATGTTTTGCTCTGGGATAGACCCAATGTTATCATATGAGGGTGCAACTAGCATGAAGTTGTATGACCAACCCTCTTTAGAAAAACATAATTTTAAAAAGTTAATGGTTAAGCATGGTGGTGGATCGGAATTTGGGCAGGCAAGTAATGCACGCAATAGAAATGTAGTGTATTTAGCAAAAACTGTCCTTATCAAAAATCCTGATTTTTCTGACACAGTGGATACCGTATGTTATAGTAGAACACACACATATTGATAAACATATTGAGGTATTTCAGCACCTGCCTATGGTATAGTTTGTAAACAGCCAGCGAGAGAGACATTTTGCTCCAGGAGAATTGCCTCTAAAGATGCTCCCAGTTGTGAGTGAAATGTCACATATCAAGCCATAAAAATTTAATACCATGGAATAACAGCTTATAAAGTATGTACTCTCATCATGAGACCAAGGCTGATATAGGGGGGGGGGGCTGATGAGGTTGTGCCCCCCACCTCCATAGTTTTTCTTTTTCGTTGATTCATTCAAATTTAATTAAATACAAAAAAATAAAATAAAATCATTTATGTAGGCCTACTCATCCTATTTCAACCTGAAGATTGTAAAAAGCAAGTTGAATAGTATTTATATTCTAGACTGCTTTATGTCAAATGTGTAGACATTTGACAGCAGTTATTCAAGTTTCTTATCTTAAATTACTATTATAAAAGATTGATTTCTTGTGAGCTATTTCATTTACTTTAAGTTAAAGATAAAAAGTTTGATATGTGATTAATGATTTTCATTTTTATGCAATATGTACAATAGACAAATTTCTCAACAGAACTAATACTCTGGGGGGGGGGGGGTAGTAGTTTGTTCTGCTGAGAAATTTGGAGGAATCACCCAGAGGATGCAAAAACACATCATTTTCCACTTCATTTTTTCCCCCTGGGGAGAACATCCATACTCCCCTGTTTTTCAGGATATTCCATACCCTCCAGTAATTTCAAACTTTCTTTTATGTTGCCCCCCCTTTCAATAAGTTCTGGCTCCACTCCTGCATGAGACCGGCCATGAAAGCTTATGCATATCAAGGGCAATTTTTGCTAAATACTCTTTAAATAGAATAATTTATTCTTGAACTCTATTTGTTGTAGTAATGTAAATTAATATTACCTTTGTTAAACTTTATATTGACACTCACTACTAATCTTGGTAATGTGAATTATCTTGTTGGAGCACTTTCAGCAATTCAAATCACATATTCTGTATGACAAAATCATACATTTTCCTTATTACAACGTTCCCAATATGGGAGTCAGTTGCTGAAGATGGCTCCCACATGCAGTCGAAAACGCTCCAACAAAGTAATTCTCATTACTAGGCCCTGGATTTTGAGGACCTAAAAGATACTACAATATTATGTTAAATTGATGACTTTATGACTTGAAAATTGATTAAAAATGAACTAAAAAGAAAAAAGAATTACTTATAAATAACTTTTATTTATTGATTTCCTTGCAAATTATCACTTACAATTTATCACTCAATACTGCACTACAGTATATTTACAAACACCTTTTACAAGTTTTCAAATTTGAAGGACTGTCTATTGTCAACAAATAGGGACTTATACATTGAAAAGCTCCTTTCAACATTAACTGAAGGTACAGGTCATGCTTAAAGCATGTCAAAATAAAATATATCACTTCAGTACCTCAACCACTAGATTTCACTCTATGAATGACTGAATTGTAACCAGTAGATGCAATTAACCTGCAGCATGACCCTCTAAAGTACCAGATAGTTTCACCTTCATATTCCTCTCTAAAAACTACAAAACTCTGGACTTGTTCTTAAAAATTACTTATAACCCATAAAAAAATGTTCTATCAGAGAAAAAAAGTCTAAAAATGCAGAAAAAAGACCCATAAAAGTGGTTTAATTTCACTGAAGATGGAATGAGCCACATATATTTTCCACAGAGCATCGTTCTAGCATCATCAGAAAAAAAAAAAAAAAAAGATGCAGTCATCAAAATCCGGGCTCTACTCATTACCAAAAGTAGTAGTGGGATTAATTTATTTGCCTAATTTACTTCTTTGTCTAGGTAGATAAGGGTAGTACCAGTAGACTTATACCTTTTAACAGGAACTTGGAGTTACCAACTAAATGCATAACATTAAAAACTAAACATTAACTAATGTACCATTGTTTTTTCCCCACATGAGCTGGTTAACATCAGCTCACAGTGCAGCTGACCACATCCAGCTTGCTGCGGAATCAGCAAAGTATTGAAGATGTATGGTACTGGTACACAACAGTTTTTTGTCTGAATCATAATTATATTCCAGTAGCTTGTTTTGGAGAGGCCTTTAAATGGCGAAGAATTCTCTGAATGTGATTTGAACGAGTGTATTTCACTTGTGAACATATGAAGTTCAGGAATATGCCTTGGTTATCAGAATTTGCCATTTCATTATGCCTCTTGAAGGCAACCCGTTTGCTTGTTTGTTCCACAGAACTTGATACAACTTGAAGTTGTTGTAAAACACAGTTCTGATTTGTGTGAATTCAACATCCTTGAATAGATTGTGATGATTGCATTGTAAGCTGGACTTCTTCTCCGGAAACTGGCAAATCCAGGGATGACACCTCTTCTAACAGATTCTGTTAAATTAGGCATATCAGAGGATATTGTGTTTTTTGGAGTTTGACCAGCTCCTTAAGGACTATTGAATCCCACTTTGTATTTTTTCTGCTTGCCAGTGATTAAATCTAATACAGCAATGATTGGAGACACAACAAACAAATAAACAAAAAATTGTATTGGGAACATTTATCTTTGACATACGTACCTGACTCCTTAAGTCAGGGCAAGAAATTTCAGGCCTGAAGGTAGTGTGCAAATCAAGAATTTTAGTCGATGTTACTGTTACATTTGCTGTAGCATTACAGCTCTTTAGGAATTAAAGCAAATACCCCTTCTCATATTAATTTGTTCTTTACATATGAAATATTAAAGAATATACTGTATCCATTTTAAATAAGCAAAATTAAATGAATAATTTAAAAAATCACTGACATAACTATTCGGCTACTTAAAAAAAGACTAAATACTTGTTTGTATTTTTTGTATGGGACTTTCTAATTTGTTCCAAATTGTTAAAACAAACAAAACATTTTGGAAATATTAAAAATGATTCTAAGCTTCAACAGCTTAACCAATAATTAAATTGTATTGGAAGTAACACAGTGAAGTTATGATGATGATGATGAGTGTTCTGCCCGAAGGCAGGTCCAGACCAAGGACGAAGCCGTGGGGAGTGAAGTTATATAACATAATAATTATATATGAGTTGAAACTTTTACACTAGACTTCACTTCTGGTATAGTTTTACCTGTACATGTTTCAGCGCCTTTGCAACCATTTTCAACAGTCATACTTCAACTGCCGTGCTACCCTCTCGTGGACGTGGAATAAATCTCGAGATGAGGTAGTCATTGGTTGGGATGTCGAAGTTCATCAGCCGGTCCCCCCTCTTGTGTATGAAAATTCTTTCCCAAATAGAAAGCTCCCTGTGTCCTCGGACACATTTTAATAATTCTGGTTCTCTGATAATTTCATGTCCATCGTTCCAAAAGTGTGCGGCTACTGCTGATTTGTCTGTATTTCTAAATTTGATGTGTCTTAAGTGTTCTTTAGTTCTAACTTCCAGTTTCCTTTTGGTTTTTCTCACATAGACTTTTTCACAATCATTACAATTAAACCTTGGGCCGACAATAAATTCAGAAAAGTGTTCAAAAAATATGGCATCACCACAGCACCTGTGAACAGATATTCCCTAAAAAAACTTGTTGAAATCTACAAATTTGGAGAATCCACATCATAGTAAAAAGTCGGGCATATACCAGTTTAATTGTAATGATTGTGAAAAAGTCTATGTGGGAAAAACCAAAAGGAAACTGGAAGTTAGAACTAAAGAACACTTAAGACACATCAAATTTAGAAATACAGACAAATCAGCAGTAGCCGCACACTTTTGGAACGATGGACATGAAATTATCAGAGAACCAGAATTATTAAAATGTGTCCGAGGCCACAGGGAGCTTTCTATTTGGGAAAGAATTTTCATACACAAGAGGGGGGACCGGCTGATGAACTTCGACATCCAAACCAATGACGACCTCATCTCGAGATTTATTCCACGTCCACGAGAGGGTAGCACGGCAGTTGAAGTATGACTGTTGAAAATGGTTGCAAAGGCGCCGAAACATGTACAGGTAAAACTATACCAGAAGTGAAGTCTAGTGTAAAAGTTTCAACTCATATATAATTATTAAGCTTAACCAATTCTACATTACTTGTTATTAGAGGAGCTAGAGCAGAATGACTAAAACACGGAATAAATAAAAAAAATAAAAAGTGGCATGGGATTTTAAATAATATCAGTAAGTTCCAGATATTGCCTAACACTAAGTACTGAGTAATTCTGAATAAGTTATTCAAGCAATTCAGATGTGAAAGGTAGAATAAAATAATGCAAAGTAAATAGTAGAACTAAATTTGTCTTTATTGTTGCAACAATAATTATACAAATAAACTAAATGCAGATTGTGCCAAAGTAACAGTACTATTACACAATTAACAAGATGGTTCAAGGTTCAGGCACTCTCTCAAAGTATTCCTTTTCAATAAGCTTGCACAGCTCAATGAGGTTCGGATAGCCACGTACAATGCTTGCAAACCTATTATTAGGAAGTGGAGTTGTCAAAATGGTGAAGACATGTCCGAAAACCAGGGCATCGAGCTCAGTTGGCCTGTGTGAAAACAGCACAAAATGAAATATTAGATGAATTCAGGAACCGCAAATTTATGGGAATGATGAAAAAATACAATATAAAAGTTATGTATTATTTTCTATCGATGATGACATGATGTTACTTAAGAACAATAAGTTAATGAGAACAATACAATAACTGCAGTTGGACAATAAAACATTATTTCTAAAATTCTGAGACACTGACCTTACATTTCACTATTTGTACATGTACTATTAATTTTTTAGTCTATTCTTGTAAAATGTATGAGTTATTATGAGAGACCAGTTGATATGTAAAACATATTTATTATTTTTACAGATATCTTTAAAATTACATAATGCAAGTTCATATATTAGTATTAGGGCTGTCCACAACAAACAGAATTTTCCAGTACACAATGCTTCTAAATGTCCATTTATCTGATTTTCAAAACAAATATTGCACTTCATTAGAACATTTGAAATATAGCAGTACAGCAACAAATATTCTATGAAAGCATAGCACTAACGTTCGTAAAAATTCCACTTCATATCCAGCACCTAAAATACGTTTACAGGAGGGTGTGTTTTTCCAAGATTCTGTACTTGGCCAGTTGCCTTCTTGAGCTAAAACAAACAGTGCCAAGTGTCTATTCTTAAGCTGTTGCTTGCTTTCATTCGCCTGGGAACACATAAGAATGTTGAGCTGTAGATAGCTTGCAGTTCGCTGTATCCATCCGCAAAGACCAATATATATTTACATAAATGGTTTCACAAAGTAGTTTTTTATTTGAATTTAGTACATTTTCCAAGTATAAACTTGCATGTATCATTTTTTCACAGTTAATTAAACCATAATTTAAATAATAAGTAGCAAGTTGTTTTATAAATAGTCTGTACATTTTGCCATACATGTTGCATTCTTTGTAGGCATATACTACCATAAAATACCAATATTTAATTTGAAAGATTAGATATTAACTTAAAAAATAGTGCCTACCTAAGGTGACCATATTCTTATGAATAAAAATCAGGACATCAAATGACATCATTAGGTCTACCGACTTAACCAAGGGACCGAACATGTGCTTTATTCCTAGAATTCATTGTCTTATATTAATAAAATAAAAAAGCGAACAATGTTTGCTAGGGTGTAATTCATTGTATTATATCGCATAGTTATATCCATTTTATTCTTATCAGAAATATGTCTTACAGTGCAATCATGATAATCACAGCATTTCATTTAACTAAAGAACTACACCATAATATAGTCTATTTTCACAAATTGGGACAAAATTGGTACATTTTTTAATAAGACAAAGGTACATAAAATTCCGAGACAATTGGTACAACCCTGTTTATTTTATGTCTTCATGGTTAGTGACTATGAACATAATTTCAATGCATGGTATGTGGTGTGTCAGTGTCTTAGAGGAAACAAAATTTCTTACTATTATGGGTTAACAACTATCAAAGCTGATATTATAGATACCAGGACAATGTCTAATATTGTGTCCAAAACATGATAGAGTTCAAGTAGGTTAGTGAGATAAGTATAGAATTTTAACATATTGATCATAAATTATATTTTTAACCAAGAACACCATTAATAACACCTAAAATGAGATAACTCATCTATATTAATTGGTACAGAAATAAACTGATATAAATATGACTGCTATTAGTAAAACTCCACTGGCTTACCTGCCACCAAAAAAGAAAGACTGACCTCCAAGACGCTCAGACAATGCACTACAACAGTTCTCAACTTCCTGATATACCTGAAACAAGCACCAATGCTGTTCAAAGTACCACATACCAGTTTGATATACACATATCTGAAAAAGCTTGATTTTGTACCTCATCCAGAGTCTTGCTGGCCCAACCTAGCACACCCAACTTCTTGACCACCTGACTTCGCTTTTGCCAGGCAATTAGATGATTTAGTGGCCATGGTAATACAGATCCGAATCTTGGCTTGGTAACTTCTCGAAGCGTTGTACCATCACACCATGTCACATAAAGCTGCAAGAAGACACAAGTTGTTAAATTAAATATGGAATTCAACACAAGAACATCATTTTACAATGTAGGATATAATTTGATGTTTATTATTTTACATAGCATATCAAAAAATGAATGAATAAAGAAACTTGCACAATTGTGCATACAGTTGGTGTGTCATTCAAGACAGAATTCGTTAGTGATTCTCCCCTGTTTGGGCACTTTAGTAGCGTATGTGGTATCCTTCACAGCTTTGCTCACAGTAACTACACATACACGCACAGCAGATTCGTGATAGGCTTTAGTCTTGTTTATAAAAGAAGTGAATGAACTTCAGTCTCTTTGTGACAGAATGGTTAATGAAAAAAGCTGATGTAGGTCTAGTGTCTTAAAAATGTCAGATTATTTTAGTGTCTTAAGTGATAATCCAGCATAAGACTGCTAAATAACAGGTGGTCAGCTGTTTGAGAAGTTCCTCACAGACATGAGTATTCAATAGGGTTGGAATAATTCAGGGGTGAAAAACCAGGCCATCATTCACCTGATCACTGGTTGATATTAATGCAATATCTTGATTTACTAGGATTTTCATTATCATGTTCATTAAATGTAAAGCAGGATTTACACTGTATAACTTTTGATGTACCCAAAGTGAATACTCAAAGTGAAATCACCCAGAGTGATCATCCTTGTTTACAAATTTTCATCTCTACGCATACCGTCACTGTCACTGTTCCTTCGTAGTACATGTCAAAAATCTAACAGGTCTGAATATAAATAAATATATAAACATATATATATATATATATATATATATATATATATATATGTTTATATATTTATTTATATTCAGACCTGTTAGATATATATATATATATATATATATATATATATATATATACATATATATATATATATATATATACATATGTGTATATATATATATATGTGTGTGTATATATATTTTTTTATAATTACAGTGTTGGCAAAATCAACATTTAATGGCCCTTGCAAAATAACTTACTAAATTTACTGGAACAAGGTATTTTCATTGCTGATGACACCTTCCCATTGAGAACCAACATTTTAAAACCATTTTCAAGATGTGGCCCACTATCCAAGAAACAAAAGATCAAGGGCCTTTTGTGTTCTGGAAAACACATTTGGCATATTTGTGTCAAAATTTCAAATCTTTGGCTATGATAGTCTCCACTGGCAGATGTGAACTAAATAGTGAATGGGACAGAATCCGTTTGTTTACATTTATCACTGTGCCTTCACTCTGGATGAATCATTGGTTAAGTGAACGACTCTTTAATCAAAAGTTGGTAAGGACTCAATATGTTTCATTGTTCATTTTTAGTGTTCACTTTGGATGAAACAGAATGAAAGGCAGTTTACACTTATCATTTTGGATGATTCCTCTACAATGAACATTCAAAGTGATAAGTGTAAATCAGCCTAAGTTAGCAGTTGCATTTAATTCCTTTCTTAATAACAAACAGCCTACTGAACTAGAGCAGAAAATATTTTTATACCTATATGGCTAATAGCATTTCAGTGCGTTTCTTTTTAAAGCAAACCTGTAAAGCGCTTTACGAGTGATGCACGAGTGATTGATGACCGCTGCAGACAAAAAAGAACGGCAAAGTTGATCAGCTGACAGCTTGCTCAATGAGACCGGCAATGTTTACATCCCTCTAACATGGTTAAAACACGTGCAAATAACAGTTATGCCGGGATGGCAATAAATAATTATTGTACTATATGATGTACAGGTAAAATCACATGATACTAACTGTGCTGAAGAAGGCGTTCGTACTTGGGAATTTGAACAATGATGTTAAATCCATCAAGGAAATTTTCGATGATCACCTAGTCCGCCATGACAGTTTGCAGCGAAAACCATGCAGCAGTCGTAAAGCGAGATTTGAGTTCGCTGCACGGGCAGATAGAGTGGGGGTAAAGTGGAGCTGCAGCAAAATCTAAAAAGGAACGGTTTTGATGCATCACTCGTAAAGCGCTTTAGCTCCGCTTTAAAAAGAAACGCAATGTTAGTGCTGACTTGCAGGGAGTGGGTGAAGTTTAGCAGGTGACAGATTATTTTGTTAAGCCGTTTATCACAATATGCACATGGCTATCCAGCATCTAAAATTAAGACAGCATAAAAAGGGGAGGCAAAACCAACCTCTGCATTAGCGAGAACAGTATTGACAAGAGACATATATGCTCTCATATCAGCTTTTTGTCCATTGTCCAATTTTCCGGACAGACTGATGCCCTGAAAATCAATAAGAAAATTGTCAATTATTCGCTATACCTATTATTCAAGTTACATGCAAAGTTGGTCTGAAGACAATGATTTACCTTGTTATCTACAAATTGAATAATTGGATCAAGCTCAGCCACAACGAATTGTCCACATTTGATGAATGGGACACGACCTGTAACAGATTCCGGTAATAGTAAATGTACAATTATTCTCTATCCCACTTAAGAACGATCCTGTTAAAAACAAAGAGGCGTGGCTGTCATAGTCCGCACATGAGAACACATGACATCACCGTGTTAATGGTAGTTTGTTTATTCTCAGTAAAACTCACCCGCAGGGTCGTCGTGAACAATGAATCCTTTGTTTTGTTTGCCACTTGATATACTATAATGATGACAATGCCAGTGAGAGTTTGTTATTTCACGTGTAAATGTTCATATTATTGTTGCATGAACTTACGAACACTACTTCTGTACTAACAAGCCACTCCCTGGTAATGGCGCATGCTTATGACTTTAACCAATCACGTTTTGTCACATGATGCGAATTTTCCGTGAATCTTCTGTGAGTTCTCCTCCCCTTTGTTTTGAACAGGATCAAATTTGAGTGGGACAAATTATAACCTAAATGATGGTGCACGGATGCACACAATACCCTTCCACGGTTATGAGAGACGCCCACCTGAAGGTGACATGTATTCTGCATTGCTTCTCTGTTCTACTTCGAAATCCAGGCCACACATCTTAAGGAATGCCTGGACTGAAAGGCAGTTTGCATTGTCAGGCAGTAAAATTTGCTCCACTTCATACGGCTGGTATAGTTTCACGTCCTGTGGCCATGGTTCTTGTGCTGAAATCATATTAAATTGTAAATTAATGACGTTCTGTAACCGTGAATTTTCGTACTATCAGGATATAAAAATAACATACCAACCTCCTATTTCTACGGCCAACATTTCAGTTAAGAGAACAGAAGGCATTTTTCAATTTCTTAATGTAAACATTTTTCCAAGATTTAGAAATAATACCATGAGGTTGGCATACTCGAAATTTTTACTGCAATGTTGGTGCACATGTATGAGCTTTCAGAATTCAACTTTTTGCTATAGCCGCTGAGCTGCTGGTTGCAGCTACTTCCGTTGTTTTCAATAGAAAAATAGAACGCAACTTCCTTTCCACACGGAATCAACATGTCGAAGCGAGGTGAGAAGGCTGAATTATATCTTAAAATCTGTGATTATCTGCAAATATACGACTGATTATTTGGCATCTTGTAAAATAATATGTATTCTGTATGTTGTTAATAAGTGTGCAGTGAAAACTAAAGACCTAAGTGAAGTGATTTGTTATTTTTCTGTTCTGTGTAGCTGTAGACAACCTGACATTATTTTGATGTGATGTCTTTTCCAAATTTCAGGACGTGGTGGCTCCGCAGGAGCGAAGTTTAGAATATCGCTTGGATTACCTGTTGGAGCTGTTATTAATTGTGCAGATAATACAGGTAAGTATTTGAATTTAAAATATGAATGAAAGTATGCAAGCAGACCTATGTAACAAATATTGTCACTACAGAATGCTGGGGTACCCGAATGCTGTAAATCATTCATGTCTGAATGCACAATACTTTGCATGATAGCGTTCACACATACAGCTTGAGTCTGGCTGATGGAACCTCTTTGTTTTAACGTTCACACATACAGCTTGAGTGTGGCTGATAGAACCTCTTTGGTTTACACAATTTATAATGAAAACCATGTAGAGCAAAATGTTATGCCTCAGTTCATACCCTCCGTGCTTCCAGTAGAAGTGGTTGTGTCGGTGTAGAATTCGAGGTTATCTTCTAGTTAAGCGTAACCAATTTCACGGCCTCCTAAACTAACATAATTGTTGGTAACCTAACACGATCTCCTAGTGCCGTATTATTAGGGAGGCAGTGATATTAGTTACGCTGAAGTAGAAGTTTACCATACGTCCTCTTCTCTCGAAGTTTTTGCACATCCTAACTCTGTGTGGAGGACAGCAGCATTTAAACTCTTGAATATGATGTAGATATTATTTGCTCGTGCTCTTGCCTACTCTCTCTCACCTAGTCACACCTCTGACTGAAGCGTGATTCTGGGGGGGAATCCAAATATGTCGCACCTTGGGATGAATGTGTCCCGTCCAACCCACCCTCAGCGATGCAGTTTCTTTTATACCACTATCTAGCAAATTCTTCTGTCCTCGTATTATGAAGAAACTCGCTACTGGACATTGGAGGTGTGACATCATACCACTAGACGGAGGTGACAGGCTGACAAAACTCCGGGAGATGGGAAAAATATATATTGCGACTCACCCGAGTCCCCCACCACTACTACTCTAACGGGACCCGCGTGGAAAGTAGGGGTTTTGGGTGGGGAGAAAAATAATTTATTTCTCCTTTATTCTCTTCTTCTCTTTCTTTCCCGTCTCTTTCCTCTCACCTCCTCTTCACCCTACCTATCTATCGGAACCCCTAGCGTTATAGCTAGGAGTCTTAACCCACTACGCCACGAATGACAGTTGAGCAGTGAAGAAAGATTTCATATATTTAAGGTACTAAGGGTGACTTCATTCATTCACGAGTGTTAACGCAAGAATCGCTTTTTCAAATTTTGAAATGTTTTGTTTGTTACGAAAAGAGTACTGTTGGTGCAAGGGAATTTTTCTGCATCAATTAAGCCATGTTTTATATCATAACACGGCGTTTTTAAAAATTGGGAAATATTATGTAAATTTCAATTTTTTATATTTTCAAATCTGTGTTGAAATATGATGTTTGGTACAAGGGCATTTTTTTAATTGTTCGACATTTTCTATAATTCGTGAATTGTTTTTTATAATGGTAATTGCAATTATTAGAGCAAGCTGCGGGCTTATGCGCGCGGGATGATGCGCGGTAGGCGGAGGGGAAGCGAGCATGCAGGCAGGCTGGCGGAGAAGGCGGCATAAACCAAGTATCGGGTGCTAAATAGGCTCCGCCCATCCCGCATTCCGTTGCCATGGCGACAGCAGCTGTCGGCCGGCCGGCGACCTCTCGCTCGGCTCTCGCCCCGACCGTTCCCGAACGTACTCCCGACCGTGTCCCCGCCTTCACTCGAGTCGATTCCCACGATGCGAGAGTGCCCCTTGTACCAAATATTCAAAATACGAGATGCCCCTTGTACCAAATATACCCACCTAAGTATTTACAAATTATATTTACGAATTACCCTTGTACCAAATATTCAAAATACGAGATGCCCCTTGTACCAAATATACCCACCTAAGTATTTACAAATTATATTTACGAATTACCAAGGCACCATTAGGATATATGTTCACCAGAGCCTCTTTAGCGTAACAGGACTCACCACGTGAAGGTAGAGGTTGAACATTATCATTCTTATTACTCGTCATGTATTACACGTCTCTGTAGTACAAAGGCTAAAAGTTTTCTCGATTTTTATTGCAACGAGCCCTCGTGGTATAGTGGTCAAGGCGATGGACTAGTACGCTTGCGGTCCCCGGATCGAATCCCCGTAGGTGCGAAAATTAGTAGGATAGGAATAGGTCCCAAATAGGTAGGTAGGGTGAAGGAGAGAAAGGAGGTAATAGGGAGAAGAGGAGGAGAAGAGGAGAAAAGAGATAAAAGGAGAAAATAAAAAAATTAATTTTCTTGTGTTTCTGCTATTTCCGCCAGATGTCTCTGCGCCGCTACTACTAATTCCACCATTACCTACTAGATGTCTCCCACTGTTTCATTTAGTTAGTCCCCGCCCTAAACCCCTCCTTCCCGGGCGGGTCCCGATAGCGAGTATGGGAGGTGATGGGAGGAGCCTATTTAGCACCCGATATTTGGTTTTTCCCGAGAAGGCGACCAGGCCGATGGAAAGGGGAGCCGGGTGGGTCGCAAAGTATAATCTTGCCCGGGAGATATAATATACCACATTTTCAAAAGCTACAAACAGTGTATCGTACATTATTCAAAAATGCAAGGGCACTTCGCTACGGCTACTGCCTCCGCTTCCACTTCGCACACTTAACTATGTGGTTAGTGTTATGCATTATTTAGCTACATGTAGAGGTGGATACAAGGCACTTGCGACAATATACAAGGGCAGTTGGTCACTGCTTCGTTCAGAAATAAAATACATATCACACAGTCCGTGCAAATGTGAATATCGAATGGGCGGAGCTTAAGGGGTGACATAGGCTGATTTGAATTTTGCTCATTCTGGTTTTGAGTCGTAGATATCACAATGTAAAATAGCAGTCTTTGTCTAAAACATTCTAAACAGGTGTAGAGGTTAAAACTTACCAGCAACGTTCAACATCAGTGGTCTTTTATGAATAAACACCCAACGTTATGTTGCTAGCACCTGGCAGCTTCACTAAAGAAACAGTTTGAGCAAAAACCAAGAACAGGTTGCCCCTTAAGCTCCACCCACTCCAGCTGTTGCGTTGCTATGGCGATGGCTCGTTTACCCTGCTTCCCTAGCCACCAGCCTTTTCCTGCTGTACCAAAGCATTTGTACTAATTACTTTAATACAAAAATTACCCTTGTATCAAAGCATCCGCACTAATTACAATACGAAAATAACCCTTGTACCAAATTATCACCAGAGCCTCTTTAGCGTTACTCAGGACCCACCACATGAAGGTAGAGGTTGATCTGGGAACGAGAGTTTCAAATTTCAATGGTATGCCACCCTCAAGAGGAGTTGATTAATAAAAACAGAATGACCCGATTACCAATTAAAACTTCCCTTGAACCAAAACTACATTTCACAATTGCAATTAATACGAAATTATCAATCTCCGCTACTTCATGCAGCTATTTCATAAGGGTTAATACATGTCACTCCCAAGCTCCCCTTCCACTCAATAATAAAAAAAGACCCTTGCACCAAACATGTTTCACAACTATGCATACCAGTGACAAAAGAATATTTCATAATAAAAAAAAGACCCTTGCACTAAAAATATTACACAGTTATAGGAGTGGGGGGGGGGGGGCGACATGTTTTACCTTTTTCCCCGAGCTCTCTAAACTTAAATAGATGAATTCTCACTTCACACAGCAACGATCACTCGATGACTTAGTGGGTAAGACGACTGGCTATCATGCTAGAGGTCCCGTGTTCAAATCTTCTTAGGTAAAAAATTTATAGGATAGGAATAGGTAGGTAGGGTAAAGGAGAAAAGGGACTGAATAGTAGAAAGAGGAAAGGGGGGGGGAAATTCTAAATTTTAAACGCTGCTAGTAGTTCCACCATTCACACACAGATGTCTTTCATTGTTTAAATAGCGAGTCGAGTGGGAGGCGCTTAAGGGGCATCCTGTTCTCATTTTTTTGCACAGTTTGATCCCATTGGCAAGTTTTTAAACTCATTGAAGAAAATGAGCTGGTGAAAGATAACTTTAGGTCATGTACCATCCATGCTCCGCCCGCTCCTGAGCATTGTGCATGCACCTTCCTACTTCCCCTATTCCGGCTATGAAGCTGCTCAATGCTGACACTGCAGCTCACTATTGTACCCTTCATCATATATATATACATAAAAAATAGTTTTAGGTCGCTCACTAGGCTCTTCCCACCAAATCTCTACTCTCTAACAGAACCAGCCTGGGAAGGAGGGGTTTAGGGTACGAAGTAATTTAAAACTGAAGCAACTAGATGGCTCTCTATTCGAATTACTACCAAAGGCCTCTGTCTTGGGAAAGGTGAAACTGGGAAAAAATTAAATAATTTATTTCTCCCGTATCCTCTTTTTCTCTACCTTTTCCACCCTCTTCCTCTCTTTCTCTTACCTCCTCCTTACCCTACATATCCATTTGGGACCTATTCCTAACCGTAAATTTCAGATCAACCGGGATTCGAACTCGTGACCACTAGCACCGTAACCATTAGCCTTAACCAGTACATCATGAGCGATTGCTGAGTTTTGAGAGAGTTGTGCGGAGGAGCTTAGTGCAGACCTAAAAGTATTTTTTCCCAAAATGTGATTTAGTACGAAGGTCCTCATGCTATCCGCCATGTTAGTAGCGGCAGAATAGTAAAATGTCCCTAGTTTTATGATAAATTGGATTTTACAGTCTGTTTGCAGATTGCCTTTAAATTCTTTACCATCCACATAATTCAACTTTTTTTGTTTGTTTTTAGCTATAAGTCTAATGAATACTGAATCTTTTTTTCCCCCCAGGTGCAAAGAACCTGTATGTCATCGCTGTTCAGGGTGTGAAAGGTCGCTTGAACCGTTTGCCAGCAGCTGGATCAGGTGACATGATTGTTGCAACTGTAAAGAAGGGAAAACCTGAGCTGAGGAAGAAGGGTAAGTAATGTAGGAGTTCCAGATCTTTTGTGCGAGCATGCTTCTTTGCTCCTGTTCATATAGAAGAGTCAACTTGCTGTAATGATGCATAACTGTGAGGGAGGCAATTTGCTTGAGAGCAAATAACTGGTGTAATTCACATGATTCTTATGTCCATCAACAGATGGCATTTCAAAGTTCTATAATAATTAGCTTAAGGCTGAAGAGAACAGATAGAATGGTTTGAAGGGTTGAAAAGACTATTATTTGAGATAGGAATGCAATGCTTGTAACACTGGAAACCTGAGCAGGTCCTGGATATTGGTAAATTTTATTATATTGTGCAGCTGTTGAGAGCATGGTCCTTCGAGAGCATGAGCCATGTGTTAGTTCACGAGCAGAAGAATGTTAGCTCTTTACCACTTACACTTAGATGAAAGAGTAATTTTGTTTGGAAACCACCCATCACTGCAGCTCAGGCTTTCATTGAATTTTGGTGGGTGAAAAATATAATACAGGAGGTTGTTTAGTTTCTTATACTTGGATTCAGGGTAGGAACATAGTGTAGGAGATGTACCTGCAACTCAACGCTGCAATACACAACCGCTGTCTCACTCGCTCCCTTTCATTCTGTAGACAAGGAATGGGGAAAACCGGCAACCTGCCTGAGAACCAGTTGCCGGCTTTCCCCATTCCTTGTCTACAGAATGAAAGGGAGCGAGTGAGACAGCGGTTGTGTATTGCAATGTTGAGTTGCAGGTACATCTCCTACACTATGTTCCTACCCTGAATCCAAGTATAATAAAACTATAATCAATGAAATGCAGTAACTCCGCCTTTCACTATTAAGTTTTTTTAAATTATATTGTTTAATGATTCAGAAATTGCAATTTGAAGACATTTTTTTCTTAATTTACTATCAAGAGCATAAAATAATAAAAAAAAGTGCTTTGTAGGTATTCTAGAAAGGCAGATCCACTGATAGTAACACATGCTTTAAACTGATTATGCAGTTAGGTAACAAGCTGTAATACCAATTGAAAGAATTTTCCATATCAGCAAGATGACATTAAACCTCATGCTAAGTTTGTGGATAAGAATATCAGAGTTGTGTGTATGCATTGGAACTGATCGTGACATTTTGTTGTTTTCAGTTATGCCTGCAGTTGTGATCCGGCAGCGTAAGCCGTTCCGTAGGAAGGATGGAGTCTTTATCTATTTTGAGGACAATGCAGGGGTCATAGTTAATAACAAAGGAGAGATGAAAGGTATGTTAAAGTTAACTATTCATTTAAATGGTTTTCTTATAAGGTGGGATGTCATTGCAGATGGGTTTGATCAGCAATATGATCTTTAGCAAACCCTGTTCACTGATCACACTGTATTGTGGCTCTTATCCCCCAAGTTTGTATCGAGCCTTTTCATTTATACATAGGGAAGTGTGGCATGAAGACTCAAGATGTGCTGTTACTAAAGGTTCTTAACCTTTTCACTGCTAAAATATTCACTGTGCAAACTGGTGGTGCTGAATTAATTTGCAAATTTCTTATGTAATCATAGGCTATATTGACAAACAGTCACCGATAATTTATCAGTTTCTTCCAAAACAAGAACACAGCATGTACCGTATTGGCCCGAAAATAAGACGACCCTGAATTTTTGAAGGGTAGTTGGGGGAAAAAAAAGCTTATTAGTACATTTTGCTTCACATAAAACAGAAGTTTGAAGTTCATGTCGTAACTTCTTCTCTCGCCTTTATTTACGCATTGAGACAATGAAGATGCTTTCTTTTCCACATGATCTGCCATGTTGGTGGTCAAACAAAGCATAATGCGTAGAGAATAGAGATGCCAAGTAGTGCAATACACGGCAGTACAAGGAGAAGCACGAATTCGAGAACAATAAAGTTCGGTAAAATTTGGTAATTTCCGCGCGACTTTGACCTTGGATCGGACACATGCCATTTGCGTGGGGATACCCGCTACACACATGCACAGCTGCATTCATGATTGAAGAGTTGTTGAGTCTTAGGCTGCGCGTATAAGACGAGTATAGTTTTTAAAAGGACATTTTCAGGGGGAAAACATCGTCTTATATTCGGGCCAATACGGTATTTCTTAAGTTTAGACTGATTTGCATGCATTTCATTGGATAGTGCAATACATCGCCTGAAATATTTAGCTGCCGTAGACGGATAACAGGAAACTTAAGATGTAAGTGGTGCATTGAATTTATGCATCAGTAGAACGGCCAGCAGTGATGCATATTTATGACTAGCAGTGTCATAAAACTAATTTAGTGATTGGTCATTTGTGAACAAATGGACTCTTTTGAATGGCACATTGCTTTGAGCTGGTAATGAGCCAGCTCGTTTATTTGATCTCTAGTATATGAGTATTATGCCTGGGGTGGAATAAAACAGAACTTGCCAATTTGTTGTCTCAGCATTCACGTAGGCTGCATTATACATCTTAACATCTAGCAGAACGAAGAAAAGTTACTTCTGAAAGCCACACTTACTCCATCATGGAACTAAGATGAAGAAAGATTGCCATCTATGAGATGCCATGCAAACTACACGAACGAGGTCATTAGAAAATGAGCTGGAGATAGCATAGAAGGCAATTTTTCTATACCTGCTCATGAACGATGTGAATGCAGGAGTCGTACCAGCTCTCAGCTTGTAACCCAACTCTCTACTCAATGGCACCCAATAGCTGGCCGTGAATAGTCATGTGTAGAGGTGTTTGAAAATGTGTGTGTGTGTGTGTGTGTGTTTTTTTTTTTTTTTTTTTTTTTTTTTAAATTCAAAAGGTGGTGTTTTGTGTTTTTATTTTTTAAAGACAGGACATCATGCATATATGATTATTGTTATTAGTAGGGTTCGGATGTTTATGACATTTCATGTTTTTATCCTGACCTTCATTATCACCACAAACACAAATTAAACATGAATTGCACATTTGTTATCCTAATAGGACCGTTTTATTTTTCATAAACATATTTTGGTCATTTTCATGGTCTTGGTCATATGTCGGTCATATTTGTAATTTAATGTCATATTTCAGTTGTAAATTCGGTAAAAGAGCACAATTATCGACATAAATTTTTTCCGAAAGAGAGTCACGAATATTTTGGTTTTACTGTGTAACTGAAATGTGAAGGGACAATAACAAGTAATAGCACAATTATCTCTTCCTCCTTGTTGTTAACAACTTCCAATAGACGTGTTTTTAAAATATTTTCAGCTCACATTTGCAATGGTATCGGGGAACAGAAGTTCTTTACAAGTAAAACTGTAAATCACCTGTATAATATTGTTAAAGATTATCTGATTGAATTAATGTGATGTAATAATTTAGTTTCATTAAACATTTAAATTGGGACATTTATTTTTAGATAATACATTATTTTATGAGGTCATATCTAGTCATTTTTAAGATCATATTTTCAGTCATATTTTCCACTTTTTTAGGTTATAAACACCGAACCCTAGTTATTAGTATTATTACTATAACTAGGTTTATTATCATTGTTGTTGTTATTAATATTACTAATAAGACGATGGCATGTGTTCTGCAGAACAAGAAAATGTCTGCTTCTTGTTCAAAAAGGTTGACGAAACAATTTTTAAACATTTTGTTTTTGTTTCAGTTTTCTGGTTGATCGCAAAAATGTTGCCAACCGTTGCACTATTATAATCCATAGGGTGGGTAGTAGAAGTTAGGGCAAAATAACTACAATGGAACAGAACAATACATGTATATAGTGGTGGAAAAAACCGTTCTTTTTGTAAAACTGTTTCAACTGTTAATGCTTCTCAAACGAAATAGTTTCAGAATAACCTGCTACACGTGCTATTCTGTTGTGGCAGAAGAAACTGTTTTGCCACCAAGGTGTTATTTTTCTATTTCTGTGCTAAGACAAGAGGGGCAATTCATATGAAATCATCCAATAATAAAATAATTTGTTGCTGACCTATTTTATTTTATTTTTAAGTATATATTGTCTGTTTCTATGTGTATCTGGGAGTACAAAACAATTTTTTTCACATTTTTATCACTAACGCTTTGGCAACTAGTGGCCATTTTGCTTAGAAGGATCTGTAATTTTTGGCATTTTCAAAGGTTAGCGGTAAGTTAAATAACTATTTTATTTATGAAGATATCAACTTGAAGTAAAAACCATCTTAATCTACAAGAAACATTCTACAATTCATGTTATGACCAAAAATTTGTTAGGTCTGAAGGAAATAATCTAAAACTCTATTAGAAAATGCAGTTCCGATTAGAAAAAATTAACAACTTTATAAAACTTTTTTTCATAGAAGGGATGAAAACACATGTTTCATATTTTCCCCCCACAAAGATATAGTAGATCACTAGATGCTAGTAAAATTTGAGATCATTTATATAAATCCTTTAGGTTTTATGAGTCTTCAAATATCGAGATTTTTCAAAATTGTTGATTTTCAAATTAAAATATCTCAAATGGGACTGAACAGAAAAATCTGAAATTTTCTCAAAATATTCCTCTAGTGCCTGGTAATCAACATATAAAATTTCATCGCTGTGTTCTGACCAGAAATATTTTATTTTTAATAAAGAAAATGCTAAAAAAATAACACTGTCAAATGAGCGAATAACAATGTTAAAATACAATAAAAATTGTCAAAAATAATATAATTATTTGTTGTTGCTAGTAAAATTAAATATGTCATAAAACTAACATATTAAATGTTCCATGGTAGTATTCATAGTGATCAATACTCCAGCAGGAGGAGACCATATTGCCACATTTGCTGAGCAAGTCAGAATATGCTGACTTGAAAAAGGCAAGTCTCTGCAGACTCCTCTGTAGCTCCTTTATTCAGTAATCAGTAGCTGTGCTTGACTGAAGATATAAAAAAAGTTGCCCCTTCAGTTAAAAAAATTGTTTATTTTAGCGATGGAGATGGTAGCCAGTACAAAAACAAAAATAACTTTTTGAATATTTGCAATCACTTTGAAGCTGAATAGCATTTTTTGCCACTTCTAATGGAAAGAATGCTTGCGATGGGATTGGAGGGGGTACAAAGAGGGCTGTCTCGATGGCTAGTTTGCAAAGACCATATTTGGACCCGATACCTTCAGCAGAAGAAGTGTTCAAATTTTGTTCTGAAGAAATTAAAGGTATTTACTATACACTTGTATAAACATTTTTTTAAAACCTTTGGCTCTGCTGTGGAACAAACTTCTAGCATCATAAGGTGTTACATTCACTCAAAAAGTGATATTTATGGTGAACACAGTATTTCCATTTTGCCCAAATTTGAAATAAGACCTTTCGAAGTAAAGGACATTGTTGCCTGCATTATGATCAGAACTGGTGGTTTGGTGAAATTGATATGTTTTTAAGTGAAGGGGCAACTTTTTGCTATTTTCAGTCAAGCACAGCTACTGATTACTGAACAAAGGAGGTACAGAGGAGTCTGTATTGCTCAGCAAGTGTGACAATATTGATCTGCTGGAGTATTGATCACTATGACTACTACCATGGAACATTTAATATGTGAAGATATATAAGCATTCATGAACCACAGATTATTGTCTCTGTTGGACATTACATGAGAATATTATAGAGGAAAAATTCCTCCGGCACTGGGACTAGAACCCAGGACCTTTGGCCAATGGTTTGGCCAATGCTCTACCAACTGAGCTAAGCTGGAGCTCAATTCACAGCACCAGATGGAACCTCTCTCTTGCCCTAATGGTCTACCTCACAGACAGACAAGTCATGTCATATGCAGTCCGGCTTAGCTCAGTTGGTAGAACATTGGTATGAATTTTTCTCCTATAATATTCTTTAATATGTTAGTTTTATGACATATTTAATTTTACTAGCAACAACAAAAAATTATATTATTTTTGACAATTTTTATTGTATTTTAACACCGTTATTCGCTCATTTGACAGTGTTATTTTTTAACAATTTCTTTATTAAAAATAAAATACTTCTGGTCAGAACACAGTGATGAAATTTTATATGTTGACTACTAGGCACTAGAAGAATATTTTGAGAAAATTTCAGATTTTTCTGTTCAGTCCCATTTGAGATATTTTAATTTGAAAATCTACAATTCTGCAAAATCTCGATATTTGAAGACTCATAAAACCTAAAGGATTTACATAAATGATCTCAAATTTTACTAGCATCTAGTGATCTACTATATCTTTGTGGGGGGAAAATAAGAAACATGTGTTTTCATCCCTTCTATGAAAAAAAGTTTTATAAAGTTGTTAATTTTTTCTAATCAGAACTGCATTTTCTAATAAAGTTTTAGATTATTTCCTTAAGACCTAACGAATTTTTGGTCATAACATGAATTGTAGAATGTTTCTTGTAGATTAAGATGGTTTTTACTTCAAGTTGATATCTTCATAAATAAAATAGTTATTTAACTTACCGCTAACCTTTGAAAATGCCAAAAATTACAGATCCTTCTAAGCAAAATGGCCACTAGTTGCCAAAGCGTTAGTGATAAAAATGTGAAAAAAATTGTTTTGTACTCCCAGATACACATAGAAACAGACAATATATACTTAAAAATAAAATAAAATATGTCAGCAACACCCATTGGATGATTTCATATGGATTGACCCAAGACCAGAAGAAGCAGCTACAATAAAAACAGTGTTTGCTCCATGAAGCGATTACATAGTTACAAAAAATACTCCCACGAGGACCCAGACGATGGGTATCCCGAGAAGCAGCTACAAAAAAATGTGAATTCTGCAGAAAGCAGATATATAGAAACACAATTTAGGAAATCTCATTTTGTTAATTTCAATATGTAATTTGCATACATTCTGTATGCCTTTTCAATGGTTTTTGTGTAAACAAGAACATTCATATAACATATTAATTACTTTGTGAATTCTCTATTTCAGGAAGTGCTATCACTGGTCCAGTTGCCAAGGAGTGTGCAGATTTGTGGCCGAGGATAGCTTCAAATGCCAGCAGTATCGCTTGACCTCTCATATTGTACACACACATTTCTGTATAAAGAGTTTGTCTCTTAAGATTTCTGGTATTCATCCCCCACTACCATCCTTAGTTCTTATTCGAGGAAGCATTAACTTTATACACATTTCTCAGATGAACATTAATGCATTCCGTTTTAGTTTTTGAATGCCCAGAATTGTTTAGAAATTGAGAGTGAGTATGAATGCAGAATTTCATAATTAAAATACCAATAGTGCAACACTATGACCCAGTATTTTAGAAACAGCTCTCCTTTAAATATTCGTTTTTACTATCAAACACACAATTTCGGGGTGCGTGGGCAAAGAGAGTTAAGTCCACTTTCTCGTTACTGAGAATTAGAGTGACTTAACACACTATACCACCCAACATAGCTTTAGAGATGGATGAACCCATGATGCACACATCCATAACTATCATACATTTCTGAATATGACTTACTGGACTTAACACAAATGTAGAGAACATTTTTATTTATAACTCTATGGACACATTTCAATTTTTGAGGATGGTGGACTTAACTCTCTTTGCCCCCGCACCCCGGAATTACCGTATTTACTCGCATAATAGACACAGCCCAACTTTTCATGTTAAAAAATAAAAATTCCCTGCATAATGGATGCATCTCATTTTCTTAGTATCTTAAAGTCTTAAGGTTGAATGGCGTGGTTATATTTAGATTAAAGTTTTAAACAACAGTGCATGGAAACAGTCATCGTGATAGATCCTTATCATCGCACAAAATAAAGGGTACTCAACGGTTATAGGTTAATATCACAGTATTCTTAGGACATCTGCAGTAGACAGTATGTTGTGTTGATAAACCGACCGAATTATTCAAGTTCTAAAGAGAGTTTTAGGCTGAAAATTATTAAATACGCTGAAGAACACAATATCACAGCTGCTGCATGAGAATTTACAGTGTCTGAGTGTAATGTACATTGTGTTTCTCCTGTAAATGCAACAGCTAAATATCCATTACCGTATTTCATCACGTAATCGTCGCACCTTGATTTTTCAGTCCAAAATTGGTGTATAAAAATTTCATCGCATAATCGTCGCACGGATATTTTGACATTATTCTCTCTTTCACGATGATTCAGAAATTTATAACTGACACGGCGCCACTGCAATCTAGAGCACCGTTATCCTCCACCCGATGCATTCAAGATTAAGGAATGTGCTGACCGGTGACCGCTAGCTTGACACAATAGCAAGGGGTAGGGGTGGCAATTCACGAGAAATTGCTGTAATACCATTTGGGTCAGTTTCAGTACACTACACTTGTAGAAAAAGGGAAGAAATAGGAATTATACTGTGAGTTTTCATTTGAAAGTAATAGCATTCGCGGAAGAAAATGGAAACCAGGGAGTTTTCAGTGAACGAAAAACTTGAACGAGATTGGCACAAAATAAAATAGCAATCAGCAGCGCACATCATAAGGACTCATTAATTCATGTGTCATTTAAAGTTGCAATCACATCTCCCATGAAAAAATCATTGTAAAGAGCGTCAAGAAGACGGGGATTTCCAACAGACGGCACGAGGTGCGGATGGCGGGGTTCTGATGCAACTGTAGGGAAGACGCGCGATACCAGCTCTGCCGTGAATCATTGGATAAAGAATAATAATAATAAAAACATGTTGTGGAAGTATGTAGTTAGTATTTAATAATACTTTTTTCCTTTCGTTGTAAGGTATATATACTGTAGGCCTATACGTGTTAGTTCCAGCCTTTCCTCGCGTAATGGTCGCACTGTGTTTTCACACAGGAAAAAATGCGACGATTATGTGGTGAAATAGGGTATCATATGTGTGACAGTTGATTTATTAGTCGCGGCCGCTATATCGATAGGTATGCTATCGATTGATAGTTGGATCAACTTTTTATAAATATATATATTTTTCTCTCTCTCTCTCTCTCTCTCTCTCTCTCTCTCTAAAACTTTTTGTTCACATCAAGGACACACCCAAGTGTTTTTTTTTTTATATAAAAATCGGGAAATAATGGGTGCCTATTACAAAGTAAATACAGTATATTCATTAAGTGGAGGGAAAGGAAATAGACATTAAATCCATGTCTGGGATATTAATATCCCAGACATGGATTTAATGTCTATTTCCTTTCCCTCCACTTAATTAATAGTATATAAATAATAACTTGGCTTCAAAGTACCTACAAATGTAGGACACCATTGGATGTGTGTTCTCAACGGAGAAACCTCCCGTGGTCTGCCTTGTATTCTGAATCAGTTGAGGAATTTGATGTTGTACTGGCATGTTGTCATGGTAGCTCAATGGTAGAGCATCAGCGCGTTAAGCTGAAGATCCGTGTTCAAATCCCGGTTATGACATAAAATTTTTCAAGCTGATTAACAATATATTCAGTTTATTATAAGTAGAGTTTGGATGTTTATGACATGTCATATTGTTATCCTGACCTCCATTCTTGGTGCAAACACAAATTAAACATGACTTACACATTTGTTATCATAATTGTACAGTTTTTATTTTGTATATAAAGTCATTTTCATGGTCTTGGTCATATTTGTAGTCTAACGTCACATTTCAGTTATAAATTCACTAAGAGCACAATTATGCAATATGTGCACAAAATTGTTAACTTAAAATTTTTCTGAAAAAGTCATGAATATTTTTGTTTTACTAACTGAAATGTGAAGGGATAGTAACAAGTAATAGCACAATTTACCTCTTCCTCCCTGTTAACAACTTCCAATAAACATGTTTTTAAAAGATTTTCAATTCACGCTTGCAGGTATCTGAAACATTTACAGATTAGAAGTTCTTTACAGGTAAAACTGTAAATCACCCGTAAAATGATTATCTGATTGAATTAATGTGATGTAATAATTTAGTGTCATTAAATTGGAACATATATTTTTATAAAATACATTCTTTTATGAGGTCATATTTACGATTTTTGGGTCATATTTTTCATATTTTTAGATCATAAACATCCGAACCCTAATTATAAGACAAGGTTTGAAGCATGTGAGGATCAATGGTTTAAAATTTCTGACCTAATCTCGAATACAAATTGGATTGCTAATATGTAAATGAGAGCCTCAAAAGCCATGACCAGAACATCAATTGTTAAAGCTAAATTCTGCACTGTCTGTTGCTGCATGCATGGCAGTTAACAGATTGGCATTGCCACGAAGTATCGTCTCTGCCAAAGTGTGAAGACAAACAAAATTGGTTGGTAAGATTGGTAAATTGGTTGGTAATTTCTGATATTATTCTTTTTTCCTAGTTGCCAATCATAACTAAGTTAGTATGAGGTTTGTCTAACGGATTTTTGGATGCCTAAAGACATCAATAAAATGTTCTTGGCTGTCTAGGGGAATACTAGGTTTTGACATCACAAAATATAATTTATAATGCAGTGAAATACCAGTATTACATTTTTTCTGGATGGTGCACTCAGTATGGCACAGACTTTTTGTGTCGCAGGTTTGATCCCAGCCCAGTACGATGGCATTTATATGCGCATAAGCGTGACTGGGCCCATGTCTACACCTTTACAGACGTGTAAAAGAACTGTGGGGCAAAATTCTTGAACACATGGACCTAAGTAAAGTTATAGTATGCCCCCAACATCACATTACCATAAAACCAACTAACTAGCATTTAAAAATTTTGCAAGGGAGATTTTACTCTTTAAGTTGAAATTTTGCCTTTGACATTTTTACGTGTGTGGTTTTCATAGAAAGCAAGAGTATAATATTTACAGCAGTGAGTCTTATATATTTGACCTGATGTTTTCATATAGACCAAACACCATGTATTAATCAGACCATATTCAATTGTGAAATTAATTGAAGATTGCCATAGCTGAAATCAATTTTTTTACAATAATGTAATACAACACATTTGTTGATTACTACTCTTTAGTTTACCCTCTCTACTGATATTATGACGTGCAGAGTTTTTTTTTTAAATGTTTTTATACATACATATATGAACAGAAGGGGATCATGAATGCATGCCTAAATGGGAAAACATTGAATAATTTGGGTGAAAAGTTACTATGCATTCCCCCCACCCACAGCATGAGCGCCGAATAAATATACACTAACTGTTTTTAGCAACGAATTAAGCTTTTAACCCAAGGGATTTAGGGGTTAACTTAACCCCACATAACCTTGTGATATTTATGCAAAACTGGCACCTTAAAATCCTTATTTCAAGAATAAAATGAAGTCTCATCTTCTGCAACATAGCAAGATGAAAGGTTTTTGATGTCTCGTAGCTTCATGTGTTTTGGATATGAGTGACCTCAAAGTAACATCACATGTATCCAGAGCTTCCCAAGATTTTCTTTTTTCAGAATCTTGTAGTCCTTACAAGCTAGAAAGAAACCTTGGAACAAAGCTTCTGCATGCCGCTTGCCTATCTTGTGGAAAGTGGCTATTGAATTTTAATTAAGGGGAAGTAGGAATCAATTACGATAGCACAATTTTGGAAATTGAGAAGCATCTGCTCAAGTATCTACCGAGTAGAAAGATAATATTGTATGAACTGTTTTATAATTATTTCATATTCATATAAAGAATATCAGTCCAAAACCTAAGTGAAAAAAGACCATTGTACCATTCTCTTGACTAAAATCATTTCCAATTCAGAATCTTGTAGTCCTACAAGCTAGAAAGAAACCTTGGAACAAAGCTTCTGCATGCTGCTCGCCTATCTTGTGGAAAGTGGCTATTGAAAAATTTATGTCACCATCATGTGCTAGAATGATGTCTAATGTTGTCTAAAAACCCAGTAGCAATGTTCAGTATGAACTTGTGTCCCCTGAAAACTACCTCAACTACGATCATTGTGATCGAAGAATATATTGGATTACACAAGTCCATAGGTTCAAACAGGTTAAGGTTGAGAACCCCCCCTTGTTAAATCTCATAGGATTTTTTTTTTTAAGGTATTAAAACTGCTGATCCCTTTGAAGACTACCCGGAATAACTGTGAGGTCACCTTAACCCTTAAGAAGAATCTTGTTAGGTCCTAAAAAAAAAAATATTAGAAATTATTTCAAAACTACCGCCAAAATTTATTGTAGAAGCTGACATCTTGTGTTTAATTCCTCAAACTGAAACAGCTGGATTTCTAATTGCCGGTTACTGACAGTGACAGTTCTGATAAAAGTGAAATTCAAAGTTCATTTTTTACGTGTACAAGAAGTTTTTGGTTTCAGGATCAAATGCTGGGTCACGAAGAAAGGAGAGGGGTAAGAGGAAGATAAGAGGTTATATCTTGTGTAATTAGTTTAGTTTGTTTCCGCGACGACATTAATGGTCTCTTGTAGGAATAAGTTTTTTATAATTACATTTCACTTAAATACGGTCATTTCGGGGGGAAATCAGCGCTATATAAATGACGGTGTAAAGTGCATCACCACAACAGCCCTCGGTATTGTCATTGTTGCTGGGCAAATTTCTCAGCCTACTAGTAAAAAAATATAACGAGGTTATTGACACCTGTAGAGGGAGGTCAGTCCAAATATTGACATCAGTGTTGCTCAGTAGTTTGGGAAAATTCTAGTCTATTAAAATAAAATAAATAAATTTAGCCTGCGTACATCCCTTAAAGGGCAAAGGCCTCCTGTTTACACAGGGATTAGCTCATTTGACGCTCCTAACCAGCCACAAATTCGTACTACTACCGTCCACCATTTAGATATAAAGATTTTCAGACGGATAATTCTTATTTTCGTGAAAATATTTTCCTCGGTGTTAAATTTATACGCCTGTAAATCCTACGTGAGGTTTTCCCGTTATGAAATTCTATAATACATATTAAGCTTTATGGCTGCTTTTATTGCAACGAGGGCTACCAGATGGTAATACCACCAGAACCGGATATTTATTATTATGCCTATTATTACAGTCGTCTGCTATAAATTGTCACAAACATTTAAGAAAGGGAAGAAAGTACCATCTCTCTTGCAACAGTGCTGCCACAACGTTCGTCAATACTTGTTTGTAGTGTCGAAGGAAGGGGATAGACACCAAAAATTTTTGCATACTGGTAACCACTAGATGAAGCAGTGGTGGAGTTGCAGTGTTCCCCATGTTCTTCTTTAGTATAATATTAGAGTTTTTCATTACATACCCAGGGGGCTTCAAAGGTATAAACCATTAAGTTTGTGTTTCTTTATGTTAATTGATCTGACTAAATCGGTCTTGGTTTCCACCTTCCAAAACAAAAGCAACTTTGCTATATTCTCTCATTGTTAATACTGACACACTTCTTCCTTCACTTTACTCAATTCACACATGTTATTGTTTACTATAACTTGATCTTGCAAGCATGTGTTTCACTCCACGCAGAGTTGAGGAGTAGCTGTCACAGGACATTCTTAGATTTTGATTGGCTGGGGTAACCAGCGGATTGGTGTGGTAAAAATAAAGAACGTGGGTTGAGCTGTTTGGCAAACTTTTCCTCCTCACAAAAGGAACTGGACTGTATCTTCTTTGTCTCCACTGTCAGATTCCTCAAAATTAGTACAAAATCTTTTCACTATCTCATCTGTCAAACCATCTTTCTCCCACTAAAATTGTTCCACTTTTGCTCATGATTACATGCTTGCTTCCAATTTTCCACTGTCACCTTTGTCACAGATTTCTCAAATAAAAGTTTAACCTGCCATTGGTCGCTGTGAGTGCTGTGCTCACTTCTGATTTCAAAGTGTGATATAATTACTATGTTTTGATGGAGAATTCAAATTGATCTGAATATGGTTACCATATTGAAATTATCATGAAAACAGGAATTCAGATCGAATTGCATCTCAAGGTTGATAACCTAAAAGGTAGGATCAGATCGGATTGAGATTGTATTGAATGCCATGAAAAACACTACCATATTCAGTTTGATTTCAATATGCTATTTAGCAGGCGTTTCATTAGTCAGTGTCCTCATGGTGTTCTCTTGTATGGCGAAAAGGGTTTCATGGAATGTGGGGCTAGCATATTCTTTGGATTCTTTTGGAAACGTTTTCAATACCATAGTTTTATTATGTGTTAGCTGCAGGGCCGTAGCATGGTCCTTCTGCGCCCTTGGCGAGTCTGACAAATCTGTGCCCTACAATTTTTTTAAATTTCTGTAAAATTGTTTACTCTTTTAATATAAAACACTGTTATTATCAAAGAAAACCTAAACCTCAATTTGAAAATGAACTAAGTGTTGAACTTTCAAGGTACTAAAACCTTATTTCCAGACGATTGAACTACTTAAAAAATAATTAATTCATAAAATCTAGAATTTTTATTGCTAGATAAATTGCCTAAAACAGGTGGTATTTTTCATGGTTAATTTTGCGCCCTCTTTATACCTGCGCCCTTGGCGGGGGCCCACCTCGCCACCGCATAGCTACGGCCCTGGTTAGCTGTACATAGTACAGATAGACTCATCAGTATACAGTCAAACCTCTGTATAACAATATTTGTGGGCCCTAGTAGATTATATTGTTGTATGAGTGTTATTATGTTGAGGCCCTGTAATATGTCACGTATTAATATGCAGAATGCTTTGTGATCTTAATCTATAAGGATAATTCTTGGAACAGACAATCAAAGAAGCGAAAAGTAATGAATCACAAATCCAAATCTTAAAAGGACCACTAATTTCGCACTAAAAATACTATTCAGACTGGTTTAATATCACGAATCACCTCAGCTTTGAGCATATGCCAAAAATTAAAGACTCTAGAGGCAAGGAAGAAACAAGAAATAGCGAATTCACTACATAGCTATTTGGCAAAAGTAAAATGATTTCCTTGATAGGCTGTTTTAACTGGGCCCTACATATGCTGTGCATGTTGAAGTCACTACCAAACCCACTATGTTTTTGCATGCCATTTAAAAAAATATGGGAATTTTTTCCCTCAAAGAGAAGTTATAAAATTATTGTAATTGGGTGGTAAAATATAAGTTTGAAACCTCAAAATTCACTGAATATAAGGACTTAGGTGTATTTGAAGTGGTTTCATGTGTAAAATCTGTCGATTTACTTATTTATTGGGTTGTAGTTACTTTTTTGCCATTTGCTGTCAGGAGTGGTTTCTCTTATTGTGCTGTTCATCATGTAATTTTATTTTCAAATGCAGTACTTCATACTGTACTTTGATTTGCATAGATTTTTAACGTGATGTGTCCAGGATAGATCTCATTTTTTATTTCTCATGAATATGAATATCTTTCTTACCACAGTTTCGCTACATTGCTTGAAACTCAGATCTGTTCATGAGCAGTAACTGCATTTTATCTACGTTGTAATGTCAGGCCTGTGCCATCGTGTAATTTCTGTTTAAGAGCGTAATGAACTGCTGAGCAATGTAGTGAATCACGTAACCAGGCTATCCACTTTCTGAAAAGTCAGGAAAATTTTTAATGTAAAGGAAAAAGTCAGGGAAATATGTAAAAAAGTATGGAATAGTCAGGGAAAATAACTAGTACCATTGTTTTGCTGTAGTCTGCTATAACCCAGATTGTATAAGCAATTTTATTTTCAGTATTTGAGCTAAGCTTTTCTTATTTTTGTTATGAGGTGGGAGGAGGCTGTTTTTTTTATTTTCTCTTTATTTTATTTTATTTTTATTATTTTTTTTTTTACATGAACCTTGAAAAACATTGATTCTTGTGGCCAGGGAAATGTAAGTTTCTGGGCATGAAAAGCCAGGAGAATTTATTTTGAAATTTCTGTGCCCACCCTGATAACCAGGCCCTGGATTTTTAGGTTTTTATGAATCCTGTGTTAGTTTTTTAAACATATTAAAATAGTTTCATTTTATTTTTTACCATTTATTTTACAAGTTTTTTTTAAGTTTCTCTTTAATAAATGCAAGAAACACAATGAAAAATATATTAACTAATTTTATTTTTACTTAGGATTATAGGCCTATGCTCTGAACCACAAGACTATATAGGAATACTCTTTGCTTAGTTTTCAACAGTTGTAGTTTAGCCTATAGAACACTTAATTTTAGAATTCTCCCTGTGTTTCCAATTCCACGTAAAATAAACACATAAACCACGTAAAATCAACAAGAAAGTTTTTCAATTAATTAACCATCTTTTAGAATACTAATACTTTCGGCATCTTGCTGGAGCAAACACTGTGAATAAACTGAAAGTTTAAGCTTCTTGAGTATGCCTTTAATTTGCTTCTAAAGTAACCATGGATTTTGGATCACTAACGATTTCCTTTACCGGGACAATTGGGTACAAAATGAAGTTGTCACGAAATTAGTGAGGTGTGACGGAACAGACTGCACAGAAAACAATCAACTCAATGATTAGGCTTATCCAAAATTTTAAAAAATTCAAAATTAAAAAATCGAAAATCCAAAATTTAAAAAATCTAAAAATCTAAAATTAAAAGATCCAAAAAATTCGGAGATCCAAAATTTAAATAAATAAAAAATAAAAAAAAAACAAAATTCCAAAATTAACAAATTCAAAGATCCAAAAATTCAAAATTTAAAAAATAAAAAGTTCAAAATTTAAAAAATAAAAAGTTCAAAATTAAACAAATTCCAAAAACCCAAAATTTAAAAAGCAAAAAATCAAAATTTACAAATAAAAAAAATTAAAATTAAAATATCGAAAATCGAAGTTTAAAAAATTCAAAGATCTAAAATTTAAAAAATACAAAATTAAAAAACCAAAATTCCAAAATTAAAAAATTAAAAGTTCAAAATTTAAAATTCCAAAATCCGAAAGTTAAAAAAGTACAAAAATCCAATATTTAAAAGTCCAACAATCCAAAATCCGAAAGTTAAAAAAGTACAAAAATCCAATATTAAAAAGTCCAATAATCCAAAATTGAAAGAATCCAAAAATTAAAACAAGTTTCACTTCTGTCGCGTGGCGTTCCAAGCACACTTTTTTTTATTTGTTGCATCAAATGAGACCTTCCCATGCTTTCTCATTGCTAACGGTTTTTGGAGCCACCGGTCTTACAAAATCCAGATAAAGGAGGTGCTATTTGAATTAATTTTCCCATAGTTAAAATTATTTTTTAATTTTTTTCCCCTTATTATTTGTAATGCAAACAGATCGAGAGTTGATTTTTCATGAACCTTACCAATGTTTGTTCGCATGTTCTTTGGAGCTCATCAGAGCTTATCAAACAAAGATTAGTTAGCTGCTATTCTTCCTCAGGTAATAGAGACAAAATATGTATGAACAATTGAAGATATCACATTTCATATAGTACAGTACTAGCATGTGTCCGCGGCTTCGCCCGCGATAATTATTTCAAAAATTAAAAATTAAGAGCATAATAGTTAAATCATTATATTTATTAACACCTAAATCACGTGGACTACACACCACGATTAGATAGCGTCGCCTGGTAAAAGCGACCTCAGATTCGAGTTCCTTGGCCCAGAATAACCCTGTACAGTGAGTTTCGTCCAAATCGAACAATGTTTGACCATATTTAGGCCTACATTGATTATCCCTCTTCCGTGTAGGTTGAAAATTTCATATGTCTTCGGGCCTTGATATTCTAAACAAATGAATCGTCCAGGATGGACTTACAAAATCAAGCGATCGCCCGCGATAATTATTTCAAAAATTAAAAATTAAGTGCATAATAGTTAAATCATTATATTTATTAACACCTAAATCACGTGAATTACTTACCACGATTAGATAGCTTCGCCTGGTAAAAGCGATCTCAGATTCGAGTTCCTTGGCCCAGAAAATGCCTGTATAGTGAGTTTCGTCCAAATCGAACGATGTTTGACCATATTTAGGGTTGATTATCCTTCTTCCGTGTAGGTTGAAAATGTCATATGTCTGTGGGCCTTGACACTCTAAACAAATGAATCGACCAGCGTGGGCTTACAACATTCAAGCGATCGCGATGCTTTTATTTCCACGGTATGACAAATATAGCCAAAGCCAACTGCAATTGATTTGACATTGAAATGTATTACTGAAATCTTATGCTTCGACAGCGCTAAAATCACGTTTTCTGCCAGTTTTTCACTCATAACTCGCGAACGAAAGCTAAAATTAAAAATTCGGCTTCGAGGTGCATTTGCCCACCTTTCAGTGCATCTATGTTTAAAATTTCAGATCCCTGCGTTCAGTAGATTTCAATGGGCATCGCGGACAGACAGACAAACACGTCCTTTTATTATTATAAGATAGCATGTGCCCGCGGCTTCCCCCGCGATAATTATTTAAAAAATTAAAAACTCAAAATTAAGAGCATAATAGTTAAATCATTATATTTATTAACACCTAAATCACGCGGAGTGCATTCCACGATTAGGTAGCGTCCCCTGGTAAAAGCGACCTCAGATTCGAGTTCCTTGGCCCAGAAAACCCCTGTATAGTGAGTTTCGTTCAAATCGAACAATGTTTGACCATATTTAGGGTTGATTATCCTTCTTCCTTGTAGGTTGAAAATGTCATATGTCTGTGGGCCTTGACACTCTAAACAAATGAATCGTCTAGGATGGACTAACAAAATCAAGCGATCGCGTTGCTTTTATTTCCAAGGTATGAGGTATGATGACAAAAATAGCCAAAGCCAACTGTAAGTGATTTGATATTGAAATTTATTAATGAAACTGATGCTTCGAAAACGCAAAAAATGCACGTTTTTTGCTCATTTTTCACTCATAACTCACGAACGAAAGCGAAAATTAAAATTCCGGCTTCGAGGTGCACATTCCGACCCTTTAGTCCGCCTATGTATAAAATTTCAGATCTCTGCGTTGAGTAGATTTCGCTGGGCATCGCGGACAGACAGACAGACAGACGGAGGACAGACACTTTCTTTTATTAATATAGATAACCAAACTTGTTATATTATGAGTAATTTGTGAGATGTTAACTAAATGTGATTGGAACGGGAGCCCAAAATTGTGAAGTTATCACATTACATGTTGTAGGGTGTAACGAAATTGGTTATATCAAAATTAATTTCGCATCTTAGTTAACTGCGGCTCAAATGGGAGTCCAGTTTTTTAAATAAATTCGGAAAAAGCGTTAAAATTGTGATTTTTTTCGGGGGGGGGGGGCATAATTTATTATTTGAGAAAGTAATTTGTAATTTTAATTAAGTAAAATGTCTCTCAGGTAATTGTAATTCAGCCCAATTGCTTTTTCTGAGCCTCTGTTTTCCTTAAGGAACATACCCTAAGTTAACATATTTATATACAAAATTTCCAAAGTTGCATTTAAACAGTCTATAACACAAAAGTTTTATTATTTGAAATATTATGTGTTTAAAAAATATATATAGTCAATAGTTTTAAGCCATCCATGCCCCTTCTATGTATGTATATATATGTATATAACTGTGAAATGTGAAATTGTATAGATCCCTCCACGCCCCGCTTTATATTTATACTGTACAAGAAGACCGTGATAGTTGACATACTTAGAACCACTGCCTTCTAAACTGTAATTCTCGAGACGGCGGTGCTTAGAACGGACAAATGCAATGAATGACAATGTTATGTTGACTCTGTTTAGAATGTGACCGCATCCAACATATGAATATAGAGAGTCGTGCTTGCAGCCTCCTTAATAACGTAATATTTTCAAGATGGAAAGTAAGTACTTAAAGAAAATCCTATCTTATCATGTGAAATTGTAAATTCTTAAATCTTGAATTGCACAAGATTACGGCAAAATGAGTGTGCTTCAAACGCCAGAAAAAAATCAGTTAAGGGGAAAGTCTTCGGGGTTGGAGAAATAGCTTACTCGGAAAAAAATTTTTGTACAACTTGCACGGCCAGCTAAGAAAAGGTCGCCCACACGTTTACAATTTACAAAGGGGAGGTTTGTAATTAAAGCCTTCCTTCTTATACCCCTCATCATGACTCAAGTGAAAACTATTTACCGGTATGTACCAAGATCAGTAAACCGGTATGTATGTACTGCTATTCGTAAAACTAAAAAACCGAACAGACGGACGTATCGAGGATAACTGACACGTTGGTATATACTTTAAAGACTTGTTAGAACTTAGAACAATGGGAGTTTCTCCAAATTGTAACATTGTTATCGGCGTTGATTTGTGAATCTCACATTGAACCGTAATTAATTGATCCCTTTTACCCCGCGTTTACTAGGTTACTGAGTTCTGTCTATTCTTCATTAGATTTCAGTCCAAAAATTTGGAGAGTGCAGTAGTAGTTTGGTTTAATGCGTATACGAAACTGGTTAAATCATTTGTAGTAACCGTGTACATCTGAATGGCTTGACTACATACCTTTTTACTTCCTGTGCACGTATCATAGGTACTATAGGTAGAGGAAGTATTATTTTCGACCCCCAAATTCGAAGTTTAGTTTTTAACATAAATGTACGTTTTGAGGTTCCCTGAATCCAGAAATACTATTTTCGGAAACGTGTCTCTCTGTCTGTCTGTCTGTGTGTGTGTGAACAGCCTAGTTATAAAACAGAAAATCGTATGAAAACAAAATTCTGCAATTGGGTTAGGTCTTCTGAGGTTGTGACAGATTGGCGACGACTTTCTCTTATTTTTAAGGGGATTTTACATGAAGAAAATTTCGTTTTTCGCGATTTTATCGAAAACGGCTCTAACGATTTTCTTTAATCTACCCTTATACAATTCAACGGCTCTGAACCACAAACATTTTTAATAAACTGCCAGTGTAAATTTCTTAAAAATCCTAGAGTCAATTAATAATTGTGGGCGAAGCCGCGGGGACGAGCTATATTGATAGTTTAAGCCTGGAATTATCGCGGGCAATAAGAATCCAAACAAACCATTCCTTCCCTTGATAAATTATATAATTTATGAAAATTACACTGGATTTATAAAAAAAAATCACATCGTATTCATCTGTCAACAAACAGTTGAGAAACAATACGTATCGTATTATAGTGTTAACAGGTTGCTTTGGAACTGCATAAACCTTACGATATAATTAATTTCTTAAATCTACGTAATGGTAGGAACGAGTTATATTCTAAAGCAAAAAACGATAGTATGTGATGAGATATTTTAAATAAAAATTGATGAAGCAAGCGCTGACTTTTGTAAAATAATGTATTGTCAGTGCCTTCAGGATTCTATGCCTGTAAGTTTCGTAGGGCTATTTTCTAGTGTTTGTACATTGAGTGCTTATACCAAGAGCTAAAACTTTTATAGAAGACGTTTTCTCGAGAGAGAAAAAAAAAGAATATTATCTAAAGGATAGTTATAAGCCACCCACTATTTGTAGAAACTCAGTTTTGCCTGGCAAACAATGGAGCTATGCATCAGGTTCAAAGAACTGAATACGCACTCTTTGCAATAAGGCCTTTTTATTCTATATCAGAATGTGAAGTGAGAAGGATCTATTAGTCATTCTTACAGTAAAGAAAGTTACATGCATTGATCAGATTTTATTTGGGTTATGTATCCTTCGGGGGTGGGATATGATGTGGTTACAACATTCTCTTCATATTCGTATTTACAATCAATTTACTTGAAATGTACTTCATAATACTGTATTAGGCTATTATACTAAGACGCAAAACTTTATTTGGGCAGAGAAAGTTGTGTGAGTTTCTTGTGAGCAGGCTCGCTGTAATGCTTCGTCCTCTGTGCATGTTCTAAACGAAAACTGTGCTTGGATGTTGTCTTAAATGCACCCAACTTTCGTTTTTAAAGTTTGATATTGATCATTTGACTTGGTTGGATAAGTTGTGGGTTTGATTACGTAAAAAACTAATGTTCCTGTCTACAACGAAGTTATTTTAAAATTACCAAATCCGTCCAAAAATGGAAAAAAAAACTCTACCGATTTGCCGTTTCTTTTTAAAAACTCAAAAATTATAATAGTCCTTATAAACCATAATACGTATGTTATGTGAAAAGAATTGTTATGCGTTTTAAGGTACCGTATTTTTTATTGATTTTTTTAAATTTAATTTATATTTAAATTGGTGAATTGTCGGTTTATATAATATATACTAGCAGATGCCCAAGTCTTCGCGCGCTTTAAACCATTTATTTAACAGAAAAATAATTAGAACATTACATTTATTAGCACTGATCGTTTTTACATAAACTGCATGAACTACATAATTTTATTTTTAATTGAAGTCATGCCCGGAAAAACGAGCTAATCCTCAATTTTTTTTCTCTATTTGTCTTGCTCTGGGCTTTCATAAAGAAAAAAAGATTGATTCAATTTATAATATATATTGAATCAATCTTATATATATATATATATGTATATATATATGCATGCCTGAAGTTTATGTTTACAGAAATTAACAAAAATAACTTTAACAATTATTTCCACTCTCATTCATTCATGAATCGCCATTGTTCTCCACCTTACAAAAATGTGGGTTAGCCCGTTTTCCGGGCATGTTTTCAATTATACTTTTAGATCTAGTAAATAATAATTAAAACGACTAAAACGAATATTGTGCTGTAATATGGGCATACATATTCGAAATGAAACGAAACCCCACTACAGGTCCTCAAAGTCTGTAAAGGGAATTTAGACACACCTGTCATATAATTTATATACACAACACGAGGCAATGGCAGGTTCTATAACCCCCCCCCCCCGCTTTATCAAAATACCCCATTCGGTCCACACAACTTTAAAGTTGAAATTTCGTTATCAATGACGACTTGTCATTACCTGGCTGTTACTTTCGTAAAGTTTATTCCTTTTTAAAATTGCGCTTTTATTTTTCTTGGAATTACATTTTATATAAACGAAACCTTCTTGTAATCTTGTAAATCAGAACTTTCTTGTGCCCAAATAACGCTTAATCAATAAATGGATTATAAGAAGATAGTTTTTCTTGCAGAACTCGGAAAAATGATCCAAAATCGCCTTATGTTGACGATTAGAACTTCGTGGCCTCTGCTAGCTTAGCGTGGATCAGTAATCTATTTTTGAGGAAGTATTTCTTAAAGCAGAGATGGCCAACTGGTGGCCCTCGACCTCATTATATTCCATATTTGGAAGCAGTACTTGTGTGATTCCACACAATTTTCCATTATGAAGGCAGTTAAATTTTCTCAGAGAAACAGATTTACTCATGCCCATCTTCAGGACTTTTTAAACATATCAGCAACATTTTTGGATATTGACTTTTGTGAACTTATTTCCCACGAGCGTCCACAGTGCTCTCATTGATGCGTACTGCATTTTAATAAATAGTCTAATAATTTTACTGCATCCAAAAAAGTGCTCTCAGTAATGTGTTCTGCGTTTTAATAAATCATAATTGTACTGCATTAAAAAGGGCTTTCATTAATGGGTTCTGAATTTAAATAAATAATAATTTTATTGCATAAAAAAAGTATTTTCGTTAATGTGTGCTGCAATTTAATAAATAATAATTTTTATTCTTATTAATACTTTTACTGCTTTAAAAAATATTCGACTCGCGAGTCTACACACAATACATAGGATATTGGCCCTCGTAAGTAAAGAAGTTGGTCATCCCCCCTTGAAGGAAGATTGCAATATTATCCCGGTGACAAGGTGATGTTGAATGATGGTGAACTTACTACACGGCGTGACAGACCATGATTAACCTTCCCTGTAGTAAGAGAGTACAGAATATTATATACACAAATTATATTATGATAAGGCGGGGTATATATTATTTTGATTTGAGGGAATTAAGTTACTATTTTTTTTATCGAAATAAGGTCGGATAAATTGAGATTTGACGTTCGAAAGAATTATCATAGGGTGGTTCTGGGCAAAATATGACTTATGTTTTCTATGTTGTCAGGGACGCGGCCGCCCAGTATCCACTTAGAAGTAAAGAGGGTCCAGGAAGGGGAATGCCCGTCGAAAGTACAAATCACGGCTATTCAGGTAGGATATCTTTAATTTTCGCAAGCCATGCTGAATGTGCCGAAATAAGAGCAGCGGCAAAATGTCTCATAGTCAAGTGAAAGAGGAGTTACAGGAAATACATACCCTATTTGATTTTGCAGTTGATAGTCAACTTGAAAGAATATCCATATTTTCTTTCACGCAGAAATCCAAATCTTCCCTAGCAGGGGGCTTAAAACTAGTATGTCATATAACCGAATTGTGTTGGAAAATAAGAAAGGGGGGAGAGTTTTAAACACAGGCCTGGTCAAACTGATAGTAATTTGAGTAGTGTAGTACAATATCAAAGGAGGATTTTGAGCAAAGTCTAAGTAGTGTTTTGAGTAAAAGTAGAGTGTTCCCTATTACAGGCCATGGAGGCCCAGAGGGTTCTAGGAGATTGAGGCTCCCAGATTTTAGACAATCAGCACATAAAGGTGGTAAGGTTGTCAGTCTTACGCACCGGCGCCTTTACCCCCAGGATTGCTCCTGGTACTCATTTCTGTTAGAGGCTGAGTCGACCCCAGAGCCATAGTGCCACCAGAAGGAGTAGCACAATTGAAAAACTCCAACGACCTCATCGGGGATCGAACCCGCGACCTTCCGGTTTGTAGCGCAGCGCCTCAAACACTACGCTACGTCGTACCCCAATAATTTGAGTAGTGTAGTAAAATATCAAAAGAGGGTTTGATCAAAGTCTACGGAATCTACGTTAGTCGCAAGCTAGTGGTTATACTGCCCCAGTCGAACTGTGCTTAACTGCTCCGTCTGTTTGACATGGGTTTACTGCTCATGCATGCTTTCTTCATGCCTGTCACTCACTTAAAGGTAAAGGGCTCGTAGCCGGGACAGTGCCGAATTTACAGCATCCGTCCCCATGTCCCGAAAGAGTACCCGATTTTCTTCCATTACTTGGTGTCATGTGCATTTTTTTTTAATTTCTCCACTTTTACTGTTCATCGATATTCAACTGGTAGTAGTCTTAAAAAAATTAATGGAACAAAAATTTACTTGTTCTCAGACTAAATGCAAAGCCATAGCAGTTAAAGTGTTGATGCACGTTGCAAATAAAATTATCCCCCCCATAACTTTCCCAGGCTGTCCCGGATCTTAAATCTAGAAATATGGGAGCTCTAATTATATACGAAGCTGTGCAGACTTCGCGAAGTCTTCTGATCAAGGATGGTTGTAGTTCTGATGATATTTCACATTTTTGCAGAACAGATCCTTTCTACTGGTTAAATTGTCTGTGAATTCTTAGGCACGATAGTCAACTCATTTTCGGACTCCACATTTTTTTAACGAATAGAATAGAAATTAAGATAAATAGGCTGTTTCTTTACAATGCAATAACAGGTTTCTCACCATACTTCTCTTTCATCACCGGCGTACGTAGAATTCTTCGCGCGATATAATGAACATCACGGTCTCTTACACGCGGCAATCTTAACCCCCAAAAGTTTTCCTAACACTTGAGTTATTTTCCATCCGTAAATATATTTAGTCGTATTTTCGGGAGGTAGTTTTCTCTGAATTACTGCTATCCTTCAATGCAAACCTAAACGTAATGTTAGGTCAAAAAGTCTAAGTTCAAAGATATTTTATATTATTTTAGGTACAGAATAAAACTTCCTTCCCCATTTCTTCCCTCAAATGCTGATGACGATAATGCATGGGCGGTTGGGAAATCCAGAGTTTATCACTGATGGCAGATCTTTTTTTTTAAGTATGTTCGGCGGTAGAGCTCAAAAACTTATTCTGGGCATTATTGTTCAATTTGTAGATTTTTGCAAAAGTATACACTTGTAGATTATAGTACTTCCGCTTTGTTTCTCCATAATTCTTTCAAAGCAAGAGCTATTGTATAATAATGCTCGCTAAGTTGACCCGATGACAGAAGAGTGCCCGAACAGTTGCGTGGAACGTGGAATATTCCTTTGCTTTCTGAAGTATTAGCTTGATTGAACAATTTTATTCAGCTAATTTCTCTGTTAGATAATGATAAAGATTGTAATAATAATAATAATAATAATAATAATAATAATAATAAATACTAATAATAACAACAAAATACTAATACTGTAAGTAAAAAAATAACAGTAACAATAATAATAGTAGTAACAATAATAATATTATTATTATTACTACTACTACTACTACTACTACTACTACTACTACTACTACTACTACTACTACTACTATAGCGTGGGAAAGTAGCATAGCCAATAGGGTGTACTTTCGTTAATTTTTAAAAAAACATATTGTTGTTGTTGTTGTTGTAGTTTGCTTTTTAGAGTGTCATTTAAGTATTTACAAGTTTATCGTACATTATTATATCACTTATAAAACAGATCACAAAAATATTTTTAAAAGTTGTTAGCCTTTGAATAATCACTCACATTGCACTGCCACCTGGAGATCAAATTCTGTTTTCAGGCCAGGCTTATTAATAATCCACGTGTAACATTTATAACAGGAATGTTCTTGGCCGAGAAGAAAAAAATTACTAATAATCCTTGCGTAAAAGACTGAATGTGTGCAACACTTTACACAGCTTAACACCTTTGTATAAACTTGTTTGAAATAGTAAAGATGACCGGTATCTGTAACAGGCGGTCGTTTGGTAAATGTCTGAATTTGAATTTTGAGTTTATGATTCTATTCTTTAAGTTATTTGTTAAGAAACATTCTCAGTCGTTTTTGTGGAATTACCCATGATTACTGCTCTCTGAAATCAATTTAATGAAATATTCAAACTTTGTTTTCTCACGGCAGACGACATACTGCTGTTTGTTCATTGCTTGGATAGATAACGACACTGGCGGAGTGCAGCCATATGCATCCAATATTGCCACAGGTTAAAAGGTTGTCCCTAGCATGACGTGTTTTGTGACTTTCACATTCAAACCCGGTATAATCCATAACAATTATACTGGGATTATAAGTGATACGACTTGTATAGAACGTGCGCGGTGATCAACCAAACAACGGTTCAACTCACATATAGTCTAAGGAACTTTTATTGTTTTTGTTGAATCTCCAAATATAATTAACCCTATTTCAGCTTTCGGTATGCTAGGGTTTTAGTTACAATACAATTAATGCAATTTATATTCATTTACAGTTTGCTTAATTTCTATACTTACATATTAACAATATAGCAGATTGGAATACAATTAATTAACAATCAAATACTAATACTAAATCAAAGTTTCTTAAAGATAAAATTTAAATATTCACACAACTTCTTGTAGCAGCATTTCTTATGCAAAACATTAAATCAAAGGCAGTTCAAACCTATTTTGGCATTAATCTAATAGAGTAATACTTTTGTTGTCTTTGGACTTCCAAAGTAGAGCATTCAAATATAATATGTGACTAGGGTGGCCATTTCTAAAATGTCAGAAAGGTGGACACACATCTTCGGTAATCTAGCATAGTATAACTTCGGGCATGGATGGCTGGACAGCAGATATTACATGGTATAACCCTGACTAATTTTGCTTAATAACTGCATTTATATGAAATAAATTATTTTACATTGCAAAATGGGATTTATCTCTATTTATGAATGTACAATACAAATGGAGACTTGAACAACAATCAACAGTACGGCCAACGCCACGTACTGCACCAAACAAATGATAGTACGCTATCATCGTATGGACAAGCGTGCCAAACTTAGGAATAGATTCCTTGGTAGGAACGTACGGGAAAATACAAATTTTATTAATACGCTTTACCGATCCATCAGAGTCTCGAAAAGGGGGACAAATCAACGTCCGGCATAAAGCCGCGCCGGATGGAGGACTACTTAGCAAAAAGCCTTACAGTCCGGCCAAAAGCCGGACGTCTGGCCACCCTAGATGTGACACGGTCTGATTTCTGTCTTTGCAAATACACATATTGGTTTCTATTTTGAATCGTTCCAGATAGTGCCCAAATTTTCCGTGACCGGTTATAAATCGTGTTAGTATAAAATTTGGTTCTATATATTTGCACTTTAACCGGTCAAACACCAAAGGAAAAAAGTAAGGCTATAGATTCAAAACTGAAGTTTTAGATCACAATGATACTGCAATATTACGGCTTGTATTTTTTCATAATGCCCACTAACCTCAAGGGTCGGTGATTTTATTAAATTTATACAAGGAATGCTCGTGCACCCAAAAGCACGGGGCCCCGCAAATCCCGCAATGAGATCTTATTGCCTCTTCTCTGTACTTAAGTAGCTTTATTCCACATTCGATAATTTGAATTTCATTTAAATGAGTCATTCGACTACGTGAATTGCATAATTTTGGTAAGTGACCACAAAATAATAATAATTATTTTTTTTAAATTGTACTTTTTTATCAGAGAGGAGCAGGGTTTAAGCTACGATCGCATTTTTCGCGAAATGCGAAAGTTAACTTTAGAACGAAGGAAGAAATTGTAGCCATTTTCGCTAAAATGCGAAAGGAAATTCTTACATCGTGATCGTGTAATGTTAACATCTTAATGATGAAAATTGAAGCCCCCGAAAGAAAAAGCTATAATTTTAGCAAGGCTTTTGAGAAGTGGGCCAAATTGAAACAGAAAAAAGTGTTAAAATCCCAAACCAAAGTGTTTTTTAAAAAAAATTTAGGCCTAATAATTTCCTTTATAGTTCAGTTTGTTATTTGCATTATTTTATGTTTATTATTTTGAAGCCACATAAAAAATGCAATTAAAATTAACGTTTAGCAATAAATTTGTATTTTAGCATTTTTCTAAAGCTTATTTATATCCATTTTCGCTTTTTTGCTAAAGGTTTTTTTTTCCTAGCTTAAACCCTGGAGAGGAGAGCATTTATAAACTGAGTACAACCCCATGTAAATGTCTAGCTACTCCTGTTTGGTTATCAGCTGAAGTAAATAACGAGAACTGTATGAAGCGTAGATCACAGGATTTGTTTGAACACTGAAATCATGTTGATCATCTCAGTTAGCGCCTGTATCTGCAGCAACACACCTCAGTGATGAGCTGACCTCTGTGAGGTCCCGCTTGTCTGATAAGTCAGATTATAAAGTAGTGTGATACTGCATGAAGATGCAGTGCCGCTAGGATCGCAATGGAGTACATCTTCAACAGAGTGAGTATCACACTGAAAATGTATGAAACAAATAATTTTATTATTTTTTTCGGAATTAAAATACTGGACGAGAAAAATGTCAGGCTAATAATGTTGTTGTAGGATATTAATGAGTACAGCCTACTAGTAGGCTACAATTAAAATAAGAGTTTGCGAATTTACCTAATTTGTATTGCTACATTAATTGTGTGAGTAATATGCTGTGTAATGAGTTGACTGATGATCGTAGTCGTCCTGCACATAGGTGCGACATTTACTTCAACATTGCCTTGCACAAATCGTTAGTTACGTCACGGATAATATTATTCAATTAATTGAAGCTTGCATATTTTATCTAGGATTATATCTGTGGCTTGGTTCTGAAAGGGCCAATGTCATAAAATTTGTTTTTTGAGATAACTGACTTTGAAGCCTTTATTTTTTTTCTGAGAACTTCCGACATTGGCCTCTGAGGTTTCTGTATTATGTCTATTAATAGCAACAGACATTGGCACTTTTAGTATACGAAAGATAAAGACTCAATAATGCATAAATCTCAATTTTGCAAGAAATTGACATTGACCCTTTTAGAACCAAGCCATAGAATTATATTATGCAGGTTTTTGAGGGCTTATAGGCCTATTGGAAATACAAGGAATCATAATATATTTATAAAGTTGTGATGGAGCAAGCTAAAAAATAATGCAGGGCAGGGAAAATGGGAGTATGCTGATTAATCTCAACTTAAAAACCGCCATCTCATACAAATTTAACCTTGGAAGTTATTTTATTTGAAAGATCACACCTTTGGTTTTTAAAATAAACCCACTTCAAGCTCACACAAGTAAAACATTTTGTTATTATAATGAGCATTCCTTCCAGACGACAGTAAACCAGCAAAGATGTATCATGTATCATGAGCAATAAAATGAAATAAGAGGACGTGGATTTTATAAGATAGAACTGGCTGCAGGAAATCGTTATTGTAAATTGATGGTTTGACTTCAGAGCTTGTTATAGTTAAAGTTTCAATCTGATGGAAACGAAATAATAGGCCTATAACTTATAGTGAATTAAGACCCTACATTTTAATTACAACAACTTCAGGGACAATAAATGGGACGTTAATAATAGCTTTTTACGCAGATAGTTTAGACTTCTATAACTTACTGTAATTTTGCGTTGCCTCGTAGTTCTGTTTGCGATTAGGCAATTTGCTAAGTAAAAGCCATAGTGCAGTGGGACTCTAGTTCCGTGGTTAATCATGGATGTCGTTATTAATTCATTTACTTGTGTCCCTCACAGACTTATTTGGAACACCTTATTTTGTTCACAATGTCGTCTTTTTCCCCCTTGCCCACGCTCTCTGTGTTGTACTGTTGATATTATTATTATTATTATTATTATTATTATTATTATTATTATTATTATTATTATTATTTTATTATTATTATTACCACTGCTTTAAATGTTATTAATACTACTACTACTACTACTACTACTACTACTACTACTGTTTATTCTTTTTCCTATCTGGCCAAGCTTAAAATCCTCATGACTTGAATAAACATAAAGTTAGCCTATTTCTATTATACATTCTATTCTGATCAGAATCTGGTCTATATAATTTTGAATTACGCTATTTGTGGGGGCATAATATTGTTTCTTTAATCCAGTGAGATATAAATTATATTGTTCCATATCCATCCGATAGTGTTCTTCCCATGACCTCGTAGTTTTTCCCTTGACCTCGTAGTTCTTCCCTTGAGGGTGATGATCTAAAAGTATGTGATATGGTGACCGGCATCCACTCAGCCGAGGGTTGTTTTTCTACTTACTGACACATATTATTCTTACATAATGTTTTTCTTGTTATGAAAAGCAAGGTCGTGTTATCTGAGAGGCAGTGATAAGCAAATTCCAGCACAATTCTTCATAATCCCCGCCATTAGTCACGTGTTCGCAGAATTAATGTCCAGACCTATGAGATTACAAAGCAAAAGGGATACATACAGATTAGGCTGTACAGGTGTGCGGGGGATAATCTTAGATTATGAAGTCGACTTGACACACTAACAGTCATGTCTATATCAGTACACTGTAATACAGTCAAACCTCTGTTTAACGAAGATCGATATAACGACAAACCCGCATTTAGCAATATTTTTCTTTGGTCCTGGCATATTCCCTATCTTAATAACGTTAAAGTTCACTCACTACAACAATGAAGCTATTAAAAAAAAAACCTTTATAACAATATTTTGATATTCAATTGTTATTGCAAACTAGTAGCTTAGCCCTGTGGACAGGAGCGACTATGAGTTTTGTGTCCATCCCACCGCAATATTTGGTTTCTGGATGCCTTTTTACTGTTAGGCCTATATTTCTTAGAATTTCCAGAAGAGAAAGAATGAGGAAGTTTAGCGGTCTTTTAAGATTTGGATTTCGCTTCTTTATCCGTCTGTTCCTTGAATTATCCTGTAGATTACAAAGTATTTTGCATGCCGTCTTCCTAATATGTGGTATATAACAACTCAGTATAACAATAACCCTAATATAACGATCCAATCTGCCACGGCCCACAAATATCGCTGTTCAGAGGTTTGATTGTAGTACACAGATTACTTGATTATATTTTGAATCTCAGGCTTGTTCGAAATAGTGGCAGCCCACTTCTTGATTGCTACTTAAACGCTGCTTTATATTAAATATTCCATGGTTTTTTATGTCCGGTTTTGAATTTCAGTACATTACCGGTATATCTGCAAAAAACTTTACTTTTGGGATATTCTGCACTCGAAGTATGCTGTCATCTTGATGATAATGCCTCCAGGGCATTCTGTGCTATGGGGACTCATATTGTAAGGAACGCACATTTTACAAAACATGTTTCTTTTTGTATTCATAGGGCTTATAATAAACATCCCTATTTCTCCACTAATACTAAGCTACAGCGATGAATAACATATCAGTGGATAGAATTTTTTACGACTTCTGATATAGCATTACTCGCTACCCATCGTTGGCACAAACTCAGGCTGAGATAACTGAAAATGCTGTTCCCGCAATAAGACCTCTTATTCTACATCAAAATGTGAAGTGAGAAAATTATATTCTCCATGTCTAGGGCAGAGAAAGTTATGTGATGCATCACTCGATTTTTATTTACGTGGATTCCATAATTGATTTACAGAAATGAATTTTATACATAGCTTCTCTAATGACAATTATTGTCAAAGCCCAGTAAAATGCAACCGTCAAAGTCCTATGGGAACACTTGCAAACAATATTGTTGTCAGAAGAACTGAAATGGATTTGATGAATTCGGCGTAACATTTTGAGAAATTAGGCCCCTAACGAGTAACATTCTTTCTACTGGATTTCAATAGCTTTAAACTTTCCCCGGACAACGCCGAACATTTTGCAAAAAACCGCGCGTAAATCGTTCCAGTCGTTTTTTAGTCTATAACGGACACACGTACGAACATTGCCTTATTATTATATAGATAGGTGAAAAGGCATTGAAACATTTACTTCCTTTTTGTATCTAATTTCTTTGTGAAGAAACATTTTCAGAACGGTTCTTTTATTCCTGAAAAATAACACAGGTTCTTCTTGATGTGAATCAGGATCAATAAGGCTTGAGAATTTAAGGCTTAAAATATCAAATATTGAATTACATGTGGAAATAATTGTCCGGAACAGAAAGAGGTATGATTTTTTCATGACATGAAAGTTCTGGTACCGATATCGGTACCGTAGCCTATATAAGTTACTGCAAGTGAAGTCATAAATAAAGGTTGGTACCGCATTTCCTCGTGTAAAAGCAACCTGTACAGCTTGATAAAACCGAAGGACACCATAGTTGTTTGTTCACCGGTATTTTAAAGCCTATAACATTGATTTACGAGTGTAATTTTACTTAACGATAAAAAACGCCGATTGTACTGCCAGCGCAAATGTCGTGGCTGCAATATGTGTACGGGGCTGTTGTGGAATATTTTGTGTATGTGAAAGGCTGTTATTTTTTCGTCACTCTTCGTGGTTGTCAAATCCTTGTAGGGCTTATGGCACTCATTTCTCTCGTTACCATAATTAAATAATGAGTCTTTAACGACTTAACGAGAGTTATGGTCGTCAAGGAAGAATTAAGATCGATATCGTTATTAGTCTCAGACACAGGACAACTGCAAAGACCGGAATTGCAAACATGACACCAGTGGGACCAAGAGGTGAAGCAGTTGAATAAATGACCCAGGTTCGATCCTGAACAGCCGTACTGTCCAGAACCATCAAATCAGCCCCTATCCAGAAGAGAACCTAGAGAACTTCATTTTATACAAACTCCCATGAGAACTTAGTAGGGCCCAGATGTTGATAACCTGAACATTGTCGAAAAGTGTCCAACAAAATGCCTCTAAAATTCCTGTAAAATTACCTAAAATAAATTAAAAAATATAATAAAAATTATAAATTTGCTTCATAAGAACTTAGAAAAATAATTAACACTTGGTTAAAATAACTGTAATATAAAAAATCTTAGTAGATTATAGTAAATTAACAGTAATACCGCTAAGTCATTTTCATTTTGTACTAAAATAATATGAAAACAATATATAAGTATATTACTAACTAAACATACCGCAGCATTTCAATATGCCGCCGTAGAAATACAAATGACATAAAACTGAAAATTTAACCGTAGGCGGTAAAAAAACACATAAAAAGTATGAAAACTGAAGAAAGTGACCTAAAATGAAGCTAAATGTGAAAACATTACTTTATTCTAGAAAATGTGAAAAATAAACTATTTTTAGTGTTTTTAAAAACCCTATATATCTAATATATTTGATGCCGAATGCACTTAATTTCCGTTAAGCATTTTGTCTGATTACTCAGGAAGAAAAGATGATTTCTCATCAAAATCCGAGTCCTATTTATTAGGCTATTAATTTAAGCCAGGTCTTATTTATTTATTCATTCATTCATTATTCATATAAACGTACGCCATGCGAGCATGATAGTGGCGGGATGAATGAAAGGGCGTAATGTTGTGGCGAGAACTTGCCAACTAGACATTAAAATTAGCGCGAGACCCACAACAGACCTGGGCCACAATCGTTAAGATGGCAGCGGAACCCAACAAGCTTGAAGCTCCCAAGGTGAGTTTCAGAATTCTCACGAACTGTTTGAATGTCTTTATGCATTTGACTTTTATGCGTTAAAAGAACAAGGTACGTTGTCAGTAAATGACTCACTGTACTTTGGATGCTACCTTTAGGTTTAGTTCACTTAATACTCTGTTGTCTGCCTTTTAAATTATATGCTACACGCTCGTTATCAGTTTATTATTACAAACGGTATCATATAGTAATTTTTGTATACCTAATTGTTCGAAAATATTGTAAAACTAAAATTCAGTGCTTCTTTCAAAGTGAAATATCGTGTCTACTTAAAATACATGAATACATGTTCCTTAATGTCAAAATTGAAACAAAATGCCTTGCATTAAAAGTAGAGTTCGTATCATTTTAAGAAGGCCTCGTCCTTAACCATCGTCTTGCTACAGAAGAATATAATAGCATTGTTCCCTAATCCGAAAATCTGCATCGACACAGACAAAGAACAGGTGGTCTTGTAGTCGCGTGGGTGTTGCCGATGTCATTCACCACTTCTCAAGTGAAGTAAAAGTGCTTTGGTACATATTTGGCAACATTGTACTGGACTGCAGGTATGAATACACCTAATTACCTTTCTATTCACTGATTGACAAGTCGAAGAGGATTAGGGTGGCAGCAGGTAGAGGCAGTTCTTGGGAAAAAGTATTTAAGAAGTGGCACCCACAATATACGTATAGGCCTAAACCGATTGTAGGCCTATACTGTGAGATATGGTTCCTCTGTTACAAGTGAAATAATTACTCAAGATATTAGTTCAAGTAATCGATTTATACGTTGATATATCTTCGCTTTAGTCCTATAAAATTGCCACTAAAAATCGTAACTCTGTACATGATTATTTTGTTTTAAGAGTTAGCCTAAAGTTATAAGGGAAAATTACAGGGAAAGAAGGAAACTAGAGCTTTGCATGGGAAATGCTAGTCATAACATGACAAGATGTCATTGGTTTGTTATAGTGTAGTGTGTTATAGCAATTCGATATCATGACATCCGACATAGGATATTGCATTCGTCGTATAGAAGGGGTGGAAGGTCGGACCCGTCAGCCATAACGTGATTTGCCGGCCTTGAGTCGCGCCGTGAATATAGGCAGCCCAACTCACGCAGGTGTGTTGCGGCAACCCTGACCTCAGGAAAACATGCACCTTCTCTTATAGAATCTCATATTTGACAGCATTTTCTGCTTGACAGTTATATTTTGTCTTTTGTTACTTGTTCCCATTCTTCTACCCATCCATCCCTTGTTTTAATTTTTTCTTACTTGACCTTGTTTTCTTATTTAACGGTAATAGTAGCCTACTTTCCTTCCCTTCCATTCTGTTTCTTGATCAGCCATCTTGTTTGCATTATTACCACTGTACCTCTAATATTTGATTAGACATTTAATGCGGTTAGATTTTTCTTTCCGAATTCTCTTTCCTTCTTATGTGTACTCCTCGAGGTGAGACTATACAATGTCATTTGGTATTTTGTGCAGAAACATAATGAACAAATATACTAAAATTCCTTCATTTTCGCAAAGCACGTGGTGTAAAAAGGTCTCTTTATCGCGTTCGGAAGGTCCCTGCAGGTCTGAGACGGCTTGTAGTTTTACATAGGGCCATTTCCTTCATAGTACGAGTTTCTTTATCGGGCCGGGTCATTCAAGCATGCTAATCAAACTAGCCTTGCGGTTTTACAAGGAAAGGCTTACTGTGGGGGGTTTCATCCTGGAAAACGTATGATCTAAGTTTGGTTCAACAGCGACCACAGAGGACCCTTTTTGTATGTGGTACATTTATGCACAATAGTAAATAAATAAACAAGTAATTAAATAATTGCAATCGGTATAGCATTTCCTTAATTTGCGATCTTTTATACTACACACTCTCGTCGTAGGTTCTTGGTTTTTGTCCTTGATGACGATTTGTTGTGAATAAAACTCTCAAAGAGCGTAATTTACCAAATTTGGGTGAAATTGCCAAGCGAAAAGCCTACAGTAGGTTACGCATTGCATACAGATATAATGAATTGGAAGTATTAATATAGAGACATTATTTTGTTCTTTAGCGCTGCCGGAAGTTAGATCAGATACCGGAAATGGATGTAGAAGCAAACATGTCTATTTATAAACATGTCTGGCTGCAAAAACCCTTGTAGTTCCAAGACCAGATTGCTGTGTTTCTAAATTAGGACTCCAGGATTGCATTTTTATTAGTTATTACAAGGATAGGTGCTGCGAAGTTATTATTTTCAAACACAAATATTTTAACTTTTTCTCAAGTTAGATTTGCATTTTAAATATTATGCTGTGTCATCTGATTTTTTTCTTTCAGTTTTGCTATTATTTCATTTCCACGTTTTCGTGAGCATGCGTATAACTCTCTTGGTTTTCAAGGTCTCAAGCTGCAAGTTGTAAACATTGTATCTAAACTGGTCCTGAAAATCTTTTAGGAAGTGGTTTGGAATAAGTGTCTAAGAATGCGACAGTGTTCTCAAAATACATGTTACAATGTGTACTAAGCCATGTCACACCTTAAGCTTCTTATACCAATGCTTTTTTGATGAAGTCGGCACAGAGAGTGAATACCTATAATTTTATGTAACAGTTTAATGTTATAATAATTTTATATTTTGCTTAAAATTCAGCCCCCGGACCCATTATGAGTACCAGAATGTGGAAGGCTAAGATTTACTTAAAATTTAGCTTTTCCTTCATAGATATTCTATTTAATCTTAATTTATTTTAATTACATGTAGTACACTAGGAGGTGCCCGTGGCTTCGCCACGATAATTCTTTTAAAAACTAAAAATTAAGAGTATAATAATTATTAAAGCATTATATTTACTAACACTTGCACGCGAATCATTATTGAACTAAACCATTAATAATTAATGAAACAGCTAAAATTCCGGCTTCAAGAGTACATTCCACGACATGAAAGCACCGACTGGGAAAACTATATCAGAATCGATTATGCAGTTCCAAAGAACCTGTGAACACATAATACGTATTGTTTCTCAGCTGTTTATTGACATGAATATGGTGTGAATTTTATTTTATCAATTCAGTGTAATTTTCAGAAATTATATAATGTTTCAAGGGAAGGAATGGTTTGTTTGGATTATTATTATCAGCGATATTTCAAGAGATAAAACCATCAATATTTTACAGCTGTTGCCCCCGGCTTCGCCCGCCATTATTCATTGACTCCAGGATTTTTTAAGAAAATTACACTGGTAGATTATTAAAAATGTTTGTGGTTCAGAGCTATGAAAATTGTAAGTAGAAATAAAATTAGAATATTTGTTCATTGTGTTCATTTCACTTTGGCCTTATATAATAAAGAAACAGTTTTCCTTCCTAATTTTGTAGTCGTCATGAAAGTTTACACTGCGAGAGACGAACATCGCCGAGTATACCCGATGTCTCACGAAGCGGGCGAGCGAGCAAGCACGCTATTTAGGGCCGTTGAATTGTATAAGAGTAGATAGATTATTTGAGAAACAGACATTAATAAATTACCCGAATGAGCAAGATGCTTGTTTTCCGGGCGCATTTCGGTTTATTTTAACATGCAGAAGTAAATAACACGATAAAATTTTACAACCTAGAATATTCAAGAGTGAAGTGGGAGAAGATCTAAAAAAACATGGTATAATAAGCCTCTTAAATACCATAATAGTATAAGCTCTGTATAGAGAATATTTTATGCATCTAATGTAATATTTTATACCTGCAGTCCGCGTTCTTCGTGTCCCATCCTCGTAAGATGTAGAACTCGACGGCCTATAATATTCAATAGTAGGCCTACATTATGCAACGAGCCTATAATGTAATTTATTAATATGCCTACACGAGTATGTTTATGAAACGAGTGCAGCGGGTTTCATAATTTTCATACGAATGTCTTAATTACCATTGTAGGGAAGTTGCATACGACTATTTTTCTTCGACCATAGTAAAATGTGTAAGTATTGAGTTTTTAGAATACCATGTAATTCATTAAACAAACGTCTCGGCTGATGCCGGCGATCAAATGTTTGTAAGTTATCTTCTTTTGCGATAGATGGCAGGTGACGGCGTGCAGGCACCTCATGTCTTATCTTGGCGTCTTAACCTGAAAGGAACGCACATTAAAACACACGAAATAGATTCAATTTGGTATAATATTAAAATTAACACGAAATTAATATATTTTATTTTAAATACAGGTTGTTTATTGAGCAGTTTGAATTGCTACTTTCAAGGCATGTACAGGGTTGTAATGAAAAAATAATAGTCTGTTTCTTATGAAGACTGGACTCCGAATTTTGGAGCTGGATACATTAATTTACTTGTACCTTAGTATACTACAAGTGCGGGCAAAAAAAAAATCCATTCATACGGGAAGTAGAAATAATCGTCGCCGCTATGGTATTGGTCATAATTCGAAAATTTTTATTTACGCCCCTAAAATAACTAAAACATTTAAAAGTTTGTAGTGTTTCCTTTTCCTAGATTAAAGTAGTAGGCTATTGTGCCATTGCTTGAGAAGATACAGAAAAGCATTTCAACCTTAATGAACATTCGACATTGACATGCATTAGTATTCCCGCTTCATTGCTAATCGCAATTCGTAATATGTGTAATATGATATTACTTATGATATCAGTTGTAAAAATCAATGCACGTCAACAGATTACAAAATGCACTCTGTACTTTTAGATTATAATGCCTTCGAAAAACAATGTAAGAAACATAAATACAATTCACGTCTGAATATCACCGATAAAGATGTGTATTCATCTTCTAACATCTTCTAAGAAGTAACATCTGAAATTATATATGGGAGTAACATCTTCTAATGAACCAGTGAATTTAAAAAAAAATATATATATATATATATATATATATATATAGATTATAAGACCGCCTGCGTGGTCTCGTTGTTATCGTCGCAGGCTACAGATCCTCAGGCCCGGGTTTGATCGCAGGTACCTCCTCATATTTTTCCGAGATAGGAAGGTCTGGAACGTGGTGCCTCAGGCTGAGTGCTCTGAGGAACCATTTGATTGAGAAGTAGAGGCTCCGGTCACGGAAACCTCAAAGAATTTTGCATACACTTCTTCGATCTTCCTTCTAATACAAGTTATCCTTCAGTGGTAGGTATTTTAAAAATTCTGTTTGCTGCCTACTCGTTTCGCCATATTTTCAAGGCGATCTGTGAGCATTTTCATTGGGTGCTGATTAGCCAGCCCCCCTATTATATTCTTTACATATTGTCCAAGTGTGATTTATTGTGTGGCAGTACATGAAACTGAGAGCCCTGACTTGTTTATGGCGATGCTCTCCCCAATAATATTAACGTAAGCGATACGTTATTGTTTGCATTGTTGTGCGCACGTGACTGCTTAGTCGCACGTGCTTTGTCGACCTAGGCACACATTCGGCGTCTCAAGGACGCGATGAATTTTGAATGCGGAATTTGGAGTCTGCGTAGTCTCCCGAATTTGTTCCGGCTAGTTGGCTTGTTTTGTGTTTCACACATGCGTACTAAGTGCGCTAATAAATAGGCTAAATTGAATGTCCTCGACTGTAATACCATTATCCATGCATACTGGAGTTACTAAAATATCATATCGGAATTCAAAATTGAAGGACAAGCCTAAGTGTCATCATCATAAATAGTTAATGAATTAGATTGATTACCAATGAAAGACACAAAAGTTTACTTTGTGAAGCGCGATTTATTATTACTATTATCATTATTAATTATCATTATTATTCGCTCCTCTCACGCAGCGGGCCGGGTTCAAATCCTGGTCGGGACAAGTTACCTAGATGGGGTTTTTACCGGGGTTTTTCCTTACCTGTGAGACATGTCGGGTAACTATAGACCCTTGTGGTCCCCGGATATCATCTGGCCGTCATTATCATCTTCATCACATCCTCGCCTTGTTTGGAATGAGTGAGTGTGTGTGAATGGTGTGTTTCGTCCTATGTGTTCGTGTTGTCGCGGAGGTGGCACCGGCATTGGGCTGATCACTCATCTGGGGAGGCCCTCCATGTCCTTGTTTGGTAACAAAAAAGTATGTATATGATCCAAAGATAATCCCTCTTCCGACAGGTCGCATCCCTGTAACGCCCGGGCGGCTTGAGTCGCTTAAATCCTAAAAGGTTGAGGTAAAACTAAGATAACGAAAGATGAAAGAAAAGATTATTTTAATTGTTATTATTTTCATGGTTATTATCATTATTATTATAACTTGGTAAACTTTTTCTACCCATACTTGAAACAGATGCAGTATCGCAGAACGAGGCAGTATTGCTCTTCTCAAAAGAAAGGGGTGGGGGAATCAACTACACTATGTATATGAGCGTGCTGAAGAGCGCGGGCTCTAGTCCTGGTGTTAGATAATTTTTTTTCTCTCTAATTGCTCCTTCTAATCTTATCAAGCAGTTAAGGCTTAATAACTTGCAAGTAGAAAATCCCTGTCATTTAATTTGTTACTACAGAGCTCTTTTGTTGAAGTCTTCTCTTGTGATACAGTCTTAAATAAACGTCTAGGTTACGATGCTATTATATTTTGTTGAAGTAATGTATCTCAGTTATCTGGATTATTATGAAACTATGATTTTTTTTTTAATTTTAGCAGAGGACAGTGCTTAACTATCAGTCTGTACCACAAACAAGGTCACTTTCATGACGCTGTAATCGAAGTCTCCTTGATACTTCATCGCTTTGAATTATTAACTTCATAACGCATCACCCTGTTAGCAATGACACGGTCCCACGTCTGCAAGGAGCAATGACATCAGGTCTCGTCAGTACTATTGAACCAAAAACGCTATAAACTTATTTAATTGGGCGTGTGGTAAATATTAAAAACAGAAATCTCGTGGCGAATGGCATGCTTCAATAATATCAAGGAAAAGTTAATTGCAAGGGACATCAGCATTGAAAAAGGGGGGAATTGTTGCGAAATGTTCAACCGAAGAAATTAAGGGAAAACCTTTTGAGAATGTGTACTTGTGGTTTATGAACTTACCAAAACTACCTTGTACTTTTTTTTTGCCCACCCTTACCCCCGGAGTGCCAAGCAAAAACTATCTTGTACTGTTTAAAGTGAACTTCTGTATTAATTCAAGGGTGTTTTGAAAAATACATTCTTATCGAATCTGTTGTTTTGGCAACAGACTGTACGCCACTGAAATGGTGACATGTGCTTCAATCCATGGTGCAACCATACCTGATCAATGACTACGAAGTACAAGATATCTCCAAACCCGACATGGCGTCTTAGCCAAATCAATAAAAAATAACACCAAGGCTTCTTAAACATATAAACGTTCATTTGTCTTCTAATGTAAAAAGAGAACTGTGGAAGGAAGTTTAAATGATGATAGTACGACCCGCTAACTCAGTTTGTCACTGTACGAAGGCTTCCCAGGGACCATAAGTTCCCAAACAATAGATTTGTCTATGGCGCCTCTACAAACGCTTTAATTAAAGATGGAAAATGAAATTGGGAGTGAAAATTTCAGGAGTGAAGACGAGGATTTTAAGAGAAATGTCCACTTCCAGATGAACAGAGTTCCAAACATTCGGTGACATAAACGAGAGTCGAACCCGATGTGTAGACGTGTAATCAGGAGGGCTATGCATGTTTTATATGCAGCTTTTTAAACATATATGTTACCGTAAGGTATTTTTTGCGTGTTTGTCTCTTAAAAGCTTTTTTGTATTAATTTTGTCATCTTTAATGCATTTTAGTCTATTAGACACCCCCAGTAATAATATAATTTTGTTTATGTGTTTTTAGTTAATTATGATACTTTCTGTATTGGTTCCTAGTGATTAGTGTGCAACAGATAGGCAATTAACGTAGTGAGAATAAAACCAGTGGTGAAATTAAAAGAACGTGCTTGAAACATGAGGAGTTTGAGTAGGTGCTGAAAAGTATTATTTTCGATTAAATATCTGTATTGTAAGGATTGTTTATAAGTCCAGTTCGTTATTAATGAACACCATACAAGTTCACTTTTATTCATTTAGTGATTTTTAATGGTAGCAGCGATAGCAATGGATAGAGGCCTAACGGTGATACGAAGTGAACTGTCAAGTGACTTCGGAACATAGCTTGAAGGGATAACAAAGAAGAAACTTATTTTAACGTTTCTGTTAGAAAATTGTATTTTTTTTATTTGTTATTTTCTTCTGTCATTTTAGAGAAGGAAATCAGTTTATATGTATTTAGCAGTTCCGTCTACATGTTTACACCTACGTACCTCCAATGAAAAAATGTTATTATATGTCTACTGGTAAAATGACAAGCGTCGAATCTAGTAGACTTTTTTTGTAATTTTTCTTAGTACAATATAGGTTTCTATATTTTTGCTACTGTGCACATTTTAATAGTTTTTTTCCTGCACTTCGAATTTGTAAATACAGTAGTAACTAAAAGTTCAAACCGTCTTATTCCACCAAGTAAACTTAACTCCGTGGTGCTACATCCCTGATGGGACAAGGCCTTCCACCCGACCGCTGTGTCATCTGCCATAGGCAGACGGCAGGGTTGGGGGCATGTGGTCAGCATGCCGACACCCACGGCCGTTAATGGTGGTTTCCATGACCGGAGAAGCTACTTCTCTATCAAGTAGCTCTTCAATTTGAATCACGAGGCTGAGTGCACCCCTACCAGACCTCCCTACCTCAGAAAAATCCGAGGAGGTACCGGGGATCGAACCCGGGCCGACGGATCTGCAGTCAGCGACGCTAACTACAAAATCACGCAGGCGGTCTATTCCACCATTAAAAAAAAAAAAAATAATAATAATAATAATAATAATAATAATAATAATAATAATAATAATAATAATAATAATAAAGAAAAGTTCAAACCGTCTTATTCCAGCAACCAAAAAAAAAAAAAAAAAAAAAAGAACGGCGATTAAAAATAACAATTTTAGGGCATTTTGAAAGTATTTTAATGTCATCAAATCCTCTTTCATAGGTCATTTTTGTGGCAATTTATGGATCACCAGAATCCTAGCCCTAGTAATCACCTACGCTAACCACTAGCCCACGTAAATGGCCTTTGCTAATAAACAAGTAGAAACATATCTGTGCAGAACGTGTATAGGTTAGTAAGAAATCGGCCTTGGGAAAAGGCCGGACCTCTTGTTTGCAATGTCATTAGCCAAAGGATCCTCCTGAATAATAGTCGTGACTTGCAAATACTATCAAGCAAGTCATCAACAGCCTGCGGAGAAATAAGTTGCATTAGTTTTCCGTTTGTGTTGTGCAATAACTAGTACTGTTGTAATTTTTTAAACTACTGAAAATAAGTCCTTACTTCTCGGTCATAAAGTTCGGTGATTAATAAATTATTTCTGATGAATTTCGTGTGTCGGAGCTTATATCTATAAACCTACCTATCACATCACATTTATCATATTTATGCACACATGCCGGGATCACATGCCGGGATCGAACGTGCTATGTTGAGCACAAAAAGCCAGTGCCATATTCACTGCCCTACCCAGGACTACTGTGTTTAATTGAATTTTAGGAGTGTAATAATTTATAATTCTGGTCTTTGGGGCGAACTAGTCCCTTCATTTCCTTTAAAACGTTCTTAATTACTTTAGTGAAGAATATTATAATTCAAGATGTGAAATTACCTAGAAGGGCAAACTGTTTTCTGTGGGTTTTGGCGATAAAGTATTGTTTCTTGAATACCGGTAGTTGATTCCATTTCTGCGCCGCGCACTGTTCAAGGATAACGCGAATTAGTAGCAAGGTCGACCAAGGACTTACATTTGACAAACGTCAGCTGTGGCTTGTGGCGCCATATGTATATATGAATTGTGAGTCGGCTGAGTAAGCCCACGGGCACTGTCATTCTGGAGTGTGAACTGAAGCAGGAAGTCTGACATATTATCGATATTATTAAATGTATGCACAACTTATCACATAATAATGTTTTCATAGAGTACTAATGTCCTAGAACACCGGAAGCGTACTAAGAAGAAGAAGAAAAAGAAGAAAGAAAGAAGAAAAAAAGAAGAAAGAAAAAAACTTACCAGAGCTATCTCTGAAACCCTATACAGTGGATTCCCGCAAATTCGGTAATTCACATATTGTTACAAAGGGGCCATTGGCTGTCTTGTTTGTTTGTTTTTATGTGAGCATGTGTGTGATTGTTACGTTAACACAAATCTGTAAATCGCTGATGTTACTGGCCGATTTTAAACCGAAAAAAAAATTACTCGGCAATCGTGACAGGAATAATAAACAATTTTTGGCAAGTAATGAGGTGAACTATTTTGTTGCAATTTCGCATTATAATTGTTTGTTTCTTTGAAGAACAGGTTAACTATATTCGTATTAATATGTTTTATATTGATTTTTGACGGTATTTGTTACAGTTGAGGACAATTAAAAACTTTCTAATCTTTGCAATAACAGTTTTAACTTTTAAGCCCATATTCCCGATAATTCGATATATCGGAAATTCAGCACCGTTTCGGTCCATATTAGTTAGAGTTTGCGGGACTTTTCGACCGAATCTAATTATGATTAGTTCACGGGCTTCTTTTTGGGTCAGTAATATTTCACCCAAGCTTTCGGTACACACTTGTGACAAATGTGATGGAACTCACCTAATGATGGCAATGAAGTGGGTTGCCGAAAACTAGGATGAAATACCACTAACCCGGTACTTAATCAATTTGTCGTAGTATTAACTTGGAACGGATAAAGGAGGGATATAGGCCTATTAGTTGTTTTAAAAGTTGTAAGTCATATACTAAAATCATTCAGATTCGGTAATGATTATTTTGGTTGTATAGATTTTTAAGTTGAGAAGAGAAATGGTTAAGAAAATCATTTACGTATAAAGGGGAAAAAGATCTAAGGATAATAAATGTTGTAGTGTTAAAATAAATCAGAATGTGGCTTAGTTATAAAATTACATTTTTTCTGGAAAAGTATGACTAGCTAAAATATGGTTAAACGCAGTAAAAAGTATTGTCGCCTTTTTAAGACAGCATCCTATTTTTTCCTCCTCTATCTTCCCAGACTCAATTATTTGAATAGGCTATCTTATTCTCTCCCTTCATCTCTTACCGTCTGTCGCCTTCGCTTTCTTTCTCCCCCGACCTCTTTATTTCTTCGCTCCACTTTTTCTCATACTTCAGTTTTCCTTTCTCTTTCAGTATGTTCTTATCCTCTTCCTCTTGCTACTCTCTCTCTCTAAGTCCTCTCTCCTTTATCAAATCTTCCTCTTCTTTTTCCGTCTGCTTTTGCTTTTTCTTCTTGCCCCTCCTATTTTCCTATTCTTTCCATTCTCCCTCTCACCCTTCTTTTTCCTTGCTCTTATTCCCTTTCTGTCGTTCTCTCCTTCTTTCTATTTTCTTCTGATCTGAAGTATCCAATGTTTTAATTTTCCCTCTCAATTTTGCATCGCACTTTTAAAATTAGAGTTACGTCGTATTAGAGCTAAGCCTACGTCGTAGACATATTTGTATATGAACTGCAACTAATCATCTACATTCGAAATTACATACTTAAATTGTGTTCATTGCAATTTGCAATTATCAATTTATTATCAACTGTTGTCTTTCTTTTCCTTAATTCCTTCCCTCCTGTTTTCTTTCTTATTTTATTTTTATTTTGATATTTCTGTATACATCGTCTTCCTATTCTTTTCCACCTTTAATGCGTGTATAATCATGGCTTATGTTACTGAATCTGTTTTTCAATTTGTAATTTTGTTTTGCAGTTTTTACTTTTAGTAATGAATTGTATTTTAAGCATGATAACCCATAGTTAACAAAGAATTAAGTGCGAACAGGTGTCTTCCTGAGGTTTATTGTCACTTACGCATCGCAGCAGTTCTATTTGTATATTAAGACTATAGTGCTTTCACATTCGCCAGAGGTTTCAAGGCCACAACTTCTCACGTCTAAGGGTACGTATACATCTGCGCTCCTCTTGCGCGCCGTGCGGCACGCGTGCAGCACGCGTGCCGCTCGTTGAAATTATTTTCACAGCGCTCCTCTTGCGTTCCATAGGAAAGCGACGAACCTACTGCGAACCACTAGCTTTCATCATTAGGCCTAATATTTTGTGTGTTTTTTGCTTAGAAAACGAGTTTTGAAAAAAGTCCTCAATTGCAAAACTTGTCTACGGCTTAAATATCGAAACAAAACCATTTTTAAACAAGAGTTGAAAAGTGTGTAAACAGTGTTATTATTTATATTTTATAACTTACCTTTTCCTGTACCTTTGCTGGCGTTAACTTTAATTTTCTCTCGCCGGTTACAAGAAAGCATAGATAACCAGTGGCGGACGCAGAGGGGGGGGGATAGGGGGGATATACTCCCCCCCCCCGAAATTTGAAAAAAAGGCTATAATAAGCACTCTAAGTGGCCAGTTTTATAAACTAATTAAATATGTAAGTTAATTAATTTTTTAAGTATTCTTTCTACATATTCAAATCCCCCCCCCCGAAAAAAAATTCTGCGTCCGCCACTGTAGATAACATCTTCTTCTTGCACTCTTCTGAGGACGTATTTATTTCCATTCCTATTTCCCTCCATGCATCCTCCTTTAAACTTTTTTGTAGTGATCCTTATGTTTTGGGTTCCACAGTAGAGGTTTTGATTTGTAAATATGTTTCATCTGCAGTATCTTCTCCTCGTACCACTCCATGATTATATCACATACAAGCTAGCTCATTCAATCTTGACTAATGTCCTTCAGAGAGGGACCAGTGGGCTAGCTAGGCACGTCAGCAAAATAGCACATGTTACAATAAACAAACAGTCAAATTTCCTGTACTCTGTTTGGAGACGACAATTCACTGCTTTATAATTCATGCAACACGGGTGCATGCAATTGTTTTAACGAATGCTATTTATTTAATAACGTGATGCCTCCTATACTGTCAAAACAAAAGGGGAAACTCTACAGTCAAAGTAGCGAGATTATTGCTAATGTTTATGAGTAGGCCTGCATGAAGGAAGAAGCCAAACATAAAGATCGATTTTCTCCAGCGTATTTTAAAGAAATTCAGAAAGTGCAAAGTAACGTACACAACATCTGACTCAGCTCCTGCTTCTGTATACCTATCATTCCGCAAAAGGTGAGTAAGTGACTCGCATCAACCTCTCATATAATTTTTTCATTTGCCAATTGTACAGTAAAGCTTGAGGAGCGGAGCGCTGTGAAAATAATTTCAGCGAGATGCACGCGTGCAGCACGCAACTACCAAAAACACGTCCCAATATGAAATCAGAAATCCTTTGTGTTCGTCGAAAAAACCGACAGGAGACGGATCGTGGCGAGCAGCACGCGAGCGGTTCGCGTGCACCTCAAAATGCCGTACACATCTGCGTGCCGCGCGGCACGCGTGCCGCACGGCACGCAAGAGGAGCGCAGATGTATACGTACCCTAATATGCCCCCACTGAACAGCAGTGAACAGTATTCCCCTTTGCGCAGAGGAGCTGCGCTGTCGCACACACTCATACGACACCAAGGGGGAACTCCCTACTGGCTTGTCATGTGACTGGCATTGGAGGGGTATGATGTCATATGAGCGCGGTAAGTGGGGGTATCATAGGCATGCTACGTTTGGCCTTGAAACCTCTGGCGAATGTGAAAGGACTATAGCATGATTAATACCAGTCACAACGGGCAGTTTGGTTATCTCAAAGGCTTATCTCAGCCCGTTATGACGCGTACAGTAAGTACAAAACGTACTTCACTTTAATGGTAAAAACTCAAAGTACAGTGGAGTCCCTTTAATCCGAAATGATTGAGCCCAGACCCATTTCGGATTAAGCGATAATAACGTATGATTATTGTTACATGTGATTACACAGTTTATTTTATGTACTTTGTACAGTCATTTCCTATGCAGTCTGTAGAGTGCAGAAGAATAGTGTTACAAAACATAGTGAAGTAGGAACAAAACATAATAATTAACAACACGTGTATGAATCATAAACAAATTAATCAGTTGTTCATGCTGCGCAAAAACATCTCACTTTTCTGCATTCGGTCTCCGAGACCAGATCTTCAAAGCAATAGCATCAATTATTATTATTATTATTATTATTATTATTATTATTATTATTAGTAGTAGTAGTAGTAGTAGTAGTAGTAGTAGTTGTGTGAACAGTAGACCTCGCGTCCAAAGACAATCGAAGATGTGCTCTTTGTCAGTTAAAACGGTCACCATCTAGAAAGGGGATAAAAAAATAAAAATCCTTACACATACGTCATTTGTAATTGCTTTAAAGGACCATTTTTACCAAATTGGAAGAAAATCGAACAACGCGTTTGGTCGTGACTGCGTAACAGACAAACAGACGAAATGCTCGAGTCAAAACGAGGGACTGGTTTGCTCTGTCAGTTATTATTATTATTATTATTATTATTATTATTATTATTATTATTATTATTATTAATATTTATTATTATTGTTATTATTATTATGCTAGTAATCATACAACATTATTCTTCTTTCTTGCTTAAAAATGTAGGTGAGCATTGCATCGAATTGGTTGGAATAGTAAGAAAAAAAATAGTTTACATGAAATCGGCAGTAATGTTTATTACATGTTGGAACAATCCCTTACGGAACCCAAGCTTTAATAGCATTCCATCCCCGCTCAGGTCGATGGTGTTTATGTGTACATAATTGTGACAGGCCCATCTCTGAAGATTTACAGGCATGTAAAAAATTTCAGCGGAATAATATTCCAGCACACCGGCGACGGTCACAGACCTTTGTTGCAGTAAATCCCCGTCGTTAAATAATCATAAAGCCAACCAAGCTGTAATGATTTCTTGATTTTCTAGAACATTTACAGCCTTGAAATTGATAATTGATGCTGATGACGACGTTGAATTTTTAAACTTTCTTTACCGATTTCTACACATATGAATCAATTCTTGCTTGCAATCGCAAAGTAGGGCGGGGTTTTAACTCATTGTAATTTTCTCCTTTCTTTAATCACTAAGACAGATATAGGATTTTTGTTTCTAGTGTTGGTGTTATCCATTCGTCTTGCTGAAAGTAAAGGAAATCAACGCAAGTAGCCTTCCCTAGTACCACAACGTACATTATAATGGCCACATTGCAAACATGCTGTGCCTGGCACTGTCTTCTAAGGATTTGGCGTGTAGCAAAGACATCCCCGTAGCCGCAGCTTTCTTCCAGCTTTCCTCGGGAAAGTATTAGCCTAATAAATCATATTTTATATATCCAGCTGAAGTAAATGACCCTTGAGTAAAATTTGCTTTCGTTTAGGCCGGGCGCAAGTTGAGACGCAGTTTGGTGACGTGAGGTAGAGGTGACTCACCGTAAGTTTAACATAGAATTAAATACAACAACGAAGGTTCGCACGCAGGGTGAAGTGAAGCAGATTCAACGAGTCACGAGCTGCGGACGTTTGTGATCGTGCCACAGTTTCTCACTAGTGACTTCTCACTGCGCGTGAAAAGTTGTTTGTCCACCATGGACATTGAGAAGAAATTAATTATGGCAGGTCGAGGGAGAAAAAATTGTACGACACGTCAAATTAAAATTTCAGATTTGGGAAGAAATTGCGAAGGGCATTGGAAAGAAATGTGATAAAGTTGTTTATAATGTTTTTATACTTAAATAAGATGGATTTATTTGAAGGGAACAAGGGAAAAGCTATAGTAGTGTCCGTTTTTATGGACTTTGAGATAATAATGCCTTCTAATAGTGAATTTGGAATTTTGGAATTAGTTTAGGCAGAAAGCGGTAATATTATAGGGGAAAAAGGATCGTACTCCATGCAGTTTGAAAGATTGATGTCCGCTCTGAAAGTAAACAAACCCTCTTCAACTCTTCATATTTATTGTTTATCAGTTTGTTGCTATGCTCTTTTCAATCAAAAGCGTTTCTTGAATTAATTTCTATACAATGTGTTCAATTTGTTATCCTTTTTCGTTTTCCGCTGTACCCTTCATTTGTTTTAGATAACATTTTATATGCAGTAGATTTTCGACGAAAAGAAAAAGGTGCATAAGCAGGCATAAAAGTGTATATTTTCTATACAGATGTATATCATAACTAGTATAAACCATAAGAATTAATTAGTTGGGAAGTTTCAGATTTGTAATTAAAAATAAAATGGAGTCATCTTGAAATTTATTTTCAACTTACTTTCATAAATGTTTTATAATTATGTACAGTAAAATTGCTCCATGTTCCTTAACAAACGTTTCTGAAATGAAACATTTTCTCAAAATGATTTTACCAATTAGTTCCGTTTCGCTTTATAATGTTTTCCCGTTCAGAGTTAAACTTAGTATCTCACCGGAATTTGAAAAGTAACCTTAATTTAAATTGAATTGAATGATTGAGTGTTATAGTGACATTAAAAATAAGAAATTAAAGGGTATTATATTTATTAAAAATTATATATTTATTATGTCTTAATGATGAATTTTCGTATCATAATTATTAATTATATGTATATATGATCGCTGAATGTAAGTATTCGCAACATTACATTATAAAAAATTAAATTTGTAGGAAATTAATACATTCTTCCCAGTGTCGACTCGTAGCTAAAATTAGTGCGATTGCTGCTTCATAAAATGTTTAGCCTTCGTTTTGAATATTGTGCAAAAGGAAATATACATATTTAAAAAGAAAATTGATTCAGAAACTTGAAAAGACCCTAAAAGAACAAAATCAAACTTTTTTACTTACTGTAATTTAAATTGTTACAGCTCAAGCTTGATCTATTCGTTTAAAAATTAAATCGATTATTCTTGTTTTAATTTCCGCGAAAAGATCAATAATTTTCTCATTATAATTGATAAACTTCATTATGCAGCTTAGTGTATGAATTCAACTAGTATAAGATAATTCAAGTTTTGGTAAGAAATTCAACCTGTATACTAGTAGTCTTAATAAACACCATATATTGTTTCGAATCCGATTGTGAATAAAAATTTTGGATTATATACATTCATTTTATTAAAGCATGTCTATATACAATTGTCAAATACTAAGTTGATTTTATTTATTATACACATGAACATTTATTGAACATTGTATCTCTTTTTGTTTGTCAGTTGGTAATATTTGATAATTCTTTGTATAATAATAATAATGACACCTTAATTAAAATTTGACTTCTTTTCTTGCAGTATTGTTATTTGACGTATTGAAAAGTAATAAGTTAGGTTAGAAGTCACTCTGCGTCACCTCACGTCACCAAACTGCGTCTCAACTTGCGCCCGGCCTTAACCTCTTCCTATTCTCTCCCAGGATGCTTCAGCCGGTGATGGGTAAACCCCCTCATCAAAAAAGAGTTGAATGGAGGGAAGGAACTGTAGAAACATTTCTGGTTCACATAGATCTGGTCATCCCATTGATACCATACCTGCACTATAGCCTGTTCATTTAGACGTGAATACTTGCATGCGCCGCAGACATAGGGCGGGACGGAAGGGGAGTGTGTTGCTACTATGGATTACGTGAGACTGATACCACTGCGCATTGTGTTTACAGTGTTCACGTCGAAATGCATAGGCAGTACTTTACTGTAACGTATAGTATACTAGTTTTCTCGCTAAAGCCAAAATTAATTTCTATATTGTGATATCGGTACTCTACAGTTTAACTCAGCCTACATAGTGGTTAATACAGAAATGAAGATACAGCATTCAGTGTGTAGATATATTTGTTCCGGTTGGAAGCATTCCAAGTACATCGGATGTCGACATAGTATAATTCCAGTCTTATCAATTCATGATAAATGCTGAGAAAAATAGAAGTTTTGAATTGCAACCACCTAGCACATCCAGAAGTATGTTATACTGTATGTCAACATCGGAAGACCAGTAGGCCTACTTGACAATGTTTACTCTAGTTGGATAAAGTTTTGACTGAAGTTCCCGCAGTCGCCAAAAATAGAAGGAGCGGTAGTAGTAATGTGGTGGTAGTAATGGGCATAGTAGTAGTTGTAGTAGTAGTATGCGGTTTAGTGAAATCCTCAACATTTTAAAACAGGCCACACTCCGAAAGTGTGAAGTCATCCTCATATTTCCCCTCCCTTCGTGACCTCCAAAGCGTAGCGATTGGTTCAATTGAACTTTGGAGGTTTCGGAGGGAGGGAAAGCAGGGGAATGATTTCACACCTTCGGAGTACTGTTCGACAGACCTGTTTTAAAAGAAGCAGTGAATTTTAATGTAATAAATTACTTTGTTCCAAAACGACCTAGTGGCATGGGGGGGGGCAACTGCCCCCCTCTGGATTGCCTTATGGATTAATTTATTTGTGGTACTCTTTGTCAACCTACAGTTGTAGCATGGAGAATAAAAAAATATAGTTACTTTATAATGAGTTTAGCAAGTATTAACAAATTATAACTATAATATGTATTTATAATAATATCTCACCAAGGCCATTGCTCAAAAGAGCGTATTCTGTTAATTTAAAAAAACTTTGTAGCCTCGTCGAATTCAGCTTGGGTTCAAAATAACGATCCGGTTAACTAAGTGAACATTAATGTGTTTAGCCTAATCATTTGAAATTGAGGTCCGAAATTGATTTTGCCCCCCCCTTAATAAAATGCCTGGCGACGCTGCTGCCTAGTGGTTATTGATTACAGTTTATCTTGAAGAATTAGTTTATCAAACGTGACTCTTGTGGACTTTGGTTCATTTCAATTCTGAATCCTTCGATTAAACGTCTGGTGTATATTACGGTATAGGCCTATATGTGTATGTAATTGAGTTCCCCCCCCCCCGTTCTCTTCCCTTACCCGTAGAGGAAGAATTGAGTTCGAGCTTGAAATCCCATGTCGAGTTTTCAGCATAAATACAAGTTTTGAGCTCCATAAATGTAAAAATACAACTTTGAGTAACATGTCTATGTGTATCTGTATGTAACTGCAAACAGCATAGCTCGAGAAAAAAATTGGTACCGTATATAAATGAGATTGTATATTTGGATTTGATATCGTCTAGGGATGTGAAACGAGGTAAGCACGACTTTGTCTTATTTTCATTGCCATTTTGCATTAAGAAAGTTCTATTTCTTGCGATTTTATCAAAAACAGCTCAAACTAGTTCCTTTATTTTTTGTACACGAAGTGTTTTAGCTAAAAGCTAAAGCTTTTATTTGGAACTTTTTTTGCAAATTAATCTGAATGGTAGTTATAAGACAACCATCTTTTTTACAAGCTCAGGCTGTAGGCTAAGACTTGCCTGAGGCTGAGACAACCGTATACGCACTCTCTACTTAAGGTAGAGAAGTTAAGTGAATGTAACGCATGATATTTTTTCTATTAGCTCGAAACATTTAACCTTCTGCTTAAACTTAAATTCACAAGAACTAGGAATTAAAAAGGTATGTTTTTATTTTCCTATTATTTTTGGATGCGTTTTCCATGCCAGAATTCCTGACATTTCTATTAAAAAAATAACAAACAAACAGAAGAACACATTATTGGCGCCCGTTTCCCAAAATACCTTCTTAAAATTAACAGAAAATGTTGAAGCTCCAAATCACATCATCACTAAATTATATTTCTGATTTCGTAAGTTTTAAACGAGAGAAGAGTTTTATAAAAATGCTTTCTCAATTTATAAGGAAAAGAAGTAACTGCAGCGGATAACGAGTATGAGGATAATGAACAGTATTATTAAGGTTATGGCGTCATCATGATCATTAAGATACCAGGAAAATGGCTAAACAATCCGAACAGATTGCAAGAGAACTATCAGAGGAATTCCCCAAAGCTGTAGATGTACCGGAGGAAGTTTTTCTGGGCGGTAATGTGGTCTTCGCATAGTCTCAGGGAATCGCAGGGGGTCGGGGGGCGTGTACAGCAACTACCAAGTACATAATCATCAGTACGGTTCAGAGCGGCTTCCAGTGCACACGCAATTTCAGTGCGCCCAAGCTGCGCCCCGCGAACGCCGCTTGTCTAGTACTGTCGTGTTGTCAGAATGGTGCTACAGCAACAAGTCACCAATAATGGGTGGACTGGTGTCAATATACTGGATAAGAAATCAAACACTGGCCATGAACCCCACTTGCTCAAGGTATGTGACGTAACTGGTCATTCGATTAGTGTTTATTAATGCGTTTGTCTACATAAGTAATTCAAAAAGTTATCCAACAGAGACAATAATCTGTGGTTCATGAATGCTTATATATATCTAAGTTGTCTTGTGTTTAACGTTGAACCCAGAATATTTGAGATGGTTAATCCGAGTATACCGGTAGCAACCGGAAAAGATGATTCCAAATTTAAAAATAAATAAATAAAAGAGGCTATATAGGATGCGAGGATAAAAAGAAAGAGTGGTTTGTTTTTATATTTATATATATATATATATATATATATATATATATATATTTATTTACTATAGCTTTATGAAGTACCACATAGGAATTGAATAAGATAGCTATAGGAGACTGGTTGAAAGACCTGGGTATAGAAGGGTAATATTAAGAACGATATCAGGGATAGGAATGTAACCAAAAAATGACTTGCAAATACACCAGGATAATATATTAAAATTTAAAGTTCGGAATTCCTTTCATCTTTCTACGCGAATATAATCTGGCATGTCTGCAGACTTTTTTCATCCTCGTTAGGTTACGACAATCATGGTCATATAACAGGGTTCGAATCAAACATTTTGACGGGGGGGGGGGGAATTATATGTGGCTCCAAAGTAATAACATAAGTAGCCTATATCACATTTAAATTCACGATTTCCATTGCAGGTATATATTTCACAGATAGGCTACTTGTCCCTGCCACTATTGGGACATTTATCTTTTATGTATTAGCCCTATGTGACGTGTCAGACCCTTTTACTTGAACACTTTTTTATTATATTTTAGCAATGTTATTAACCAACTTTAAAAACATCATTCTCTTTAAAACACATACTCGACAGACTAGCGTGGAACACCAAACATACTGCTCTCATTGTGAAGGAAATGTGGGGGCTCAATGAATAATAATACATAAAAAATTAAAGTTAAATAAAGAAGTGGCATTTAAGAAATTAACTGTGACAAAAAACACTAAGAGGAAATGGGTAAAAATGGTAAACGGATATAGCCTACTTAGACAAGGTAAACATTAAATTTTATTAGTATTAGTAGGCCTACTGATTTCCGATGTTTGAGCTTTTGTGTACGAAGACGCCCCTTGGTGAAAAACTTTCTGTAACACCACGGGTGATCATTTGTATATCTCCAGATACAAGAATATAATATCATTCATCATTCATACTCCTCTCATTGTCATAGCAAACATTCTTTAACAGTATTGTTGCCGGCAAACCTTATGAAGTTATGACCATTGTCGTGCTTCTGTGTGTACGTCAAATGCTTGTTAGATATTATTCTTTTGCTATGCTGTGAAGGTGATAATGTTACGTTCAAACCCGACATTACGAAGAATAATGTAAGTTCATGTTTCTAATAATTGCATTGGCATTTTAAACTGAGGTTTGTGAAACGTAGAAAAATATATCCCTTGCAAGGAAGGGATTTTTATTTGACTGAAATCTCTCCCCCCCCCCCCCCCCCCGTCAATTCGAACCCAGCGTATAACTACTACGAGTTCTTTTTTATTTTTATTTTTTTAATCGAGCAATTCAGACCTATATTTATGATCTCTCTTCCATTCACCTAGGAGCTGAAAAACTCTATGTATTATAGTTACCGTATTACTTGCAAATGGTGAAATCATGTTTTGTATTTTTGCTAAAACTTCAGGTATAAGAAAGTTTTACCCAAAGTGTAGAAAGCTAAATATTCACAGCAGAACCGTGGGTTGTTGAACCATGGGTTGCTGAACCGACCCTAATAGAAGTAGAAACAGCTATGGGTAAACTTAAAAAAAAAACAAACAAAGAAACACACACACAGAAATCTCCAGGCATTGACCAAATTCCAGCAGAATTAATTAAGACAGATGGGGGTAGATTAAACTCAGAGGTCCATAAACTCATAATGATTTGTAAAAGAAGAACTGCCAAAGGAATGGAGAGAATATGTTATTATACTGATCCATAACAAGGGCGATAGGGCCGAATGTAATAACTGTCGAGAATTTTCTCTCTTACCAACATCATACAAAATTTTGTGTAATATACTTTTGTCAAGATTAACCCCATATGCTGACGAAGTCATTGGAGATCAACCATTTGGATTTAGCTGAAATAGACCAATCATTGATGAAATATTTTGTATTCGCCAAATTTTGGAGAAGTGGGAATATAATAAGTCTGTTCACCAGCTTTACATAGATAAAATATATATATATATATGATTCAGTTAGGCGAGACAAATTGTACAATATCCTCATTGCGTTTGGGATACCAAAGAAGTTAGTTAGGCTGATCAAAATGTGTCTCAATGAAACCTATAGCAGAGTTAGGGTATGGAAACTTATTTCAGATACATTTGTCATTATTAGACTTCGGACTTTTAGGTCGTTAAAAATGCTGTTTTCGGTACCTAAAATAGGCTCTAAAAATTGGAAAAAAAGGTTCTAAAAATCGTAAAATAGTCTCTTATAAAATCGTTAAGTTGCAAATTTTCTGAAATATCTCAATTGCAATGCAGAATATTATATTTACTGAAGTCACCATTAATCAATAATCATGATAAAACATGGTACACAGAATTATATAAACCTATTACTAGGGCCTGTATTACTACCATAACAGTGAAAACCTAATCCCTGCTTCCAGAAGCTACGCATATCACACTAACGTATTCAACCCCTTGTAGGCCTATTCAGAGAACTATTTTTTTTTACTGGATGTGGGAGTCGGGAGTATAACACTACATTTTCTTGGGAATTCCAAGGAATTTTTCTACTCAAGACGAAACATTCCTTACTATTTAACTACGCCACAAATGTGTCATGTACTGCACATTCCGAGCTAAAAATTTAGTACGAACTGAAAATAAATGCTAGAATTTATAACTAAATATGACTTATTTTGAACTTAGAGGAAATACAATGAAAAAGGCAATATTAGGCTCTAACGTAAAAATAGGCTGTTATAGGTCCTATAAAAGTATCAGTTTTAGGCAAAGTCACTTATGCATATGCATATACAAGTTTTCGTCCATATATCACTTAAGGATTAAAATAGGTTTTTACCTAAAATCCGAAGTCTAGTCATTATAAGTGGCTTGAAGCAGGGAGATGCACTATCGCCTTTACTTTTTAATTTCGCTTTGGAATATGTCATTAAGAAAATTCAGGAAAACAAGGTAGGCCTAGAATTAATGCAATCACCCGATTTTAGCTTGGCAGATGGTGTTTGTCTGTTGGGCGATGACATAAATACGACGAAAAGTCTTTAATAAGCTTGCAGGAATGTCGGATTGGAAATTAATATAGAAAACAAAAATAACTTATATGGTCATGAAACGTCAAAATATTTCACCCCAAATTATTAGAATAGCCGGTAAATCATTCGAACAAGTGGAACAATTCAAATATCTAGGAACAGTAATTACAGATACAAATAATATTAAGTAGAAGTAAAGTGTAGACTGAAATCAGAAAATGCTTGTTTAATGCAGTTCGTCATCTTCTCGTCTTCTGTTCAGAAATCTATTTTAAAAAAATTATAAAGCAAAGCTCCTGCCAGTTGTATTATATGGATGTGAAACATGGTCGCTTACTCTTTGGAAAGAACCTAATCCGAGTGTGTTCGAAAACAGGGTGCGCTGGACATGTTGCGCGCATGGGGGAGGAATGACGTATCTAAAAAATATTGACTGGGAGACCCGAAGGGAAAAGACCACTTGGAAAACCAAGACGTAGGTGGGAGGACAGTATTAGAATAGATTTGCGAGGGATGGGTAGATGGAGTTAGCACAGAAATAGTGTTGAATGGCAGGCTCATGTAAGCGCGGCAATGATCCCCCGGGTTTCTTAAAATATAATTATAATATTCCTTACTTAGGCCTATTGTCATTGAGTAAGTATGCATAAGTGTACAGTAAGATTCCTAAAACAGGTATAAAATGGCAAAATATAACCCTAATGTTCATAAGGAGAGAATAGGATTTATAATTCTAAATATTAAACAAAGAAAAGAATAATAATTATTATCAGTACCCGTCGATATCTTATTTATTTCTGAGATTGAAACGCCTTGCCTAACTTTTCCCCGCATATGTGTCTACAATAGTTTTTGATCAACTTGGAAAAAGTGAATTATTAATATTATTATACAGAAAGAGAGGAAGGTTTATATGCAGATTCAGGGGATACAAAAGGTAACATAAAAACCTATTTGGCTTTTTGATTAAGTCCATGGTGTAAGAGATAATTAGATTATTCGTCCCGCAGAATTTCAACAGCGCACTGCCAGATCGCTGGTGCGTAGCAATGTTAGTCCCACAAAACATACAAAACACAAACAGAAGACGCCTTTCTAGACGTTGCCAAACTGCACCGAATATGTGGTCCACGGAATAATCTTCGGTATTTAATTTGCCTGAATACTCTCAACTTTATTTACAACTTGGACATCGAGGTTATTATTTCTTGATAGACCAAACCTGCCTTTCAATGTACTAAATCGATTTATAAGAACTCTCAGGTTGTAAATAAAGACATTTTTGTCAGTCTATTTATCTTTCAACAACTTAGGCTGTTAACCTTTTGAGACAACGCCTCGTTTGTTTCCGAATGATAGTGTAATGAGGTCCGATAACACGGATGAAGTGAAAGTTAAACATTTCTTGGGAAATCAAAAAATAAATAGCAGGCACATTACAAAATACTGAGATAACATTTTAACATTCTACGCCTTTGTTTTTTTACGTGGGAAGTGAAGATCAGGTCATAATATAATCTGATAAGGGCGGGAAAGTGGAAGTTATGAACCCAACAAACGAAATTTTACTGTTGTTAGAATATTGGAATGAATGAAAAAAGATTAGGCCTATGTTGTTACACTAGTTACAGTTCAAGTCAAAAGGGCTAATTGAATCAGTTTAACTGTATACAGCTACACCACACATGCATTTTGTATTTAGAATTTGAAAAACGTTCTAGTGTTTCTAATTAATTAATTACAAAACCTTCTCTTTACATTTGACAAACTAGTCGTGGGAATCATATTAAGCTTACTTTGCCCCTTCTATGGTCCTTGGTTTTCGCATAGGTCCTTCCTGACGTAATAAATTCTGGTGCACCTGATTCTGTTTCTGGCATTTTGTTAAAATGTTGAAGACGCTATATAATGCAAGAAATGGAGAACATAGGATCACGATAGTAGCCTACTTTCGAAGCATGGGCGTACGGTGGGGAAGGGTTGAAACCCCTCCCGAAATATCTGAGATTTTTAGGATAACATGATGTTCAATAATTAAAAACAAACATTGGTTTGGTTATATTTATTATATTTTCGTACATAACACAGCATTATTAAAAACTCTTGTAAATTTTAAATTCCCATTATTTATTCTATACTCTCATTTATTTAATAATAATGCACATACTTAATCTCAATGAGCAAATGATCTGAAATAACTTCTACTGTAGAGGAAAGCATAAGCCTATTGTTATTAAATAATTTATTAATACTGGTGGGTTTTTAATTCTTTACTTCTTATAACAGTGACTCGTTACTAATAAACAAATTTTCCTTTGGAATTTCTCATAAATGATTCGATAACCTGGATATTTATGTGGTGTGATCGGTTGGATCTCAGGGGTCCAATGGATATTAGCTTTCAATACGTAAATCCAAATTTTCTGGAACAGACTTAGCTCCATAAACCAGCACGAGTAGTTAAACGAAATTACTACGTCTCCAATCAACTTACCGATACAGAAACAACAGAATATAGAAGCAATGATTCTTAGCGCTCTGCATAAAGAATAATGTGGATTATAGCGCATAATGTGTATTACATCCTATAGTACTATGATAGTAACTCAGAAGAAAGGTTTTATTTGTAGACTATTTAAAACAATAAATGGACAGATACCTAAAGAAAAAAGTTTGAAATAGAGTGCTGCATAACAAACATTTTATTGATAGTGTACTAGTGATCACAATACAACTGTTTAGTTACTAAAATAGTGTATTAAGTTACAATGTGCGCAAGGACATGGAGCTGAGAGTCTGAGACAACATTATATTCAACCCCCTCCAAACAGAATTTCACCGTACGCCCGTGTTTCGAAGTTAGTATACTTCCCGTCTGTACTTATCCTAGAATGGAAACTGTACTTTGTCTTATACTGTAGTACGGTAACAGCTAGTGATAACATTATCTGAAGGACAATTTACTACGACTGAATTCTTTTTGCCAAAGGAATAATTAAAACCCGTAAGTCCGTTTTATTGTGGCCATTCTGAACATTCATGTTTACTAGATTTCCGATGCAGTCCATTAAGGCTTGCGGGACATTACCGAAATATTTTAGCTGTGTATAGAGGGGTCATAGACAAGCAACTTTTAGTAGGTGATTTTTGCTCTACGGCTTCAATTTTTCCTGTTACAGCATAAAATCTCCCAGAGTATGGTCGCCACTGATTTCTAACATTTGAAAAATGCAAAAAAAAAAAAAAAAAAAAAAAAACTTTATTGTTAACACTGTAGCTATCAACAACAAAACTAATGCAGTGGCGGCCAGTCATGCGATTAGTCTGTAAATTTTGCAGATAATGAAAACTCGAAATAATATGATATAGCTGTTGAATGATTAAGAATAAGACTTTTATCGATCACTAAGAAGGCATGAAGTTAATTTAATGAAAATGTTAACCCTATTTCGCTTAATTATTGGCTTATGAGCACCAAATTGTAATTACTTTAATAATGCCCTGTAGCATACACATTTTACTTCGTAGAGCAAAAATCTCCTAATAAAACTTGCTTCTCTATGACCTCGTTATACACAGGTAAAATATTTCGGTATTATTCATTAACACACTGTATAATTCAAAGATGGTTCAAACCCGTTAACTTCTCTTATGCCAGAGCTCACATTATGCCTTCAATCGAAAAAGAAGTAATGGCTCAGTTTCCTTATTTTATAGCATTTTTAAAATGTTGAAGTACGTTCTTGATGCTAAATTACCGTCCGTTTCGCACTAAACCTTTTCTTCCCTGTTCTATATTCTTTCGTAGGCAATTATCTGACCGCTAAATATTGCAGACCCCAAAGATATGAAGGATCAATTGAAACAGTCTGGTTAAGGCAGCGTTTCTCAACCTTTTTGAACCCGAGGACCTCTAAAATGTCCAAGAAATTTTACGGACCCCTAATTTTACATCCCATTTTAAGAAGGCCTAAATTCTTAATATTTGGAGTATTAATTATTGGTCATTATAACGAAATATGTGAAAAAAAATTACTTCTTTACTTTCCACTTGCTTTATGATATTTTTTAATTATATCTGAGGACCATCTGCCCCATCTTCGCGGACCACCGGTGGTCCGCGGACCATAGGTTGAGAAACGCTGGGTTAAGGGATTCTCGATTAAGGTCTGCTGGAAGCTGAATGAGCTGCAAGGTCCACGTTGTGCACACAAAAATAAATAATGTTATGTCACATCAATCATTATCTTGGCTCTTAGCGTATCGTTTGAATGTTTACGCCTATATCGCAATATTGAACAAAGGCTGAGAAATTAGAACTCCCATTTTCACTTTGTTCGTACAGATTATTTTTAATGGCTCGTTTTCTGAATTCTGAAACTAGTTTGAGTACTTATCGCGTTTCCGTAACAACATAGAGGAAGACGGACGTGATTTTGTCACATCCTGAACAGTATGTAGAATATCGGAGGCAAACGTGAAAACCTCTAGAAGAAAATATATAACATTTTTAAAAAAGTCGTTTAATTTTGTTTATAGTATGTACCGTATATTTAAACAAAATAATCTTATAGAGGTAGATGCAGGGCCGTGAAAAGAAAGCAAGGGGCCCAGGGTCAAATTTTCCCTGCCCACCGTCAAATAATAAATTCACCACTGACACCCAACCTAGTCCTTTATAATGTATGCAACAAAAATATTATGTAAGTATCCTATTACTTAAAGACGTATATTTTTGTTAGTCATTAAAAAGGTTCGTAATATTGTACAAAAATAAAACCATATACGTTTAAAAGCTTTTCAGTTGTGCTCATAAGAGGTAGTAATAATATGTGTTTTGACACAATGCTATCAATAAGCATAAAAGCTCATTACTGTACAACTTGTTTCTTTGACTTTGCAACTGAAAATATGTGTTTTGACTTTTCAACTGAAAATATGTGTTTTGACACAATGCTATCAATAAGCGTAAAAACTAATTACTGTACAACTTGTGTCTTAGACTTTTCAACTAAAATTAAAACACTTAAATTAGTGCATTTCTAGTTCAGAGTGGTTCCATTAACTTCTTTAGGAAAGTCTTTATTTATAACTAATTCCAAATTTAAGGTAAATTGTAGTGTGTTACCCCCCAGGGGAAATAGGAAAAATTAAGATAGTAAATAAATATCTGGCACTGCAATCCTCATTGCCTTTGGTGTCATTCACTTTGCTAATGCGATAGCTTTCCTCCTTTCCCTCTTAACAGTTTCTTTCACATGGTGCTATTGGAAACGAACTACAGTATAATATAATGAGGGTCAACATTCTATAGGTTTTTTTTTTAACAAGATTTATTGCACATCAGTTCAGTGTTTTTTTCCTTAAGGATACATTTGCCTTTTGTATCTAAAGTCGCATGGTCATTACAAGTTTGTTTCTTGCAAGAGCTATTTTAGTAGTTATTGAATTACTGCTGCAAAAATAATCAAAAGTAAATTAGTTGAAAAGTACTAAAGATCCCCTTTTAATAAGAAATGCACAAGAATGTGCAAGGTTTTCTTGGTTTTTTGGCCACTTATTATTCTTTTGACTAAATTTATTATTAGCAATTAATTGATTAATATTTCTGAAATTATTATTCTTACCTTGCCTTTGATATTAATAAATAAAATTTGGCATGCATAAGTGATTATAGCAAAATATTGACTGTCCAATAGCTCAGAATGTATTGTAACAAGTGATAGTCAACACTTTAAATCCTACATACTTGTGCTCTTTCCAGGTGCGTGGTCACCAGAGGGCTCCTTCAGGCTCTCGAGAATTCAAGGAGCTGACGAAGAGAGATGCACAGATTCAGCTTCAGAGTGAGCTTGACAAGCTTCTGGAAAGTGTTCCTGAGGCACGGAAGCCTGCAGTTAAGAAGGATCTCGATGGCTATGCACGACTATTCAACAGATTCCTGCAGGAGGAAGGACCCTCGGTGGACTGGGAGAGAATCGAGAAACTCCCAGAGAATGCTGTAAGTTCACTTCTTGTTGAGAGCTAAAGAATGGTTTATTTATGTAAATAATAAGCAAGTAAGTATTAAAGTAAATAACTGAACTATAAATATACTGAGTTGAATTATATTGCTCAGATTTCTTCCCCAGCCACAATTTCTTATAGGAATAGTTCCTGGTAAACATAATTTTGATGTAGTGTAAGATAGAAACCACAATGATATAATATTATTGTCTTTAGTTTAAGCATAAAACTCTTTGTATACCATTGTTCCTAATTGTTTAAAGATAGAAAAATCTGAAAAGTAGTAATTTTTTTTATTACAATGCCGGTATCCGTAATATTAATTTGGTGTTTTTATGCTGTTATTATTAGTGGATTAATAAGTTGGCTTAGTTGTATTTTAAATTGAAAATGTGGTACATACAACTTATATATTGACACTAAATACATTGGAAATGTTGACAGTAAATTCCTTTTTATGACTTTTTAAATTTATTATTTCAAATTCAGAATCCAGAAATTATTTTTAAATGTTACTCCTTCTATTTTAAAAAACACACAGTCTTACTTACATTTGTGTGATGCAGCATGCAATGTTATGGATAAAATGCACCTCAAGGGGAGGCAAGGTGCTTTCGATGTGCTGCAGTGTACGATAAAGAATCATAATGTGAGGTAAATTAATTCATGGATTACCACATTAATTATTGCTATCATAAATTGTGAAATGTGTCATACAGAAATGGGGTATTTCTCAACTAAAGGAATAGTTTCTTGCAATGTATTTTCACTTGTAACCCACAAAATGGTAACAGTGTAGTAGATATAGAAAACAATTGGCTGCTGCATTTTTAATATTATCTCCTTTGGAAATTGCCGAAGGCATACAAACATCCCCTTTCTGTTGCAACAGTAGAAATATATTTTTTGTGATGAAATCCCACCGTGACTAGCTGCAACACACTACAACTTGTTGCAGCATTTTTTGACAGTGCAGTGCAGTGTTTGAGTCAAAATCATAAAGTAAAGTAAAATAAAAATGATTTCATCGTCTGTTTATTTATCTCCATGCTTTACCATTTATATTATTACTAGAATAATATTTGTGATCTTTGCCATAGAGAAATGCATATTATAGAGAAAAGCATATTATAGAGAAATGCATATTTCTCAATTAAATAATTAGTTTCTTGCAATACATTTCCACTTAATAGCGTATAAAATGGAAACAGTGTGCAGTAATTTTATTAGAAACACAGTCAATTTTTTTCATTTTCAGTATTGTCATTTCCTGCAGAAAGTCCCAAGTGCATACCAACATCCTCGATTCCATTGTGGTAGATAAAATTTATTCTTTCCAAAGAATTTCTACATCACATCACAAAGTTACACAGCATTTTTCAACATTCCGTTTTTACTGCAATGCAACATGTCACACCATGAAAGTTGGAACGGACTTTTTAAATTTGTTTGTATGAAATTATGTCCTCTTTTTTTTAAGTTTACCTGATTATCAATTAGTAACATTTTTCTTTCTCTTAATAAAATTGTTTTAAATACAAGGTTTCTCAGAAGTCTTGGTAAAAAATGTAAAGAAGAGAAACAAAAGTTCCAGGAGACTTATCCTCAAATTAAAAGTTTACAGGGAAATACTTTTCTTTTTTTGTGGTGGAGCTCACAGCTTGTGAAAATTCAAGTGCTAAAATTTCAATAGTTAAAGCCTCTTTGATATGGTGGCACTATGGCCCAGGGATAGACTCAGCCTCTTAACAGAAATGAGCACCAGGAACAGTCCTGAGGGTAAAGACGGGTGGCAACCTTACTACCTTCATATGATGAATGTCTAAAAGTCTGGGATCCTCAAGCTGCTGGAACTCTTAAGGGCCTTACTGTGTGTATAGGGACCACTTTACTTTTACTAATCACTATTTCTAAAATAAAAGCATTGCTGCAAAAATTGACTTAATTATGGATTTCTAATATAGTTTTCTTAATTGCTGACTTAAATGTTACTGAAAACATTGTATCCTTTTAATTTACTATAACCCTACATAACTAATAACAAACATATTATTGTGTAAGTCATAGTTTTTAAATTTAGGAATTATCAACTTTGTTTATAATAAATATTTTGTAAATAACTCTCTTCAGGGGTGATACGACTAAAAGCATGTCTTGAATTTGACGGTCTATGTTATACGCGTATATTTAAATCTACTAACAAGTATTGCCCAAATCAGTGAAAATCAAGTGCTCATTTGCAGGGCAATCCAAGATCAACCAAATTTCACCCAAAAGATAAGTCAAACTCATGATGCTTTTTTTTGTCCAAATTGCCTCAGCATACAGTTTGAAATGGTTAAACACTAGGAGCATGTTTGAGTGTCTCAGATAATTAGGGAGGAAGTTCATTCTGTTCATAAAGTCCGTTAAAGGAAAATTTGTTTAAAAACTGTTAAAACTTTAAATGATTAATAAATGTTTGTACAGAGTAGAAGAAATGTGAACTTTAAGTGACTTGTTGTATTCTGAACCCTAGTGTCTTATTGTATTCTATGTTGTATTGTATTTATGTTACAATTGTAAAAGCTGACTATGCTCAAAACTTGTGTGGTACAAGTCTATGGGCATATTATTATTATTATTATTATTATTATTATTATTACTATTATTATTATTATTACTACTACTACTACTATTACTATTATTATTTCTTTTGAGTGTTTTTCCTTCTGATTCTCATGTGATATGATGTTTTTCAGGTACGAGCCTACAGCACACTGCCACAACCTTCCACAGACCAGGTGCACACAATGTTGGACAAGCTGGTTGTTGTGAAACTCAATGGTGGTCTGGGAACATCAATGGGTTGTCATGGTCCAAAATCTGTGATTCCTGTGCGATCTGACCTTACTTTCCTGGATCTTACTGTACAACAGATAGAGGTAATTGTATTTCCTAAGCTCTCACTGACGTGTAATGTGAAAGAAATTAGATAATGTTGCTTATAATATACAGCAAACTACCAGTTATCTGTGGGTAGATTGTCCGGTCTGAGTTTCCCATTCTTAATTTTGAATGTTCGGAACTTTATTTCGAATTACCCACACATTATTTCGAACTACCCACACATTATTTCCTGCACATTATTTCAAATTTATCACACTTCATTTTGAATTTGGGGCACTTTATTTCAAACTTCTGGCATTTTATTTTGAATTGCCCGCTACATTATTTTGAATTTCCTGCACTTTATTTTGAATTTCCCACACTTTATCTCGTCAGATTTTTAATTCCCCGCACTTAATTTTGTGTATGGACAATATAGCGACAAAGTTTGCAAAATTCAAAATCTTGCACCCACTTATATCTATCATTTGGATTATCCGTGTTTTTTGATTATTCGTGCATGTCAGGGTCCCAGTTAACATGGATAATCGGGAGTTTGCTGTAGCTAAATTTTGATAGAGAATATCTAAGGTAGGGGGAGACACAGAATAAGATAAATGGGAAGAAGAGGGAGGGACAAATAGAGGAAGAGAGGGGAAGGAGGTGGCTGCACCTCCACAAAGACAATTGCAAATTAGCAGACTAGTTGTGAGAAACTTGAAAAATAAAGTGTATAGGTCAATTTCCCATACATTAGAAGAACTTAAAGACAATATCACAAGAGAAATTAAATCTTATCACGGAAGCTGAACTAATGAGCGTGAAAGAAAATTTCCTGAAAAGATTCCAGTGTTGTGTGGAGGAGGAATTTCCAGTATCTCTTGTGATGAGGTATGTGGGTATTTTCATTGTAATTCAAACTGTAAATGTGAGAACCTGAATTGTTACACCTTTAGTGGCCTTATTTGCATAGATATTTCACCCGATTGGTCGGGAGTAAGATCTGTGGCCGCCGCATCGGAGAAACCCGCATGATTGACCTACTCTTGCGTGGAACTCACTGTATATAACTCAAAATAGCCATTTTTAGATTTAGTGACTTCTGCCAGAACAACGAAAATTTTTATGAAAATTATGAACACTTGTATTTATACTTTAGAACTTGTTTCAGAAAATCATCCTTCATCTTTAGCTGATTCCCATTGGCCAACCGGCAATTGGTACCTTATTAGTTAAAATTCTTTGAATGCCTATGGTGTCAAAATTTAAGAGTAATAATAATCCAATAGAAGTCATCATCTGGGAGAAAATATTCATTACAGAAACCACGAAGATCTCTTAAACTTTGACAAAAGTATACAAGGATCTTCAGTCAACAAGTTGTTCCACCCGCTACCAGATGGCCTTTTGGAATTAGCTAAAATAGAGGGGATATCCTCCAAACCATGTTTTAAGGTAAAAGTACATATTAAGTAATGTTTGTATGACATTTCCATACTTCATTTACTTATTTAGTGCAGAGGAGTTTCTCTTTAAAAAATTATTAATATACACTGAAGTAGGATGTACGGTAGATTTCTACAGAATTTCTTTCAATGTGATGCAAAGTAAACATTTATTTATCCTATCTTGCAGCATCTGAACAAAACATACAAGGCAAATGTTCCTCTAGTCCTCATGAACTCATTCAATACAGATGAGGATACACAGAAGATAATCAGAAAGTACAAGGGACTGCAAGTGGAGATCTACACATTCAACCAGAGCTGCTTCCCTCGCATAGACCGGGAATCGCTGCATCCTATCGCCAAGAATTGCAATGTTGAGGCAGACATTGAGGCGTGGTACCCACCTGGTCACGGTGACTTCTATGAGAGCTTTAACAATTCGGGCCTGCTGAGGAAGTTTCTTGATGCAGTAAGTTTGTACTTATTAAGCATCTTCACATAAAATGTGATTCTCTTCAGTTTAAAGATAAAATAGTTTACAAGAAAAGAAAAAGAAAATAACACACCCATTATTCATCTCTTAACACAAATTATTTGAAGGTTAGGTTTCGTGTTTCATCCAGTTATTTCCTTGTGCTTCATTTAAATTTAAAAAAATCATTGCTAATGTTGAAACTTATTTTGGATGTGATTGTTCCTGTTTTAACCCCTAAAATGAAATACCAGTTTCATTAAATTAATCTGGAAAACATAATGAATTGTAGATATTATAACTTTAAAACATTCTACTTCACATACATGTTGTAAGTAAAAATTTACCAAATTAGAATGTACGTTTCAATGCGTTCCCCATTGTTATCAGCTGATGTAGTTAGTAACTAATGAAATGAAACTTTTTTTTTCAGGGCCGGGAGTACTGTTTCATCTCTAACATCGATAACTTAGGAGCGACAGTGGATCTCAATATTCTAAAACTTCTTCTGAATCCCGATAACAACCAGGGCACTGAGTTTGTCATGGAAGTGACAGACAAGACAAGAGCTGATGTCAAGGTAAAAAAAACTTAGGTCTTATGAGTTACATTGCACGTTACAATGTGTGTAAGAAAAGCATACTGGTGAAACAAACTAATTAATGTACAGAATAAATCAATGAGTGTGTTATCATCGTGCTATTTGGTTTTTACTATCTTGCAAGTGTTTGTATGAACTGAGTGCAGAAGAGCTTTCGGTGACTTCATGTTCACTGGGTTTCCATGCTCTAAAGAATATTCATTGTCTATGCAGTCAGCAGTCGAGCTTCAGATTTAATTTGCATAATTTAGAAGTATCATCTGGTTGAATAGCCAGTAAAACAATTGCTTCATGTTTCCAAAACCATGGGTTCCATCGCAGCCCTCGTTCATGACATTTATTTATTATAAATAGAAAAGTAACAGACCATCACTGACCTCCAAACTTACAAAATTAGGCTTAATTTTTTTTGCTGCTATTTAGCCCTTTCACTGCTAAAATATTATTCACTGTGCAAACTGATGGTGCTGAATTAATTTGCAACTTTTTTTTGTAATCATAAGTGGACAAACAAATACAAATAATGTCAGCTTCCTCTGAAACAAGAGTACAGACCAGTTGGGCCGGAACAGTGCTCCGGCAAAGTAAAAATTTACTCTTCATTGCTCTGGCATAATAAACCCAGGGAGGAAAAAAAGTAAATATGAAATCATCATATGGTTTGGCAACAATTTTTAAATAAAGAACCAATATTAGGATCATGATCTCCTGTTTTAGACATGACCGTTGTCTTGCCTCCGTGATTCCTATAGATTCAATGTGTTCGTGATAGGGTTGATTGCATTGGTTGTTGTTATTGTAATGTAATTGAATGGAAGGGAAGGCCTGATGGCCTTAATTCCACCAGTTAAAATAACACATTTCTAATTCTAATTTACAGTAGATAGTTTATTGTTGATGCAGGTCTGTGGTTGTAGCAAAAATTTAACAAATATCATTTAAATAAAATATTTTTTGTGTGAACTATGGAATATTTATGTGATTTACTGTATGTTAAAATGACATATAATGCAAGTCTCTTTCATTGAATTGAATGATCTTTTTAATTTCCTAATTTTAATTTTAGTGAACAGTAAACTTAAAAGTGCATATTAGTGGCATAGTGCACACATGTGTTGAGTTCAAGGTACAATCTTGGGGTTAATATAAGTGCAAATTTAAAAGCTCCTGAGGTATATCTTCACTCTATATAAATGTGAAAAGTGAAAAACAAAGCTTAATATATTTTCTGCAGGGGGAAAATGTGGTTCATGCTCGTGATAATTAGGGACAGGATGTTAGGCAAAATTCCTATTCTTGACCGTTACAGATATCATAAAAATGACTTAATAGAAGTTCAAGTTTTTTCATAAAGTTAACTCTGCCTATTTTTGCCTATTTCCGCTTTTCCAATGAAAAAACAGCATTTTATTGAAAATTTACATAAAAATTTGTGAAATCCATGCAATTTGCATCTCATGGGTTAATGACATTAGTTAAATTTGCTTACACCCACTGTCAGATGCCAAATTATTAAGAGACATAGGAATGATTCTTAGTGGTGATAACAGTGTTTCAATTGATATTGATCCACGAATTCTTCCACTCTACAAGTATGCTCCAATAACATTTGTAGAAGTGGAAAAGTCATTTTCGGTACTAAAAAATGTACTGTCTGATAGGAGGCATAACCTAAGAGTAGAAAATTTGAAAAAGTATCTTATTATGTGCAATCAATGATGTTTGTTAATGATTGGCAAAAGGTGTTTGTAAAGGTAATATTGTGCGTCGAATGTGGTACCGGTACAGTGCTCTAATGAAATGAACAATATTGTTTATACAGTGTTTCGGTTAGATCCATCTGTATTATGTGTATCGGGTAGGTCTATGTTATTTTGATTAAACACTCCATGATTTAAATGTTTTATTTCAATTAGTAACAAGAGACATCCAGAATGAGTTCATATTTTTCGACCTACTGTCTCCTTTTGCATGCAACTGTAAATGTTTTAGCACTTATTTTGACAGTTTTAATGCCTATTTTACCTGCCTATTTTGCAATTTTTAAGTGCCTTTTTGCCTGCCAATTTTTAACTTTTGAAGTGCCTAACGTCCGGTCTCTAGTGATAATTATGTATTAAAGTGGAATTACTAAAAACTATAGGATTGTACTTACTACATGCGTGCACTAAGCTTTCAATATACTAGACTAAATTTGTAGCAGTACTTAACATTGGAATATTTCTTCTGTGTAGGGAGGTACCCTCATCAATTATGAAGGCAAGCTGCGATTGCTTGAGATAGCACAAGTCCCCAAGGAACATGTAGATGACTTCAAATCTATCAAAACTTTCAAGTTCTTCAACACCAATAACTTGTGGGCAAAGCTTTCTGGTAAGTAAACTCATCTTAGCATTATCACATGAAGCATGAAGCTACAATGTTAATTTACATAGTTCTTGTTTTTGATCAGCGTAATGAACAGAGCTTGAGATCTCATGAGATCTCTGCAAAAGCAAGGTATACTATATATTCCGTAATAATGTACAGGCAAGAAACATTATGAACTTAATACTTAAGTGAATGAGGACATAACAAACCCAGGTTTTTACATGAGTATTTAAAAGAAAATATGTTAAAACTAACTTTCAATATTCTTTAGTAGTAAGTTATAAATTAATATTTCTTTGGATTGCAGTTTTAAAGATATATGCTAAAGGTCCTTATTTATTTGTGAAATAATGTGAATTGACTAACACACTTAAATGCTCCACTTGCAAAATTTTTTGGTCGAACATGTTTCACATGCATCCTTAACTACCTGTCAACTGCTGGGCCTTGAGTGCTATGTGATCAGGTTGTCTTCAAATGGATTGTCAACATTCATTAGGGTTGATATACAAACTTTAATGAACCACAGATTATTGTCTCTGTTGGACGTTACATTAGGTTATTTTCAAATTCTTTCATGTAGATCTTGTCCCAAATGAAAAGTTCTGCAGAAGAGCTTCTGTACAAATTGAATGACTCATATCCCAACGATGTACTGCAACAGCTGATTTTTCCATCTTTTTAAATTTAATATTCCTAATGTGTTCTTTTCGTGGTGGTGTAGAGGTAGGGTGCTTGCCTCTAGGTCCGAAGGTCATGGGATCAAACCCGACCACGGTTGATGCATTTTTCAGGACATAAAAATACTGGCATGGAATCCTCCGGTAGGGACTTTAAGCTGGGAGACCTTTGTCGTAGATTTACCAGAGGTAAAAGAACTCCAAACCTAAATTAGATCCTCTTGGCAAAATTCTTCGGATCTTTCACTTCCAAGTAATGCCTAAGTTTCCTGAGGAGGTTGGTGAGGAAATGGGATTATCACCTGTCCCTCGGTCCTCTCTTGGGAAATAAGAGTAACAGAAGTAACCTAGGTACCAGAAACCTCCACTTGGAGGCCTTTGGCCCCACCATAGGGGGCAACAGGAAAAATCAGTCATCAGTCATTGTGTTCTTTTAGCCTTACATCAATGTTCCTCCTAGTTTGCCCTATTTCCTTATTTATGTTAGTTAAAATTTATCCCTTATGCTATTACAAAAAACATAGTGAGTGAAGTTGTTCTGATCATTTCTGTTTAGCGATTGAACGGGTGTTGGAGCAAGGATCCCTGAACATGGAAATCATAGTGAATAATAAACATCTTGACAAGGGCATTAACGTTATTCAACTGGAGACTGCTGTTGGTGCTGCCATGAAGTCATTTGAAGGTGGTCTAGGTATTAACGTGCCCCGAAGCAGGTTCTTGCCTGTGAAGAAGACATCGGACTTGCTGCTTGTTATGAGCAATCTGTATAGTCTTAAGAATGGCTCACTGGTGATGAGCCCTCAGAGGATGTTTGAGAGCACACCCCTTGTCAAACTTGGTGATAATCACTTCTCAAAGGTATGTATTACTAGTACACAACATTGATCGTCTTTGTTCATCAATTTTACTCTCTGTAGTTCTGTGGAATATTCTGTGCCAGAATGGTACTTTCTAAAGCCAATATCCCATGATCCAATTTTTGGTCCAGATGTCTACAAACCATCAGGTTGGATAGTGTGACATGGACAACTGCCATTACTCACAATTTCATCCTACATTTTCCCTACAATTGAACAACATTCTGCAGAAAGGAACCAACCCTCAAATTTAAAAAACCAGAATAGGCGCTAAATTTTCGCTACTGAACTATATATTTACGTTGTGCAAACTAACCAACCCTCTTCATCCATTTATGTGCCATCTATGAAGCAAACAAAAACACATGAAAAGGTCCAGGTGACTTTTTATTTAATTTTAAATGCCTGTTTTTTAGCTTAAAAATCATGTGGGTTGGTTCCTTTCTGCAGAATGTCATCCAATTGTATTACATGCAATGGAATAGAAACGTATCTAATTTTCTATCCAGAAATATGAATTCAACCATTGAACGTCATTCTGTCACAGATTGACTTAATATGCTAAATGCATGAGGGTTATGGGTATTGCTTTGGTTGGGGAAAAAATATTTGTAAGTGGTTTCACCTTTTATAAGGAATAATAAATACTAAGAGGTGACCCCTCCTTGACTTCTGATATGCTATGAATTGAAAGGGTGTCTTTCTAAACAATTTAGAGATATAATTTTCAAATATTAAACAATCAAATACCATAAGTAAATGAAATAATTTTCCCTTGCTTTCCGCTGCCCCAAGTAAAATAATAACACTTGCTGGTACATTAAGTTTGGTCAAAATGGGTATCAATGGCATACCAACAGTGATGGAGGCCTGGGGTGCTAATCAGTATGAGGGCCTGCCTACCCACTGTCCACAATTTATACCATTCCCATAGTCTACACAAATATTACATGATATGCCTAATATATTATTTTTTGTGAACCCTGAATAAACTATTTAATAATGGATTACATTTTAATTTGGTATTCACATGTTTATTATGCATTAGGCAACTTTACGTTTTTACCGTAAGTTTGCTTAGAGTACCAGCGTCAGTACTACCGGTCAGAGAAAATCCACATTAGTATGCAATTCCTTTGGTCATGGTATTGAAAAGGTATTTAAAATAATAGTTGTGATTTCACAATATTATTTTATGTACAAATCAGTGTTGTTAATTACAAATCAAAGAAAACCCAAACAGCAAAAATTTAAAAAGTAGGTTATTGATAAACTAAACAGAACATAAATTTAAAATCTTTCTTGTGAGGTATTGCCTCTGCAAATGTTATTATGTCATGAAAATTGACTCGTTTTGCAACAGAGTTCTCAGGGCTAAGCTTGACAAACAAGATTGCCCTCTCTTCTTTTGCTTGTCGGGCTTATATTATTTTACTACCTTAGGTAGGTACCTTAGGTACTTCAATGTGGTTGTTTCAATTTGTTGTTTAAACATGTATAAAATTGTTTAATAGACAACTGTTTATTCACTGAAACAAAGACTTCTTACTGGTCTGGTAAAATAAATAAATAAAATTTTGGGACCTAAATTCAAAGTGAGTCCTGGGATGGACTGTCCCTTCTGCCCCTACCTTGGTACGCCACTGATGGGTATACAATACATATACTGTTTTGTGAAGCAGAAATTGCAGCTCCTCTTATTGGTACTTAATAATGAGGGTTCTTTGGGCTTTGTCTTTAATTCTTTTTCAAATGTAAGGAAATATAACTTGAAAATAGATCCAATATATAAAATGTATTTTGGTTAAATAAAATAATGCCTCATTTTCTATGACTCATCCATAACACTGTTGTCATAGATAAATGGGTTCAGAATTTTTTTATATTTTTAAGCTTACTGAGCATATGAACCATCTCATTGTGTTTTGATTAGGTGAAGGAATTCCTCTCACGATTTGCAAACATCCCAGACCTCATTGAACTGGATCATCTGACTGTGTCTGGAGATGTCACTTTTGGTCGTGGTGTTTCCCTTAAGGTATGTATTCATAGTTATATTTATGGATCTTTGTGCAATCTGCTGTACATATAAACATACCATATCGATGCATTTGTAGACAGCACCCTGATTTAGAATCAGTAAATATGGGGAAAAAAGAATAACTTTTAAAAATTCTAAGCACAAGCCAAATCAAGAACATACAAGTAGGTAATTAAAATCTAGTCAAAAGTGGGTCAGTTGCTCATGAAAAATAAGTGAACGACTGATTTGAATTCTAAAATATTCAGTGTTTTATCCTGGTGGTTCAGTTGCATGCTGGCCTCTGAAGCTAAAGGTCAGAAGTTCAAATGTGGCTGGGGAGATAAACTTTCTGGTTAGAAGGATCATTAAACCCTGGATCCCAGATACGAGATTTAGCTTGCTGAAGAACTTTCAAGCCTAGATTAGAGACATTGGACAAAATTTGTTGTACCTAGGTAATTTGCTCCCCATTAATATTTTAATTTTTATCAAGTGGTTCGGCAATTGTAAAAAATCCTCATGCAATTGCAATTCTTGATTATGTGGGTCAGAGAGTCAGAGCTTATGTGAAACGCCTTTGACCCGGGTAAAAGCCCAAAAAGTTGTTTTTCATAACTTTTGGTGGGAAAGTTTCCAATCGTAGCATATCCATTGTTATGTACTCCAGTGCATGTAATTTCAGTCACAAAGTTCCTGATGGAAGGAAAACATAAATTATGTCTTTAGAAAACCCCCAAAATAAAATGGCAGTGTTGAACAGAAAGACCAGAGGAGGAGGTTATATTCACATTCTATCCAACTCTGTGGAAGAACATGGCCGAAATGCTCTTGTGGCAGAGCTCCATTAATCTTTTAATATAGTGGTTAGTATTCAGTTAAGGTAACAACTAATCGTCCAACCTGTCGAGAAATGAGTGGCAGCTGCTCCAGAGAATAAAAAATAGGTCTTACCAGTACCTGTCTTTGCATGTAGTTACTGTGTTTCCTAGATGAGGACATTGCATCTGTTCACCTTTTTACTTTGCCACTTACGTAGAATGTAGCTTCATTGGAGATCAACCTTTCTAAGAACTTTGACAGCACACCATTGAATGCTTTGAAGTTTAACTAAATTCACTTGGCAAAATAAGTTTGTAAGAGTCTGATGGTAAGTGGCTAGCACTATAGTACTGTAGGTTAAATAGTAATATTTAGTAACCAAATAAATGGACCAAACTCCATGACGCTGTATCCCTCAATAGTTACGCCTGCCATCCGTCCACTGCATCTTCTACCATAGGCAAAGGGCTAGATTGGAGGGCATGTGGTTATCATGCATACACCTATATGCATTAATGATGGTTTCTGTGACTGGAGCTGCTACGTTTTAATCAAGTACAGTAGATCGTTTTGAATCACGAGGCTGAGTGCACCCTGTCCAGACCTTCCTACTTCAAAAAAATCCAAGGAGGTACTGGGGATTTAACCCAGGGCTGCAAATCAATCATACTAACCACAAGACCAAATAAGTGGTCAATTAAATCAATATTTCATTGAATTCGCTATTGAATAAATCATAAAAAATTAAATCAACTATAACCTACTTATAAACGAAAATATAAGAAAATACACTTTATGAAGTTTCCTGAAAACTTGTAACAATCTTTGAGTAAAATACAGCTAAAAATAACTACAGGAAATTCAAAATCTTTTTGCTTTTTATATATTTTGTCATCTGTGTCATCTTAGCTTATTAAGTTAACCAAGACTGGCATTAATAATTATTGACAAGTTTTCAGTCGTAATCTCATTGAAGAGATTTATATTATAGCCTAAATAAAATTGATTTGCAGGGAACAGTGATCATCATTGCAAATCATGGTGACAGAATTGACATTCCATCAGGAGCATTACTGGAGAACAAGATTGTGTCTGGAAACATGCGAATATTGGACCACTAAGTTTTTTAGTCATCGTGTTGAGCATGCAAGTGTTTTATATAGTTTTTAAGAAGAAGTGTTATATATATATATATATATATTGTGATGCTCAAAGTGAGTTTGATAACTCTGGGACGTTGCACGTCCTGGCATTTAGTCATAGCACAATGTTTCCTGCTTTCTCCAAGACAAACGTTATTTTTTAATGTCTTGGCAACTTGAAGTAAGAAAGTCATATTTTTATTAAAATATAGTTAATTTGAAGTTTACATTTTATTTCAGTGCTTGTGAACAAATTCCCAAGAAGCTGGTGATGCTTGTAAGATAGTTGTTTTCCTAGGGAAATTTTAAAAAAACCACACATGCTCACAAATTATGTAATTGTTATAGTGACCCAGGTCTAACTTCAATGTAACATGTAAATAGAACTTAGGCAACATTGCTGTTGTCACAGACAACTAATAGTTCTAATAAGACATTCCCCGAAGCGGCAAATGCCTTATTGCCTTCTTCTTTAATATTATGGATGCATAAAATTTTAGTCTTTTAAAATTTGACTTGCACAAAAACCGTCCATTTCTATTGAAATACAGAAAAGGGGGGGAAAACTATTTATTACATGTTCTACCAACATAATCAGAAATCAAGATCCTGTGTTCAATAGTTATTGTGCAAGATGTTCTTAAACTTTTCTGAGATTTTTTAAAACCACAGTATAAATTTTTACCAGTATGGCATCATAATCTTCTCTATATATAAAAGCCAAAACCCACTCACTCACTCACTCACTGACTGATCACAGTTTCTCAAAAACCATAAAGCCTAGGAACGTGAAACTTGGTACACATATTGCTACTAGGCTCTAGATGCGCACTAAGAAAGGATTTCAAAATCTTTGGCCTCTAAGGGCCTATAAAGGCCAAAATAGGGTTGTAAAGGTATGAAATTCACCAAAAGGAATTCATACTGCATGCATACAATCCCCATGACAACATTATTTTTTTAAACTACACAGGTGGCTTTGCATGACACTGGGATTTCATGTAGACCTAATGGATATAAAATTATGAGAAAGGCTATCAATAGAATTCCTATAAATGATTATCAACTATTTTTTTGACGTGAAGTAAATTTAGAAGGTCCTGGGTTCTATTCTTAAGAGTTCAACTATTTTCTTATAGTTAGCCTAGGACTGCAATGCAAAATATAGTAAGTAAAGTGTTCCCTATTACAAGCCATGGGGGCCCAGAGGGTTCCAAGAAGTTGAGGCTCCCGGATTTTTAGACAATCGGCACGTGAAGGTGGTAAGGTTGTCAGCCTTACGCACTGGCCACCTTTACCCCGAGGTAGTTCATACAATATCAATAGATATAATTTCCTGATTAATTTCTATTTACCATATTATCTAACTATCTTTTACCTTAGTTTTTACCCAAACTTTTGGGGTCATTTAAGCGACCCATGTTGCCCGGGCCTTACAGGGCCGCGACCTGTCGGGAGAGGGATTATCTATGGCTCACATACATACTTTCTTGACCAGACAAGGACATGGAGGGCCTCCCGGATGAGTGATCGGCCAAATGCCGGGGCCACCTCTGAGACAACACAAACATATAGGACGAGATACATCATTCACACACTCACTCTGAACAAGGCGAGGATGGGATGAGGATGATAATGGCTGCCAGATGATATCCGGAGACCACTAGGGCCTAAAGTTCCCAGACATTTGTCTCACAGGTGAGGAAAAATCCCGGGAAAAGCTCTACCTAGGTAACTTGTCCCGACCAGTATTCGAATCGGAGCCCGCTGCGTGAGACGAGCGAACGCATCCCCTACGCCCAACTATTTACTGTATGTTTGCCAAAATTGAAACAGAAAGATTAAATTTTTTAAGACATAATCAGAGTAAACTACGGGTGAAGGAGTAAGTTATGTGGAATATAAATACGTCCACCGTGTTGGCTGGACGGCTGATGATTTATAGAAGTACATCGAATCGACTTTAAATTGTGTTCACTTAACCTATATATACATAAATCTAACAATGCGAAGCATTGATGGGTCAGCTAGTTTTATTAATATGAATGACATGATCATTTCGCTCTGAAAATCTGCAGGATTTTATACTTCCATCCTGTATACTACATGTAAAGAGCTTGTGTGGCAGTTAGTATCATTTATAAATGCAACTATGATTGATCAATTGTGAAAGAGAAAGTGATACATGATTTTGAATACATCGATGCATAACCATTCAGTTTTGATAGTATAGTTACTGACCAATCTACATACAAGGTGATGTTAGTGTGAGAAAGAGCAGTGCCTTTGGTGTAACAATAGTACATTCGAGAATGACAGTGCCACTTCTGATACACAGAAAAAAATAATGAACAAGAACAGAGACCAAAGAAGAATGTTTAGTTCAAGTTCATACCATGCATCTCCTAAATATTCATGGCTAGCACAGAAAGGCAGTTAACCCAAAGCAACTTTGAATTCCATGTACGCAAAGCTTTGAAACAAGAAAGAGACCATGAGTGCAGAGGCTAGAAATTAATAAAAGCCTCGAAATAAAGTGCCTCTTAGATTTCTTGGAAAATGAAGAAACCAGGACTAGCAAGAACATTAAATTAAAATTTACATGGTGGTCAAATTAAGTGAGGCATGCAATACAGGTTAGATTCTCCACTATTGGCATTAAGAAAACGGATACAAAAAGCTGCCCCAACTTCAACTTCAAAGTGAGCAAATATAAATCGCCATTTTAAGATAACACCCTGAAAAGTTACTAAGTTTGTTTCAAAATGTGAAGGTATGACATCACCCTAATAAGCCATTGTTGTTTCATACAGAACATCCAATAATACTTAGCCACAGAAAGAAGAAAGTTTACCAGTACTCTGTCATCGATGAGTGCAAAAAACGACATCTGCATGCATGAAAGCTGGCAGCTTATTGAGCAATATTAAACAATACTTTAAAAAAATGAATAATATAAATTCTCGTACGTAAAACATGATGACAGTCTTGTATGCATATCAGAATTCTCATACAAATGGTAACGCCATATTATCAATTGTGTAATTTTTCCCTTCAATTTTCTTCACATCTCAGCAATAGAAGATGGCTGCAACAAAATAATGCAAGGACCTTAGAGTTTAGTCCTTGCTTTGATTGTTAGATACATCAAAAGTGTGTACTACATGGAAACTTGATAAAAACATGTATGACCTCTAGCCATGGTGACAATCCGAATTTGTATTTAGTTTAGGGTGTCCATTCATCCCGCTTTTCCCAGAACAATCCCCTTTTTGGCAAAATGTCCCACTGTCCTGAAAGTTTTATTGGGGATGCTCAAATGTCCCATCAAAGACTTTCCGCACATTGGGGGGCATGTTTTACTATGACAAAGCATGTACGAATGGATTGCGAAGATCAAGAATGGTTGGACAAGTGTGAAGGACAAGGAAAGAACAGGACATTCATCCACAATCCACATCCACTAGTGACGTCAACATTGAGCAAGTGCGTATCATGATTCAGTCAAACCGAAGGGTGACTGTCGACAAAGTGGCCGTCAATTCACCATAGACCGAGAACTGAAGGAAGCAGTGCATACGTGGCTTGCTACTCAGCTGGAAAACATTTTTCTTTAGGGTATCAGGAATCTTGTGCAATGATGGATCAAGTGCATTGAGAAGCAAGGGGACTCTGTTGAAAAATTAGGTAATTAAAAGTTTTTGTATTGTTGCAATAAATTTAAAAAATAGAGTGCAGATTCTTATTGACTTACCCTTGTATTATCACTTCCTTCCAGAGAGTCTTTCTTTTGTCTTAGTTTCCTTCACATTTAATTTTATCTGAGAATCAGGTGTGGCATATGTTAATCTAATGCTTTGCGTCATTTTTTACTATATTTGTCATTACTGGGACTTCAAAATTTCAGAAAGCACATCAGAGCTTTGAGAAATTGAAAAGTATTTACTGTTGTTCTGAATTTCTGAAGATGGAGCAATATTTCTTTGCAATACCCTTCCTCAACACAAACATGGAAGGAATCTTTTTGTTAATGTAATGTCAGCCATCCAAGGAAAGAAACAGCTTGGTCCTGTATAATTTCAGACACGTTTCTTGCAGAGATTTTCAGTATAACTGAAAAACAATTAAAACTTGCAGAAGAAAATGTGATCTATGTGATCCATGGCCAAATCAGAGAAGTATCTCCTTCCTTACTAAGAACAAGATCTCTTTAAAGAATGCTTTAAGTTAATTTTGGCCTTAGTTTGAGTGTAATAAGTTAAATATTGATAACTACAATGCAGGAAGGATGGGACATTTGTATGCAGGAGGGGACAACATTTTAATGAGAAACACCGCCTCCCATATTTCTTGCAAAGTTGAGAATGTATTTTAAGGTAATTATTACACAATGAGTTGAACTTAAACCTTTGACATCTACCAATTTAAATGTATGTCTATATAGGAAAAACAAAGAGGACAATGGAAATCAGGACTAAAGAACACGTAAGACACATCACATATAAAAATACTAATAAATAAGTGGTAGCTGCACACGTTTGGGATGCAGGACATGAAGTTGACAGGGATCCAGAACTATTAAAATGTGCCTGCGGCCACATGGACCTTTCGGTCTGGGAGAGGATTTTTATTCATAAGGAGGGGAACCAACTTCGATATCCCGACCAATGAGGACCTCATCTCAAAATTTGTACCACATCCACAGGAGGATGTCACGGCAGTTGAAGTATAGCTGTTGACATTGTTAGCGAAGGCACGGAAACTAGTACAGGTAAACTACACCAAAATTGAAGTTTACTGTTGAGTTCAACTCATTATATAATTATTAAGTTATACTATAACTTCACTGTGTGAACTTCCAATACAATTGAATATTGCATTTTAAGATGTTTTTCTTCTATTTCATAGTGAGATGGGTTGATTATTGGATATGAGGGCTAGATTCAAAAACATGCTGTATTTTGACGTCAATCATGCTTCCTTCTAAATTTTTTATGAGAGACTTCTTGTTCTGAGTCACCTATTATAACTCTTTTGTTGTTTTATCCCTATTCATCTGAATTTTGAACTTTCAAAGTTCAGTCAATTTTATTTGAAGAAACGTCTCTTTTGAATAGAAACGAATACTGCCCACTTTGCACAGAGCATAAGACATCCTAGGCTTAACTGATGCAGTTAAGCTCATTACCAGGGCCCGGATTCTAATGACACATCTTTTTATTGATGCTGCAAAGACATTGCCAACTTGTAGATAAATCCTAACTATGGCCTCTAGATTATAGAAATACATTTTTATTAGGTCATTTTTTGTCATGATATACTTTTAAGGCATTTATTTCAATTTTAGGTAATTATTTTGTCATTTTCATGTCATCTGCTTCCTTATTTAGTCATTTTCATGTATTTACATTGAGTGTATTAACTTTTTTCGTCACTAGCGGGTGCTGTCTGTGAAGTGTTGTTTGTTTAATGCAAGAAGGAAAAATTCAGCGTTAAGTGTTGTCATGTCTCAGTCGGAAATGAGAATCAAAGAAACTCCAAAATTTTGTATTATATTACAATTATTATTAGATTGACTTGGCACCAGAGTCTGTCACCTGCTTGGATTTGAGAGTGCAAACTACTGTTTACCCTCAATTAAACAACAAAATAATCCGGCAGACCACAAAAGGAAGTGCCGAATTTTGACTCTCCAATACCTCAGTGCCAGTATAAATTTCCATGAGAAAAGAACATTCACACCATTACAGTTATTTACAGTTTTTACAATTATGTAAAAATTAGTCTAAAACTTTGTGTGTACAATAATAATTTTTTATAAATAAAATATCAGTTTTTAGGTGATTTTTTATAATTATTAAGCCATTTTCTTTAAAATTTAAGGTCATTTTATAGGTCATTTTTCAAACAATTTTTGGTCATCAGAATCCGGGCCCTGCTTATTACCTATAGAAAATACAGTGACAGTAATAGTGAATAATTCAATTATCACTTTTCACTGTTACAGTACTATCCTCAGAAACGTACAACATGTGCTTTGCGGAAAGCTTGGAGTGAATCAACCCACCTGGGTGATTTCTCAGAAAATATTAGAAAAAATCCAACTGTGAAAATAAATGAATACAGTTAAAAAGACACAGCCTTTATTTCAAAATATAATTTATAAATCCTTATGTGTTTCTAGTTCATGATTCTAAAATATAAGAGAATCTATACTATTCATATTTTTAACAATTTTTGTATGCAAACATAGCACCAGGTCAATACATAAACACACATACTGACATACATACAAGTATTCTCAAAATTTCAAGGAGAGCACCAACTTATCATTTAAGATAATTAAAAAAATGTATAAACTATGCAGGGTAAAAGGCACTAGGTATATTATAATTTCAGGAGCCTTCCCTCCAAATATAAATTGCCCAGGGGAGGGTCTGAGTCAGACATTCTCTGCTTTTGAACATTTGTCTGTTTTGTTTAATCTGTCTGTGACTTGATGAGCAAGTACACATCTTAATTTTTAAAATGTTCATTATCAATTTTTTTTTTTTGTATGGTTTTTATCCTGTTTTCAGTTGATTAAGAATGAATTAAACTTTCCTTCCAAATGAAATTCTATGAATGCATTAAACTTAAGGCAGTCTGACAAGCATGAATGATTAAACATTAAGAACCGGTACATTAGTTTTTTGTCTAATAGGATAACCTTACAGTATATCTTCATTCCTACAAGATAACCTAAACCCTAATCAAATTAATTAAATTTTCCATTTACTCTTGAGTTTATTATATAGTTGCTTTATCCAGATTTTTGGTTGTAATCTTACTGTAAAGGCCTGAACACCAGTTAGGCATTTTGGATTACAACTATGAGGGTAAGACAGTAAGTATCCACACTTTTTGTTTGATCTTTTGTAGGTTAGCTGTACTGCTTTGTGCTCGTGCATGTTGCCATGTTGTTCATTTGTCTCCACTTGTGGAATGTTTGACCATTAGGTTTGTTCCCAAAGCACTCAGAAACCATGAACACATCGTTCGTGCATGCCTTCTTTCTCCACATGTTCCCAAAGCAAAAAATTTGTGATTCTGATTTTTAATCATCTGTTCTGTGTGTTTTCATGGACAGTTTATGTTTAAGAAAAGTTTGCAGGCTCTACCATGAATTGTTATCAGAGACATGGGCAGTAACCTATTTTCACGCGCCTGACTCCTCCCTATGCCTCCTTATGCCTGATTTATAAGCATAGGCTACTTATATGTATGAATAATGGAAGATAATTCAAAGTTCCCCAAAATATAGTTTATATTGCCGACGCATATTGCATGTATAACATGTTAAAGGGAAATACATATTCTATTCGCATATCTCATCGATTAAACGCAGAAACTATCGATTTTAAATTCTTCTAACTTGTCCCAAAATGCAAAATCATGGATGTTATAGACTGGACATGCTCAGTACAGCAAATTCTCAAGTAGTCGTGAGTTTGCTTTGGGAACAAACCTATTATGACTCCACTGGGTGTTGTGCTGTTGCACATTAAACATGGCTGCACCACTCAGCTTTTGTACTAAAAAAGAACAGCATGCAGTGATCCTGTTTTTGTTGTCTGAAAGTGCACTAGGAGCCGAAATCATTCACAGACTTGCTGCACAATATGGCGGCAAAGTTTTACCATGGCAAAGCATGTACGAATGGATTGAAAAGTTAAAAAATGGTTGGACAAGTGTGAAGGACGAGGAAATACAGGATGCATCTACATCCACTAGTGACCAACATTGAGCAAGTGCATATCACGATTCAGACAAATCGACTTAAAAATGCCTTAAGACGCTGTCGATTTACCACAGACCAAGAACTGAAGGAAGCAGTGCATACATGGCTTGCTACTCACCCAAATTTTTTTTTTTTTTTTTTATGGCATCAGGAAGCTTGTGAAATGATGGATCAAGTGCATTTAAGAAGCAAGGGAACTAGGTTGAAAAATGAGGTAGTTAAAAGTTTTGTATTGTTTTGCACTAAATTAAAAAAAGTGTGGATATTTATTGACTTATCCTCGTATGTAGACCGTTTTGTATTCTATTGACAGAAGGTTCAGTGAGTGTTATGGATAGCAAAAGAAAAATCTATTACATGTGTTCAAGTGGAATATAGATCCACTTGGGCATATCTTGTAACTATTATACAGTACCTACTAAGAATGTAGTAATTTAAAAAATTGGCATTGTATTAGACTTTTTCATAATGGCTTCTTGGGTTATCAGCTGTGTCAGTTGAGCTTTCAGCCATCTTAACGGCTTGACTTCATCAGGAATGTGATAAGCAAGGCCATGAAGTTGAGATGGCCAAAAACTCGGAACTTTATATAACAAAGACATGGCTGGTAACCCAAGAAGCCATTTATCAGCACTGTGAAAGCTTAAAAATTCTTCACAGTACTAGACATTATATGAAATAAGCCAGATTTGCCTCTCATCCTGTGTACTAGAAGTAACAGCTTTGATCACTCAGTCCTGAAATTATCTCAAATTTAATTACTACATTTTCATGCAGAATTCAAATCAATCTGAATATGACCTCATTCCAATTTGATCCTGCTTTCATGCAAAATTGTTGATACAATATTGAAAATATAAAAAATCATTGTGAAGTCTTGTAAGCATAGTGATTTTATTGTTTGACTAATCTTAATTTACAATGTAAGTGGAGCAAGAAGTGTTCTTATTGTTTGACTAATCTTAATTTTAATACTGAAAATGTTTCTGAGAGAATCCACAGAATGCACTAGCCCCACATTCCAACCTTTCTTGCCATACACAAGAACATCGCGAGGACAATGAGGACCAATGAAATGTCTGCTTAGCTTATTGAGATTCAACTGAATACGTGGTAGTGTTTTTATGGCATTGAATACGATCTCAGTTGATCCGATCCTACTTTTTGACTCAGATCGATCTGAATTCCTGTTTTCATGACAATTTCAATAGGGGAAGCTTATTCAGATAAATCCAAATTTTGCAAGAAAAAGTAGTACATTTTTGGAATGCTAAACACTTTCTTCATGCTTCTTATACTCATTGTGATCTGTTTAATATGATTGGAAGGAACTCAAAATTGACCTGGAACAGAGAAAAGCAACTAAAAGCAACATATAAGAGCCAAACCCAATATTGTCAACAGTCAAATGTTTCATATATATATCTATTATCTAGCATTTTTGATATGTTTCATTTAATTACATAATTATACAGAGTGTATCATAATTAATAGTGCAAACCGAAATGGTTGAAAGTATACGATAACGAAAGCAAGAAAGTTCTAGCAAACATGGGTCCACATACAAGCCGTTTGCAAGATTTTATTGCTGCAAATTTGTGGTTATGAGCCGCCGTGTAATTGCCATTCTAAGTTGCCTCATAATTTTCTCATAGCTTAATTTAAGAAGGAATACAATTCCACTTTAGTACGTTATATGTTATTAATACTATACACTGTTCCTGTGAAAGGTGATCAAAGTGTCATCTTTTCACCTGGATGCCATACTGCACTCGTCTCCGCAGTGAGTTTCGAATTCTTTCAAACACTCCCAGATCCTCTCTGAATTCTTGACAAGTATGTACAATTATTTGCTTATTGCTGTATGGTTTCATTTTGACTACGTAGAGTTCAGCACACCTGACACTGTTCAGACAAGTTATCTGACTGCTTCGACTGTGTACTGTACCCATTTTCTGTTTTGAATGGTTTGATTACAACTCCACCGTATGTCAATGTTCAGTTTTGTAAACAACAGCACATCATGGACCGCTTCTAAGTGCGCAAAGAGTGAAGCACAACTAAGGAAGTCAGTGGCAGCTCATAACCACACATTTGCAATAAATTTTGCAAATGGCTTGTTTGCAGACCCATGTTTGCTACACCATTTCAACCTCAATTTCGGAAAAAGTAATTTCAATTTCGGAAAAAGTAATTTCAAATTCGGAAAAAGTAATTTCAATTTCGGAAAAAGTCATCTCAATTTCGGAAAAAGTAACTTCAATTTCGGAAATACGAGGGCTATTTTTTAAAGCATTTGATGGGGCATAAAATGAAAACCATAGTGAAAATCAAAACTGTTTTATTTGGAACATTTAGGTACACCTTCTAGCTACTTCTCTACATAATCTCGCTCCGATTGAGTCATTTGTCCTAGTGTGGTACCAACTTTACTATACCCTCTTCATAGCCCTCGCATTTCCGAAATTGAAGTTACTTTTTCCGAAATTGAAATTACCTTTTCCGAAATTGAAGTTACTTTTTCCGAAATTGAAGTTACTTTTTCCGAAATTGAGATGACTTTTTCCGAAATTGAAATTACTTTTTCCGAAATTGAGGTTGAAAAGGTGTAGAACTGTTTTGCTTCTCTTATTGTATACTTTCAACCGTTTCAGTCTGTGCTATTACTTATGATACACTCTGCATATATTGAGCCATACATTAAGTACTGAGGTTACAAAAATAAGGTATGTCTACAAACTTTCCCACTTGAGGTCTCTATTTCCATACGTGTAATTGGTAACTGTAAAGGAAATGCTGATAATATTACATTATATGCCACTTCAATCGCATCTTTACACTAAAAGGGAAGTATATGGAAGAATATCAAAGCACAAGTTCACTGAATAAACATAATCTTTGAATAAGGGTTCACTGTTTTGCACACTTTAAAATACCAATCACATTTTCAAGCCATATATTTAAAAAAGTTCCAGGCTTAGTTCAATTTACAACAGATTCTATTTTAGAATACAATACAATACAAAGAATGTATTATAAACCTTAATTTTGAGATTACCTTAACTTACTCAATTTTTTACTGGAATTTGTGTTAAAAGTGACATATGTAAAACAACAGCATCTCATTTACATTAATTTACGGTACCATATAGGCCTATTCATAAATAACACGTTCACACAGGAACACATTCTTTCCTCATTCTTTGGTATAGAATACCGATACAATAAGGTCAAATTTGTGGTGGATCTCAGTCTATAATTTGCATCCTCATTTCACTCTCTAGGAATGAGAATACTGTTTTGAGCACTTCTTCTTTGGCCATGGGATTGCTCATGAGCAGAGGTAGCAGCATTGTCATATCTTCGATGCGCAGTTCTTGCAGCACTCTGTCTACGGATGCAGCAAGACGTTCACGCTGGGCATTTGTCATATCTTGCATTATGACTTGTGGTATAGGCTTGAATGCATTTTTGCTCATGACAGCAGCTGTGCAGCCACCTACAGCTCCACCTGAAAGCATATAGGTTTGTCCTCATTCATAATCATTTAGCAGATCATAAATTTTAGTACATACTGATCACAAAAGTGTTACAGGACACATCACAAATTTTACTGCAAGGATTTCAATCTTTCTAGGCTCACAGTAATATCATAAGATCATACGAACATTCTGGTGTTTTTGTTTAATTTTTTTCAGAAAACACTTTTTTTAGTTTTAGCACATATTTTTTACATTTTTTAACACATAAAAAATAAATATTTTTAGGTTTCTTAGCACAAAAAATCCGGGCCCTAATTATTATATTTCATTGTGTAATCTGGTAGCCTACATGCTAAGTCATGAGATCATTCAAATATGGTAATTGCACGTTATGCACCATGTCTATCTGCTTTCTGATATCAGGTCTTGACATTAAGTACTGTAGTGTATTATCCACAGTACAGCTACATGTAAACTTAAAAAGCAGGAAAGCACCAGAGGAAATCTTAGGAAGGGTAAGCAGATCAGGGAGTACGATGTACATAACTATGTCATAGATAATATTAATGTAAAAGACTACAGTGGCATGTCTCATGATTCTAGTACTGTCCTTGAGGGCTGACACTGTAACTCTTTGCATTCTTTTGTTAAAGCGAATGTAAAATACTTTATGGTTGCTGCAGCAGTGGTCAAGTAAAGTCAGATCTCGCTTTATGGGTTTTGCTGCATGGACTGTCAGGGCTGTTCTTTTTACACAGCGAACATAAGGTGCTTTACAGGTTAGCTTAAAAAAAAAAAATTGCAATAGTGGGCTTACCAATTGCCAGCCCTGGAGGGCCCAGAAGCAAACCTCCTAGAATGGTTGTACAGGCTGCTATACATCCCCCTTTAACAGACTCCCTGATGCATACACGGACATTTTTATCTTCAGTCAGCTGTGAAATCACATTCAAAATCTCTCTGGTGTTGACAGGCATTCTGCTACCCTTTAAAACAAACTTAAAAAAAAAAAAAAATCTGTTATCATTTCAGGATTAAGAGTCGCACCTCAAGGTACCATTAATGTTTAATTTCCTACAGTAGTTCATATAGTTCGCACTTTAGGATTTTCTAACCTAAACTTGAACAACCAAAATGTCAATATTGAGTGGTAATTCTGAAAGCACGGCAACAAAACAAAACTGTTCTTACCAACAATGCAGGCTGTTGAAAGTGTCACAGTAATCAATGAAAGTTTAGGGAAGTCCCTGTAGATATCACAGATTACTCGAAATTGTACAAAGGATCAAGAAACCAACACAACTCTGGTACAGTCGTGAAGGCGAAGGCGAAGGCCAACTTGAACGACTCGCTTTCAGCTGACTTGGAGTATCCGAATTGGTTGCACGAATCAGCATGGAATTACGAATCGTTCCGTTGGGACTAATGCCAAGAAAAGAAACTGAGAGACATGGGGCAAAACACGGCGAATGTTTCGTATAACTGTTGGCAAAATTGTTATTACGCCTTACGCCTGTTTTCCCCTAGCGACCTCTGCCAAACTAGTATCAGCTGATCAACAATGGCGATCTGTGCAGTTGTGCTTGGGCTAAAATATTGCATTTCGACCGTAGTTCAGTTAGTATATGCATTTATTTAGTTTTTATTTGAATTAACGTTACGTTTATATCTATATGTGTACCGTAAATAATTAAAAAGGTCATATTGTTTAACATTTTTAAAGAATTTAATATTAAGTATTGTAACCGACTGTCTTAGATTTTTACCCTAATTTGGATTTAATAGCCTTTTCCAAATGCAAGTTCACAAAATTGTCTTGCTTTTCGTTAGCAAGTAGTAGCTTCAGGATTTCTACACTGAACGGGGAAATTCTTGTAAATTAACAGAACAGTTGAGATTAAGGTGACCTCTGAATTAGGCTATTGTGTTGAATACAGGATATACCTGTATGTGGGTGGGTCTGAATAAACATGAATGATTGACCTTGCTGTTACAGAGAGTAATGAAACAGATCTAGACTTGAGAACAATAGTACCAAATCATCATGCTTTTGACACTGTATTATATGGCTGCCACCTGGATGCAGGCTTGGCGGCTCAGTTCTATGCGCTCCAAGATCTCACAGCTCCTCAGTTACAATGGCAGCTTGGTACTTTATAAGGAACCGGATTCTAATACATCAGATTCTGAAGGTAATTTTATTCTTGGTCTTTATGTACGATACCATTGTAGTCTTACTATGATTGAGTTATCAGGCAGGACATACTGGTAACATCCAGAAAATTGTTTGGACTAATCAAATAATACCAACTTACCATACTAATATAAGCATGTTGGGCTAAAACCAAATATAAGGTGCCAAGTAGGCTCCGCCCACTCGATATTCGCATTTTGTTTCTCAGCGAACATGGTGACCAAACTATCCTTGTATATTGTCGCCGACACTCCCGACCATACCAAATATTAAAAATGCGAGTGTGCCCCTTGTACCAAATATTAAAACTGCGAGAGTGGCCCTTGTACCTAATATTAATAATTCGAGAGTGCCCCTTGTACCAAATATTAAAAATTCGAGAGTACCCACAGGTTTGCCTTGTACCCAACGGTTTGTCAGCCTTTTTATCCTCGAAGAATTCGCTAGATCGTGGTATAAAAGAAAGTGCTTCGCTGGGGGTGGGTCAGGGCGGGTTATGCCTCATGCGACGATGCACCTTATATTTGGTTTTTCCCGCATGTTGTATTCATGATAAATTGTTCCTAATATAGGTTAATTATTCAGTCTTGACCAACAATATTCACCTCAGGCTTTAAGTGGTTTTTTTATATTTCTGTAATGAAACAAGAGTTTTATTTTATTCACAGTAGACTCCGGAAAGCTTTACTTCTGATTATCACTAACTGCATGAAACTCATAAAACAGATTAAATTTAAATTTAGCTTCGTTGTGTAAGTTCCATAATATCAGTATAAACTTCCAATTTCAAAGTGAAATAGTCAATTAACCAATTTAGAACCCTAGAATATGCTGATAGTAAAAGCTGCCCAAAACCTGTGTAGACATAATTGTGTTGAGAAATGCCAATAAATAGCTTATGTGGAAAAATACAGTTTATCATGTTCAGAGATACTTAGATAATTTCTGTTCCAGGAGGCAATAATGGACCACAATTGGTGGGAGTGAGTTCAAATAGCTGCATAAATAAGGCAGATGCACGAGTTGGAGACCTGCTTTGGTATTTCGACAACAAACGGGCTTGTTCAGTATTCCCTCAGGTTAGATAGTTTTTGGTATGTTTAGCTACACATAAACATTGAAGCATTTGCAGATTCTTTCATTGTGCATTGTTTGTTTGCAGCAAAAAGTTGAAGTAACAAATTGGATAAGGTTTCGCAGTGACCGGTCGATGTTCCCAATAGAGGTGAGTGGCGACACCAGTAAAGTGGCTCTGTGTGATGACCACAAGCTCCATGTCCTCATCGAGGCTGATTACTTGAAGGCTACCAGCATCAGGGATGCCAACTACTGCCAAGTAATTCCCCAAATAATTGGTGTGTTTAGAAGCTTCACTCTTTGTTTTTTTGTTTGTACCTTTGAATAGTGATTGTAAGCAGGTATTCCATAAGCTGACAAGGTTTGACTAATACTAAAACAATAATTTTACCTTATATATATATATATATATATTTATATATATATACATTAACACCCTCAATTCTATAGCTCTATTTGCCTGCTTACCAGCACTCATTCTCCAGAGCCTGTAGATCTGTTTGCCAATTTAATTGCATGATAGCCCGTAAAAAAATCTGTTCTAAATTGACACTAGGATGTTTCTTTTAGTTCATTTTCGTTTTAGTTCTTTCTCCCATTTGTAGATCACATGTGGGTAAAGAATTTGCTTTGTTCCCCAGCCAAAAATAATTGGTTCTTTCCTTAGTTGTATGTTAGAACAAGCCAGTAGAAAAATTGTTGTACAGATAAACTAAACCAAGTTCTACAGGTAAACGAAACCAAAAGCAAAGTATAATGTTGATTTCAACACCCTATATAATTATTATATCTATTTCTTGCCCCATTTTCCAATTTGAAAGTGTCTGTCGTCCTTTTATAACTGGAGCATGCACAAATGTGCATTTATATTTTTGTTTTGGAAAGTCACTTATTGAGCGTACTCGTTTGTTACAGCACTCTTTATGATAATGTTCGCAGATTTTTCCACATAATTCACACTTACATTCTGTTGTTGGTTTGTGGTGTGCCTTATTTGTGCCCTATAACTTAAGTGACGAATCAAAGGTATTGCTCTTCGCAGATGATACTAGTGAACTTGTAACAGGAACGTCACAAGAACAATATCAAGAATAGCTACAAAGGCTTTTCACGAGTTAAACACATGGTTTCTAGCTAATAAAATGACACTTAATATTGATAAGACCCATTTTATACAATTTAGGACAAAAAACAGATGTATCTCAAATCTTGAAATTAATTATGGAACACAAATCATACAAGAAATTAGCAATGTAAAATTTTTAGGACTGCAAATTGACCAAAATCTTGACTGGAAGACACACATAGAAATGATAAGTCCAAAACTGAGTTCAGCGTGCTTTGCTTTAAGAATTTTGAATAATATATTAAAACAGGATGCATTACTTATGGTATATTTTGCATATTTTCACTCGGTAATGAGGTACGGGATCATATTCTGGGGCAACTCTTCCCATAGGGAGAAAATATTTAGATTACAAAAGCGGGCAATAAGAATAATATGTGGAAAGAAAAAAAGGGAATCTTGTAAACCGCTATTTGAAAAATTAAAAGTCCTCACCCTTACAGGGGAATATATATACTCTGTTATGTGTTATGTAGTGAATAATATTGATAAATTTCAAACTAATTTTAGTGTACATGGACGTACTACCAGAAACATGAATGATCTACACAGACCAAATAACTCGTTAAAACTCTTTCAGAAGGGTGCTTATTATTCTGCAGTACAGATATATAACAAGCTTCCAAACAACATTAAATTATTATGTATTCAAAGAAAGAGCAAACCTTTCAAAACAGCTGTCAAGGAATTTTTAATAACTCACACCTTCTACAATTTGGAGGAATATTTCCAGCTTGGATAAATTTGGCATCTTGCAGTTTCTGTAGGCCTATATTATTGTTATAACATGCATGTATTTTTTGGTCTGACGTGTTCTATATCCTTGAGCCCCGCTTAACACAGGATCTACAGGACGAGATATCTACATCTACATCTACATATCAGATGGTGGAAACTGTGTATGAATAGCCTTGTTCACATGTCTCATTTCAAAATTTTCTGATGTCCACCATCAATGTACGAGGGTGTATCAATAAATAACCGGACTGATTTAATTGTATTTAAATAAACCGCCCTGGAACAAAACTGCTGCTAGCCGCGGAAAGGTGAATCCTTTGTCTAGCAATGCTGTGAATCCCAGTCATACAGAACGATTCAGTTAGGAGTTACACCCGGATATCGTAGGTGGTGTTTACTGTACCCAACATGGAACTGAAATTCCAGCAATGCGCATCGATGTTCAACTCCATATCACTTTGAAAATGGCGACCACGTGGCTCCTTTTTCACGTTAGGGAAGAGGTGAAAATCGCAAGGTGCGAGATTCGGAGAATGCAGTGGATGAGGCATGATCTCAATGTCCAATTCTTCGACATCTTGAGTTGCACACGCTCGATGAGCCGGCGCATTGTCTTGGTGCAAGATCCATTATATCCTAGCAAGATCTGCTTCCTAAAGACAAATTCATTATATCTGCAACCTTCGCAATTGTTATGCGACGATCTTCTTGCACAGTTGCATCAATTGTGTTGATGTTAACTTTCGTTTTTGCTGTTAAGGGTCTTCCAGGGCGCGGAGAATCTTGAAGGTCTTCATAGCCCTCTTTGAAACTTTATCGATGCGCATTGCTGCAATTTCAGTTCCCTGTTGGGTACAGTATAGTAAACACCACCTGCTATATCCGGGTGTAACTCCTAAGTGAATCATTCTGCATGACTGGGATTCACAGCACTGGTAGACGAAGGATTCACCTTTCCGCGGCTGGCAGCCGTTTCGCTCCAGGGCGGTTTATTTAAGTACAATAAAATCAGTCCGGTTATTTATTGATACACCCTCATATCATGGCTTCAGTGGTATAAAACTCTGGCCAGATCTCACTTTTTTTGTTTAGTAAAGTCCTTCTTACATTTTCATATAAGTTATGCTTCCGTGGACTCCAGTAAATGTAGGGTTCTGAGCTCGTCTATGAGAAAATAGTTCTCTTGCTAAGAGGTATACTAATCTTTACCTTGAGGTCTTCAGCACTCCTATAGCTCTCTTTATGTATGTTGCTTTCACCCTTTCTATTTTGATCAGATAGCCTATGTTTCAGTGAGGTGTGTCCATATAATTTTGATTCCATTGGTTAGCACGGATAGAATTTTGACCCTAAATAGCTTCATTTGCTGTTTCTGGACTTAGATTTTTTATGTTTTTGATATAATTGAATGCCGTTGTCTCTTGTGTTGCTCGTTCTGTGACGTATTTTGTAAAGCAAATTCCACTTGGTTGTAGGGTTATGCCGAGGTATTTAAATCCCGGAACAATTTCTATGTTTTCTCTCCTGTTAGTAACTGTGGCTGTTGTGGGTACTTTTCCTCCATTTCTGAATATCATTTTCATTTTAATTGTGTTGATGTTGAAATTGTGGTCTTGGCACCAATTTTCTATGTCATGTATTGTTTGCACTGGTACAAATAATATACGAAGAATAGTGGACTGTAACTTTATTATCATTAGCCCAACACAAACATACAAGTTTTATAACAAAACGAGGAGCAGCACCCAGCTTCCACCTGTTCACCGTGGAAGCGAGAGAACAAACTAAAATGGCTGCCGCGAGGAAGGACTGCGCGCGCATGCCTAGCATTTAACCTTCAATAGGCGCGCTAAATCCCAAACATACTCCCACCCTTGATCTATCTAGATCAACACACAAATACATGAATCAATAACTCCCACCCTTGATTTATCCAACAATAGAAAACACAATTACATTTAAACATTCACTTTAGAAGGAAACGGGCAGAGTTTTACAATAGGTCTTTGGATTTCACCAGTAGCAGTTTTTAACTTTACTACTCTAATCAAACCGTCTTTACCGGGAAACACTTCAACAACTTTTCCAGTTTTCCAACACAATGGAGGAACATTGTCTTCCTTTATTAAAACTAGATCACCAATGTCAAGACTAGAACGGATGTCCAACCACTTAGGACGACGTTGAAGTTCTGTCAGGTACTCAGTAGACCATCGCTTCCAGAAGTGCTCCATCATCTGCTGCAGATGCTGGTTTCTAATCAAAAGCTCAGTGATGAGATGTTTCGCTGGAACAATTTTTTGATGTTTAGCTTCATAAGGCAAATCAGAATTGTTAAGTCGACCACCAACTCGTAGCAACCCATCTTTATCGAGGAATGGACATAATGGCCTTAGCTTACTTGAATTAGAAATGCACTTGTGTTTCATCAAACAAGACAGTTCCTCAGGATATTCTTCCTGTTGTACTAGAGATATTATAGCGATGAATGATGCATCAGTTTCTTCAACAGTAAGATGCTCACTTCTCCTTTTTTCAGGAACAGCTCTTGAGTTATGAATAAATCTCAAAATGTAAGAGAAGATTCTTTTTAGTTTATCGATGGAAGATAATTTTTTGATGAGATCATTTAAACTTGAAGAATGTTTGACATTCGCAGCACAAGTAACAACTTCTTCTTTAGAAGATTTTACATCAGGTATTTCATTTGGTAATTGCATTTCATTAATAGATGTAGGAGATGAAGTAGCATTCACTTCCCATAAGAATGTTGGACCCCTCCACCATAGCTTCAATGTAGATAACTGATCTGGATATACACCACGGGTAATGCAGTCAGCAGCATTCTCTTCAGTTGAAATATGATGCCAGCAATTAATGTCTGTGTCATCTTGTATTTCAGAGACCCTATTTGCAACGAAGGACTTCAGTTTGGCTGGAGTAGATTTCAACCAATATAAAACAATAGTAGAGTCAGACCATAGATATATTTGATCTAATCTACTTAATTTCAATGATGACAATACCTTTTTCAACAATCTAGACAATAACAATGCTCCACAGAGCTCTAATCTAGGTACAGACTGTGTCTTGATAGGAAACACTCTAGATTTAGAAGTAACCAGTGAAACAGAAACTGAATTATCATCAGATATGGATCGCAGGTAGATACAAGCACCATAAGCTTGTTCTGAAGCATCACTGAATCCATGTAATTCAATTCTCTGGATATTTGCAGAAGGAATTATTTTTCTGTCAACAGTTATGTCATTTAGGCAATGTAGATTACCATATATCTTGTTCCATTCATCTTGGACTGAAGTAGGTAGTATCTCATCCCAACTTGTCTTCAAAATCCATAATCTTTGTATGAATATTTTACACTTAATAACAGCGGGAGCCAAGAGACCCAAGGGATCGAAAATTGAAGATATGACAGATAAAACATTTCTCTTCGTCACCTTTGTTATTGGCTTGACATCAAACTTAAATTGAAAACAATCATTTTCAGGCTGCCATGTAATTCCTAAGGCTTGCACAGTATGATCTCCAATGATCTTGTAGTTAGCTGGCCTTTCTTGCAATTCCGGAGTTACATTTTGCAGTACTTCATCACAGTTTGATGACCATTTTCTCAATGGAAATCCAGCAGAAGCGAGTAAATCAATAAGCTGAGTCTGCAACCTTTTGGCTTCTTCAACTGTAGAACCACCACCTAGATAATCATCCACATAGAAATCAGATCTTAGGGCTTCAGCAGCAGCAGGACATATTTCTTGATTCTCATCAGCAAGTTGTTTGAGACATCTAGTTGCCAGAAAGCTAGCAGGACTCGTCCCATATGTTACAGTAGACAACTTATAACATTTTAACTCCTCTTCTATATTACTTCTCCATAGAATTTTCTGTAGGCATCGGTCTCTAGGATCAACAAGCACTTGCCTATACATTTTTGCAATATCCGCAGTCATTGCTACTGGATACTTTCTGAATCGAAGAACAATGGAGTACAACTCTTCCTGAACAGCAGGACCAACACACAGTAAATCATTCAATGAGTAATTATTGGAAGATTTGGCAGAACCATCAAAAACAACTCTTATCTTAGTTGTGGAACTATAAGGTTTAAAAACAGCATGATGAGGAATGAAGAATTGAGTAGATTCATCAGACATGTCACACAACTCCATATGACCTAAGTCCTCATACTCCTTCATAAATTGCGCATAATCATGATGCAGTTTTTCATTAGATTCAAATTTCCTTTCAAGCAGATTCATTCTCTTTCTAGCTTGTCCGAAGGAATCCCCAATAGAAACTTCTAGGCGAACAGGAAGTCGAACTATAAATCGACCATCAGAAGTTCTCGAAGTATTTTCTAAGAAATGTTGTTCACAATATTTATCTTCCTTTGTTTGAGGAATGTGGTTTATTTCCTCTAATTCCCAAAACTTTCGAAGTTGATTATCAAGCATATCATTTCTGCTTAAACAACTCATAACCTCATTGTTAGTATGACGAATAGAATGCAGTGGCATTTTGCCAGATAACACATAACCCAGATGAGTGTTTATCAACGTGGGATGACCTTTGCGCTTAAAGGTTTCACCAATCACAAGATCGAAGAAAACATCAGCTCCAAGCAATAAATCAATTTTTGCTGGAATATAAAATTCAGGATCAGCCAATGAGATGTCAGTTGGCAATGACCAATCTTCATATTGAACAGGAGCACTAGGTACAAGACCAGTAACATTGTCAAGAACAGCACAATTCACATTAAACTCATAGTTGCTAATTCTGGAATGTACATTAACTGAACAGGTGTGCACAACCTTTGCGGCACAAACATCATTAATTCCACTAACAGAGAATTTATTCTTGATCAATGGTAGATGCAACTTCTTCACTAAATCAGTTGATATGAAAGACATTTGGCTTCCAGAATCCATTAAAGCTCGACACCCAACAAGATCACCATTCTTGGCTTCAACATGTACAGCTACAGTTGGCAATAGTGCTTTTGCGTTGGCTATGTTCTGACCTTTTGACGAAGTATAGCTAGATACATTGCTAACATTGGAAGTGGCATTAGCATTGTTAATAGCATTATCAATATGTAACAGTTTATGATGTCTTTTGCTACAAATGGCACAGCTGGCTTTACACTTAGCAAACACATGGGATCCTTTTAAACATGAAAAACAAAGTTTATTTTCTTGAAGAAATCTTCTTTTTTCCACAAGAGACACAGCTTTAAAATCTCTACAATCATGCAGTGAATGGCTATTTCTGTTGCAAAATATACAACTGACAGAATTTACATTAACAGTCAGAGCTTTACTTGAAGATATAGATGACTTAACCCTTTGTTCACTAGGATTATTTCTGTACTCAATGATTTCTAACGCTTGAGCTTTTATTTCAATGAATGTAATAAGATCTTGTAGAGAACTGAACTGATCATTAGCTGTTTTCAATTCCCACTCTTGTCTGTCTTGTTTCCTTAATTTTTCAAGAATGATTTCAACTAATATCACATCATGCAGTGGTACATTAGGTTTCAATGATTCTAATGCCCTTTTATTACTTGTTGCATTATTTACTAGCGATCTGTATTCATTACTGGAACCTGTTTTCACTGTAGATAGATTTAGTAGTGACTTGACATAGTTGGCAGCAATTATTTTGTTGTTATTGTATCTGTCATAAAGCAACTTCCAAGCAGTTGGAAAATTGTCTGCACTAATGGTTAAACTTTCTAGAAGACCTTTAGCTTCTCCTCTCAACGACGAAATTAAGTAATGAAATTTCTGTATGTCATTTAATGATTCATTGTTCAGTATTAAACTTGAAAATATGTCGTGAAATTGCAACCATGTCCTAACATTTCCATCGAATGTGGGAATATCAACAGCGGGCAATTTTACCAAGGAATCACTATTATTCGATATTACAGATGCAGGGGGGGAAGGCACTTTAACTTCTTTATCAACAATTCCTTCCAGAGCTGCTTTTATTCTGTGGTAATCCTCTATGAACTTTTCTCTGTCTGCAAAATGACCTGTAGGATCTTCACAATTTAATTCAATTTCATCTTGAACTTCCACATATTGATTCAAAATATCAGGCAAGGAACTCAAACGTGAACGAACTTCATTTACACTAACTTGTTCAGTATACTTCTTTAGAAACTTGTCGACGTAGGTTAATGTCCTTTTAGCAATAGCTCTTTTCTTTATTGCTAGTTTTTCATTAAATTCTTCCATTTTTAACATAAACTAGATTTCAATACTTGATGACTTCGAAGAATAGTTGTAGACATTTCATAACAGGAACACCACCAATAGAAGCATCAACACATGTGATTTCAATACTTGATGACTTCGAAGAATAGTTGTATACATTTCATAACAGGAACACCACGAATAGAAGCATCAACACACTTTCACAGTTCTCAAAGTCAATATAACCATAATGTCTGCGTTCGCGGGAACCATAGATATGTGCACATGGCGAATTATAACACGTTTTATTAGTCCATCAGGCACGGAGGCGACCAAAATATGTTTGCACTGGGACAAATAATATACGAAGAATAGTGGACTGTAACTTTATTATCATTAGCCCAACACAAACATACAAGTTTTATAACAAAACGAGGAGCAGCACCCAGCTTCCACCTGTTCACCGTGGAAGCGAGAGAACAAACTAAAATGGCTGCCGCGAGGAAGGACTGCGCGCGCATGCCTAGCATTTAACCTTCAATAGGCGCGCTAAATCCCAAACATGTATTGCATTCTGTTGTTTGGGGGGTTCTGTATCACTATGTCGTCTGCATATGCATAGGTCTATATGGATATTCCCTCTGTCTTTTGTGGTATTCTTAAGATTTCTTCGGCAGTGAGAATGAAGAGTGTAGGACTCATTGTTTGTAGGATGGGCTTAGAATGTGATCGATTGTCCGAAATTCTTGTCTTGTTACATTCAAGGATTGATTTTAAGAGGCATGTCCATGCATTCTCCTCTCCTATAGTGTCTTCTAGCTTTTGGATTATTAGCACTCAGTTTATAAAGTCGAATGTCTTAGTGAAGTGTATAATACAGTATAAAATTTCATTTTTTGTTCCAGTGCTTCCATTATATCTTGTAGTAAAAGTTCTATTGCCATTATTGTAGATCTGCCGCTTCTGAATCCGAGTTGGGGTTCAGGCAGGCTCCTTTCTATTATGTCTTTAATTTGCTTATTTTTGTCATTATCTTGAATGGAGCATTTTCGAGAGCTATTTCTCAGTATTGGTTAGTGCCTTTTCGGTTGCCTTTCCCTTTGTAAAGGACTACTTTAATTGTGGAGTATCTCTACTGATCTGGAATTGTTCCCAATGAATAGTTTCCTCCATAGAGGGTGCAGGAATTCTGCCGTGTTCTTTAAATATTCATTATAAATTTTGTCAGGTCCAGCTGATTTTTTGTTTTGGTTATTGGCTTCTTTATGTCCTCAGTTGTCAGTTATGTCCATTCATTTTCTATTGGAGATTGCATTTCTTCTTTTGTTCGTGGTGGCGATAGTAAGTCTTCTTTATTCAGTATGTTTTTACAGTGGTTTTCCCATTCTGCATGTATTGTGACTGGCATTGTCTTCTAGGCAGTGTAGTGATGTATGGGTCCACTTGTGCTTCTTCAGCTTCTCTTTCCCAGTATTATGTTGTCTTATCATTTATCAGCTTCTTGTATTGTTTTCTTTCTATTTCATACTGTTTTCTCATTCGTGTCTCCTGGATTTCTCTTTAGTTGATATAGTATATTTAACTTAATACTAGGTTTCTTTTTGTTTGGCATGCCTTGTCGAACCATCTCTGTACCATCTTTGTGTTTGGCTTTATCTTTTGAGTTGCGTTTTTGAAGACATTTTCTATTGCTGCTGTTGCTTCTTCTAGTTTCCCACTGTTTATTATGGTTTCTGTTTGCTCTGTTTCTTCCTTTTTCCCTCATATTTTTTCTTTCTTAACTTTCCTTGAGGTAACTGGGGTTAATTCTTGTTGCGTTTCCATCTGGTAAGTGCGTATTGATATCTGCATGGAATATCTTTTCTCAAGGGGGTCATTTGTCCACATTGGGTTTATGCTCAATCTATCTGTCCCCTAAACTAAACTCTTTGGCACTGCATCCCTGAAGGGACTATGCCTATCAACTGACCGCTGCATCATCTACCATAGGCAGATGGCAGGATGGGATACCCAAGGCCGTTAATGGTGGTTTCCGTGACCGGAGCCGCTACTTCTCTATCAAGTAGCTCCTCAGTTTTAATCTCGAGGCTGAGTGCACCCCGTTCCAAATCTCTCTACCTCAGAAAAATCCGAGGAGGTACCAGGGATCAAACCCAGGCCTGTAGATCCATAGTCAGCGACACTAACCACGAGCCCATGCAAGTGGTCATTTGTCCCTTCATCAGCCTATATCAATGGCACTGGTTCCATTGTGGCATATATAAGTGGATATTTGTCGGTTGTTTAATAATGTGAATCCTTCCTGAAGTTTGTTCATTACTAGCCTCGTTTTGTAGTTTTTGTCATCTAGTGTACAATTTAAGTCACCAGCAATAATGATTGGTTTCTCTGTTTCACATTCCTGTGTTAACGAACTTAGTTTGTCTATGATGTTTATAGCTTTGTGATGTGGGTGAAAGTAAGCTGCTGTTATTAATATTCATTTAGTTTTCACTAGTAGCATATTTACTTAAGAGTAAATGTTACAGCTGTTAACCCATGCATGTACAGTCTCCTTTTTTTTCTGTGGAAGAAAGAGCCCTTTAGTAACAAAAAAAACTGACATTGTCAGAACACTGATAGCTGCTTTACAAACACTTATTCATCTCAGTTGCTCTATTTCTGTGGCCTGTAAGTAATGTGCATGATTTTAGATTTCATCTGACCATATGGCTGGTTGAATGTATATGTTATAGTGAAAATGGATTATTGGCCATTTTGCCAGGTAATACACATTCACTAGGGATAGTGTACCACCGCTTGTGATTGTATACCTTCACTAGCTCGAGTTAGGGAATGTGAACCAATGTACTGCAATAACAAGATACAGCCATCTTTCAGAAAGTTTATTTTATAACATGCAAAAATCATTATTTCAAATTTAAAAAAAATGACAGTTGCGGTGACTCGGTTGGCAGGAAATGACCACTCTAAGATGTTCGTAGAACTAACTCAACCATAGCTGCACTGCTGTTTTCATCCACGCTCATTCTTGGTGCTAATGTACAGTGAAACTATGATATCTATTGCACACTAATCCCTATAACTTAATCATATAGTTTTATGGCATTCTTCGATTCTTACATTGAATGCTATTGGACACATAACACTAATATGAACCTTACATAGCATTTTCCCCCATGGCACTACATCCCTGGAGGAACTTAGATCTATCTTCAGAACACTGCGTCACCTACCATAGGCAGATGGCAGGATTGGGGGGAATGTGGTCAGCATGCCGGCACCCACGGTCATTAATGATGGTTTCCATGACTTCTCAATCAAATAGCTCCTCAGTTTATATCACAAGGCTGAATGTATCCTGTTCCAGACCGCAATAAAATCAAAGGAGTTACTGGGGACCGTAACCGGGCCTGCGGATCCATAGCCAGCGAAGATAACCATGAGGCCATGCAGACAGTCCTACATAGCATTTAAGTTATCTAAATGCGGCATTTTTGTTTCTTAGGTTAAATGCTAATGAACACAAAGCTTTAATATGAACCTTATGTAACATTTAAACGCAAACACAGATTCATTGTTGAATGCTAATATAATGCTGTTGTACACATTCACTAGGGATGGTGTACCTTCTCTAACTGTCCACTTTTACTATAACATATACACTAATGTAGCTGGTTATGTATTTCCATAATTGACCTATATAATTCATAGTAGTTTGTCATATGAAAAATTAGTCATACCGGCAAGAACTTTTCAATATTTGCTTCATCTTGTGAACATGAAGGAATACTATAATAATACATGTATATAAGCAAAGAGAGAAATAGGTGTAACATAGCCTATTATAATGTTGCATATTTTGACATTTTCCTTTCACAACTATTTTGTACAATCTCCGGAGATGGAAAAATTCTAAAATATTCAAAGGTTACCTGTAATCAGTGGCATAACTATGAGGAGCAGGTGGAGCAGATGGCTCCAGGCACATATCTCCTGAGGGTGGAAATGAAGGTTAAAAAGTTGAATAAAATCAGGTAAACTGATGTGACAATGTGCCAGATGGAGTTAATAGCCCAATATCTGAAAACTTGTATTTTATATTCACAACTCTTAGATGAAGTCTTGTATTCTTTACTTTATATGTCATGTTTTTCTTTAATCAGTGACATTGCAATTATGATATGCAGAAAAGAAGTTATTTTTGTAATTGATCTCCGAGTTAAGCTCCAGATAGATTCATTAAGCAGGGCTTACAGAGAAACAGAGGTCTAAAGTTTGATAAACATATGTAAAGGAATATGTGGGTAGTGTTATTTGTCAAAGCCCAATCTATTGCAACTTCCAAAGCCGTATACAAACACTGCAGGTTAATGGGGAGAAGATAACGACATTTTAGAAATAAATGAATCAGTATGTGGTTATTAGTTTGGGAAGTTCAGTCATGAGGTAATAGTGAATTATAGTCCCACTTCATTTCCCATACATCCATAATATCTAAAGAAGAGAGAATTCTATCATTAATTAATTTTCGATAATTGTGTTTCCCATAATCATTCATTCAATTAGTACGGGCAAATCCCCCCCCCCCCCTATTATTAGTGATTGCAATGAGTTTAATCTAAGAATTAAACAGCTGATTTCCATAATGAAAAATGTTGGTAATTACTGCTCCCAGTGTGACCATTGCTTTAATAATATATCTCCAAATGGTGGAAGGCGAAGTGTTTTGTCCATTTTTGTGGTTTTAATTATTCATTACGTGCTTAATTCTGAATTTGCTAATTAATTACAAAAATGTATTCTTTCAATAAAGTCCGGACCTTTCGTTATATTACCTATAGCTCTAAAGAATACATTCAGTAGTAAAATTACAAAAGACAAAATTTTAGTAATATCGTTTTTATTATGCAATATTGCCAAAACCACTAAAACAATAACTGTAGTAACAGAACAATAACTTTAATAAATTAAAAACTAAACTCATACAAAATAGAAAGGCAGTCGCTTTTACAAGTACACTTTTGAGATCTCTCTTGGAGAAAAATTAGGCTAATCTTTTGGAATGCTTAAATTCTCAGCCTAATATAACAAGAATATGAATAAAAATACAGTAGCATCTTGCAAACCTGACTGCGTATGAACTAAGCGGGCTATCGTGTTACTGAAACTTTCATGATATAAGATCTCTGGATTGGGTTATTTGTACAAACATTGAAGGCTATTGGCAAGTACAAAGTGGAGGGTCATTTAGGCAGTGTAACTATATAATTGCACACATGTGCTTTTGCTACAATCAGATACTAATCTAATCTAACATTGCATTCCATGAATTCAGTGTAAGGCATTAGTCTTTGGATATGTAATAAGTCAAGGTGTCACATACACATACGCACGTACATGCTCACAATAGACAAATTCAGTTTGCCTTCCATGAGGAGAGAACTTGAAATAAAAATAGCTTGAGTAGCTACGTAAATATTATCTGTTATAATTGAGCCAAGAAGACATGGATCATGACTTGCGCGATAATGTCGCTTCAAAGCCACTAATATAAAATATAAATAGGAGGCAAAGAAAGCACAACATTTAAATATTCGTGACAATTCTTATCTTGATTTGTTAAGTGACCCATTATTTCTTTGATGAGAACTTGCTAAACAATTCATGAACCAACATGTCTGCTGTGCTGTTCTGATTACAATGCATCATACAGTGTCACAAACATGTGAATGGCTACCTCAGATTGTTGAGGGAAATATATCAAAAGCTGACACTCACTTTGACATTAGCAAACTGACAAAACAGCCAAATGCCGTAGGCGCGTGAGAGAGCGGAGTCCCTGTTATTTACTAGTTGGGCTAGCTTTTGAATTCTCCAGTTGTTACAAGAACTCAGTGCAAAAAAATACAAATTGCATAGCCTTCTGAATTCAAACAACTGTATCACAGTTACACAAAAGCATGTGGTTTTGCATTACTTCAGGGAAAAAATAAATAGATAAAAACCCACTTGTAATGAATGTAGATTGTAAATTGTTAATGTACTTTTCCAGTCTAAAAGGCGTTCTGTGAAATATTTAAGTGTAATCAAAAACAATTAAAATATATATCCTACATTTATATTTTGAGGCTTTTTTTGGCCACATGTATCAGTATAATATGTCTAGGTAAAAGTTCATTAAACAAATAGATTTCCACACATGTTATTTTAAAGACATTAACATCCACTGGCTTTTATACACTGAGTCCCACGCAAGAGTTGGCAAATGACGCTGGTTTCTGCGTCGCGGCTGGCACAGCTCCAACTCCCGAGCGATCGGGTGAAATATCTACGCAAATAATGCCGCGGTCGTTGTAATGATTCAGGTTCTCACATTTACAGTTAAAATTACAATGAAAATAACCACGTACCTCATCACAAGAGATGTTGGAAATGTTCTCCTCTTGCATCCAGACAATACTGGCACCTTTTTAGGAAATTTTCTTTCACGCGCATAAGTTCAGCTTCCGGGACAGAGTTACTTTCTCTTTTGATAGGCTTATGTGATATTGTCATTAAGTTCTTCTAACAGTATGTAAATATTATTTATGGGGAAACTTGAAAAATAAAGTGTATAGGTCAATTTCCCATACATAAGAAGAACTTAAAGACAATATCACAAGAGAAATTAATTCTATCTCGGAAGCTGAACTTAGGCGCGTGAAAGAAAATTCCCTAAAAATGGTGCCAATGTTGCGCGTATACAAGAGGAGAACATTTCCAATATATCTTGTGATTAGGTACGTGGATATTTTCATTGTAATTTTAACTGTAAATGTGAGAACCTGAATCATTACAACGACCGCGGCATTATTTGCGTAAATATTTCACCCGATCGATCGGGAATTGGAGCTGTGCCAGCCGCGACGCAGAAACCCGCGTCATTGGCCAACTCTTGCGTGGGACTCACTGTAGTATTGTTAGAAAATTTAAAACAATTCTGAGATTTCTAAAAAAAACTTAAGCTATATAAAGAAGGGCTTTTTGCTCAAAATGGAAGCAAAATTGTTCTGAGACAAATGAAAATGTAGATAAAGTGCAGCCATTTTGGAATACCATGTTGTGGGTCGTCCTAAATTAAAATATTAAGTTGATTCAAAGTAATGTTGAGATAAATGAAAATATAAAAACATTGGTACCGGTATCACACAATACTGCCATAACTTGAATAAAACAGTAACAGAAGTAACAACTGTACAACAATAATATTAATAAAAGTAAAATAAAAACTTAATTCATACAAATGTGAAAAATCATTGGTTTTTAAAAGTAGGCCTATTCTACCAAATTCTCTCTTAGAGGACAATTTGGCTAATCTTCTGGAATGTTTAACTTCTCAGATTAGCACATCAAGAATAATATGAGTAAAAATACAGTAGTGTCTTGCAAACTTGATTGAATAGACTGAGGGGGAGAGGGGATCAAGTTACTGAAAGTTTCACATTTTGTATACTTTGTACTTGGTTATTTAGTTGTCTGTTTACTGGACAAGTAGTGTATTATATCCTTGGAGACATTAGCAAGCGCACAATAGGGGATTACTAAGGCCCTGTACCACGTATAAAACTTGCAAAAATACAAGTGAACATGTTAAATATTTAAGTTTTAAAATAAGATTAAGTTGAAAAATTATACAGTATACAGAACAACCTACAATGAAATTTGAAGGCTTAATTTTACACAAAAAAAATGGAGGTGTACCCTTTAGACCCCGGTGGGCCCCTCCCAGGGCCGTATTTCTAAATAGGCTAAGTAGGCTGCAGCCTAGAGCGGCAAATTTTCAGGGGCAGCAGTTTAGCAATTTATTCAAAAGTTTAAACGAAGTATTACATACGTTAATAATATTTTCCGTATGAATTTAAGAATAAATGTTACTTAAAAATATGTTTTAGTCCTTCTACATAACCTACTTTCTAAAACTATAATATAATACAAATTCACTACTTTGTATTGAAGCAAATACAACAAAAACACTTTAATTGATTAATTAAATTTACAGTCGTTGAGTGTAAACTACACTATAGACATTGTCAGTTATTAATACAATAATATTTACACAATAATGGGACACTTAATTTCCATAAATTCACTTATATTATAAAATGGGTTCTTTAGGAGCCAGTAAGTGATACTTTTGTTGAAGTGTAGTTCATTTCTAAGAAATAAGTCGGATGGCATCTTATTTGCTACCTTGATAGCCATACATTCAAAGTTTTCTATTGATTTTGATAGCCTATTATACGGAATATTGTATTCTTTCATATGAGGACATTATTAACGAGTTTACCATTAATAAATCTCGTAAGAAAGCTATGAAAATTACGTCGGGTGAGTTGTTTTTAGAGAAGTTTGTAAATTTTCAACAAATAAACCAGTAATTAACTGCATTTTCACTGTGTAGAACAATTTAATTCAAATTTATTGAACACAATTCTTCAATTACGCAAAAGATAGTCATTAGCATTAGAATATAAAAATATGTTTAAAATAGTGATCACTGATCTCCAAGAACAATTTAATTAATTAATTTCGAAACCCATTTCATTTTTAACGAATCTTAAAAGAAGTAAGTAAAAAAGTAGATAACACGTTTCATTATATAATTTATTATGTAAACCATTAAAATTGTAGTTTTATCTAAACTAAATGAACTTTGTTTAAAAAAAGATGAAAACAAGAATGAACTCTATCCTTTTTTGTATAAAAAAAAGTATTACGCAAATATGAACTAAAGAGGGGGTGGCAAATGGACCATTAGCCTATAGGCGCCATACTCTTAAATCCGGCCCTGGCCCCTCCCAAACCAAAATCCTGGCCATGTCCCTGCACTGTACATGTATGTGCTTATGCAGCATTATGGATACTGCTTTCCATGAGATAAAAGAAAAAAAAAATAATAATAATAATAATAAAAAAAAAAGATTCATATGGTTGAAATGGGCCAGTGCCATAAATTTTATATTAGTATTGAGTTTACGAGACTCTACTGTAGATGCTATGCAGATACGTACATTCAATTCTATAAGCTATTCATAATAAACAGTAATATAAAGCTTGCACAATACACCTCATAAGATGCATAATACTCCTGAATATAAAGAAGTTTCAGTAGATCAATCATTATCTCGGTGTAAATTCATCAGCATATGTAAATACGATTGTGTATGCATTCTTTTAAAGGAATTAACATCCATTGATTTTTACACTTCACTGAAAAAGCTCAAAAATACATTTCTTGAAATTTCCAAAATAATCTTATGAAAATACTGTATAATAAGGGCTTATTGATGAAAATGGAAGGCATAATGTATCACAAGTTTGCTTTGCTGCCTTCTGCAACAAATGAAATTCAAGCCATTCTGGCAAAAGAAGGAGGAAGAAGAACTTAAAGCATTTTGGGTTTAGAAAGGAAATCCTTGCAAGCTGTGCTGATGTTCTTTAGTAGTTCTGTGAAAATTAGAGTACCCATGAACACCAGGAGTGTACCAGTCCAGTGCACCAAGGTGAACTCATTCTGGAAGTAAATGATGGAGAACAGCAAGCTCGCAAACTTACGCAGTGTGACAACCAGAGTGACAGTAAGCGATGTGCATTCTGTAGTGAGCACGTACACAGAATTTATACAGATGCACTGCGTCAGCACATTTCCTGCAAGGTATAGGTACATCTTTGGAATTCCAGCATTGATGACAGGAAGCAATACAGGAGTGCTTTGAGCAAAGGAAATGGCATGGTTGTAAATGTCTCTCCAGAATAGAAGAAAGCCTGGCAGGGGCAGGAGATGTGTATAAAGCAGAGCTTCTCGTGGATATTTTCCATGCTTCTTGTACAGCATCTCTTGATATATACCCATCCTTGCAGATACAAATAATGCAAGTGTCAGTAAGAAAATTCCTAGGCACCACCAGAACAGTACTTCTACTTGAGATTGTTCCTGAATTTCTTGGCTAATTGGTGCTGTAGCTTTCACATTTTTTCCAGACTGGATGGTACAAATAATGATACCTAGGGTAATCATGATGACTGACACATACTTTGACGTAGAATATTTTCTATTGAGCACATATATGCTCATTATCATGTTTGTGATTAATGATCCTGCCCGGAAGATCATATGAAGAGGCATTGGAATGTTAAAATTAAATGCAAAGTTATTGCACAGATTTGCAAAGAAGAACATTGCAACTAAAATTACATAGTCTTTTAATCCAATTCTTGGCTTCTTTGTCCCAAAGTGAGCTGTAGATATAAAGCCTTCCAGGGAAATTGTAAAAAACTGTGCAAAAGTAATTAGGTTTCCACTGGAAGGATCTTCTTTTACAAGTAATTCCAAAAACACAACAGTACTACAGCATCCTACAAAGACCATTAAAATTGCTATGGCAGCCTTCATTTTTTTTCTCTGTTGTTCTTTTTTATAGGCTCTGTAGTGTTTTAACGCATGGATGAACCTGTGCTGCCAGGGGCCTCAAATGAATAATTTAATAAAGCTTATCTAGACAGGTTGAAGTTATTTGGTTTTTCGGGAAACCTGCATGTGTTGGATAGTTCAGAAATCTTGAAGTAGACTATTATGAAAGCCTTTCAATTTCTTTTAATGGAGACCTTATTTCTGCAGGTTGAATGTCTTCTTTGTGCTGCATAGCATTTCTGAAAATGAATTGCAAAAATATAGGCTTACTGTAGATTATCAGGATTATGATCTTGATATCTAAAGCTAAGTCATATACTGTAAAATACCATGATTACTACACACATTGTGAGTATGCTGAAAAATATTGGTGCATATATCAAGCACCGAAACTGAGAATGTGCGCATGCATCATGGTACTTGTCAGTATGGTTCATGAATTGACTTTGGGTACAAACCTAATATTCAGAACTTAGACCTTTACAGTTACAAGAAAAGTAAGAATATTTAGTCACCATTCCCCAATAAGAAAATGACGATAATATTAAATCAGTGTATGGGGAATTCATTTTTGAAGCTAATATTAGAAGAAGAAAAATTAAGAAATCACATGGCATTGCCACACTCAAATATTACCATAACTTATTTCAATTTCTTAAATGTTGAACATGGAATGTTGACAGATTGATTTTGAAGATGTAATTCACACATTGCATCTCCAAGAGTGCCAAACGTTGCCTGTATTATAGACCATTATTTAAAGGAGTGTTCTTCAACCTTCTTTAACTGAAGAGCCATTTGCTTTCTGCTGAAAGACTAGCCGGCTGCATTGATTTGTTGATTTATTAATAACATGTTATGTAAGATAATTATCTTAACGTTATACATGTGTGTGTTTTATAGCCTATATTTTATTCCTCTTTGCACTGTTAATGAATAACAAGGAAGCACATTCTTAATATTCTTAAATTTAGATCTGACACTGTTTCTTTGTCACTAAATTGTCAATATTGACTTTAATGTTGGAAGAAGAAATTCGAAGGCAGTTCTGTTAAGTGAGCATCGGAAAGTCTGTTCCTTAGTTTTGTTGACTTTATGATATTCATCCTGGAGAAAAGCTGTTGATATTTTATGTATGTGCTGCCAAAAAGTGATGCTATGAACAGAGCATGTGAGTGAATTGCTGGAAATTTGTCTTCCTCATCATGCTTAGAGTGGAACTCCAAAAGTTCCACATTCTTAAATTTCTACAATGTGATTAATTAAGTTCCATTTGCATGTTGCTGGGAGCGTCTTCAAAGTTCACACTAAATGGAGTAGAAATTAGCTTCAATAGTTTTTTTATTGGATCTAAATTCCTTCAACCACAATGTAGTTAAAATTTATATTTTTTTGCGGGCCACATGCAGCTCCCAGGCCACGGTATGAAGACCACTGGTTTAAAGGGAAGAGTGTTAAAATATGGAGTGGCAGTGAGTGAATTTCATTTTCTTTATCGTTGGAGACATTAATATTGGTCTATTAGTAGGTTTGTTCTCAAAGTCAGTTCATGTAGCCTACTGTCAAGTTCCACGACACATGCACACATTGTCAGTTTCACTGCACGATGTAACTTATGTGAACAATGTAACTTTTCAGCCTTCTCACAACTTGCGCAGATGTCATGGCACCTGACAGTACATGACATAGCTTTGGGAACAGACCTAATATTAGTATTATTGTTTATTATGCCATTATTTTTATTGGTCATTATTATTATTGTTGTTGTTATTGTTATTATTATTATTATTATTATTTATATTTATATTAATATTCATATTCAAGGGGCCCAGTTCCTACTTTTGACGGAGGGCTGTTACCATACTTGATTCATTCCTGTCCCTGTTATTAGGTACCGGTACCGATACCAAACAGTGTTGTGTTATGCGTATTGTTTAGCATAACTTAAATCTGGTACGAGGAATCAGTGTTCTGCTGTATGCTAATATAAAAAAGACAAAGACTATACCCTAGACCATATGAAAGTAAAACGATTTAGCATTTACGCAAATTATTTGCCGGCTTTATGTAGGCCTATTTTATACAGTTTTCGGGATATTGCTTATAGGTTATGCTGAGGCATGTTAAACCGGTAAACTATTCACAAACTTTAAACTTTCTGAGTTATTCACCTGTTGAATGAATTTTCTCATACATTCAGGAGAATACATGAAAACGTATCCGACTGGTTTATACACAAAACATACGTGTTTTACTTATGGTTGCAACACTACAGAGCTGTTTGACATTCAACTTCAGAGAACAGCTGACGTGTCATGTGACTTCCAGACTTACGAACAGACTAACATTTTTCCTTTTTTCATCCTTATCTTAGCGGTTTATTACGTAACTACGCGAAGGGGGTTTGCTTCCTTTTTTAGAAACGATAAGTCTCTCTCCTTATCTTCAAGGTTTCTCGTAAATTCCTTATTTAACTTACAAAACATAGTTTCGTATTTGGATTGAGGTTATGTATCGTCATCACCAGCCCGTTCCCCGAGCCCGAAATGACCAATCATCAAGTACCGTGAAAGTAGGATATCATACAAAATGGGATGCTTAAAGATAACTTTTATTTCATCCATACCAGCAGAAGCAATCCTTTTCCACCATGTAGGCGTACAACTAGAAATAAACTCAAACACATATAGGCCTACCCCCAACATTAAAATAATAATAAAAAAAAAGGAATTAAAATTAATTTGTGCATAATCGGTCGGTAATTCTTTTATTTGTTTTCGTGTTTTACCTTCCTTTATTGGGATTTACAGACCAAAACATTTACAAACATGACAGTGAACAGGAAACTTTCTGGGTAGGCCCTACCAGTACTGGTAGTGTTAACTGTTATGTAGTTTCCAGTCTGGCAATCACCTGTGGGAGTTAGGAAACCCATATAAAACCCCACATTCAGATAATCAGCCACTGGATTTGAACCATCGACTCCGAAATGTGAGTCCTTAACTTTACCAGATTGGCCACCTTACCGTACTCAGTTATAACAATTTATATGCAAAGTAAGTTATACCCATGGGTTCCTGCAGAAATTTTGTCAAGAGGGACAAATGAACAAATTACTGCCACCGCCACCACCATCAGTATGCTACTATTAAGAGGCGAAGCCATATATATAATTCTGCTGTGATATGCACAGGATTACTAGGAGGCAGAGCTATGCAGCGAAAGGTTATGAAGTTTGTTGATCGATTTCAGTCTAGTACCATACAGATATCCTACGGGCGAGGTTTCTTTTCATCTGATTAGGCCTACTGTGCACTGTATTTTTTGTGCTGAATTAAAATATTGTGAATTTGGTTTTTAAAAGTAGTGAGATTAATATAATTTTGTATAATATATAGGGCCTAGCGTGCATTCTGGAATTTTTTTTATTTTTATTATCATGCTTTAAAGAAACTTTCATTATGCACCTTAGTTCATATCATTGCGAATCTGATAAAAGTTCCTCAATCCCAGACATCCTCACCAGATTCACTGGAATCAGATTCAGACTGACATTAATGATAAATGGATGATTGGCAATACCATCTTCATAGTCATCTATTAATCCTTCCCGCTCTAAATATTCCATTTTGGTCTGCAGCACAACATCTAGAAGCCCTTTCTTCTGCTGTTAAGTGACCCAATTTTTCTTCTGTTAATTTCAGAACATCCAATTTAAATGTGACATTACGGGAAGCAACCCAATTTTTCACTAGTGCCCAAATCCCTTCAATCGCAAGAAATTCTGGGTGATAATGACTGAGTCTCAGAATGGAATGCCCATGTTCACGCATTACTTCATCAATGTGGTAAGAAATGAAGTTTGGTTTATGTTGCAGTACAAGGTCGTACAGTTCAGGTTTGGTGGAAAATGAATATTTCTTTCTTGAAGCCACTTTTGCATATCTGCCGTTAGTGAATTTGAGGTAGGGGAAGGATTTGTCTGAACATTGTGTTATGAAGCATTGTCTAATAACAGAACAGAAGATGGTGGTAATTTTGGAATTAATTGTTCTATGAGCCATTTCATGAAATTCTGATGATTCATGTCATCATGATAGTCGCCTGATTTTGTCTGGGATTTTAATATTAACAAGGCATTTCGGACAAATTCATTCTCTCCTCCCACATGAACAATCATTAGATGTCACCCTTTAGAAATAGGATCATGAAACCCCTACCCAAATCATCTGACTGTGAAAGTGTTGCAGTCTGGGTGCTATGAATGTACGTATCGTCTGTATATATTATAGGTCTGTTTTCTTGCCTAGGCTACATAGTAATATCTGTCTTAAAACTTTCGTTCTCTTGAATTTAATGTCTTGTTTTTGATAAGTAAAGTTCTGTTATTTGGCATTCTTCTCCACTTAAAACCTAATTTTTCAAAAGCCGACACAACGAGGTTTTACTGCCAGTATATTCCTGAGAAGAACCAATTTTTCATCTCACAACATCATTAAATTCAGTTTTTCCTTCCCGACCAATCAAAGTTCTCCATTTAAATATCCCATTTCTTAATTTTCCTATTGGCCTGCCACCCGGTTTAGCATATCCTGTCTTTCCTGTATATGAAACAGATATTTCTCAATCCAGCTCACTTCTCCCAGAAGATGGCAGCAGAGGTAGCTGCCAACAGCTTGGGACCAAACCTCCAACTCACCCAGTTAGAAATCCGGGAAACAATAATACAAAATTAACTTATTAAGTTATTTTATTATTCATTTAAATTCTGGCACATCGGTGATGGTCACAGGCCTAAATTGCAGAGTACCCCCATCGTTAAATAACCATGTATCCAACCATCTTGTCAGTAATTGCAATGAGGGAGAGATTGACTTTCACAAACTCTAATCTATATGGACACGATTTTAGAGAGAGATAATTGGGGTTTGTTTGAGTTGAATAGTTGATGGAACAAACAGCTAAATTATAATTTTAGCTCCAAGCCTGTCTTAGATCATGTACAGAATGAATTTCTTAGGTCAGATCCAGAGATTATTTGTCCCTGACAGTAAAGTATAGGAGGGAAAACATTTTCACGTAAGACTAGTATAGTACAGCTGGTGAAGAAGTTAATCACCATAATAATATGTTGTTGACACATATTGAAGGGCATTTAAAAGTTTTGAAAGCTGCTGATTTATACTTGAATTGGTTAATATTAATATCAATTGTTCCAACTTTTAGTAAGCATTCAATGTTTATTTTCTAGTCATTGCTTTATTGATGGGTATCTCTGTACGAAACTTAATTTCTTTCTATTTTCTTTGGTTTTGTTATATACAGGGTCTTTATTAGAAGTTGAGACGGGGCGACCGGTGTTTTCACTCTCCGCTACGGAGTCCGCATTAGCCGCGGGAGGCACGCGCGCGGCTTCCTTGCTTAAAGTGTAGGCTATATAGGCTTACCTTATAACATATGTTGGAAGTGTCGCCCTTCCTGTGTTATACAGGCATTGTATCTGGAAACCACATTCTGGCTGACGCGAGTGAGTTCTTCCACTGTAATGCCCCTAATTTCATTCCTAATGTTTTCTTTCAGCTCCAATGTGTGAGGATTTGTTCGATAAACTCACTCGCGTCAGCCAGAATGTGGTTTCCAGATACAATGCCTGTATAACACAGGAAGGACGACACTTCCAACATATGTTATAAGGTAAGATATGTAATACTTTATATAGCCTACACTTTAAGCAGGGAAGCCGTGCGCGCGCCGCCCACGGCTAATGCGGACTCCGTAGCGGAGAGTGAAAACACCGGTCGCCCCGTCTCAACTTATAATAAAGACCCTGTATTTTAGTCTTGAAAATTCCTATGTTAATACCATTTTACCCCACCTCGTATGCCTTGCTCTTTCATCAACTAAAATTACTTTCTTGTTGGCAGTTGGAGCAGTTTGGAATACCGCAGGTGTGGCAGGCTGGAGAATACTTCAGTCTCATACTAGAATCAGACATCGAACACCTTACAAAACTTGGTAGCCTGTTTATGAACAGCAAGCTGACCATTGACGATGGCATGGAGCTGATCCGTGTTGAATGTGAGTGAGGATTTCCCTGTTTTGTTTATGAGGAATTGAAAAGTGGTCATTTTCTTTTGTCACTTTGTTTCGTTCTTATACTTTTTAATTTTATTTACTTAGAACAGCACTTTCCATTGTAAAATTAACTTGGCAATTAACAGCACATTGCAGCTGTAACTTCTAACTGGTGTAAGGGGAGTATGGGACCACATGTATTGTAGTTTTGAAGTATGACACCTAGGCAAAGCAGACAGCCACTTGTGCTAATTGGAAGTGGGTTGGGTTACCTTGATAAGGAATGTCTCACCCTCACCCACTCTACTTGAACGGAGAGTGGTGTGTCAATAACTTTCAAACAGTGAAAAAGTTCCATTCGTAACCAACGAACACCAAATTTTGATCTCACATAACTACTCATTTTAATGGACGATGTCCTCTATGTCTAAATAGAGAAGAGGCTGAACATGTAATTTTAAAATGTCCGGAAACTGAAACGATCAGACAAATTTTTGAATAAAAAATTCCTAGGAATTAACGTAGAAATAGCATATAATAAATTAACGACGAAGAATATGAAAACTTTTAAAGAAATTGTGAACTTATTATACATTGTTAAAAGAAAATGGGAAAAACAAATCCTAGAATTAAGTGAGCAATCCTTTTGCTTTGTAAATAAGTAGGGCACATACAGCAAGACCAAAATTTGTAGGTTCTCAAGGCTTTTATGTTAATATTAGCGTGTAATGGTAGGAGGTACACACTATGGCGAAAATCTTTGTAACACCAAGGTTGTAAATATTACGACACAAGGATATATTACATTACATTACTCATTTTAAAAAGAAGAAATTACAGTTAATCTGCAGTGTGGATAATCTGCCCATAGAAAATCTAGAGCTGACTATTAAACTTTAACTAAGTTCACCAGTTTCTGAATCTCAAGGAGGATATACAGGCACTTTTTCTTGAGTACTTGTGTTTTCAAATGTACCGTACATAAATAATGTGTGCTTAACAGATAATCTGTTTCACAGCTGTGCAGGTAGAAGGCAGACCATGTATGATGCTGAACATCGACTCAATTCCAATATCTCGATCTCCAGCAAAGAGGGATGATTCACAACCAGCAGAGCTGAAGAGTCCTGGTAAGTTTATTCTTAATGCTCATGACTTGTGCTGATTACAATAAAGTTACCAGAGAAATGTTTCATACATTTTTGTACATTTGGTCTTATAGCTTTTAAAAGCAGAATAGCTAATTCCTTTATTCTTATTTGTGTAGTTATGGTATGCATAATCCCATGTAGGGTAGGCATAATGCCTTTTGAGGAGTAATAGACTAGGGTGTCCATTCATCCTGCTTTTCATGAGACAGTCCCTTCTTTTGGCAAAAAGTTTCATTGAGGACACTGAAATATCCTTTTTGTGATTCTGATTGTCTAGCGTATTTTAGGCTACATTAATGAAAGTTGCAACAGTGAAACCTTGCCCGTTGTCAAAACACACTTTATTGGGGTAACATGTACTGACTTACTGACTTGTATGACAAAGTATCAGAAACAATACACAGTCTGTAGACATAATACAGTCTGTACAAAAAATTCAGAAGTAATTTATTTTTGGATAATTTGTGTGGAGGTGGCAAAGGCAAATTTTAGATATACACTAAATTTTGTGGATTAAATTTTTGTTGGTTTTTTCCTTAATCATCCCAGGTTTTCCCCAAAAATGTTTAAAATGTCCAGTTTTATATAAAAATTATATGGACACCCTAGTAAAAAAACTCAGCTTTCAAAATGTTTTAAAAGAAAATACTATTAGCAATGAACTGGATCAAAATAAAATGACAGAAAATACATAAACGCAATTTTAAAATGATGACCTGTCCTGTTCTCAATTCCTCAAATCTAGTTTCAAGAAATGTCTGAGTGGATAAATTGTTCAACTATTTTAGCCTATAATGCCTCAAGTTCTGTATCAGATAAGCTGGCTGAAATTTTAAAACTCAATACAGAGAACTGAACAGACCCCTCAAACAGATCACAAGTTCTGCCTATGCAAACCATGTAAAGACACAGGACATGAATATACAGACATGGATATTCTACATGTTATCCCCAAAGGTATGTTTTATGGGCTTTGCCCACATTTTCAACTGCTAGTTGACTAGTACATTCTGCAAAAATGTAAGTAAAAGTGAAGCCTAAAGTGTTTAAATGTCAACCATCTCATTTAATTTATTAACATAGTATATTACTTCACTTATAAAAGCTCCATTATTATATGGTGTTTTACGGGTTTTACTCTTTATACAGATGATGTCACTTTATGTTTTAGTAACGATGATCTGAATACATTTGAAATCAACTTAGATACTATTAATAATTCTGTTGTCCAATACTTTAATAATGCTAAATTGTCTGTACATGCAAAGAAAAGTGAACTAATTATTTTTTAGTTTAAAAGAGCACCTTTTCTGCCTTGCTTAAGCATAGGTGACCAAACCATAGATGCAACTAATGAAGTCCAATTTGGAAGTTTTATTGTTGATAAGAAGTTAATTTGGAATAGTCATATTGAAAAAATAGACAAAAATATTAGTATAGGGTTTTTTGTATTAAGAAATATAATGAAATATGTCTCAATCAGGCTCAATGATGTCGAAAATTTAGCTTCATACAAATACAATACAATAGGGAAAATGACTTCTTTGTTGAAAAAACACTGTCTCAAATTATTTGAAGAAAAACCAAGCTACATTGCTATGAAATTCTTCAACAAACTTTCAGTTAGAATTAAAAATATCAAACAGCCTAGTAGCTTTAAATCTGAATTAACAAAAGATCTTATAAGTAAAGTTTTTTATTCACTGGATGAATGTATTGAAAATTCTTAGTTTCAGCAATTTCTGCTGTCTTGAATATGTGTCATGAATATAAACACTTTAGTAATATGTAATGTACACACCTTTGTAACTTAAATTATACAAAAATTTTCACTGCTACACTGTCTACGTATTGAAGATGTTCTTTTGTATGTCCTTGTATATACTCGAAAGAACAAATAAAATTTGAATTTGAATTGAAAATTTGAATGATATTATATTTTTAACAATAAACTTATATGAAAGTGGTTTATCATCCAGGCTAAGCTTGGAAATGGAGTAAGTTTTTACTTACAATTAATTATGTGAAGTTGAATGTTTTAAAGTTTAATGTATATAGGTAGACTTATTAATCCATTGAGAATAGGTTCTATGGCATGATATGTATTGTAATTCCAGTGGACGAGGCCCTGGATAGACGGATTGGGATACAAATGTCGCCAATTCAATGGCAAACTCACATAGAGCTCCTCCAGAGTTTCACTGCAGCGGCAGAAAAAGCATCTACAAGTCAGGAACATGTACCACTTGGGGAATACACATCTGCGGTCCTTGTTGCTGGGACTCAGCCCCTGAGCCTGAATATTCCAGTTATTGTCACTATCCCAGAGCCTTCACTGCTCAACCCCGAGTCAGAGATCCCGGCTGAATCTGAAGAGAAAGTGAAAGATTCAGAAAAGGATGATAGTGTGGAGAAGGATGTTTTTCATAAAGCCCCACATGAAGACAAGAGTGTTGACTCATTCTACAGTCTTCCAGATGATTTGGACAACCATGAGGGCAATGGTGTAGCTGCTAAGAATGGGCCTAGTCCAATTCCAGAGGAGGACCATTCACAACAACCAACCTCTCCCAGGTGACTTGTTACACACTTTTATTCTATACCATGCTGGTGTATAATCTTAGTGCGGTTCCTTACCTGTTGCACTTAGTTAGTGACATTACATGTCTCTTGTAACTAAATTTGCCAACTTAAACCTAAACAGATATTTATGATACTATCTACAGTTGTAATTTGTTCATGTATATAACAAATGACTTAAGGTTTTTCCCTTTTACTTTACTTTTTTGAGAGGTAGGTTGAAGTGCATATAATTGGTGAACCCTTACTTAGTTAAGATTTTTCTTTCTTTTCTGTCTGGGTTATCTGGTATGTAAAGTTGTCGCACACTGGTAAGCCTGTGGAATGGCAGTCATTGAGGCATTAGTTTCCTGTTCCCAAATTTGTAGATTCAGTCACAGCTCATGTTGATGGCATTTATGTAGATTTCTTTAGATTTACAGTCAATACGTATTGATGAACAGAGTTGTAAAGCAGATCAGTGCAATTCAACATAGAATATTCATGTAGTAACATAATCACTGACGCCTGCCTACAATTTCTTAAATTTTCTTTGATTGTTTCATTGGCTTTTATTTTGAAGCACTTTTGTTGAATTGTGTTATTAATACAAAATGTTAAATCAGTGAAAATCCTAATTGTAAGTGCAACTGAACAGAACAAACGGTGGAACATTTAATTTTTGAATGTCACCTACTAAATAACGAAAGACAGGAAATTAAGAACGCATTATTAGCAGCAAAGTGTGTTTGGCCACCTGAAAAAACAAATCTGTTAAGTAAATATAAAAGTCAATTTATAAACTTTGTAAATAAAATTAATTTTGATAATTTATAAACGTCAATATAAACTAGGTGAGCACAAGGATTTATAGATATAAATCAGAAAGTACAGATTTATAGAGTATTATATAATAATAATAAAAAAGTAATGTAGAGTATTATATAATAATAAAAAAAAGTAATATAGAGTATTATAATATAATAATAAAAAAAAAGTAAGTAAAAGAAATCATATGGACACAGCAGAACATAAGACATGCAATATTGCACTAGTGTAATGGAACATGTATTACTATGGTCTATATTTAATTTAAAAAAAAAAAGTCAAATATCGAAATAACTAAATAAACAAATACAGTGGTTCACATGTAGTTAGATGCAGACAGGCATACATTTAAGCTCCAGAAGAACGCCAGGCGCACTGAAAACAAAGTGTGGTTACTTCCTGATGATGTTTCTTGGAAAAGTCTAAAACCGTGCAAAATACTTCTTCACCCGCATGAAGGATGGGTAAACAGTTAGTAGTAATTAAATAACAGTTGCATGAATAATTGAGTATTCTTTGCTGTAAATCAACTTATGTGTGCAGTATAACAAGATTAACAATAATTGTAAGAAGATATATCATGCTAACATTAAATGTGTGTAGGTTATTTTGGATTAATTGTATGAACATATATATTTATTTGCAAAAAAATAAAACAAAAGCAAGTGGTGGTAATATCAAAAGTGCACATGTCCACATCCACACATATAAGTTTTAAATCAAGTTGACAAGCAAATAATTTTGTATATAATTAGGTGTAGGAATTTGGAACTGCTGCTTTCAGGTCTTCTCTGTACCAGTGTTACCGGTTTTTATACTGTAGGGCCTAGTGTAATTATGTAGGCCTATTACATTTGTACCTTTTCCGAGAGTCTAGCTTTGTTTTCACTCAGTATAGATTAGAATTATTCAAATTTTTAAGCTTATTTACAAGCTCTTCAAATTAAAATAGGGATTGGAAGAAGTCCACGAATTCATTAATTTGCATACAATAGTAGTATATTTGATGATGGTTTTGACATACACAGACTTCCTCATTTAAATGCTTATGCTAATTGCATTTGCTGCCATACATTTACGCACCCATACATGCCTACATCATTTTTTCATATACATACTTGTAGGCCTATATAACTTACATTTATACTTATATCATACATATCAACACATAATTAAGCGTAAAAATAAAACAAAAAATATCTTCATTGCACTTCTATCCTAAAACGCATGATTTAAGCTAAAGTATTTCATAAATTAATAAATAAAATTAGGTGATGCTAAATATTTGTGTCTTTTGGAGATCAGCACTGGAAGGAAGGAATTATTGCTAAAATTTCATTTTTTAGAATAATCACCCAGTATCTAGAGTAATTTAACATTTATCCTTTTGTTTTATGTAGATGATTATCTATTACTGTTAGAGAAAACTTCCATTCTTGGCACTGAATGTTCTGTGTTGCGCACTATTTAAGCCCCTCTAATATTTGTGTTAACACTAATCAGATAGGCTTTGTACATTATGCCTATGTAAGTGAAATAAAGTGCAACAAGTAGGCTATGTCCCTTCCTGTACGTTTGTAACTCTGTGTAGCACGAGTAGAGTAGTGACTGTTGTTACCTCGCTCGCCAGGGAGAGCAAGAGCAGCGACTCATTCTGTTCACTGGCTTCTGCTAGCACTGTCTCGGTCACTTCGGCGCCTATACTCGCTGTGCGGAAGCCTAGCAAACACATGAGGCCCTTCACCACTGCTGTCAAGCCGCCCAATGTGCTGGTGTACTCCGAGAGTAGTGTCGCCCTGGAGAATGTGACAACAGTGCTGCATTCAACGCTACAGAGACACAAGTGAGTAATATTCAACTTACAGTTCATAATATGATATGTTGATATTATAATTTTACACCATACTTTCAGCATAAAAGAAAGGATTCTTATCAAAGATGGAAATAAATAAGAAATGCTTTGAAATTCCATAGGTGTTATATTGTGTAAGAGAACAAAACCTATTTTGAGATATTTTATAACAGGTATCATAACTAGAGCAAGTAGATGTATGTTTACTTTATTTGTTCACAGAAATTTTACTTTGAAAACTTTTTCTTTTTTTAATGTGTAAATTAATTTTGTCAATTTATGTAAATTTGCTGCATGGCATTTTTGGAGAATTTCTTGAATAATTGTTCTACAAATTACAATATATATGTATCAGTTTACTGTTTTTTTGAGATGTGTGAGTATCAAACTTCAGATGTAAAGAATTATGACTAACTAGGGATTCCGTTCAGTAACATAAGATGCTGAATGATCTGTACTTGTATGGAAAAGGAAATAATTTTCTTTCCATGTAAGTTTTATTTTAATTAAAGAAGACATACTTATCTAGTTCACAAAAAATAAAATAAGATAAAAATATTATATTAGAGGTAAAAAATTGCAAATGAGTGATAATCTTGGTAACGAAAATTGTACAAAACTGCCTTTACCTAGCTCTGTAAAAATAACATTTAGTTCATTCCCACTACTATGACTGTAATAAAATTATCTGATGAATTGTTCTTGTATGCTGTTTCAAGTAGGCCTACATTAATAATGAATTGAAATCAGAGGTTGTATTCATGATCGCCAACCATAACTGATCATGCAGACCCTATTTTTACTTTTATTGTTCATTTGTTTGCTTGCTTATTAAAGATAGAGCCTGTTGGCAGGTTATTCTCTTCCTTTATACACTACATACCTATTCTGAAGCCTTGGGATTTTAATCCATAATCTTTCAAGTGTGAGTCTGTGACACTACCTCAGTATTCTGATTGTACATACTCACTGCAAACAAATGCAGTATTTGCTCATGTAATATGCGCCCCCTCATATTTTGTGCATCCTAATTTTTAAATAATTATTTCAAACTTTTCTTTTGCTCCACTGATTTTATGCACTTCTTTTACAGTGTGGTAGGAATTTTGTGATTTGTAGTGCTTTCACCAAGCACCAGTTCTCTCATTCCGAGACTCTGTAGGTATTGTTAATTTACTAAACTCCACTATCTGTTTCACATACAAATCCTCCGATAACATTACTTCTTCCCTGATGGTTGCCCTTTTAAATGAGGGTAGTACCTAAGGAGCAGTGAAGATACTACGGTATGACAGTTGCTTCTTAAAAGTTGTAATTTGCACTTGTGTTGAAATTTCAAGATGGGAAAGAAGAATAATAGCTACACAGTGTCTTACCAAATTAAAAGTGATAAGTTTTATGGAACAGTTCAGCAACTGTGCAGCAGAAAGAGAACTTGGTATTTTAAAGTCCAGAATGCATTATTCGAGAAAACAAAACAATGCGCTATAAATGCAAGAGCGACGGTAGGGCATTTGATAGTCCGAAAGCTTTTAAATAATCGTCTACAGAAGATGAACTTCAACATTATTTTGAAGAACTGATAAACACAGTTATCAAGAACTCTTTTTTAAAAATCTGCATATTTTACACATCCTCATTTTTTGGTGACCAAAAAGTGCACAAATTATGCAGGCGAATACAGTATAGGGTTAACAATATTAACAATAAAATAAGGTGGTTCCCTCCATTAAATGTTCTTTTTTGGAAAGTTGAAGGCTTAATTCCGTAGAATGGAAAGGAGATATAATAAGACTGTATTTCAAGTTCTTTAATGTATTACAGTGATTTGCAAATCACCTTTCAACCACTTATGGGCTATTGGTCTCACAGAAAGAGAATGGCTGCATTCTGTGCAACATGTATTTAACTGTTAGCCCATGTTATAAGATTTAGAACTCAGCTATCATCTCACTATTTTTTAGAAATATAATAAAACTGATGTATGTGCACAATCCAGCTATAATATGCAGTGAATAAATTACATTTAAAGTGGCCTTTCAACAAACTACAAATTTTTCTTTAGTTGTTCATGGTTAATGCCATTTTTCTCTATGCCTTTTGAATGAGTTGTAATGTCTCTTCAAAATATCTATAATACAGGAAGTACTGCTAAAAAGAAGTTATCTGTTTTCCTTCTCATCTTTACACAGACTCTTTCTGTATCATAAAACTTAAAACACAGATTTTATGAACAATATAACAGTTTTAATTATATCTTCATGCTTTGTTTTGTTCTAGGTATGCCATCTATCCTGTAAGCAAGTCCGCGCTGATCTCATCACCATGGGCTGACAACACAATCCTACTAGTGGTATGTGGGGCAGTAGCTGATGCTCTAGTGCCTCCGTTCATGAACTATCTTCTGAATGGTGGTCGCATTCTGTGTCTATGTTCTGACTTCCTCCATATGGTTCTTCCAACATTCAGAACAGCAGAAGTGAGAGAAAGAGAGCTTGTACGTTTCTCTTATGCACGCTGGAAGCAAGTGCGCATGATGCATCATATTTTCTGCTATCAGGCTTCACCAACTCGTACTAAATTTTCCCCTCGTGAACCACGAGAAAGTGATGCAGTACCGGCACCAAGTGCTAATGCAAAGTAAGTACCCTAAAGTACCCTTTTTACAAAGGAGAATCAAGTGAAAACCGCAATTAATTTTTGTCACTATTTTACTGCAGGAAGAATGCTTGCTTGTACATTATTTTCCCACATAGTCCCCTCCCAGTTCAATGCACTTGTGCCATCGGATAGGAAGTGCTTTGATACTGCGTGAGAAAAATTATTTTGGTTGACGCTGTAGCCACTTGTGTACCGCCTATTGGAGTCTTCATCAGATTTCCAAGGTGTCCTTTAATGAACCAAAGTTGTGGAAATCTGATGGTGACAAATCTGGCAAGTGGGAGGCACTTGAAGCGAATGTCATCTAAGGTTTTCATGGTTGCACAAGCAGAATGAGGATGGGCGTTATCATGTTGAAGCAAAACACCTGCACTCAGCAATCCCCTTTGCTTTGGCACCATCAGACTTCCACCTCTTTGGTCCATTAAAGGAGCACCTTGGAGGTATAAGCTCATGTCTGATGAAGACCGTCCAGTCAGCAGTGCATGAGTGGCTACAGTGTCAACCAAAATAATTTTTCTCACGCGGTATCAAAGCACTTCCTATCAGATGGCATAAGTGCATTGAACTGGGAGGGGACTATGTGGAAAAAATAATGCACAAGCAAGCATTCTTCCTGTAGTAAAATATTAGGAAAAAATTAATTGCGGTTTTCATTTCATTCTCCCTTGTACTTTCTTATGCTTGTTGTGTGGAATTTTGTATCTGAGTACTAAAATTAGCTGTGTATATTCCAAAAAGTCTGTTCTCTCATCTGATATAACTGATTGAAAATCTGCATTCGTAATTTCAGTTTCAGTTGCTTCATAGCATACTTGGAATATATAGACTAACAGCTCATTATGAATTCTTTTTGAAATTCACTTGAAAACGTTATTTGACTCCCTATGGTTTTCACTGCACTGTCAATGCTGTCAGTAAAGTCTACAAATATTAAAAAACACCTTATTTTCCAACTCATTTGATTTGTTAATAAATACACCTTGAAATCAGGAAGTAAAAAAGAGTATCTTTTTGTCTACTGTATGTCCCATAATTTATTGCTTTATATTGTATAATTTATTGCAATTCCAGTAACGACGAGTTGCAGTGTCTATCGCAGCACTAATGTTATTTAACTGAAGATTAGTGTAGATTAAGCCTTTCACTGCTACAGCTGTATATATCTGTCAGCGTACGTCGCTTTTGGCCGTGCTACTGACACATATATCCAATGCGCCAGTTTGCATGCCAATAGACAAAAGATATTTTAAGCGAGAGGGATTCCAAGGGTGTCATCGTATGGGATTGTCTGTTATCTACTTCCTGACATAATCAGATCCCTGTTTTCTGTTTGTTGCTGCCATCTGTAGCTAAATATTTTTGGTGAAGTATTGCATCATCCATTGAAATTGAGCGGCGGCTTGGAGAGCCAAAATCCTGGTTCAAATCCTGGCTATGGCAGTTCAATGCTGTTCAGTATTCAGTCTGACTCTACCTTTCCAGAGTAAGTTATGGGTTTTATATCAGGTTTTTCATTTGGATTGTGGATGATGACAACAGTTGTGTACTTCACAGAGCACCACAGCCACCATCATCAGTGCAGGTCCTGGATGGGGAAAACAAGCCATACACACTACAGGTACAAGTACTGGGGGCTGAGGAAACCTGGCAGACACCATCGCTTTTGCTGGCAACAGTCAATGGCACAGGAGGGAAAGTGGTGTTCTCACAAGTGCATCTAGAAGTAGATCCTATGCAGTATGAAGATGAGGAGAGCAAGTTTGCAGCATTGAAGGAAAGCAACTCTGCACGCCTGGAGATTACTCTTGATCTGCTTAACACCCACCTTGGTCTACAGTGTACTGCTGGTCAGAAACTACCTGCCTATACTCCAGCTTACTTTCTTGGACGACACGAGACAAAGCTGGAGTTTCTTGCCAGTCTTCAGGGCCGCCTGGAAGGAAACAATGTCCTGAAGCTCTCCAAGCTCAGCCTTCAGTTCTGTTCAGCGAAGGGGATGGAACCCCCTAAAGCCACTGCCAGTTTTATGCCTATCCTCGTCCATGCCTGTCCATCTAACTTTTCAACAATAGAATACTTTGAGGTAAGCTCATACATTAGAAACGAACGATTTAAAATGAAAATTCATTTACCTGCCTGAAATACAGTAGACGTAAAGGCTCAGTCTGGTGAAAAATCTGCATTTTTAAACGAAATATTTAAAGTACAGTAGAGCCTTGGTAATTCGAACCCCGGTATTTCGAGGTTCCGTGTAATTCGAGCTGGTCTTAAGAAAATTAAAATTTTCCATAAAACTAGATTAAAATCCTGTTTTTATATGGTGTCCGCATGTAAGTTTAACGCACTTCCAAATGTGTTAACATTTTGAGCTTTCTTTCAATTTTTCCATGTACAAAAATGCAGGTAAAACTGTCCCACTTATAGTTTCGTTCATAATACACAGAAATTATTTTAAATGTTTGCCAATATACATACAGACGTAACACAGGTTGGCCTATGTAGGCCTATTATATTATTTGTTTATGTATTCTTTAAACCATTACTGTGCACATTAAACATTTACCCATTGATTTAGTGATATTTCCATATAATCCGAGTTTTTTGTAATTCGAGGTAGCCTCAGCCTTAATTAGCCCGAATTATCGGGGTTCTACTGTAAATATGTGATGTTCTTATCAATTTCAAAACTTTAAAAATCAAACTGTATATTGAGGGGGTCAGCACAACAGTGGTCTAACCCCTCCTGCATGAAAAAAAGTGATGTTATTTGCATGACTTGGGGATGAACTTTATTCTTATAGTGATAGTGGATGAATTACGTCTCATATAGGTAGTTTTGAAGTTGACAATTCATTAATTTTATGAAACAAAATTTCTCTTCTGTAAGTGCAACCAAAATTTTGAAAAGCATGAAAAGAAACTGGAGGCTAGTAATGATCTCAAATATGTACTGCTCATTCATCATTAATTTCATGATACACTGGTTTCTGTAACTGAGGCAGGTGTGGGGGAGTGGCAGTGAGCTTTCTGATGTATTTCATCGTGTGTAATCATTGAAACTTATAAATAATAAGATAAAGTTTCATTATGTTCCTCAAGTTAACCCTCATTGTGGAAGGATATACCGTGTGTCCGTAAAATCATGGTGCACACTGCTGTGGGTTACATCCATGTACCGTGTGTCCGTAAGTCATGGCGCACACATACTGCTGTGGGTTGTATCCATGCACCATGACTTTATGGACACACGGTATATTAAATTTTAAACCATTGAACTTCATATTAGTATTGTAAGTAAAAACTTGCCAAATTAGAATGTACGTTTTTATGTGTTCCCCATCATCATCAGCTGATGACAAGTTTGCTTCTTGATCCATCAGATGTCCTCCAGCTTGTATGAATTTTAAAATGTGGTCATTTTCCCTAGGGGTGTGAAAATTTATATATCTGTCTTTGTTTTTTTGGATGTATACTTTTTCCCAAACAGTTAAATCAAGTGGTTTCTGTACACATTTCAGAAATTTTGGCTCACTGATGAAATCATGATCTGTAGACCATTTCTAGTCTACAGATCATGATTTGCAGATTTTTGTATCCTTTGGTATGTAATATTTCTCATGTGTTCCTTATACCTTAGGTTTCAGTTTCTCTTTGTTTTCGCAATGTATTACAGTCAATTTCACAATTAATCAAAAAAGGACAATTTGTATTAAATTGTATAGGAAGTTAACACAGTGAAGTTATGTAGCATAGTAATTATATAATGAATTGAATTAACACTAAACTTCACTTTTGGTATGGTTTACCTGTACTAGCTTTGGTACCTTCGCTACCATTGAGTTGCAGGACATGAAGTTGACAGGGATCCAGAACTATTAAAATGTGTCTGCGCCCACAAGGAGCTTTCAGTCTGGGAGAGGATTTTTATTCACAAGACGGGGAACCAACAAATGAACTTTGACATCCTGACCAATGATGACCTCATCTCAAAATTTGTTCCACGTTCACAGGAGGGTGCCACAGCAGTTGAAGTATAGCTATTGTCAATGGTAGCGATTGCGCCAAAACTGGTACAGGTAAACTATATGAAAAGTGTGAAGTTTAATGTTAAATTAAATTCATTATATAATTATTATAGGATAATCTGTGTTTCTTTTTATTTTTATTTATCAGTTATTGATGCCAATTTGTATGGTGGTTAGTCTGAATAATCAGGATACACCATATAAATTCTATGTTAGCACTTTCACATTTAATGAGATCTAATGAGATGCTAGAGCCATCTTGTAGTTAAAGCTGTTTTTGTTGCAGAATCTGCAGTCTGAGGTGCTGGGTCGTCTGCTTATCTATTCAGAGGTGATGACAAGCTCCATGGATGTTTTGGATGGAATTACACTGCATCATGGTCTGACTGTCGTCCCGTGTCAGCAGACAAATGGTGTAGGTCGCAGTGAGAATATATGGCTGAGTCCCGAGGGCTGTGCTATGTTCTCACTTCAAGTGCACATACCAGTGTCAACATACCTCGGCCAGCACTTACCCCTCCTACAACACATTGTGGCACTCTCCATTGTGTCTGCTGTCTGCAACCTGCCTGGCTATCAGGTAATGTACATTACCGGTATTAGTTTTTAGTTATTGTTTGCTCTGAACACTGTATAATTATTTATTATTTTATCAATACCAATGATCAAACAATTTATACTCATTCTTTCTTAATCTCCTATCTTTCCTCTTGTCTTTATTTCTTTTCACCAACTTTGTTCATAATCTAAGCATAACTGGAAACAAGTGTGTATGTTGAATTTGTGAGATTTGAGAAAATGCACTCCACAAATCTTTCTTGCTTGTTGAGTAAGGATATAGGCCTAATGTATAATGTAACATAGACAGAAAAGTTACACTATTCTAAAAACAATAGTATTTAATTACATAACTTAATATTGCAAGAGGAAACCCGAGCAAAAACAACACCACCACCAAACAGAATAACACTGGCTTCATTTTGTAGATTAGATGGACAATGTGATTGTTGTAGATTGGTGCGAAGAAGGCAGGCACATTACTTTCATGTTTGACATAGACCCTTGTTTCAAGATTATCAAAGCACCTTTCATTTCATAATTTTCTGCAAAGTGATGTCATCTATTATCATAAGGCAAAAAAAAAAGTGCATAGGTACTTAGCTGGAAGAGGCATCGACTTTTGTTCTGCAAAGAACTGAATTTTTATGAAATTGTAGAATAGACTCTTGTTTGCGGTTTAGCTTCAATTGATATAGGGAGCTATGGGAAATGCCAAACTGCAACCGGAGGTCTGTTGGTCTTTTTACTGATTGATTTATTTATTTATTTCAAAACTGACTCCCATCGGAGGTAGCCTCTGTGGACTCAGTATACTTACACAACCTTGTTATATCATACACATAAAATATAAGTGGAATCATATAAAGTAAATACAATCAAATTATATGATTAGATAATATCTAACATGATTTCTTTAAACCATTTGTGATTATGTCATCCCTAAGACTAGCTGGAAGGCCATACTTCTTCCTGAAGTTCTCAAAGAAGTAAGGGATAACAGCACGTGCTCCTATAAGGAGACCCACACCTTCTATTTTTTTTAGATTATACCTTCATAGTTGTCACGAGAACTGAATTGCTTTACTTTCCAGATTGAAGTGGGTATGTGTGCAAAATTTCATGCAAATTGGTCAAAGCATGTAGAGTTGTATAGGGAACGTATATGTATACATACATACACACATACATATGTATGTACACACTTTCAATTTTATATCTTCTTCTCTATATATATAGGTATAAAAGGCTTTGTCCTGACTGACTGAATGAATGACTGACTGACTGATTGACTGAATGACAGGAATCAACGTACAGCCTAAACTATAACAGGTAGAGACTTGGAATTTTGACAGTACCTTCGTTTTATAATGTAGGTGCTCACTAAGAAAGGATTTTGAAAAATTCTGATTCTAAATGCCAAAAATTAAATGTTTTTGAAAATACTTAATCCCTTTTTACATAGAATTATCAATTCCAAATCACAGAATATATTGTTGCCAAATGGTATCAGGTGGGCTTGGAAGAAACAAATGAAATGCACTTTTGACAAATAAGAGAAGTTATCAAAATAATTCATGTTATAAATAAATATTACAGAATGAAATCCACTAAAATAATGGAATCACATAACTTTCTCTACCCTGGACATAGAGAAAACAAAACGAGGTATGGTAGTGTGTATATTATTATATTATATCGCAGGTTTTTGGAGAGAAAAGTATGAAGGCTTTATGGTAACATAAGAGTGGGAAATTTCCCGCCTCGATATTACAATTTTATGTTACAGGAATTTCTGTTTCTTCTTATTTAAACCTCTACCAGGCTTGCTGTGCACTGTACAAGCGATGGGATGCAAAATTCTAGATCCTCTATGAGCCATAAAAAACTATATCAAGCGTTTTCTGAGGGAATAGTTTGAGTGTAATAAGTCGTTCTTCCTATTTCAAATTATAAATGCCTATATAAGGACCTAGAATTTAAAATTGAAAATCCTTCATAAGCTAATTTCCAATTACAAAATACAAAACCCGGGCGATGCCGGGTCTTTTAAGCTAGTGTTCAATAAACCAAAATACTATACTTCCCCCCCCCCCCCATCTTCATCCATTAGTTCACTGTGTAAGGTGCAGCATTCTTCCATTTTTCCTTTTACTGAACATCTCATGTATGGGAAAGCGTTTGTGTTTATGTCAGTCGTATTCCAAATGAACAGTACAAGGGAAAAATACTATGATCATTTGCTCAAATTTAAACCATATGTTCCTTAGACTCTAATCATTTATGCTTTGAAATATTTAGCATGATCCGATAGTGCAGTTGAACTTTGATAATTTGATGCTGAAGGGACCAGAAAAAAAATGAATCTTTCCCTCCACTTAATTAATAGTATATAAATAATAACTTGGCTTCAAAGTACCTACAAATGTAGGACGCCATTGGATGCGTGTTCTCAACGGAGAAACCTCCCGTGGTCTGCCTTGTCTTCTGAATCAGTTGAGGAATTTGATGTCGTACTGGCATGTTGTCATGGTAGCTCAATGGTAGAGCATCGGCGCGTTAAGCCGAAGATCCGTGTTCAAATCCCGGTTATGACATAAAATTTTTCAAACTGATTCTTACTTGTATTAATATCCCAGACATGGATTTAATGTCTATTTCCTTTCCCTCCACTTAATTAATAGTATATAAATAATAACTTGGCTTTAAAGTACCTACAAATGTAGGACGCCATTGGATGCGTGTTCTCAACGGAGAAACCTCCCGTGGTCTGCCTTGTCTTCTGAATCAGTTGAGGAATTTGATGTCGTACTGGTATGTTGTCATGGTAGCTCAATGGTAGAGCATCGGTGCGTTAAGCCGAAGATCCGTGTTCAAATCCCGGTTATGACATAAAATTTTTCAAACTGATTCTTACTTGTATTTTGAAATAACTTTGCCATGCTAGACCTGGGCATTAGAATACTTCTGCTTCCTTCCATACCTCATGTATTAAAGGCCTAGATGATTGGAGTCAGTGCTTTGCATGCCATATTTGCAATTATTTTCCATGTTTTTCTATGTTCTACAGGATCTTGACTTGAGACTTAAGTGGCCGAATGACATCTATGCCGGCAAGTCAGCCAAGCTTGGTGGACTGGTGGTGAACACTCGTATAGAAAACGCAGTAGCAGTCTGTAATATTGGTGAGTTTGTTACTGCAAAAACAGTGATATTGTAAACCTGCCCCTGCGTGTTAGCACGAGAGATTGGAAATCGGGAACTATGTTGTTCACTGCTAGGTTTAATTGATCATGAAGATGTCTGTTAGTCAGTCTAGATTTGCTGAATTTACATTTCACTGTTTTCATCAAGGAAAAAATTATTCACAAACATTGCAGCAAACATAGCTTCAATGAAACAAGCATATGCTGAATTTTGGAATATTTGTTTGCCCAGAGTTTTAAACAATACTACATTTTATAAGATTTGAAACTTTCACAGCACTGATTACTTAATTACTTAATGGCTTCTCAGGTTATTAGCCATGTCAAAATGATTAGGCTCGAGATTGCGGCCATCTTCTCTCTGTGGCCTTCCTCAGGAATATGTGTATAGAGGAAGCGTGTCCATATTTATAGGGGCTAGACAAATGTTAATAAGGGAATGTGAAATCTCATTGGCTGGAACTGTAGACAATCAGAAGTCGTGGTAGAAGCAGTCCTAATATTTGAACTTTAAGTGATGGTGGAAAGAGGAAAACACTTTCCTAAATGAAGAGGTGCATATTGTAAGTTACATGAAGTAGAAATAATACAACCCAGAATATCAGAAATGACTAGAGTACAAATTAGCAAATGCTTTAATATTTCATGCTAATTAGTTTAATTGTAGCAATATGTGGGTAAGTCAGTAAGTATCCACACTTTTTGTTTAATCTTTTGTAGGTTGGTTGTACAGCTTTGTGCTCGTGCACGTCAATATGTTTTCCATTAGTCTCCACTTGTGGCATGTTTGACCGTTATGACTCCACTGTGTGTTGCGCCGTTGCACATTAAACACGGTTGCACCACTCAGCATTTGCACCAAAGAAGAACAGGGTGCAGTGATCCGTTTTTTGTCATCTGAAGGTATACCAGGAGCTGAAATCCATCAAAGACTTTCCGCATAATATGTGGGCAATGCTTTACTATGGCAAAGCATGTGTGAATGGTTTCAAAAGTTCAAAAATGGTCAAACAAGTGTGAAGGAAAGAACAGTGCGTATCATGATTCAGTCAAACTGAAGAGTGACTATCGATGAAGTGGCAAACCATATGCAAACTAGCCATGACATTGATAATTGTGTATGTTTTTACAGGTGTTGGTATGAATCTGAATAATCGTGTACCTACAACATGCATCAACGAGATGATAGAGCAGTTCAACTCAACGGCGTCAGAAAAGCTGACTCCATTATCAAGGGAGAAACTGTTAGCTCTGACATTCACTCAGCTGGAAGGCCTTTTGAATGCAGTTCAGTCAGGTCAGGTTCACAGAGTGCTGGACCTGTACTACAGCTATTGGCTTCACAGGTAACGTGGTTTGCCCAATCTAGAGTCTTAAATAGAATTTCGAAATACCTGAGGAAGACAGTTTAATCAGAAAGTTCATAAAAAGCCCACCAGGTGCGCAAAAGAATCTTCCTGAGCAGGATTTGGCAGTTGACAATGTGTTTGAAAATGGGGAGGAGGCTCCTTGAAACATGTCATACCAAAATATGGTAAGTGAAGCAAAAAGTGTGTTTATGTCAACTCATATAGTAAATTAAAATTAAGCTTGTTTGTTTGATTATTATGGATATTTAATGTTGGTTGTGTAAATAACAATCGCTGGGTCCTGCTAGAGTCATGGGACTGTTGAGTTTATTGCATACATATAAATACATTAATGCTGTAAGAACTCATAAACTTGGGAACAGAAAGTCAAATGTAAAGAGTGAAAAAGCTTTCACTACATACAAAGTTGTCTTGAATTAGTGGTTCCTTATTAAAAGATTCGCTTACTTTTCCTTTTGACTAAGAAATCAGAAAATAAGAAATAATCTCAAAATAAAAAGTTTATTATGAACATACATGTTAACCTAACCTCCCATTGCTCCAGTGGTCAGATTAGATGATTTTGACTTCCTCAGAGTTTAAGGCACAGTGATAGAAACCCGTTTGGTATGTTGTGGGGCCTCATTGCACACAGTGGTAAGTATGGGTTTATCACAAAACTGGGGGGGGGGGGAAGAGTGGAAGGAGTATGATTGTGAATATTTTAACAGCTTATTCCTTCTATAGAAACAGACAAAAAATTCAAATACCCTACCGGTATTCAGTTGCAGAATATATGAGGGACAGCATTTAACTTGTAGTCCCTATTGTCATACTATTCTCAGCATAGCATTATGTATTAGGCCTAATTCATTTCGGTTAAAATTATTGTAAAAAGCTTATTTTCTTGTGTATTTTGACTGTAGCGTTAAGCACAATTTCATTTTTATTTTCCCTTTACTTTCAATTTTGTTAACTTAGCTTATATTCTTGTAAATAATTTCTCGATGTATCGTTTTTTTGTACAAATTGAGAAATTGCCCATTTAAAGAGCATTTACTCTAATTTTGTAAGCGTATGTGACAATAAACCATCTTATCTTATTTTACCAAGTGAATACTTTTTCAGAAAAAATATTTTGTCCCCAGACTTTAACCATGCTTTACTTGATACATATTATCTGTACTGTTCTGTTCTGTTTTTTTTTTCCTTTCTTTCTTTCTTTTCTTTTCTTTCTCCCCACATCAGCAGTGGAAGGAATTAAGAATAAATTTTCCCTTTGAGATTTTTCAATTAGTTCGTATAATTTTCTTGCAAATTAAATACCAAGATTAACATGTGGACCACAAATTCCAATGCAGTTTGGCAACGTCTAGTCAAGTATCTTCCATCATATAGTGTATTCATTTTGTACAAGCGACAGATGAGCTTAGTGCCTCTGTGATCTGAGTGTGTGCTGATCCAGTTTTTCGTACCTAATAGTCTAATTACTTCTTAAACCATGGACTTAATCACAAAACAAATTTACTTTTACTTTTAAAAACAAATAATAAAATCAGGTAAACTGATGTAACGAAGTGCCAGTATGTTTTTGTTTAATTAGTTATGATTGCAATTATGGTATGCAGAATACAAAAAAAAATCAAATTGGCCGGTTCCGGGATTTGAACCATGTGAATGTGAGGCCAAGACGTTACCATCTCGACCACCTGGGTCAGTTTATCGGTCTAGTTTGATAAGCACATGTAAAGCAATAGTGTTATTTGTCATAGCTAACTGTATTTTAATTTCCAAAGCCTTAAGCTGCGTCTCCATTGATATACATTTAACACCAACATGTTGCAGTTAACATATGTTAAATGTTTATCATCAACTTGTTGATGTATACAAGTCAAGTGGTTTGCGAATTAACAACTGTCTCCACTATAGGTTAACATGTGTTGGCGCGGTTACGAACAGAAATGAATAACATTCACAAAGAAAACGCCTCTGAAGAGGGCAGCCAACATTACAAAATGAGAGTAGTTATATATACTCGTTATTATCTTCTTGTTAACTGTCTATGGCTTTCTTAAATACTAATTTTGCACAGATGTCTTGATCTTTTCAAAATAACTATCACATTTTTCAACAATGGAGTATGCCATAAAAAAGAATTTTAAAAGTAGATGCAATACTATTGAGAACACTGATATACCAAATACTCACATAATACAAAATGGATGCCGGGAATATTGAGGAAGCTGTCGACTGCTCTTTGTTCACCCGGAAATTCCCGAACCAAAGCCGATTAAGCTGCGATCGCTTTTTGCTTCCCGGAAATTCCCGAAACAAAGCCGATATTGACCGAATAGTCAATTGACTTGACATGCTGTCCATTTTCTCCGGAAAACAAATTAACATCTGAAAATGTAAAGTGCAACACGCTGGGTTTGCATGTCAAGTCAATTGGAACGCGAAATTGCAATATACATGTCAATATCAACTTACTTGTTAATATTGACATGTTGGTGTTAAATGTATATCAATGGAGACGCAGCTTTATAAGATCACAGTAAAACAATAGGCTATGTTGTCATGATAACTGATTTTCATTTCATAAATTCTTTCGAATACGTATATTACCATAAAATAGGCACTAAATTGAGCATAACTCCGAAACAGGTCAACCGATTTTATCCAATATCAATAGACGTCTTCCCATGGACATTATAAATGTGTATACCAAGTTTCATAAAAATCCGGTAAAGCGTATTTGAGTTACCGCGTCTTTAAAATAGACACTAAATTGGGTTTTACTATGGTACCGGTCTACCGATTTGGTCCAATATCAGTAGACGTCTTTCCATGTACATTATAAATGGGTATACAAAGTTTCAAGAAAATCCAATAAAGCATATTTGAGTTATCGTGACTTCTTATTTATTAACATAAAAGGCACTAAATTGGGCATTATTCCAGTACTGGCCAACCGATTTAGTCGAATATCAATAGACGTGTTTCCATGGATATTATAAATGCGTATACGAAGTTTCATAAAAATCCGATAAAGCGTATTTGAGTTTTTGCGCCTTTAAAATATACACAAAATTGGGTTTTACTCCGGTACCGGTCAACAGATTAGGTTCAAATTCAATAGGGCACTTTTCATGGGCGTCATAAATGGGTATACCAAGTTTCATGGCAATCCGATACAGCGTATTTGAGCTACGGTGCCTTTCTAATATAACCTATTAAAATAGGCACTAAATTGGGCATTACTCCGGTACCGGTGAACCGATTTGGTTCAATATCAATAGGGTTCTTTCCATGCACATTATAAATGTGTTTTCCAAGTTTCATGAAAATCCGAAAAAGCGTATTTGAGTTATGGTGCGTACAGACACACGGACAGACATTTTTTCGTCCGCCACACAATCTCATAAAGTACCATACTGGCACTTAATAATGGAACTTTTATACAGTGAAGCAATATACTGTGTTAATGAAATGAGATGGTTGACATTAAACACTTTAGACTTCACTTTTACTTACAATCTGCAAATACAGTTATATTACTGTCAACCCAAGCCCTAATATGCCATGTAGGGCAGAGTAGAGTGGATAATTCTGGTTACCAAATAATTGATCTAACCTCAAGAAGAAGAGAATTTAAAAATAATAGTAATTTTAAAGTTATTCAGTATCATAGCTATTAAACACAAAAGATGCTGGTTGGATGAACCACATTTGATTGGAATAGGTTAGCAATAGACAAAGAACATCATCCACCAAATGCAATATCTATACAACAGCTCACTGTTTTCAAATAACTGGTAAATATTTAACCATAATGCTTTGTTACAGTGAAGCTGATGTGACTGTGGTGGGGCCAAGAGGCTCTAGTCAACAGGCTATAGTGGTCGGAATAGATGACTTTGGCTTCCTTAAAGTTCGAGGACAGGATGGAGTATCATTCAGCGTTCACCCTGACGGAAACTCTTTTGATATGCTGCGTGGCCTAGTTGCACCCAGCGTCAAGTAGACGTTCACAGCCGCCCAACTCGGGCTGCCGCCTGTGCCTGTCAGACTTAAGTAGCATTCTTGCCTCGGGTCTCATCATGAGCTCTGTTGAAGGTCATTGGTTCTAGTCTGTAAACATGGTCCTTCCCAGATCATCTGCTTTAAATATAGCCTTTTCTACTAAGCAGCTCTTCCTTATTCATAATAAGCGATTTTTGTCCCTGAAACAACATGGCACCTGGGATTTGTCATATCACATGCCCTCTTATAGTACCGTTGTTAATTTTGTTCAGAAGATGAATAGTATGGGTATGATACCTGGATTAAAACTTGTGACCTTCGGCAGTCTGCTGAACTGCATTGAATATAATCAAAAACATGTGGACTTATGTACTTAACTTCAGGTAATGTGGACAGTATTTGTCTTTATAAGAGCAGGCTTCCTTGATAGTTTTTAAGTTATTCCTATAGTAAGTAAAAATAATCCCTTAAATTGACCTAAGAGTACGTTAGGCTAGTTTCTTCCGTGCCCATGGTCAGTAAATTTGTTCCTAGATATCATTCCATATAGACATAGTTTGAAAGACTTTAAAATGGGAAACTGTTGTGTGAAGTTAAAATGGTGGTCTCGTGAGGTTGAGTTCCTTCATGTTCTAATCCTCTGCTGATATATGAGTGAGAAATATGTGGGTTGTGCTGTTTTTAAGACAAATATTAAGTTTGATGACTGTAATAGGGAGCTGTTTCATTTAATGGTGCTACAAACACATCCACATCCTTTCACACATCATTATAGTTTCGGAAATGCAGAATGCTTGTCCATTAAAATCTAGAAGCATTTAAAACTGGTAGCCCTCTTTTAAAATTTATTATTCCTTTGTGCCCAAACGTTACCATGCATAATTTTTTTTTATAGTAATACAGGGTGTCCAGGAAAGACCTGACGAAAAATAAATAATTATATATCTGAAACTATTGCATTTATTGACGTGATGTTTTCACGGTTACAAAGAGAAACACGATGAGTTTTAATAAGCCTCTATGTGAGCACCATTTGTGGACCGATACTCAATTTCGTGCCACACACACGAAAGCATCTCCGGTGTGACTAGTGCTATTGCATCGTAGATTCGGCCACGCAAAGCTGCATTATCGGTCACAGGCGTGCGATACACTTTGTCTTTCACAAAACCCCAGAGAAAGAAATCCAGTGGGGTCATGTCAGGTGACCTTGGTGGCCAAGGTGTAGGTCCTTCTCCCCCATGGACTATGGATTTTGGCATTTGCAGTTGCCTTGCCGCCTCACGAATGGATTTCCTCGGGCTTCTTACAAAAGCAGCCCGTACCCTTTCAATGTCATTGTCGTTTATGCGCGATTTCTTTGCCTTTCCCTGCTGTGACTCAACATTACCTATCTCCAGAAATTGCTTGTGCCAATGAAGGATGCTGTTTCGGGCAGGAGGATTTCGGCCTTTGTCTGTTTGGAAACGACGTTGTAGCCTACGCACAAATTGCATTCCCAGTTCTCAGAATAAGACTGACTACACACGCTGCGCAGAAAAAAAGCTGTTTCTTGTTTCTCCTCGTGCAACAACATTGTGCTTGCTCATGCGCATTACGGGATGCTACAAAACTAAACTTTTTGAGTTTGTCTTTCTAACTGTGAAAGTACTGAGGTAGTAACTGTAATAGTTTCTGACATATAATTATTTCTTTCTGTCAGGTCTTTCCCGGACACGGTGTATAATTAATACTACCAGGCCCTTTAAATAATTCTGTAAAATTTTAGTGTAAAGTAAACAAGAAGTATAATACAGACATTTCATATCATCAGTAAAATTTGTAACTGTCCTGTCATGTTTTTGTTCCATATTTTAAGTAATGGGTTACTTCCATTGTAGTGTATCTCGTGTTCTCCTTAGAATTTCTTGTACTGGTAATTGCTTCCCAAATTTTAGGCTGCTGCTATGACAAAGCTTACCAAACATAAGTTTTTGAATTGTAAGATACAGTTGAACCTCCATATAATGAAGACCGATATAATGATAAACCTGCATTAAGCGATATTTCTCTATGGTCCCGGCAAATTTCTTATCTTAATAATGTTACTTGTTCCTCGTTATAGTGATTAAGATATTTTGTGAACACCATTTTATAACGATACATATTTTGAAGTGAAATTGCCATCCTAGACCATGAACTTAGCCCTGCAGGCCATAGCAAGTAGCAGATTAGTGTCCTTCCTAGCTGGTGCAAACCTCTAGAAATTCCGGAAGAGAAATTTTATTCTCAGTAGAGGGTAGAGTACAAGGTCTCTTTTTGTTCTTTTTCTTCCCTCTTTCCACCCCTCGTGGGACTGAACTTTCTGCGACGTATGCTAGACAATGTTAAACAGCTAACCAGTTTTCAAGTTAAATTCAATGGGCGGGTGAAAAATAGCTATAGCTATGGCCTCCGCTCAACAAAAATCGGTAAATCTTGAATCAAAATTAGCAGTATGGTTTGAAGGAGACAGAAATTGCAAAAAGTTATGGATTTTTCACAATCTGCATTGGCTAAATTTCTTAAAAGGAGAAGAGAAATTGAGGGAGGTGTTTGTTACAGTTTATGTTAAATAACAGTATATGTTAAGGCTGTGTAAATACATAATTACGTTTTTTGATTTTGCATGCAGATTTCTTAAGATGTCCCTCGATATAACAATAACCCTCATATAACGATATGATTTGCAAGGGCCCGCAAATATTGTTATAAGGAGGTTTGACTGTACTTATGTTACAGATTTGAAAATAAATAAATAATTATTTTAAGATTTCAGACTTAAATCTAGACTAGAAAAACAAATAGTATCATTAAACATTTGTATAACAATCATTTCTAACATTTATACAGGGGTGCCCACCCCTATAGCTTCACGACTCCCCCCCCCCCCCCCCGTTTTATAAAAAAGTAATCCCCCCAACATCGTATTACACTAAACCCCTTACAAATAGTGGAATAACATTAGGCTTGCTGTAAAACTTCTTCCCAAGGAAAAATACAATGACATTAGACTCATACGTCTCTTTCAACTTATATTAAAAAAAGTGTGAATTGAAAAAGTATGTTTAGTGAGGCAAATGATATAAACATAATTGATAACAAAATGATTACAGAATATACTCTCAGACTTGAAAAAAAAAAAGAATTGGGAGGGAGGGAGGGAGGGGGCAAGAATTGTATTCGTAGTAGTTAAACTTATGCCTTATATGATAAAAACTCAAATTTTGGGGGCACTAAGTACTTTGCCCCCCAAAGTTGGCACCTATGTTCTAAGACAAGTTATGCTAATTTTGCAACAGTTTTCATCCCCTCCCCAAAATTTCAGTGATGCACTCTGCATCTTAACTCCTCCTTATGGGCATCCCTGATTTATAAAGAGACTTTCAGGGCAATTACCATGTTAATTATTCCTGTTTTTAAAGAAAACTTTTTCAGAAAGTTTGCTCAAAACTCATTATCAGTAACCTCCGAAACGGAGTCATAGAAGGTAAATAAAAAAAAAACTTAATTATATATTGACTGTTCACTAACAGACTATTCCATATGATTATATTCTCACACAGTATTACCAGGTTTTTGGAATAGATCCGTTCATTCTTACCTCAGAGGCCACCACACCTGGAAAGTGTACAGGAGCAATGCAGGATAGTGCAGGTGTTTATGTTGAGACCCGATCTAGTTGTAATAAACATGTAAAGTGATTCCTAGTTTAAGTATATCATAGTGAAATCATGGTGGTGTTCTAACAGAAAAGGCTTGTCCTGACTGCCATACTAGGTCACAGCCCTCATGGTATTTAATATTTGTACTGTTGAGAGTGACCTATTTGTGGACAAGTTAGCTTCAGTGAAGGCATGTTTTCAAAACCAAACAGGTTCATGTAAAATATATCTTCAGACTCAAAGATTAGTTGTTAAAAATATGCAAGTCTAATTTGAAGTATTTTCGACCCATGTAATATTAGAAGGTATTTTATTTGTATAGACATCAAAAGGACTTTCTGTTGATTGTATGTGTAAAACCTACCAGACGTGCAGTAAACTGATAATTGCTTGTCAGGAATTAAAAATATTTTATTGAAAACACAAAAAAACTACTTTTCGAGAGGGCTGGAAGCTGGGAAAAACCTCAAAACCCAAATATGATAATGTTATAGTAATATTTTACGTGGGATTTTTTACAGTGAAGTGGTACTATAAATAAGGTAGCATATGGTCGGTTGTTTAAACTCAAACTTCACTTACTTGATTCTTTTCAAGAATCATGATTTCAATCAGCCAGGATGATTGAAGCTGATTGAAATAATGATTCTTGAAGAGAAACAAGTAAGTGAAGTTTGAGTTTAAACAACCGACCATATACTACCTTATTTAATGTTATAGTACTCTAACATAATTATAACATTATTTGTAGGAATCTGATATCAGAATTTAGATTTTTGTTCACCTTCAATAATTATTAGTCAGTATGTCATGTTTTGTGGTGCATTGAAAAGATAACATTTATAAAATTCTTCAGTAATGAAATCACTTCTCATTGTACAGCATGCCCTTACTGAAGCAGGCTCAGTTATGTTGTACTCCACCATGAAAAACTGTAGAACTGTTGCTCTCTTGATTTATAGACATGTTATTTTTTGTATAATACTTATGGAGTATTTTCTGTCGCTGTCATTCATTAAGTCAGTGTTGTTATCTCTGAGTGTTGTCCACGACCTCCTGTATACAGCTCCTGCCAATGCATCTGTTTATTTTTTATATTCTCGTCTTTTCCCTGCATTTTGCGTGGCCTCTCAAAATATCATGACATTGGGACCACAGTTTAGGTTAGGTCTTGGCATCTCATTGGCAGGTTCTGTGAATGTAGATATTTAAGGAATAAGAACGGCCCACTTAACTATCTTTATTAAAATGCATTTAATTATGTTTACAAGTGCAGAAGGGGTTAGAGGTGCATGACAAATGAACCAAAGTCACAGTTACTATATTCTTCTCCTACTTAACTACACTGCAATTTTTTTGTGTGAAAAATTCTTTTTATATAAAATTTTTGGGAGTTTAGTGCAAACAAAAATCCCAACATTTTGTTAAAATATTAACTGCACCTAGAAAACTGTCATTATAATATTTTGTACATTCACACAAATCAAGTGACTTGGATTATGTTGTTTTATTTTCTGTTGTGTTGAAATCATTATGTAAGGTTAGTTACTTGAACTTGGTAGAAAGAATAATAGTGTATCTCCCACATTATGAAAAGTTGATTCCCTTCTTAGCTCATACCAGGATTGGAGAGTTCCACTGGCTTGGGATGAATTCTGTTTGTATATATCCTACCTATTTTGTTATTAATTTAGTTACCTTCATACAGGGAAGGTTATTTGTATTTAGGTTGACTGAGGAAATTGTTTTAGAAGCATAGTGTAGATGCCTTATTTTGTCAGGTGTGAAGTTGGCATTGTTGTGTAATGATCATGGTGTAGAGATGCACTTTGTTCCTTAAATCATGGTTTGGAAGAGAGTTATGATAAATAAACTAAGTCTATTATCCATTCACTTTCAGAAGGAAAGTGCATGTAAACATTGCATTTTTATCATTCCGCCCATAACATTATTTGATTTAGAAATGTCAGTCTTCTCTTTCCATAAGTTGTTCATGTGTGTAAAGTGACAACTGATGCCAAATACATTAAAAACAAAGACTTTGTTATTTTGTTGTTCATGCTTCATGTTTGGGCATGAAATGTTGAATAGCATGGTGATTAGACAATTATGTTAGAAGTTCTACCTTACATTTCACATATTCATTCCATATGCTGTCTTCATTGGGGGACTTTCCATTTCAAGGCGTAGTGTTAAAGAACCATATCTACAAAATTCTACTTTTTCAGGTGAGCCAAAAGAAAGGCCATCTGACATTAAGAACAGATAGGAAATATGTAGATAAGATTGTGTCTGTCTTGAAAACCATTGAAGGTAGACATAATACTTTTCTTGTGAAGTGTCTGGCAACTCAAAACATTCATTTTTTAGACCTTGATGAAAATACTGTATGAGGCCAAGCATTTGCCAGTCATCTGAACAAGTTTGAAAGTTTATGTAGAAAATTTTACCATTTATTGGTTCGTTCTTGAAGAATTGGTGTAAATAGTGTTGTCATAAAAAAATATCTTGGCAAAGGTAATATTTAAAAAATTGATTAATGTTCAGTCTCTCTTAATGTCTGTAGTAAGGAATGTGAATTAAAGAGAAAGATTAAATTACATTTTTAAATAATGTTGATAAAACACTACAAACACTGGTTAAATAATGTCAGTTATGTTTATAAAGTGCATCTCGACACTATTTTGTAGTTTGACTTGTGTGCGGCCACTCGGCTGGATCCGGGTTCCATGTTGTATTTAAGATTCTATGGTTGTCTGTTGTAAGATGTAAAATTGTTGTTAAGGAGTGATATAGTTATTTATAATATCCACCAGGTGTCAGAGCTGTTATATTAATTTTGTGGCTCATGTTGCAGGTGCAAGGAAAACTATTTAGTTGTTAAAGGAATGAAGCTTTTGTGTACTGCTGCCTGTTCCTTCCAGGCAAAGAAAACATTTTTTGTTCCATCACTAACATTAAATCAAAAACTTCTGAGTGAAATCTGTTGTATAGTGACAGAACTTACATAATTTAGGGAAATACACGTATTTAATTTTGATCTTTCAATTAAATAAATATATTTCATAGAAATCTAAATCATAAACCACTGATATTAAGACTGGAGTGTAAGTGAATAAGAAATGAATTAGTAGCATTAGGGGTGAGGGCATAGGCGTAACCAGGCCGACCATATGGGGGGGGTTATAACATCCGTGGGGTCTGGGGGGTATTTACCCCCCAGGGAGAGGGGTGTCCGGGGGTTCTCCCCCGGAAAATTTTAAAAATTAAGATGCAAAATAACGAGTTTTAAGCTTCCGGGGGTCCTCCCCCGGAAAATTTTAAAAATTAAGACGCAAAATAACGAGTTTTAAGCTTCCCACGCTTTATACTTGTATTAAGTAATTTATGGGCAGACTTAAAAAATTATACAAGTTTCCTTTTTTTAATCAATGGGGGGGGGGGGGGGTTCAAACCCCCAAACCCCCCCCCCCCCTCGGTACGCCTATGGGTGAGGGAGAGGGACAATCTTTCAAGAGATTGCATTGATGTAATGGAGTTTAATTTAATGTCAGTTTCTATAAATTTGCTTTTTAAGGGGGATGGTTGCTAAAGGGGTGGTCCTCTATAAAGGTTTAACTGTAATCTGAAGCCTGAACACATAATTATCTAGTCCTGAAGGTTCAAGCTTCCAGAATTCAATTCAGATCTAATATAATGAAGCCCCTCAGGAACACGAATTGTATATTTTCATCTTATATTATCTGCAGCTGTATTCTTTTGCACAGATATTAATATATCCGGGGTGCGCGGGCAAAGAGAGTTAAGTTCACTTTCTTGTTACTGAGAATTAGAGTGACTTAACACACTATATCAGCTCAACATAGCTTTAGAGATGGATAAACCCATGAGGCACGCATCCATAACTACCGTACAATTTTGAACATGACTTACTGAACTTAACACAAATAAAGAGAACATTTTTATCTATAACTCTATGGGCATATCTCAATTTTTTAGGATGGTGGACTTAACTCTCTTTGCCCGCGCACCCCGGATATAATTTGATTACTGAAGAATGGTAGACAGCGTTCATATTACAATAGATCTTCATTAATTAAAAACTCAATGGAACTTACTTTTTAACCGTGTAAAATTCCAATATACCAGTACAGCTTTTCACTAATTCTTAGCCATTATTTTCATTATTGATGTTAAATAAATGATGGATAAGATGAAAACTAAGTTTTATAAGTTTAGCAGTTTATCATTTTATTTAATTATGTAATTTATTGTTACCATTGTCTTTTGTGTCTTTGGCATCTGGTGGGAAAAGTCAATTTATTGCTGTTGATTATAACTGATACAGCGTACAGATACACTCCAGAGTGCTCGCATGTTTTTGTCCAATCTTTCGCATATAACATCCCTTGAGGAAGTGGATTCTTCGACATTAATCAGATCAAGAGTTTATTTAGATAAGATATTGTCAGTAGACCCATTCAGGTCAGTAGTTAAATAATGCTTCAGTTGCTGGAATCGCAAATTGAAGTGTTTTAAGGGATTCAGAGCCATAGAGCCATCAAAATCTCATTGATTTAATCAAGGATCAAACCTGCAACCTTCCCATTTGTGGCACAGTGCCTTAACTATCAACACTACAGTGTACAAGCTATGGCTGTAGCAAACAAAAATCTTGTACATTCTGACCATTGCTAAGATTTGGCACTGACAGATTTTTTAATCCTAAAAAAAAAAAATGTGTCCAGGAAAAAAGTTATCCAGATGCATATGAGGTTAAAATTTTGAAATTTGTTTGCAGTAAACATAACATAAAAAGCACTCTCTAATCTTGCTTTTCGTAGAATATATGGTGCAAGTGTTTTGAAAAGTATATCTTCTTTAGGAGGGGATAAAATGTGGCACAGCTGGTTGAGGCACTGCGCTACAAACTGGAAGGTAACGTGTTTGGTCCCCGACAAAAGTGCTATACAAAGCAGACTGTAGAAAAACACATAAAACAATGTGATCGTAATGGAAGACTTCGAGGGTTTATATTCATTGTTTTTTCTCATATCTTTTTACATTCATGCTGATTATACTTTCTAGATGTCACAAACTCGTTGAACTTACGATTATAAAAATCATAAGAAGTTCTATAATAAAATGATCAGAATGTAAGTAATGTATTTTGATACTTTCCAATTGAGCTAGGTATTGATATAATGTTTCATTTCTTCCTGTCACAAATTTTAGTCAGATTTTTATTTGCTTCTTGATTAGTTACAGATATTACGAGTGCAGAGAGTTATCTGTTTGTTGTATCTTGTTATTTACATGTGTATGGTGGTGCAGGATATTTTTGTCTTAATAACTTAATAATTCATATGCAAAACCCTGTGGTGATGATCACAGTACTGTAATGTATAGAGTATGAAGCATAGAAGTGATGATGCAGTTCACCTGGTCTTAGACCACAGGGGTTTCATTATTTGTGTAGAATCTCAGAACTGGCAATATGGAGAAGACATAAAAAATTAACTCGTCATGAACTTATTCTGTGTGGGAAATAAAAAGTTACCATTTTACAAACAACAAAAACCTATGTGATTTTATCATGTTTCTCATCCATTTATTTTTCTTACAGTAAATTTGGGATGTCTGTAGAGCAGAAGTAAACAGAAGTATTACCATCAAGAGTTTGCTAGTCACTGTCATTGGTTAACCACACCAGATAGACTTCAGCACAAGGTTCACCTGCTTACAGTTTGGAGACCTGAAAAATAGGTTTCTATACTGAAGTACAATGTTAATGAAAGTGTAAAGTTTATCTTTTCTGTTTACAAAAGTGTTCAGTATCATTAATACAGTCCGTAAGAAACTGTGAGATTAAATGTCCTCATTTCTATTATTTTGTTGATGGGAACTTGGTTGCATGAATACCAGTAGTCAATACAAATAAAATTGTTCTGTATTTAATAATTGCACAGTATTAATAATATGATATTTTAAAAGCTGTGGTGCATTATACTGTGAGTAATGTAAAGGGTAGTTTGAAATGATTAAAAAATGAATTGTTTTATTATTCAGGATGGCTTCATGGGTTATCAGCCGTGTCAACATCAGATTCGAGCTTTCGGCCATCTTCTCTCTGTGGCCTTCCTCAGGAATGTGTTAGAGTGGAGAAAGCGTGTCCATATTTATAGGAAGCTGGACGAATATTAAGTCGGAATTCGAAATCTCATTGGCCGGTGCAGCAGCCAATCAGAAGTCAGGAATAAAATTTTCGTTGAGTCCTCAAAAGGACCGATTATGCTGTGCTGTCGATCGAGTCAATCTTCTCGGCGCTGGTGGCTGTTGTCGCCGATGTTGTGTGGACACGCTTTCTCCACTCTAACACATTCCTGAGGAAGGCCAAAGAGGGAAGATGGTCGAAAGCTCGAATCTGATAATGTTGACACGGCTGATAACCCGTGAAGCCATCCTGAGTAATTAGCGCCGTGAAAGCTTAAATCTTATATACTTCATTATTATTTCTAAATTGTATTAAAAGCGATTGTCCAAATCGAGCTGAACCTTCAGAACATTCAATGAAAAACTGTCATGGTAAAAGTTTCAAAAGCAACAAAAAATGAAAATTGTTAATTTCTACAAAACTTTGTTCATGTATGTAAATGATGAAACAGGTAAAATAGCAAAATCAAGTAAGATTAAGCAGAGTATTTTAAAGGACTATGAAGGCACTGGGTAGCTTTAGGCACCCATTAAACACAGCCTAGAATTAAAAAAAGATAATCAAGGAGACTGGTAAAAAAAAAAATTGCTATTTGAACGAAAATTAATAAGTATGAGGGAAATAGCTTCTTCTGAACCATGCTTTTAACTTGTAAATTCTTTTGTTTACTTCTGTATATACACATCTTGGATTTACTAAGTTTGTGATATGTAGTTGGTGTTCGTGGTTTTCTGTATTACTTGTTTTAGCATTATATTGCTGGGATAGGCCTTAAAATGGAACCATTTGATCTATTATATTGCTATAACTTTCTCTACTTTAAGTATGGGTAATATAACTTTGACTTCACCCTCTGATATAAAACAGGAATCTGTATTCACCATGCAAGCCTTAAAGCCCGTCAAATAAAAGTTAATATCTCTTAGTATAAGCACATTGTGTACAAAATTTAAACAATTGTTGAAGCAGTTTTTGAGAATTTTTTTTAAAATTGGCATGTAAGGTGGTAGTAAGAGTAAGAGTAAGAAAAAGCTAATCTTTGTTGCATCCCCAGACGATATCTAACCCAAATATAAATTTTTTTTTTTTTTTTTTTTTTGTTCTTGAGGTAATGCTGTTGGCGGACACACAGCAATGTTAACGAAATTGCATTTTTAGATTCAGGGGTCCTCAGTAGTGTATTAATGCTGCAAACTTATCAAGTTTCAGGGTCGAACTGAATACTTCCTCTACCTGTAAGTACCTTTGGTACATTCAGAGAAAATAAAAGTTTGTCCGAGTCAAGAATTAAAACACAGCTTTTCTGCTAGTACACTATTGTCAAGACCACTTGACTCCCTAAAAACATACCGCCAAATATACCCCATTCTAAATATTCCTCTAGACATGTACAGACTTTATTACAAGTCCTCAGAACATAGTGAAGATGCATCATATTCTGATGCTAATTTTATTATTAGGGTATTTAGTTTTCCAAGATTTTACCAGTATATAGTTACTGCAATATAGATTTTTTTTTATGTCAATTTCCAACTTTATAAGCCTTAATGTACATTATTAGCAATTTTTTCTCAACTAACACAAAGTCTACCTGACATACATACTTTATGTTAAAACTAAGACATTGTTTAAAATTTTGCATTCACAATAATTGCATTCTGTCATTAAATAACTGTATGCAAAGATTCACTGTAAATTGTAAATATGTTTACATTAATGAACTCCCTTTGCTATTATGGGTACATACTTTGCTGAGTACAGTATTTAATTTCAACGTTATTTTTGAGGGGAAAGGGAAAATTGACTATGTGAAATTTTCTTACTGATTTACTGGTAATTTATGTAAGTACTAAATGTAAAATAGGTAAAGACAAATGTCAGGGAAAGAGAATAATGCAAAATGCAAACAGCAATGTATTAATGAAATATTGATTTTATTTACAGGAAAATTACACACACATGTATTGCTGCTGACCTTATTACTAAAATATATTCCTGATTGTAATGAATTCAGACGTGCAGAGAGAAGTCTTATGCTGTATTCTGAGGCTGCATCTGTTATCTCATCTCCCATATGGGTGAATCTGCGATGCTGCTTTGATATTCGTCTTGATGGCGCTTGGGGCTTTACCCATTGGACCCACTGCAAGGAAACAGGTTCAATACCATAAGTAAGTTAAATTCTTGACTCACTGCTGTAATTTTCTTTATAAAATTGTATATGGTTATTTATACATGTAGGCTATTAAGTTACATGTTTCTCAGTTTTTTTGAAGTATATAGTTCTTTTAGTTAGCTCAGCTTAAGGTCTTGTTATACATACTAATCATTAATACCATATTTACTGGAATCTAATGGGCATCCCAATTTTGAAACTTTAAATAATAATAATAATAAAAAAATATAAAAAAATAAAAAAAGAGAGAGAGAGAGTTTGTTCGCGAATGTAATGTGTATGGTGCAATATTTTATTTGGTATTTTACATTTTTATACTACAATGAATTTGTGAGTGCCGATGAAAAAAGCACGGTGGGATAGTGGAGGGGGGTGCAGCTCAATAGATACTTCGGCATTGTATCCCGGCACCTTTCAACATACTTGGTGTTGAGCTTGTATCAAAATAATGCGTTAACTTCAGCCCGCATTTGTGCATACCGGTAATAGGTTAACAATAAATGTAACAAAGCCGAGAATTACAGCAATCCATTGTTATGTAGGTGATAAAAGTTACCGCCAAACTACTGAATGGGTTTGCACTCGAATCTAATGTGCCAAGCTACAAAAGGACAAAAAAAGGTGCTCATTAAATTTGAGTAAATACGGTATTCACTATTTGTACTAGCCACTTTACAGGCACTTGCTTCGTTGAGACATATCTTCTGAAAAAGCAATATATAAAAAATGTATTTGCAAATTTTCAAAGAAAACCTTAAAGTGATGTGCCTTCAAAATGTGTGTTATGTTATAGGACTATCTAGAGAGAGACAATAAACTTGAACAACTTAAATGAGAAGAAATCGTATTGTAAGAGAGCTTTGACTCAAGGAAATCTTAATGATCTATTCTGAAGAGAGTCCTGAAGTCAAACTGTCACTACTTCAAAAAGTAGAGGTTTCACATCAGTGTTAACGGGACTTAAACAAGGTCAGAGAGGAGCATTTTCAACATCTATACTGAGAGTTAAACACTTTTTTTCTTTCTTTCTTTTCACAAAATTTGGGCATTCTCTTATTTGAGTCCTCGACGAGAGCTAAAAATTGTTATCATGAACAACTGTCCTATGCCTAGTGAAGGCCTCATGAAAGTCAGGGAAAGTCACACTTTATTGAAAGAATAATGTAACTAGTGCAAGTAGACAGTATTGGTGAACCAGTACCAAACCTATATATAGTAGCAGAACTATATTATATAATAGTAGACTTCATGGCAGCAGATGTATTTTGCTGCATTAAGAAAATTCAGATTATTTAATTAACTTTAGGCTTTAGCCTACGCTAATCATTTTCTAGAAATATATATAGACTAATTAGTTTTGTTGTGTTGTTTACAGTATTCAGCTTACTCTGCCCGCCTGGATTGGGATTCATGGGGCCACCTCCTGGCTGTTGGGGACCTGAACCTGGACGACCAACTGGTGCTACCATCATTCCTTGTGGACCAGTTGGCACTGGCTGCTGTACCATTGGCTGTAATAAAAGAGTATTGACGTCATGTTAAAGGAAAGAAACTGAACTTACTGGATTATCATCTGAAATGGATGTCTTTGGTAATCATAAATACCATTAATTCCAAGAGGTATGGCTTACCTTAAGGCCTTTCCCCATACCCACTGCTGCCACCAGTGCATGAGTGTCTGACACAGATGAAGTTTGAGCAGCTCCAGACCTGGATCCTGATTCAGATTCCCACTCTTCACGTGCTTTGCTCACTATATCCCAGACATGGTTCACTACCTTAGAGTAAGCTGTAACTTGTTTCTGCAATAACACATTCTTACATAAACAATTGCTCTCAAACAAATTGAACAAGACAACTCCTTAACTCATGCAACTTACCTGTGCAGATTCATATGCAAGATTCGCTGCTTTGTGTTCCATCTGAATCATCTGTCGTTCTACATCAGGTTCTGGCTTTGTTCTCAAATAGTCTGGCACCAAGTCATGAGAAAATGTTGGGACACGACCCTCAGTGAGGCGAAGCAACTCCTCATCTCTGTCAGGACTCAAGAGGAGTGGCAACACAGTAAGATTTCTGAGAGGTGGTGATTTGTCATGGCTCAATAATTTTGATAAAGAAGTCAGCTGTAAATAATAATTTCATTAGCACATTCAGCATAGATGAATTACTGGAGATTTTATAACTTAGTTCATTGCTGGGTGTGATGTGTTTTTGTAAACACAAAAATGGCTGAATTTGATGTTTCATTTGTTCTTTAAAACCTACAGAAAATTATATGAGAAAAAATAGATTTAGATCGTGCACTAGGCTTCTCCCATCAACTCTCTAGTGAGTCCCGCCTGGGAAGGAGGGGTTTAGTGTGGGGAGTATGGTGCAAGGGTCATTTACATAATATTTTTTTATTTATTTTGTGTATTCTTGATATGGTGCAAGGGTCATTTTCATAATATTTTGTTTATTTTGTGTATTCTTGATATGGTGCAAGGGTTATTTTCGTAATATTTTTTTATTTTGTGTATTTTTGATATGATGCAAGGGTCATTTTCGTAATGATGTGACATTGTATATTTTTATGCATTTATGAGGAATGGTACAATAGTGAGCTGCAGTGTCAGCATTGAGCAAGTACAGGTAGGGAAAAAAAGTGGACCTACTAAAATATATAAGTTGCCGATATGAGCCACTGCGCATGCCTAGAACCCACTAGGCAAGCGCAGTGGCTCATATCAACAACTTAGATATTTAGTAGGTCCGCTTTTTTTCCCCTGTCTGTACATAGCTGTGATAGGAGATGTAGGGGAAGTAGGAAATTGCGTGCAAATTGGGTCGGAAGCAGGCCGGCGCATGAGACTGGGTGGAGCTTCGCTGCTGTGTGACCTAAATCTATCTTTCGTCTATTATATAAGCACTTTTTTCTGTAGGCAGACTTTAAATACAAGTAAATCATGTGGGGGGGGGGAACCTAAAATTGCATTATGAAGTATTGTTTATTCATAATGTTCACCTATCAAGCTGCTCTGCTATCGAGCAGGGAAATACATTGATTCATGTGGTGGAGATAGTGGTAATGGTAGTCTCGGTGGCTTGAGCGTGTTGGCCCCAAGCCCCACCAAGAGATTCCCCATACCCGTTTAATATTGGCCCCTGAATCCCCTTCCTATTTTTTTCTGTTGGGACTTTGCCACTAGTCCCCATCACAGGCTATCTTTGAACCTTCTTCTTATATTGCTTTGTTGGAGGCTTTGCCGGATACAAAAGTTTAATGTAGTCTGTGTTTCTACGTTAGGAATCTAACCTAACCACATAACTTTGTGAGCATGAGTATAGGATAATAAACTGTTGACAACCATATGATGCACTTAACACAGAGCCCAGCTATGAGCTATAGTAAACCCGATTTATGGCTAAAACCAAATATAAGGTGCCAAATAGGCTCCGCCCATTGTGTTGCTATGGAGACAGCAGCTGACGGTGGGCGACCACCCGACTGTTCCCGAGCCCCGTGCTGACTCACTAAACATGCCCTACCCCTTGTACCAAATATTGAAAATACGATTACAATGATAAGAGAGTTTCCCTTGTACCAAATATCCAAAATACGAGAGTGCCCCTTGTACCAAATATTCAAAATACGAGAGAGGACGTACTATGATACTTATCATGTATTACACGTCTCTGTAGTAAAAAGGCTAGAAGAATTCTCGATTTTTACTGCAACGATCACTGATGGCGTAGTGGTTAAAGCGATAGACTATAATGCTAGCGGTCCCGAGATCGAATCTCCGTAGGTGCGAAAATTATTAGGTCCCACATAGGTAGGTAGGGTGAAGGAGAGAAGGGAGGCAATAGAGAAAAGATGAGAAGAGGGATAAAAGGGCGGAAAAAAATTAAATTTTCTGTGCTTCTAGTATTTCCGCCAGATGTCTCTGCGCCGCTACTAGTTCCACCATTACCTACTAGATGTCTCCCACTGTTTAAAATAGTCCCCGCCCCCTCCTTCCCGGGCGGGTCCCGATAGTGAGTATGGGAGGAGCTTATTTGGCACCTTGTATTTGGTTTATCCCCGATTTATTAAGGACCTCGCACAGACTTACGTGTCCAGACATCAGTGCAAAGTTGTCCAAAAACGTAGGCCAGTTCAATGTTTCATATTCATGTTCCAATTTCAAAAGCATCGAACCAATGGAGTTCTTTAAATCGTTCACGCGAATAATAATTGCTTCCAGTGCTGCATCCAGCTGCTTTTCTTCTCGTTGCATTTTTAGTTGGTTTATTTTCAGACTGTAAACAGACGGGATAAAATACACTTTAGTTTGTTTGCTAAAGCTAACTCTTATTTGTATTTAAGGTATATTGTAGTACACGAATAAAGTGGATTATTTCGGGATTAGAGTTGGTTCTTATTTAATTAAATGCTAAAATCTCCAACATTTTTCCAAAGTAAGATCACTCTACACAGTGCATTACAATCTCTGTGACTTACTTGACAGATTGAGGTTATGTATTTTATATTCCAAACGCCTCACGCCATGTTAGGGTGCTTAGTACTGCCAACGGTAATGTATTATCGCTCTAATTTACCTCAACATTAAAACCTTTCGTTTCCTTCAAACAAACAAAAAAATCAAGTAATTGTATATTTAATTAAATTAATTTTAGCTGAATTCGCATGTCTCATTCTATTCAAATATTCGAAGAAGGGAAGAATTGAATAGACCTTTATCACTGCTCACTTGATCGTATGCTATAGTGCTTTCGTTTTGTAGTTCTTACTGTTTGCAGCCGTGTTCCGTCAGTGTCCTTTTTGTGGGTGCAGATGGCACGTGTACCAGCTGATAGGTGTATGAGGTGTAGAAAATAATTTATTTTATATTATATTTGTAACTCACATAACCAACTATGGCGATGTATAATTTCAAGAAGATTGCTGTTGTTCCTCCAGCAAAGGTTTGTAAACATATATTGTTTATTACCAGTATGTTAGTGTTTGTGCTAATGCTTCCTTTCAATGCGGCAATTCCTGGTATTTACTGAAACTTTTTATTTTCAGGATTTCGTCGATATAATCCTTTCTAAGACGCAAAGGAAGACACCTACAGTGATACACAAACATTATAAGATATCACGAATTCGCCAGTTCTATATGCGGAAAGTAAAATATACGCAACAGAATTTCCATGATAGGCTTTCACAGATCATTCAGGAATTCCCAAAACTAGATGTAAGTAGTGATCCTCATCTCTTCACAGTGTGCTGCTGGGGATAGTTTCCCACTGTACTGGATTGGTTAATATTTTTTCTACACATGAGAAACGGCCAAATTTCATGTAATATTATTCCCAGAAGTTTTAGAATCCATATGTAGGCACATTTTGTTTCTAAGAATATTTTAAATACAGGTAAAATCGGTAAGAAGTTCACAGAAAACCAACCTAAATGGCGCTTGGAAAGTCACAAATCAGAATCGGCTGCTCGAGACAGCGCAGATGGATGCTGGGAAGAAGCCGATGGGTCACGTGGTGCTGGAATCAGGACTGCCAACATGATAAGGGTCTGACAAACCTCCGGGAGACATAATATGCCACATTTTCGAAACCTTCAAACAGTGTATCGTACATTATTCGAAAATGCAAGGGCGCTGCCGCCTCTGCTTCGCATACTTAACTATGTGGTTAGTGTTATGCCTTATTTAGCTATATGTAGAGGTTGGCAGCCAATGGGAGTGTTGGTCTGCAAGCCAAAGCCCGCATACCAACGCCGAATATCGCATGTGGAAATCCAGTACAGTGGGAAATTAAACCCGTGCATACTTTATGTGATGCTGGGTTATTTGGCAAAACCGAGAATCTGCTACATTCTAGGCTCCTCCCCTGCACCATTTCTCACCTCCCAACTCCATTAGCCTGACCCACCATTACTACATCTTTGTATCCCCTTGCTGACAAATGTCTCTATGCCAGCAGCTCTGCTACATGGGATGTCATCTTGCAATGCTGCTCAGTGTGGCAGGAAATATATTTTTAAATATGTAGGTTACCCAGTGATTACCAGTACCTGTACTACAGTCTGATTTAAACAACATGCAACTTGTGACAGTTGGTGTGCTGTGCTAAAGATATGCAAAATGTTTGCACTTTGGAGCACTGCTAAATAGCTGACAGATGCTCAAATACAAGTAATACAACGTAATACAGCGCAGTTCTCCCACTTCTTTGATTCGAGTGATCTGTCTCAAGTTGCAGGTTGTTTAAATCCCACTGTAGTACATGTCTGGCATTTGGGGCTGCACGTATAAGAAGATTCTCACGTATATTTTACCAATTATCAGTCAATGTTGTGACGTAGGCAGCAATGAACTACCCAACATAGCCAACCAAACAGAATACATTACACTATAAACGTATTCCCTAGCGGAATAGGAGATAAGTTGTGTAATTAGTAATATATTATAATATAAAAATGGTCTCTGCGAGTCGTCTGCCGCAGCCTACGTGAGTCACAAGTCACAACAATGGTCATTCATACTTCCAACTCTGGCGCTTGAGAGCTGAGTCCTTGTTTCGAAAAAAAATTAATACATAACTCCTTCTACACAGGGGTGACAGTTTAATGAGCCTGTTCTACTCATGGGTGACAGTTTGGTTTTACATAGAGACGTGGTTATTTAACTGCCAGCCATGAGGAGAACAGGGTTATTAATCTGTCACCTGTGAGAATAACGGGTTTTTGCGCTAGTTCTGATTGTAATCTTTTTCCTACAAGTCCCTATGCAAAATAAAATTGTCATCCGTCAGGAAATGGACCTATACACTTTAATTTTCAAGTTTCCCCATAAGTAATATTCGCATACTGTTAGAAGAACTTAAAGACAATATCACATAGGCCTATCACAATAGAAATTAACTCTGTCTCAGAAGCTGAACTTATGCGCGTGAAAGACAATTTCCTGAAAAGGTGGCAGTATTGTGTGGATGCAAGAGGAGAACATTTCCAACATCTCTTGTGATGAAGTACATGGTTATTTTCATTGTAATTTTAACTGTAAATGTGAGAACCTGAATCATTATACCGATCGCGGCTTTATATGCGTAGATATTTCACCCAATTGCTTGGGTGTTTGGAGCTGTGCCCGTCATGTCATTTGCCAACTCTTGCGTGGGACTCACTGTACATAAAAATCTAATATGTTTCTTCTGAAACAGAATTATCTATTTTAGCGCTATAATAACGAATCTCCATAAAATATATTTGCTCACTTCATGTATCACAGCGCTCTAAACTTAGATAAATTTTTCTCTGTCATCCAGTGAACCTCATGGCACATTGGTTAGTGTTTAAGTCTACAAAGTCTGAGACTGAGTTTGATCTCCATTTGAAGTGTAAAATTGTAGGTTAGGAATAAGCTTAGTTCTGAAATAGGTATGTAGGGTGAAGAATTAATTAATTGAATAAAGATTCACCCTAGTGGGCATAGAATAGTGTTTTCAATCTTTAGCGTAGCCTATTCGTTGATAGTTTTTTTTTTTCTCTTAGGACTCTGTGATGTGGTATCTACTACACTCTCTGTCACATAGTTCACATTTACACTGATCCTTTGGTTGATGATACACTTTGTTTCTGTATAATTTGTGATGAAAGCCGTGTATGGCCAGTCTTGTCACAGTGTGCCTTAGTTCTTGATTTTCTTCAGCTCATTTCCTCTCCAACATAGCAGTTGTGCTGTAGAATTCTATTTCTGTTTCCTCCTTCTTTCTTTCTTCTAAGTGCTTTTTGTATGGCAAGGTCATGGGTAATAATAGGGTGAAGAATGGATTAGGGAAAGGGAGTGAGAGAGACATTGGTGAAGGAGCAAGGAGATATGAAAATATTTAATTTTTCCAACTTTTTGCTACCAGATGGTGCTGGTAGTATTCCTTCAAATGCTGACTAGATGTCTCACTTTTTATAGTTACTCCTCACTGTAAACCCTTCCTTCCCCAGCAGGTCCTATTAGTGATTTGTTGGCGGGGCTGAGCTCATGGCAGAATCTCGGTTTTTCTTGATTATTTATAAGAATATTTTTAGTTGACTTAAGTTGATCTGTAGAGAGATGCCATGTTTACTTTTGCAGGACATTCACCCATTTTATGCTGACCTGATGAATATATTGTATGATAAAGATCATTACAAGTTAGCACTGGGACAGTTAAATACAGCCAGACATCTTGTAGACAAGTGAGTACACTTACATGCTACTGGTAGTTTTTCATAATAATATTAATAAACATGCATCCAATGGGCATAGGAAAAACTTTGACTGTGTGTTTTATTTATTTTGCTTGTATCTGGGTCAACAGATTAGGTCTTATTATTTTTTCCAGTGTGGCAAAAGATTATGTTCGTTTGCTAAAGTTTGGAGATTCACTGTACCGATGCAAACAGCTGAAGCGAGCAGCCCTGGGAAGGATGGCAACTATTATGAAGCGCCAGAGCCAGAATTTGCAATATTTAGAGGAGGTGCGGCAGCATTTGGCTCGTCTTCCATCCATTGACCCATATACCAGAACCATTATTATTTGTGGTTTTCCAAATGTTGGCAAGTCCAGTTTTATCAATAAGGTATAAATCCTGTTGTTTTCTTATATTTTATGTAGTGGTATTATTAATAAATGAAACACAAAATTAATGAATATGCAGTGCCGATAGCACTAAGGAATGAGCATAAACAAATCACATCATTTCCATGCCATGCTATGCTATACAGTTTCCCTGGAGTGAGGCATGACATATAACTTACTTATTTCTTCTAAAATTATGCTCAAACCTATTTCTTAAACAAAGTAAATGACTTACTATCCCCTATTGCGTAGAGCATTCATTTTTTTAAGAGTCCTATATTTTTGAAAGCTGCAGGAAGTCAGAACATACTGTACATATTTTCAAACGAGTGCAGAAAGCTTAGTGATGTTCCTGGTACTGGTTGGTTTGACATAAGCCTACTTCATATTTTGCAACACCGCACATGGCAGCTATTTGTTTTCGAGCATATTTTTTTAAGCCTTTCACTGCTACAGCCATATACATATGCATCAGCGCATATCACTGCTGTCCATGCTATTGACACATATATATGATGCATCATTTTGTATTCTTATAGGTGAAAGAAATTTGCTGTGAGAGCTATTCAACGAGTGTCAATGTATAGTGTCATCTGTTGTCTCAGTTCCCTGTTCGCTTTCTTGCACTGCCATATGTAGCTAAATATTTCAGGCAATGTATTGCACCGTTCATTGAAATACATTGCAACATTGCTATGTTGTGACAACTTGCAGACTACTCCTGAGTTGCATAAATCAGTCTAAACTTCAAGAAACTCGTGCTGTGCTCATGTTTTGGAGGAAACTGACAAATTATTTGCAATTGTTTGTCCATTTATGAAACAATAGAAATTTGCAAATTAATTCAGCAATGCCAGTTTTCTCAGTGAATAATATGTTAGCAATGAAGTGGTTTCCTTTAGCCTAGATGGCTAGACAATAGATGGAAGTCACTTGTCTAGCTGATGTATTAATACAGAGCAAAAAATTTATGTCTGAAGGAAGTAGACAAACCAAAAGTTTTAACCTCTATTATTTTTAGAACATAGTTGTGATCTGCTGTCATAATATATTATAACATTGCAAACTTCTTCATAATAACGAGAAATACCCATCTCTAACCATGTAACGTAGGCCTAATTGTTATAGCATATATATATATATATATAGCTTTAGCATGCAAAATTACACAAAAATAAAAAGGAATACACTGAAATCTCAATAGGCCTATAGCGATTTTGCACAGACGAGAAAAGAATATTGTTGTAGAGAATATTATTTTTATATTGTGAATTTACAAAAAGTGCTCATTTTGGATGGTATTAGGGAACCACTCCCTTAATCAGAGTTTTTTAATTAAAGAAAAACTATTGTAATTTTAGCCCACAAACTTCTTAATCTACCCTTTAATTAATACACTATTATGCACTATGTCCACTCACTTTTTGCTCATTTTGAGCGAATATGTTTCACGTTACAGTATCAGTCAAGGAAAGTATGAACAATTGGTAAATATTTTATTTTTGACTCTTTTGAAAAAGTTGGAAATGACAGTCTGTTTCACTCTTTCACGGAGGGGAAATACACAAGATCTTATTGTGTCAAGGGTCACTAAAAGACCTTCTGGAACAGAAGAAAAAATTGATAGAAACTTCTGTAGAGCAAGAGGCAGTGGTTAAGGTTAGTAGATTCACGCTTAGTTCTTTGCGTCCTTCTTCTGCCTGTTGTTCTGATTTACACTTATGTGACCTATTTTATTGTTGTACCGGGGAATAAGTATGTTACAGGGATTCTGAATGTATCATAATGGAAAGGTTTACCGTTTTGAAGAGTATCATAAAATCGAGGTGAATTTTACATTATTTTAATTGAATAAATGCCAAACTAATATTTTAATGTTAATCAGAGTATTATTGTTATAGATGGGAAGGAAAAATGGCTTCCCAAAAGTAGTTCAAAAAAAGCAATTTTAAGTGAAGTAAGTTTTACAAATCACCGCTCATTATTATATTATAGCCAAATAAACTATTCTGAATGATTTCACTTAACATATGTGCAGATCACAAGGGCAGATGTGGAGGTGCAACCATATGCCTTTACTACCAAGTCACTGTATGTGGGGCACACTGACTATAAGTATCTGCGCTGGCAAGTGATAGATACACCAGGAATATTGGACCATCCTCTAGAGGACAGAAATGTGATCGAGATGCAGGCAGTGACAGCATTGGCCCATCTGCGTGCTGCTGTGCTGTACGTTATGGATCCGTCAGAGCAGTGTGACCACACATTAGAAGAGCAAGTAAAATTGTTTGAGAGCATCAGGCCACTTTTTGCAAACAAGGTATGGTCAGATTGAATTTAAGAAAAATGAAAAGTTTTTTTCCGTTTTTTGTGCATGAGCATCGTAAACTTTGTTAATAATTGTGGAATTACCTCCAAAACTATATTTCGATGAAAATGTTATGTAATAGGCTATTAAGTTATTTCAGACACATCTATTTCGGTCTTAGATAGAAGAATTCGTACTAGTGAAAAGAATATGTTAGTCTCTTTTTGTTAATGAAATATTTATCTAAATTTGAAATAGATAAGATAGAAAGGTTTATTCTTTTTTTTTCTTTCTTTTCTTCGAACAAACCACTAGAATGTACTGTGTTTTTATAATTTATAATGGCAGTTTCTAACTGGAGGTCTAGTATCAGTAAGTCCTTTACTGAAATAAACATGCTAAATGAAAAGCAGAATAATTGACAGTAAATTACATAAAAAAACATAAACAAAAACCTCTTCTGGATCATTCCATGATAATTCACATAACAGAGAGGCTGCACACTGAGATGTGTAGCTCACAGTTTTGCATTCATACCGAAGTAGTATATATCAACCTGCAGTTTAAAGTCTTGTTTTCACTTGATCAGTTGATAACATTTTTCATAAGAATGGAGAATAATGTAATTTACCTGTAGATGATAGTGTTTTAGCAATTCTAATCCAGGCTTTTTCCTGTTTGTTTTGATTGCTGTATCTTTCAATGTCATATTGTATACACGTGAATACTTTTCCACAGTTTGTATGAATTCTATGTTAAATTGTTCACTTTCTAGCAGTTTTCATGCCATCTTTGCCATAATCTGCAGCTACACCAAATGAATATGCGCTGAATTTTGTTAACAATTAGAAAACAGCTGGAAAGGCATCAGTATGCATGCCTCATCCCGAGTAGTGCCAAATAGTACCATAGTAGTAGTAGTCCAGATCTAGCTAAAGAAATTAATGTCACGCTCGGTGACCTGTGGAGACTTCAACTCTATATTTGGGATTTTAAATGAGTAAACATGCAGCCTGCATTCAGGCAGCACATTGCACTTTACATGCTACTTCATTGTGATTGCTCCCTTGGACATACTTTCTGCATGAGTATGCTCAAATGAATAACCAATTTAGAAGGCTTCGAAGTACGAGTAAAAGGGCTTTTTCTTTTTCAACCTCCGATAAGGCATAAAATGAAAACCCCAGTGAAAATCAAAACTGTTTTATTTGGAACATTTAGGTACACCATCTAGTTGCTTCTCTACATAGTCGCGTTTTGATTGAGACATTTGTCATAGCATGGTACCAACTTTCCAATACCCTCTTCATAGAAGCTTGCCGCCAGCATATTGAGAAGGGTCTTCACGGCATTTTGAAATGTTTTGATATTCTTCGTTGGTGTGGAAGCCAGATCTTTGGTTTGTTCAGGAAATTTGTATGTATCCATTGTTTGAATTGTTCTTTTGATTCTGGATTGTCGTAACAAATCTACTTTTCATCCTCTGTCACGATGGATTTCAAAAACCCGTTCCCGTGCCGGCTGACTTTCATCTTTTTCGGCAGCTGAAGAAAGATCTGGGAGACAGCGCTTCCACACCAACAAAGAACTTCAAAACACTTCAAAATACCGTGAAGACCCTTCTCAATAGGCTGGTGGCAAGTTTCTATGAAGTGGGTATTGGAAAATTGGTACCACGCTACGACAAATCTGTCAATCGGAGCGCGACTAAGTAGAGAAGTAGCTATAAGGTGTACCTAAATGTTCCAAATAAAACAGTTTTGATTTTCACTATGGTTTTCATTTTATGCCCCATCGGAGGTTAAAAAGAAAATAGCCCTCATAATTACAAGCATTTGGTACATCCTGTAGTCCTGATTTCTAAAAAAAAAAAAAGCTAACAGAGTTATTCTTCCAGTATGTTTGTTGTAACTACATTCTCATGGTTTTGATTTCCTAAAAAATAATTAAGATTGTAGATGTAGATGCAGATATCTCGTCCTGTAGATCCTGTGTTGAGCGGGGCTCAAGGATATAGAACACGCCAGATCAAAAAATACATGCATGTTATAACAATAATATAGGCCTACAGAAACTGTAAGCTGCCAAATTTATCCAAGCTGGAAATATTCCTCCAAATTGTAGAAGGTGTGAGTTATTAAAAATTCCTTGACAGCTGTTTTGAAAGGTTTGCTCTTTCTTTGAATACATAATAATTTAATGTTGTTTGGAAGCTTGTTATATATCTGTACTGCAGAATAATAAGCACCCTTCTGAAAGAGTTTTAACGAGTTATTTGGTCTGTGTAGATCATTCATGTTTCTGGTAGTACGTCCGTGTACACTAAAATTAGTTTGAAATTTATCAATATTATTCACTACATAACACATAACAGAGTATATATACTCCCCTGTAATAGTGAGGACTTTTAATTTTTCAAATAGCGGTTTACAAGATTCCCTTTTTTTCTTTCCACATATTATTCTTATTGCCCGCTTTTGTAATCTAAATATTTTCTCCCTATGGGAAGAGTTGCCCCAGAATATGATCCCGTACCTCATTACCGAGTGAAAATATGCAAAATATACCATAAGTAATGCATCCTGTTTTAATATATTATTCAAAATTCTTAAAGCAAAGCACGCTGAACTCAGTTTTGGACCTATCATTTCTATGTGTGTCTTCCAGTCAAGATTTTGGTCAATTTGCAGTCCTAAAAATTTTACATTGCTAATTTCTTGTATGATTTGTGTTCCATAATTAATTTCAAGATTTGAGATACATCTGTTTTTTGTTCTAAATTGTATAAAATGGGTCTTATCAATATTAAGTGTCATTTTATTAGCTAGAAACCATGTGTTTAACTCGTGAAAAGCCTTTGTAGCTATTCTTGATAAATGTTCTTGTGACGTTCCTGTTACAAGTACACTAGTATCATCTGCGAAGAGCAATACCTTTGATTCGTCACTTAAGTTATAGGGCAAGTCATTAATGAAAATTAAAAAGAGCAAAGGTCCCAGTATTGATCCCTGAGGTACCCCATTCTTAACAACCCCTAAGTTAGATTCATTTCCATTTATTATTACTTTTGAGTTCTATCAGAAAGATATGATTTGAACCACTTAAGTGTTAAATTATCGAACCCATAATGATCCAATTTTTGAAGTAATATTTCATGATTTATACAGTCAAACGCTTTAGCTAAGTCGCAGAAAATTCCCAGAACATATTTCTTTTTATCTAGCGCTTCCAGTATTTCTGTAGTAAGTTGAAATGTAGCATTCTCAGTGGACATGCCACATCTAAATCCAAACTGAGATGAAGTAAGAATGTCATTCAAATTAAGATTGTGTATTATGCGTTTGTACATGACTTTTTCAAAAACTTTTGAAAATGAGGTTAAGAGCGATATAGGTCTATAATTTGATGGTAGATTTTTGTCACCTTTTTTAAAGAGGGTCTTAACAATAGCATGCTTCAGTCTATCTGGAAATATTCCATTTTCTAATGAACAATTGCATATGTGACTAAGAGGTTTACTGAGTTCCGATGAGCAGCTTTTTAATAACTTATTACTTATCTCATCCCATCCAGACGAGCTTTTACTTTTGAGTGACTTTATTATATTTTCAATTTCTTTGTGAGAAGTCAGGTTCAATTGAAATCTATGGTTCCAAACTGTAGATTTTGTTAGTAGGTCTACTGCCTTAATGTTAATATTATTTATAGGAATACATTTCTCTGCAATATTTATAAAATGACTATTAAAAGCATTTGTAATGTCTGATAAATTATCTAGTCTTATGTCTTGGTATATTAATGATGTACAATCATTGTTTCCCTTTGTTCTCCCTGTTTCGTTTTTTATTATATTCCATACAGTCTTAACTTTATTATTTGATTTATCAATTACTTGTGAAAAATGCCTACTTTTTGCTTCTTTGATTACTTTCTTCAGTATGTTGCAATACTTTTTATAGTATTCCTTATGAGTTTGGTTGTTACTGGTTCTATATTTTAGGTAGAGCTCTCTTTTGTTTGCACATGATATTTTAATACCAGCAGTTAACCATGTGTTATTCCTTGAATTAGGTAAATTAGCAATAAGAATAATATGTGGAAAGAAAAAAAGGGAATCTTGTAAACCGCTATTTGAAAAATTAAAGGTCCTCACTCTTACAGGGGAGTATATATACTCTGTTATGTGTTATGTAGTGAATAATATTGATAAATTTCAAACTAATTTTAGTGTACACGGACGTACTACCAGAAACTTGAATGATCTACACAGACCAAATAACTCGTTAAAACTCTTTCAGAAGGGTGCTTATTATTCTGCAGTACAGATATATAACAAGCTTCCAAACAACATTAAATTATTATGTATTCAAAGAAAGAGCAAACCTTTCAAAACAGCTGTCAAGGAACTTTATTATTTGATTTATCAATTACTTGTGAAAAATGCCTACTTTTTGCTTCTTTGATTACTTTCTTCAGTATGTTGCAATACTTTTTATAGTATTCCTTATGAGTTTGGTTGTTACTGGTTCTATATTTTAGGTAGAGCTCTCTTTTGTTTGCACATGATATTTTAATACCAGCAGTTAACCATGTGTTATTCCTTGAATTAGGTAAATTAGCAGTTTTCTTTTTTGGAAAATTTGCCTCAAAATGTCGTGACACTATGTTTAGGAATTCACTTAATTTACTATCTACTTTGTCATAGGATAACATAGATTCCCAGTTTTCATTCACAAGTTCTTGTTTGAAATTTAAAATTGAATCGTCATTCATTACTCTAGTCATATTACTATGAGCATGTTTACTGTTCGAATTTACTTTAATATTGTTCAGCACTAACATTTGTGCATCATGATCTGATAATCCATTTAATATTGGAAGTACTTTAAAATTAAAATGTTTTTCTATATCTATGAATATATTATCTATTGTTGTTTGGGAGTCGTTCTGAATTCTCGTTGGAAAGTTTACTATGAAATCTAGATTATAGCTACCCAATAAAGACATCAGTCTGATCTTCTTCTCACTATCAATTGAGAAATCTACATTAAAGTCCCCACACAGTATACTATTTACATTAGTACTATACAGTGAATTAAGAACCCTTTCTAACTGATTTACAAAATAATTGAAATTACCTGATGGTGCCCTGTAAATGGTTAGTATTACAAATGTATCATTGTCAAAATCCAATCTGGCTGAACAACATTCAAAATCCTGTTCTTTACAGAAAGAACTTGTGTCTATATCACTGAAATGTAAGATTCTTTTGATAAATATACTCACACCTCCACATTTTATGGAATGTCTACAAAATTTTGAACATAGTGAAAAGTTATCAATTTTTAATTGTTCCAGATCTGTTTCTGCACAGTGGTGTTCCGTTAGACAAATAACTTGAATTTCCTGTTTTCTAGAATTAATTTTATCCTGAATGGCTAAGTTAAATTCTTCAATTTTATTTTCAAGCCCCCTTATGTTTTGATGAAATACTGCAAATGATTTATTATTTCTAGCTATAGGCCTTAGTGTATTACTATTATTGACTTTAGATATGCATATAGGCCTAAGCTGTTGGATTCTTTCACTTAGATTCCCCCTAAAAAACGAGTTGAGCCACCATCTATGACAGGAATAGGCCTGTTACAATCTAGTACATTACACTTCAGCTCCTCTGCAACCAGTGCTGCCAGTGTCTTCTTTCCTCGAAGGTTGAGATGAAGTCCATGCCTGGTATACTCTTCCCTTCTTAAAGGAAGGGTAAACTAAAAAAATACCATTTTCTTATTTTAATCTCATCGCACGGAGCTTTGAATTACGAAACGAATGGTGATCTCGTGAACTTCAGGTGCCCAATATTACGCCTTGTACGGGTGAAGTAAAAAGCTGCTGTGACGTCACGCCTGACTAACTCGCTGGCAGGACAACAGCTGCGGTAATGCTCGCGCGTGTGTTTCTAATACACAACAAAGTCTCATTTGTGTTTGTTGTTGATAGAGATGCCTGCAATGTTACCTTCTAAGGAAAAATCTCGGTATTCACAAATTAATATCACACGAAAAGAAAATTACAAGGAATTATTTAAAGAATTGCAAGGAAGAAAAGAAAATACGGAATGGTGTAAATGTGGGCTGTGTATACATATGAAAACGGGCCACGAAAGTGTGTGTTGTTGGGACTGTGAAGTAATTTGTGAACAGAAGGGGGTTGTAGACTGTATAACACGACATTGCTCATTCGATAGCGTTATTATAAATAAAGATACACTAGTTGCCAGGCGTTATCAGTTAATACTTAGAGCTAATACAGTTCAAAAACAAAATATTTTTCAAGATACGAACAGAGTCACTTTCAGATTCAGAATCATCTTTTGCGGTAGTAGAAATTTCTGAAATGCTAAAAGAGCTATCTAAATCACAATTTCTAGAAGGAACATTCAATGAATCTGTGCAAACATTGACATAAGTTTCATTTCCTAGTTCACACTGAACGCCTACGCTGTTAGAAACTGAATTTTCGTCATAAATACTAGATTCCACATTCATGATTTGTCCATTCCCGGATATTGAAGGATTACTGTTCAAATCTTGCAACAACTCTCTCATTTCCTTCTTCCTCGAGTACGACGATTTTCTTTACTTCATTGGCGGTGTTTCAGATTTCCCACTCAAAAGAAGTGATGGCACAGCACTTCTTTTTTAAACAGATTGCGGGGTTTCTCCAGATAACTGTTTTCGTAACTGTACCGAAAGCTCGGTATCATTTTCTTCAAAATGTTGTGAACAAACCGTACTGTATTTAGTAGGAACAAATTTTTCTCTTTTTATTTTTATCAGCCATTGCTTATTTACGTTCGGGTGACTTATCTCTGTTGGGAAATCGATGGAAAGATATTTTAAGTGTGTTATCACTCTTCGACGATGAGTTTGTACACCCCACAACACAACAATAAACCATTGTTTGAACAGATACTCACTAAAAAACTGTAACAGTAGACAGAATACTGTGAAATGTCTTTCACCGGGCGAGACTGAGCCAAGTCTTCGTCAAGCGTGACGTCACGCGCCCATCGCTTTACAATAAATATATTCGTTTTGTTATTAAATGTGAAGGTGTAAAACATTTCTAACAGTGAATATCATTTCTTAAAAACATTTTCTTTCAATCCGTATGAAGAAAATGATACTGAATTTTTAGTTTACTTTTCCTTTAAGCTGCTAACAGAAACAACATTGCACATCTTACATCATATTTCTAAAAATAAAATTGCAGATTATCTGATTATTGCTAATAACTAATAAGCAGACTTCACACCTGTATTAGTAAAAAACTGAAACATTAAGTTCTTCTTAAAGTTTATAAGTATATTGTACCTAGTATCCAATTGCCATTAAATATTTTGTTTATGGGGATATTTTTTGTCATCCAATCAAGTCTGTTTCATCTCTCACCAGAGAGTATTGCAAGCATGCAGCATTGCACAATGCATGGATTCCCTGATTGTACATTATGGGTTTTGCAAAAGAAAAAGATAAAAAACTAATAAGATTTAAAAACTGGTTGAATAAACGATGCATATTAAAACACTATGTCTTGAACAAAGAAAAATAGACTAGATATCTTATTATGAGCAAGGTGAGTTCAGAAACTAAAAACATGGATATACTGTAAGCATTCACAGTAGGCTACCATAGACATTTGGAGCCAGTTTGGTAGGTGCAGAGCTAGGACTGAAGTGTGAGCTGCTGTGTTTATTTTTTTGGGCAATAAAAAATGCTCACATTCCATTGTAAGTTAAGTATTTATCGTTGACTAATCCCACGATGAATGATTGAATTTAATTCCAGTTTCTTTGAATTTTTCATGAATGAAAGTTTTTTTGTATTTTTTGTGCAGCCTTTGTTGGTAGTGCTAAACAAATGTGACATAATAACAAAGGAGGAGCTGAATCCTGAGAAGAGAGCTGTGTTGACAGCCCTGGAGAAGGATAATATTCCCATCCTGGAGATGAGCACAGTGAATGAGCAGGGTGTGATGGAAGTGAAGCAAGAGGCATGTGACAGGCTACTGGCTTTCCGAGTTGAGATGAAAGTGAAGACAAAGAAGGTGGAAGGAGTGCTAAATCGTCTGCATGTTGCAGTACCCAAACCTCGAGATGAAAAAACAAGACCTCCATGCATACCTGGTGAGTACCCATACGGACCAAGTTCCTCATTCTTTACTATTTTGCCTCATTTAATTGATTGACAATGTGTAGGAAAGGTCTAGGAATTTTAAGTTGTCCGTTACTTTGGCAATAGAAAAAATGAACTCTTTCACAATTAGATACTAAGAGCGAGGTACACTCTGCCAGTACCGTCTATGTCCCTCTGAGCTGGAAAAATCATAGAGGAACGATTGTCAAAAAGGCAGAATTTCCCATCGCAAGAAGAGATTCAATATGGCACATAATGAACCCTGTGCTATATAGTATACTGCTGCTAAACTAATATTACTGTTCCTACCCTAACATAACCTATCACTGGTGTTATATGTTACTGATCTATAATCTAGCTGTCACTACTTACCTTAATGCAGGAGCCTTTTTACCCTTCCACACCTTTTGTAAAACATGGCTACACTAAGAAGTCCAATGCTTTTGTAATGATTTCTTAAAAATCTCCTACTAATATTGATTTTATTCCTCATCCTGTATTTACAGCGTATTATCCCATACAAAATAACACTCCAGTGCGCCTTTGTAATAATTTCTTAAAAAACTCCTACTAATATTGATTTTATTCCTCATCCTTTATTTACATAATATTATCCCATACGAAATAACACTCCGGTGCAGTGTGGCATGTCGTTTATAATCCTTATACACTTGACCTTCTGCTGTGTTCAGTCTGCATGTAGTCATGTTTGTAAAATTGGAAACTTTGGCTCTGCTGAGTTGGTGATCACATAATTCTGAAGTCAAGCAAAAAAAAAAAAATTAAGGCAAATGAATTACTTGAGTCAATTTATATTTCAGATTTCTGCAGATTGAGGCTCCCAGATTTTTAGATAATTAGAACATGAAGGTTGTAGTGTTGTCACTCTTATGCACTAGTCCCCTTGACCTCCACAATTACTTCTGTTAGATGCTAATTCGACCCTAGAACTGAATTGCCACCAGAAAGATTAATTGAATAATAATTGCAGTGACTTATCGAGGGTTGAGCCCACAGCTTAGTTTGTCAACCAACTGTCCCATGGTGTACCCCCAACTTTTTTAGCATTTATAATAATATGCCAGGTGGTTAAAATATTAATTTGCAACATTTCAGGGGTGATAGACTAGGTAAAAAGAAATATACTTTTCCTAGATCACAAAAATTTGGCATTTATACCATTTTATAATAGAGACCCTTAGAGGGTGGGTTGTCAAGTATAAAATTACAGGAACAAAAGAGGTAAAAGCAAACAAAAACCTCACTAACAATAATTTTGACTTTATAAGTTCACAAGTGTAAGTGTTTCTCACATTGCCAAAACGCACTAAGCAAGCAGCGGGTGTGTTCTACTTCTGGGGTGTAAGCTGTTCCAGGGTCAAGCCAGTGTCTTTAAATCAAATATCTGTCATGTACTGACCAATTTTGAAACTGTTTGCACAAGGATGAATCTAGACCCTCAGTCCATGATCTGCTAACTGTAAATTTGAGGAGCGGGAAACAGCTAGCAATAGAGAAGAAATTTTCAGTTTATGTCAGAAACCAGTTGTTCATACTGCATCTAATGACTTTCCTTTTCAATAATAATGGGAAGGCAGGAAACTCTTGCATACTTAGTTGGACTTCCATAAATCTTCCCTCCGTGTCTTACATTTCATTGAAAAATACCACCCTTGAGGAAGAAGCGAATACCACATAAACTGTATGTGTCAATATAATAAAAACAGATGGGATACTTCATTATGATGTCCAGCCTACTAAATGGGATTGTGTACTGATATCTGATTCGAGACCTCCCACACCATAGAAAACATACATTGAAATTTTCATTCTGACTTCACGTGTCCATCTTAGCCTACACACGGCCAGTGTGAAAGAATTATCATTCCACTGTGACCTACTAGTGGTTTACTATAAAGCCCGGGTCTTTAAGTACTTACAGCTTGTAAGTCGCCACTAGGTTTGTATCTCATATTGAGAACGCCTGGTGGTATTCTGGGATTGTGAGTCAGTTGGAGAATTTAATGTTGTACCGGCATGTTGCCATGGTAGCTCAGTTGGTTAGAGCATCGGCACGGAGAGCCGAAGATCCTGGTTCAAATCCCGGCTATGGCATTGAATTTTTCATTCTGTCTTCACGTGTCCATCTTAGCCTACACACGGCCAGTGTGAAAGAATTATCATACATTTATACTGCTGACTACATGACCCTTCCCCCAATCCTGCCAGCTGCCTGTGGTAGATGAGGCAGTGGTTGGATGGTAGGCCTAATCCCTCAAGGGATGTAGAGCCACAGAATGGTTAAGTTACAAGGCATTTAAATACCACCACGGAAGGCTCTGCAACATTTAAATGTCTGGCTTGATGGGTTAAGAACTCCTCCAGAAAAATGGTGCATTAACCAGATATTCTCACATGATAAAGGCGTGTGTTTCTACCTCCTCTCTGATCATAAAATGTTGTAAACGAACTTCGCTGACTGGTAAGTAATGTACCAAAGGTCCGCTAATGGAAAAATGTTATATCTGCCTGACTTTTGTCACATAAAGGTAGTTTGGTTTGCTAAACTAACGACTAAGTTGCCATTATATCAGCGGTGTTGCTCTGATTGTTGCCAACATTTGGATACTTTACACAAGCAGACAGCAGAGTAATTTACAGACTAGTTCAAACAGCAAATTATAAACGAAATGCTGGTGTCTTTTATATTCAGGTGATAGATAAAAATCCTGTTATGAGTAATATACACGAGACTTCTGGATTTGGGACAAGGGTGACAGAATAAAACCAGTATTATCCTACAATAAACGGCGACCATTTGTGATAAGCCATGTTCACTTTCATCCTCAGTTTGTGCAAGACCCTGGTCACAAAGCTTTGACAATAATTTTCATTTGTCTGTGACTATTAATGTACAGGTAGGGAATAAAAAAGCGGATCGACTAAAATATCTAAGTTGCCGATATGAGCCACTGCGCATGCCTAGCGGCTTTCACAGGATAGCAGGGAATGTATTGAAATTTGTTCTAGTGTCGATAAATTTCTTGAATTGAGAAATAATTTCACATAATTTGCGTTGCTTGTGAAAACAAACGTTTCCGTTACATCTGTTACATTTCTTTACGTATCACAAGGCTCTGAAATCAGCTACAAGAGTCAGTCCCCTTTTTTTCCCCTACCTCTACATAGTACATAGATACAATGGCGTACCAAGGATTCTTGGCGCCCGGAGCTAACTAGATGGTAGTCGCCCCCTAAAAGGTTCAAGGTTCAATGAGTTTAATTTAAACACAGTTTAGTGTTCACAATTATTTATATTTAATAAGTTAGTATGTTTATTTAATTTATAAATAATATTATTGCAGTATTTAACAAAGTAATAAAGAAAATTTGACCAATAAAACCATATATTTTGCCAGAAAAAAATTATTTTTGCTTAAACTAAAAAGGATGTTTTTCAGTTTTGGCGCCCCCCTGTTTACGGTGCTCGGTGTGACCGCCCCGTTTGCCCCCCCTCCTTGGTACGCCACTGCATAGATATACACCTTTTTAAAATAGGTGTCAACTAATTAAGGTGGCAATAACATATTAGTGCTCAAATGCCCTGGAATTATAATTTCAGCATGGCTATTCTTTGTTTATGGTATGATGAGGGAAATTAAACAAAATACCGGTATATCTTTTCAGAATCTGTTTTGAAAAAGAGACAGGAGAATGCTGCAGCACGTGGATTGAAGCGCAAGTTGGAGAGAGAGATAGAGGAGGAGCTTGGAGATGACTATGTGCTTGATCTCAAGAAGAACTATGACCTGCCTGAGGACTACAAATACGATATCATCCCAGAGATATGGGAGGGACACAACATTGCAGATTACATTGATCCAGATATATTCAAGGTAAATCTTTTTATACTGAAGTTTTTTGTAAATTTTGTTAACTTCCTCAGTAAAAATTTTGTCTTCACATTTTATATGCAATTATCCTTACAAATGTGGTTCTTGTACTGGGCTCCAATTTGTTTAATTGTCTTGCACAAAATCATGTTATTGTTTAATCAAGAAATAAAAATTATTTGGGACAGACAGGATACAACCATCTAAAATAACTTCAAAACAATAATGCTAATCAGAAGCCAAGGCTATTCATTTGGAAGTCTTTCATTTCAGTATTTTATTCTGTTGTAAGATAATTATCACTCATATTTGTAACTGTTAAAAAAAGAAATTAACAAATTTGATCCTTAAGTTATTTTTATGTGTATTCAGCAATCACTTCAGACTGACAAGGTGGATGTGAGTATTTTTTTACTAGTGCAGTTGGGATAAAGAAGCACTGGTATTCTCATATATTTGTTTCTAAATTCGGTTCAGCAGTTTTTTTTTTCTTTCTTTCTTTCATAATCTTGATAAATGTTCATAAGGCTGATACTGCCCAGCGAACATTTTGAAGATATCCTGGGGTATATGAATAAGCGGTAACTGATCTTACATCAGTAGCAACTTCTCAGCCTCTGAATTAATACTCTGGAAGTTTCTAAAATTTGAGTTCGGAACTCGAAGTGTCTGGAACCTCTTACAGGAATAGAGGAAGTTCACTAGGCTTCTACAGTTGAATTTTTAAGTCAAGTTTCCCTTGTTTACACAGGGGTGTGGCATTACTTTTCGCCTACTTAACATGTACCAAAGTTGATGTAGTTTTTAAAAATACCCTTGCAAACATTGTATTTCTTCTTTTTGTATCAAGCAAAATATATTTATTATGATCAAAAATTGATTTTTTGCAGGTTTTCATTAGAAATTGTTCAGAAGTTGAATTTTCATAGAGCAACAAAAAAGAAAACACTACCCCCAGGGAAATATATTTATATTCATGGTATTCAGTCCACTTATTCTCAGACAAATTCCTTGCATGATAGAGTATTTTTATTCAAAACAAAACATTTTGTTATGAAAAACTGGTTTAAAAATATTAGTAGTTAAAACATAGCAACATCAAGGCAAGGGAATTCATTATGCAGTTAGGTTTTTTTCCCATACCAGTGATTGACAAGTCATTGCCACCAAAAGAGTGATCGTGATGTGTGCTTTTGCCATTTTGCAGTGACTATTTTCCTAATTATCTCAATAACCATGGACTTAATCATAAAATGGGGTATGCCGTGGCGTAATGGTTGAGGCACTGCACTACAAACTGGATGGTCGTGGGTTCGATTCCTGATGAGGTCGGTGGGATTTTCCTTCTGGTGGCACTGTGGCTCTGGGGTCAGCTCAGCCTATAACATAAATGAGTACCAGAAGTATTCCTGGGGGTTAAAAATGACTAGTGCGTAGGGCTGACAACCTTACAATGTTCATGTACAAAATAGATTTTACATTTGTTTTAATGTTAGCTATTGTCCTTAGTTCGCACAGTCATACTACTTCCACTCTGTATAACATTGTTGAGCCTAAAAGTCCACCAAAACAAAGTGATTATATCTACAGAAGTGTTAATGTTAGCTTTATTTGTTGCTGCAGAAACTTGCAGACCTGGAGAGGGAGGAAGAGATCCGTGAAGCAGCTGGTATGTATGCAGTGCCTAAGATAGAGATGGACGAGACAATGAAGGAGATCCGAGCTCTGGCTAGGCAGATCCGTGATAAAAAGATCATCATGGCTCAGGAGAGAGCCATCTTGAAGAACTCAACGAAACCTGTGACACCTCGAACTGCTCCTGCCAAGGCTCGTGGACGAAGTGTAACAAGACTTTGTTCTGAGATGCAGGAACTTGGTGTTGAGATATCTGAGACAGATAATGTGAGTACATACTTTACAGTTCTAAATAATAATTTATCATATCGTCGGTTAAGATGAGAGACCTTGTATTCCAAAATGGCAACTTTCCAGGATACTAGAAAAGTTTCAGTTCTAGCATTGTAGGGATGTATATTCAATAATAACACCAAAATTGATCGTTGTTCACATATGAGGCTTCATCAGAAACATAGAGCTGTTTTTTTGCAGTAAAACCTCAAAAACACGAATTCTAAGGCACCAAAAAACGAAGAGTTCATGTTAAAAAAATTGTGCTACCTGATGACTAAAATATTGTAGTTATTTAAACATTAACTATTTATTACACTATCATAGAAAACACTATTACAGGAAACAGTATATTGTATACCTTTAAAACAACACTGTTTTTTGAACTTACCATCACTCATGGAGGGAAGTTTTCACTGACGTCTGCATTACACACAAGGACAACAATTAGGCGTAGTTTACTGCGTTCTTCACTGTAACACTTGTCTCCGATTATTCTGAGGGTAGGGTTTTGAAAAAGATTGTAAAAACTCCAGTTTTGTCCATGTTGAATTCCAAGGATAAGGCTTTGAAAAAGATTGTAAAAAGTGCAGTTTCTTCCATGTTGACTACTTCACATAGAGCATAATTTTCTTTCAGTCAGTTTTATGCAATTCATTGTTTGATCCTTCTTTCAACAACTTTATTTGCTTCGCCACAAGTCACTGTTCATGATTTAGTTATCACTGGACAAATCATTCTAATGATTACACTCATTAGATTGAGGTTGTCCACCGCCGTGGGTGAGTTGGAAGCATGACTGCCAGCCATCTGGGAGGCCCGGGTTCGATTCCCAGCCGGATCAGGGATTTTACAGAGATATAAAGTTTCCTTCCTGGGTCAGGACTGAGTGTTGTGTCCTCATTCCCATCTTGCGGAAGGACCTGGCCACCCTACGCAGTATCATACAGCCTAGTGTCCCTCGGTCGGGCCGTGGGTATCCCCCCATGTCTCAGTCCCAGGGTGAGGTTGATTAAGCAGAATCTCAAGATCACAGCTTCAGAATGTAGCAATTTTCAGTGCAGGAAATCTTTTCAACATTTTTTAAAAACAGTATTTCCTATAATGATAATAAATATCATTCAGTTCAAGTAAAAAATAATAAAATGATAATTCTTTCAGACTGGCCATATGTAGGCTAAGATGGAAAGGTGAAGTCAGACTGAAAAATTCAATGCCATAGCCAGGATTTGAACCAGGATCTTCTGCTCTCCATGCCACTGCTTTTACCAGCTGAGCTACAATAGCAACATGCCGGTATAATTGGGATATAGAGTCAGTTGGAGCATTTAATGTTGTACCAGCATGTTGCCATGGTAGCTCAGTTGATAGAGCAGCGGCACAGAGCCAAAGATCCTGGTTCAAATCCTGGCTATGGGATTGAATTTTTCAGTCTGACTTCACCTAAAACATAATACTGGTGGAAAAATAGTCCCTGTATTAATTTCAAAAATACCTATATGTTATCTTGAGCTTATAGGGTCATTATTGCTTCATATTTTCCTGTATTATCTATAGTAGGCCTACTTGGGTATTTTGTATAAAAATCATATCAGTATCTAATTCAGACTTGAACAAATTGAAAATCTCTTGTGTCATCAAACATAATAGAAAAAGCTAGATTAAACTGCTATGAATCATCCAAAGAAAAAATATTCAGTAGGATGAGCTAGAAGCTGGAAACAGTGGCGTAGCAAGCTTATGTGGTACCCAGTGCGGAAAATTTCTTTTCACCCCCCCCCCCCCCCCCCCATTTAAATTATTAAAAGTTAGAACAGTTCCAAGTGTTATTTTTTGGATAGTCAAAAGTAATCCCACGAGAGTTTAAGAGTTTGTCGATAAATGCAGCTGCATCGAATTTATCTGATGTAGGCCTAAGTCGTAAACTCAACGGATTATGCAAAATTAGTAATAATTACATTGTTATATAGGCTAAGAACAAAACTAAGCTCCGAAATCATGGTATACTATGAATCAACCATCCATAAACCGATTCGAGTTATCATGTTATCGCTATGTTGTAACCAGTGCTACCAAAGGTGAATATAAGACATAGTTAACCTAATTCAGTCAATTTTGTTAGGATTAAGGAAAGACATACATATCAAGCACATTATGCTGTACATTGTACATTGTACTGTAAAACGGCAATAAATGCTATTATTATTATTATTATTATTATTATTATTAATCTAAAGTACGTTATAGACAGACAGGTAGGCCTATACATTGTTTTCGTGAGCGACAAACTGAGGGTGTTACCGTTAATAAAGCGAACATCTAGGCCACAATACACTCCCGAAATTGTGCAATTTTTTATTTTTTGAGTGATTTTTTTATATTTTTATATTTTGTTTTCCAAGCGAAATCTCGAACTTAAAAAAATGAATTTTGATAAAAAGACAAAATTTTGTATTTATGTCAGATACCTTTCAAGATGTGAACCGAAGATTGGAGACAAGTTTTCCTTATTTTTACATAAAGAAAGTTTTCTCAAAAACGGCTCTAACGATTTTCTTTTAATTTTGCACGGGGGTTGCTTATACTAAGAGCTAAAACTTTTATTTGAAACACTTTTTCGAAATAACTCTCTGAAGGGTAGTTATAAGCCACCCGCTCTGAATACGCGCTCTTTGCAATACGGTCTCTTGCAACGGAAAATCGTACGAAAACAAAATTTTGTATTTGGGTTAGGTACCTTTCGGGGATATGACACCAAGATTGGCGATAACTTTCTCTTATTTTTAAGGGGAGGCTGACTTTTATTTGGGCAGAGGAAGTTATGTGAATTATACATAGGCTTGCCAGATTTCTGAAATGTTCAACCGGGACACCGGAAAGCCCCCCCAGCGTCGTGGATATTCAAGGGTACACACCCTTGGCGGGGTTTTAGAATGTTTTAGAGGGTAGTTTATTCTCAATGCTATGAATAAATAGTTACTGATTAGGAACCTAAACCAGGTGTAATAATAAATAGCATAAGAATATAAATGTAAACATTTTATTTCTAACATGTTAATATTTAAAATTTACTTAAATAAGACGAAAGACTTTGAACAATATTTACATGTACATTTCATTGGCTAGGACTTTTTTATAAAGTTTTTTGTTTTGTTTTAATCTTCACAAGCCAATCCGATATTAATTTTACATGTCATCAAGTCTTTACCGGTAGATTCCTTCATCAAACCCCTATCATCAGTCCATGCGTTGTTCATCAAAGAAAATACTCTCTCAGCTGGTGCTGATGTCGCAGGTACGCAGAAGGCATACTCAACAATCTTGATCAGATTGGGGGCTGCTTCTCCTTGAAGTGACCAAACAGCCTGAGTCATTTTTCTTCAATGAAATAATCACATTTTGGTAGTCTTTTCTTGCTTCCACTGTTTTCACTTTTCATACAGTACAGAAATAAATGAAAAAGTAATTATCCTAAATAATCCTTCATAGTTAATTATTTTTAGACTTTTTTGGTCATCTAGAAAATCAAATATAATTTTTACCGGGACGTGTAGTAAACCGGCCCGGACACCGGGATTTTGTCTGAAACCGGGACGTCTGGCAAGCCTAAATTTATACATAATTTTTTATAGGTTGATCCTAATAAACTTCATAAACAAGTAATGTAATTATTTTACGGATCTGTATTATTAATAATCTATTCTTAAATATGCGCACATCCCAGTTCAAAATCTAGATTGAAGGAGACTTCGGAGTCAATCACATTCGAAGTTTATTTTCGTCAGTCATGACTGCCGCAGCGGGTAGAATTGGTTGCAGCTTGAGTGATATAAAATATCACCGATTGTTGAAGTCTCATTTAAATTAATAGAACTGCAGAGACAAGCATCGGCAGAAATAAACACCCCTCCCCCTAACCATAATATTATTGTTCGTATCAACACAGCGGCCAGTTCAGCCGCGTTTTATTACTACCTTTCTTGACTAAATTTAAAACTAAAAGAAGTTTCAATACGCAAAATACTGTAAAAAGTTAAGCTTATTTAATTGTTTTAAATAATATTATTATTCTATTTAAATTCCCTTGAGCGATTTTTTACTTACAAAGACACATTTTTATTTTGTCACCCCCGAGTGATGGCACCCGGGGCGGCCCGCACCCCCCGCACCCCCCTTCCTACGCCACTGGCTGGAAATGTCTTAAAAATGCCTGAAATGAAGGGGATAAATGGGAGTACTGTCCTTCCCTTAAACAGCCACATTGCAGCCAGAAATTATTGGCTCAAGGTTCATAACATTTTGTGCTAGAAACGATTCTCACTTTCCAGTTCTCAGGAGGCATGAAAATATATTACTAGAAATAGAGACAATTTCAGATGTTTTACTCAGATTTTAAGCCTTGTGTAACTTGTATGCCTCCAAGCCTACATTGTTACTTGTGATTGTCTTTAATGCTGAAGTTCTGTTGGCAGGCCCATTTCACCAGGACGAAGAGTAAGATAAGGTCCTTGTCTCGTCCAGCAGCCAAGAAGATGAGAGTGGACTCTGAAAATCGTTCCAGAAGCATGTCACGACCTCCCCGAGATGAGATGGGTGTCAAGGATATTGCAGTGAGTATTAATGCACATGATAAAAAGCTTTTTCCGTTTAATGAACTTTTTTTTTTACCACTGAACATTTTTTGACAGTGTCATAACCGCTATGCGACATTTTTCTTGTAACTTAACAGAATGTAATTTTGAAAAATATTACATTTGTTCTAATAGACAAACAGCTATTGTTTGGGGATTTGTTGTACCGTACGTGTACGAAGAATTAACAATTACTCAGTGGAGTCTGATTCTTGCTGGAACGATAATAATTCAGTCAGTGGTTTATGTTATTATGTTTGATATCAGTTCATATTTAAAGACAAACATGAATGGTATGTTTAATTAATAGATTATTAATAGGGCCCGGATTTGAAGGTTTTAACCTATTTTTTTCCCCAGCTTCCTAATTAGAACATTTTAACGTATTTTTACGTTTCATACCCCTAGCTTCCGAATATATGAATCTTATAGAACCTGAAAAGGGCTGAAGCAGACTAAAGGGCCTAAAAGGGGCTAAGGAAGACTTTTGCTGAAAAACTAGGGGTTAAAGAGGACTTTTTATGAAAAAACTAGGGGCTAAAGAGAACTTTTGCAGACAAACACGATTTTTAAATAGATTTTTGAATTAATGGAAAGGAAAATAAATATGTGAAAAGACATAATAAAAGTAAATTTACACAACACACTGAAATTAACAATGTATAGTTCACTTTGTCACTTGTCTTTGTAACTCAAAAATGTGTCTCCTCGCCATCGCAGGAAATGAAACTTGAGTCGTCTTCAGTACTTTGAAATTTGCAAGTAATCCACTGTCGTTTCAACTTTAAAATAAACATAGCAGGGAAGTATAGTAGAGTAAAGTAGAGAAGTTTAGTAGGGTCTCTGTCAAATTTATAATTTTCAGTGTTAATATTAGTGTTTTATTAAGACAGCTAAAATAGTTTGTTTAAAACCTAAAAAGGGCTATTCCATGAAAATAAAAGACTAAAATACCTTTTATAAAAGCCTAAATATCCAGGCCTTAATAAATTATTAATAATGCCAGTACTAATATATGGTCACATTGAGGAATCTGTTAGAGGGATACGTGCCCAGGCACATGTATGGCAACTTATTTGCAAACCTATTGAACACATTTCTAGTCCCCAGCACAAACATTTGAATAAAATGTACCAGAAACAAGGTTCCACCTCAAGTTTTTGTTTTCATGCCGGGAGTGATAACATGGAACAAATTCCAGCGAGAGTGCTCTTTGCACGTGTGCTGTAGTAACGTTTCCTGTGATAACTGACTGACAACTATCTGTTGTTTGTGGTGATGATCAATCCCAACAGAGATATAATCATCATAATCATAATCTTTATTTGCCATGAAGCACAGTAATTAGCAATAGGCAGCATCAGTATTGTTATGTTCAAACTTTTATTTTATGAAATCGCAGATATTTTGCTATGAAGAGCTCTAAACAGAACATAAGAGGATCTAGAAGTGCTGTCCTTAACATTCTTAACACTTTGGTAGGAAATTTGCATTTAGGTCTATTGGCACACTTTCTTCTTCCTTGAATAGGTTCTGTGTCACACAGAACCAAGAAAATATCCACATATGCTTACTGAGAAAATTGATGTAATAGGGGAGGTATTAGAACAACATCAAAATTGAAATAGGCCTAGGCAGGATTCATGGAAGATGAATGTGTGCTTGTATGTCTTAATGCAAATTTTCTACGAAGGTGTCACAGATGTGTGGTAGTGGAGGGTTAGCACTTCTAGCACCTTTTATTTAATCAGTCTAAGCACAATAGTAATATACAATTTTTATGTACTTAATACTGTTATTTTGCAAGATTAAACAAACCCATTCCTATCTACTACCGACTGCATGGGTCTTGCCTCGCTTTGTGTTCATGAATGATCTGCCGGGCAGCTTGACTCCAAGGCTCTGGGCTCATAAAACAAGACGGTCCACTAAAGAAAGTTAAACAAATTTGAATATACAAAAAATTATACAGGGTGTTAATGAATAACGCCGAAATATTTTACCTGTGTATAGAGGGGACATGTCAGCCGAGGTGGTCTAGAGGTAGCGTGCCCACCTGTAGATCCATAGGTTGCGAGATTGGGTTTTTCATGACGTAAAAATCCTGTATATAACTGTGCCAAAAGTGTATTTTGCTGACTTTCAAAGTATTTAGTCTATAGTTTTTACCTGAGTTTAATACAAATTAAAACATTTAAGGGATTAAATAATTAAATACATGTATCCATTAAATGTATAATCCATCACTGGTAAGTTTATTTTTATAAATAGGGAGTCCAAATTAGTGATTTGGTGGATACATGCATTTAATTATCTAAATCCCTTAAATGTTTTAATTTGTATTAAACTCGGGTAAAATCAGTAGACTACATACTTTCAAAGTCAGCAAAATACACTTCTGGCACAGTTATATACAGGCATCCTTGATCAGACTACTTAAACTTGAATTGTGTTGCTATCACAGTAATACCAAGCTGTTCTGAAATCCAAAGTTTTTCTGATTTGTCACCATAATAAAATGAAGGGCTTCTGTAAGGAGTTTTGCTGTAATTTAAACTGTACTCTGTCAGTTTTGATTAATTCTTGCTTTATATTTCAGATGAAGAAGAAATTAAAGAAGGTGGCACACAAGGCCATTGCAAAGAAGGTTGGCAAGAAGGGATTGAAGGGCGAGGGAGACAGGTTCATCGGTACAAAGATGCCCAAGCATTTGTTTGCCGGCAAACGTGGTGTAGGCAAGACAGACCGCAGATAATGTATGTGTGGTGTATTAAAGATTGCTTTCTTGTCTACTAACTGTTTAGTTCTTCCTCCCTTTAGAGTCTAGTTCCTGATTAAACTTTTTCGCTATTAAGTGAGCATTTTGATTACACAGATTACTGTGTATAAGTTTGTGCTTATCGCAATATATTAGTTAGAAGAGCATTCTATTAAAAGTCTGGAGAGTTAAACATGGAATTCTTTTTTATTGGTGCATTTATTTACTTTTTGTGGTTATGCTTCCATACAATTTCAAATTACTGTAGTTCATTGAGCATTTGTTTAGCTGTATGATTTGGCTTTACATTGAGCTGCTACTAATGCAACCTTGGAGCAATGAGAAGTGTGGAAACATGTTAGTGAGAAAGACTCAGATAAAATTACTCTTCAAAATATGCATCTGATATACAGTATGTAATATGAATATACTGTACCACATTAAAAATCATATTATGCTTTTATGGTATGGAAAATCCCCCAGGTGCTCGAATACCCTGCCAATTAAAATTCTCAGTTTTGCCTTTGTAAAGCTCCATTGTACAAAATCACACTTGAATTGTCCCTTACTTTATCATTTCTAATTATTTTTACATACTCTTTTACATGTATTTTCCAGAACTTAATATTTGAATTGTTCAAAACATTAGTGGCTCATAATCAATTTATCCCAATAATTAATTTACATAATTTATTTTCCTTATTAGTGCCATTTAAAGATTAAATTAGAAGTATTTTTTATGTAGATCCTGCTTGTAAATCTCTCAGTTCTATCAGTTCATAGCTTCAAAATGGCAATCATAAGCTTGAAAACGGAAAAAAAAGTAATAAGTGCCATCAGCTGTATGAAACGAAATATAAGGGAAAACCAGGGGAAGAAAGTATGTGCCACAATTTTTAGATTAAAAGTGTAGCTCAGATTTTTTTAACTGTGCAATATGGTAATTGTTAAATTTATAAAATAAGTGCTTATCCAGAAGATCTTATTCAAACAGTTTTAATCTTTTCTCGCAGTTTACATCAGATTTTAAAGACCCCAAATATTATCACATTTAATTTTTGTATTAATACTTCTATTTTATCAGTTTTACCTATAGTATAAAACCCACATTTATTGTAAAAAAAGTGAGGAGTTAAACTTTTTGTTGTGTGATGTGTATGGACCATATTTCTTTGGAAACAGTGTTAATTAAATTGTTTATTTATGTATTCATTCCACTCAACAATATAATTATGGAGTAGACTACAAATAAGATACAAATAATGCAAACACTTATAAATTATGAACATACATTTGGCATTACAAACAAATAATAGCAAGATAGGTCACAATACAATAAAAATAAAAGACTAGGTGTAGTTTAATATGAACATACATTTGGCATTACAAACAAATAATAGCAAGATAGGTCACAATACAATAAAAATAAAAGACTAGGTGTAGTTTAATATTACCTTAGAACATTCTACTTCACATTCTCATATTCTCATTTTCACATACTTATTGTAAGTAAAAGCTTACCAAATTAGAACATACATTAGTAGCAGTGGAAAGGTTAAAGAATTCTTACACCCCTATGTCTACAAGGCTGTTAAGTTAAGTTGGTGAGACTTTGTCCATGAACTCTTAGTATCACATTTCTTTTATTTTTGCTTCAAATATTTCCTTTACTTCCTTAACTGTAGTCAGATTTTTTACAGCATCCGGATGTACACATTTAAATATTATTCTTGTAAGATTTTCCTTGTAGGTAAAATAAAATAATATAAAATTAATCAGTAAGAAAAGCCTGAGATTGAACTTTACAAACCGATAATTGATGTATAATTATAAATATTTAGTAATGCAACTTAAAACATTGTTTTATTTAACTAAAAATAGTTTGATTATTACTGTGTGCTTACGTTATTATTTCCTTTATAATTCTTTAACATCATAAATTGTCTGTCTTTACAGAAATATGTATCATTCTAGTTAAAAATGTGTATTTTTTTTTTATTTGTTCCCATCACTACCGTTGTATGTAGCTGATAAATCCTTGTGCAGGTCGAACTGCGACATCACACGGCAACATGGGGCATAGCTATTATGGGATGAGGCAACCCATTCATTCGAGCATTGGTGGAAAGAGAAAAAAGAAAGGTTTGTCTATTACTCAGTATATTAAATTTATTTAGTACTACTAATTAAATACGGATTAAGCATAAAGTAAAATATTGTATAAGTATAAGTATGTAAGATTAATATATGAGCATGTGCATTTTAATTCTCATAAATGCTTATACTACTGTAAAAGTAAGTAGTTTGTGAAAATTTAAGATTCAAATTTGTGGAGGATTTAGTTCTCCTTGGTTTCTTCTGAAGTACGTTGGATTTTAAATAAACTTGTTAACTGTATGTTAGAACAATTCTTTTTCAAATTCAAAAAGCATTCTTTTGAATGAAAAGCCTATCGCAAGCCCTGGTTCTCAATAGGGTAGCCAGATGGATTTTCCTTCAGGCAGAAATTTTCTTTAAAATGGCAGACGGGTGATAAATCTGTGTGTTCTACTGTTAAACATATGAATCAGAAGTTTAGAATTAGTTTCAGAACACAAATATTTCAGTTTTTCAGCTATGGCAGAGAGACAGACATGTTTTTTTAAAATTGTGTTTTTATTTTATTTAGGGAACCTTAAAACGTGTATTAGTGCTGAACAATTGACATCAAATTTCAGGGCCATACATAATACATTCTCTACCTGTAGTAGGCAGGCCCTAAAGGCAGAGAAAATAAACATTTTATAAAAATAAGATACAGTCACCGCATTTCACTCAGTGCCATCTCTCTGTTAAAATGTAAATTATTTCTCACATGTGCGTGTGTGATGAATCTCTTTGCTTTATTTTGTATAGTTCCAATGACCAGGGCTCTTTTTCATTTGCAACCACCTTTGAACTCTTTATAAGTGCTCATATACACTCTATAGCAGACATGGGTAAACCCCTAACCATTGACACGCAACCCGCAAACTTTTGTCAACTTACACTTAGTTCGAAAAGAACGGATAGATGGAGACACAAGCAGACAATAAGTGCAGTGGCGGTTGCTCATTCTTAGGGAAACACTAATTTCACTTTAAAATGTACACTACAAGAAACAAATAATACACACAATCTTGTATTTTTAATTATTCTTTTACGTGTGCAATTATTTCATTATACAAAGGCTTAGAATGTATCATAACGCCTTTCCAATCGGAACTGTATCGCGACCCGTCACTGCTTGAAAAGATAATATGACTCATGCATGGGAATAATCTACCACATACACCAAATTTCAGCAATGCCATCTTGTGTGTTATGCGGGAAGTTCAAGAACCGCAAGTGGTTCGCGAACCAGTAAATGCCCATGTGTGCTCTATAGCTGGGCTGGAATGAAGAAAGTTACCACTCTCAAATTTTGCTTGAAGGTGGATAACTTTAAATAATGATGTAAAAGTAGGATAATTTGGTATTTTTTAAAAGCAGGTTATGCCTGACTCAATCTGACTAGATCACTGCCTTCTTTATTTCTTACAAGCCATGCTGCTTGAAATGTGGCAACACAGGAGGTAGTCCTATCTGTGGCGGTCTGTGGGAAGCATTTGAATACGTTTTTAATGCAGATAATTTTATTCATCACAAACACTGACTTTATTTGACCAAATCAGTAGGCCTTTATTACACAGCCTATACTTGTGATGTGCATAATAACATAACGCGCGTTCACTCCCACATATCTGAAGGAATTCGTAGTTTTCAGTGTCTCCTCATTGTACGATATGATGTCGCGTTTTTTCTTATTTATTGGTAATAACCTCACTTATCCTGTCAGGCCTAAGAGCTCTGTTATTCGACCCACAACAGAGTCATCTTTTATTAAGTTGCTACACTTCTCTGGGTCATTTTGTACTGCCACTGAGCTAGTTATCTCAGGATTAATATAGGTAACCTAGAACACTGATATCTCTCTTCTTGTCACATGCACTTTGTGGAAGACTACGCCCATGACTGCCACTGAAAAGAATAACTTTGCCTAATTCCTTGGGAACACTCAACTTTCCGTTATTTGCTGTCTAAAAGTCGTTCATTCGTTCATCCTTGGCTCCGGTGGTGAACTGTGTTGATTCGCTAGCACTTTTGAGGTTAAGGTTTGAATCCCGTTCATTACCTTCACCAAACTGTAGGAAAACGCTGAATCGATTACTTAGTATTAATAGTAATATTGGGAGGATAGGAGATTGCATTATACTGTACTACGATTTGGCGTAGATGAGATGAAATTAGGCCTACTGTGAGTAGCTTGATAAAAGTTCATACCAGTAAAAGTGACTCTATTTCTCTTCAATTCTTCTTTAATACCAGCCAATTCTTCCTGAAGGAAACTATCATATCGTACCTCTCCCTTGTATTCGTTTGTAGATGGTAATAGCTGATAAACACGAAAATCTTCATGAAAAACTGTTCTCTAGTGTACTCAATAAGAGGTGACGGTGTATATAAATCTCTCATTATGTACACGGTTTTTACCTTCTCTATGCTCTTCAGGTGTGTCCAGATGTTCTATAAACCATAGGCGATGATGACTGGGATTACTTTAAGCTGAAATATGCTTAATTTGCGATGATTCGGATGGAGTTCATTGCTTTATTTACGGCATGTTGATAGATGATAGGACTACCAATGCGATGTTGCTAGATCTAACAGCATGGCTTGTAAGAAATAAAGAAGGCAGTGACTAGATCCATTTAGGAGTAAACATGAAAGATCTGGCCCAGCAACGTTCCGTGGTAGTCATCGGATGCCCGATGTATGGATGCGTCAGTTTGATAACAAATAGGTTATGAGCTGTTAGGCGTGTGATTGTTTCTGGAAAGTAGCAAAAAGTCTATTCCTAAGGATAATTGTAAGTCGTCCGGGGGTGGGGACTTTGGAGGGAGATTTGAATAAACCGCCACTTCCAATGGAAGGAGAATCAGCCCTACCTGGTGAGGAAACTTCGAAGTACTTTTTCAATCAATTTGCTGTTCTTTATTACAAATGCATTGTTATTAAGAATGCATTTACAGATTATGTCTTTTGGTGTCTCTGTACGGAGATTTTAATTACAGATTTATTTTATTTTACACAATTCCATCAAATTATTTCGTTAGAATTGTGAGCTTTCAATTGTTTTCGAGAGATGGCAGGAGTGCTGCTTAGGAGAGGTACACTTTATTTGGATAAAAAATTGTTTAAATATATACATTTCAGCAGTGTTTGTGCGTTGTAAGACAGGTACTGTGTCTTATACCATTTAATTTATGTTAATACTGTTTGCAATCACTCATATTTGCTCACATCAACAATATTTTACGTCTGTAAGTTTTCGCGGTTTCTTGGGCTTGTGACGCCATGATTGTTGTTAGTCTATTCGTCATGAAAAAGAAGCTTTATAGAGTAAGTTAGTGTAAAGTGTGAATGGTATAAATATTGCACATTCGAAGCCTGCTGTATTGCAGTGATTAGGTGAGTAGATATTATTTCAAGTGGCTGTAATCGTGAGACAAGTTGCAAAGTATTGTGTGTAGATAATAGTGGCATGTCAATCCTTGCTTCAGAAACTGTTATGTGTACGATGTATGCCCAACCCGCTGGAAGATTTAAACGATTAACAATGTTCGTGTTCGTGATTGGTAGTAAGAATATTGGAAGACCGCCTTCATACCGTACTTTGAATTGAAAGAAAAGTTTGTCATATATTTTTTTTGTTATTGTTTATTTTGAAGAGTTAAGAAGCATGTTTTTAAATACCACGTGTGTATATTTGTGTTGCATTTTTTATGCGCCGATATTCCAGTATTAATCTTATGCCGGGGGACTTATTGTCTTCTTTCAAATGTTTCATTCCATATACAGAAGAACATGTAAAACTTCGGTAAAGAGGACGACAATTTGTTATGGAAAATCATAAATTATGCCGTATAGAGGTTTTGCCGCCAGAACTTTAGTTTATCTGTTTATTCTTCCCCTTGGAAAGGGGTAAAGATGTCACTGTTGCCCAACTAAATATAATTTGATATATTATAATTGCAGTTGCACCCCCATAAGCTATTTTAATTCTGTATGCATGCTAAATATTTTAATCTTAACAAAAATCCGGCATACTTATATTATAAGGGTTTATAATAACAGAAAGAAAAGGGGAAGTGCACAGTGTGCAAGTGGTTGAGTTTATTTACAGAGCTCAGTTATCGAGACAATTCTTTTCTGACACACTTTGGCATGTTATAGTAGAGTTTTTCATTGCATACCCACGTGCCTTCAAAAGACCGAACCATTAAATCGGTGTTTGTTTATGTTAATTGATCTGATCCCAAGTCAATCTTGGTTTTTGCTTTCTAAAAAAAGTTGCGTTCGCTTTCTCATCCATCATCAATGACCTCAGTTCTTTCCTCGGTCTAATCAATAAACACTTGCTATTGTTTACTGTCCCTAGATCTTGCACACCCACTTTTGACTCCACGCAAAGTAGATGGGTAGCTGTCACAAAGCATTCTTAGCTTTTGATTGGGGAGCCTTTCATTGGCTGAGGTAACTGTCTGATTGGAGTGGTAATAATAAAAAGCATGGGTTGAGCTGTCAGAAAATTTCTTCTCTTGACAAAAGAAGCCACCTGGGTATGCAATGAATAACTGTAGGCGAAGTATGTGAAGTGTTAGACCACACACACACAGCTTGCATCAGGGTTGTGGTAGTTCTTTTGCAGGCCCACCTAACGGAATCCATGAACTGCAAAATGAATGATGGAGTGTCGTAGTTCATACAGTAGTTTCATCCATTCTGATGCCATTGTAATGGCATTTCTGATGCCATTGTAATGGCATCTGTGTGTTAGAAGTCTCTCCACATGGTGGCTTTTTTTTAATACAGCTTGTTTACAGTGGCTTGATACTCTACTGTTCAGCCATTTCATAATTACGGGTAGGTCTATGGGACATTCTAGCAAATTATAAAAACTATTTTTGTTTATTACATGTCATAAATAATGGATTAGAACTGGTTCTGCACATTCTGTAAAATCTACCATGGCTTCTCCTTCATTCTACATGCAAAGCATTAAGCCTATTTAAAATTTATTATAAATATTTTAATTTGTTTTTCAAAATCTATTATGGGTGGGAGCGTGGGACATAATTTGGACACTGATTTTAATGATGCAAAACAAAAGTTCATTTGCTGTTCTGCTTAATGTTGTTATTAATGAAGGTATGAGGGATTTAATACAAATTATAAACTGTTTCCAGGTTTTATTTAACTCATCAATAATAATTTAACAAAACTATCACCATTAAAGGTGGGACAAAAAGTCACTTGTTTGTTATTTTACATAGTGATTAACCATACATATTTTTTGAAGTTAATTGTACCTTGTTAATTGTAGGCTTAAGATGTAAGATGTATATTTTCTCAAATGAAAATGGACATAGTCTAGCTGATTACTCTTGACTACTTGGTGTTAAAGAGTGTTAAAAACATGCTAATAACTCAACGCAATAAATAAGTAAATTGACAGATTTTACACATGAAACCACTTCAGATACACCTAAGTCTTTGATATTCAGAGAATTTGAGGTTTTAAACTTATTTTTGACTTCCCAATTGCAATAATTTTATAACTTCTCTCTTTGAGGGAAAAATTCCCATATTTTATGAAATATCTGCGTTGATGGTAATAGCATCTCTAATTGCAGCTCTTTTAAGTAGAAAGTTGACAAGTGAGCTCTTAGACTAGCCTTGAATGTGCATTTTTGTGCAGATAAGCTATATTGCTTTCTTAAGAAACATACCTTTGGTCTTTTCTGTTATCGCAAGGTCGGATTTTGAGAGGTAGTCTGATATTGTCTGTAGTGCATAAGTCATAATTGATGAGATCTTGACGTGGAACAGGACTATTGCTGTATGTAAAGAGAGTTGCCTGAAATTTCTGATATCGTTCATGGCTGTAATTGCAGCAGTAATTTTCTCTTTTATGTGGTTAATGAAGCTTTTTCCATTTGTTTGTAACATTACGCCCAGGTATTTGTAGCAGTTGACTCTGGTGAGATTCATGCCTTATAGTTGATATTCGCTGATGCTGTGAGCTTGCCTCCATTTCTGAAGTCATTAGCTGTTTTCTGTGGTTGCATGAATTAGAACTAGCAACAAATGTTTTGGTGCATTTTATCCTGAATGATAAAGAGTTATCCTAAGTGTGCATTGTTTCTGGAATATGAAAGTGATAGCTGGAATTGAGCAAACACTGCTCGAATGTAGAACCATCATTCAGCTGTAGCATCATCCCAAAACTTCATGGCAAAGATGTAAAGTTAAAAACGATTTATGTGGTGGAGCTATGCCTAATTAAACAGTTATTATTTTGGTATTTAGAGGTTGAAATTGGTTTTGCAGTATATACGTATGAGGCATAAGTAAGAGTTGGAAATCTACATTATCTCATTTTTCTCAAAAAGTGGAGTTAGTAAATGCGTTCTCTGAGATGGTGTAATCAATTAAAATATGTTTAAAAAAGATTTGGTAGCAAATAAATTGTCTAAAATATAGCATAACTTATCTATCCTTGACACATAATGTGTCTTCCTAAGAACTCTTCATAATCATGAAATTTATTTTGAGTGACTCCAAATTAAATATTTTGAGTACCGGTACCTATTTTGAAGGTTTTTAGTGCCTTTCTGCCTGCCTGTTTTGAAGTATTTGTTTGCAGAACATCCAGTCTCCAGTCATAAATGTGATTCATTTAATGCTCTTTTGCAGGCGTACTGTTTCTACTGTATAGTTTGTACAGTAACTGATTTCATTTTCGACTTGCCAATAGTTTTTCCTAAATATTTAGCAAATTTGGAATGGTTGTTATTACATACACATTCATTCGGCGTTTTTTTACATGTTAATGTGAGCTTGAACAAATTTACAATATTTTAATTCTTTGTTTTTTACTTTGAAATTTTTTTAATGCCTCCAACGATTTTTATTAAAATGTCAATTTCTATAACTATGACTAATGGCCACATTTGTTTTTCTGTAAAAATTACTTGGGTAGTTTACTCGTATCATTTTTTATTTTTCTAGTCTATCTCAACTACAGTAGAAGATACACGAAAGCTATTACATCAAAATTGTAGAGACAATTAAAATGAACATTTTTTATGAAACACTTTTTTTTAAATTAAATTAATTTAATTTAATAAAATCAACAGGTATTGAGATATAAATAAAATAGGTATGACTTCAATGCACAGTACCAGAAAAATCTTATGAAATATGAACACAGTACGCTATTCTCATATTTATGAAACATATATTAACAATAGTGCTACGATTAAGTTAATAATTTATTGTGTGAAATGAAATATACCCCTGTCCTAATGCACACACCCTAAAACTAATAGTCGGAGAGAGGATAACTAAGTATAAGATCACAAGTTGAAACCATAAACCTAGTGTCCAGCCAATTTGACTTGGGTTTTTCGTGGTTTTCTTGTTCATAAAGTCAAATGCCGGATTGTAGGTTGTTTTATTTTCCATAACTCATTGTCACTATGTCACCCATATGTTATTTCAACTGAATATCAGAAGACATCTCTGAACAGTAGCAACACATGCTACAGAATAAATTGTTATTGTAGCATGCTTTAAACCCAGCTGTCCTAAACATGCGATACAATCTATATGCGTCTAAATTGTGCAAAATAAGCTAAAATAATAATTTAATATACAGGGAGACCCAATCAACTATGAACCAGCTGAGCGGTGTTTTCTTAAATTGAACGTGTATACACGTTTTCCGCCGCAGCGGCAGCCAGGACTGATGCCATGAGCGGAGAACGAATTGTTTATTAATATGTAAAGCGCCCAATGGGCAAGAAAAGATAAATAGTCCTTATGACAGTAGTCCTTTAATCGTGTACCTAGGGAGAACGAATTATAGGGCCCATTTTTTACGACACAACAGGTAGGTGAATACAACTTTGCCCCCAGGCGCGGTTCTAGCTATAGGTCACAGGGTCACGTGCCCCCCCTTCAAACTTTGCGCTTTTGCTTTGCTTGTCAAGTTTGGCAACATAGCATGGGTCAAATTTCGTTCGTTACCGGCCGTCTCTCATCCCCTTAACATTTTCTAAGCTGACGGAATGCAGGGAGGGGTTGTGGCTAGTTTAGTTTGTACAGGGTCACAGTATTTTTGCGACTTCACACGAATTGGCGCTGTATGCACTCTTGAATGCATAATTGGATTCATATCCGCTAGATGGAGTGGTATGCACTATTATTACTCTATAGTTGAGGACCAACGAGCTAGAATAGAGATTATAGAGTGGCTGTTGTGTCCTTTACAGCGCTCTGGGTGGTGTCTTCGTGAAACATAGCCGCCATGTTTTCTCCTACCTGTTACACGTATCGTCTGCTATCTTTATATGTATTTTGATTGCATTTGTGTGGATACTTTTGGTAAAAAATATGCCTGCTTGTTTACCGCTTCAGAACCAGATGATGAATCTCATTATGCCTCACTTCTTAAACTAATTTTGAAACTGTTTTTCACCTGTAGATTACATGACTTCTGCAGGAACAGGTCTGAGCAGGAAAGAGGAAAGCAACTGAGGCAGATGTTTACAAAATTAATATTGTTCAAAGGACAGTAAGTTTGAAATAATTTCTAGGCATCTATAAGATTGTACAGATATAAATGTTACCGCCAAGAATCCCCGTCACTGTTTAAATATTTTAAGAGTGTGTAAAATTGAAAATTTTTGAAGTGAAATTTCTTTAGCCGCGGTAGGGGTAGATCGAGAGCTTGTGTGACGCTCAAAATCGTCACGAAATTAGTGAGGTGTGACGGAACGGACTGCACAGAAAACAATCAACTCAATGATTAGGCTTATCCAAAATTTTAAAAAATCAAAAAATTCAAAATTAAAAAATCCCAAAAATTAAAAGATTCAAAAATTAAAAAAACCAAAAATTACAAAACCAGAATTCCAAAATTAAAAAATTAAAAGATCCAAAATTAAAAAATCCAAAAATTAAAAAATTAAAAAATCCACAATTCCAAAATTAAAAAATCAAAAAGTAAAAAACGTCCAGCAATCCAAAATTGAAAAAATCAAATAGTCCAAAAGTAAAAAAATAAAAAAGTTTCACTTTTGTCGCGTGTCGTTCCACGCACACTTCTTTTTTGTATCTTGTCAACAAACATAGGCCTATTTTTCTCATGTCTTTTTTTATTTTTATTTATTCTTCTGCACCACCGAGTGATAAAATATTCAGTTCTTTGAAGACTGGTTTGGTCTGAGTGTGAATGGTACACTTAAATTTAGCAATTTCCGCTAGGCCTAATATGGCGTCTACTATATTGTAAATTATTCTGAGTAGGCCTATTGCATTACTACATTATTTTCTGAACTGGAGTTTCTGAAGTTTTTTTTTTTTTTTTAAATTCACTGCGTTTCGACTTGTTTCTCTAGTACAATAGCCTATCAATGGGTTTTCTCAACTCTTACGCCTAGGATTTCGAGCCAACATGATTTATATTATTTTACGTATTATTCCTAAAGAAATTTTAATTGCTAATTTGACATAATATGTGATGTGATTAATATATTGAAGTATACAGTGGTGATTTTTCAGTACACAGTATGTATAGTCCCAGGTTCTACAGTGTGTCCCACGCAAGAGTTGGCCAATGACGCGGCTTCCTGCGGCGCGGCGGGCACAGCTCCAACTCCCGAGCGATCGGGTGAAATATCTACGCTAATAATGCCGCGTTGAGTGTAACTATTCAGGTTCTCACATTTACAGTTAAAATTACAATGAAAATAAACACATACCTCATCACAAGAGATGTTGGAAATGTTCTCCTCTTACATTTTAGGAAATTTTTAGGAAATTTTCTTTCACGCGCATAAGTTCAGCTTCCGAGATAAAGTTAATTTCTCTTATGATATTGTTTTTTTGTTCTTCTAATGTGTGGGAAATTGACCTATACACTTTATTTTTCAAGTTTCCCCATAAATAATATTCACATACTGTTAGAAGAACTTAAAGACAATATCACCTAGGCCTACCACAAGAGAAATGAACTCTGTCTCGGAAGCTGAACTTATCCGCGTGAAAGAAAATTTGCTAAAAAGGTGCCAGTATTGTGTGGATGCAAAAGGAGAACATTTCCATCATCTCTTGTGATGAGGTACATGGTTATTTTCATTGTAGTTTTAACTATAAATGTGAGAACCTGAATCGTTTCACCCATCGCGGCATTATTAGCGTAGATATTTCACCCGATCGCTCGGGAGTCTGAGCTGTGCCCGCCGCGCCGCATGAACCCGCGTCATTGGCCAACTCTTGCGTGGGACACACAGTATACAACAATACTTTAATGTGACAGCCCGGCAGCTGAGAACATGGCGGATGCACATTCAATTTGCTTCAAATATGGCGGCGCAACAGCCACTCTATAATCTCTATTCTAGGTCGTTGTTGAGAACATATTTACGTATTGAGAGGACAGAATATAGCCAGGGTATCCCCCTCAGGGTATCACAATACAATAACATCTTACCCGAAAAACCTGTCCAGTTGGGAAGGGCAGTGCAAAAAAGCTGTTTTCCTACCACCTTCCGCATTTCAAGTAGGCTAAAGCCGGAAGTTTTCTCATGTTGAGTGTTAGTGCGTGCTTCTGAATTTTTCCTTAGTTAGTAAAGTATTTTTTATATAGTGATGGTGAAATGAATGAGATAAGATGCTTACAAAATAAAATTCTAAATTTCGAGGAGCGGTTATTAGCCAAAGAATTAGGACGGCCTAGAACAGAGCTTACGATAAATCTAACATATGAAGACAAAAACAGAGTGTACAAGAGGAATTTCAATAAAAATGTACCATATATAAAAAGTGGAAGTGGGTGTGCGGGTGTCCGAAAACTAATGCAATATTCTGTATTTCGCATATTCTATTCGGTGGAGAAGATGCATGGACTAAAAACTGGTGAACATTTGCCCGATAGATGTAAGAAGCACAGTTTGTCAAAACGCCATTTAGGCAATGAAATGAGTCTCGCTGCCTTAGGGAAGGCTGATATCAGGGTGCAACTTGATGATGGGTATAGAACATGTGTCCGTAAGCACAGGGCCGTAGCAAGGTCCTTCTGCGCCCTTGGCGAGTTTGACAAATCTGCGCCCTCCAAATGAACAATTTTTTTAAATGTCTGTAAAACTGATTTTCTTAAATTCGCTTGCAGAAGGTTTTTTTTGGTCCCATTTCTATAAAAAACCACTGCCTAATAAATCAAAACTAATAATGTAGACTAAGCTATGATGGTCATGGTAGTTTTAGTTGGCACATTGTTTTACTGAAATCATTCTTACCTATACAACAGAAGCAACGCCAACATCAACAAGAGACGAAACAACACAAACATTAATATTGTTTCACTGTTTAATTTTAAAATCGCTTAGTTAAAAAATACAATAATAATCAGAGCCCGGATTCTAATGACATGTCATCGTTTTTATTGATGCTGCATAGACATTGCCAATTTGTAGATAAATCATAATCATGGCCTCTAGATTATAGAAATGCATTTTTATTAGGTCATTTTTTGACATTGTATGCAATTTTATATTTTTAGGGCATTTATTTCGTCCCCAGCGGTGCTGTCTTTGAAGTGTTTGTTTAATGCAAGAAGGACACACTCTATGTTGAAGTGTTGTCATGTCTCAGTCGGAAACGAGAATCAAAGGAACGCCAAAATTTTGTATTACATTACTGTTGTTATTAGATTGACTTGGTACCAGAGTCTGCCACCTGCTTGTATTTGAGAGTGCAAACTACTGTTTACCCTCAATAAACAATATAATCCGGCAGACCGCAAAAGGAAATGCCGAAGTTTGACTCGCCAGTGCCTCAGTGCCAGTATAAATTTCCGTAAGGAAAGAATATTCACAGCAAAAATCAAAGATTTTTAGACCTACAACATCCTCTCTGAATTTAAGGTTTTAACAATTATGTACAAATTATTCTATAATTTTGTGTGTACAATAATATTTTTTTATAAATAAAATATCAGTTTTTTGGTCATTCTTTATAATTATTAAGTCATTTTCTTTAAATTTTGGGATCATTTTATAGGTCATTTTTCAAACAATTTTAGGTCATCAGAATCCGGGCCCTAATAATAATACAGTATAATATAATTAAAAATAATAGCAGCGACTATAATATCAGCGCCGGCCTTAGAAGGGAACTTGATCAAAACAAACAGCATGTGTACTGCCAGCTGGCCGAGCGTGCATCACAACACATATTATTCAATGTAAAGTTACATAAATTAATTTTAATGTACATTAATACATTGTGTGATTAAAAAACTAAACATTTTTAAAATGAGAAATTTTAGTTCACACTTAATTTATGATAAAATCGTAATAACGAAAGGAATTGAGATCTGCGCATTTGGCTTTTTCTGTTGTAATAATATAGTTGGTCAGTCATTTTTGCATGTAGCAGTATGAGCGATGCCATTGTTGATCGCTTTGTAATCAATCCTGCCGACAGTAGTAGCACTGAGGACGACAATCAGCTGGAAAGGGATTGAGTTGATCCACTTTCATCACAATAATAACGTACATATTAATTTTCATAGTCGTTATATCTTTCCATACTGTTCATGATTTATGTTTTACTCTGTCAATATGAATCGTGTTAATTAAAGGACGTTGCATGACTGCTTTTCGCTTGTAGACAATCGGCATAATACTATAGGTATAGATAGTTCACGTGCATTAATTTTTAATAACCTGAAAGATTAACGTGCAATTTAAATTGCTTGATAAATTGCACCAGCCTAAAAAAAAGGCGGGATTTTTCATGGTTAATTTTGCGCCCATCATACCTGCGCCCTTGGCGGTCGCCCACCTAGCCACCGCCTAGCTACGGCCCTGCGTAAGCATAATGATCTTGTTGACAAAAACATATATTTCGTCACGCATTCTTGATGCCATTAAATTTTGCGGGGAATTTGAATTGGCCTTGCGAGGGCATAATGAGACAGCGAGTTGTGATAACCCAGGTGTTTTCGGAAGGTCCCATGAACTAAACCGCGACACTTGGCAATATCCTGAAGAATAGTAATGTTATACCAAAAAATGAAACAGAAAGGTAAGTTTTAGCTTAAGTGTAAGTTCTGTTTTCCTCCTAACATTTTTGGTTGATATTTGTATGTGACCCACCCCTGTGGAACCTCACGAGCCGCCACTGCTTTGCCCTCGTTTTTTAGAGAATTAACAGACAGGGAGCAAGCCTTTGTATTTTTTCAACAAGACTCTGCCACTGCCAGTATTTCGAAAATAACAATTGAAAATGTGTTTGAGTACAGAATTATTAATAAAGATTTGTGACCCCTCGGTCCCCCGAACTAATCCCCCTGCGAATTTAGCTTTGGGGTAAATTATAACATAAAGTATACAATCCAAACCAACACACCCGGAAGAATTAAAACAAAATATTCGCCATGGAATTGCCGGCATTTCGCAACGTGAACTACAACGAGTGGCAAGAGATGGCAAATAGGAAAAAATGTATGGGCAACGACGGTCGACACCACGCAGCCGGTTCATAGTTCATTGGATCTCCTTGCAATTAATAATAATAATAATAACAACAAAGAAAATACTTCTTGAACAAAGCTGTATACAAATACATTCACATTCTGTACTACGTAGGTTGATAAAAATATTCCCATTTAAAAGTAGCAATATTTAAAATGGACCTATTATATTGACTTTAATTTGCACTGTCTTGTATGATTAATTTCCTTGATCTGAGAAAATCTAAAGGAAGAGCTTGACGTTGATCAATTACTGTATTTATTCAGTTAATGCAACGTGTGATGCTGTAAGATCTCTAAGGAGATTATTATATCAATAATTCGGCAATATTCCTAAATGTATTTAAACCAGGGGTTTGTATATTATTTTTTGGAATGGTACCCAGTACGTTAGTACTGTTGTTGAAGTAAATGTTTCTTCTTGCGTTAAAATATTGGTGATCCATGTCTGTTGTGACCTTGGTCGCACTCCGCGTGGAGAATGCCGGAGTTTTCTCTTGTCCTTGACTCGGGAGTCTAGGTCCGCTGTTATGTCCCCTCCAGAGATCCTATGTGATGGGACTACCATAAACTTGAATATTCTTAGGCCGCGCTTTTCATAATTCTATACTTTTGCCTTTCCTAACGGTAGGAATAATAGTCCTACCTAATATTTAACTTGGTAATTTTTAGATGCTGATAGGCTACTGTTATCGTTATTTCGGGTTTTACTTCCGGTGGCATCTGAAGAAGAAGAAGAAGAAGAAGAAGTAGAAGAAATTATACGGTTGCTGAGATTTCGTCGTACGCAAGTGACCATCCTCTTTTAACCCTTAACCATGGACAAGAGATCTGTGTAAAAACCATACACCACTGCTACCGTCTTTATATCGTATTTTCACAGGTGTGTTTTATATGCTACCTTCCCCTTTTAAGACCGTTTATCACCCCCATCAGTATTGTTGGAGCCATGCCGGAAAAGTTTATTTTTGTAGCGGTCTGTGAGACCTCACCTAATGTTTTCCTAAATTCTTTTTTTTTTTTTAAATAACAAAGAGTGAATTATCGGAACCATAAAAAACCGTTAGGTCGATAGTTTTTAACTGTGATTGATGTGAATGACGATACTAAAAGAACTTCTGTGTATATTAGCTACGGTATTTGAAAAATATAAACACTCAGAAACTGTTTGTGTTGCATTTTGTGACCCAGCAACTCAAATGTGTGCCCTGAAACCCCCCATAAAGTAAGGATGTAAAAGTAATGCTTCGGTAAATAAACATTTTGGAATCAATTTGCTTGAATACCGTAATTAAAACTTACATTTTATAAGTTTTTTCATTGTTAAAAGTCCATGAGCTCAGGGCGGTCACGCAGACCTCACATCCACGTTAATATAACTGAATAATACGTCCATGGTTGACACTTTATAGACTGTCATTCCACAGCATAAGCACTGCTCTCCTCGAGTGTATCTATTGCAGTTTACACGAAGATGATAAAAGGACATTTTATTTACTTCCTCAAACATCATTGGTCACCAATTGTGAGTAGAATATAAATCGGAGATAATTTATTTGATGATGCCTTCGTGTTTACTTTTGATCTCTACCCGAGCGCATTCTTGTCATCGTGTGATACATTCCCCCGCCTCTTCCAATAGTACATGCGTACTGAACCTAACCGTTCCTTGTAAACGTCCGAAGCTTGCTGATGACAAAATATGTTATAATTTAGGAATCGCGCACAATGTGCATTATCTTAACCTAAGACTTAACCTATCACCCAGTCCTGAACCCGGGGAGGGGATCTTTCACTACTGAAAAATCCCCACCCGGCCGGGAATCGAACCCGGGCCGCCGGAGTGGAAGGCAGGTGTGCTACCGACTCACCCACGGCGGACAAATGTTATGAGCCAAGAAAGGACGATACATGTGTGAACAATACAAGGGTGAGTATTATCTAGAAAAGCGGTATTTGGTGTCAGTTGCTTTGTCCACTACAAATTCCACCTCTGATCGACAGAAGATTCTGTATGTTTTAACTGTTTGGTCGTGGCGTGCTGCAAGTAAGTTTATTTTGAGAGAGAGGTATAGGTATAGGTAGGTATAGAATGGGACAGACTTAATTGAGAATTGTTGCCTACTCAGATGAGAAACTGCTTTCAATTATTGTATGCTGTAAGTGAATAGATCGATATAATAAAAGCGATTGGTTCCTTATCGCTAGTCCTTTTACTATACCAAGTTGATTTTGTAACTTGCCAGTATGTCGTATTCCCCATTTTCTTCATAGTAGATTAAGAATAGTTTCCCTTAATCCACCACCCCTACATCTAGAGGAAAACAGATAGCAATCCCATATATAATTATAAGGAATTGCCCACTTATCCCACGACAGAATCCTTATTGCTTGTTGCCGTACTATGACACGACACAGCTGGTACCGTTGTACCGCCACACAAAATGTCACTTGTTGCATGGCATAGAAGCTGCTTTTATTTTGATCAAGTCAGTCCCATCTTTAGGAGATGTATCATTTGGGGAAGGCACCCAATCCCATCATAGAATGGTCGCGTTTCAGTATAGGTGCATAGCAAAGGGGATCTCAGCGATCCCATGGGATTTACTTGTCCGATTTTTCCAGCGGTTATCTTATTCCAATATATAGTACTTATCCCAAGAAAAGTTCAAGATGCCTATCCAAATTGTCTAGTTTCCCCATAGCATGAGATGGGAGTCCCCGGTGCGCGCGCATTTCCCATCACATGGTTGTAATGACGTCACGGGTTGGTATTGATCACCTCGCAGTGGAGCCGGGACAGAGCACAGTGCGGGGGCGAGGTGTCGAAGTCATGGCTTCTTAATTGTTGTGTTCATTGTTGAGGTAAGTGCATTGCATTGTTGCTGCATGCTGAATTCACCCACTGCTCTCGCCTATCGCCTCACGAATACCGAAGGCTTCGGCGCGGTGGGAAGGCATGATGCAACACATTTATCGACCCGTCGCACTATTATCATGTGCACCAACGTCGACATGGTTAAGCTAATCGGCGCTTAGTTTGTTTACATTCAGTTTTGGTGTTTGTTTTGTGAGTACCCTGAGTATGTGACTTGACTTCCAAGTTAGGTTCACATTGACCATGCTGCCCTCTTACCTCTCCCCCAACTACGAACTCCGAGAGAAACAGTTCAGCGTTCGGTGCAACAAGTGCATTTTCGTCAGTGTTATTTAGACTTTAGTAGCCATCATGCCCCTCATTTTTTAATAATTTATTCTAAATCGTTTTTTTATTGCCTGCCTCTGCTATGTGAATTGGTTAGAATGTATTTGAACGCTATTTAGTTTTTTCCCGCTGTTCAAATATTTTCTCATTCATCTGTTAATTCCTGCATTTATTCATCCTCATTTTGCCACCTTCTTTCCATTTCATTCTCATTAACTTGGGTGTAAACTGCTATCGAAAGAACTTCTGCCCTCCGCCGAATGCAGTTTATTCCCCCAGACTTTTATTGCTATTGTTGTATTCGTATGGTGCAGCGATTCTCAACTTGTGTTTTGGCTCCACAATAAAATTTAGTTTTCAAAAAAGTTATTACTCAAAGAAACGTACAAAAGGCGTAATGAAATTTCTATAAAAATGCACACTGCAGTAGAAAGAAATACAAAACTGTACATTGGCATTATAAATTGTCAGAATAGGGCTACTACACGTCCTCTTTTACCCAGATATGACCTTTTTGTCGGATCTATTAATTGGTCCAGGCGGGTTTTTAGCAAAATGGGAAAATATCTTTTTGTTGGGGGGGGGGGGGTACATTAAACTGCTTTCATGTGCTTCAACTTCAAGATTAAATAAAACTCTACATTTTCAGTCATTTCTGACATTTCATTTGTGTTTTCAGGATATTGGAGACTCCGCAATTTCAATTTTCGCTGCTTGTTGATTGTGGTGGAGTGAAACTGTTGTTATGAAGGGTGTCCCATCGTTTCAGTTGCTAACAAAAGTGAGATTTATTAGTTAGGGCCGTGTCAAATAAAATATAAAAGCTAATTGAATAATCGCGAAGCAAGATTTATCAAAATATGAGTTTGCTGACGAAATGGGTAGCTTATTACCAGGGCCCGGATTCTGATGACCTAAAATTGTTTGAAAAATGACCTATAAAATGACCCTAAATTTTAAAGAAAATTACTTAATAATTATAAAAAAATGACCTAAAAACTGATATTTTATTTATAAAAAAAATGTTATTGAACACACAAAGTTATAGACTAGTTTGTACATAATTGTAAAAACTGGAAATAACTCTAATGTTGTGATTGTTCTTTTCTCATGGAAATTTATACTGGCACTGAGGCACTGGTGATTCAAAATTCGGCACATCCTTTTGTGGTCTGCCGGATTATATTCTTGTTTATCTAATCTAATAACAATAGTAATATAATACAAAATGTTGGCGTTTCTTTGATTCTCACTTCCGACGGAGACATGTCAACACTTTAACGCCGAATTTTTTTCCTTCTTGCATTAAACAAACAACACTTCAAAGACAGCACCACTAGCGGCGAAACAAGTTAATACACACAATGTAATTACATGAAAATGACTAAATAAGGAAGAAAATGACACGAAAATGACAAAATAATGACCTAAAATTGAAATAAATGCCCTAAAAACAAAAAATTGCATAAAATACAAAAAAAATGACCTAATAAAAATGCATTTCTTTAATCTATAGGCCATGATTAGGATTTATCCACAAGTTGGCAATGTCTATGCAGCATCAATAAAAAGATGACATGTCATTAGAATCCGGGCCCTGCTTATTACCCAATCAGAACATTCATACGAGCAACTGTTTCACATAAAAGTTTGAACTCTTAATGAAAATCAGTTTGTGATCAAAATTAAAACAAAACTGTTAGAGTTTACTGTATATAATGTTATAATATATTTTTCGACGTATTCTTGTTAAAAGTTGACAACACATTTAAGTGACATTTACTAAATTATTTAACTATAAACTTCAAATTTGACATGTGTCTGTTTTTTTTATACTTTCTACATACTGTTTATACGACCATATTCACTAAAGCTGTTTGGCTTGAGATGAGCAGTCAGTAAGGCAGTAGCTTTCTGTTCACAAATTTCTGGGTTCGATCCTGGCCCAGGAATGACATTTCCTTTGCCTGTGTTTGCGTAAATGCGGCAGTCCCGTGACTTTTGTTGGCCAACTACCACCCCGAGGTACTTGAGCCATAGGCTTTACTTCCGGTTCCTTTGTTCCTTTCTTCTATGTTCATCTTTCCTCTCTGGTTCCCCGCATTCTCTGTCCGTGGGATTTTGTTCTTGTGGAGCATCTTCTATCGATTGGGTCGATGGTTTATATTTTCTTCTTCTTTGTTGTTTCATGTCATAGGAAGGTTTAGTTTCCAATTCGGCATTTTAGCGAGTGAGAAAAAACACGAAATACCTCAAATCAGTCAGCTGATGGTTTCACCCCGCGGTCCTTCGAATTCGGGCATGGACGGGAACCATCTCGACCAGGCCGGTTGTGACCCCCGAAGAGCTGAGCTCTTCTGAGAGACCTTCTTGTTGGTTATCCCTCTTATAGTCAGTCGATTTCGTTGTCTCCATGACTAGATTTATAGGCATGGGAAAGAATCCTTGCGAGACAGAATTCCAGTACTTCCGCGATGTTGTAAGAAGTTGCAGTGGCGGCAAACAGCCCCCTTCCCATAGACCCCGCGGTGCGGGGAGGCGTGCTTTTGGGTGCCTCAGCATATTTAAGTATAGTAGATTTTAACATTTTGTGTCTTCGAAAGTTATCAATCTTCATGCTCGTCCGAATGTACTCAATTGTAATATTACAGCAACATCTCCCAGTTTTGGTGTTGCCATAATAATGCTGCCCGACAGTAGAATTTCATATCCAGAGAGCAGGTCCTATTGCATTTATTGTGATTTGGGTTCATAATTTAATATTGTTAAAAGAGGGGGGGGACGATTAAAGCATTGATAGAGTAAGATGCTATGGCCCCTTCCCATTTTTGTAATATCGTGATAGGCTATAAAAAAAAAAATAAACTGAATCATCTCATTCATTAGCTGCTAGTACTGTAGGTGTATCTGTTTATTCCAAAGCAGTATGTGTTATATGTTAGTAATATGTATTAGAGGTTTTATTATTTTTTAATAATCAGGCTTCCAATGTTCATACAAGGAACTGTTAGGTTTACTAAGTATGTTTTGTAGGAAGAGGTGGGGGAGTGTATCACGCGTTGACAAGAATGCGCTCAGGTGTAATCAGGTAGAGATTAAAAGTGAACACGTTCCATATTGCTTTTATAACGAAGACATGATCAGTTATATCTCCGAAATATATTATACACAAAAATGGCTATCAGTAATGCTTATGAATAGGGACCGGATTCTTAGGTTTTTACCTATTTTTTTCCTTACTTCCAAAAAAAAAGCGCTCATACACTTTTTCGAATCATGTCCATAGGATTCACCCACATTAATTCTGTGGCACCTAAAAATACCTAAATGGGGTATAAAAACCTAAATATACCTAAACGGGATATAAAACCTAAAATATCTAATTTAGGCTACTTTTTTGTCTTTTTTGTTTGTCAGTTGAGAAATCGATATTTTGCGGAGATACAATAATTTTTGTCGGGTTGAAATTAATACCACCAGCGTTTCGTTCAACCCATTGTCGTCTAGGATGGACAGTACCAGGAGAGGAAGTGTAAGAGTACCGGCGTATTCCTTTTAAAATATTCGTACGAACAACCATTGTTGCTGTGTATGAACAAGGATATTATAGATTCCTGTGTTTTAAAGCGCTTGTTTGCCTTTATTACTGCCCTGTTATTCATACATAGTGGTCACACTGTGAGTTTTAAGAAGGCGTGTTAATTATACCGTCAATTTTGTTAAGTTAAACTTTACAAGTATTATCTATTGAATCTTATACAGGGTGTTAATAAATAACACCGAAATATTTTACCTGTACATAGAGGGGACTTAGACAAGCAACTTTTATTAGGAGATTTTTGCTCTATGACGTAAAATGTGTGTGCTATGGGGCATTAAAGTCATTATAATTTGGTGCTCATAAATCAATAATTACGCGAAATAGGGTTAAAATGTTCATTAAATTGACTTCATGCCTTCCGAGTGATCGATAAAAACCTGATTCTTAATCATTCACCAACAGCTATATTATAATTTAGTGTTCCCATAATCTGCAAAATTTACAGACTAATCACATGACTGGTCGCCACTGCATTAGTCTTCTTTTTATTCATAACTACTGACTACAGTGTTAACAACGAATTTCCTTTGTTTTGAATTTCTTTCTAATGTTAGAAGTCAGTGACGGCCATGCCTTGGGAGATTTTATGTTATAACAGGAAAAATTGAATCCATAAAGAAAAAATCTCCTAATGAAAGTTGCTTGTCTAGGTCCCCTCAAAACACAGGTAAAATATTTCGGTGTTGTTCATTAACACCCTGTATAGCACATTCAAATTCACTAAACCGATTAATCTATCCGAAAACGATATTTTGGACAAAAAACCTAAAAAAAACTATTTCACCTAATGGAAAACCTAAAACAGTGTTTTTAAAAACCTAAAAATCCGGTCCCTACGTATGAATGTAAATAAATTGTCCTTTTATTATCTTTGTGTAGACTGCAGTAGATGCACTCGAGGCGCGTATTGCTTTTGCTGCGTACTCAAGTGACCTCGTGCTGAGTGCGTATCACACGGAACTTACGTCTTCAATCCTTGTGTGAACATTATTCTTCAGGTTTTTTTTATTTTTATTTATTTTATTTAATGTCCTACAAGTATTATTGGGGGCCCGAAGTTATAGCTCCACTTAATGCAAGCCTAAGTAGCAGCAAACTAAGAAACTTATTTTAAGGAATTTAATTGCGTTTTATTATTTGCGTTATGTATTGATGACGTAGGTTGAGGCAATAATCTCCAGATTAGAAGCCTGAGTTCAATCTTGGGATCCGTGCAGAAATTTTCCTAGCTGACATCCTGTTGAAGTTACTTCGGGTCCACTAGAAATAAATTATTGCTATTTGCGCGAACCAGAAACCTAGCCGGGTGAGACAATTTGATCTTCATGCTGATCGGACCTCTTTCATTCCTTTTTTAATTAGGATGTTCTACAATACTACAGTTTCCGCAACCAAAATATACACTATACGCATCTAAATACGTTGACATACAATTGAATACCATTTTATTTTTTCTCTCCAAAAAAATCTTATATTCGTTTAATTCTTTCAGCTCTGTACACTTTTTTCACTCCATTCATCCAATTTTCTCTTGGTCTTCGTTTCCTCTATTTATTCCTATTTACAAATGTATAAATAAAATTTCAAACCTTTGTTTATTGGAGGAAGAACGCAGTCGTGCATATTTGAGACTTGAGATCTGGATGTAGTTAATGAATCGATCACTAATCTTACATGGTTACATTAAAATGGATTTTGTAAAAGAAGTTTGTACTAATTTCTCCATCTCCTATGTTTGTTTTAACAACAGAACAGTAAGAAAATGTCAGGAACTTATCAATTTTTTTAATAGTGGAAACGTAGTTATTTATGGCTGTTTCTAGTACCAAAACTATTTTTCTAGTTTTTAGTCAGATTGGAACTCGGTATCCTCGGATTCGTGCCATACGTCCAGGCAACATTCTTAATCAGTTTGGCACAAAACTTCTCTAAGCTTTTTTCTTTCATATAATGCTTGGAAAAATCTGCGAATAAATTATAAATGAACAAGAATTAGAGTAAAGAATTTGTTGATAGTTAACGAGATCACACAACAGATTCATGGTTGGAAGTGAGACAGAAAATATTACTGTACAACCATATTGAGTGTTCCAGATTAATTTCTTCATACAGTAGAAAATGTTAATTAATTGTAATCAGACTTTGTTGTTATTTGTGACCGGAAGTGGAGGCCATGTTTTGTGGAGAAGCAGCCAGAGTGACCTTGAGCCGAACAAGGTTGACAGCTACTCTCCGGAGAGAAAACATTGCTTTGAAGTGGCGCCTCGAGTTGTCACAAAATACAAAACAATGGGGGGGGGGGTAAAATGTAAGGCACTAGTTTCGCGGATTGAACCCGCTCCATGTCGGTGTCATTAATTATGTGTAACTAAATGTGATAATCCTGTATCTGTAGATTAGTGTACTGAAATGTAGACGAATTCTGGCACACCTAGACTATCCCTATGTACAGAGTTGCCAACTTATATTTATAAGTCGCTAAGATAAAAAAATCACTGGGATCACGCTAAGTATGTGTGGTAACTAATGCTACGTACTAAATATTATTAAAAAAATATTTAAAATGATTATCTACATGCCCATTTAGAAAAAAAAAATTACTCGTCTTCGACACTCCCACACTCTTCTTCTTGATCTTCATCTGAAGTTGAAGGCTGTTAATGTTTTTAGTGCGATCTTCTCCGGCAGTTCATACATATACAGGGTGTCCAGCAGCCTTAAAAATCGGGAAAATCGGGAATTATGCTTGAATTTTCCATGTTGGGAAAAATCCTTGAATTATGCTTAAATTGTTTGAACCATCTGGAAAAATATCATACAAGATAATTTTTTTAAGTTGATAGTTTTTACGAAAATTCTACCATTTTCAGAAATATTAGTCATTAATATTATTATTGTCAAAAGTCAATCCGAATTCTCTAGCTTAGCGACTTGTCGCTAGAATTTGCAACACTGCCTATAAGTTCTGGTGATGGTGAACTATTAACGTTGAGAAAAGCATTTGGTGTTAGGTAGTCATCTCTAGTAATCAGTGTTCTGACTTATCTTAGTAATATTCTCTATGGGACGAAGTTGATGTTCATGAGTAAGGTTCGGATGTTTATGACATAAAAAAGCTGTAAATATGACCTTAAAAATTACTAAATATGACCCAAGAATCCTAAATATGACCACATAAAAGAACATATTTTCTAAAAATAAATGTTCCGATTTAAAATGTTTAATGACACTAAATCCTTATATCACATTAATTCAATCACATAATCACTTTTTAACCATTTTACATGTGAATTACTGTTTTGCTTATAAAGAACTTCCAATCTGTTAATGTTTCCAAATAGGCCTACCACTGCAAATGTGAATTGAAAATATTTTTAAAACATAGGTCTATCCATTGGAAGTTGTTAACAACAAGGAGGAAGAGGTAATTGTGCTATTACTTGTTATTGACCCTTCACATTTCAGTTACAGTAAAACCAAAATATTCGTGACTTTTTCGGAAAGAATTCAGCAATTTAGTGCTCATACTGCAATTGTGCTTTTTTACCGAATTTATAAATGAAATATGACGTAAAATTAAAAATATGACCAAGATCATGAAAATGACCAAAATATGACTTTATATGCAAAATAAAAACGGTCCGACTAGGATAACAAATGTGCGGTTCATGTTTAAATTGTGTTTGCGGCGACAATGGAGGTCAGAATAAAAAATATGTCATTTCATAAACATCCGAACCCTATTCATGAGTACAGTATTACTCCATAGCAGTAGACGCCATAATGCAATGCACAAAATGCGTTTGGTTTTTTAGTGGTAAAGAACCAACCAACAAGGGGTACAATTTTCTTATTCTTGGAGAGGCTGTAGCTGCTGGATGTGTCTATGGTATGTGACGGGGTTGTCCAAGTTATGCCCAGGTAGGCCACTGTAATATTTTCCCTTGGATAATTATATTTTTGTTGACTCCTGTCTCCGTTTTCTGGAAGTAATATTTAGTTACTCGTGGGGAATAATGCAGCTCTCTGAGGTACCTCTTCTTGGCTGTGTCTTTCGTTGTGCCTTTAGTTGGTCGTATTTAACTTTGGAATTTCTATTTGTTGGATGTGGATAAGAGGTGAAATTATTCCTTTTCGAGTTTAGTTTTGTACAAATAGATCCGCAAGAGTTTCAGTGAATTTGTATACGGTCATCAAGGTCTTCGACCAGCTGGAACATCAATTCTTGCGTTTTCTGTATTATACCACCATGTTTCGAAGTTTACTTCGGTTTTGTTAGGTGTCCGCCACATGCATTAGTTTTCTAAGTTTTGAACAGGGTAGGGAACACGCTGAGCATGAAGAAATTCGTGGTAAATGTTTTTCATTAGCATAGTGCATCACTGCAGTCGCTAGGAAGATATCGATATTCTTTGTTACTAACGCCGCGAGCCGCGTACAGAGGGCTCTAGCGGCGCGACAAGTGACAATAATGCAGTAGCTCAATATTAGATTGGATTGTTGTTATATTATTGTAGGGTGATCCTTAGGGCCCGGATTTTTAGGTTTTTAGCCTTTTATTTTCGTGGAATAGCCCTTTTTAGGCTTCAAACAAGCGGTTTTAGCTTGTTATATGAACACTAATATTAATTAATATTATTGTTAAGTAATATTAACACCGAAAATTGCATTATAGGCCTAATTTTGACACATTTATTCTAGATTTTTACAAAATAAACAAGTAACTATTCCTTATATCGGCACTCAAAAAATAGCATAAACAATTATGATATTTGCTCTTTAATGATAGTTACCACTCAATTCACTTCCGATCTACAAAAATAAGCAGAGTAGAGTGTCACGAATTTGTTCCTTTAATATACTTCTCTGTCGTTGGTCGCATCTTGTTATTTTAAAGTTGAAACGACAATGGATTAGTGGCAGATTCCAAAGTATTGCAGACGGCTCAAGTTTAATTCCTGCGACGGCGAGGCGGTACATTTTCCAGTTACAAAGACAAGCGACATTACATTTTTAATTTCAGTTCGTTGTATAAATTTATACTTATGTCTTTTTCTTAAAATGCACAAAGTCACATATTTATTTACCTTTGCATTAATCTATTTAAAAATCGTGTTTTTCTGCAAAAGACCTCTTTAGCCCCTAGTTTTTTTTTTTAGCAGAAGTCCTCTTTAGTCCCTAGTTTTCAGCAAAAGTCCTCCTTAGATCCTTTTAGGCCATTAAGTCCGATTTAGCTCATTTTAGGTTTTTATAAGATTCATATGTTAGGAAGGGGCATAAAACGGAAAAGTACGTTAACATTTTCTAATTAGGAAGCTGGGGAAAAATAGGTTAAAACCTTCAATTCACTGGCCCTAGTGATCAGACATACTGAAAAAAATCTTTAAAGAATAATATATTTTTGTTTTAGATGTTCATATGCTCGAGACACTCTACTATTTACACCAAAAAAACCTAAAGTCTTCTGTGGCATTTTCATTAATTACCAGTCTATTAAGGCTATATTCTAATCAAATTTAATGTAATTTAAAAATTAGGTATACGGTGGATGTAGTTAACCTTCATTGTATATATTTATTTAGCTGCTATTATAACTTATAAATCATGAGCCATTCACAGGGCCGTATTTCTAAGTAGGCTGCAGCCTAGAGCGGCAAATTTTCAGGGGCGACAGTTTGGCAATTTATTCAAAAGTTAAAATGAAGTATTTCAGACGTTAATAATATTTTGCGTACAAATTTAAGAATACATTCTTCTTCTTCTTCCTGTCCAAGGTTTGGGAGTTATCCCGTTCCGCGCCAAAAGTAATTCTTTTTTAAAATTGGTCTTTCCATCTGGTCCTCGGCCGTCCTATATCCTGTCTTCCCTTTGGGTTGTATAAAATAGCTTGCTTCGGTAGTCTGTCAGACGGCATTCTATTGACATGTTCATGTAGGGTTGCCACCTTTTGGTAAGGCTAAGGAGGGACACTTATCGAATATATGCATATCGCCGATCTTCATACCTAAATTTGTACATGGAACAATTTATTAATAAGAGATAGATGGTATATATTCGTTACAAAGATAAAACTGAATAGGCTATGTAACAGGAACACTAACATTAGAAAAGAAAAGGCTAGCAAAATAATAAAAAATATATAATGCGTCCCTCTTAGGCATAATTCGGGACGCTGAAAATGTCCTTAAAATGCGGGATGTCCCACCAAATTCGGGACAGGTGGCAACGCTATGTTCATGCCAATTGTTTTGGTATTTATCTACTTCTTCCACCATACTTCTTCTTTAGATCCATCAGTCCGACTACATGTTACTTAAAAATATGTTTTAGTCCTTCTACATAGCCTGCTTTCTAAAACTATAACATAATACAAATTCACAGCACGTTTGTATATTTTTTCAACAAATAAACCAGTAATTAACTACATTTTGTGTATTTTCATTTCACCGTGTAGGACAACTTAATTCAAATTGAACATAGCATTAAAACATAAAAATATGTTTAAAATAGTGATCACTGATCTCCAAGAACAAATTAATTAATTAATTTCGAAACCCATTTCATTTTTTAACGAATCTCAAAAGAAGTAAGTAAAAAAATAGATAGCTAATTTGATTATATAATTTATTATGTAAACCATTAAAATTGTAGTTTTATCTGAACTAAATGAACTTTATGTTTGAAAAAGATGAAAACACCAACGAACTCTCTCCTTTTGTTGCATAAAACAAATGTATTAACTATAGAGGGGGTGGCAAATGTACTTTAGCCTATAGGCAGCATACTCTTAAATCCGGCCCTGGCCATTCAGTTAACTTGGGGGTACCAGATGATGTTAGAGAAAACAGCCACTAAAATTTAAGCAAATAAAGATTCAACAATGCTATTTAAAATTATACTATTACAATAATAATAATAATAATAATATATAGACAACTTTATTTTAATTAAGTTGAGTATTTTAAATTTCGAATTTTTCCTTTAGTTTGAACAAATTGATTTCTTATGCTATAATATTTTAGGCTGCACTAAGTTATTTTTTTATTTTTTTTATTTTTTTAGATTTATTCTTAAATTTTAATTATTCTATTTTGCACATCTAGTTTCATATGAATTCTTGCTTGATATTTGGAAAAGAATTTTTAAGATAAAAACAAAACTCACCTTTGAAAGTCTTTTAGTGTATCTGCTATTTAATCAAAACTGTTTAAATTGTAACTTCCTCAATTTTAATTAATACAATTTCATTAAATTTGCTTGGCTCTTATTTATGAGCTAAGCAATGAACTGTAAATCCACAAAGAAGTAAATCCAAAAATTTGACTACATGAATTGTGAAAACATTGTGAAGTGTCAGTATGAATCCTCTCTAGGTAAGAGCTCTCTATATATTCTTAGATTTAAGTTTATTGACGGTGCCTATACAGATTATTAACCTACCATGTACTATCAAACTGAGTTCGTAATAACTAAATGCCTGGAATTACATAAATATTTCATGGGGTCCCCAAAACAAAAGATGTATTTTAAGGGTCCCATGACATTTAAAAGGTTCGAAACAACTTCTTTGGAACATTTATGGTACACAAATGAATATTGAAAAAATAGAGAAGTGGACTAGAAGAGGCAAGCCACTGCTGTGAAATTAACTGTAGTATGTACATTTTTTATCAAGAATCCCTTGCACAATGACATGTGGAATCCTGTTGTCTGTAGAAACTGAGTATTTTAGATTACCTCTGACCTCTATCTTTCTCCACCTGAAATGGAAAGCCAAGTCAAAGGGTCAGCAAAGTCACGTTGCCTACCGCATGCTGTCACAGTGAGGTAATAACACATACTGGATAAAACAGGAAAATTAATCGTAACTACGCACAGAGAGAAAGGTCATCTAGAGTAAATGCAGAAATTTCCAGTATTCCGTTGTAGTGGGATTATTTGGTTTCCGAGTATTCAAACAAAAATGGTCTGAGGGACATGTCATCTCCATGATAGTTATTCCGTTTAAGGATCTGAGTTTAGCCAAACAAGTAATTTGATTTGAGATACGAACTGGGGAATGACATGGCCAGAATCGTGATGAGTGGGGGAAAATAGAAATCAGGGAAGGAGAAGGTGATGAAAACGAAAATGTAATCATGTTGTGCAGTACTGCTCAGCTTTTGTGTATGATTCAGTCATTCTTATTCATATCATAACATGCTGCTTTGGAATAAAGAACAATCTGTACAGTTGGTTCTGTAAATTTGAGGTGGTTTTACACAAAAGTACTATTGTATTGCATGCTGGGACTTTATCTCACTGTTGCAAGAAGCGGTGCATCTGAAAGTGATGAAAGGTCAATAGCAGGTCAAAACATAAACACAAGGTTACACAGCATTCCTGTTACTTCAGGTGCTTCAGTAGTTATGTAATTCAGATTCTACGCTCAATGCTTATAAATGACACAATTAAAGACGTATATGCACGATTGTAGAAATCCAGATACTTGAGTGCATTCTTAGATTCTGTTCTTATGTCGGAGTATTATATTTTTCCTTTATACCACGCGGACAAATTACAAAGTGAATGTTGTCAAAAATGTAAAAGGTACAAACAGGGAGATAAAAACGTTTTTAGCTGAATGCTAGTTTATAGTTCTTCTGAATAGAATGAAATTTCAGGTTATTAGTTACAGTAAAACAATTATTACAGTCACCTCTATTTTGCAATCCTCCCCGTAAAGAATGATTTTTGTAGGAACTGTAAATAAAGCCCATAATAATGTCAAAGAACAATGTTTTTGATTGGTGGGTTTTCAGTCCTATCTCATTGAAGGATAAGGATCTAGAGGAGTATTAGATAAATAGATATTTATTATACTAAGAAAAAATTACAAAAGAGTCTACCGGATTTGATGCTTGTCATTTTATCAGTAGACATCTTAAACACAATAATACATTCAAGAATTTCATGATATCCAAAGAGGGTTCGTAGTAATAGTTTTTTGTTTTTTAGTACAGCCTTATACCCTCTATTTAATTTATCTTATAAAATGTTCCAGGATGAATGTATATTGCCAATATCAGTTACATATATTTTATTAAGTATAATTACAAGTTGTAAAAAATATTTCACAAGATTAGTTTCGTCACTATTTTAAAATATTAAAATGATCAGCTTAATGTGATATAAAAAGTTAAAATGATCTTGTCAGATTATGCAAGTTGTAACAGCTAGAGAATATAGCTTGTATGTTTGTATTCAAATGTGTTCATTTTAAAATAACCTGCTAGATAGGTTCGTCATATTAGCGTACATTTAACTAAAATACACTGCGTTAAAACTCACTATTGGAATTGTCTTTGTAGGCAGCTAGGTGGTTTTTTGATGGGCAAGAAAGACCTTGTTGTTTCTTCTCTTGAAGCTATTGTTGAAATTGTCTTTGCAGGCATAGAATAGTAGTGGAAACTAAGCAAAATTAAATTAAAATTTGATGTGATTAGTAGTTTTTCCTTTACATATAAAATGAAAGGGGATACAAATTATTACCAAAAAAGTACAAATGAATTAAGTAAGTTAATAGCAATAGTTACTACATTTTCACAGGACATTCAGATCAAAACTCAATACACTTGGTCTCCTGCGGATGCATTCCTTGAACAAAATAACAAGGTAGCTCTGAGTTAGCCTGGGTAAAGATGGTGGTCAGCTGAACGAGACTGATGCATCCCGAGCATATTTTGAACCATGGTAATAGTTTGACTATGTTCCCGGGACCCTTGGTTATTTCCTTCTCTCTCACTCATGTAAGTTGAGATTCTGCATATTGTGAATTTGGGAAACTATTCTAGATTAGAGCATTCCTTTATATTAAATGTATGTTAAAACGCAAATTTCATATATACCTAATTTAAAATATACCACAAACATTACTGGCACTAGTTTTCATAGGAACTTGTTCAATCATTTTTTAGTCATGTGTAAAAATACAGAGAGTCAGTTTGTTAAAACATACCATTTGGTTTCAGTTTATTTAAATTGTATATCACCAATTATTTCTTCTAATATTTCAAACCAGAAAGTTGTTAGTTACATGTTATTTATTACTTGCAGCATATTGACTTTCTGTCTAAATTGTAACTTTACACATAGCAAGAGGCAGTAACCATTGAGGTTTCGGTTTTGAACCATTGCATAAGAGTCATTTTATTTAAATATGATATTCTTACAAACCTGTTTTTTTTATGCAAGATGGGCATAGCCGTTGTGAGTTAGACCACTATAATGCTGATGAGGTGTGACTCTTATGTTCAGTATAATGCTGCTGCTGAAGATTGTCATGTCAGTCTTCTTTCTGCTGCAGAAGCGGTCACACAATGCACCGACAAGCTACAGTCTTAATCATTTTTAAAAAAGTCAGCAGACTGAGTGAGTTGATCGAGTTTTGATGTACACACTGGTTGCATTTATCATTGTTGTGTTTTTACAGATAGTTCAAAGTTTGCCACATAATTTTGTGAAAAACTGTGTTTAGATTCATGTTTTCTTTTTAAGTATAGCTTTTCTTGTAGGCTGATGTCAAGATTTCAGGATTAATACAAATTTTGAGATCTCTTGAATTAAGAAATAGCCTACACTTTTCAGAAACTCAGAAGAACTCTGTGCGTATGTGAGCAGGATAGTTCAAGAACAAAAAGTACTGTAAAATAATTTATACCGGTACTGTATTAGGGTTAGATATCTTGTGGGGATGTGACACTGAGATTGATTACTTTTCTTATTGCCATTTTACATGAAGAAAATTTAATTTCTTGTGATTTTCTAGGCAACTGTTAGTATTTTATTAACATTTTGTTCTTGAGGTGCTTGGGTACATTATAATTCTAGATTATACATTTTTTCACAAAAATTATCTGAAGTGTAGCCAGCCATCGTTTGTAGAAACTCAGGCTTTTAAGCCATGTATGACGAACAATACAGCCTCTTTCTTCTATATTGGAATGGGATGTGAGAAAGTTGTATTTCAATGCCTGATCATTCTGGTGGCCCTAGAATCGACTTAGCCTTCAACAGAAATGTATACCAGGAATCCTGCGGTAAAGATGGCAGTGCGTAAAGATAACAATCTTACTATCGTCATGTGCCAAATATCTAAAATTCTTGGAGCCTCAACATCCTGGAAGCCTAAGGACCTTCATAGCTTGTATAGGGACCACTTTTTACTGTTAAGTATACTTTGTGACAGAATGTGTTATGAAAGACTTGGATTCACACAAAATAAATAGAGTTTTAGAATTTTGTCCTGTAAACAGAAACCCTTTGTTATGAAGATATTTCCAGGAAAGACCTTTGGTAAATACATTTCCTAACTTAAAAAATATTGGAAAATTTATGAAATCCTTGTATACCTTATGTACAGTATTCTTCTGTATACAGTTTGTTTATGGTGGTTGATATAGTTGTGTGTAAGGAACCTGTAAAATATTTTGTTTTTTAGAATGTTAAAAACCAAGTTCAAGTCTTCCGCAATTATGACACAAGCCTTTCGAAAATGCTTAGAATACTTTCACGTACTCTAGTGAGCATGTTGATATGTGAAAAGTTATTTTTCAGACAGTGGGAAGCTTCCTTGCTCAGTGTATGATTTGCTTTTGTTGTAACAACACATGTGTCATTGCATTCCCAGTTCTTCCCAGAAACTAAAAGAAGCTGTGTTATTCCCAAGAGCGTAAGAATATAAGGGAAGGAGAACTTAAATAATTCATGACAAAACATTTGGTTGTAGTATGTATGAGGGTCAGTCAAATGAAAATGAGACAGATGGAAAAAATTATTATTTCAAAAGTGATCGCCATAACTATTAATACATTTATCCCACTGTGAGACAAGACGGTCAATGGCTTCATGGAAAAATGTTTGCGGTTGCCTACAGAACCATGCTTCTACCCAGGCATGCACCTCTTCGTCCGAACCAAATCGACGGCCATGAATGTCTTTCTTCATTTCTCCAAAAATATGGAGAGAGATCTGGACTATATGGAGGATGTGTAAGTGCTTCCCAGTGAAACTTCTGCAGTGTAGTCGAAACAACCTTGGCAACATGTGGGTGAGCACTATCGTGCAACAGAATGATGCCATCCATCAACATTCCTGGGCGTTTGGACTTGATGATACACTTCAATTTTTGCAAAGATTCCTCCATGTGCAGTTTTCCATATTTTTGGAGAAATGAAGAAAGACATTCGTGGCTATCATTTGCTTCGGACAAAGAGTTGCACGTCTGGGTAGAATCATGGTTCCTTAGGCAACCTCAAACATTTTTCCGTGAAGCCATTGGCCGTCTTGTCTTACAGTGGGATAAATGTATTAACAGTTATGGTGATTACTTTTGAAATAATAAACAGTCTCTGTCCATCCATCTATCTCGTTTTCATTTGATTGCCCCTCATAGTAAGAGACGTTTTATATTTTAAGTCTAGTTGTTTATTCATTCTCATACTAGTTTGGTTGTTGTTCTCATCAATCAAATGCTAGGAGCGAATCAATCCTGAATGTTATTCTGAAGGCATTTCAAGGAAGTTAATTACCGCTATTCAGTTGTTTTAAAAATGCTTCACTTATTCTTTAGAATAGGAACCCATAGATGTTATAATCTTTTTTTATTTTCATAATCAGTTTTTATGCCCCAGATTATCATTCTGTTTAATTGTTGTCTAAATACAGCTATAGTTAGAGGGTTATAAGGAAGCGTTGATGAAAACTCATAGTATATTGTCAAATACAGGCATGTTATTTTATTTAATTACAGGACTCTGGTCATTTATCTTGTAAAACTTCATTCTACATTAGTGCTGTTGAGGGAATAAATAGTTCTTAATGGAAGGAAAGGGCATAAAGTCTGTTTGATGGCAAAGCAACAGTTTAGGCAACAGGACTAAAATTTAATTTCCATTGAAGCTGCAGTAGAGTATATTACTGGTGCAATTAAAAATAGCAAATATATGGTCCCGTAACAGAATCTCTTACGTTAACGTTTGTAGATCTACCTACAAAAAGTTACAAAAAAATTATCTTGCACATACACTTGCATCCAAATATTGAAGAATGCCTGTGTTACTATTTCTACGGTATAATCTTGCATCATTTGAAGCAAAGATCAATAGTAGGGACCGCTTTTAAATTCAGATACTGGTTTTATGGATATTTGCATAAATGTTTTGTCATTACAATGTGCTTGCTAAACCAACAGAATGACAGTTGTTCTAAGCAAACAATAGGATGAATTGTTTATTTGTTGCAGAGCCCCAATGGTGGTGCCCTCTGGCAGGGCGAGGACTGGGGAGATCGAATAGTGTCGAATGGGACTTCCCACGAGATAACAATATGTGGCTGCGTAGTGAACAACGTGAGCGACGCTGCCGACGCCTGGGCAGCAGAGTGGTGACAGTAGCTGGGCGAGTTGGTGTTGGAAGGCTATCTCGCTGCGGCCGAGTGTCCAGGTGGAGGCGGCGTTCCAGTAATCTGTTGAAAGAGGTGAGCACATTGTTTGTATCAGTAGGTGAGATGTTAGGAAAAGAAGAAAACAATAGACTTTTTTTTTTTTACTGGTGTGTTGTAGACAAGTGAAAACCAAAAGGCTTTTCCTTTATAATTAGTCACAAATAATAAACATGCAGAGAAGTTAAAATAAAGTCAGTGTTCTAAGCATAGAACCACTGCTAAACAGCTGTTTTCACATTGTAGGTAAAAATGAGCCTCTGGCCTGCTTGGAACTCTTTTGTGGATCAGAGAGTGGGATTCCCTGGGCGAACATTCAGTCATGTGGCAAACAGGACTACTGACCAACTACAGTTATTTGGATGGGATATTATAAGCGTGCACCGTATAGTCCAGACCTCTCCCCCAGTGATTACCACATGTTTGGTCCATTGAAGAAGCTCTTGGCAGGTCAGAGACTCGTTTCCAAAAATAATGTGAGAACCGTTATCCAGTGGTGGTTCCATGCTCAGTTGGCAAAATTCTACAACAGCAACATCTCCAGACTAGTGTGCCTGAACTGTAGTGGACTGTGGAAAAGTAGTCCAAGATACATAAAACGCTGCCCGTATTTTAATTTCCTTATATGTGTATTATTGATATATACTAACAAAATAGGGCAAAATTTCTTTATTTGCTCTTTTTATAAGCAGTATGCAACATGAAAATAATGAATCTTACTTTGAGGAGTTTCAAAATAACAAGTTGTTCAAATTGATAATTTTAAGTTTCAGCACTTGTGTATAGTTATATAAATTGTTCCTCATTAACCCTTCATGAACCTGACCTATATGAACCTAATACTGGTACTGGCCTCTGTGTTCTATACGGCCACAAAAGATACCTGTAAAAGTATTTTTATCTAACAGTTATTACTCTTTGAGCTTTTCATATAAAGCTTCCTTAAGTAAAAATGCCGAATTTGTTTAGATGCTCAGCATAAGTGTAGTGATCAGATGTCCCCACTTTGCCAAAGCATAAGTGTACAGTTTGGCATTGCTAGTACAGCAAACTCCTAATTTTCCATGTTAATTAGGACCATGGCATACACAAAAATACTGGGTGCGAGAGTTTGAATTTCCCAATTTTTGTCACCATATTGTACAAACATGATACGGCATTAAGTGTGAAAAATTCAAAACTTAACAAAAATAATGCGTGGGAAATTTGAAATTAGGTGCGGGAAATCCATGTTTTCATGCACGGATAGTCATCAAACCGGATAATCACCCCAAAAAAGCAAGAAAAGGTGAATGCATGATAAGTAAAACTTTAAATGGCAATGCTTCCGTTTTTCACTTTTCTTATTATTTCCCATCTTCAAAATCTATCACTGCCTTAATTTAAAGCCTATTTTTATGTATAACTTCTTTTCAATATGTGGGCCACGAAAGTTGGCATTACAATAGTGATGTGACTTCAAATATTAAAGGTTTTTTATTAAATTGTGTTCTTAGTGAATTTTTGTTTCTGGATAGACTAGGTATAAAAAGCATTAAAGGCTCAGGCAAGATGGAGACAACTTGTGATGCTCATATCATGTGGTGCCTTGTGTAAAAAATAAAAATAAATAAAAATTTTAACTACCACTAATAGTTCCCAATGTATGTAAACATTGGCATGTTTTATATCAGTGATATACTGTAATGATCTGTTTTATTTTTAAACACCATGTGGCCATTCTTGAATTAATAGGTATTAATCTGAAATATGGATGCAAAAAAATCTGAATCCTGTGGAAGAATGGTTTTCTAAACCTTTTATTAAGAGACAGAAATATGGAATGGTACTAGTTTTTTTTTACTGATAGAACCATGGAATAGTACTAGCTTTTATAAATTGAATGTTTGTGTTGACAGACATGCCGCGAGAATGTGCTTCATCTGACAGCTGCAGGTGGATGCCGTATGAAGAAGTCAGCACGGCGTCCAAGGAAAGATATGGAGCCAATGATATCATCAACACCATTGAAGAGTGCAGTGAGCAATATAGTGAAGGACACTCTAGTAGCAGTAACCAAACTGAGCGAAGAAACAAAGGAGAATTGGCAGACGACAGTACTACCTGATGTGGCAGATGTGTCGCTGTTCAGCTCGGTGTACTCATGTGCTTCCCCAGATTTGGCCTTGCATGATGTTACACCTCCTGATCTCACCTGTTTGTTGGAGGAAGAGGCAAAGCGAGCCACAGGTATGAAATTTTAAGATTTTTGACATAAATCTTGCTTAATTTTGCTTCTCTGGGATTAGATCACATTTCAACATTCATAAATAAATTAACAAAATTTAACACAAATAAAAACTAGTACTGGTGGTATAGGGGACTAAGCAATGGCTTCGAAATGCGAAGTTCGTGCGTTCGCGTCCACCCCTAGTCATAAAATATATTTAAAAAAAACCGCCATTGCTGGTCCCAAGTCTGGATGAGAAAGGGAGAGGGTTGGAGTGGACAGTCTTAACCCACTCCGTAAAACCTATAAGAGAGGAGCTTAAACACCAAGAAAGCTCACTGCGAGCATAGGCGCAGAGAAGAGGCATCCCCTCTACTATGATAGGGGGCTGTGGGCTAATCACCCGCACTCCTGAAACAAAGCGATTAAAGAAACTATTGTGAAGCAAAACCGGACTGATACTGGGTTGACGACTTTTGGCGCTAAATGGAAAGAAGTCAAAGCGCTGGCGGCCCAGAGAGAAGGATGGAAGTGCTTCACAACTGCCCTATGTTCCAGAGGGAACAACAGGAATTAAGTCAAGTCAAGTCAACACAAATAAAAACACATTAGAACAATGTTATCACAATCCTTAAAAGTCACAAGTCTCTGGAGCTGGTATGATTCGTTTCTGCTTTGATGGATCCCAGACCTGTCATTTGCTCAATCAAATACATTTCGCCTTTAAGATGTGTCATCTTCAGTTCTGTTAATTGACAAAATAGTATAACTAAGCTTTGGAAGTTAAGGCACAAAAAATTATTATTTTATGTGCGTAAAAATACACTAAAAACGGGAAAAATAGAGCTAAAAGGCCAAAAAAGTCGTATAATTATGGAAAATAGCTCTCATAACAGACACTCGAAAAATTAAGTTATAACTATTTATTAATCAATAATCAGTATTTTAATTCATAGATGTAAACACACAGTACTATTTTAACACCACAAAAACACGTTGGAAAATGAGAAAAGTAACTTTGCTAATAAATAATTTAAAATATTTTGACACTTAGAAAGATTTTAGAAAGCAAAAGATAGGCCTATTTCAAACTCTTCCCCACATTTCGTAGTGAATTATCAGTATTAAATAAATGAGAAGTAACTACCATATTTGCTCGAATCTAATGTAGCATCGAATGTATTGTGCACCCCAATTTTAAATGCTACAAATGGACAAAAAGGGTGTGCATAGATTGCATCATATGCAAGCCTCACACCAGCCCAAAATCCATGCACGTTCTTCCTCGCATGATAGAATGTCAACAAAAGAGAACGCGTGGAAGATTGTGTTGTAATTGCCAAACATGTGCAAATTCTCTCTCAAAAGAACAGCATGTGGAGTGTGTAAATTTTGTACATGCCAGCTAAGAGCATGCAGTACTGTATTGTTTAAAGTTCAGCACAGAGGAGTTGATGTGCTCTTGGAAAGTTTTGTTTGTTTGTCTTCTGCCTTTACATACACACACATTTTCAGGTGAAAGAGTGCAGTGTTTCACGAATGATGCACTGCGCAGTTTCTTTTGTTTGCCCGTTGCCTTTGCAAGCACATGTTTTCACGAGCATTTGAGAGTGCACCTGCCTAAACTGGAGCGATAAAGCTTGTGTGTAAGGTTAGCTATACTAGTCAACATTATTTCTCAATCCTATGACGTTGCCAAAAGTTACTATAACAACGAAATTTCTCAACCCTATGGATAACAAAGAAACATTTTAGGGTAAAAGGGTCTAGTGTCCTGAGGCCTCTTTTCTATCCAGCAGTAGAATTAATTAATTAAATCAGAAATATGCTTGTTCAGAAACTTACCTCTTTGCTGCAATACTGGCACATTATAATGCTTCCATCAGTAGTGAAACTAGGAAACACTGCAACCCATTGGCGATATAAAGAAGCTTTAGATGTTTTAAATTTTGGCATTTTTCACCTCACACCTACAGAACTACACTTTGCCAAAGATAATCCAAGACTCTGTGAAACTAGGGTCTGGGATATTCATGCTGATCAACATGGACAGTGAAGATAATGGTTTCAGATAGCAAACTGTATGACACTGGAATGTTCATGTACAAGAAAAATAATAATATCAGGTAGCAGAACCCAAACAAAATCGATTGCAACAGGGTGTCCCAAATCCTTATCTTCCAGTTCTTAATTTCCATCTCAGAATTTTTCTGTACTGTTAAGAGAGAACTGAAATACTGAAGAAAGTCTAAAAGGATGTATAAAGGCACAAATGGCAAAGAAGGAAAAAATAGGCAAGATTAAAGTTCACCATTTGTTATATGCCTTTAAATATATACATTCAAACAGGATAGACATTTTCCTAAACTTCCAATGGCTAATTATAACCTACCAGTTAGAATACAGTCAACTCCCGATTATCCGGGTGCGGATCAACCAGTTTGCGGATTAACCGTTGGCTATTCCTTTTAAAAAATATTTTATTTTTTACTTACTGTACGTAATTTATTTTTCTAGCGATCTCTTATACCCTTTTGAACTGAGCTTATGGCTCCTGCTGATCGCACTGCATTTGTCGACCTTGAGTTCCTCCCAGTCTTTCTCACTAATGAGGGTCCACATGCTGTGACCCTTAGAAGAGGGTGGTATCGGAAGAAGTTCCTGGAAATGTGGGCGTTAATGCATAACATTTGTTTTTGGTTTACCTCACGTGTCTAGTCTTTAGTCTTTTGCAGATATTTGTCGTTACACAGTGAGAGTTAAGTTAACCTAGAGAAAATGTCCGAAGTGAAGCGTAAAAGAAAAGTTCTTAGGCTCTGTTCCGATATTCGCAAGAAGGAAAATGCGGTAAAAAAAAGTGTTAGACTATTTCAGCAAAGTGTAAAAATTCCTTGAAAGTGCCAAACCAAACTGTTAATACAGTAGTGTTTTATTGTTGTGCTGAAACAGTTTGTGACCTCTGATGGTGAATGATTCTAGCACTGCAAGACGTTTCCACTTAGGCCTATGTAAGTTTTAAATAATTTTTCAATTACAGTATGTTTAGGTATAATTTTGTTTTAACCGTGTTTTCGTTTATCTGTGAGGTGGCTACCACCCATTATCCCGGATAATCGGGAGTTGACTGTATGGTATATTATTGACATACCCTATATATAACACTGAATAGAATTACAGTATACTCATTAGAGGAAAATTTATCCTAAACATGAATCTGATATGGGTTTTAAACACACTGAGTTTATTCATTTGCCTATTAATTTAATCAAACCCATTCCAAATACTGTATAAGTGTTAGCCTACAATAAACTGCCAGCTAAAAATCAGGTCTATTAGAGATTTAAAATTATTTAACAAAAGGGTAAAGAACTTACTCTTAGATAAAGCCTAGCATTCATTTGCAGAATATATGAGGTACAGTATTTAACTTGTAACTATAGTATATAGCATAACATAAATGGAACTAGAGTCCCATCATGCATGTATTAAGCCTAATACATTTCTATTAATATTGTTGTAAATAGCATACTTTTTGTATATTTCAACTGTAGCATTAAGGACAAATTCATTTTTTCTTTTCTTTCTTAGTTTGTATCCTTGTAAACAATTATTTCTTGATGTAGCTTTTTAATGTAACAACTGATGAGTCAAATATTTTGTAAGTGTATGTGACAGTAAACCATCTTACCTTATCTTATCTAATAGCCAACTTGTAAGAATGGTTAAATCTATGTAATGAAAATCTTAACGTTCCTTTGATTACATGATTTTTTAAAAATGTGCAATATTTTTCACCATGTGAGCCATAAGTCAGTTTGGTTTTAATGTGAAATAACACCGAAATCTTATTTTTTAATGCAGAAATAACACCAAAATTAACCCAACTTTTGTACAAAATTTATCATAAAATTGGATCCCTTGGTAAAAGAAACTTTTTTCCCCCCTAGATCTACTATCATTGCATTGCTCATATCCTGATGTATGTGAGGGTGCAACAGTTCTGGCATCTAATGGTTGTGAATCATACTATGAAGAGCAGCCTCAACCTCCAGACCACCAGGTGCATGAAGACCAGCAGGGTCAACAAGTAAACTCGAGTATTAACCAAGAAAATACTCCTTCTGAACCAGGTAAGCAAGAGATTGATACCATTCTCATTATTGTGAGCTCCTAATGTAGCTTTCTGAAGTTTGCTTAGTGCCAGGTATTAACTCCCTACATGATTGATGGTTGGGAAGGTAAAGTGCATTCAAGTCATAAAACTGTAGTTTTGAGAAAATCAGTTTTAAAAGTTTCAGTTTAGTTCCAAAGCCCTGTTATGAATTATGCAGGAATTTAACCCTTCGATGCCATGTATCAATGCGATTGGTATTGTCTCATTGCCTGCTGAATACTTTGCACTGGTTCTATCTGCCCAAAAGTACTATGGATTTTTACACAAAAATGCATTTGTTGAAAATATTCATAAAAGTCTGAGTTTTCCCCATGGGGGATAATTTTCCTAGTTATAATAATAGAGAAACGCATAATTTATGTATGAAAATAATATGTTTTAGGTATGATATCAAATATTATGCTACGTTTCTGTTACATTTATCAGAATATAATATTGGTCTTCATCACTGCTGCTATTAGATAAATCACTATCACAGGGTAAATCATCTGACTAAAAGTTGCACTGTTCTAGACCCTCTAATAATTAATTATTCATAATCTTTTCCGCCACAAAAGGTTTTGCAAACGCTCCCCCATTGTTATTATTAAACAAAAAAAATTGCAATGAAGAGAGGAGGTCCGACAATCTATTTCAATTGTACGAAAACTCTTCTGAAGGTCAAAGCTGTCACAAAATATGTCATTTTTAAGAAGGGGAGAAATCTTTTCCTGTTGATGCATATTTAAAGGCACAGTCAACCTCAAAAATATGTATGTTATTTAATTAAACTTAATTTCGCTCTGATCAGTACTGGCTCCCAGCACCACGAGGAAGCAGAAACCGAATGAAATGGCGGGTGGCATTTTAAGAACCATTCTCTGGCACTGCAAGGGTTAAGATGCATTTTCCAGTCACACATACTATTTTGAAACACTAAGCAACATGGCTAAACCCTACTTTAGGGGTATTATAAGCTCAAAATATATATGACAATATGATGGATGATACTTAAACAGATAAAATGACTGAAGCCCTTACTCTGAAATGGATCAGCCGCTAACTTAAAAAGTAAACTCTGTGATGCTATATCCCTGAAGGGACTAGTCCTACCATCTGAATGCTGCAACATCTACCATAGGCAGATGGCAGAATGGGGGGGGGACATGTGGTCAACTTGCCGACACCTACAGCCGTTAATGATGGTTTCTGTGATCAGAGCCACTATGTCTCAATCAAGTAGCTCCTCAGTTTGTATCATGAGGCTGAGTGCACCCCATTCCAGACCTCCTTATCTTAGGAAAATATAAGGAGGTACCAGGGATCAAACCCGGACCTATAGATCCTTAGCCAGTGACAATAACTATGAGACCATGCAGATGGTCGATCAGCTGTTACCTTTATATTATTATACTGGGATCCCCTATGAAAAGCATACACATGCATAAAGTGCATCTGTTAGAGGAACAAATTACAAGAAGCTTGTTTTGTGCTGATACTATTATTTCTTTTGTTAGGAATGAAAGATAAAAGTTTGTCTCATCATTGGTCATCATTATGATGTCCAGTACAGAATTAAATAAACAACCACAGAGATTCATAAACACACCATGTGTTATTCGAGATCCCTAAGAGCTTTAATGAACAATACAGGAGACATATACGTCACTAATGATAAATCGGCATGTAAATGCATTTATAATGTAATGTCATTGAATGCGATATATAATTTAACATAGTTTTAATACATAATATCTTGGAGAACACCACTACTTCATTATTATTCATTATTTACTAGTAACCGGTTTTCAATAGGACCTCTCTCTATCATTGACAGCTACGTCCAACTGCCAAACTTCTGCCTTGTACCACCTGGTGACGCTGTGTGGTTTCATGAGTTTCCCACTTAGGCCTAACTCATTCTCCCCTGGAATGTCAAAATTCTGGAGGTTATTTCTGTGTTTCTGTGTATAGATCTTCTCCCATACGGTCAACTGAAAAGGATGATGCAGATTTTTAAGTTGAGCCGCTTCCTTTACCACATCATGATCAGAATTCCAGGCGTGTGCAGGTACTGCGGAATTTTAAAAAAATCAGGCATTTACAAAATAACGTGCAATGATTGCGACATTGTATACATAGGTAAAACAAAAAGAACCTCAATACGAGATGGAAAGAGCATTTCAGAAATATTAGACAAGGGGAAATTGAAATGGTTAAAAGTAGAATAACCTCAATCCCGGTCTGTGGTATTAGATACATGTTTTTAAATTACTAAATACCAGAAAGAATTCAGCAGGGTTAAAATAATTATATTCGTTTCCTTCAGTGACAGAGGAGTGTGTAGAGACAGATGATGATTGGGAACCATTCGACCCGTATTTATTCATCAAACACCTGCCACCTCTGACACTGGAGATGAGAGCGAGATGTCCTGCGCTACCTCTCAAGACAAGAAGTAGTCCAGAATTCTCTCTGGTGCTGGACTTGGTGAGTACACCTTTCTGTAGAAGTATAAATGACAAGCAAGAAGCTTTTAATTGACTGGTAATCAGAATTAACTTACAAACATGTTTTGAAGACTATATGCATTCATGCTCAGCTGAGCTTTAGTTTAAACTCACTATATGATGGGTCAACATATTGCAGCATCAGAAATGTCACAGGGTACCATCATGTATCTCTATATTTTAAGCTTATTATTTCCACGGTTCAGTTTTCATAAATTGCATTTACGTTTATCTCATATTTGCAATCTAGTCAGCCATCCAATCTTAAGTTGTAAAAATTTAACTATCAACTCAAAATTGTAAATTGCATTCCACTTCTTTCAAATGTACTGTTTATTTCTCAGTTTGTTTTGTGCTTACTGCAGTGTTGTTATGCGGTTGGGATGTTAGGGAATTAAAGAAATTACTCTGTTGAAGAAAAAAATAAAAAACAAGGAAAGTTAATAGGGGTGTTTTTTAAGCCCGTATATGCATACAATGTCAGGGAGACTGAGCATCTCATATGTTGCATCTGGTTTCAATCAAGCAACTGCATTAAAGCACAGCAGTTATGGCAGACATCTCAATGATTTATTTAAAAACAGCTATAATGAACGAATTTTACATGTTGTCTGTTGTGATAAATACATGGTAAAAATAGAATATTGTACTTATGAGATATTAAGATGTATAGTGTGCAAGTATAACTTGCTCAGTAGTAAATGGAACTACTGTAATTAATCATACTTAGCCTATCTCTTAAATTTTCTGTGCACTTCTCATTCATTGTCCTAATAGAGATAGTTGGGGTATGTTTTAATGCAGCACTATCCATATTTTAACTAATGCATTCTTTGTAGCTTTATCTGATTATTATTTGTATTACTTATGAATAGGATTCGGATGTTTATGACCTAAAAAAGTGGTAAATATGCCCTTAAAATGACTAAATATGACCCAAAAATCCTATATATGTCCTAATAACACAATGTATTTTCAAGAAATAAATGTTCAATTTTAAAACATTTAAATACATTAAATTCTTACATCATATGAATTCATTCGGATAATTACTTTTTAACAGTTTTGTAATGGACTTCTATTTTTAAAGAATTTTCTCCTGTTTGCTTGCTTCATCAGCTCCAAATACTCGTAATGTTGTGTAGATCTTGCATGTCCCTATAAAATATGAACAGTTGCATTAATTTAAAAATTTAAGTTACCTATTAATTTGGCATAAACATTAAATGAATTCAATAAATTTAAAATTTAATTACACACTGTATAACTGTGATTTTTTACCGAATTTATAACTGAAATATGACAAATTAAAAATATGGCTACAATATGACCAAGACCACAAAAATGACTGAAATATGACTTTATTTACAAAATAAAAACGGTCCGATAACGATAAGAAGCATGCAGTGTGTGTTTAATTTGTGTTTGCAGCAAGAACGGAGGTCAGGATAAAAATATGACATGTCATAAACCTCTGAACCCTACTTATTATTGTATCCAGTTCCTTATTTTGTTTTTATTGTTTGCTATTATTCATATTACTCATTGGCTTGTCCAGTATTTTTTCCTTGTACCATTCTTAATAATCATATATGTATTATTTATTGATATGTCCAATGTTCTTTTTATTCTTTATTCTCCATAAATATACAACAGTACATGTGGATTCGTCAGTATTGTCTTACAAATAAAGTATATAATCAAGAATGAAGTATCCAGTTCCATAAAATATGTTAAAATTAGGGCTGAAAATCGATTAAAATTTCTAATCGACTTGACTTTAGTCGATTAATCGACTGATTAATCGACACACAGGTCGGTATTTTAAACGAAACCAAAGTGTACATTTAATATTGTTTTACATGTTTAATAACTATTACACTACAGATAATCAGAAGAAATCCTGAATTAATGAATACCATTAGGCTATTAGTTAACTAGTGAAAAAATAGGCTATATACAAAACTTACATTTCTGGTTTTTTTTTTTCAGCCAAGACTTGAGAGACACGAGTTTGTTGACTAAACTACCCTTCAGGTTTCTGAATAATGGGATTTGTTTGGACACAATGTGCTGAATGACACATGATATGCTAAGGCCGGAGACGCGAGAGAAAGGAGTTTGGTCATTTGACCCATTTCTCGAAAAACGTTTTGCAGAATTCGACTAAACCGATTAATCGGAAAATGTAATTGATCAATGATTAAATGTTTAATCGATTAATCGATACAGCCCTAGTTAAAATATCAGTCTATGTACATAAGAAAACCAATAGGCAACACATAGTGACTCAGAATATACTCAAAACAATTAGCACAGATATTCATTTATTCTATACAGGGCCTTATTTATCAGATATTCTTTTAATATCTTCTTATAAAGATTTCCATTACAGTGCTTTATGTAATTTGGAAGCTTATTATAAAAGGTAATTCCTATATTGTGTGGATCTTCGTCAATTGATTTAATTTTATGGTATTATTATCCAGTATTCTCATAATTTTAATTATTTTAATTAGCCTACTATTGACGTGTATAGTGATACACAAAAGGATGAATAAATAAAACGAAATGAAATTAGTAGAAACAGATATTCATGGAAGACAAATGTGCTTGTAGGATGAGACGTTGGTGCACTGCAGTCTGCAGGAGTTGGAGGATGCCTCGTTCAGCTTCCCAGTTCTCTTCCAAGACTGCAGCTACACTGTATTCGTGAGAACTCGGCCCTTCTTCCGTGAGTTCCTGGAAAGGGTGTCTAATATGTTTGAAGTGATTCTCTTCACAGCTTCAAAGCGAGTGTATGCAGATAAGCTGCTCAACCTACTCGATCCCACTAGACGCTGGATCAAGTAAGTTTCTCACAAATATATCAGTTCAGATATTTAGTAAAAATTTTTCTTCTTGGCACTTGTGGAACCTGTGATAGGGGAAGGGCATTCAGAGGTGGGAGTTGAATTCAGAGATACAAGCCATCTTCCCCTCCCTCAGTAACGACAGCCGTAGCCTTATACCTTACTTAGCTCGATGTGACTGCCTTGAAGACTGCTGACTGAATAAAGCATCACCCCTTAAAATGACAAAATTTTGATGTAGACTCTTCCTTGCTTCTGTTCATTTCTGTGCACAGGGTCAGGTAGAAATAATTGCACTGCAAGTTTGTCTAGCTGTGTTAGCTGAAAAATAAGATTGAAACAGTTAGTGTAATACCAAAGATCATATTAATGAGATTCCACTGCCCAAAAGTAATGTAATTGTAATGTTATCTAATTAACTGTAATATTTTTTTACAATTATACAATACTATACTATCAGTTTTTTAAGAATAATAACAAGATGGATTCTTACACACAAACGACTTAAGTTTACACTAACCTGACTATAGAATCGAGGCACATCATCACTGATCCTCAGATGAACTCCATCTCCATATACGAGGCGTGTCCGTAAAATAAGGTCTCCAATATTTTTTCATATAGATAACACGTTTATTGGCAGTGGATGTTACATCGATGGAAAGGCTGGACTTTTAGTCATTTTTCAACGTAATCGCCGTTGCGCTCGATGCACATTTGCATGCGCTGTGGCATTTTTCGTATACCCTTGTCATAGTACTCTCCCGCCATGTGGCGCAGGTAGCGCTCGACCTCGATTTTCAACTCGTCGTCGGTCTGGAAATGTGTTCCACCCAGGTGGGACTTCAACTCAGGAAACAGATGGAAGTCACTAGGTGCTATGTCTGGGCTGTAGGGGGGATGGGTAATGATGTCCCATCCGAATTGGGCCAGGAGTTCGGCCGTTAGATGGGCAGTATGGGGACGAGCGTTGTCGTGATGAAAACACACTCCCTTTGTCAGCATTCCCCTTCTCCGATTTTGAATGGCACGACGCAGTTTTGTTAAGGTCTCACAATAACGATCAGCGTTTATTGTTGTGCCGGTAGGAATAAACTCACACAACAATACACCTTTTCTGTCCCAGAACACACTGGCCATCACTTTGCTGGTGGACAATGTTTGCTTGAACTTGCGCGGCTTTGGCGAATTCGAATGCCGCCACTGACGAGACTTTTCCTTAGTTTCAGGTGTTGTGTAGTGTACCCAGGTTTCGTCATCAGTGACAATTGAATCCAAAAATTCCTCGCCCTGTTCTGCATAGCGCTCCAGGAATTCGCGGGCCGCTTCAACTCGTTGCTGTTTATGGTCTTCAGTGAGCATTTTCGGGACCCACCTCGCACACACCTTGTGATAATGCAAATGTTCGACCAAAATCTTATCAATAGTACTCTTACTGACTTCAGGGATCCGTTTGCACAGCTCTCGAACTGTCACACGCCGATCTTCAAGCATTTCTTCTTCCACTTTTGCAATTGTTTCGGCCGAAACTGAAGGCCGACCAGAACGCTGTTCATCATGGACATCTGTGCTCCGTCCTTGAACACTCAGACCCACTTTCGCATATTTTTTACGTCCATACACTGTGGCCCATAGACTTCGCATAACTGACGATGAATGTCAATGGGGTTAGTGCCCTTGGCACTCAAAAAACGGATCACTGAACGCAACTCGCACCTGGCGGGAGAAGCAATGGGAAGCTCCATCGAGAACGGCTGCCCAGTCAACAATGAGCGTTGCAGCGGGCTCGGATTGTTGGAAATTTGAAGGGAGGAGCCAAGCTACACGCCAGTGTTGCCGGATCTCGCGTAAAAGTGTTCCCAACTGTTCCAGTGCCTTGGAGACCTTATTTTACGGACACGCCTCGTAGATGGAGTTTTTTCCCCCTGTGTTTCCAAGTTCATTAATGCAATACTTATTGTTACACATTTGGGTGCAATGTATCAGGGACACACCAGGCATATTAATATTACTTTTGACAGAAAATGCTACTGTAATATTTTTTCTTGTATTACTTTGAACATTTTGTATTTTTTATTTAATATACAGTCTAAAGCTCAAAATAAAAATCCATGTTTCAACTCCCTTATTACTATTTATTTACATAAAATAGTTCTAATAGTAAAATGATTATAGCTTCTGTCATGTAGATATAAAGAAACAAAACTGAAGGTATTGTGATTCTGCTTTTAAAAATGCAGGAAACGGATCACTCAGATCATTCCACCCAATGGAATGTGTTTCTGAAAGCCAATAGGTTTTTTTTCTAGAGAAAATATTACTGCGTTACTGGTAGGTTTTTGATTAATAAATTTTTCATATGAGGTGCTGATGAGTATTCAGAAATTACTGTGGTTCCTTCCATTGTGATATTTTGCAGATACCGACTTTTCCGGGAACATTGTGTGTGTGTGAATGGTAACTACATAAAAGATCTCTCCATTCTTGGGCGTGACTTATCAAGGACCATCATCATCGATAACTCACCACAAGCTTTTGGATATCAGGTTAGTTTCCCCCTCCTTATGTTTAGGTTTACCACCATCTCATTTCATGTATGTGTGTGAAATATAATGGCTTTTTTTTAATTTATAGTTGGAGAATGGTATTCCAATCGAGAGCTGGTTTGTCGATCAGAACGACAGTGAGTTAATGAAGCTGCTGCCTTTCCTTGAAGATCTTGTTCACATGGTAAGACTCACTGTACTGCTTACTGCTACAAAATGTATTATATTTTAACTGATATGTCATATTTTTTTAGAAGTCCTTAAATCCAAGTCCTATTTTTAAAACAAGTCTGTTTATGTTTTTGTTGATTTTTTAATATTTAACCATCTTAATATTGCAATATCAAAAATGAAATTTTTTATTCAAATTGGATATCTTGCCCTAATTACCGTGATCTTTGAAATATTTTATATATATATATATATATATATATATATATATACTGTCAGAAGGGAAGTTACCTGGGTACAGTCTTGTCTGATAATGAGGGGTAAATGATTAATTCCGGGGTGCGCGGGCAAAGAGAGTTAAGTCCACTTTCTTGTTACTGAGAATTAGAGTGACTTAACACACTATACCAGCCCAACATAGCTTTAGAGATGGATATACCTATGAGGCACACATCCATAACTACCGTACAACTTTGAATATGACTTACTGGACTTAACACAAATATCGAGAACATTTTTATCTATAACTCTACGGACATATCTCAATTTTTTTAGGATGGTGGACTTAACTCTCTTGCCCGCGCACCCCGGAATTGTTCTGCATGGTAATATACTTTGTCAGAATTTGAGCTGCATTTTCATTTCCAGTATGTGAATTTCAAGACTCAAGTTTTGACATTTATTTTTTATGTAATGCTTCAATTAAAGAAGACAGTATTCTGTATTGATATTTATTATTTTATTAATACTATTTAACTATATTTTATCATGAATCAACTGAACACTTCCTCCGTACCACAAAGTTTCTTGCCTGTAGATTCTATACTGTCTACTATAAGCTCATTCTCATTACTTTCATGAGGGTTCAAGGAGGTACCCACAACTTCTTCTTCTTATAAATTTTAATTCACTCAATATATTGAGTTCTTGAAAGCGGTTGTTAAACTTACCCATTTTTAGAAACTAATTTATATAGATTATCATAATGAATAGAATGAGAAAGTGTGATGACTTCGCCGCTAATACAATGGTGGGTATAGGGAGAGCGGCGGTCCACCGAAACACTGGCAGCACCTTCGTTTGCGTTTCAACTTCTCAATGCTGCATCATGATAGTTTGGCATCTTATGATTAAACTCGCAATCTTTAATTAACCTTTGGTCCTATTTCTATGAAATTTGTGCAGAAATAATCTGCACAACACAGTCCTTCTGATGGTTAAAACAGAGATTTAAAAAATGCGGACATAAATGTTTTTATTTCATTATATAAACATCACCAATTACATAAAATTCATGGAGGGTGAAACGGAATTTGACTATGCGACAATTTTTTTCATTTTTGTGTCCCGTAAAAACTTCAAGCGAGAAAGTTTTAGTGAAATATTTCAACTTTATTTTAAATTCAGTACCACCTTTATATCTTGAATGGTTTACGAGTAATTGAGTGGTAATTATTCCTGGCGCACAGCTGTCTGAATGATGTGGGACGATCGTGAAATGTTGAGGGTGAAGCAAATTTGTGTCCAGAAAGAGATCAAGCGTGTAAGGTTTAGTGAAATATTTGGATCTTATTATAAATCGAGTACCACCTATATATTTATAATGGTTAACGAGTAATAGTAATTACTCTAAAGCTAAAGCTATCAGAATGGTATTGAGGTATTGGCAGGCATCTTTTCCATAAAATACCAGCAATAACGTAAAATTTTTACATAATTTATTCGTGGACTCAATAATAATACTATATTAACTGACTACTTTTACCCATACTGCAAGATTGACCCGTTGGGGAAAAGGAGCGAATGAAGCTTTTTTCTAACTTAGTAAATCTGCACTACTTTTATTTATGCATTTATTGGACTATTTATCATATTTTCTGTTCACTTATGTTAGTAATTTTTATGTTTAATTATTATAGCAAATGTCTTATTAGTTTAATATCTTGATCCTTTTTTTAATAATATAATTTAACAACATAAGACGTACATCAGTTACAGCGAACGGCGAATGGTCGAGGGTTTGAGCAAATAGTGGGCTGTAGTGAAGGCAAGAGGATTTAATTTTTTAATGAAAAAATCAGGGAAAATGCTTTGAAATATTGTGTGATATATGTAGAATGCATTGCAAAACAATTTTTGCGTACCGTATGTGTGTCTTTATCGGATGTTGAGATGCCAATTTTAAAGATCACGCGCCCTATTTTTGTAGTGCTGCTTATGAAATTTTCCATGCCCTGCAATTCACAAACCATCCCTTAGTTTATATTATCTCTGGTCACATAATTTGTACACAGATCTACACTTTTGACCGTGTTTCACCTACATAATTTACCCCATACAGCCAGGAGAAAATTAATATTAATATAAATAATATTACTATTAATACAATATTAATACAAATTAATAGCCTACTCAGTAATATTCTATACAATGTAATATTAATATTAATTTATAAAATATCCCTTAGCTGTTTTCTACCCTAATTATACATTGTTATTTCTATACAAATGTACATTCTTTAACAAATTCCCATCAAATTATACAACATACCCTCTACCCTATTTTCTAGGCAACAAAATATTAGATCAAATCATCCCTTAGCTGTTTAATACCTATATTATATAATTGTTCATTGCTTGTGAACATCTTCGATTTTTGGAAAGATGTGGAACGAAATGTTATGGTCAAGCTTCTTGCAATCTGAGAAATTACTGTTACACACGGCCATGTTTATTTATGGAGATGAGATCTTCCAAGACGTGTAAAGCAGCCTGAAAACTGTCAAAAGTATCTAACAATTCAATTTAGATAAGGTGAGTCATTTTGAAATAGATTAATGTATTATTTTGTTTAAGAGTGTTTGCAATTTTTCCTATACCGCCCGTAGTAATCTTGTTCCCGCGAATCTCAAGCAGAGTAACTGCTACCTAGCAGCGGAACCAGTGAACTACCTCAGTCGTCACACTTTCTCCTCTATTCATTATGAGATTATTATAATCACAGAAGAAAAAGCCAAAATTGCTGAACAAGCTCCACTGCAAACATACTAATAGTAAAATCGATTTTATGACTCAGGTGACGATATGTCCATAAAAATAACTACACTACTCCAAAACTGGAATGCTCAAAATAATTCAGTCATTTACTTGACAACTGTATGCCATTGAAAACAGTATTTTGCCAAATCTACTATTGTTCAAAGTGTTTTAAATTTTTTTAAAGGCACTTATTATATTGATATTATTTTGATATAATTTTTAAGAAAACCTTCCAGTCTTTATTTAATAATAATAAATAAATAAAGAAAAAAAAAGAGTAAAGCGAATCTTCCACTGTATTGTGTACTTCCTGGCTCCTGAACAATGTGGATGCTCACCAGAAACAAGTTGCTTGTGCATAGTTCACAGTTGTATGTTTATAAATCTCTTCATTCTTATGCTGTTCCAGCTAGAACAGTTCTTCCCCTCCGTTCCTCTTTCCATAAGGCTCGAAGGATGCCCATCCCAATACACTGCAAAAACATAGCAATGTGTATCAGTAGAGCTTCAGTGTTTCATAGTGACAAGGAGGACGATATATATATATATATATTTTTTGTTGTCATAATGATGTTTGATCTGCTTTGCGCAATTCAACTTTGTTTTGCACTTTAATATTAAAAGGCATTTTACCAATTCTTGTCATACAAACTGTATGACACATGTACTGTCATGTATGTATAATAAATGTAGTGCATTGTTTGTAGCATTTGCAAGAAAAGGCCACTGATTCTGACTTATTTTCATATATTGACGTTCAGCGTGATATTGACAAGCTGGTGAAAGCTAACAGATGTCAGCGTTTCTTTTCAGAATGTGTCTAAAATTAATAATGGTACTATGCGACTGTCACTATTATATTATTAAAGTATTACTTCTGAACTAGCTTTCAAATCTACCACTGGTGGAGACATAACCAGAGATTTTTTTCATTGCAGATATTAACAGATTAGTATCAACTCTATTAATTAAGTGGAGGGAAAGGAAATAGACATTAAATCCATGTCTGGGATATTAATACAAGTAAGAATCAGCTTGAAAAATTTTATGTCATAACCGGGATTTGAACATAAAATTTTTCAAGCTGATTCTTACTTGTATTAATATCCCAGACATGGATTTAATGTCTATTTCCTTTCCCTCCACTTAATTAATAGTATATAAATAATAACTTGGCTTCAAAGTACCTACAAATGTAGGACACCATTGGATGTGTGTTCTCAACGGAGAAACCTCCCGTGGTCTGCCTTGTATTCTGAATCAGTTGAGGAATTTGATGTTGTACTGGCATGTTGTCATGGTAGCTCAATGGTAGAGCATCAGCGCGTTAAGCTGGAGATCCGTGTTCAAATCCCGGTTATGACATAAAATTTTTCAAGCTGATTCTTACTTGTATCAACTCTATTGTTTAAGTGGGGTGGGTAAACGTGTATGATGCCCGTACTAGGCTGTTTTGCATGCCTGAGCTAGAAGATCACAAGAGCAATGCTTATAGTACAGAATCTTCAATAAGTCTGTCACATCAGCTTTTTTGTTTTCTTTTTCAGAGAGAGGATGTTCGCCCACACATCCGAGACAAGTTTAAGCTGTTCAGCTTTCTGCCACCGGATTAGAGGGTGGACATACGAGTAGTAAGCAGATGTTACGTAGTGCTCCAAGGTTGATGCACTTTTTTATATAGCAAAGATATAACCTGCAGAATGAAACACAACTTATTGTTTTTAAAGAAAGCAAAAGAATTATAGTACAAGACTTGATGTTTGTAAATAAATATAAATATATATAAAAGTGGACTAGATGTGGGGCGTGTTAGGTGCAAGGTCAACGCCAGAGCAGATTGTGCGCCTTACATAATGGTCACACCTAGTATATAGAGAATAACTATAACCAAGAAGAAAACTTGTCTGCTCAGAACTGATAGTACTCCTTCTTAATGGAGGAAACTACAGTGTGTCCCACGCAAGAGTTGGCCAATCATGCGGGTTTCTGCGTCGCGCCGACTACAGCTCTAACTCCCGAGCGAGCGGGTGAAATATCTACGCTAATAAAGCCGCTAATGGCGTTATGATTCAGGTTCTCACATTTACAGTTGGAATTACAATGAAAATAACCACGTACCTCATCATAAGAGATGTTGGAAATGTCCCCCTCTTGCATCCACACAACACTGGAACCTTTTTAAGAAATTTTCTTTCACGCGCATAAATTCAGCTTCCGAGATAGAAACACCGTGCTTTTGTTGGGAGAGAACTCGTCTTTTTTAAATCCACGAATTGCATCAAAATAAAATGAGGTAACTGATATAAGAACGTGCCAGAATGCTTTTTTTAATCAGTAGGCCTATTGCCAGATAAATCACATGTGTTTTTCTTTGTGAGAACCTGAACCATTACACCATCAGCGGGCTTTATTAGTGTAGATATTTCACCCGTTTCCTTTGTAATGTACAGGAAGTTGACCTATACACTTTATTTTTCAAGTTTCTCCATAAATAATATTCACATACTGTTAGAAGAACTTAAAGACATAGGCCTATCACAAGAGAAATTAACTCTGTCTCGGAAGCTGAACTTATGCGCGTGAAAGAAAATTTCCTAAAAAGGTGTCAGTGTTGTGTGGATGCAAGAGGAGAACATTTCCAACATCTCTTGTGATGAAGTGCGTGTTTGTTTTCATTGTAATTTTAACTGTAAATGTGAGAACCTAAATCGTAACACCGATCGCGGCTTCATTAGCGTAGATATTTCACCCGATCGCTCGGGAGTTGGAGCTGTGCCCGCCGCACCGCAGGAACCCGCGTCATTGGCCAACTCTTGCGTGGGACACACTGTAGTTTTTTTAAGAGGAAAGTTTCTTTCAAAAGTCTTTTGAATCATACTTTAAAATTAACTTTTTTAATGCACTTGCTATTTCTATATGTTTCACTAATGTGTTGGTATCAAAGAATAAGGTCCACAAATCCGGGCTCTACTTATTAGCCTGAATATTCTCTGGATTTAAAAATATTTAAAAGCCCAAGGAAACTCATACAAGGTCTGATTGGAAAGTTTTAAGAATGGATCCGCCACTACTTTTTGGTTTGGCAGGCACGTACACCGAATGTGGGGGGTTAATCATTGACTTGTCTTTGAATGCCCTCTGACAGGAAAGTGCGTTTCCTTTATTCAGTTCGTTGTGGCAGCTGATTGAGTGAGGGTCTGTTAGGGCTTGTTGCTGGATTCTGTCTGCGTGAAAATGGATGTAAAAACAGAACAACGAGTTTGTGTGGAATTTTGTTTTAAAACCGGGAAATCAGCTTCTGAGACGAATCGTGGGTATATGGATATGATCCTGAAACCAAAGTTCAGTCTTCGCAGTGGAAGAGTCCAGGTTCACCACGACCGGAAAAAGCACGGCAAAATCGGTCGAATGTGAAGACAATGTTGGTGATTTTTTTCGATTCTACCGGTATTGTGTATCATGAATTTACCCCTAGAGGACAGGAATACTACAAATGTGTCCTTGAGCATTTGCGCGAAAAGGTGCAGAAGAAAAGACCTCCATTGTGGAAAGACAGGCGTTGGGTGCTCCACCACGACAATGCGCCAGCTCATCGTGCCTTCTCAATCGTGGAATTTTATACCAAATTCCAAATTCCTGTACTTCCAAAACCATCCTATTGCCCTGATATAGCCCCTGCGGACTTCTACCTGTTTCCTAAACTGAAATTTGCACTGAAAGGGAAGCGATTTGACTCGATTGAAGACATCCAGGCAAATCCGGAGAGCGTCCTTAACATACTTCAGAAAAAAAATTTCCATAAATGTTTCCAAAAGTGGAAACACCGTTGGAGTCGGTATGTTCAGTCAGAAGGGGACTATTTTGAAGGAGATGCATCACAGTAGCATGTAAATACCGCCATTTTGAAATTACAAGCCCATTCTTAAAACTTTCCAATCAGACCTCGTATAAGGTGACAGACAACTAAATACCTCCTTAACCTTTTCACTGCTACTGAGAGTGTATTTGCATCATCTCAAGAATTGTAAAAGCAGAGATAAGAATAATAACATAATGCTTTATGTAAAATATGAGAATTTTTATCCATGTCTTAGGATTATCATTTATGGAAAACAGCTATAGCACAACAATTTTCCCCATCGATTTCAAACTTTGGGCCCACTGTTGATTTCACTATATGAATGCCTTATTTCCAGTACATAAATTGAGCTCTGAAATGATTAACTGAATAAATGTGTTTCTTGTGGCGTATACAGTTAGTTACAAGAAAGTAAACATAATTTCAGCTAGTAAAAGATGTTTAGCACATCATAATTAGCATGAACAGTAATATTCATATGTAGCAGGGAGAGGGAATCCCAGCTGATCTCAAGTTTACTGGGAAGTACCACATGCTCATGTTATAATTATAATACTGTATAAATTCACTTTATTATTTATTCTGATGAAGAATTTGGTGTAGAATATTGGATTGGAAATTAACATTACTGATAGTGATAGTGATAGTGACAGTAAAGATTCAGATGGTGTGAATAATTTAGGTATTCACGTGACTACAAACATTTGAAGGTGAAATTATATGAGAAAGTGTTTATTATTATTATTATTTTATTATATATATAACTGCAGTCACTGAACATTTTTCAAAGTGATTTATCTCAAAATATCCATTTCCAAAACATTTGATTAATATATAGTTACTTTCTGTAACAATATGAGTACTCAGGCTTTTAATAAGGACATTTCTAGTACACATTACCGTAATTACCCCAGTAAGTGTTAAGTTTGCAAGTTAGTGTTCACAGTAACCTAAATTCATCATACAGTTCATTGATTTAAAAATTGGAAATTTTAAAATCTTCCATCAAATAATTGTTAAACTAAAGGGTTAATTACATGTAATTATAACTGACTTCAAATTCAAGCTCAACAGAAAACAAAATACAAATCTAATTTTATAATACTGAGTTGGTTTTAGCACTATACTTCACTTATTTTATAAATACCTGAACTAGTTTCGAAGACCCTCGCCATTCATAGTCATCAGGTTAACACCAACTGCCGACTGGGCGTTTTTGTGATCTTCGTCACCAAATGCGACACACTTCCACCAGAGGGCAACAAAAACGCCCAGCCGGCAGTTGGTGTTAACCTGATGACTATGAATGACTAGGGTCTTCGAAACTAGTTCAGGTATTTATAAAATAAGTGAAGTATAGTGCTAAACCCAACTCAGTATTATAAAATTATAATATAACTTCACTGTGTAAACTTCCATACAATGTTTAACAGATCTAATATAAAAAATTAACAATGATGACAACATTTATCTCGGATTATTTCCTTAAATGTCCAAGGAGGGACTTGCAGTGCTTTAGAAGCAAAAATAAATTAAAATGTAGTATTATTACGGATTTAGCTAAATTACTCTCAAATCTTTAGAAGCAAATAATCTAAAATATACAGTTTATATTGATGTAGGCTCTGTTCAATCTGAAGACCCACCTTGTCCTTATAGGATAGGAAATCTCTCCTTTCCAAAAGGTGTGACCATAGTGTGAGAGAGTCATTGAAAGTCGTACCTGATGTATATAAGAGCACGCCCCACCTCCAGTTGCACCATGTTGACAGCTGATGTCAAGTTCATGCAGGATCTCGCAGCAGAGCTTGTTATTAAGTTGCTGAACTTGACTGTCAGCAACATATCCATGCTGTCTATTTACATGTCAGTTTTTGTGGTTAGTTTATTCTAGAATTCGTCACTTAACTGTATGCATTAGAAACATACACACATGTCCTCGTAACTGCGCACACATGTCCATGTCTCTTACATAAGGCAGGTGGAATATCAATAAGTGTCATTCTTTTCTTAAAGCAATATTGAAACCTCTTAGTGATAGAATTTTATGAAGAATTTTTAAATTACAGTGAATTTTTCTCTTACCCACCATTCATGTTTAAAGGGATAAGTATTGTATAAGTTACAGAAATATTGTTCACTAGTTTTTGTATAATATAATACAATACAAAAACAAACATAATCTTTTCACAATAACGATACAAGCTTCTTTTGCTAAAGAAACTGATAGTAGTGCTCTTAATGACTGATTTCCTGTAGAATTCTCTGTAGGTCAGCCAGAAGAGAAATGTAACAGTCCTGTGTGGCATTGTAAAATTTGCATTAGTAAGCATATTAAAGTCATGCTGCATATTATTCTCGGTACAGTCCAAAAAGAAAGAAGCTCAGCAGTAGAGAGAGCAGAGTGTATGCACTATGAACAGCATCTATGTTGGTAGTATGTACTCTTGCTAGCAAATCAAGTTAACGCTTTGAGGCCAATGGCATTTAGCACCATGATCACTGCTATTTCAGCAGATTTAAAGGGATGTCATACGTCCTGCGGTATTTCCCAGTTAGATGTTTTCCTGTATAGGCCCAAACTTTAGATAAAAGATTGTTGTTGTCTGGATCCGAATCATTTATAATTTCAATGATTTTTCCTTCATTGAAGAGACCTGGATAACAGATATTTTCCATTTTAACTGCTTAGTTCTTGTTTATCCATCTTACACGGATTTTTTGAAAATACCAAGTGATAAGTCAGCACATTCAAACACCGCAGCTCTTTACGGTTTGTGTTTTTTGTAACTTGAGTTGAAAAAACAAATCATACACATGCAAAAAGCAGTTACTCAGATAATAATTGCAGTAGTGCTGAGAGTTGATAGTGACACTGCTTCATTCGAGGTGGAACTATACATCATACCAGTGATCTGGAGACATCTTTATTATATTTAAAACACTAAATCATCAAGCTATCGAATGAAAAAAAATCTCATTGTTGATATTCAACATGGTTATACAAAAATAAATAAAGGCTAAATGCCTTGGTACTAGTACTACCATTGGATTCAAAATGTTAACCCTTGCTGAATTCCTGTGCCCCCATAAAGCCATTAGGTACAAAACTCCCTACTCATAGACGGCCATTGACCCAGAGCTATGTTGTTGCCAACAAAAATATTTTCTGTAACGGGTAAGCATTTCTCAGCTTGTGGTGGAGATGCATTCCTTTTGTGCTGTATCATTTTTACAAAGGAAATAATATCAAGAGTAAATAGATATACAGTAGAACTTTGTTATAGTGACTGGTTTGTACAACATCTCTCCTATAACATTCAGTGGTACCAATTAATTCCTTGTAAGTCGCATGCTTTTCCCTTGTTTAATATAACGTATAATCACTTCAGTCTTAAATCTGAATGCAATTTTTCCCATTTCCATTTCCAAGAAACACATGCAGTGGTGAAAATATTTTTCAAGGAAGTGAATTATTGTTATTGTATGCATTGACTGAATCCTATTATCCAGGTAAAGGGCTTGGAATGGTGGCATCCATGCACCTATGCTTTTCTTTACAGACAATAGTGTACATGGTCAAGTTAGTGGTGAGAGTGGGGAGAATAAACGCTTAGGCAAAACTGTTTAGTGAAATTAACAGTGCAAACAATTTGGAAAAACAGATAAAATTGTTAGTGGGGGGGGGGGGGGGGGGGAACCTAAAATTAAGCGACTAAGAAAATTAGAATGTAATATTGTAGACAAAGCGTTGTTAAAGGCTTTCAACAAAAAAGTAAAAATTGAAGTGAATGTGCCGACATTAAATGCACCTATACGAGCAATTTAAGTGGTTAATCATTTTTACGAAGTTACATCAGAAATTGTGCAAATAATATGTAATCTAGAAAGAATTGAGCATGACTTACATATGCAGTAGTTCGTTAAAAGTAAGTCAGTCCCTGTTTGTAACTGTGAGCACTGAACATTGTTTTATTGAGCGCATTGACTTTTTACTGCAGGACAGTATTTTTTAATTAAAATAATGTACGGTCCTGTCCTTTCCACTACACACTATTAAAACATAATATAAAACAATGTCACTGATTTATAATAGTGGATAAAACAATACTTTTAAAACAAACACTACGTTTCGACCTGCCCCCCAGGCCTTTCTCAAGGGATTACTAGTACTAGTGCACTTGAGAAAGGCCTGGGGGGCAGGTCAAAACGTAGTGTTTGGTTTTACAATGTATTGTTTTATCCACTATTATAAGTCAGTGACATTGTTTATATTATGTTTTAACAGTATTTTTCAGTTCAATATTTTTATTTCTCAAGATAGTTGTAGCACTGAATGATAAAATTCCAAATTATGTTATAGTAGCATTTAAAATATGTATAAAAATAATGTCAGTTTGTTTCTTCTTTAATTTTCATCTTTGGTTTTATTTTATTTTTTATAGCGACGCTTACATATAACAACACAATTTTCCCAGTCAGTCCCTTGGATGTCACTATAACCAATTCTACTGTATATGAATGTGTATTTAAAAGATAATAGTAACTTAAATTACGGTAATTTTTCTACATTCAATTAGATACTTAAATATTTTTTAGAATACAGGTTTTCACAATTCTCATTGTTAGGTTCGTGATCTTTTCTTTTTCATATGGAAGGGTCAGTGAAAATGCTATTGCTTCACATAGACTGTACCTCCTTTATATTAAAGGTGCGTGTTTCAAGAAATATTCAGGCTTTACTCTGATAACAAGAGTCACTGCATTATTGTCTTTTAAATCCTCAATTTTGACTTCTAGTAATGTCTTCATGATGCTGTTGTGAGTAAACAACATATCTTAGAAAGGAGAACTTTTACATTTAATTTTGTTCATAAGGAAAGGGGATTTACAAGTAAATACAATATCTCATTTTCAGAATCTCTAGAGATGGAACTTTTAAGTGAAATCTAATCTACAGGAAATCTAATGTTTTATAAATAATACTAATAAATTAATGAAGAAGCACAAGTATAAGTTTATCGTATTTTGCTAATTCGTTAATGTACTTACAATGTGTGAAACTGCATTTATTAATATAGCTTATATACTTTTTTTTGTGAATAATGTCTGAAATAGGGGGGGGGGGGGGATTAATATACCGTATCAAAACTGATTGTAGATCTCAACAAAAGGGATGTAATTTTAATTAATTCCCGAAGCGAGGTCAGAACGATTTGAATGGGGTTTTCAAGAACATGATCACTTGCTTGTTTAGCCTCAAAATACTAATTTTAATAGAAAAGCATTCTCAAGATAGAACTTGAATAAAACTGTGATATAGAACTTAAATGAAAACTGCAATAAAAAATTTCAGAATAAGCCTTGGTTGAAACTGCTGAGATTGGCACTCCCCTCTCTTTAATTTATGTCCTACTGGTTCACATGTTCAGTTTAACTCTCCTTTCCCAGATTTTGGAACCAGTATAACATTACATTTTCTTGTGCAGCTTACTTAATACAAATGTTTTGTAAGGAATTACCTGTTAATTCCATGTAAATGAAGCTTAGGGATTATTAGTACTATTTAGATTTTGTTGTACTATTGGTGATATTTTGATGACATGGACAAGCACAAGTTACGAGGGGGCAGGCCGGCTTACCCACAGCACAAAGTTCTAATTTTCCACAAGAAACATTCCAGGAATGCCAATCAGATTCCTAATATAACATGACACACTGCATATTCTTAGCAATTAAATTGTTATTTACATTGAAATAATGTAACGTAGCCACAAAAAAAGTTTTTTTCAACATCAGGAAGTAAAAATAAATGGTGCAAAATATGCTGCACACACATGGAGAAATTTAGTTGATAAAAACACTACCGTATTTTTTAGACCATAAGATGCACTTTTTTTACCTTGCAAACAGAGTCTTGAAAGTTGGATGCGTCTAATGGTCCAAAGTAAACTAAGAAAATTAAAATTACGGCAAATATTGCCTGTAATACCATAATCATAAAGAAGGTGTTGTAAAGATAAGGTGGTTGCAGTGCACTTATCACAATCAGTAAAATGAGGATACTGGGAAGCTAGCTGTACAAGGTGAAAAGAAAGGAATGTTGGGCTCTTTCATACAAAAGGAGTTTTCTCTGTGGGGTGCCAATGACCTATAAACAGTCTGAATGTTTCCATTGTTGGAAGTCATGATTTGTGTATGCAATGAAGTATAATATTCCCTTTAAAAAATTTCATTCAAAATCACATAAATTTTTTCCCTTAAATGCTTCTTATGGTCTGGAGCGTCTTATAGATTGTAAAATATGGTACATATTTCACTGTTTACTTATTTAACAGTATTGTTTGTAGAAATTGATTCACATCATCATTTGCTTCACTCAGCTTCTTTGCCAGGAAACCTCCCGTCTTATATAGAAAAGCGTTATTAATTTGTGTCTTTATCTTCTGATATTTGAAAGTTATTCTTCTTTTATTTCCCCTCTTGGTTACTGTTAATTTTATAAAGAAATGTGTTTGCTAAAAAAAAAAAATGTTCATTTTAACCTTCTCTACAACTTGACTGTATAACCTTTCTATGTATCTGGAATTTTTGTTAAATATAGCAACTCCAATCATTAGTCATATCTTGCTCATTCCTCCGTTATTATTACTTGAAATCAATTAACATTAGATTGGAAATATAATGGATCGGTCAAAGTAATATGGCCATCGACTTTATTGATTTCTTAAACCAAAGTAAAGCAGATCTAAGGTATTTACCCCAGAACCAGATACCTTATATCAAGATTAAATTGAACCCTATAAAATACGAAGATACAGTGTTTCCCTTGACAATGTTATTGTATGATATGCAGCTATTGAGGGCAATAATCTGTGCCCATCCCGGTGAGAATACAATACTCTGATTGGCATTCCTGCAGTACATTTGGTACAAATTGAATTTAGCACAAAGAAGCTTTGCTCCGGCCAGGGTGTGTTTTATTTTGTTGTTGTTGTAGTGGTATTGTTGCATTTACTGTATTATCCCTTGGCGCCGAACCTCCTCAAGTGCAATATCACAGTGTCATGTTTTTTTAAAACTTTCAAAAGTCCCAAATAAGAAGCTGTACAATCAACTTTGCAAATTGAACTTCTTGTTTGTTTCTTTATTGTGCAATATCATTAAAAATGTCTGTACACTGGCTCTGTAAAAGAACAGGGTGATGTTGTAGTTTGTTGAAAATAGAGTGAGGTACCTGTCACTAAACTGCCATATAGAGCTTTCGGATGTGTATGGAACTTTAATCAGGCAATATTGCAACCAAAATCCTAATGGCATCCCTATAATATAGCCTAAAGCCACATTGGCTGACTGACTCACTGTCAACATTAATGTTTGCCCACTTCCAGATGAGCTAGAAACTTGAAATCTGGTACACATGTAGCTTTTAGGCTGTAAACCACAGGAAAATTACAAAAGTACATTTTTTAAATTTTTTATTCCTAAAAACCCCCCAAAAATGGCTCACTCACTGACATTAATGTTTGCCCACTTCCAGATGAGCTAGAAACTTGAAATTTGGTACACATATATCTTTTAGGCTGTAAACCACAGGAAAATTCCAAAAAATATTTTTTTTTAATTTTTAGACTGAAAACCCCCGAAAAAGGGCTCGCTCACTGACATTAATGTTTGCCCACTTCCAGATGAGCTAGAAACTTGAAATTTGGTACACATACGAGGCCTGTCTAAAAAGTATCCGACCTTTAATTTTCACGTGTGTAATATTAATGCTAGAGTGGTGCCACTTTGCACAATGGAAGAAGAGAGCCTAATGCGCATGCTTGAATTTTTTCTCTGCCTTAGAAAGTGCCAGTCACTGCCTACTAGCCTCAGAGTGAGGTCCCATGATAAGCGCTCAGCGCATTTTGATATCTCTTAAGATGACTGAACGAGTTGAGCTGCAATAAATTTTGTCAAAAGCTTGGTGATTCTCAAAGCGAAACAATTCGGAAGATTCAGCAGGAGTTTGGAGATGATGCTATGGGGGTAACACAAATCAAGAAGTGGTTCAACCGATTCAAAAAAGGCCGCACATCGGCAGAGAGTGACCAGCATTCCGGGAGGCCACAAACCGCTCGGAATGCAGCTGTCATGGAGAGGGTTGAACATCTGGTAATGGGAGATCGTCGTTTGACCGTACGAGAGATTGCCACAGAAGTTGGGATCAGTAAACATTTCGCACATGCAATTTTGCATGGTGAATTGAACATGCGCAGAGTGACTACAAAATTTGTGCCAAAGCTGCTTTCAGCGGAACAGATAGAACTCCGCCTTCAGGTTGCACAGGATCTGCTGGACACTTCTAGCACTTCTGCTGAATCTTCCGAATTGTTTTGCTTTGAGAATCACCAAGCTTTTGACAAAATTTGATGCAGTATCTTGAGAGATATCAAAATGGGCCGAGCGCTTATCACGGGACCTCACTCTGAGGCTAGCAGGCAGAGACTGGCACTTTCAAAGGCAGAGAAAAAATTCAAGCATGATCATTAAGCTCTCTTCTTCCATTGTGCACATTGGTGCCACCCTAGCATTAATATAACGCACGTGAAAATTAAAGGTCGGATACTTTTTCTAAAGGCCTCGTATAGCTTTTAGGCCGTAAACCAAAGGACTACTCCAAAAAGTAATTTTTTTTAAGCCCTAAAAACACGCGAAAAGGGCTTACTCGCTGACATTAATGTGAAACACACTCATATTTTAAGGATTTCTTATGTGAGTATAATATACAACTGTATATGAATTAGTAGATTATCTAAGTTTAATAAAAAAAACATATCGCGTTAGGAAAGCATTGTTTATTGTATGGGCTATTCATGCATCAAGCTGATATAATAATAATTTCAATCTAAAAAAAAATATTAGAGAAATAATGTGATTGTAATAGCTACTATAAATAACATTTTTACATGAATCTAGCTAAATTTTAGCTAGCAGGAATTGCTAGTGTCTAATAAATTCCATAACAAAACTTGCTAAATAACTCATAACATGCATACATGCTATTTAATGTAACTAGTGTATTCGTGACATGGCATTCCTATAATTAGAGCAATAATCTAACCTTTTCCGAAATAATTCTTTTGATTGCCAAGATGTCTGTGCTCTGCACATACCTCTATGGGTTTTCCCCTCCTTTCCACTACATCAAGTGGGTTTCAGGAGGAAAATTCTTGATAACATGATAATTCAGCATAGGCTGAAGCCATTGCGTCCAGCACGGAGCTCTTGCTGCATTCTTCCTACATAAACTATTATTAACTACATTTTCACCATTGAACCATAACAGTTGGACCATATAATTTGCCCCTGGCTGCGACATTCTTTAGATAGATAGACGGAAATGCTAACATTTATGTTTCTTACTGATATTCTGTTGTAGTTATACAATACATATACTTCAGAAAGAGTTGTACAAATGTGATTCAACATATACAGTAAAACTTCCCTTAACGGACACTTCCCAATAGCGGACTTCTCTCAGTAGTGGACATTTTAAAATTCCCCTGCAAAATAACATGGGCCCTTATGATAAAATTCTTGCAAATAGCGGACATTCTCGAAAATGGATGCGGACACTGGAATGTATCCCCCAACTACAATTAAAACTTCCAAATAACGAACAGCATGAAAGAAAAAGACTGTTATAATATATTAAACTGAATTATAACGGAATTCTTTGCAACAATCATTATCGTGCATTTTTACTGTTACATTCAGTTCAGTCACAATCTCTTAGCAGCACAGTTGTTACCTGTGATACATGAGCAGTTTGTACATTCTTATTTTGTGAAGTTGAATGTTCGGAAGTGCAATCATATTAAAAAGTCACTAAAACGTAAACATTTGTCACGAAAAGAGAAAGTGGATATTGTAAAGCATAGTGAGAGGGAGAAACTAAGTGTTCGTGAGCTGGCCACAAAGTTTAACATGGGGTAAAACACAGATTAGTGAAATTTTGAAAAACAAGGATGTTATTTTAAAATCATACAATGAGAATGGAAATAAGATCACAAAACGGGCATTTCCTAAAACTGAGGGACTTCCCATTAATTTAAGATATGAATGGTTCTGCCGTGCTAGGGCAAATAAGATGCCTTTGTTTGGGATCGCAAACAATCTTACAATCTCACTGTCTACTGTACTGTACTGTACTGTAAACTATAGTGTTGAATAAGATTTTTTTTTTGTACCAACGATTTTCTAAACAGCGGACACTTCTTAATAACGGACATTTATTTTTTCCCTAGCGGTGTTTGCTATTAGAAAGTTTCACTGTACTATGTTTACATGCAGGATTGAAATCTATCTGAATCTGATCCCAACTCTGTTATGTATGACTATTTGTGTAGCAAACCTGTGTAAACAATTGCCATGTTTATTCCGTGATTAAGAAATGTATGTAATACTAAAAATTTATGGTTGCCACAAACAAATTATGGCATAAAAGATTAAAATATTATTATTATTTCATTGTCAGTTTTTTTATTTATTTTTATTAAAACACATAATCAGCTGACAGAACAAATGAGGAATGGCCATAAGTGTGCACCAGGATTGAGTTTACTAGCGTCTGCATGGAATTGACCTGAATCTGATCCATTCCTCCATTTGCGGAGGATAGGATCAGAAATTCATTCCAGACTAAGTCCATGTGTACATGACAATCTCGATGCGGGGAATGGATTCAGATCAATCTGAATCCTGCATGTAAAACGTACTAATAATAAATATGTCTTGACTGGTTTTAATTTTTTAAATGCCATAAAAAAGTACATTTAAAATTTTTTAAATTCTTAGTTTTTAAGTGAGTATACCTGGGCATGGCATATAACAGAGTTCTACTAACTGGGCAATGCTTTTTTTCTTTTAGTAGATCGGAGTAAGAGTTGATAAACGGTGGACATATTCAGTAAAAAACGCAAAGCCAGTGTGCACACACTTCATGATATTGCTACCTACGCTTGACCTTTTCCATGTTCCATTCTGTTATGTCTGAGATTTGAGATATTTCTTTTATTTTGTTGCAGAACATGATTGTTTTTTGCAGATGTTTCAAGATATAATTTTAGATGATGACTAGATTTTATTCAGTGTGGATGACAAGAATGTAATTTATTGACCCTATGGAGTTGTTATGGGTGATGACTGCACAATCAAACATTTTCCATTATTCGGGATAAATATTAGACTAGGCTACTATGTTTGCTAAAATGTAAGCAAGATTTACTATTCCTATCATCGAATGCCAGGTATGTAATTTCTAATATTCATTAAGGTAAAAATTCATCTATTTCTGTAATGTAAAGGAAGAATGATTGTCTGTCTGTCTGTCAGTTTTATTCTGGTCCTAATTTCATTGTGAATTACACCAGATATTTGTGAATATCAGGTATTTAATTTATATTAAGCATTAAGGTAAAAATATGTATACATTTGAATATATTGATGACTTAATGCACACTTTTGGAGTTAAATGTGTTACGTGCAAATTTGGAAGCTCCTGAGGCATATCTTCACTCAATACAAATGTGACAAGTGAAAGAACAGAAGCTTAATATATTTCCTGCTCGGGCAAATTGTGGTAAGTACTTTTCCTGGATGCACATTCGTGATAATTAGGTATTGAATTGGATTTACCGTAATAAAAACTATATAATTGTACTTAATACATGTGTGTCCTAAGCCATCGATACCTGTATTGGGATTTTTTAGTTATCTTAATCCTTTTGATGGCCATGGGGTTAACTCAGCCTATAACAGATACAAGTACCAGAAGCAATCCTGAGGAAAAAGGCAGCTGTCATCTTACCATCTTCATGTGCCGAATGTCCCAAAACCTTAATGCTTAAAATAAATTAAATACCTCCCATGCCATAAGTGTCTTTGGCCTGCATAGGGATCACTACTTTTATCCAGTTTTAATTTGTAGCCTTTGGCCCTTCTCCCTTTATTGTCATTCACGAAGTTTCTTCTTTTCCCAGAATTACTGAAATGCCACCGAAGGAAAGAAAGTGTATTGGTCATATAAACCTTGCATCCAAAAGACGGAAGGCTATGTTAGGGCCTAAAGTTTTAAAATAGGAAGTAGAATTACTCCATAAGTTTACTTCAAAAAACAAAAACCCTGGCAATCTCTCTCTACAGAAAATTTAAAATCTGGAAATTTCACCATATAAAGAAACAGCCATAACATTAAAATTGCTTAAAACATTTGCACATACTTCACAACAGTTTTCAATACAATATCTGTAAACACTAATTGCATTTAATATCATGTTTCCCTTTTAAAAAATTTGTGCCCCTCCATGATGATAATTTTTCCTGCAAAACATGCTTCCTAAAAGTAAACCATACGGAACACAAATATAAATTTCTTGAGTCGCTAGCCATTGTTCGCTGATGCACAAAATGTTCAGGTTAGACCAGTATAATGCAGTTTGTTACTTAGGACTATACATTGAGCTGCAAAACTGATTTCTCTATGTTTACTGTTGACTATTAAACTATCTCCAGTGACTGCTGTGGGCGACTTTGTTTTTGGGAATAAAAAATGATGCGCGCACACATTACTTGGCCATATACAAGTCCTCCCCATGAATTTCAACTTTGAATGAGGAATACTCCGGATATCTAGATTGAAATTGTTCACATTTAACCTTGGGGAAAAATGGATTTAACAAGAAAAAGCTGTAATAAACTCGCCTAAGTACTGAATATTTGGGCACTTTTAATAAGCCATAGCTGTGTTCATCTGGCTCTTCAGAAAAATAAAACTAATTTCACTATGTTGTATTTAATGTGAGTTTTTCAGGAAACCTATGTTTATTCAGTGCTAAATGATTATATTAACCCTTGAGATCTGGCAAGTGTTTTTAAATAACTCTGATATTTAAGTAAGTAATTATAGTTGTGTATGTGGAAATCATCTACCCCATGCGCTTCTTACAATTACTAGTAAGGATTTCTATACCTTCTACATGGGAGTAGAAATGTTTAGAACAAAGAGATCTTTGACCAATGCTGAAATTACGGCCATGTTGGAGGTTTCAGATGACTGTGTATCATATTCCTCAGATAAAGATCAACATAAAACACTGATCATGATAGCAACTCAATAAAGATCACTGAAATTGATCAAGATGAAAATATGTCAGAAGACAATAATTGAATTATTAAATTTCAGCATTTGTCTCTGTGCAGGTAATTCCTTTGGCATTGCATCTTCTTATAAAGGAAAAGACGACACAATCTGGTACAAAGAACCACCAAATTGAGGTAGAACGACTGCTTGAAACATTGTGACAGTGAGACCTGGTCACATCAAATCCCAGTGTCGGGGAAATTTTCTGGTAAAATATTCTCAGTATAGGTCTTGATTTACAAAATGAGTAAGTGCAAATGAAAAAAAAAAAAGTTTACTATCCATATTAAATAAAGGGAAAACAATTACCCCATGTAAGTCCTCGTGTAGTATTTATAGGTGTGAGTTCTGAAGGGTTAATATAAGTCAAGGAGCCTATGCTTCATACAGGGGTTAACAATGTTGCAGACATGAAGTTGCACAGATTGTCATTACAAGAAAGATACTGGAGCTTTTGATCAAAGCTAATTGAAGAGATCTATTTGGTTTTCAACAAAATAATATTAATGTTAGGCATATGCTATTGCCCATCATGAAATATTAAAAAAAAAAAAAATTTCTGTTTTTAGCTAGAAAAAATTCTCTGAATCTTTCCAAACAAGAATAAACAATTTTATAATGTTATACAATATTTTGCTCACTTAAAATACATTTAAATGGAATTTGCATTTCTTTAAAACCAGAGAGAACAGTTCAACTGATCGTCAAGAACTGACTACCAGGCACAAGGAACTGCCGAGGCAAATACAAAGGAAGATATTATGAGAGGAAGAAAGATGCAGAGAATAAAGACAATCATTATATTCATATGATCCTGGACGGCTTTGCTGTAAGTCAGAAAATTGTTTAAATTTTTCAACTCAAATGTCGGAAGATTTAAATTTTCATATATGTTTTCAGAATCTGTTAAAAGCTAGTCTGAAATTTTGAACTCCTTTAAAATACAGTAGTGAAGAACTGATAACATATTTACTCTGATACCTTATTTATTATAACATTTGGGGATATTTTTATGTTGTAAATTTCACAATTTTTTGTGTAACAGAGGTTAGGATATGGGAATGGACATGGAAAGTTTTAAGTCTCTCTAAAGTAGTTTTAGAGCTTGCCCATTCTTTTTACATGTTTTTCTTTCTTATTATATTTATTTTAATTTTAACTAATCAAGCTATTATCATAAATGAATAAGCCACATAATTCTGAAAGTATCTAGACTAATATGTACCAATTTGAAATCAATACCCTTGATACTTTTTTACTAGTAGCTGCTATCAGTACTATCCAGAGACAGAATAGCCAGAGCATCTTGTTCCCTTAACTCCTTAAAGGATTTTACGAAAAAATGGCAATTCAAAATTTCCAGAGCAATTGGAAAATTAAACAAAAAGCATAGGAAGCTTTAAATATTATTAATTTATTTATTCAATTGAGATATTGCAAGAAACAAAACCTATCGGAAACATTCTAATCAATTTTTTCACATATTTTTGTTCCAATATTCAGTATTGAGCAAATTATTATTTTTTTTTTTACTTTTCATGTCAGTTACAAATCTCCTTTCATTCACTGTTTTACAGTTAAACTGTAGCCTAAAACTTTAACCAGGGTGTAAAAATTCAGAATACTAACTCAATTTACAATTGTTGTGGCTGAAACTGTGACAGTCATGGGCTGAAAATCCATCAGTTACCGGTGGTATATTTCCTCGGAAATGTATCTGAACAGACAAGCCACAAATTTTTATATGTGTTTTGGGGATGTGAACTGTTATAACAAGTTCTACAATATTTTCCAAGGGCTACCACATTGGTCATGGAAACTACTTTTTTCCATGACACTGTGGGCCTAGCAATAAATTTTATTATATCCAAGGAATTTTAAAAGATATAATTGAAAAGTTGCGATATATGCTAACATTTAATGTATGAATTTTGAACAACATAGAGATCTTTACCAGGAACAGAGAAAAAGGCAAAATAAGGAACATTAATTGTTTATTCACATTTTTAGGGTTTTTACAGTAAAATTGTTACGCAACAGGCAGCTGGAGTATAGCTGAGGATGAGCCGTGATGACACTCAAAACTGCAGTAAGTAAGATTTGTGTATAAGAATCCATTTCATTTTTTGCATAACATCAATCACTAGTTACAATTATGTTATTCCTCTAATTACACAACATACACTTATGTGTCTTCTAAAGAATCCACCAAATGCTGTGAATGATGGGAAGGCACCAAATACCCACAGTTTCACTGTGAGGAGAATTTCTGATCTTTCATCTGATTGCTGTGGCAATGTCTGTCTGTGTGTCATCGACAGTGAGTGGTGGATTCTTTGGGAAGACTACTTCAAAGGATTGTATATGCTATAGATAATATGCACATATCTATGCGATTTACATGAAAATTGTAATTAGAATAAATACATTTCTAACAATTGATTGATATTTCTTAGATTATATTTTCTCTTTCCTGATACAGATCTTTGTTATTCAAAATTCATACATAAAAAAATGTTATATTTCGTCACCTTCCAACTGTACCTTTTAAAATTTCTTGTTTGACCTACACTATCATCATGGGAAACAACAGATTCCATGACTTTTGCAGTAACCCTGATATTTTGTTTCGGGATACAAGATTTGCATCAGGAACTTTCAGGTTGAGGCGTTATTGGTTCACTGTGATGGAAGACAGGCAGCAAGCTTTGAGTATGTGTTCATGAACATCAACTAGCTGTCACAATTTCCTAGCTCATCAAGTTAGCATGGGATTACAAAGAACCAACGCTTCTTTAGTGTCATCAATCACAGTGATCCAATAATACTGCTGTATTCACTTCTAAAACAAATATGTTCCCAAAGAACTGAGAACTGAACTATAGTGGAGAGGCTAGATATGTAAAGGGATACAAAGCAATTTAACAAAAAATAAGTAACATTTATTAATCTTTTAAGAATGAAATCACTGATAAAAAGTGCTAGTTTTTTTAAAGAATATTTTCACTGTTATGCCCAGAATACAATATCGGTACTACTGTACCTCAGAAAGTGCAGTCATTTTGTTACTGTCACTGGTTTATTATTATTAAAAAAAGTAAAAACTGATTTGTTGTCTGGAAGTTCTGTTTGAGCATGTTTTCTCGTTAAACTACAACATGCTGTTCAAAAAGTGCACGAACAGGGGTCCTATCTTGGAGACATCATTATGTGTGGGATGCAGGTTGGTGTAGCTGAGGAACTGTCTGCGCAGTCGAGACAACTTAACAGCTGAGAGTGAGGATCCTCCAGTATTTAGCGTGCAGTTGTCGTAACCTGGAATTTTTATCTCTCCCTCCAGACCAAGCTTCTGCGCTGACAGAATTGCCTTCAACATAAAACCAATGTAAGGAATTGAACTGCTAAGCTGTTGAAAGAAGGTAAGAGACAAGATATGACTACAATATACAGGGTGAATCAGAACTGTACTGACAAACTTCCACAAGTTGTTCAGGGATGTTTTCTGAGTGTTTTTCATACAAAGAACCTATGGTTTCCAGTGGCTCAGTATAGATATATTCATGTAACTTTGGGCATGGCCCAGCAAACCTAGTGAGAGTTCACTGTCAAAACTAGTATGGACCTGGCTGCTAGGATTGTAACAGCCGCTGACGATGTGCACCAATCCTCTTGGATGCTTAAAGCATGTGTGTCAGTCCATGAAGCGTTACTGTGAAGTGGTCAACATTTTGAACAATTACTTGAAACACCTTGTAATTTGGGTAGTACAAAGCTAGTTAGGTTAGAAATGAAAGCAATGCAATTACTCGGTACTGAGTCACCAGAGACCATGGATTCCTTATATGAAAAACACTCTGAATACATCCCTGAACAACTTACAGTGAAAGTTCGTTAGTAGAGTTCCGATTCATGCTGTAGATGTAGTAGGACCCTACTAGAGTTACCATTTTATTAAATTGAATGAATGTTTCTGGATATTTTTGTAATGTCTACTGAAGTAATTTTAATCAGCAAGTTCTTAAATAAATACCATAACTTTCTATAATTTTATTTTTAACTCTCTATTAGAATAATTAATAATAATAATGTTCTAACACCTATTCTTACTTAATTCATGAGCTTTCTGAGACTTGAAACTATAGAATTTTTGTTAAGATAGCAAAAGTTCTGGTTTTGTTACTCAAAATCTATAATTCATTGAATGCAAAAGCTTTTCTATTAATTCCCATTTTTTCTCCATTGTGGATAGCAGGAAAGAATTAAACATGAATCATGAGGAAACTATGACTGATCTGTGGCATAGAAACATGAATGCTTTATGGTACATAGATCGGCTAATTCATTAAAACTCTTTCAGAAGGGTGCTTATTAATCTGCAATACAAATATACAATAAGCTTCCAGGAAACATTAAATTATTGTGTATTAAATCAAATGCAAATCTTTCAGAAGATCTCTTAATGAATTTTAAATAATTCACACCTCCTACAATATGGATGAATTATTTCCTTGAATAAGTTTGGCAGCTTACAGTTTTGTATATTGTTGGTATAACATGCATGTATATTTTAATCTATATCCTTGAGCCTCGCATAACATAGGACGAGATATCAACATCTAGCCTACATGTTTATTAACCCTTTCAGAGGTGAATTTAACTTATATAATATATTTAAGTTACTAATATAAACAATTATCAAGTAAAGTTATCAATGGGTTCCAATTTCGAGATCAATACGGAACATTTTAGTAATAGCTGGTTTCCATTTCATAACACAGGAAATATTTTCACATTTTACATAAACATTAAGTACTCTGTTAATCTTATATTTTTGCTTTTAAACAATTTTTTTTAAACTATGCATTTAAACATCAGTACCGTGGTAGCAAAAAGGTTAGTTGTCTTATGAAGGCGATTTTACTTCATTTGTCCTCCCTACCTCAAAAAATTCCATGCCTATAAATATTAGCTGCTGAAAACTGCAGAGTATATATATAAGTTAAGCTATAATACACAGTTGGTTCCAAATAAGCTAGGTATTAGGGTTTAACTACATACCTCTACTACTTTTTGTGTGACCTTGTCCATCTCATATAAAAAGTTTGTTGATGCTAGGGGAGCCTGTAACAGAAATAGCAATGAATGAGGTGTTGCAGTGTTTCAGTACAACACAGGTATGTGACTCATGTTAGCCCTACTTACACATTGTGTTGACTGGTTGGGTGGAGGTGCTTTTCTCTCAAATAGGGCACTGTATACCTGATCAAACTGCAATTGATCACCTGGCAACAATGTGAACAGGGGAGAATCCCAACGGTTCCTGCTTTCGGGTGCTTCATACCGCATGGTTAGAGCATCGAATATCTCTTTTGTATATCTCTCAGCTTCTTCTCGGTGACTATTCCATTCCCAGGCAGTGCTTACAGAAAGTTCACAATGCACTGTGCACTGGGTAGTTTTGATGGCTTTAGACATGCAGTATAGTTCATATCTATAACCTGGAAAAACATGACAGGACTTAGGGAATACCGGGTACACCATATCATGAACCTTGATAACAGTTTATGAGGGGGGAAATTGCATTTTTACATTGAAGCTGAAGGCTTCGTTGCACTGTCTCCACCTAACATTGTTTTTTCTTAGTTGACAAATGTCTTTTCATTATATGATAATTATTTCACTAACCTTTGATGTAGTTTCCAGCATCGACAATAACGATATCTCCTCTTCCGACTAACCTAAACAAAAAATAGGTGACTAGTACAGGCTAAATGACAGGCATGTGGGCATGTAATATGCATGAGTCGAATTTAATTGGGTACTGTATATTCACCTTTGAGTTTCAGATTTAATTAACCCACGTATCATCTTCTCCTTCGAGGAGTCTGAAAGACATATTGCCCGTAAGTAGATTTTTAGTGCATGGGAAATATGATATACTTACTGTTCTTTCAGACTATTATAACCTTACCTCCGAATATGGTATTCTTATCAGAGCCATATTCTTTTATAATTTCGTATTCACTAACGATGTGAACCACTTTACTGTGAATGTCTTCAAAAAATGATTTCAATTCTAGAGTTCTTTTAGTTTTCCCACTGGACGGAATACCTGTCACTAAAATCAGAGGCATTTCAAAAACAAAACTTAACCTCATTCACTTCTTTACTCGATCTCGTCTCGCGTTTCCCGTGACCAATACAGTCAGATGTTCACAATTTCATTGGTCAGTCGACGAGAATGAACGCATTTCATTGGCTAGACCGGGGGACATCGTGAACGGATCGTAGGATCAGATCTTATGAAAGCTTTTGTGTTCTTTTAAAACAGTGGATTTGATGATTTTTCCGCCAATATTGGGGAAGTCAGGGGACATTTGAAAATGGACGAATCAAGAAATTCCCGAAAAATCAAGAATCCTCATGATGACGAAGAAGAGAAAGCTCATTTTCAAAGAATTGTTGCTGCTTTTAAATACTACAGGTTAGAAAGCAATTTCAAGAGAGATCACGTATTACCTTTCTGCCGATGATAAATCACTCAACAGTTTTAAGTCATAACAGTAAAGATAAAAAATGGCTAGAAGAATGAAAAATGATTAAAAATATGCATGATTACAGTGGCCCTTCGCAGTATTCAAATTAAAAATAGGAAGAAAATCCCCATAAACTTTGGTGGGTTCGGTAGTGGTAACCTGCCTATGTACCCTATTGCACAGTGTTGTCCTTTATTGTAACTGTTAACAGTTTTGTTTTTTACAGAACACATTCATTGCAGCGAGTAGCAAAGACAGAAAGCTATCTACGATCTTTACCATCCCATCATCAGAAACTACTAGAGAACTACCGTAGACACTTGACAGAAGTCAGATCCTGTATTGAAAACAATGACCAGATCATCAAGCTGATCATTAAAGATGTAGCTTACATGTTCGAGAATGTGAATCAGTCAAGTCCAACAGAAGCAGTAAGTATTTTCAACGTTCTTTCTCAGCGTAAACTTTACAGAATACAGTTGGGAGATGCTACGGCAAAAGATAATGTAAGTCACCCCTTATGCTCCGACCACTGCCTTGCTATGGCGACCAGACGCTTCTTATCTTGGCACTCCCAACCGTACCAAATACCAGCTACCAACCCGCTAGCTCACTCGGCACTCCTGAGCATACCACAATCACCTCTGCATATAGTCTAAATAATGCATAACACTATCCACATAGTTAAGTGCGCGAAGCGGAGGTGGCAGCTGAAGCGAAGCACCCTTGCATTTTCAAATAATGTACGATACACTGTTTGTAGGTTTTGAAAATGTGGCATATTATATCTTCCAAAGGTTAGTCAGCCTGTCACCTTTTGTTTAGCAGTATGACGTCACACTACCAACGTCCAATCACGAGTTTCTTCGTAATATGAGGACAGAAAAATTCGCGAGATCGTGGTATAAAAGAAAGTGCATTGCGAGGGAGTGGTGGATGGGAACATTCACCCAAGGTGCGACTTAAATTTATTTTTTCCCAATGCTACAATTCTCTGCATCCTTTTTTTTTTTTTTTTTTTTTTTTTTTTTTAAGACAAAAAAGGCCATTTTTAAGGTGTAAACATTCTTTAGAACCCATAGATTTCATATAACTATGTTGTCTAGTTTTTAAAAAAATGTGAAAAGAAAGAAAAATCGTGAAGAAGTGGACAACATAAAATTGTGTAGACCTAGGCCTAAGTTACATGAAAGATAATTACTTGCAGCACCTTGGCTCTCACTCCATTCTCCGCTGCGCGTTGCCTGCTTCCCCTTCCCTTAACCTGGCCTTCACTTCCCCTAGCCTTCAACCTTTTCCCTTGCAAGCTGCTCATTGCCGGTAAAGCAAATTATTGTACTATGCACTATTAACTGTCCCAATTTGAAAAACGACCTTACCAGAGTTATCAAAATTATAATCACTATAACTGCAATCAACACAATGATGTTAATTTTGCTCACCGTTCCCCCACCTCCCCAATGTTACAAACACTTTCCGAATCTTGTGAGTGACCAATATAAGAGAAAAATGCCTTACAGCACCCTACTCCTTCACTTTTACTCACTAATGGGACCTGCCTGGGAAGGAGGGGTAGTGATGCAATTTGAACTACCATACTAGCAACACTATCTAGTAGGCAGAAGATGAAATAGGAAAAAGAATTAAACAATTTATTTCTCATTTCTTCTTCTCTTGTCTTCCTTTGCTCCTCCTTCATCTCTTTCTCTCACCTCCTCTTCACCCTACCTACCTATTTGAGACATATTCCTAACCATAAATTTTTCGCATCAACCAGTATTTGAACACGGGACCACTTTGTGTGAACATTGGGCACATATGAGTTGTACCATCATTAATCCTTTTAGAGCTAAATTTTCACACTGATGATAGGGCATTCATCAACTACTGAAATCATCAGAGGGCACCAAGTGTGAAATCGATGGAGAAAATTTTCGTGCAATAGCTGTCTACATAATATGAGGAAGTGTTTGTCTATCTATCTGTCTGTGTACGATGCCTAGCGAAATCTATAGTATGCAGAGATCTGAAATTGTTAACATAGATGGACTGAACGGTGGCCGAATACACCTCAAAGCCAGATTTTTAATTTTCACTTTAATTTGCAAGTTTTGAGCGAAAAACTGGCAGAAAATATTGTTTTGCACTATCAAAGCATCAGTTTTCACTATTACATTTCAATTGTGAAATTAATTGCAAGTAGTCTTGCTCTTTTGTCATAAGAGCATTCGTGATTTTTCAACATAACGAAGGGAAGAGTTGATCGTTTCAATTTTGTTAGCCCACTCTGATGGATTGATTTGTTTATAATGTTATAGGACGCAGAGATCTGATTTTTTACAAGGTGAACAGAGGAGGTATAATGAATGTAGCCGTAAATAGGAAAACATTAGACAGTTTGAACTGAACTTACTATGCAGGAGTTTTTGGGTCAGGCAACTCAAATATTAGGTCTTTTTCCCAAGTGGCACTTTATAATTATGAAATGCCCTCCAAAGCTGGATTTTAGCTGTTTAATTATAGTTATTAATCGTTCAGTTTATGAATGATTTGCATGTAAGTGTTAATAAATATGTTTCAATTATTTTGCTGTTAAATAAATTATATAAGTATCTAGTGATTGAATTGATGATTGCGGGCACCTAGTAGTTTTTCATAAATGACAATCCTGACACTTCACCACATTTTACATAAAGCGTTATGCTATTAATCTTAATTCTTGCTTTTATACAATTCTTGAGCCAACACATTTGTTTAGTAGCACTATGGAACTGTGTAACTAGAGTAAAACACAAACTTTTTACTATGTCAATATGCTCTTCTTCTGTCTTTAAAATAAGTTAACTGTGCTATAATTATTAGGTTTAAAAAAGAATTAAAAAGAACTGAAAATTGTATTAGACGAATTTTTTTAAATTACTTTTTTCTTGTTATGTACTGTAGAGTTAATTATGTTTGTTATTTTTAAAATTGTAAGACATAATAGAATAATTTGTAAATAATAGCCTAGCCTAGAATAGAATAATTTGTAAAATTAGTAAGTACCATTTGGATGATATGATAAGGAAGAAAGTCAAATTTTGCTTACATTGTTAGAGTCTATAACCCAAACATAAAAAACTGCTGTATTTCTGACTTAGAAACCCTGCGGGCAGTCAGTTGGACAGGCCTGTTCTAGCTGTTAATGTTCAGATCATAGTATATAGGCCTAATAAATATTCCAAAACATATAGGTTGTGAATGTGGAGGAAGATAGATTCAGTTGTATTGTTTCGTTTACAGGTGAAAACAATGGGTCGCCCGAGCCCTGCTGACTTGGAGAAGGTGCAGGCAACAATAAAACAGTTTGTTCGAGATTGGAGCGAGGAAGGAGCAACAGAGAGACAGACTTGCTATCAACCCATCATAGAGGAGATTGTCTCTCATTTCCCAACAGACCTATGGTTTGTAGTTGTGAACTGAATGTTGTCTTTGGTTGTTGTTATAGGTTTCTCTGGCCAGTATCCAATTCAGCATCATATTGAACTTTTTTTCTTCTTATAAAACCAGACACCAAGGAAAGTTCTAAGATTTTTTAATCACTATTCTTGTAACTACTACTTTAATGGCCTACTACTTTTTGTGTTCGTAATTTTGTTTAGGTCACATTATCGTGAATCTTATAAGCTGTTGTCTCCATTACACAATTTTGATTGGTTAATTTTTCATAGGGGCAGTGATACATGTGAACCAATGGACATTCAATTTTGAAGTATCTGATGAGAACTGATGAAAGCATCACAAATGCATCGGCCAATACAAAAACTGAGTTTCTGATCGATTCATTGATGACTTTACAAATGCTCTGATGGAAATACGATTACATGGATGGATCCATCAATTTTAATAACTTGGATTTATTGCTGTAAGGATTGTCCTGTGCATGCTTGAGTCCTAAAATATATAGAAGCTCTTCTTGTTGTTCATATTAATTCTTTTGGGAAAAGCCATGTTAACATTCACCAGCAGATAATGGTCAAAATTAAATGCAGTTTAAAAATTTATCTAAAAAGTTTACTGGTATGCATACTGGAAAATACCAGCAGAAAAAAAAGCACTGATTTTAGGTTCTGATGTCAGTATCGGTTGTTCTTTTTATCAGTACCACACTAGTATAAAGGTTAGTTCTTTTATTAGATAAATTGTCAATTTTGCAGGGATTTTAAATTGGCACTTCTTAAATAGACACAAATATACGTTTAAAGGATCATTGAATTAAATTAAGACCTAAATATCTTTTAGTTACAAAATCATTTTCCTTTACATTCCATGTTTTCTACCTGGGTGACTAGAATACCAGTATTCCGATGATTAACTAAATTCCTTGACTTTATATCCCTTGTGGGACCGGGCCTACCATCTGATCATTGCATCATTTATTGTGGGCAGGTAGCAGGATTGGGAGGGATGTGGTCATCGTGCCAACTTCCGTGCCATTAATGCCATTATTGATGGTTTTCATGAACAGAGCCTCTACTTCTTTATTAGGTGGTAGAGGTGGGATACATATAATGCAACCACCTTATTGTATCCATTTTGGGATGTAAACTAATGTGTGATGAAATTAATCTGTCGTGAGAATAGGCCAGTTCGGTTGCATACTTGTACTACCTGCGTGCGATTTCTTGGGCACTCGGCTCCCTAGTCCTCATTCGGTAGGTTTCGTTCAACTTCGTGGGTAAAGCTGACAACATTGAAACACGAAGTACACTATACATCCCGACATCTAGTGGCTTCAATACTAAGCTTTCATTCTGTCTAACAAGGAACCTTTCACTACCCTCATATCGAAACATGCCTCAATATTTTTACTGTGTCATCTAGATGCTGTAAGAAGTCCACGCTCCAAAAATTAGCTGCTGGTTTCAACTGCAAGTACCCTAAATCGAACCTGGAAAATGTTGGGTTGAAGCAGTGTAGTGGGAGAAGTTGGACAACCCTTATTGCAGTTCGAAGTTCCGGATGCGCGGAGACAATTGACTGTCGAAAACAAAACAGAAGTGACTGGTGTTGATGTAGTGATTAAAACACAAGTTCCTTCAGCACCAAGCACAGCAAATAATCGCGTCATTATCACATTCTTCTTAACATGTTTTTACATTTGTCTGTAGAGAGAATTTGATCGCTGAGTTGTATATTTGATTGCAACTACAGAAGCTAGGTTAAAAGCTTGATCCTTTCATTTGCGAATCCAAGCCCATGTAAACAAATGCATGTGATCTGAATCGCAGTACACATCATGCTTCAAGACAATATAGTGCGGTACTACATTTGATTTTTATATATTTAAAAACTCATAATATGGGACGAAAATTATTAAGATAACAATATTAACTTATTACAAATGTTTCAGTGTATTGCGAAACGTGGCATTCGTAATATAATCCTTCAGTTTGCAGGTTTGTTGTGAATAGTTAGGTGAAAGTTCGAAGGCTTGATCCGATATGTTTCTGATTTGAGGATTACGCCACTGCCGGAGAACTCCGCTTAATGTACATAGGCCTAATTATTTCACAGTAATATTCTGTATATATTATGTACATACCATTATTCATTTAGCACTCAATTTCAGCTTGAACAACGAAATAAGCAAACAAACATGTCTTTGTTTTTAACGCATATGACAGCTGAAAGTAGCCCTCATTGATATTCATTATGGAAGGAAACACGGCCTACTATGTTTTAATTACTAGGGTTCACTTTTTAAATCTGTCTTGCTGACATAAACGTGTAAATCAATTGTGTATTGTCCTAACGGTATAAACTGCTGTAACTTATTCTAGATTATAAGCATGACGTTGTCAATTGCTGTAAAGGCTGAAAGACAATAAAATTATATTATTATTATTTTACTAGAAATTTTTCGTTGTCCGCGGGAAGGAGATGATTGACGTAGGCTAACAGTTGACGAATCAAATACAGATAAGGGCGGAATGATACCAGTGCAATGTTTATATGGACTTCCATTCTCAAAATGAATGGATGACGTAACACTCTCGCCAGTCAGGGTTGTCCAGTCCCGTCTCTAGATTACCATGTTATATTCCCTATACGTTCCAAGATATTTGCAAAGCATTTTAGGGTACTTGCAGTTGAAACCAGCAGCTAATTTTTGGAGCGTGAACTTCTTACAGCATCTAGATGACACAGTAAAAATATTGAGGCATGTTTCGATATGAGGGTAGTGAAGGGTTCCTTGTAAGGATACTTATTTATATATTGACATTATCTTTTCTGACGCATGGAGTTATGGGGAAAAATACAATCTTTCGAACTGCTGATTTCACAAACACTTCATTGTACATCCAACACTTTCCTCACCTCTTTAAGAATTTCATATGTGCTAATTTCTGACGATCCCGTGAACTCTGATGTCGATTTCATGGACTGAAAGTTGAGCGAACTTTTCACAAAACGAATTAAATACGTTTAAAATTAGGCTTATAGTTTTCTCCACTTTTAGATGCCTTACCTCTCTTACGTTTAACAACAGGAAATGGTGAAGCATGTTCTGCTAAGACTCTTCTTTATGCTTAAAATTAGTCATCCAGTGTAAAATATTGAGCCCATATTATGTATAAATATTCTTATTTGATGACTCATTTGATAACCAAACCCTTATGATGTGTAATTAATTGTTACGCAATACCGTCACCACATTATATTATTGGACTGCATTAAAATCGTTGTACATTAAAGTCACTACATAAAATACCATACGCGCGATTCTGCTCGTTATTTCTTTGGTTGACAACACTGCAGAAAGCCTGGTGGACTAGCTATGTTTTGTTCCCCCCTTCCCTCACTTCCCCGTAAATCCAGCGCCCAAGAAGTGGCACGCAGGTAGTAGTATGATTGACTGTTGCGATTCTCATGGCTGCATCTATTCAGAAAATGTTGCAGGGAGTCACACATGTAAATATGTTTGTTCAGAATGCATGTCTCTTCCTAAAGTCATTATAAACTTTAAAAATATCGGTATTTGAATTCTTTCAGGTAAGAGATCCACAACTGACCTTGAAACCATTTTCTATACCTTCTTTTCATTTACACCTTGAGTGCTTTTCTGTGGGGGGGGGGGGGGGGAAGTTGTACAGGTCCCATCAAAAAATACTGGTTTTAAAGTAACAGTGGCTTAGCAACTGAGACATTACTAAACAGAAATATAAGCAAAGCAGTTATTTTGCAACCATTTTAAAAACAGTTTTGACTGCAACCTTTATTAAAAAAAAACTACCTCTATCAAGTAGCTGAGTACACCCCGTTCCACAACCCCATACTAAAGAAAAATCCAAGGAGGTACAGGGGATCGAGCCCAGACCTGTGGAGCCATAGTTAGCAACGCTACTCACTGGACCATGGTGGCAGTCAATATTTTGATAATAGTATTAATAATTTGCTTTGTACGTCTCTCTTCTTTGTTCTTTTGAATGTTTTCATAATGGATTTTAAGCCATATACAAAAAGGAGGGTATTTGAAAGATCTTCCGTGGATTGTATTAGGTCCTATTTTATGCTTATTTCTACATAAAATTTTCGGATGTCATACATCATTTTTCCATCATGACTTAAAGGAAATTCATGAATTTAGTATTTGCACAGTATTTAGTTAGTGTAGTGTAGTATTTAATTCAGATATTGAGTACTATTTATAAATGTCAGTGTTACCTGTATGGCAAATTAAGTATCAATACTTATTATTGATGGTATCACATCTCTACCTTCAGGTTCATCTTAGTTGGGAATCTTTTTACTTAACCAGCATATTGTAGGTAATTGTTATTTTATTTTTATTACAGTTCACCTCAGGATATAAAGATATTGGTGCCAGGAGCTGGACTGGGGCGGCTGGCATTTGAGATAGCTCGACGTGGATACACATGTCAGGGAAATGAATTTAGCCTCTTCATGCTCTTTGCATCTAATTTTGTTCTCAATAAGTGAGTATTTGAGTTTCGTTGGAGGACTTCTAATTTTATTGAGTGATCAGCAGCGTACATATATATTTATCATGAACGTGAATGTGAATTATTACCACACAATTGAAGAGCGTTAAGGTGACATTTCTCTATGAGATCAAAATGATCACAAAAGAGGAATTTGAAGTAGCTCTCTATAATACAGTAGAACTTGAAAACATCATATAATAATGGAACTTTTATACAGTGAAGCAATATACTATGTCAATTAAATGAGATGGTTGACATTTAAACACTTTAGACTTCATTTCTACTTAAATTTTTGTAGAACGTACGTTTTATGGGCTTTGCCCACATTTTCAACTGCTAGTTAACTGTCAAATTCTTGCTTGGAGGATACTGATGTGCCCTCTGGTGTAGATTTTATGAACTTCTTGATCAAGTTTTCTTCTTGTGTTATTCATTAACCTATCATAAAATGTACACAGGGGGCACATCAGTATTCTCCAAGCAAGAATTTGACAGTTGACTAGCATTTGAAATTGTGGGCATAGCCCATGAAGCATACGTTCTGCAAAAGTGAAGTCTACAGTGTTTGAATGTCAACCATCTCATTTAATTAACACAGTAGAACTTTGTTAGTGACGTCCAAGGGACCAGGAAAATTGCCTTTATAAGCAATCGTTGCTGTAGAAATGATAAAACTGAAGATGGAAACTAAAGAAGAAATAACTGACAATATTTTGATGCATAAAGTAACTTCAGATTTTATCATACAGTACAACAACTATCTTGATAAATAAAAATACTGAAAAAAATACTATTCTACCAGTACAGTAAAAAGAAAGAAAGAAAAAACTCAGTATGTTCAATACTCATAGTTACAAACAGGGACTGAAGAAATCTAATTTTTTTGTGCTTTCTGTTGGTGAACTACTGTATTACTGCATCTGTAAATAACATTCAGTTCCTTCTAGACACACATTATTTGCATAATTTCTTATGTAGCTTCGTAAAAATGAATAACCACTGAATTTTTACAAGAACTTCACTTAAGTCATCACATTCACTTCATTTTTCATTCCTTTTTCATTGAAACTCTTTAATAACTCTTTGGCTACTGTTATCAATTGGTTAATATTATCAGATTAGCTGCATCCCGAAGTGATCACAATAAGCGGTGTGCACTGTATTGCTTTAATCTACTGGTACATTCAATTCACTAATAATGAATTAAATCGGAAATATTCAGACTGTGTCATCTCTTTGTAAGTTCTGATTAGTTTATAGAGTTATGTCATGAGTAGAATGTAATATGTCATTCAATTACAGATGTCGAGGCACCAATGTATACCACGTGTATCCATGGGTGCATCAGTATGTGAACAACCTGCGTCCTGAGCACCAGACTCAGGGCGTCTCCTTCCCAGACATCAACCCAGCAGACTTGCCACCAAATGCACAGTTCTCAATGGCTGCAGGGGACTTTCTTGAGATATACATGGAGAAAGATGAATGGGATTGTGTGTCCACTTGCTTCTTTATTGACTGTGCCAACAATATTGTTGCCTTCATAGAGACTATATACAATATCCTGAAACCAGGTGGGACTCATTACTTTTTAATTAAAATACATTCCTTGTGCATAATGGTTAAATGTGTTGTTTAATCATTGGTCTTGCACACATCATTTGAATTAGACCATCAAATTAGAGTGTTATTTTTCAATCATTTACATTTTTTCTCTAATATTATACAGTATATTGCTAACACAAACATACACATATTATTGCTACATCTTAACTTCAAACATTTACTGTTACCGTATATACTCGAATACTACCCGCATATTTTTTTCAAAAATCACGAACGAAAAAATGGGGTGCGGGTATTATTTGAATACTGGACTCCTCTCATCTGAATTTTGACATTTTGTACTATATCGGCTCTATATAACACGATGCTTTGTAGTAGCATCACAGTAGGCTTATAGTATATGACAGTAACGAAGCTGTAATGAAAGGAAAATGAAACAAAGAAGATGCTTTCTTGTGCACATGGTCCGCATAGAGACGCCAAACAGTGCAGTACAATAATTCGGGAAAAAGTTTGGCGAATTTCCCGACTTCTTTGACCTTGGGTCGGACCGAGTCGAACTCACGTCATCGCGGGTGATTCCCACAGAATTTAGAGTGTTGTTGTTGTTGAGGTATTACGCTGCGCATATAAGACGGCGAGATTTCGGTGGGCTGTTACCATGCACGTTAGTTTTATAAGTGCCTTTTAGCCTACCATATTTAATTATTTTATGATATGAAACGTTAATTACAACTGTTTAATTAAGAATAAAACTGGCAAAATAACTTTATATATGAGCCTGTAGATTTTTTTTTCAAACTTCTTTTTGAAAAATTTGGGTGCTGGTATTATTCGGGGGCAGGTAGTATTCAAGTATATACGGTAATTTAATATCATTGTTTGGTAGAACTTTGCGTTATATGTCTGATTTTTAAAGCCTCAAATATTATCAGTTATCACTTACAACAAACTCCTGATTATCCATATATTAATTAACGTACATGAAAAATAAAAGCATGGATAATCTGAATGCTATAATTATCTGGATGCAAGATTTTGAAATTCCTGCACTTTGTTGCCATATTGTGCATAGACAATGTTACTTGGCTCCTCAGGAAGCCACATTAAATTCTCAATGCATCCAAGTTCTCTCACTTGGTTATTTCTATGTTCTGCTCAGAAAGGATTAAAAAGAGACGTAGAAAACTGGATAATCCACAAACCGTCTAGTCTGTTGTTTACTTTTGCTTCGTACACATCTTGAACCAAGTAGAGTCTTAGGGAATAGATTTGAAAGATCATTGAACAGATGGCCTACTTTGTGAAGGTTTTAGAATAAGATTGTAAAAATCATCATGTGTTCTTACTCCAAAAATACGTCCTGTATTTTACTCTGCCTTTGAGAAGGAATGTATGTCTTATCATCATAAAAATAATTTTGTATCAACGCTTTCAGAATCTGTTTTTGTTTTTTCTGTACTCTCAACCTTTTTCTGTTTAGAAAGTTCATGTTTTCACTGACAAGTGTTTTGTTTTCAGGGGGTCTTTGGATCAATTTGGGACCTCTATTGTACCATTTCTCTGATCTTTCTAATGAAAACTCAATTGAACCAAGCTATCAAGTTGTGCGTGAGGTGATTGTCGGCATGGGCTTCCAGATTGAGGTATGTTTATTGATACGAGTCTTTTGCAATATATTGTTCTAACAGTAGAGGATTGCGGATGTCTCACATCTGCTACAGTTTTATTTTATATGGAGTTTAGTATTATACTGTGTCCTTGCCATAAGAAGTGGGATTAGCCTATAAGGACACATCAAATGCAAGCTTGAAGTTAAATGCACTACGGCAATTTGTATTATATCTGTATGTGAAAAATTATACATATGAATTTGTATCTTAAGTGATACCTAATTCCTTAACAGTTTGATTAACTTTCAAATTAACCATATTTTACTAGATTTTGTAAAATGTAATAGAGATCACAAAACCAAGGTTCTACTCAATTTACATTCTTCCCCTCCAGAATTGGAAGTCTTTTGAATTTGCATAATCTAAGTTATATATAACAAGGTGCTATTATGTTTGCAGAAAGAAGAGACACATGTGAAGACGACCTATGCACAGAACCCTAAGTCCATGCTGCAGTATGAATATGAAAGTGTGTTTTTCGTGTGCCGCAAGCCCATGAATATTGACGATGACTGCAGTCCCAGTCAGACTGGAGGACGGTAGCATGTACAGCAGCCCCTATAGGACACCCACATAAGGTATCTGCATTTGTTGCTGTGTGCTTGATAGACTGTACTCTAGAATTTTACAAATGGTCTGGAACAAGTTTGCAGACTGCTACCAAAAGTTGAACGGAGCATCATGGCTATCTTGTCCTTCTAGATAGCCCATCTGCCTTGTTTTATGACAGTCTCCTTCACTAGGGAATCGCTGACCATGACACACTAAGAGTGGCAGGATTAAAATGTAAAAGAATGGATCAGAATGTAGCACATGATCTCATGTGGTGGCATTTTTTCACGGGAAATTGCACAAATGTATGGGCAAAACTTTCATTCATCATATATTGTTGAACGATATTATATGGTTGAGAAGTTTGTCATCTCCTCAGCAAAATTTGATCTCTGCTTGGAGAGGACAAAAAGGGAGAATTGAGATCAATGTAAAATATGATCTTTATTCTATATTTTTATGGGAACTTTATTTAACAGAAACCAAAACAATAATGAAGTTTGAGGTGGAAGAATTGGCTGAGTTGTTAAAAGTTTCATGAGAGCTGGAGAAAATCCATAGATTTTAACATATTTGTTAAATAACTAACAAGAAAGCTAGTCTTTCAGAGGATGATGGTAGATATTTACATAAGGATATTGTAATAGTTTTTTCTGGTAAATACATTGTGTTTCACTTACAGGTTGGCCAATCATGTGAGTTTCTGCATCGTGGTGGCCACAGCTCTAACTCCCAAGCGATTGGGTGAAATATGTAAGCAAATAAAAGCGCTAAGGGTGTAATGATTCAGATTCTCACAGTTACAGTTAAAATTATAATGAAAATAACCATATACCTTATCCCAAGAGATGTAGGAAATGTCCTGCTCTTGCATCCACACAACACTGGGCACCTTTTTTAGGAAATGTTCTTTTACGTGCATAAGTTCAGCTTCCAAGATACAGTTAGAACCTGAATTGTTACGCCGTTAACGACTTTATTTGCATAGATATTTCATTCAAGAGTTAGAGCTGTAGCTGCTGCGATGCAGAAACCCATATGATTGGCCAACTCATACGTGAAACACACTGTATTTTGAAGGGATTTGTTAGATACTGCATTTGATTATATTGTATTTACACATTTGCAATTCTTGAATTAAAATAACATTAATAAGGTTTTAGGCAAGATTTCTATTTTCCTAATAGATCCAAAAGAATTTGTACAGAGTATCATGTTAAATCCATTCTATCAGAATTTTACCAAAAAAATTGTCACAATGAGATATTATTCCAATCAGTTGCCGTATCAAGCAAGATATGTCCTTTTTTTTGTGCTTTTCATACCTTGTATACATCCCATGATTTGTTTTAATCAGCCAGAGTGGAAGAGTCAGATAGGCAATGACTTTTTGTATGTAGATTTACAGACATATAAAAGAACTGCAGGATAAAATTCTAGCACAGTGACAGCACTTAGAGTATTAAGTAGCAATAATCAGTCATTCTTAAATAATATTAACAAATAAATAAAAATTGTTGCTTAAAACCTCAGGAGTGTACAAATTCAGAATACAAGCATTCATTAATTTAGGTGCAGCTGTGATTGAGACAGTGATGGACAAATGAAGCTTAGAATCTCAGAAATAGTGATCACTCCATCCAGAATCAATACTACATATCCATTTTTAAAAAGGGTCTGGCAAAAGATGTAACAACCCATAAAATCTGTTCATATTATAAGTGTTGGTCATTTTCATCATTAGCTTTACATGTTTTGCTTTGAAATGCAATAGAATTTGAAGTTGATCTCTCTTAAGTGGAATCTGTTGATTGTGGGTACGTATTTGAATAGTACCTTTCAATCTTAACTGCATAATTTATAATGTTCAATGTATTAATTCAGCAATAAAATTAATAACAATAATACAGCCAATTCTCGATTATCCGGGTTAATTGGGGGGGGGGGGGGGGCGGGCAAAGGCCATGAATAACACAAAATCACGGTTAAAACAAAAGACAAAACATATTTCAAATTAATTCTGTAAGCTTTAATGTGTACCTGTGTTATTTTAATGAATAAATTAACATAAATGAAATTAGTAACAATAATTAAATGCACTTAAAAAATAATGATATAACCACACATTCTTTTTTAAAGCTTCACTGCAGTAAAATAGAGTGGACAGTCTGTGCAGCAAAACCCTTAAATCGAGATCTAAGATTGCATCACCACCACTTCAGCAACCATAAAGCTCTGCTATTAAAAAAAGAACACAATAGTCTCTGTCAGAATAAAATCTTTGTAACACTAATTTGTCAGTAAGTGTACTACCTTCTTTACCTAAATAAATCACTTTCACTGTCCGCTGTTTCACCCCCACCCCCAAGCAACCACATGATGCCATCACAGCTGAGCATCTCGAAGCCTAATTCATATGAATCACAGTTCAGTTCTCTATATTAGGGATTAATTACTGTATGTGCAGAAGTAAGTTATTTGTGAATACTATTCATAAATAGTTCTTCAATAGTAATAATATGGGACATACTGAAGTAAATAAATTGTTTTAAATAGCAAAGCAAAGAGACATAGTAACAATACAATTCCCTGCAAACTCTCATGGTGATCATGGGTCATGACTAGAGTGAGGGAATAAAACCAGTTCCCTCTGGAAGCCTACTAACTGGTTCACATGGGAGGGAAAAGAGGGTGTTAAGTTAAACACTTGGCAGGTAGCCAGTACATTGACAAAGCAGGGTGATAGTCGACGTTTTATGCAGGGCAACTCACAGATTATCTTCTCACCATATAGAGTGCCCCAACTCCGAAAATCTGCACTTCCCCCTGGCCATCAGAGTCTCTCCAGTTTGGTCGGTTACAGTATAACCCACTCACATCTCTGTTGTATTCTTTCAAAGGCAAACTTACGCGTAAACATTCTGGAATATGAGCTGGTTCAGAAGTATGCGAGAATGGTATCATGGTAGAGGGGAAAAATAGTTTTACTAAAATGAGCCACGTTGGCTGTAATAATACTGGTAATATAAAACCTTTTCTGATATGAGGATTGCCTAAACATTTCCAAATTAAGTACTGTAAAATGTAGCAGGAAGTACAATTTTTCATTTTTTAAACATAAATTCTAGTTATATGAATGTTTTCTTAAAATTTTAACAGATTATTTTAACAAACCAATAGCAAATGCTCTTAACATTTTATTTTATATATTATAGTCTCTACTAAAGTTCATAACATTTTGGTATTGTTCCCCTTTCTTGTATCATTAAGCTATACACAGAAATCATACTCCCACTTTTATATTTGGTTTTGAAATAGTCAATGAAACTATTATGTATCATTTTATTTCGTACATTTGGTTCATTTATTAAGTGCCTGTATGGTACTTTATGAGATTGTGTGTGGGTAGGGAAAATGTTTGTCTGTCTGTCTGTACATCAGTCCGTCCGTGTGTCTGTACGCGTGATAACTCAAATACGCTTAATTGGATTTTAATGAAACTTGGTATATACAGTCATAATGTTCATGGGAAGAACCCTATTGATAATGGACTGAATCGGTTGACCGGTACTGGAGTAAAACCCAATTTAGTGTCTATTTTAAAGACGCGATAACTCAAATACGCTTTATCAGATTTTCATGAAAATTGGTATACGAATTTATAATGTCCCTGGGAAGAAGTGTATTGATATTGGACCAAATCGGTTGGCCAGTACCGGAATAATGCCCACTTTAGTGCCTTTTTATGGTAATATATCACAAAGACGCGGATAACTCAAATATGCTTTATCGGATTTTCTTGAAACTTGTTATACGAATTTATCACGTTCTTGGGTACAAGCCTATTGAATTAGGGCCAAATCGGTTGACCGGTACCAAAATAACGAGTATATCAATATTAATTTTGTAATGAATATTCTTTCATGGCCCACAATATATTAAAAAACGTAACAAATTGCCAATCGTATATTGATATTGTTAGCAACCTTGATTGATTTGTTCCTTCGTAACAATGTCAGTGTGGGCTAAATAATAATTTAAATAATGTAATTAAACAATTTATAACAGCTAGCCGTTGAATATTGATATTTTATTGTGTATTCTATGGTTATGTAGCTACCGATATTGACTTTAGGCTATATTTTAATGTGAGTATTTTTTATATTCGTTTCTGTGCAGCAATATCCCTAATGTAATTCCTGACAGATTTCATATTGACTTTTTATTCATTCATAACTTTTAAGGCTGCTTTAAACTTGAAACAGTCATATCAGCGAATCGTAGGCCTATTGCATCATTATTATTATTGCCAGTACATTTTGTTTTTGGAGTTTAACTCGGAGATTTATTACAAAAATAACTCTTCTGCATGGGCCTATCATAATTGCGTTTATCACTGATTAAAAAAAAAAAACATACTGGCACTTGGTTATATCAGTTTACCTGATTTTATTATTGTCACAAATCAAACTGTTGGATTAACTGTGTAATATTTGCTGTTGATTGTGGTGATGTCCACATGTCTGGTATTGCCGTTTGCAGAAAAACAGGACACCTCACCTCTTGATGTAATCAACTGCAAGGTATCCTGCAGTCATTTCATGATCAGTGGCGTGTCTGGTGTTCCGTAGAATACCAGATTTTAAAATGTGACAATGAGACTATGATTCAGTCGGCCCGGGTGGCACATTTAGTATCATGCTGGCTTTCTGTGCCCAAGGTTGCTGGTTTGATCCCGGCCTGGGTTGATGGCATTTGTGTGTGCATAAATGTGACAGGCCCATGTCAGTAGATTTACTGTCATGTAAAAGAACTCCTGCATGACAAAATTCCGGCACACCAGCAATGGTCGAAGGCTTAAGTTGCAGTACATCCCTGTCATTAAATAACCATGTACCAACCAACTGAGACAATGATTCAAACACAGTGCAGTGTCTCCAGTTGGAGCTGTTCTGTGATCTGCTGGATTATTTATTCATTTTCACAGTTTCTCAATTTCTGACCATAAACAAACATCGTCATTAAAATATGTGGTATTTGATTGTGAGGATGAAAATACAAAATTTAATTGTCCTTAATTTAATTGGTACTTAATAATTACATAATTATAAAGCAAGCCAGTGTAAATTTATTGTGGAAAACACTGGCATAAAGTTCCATAATCATGTTTATTAACTTCCTCCATTTTATTATAGGAACTTTTAGTAATTTATTACTTGTACAATCATGTTTCATATTTTCATGGTAAGGTGAAAAATGGTAAAAGCTATAGCCATATTGCAAACTTTAGACTTTATTTCTGTCAGCATAACACATATCGCACCCGTCCTAGAACAAGTCAACAACTCAAAATTCGCAATTTTTGGGAAATCGCGTTCAAAATTTCTCTCTTGCTCTCCTCGACCTACAGCTCATTAAACACACTGTAAGGTTGCTACCAGTGCATGAATCGATGAACAAACTATCTGTCCAACGTTTCATGGTCCGAATCAAAGTTTTCGGGCGTGTGAGAAGAGAGGGGGGAGACGTTTTTGTTGAATTTCAATGATTTTTAGAGTTGTTTCCTTTTTTAACGGACAATTTTTGCAACCTTCTGAGATGTTCCCTTCTTCAATGGACAACTTGTCAGTCGCTTTCTTTTATTCTACGATTTCCAGTGTATAAAATTTATTTAAAAATTTTTATTTTGAACGAGTCTTCAAATACAGGTACCACTGATGGTAACTGAAACAATTTCTACTACTTCTAACAGGCGGAATTCACTTTGCCACTTGCGACATTTCATTATTATTCAATAATAGGCCACAGCAATTATTGAATGAATTATTATTACGTTGGTAGGTAACAGTATAATAGTTACGTTACCACCTGCTCATGAAGGTAAATGGTGGGAATCACATTCTAAAAAAACTGTACAACTTTCAAACCTGTCACCCTGGGGTATATAAATAATGATCGAAAACGAACTTGTATATATATATATTTTTTTTATTCACGGAATTGTTGGTACTTACATAGTCATCTAAGAGGACTAACGAAAAAAAAGACAAACAAAAAAACTGTGGAAGTTTGTATTAAATTAGCAAACTTTCATTCAGGAAAGTTGGTAGGTACGTTTAAAATATACTAAAAAATTCTCAAGGACTGAGAAATGTAGGAACTGCAATTTCACATAATCCTATCTCAAAGGTACATAAGAAATCACAAAATAATCTCAAGTCTTTATCCACTGAAACGATCAGTCTTCTGTTACTAAACGAAGTCTTTGAGCCGTAATCACAGACATTTTGTTTCAAATCATAGGCTCCTTAATCACAGTCATTTTGTTTAAAATCATAGAATGCTTGTCACATTATTTACTTAGATAGTAGATTATTGTAGAACTCAGCGTAGTAAGGTTTGATGTATTTGTTATCAACCAAATACTTCAGGTCCTTTTTCTTGTTTTCTGCGATCGGTATTCGTCCGTTGTAGGCTTTTTGGACAGCCCAGTTCTTCAACATCTCCTTTCGCTCTTCCACGCTCAGATCATTCGAAGCTCGGGTGTTTCTCTTCTGTAGCTTACGCTTGTACGCTTTCAAAATTGTTGGCTTGGTAGGTTGTCTTATACTCAAAGACGAACGGGTTATCTTGGCACACTTTCACTACTTTTATGTCGCTAAAATGGAATGTTTCGTTCTTTTGATTAACATTGAAGTTTTCTCCAATTAAATAGGCCAGTCCCTTGAAATCGATGAAATCCTTGTTGGTCAGTTCGTTCACTTCGTGGTGAGGAGGTTTTTTTTTTGCCGTCCTCATGATCTGGTAATATTGGGAGGGCACAAAAATGGGGCCACATTTGAGACTTCTTTTGATTTCTTTCTCAATGAGAGAATGTACAGAGTCCCCCTCATTTTGGGTGTGACCCTTAATTAAAAATTTGTGTTGAATGGTTTTCACGTTGCTAAAGTAGCAAACAGCATACATGTATATCATTATCATGTATTTGTTTTTTTGTTGACCAGCACAGTTGTCGGAGTAGAATATGAATTCTATATCACGGTCTCCCGCCTCAATAGCCTTCTTCTCAATGAACTTGAAGATCGATGTAGATATTTCGACTGCCCCTCGATTCCCCTCCCCTTCATGCCACACGTTGCATGTAGCCACGTGGTCTTTCATGTCATATACCGTGAGATTATAGGTAGACAGTTTGCTTCGGTAATAAAAAACGGAAACGTCACCTCTCGGGGTGGGTAAAGCGGCTTGCAGGTCATAGGTCATATGTGCTTACTATTACGGACTTGTCAGCATTGTTTTTGTCATTCTCTTTCTCGATCCGGGATAAGTTTTTTTCTTCCAAGTGTTGCGCATACTCCTCTTGTCTTTCACGATGTTCAGAATTTTCGTAGGCCACGCAAACTTCACACTGATCTTTTTTGGGCACAGAGAAAGAAATATTATAATCGTTGAAAATTTCAAAGAAGACGGTCCGGGACGCAAACTGTTTTCCTTGTTCTTGACAAGAATCGACGTAGTCTCTGTAAATTTGAGCGATAGTCCTCCCTCCTTCTATGTACTCTCGTTCAGTTTGAGCACGAAGGTAATGCGACGGGACGCGAGGGATTGAATCAATGTGAGCTCGGACATCTTCTTTTATTGATTCAGGAAGTTTTTTGTGGTTACTGTGTTTACCGCGTAAATCACCATCCATTACTCCGTCCACAAGTTTTTCCCGGGCTGTAGCTATGATTTTTGGGGATATATCCAACGTCGCCATGAAAAATGTTCTGCAAACTCGCTGTTTTTCCCCATCTTCTGAGAAGTAGTAGGCAACGTTTAGCTTCCTCATTTTCCCGTTCTTCCCGTTTTTGGGGTAGCGGTACTAAGGAATTATTTTCTGGGTGTGTCTTGAAATGAAGTACCTTTGCTTCACAATATCTCCCAAGCCCCATAATTTTTTAAAAACCCTGAACCTGGCATGGTCATCAATTTTTGAGGAACATTTAAATGCGCATCCTTCACTACAACCTGGTCGAACTTTTCGTTTCGGAACGGTCTGTTGAGTGTGTTTGGACTTGTAGGACTCTCCACGATTCTTCTTTTTCTTTGCAACATTGTCTTTCCAGGCGTTGGGATCAGCAACTTTCCTCCTCCTTTTTTTCTTTTGGGGAATGTCCTCAAGTGATTCATTTTCGTTTTCACTTTCTTCCTGCACTTGCAGTTTCTTCTTCTTCCTCCTAACTTCCTCTATTTCCTCCATTTCCTCACTCGATGGACTATCACTGTACTCGCTCAATTTGTCTTCAAAATGGGGATCATTCTCGGTGTCATCACTGTCAATATGATATTCTGAAGAGCTCCCCTCAGAATTTTGACACTTGGAGGGTCCAGGTTGTTCCATGAGATTCAGTGGTTCCCTACTAGCCGATATGGAGAAGGTGACGAGGTCAGGGGGCTGCTCTTGGACGTCCACAGGTCCTTCTAGGGTTTCTGAGTTAAGGTCTAGAAGTGTACTCGCACTAGTATAGAACTGCAGAAGAGCAGAAGCGTCATCCAGTCTTTGTAAGTCGGCGGCATTACTTCCAGTTTGGGAGAGTGGGAGATCTGATTGGACTTGAGGTTCTTGAACAAATTTCTGGTTTTCAAAGAAATTCTCGGATTCAGCCTCGGTATCCTCCACAACATTCAGCACCGCTCGTAACTTCTCCAAGTTGTCCATGGTCACCATATCCATGTAAGAAGAGTTTTCAAAAGAGGTCCTCCTCCAAACTTCGCCGTTGTCTATGTCAAGTCGACCATCCCAGCTGCGTTTGAAGAGAGTAGATTTTCCCGTAGGACGTGCAGAGACTTTGGGCAATTTTTTTTCTTGTTTGTAGCTTTCATCCACCTGTTGAAAAAGTATTTTTTTATTTGCACTGATCATTGCACACAAAAACAATTGAAATTAGGCAGTCTCAATATTATTCCCCACTTGGATAGTTTTAGAGTAGGGGAGTTTGATAGGTTTTAGGGTTATAGAAATTAACGGATTGGAGAAACGTACCTCTTTGGCTAATGACTAAGGTTTGCTCAAATTCTCAATTGGTTGCAGCGATGCAGGATGCGCTGTGCCCGGGAAACCATGTTAAACTGTAAAAAAACATAATTTGTATCGTGAGTTATTTCCTAAAACAAAGCCAAACTCGGTCCAGTTACCCGTGAAAGAAAGAAACAAATCAAAATGCATGAATGAAACCAGCTTGCGTCATCCGCCGAAGAACTAAATAAATCAAAATAACTTACGGATCGTCCGTCGAAGAACATCACATCGACCCTTCTCCGTCGGATCCTGAGTTGGCACTGTGTTCCACGGACAACGCTCCGCGGTCCCTTCAATCGAACAAGGTCACTAGCGCTATCTTGTGAGCAGGATTGAACTAGTCAAGTTCTCGTCTTCGGCAGACAGAATATGCACCTCCAGATATCCAATGCTGGTCCTAACTCAAAATCGGCATTTTTTGAGTTGTTGACTTGTTCTTGGACGGGTGCGATATGTGAATCTTTTATTCAGTGCAATTTTCCTTACACACTTCACTAAAAATGTGTCCTTTTAGGATAGAAGAAAATGTTTTCCGATTTCTAGGCTCACAATTAGAAAAGTATTTTGACAATATACTACTATAATATATGCATTTTAAGTTAAAAAACTGCTTAGATTATTTAAATTTGTTATGCTCTTTGGTCATCAGTGATGATATTTTATCTGTGCATGTAGAAAAAATTTAAGGAATCAGTTTAATTGTTCCATCAATAGAAATGGATAATTTTTGTAAGGTACTTGTCTTTTGTGACTAAAGATTTTTAACTGTCTTATTTTTATTGTCGTATTTGATTAATATAGCTTCCGTTTGGATACCAACATTAATAGAAACAAGAATATTTAGATGTGACATTCTAAACACCAAAAGTTTTGAGGAAATTTTCATAGGCTAGGACATCCTCCAATCTTGAACACAAGCTTGATTGATTGATTTTTTGTAGGATCTGTTGATATACCCCTCTTTATCTGCTTGAAAACACCTCTCGTAGTCTTATATCTCCTTCCACTAGAATGTTGGCAAATGGAGAAAATGATTCTAGAAGCTCTGACAATAAGTCTTATGCAAATGCATCTTGTACGTTGCTAAGAGGCAATAGGCACAAATGGAAACATAAATGTTACCATTTTTTGCTTTCAGAATGTTTATTTTTTTATAAGTAATTTGTAGGTAATCCTAAAAAAATTGTTTTACTTCCTATTATATCCATGGGGACGTGTTTATGGGGACAATTTTCTACATACAGTAGAACCTCAATTTTCTGTCACCCTATTAACTGATGGAGGGTTATCTGACTCTGGCTCAATTTTTTTTTTTTTTTTTTAAATTTCTACAATTTTTTCTTTTTACAGTATTTTATTTAATTCTACAGTGTATTTTTTTAAGAGGAAAATATGAACAACTGAATATGATAATAGTATACATATTTATGTTAGTATAGTGCCGTTTTACTACCTGAGAGTATAGTTATGTCACAACAGAAGTGGTCTGATTAGGGTAACAAATGTGCAACTCGTGTTTAATTTGTGTTTGCGGCGGGAATGGAGGTCAGGATAAAAATTTGACATATCATAAATATCCTAACCATACTCATCTCGCATCAGAATATGAAGTTGGCTTAACAGCTGTGCATGATTTAATAATAAATAAATTTTGTGGTGTTTTAATTACTGTATTTCATCGTGCTTGTTATAACTTTTGTAATATCGTATTGTATAGCATGAAGTTGTCTGTAGTCCCAGCATAGAAGGAGCTTCAATTACTATCAAACCATCAATCCCACACACTTAATATATGACATTATTTTATTGAATGGATTATCCATCTTTTTCGCTTAACCTTTCACCCCACCCCCTCATTGCAACAGATAATAGGGGTTCTACTGTACAATGGTTTTTACGGAAAATGTGTGTATGGTCAGCTAATAAATCTTCCTAACTTGCAATTTGCTCAAATTAGTCTATTTTCTGATGACTATGAGTTTATAGCCAAACCTTGAAAGGCATCATGTAAACTTGTTTCAGACTGTGCAGCATTGATTTTTTTTAAACTGAAAGCTTCTGCTGTGAATCCTTCTGATTACTATGTAATGAAATTAAATCTTTTGCAGTCATATTATCTGTAACTGTGTACAGTTATAAGATGTGGTTCCAGACAAAGGATATAGACAGTTTTTTATGTTCTAATGCTTAAATCTTAGATGACCCATTGATTTTGGGACGTTTAAAACGTGGGACATTTTGTCTCCAACATTCCATTCCACTCATAGTTTGTACCCTTGGACACTTGTTTATGTACTCAAGATGTCCCTGTGGAAATTTTGGTAATGGATATTTATACAACATCCAGCGAAAGAGTGAAATGACTGTAAACGAAAGAAAATACTGTTTCTACGCCAGAAATTCTGGGCAAGGTGAAATAAACATAAGGCCATAGATTGATTTACCTTTCTTTTTGCAAAGGGAAAAAACAATTGGAAACCAGGAAGTTCTGATGTTGCAGTAGATTGAACTCAGTTGGGTCGTTAGTTTTGAGGCTACTTTAAGGAAGACCACCAAATATTCAATAATTAAACCTGTTTAGGATTTCCAAATTGGCATCTAACCTGAAAGTTATGATACCTTCTTAATGTTTAGATGAAGTAAGCAACGTAAATCGTCTCCTGAATTTCTGTATTTCATAGGCAGATTGGTGATACCTTCCATTGAGCACTGTTCAGGAGGCACATTACCGGTAATAGGTTTAACTGTCTTTTTGAAAGATTTCTTCTTTGGCAATATCTCGATGGTCTCACTATTTGAACTTGCAAGTGTACTACGGTTGGACTATTGCTGCCAGACTCAGCTGCCTAGCTTCTTTTACCACTCTGGTGTGTGAATGTGCTCCTCCTCTGATAAAATTGTTGTTCTTCATCTGACGATGTTACTACTGTTCCATTGCTTCCATCACTGTTCAATTTCCAGGATGTACCTACGACAGTTTCTTGTGCTGAGTGAACATGAAACATTTATAAATAATTTTCTTGCTCCCTCTACTTGTTGGAATGAACCGTGGAATGTCACCCATAATTTTGAAGTCAAAGTAGGTATCTGTAACTAAGGAAAACTGTAGGTGAGCCTAACTGAGGAAATGTACAACAATCAGATCCTTAAATGTATAATACTTGATTCTTTACAGCTTTTTTTAGTATTAATAAGTCTCAATGACATTTCTTTTGGATGATGAAATGTCCTAGTGACATTCTTCTTTTGGGTGGCAAAATGTCCCAGGTGCAAAATTTCGGGTACAAGGAGTCCTGATTCGGAGTCATGTGTCTCTGTACAATGTTTATATTATGTTTATACAATGTTTACAATGTATACAATGTTTATACAATGTTCTCCCTATTTGTACTTACCTTGCTCTTAATAGACGTTGAAAGTGTTCGTTTGCTGCCATTTTCCATTTAATTATTAAGTTTTTACTAACACGTTCAAGTTCTTTAGCACTGATTAATTGAATTTTTCCTTTTTCTACCATTTACTGTAGAAGTTTGTTTGAACTTTTTGATAATATTCATATTATTCTGTGAGCAGCTGTCTATTTGGGAAATTTTCTCCAAGTTTTCACCTTGTTTTCAACAATGATTTTGTTTCTTTTTGTGTAAATATTCTACACCTTGTCAAAAAGAAACAGGTTCCAAAACTCATGTACTTCCATGATAGTTCAAGAGACCCGGCTATGGTCACAAGACTGTGTATACTTATTATGGTTATAATGCTGAATAGCTAGTTGTAAAATACGGTCATTTCCAACTGCAGAATCTTCTCAGAAAGACTCTGATGCTCACCTGGTAAACTTTTTGTGAACCTTTTGTTCAAATTGTCTTCTTCTGGTATAATGAATTACATCAATGAGCTTACAGATGTTTCAAGTTCGGGATAAAATTTATGTTAGAAAATTTAAACCTCATTAATTAATTTTGATACACCATAAAAAGACAAATTGATCAAGAGGTTCATAAAAAGTTTACCAGGTGTGCATCAGGGTCTTCCTGAGAAGGATTTGGCAACTGACAATGTAGTTGGAGATTAGAACAAATCTCCTTGAAACATACCCTAACAAAGAAATACTACTACAAGTAAGAATCAGCTTGAAAAATTTTATGTCATAACCGGGATTTGAACACGGATCTTCGGCTTAACGCGCCGATGCTCTACCATTGAGCTACCATGACAACATGCCAGTACGACATCAAATTCCTCGACTGATTCAGAAGACATGGCAGACCACGGGAGGTTTCTCCGTTGAGAACACACATCCAATGGCGTCCTACATTTGTAGGTACTTTCAAGCCAAGTTATATTTATATACTATTAATTAAGTGGAGGGAAAGGAAATAGACATTAAATCCATGTCTGGGATATTACTACAAGTAAGAATCAGCTTGAAAAATTTTATGTCATAACCGGGATTTGAACACGGATCTTCGGCTTAACGCACCGATGCTCTACCATTGAGCTACCATGACAACATGCCAGTACGACATCAAATTCCTGAGGACGCCATTGGATGTGTGTTCTCAACGGAGAAACCTCCCGTGGTCTGCCATGTCTTCTGAATCAGTTGAGGAATTTGATGTCGTACTGGCATGTTGTCATGGTAGCTCAATGGTAGAGCATCGGCGCGTTAAGCCGAAGATCCGTGTTCAAATCCCGGTTATGACATAAAATTTTTCAAGCTGATTCTTACTTGTAGTAATATCCCAGACATGGATTTAATGTCTATTTCCTTTCCCTCCACTTAATTAAAGAAATACTAAGCAAAGCAACAAAGTATCTAAAGTCAGCTCAGTTAATAATTTGAAAATATTTCATAAATGCTCAAGCCAACAGCCAGTTTTATAATCATGCGTAATGTTTGCGGGACTCACAGTGAAGAGGTCAAATTATAAAAACCTTATTTTATCATTCAACTTCACTTTTAAGAGTTTGAGGATGCAAGCAAGTCACTTGTGAAACACCTTATGTGTAAGTAAAGAATTAAAAGTGAAGTTGAGTGATAAAATAAGGTTTTTATAAACCAGTTTTATTTTCACTGAATAGGCCTTCACATATATTGTATATCTCAACTTCATCGTAAACACAATAAACATGCAATAGTGTACACACAAGTAATTCCACACTTGTAATAAGTAATCTATGAATGTAGGCCATTGTACAGTGGCACAGACATGTAGTGTACTTTACTGGAGTTAGCTAGAAGTGAGGTGATTAATCTTCTGCGTTTACCTGTCTGGATGGAGAAAAATGTCTCTGGAATGGATGTGTTCTGCACATTTGGCAGGAGACTCTTTGAATAGCATCAACTTCGCTCACTGTTGACAGTGCCATGTCAATATCATCTTCATTGCTTAGGAGTGACAAATAAGATATGTGGTGTATATATAGTGTGATTCCTTGCTTTTGTTACATTTTGATTAGAATGACAAACAATAGGGCTTCCCTCAGTAGGCACTGCATTTGTAATGAGTGTTTTGTAAATTAAAAGTTATCGACTAAACACAATAGTTGCTTGGATATCTTTTGTCTAGGGAAGTTCAAAAGCGCAAGATACATTATTTTGTAATGACTATGTCATGAATTAAATACAAATAAAAATCAGGTAAACTGATGTAACAAAGTGCCAGTATGTTTTTGTTTAATCAGTTATGACTGCAATTATGATATGCAGAATATGACTTTTTTAAATTGATTTCCAAGTTAAGCTCAAGATTTATTCATTAAGCAGGGATTACGGAAGAACAAGGGTCTAGTTTTTTTTAATTAGATTAAAATCTTCCAGCATCAACTGAACTGTACAGATTTGTGATATCATGACAATCGCACACTCACATAAAAATACCAAAAAAAAATTCAAATTGGCCGGTTTCGGGTTTTGAACCATGGACTCCAGAATGTGAGGCCAAAGCGTTACCATCTCGGCCACCGGGGTCATTTTAACGATCTAGTTGGCTACGCGCATGTAAATCAATAGTGTTTTTTGTCATAGCTACCTGTATTTCAATTTCCAAGGCCTTATAAGATCACAGTAAAACAATAGGCAGTGTTGTCAAGATAACTGATTTTCATTTTTTTATAAATTCTTTCGAATACGTATATTACCATAAAATAGGCACTAAATTGAGCATTACTCCGAAACAGGTCAACCGATTTTATCCATTATAAATAGACGTCTTCCCATGGACATTATAAATGCATATACGAAGTTTCATAAATATATGATAAAGCGTATTTGAGTTATTGCGCCTTTAAAGTAGACACTAAATTGGGGTTTACTCCGGTACCGGTCAACAGATTAGGTTCAAATTCAATAGGGCACTTCTCATGAACGTCATAAATGAGTATACCAAGTTTCATGGAAATCCAATACAGCGTATTTCAGTTATGGTGCCTTTCTAATATAATACTATTAAAATAGGCACTAAATTGGGCATTACTCCGGTACCGGTGAACCGATTTGGTTCAATAACAATAGGGGTTCTTCCCATCGACATTATGAATGTTTATACCAAGTTTCATGAAAATGCAAAAAAGCGTTCTTGAGTTATGGTGCGTACAGACGCACGGACAGACAGACGGACAGACATTTTTTCGTCCCCCACACAATCTCATAAAGTACCATACTGGCACTTAATAAATAAAAGTGAAAAAGTTTCAAAACACGTTTTAAAAAATTGGAAAAGGCCTATATATGTAGCCAGTGCTTTAGTTGGTGGGGAGGGGCACAAAATACACAATGTTTCATGGTTTTTTTTTTTAATTAATTAAATTACATTTACATGTACCGTAGTTTACAACAACTATTTTGCGACAATAATCTTATAAAACTACATTTATTTATGTAAAAATTCTCTGCAGTACCCTTCTTTATAAAACCTACCACAGTGAAGGTATATTTTGCTCCAAATATTTTTCTTTTTCCAACTAAAGCACTGTATATTCCTTTACTATAGCTGTAAAACAACCAGGAGACTGCAGACATTTTGTATTAGGTTGATTGAAGCCAACAGTATTGTTTTTTAATGTTGCAAAAAAAACTTTAAAATTCCACTTTACGAATTTGAAATTACAAATGCACTTTCGAAATTCAGGTCAAAATATAGTGAACATGCATCTTCTGCGATGAATAGTTACTAATCTTTTCACTGCTATTGACGTATAAAATTGTCACTTCAATTTTCTAAATGCAAATAAAACTTCTTGAAATGAATCTCTTAAACGTCACTTCATATACGTTGTAATGTGTCTTGTAAGAAATGAAGGGTTTAAAGTGGTTTGATTCTTGTAAAAATTGAACACTAAGAAAGGTTGTCTCTTGGTGCAAGTGATCTTTGAGACAGGTTTCGTTATATAATTTACTTTTTCATTTCACTCCCAGTTAGCTTTTTGGTATCTTTTCAATATATTATAGAGGTTATATTTACAGTATATGGAATTTGGTTGTGTCAGATAATTGTTATAATTCAAGAACTGTTATTACTTCATGCCTTTGTTATTCAAGGAGTCTCATCTGTAATCCCTTTTATAATCAAACCAATAATATTCATAAGAGATGAAAATAAGTGGGATTTTATTTTCGTAAAAGTTCTATAGGTGTTTCTAGTATTCAGCTAAAGTGTGACCAATCTAAGAAAGAAATCTGAAGTAAACAAAAACCAGTATGCCTTTCTCACTCTAGCACATTGCTCATATGCCTTGAGATAGACATAGTGGTTTTTGTTCAGTTTTGGTTTCTTTCTTAGCTTCTCTCGGGTTTAGTTGAGTGCATAAACCAGAAATATTTTGTGAGCCAGTGCTGTGAAAATGGTTATTGTGTTAATATGAAACATTTAAGTTTCAGAAAGTGTTAACCTTGTATGTGGTACAGTGAGTATGTGGTAATACTATGAGAAGTGGACATCAATACAATAAATATTTTTTAAATGAAGAAAAAAAATTATATTCCCTGCATCATCCTCATACCTTTAGTGAGTAGGCTGCTCAGAAGTATCCATAAATAATGTAGAATGTCTGCTTATGAGAAGGGGGAACTTGCAGCTTAATGCTGTTTCCTGTTATCTTAGTGGGTCTCTTGTATATGCCGGGATTCATAGTGGTGAGGAGTGTGGAAGAACCAAAAGGTGTAGTAGGACAGGAAATAGCTGAATTTTGCTCAAGAACATTTTCTCAGGATATTGGGATTCTTCACACGCAACACCTAGGTAATAGGATTAGTAATTCAAATTCACTTCCAAAGGAAGTCATGCTGTGGTTTTTATGTCCAAAACACCCAATCCATCAGCTGGGTTTCAACTTATTGTTTAAGAGTAAGATCACTACACTCAATCACTGAGATTATGCAAGTTTTAATATATTTCATGTGTTTATGTTCAAGTCTTTATGGTTGTTGTTGATGATGATGAAGTAAGTAATGAAAGAAACATAACATGGGGAATGCATGAGCCTTATGGGAACAAGCATCTCTTGTCCCAAAAATAGCAAATATTTCAGGCATTAACCTAGTTTTGAGCTTAATACAGTATATATTTAAAGACTTCACACTTCAACTACTTCCATCTTTTGTCTTCATTGGTAGACAGCAGAATTAGAAGGCATATGGTCATTATGCCAATACCCAAGTCGTTACTGATAGGTTGCATGGTCGAGTATCTCCTTGGTTGTTCTAACGAAGCTGAATACATCCTATTCCTAGTCTCCCTACTTCAGAAATATCTGAGAAAATACTGGGGATCAAACCCAGGGCTGCACGTCAGTTGTTTACTGTTGTCGTGCTGAAAATACTTCATAGCTGGCAATCTCATTTTGTAAACTCTTGACTGAATTTTTCTTTTTTCTGTAATTGTTTTATAGATAATTCTGTTGTTGATGGTGCTATCTATCATTTCACACCTTTAGAAAACATACAGTTCAAAATGAGTTTGAAACCACCATGGTACTTCAGTGTGAGAATTTATTGTGGTGGCCACTTCCTGCACACTTTTCCTCTTCATACAGGATGTCTCATATCCAAATGAAGGGTAAGTTACACGGGAATAATGAATAATGTCCAGAAAAAATCAAAAGTGAGTTAACACTGCCATTCTATAGTTTAAGATAAGTAGTTGTATATGGTTTTATGTTATGATTTTGGTTTTATGTAACATCAAACAGCATCCTCATTATTCGGTGTTGTGTTTCTGTATGACCATCTTTGTTGTCTTGTGTTTATGGATCCTCAGGCTAAGGGTTCGATTCTCAGAACCTCTTTGGATATTTCTGAGGTAGGGAGGTCTGGAATGGGGTGCAGTCAGCCTCGTGATACAACTGAGGAGCTACTTGATTGAGAAGTAGTGGCTCCGATCACGAAAATCATCATTAATTGCCATGAGTCTTGGAATGCTGACCACATCCTGCTATTTGGTTATGGTAGATGATGTAGTAGTCAGATGATAGGCCTAGTCATTCCAGGGATGTAGCACCATGGAGTTTAGTTTTAGAATTATCTGTATATTTTAGAAAATGAACAATCGCACTTCCATCCCCAAGAAAGAATGAACAATGTATATTTTGGAAATAAAACAAAAGCCTGCAGTATACAGATTATACAACCATTATTGATCTTATGTAAGATAATGTTGGTCAGTTTATTTATTCATACTGTATGATAATAGTACACTTGCATCAAGTTTATATCCGAACATGATGCCTAGTTTAAAAATTCAAAAAATAAGTGTGTGCATTTTTTCATTGTATTTTATTTCCATACAGTAATTTGTCACATTCCTTATGTGTACATTATTATGGGTTGAAATATAAAATTAACAATAAATCAGCTTTCTGAGTTCTCAAACTTGAAATCATTTCAAAATTAATCTGAAAGGATATTGTTCATTATTCCTTCAAATATATTTGTTCTTGGTTTGTCAGAACAAGTTATTTTACCCCATTCACTTGAGGAGCTGGATTCTTTTGTGACCTCTTTCTAGGTTTTCAATCATAACAGCTACTCCCATGAAATGCACAGGATGTTACTTACAGGTTTTCTTGTTTGCTGTTAAGACACGCTTCATCTGCTTAAAGGCAAAATATGCCTTGCGTAAACTTTATGTTGTATTGGCTTTATCCCTTGATATTATTTGCTTACCACTTACTGCACTATAGAATGTGATATGTAGGGGGTGGATTTCTATGACATGTCATATTTGTCCCCTTTGGATTATTTCAGGTTTCCGACTAATTTAAACCCGATTTAAAGCATCCTGGTGAAAGTGGACCGGCTTTTATTGTGCAAAAAACTGCATATTTAGGAAATTTTAACTATTGTAGCATATTTAGTATGAATATGCATTCAGTGACCAATCCGATGTAAGGATTTGTAAACTTTAAATCAATTATTGCCATATTTTTATTGCACCTACATTCAATTGTTTTTATGTAAATTTGTGCCAGCCACCACCGTCTGGGTCATTCCATGTCAAGTGAACCAATTTTTTGTCAATTTTGAACATGACCATCTCCGATTTTAGTCATACTTGGTTGTCATGAAGTACCACCTGAGATATGTTAAAGTGCAAAATATCAGATTTTTATGTGTTGTAGTTTTCCAGTTATACCCTTCTGAAATATGGAAAAAAACCAAATTTTCTGCATAAGTGCAATCACAAAATGACGCATAAATCAAGCTGGAATTGACATAGATGAGTGGGAAAAGTACCAAAATGTAGCTTATATTATGAGCTTTAATTTGATATGTCACACGAGTACTTTCGAAAAAAAATATTTTCAAGGTTACCCAAAAAAAATTTGAAAACTGAATTTTTCAAAAACCTATATTTTGAAAATTTTGAAAAAAATCTCACAGAAACATACATATTTCAGCATCATGTCCTACAAGTTTTGTTATGGGATCGAAATGGGATCATATTTTTTTACATTTATAACAAATACTATGCACGCTGGGTAAGAATATATGACACAGGAATATTGCACTTAATTCTAAAATTTCATTACAATCAAAAAGAAAAACTTACAGAAAACATGTTACCTTCCCTTCTTCAATGACAAAAACGTGAATTTATTGTCTACAGTAATTTTCTAGAGCCATGGTTGCCGCATCCATCTCTTCCTTCGAGAGGTAATAACTACGGCCAGTGGGACATGTAGGTTGCACAAGGGTGAGGATCTGAGAGAGAGGCACAGTCAGTTTATTTGGACAGTCACTTTTGAAAGTAAATGATGGAGAAGGACCTGCAGGGTGCAGAAACATCAGTTCCACTATCTGTGCTGTCTCATTTTTGTCCACAACTACACCAAGCCACCAATGATTGTTGTTCTCACATGTAACATATCCTTTTACTTCTGCTAGCTTCAGCCTCTGTTGCACACGTGGTCCTAACACTGAAAAAGTGGATGACTGTTCACTTCTTGAAAATACCTTTGTCAACAACACTTTATCTGACAATGGGATGAAACTGTGGAACTTCTGTGTGCCTGGTATTGCTTTTGTAGACAGAAATCTGTCTGCAAGTATTTTTTCCTCTTTGTTGTATTGTGCTTCATTGAAGAAGAAGAACTGCATGGAGTCGATGTTTTCCTCACTCCATGTAAACAGCTGTGCTGGTGTCATGATTTGATGCTCGTATGGCCGCTGTAGGCTTGCCTTTCCTGCAAGTCTTTTCACAGTACCACCCAGACCGTCACATACTCCTTTCCCATGGGCTGTTGCATAGAAATGCCACTCTGCCTCAATTCCAAAATCATGAACATGGTGGCATAAGTTTGAAAAGTTTTTTCTGTTTTTAAATTGCGCAGCTGCACCATCTGAGAAGTAGTAAATTTTTTTCAAATCTCTAATTACTTCCAACTTCAAATGAGAGATAAGCCTTTTCTGGAATAAATGAACAGCAGTGGTGTCATGCTGTAGACATTCAGAGATACATACAATACTTTTGTAGTGTATATTATGATCATTGTAGTAGACTGCTATAGGAAAAATAGTTGCTTGATCATTGTTCCAATGAAAAGACTGGGCTTCATCCTGTAGTACAAACGAATAATTTTCTGCAAAGTCCATACATACCACAGCTTCATTTACTCCAATATTCTGCTTCAAGTGATTATAATATTCTGCCTGTCTTCTTGCAATAAAAGAATGTCTCTTCAAAATCAACAACTGTTCACACAAAGTTTCTATAAACTCATCTGCAGTTTTGATGAAGGTTACTAAATTACATCTGTCAACAGAAACCCACTGCTTGTATGTAATGTTGTCCACCAGTTCATTATCTAGCAGCAACTGTAACTCATCTTTCAAATTATCTACACCTGGACATGAAGGACATTCATTAAGGTGGCATGCTGTGCCTGGCTCTTCACACATTAACTTCGCTAAACAGGAATTATAATTACTTATATCTGTGCCATCATTCAGTGTAATTTGTTTGGATTTCAACACTTGTAGCATTAATTTAACATTCTGATGCACTGTACAAACGCATACTGTGTGGGTACCACTTCCTCCAGCCAAGACGCAATGTTTAGGTCGTAAATCAGCAAATTTCGAAAATCCAATCTTATCAGTAGGATTTTTGTTTTTGAACAGCTCGTACACTTCCTTCAAGTTGCCCATCACTAGCCTCTTCTGTACATGAATTCTACTACTGTCACCCGTTTTCACAGAAACAAAGTCTTTTTTTCCAGGCATAAGACGGCTGACATCATCACTGTTGTAGAACCCTATTACCTTCTCAATCACAGATTCATTTAAAACCTTTCCTGGTTTAGGATTTGGTGTTGCCAGAATACCCTTCGCTTTCACCAATGCTTTAGCTTTTCTTGCCATTCTGTTGCTAACCTGAAATTCATTTTGTATTTCACTGCATGACCAGCTTTTAGGTAGTACTGTTAAAATTTGCAATTTTTCACTAACACTTATATTTTCTTCTTGAAACTTTTCTTTTAGCTGACAAATGACTTCACATGATTCTGATTTATGGTCAACAGTTTTCTCTGTATTTGTACTTGCTGCTGTTAGTACCTTTTCTGTCAAACATTTTTTTATTTTACTGTATTTTTTATCACAGTATGATTTCATTTGCAACTTCCTCTTAGCAACAGGTGACTCCTCTAGAGAGCTTAGAGACTTATTAAGGTACTCTAAGGTAACATCTAAAGCTACAAATGATTCATCAACATTAGTAGGCCTAGTGGTATTGGCTACTGGTACTAAACAGTCATCTGTTGTATCTGTAACCTGTTTCTGCTTTGATAGTTCTTTCCTACAACTGTCACAAATTTTCATACCTACCACAATGGTGTCAAACATGTCACACATCCAGTCAGTAACAGGCCTCACACTTCTTTTCACACCCTGATGTCTGTCTTTCTTGAAAGGGTTGCAGCAGAAAATCTTTGCTGTTTCACTTACTTTTTCAGCCATACTGGGGAAATACACAATGCCTATTTTAATCACTGAACCCACTACTTTACATGCAGCAATACAGTCTTTGTACAGCCTTTGAAGAAAGGAAGCACACTGCATGAGAGTCAAGGCACAACTGAAGCCAGGTCCAACAGGTTACAACTTGCATTCCCTGGCTGACTCACATGCTTGCAGACTGTGTTTACTCATACCCATTTGACCACTTGCACAAGTTGGTATATGCATGTTGGTAAACAACTCCCTGGACAAAGGAATGGATTTTAGAATTAAGTGCAATATTCCTGTGTCATATATTCTTACCCAGCGTGCATAGTATTTGTTATAAATGTAAAAAAATATGATCCCATTTCGATCCCATAACAAAACTTGTAGGACATGATGCTGAAATATGTATGTTTCTGTGAGATTTTTTTCAAAATTTTCAAAATATAGGTTTTTGAAAAATTCAGTTTTCAAATTTTTTTTGGGTAACCTTGAAAATATTTTTTTTCGAAAGTACTCGTGTGACATATCAAATTAAAGCTCATAATATAAGCTACATTTTGGTACTTTTCCCACTCATCTATGTCAATTCCAGCTTGATTTATGCGTCATTTTGTGATTGCACTTATGCAGAAAATTTGGTTTTTTTCCATATTTCAGAAGGGTATAACTGGAAAACTACAACACATAAAAATCTGATATTTTGTACTTCAACATATCTCAGGTGGTACTTCATGACAACCAAGTATGACTAAAATCGGAGGTGGTCACGTTTTTCCATTGGTTCACTTGACATGGAATGACCCGTCTCAAGAATACACTGCCTGTCCTATTCTATGTTTTAACATTGAGTTCAACGTATTGCTTGGTTGTCGAATTCCTCCAGTAGAGGCAACACTGTCCGCACCTAGATTGCTTCGGTAATGAAATTGTTGATATATTTATTTATCCGTGGATCATATACATGGTATCGGATAGGTAACACAATTCAAGACAAATAAGTAAATCAACACACAAGTATATGTAGACATATATAGTGGTATAATAACATAAAAGATACAGAACAGTATGTGACAGATCTGGATTCAAAAAATTAATTTAAAATATTAATGTACATTGAATGGCAAGGGTATTTTAAGGCTTTGGTGATTGCAATTGCATTGAATATAATTTGCATGCGTATAACACAGTGAGCTGCATTACCGGTGGCCAGTGGGATAGGGGAAGCAGTCAGGCGGGGAAGAGCCGGCAGGCGAATATGGAGTGGAAAGGGGACTCGGGTGCACCCGATTCTACTCTTATGCTGCTAGTGCCCCCCAATTTTTTACCACCAGTGAAGGTATTTGGGGGAGGGCTGTATCAAAGCACTCACGAAGACAACCTCCTCCTCCTGAGAATCGAATAGCCCTTTGTAGGCCTACAGTAGCCTATGCTGTTTTGTGAAGAACATTTCAAAGTGTGGTTCACCGTACGCTACTAAGATATAATTGTAAATACAAAAAGTGATGTTTGCGGAACTTTATTAAATTCAAAATTTCCATTACAAAACATTTTTTAAGGTTATGCTCACATACAACTTCAGTTATGTCCAGTCTTGTCCCTAAACTGCTTAATTACTCAGTCCACCGGTGAGCGCAATGAGCATTAGTGCACACATAATAAAGCCTCATCTCTTCTTCAGCTCGTCGAGTCTGGGCCTGAAAGAAGACAGCCTCCCTGTGATTACACTTGGGGCAGGGATGATCTTCACTTCGAGGTAATGTGGGGTCTGAGATCACATCAGATACTATGTGCGTCAACTCGTCGATTTCGTGCATAATTTTGTTCACATAAATACAGTTGCTGTCTGCTAACTGTTTATAGTCACAATTACGGCATGCATACAGCAAAACCTTGTTTTCTTTATCTTCTTTCGGGTACAACATATTATTGCATTCTTGACAAAAGCGAATACCAACAAACCCTGGTCCATCGTCGTGTGTATCGAATCCTGTTAGTTTAGTAGCCATTTAATTTTACTTCTTTCTTGTTTTAAAAGAACAGCCACAGAACACCTCTAATGCAAGTTAAACAGCGTTTTGTTTTTCACTTTTTAGAAATTTTGCTCCGACATGGTCTTGGTCCAAAGGATCGTATACTGACGATCGTACAGAGTCAGGCACAATGTGGTCAAAGGAACTTTGTTCCTTCTGATCGTTCAAGAACTTCCACCGAATTTTTGTGCATTTAACAATGTTTTATAAATGCTTCGTAAATGAAAATAAGAGAAATTACTGCATGAATTTGGCCGTAAAAAGTATTTGTCAGTAAAGATGCTTTCTGTAACGGCCCAGTTGATACGAGCGCCAACTCTCCAAATAGATCGCTGAAATTTGTTCCGTGGAGTTGGTTGTATGTGTTCTGTGGTTGGTATGTTTGTGTTTGTGGTTGGTACGTCGTGTTTGCTGTAGGATTTTAAATGAGGGCTGTTAAGTATTGTGAAACTTGTATTTTTAACATTTTTAAAGCTAGGTATTTGTTTTTTCGTTATTCGTTATCATATTAATGTTGGGTGTACTTTTACCTTACTTATGTGGAAATTAACACGGTACTCACAAAACCACGCATCATGGAAAGTGAAGTCAAGAAAGCTCTTAAGGCGATAGCCCAAGACAGTTGTCAAGAAGAACTGACAGAATTATCACCACCTGTTAACATCAGCAGAAGTCCTACAGACACCAGGACCTGATCAAATATGTATAGAACATGTAAACCTGGGAAAACCTTTTCAACTGCTTCCTAGCCTACGGGAAGGAAGAATATTGGAGTGTTGGAGAGCATCATTATGTCCTGCAGACCTATAAAGGCAAAGGATTCTAACCACAAGACTGGAACAAAAGCAGTCATCCCAGAATGCCAGTTCGGATTCACTCGCGGAAAGAGTACACTCCATGCAGTAAAGTACCTGCTGGACAACGTGGGAGAGGCACTGAGACAACCAAAGGGAAGGTATTTCATGGTCTTTATTGATTACCTGCTCAATAGGGAAAACTGATAGCCCACGAAAAAATAAATAAATAAATAAAATAAAAGGACTGGCAGAGACCATCCAATAACGAAAATACTGGAAAATATCCTGGACGTGAACTGTATGCATATTGATGATGGCATCTCCAAATCAAACAAATTGAACAAACAAACGGGGTTCTGCAGGGCAATCCTATGAGCCCTCTACTGTTTAACATTGCTACGGCTGACTTCACATACATCACACAGAACCTACCGAATACCAATATCTTGCTGTATGCAGATGATATGGCACTGGGATCGACAAACAAAGACAAACTGCAAACATCAATGACACGACTAGAAGAATGGGTGAAGGAAAACCATCTCACCATTAATCAAGAGAAGACCGTCCAAATGGTATTCAGGAAGCGAGGGAAAACACCATGAGAAGCAACCTCAGCCTGAAAAGCAAGTCCTTGGAAATAGTTGATAAATTTTTCCATTTAAATACCTGGGAGTTACCTGGTAGAGCACAACAAGATCATTCAGATGGCATATACAAGAACGAGCAGCAGCTGGCACAAGGGCAACCTTCACCATAAAGAACCTACCAGATCTGTCATTAGATAGGTCTACTGCACTCTCACTTTTTAAAACAGTGACATTCGGCCAGGAACTTATATGAGACAAACTAACGTTAAGTGACCTAGATAAGCTAGAAAGTGTCAAGTCACGCTTCCTTAAGGGTGCCCTAAGAGAAGGGAAACATGCACCATCAAGAATGGCCTATGAGCTGGCTAGGGAAACATTCTATATCAACAACATCAGAACTCAAATGCTGCTACCAGCGACTGAAGCCTGCACTAAACTCTTAGAACAAAGAAAAATAAAAAGACAAGGAATAGACCCGGCCTTCTTCGCCACGGATGCCATGTTGGAGAGAGACTGGACTAAAGAGAGTCAAGAGTAGAGACACATTGACACATTTTGCCATTCATGGTTTCCACCTTACCAGTAGGCAAAAGAGCAAGGGGAAGGCCACATATGCTATACCAGGAATACATTGAGGTAGTTGGGAAAAGCAAAGGGAAAGACATGGACAGAAATGAAGAGAATGGAAATGGACCGAGATGAGTGGAGGAAATGGGTAGAGGCTGGTACTCCACGCTTAACAGCACAAAGGAGTTAGAGAAAGAAGAAGAAGGTTTCCACCTTAAGATATGCTGTAATAAGATCTACCACAGCCCTGACGAGAGATGTGTGCGTGGTCTGTGTGGCCAAAGATGTGAAAGATACCACCTGGCAATATGTCCTAATAGGGTAAAATCCTTTAGTGAAAATAGCAAAAGCTAAAACATTGTTAAAACTTTAATACCTAATCGGGTGACCATTTATTTATTTATTAAGGAAATAGCAGGAAACAAAGCAACTGGCATAGATGAGATCCCAATGGAACCATTGAAAGAAGGAGGGGAGACAGCAGTTAAAAGCAATAACAGAACAGTGTCAACAGGTTTGGAAAAGTTGTGAATGGACTCTAGAATGGAAGAGACAAATATTTATACCGCTGCCGAAAAAAGGAGACCTCAAACTCTGTTCAAATTACAGAACAATATCAATGATCCCACATGCAAGCAAAATACTATTAAGAATAATATAAAGCAGATTCTCACAATACCGTACTTAGAAAGGGAAATGGCAGAAGAACAAGCTGGATTCCAAAGAGGACATGGAACAAGAGATGAAGTTGCAAACATCAGATGGATAATGGAGAAAGCCTTGGAATATGGAAAGACAATATTCAGTATCTATATTTTATAGATTACAGCAAAGTGTTTGATTGCGTAGATCACAGCAGACTTTGGAATACTTTACAGCGTATGGGAATACCAGAACATTTAATAGTCTTGATTAAAAATATATGCAAGAAACAAGAAGCTATAGTAAGAACAGAATTTGGCAACACAGAATGGTTTGAAATTAGTAAAGGAGTGAACAGTGAACATATAATGTGACTTGCTGAAAAAGAGGAAAGTAATGGGATAAGAATAGGCGGAAGGAAAATAAGAAGTCTGAGATACGGTATATGGTATGCTATACTGGCAGAAAGTGAACAAGTATGAAAGAATATGTTACAGAGGTTGAACGAAGAAAGCAAAAAAGCAGGGTTATTGCTAAACCTAAAGAAGACTAAAATCATGACAACAGGACAGACAAGAAACATTAGCTTAAATGGCACAGAAAGAAAAAATAGAAACAGTAGGCACTACAACTTTCTGGGATGCACTTTTACAAGCGGTGGATACTGCTGTAAAGAGATAAACAGAAGATTGGCAGTAGGAATATCGGCAATGTCCAACTTGGAAAAAATCATGAAAGACTGAGACATCTCAATGAAGACAAAAGTAAAAATTGCAGAAACCTTGGTTTTCCCATCAGTCATGTACGGCAGTGAAAGCTGGACTGTCAGGAAAAAAGAGAGAAAGAAAATATACTCATTTGAACTCTGGACGTGGAGGAGGATTCTAAGGATTTCGTGGACAGAGAAGAGGACAAATAAGTAAATTTTGGAGGAAATAAACCCAGAAAGGTCTTTGGAAGCAATGATCCTCAGAACAAAACTGCGCTACTTTGGACATAATGAGAGCATCAAATTCACTACAGAAAGATATCGTGATTTGACTAGTGGTGGGTACGAGGAAATAGACAAAATAAATCAATCTACTGGCACAAAATTGGAGATATTAAAAGAGAAGGTACGAGATAGAAAACAGTGGTGCATTTGGACAGAAGAAACAATAGTGCAACGAGAACGCACAAATGTAAATTGATGGGAGAAGTAAACGGCAAACCACTCCTGAGAGAAACTGCCTTGTAAATTCATCAGATGACAGGAGTCTAGACAGATTCAAAGGACTACTACTACTACTACTACTACTACGTCTACTACTACTAGAGGGGGATGATGTGAACTCATATGAGTGCAATGACAAGTCAAAAGGAATGACCTAGTATATAACACAGTCATCTCCACTGCAAAACACAATGGGTTCAGCAGAGAACTAATTGACAAAAATCATCAATTAACTAGAGAGATCACCACCTTGAAACCAATAGAAGAAAACTTGAAATCATACATGCTGTAAGTCTAGCAATTATCACTGTAGTATTGGTAGGCCTACAGTTTCTTATTTTTCAAGATGGTATTGTACATTAACTAAAATTACTATATTTTGTCTTGTTGTGTTTCTGAGAATCGACAGAAACCATATAGCCTATATGATATCACTTTGTTGGTAAAATGTGTGAAAAGCACAACAAGTGTTGTAACAAGTGTGATGCAACCTCCAATGTACAATATTTTCTGGAAAAACAGAAGCTTGGCATATTAAGATATGATTATTAATATAAGAGACAGCATATTGGTACATTTAGTACCAATTCATTATTCTGATTTGCTGAGAGGAATGTTTATCAGTCTATGTACGAGGGAATTTAATACAGGTTGTTTATGTGATGTTGGATCGAAACTATTGGCTTTGATGTAGGAATCATTGTGAGTAGGCTTTCTGTAGATACCGAATTCTAGCATGTTTCCTTACTTACTTTATTATTTTGATGTCTAGAAATGGCCAAAGGAAACAACTCTGGTATAGTCGTCACCAATTCTTAAGAGCCTCGACTGGCTCCACTGCCCGAAGCCTGGGCTGCCTTTGGGAAATGGTTTCACAATGAGTTGCTTTCTAATGAGGGTCACTTATTGTTTGCTAATCCCACTGTAAGTCTATTTAGAGAGTAGCCTATTATGTACACACTCTTCTGACTAGCAATTTGTACCTGAGGAATCTCGGTGTAACAGAAGAATTCCTGGATAATACATGCAGAAAAGGCTTATAAAATTTGTGATGTGATTTCCCTTACTTTAGGCCTACGTGGGTCATATTAAACTGCAAATTAATACACTGAAAATCCAGTCTTTTAAATTAATTATTCAAAATAAAAGTTTCCCTAACGCAAATTTTATTTCTCCACTTTTCAGAAGTCACGTGATTACATGCTTCCATACCATTTCTATTGGTTTAAGTATGCAGTGTTATGGTGGTAATCGTAGGATAGTAGGCCTATGTCCATACATATGGGCTAGTTCATCTACTGCATACTTCTTTCTTTCATTGACAGGAATGTGTTCTCCATAATTTCAAGGAGTACGGAAATTATAGGGGTATGCCGTAGCGTAGTGGTTGAGGCGCTGCGCTACAAACCGGAAGGTCGCGGGTTCGATTCCCGATGAGGTCGTTGAGATTTTTCAATTGGCCTAATCCTTCTGGTGGCACTATGGCCCTGGGGTCGACTCAGCCTCTAACAGAAATGAGTACCAGGAGCAATCCTGGGGGTGAAGGCGGCCGGTGTGTAAGGCTGACAACCTTACCACCTTCATGTGCCGAATGTCCAAAATCTGGGAGCCTCAACCTCCTGGAACCCTCTGGGCCTCCATGGCCTGTATAGGGATGACTTTACCTTTTTTTTTTTTTACGGAAATTATAGGGATAGGTTGAGGAACGGTTATCAGATCTTATTTTAAGTTATAGCTAAGGAACACCCGATTCCTAAGAGCACTTTTTTATAAGACAAATTTCCTGGATTTGAGTTTTGGCCCATATTTATCTAAAGATTGCATTATTATTGATTTTGAATTAAATGGTATGTTAGTTCACCCTTGAATAGCTGAAGTAAAATGCAGAAAATAAAAATCTATAATAATAAGATGAAGTGTTTGTCTGTGTGCCTGTGAACGATGCCCAGCAAAACCTACTGCATGCAGATATCTGAAATTTTAAACATAGATGGACTGAAAGGTGGCCGAATGGTTGTGGAATGCACGGCAAAGCCAGATTTATAATAATTATTATTCGTTGAGTTTATGAATGATTCACTTGTAAGTGTTAATAAATATATTAATTATTTTGCTCTTAATTTTTAATCTTTGAATTAATCATCGTGGGCAAAGCCACGGGCATATGCTAGTGTTAGGTACTTCACATTTTCATACTTTTTTATTTACTGGTTTTTCAGATCTTGGCTCCAAGAGTGGAAATCAGACCTCCTCAACGAACTGAATGCGTCGATAAGAGACAATTAACTTGGAAGGATATTGCCACCCAACTACTGTCAAGCCAGCATTCAAAGTATGTATTTTGACTCCAAATGCATTGTTGTTCATAACTAGTTTTGCTTAGTTATCATATGCCTTACAAGTGAGACATTTATTTAATGAGAGATTATTAGTACACCATCAAATTATAATTATTATATACAGTGTAACCTCTCTTACTGGACACCCATTGATAGCGGACACCTATTCTTAACGGACAATTTGTCTGGTCCCTAGTACAATATAGTGAAGCTTTGTAATAAATAACTTCTCCAAGGTGGACACTCTGTATCAGCGGCATCCAAACTGCAGTACAGAGTGCACAGGTTTCACGGCCTCACAAACGTACACAGTTCCCCCTTCAATCCTGTCTGTGTTCACTTCTCTTTCTCTTTGCATGGCAAAGAAGTCTCTTCCCTTGGCGATCAAAACTCTATAGAGGATAGGTAGGCCTAAAATTTATTAATTTTCACTACAGATTACGAGAAAATCAAAATAATTTTCACAATTAATATAAACCTTATAAATTATCAATCACATGGCATGTCACAGGAGTGCATGGGCTAAGAAAGAATAAAGAATTCCACGTCAAAATATAGTTGTTATTTTGAACTGCTTGACACAGTAAACTTTTTTCTTTCAAAAGGATGAGTATATCATTGTGGCACATACATATAAAAACAAATTGACTAAGAGACTACTTTTGCATAACTACAAAACTAGGACTTGTTTGGTAATATACAAATTTTATTTCAGAGTTTGTTTTAATTAGTCTTGTTTTCGTGAGCCAACAGTCACCTGCAAGTCAGGCGTAAATGAACATGTTAAAGATAATAGTAAACAACCTCTCAAATTTTCATCTGAAATGCTTGCTCACAACCTTGGTTTATTTAGTTTTAATACTAAAAAAAATTGTCCACATATGTAGAACTGAACATACTTACAAGTTTGGCGAACTTTTGGTGAAGGTGAGGAAATTAATGATGAGAAAAGATCATAAAATTCATTCAAGTTGTTTGCTGCAAAGAATTTGACTCCCAACCGTTGCATTGTAAATCAATTAATTCCAGGTGTAAGTGAACTGGTGCGCTATTCACTGAAATAGAAAAAAGCCTCGAAAATTGATGACACAAAGGCAACAAATCTGAAAGTTCTGTAAACCTTTTTTACAAATTGTTGTTTCACTTCGTTCATAGCGCATACGTAATTTTTCAACTGAACGTTCTCAGAAACAGTTGCTAACATAGGACGTTGCAAAGCTTCACTGATTTTGCACAGAGCGCTTCTTGATGTATGAAGCGGTGGTTTCCGTGCCAAGAGTCTTCTGTGCATCTGAGTTTTTTTCCCTAAGAAGAGCAACATCCTTTCCACTCTCGCAGTGCTGGTGCTCTATCTGTCGTAACAGAAACAAGGTGCTGCCAACCCACACCATCGATTGCTTCCTCAACGGCTTTTAAAATGCTTTCTCCAGTTGTGGTGTCCTTTAATGGTACAAGATCCAAGAAATCTTTGGTTATGTTGAGATATTTGTCCATTCCCCTTATATGTATTACTAATATTGTGAGGTATCAGAAATGTCTGTTGACCCATCTAATGCAATGGTTTATTAATTAAATATAAATGTCACCGGCCAACACATTTATTCAGTGAGCTATGATTTGATGCGACAAGTGTTTTGCTTGGAATTTGCTGGCAAGTGAGGGACATAAAACTCCAGCAATGTTGACATGACATTAATGAATTAGCCTTAAGAAAATGCCTTTCCATTTCTGCCTTCCTTTAAGACCACGTAACTAGCTTGCAATATTGCTAATTTGTTTTGCAGTTCCTCCTGCATTAGTATATAAATGAGAGACAAAATAAGAGTATCAAAAAATTAAGATATTTAAAAAATCAGGAATTGTATATTTTAATCTGTGACATAGAAATATTATATTGTAATGTAGCCCTAAATAGATTATTAATGTGAATACTCTCATTTACAGGCCACTGCAAGCATAACTCTGTGAAGTTACAGTCTTCTTTGAATCCGGCTTGGAGGAGGTGCCTCGCTTCAACATTACAGAAGTAAGCATCGTTTACTTGTACTAAAGTATTTACTTGAATAGCGAATAGCAGGGCTAGGTGCTGTGTTGGTGGTGCAGGTAGCAGGAAATCCTCAGTAAATATAGTATGGATTTTCGCGTAATTTATTTCTAACACACAAACACTTACAGTTAAAAAGTACTGTACCTAACTCACATATATCAAGCATGGAGATATTTGAACTGTCTCCCTTCGTTGTTCAAGCATTTCTGGCACTTGCTTAGGAAATTGCCTATTACACTATGCAGTTCCCTCTGAGAAATGGCAGCAGTTTCTTGACGAAAGGTCATCTAAAGTTGTGGATTTGTTTTGTACACTTTATCTTTTAAATGCCCCCCAGAGATAAAAAGCGTAGGGGGGTTAAATCAGGGGAACAAGGGGACCAGATGTTGTTAGTAATAACTGTATCTTGAATTTCCTGTAAAGAGAAGTTGGCTGTATGTGCTGTCACAAAGTCCTGCTGAAAGCTCATGAAACCATGTTCCATCTCAGTTAAATGATCGAAAAAGGTCAAAAAATGTTTTGCACTGTAGGCTACCTCTCACTGTTAAGTTTCATGGAAAAAATAGGTTCTGTTGTATTCTCACACCGCTATTAGCAAACTACGCTCCTATTCTTTGATTGTGTAGGGGTTCCTTGTGTAGACTTTCTAGAACTCCAATATCAGTTGATTTGTGAAATAATTTACACACTAGGGTGGAACCAAAATGTGGGTCCATTTCTCAGTCATATACCCTATTCAAAATGTATTCACAAAATCTCGTCCTTTGTGCAGGGTCCCCAATTTAAGTTATTACTAACGACCCTAGGCCTACAAACCGACTGTTGCATCATCTACCACAGGCAGATGGCAGGAATGGAGGGCTTGTGGTCAGCATGCCGTTAATGATGATTTCTGTCACCAGAGCCGCTACTTCTGTATCAAGTAGCTCCTCAGTTTGTATCACAAGGTTGAGTGCACCTTGTTCCAGACCTCCCTGCCTCATAAAAATCCAAGGAGGACCGGGGATCGAACCCAGGCCTGTGGATCTGTAGCCAGCGATGCTAACTACAACACCATGCAGGCGGTCATAAGTTCTTACAGTACAGTAATTTTATAGGGCTTTATCTTTAGTAAAGCCGTAGCCGTTTTAACAGAACCATAGGAAATTCCCATTGCCGAGAAAGACAAACTGATTTTCTAGGAGACATTTCCAAAGCATGTCCAATGTTGAGTTTCTTATCTGAATACTGCATTCAAAATGCAGTTTTATCGGCCTAGTACTTAAAGTCGTCATGGCAATCTATAAACGAAATCCAGATGGCATTGACCAGTCACACCAACTTAACATGGATTTTTGCATATAATTGATCATAAAACAACAAATTTAAGCCAACATGTTTCTTTATGATAATCAGAAACTTTACCAGGGTTTTTCGCAAAACAAGGTAGCCTACTTCATCACATAACAACAAATATAAGCCAACAACTTTTCACATCTTCGTTCATTACTTACCATCTTTGCACCAGCATTTAATTGCAATATATTCCTTCTACTGCTGCCATGATGTTGCTGGCACCAGCTCCAATTCAATGTTTCTGGCTTGGATTGAAATTTCCTCGGGATTATCATTCATATTTTCACAAGCTTGTCGCTTGAAAATACATAAATACTAGTTCGTATGCATTATTGTTTACAAAAAGCGACTCATATAATATACCACATATTGTATTGGTATGTACGGTTCATTGTTTGGCGATTCAGGGGGCTGTGAGAATAAGACGGTGACAAATAGTTTACTACCTTTCGTTATAATTAATTATACGGTATTTTTGTTTCATTTCATATAATTTAGAGAGCTTTTACTAAAAAAATATTGTATGCACCACGTATGCAAAAACTTTATCGGACTCAACCTTATTTCAGGCTCGGCTGCTATACTAGAATCATCCACTAATTTTGCATACTTGATAGCTATACTAATCAGTGAGTTGAACTTCAACTAAAACTGTGAACTATTAATAAACTTCATTTTGTCCAATGAGGGAGTAGTGGGTTTATGTAAGTTTTTCCACCTTATGCCCTCAGTATAGCCTAGGATGCAGGGTTGATAAAAAACATGTTTTTTTTAAAAAGAACAAAACAACGTTTTTTTGTTTAAAACATGTTTTTTTTTTTGGTTTAAAACGTTTTATATGTGAACAACAATGTTGGTTGTTTTAAACGTGTTTTTTTTTAAACGTTTTTTTAAGTTTACAACAATGTTGTTTGTTTAAAAAAAAGTTTAAATTGTTCATTTTGTTTAAATCAACCATTTTAATATATTGGGCCTATTATATATATATATGTAGCCTATATATATGTGTGTATATATATATATATATATATACAGTTGAAATGTTTAAAACACTTTAAACAATTTGTTTTAAACATTTTTTAGCATATGTTTATAACACTTTTTATTTGGGTGTTAAATTTAATTATGTAGACAATTTACATTTTGTCAATCCAATGACACCCTGTGCTAAGATGTTCAAGATTTACGAGTCGTAGACTTAATAGTATTTGAAAATACATTTTGTACCAGTAGTATTTGTTTATGATTTAATAGTTCATTATTAATAAAAAATAATACAAACTACTGTTTAATTACTGCCTTTACTGCTCAACTGATGATTGACTTTCACCATGCTTTACGTGGTCTTAGCCGCCTTACATTATCAAACTTACAAGGAATATCCTACTACAGTGTTGCCAAATTGACACATTCAATATTTAATATTAATAATCTCTTTCTTTAAAAAGGAAGACCACAAAATAGATGGTAGGATGCAGTCAGAAAAAATTGAAATCAATTACTCGAAATCAAAAACTGGAAGCTGGCGACAAAGGATAGAGAAGTCTGGAGGAAAAGGATACAAAAGACACCACCTCACATGATTTTCTGGTATTCTGGCCCTAGTTTTTTGTTTGTTTTCTGTTTACAACACTAACAGGGTGTCACTGACTTGACAAAATGTAAATTGTCTTCATAATTAAATATAACACACAATTAAAAAATGATTTAAACATATGCTAAAAAAAACATGTTTAAAACAGATTGTTTAAAACGTTTTAAACAAACTTAAAAAAAACACAAGCCCTTGTTTTAAACATGTTTTAAACATTTCAACCCTGCTAGGATGTCCAGGGAATGTTGCCAATAACATTTAAGTTAGGCTACAATGTGAATAACAGTCTAATCTGAAGCTTAGCTAATAGGAATTTGATTGCTAAAATGTTATTCCATCATATTGTTTCATCTATACTAATTTCACTTTAAGTTCAAAGTAGTTGTAAACAAAGCCACGTGACAAGGGAGCGCCTCATTGGCTGGTGGACGAATTGTAACTTTTGCTGCTTTTGCTCTTAATAAAATACTTCGGTTCAAACCATACCTTTTTGTAGCTATTTTTGTGCAGAGAAATTTAAAAACACGTTTCTGAAGCAGATCTGTTTTTGAAACAAAATTAATTTGGTCAGATTTACCTGACACATAATAACAAGTGAATTAATTAAACCCTTACAACAGAATGTAAAGAGTAGGCATTTACGATGGCTGTGCGCATGTTCAAGCACGCTATCGTGGAATGAACATGCCACAGCCTCCTCCCAAGAAATGGGTATGACCTGTTGAATGTGCATTAATTTATTTATTTATATCGGCTATATAACACTTACGTGAGGACAAGAAAATTGTGTGCTAGAACAAGACAAAAATTTTGTCAAAAGTTACATGTAACCTACAGCTCTGCTTGGGTTGGGGCGGTTGCAAAAAGAAATTAATGAATAGTGAACAACATTCAAAAAGAAAATGCCTCTGAAGAGGGCAGCCAACATTGCAAAGTGAGAGTAATTTTTTATACTCTTATTATCTTCTTGTTAACTGTCTATGACTTTCTTTAATTACTAATATTAAGCCTAATTCTGTACGTAGATGTATTGATCTTTGCAAAATAACTACAACATTTTTCAACGATGGTGCATGTTATAAAAAAATAATTTTAAAAGTAGTTACAATACTATTGAGAACACTGGAATATACCAAATCTTCATTCCGTTTCTTTCCGCAGTGCGTAAATCTCCACGTGGTATTGTCACATGCTTGGCGGAGTGGTACATTAGAATTTGTTTACATCTCCTTTGAACTTAAAGTGAAAATAGAATAGACCTATGCATTTATTCATTTAAAGTCCTATTTACAGGAATTATCATATAACAGTTAAAATACTTATACAAAACAACTTTACCAAATCGTGTAAAATCTCTTCGAATGAATTGTATCTGTTCTCTTCCTAATTTATAATCAATTGCAAGATACAGTTGGTAGGTTCAACTTAAAATGAAGTATTGTCTAAAAATTGTGTACCGGTATAATCAGTTTCACTAATACTCATAGTGCCAGTCTTACATATCTATATAATAAGAGAAAGTTTTTGTCTTTCTGTCTGTCTGTAAGCAATGCCCAGCGAAACCTACTGAACGCAGAGATATAAAATTTTAAACATAGATGGACTGAAGGGTAGCCGAATGCACCTCGAAGCCAGATTTTTTATTTTGTTCGTGAGTTATGAGTGAAAAATTGGCAGAAAATAACAATATTGCATCGATATATATAGATATAGAGGTATCAATGTATTGATATATATCGCAATTCAATATCACATTCACACTGAGGTCGTATCTGAGGTCGTTTTCCCAGGCAATGCTTTCTAATCGTGGAATGCATGCCATACCCGGATTTTTAGTTGTTTCATTATAATTATGAAACGTTTAGTTTATGAATGATATGCGCGTAAGTGTTAATAAATATAATCTGAGGTCGTTTTCCCAGGTTGCGCTTTCTAATCATGGAATGCATTCTAAAGCCGGATTTTTAGCGGTTTCATTATAATTATTAATCGTTCAGTTTATGAATGATTCGCGTGTAAGTGTTAATAAATATGTTTTAATTATGTTGCTTTTAATTCTTAATTTCTGAATTAATTATCACGGGTGAAGCTGCAGGTACCTTTGTTTATTTTTTGTTTATTTGTTAGCCAGTTGTACCAGGTGTACACGGCTGAGAAATAGTACAAGAGATTAAATACACAGAATGAAATATACAAAAACATACACTTAAGAAAATACAATAAAACTTTTAAGATAATACACTAATACACTTAAGAAAATACACTAATACACTTAAGAAAAAAAAAAACCCTAATACACTTAAGAAGAGACACTAATTAACAAAATTTTGAGAATTTTAAACACTCAAAAATTTAAGCACACTTTCTTATTATAAATATATATATATATGACTAATTCTTTTCATTTATAAATTCTTCTAATGAATAGTAGGCTTTTTCTAAGAGGAAAGATTTTATTTTTCTTAATTTGAGATTATTGCTTGAAATGGTTTTTAATGAGGTCGGTAAGTGATTGTAAAGGTCTTTTGCTCTAATTTCTATACTTTTATTGCCTAAAGAACCTCTTAATGATTTCTTAAAATAATTACTATTGTTTCTTGTGTAGTGATAGTGCATGTTTTGGTTTTTGTCCTGAATGTAGTTTATTATTACAAATTTGATGTTTTCGAAGATATATAGGGAAGGAATTGTAAGTATTTTTAGTTTTTTAAATATATTTTTACAAGATTGAATTTGAGGTATTTTTTCTATGACTCTAATTGCTTTTTTTTGTAATCTGAATATACTTAATAATTTATTTTTTGATGAAGACCCCCAAAGAATTATGCCATAGTTTAAGTGAGAGTGAATGAAAGCGAAATATAGTTGTTTTAGGGTAGCTTTATCCATAACTTGCCTCGTCTGTTTTAAAATGTAGATACCTTTATTTATTTTTTTCCTGATTTTCTCAATATGAAAATACCATCGTAAATTTTGATCTATAACCAAGCCTAAAAAGTTTGAGTGATCGACTTCTGGAAGTTCCTCATTTTTTATTTTAATTTTGATGTTAGAAGTTTTTTCTTTCTTCAAAGTGATTTTCATCCAAACTGTTTTCTTGAGATTCATTACCATATCTAGATTTTTGAAGTATTCATCCACCATGTTAATTATTGAGTTTGCTTTATTTTCTAGACCCTTTAATGTATCGTCTGTGATTATAATTGTAGTGTCATCTGCATATCCTATTGCAGTTCCCCCAACATCTTCGACTTTCTGAAACAAATCATTTATATATAGTAAGAATAAATAAGGGCCAAGCTTTGAACCCTGTGGCACTCCTTGTTTTATTGTATTAAATTTTGATCTGTACTTGACTATGTTATCATTTATTTCATGTTTAATTTCAACGCTTTGAGATCTGTTCTTTAAGTATTCCTTGATCCAATCTTTTGAAATTCCTCTTATACCATAGCCATCTAATTTATCCAATAATTTTTTATTGTTGACACAGTCAAAGGCTTTAGACAGGTCCAAGAACATTGCGATTACATGTTTTCTATTATGTAGCGCCTGAATTATAACGTCATTTCCTTTACTAATGGCTAGTAATGTCGATTTTTTCTTTTGAAAACCAAATTGCTGATTTGACATAATTTTAAATTTATTGCAGAAATTTTGCAATTGTTCGAGATACAGACCTTCCATAATTTTTGAGAATACCGAACATAACGAAATTGGTCTGTAATTTTCTAAAGACTTTTTTGTACCTTTTTGTTTGTATAAAGGTCTTACAATTATTTTATTTAATATTTCTGGAAATGTGCCTGTTGTAAAGCAATGATTTATCAAGTGGGTAAGAGGTTCTAAAATTTCGTACTTGCAAAATTTCAACATTTCATTTGAAAATTCATCGAGCCCCGCAGATCTTTTGCTTTTTAGAGAGTTAATTTGCTTAAGAAGATCATAATGTGTAATTTCTGATATTACCATAGAATTGCTTGGAGAACTGGTGTGTATTACATTATCTAAAGCAAAATTACTGATTCCCAATTCTTTAGTTATGTTTATAAAATAATTATTAAATAGTTCACAGATTTTTTTGTGGATCCTTGAGCAAGATACCATTTTTTTCAATCACTAAATTTTCAATTTGATTGTCTGAATCTCTATGTAAAGTTTTTACGATGTTCCATGTTGTCTTTATTTTATTCTCAGAGTTTAGAATTAGAGATCTATTATGTGATTTTTTGGCAAGAGTCATTACTTCTTTCAGAATGGAATCATATTTTTGTATATAATTAAGCGATTTTTCATCTAAACCAGCTGATTTCAGTTTGTTTAATGCTTCCATTCTTTTTTTAGAAATTTTTATTCCTTTTGTCATCCAATTTCTTATTTTTTTGTTGTTGATTTTATCTTGAAATACCTTTTTCTTTGGTATTGATTTGTCTAAGCATGATTTCAATAAATTTAAAAAAACATTGAATTTTTCGTTTGTACATTCTACTTCGTATATTTTATTCCAATTAATTTCACTTATGTTTTCCTTAAGCCTATTTAACGATGCTACGTTTATTAATCGTCTAACTTCATACACTTTTTGTTTATTATGCGATTTAGACTTCTTGAATTTTGCTGTGAGGATTTGCCCATAATGGTCACTTAGCCCTGATCTATTTAACTGTACGGTATACTCATTTTCATGTAAATTGGTATAAATATGGTCTATACTTGTGGATGAATTTTTTGTCACCCTAGTTGGATCAGTTTTGACTAATGTCAGTTTATGTCTAACTAATATGTCTAACAATAGCTTTTTAATGTTACTCTCTCTCGTTAAGTCAATGTTCATATCCCCTGCTACAATAATACTGTTACCTGTTTGTCTATCTGTGCACGATGCCCAGCGGAATCTACTGCACGCAGAAATATGAAATTTTAAGCATAGATGGACTGAAGGGTGGCCAAATTCACCTCGAAACAGGATTTTTAATTTTTCCTTTTGTTTGCGAGTTGTGAATGAAAAATTGTCAAAAAACGTGATAGGCTATATGGCACTAATATTTTTCAAGGAAGGACTCTTAATATAGTTTATACAGAAGCTCTCTAAGAACGAATTCATCACTAGGGCCGGTATTCATAGTCGCAATAAGTCGTACTTATATCCAAGTCAAACTTTAATCTAGTCTTAAATTGAGTTTCTGATACAAACAAGTCGGACTTATGACGTAGTTACTTTATAAAGTCAGACTTGACAAAGTCGAGCTTATTGCTATTCATAGTCACTAAAGTACGACAGTACCATGAATAGTAATTTTGAGGATCTTGGCGAGTATTAGAAGAAACTCACGCCCCAAAGCGTTATTTGCGAAACATGATGAATCCATTCAAATTCTACAGTGACAATGAATTTAAAAAGAGATTTCGTTTCAAGCAGAGACAATTTTGGAAATATCAATCGCCTATCTTTCATCAGCATTTCTCTCTGCTGACATTTCATATCGGCCCAAAACTTCCTAAGCTGTTTTGAATCTCTCTAAAACAATAATTAATATCGAAATAAATACATAAGCGTACCGGCATTAATTCTGAATGATCTCCAAGCTAATATGTACGCAGAATATTCTCAAGAAACTATTAATTAGTTTACTTACATGCTGCATAATACAACTGGATGAATTGAATTCCTTGTTTACAATGCACATTGCTGTCTGTATTTTTGTATCACGATAGCGAAGTATGTACTCGGTTGGCTTTGCTTTACATAAAATCTGAAAAAATCTTAAACATGAGTTTAAGTTATTGGCTAGTTCAATATTACGGCAGTGAATTCGTGATTTTTCATATTATTGAGTTCGACTTTAATGCGTGGAATAAGTAGAGCTTTAAGAAGTCAGACTTAATAAAGTACGACTTTAAAGAGGACTATGAATACGGAAAACATATAAGTCGACTTGTCCAATAAGTTCAGCTTTATAAAGTCGGTTCTTAAGTCACCGACTATGAATACCGGCCTAGGACTTGGAAAGCACTTCCTATGTTACATTTGGAAGTGATATAGCTTTTTTCACTGGACAAATTAGTTTGTTAATAAAAATGTTTTAAATATTTTGCTGTTAAGTAAATGATTTAAAAAATTAGCAGTCGAACTAATGAGCGCAGGTGAAACCGCAGGCACATGCTAGTAGTTATATATAGTTAAGTCCTATCACACATTCACTAAATATTATGGGATAAAATGTACTCACAACCTTAATGCACTTATGGTTGTATGTTTGTTCCTCATGTTTCTTCTTAAAGGCTGTTGACCTCTATAACTCCACACTTTCTATTGCTCTCGTAGTACTTGAAGTATGTTATATTATGTTATTGGCAAATCCCTCTAAGTCCTGTAAAACTGTGAACATCAGGCAACTCTTCTTGAAATATTCTCCTTATAGCATGCACAGATTCTGTATGCACATATGAATTATACTTGATTACTCTTTGGGGAATAGAATACCTGAATTGCACCATTTCACTTTATACACTACATCGCCTAATGAAAGACGTACTGATCTCACAAAAGTTCAACTCACACTGATGCCTCGTGCCATACTATATTTACTGCAGACTTGCTGCCACCCACACTGTCGACACAGCAGCTAGCCTTGCTGGTCACACACTGCAAAACTGGTTATGCCAAGGATTTTTCACCCAGCATATTCCTTTGGGTTGTATATTCAGTGAGGGAAGTGGGGCTGCATGCACCAGTATTATCTGTTTGAGTCTTAATAGGTTTGTTCACAAAGCAAATCCGTGACTGCTTGAGAATTTGTTGTACTGCACATGTCCAGTCTGTAACTTATCCTTGATTTGCACTTTGCGAACGCATAGAAGAATTTGGAATCGATAGTTTCTGTGTTTAATCAATATGATATGCGAATAGAATATGTATTTGCCTTTAACATGTTATACATGCAATATACATCGCCAATATAAACTATATTTTGGGAAACTTTTAATTATCTTCCATTATTCATATATATATATATATATATATATATATAAGTAGCCTATGCTTATAAATCAGGTGCAAGGTTATTGGAGGGAGGAAACAGACACGTGAAAATAGGTTACTGTGCATGTGTCTGATAATTCATGGTAAAGCCCGCAAACTTTTCTTATAGTACACAAACGGCCCGTGAGAACACATCGAACAGAAGATTGACAATCAGAATCACGAATTCTCGCTTTACGAACACAAGTGGAGAAAGAGCACATGCGCGAACGATGTGTTCCTGGTTTCTAACTGCTTTGCGAACAAACCTAATATAATCACTTTTCATGATCATTCGTTCAATGGTATGCATTTATTGGTAGCCATTACCAGCATAGAAGGCTGTGATCAGTAACTTGTGATGGTCTATATTGGCATCTTAATGATAATATCACTAGAATCGAAAATTTAAAATTCTCTCAGTAACAAAGATTGTAATTTTTATGTTTTTAAATTAGGTATTAAATACTTTTACAGTATCTCTGTTGAATTAACTAAAGGTCTGCCAATCAGCAGTACAAGATATCTATGACTTTTGCGCTCTTGCTTGGCGATTGTCTATAAAGCAGGGTAAGTTACTTATGTAGGAAGTTAATTAAAAACTCGACCGAGTGTAGAGAACAGTTTCTTACATATTAATTGCGTTATAAGGGAGGAGGCATATGGAAAAATCTTGGGATAGCATACTGCCTCTGGTTTTTTCCCCCACTTCCTTCACTGTTTATATTGTATAATTTTAGAAATATGTGAATTTGTACAGATAACTAAATAAAAGTCAGTAAAAATCAAAATATTGGCCAAGCCTAGTATAGTTTACTGTATTTACATAAAAAATAATTCTCCGCATAATAGATGCATCTCATTAAAAAAAATTGTTAATAATATCTAAAGTCGTAAGATTGAATGGCCTGATTACCTTTCAGTTCAAGTTTTTAAACAACAATGCACAAAAAGTGTGATTGGTTCTTATTAATGCACAGTCCCAATGTTCTTTGAGGACAACACTCTTTTTACATTGAGCTGTAACTTTCATATTAAACTCCTTTTTACTGAGAATTATTTTATCACAGCGATATCAAAGTGTACAATGTACCATATAAAATATAAATAAATCTGAAATTTTTTTATGAAAAGAGAGTTCTTTATTATGTTTTAAATTAATATTACCGGTATATTTTTATTTTTTATTATTTATTTTGCCACGCATTATTGTTCTAAAGGTATGTAAATATTATTTTTAATATTTCAAACTCTATTACATTGGTAATTTTATCCTTGGTCGGTCCTCACACATTCCTTTCGGCTGAGGTACAGTATATTTTTAAGTGTTAATGTTTTCAAACATTCAAATCTCGCCTTATATGAGAGCTATCGAGAAACTAGTTATTGATTTGTAGAGTACTCATCAACAGCTTTTCAACGATACCCCACAAGACGTGGTTTCTAAAATTTCTAATTTCTATCTCCCCTACTCGTACCCCTAAACCCCTGAATCGTTGGTGTCACTGTGAACTCCATAGGGAGTACTCTAATTTATTCAAACAAAGTTTCCCTGTACACTTCATAGGGGCCGTGATATAAATTTTTCAAAATTTCAACCCCCTCGGGCCAATTTTGCTCATTAACGAACTTGTCCGAACTATTGGGCCTAGAAATGACATAATAAAATTTGATTCAAATATCTTCGATATATCTATATTCAAGCTATCGATCCTCAGCTGGTGCATCTTTTAAAGCGTGTTTGACAAAAAGAAAATCCTTGCATTAAGGATGCACCCTAGTTTTTTTGTTATAAAAAATTGTGGGGAAAGTGCGTCTATTACGCGGGTAAATACGGTAATTGAGCGCGGTTACTATACTCCAAATGTAATTTTTTTTTAAATTCCAGGTTTTTATTGAAAATTCCGTGACTTTTCCAAGATTTCTCCAGAAAAAATAAAAATCCATGGCTTTTCCCGGTCGCTAGTCACCCTGATTATTGGAAATGTTCAATTTTGGATTGTAGGGCTTTTTTAATATTGGCGTTTTTTACTTTAGAATTTTATAAATTTTGCGTCTTTTTAAAAAAAAATTATTTTGGATTTTGGTTCTTTCAGTTTTTTAATTTTTTTAAATTTTGGATTTTGTAAAGTTTGATTCTCTGGTTTTTTATATTTTTAATTTTAGATTTAATTTTTTTTTTTAACTTTTGATTAAGTCGAAAATATTTAAGTGGGAAAAGGATTTTCCAATTATACAAATTTCAGTTATGTGCGTTCACGCACAAAATCTTTTAAGTCGAAAATTAAGGGAGGGGAGGAGCTTGCAAAGTAGAGTTTCCTATCAAGTCGAAAATATTTAAGTGGGAAAAGTAGAATTTTCCAATTGGGGAGGGGAGGAGAATTGCAAAGTAGAGTTTCCTATCAAGTCGAAAATATTTAAGTGGGAAACGGAGGATTTACCGAACGATAACATTAACAGAGTGATAATATTAGCCGAATGATAACATTAACCGAACGATTACATTATCCGAATAATATTAACCGAACGATAACATTAACCGAAAGAGTACATTATCCGAAAGATAACATTAAGCGAATGATAGCATTATCCGAATGAATACACTAACCGAACGAGTACATTAAGCGAACGATTACATTACCGACCCTAATTCACGCATCACATGGCTCCACCTTTGGGCGTTCAAAGTTCCGACAGCAGAGCGCAGCACCTCACGGACGACAAATGTGCTGCCATCTATTGATAGTTCGAGAAATTATTTGTAGATTCCCGGGCCAGAGGCATAACGCCAACTTTCCACAATTCTTTTTACAGCAATGCAAACCAGCATTGAAGGTTCCGCCAAAAGAGCACAGCACCTCACGGAAGACAAATGTGCTGCCATCTATCGATTGTTCGAGAAAATATTTGCGGATTCCCGGGCCACAGGCATTATGCCTACTTTCCACAATTCATTTTACAGCAATCCAAGCCAGCATTCATGGTTCCGCCAGTAGAGCGCAGCACCTCATGGAGGACGAATGTGCTGCCATCTATTGATACTTCGAGAAATTATTTGCAGATACGCGGGCCACAATCATAACGCCGACATTCCACAATCCTTTTTACAGCAATGTAAACAACCATTGAAGGTTCCGCCAGTAGAGCGCAGCACCTCACGGAACACAAATGTGCTGCCATCTATTGTTAGTGCGAGAAATTATTTGCAGATTCTCGGGCCAAATGCATAACGTCAACTTCCCACAATTCTTTTTACATTAATCCAAGCCAGCATTCATGGTACCGCCAGTAGAGCGCAGCACCTCACGGGAGAGAAGCGTGGTGCCGGCTATTGATAGTTAGAGAAATTATTGACAGATTCCCAGGCCACAGGCATATATATATATATATATATATATATATATATATATATATATATATGTAAATAATTTCTCGAACTATCAAGTGAGGAGCTCTACTGGCGGAACCATGATTGCTGGCTTGCATTGCTGTAAAAAGAATTGCGGAAAGTTGGCGTTATGCATTTGGCCCGGGAATCTGCAAATAATTTCTCGCACTATCCATAGATGGCAGCACATTTGTCTTCTGTGAGGTGCTGCGCTCTACTGGCGGAACCTTCAATGGTTGTTTGCATTGCTGTAAAAAGGATTGTGGAATGATGGCGTTATGACTGTGGCCCGCGTATCTGCAAATAATTTCTCGAAGTATCAATAGATGGCAGCACATTCGTCATCCGTGAGGTGCTGCGCTCTACTGGCGAAACCTTCAGTGGTGGTTTGCATTGCTTTAAAAAGAACTGTGGAAAGTTGGCGTAATGCCTGTAGCCCGGGAATCTGCAAATAATTTGTCGCACTATCAATAGATGGCAGCACATTTGTCTTCGTGAGGTGCTGCGCTCTACTGGCGGAATCTTCAATGGAGGTTTGCATTGTTGTAAAAAGAATGAGAAACCAAGAATAAATAATAATAATAAAAATAAAAGAATTCGAAAATGCAAAAATTGAAGGTTTATTTGTTCGCACGGAATTTTGAAAATATTTTTAAGCGGGGAAAAAGGATTGCAAAGATTTGCTATGTGAAAAGCAGTGGGGGCTAGTGCATAAGTTTTTTTGGAGAGAAAATTTTATAAGTTTTTTGGCGGGAAAATTAAAATGTATGAGTTTTTTGGCGGGAAAATTAAAATGTATAAGTTTTTTGGCGGGAAAATTAAAATTGAAAAAGTAATGGTTTTTTTTTATATTTCAGGTGGTGTGGTTCGTCGAAGACGAAGCTGTCATCAGTGAATTTCTTCTTGCTGGTGATGTACAACAAATGAGTGCAAATAAAAATGTCTTCTTTGTACCGGACGGTGTTTTTATTATAAAAAGCAAAACGCTAAACCTGGTCACTGAAAACAAGGTGTTGGACTTAGGGTAATTTTTTACACCATGTTTCGCCCGGTTTTTCATCCTTTTCCGGCTCATTCCGGCCAAAATTGGTCCCGATTTTCAAAAATTTGAAAGGAAAGTCCAAAAATTCAAAGGAAGCTTTTCAAACTTCCTTTGAATTTCAAGAACGTTTGGAATTGGAATCTAGAAGATAGCTGAAATTTCCCAACAAAGAAGGGAAATTTCAAGCTACAAATTCTTAATTTATTCTAGATACAAAGGAAATGTAGAGACCTCCAAGAACACAATCAGAAACTGTATATTTTCCATTTTTATTTTTATTTTTCTACAAAGTGTTACATCAATTACATAAATTATACAAGTTAATCTTCATGTAGTTTACCCCATCTAGTTTCAGCACCATCGCTACTATCCTCAACAGATATACTTCCACTACACCTGAAGTATAAGCTGTTGAGAATTGTAGCAATGGCACCAAAACTAGTTAGGGTAAACTAGACCAAACGACTTCCATAACCATAACCCATGCATACACACCTCTTTCACAACATTATATAAGCACAATTTTCCCACTCGCTGCTTGTGTTGCCATCAATCACACGCCTTTGTTCCCAACAATACCCATTCCTTCTCCAGCCATATCTGGAAACAAAGACAATGATATAAGTATTATTTCAAAATTTTCTACAAATTTTTAAACCAACATTTTTAAGTCAGTCTTGGGGGGGGGGGGGCATTTGCTAAAACTGTATGTATCAAATACATTAAGCATATTTCAAAATACTCCAGTTGATCAGAATATTTTCCATTTTTTAATCTCCCAATTTTTAAAAATTTCCTTGGTTTCAATCTCATTCTTTATTTCTGATTTTCAGAATATAAATAAATTAATTCTAATTTGTAACTTTACAGATTTAATTTTCTACTATCAGGTTATTTCATATATACATTTTTAAATTTACAGTTTTTCATAAAAGATTGAATTATCCTGGTTTCATTTAAATCTCATTCTTTATTCCTAATTTAACTCATCAAATTTAATTTTTTAATTTTTGATTTTCAGATTCTATCATACATTTTTGAATATATACAGCTATTCACAAAAGATTTTTTAATTTTCCTGGATGCATTTAAATATCATTCTTTATTTCTAATTTTGACAAATTAAAAAAATTAAATTTTCAAATTTTATCATTTATTATTATATACAGCTTTCATAAAACATTTATTTTCCTGGGTCCATTTAAATATTCTTTATTCCTAATTTAACTCGACACATTTTATTTTTTGATTTCTTAATTTTTTAATTTTCCTGGTTTCATTTAAATCTCAGTATTTCTAATCTTCCTCAGTTAATTTTTTATCATGAGATTCTATCATTTATAGATTTTTGAATATATACAGTTATTCATAAAAGTACAGTAGGGGTTAGAAGTTAAAATTTCAATGGGATAAGAAATTAGGGGCATTTTATACATCGTTGGAAAGGTAGTATTTTAAAGTTTACAATTCAATGCAATTTTCAATATGAGTTCCACTAGTTGTACGGCATACATCCAAGCAGTAATCTATCTCTTCCCACATCCCGCCATCGTTATCTGGGTTGATGATTACCATAGAAGCAATGATTCTTTGGGTCTTGTATCTCCTCCATATAAAGTGTTCTTCACATGTCCCCAGAAGAAGTCGAAGGGAGTGAGATCTAAACTTCTAGGAGGCCAAGGAATTGGCTCTGCTCTTCCAATCCGTTTGCAAAATTGTCAATTACCACTTGGATGTATGCCATGCCACAAATGAGGCACATATGAACTGCAGTAAATGTTTTAAAAAAGCTCCACAATATTACCTTTTAAAGCATGTATAGAACATTAGCCTTAATTTTTTTATTTCATTAAAATCATTAACTTTAAAACCTGAGTTATTTATGGATACCATGTATTTACGATTAGGCCTACAGGAATATAACCACAGAGAAAGGAACAGTCATTAAATCCGATGCAATCAATTAATTTGTTACACATTTTTATTGCCGGGTTTTGGTAACAGTGATGGATAGTGCAGCATCTGTATGAGTATCGAAAGTTACCAAAGCAGCAAGATTGAAAATTAAGGTCAGTGGTTCATTTTTGTTTTCACATAGCTTACAGTTAACATTTTTATGGATGTCATATGCTGTATAAACTTCTTAAAACACCCACCGCAATCATTATATTTCACCAAAAAATAATGTTCCTATTTATGTTAACATCCCTAAACCTATATGGACTGAATTTTATCTCTCAACTTTTTATTACTTTATCTCATTAAGCCACATCAATGCTTAGAAAAGTTAAAAAAAAATGTGGGTTGCAACATAGCCCTCACTGTCAGAAATGTTTCCACTATGGAAAGTTGGCCCAGGTCAATGTCATTTATGTGCGAGAAAAATGTCACAGGCCCATGTCTAAGTATACAGGCATGTAAAAGAACTCCTGCAGGGGCAGACACAATTTACCCCTAACGCTATATAAACCAAAATATCAAAATATCTATTACGAAAAACAAAAGTGGATAGTGTACATTCAAGTTAACGCAAATGATTTAAGTAAAGGACTTAGTATGGATAGGAAGTTTTTGATCGCCAATTAACCTAGTTTAAAAAGAGTAGGAAGAACAGTACATGATATCAACATATCACACTGCAATCCGAAAAACTATTCAGAACTTGCAAAACAACCAAGGCAAGGCCTAGGAAAAACCAGAAATGAAATGCAAAGTGAATTTTAACATGTAATTGAACTATCCATAATTTACACTGCCATTCATTTAACTGCAATCGATATACTGTATTCCATCGCGTAATTGTTGCCACCGCATATTCATTGCACCTTGATTTTTCAGTTAAAAAATGGTGTATAAAAAATCTTATCGCATAATTGTCACAGGGATGTTTTGACAAATTTCTCTCTTACACAATGATTCAGAAATTTACAACTGACATTGCAATCTAGAGCACCATTATCCTCCACCCAATGCATTCAAGGTTAAGGAATGTACTAATCGCTAGCTTGACAATAGAATGGGGTAAAGGTGGCAACTCAAGTTGTGGCATTGCAATAACACCATTCAAATAGTATACTGTAAAAAATGGGAAAATATAGTAATTATACTGTGAGTTTTAAGTTACAAGTAATAGCATTCGCAGGAGAAAATGGAAACAGAGCTGCGGAGAGGGACTTTTGACTGAATGTAAAACTTGTATGAGACTGGTGCAAAAACAGCAGCGCACATCATTGGGACTCAATGTGTAATTTAAAGTTGGAATCACATGTCTCATAAAGAAAGTGTGTGTGGAATGCCACGCAACAGAAGTGAAACTTGTTTTAATTTTTGGATTTTTTCCAATTTTTGATTATTGGATTTTTTGACCTTTTAAAAATTTTTGATCTTTTAATTTTTTAAATTTTGGACTTATAGATTCTTTAAATTTTGGATCTCTGAATTTTTTAATTTTGGAATTTTGATTTTTTAATTTTGGTTTTTTTATTTTTAAAATTTTCGATTTTTGGATTTTTCAATTTTTAATTTTTTTCAATTTTGGATTGTTTTATTTTTAATTCTGGATTATTTATTATGGTGAAGGGCTCAACACGCCACTAGCTCGAAGCAGTATAGCCCCCCACTCAATGCCTAATACCTTTTCCCTTGCTCTCCCGTAATATTTGGATTTTTGAATTTTCGATTTTTGGATTTTTTAAATATTGGTTAAGCCTAATCATTGAGTTATTTGTAACGCAAGTTTGGGTTAGCTCTCGATTTACTCCTAGTTCTTTTTTCACACAGGGGGAAAAAATGCCTAAAAATGTGCCAATTATGCAGCGAAATATGGCATACGTCGGTGAAATACAGTAGATGTCTTAAGAATAAAATTGTTCAAGCTGTGAAATCTGTTTTAGATCAAGTATGCATGTAAAGATACTTTGATTTTTTTTCCATGCATATTACCTTATATTACGTGTTACATGTCTTAGGAGCATGATTTTTTGGTGAAATAGAACTGCCGATTTTGAGTAACTTCCTTCTGTTTTGGTATTTTGCAAAATAGGTTATTTTATACCAAATTTCATGATGATAAAGTTTGTTCCTTTACTTACATTAACACCAGAAGGATAGTATCTGTCATCTTGACTGGTGCACAAACTTTATGATTTAAACTAGTTTTATTTATCTCACCTATATTTTGCAACTTACTTTTTATGAGAAATATTAATATCAAATCTTAAGGAATAGGAGCAGTCATTTTCACCAGCACAAGCTTGTATTTTCTCAGTCAACAATGCATTTTGCCACCTAACTTTTATTTACTGGTATTATGAATTATACATGTGCAAAATGATTTGATGATGGTGGGTTACATTGAACTCTGAAATTCTGAGAAAGGCAATATGTAAAATTTTGATATTTCGTTCACTAAAAGTATTTAAGTTCGCTTGTAAGCAATGTAAATAACATTAAATTTCTTTTCAATTGTGAAATTGCTTTAATATCGAACACTTATTGATGCCTAGAGTTCAAACATGTAAGTTGAATATACTGCATAATGTTTAAGTTGAATGAAAAACTTGTTTAATAATGATAAAAGCACTACCAATCAAAATGACCGTGTGATATATCTAGTGTTAATGGCAAAAAAATATTAAAAATATGAATATACTAAATAATGTGAAAAATTAAGCAAGGATGAGCTCATATAAAACATTACCTGCAAATTTCACTGACAAAACATGTAATAGAAGCCTTGTGCTAAAACAGGCCGTGTGGTTATCTCGAATAGCATGGCTGGGGCAGAAGAAGATGCTTTTTGTAACATCACATATCTCTTTTCTCATACTAGCTCTTGACCTTTTGGGCCTATACATTTAAGAAATTTTTTTTATTACAGACCTAATTTTCATACCGTTATTTATTTCAATATCGTGCACCCTCGAATAAGTTGAACACCCCAATTTTATGAAAAAGTAGTAACACTGCTATTAAGTGAATTGTTGCACAAACTTTCTTGCATATACATGTTCAAAGCTTGCAAAAAAAAAAAAAAAATAATAATAACTCTAACAAGTATCTACAACAGAAAGCATCAGGAGGGCCGATCTTTATGTTCAATGCTTCTACTGTCAAATAATAATAATAATAACAATCAATCGTACAGCATGGATATTTTGAGTGGGTGTTCACATCAATAAATGTTACTTTTCTAAGTAAATCATGCATGTGACAAACTTTATTACCTTCCCACACTGAAAGAACTCTATTTGAGGAAAGAATGTACAGTCAACCCTCGATATAACGCCCCTCTTTACGGTGACGCCCTCGCACTGTGCAAATAAATGCAAATGAAAGGATCTTCTCCCATACAAAATACATAAGAAACCTCGTTACTGTGCCAATTCATTTAGTGCCACTGAATATAAGGTAAGATTTTTAGAAAATGTAGCTTGCAGTGACTTTTTTTCAGTTTCAGAATTCTTTTAAAACTAGCGTGAATGTTAGGAAGATTATTTAAGAAACATACTGTACTGTATTTCCATGAAGTTAGTGTTCTCCTGTCACTATCTCTAAATGTAGTGCAGTTGAATGAGGAAACTTTGTTAAGAAGTCGTTCAGATAGCCTGCATGAGGGTGGAGCAGGTAGATAGAGTCCCTTTTCACTTCTTTTAGTCCAGTGTTCATTCATGTTAGTAACTGTAGTATAGTGTATAAGTTACAGTTAATCACTTACATGGACCCACCTGATTTTCAGCCCCTTTGTGTACTGTAGCACTGGACATATATTGTAATAAATTGAGTTACTGTACAGTATTTTATCTTGTGCTAAAATTCTCTTATTTGCCTTTTATTTAATTTTTCTTTCGTAATACAGTGCACTAAATCAATACAGCACTATATAGTCGCCTCGCTCATTGCATTGACAGTTAACATCAAAGAAGTCGCTGCCCGAACTTGCCGCTTGGTGTAGTTGCCACACTGCATAGTGTTAAAAAGATAGCAGGAAGATATAGATCAGCAAAACACTTGTGGCAATGTCATTGAGAAATGAGAGAATTGGCAACACGAATTCAGTCAGCAGTTTCTTTTGAAAAAACCTTTTACAGTAACAATAAACAATGTAATAAGAGAACAAAGCGAGCCGCCCGTCAACGTTATGAGTGAGGCGACTATACTATGCCATTTTTATTTTAAAACTAAATTTCATTTTAGTGCCACTAAATGTTAAGAGAATGGATAGTGGCATTATACCGAGGGTTGACTGTATACAAGAAAATCTGAAATATTTTGATAATCTTAATATTCCGCAATAAAAAAAAACTCTGAAACAGGTAGGCTAGCGTGAAATCATCTGACATGACCAAGATCGCCAACTTTAAGAGTGTAGAAACTTGTATTTTACCAGTATTATTTTCTTTTATATTTTATATTCAGTGGTGATAGAATTAGGTGAACATATTACGATGACTTGATTTACTATTGACACCAACATTATTCTACAACGCTCCTCTACGACTGCTGCCTCCGCTCCACATGCTTAACTATGTGGTTAGTATTTTGAATTATTTAGACTTATATATACAAAATGTGTTATTTAAGAAAATGAGTTTTAGAATTAATTTTAACATGACACCTCCCATTGTGGTACAAGCCCCAGTCAATATAACAGTGCAGTATAACAATGAGCTGCATTGCAGACGAATAATAGTGTTTGGAGCATCGTACGATCGTACTGGCAGACCACATAACCACACGAAGCAGTAATTGCAAGACCGCAGATTATTGTTGTTGTTGTTGTTGTTACTACTACTACTACTACTTAGGTTATATTGCATGCTTTAACTGCATATAAGTGATATGACGTGTTTAGAATGTTTGTGTGAACCAGCAGTCTATTGTAACAACTCATTCGCATATCCATCTGTTTCTATTGTTCAGTGATGTCTTCTTTTCTGATATTCAGTTTAAACAATTATAATATCCAGTGAAATATCAGCGAATATTTATGGGAAATAAACAAGTCCTACAAACCCGGTGTTTGCCTTTGCAAATGAGGAAGCCATGAAAACCCCAAGTCTATTTGAGTGGTCACAATGTTTGATTTGAACTCAGGACCTCTTCCCTATTAGCCTATACCACCTTGCTGTAATTGGTTTTGATGTGTTCATTACGACTGAGCTAAACTGACTGCATTTCACAATAAAAAGTGGATTATAGTTTTCTTGTTACTATGGGCAACAAAATATATTTTGACATGTATGTTCTGAAATTCACATTTAAGCTGTACTTATTTAATTTTTATCTTGATAAGTATTAATTGTATAAAGAAAAGTGTTAAATAAAAATGTCAGTTTTATTTTTCTCTACAACTTTACCATGGTAGGTTCTCATGTATCACCTACTGTAATGGAGATAATCTAGAAAAATTGAAAATGGATACGAGTAAAGTATCCCCTAAGTCATTTTTGCAGAAAAACTGATATAGTCATTTTATTAGTCACAGGTAAGAGTTTTGCATTTTAATTTTTTATTAAAATCCTTAAGAGTCAATTTAAAAGAAAATCAAAATTTTATCACGAAAAGTCCCCTTAATCTTCTAGTTATAAAACTCAAATTCCGGGTGGTTCGATAAAATTTTGAAAAAGTCCTTAATTTAAAAAATGAAGCAAATACAATGAACCGCTTATCTAGTTTTCAGGGCTGTTAGTATATTTCTAGACACCCTCTTGTGTGTCACAAACATCATCTTCAGTCCCAGCCATGCCACACTTCCTGTTTTTGTACAATTCTAGTCCAACTTTTGGGAGCTTTCAATTCAAATCCTAACTTCAAATAAAATCCTATAAGAAAGACTATTTAGCTCAAGAATCAGTGAACAGTCCAATGTAAAGACCTGTAAAAATCCAGCCAATCACCACTGCTTATTGCCTTATTTATACTGTATCTACATTCATTTACTGTATGTTAATTCATGCTAGCATACTGAAATATCTTAATACCTTCCCTGACCTAATCAATGAATCATGAACAATCACGCATGGGGGGGGGGGGGGAGAGAGATTCAAAGACTTCAAATGCAGATTTTGCTTTTTTAATCAACAATTCCAAGGTAAAAAAATATTAATCGCAACAGAAATAGTGTTTACAATAATTGGTTCATCAATTAGTTATAATTAGCAAACAGTATAATCTAATGATAAAACAGTTTATTTCCATAACTCAAAAGTGTTTTCATAACCGCCTGCAGCATGACCACAGCTATAATATATAAATTGTCCTGCATTCAGCTATCCATTACCTTATTTGCAATGACACGAATTAAATGCTTAAATCCAAGCGTTTCGTCGCTCAGGAATTTATCCAGGCAAGTTCCAAGCCACACTGAAATTTGTAATGACTATGTAAAGAATAAAAAGTAATAAATAATTAGTAATACGCATTTCAACTGAATTATTTGAACAGCATTATAAAATTAAACAGTAATATTAGAAGGCATTAATGACATATAAACAGTGTGGCTGTTTTCTGTTAACATAACACAATCAGTTAAATCCACTCATTCAAGTACTGTTGCTGAAATTTAATATTGAAGACATCTTGCGCAATACATATTATTATTATTATTATAGTTCCTAACAATACATACAGGGAAGTACCGCATTTTTTTAAAAAGATATACACATATGATATGAACACATGTAGAAGTTCAACTGCAAGACTCCCGACTAGACAACTTTTTATTGAAAGGGGCGAAATAGTGCTTATTAGTCTCCCACCTCTCAAAAGCTCTCCCTTCACCACACAACGTACATTTATGCTTTTAAGGTTATGCACTTATAATGTTTACAAGAGGTCATTACAATTATTAAATGCCAACGTTGCTGAACTATGGAATACATTTCCGGTAAAATATTACAATGCTGATTCCTGAACAGGTGCAGGCGTAACATTCACTGTATTTCCAGAATAAATCTTAACATCCAACACAATTGTAAAGTATGCATAAGCTACTGACTAGAGCCTCCGATCTGATTAGAAAATTTAAAAAAAATGTATCTATTATAAAAGGATATAAAGCATATGATTCAATAAATATTGAGTGTACCAGGTCTGTGACTGGCTGACTTCAGATTCAATCTTACATGTTACTGGTCCAAATTCAAAGAAAAATGTATGAGCTAAATAGTCTATAAAGTCTGGATTCAAAAATATACACAAATTTAATATAAGGAAAGTTACCTGATAATTGCCAAAAGTCTCAAGACTTGGACGGACTCGAAGACATATGTTGAAGATCCGTGTTGAAACAAGAACTTCACAACTCGGACAGATTTGTCAACATCTCAAGCTGAAAGAACTGGTACAGGAACTGAAACCAAAGAAAAAATCTAATGTGACACTTACATAACTTGCTCTACTATCAGCAAATTCACAAATTCAAAGAAAAACGTATGAGCTAAATAGTCTATAAAGTCCGGATTAAAAAATATACACAAATTTAATATAAGGAAAGTTACCTGATAATTGCCAACAGTCTCAAGACTTGGACGGACTCGAAGACATACGTTGAAGATCCGTGTTGAAACAAGAACTTCACGACTTGGACAGACTTGTCGACATCTCAAGCTGAAAGAACTGGTACAGCAACTGAAACCAAAGAAAAAAAACTGTGACACTTACATAACTTGCTCTACTATCAGCATAAAGGCCTTATACAATTTCCTTGTAAAAATCCCCCCCCCCCCCAAGACTTGAACAAACACAATTAAGGATAAATCTAACACTATTTAAGCAAACGTATACTGTGTTTCATTACGTAATCGTCACCACCTCATAATCGCTGCACCTTGTTTTTTCAGTCAGAAAATAGTATATAAAAATTCCATTGCATAATCTTGGCAAGGATTGACATATTTCTCTCTTTCTTGAAAATCTTGCAGTGGCACAGGCATAAAATGAGAGCAGTGCACATCACTGCAACTTATTTATTCATTTTTAATTCAACCTGCAATCACATCTCTCATGAAATCATTCTGAAGAGCTTTGAGAAGACTGTAATTCCCACATGTAAGGCGCCATGAGATGTGGAGGGCAGGGTTCTGATCAAGATAGTGACACAACTGGGGGGGAAGAAAGGCATTAAAGATACGCGATACAGGCTCCAGCCCAGAATCATTGGACAAAGGAGAATTTAAAAAAAAAGAAAATGTGGAAGTATGTAGTTAGTATTTCAAGACATGTCCAATAAATTTCCACATCGTTAATATTTACAGGTACACACAATACCACAAAGTAATTCTAACTTTTTTTTTTCAGATTGATCATCTTTCCACGAATTGGTAAGACAATTGACATAATTTCATTGCGCATGCAGTTAAATAACTTTGTAACTGTAAATAATAAAGTGCTCTGGTAGTTTAATAATAGGCCTACTTTTTTCTTTCATTGTAAAATGTCTACTGTTGGGCTATACATGTGAAGTTCCAGCCTTTCCTCTCACAGTGGTCTTACTGTGTTTTCACACAGGGAAAAAAGGTCTAAAAATGCACCAATTATGCAGTGAAATACGGTATACGTTGGTGAAATATGGTATACATCCTAAGAATGAAATTGTTATTAGCTTTGTACAGCTGTCTTGACATGGAAATGGTCCTAATTGTCTTCATCATCAGTGTTTGAGAAAGCTGTGAAATCTGTTTTAGGTCAAGTATGTATGCAAGGTAGCCTACTTAGATTTTTTTCCATTCATATTAACTTACATTAGCTCTTTCATGTCTTATCATTAGGAGCCTGATTTTTTGGTGAAATAGAACTGCCCATTTTGAAAAACTTCCTTCTGTTTTGGAATTTCGCAAAATTAGTTTAGTTTACTAAATTAAAGTATGTGAAACTTCCGTATAAGGGAAAACTCCAACTGATATGTAACAAAAATAAAATAATAAATTGAAATTAAATTGAATTAACTGTTTCCCAATATCTTGAGAATAGATTACAATTACATCATTCACTTACCCAAAACAATGGAAGACAACTAAATGATATATGTGTTCAACATACCTTCACGTTACAAAGTACATCAGACTCCATGGGTGAGTTGTCAAATGCAACACTGTAGATGTAGACATCTCGCCCTGTAGATCCCGTGTTGAGAAAGGCTCAAGGATATAGAACACTTCACTGCTTTCCTCAGCATCACTAGGCCTACTCCGTCCAGTTTTAACCTTTCAAAAATAGGAATTACGAATATTAAACAAACATACCCATAATTTTTATCCTTAAATATGTAATAGCAACAGCACAGCATTCTGGAGATAAACCGAACACTAGGCCTAACTACTTTCCAACTTCATTTGGTTAATTTTTTGTTAGGTCTACTATGACACAAAATTTCCTCGATGTTAAGGCATAAGTTATGTGGTACTTCAACTCTGGTTGACTGGCTATGATCGTTCAACTCGCTCTGAATGTTCTGATTTATAACACAGACATGCTTTTTGGAGAGAGAATTTCTGCACTTTCAAGATTTCCACCACCCTATTTCTACCTGCTCTCAAGTATCGGATATTCAACTAACTGGGTCATAAAGAACTATACTGGTTCCACATGCAAGTAAATATTCCTTTCAAAACTCCAGGCATTTTGTACTTTTAGTACCTTTTGCCATTCAATAGCAATAAGAAAATATTTGTTTGTTCGCACCCTTAATATGCATCGGCAACAAGAACTTAAAACACAGTCACCATTATGTCATGTATCAATAAAAGTTTTTTACTGGTTTTGTCCAATCTTAACATAAGCAAAATGTAGGCCTACATAGTGTACAGTATAATCAGATATTTAACTATAAAGTAATAACTAGCATAACCATCAAATAGGTTGCGGGCGTGGAGAATGGAATGGGCTGAACAATCCGTATTATGTTTTGCTCAAGTAGGCAGGAAGGGTTCTATAGGCGATGTGAAAGTAGGCTATGAATATTAAATATAGAAATAAAAAAAAATTTAATCGTTAATGAAATATGCTACTAAGCACGGCAATGGGCATTTTAAGTTAAGAGGGTTATGTGAGGGCAAAATTTAAAATCCTCGGTCATCATTTTCTTTTAATCCAGACAGATGTCAGAAAATCTAGTTGTTTCAGTATATATTATGTGCAGAATGAAATTTCAGTATGTGTCTTAGGGCTTGAATTACTGATGTGTCTTTACCTTTCATACCCTATATATATATATATATATATATATACTAGAACTGTAGTAATTAAACATTTTGAAACTGAATACGAAGTTCTTATCGTGTATGTAACTCCCATCAATTGAACAAAATCGTTGCATGTAATTACATTTAGGGAAATCTGTCAAATTAATTGTAAGTTTTCACTGTAGTAATTAATTTTGAACATAATAGTAACGCAGGTTGTATACGGAGTTCACGTATTATTTAAATGGTGCACCAAGTTTGGGATACGGATAGCATCATGCAGAGAGTATTCTCTCATTGGTTACCACACGATGAGGCAACCTAGCAGCCTTGGAGTGTAGAGAGATGCATGTGACCTATTTTTAAAGCTTGCATGGTAAAGGAAAAATCAAGTCTAATTATTGAAGGTCAATGTTGCTCCGAACTATGGATTACATTTAATGTAAAACATTATAATGCTGATTATTAAACGGGTGTAGGTGTAATATTCACTGAATTTCCAGAATAAATCTCAATGTCCAACATAATTGTAATGTACACGTAAGTCCTACAGTGTCTCCGGCCTGGTTAGAACATAAAGAAAAAAGAACTTATTTTTTGCACGAGAAGATAAAGCTTATTCGATCAATATTTAGTGAATCAGGTTTGTGACTAGCTGACTTCACACTCAATCTTACATGTTATTGGTCTAAATCTTAAGAAAGATTATGAGCTAAATACCTGTAGTCAAAATTTGGACTCTACTATATAGACCTACAAAAATTGAAATATATAAGGGAAGTTACTGATAATTGCCAACAGTCTCTTGGACTGACTGAAGAAGTCCGTTGAAGTTCCATCTTGAAACAATCACCTTATGACTTGGACAGACTTATCTACAACTCAAACTGAAGAAGGAACTGGCAGAGCAACTGAAAGAAAAGAAAAAATCTTTTGTAACACTCGCATAACTTTCTCTATTATCAGCATATAGGCCTACTATACAATTTCCTTGTAAAAATAGCCCCCTCCCCCTAGACTTGAACAAACTCAATTATTATCGCCTCACTCATAACGTTGACGGGCGGCTCGCTTTGTTCTCATATTACAATGCTTGTTGTTACTGTAAAAGGTTTTCTCAAAAGAAACCGCTGACTGAATTCGTGTTGCCAATTCTCTCATTGCTCAATGTCATTGCCACATAAGTGTTTTGCTGCATCTACATCTTCCCGCTCTGTTTACTAACACTGTGCAGTATGGCAACTACACCAAGCGGCGGAGACTTCTTTGATGTTAACTGTCAACGAATTGAGTGCGGCGATAATACAACAAAATTAAGAATAACTTTTAAACACTACTTAAGTAAATGTATAACGTACTTCGTGTAATCTTCACTACTGCATAATTGTCGCACTTTGTTGTTTCCAAAAATGGCATTTAAAAATTTCATTGCATAATTGTTGCAGGGATATTTTGACATACTTCTGTCTTTCATGATTAATCAGAATTTAAAACTGACCCACCGCAACTGCAATCTATAGCACAGTTAAGCATTCAAGGTTAAGGAATGTGTTGACCGCTAGCTTGACACAACTGAAAAGGGTGGCAATTCAGGTGGTGGTATTGCAGTAACGCCATTCCAGTAGTATACCATAGAAAATGGTAAAATATAGGAATTATACTGAGAGGTTTAAGTTTCAAGTAATAGCATTTGAGGAAAAAATCTGAGCTGGAGAAATGGACATTTCAGTGAATGAAAATCTTGTATGACACTGGTGTAAAATAGAGCACATCATTGCAAACCGTTTATTCATGTCTAATTCAAAGTTGGAATCACATCTCTCACGAAATAATGTAAAGAGCTTTGAGAAGCTAGATTTCCAATGTATAAGACGGCATGAGGTGTGGTGGCGGGATTCTGACCTCAAGGTCAGGGGACTGAAGGGGATAACAGATATTAAAGATTGGACAATAGAGGCACCAGCTGAGAATCGTAGAATGGAGAAAATTAATTAATTAATTAAAAAAAAAATTGTAGTGGAAAGTATGCAGAAAGGATTTCAAGACATGTCCAATTAATTTTCGTAACCTTAAAATTAAAAATGTTGTGTTTATAACTTTTTTTTTCAAATTGATCAACTTTCTGCAAATTCATTGCACATGCAGTTAAATAATCATGTAACTCCAAAGAGCTCTGGTAGTTTAAGTGTTCCTTTCATTGTATGGTATTTCTATTGCAGGTCTATGCATAGTAAGTTCCAGCCTTTCCTCGTATAATGGTCAAACTGTTTTCACATTGGAGGATGGGGGGGGGGGGGGGGGGAGAAGCCTTAGAAATGCTACTAATATTTGGTGGAATACGGTATACTCCCTAGAATATTTGTAAGTTGAATTACAGTAGGCCTACCCCATAAATATTAGCATTTATAGTTGAAAGGTCACAGTCTATGTTTGATATGAAGTGTTTATTTAATACAGTTCCTTTCAACCAAGTAATTTATCTTCCTCACAATATTTTGACTTTAGGTTAGAGATTTTAAAAAAAGTGAAATTCTGAAGATTATGATCTTCGGTTATATTAATAGTAATGATAATGTTTAGAATAATAAGCGAAAGATAGGTATATGGTGCGCACCGGCGAAGCTCCACCCGCTCGCTCGTTTCCCCTGCTTCCGGGCCAATGCACACGGTACTGCTTGCTTCCCCTATATCTCCTATCACGGCTATGTACTTGCTCAGTTACGAATATTACAATTGTACTGTAGTAAAATTAGTTTATTAATTTAGTTGAATGAATTTGCTATTAGACTTGAATAGCCCGCCGGTTCCTTCCCCTCGCTTCTGAGCCTGCGCATGGCTTTCTTGACAGTCATAATGCTGTTTTATGAAAGGTGTGAAAGGGTAAATAGCTTCTACATTTAGTTAAATAATGATAGGTAAATTGTAGGTCAGGTTTTGATAGGTTAGCAACGTTACGTTAGTTTAGGAGCAATATACTGAACAGCATGAAGTTTATTATGTCTCATTGAATCTCTACTGTGGTGAAACCCTAAACCCCGCCTTCTGAGGCGGGTTGCGTTAGTTCGTGGGAGGAACGTAGTGCGCAGCATAAAACTATTTTTTCCCGAATAATACATTGAAGACCTGATACAACAAACTGAAACCAAAAAAAAAAACGAAAAACTGCTAAAACCTACACACTAACAGACAGCCTCGATCATATGCAGTTGCCTTATGTAGGCATGACTGTTTGACAGAACATCTTGACCGAATAAATCTGCTTTGTTTTATGCAAGAATAGTAATACTCTTCAGAAAATGTTTAAAACAGAAGAATTCAAATTAGCAATACTACTGGTATTAGGAAGCCCGAAAGCAATGTTAAATCAAAAGCTTCAGAACAACTACAACTTACCCAAATTCACAGAAGCAGAAGAGTACAGATCAGGAGTTAAAGCTAACTTTATTCAAAGTCAGCACTGCGAGTTTCCTAAATCCGTTTTTTGTCCTTTATGTCCATCTCATTCACAAGCGCGAAACTTCCATATGAAGGAAACCAACTGACATGTAACAAAACAAACAAAAAATAATGATCAACGGTTTTCCAATAGCTTGAAAATACAGTACACTTACACCAGCATTCACTTACTCAAAACAACGTAAGACAACTTATGCCATGTGTATTCAACATACCTTCACGTTACAAAGTACATCAGACTCCATGGGCAATAAATTGTCAAATTCATGGCACTGCAACACTGTAGATGTAGATATCTCGTCCTGTAGATCCTGTGTTGAGTGAGGCTCAAGGACATAGAACACTTCACTGCTTTCCTTAGAATCACCAGGCCTGCTCTGTCCAGTTTTAACCTTTCAAAAATAGGATTTAAGAATATTAAACCAACATACCCATAACTCTTATCCTTAAATATGTAACAGCAATAGCACAGCATTCTGGAGAATATCAGAGATAAACCGAACATTAGGCCTAACTACTTTCCAACATCTGGTTAATTTTTTGTGGGGTCTACTATGACATGCTGTACAAAACTTTCTCAATGTTGAGGCACAAGTTATGTGGTCCATCAACAATCTGGCCGGCTGGCTGGCTATGATCGTTGCACTCGCTTTGAATGAGTCTCACAATGCTACCACATGCGGAAAGAACAATCATAAGGTGAGGGTCATATTTGGTTAGCTTAGGAAACAGGTACTTTAGTGGCAACACCATAACCACTGCCAAGTTTCCTACACTGTTTCACTATGAGATCGATATAGTAGGCCTATGGGACTCACCTTAATAGCTCTGGAATGTGGGGAAAGGAGGGAAACAAATGGGCTGGTGGTTGGGGAAAGGCCAGCGATGCTACTGGGGTTAATAAACTATTTGCTTATGCTCATTCCAAACACATTTTGAGAAAAAATAAATTTGTCGCACCTTGGATGAATGTTCCCTCCCACCACACCCTCGCGATGCACTTTCTTTTATACCACGATCTAGTGAATTCTTCTGTCGTCATATTACAAAGAAACTCGTGATTAGACGGTGGTGTGATGTCATACCGCTAAACAAAAGGTGACAGGCTGACTAACCTCTGGAAGATATAATATGCCACATTTTCGAAACCTACAAACAGTGTATCATACATTATTTGAATATGCAAGGGCGCTTCGCTTCGGCTACCGCCTCCGCTTCGCGCACTTAAACTGTGTGGATAGTGTTATGCATTATTTAGACTATATGCAGAGGTGATTGTGGTACGGTCGTGACTGCCGAGTGAGCTAGTTGTCATTTTGGTGCAAGGGTTAGTAGCTGGTATTTGGTAAGGTTGGGAGTGTCGAGAGAAGGAACGGTCGGGAGTGCCGAGATAAGCATGTGGTTGCCATAGCAATGCACTGGTCGAAGTATAAGAGACGACTTACATTTATCTTTTGCCCACATTTTTCTTATATTGAGCGCAGATTATGTCGTACGCAGTAGTTGAATCAGTGTTTCTATAATGCATGTTAGGTCATTCCCTTAAGTGTTCTCCTTCCGTTAGTCACTCTTCAGACAAACCCAACCCGCATTCCTTTCGGGCTGTTAATGTGAGTCCCATACAATAGGCTACTAGGCCTACGTACCATTCTACCGCCTTCACTATGCTGAGGCCACCTGCCGTATCTTATGGGTAACCAGTATAAATTACGCCAGTAAGTGACCGCTCCCACGATTTTTCATCATTTAACCCATTTTTAAGAACAGTCTCTACATCAATCCTATAAGGTGTAAAGAACATTACCCACTGAAATTTGGCCGTTAACCATGTACCGGTATCTAAAGAACTAGGCGTGCAGAATGTCGTAGCATCCCCTTTTCGAGAATTCCGAGCATTTTGATAGCAAACTGCCCCCCCCCCCATCATTTATCCTCTGATTGAGATCCCTCTAACAGTAATTTTACTATTACCAGTGCTGAAGCTGATTATTACAGTGGCAAGCACAGAGTAAAACCTACATTAGCCTAAAAAAATCGGGGAAAATCCATAGTTCCCAACACAGGAAAGACGGTATTAGAGAGTGGAATTAAACCACAATGATCTAATTCATTCTTTCCCATTTTTAAATAGCCTATTAATTTCCACTGTAGTGTAACATTTGTATTACACGTGTAATAAAGACGCAGGAAATTCATGCGGAATACGTTAACCTTTCGGATGAGTGCAATTTTAGATATGCACACAAATGAGTTATCAATAAAACCGTTCATTAATAAATATTCACAATTACCTTCGAAATGAAGATATCTCCATCAAAGTATTGGCCTACACGCGGAGACACACAACATGCACAAAGGACGACTTATGACGAAATGGAAGAGGGCTCAACCGGAAATCAAGCTCCACGTCCAATCAAAAGACCGGAAATCAAGCTCCACGTCCAATCAAAAGACCGGAAGTGACCTACAGCACGACTGACGTCACACTTCCGCCTACGAAGTTCAGCTGAATGACTCACTTCAACCCCCCCTTTTTTTTAAGTCCAATTTATAAAATACGGTATTTATTCACCATTAGATTTACAAGAAATCTTGGTGTAGTTTTATTTCTAGAGACAACCCGCAAATGCTTGAAGATTTGTTGTACTGTGCAAGTCCGATATTTTGGGTTTCCAATTTGAAGCTGCTTGAAAATTTGTTGTAAATAGCCTATTGCGCAAGTCCGATTTAGTGACTACAAGAATGTACCGCGGATTCGCCCGCGATTATTTACTCAACTGCAAGATGTTTTATTTAAATAATTTAACAGAAAATAATTAAATAATTGCATCTTTTTACATAAATTGCATGAATTACATAATTGTATTCAGATTCTTGATTATATTGTTTATCCATAACAAATATAAATAATTAAGCGAATAAAACGAATCATGTGCTTCCGTATGGGCATAAAGATTCGAAATGAAACGACTAAAATGTACCACACACTCATGAACCTTACCTAAATCATGCATAAACCATTAAAACAATTGATAATCAAAAAACTAAACTCCCGCTTTCGATAAACATTTTTACGATTAAATAAATAAAATAAAATAAAGAACTGAGATTCGAGTTCCCCAGCCCAAAAAACCCCTGCATAGTGAGTTTCGTCCAAGTCATTCAATCCCCTACCCCCCCCCCCCCCCCCCCCGTTGCTATGGCAATAATCTCAGAACTGAATACTGTCTTGTTAATAGGTGGAGTTGGGGAGTTGGTTGTGGATTCATGAGATATACGAAGGATGGTTTTTATATAGTAAAGAGATGACTATAGGTTTGTTCCCAAAATCAACTCGTATATTGACTGCTGACGAAGCCATCAGAAGCATCGAAAAAACAGATTAGCCAAACCGAACGCCTTTGCTGATGACATCGTTCTACTCATAGGAGACAGTAGAAGGGAGTTGGAAAGAAGAGGAAATGGGGCGATTCAAACCTTCCTCCAGTGGTGCAATAGAACTAAAATGAAGACCTCTGCTGAGAAAACAAAGATGATGCTCCTGAAGGGATACCTAGATCCAGGAACTCCACCGAGGATACATATTGCAGATAAACAACTACAGATGGCCAGGGCAATAAGGTATCTTGTCCTTGCCCTTCAAGAGGGAAACAGAATTGACGAGCAAGTCAGCAAAGCCTGTACATCAGCAGAAAGATTATTCCAAACCCTGGGACACCTCTCGGGACAGAACTGGGGCTACAAATATACGAACTTCCTCACACTCTACAAGGCCATTTTCAAATCTATAATTTCCTATGGCACCAAGGCTTGGATCCTTACATAAAAGCACGGTACAGAAAGGAAATACTATCAGCTCAGAGACCTCTTATGATCAGGGCCCGGATTCTAATGACATGTCATCTTTTTATTGATGCTGCATAGACATTGCCAACTTGTGGATAAATACTAATCATGGACTCTAGATTATAGAAATACAATTTTATTAGGTCATTTTTTGTCATTTTATGCCATTTTATATCTTTAGGGCATTTATTTCAATTTTAGGTCATTATTTTTTCATTTTCATGTCATTTGCATCCTTGTTTAGTCATTTTCATGTATTTACATTGAGTGTAATAACTTTTTTTTTTTTCGTCGCTAGCGGTGCTGTCTTTGAAGTGTTGTTTGTTTAATGCAAGAAGGGAAAATTCGGCGTTAAAGTGTTGACATGTCTCAGTTGGAAGTGAGAATCAAAGAAACGCCAAAATTTTGTATTATATTATTATTGTTATTAGATTGACTTGGCACCAGAGTCTGCCACCTGCTTGGATTCGAGAGTGCAAACTACTGTTTACCCTCTATAAACAACAATATAATCTGGCAGACCAAAAAAGGATGTACCTAATTTTGACTCACCAGTGCCTCAGTGCCAGTATAAATTTCCGTGAGAAAAGAACATATACAACATTACAGTTAAATAAATAAATAAATAAATAAGCCCGTCACAATCCCTTATAGGGCAAGGGCCTCCTACCATGGTAGGGCTGGCTCTGTTTTACTCTCCCAAGGTGAGCTATTTCCTTGGAGAGTTGGGTTTTTGCCTCCTGGTGGGTTAAGACCTATATATTAACAACACTTTCCTAGGACACTGTTTTCCTAATGAATTAAATGCTCTATCATTTGTTTTCAGTTCACTTTTTCTGTGACCTATCCTGAACATCTCGTTTCTGCCTGAACTCTTCTTCCTTTCCTAGATCACTGTTTTCCTAATGATTTAAATGTTTTATCACTCGTTTCCAGTTCACTCTTTCTTTGGCCTGTCTTGTCCATCTCATTCCTAACTCCTCCCTGAATTCGTCCTCCCATCTGCGTCGAGGTCTGCCTCTGCTTCTTTTACCCTTCCTCTGGTCCCAAACAGTTGTTGCATACGCCCATCTTTCTTGATTCATTCTGATGACGTGACCTCCCCAATTCCATTTGGTTTTTCTTACAACAATCGCTGCGTTTTCCAGTCCACTTCTTTTTCTTAACTCCTCATTTCTTATCCTGTCCCTTAGATTTATTCCCAACAGTTTTCTTTCCATCTTTCTCTGACAAATCTCTATCATGTTAACTTGTTCCTTTCTTAATGCCCATGTCTGGCAGCCATATAGTAGAACTGGTATGACACACATTACAGTTACCGGTATTTAAAGTTTTTACAATTATGTACAAACAAGTCTATAACTTTGTGTGTACAATAATATTTTTTTATAAATAAAATATGAGTTTTTAGGTCATTTTTCATAATTATTAAGTCATTTTCTTTAAAATTTAGGGTCATTTTATAGGTCATTTTTCAAACAATTTTAGGTCATCAGAATCCGGGCCCTGCTTTTGAGTAACCAGAGCGTACTCAACAGTTCCAACAGAGGCCTTGCCCATCATAGCAGGGGTACTCCCAGCGGACCTGCTGTTGGAGGAAAGGGTAGTTCTGTGGAACATCAGAACGGTTCTTCCGACCCAATACTGACAGCTCAACGTAACTGAGGACACCTACAGGATGTATGAAACCAAGGCAATCCGGAAACAAATCCGATTACAGACCATCCAGAACTGGCAGACAAGGTGGCTCCAGGCTGTAACTGGACTTATCAGTAAGAACTTTTTCCCAAGCATCATCAAGCGACTGAAACAACCCTGGATAACTCCAGACTTCGCCACATCACAGTTTCTAACAGGGCATGGATCATTCTTAGCATGTCTAGCCAGATTTAATTTAGCAGAAGATTCATTATGTTGCTGTGAGAACTGTGAAGATGATTCCATGTACCATGTTTTATACATGTGTACCAGACACGAAGAGGCCAGGAACATGCTCAGAGTGGCTGCAGTGACAGAAGATGAACCCTGGGCCCCGGACTTAACCTTCTGGACAAAAAAGAACAACTTCGAGGCATTCAAAACTTTTGCACAGAAAGTTCTTGATGATAGGTGAGAGCAGGATGAGGAAGACTGAAGACTGAAAAACAAGGGTGAAAAGTGTAGTGCAAAGAACTGTGTGTCTCCTATAATCATCAACATCATATCATTTTTGTTTTTTAATTCATATGTCTTCTCACTAGCTTTGCATATTAGGGACTGTAATTGTATTTGTGTATTTGTGCAAAATAAAAAGTTAATTGGATTAAATTAAAAAAATGTACTGACAATGTGAGCATGCATCGTGGTATTTGATAGCACATAACTTGGCTTTAGGAACAGATCTTATTATGTTTTGAGCTAGAAACGGGACAAAGCACCCAATCAGGACTTTAACCCTTCTCCCAAAAAATCTAGCTTTTAAGGGATACGCTACAGAGTTTTTTTCCCCAGAGTTTTTAATGTATCCTCATGAATTTTTTATGTTAGGTAAACACTGTTAAAATACGTGATCACAAATATTTTGAAATGTTTATATTGAAAAATGTGCTCATAATGTTTTTTGTTGTTGTTGACAATTTTGTAATCATTTTTCTTCGTTACACATAAAGATAGATAATGGTGCATTAATTTTTTCCTGGTCAAAAGGGTTCATTGGGAGAGAAAAAAAAAAACTTTTTACATTTTGTATTTCTTTCTTTTTAAACTCATTACTCAACATAAAAATATAATCTCCTTGGAAAATAATATGTTTAAATGAATGCATCATTTCATGAACAAGTCTGTTGTGAATACGTATGCAAAGTTTCATGATTGAGGTCTACCCGTTTAGGAGAAATCTTATTACCAGTAAGTTTAAATACCAAAAAAATTATTTGCAGTAAAAGCACTTTAAAGTTTATGAACTGTTTACTGAACACAAAATTACTTAGTGCAAACTGAATTTCTAACTTTACTAGAAGAACCCTGACTTATAGCTGCAGCCTTCTATTATCTAAGTTACCTTACCAATGAATAATAATTATTGTAAAACTTTCAATAAATACACAAAATATGAATTGTTTCAAAGTCCACAGCTGCACACACCACTTTTAAAAGCGTTAAAATAAACACATGCAGAATAAAGATATTTAGATGAAATCTTCACTACTGTTTTCTTCATGAAACCATACATTTTTGGCATAAAATTTGAAACATGGGGAAAAATTTACTATTTATTACAAAAAATCAGTAGTATGTCCCCTTGCATTTCGCATTGTTTGATATTAAGTTATCACATTCTGTGATGTTGAGAATGGCGAATTTTGATAGCAGATATTACTGGTATTATTTATTTTTATTATTATTATTAAATCAGAGAAAATAAAGAAATGAATGTTAGTAGTACTTCTGTTTTCATCGTGAACAAGAAGGCAGTGTGTTAATCCTAGACAAAAAGCATAGGCTACTGTTTGAAAAGTGTTTTTATAATTTTAATTCTAGTACATACAAACACATGACTTTGTTACTGAACATCTATGGTTTGAATTTCACATGTTTCTTTAAGTTTTATTGTTATGGCTATTTTTAAGTCAACCTACTTTTGCCCCCCCCCCCCAACATCCCATTTTTTATCATATAAGGTCTTTGTATAACCATTAAAAAATCCAATTCTTGTTCCCCCCCTCCCAAACAATTTTTCAAGTCTGCACCTTTGCATATGCTTGCAATGTCAAAAAGGCGAAAGGTACTTTTGTCCCCCCCCCCCCCAAACAATTTTTCAAGTGAGCACCTTTGCATACACAAAAAGGACAAAAATGCAGTTTTAATGACGATCTCCAGAAATAATTATTACAATGGACAAGCAGTGTAATGATGGAACAAAAGTGATATGCCAGCATAGTAATGTCCACTTTTCTGTCACACTGTTTTACTTTTCCAAAGTCCTGTTTTTGTCTCTAATATGGTCAGCTTAATTATGTCTAGCTGCAATAATACTTGAGTGTTGTGTTTTGTATGAAGTAACATTTTAGTAGGCCTATGTTGTCAATATGCAACAAACTATATACCTTATACTGAAATTAATAATACACATACTGAAAATAATGTTATTCTTACAGGCCCTACTCCCCCAAAACAAGTTAAACTACCATTCTGATGATCCTTGTATCCTCCATTACAGAAAAATATATATAAATGAATAATTGAATTTTGTGTCCTATAAATTAGCTGTTTCTGACGTAATTTTACTATAACAAATATAAATAACAAACACAATTTATTTTTATGGCACAAGGGGCCAGAGTTATGACTGAAAAGAAGGCCTACCATGTCACTAATTTGTTGGCCCAGAAAGTGTAACCTCCGTTACGGTATTAAATATTCCACTTTCTCCATAGAACTTGTATACTTCTAATGTACGAGCTTAGATGTATGGTTACATGGGTGTCTGCAGAAACTTTGTCAAGGGGGGCCAATGATCGAATTACTACCACTACCACCACCACCATCACTATGTTACTACACCCACTTTATTATTATTATTATTATTATTTCTATTACTACTCATATTATTATTGCTATTATTATAACTGTTCACATTATTGCTATATTATTATTATTATTATTATTATTATTATTATTATTATAATATAATCAACATCCTTCATTTACTGTAGCTGGGCTATGGCCATGGATACAAAGAAAACATCTGATGTACACACTCACATGACTTTTCTTACTCCTTACAATTTCTACTATCCATATAAAATACAAAAGGCCTTATTTTCATTATAATAAAATGTTTGGCTATAAATGGTTTCAAGTTTAGGGGAAGTAATCATTCCTACAATCTCATATCTAGTCAGCTGTTACAGCTCGTTTTCATCCAAACAACACGAACATACAACAATATTTGGAGACTTAAACTTCACTTCACATCAGTTGCTTATAGTCATTTAATTTAGAGGTTTATGTGTAAACAAAATTTCCAGGGAGGGGCAGTGGCCATACCCAGCCCCCCTTCCGGATGGCCATGTATGGTTATTGGCCAAAACTACAAACCTGTATAAAACAAAAAAGCCTTGGAAACGATATCACTATGAAAGAGTAAAAGTGTAACCTCTGTTACTGTACCAGTATCAGTATAACTGTAAAAGTATAACTCGTTTTCACAATCAATAGATGCATGCAAGAATTTCTGGATGTTACTCTTAATAAAAATTGCTATAAAACATGATAATGGTAATTTGCAACTGTGTTCATATTTGGAACCCCATTTTGCAGTAGGCCTAAGTTGTAACTGTTTTATCCACAAATTAATGAACATCACATTTCATTAACACTGTAAGTAATATTCCATTTTGAATTCGTAATTACTGTCATCACTCTTATCATACTCAGTTGCAGTGGCGGACACAGAGGGGGGATAGGGGGGTTATATCCCCCCCGAAATTTGGAAAAAGGCTATATATGGAGTCTAAGTGGCCAGTTTTATAAACTAAATATTCTTTCTACTTATTCAAATCCCCCCCCGAAAAAAAATTCTGCGTCCGCCACTGCTCAGTTGGAAATAATAATCTTGATTTTGAGATGTAACCCGATATTTTTTTATTATTATGTAAACATTATTTTAAAGTATTCTGTTCAGATGCATCAAACCATTTATTTAAATGTTATAATTAATTCACACAGGTTTATTGCTTTTGCATATCTAAAAACTTAAGGCTAGATTTCATTTGTATTATTGTATAGTGCTCGGGGGGGGGGGGGGGAATCCTGTTAGGATAGTTGCCTTAAATTAAGGGTGCCAATAGGTCACAACGAAATAAAAACAATTCTAAGAACTATATATTTTATTATTATAATTATTATTATTACAGTTTTATAATTTCATATTGATCATAACTTTAGTGTCATTTTTTTTCTTATTGTATATTTGTAATAATTTTTGTATTCTAATATTCTATATTATTATTATTATCATTATTATTATTATTATTGTAATTTCATATTGATCATAACTTTAGTGTCAGATTTTTTTGTAAAAATTTTTGTGTTCTAATAGCAGTTTTTGGAATCCTGATAGAGAGGAAGAGAAGACCTGATGGTCTTATCTTTACCAAATTAAATAAATAAACTTATCTTAAATATTACATAATAATAATATTTAATAAATTTGAAACAATGTTATTAAAATCTTATCATTTTCATATTATTTCATAATTACGAGATCAAATCCGATTAATATATTTGAATATTTTGTTAATTAAAATTTTTTTATATATACCAAGAAAATTACAAAACGGGTATAGAGAAAGAGTCCAAACAGGCGAAGAGTGTGTGTGTAGTGCTCCTGTTTGGACTCTTTCTCTATACCCAGGGCTTACTTGCCCAGATATTTACAACCTACCTACGCAATTCGAATGTTAATAGCTATTATGGAAGGAAGATGAAAGGAATGTTAAATTGTCCGTGGCACGACCTAGATTCGAACCTACAACGCTCGCATCTAACTAGCTAAGCGCCCGCGACGCTAACCACACGGACAAGGAAGGGAGACTTGAAACCTTGCAATATTCAGCTCATGTTCGACGTAGGTTCAAAGGTCATGGTGTCGTTGGCCATATCCCAAATCCTTACAAAACCTCGTGGTACAACTCGCAATCAAATAGTCCTCGTTTCATGCAAGCTAAATGGGTTCTAATAATAATGGACCCATACGTACTCTTGCGGAATTCTAGATTTACGGTCCACTAATATGACACTTTTAGAAAAATAAGATAACGGCATATTATGCAAGCCCCCTCCCCCCCCCCCCCAAAAAAAAAATCGTATATAAGGCTTGATTCTATTTGCATTTTGTAAAACTATATGATAATATAACGTCCTTAACGCAAAACGGGAACTTCGTGTAACATCCGAAATAAATTCACAAATTTTTAAATACGTTTAGGCATACACAACACGAGATATTACTGTACTTTCCTATGGCTGTGTTGTTTAAAAAAATAAATAAATAAAAAGAAACCTAAAATATTAATATAGAAATATAACACGTGTATACATATTGTAAGAAAATAAGGAAAACATTCGAAAGAAAAAGTTTTCAACTCTATGGAAATTATCTTTAATTAAAGTATTAACAGCAAATAGAATTAAATTTACTTAATACTTTAAAAGACAGAAGATAGCGTTCTTAATATTGTTATTGAATAATTATGGAGAGAAAGTGTTTGTCTTTTTTTCTGTCCGTGTGCGATACCCAGCAAAATCTACGGAATGCAGAGATCTGGAATTTTTAACATAGACTGAAGGGGGCCTGAATGCATTTCGAAGCCGGTTTTTTTATTATTATTTTTTTTTAGCTTTCGTTAGCGAGTTATGAGCGAAAAACTGGCAGAAAACATAATGACCTATAATTAATACCCCAAATATTAAGAATATAGGCCTTCTTTTAAAAGTGGGATGTAAAATTAGGGGCCAGTAAATTTTTTTAGACATTTTAGAGGTCCTTGGGGTCAAAACGGTTGAGAAACGCTGGCCTAACTAATTACAAAATTTCAAATCTTTATATAGTAAATTATGGTGTATGTGTCCGTGAATACGGTGACAGTTTTAAACAAATCAGTTTATTATTTACCATATTGTAAAACAAAAAGTTGTTTGAACTAAGTTCATTTTGAAAAGTCAGTTTAAAAATTATGGAACTTAAAAAGTTAAAATATTTGTTTGAAATCAATGTTTTATTTGACAAGCATAATTAGAACTGAAAATTAATCTACATTTAAAGATGGGCATGCTATTTTAAGCAATTTGATTTGTTTCTTCATCCAGACAATCACATTCTAAGTGTCCACCTTCATTTTGACTGAAGTCGAAAGACTGTTTATCAACATAAAATTGTAATGTGTCCAAATTTCAGCAACTGAGAATCACTGTATCTTCCAAAATATACAGTATATCTCTATATATATAAAAGGCTATGTCCTGACTGACAGGAATCAACGCAGAGCCTAAACTATAACAGGTAGAGACTTGGAATTTTGAGAGTACCTTTGTTTTACAATGTAGGTGCTCACTAAGAAAGGATTTTGAAAAATTTTGATTTTAAATGCCAAAATTTAAATGTTTTTGAGAATACTTAATCCCTTTTTACACAGAATTATCAAAACCAAATCTCACTTCATTTGACAACAGTATTGTTGGCAGTCTTCACATAAGGCTTTGGAAATAAATGAAACGTGTCTCTGACAAATTAGAGAAGGTATCAATATAACTCATGTTATAAATAAATATTAAAGAATGAAATCGACGAAAATAACGCAGTCACATAACTTTCTCTAGCCTGGAAATAGAGAAAACAATACGAGGTAAGGTAATATGTTTTGGGAAGAGAAGTATGAAAGTGATATTGCATTTCTATTTAATTTCATCCCCAAAACGGTTTTGTGGTAACATGAGAGTAAGAAATAAAAATTTTCTGCCACGATATAACAATTTTATGTTACCGGAATTTCTGTTTCTTCTTATTTGAATCCCTACCAGGCTTGCTGTGTACTGTACAAGCGATGGGATGCAAAATTCTACATCCTCTATGAGCCATAAAAGGCTATTATCAAGCGTTTTCTGAGGGAACAGTTTGAGTGCGATAAGTCGTTCTTCCTATTTCAAATTATAAATACCTATATTAGGACCTAGAATTTAAAAATCTAAAGTCCTTCATATGTTAATTTCCAATTACAAAATAAAAAACCTGGGCGAGGCCGGGCCTTTTAAGCTAGTATATTATATAATACACACACAGAAGAACTCCAATATTCGGATTAATTGAGGCTGGACCCGAGCAGGATAATTGGATAAATCTTGGAAAAAGGTCATTTCTTATTAAAAAAAAAAAAAGTCATAAAAAAAACTAAATTGTACAGTACTGTACTTACATAAAGTGTCACATCTTGAACTTATCGGCCAGGTTCTTCTGCTGAAAAACTGTCAATTTTTCTGCTAAAAGTTTAGCTTCTTCACAAACAATCAGCCCTGAAAGAGGGATTCCCAATGCTCGCTGCTGCAAAACCTACTTGAATACCGCATCAAAGCAATCCGGATAGTTGAAGTTTGGTTAATTGGAGTTCTACTGTATTGCACAAATAGCTTAAATCATCTGGAGATAGGGTTAGACCACTATTGATACCAAGGGCCACATTTGCCTGCATACTGAGAATGTATTGTAGTCTGGTTAATCTCTTTGGGATTCAAATGTCAGAATAATACAGAGTGAGTAAAATGGCTGAAGCTGTAACATTGCTGTGTCCATTCTATTGAAATACTTCTCAATATCTTGGGACTGCATGAAAACATTACCAGAAAGCAAAGTTGCCGAAGTTCAAATCATGGGATTCTTCTTATGTTTTCAAGAAGTATTAATGTCCCTTTCTGTACAACAACAAACTTATACGACAGATCAGTTGTCATGGTATAACCTTATCCAGTCTTCTAATTTAGGGGACCGGCTAGTCAGTCATGCAAAAAAAAAAGAGGAAGAATAAATAATAATTAAAAATGGAAGGTGTAACTAAATCTATCAGAGGACGTAGAAGAGACATTGGGACAAAGTGTACATCATATACAGTAGTACGATATACTATTATAAGCTTCAAGAAGTAAGGATGTGTATGGTCTTTCTATAACATAATCAGGTACATAATTTCTGCTTTGTAATACCTATTGTCATCTGTATTAACTCCTGTCTTATGGAAGGTATCTTTCCTAGTTCACAAAAAATTGCAAGAGTTGTCCCTGTGTTTAAGAAAAGGGATAGGACACAGTTAAAATATGATCGCCCTATCTCGCTGGTTCCCTTGCTGAGTTAGATCACAGAAGTGGTTGTAAAACATCGGGTATGCAATTTCTTTGATACCCATAACATAAATATTCGGTATTTCAATTTGGTTTTCACAAGGCACAGATGCCGTGATGAATTTGATCGCTGACATCCACTTGGCCTTTAAGAATGGGAGCCCTGCTCAGATCGCAGCTTGTGACCTAAGTAAGGCTTTTTACTGCATTCATCATAATGTGTTATTAATGAAGTTAGACTATTACGGCATCTGTGATATTGAATTTTAATTTTTTAAATCTTAAGAACCCAGTAAGTTGAAGTAAATGGAAGTATTTCACACTGTTCTGAGGTTATGTCTGCGGTGCCCCAAGTGTCTATTCAAATCATGACAGTTTAAAGCTAACAACTGAACATACCATTGAAAAAGCCCGTATGTGGTTTCATGCAAATAATCTACTCTTAAATAAGGATAAAATCCAGAATCTGTTTGTAGCTTAAAAAATCTGAATTCCTGCCAGATTGAGAATATTGCAATAACAATTTTGGGATCAGTTCTCTTTTGTGGGCAGCGCATATAGTCATTTTGTATTAGATTATAATGAATTATTTATTTGCTAAGAGCTCGTGTTAGCCTGATACCAGATACATATGTAAAAACAGCTTAGTTTGGATTTTTTTCAATCTAATCTGAGAATGTTCCAAAATAGGGTGCTTAGTAAAATATTTGGGCCTAAGAGAGAGGAAAATGAGGACTGGGGAAAAACTGCATAATGACGAGCTTTATAACCTGTACTAGTCACCAGATATAGTAAAGCTAATTAAATCCCAGAGGATGAAATGGGCTGGACATGTTGGAACGCATGGGGGAGGAAAGACATGTCTCAAAAATACTGATTGAGCGAACCAAAGGAAAAAGACCACTTGGAAGATCTAGACCAGGGTTTGTGAAATGGTACTCATTGAGTACCTAAGCATTCCCCTCCATTAACCTTTCCACTGCCATCTGTAACTCAACCCGCTTAGCAAATCTCTACAGAGCGTGGAAGCAGTCAGTGACATATGTTACACTACTAAGGAGTAGGGAGCAGCCAAAGAAAAAACTATTATTTCCATGAAGATTGGGAAATACATTTTTTTTATTCAACAAGATGAAAATGCATTATGTTTGATACGTTGTGCAACAACTCGCCTATTTTGCATTTCAACCTCAGATGACACTTCAATATGAATCATGGAAAAAGTATAGTTTAAGCTGTATGTAATAAATTACGAAATGAACTTATGCATTAATGTTTAGCTGTGACAAATGATTTTTCACTAAGAAATGTAACGATCAGAGTGTAATATAAGTCACTTTGCATTAACATCAAAATTTATCTATTATAGGGGACGAGAGGAAGCAGTTGTTGGTAAGCCTAAAAAGGCAAAACACAGAATCGAACAAAATAATAAAATAGCCAAAGCAAAACATTTGGTGCATGTCAGCTACCACATTTTTAAATAAACTGAGGACAAATTAATGAAATCACAATGGGAAGAATGTTAAAGACTCTTTAGTTTTAGCTGCAGAAGATATTTGCCCAACATAGTCTAACAATTTAAATGTATCAGTCTGTCACCTCACACAGTTGCTGACAGAATAGTCGAACTGAGTTCTGATGTAGAGTCACAATTTATGAATAAAGTACAAACTATGAAGTGGTATTCTTAGCACTGGGTGAGAGTATAAATAAAGAAGATACCGCTCAATTAGCTATGTTATTCGGAGGCACCACATGCATGTGACAGAAGAGTTTCTAGATATGGTACCACTTAAAGATAACACATGTGGCATTGATATATTTGAGGCAGTTTTGCATGTTACAAAAAATTTGAACTGTCATGTGGTAAATCAGTTTTAGTAGCCGCTGATGGAGCACCTGCAATGATAGGAAATGTGAATGATTTTGCTAGAGGATTGAAAGATTTTTGTAAATGAAACAGGCATGGATACACAGGACTTTAAAGTAAAAAATTGTTTGATCGAGCGAATTTACGTGGAGCGTCTGCAAATATGAAATATGTTATGTACACTGTAAAGACGGTCAATTCCATTAAACAGTTATTTTCCAAGATGAATCAAATTAAAATAAACACAGGATGCAACCTAAGTGATTACCATTAACTTACGTTTGGTGAACACTTCTTTAGAACAGACTACTGGAAAACAAGAGGTGCCAAAGATCTACTAATCATGCCAAAACCCAGTGAAAATTCCCTTCAATCTCAAGGTATGTTTAGTATGGAGAAGGATTGTTATACTGATATCACTAAATGTTACCAATTGCATTTTCTTTATTAAAATAATACTTTAAATCTTCAAATTATATTGCTATGCCACTGATGCAGCTTGTGACTGTACGGAACTGACTTCATGTTGTATACATGAACAGAATGTGGAGTGGGATGTTACGAGGAATCTCCCTCAACATGAGCTTGTGGTCCCTGACCTAGACGTAGGTGGAAGGACAATATTAGGATAGATTTAAGGGAAGTAGGGCTTGCGAGGGATGATTGGATGGAGTTACCACAGAATATGATTGAATGGTGGGCTCAGGTATGCACGATAATGAACCTCCGGGTTACATAAAATAGATAATACTCCTTTAGCTTGATTAGCAATTGTCTATTCCTATTGATTAAGTAAGTGTTGAATTATAGTCTTATTATAGCTGCCATATAAATAAGATGTTATTGCTACAGAAGAAAAGCTTTGAGAACAATAAATAAGGCTCCTTTCCAAGAACATTGCAAGCCTTTAAGAAAAGTGGTATACTGACTGTGATAAATTTATGTTTTCTTATGTTTGCTATAAGTGCACAAGACCTCTTATGTTGGTTTATCTGTTCATAGATCAGAAATCCATTATGTTAGATGTTCCTTACAGTAAGCTAGTCAAATGTCAAAAGAGTTTTTCCATCATTAGCCTGAAGCTGTTTAGCAAATTAGCCTACATTGAGTTGTAGACTTTTAGACTTTAAAATATTTAAGGAAAGATTATGCAAATGAATATCCGTTTTACAACATAAACGAATATCTCGACTTGAAATCTGACAATTTTTTTTTTGTATAATTTAATGCCCTCTATTGCAAAACTGTACATGCCTAAAGATAATAAAGAGTTCCGAGTTTTATCAAATATAAGCGAAATGTAGTGGGTACTTTGGAAATAGTTTCCATTATGCACTATGTTTATTCACAGAAGAAAAATTTCAAATCCAGTGATTTTTAGCTTGTGGTGTTCTTCATAAACCAGAGAAACCACATAGCCTGGTAATTTAATTTTTCTAGAAAGTGCTTGAAATTCCAGAAAAATGTCAATGAAGATGTAACTTTTCTACCCTATAAATAATAATAATAATAATAATAATAATAATAACAACAACAACAACAACCTGGCAGTCTCTTAACAGAAAATGACTGTTGGAAGGCGAGAACTACAACTAACAGTGAGTCGTGTATGGGTCATAAACTTGATGGTGAACAACACTAATATTTACTGTTCCTAACCTAACTGCCACCAACCTAGCTCTACATGTCACTATAACTAATATCACTATTCCTAACCTAACTAGCACTTACTAGAATCGGAAGTTGGAATATAGTGCAGGGCAAAAGTGCGTTGAGGTATAATGAAGGAAACTAAACCTGAAGTGAGAACTTTATATTGTATAACTAGAGAAACCTTACGGAGGCCTTCTAAAACTATGTAGTCTTTATTAGAATCTGTTATAATCAAGTATTAACGTGGCTAACAGTTAGCCGCTAACTGGTATAATTACAGATGGACCTTAATGAGTTGAGCCGATCATGGCATATCATCCCCGACAATACTAATAAATATTTGGGTAGAATGGTCAACATAATCATTTCAGCCATTCTGCTCACGCTGTCTTACTTAAACATTTGGTGAAATATATGCTGCACCCCAGCAAAGCTCCACCCGTTCTCGCCTGCCCGCTCGTTTCCCCTGCTGACCATCACTTCCGAGCCAATGCGCACGCTACTGCTTGCTTCCCCTACATCTCCTATCACGGCTATGTACTTGCTCAGTTACGAAAATTACAATTGTACTGTAGTGAAATTACTTTATTAATTTAGTAGGGCATTCTGAATTCTCCCGAAATTCTAGTTCAGTGGCAGTTAGGTTGTGATATTAATTAAGGAGGGCATTCTGAATATGGTAATTAGACTTGAATAGCCCGCCGATTCCTTCTCGCTTCCGAGCCATGGCTTCCTTGATAGTCGTAACGCTGTTTTATGAGAGGTGTGAAAGGGTAAAAAGCTTCTGCATTTAGTTAAATAATGATAGGTAAATTCTAGGTCAGTGACAGGTTTTGTTAGGTTAGCAACGTTATGTTAGTTTAGGAGCAATATACTGAATAGCACAATGTTGATTATGTCTCACATTGAACCTCTTTTGCGATGAAACCCTAAACTCCGCCTTCCGAGGCAGGTCGCGTTAGACAGTTCGTGGAAGGAGCCTAGCGGGTAGCATAAAACTATTTTTTCCCAAACATTTGAATCCCAGTGTGATATACCAGACCTGACAATAGACCTACATTTTTAGTATAGACAAGTGTAGCCATCTGGTATCTCAGGATTATTTATGCTATTTTAATCAATTTGGAATGCAGAAAGCAGTCTTTGAATATAGTACTGCACTCTCACACTGCTGCATCCCACTACAGGCTACTAACAATATTGTAGGCACAGGGTACCATACAGAATTAGCTTACTGACCATACTGTACCATGTTTCCTATCTTTAATGCCAATTCCCTTACTGAATCTGTAATACATTCAATTTCCTTTCATTTCAACTTCAGGAATAAGCAAAATCTCAATTATCTGTTTGAAAATAATGAAAGCTGTTCCTTTTCATCTATTTTGAACAGAACATTGCTGGGCCATTCCAGAAAAAAGTCAACCAGGACATGGATTTCTAAAAATGAATCTAATTAGAAAGTAAAACCATATTTATGTATGGGAAGTATTATATTTCACAGGAATATTTTGTTTTTTGAAGATATATTTTATTTAGTGCAGTTAGGAACTCATGGAAAAAGAACCTCTTTTACACCAAGTATGTGACTGAATTTCTCCACCACTGTCATTGATAATTTTCTTTCAAATAAAGGTAAAAAAATTAACAATTAATCATAGAATTAGTATCTGGCATTCATTAAGATTCTTTAAATGCATTTATACATGTATTTTAAAAAGGTTTTATGTATTTTAATTAATAGTGGATGTTTCTGTGCATTAGGCATGTAATTCCGTCACGAAAACGGACATTTTTCTCTGTTACTATTAAAGTAATGGCAGTAGGTGGGAGAAAATTTGTATGCAAAGCTAGTTTTGCCTGCTTTACAACCAGATCATATAATTTGTTTCACAGGATTACATTTAAATCAATATTTAGGGTCGTGACGGAATTACATAACCTGTTTCACACACTGAGCCTCTTACTAATAAACAGTGCTTAACATGAACTTAGTTAGTGTAAGTTGAAAAAAAGGTATGTAATACTAAAATAAGAATAATAGGCATACTGGAACTTTATTAGGCACAGAAAATTATCTGTAATATTTTATTGGTTTATTTGGAGTATCAATTTCTTCAGTGACCGCAATGGGTAAAACAACAGCAGAACATCAGCGTGAGTGCAGGAAAAGAAAAATAATGCAGGATTACATGAAGAAATGAAAAAGACAGAGCAGAAAGAAATTAAAAAAAGCATCTATGAACCATCTTCAACTCAATAAATAAGATGACTACAGTGTTTTGCAGATGACAAACAATTAGTCCTTCTGCTTAGATACACAGTCCAATCAGAGGTGGCGAGACGGAGGGGAGACTCTTACTGCTGGCAACACTTCGTTCGCTCTTACACTTGATTGGCGGTGAAGGAAATTTCTTCTCATTTGAAAAACACTGTAATTACATAGCAGTCCAGAAATTGAGAAGTAAGAAAAAAGAACGTAGAAATACTGTAGAAGTTCCCTCAACTAGTGGCCATTTTGCTTCCCCACATTCTCCATACAAATCAAGACAATCCTTTTGAAAAGCTGTGAAAAAGGCTCTGAATGCTCTCCCCGCAAGTCCACGAAAGTGCTCATCTGTGGTCAAGCATTTAACCAAGGATTTAACTCTAATTACAGACAAAACTGAAAACCTCAATCAGTAGGTTGTCAAACTGTACTAGCCCTTTTCAACCTTGATCATATAAGTTGGATGTGCCCAGGAAGTAAAGATTTTATATATAAAATAAAAGAGAATCTAGAAAAACTGAAGTCCAAAAAAGGTACATGTTGATGACTCTCAAAGAAGCAAATGTCTTATTCTCTGAAACTCATACCAAAACAAGTGTGGATTTCTTTATTTTGCAGTTTGCAAAGGTTATGAAAGATGGAATAAAGTCAAAGGCGTTTCACATTTCAGAGACATTCATCATGTTAGAGTAATTGATCTGTACAAAATTTCTACCAAACTGTACAAATCCAAAGAATATTGCGATAGCCTACACATTATTTCATAAGCGTAACTGATAAACAGGAAGATCATTCCGAAGAAGGCCAGGTATGTACAATTGTGATTTTGTGCATGACACTTATGCTGGGAAAAAGCAAACATGTTTTTTGTAGCTCAAATAACCTCCACAGATCCACACAATGATATGTTTGAAGTTCTTAAAGATGATAAAGGAATTAGCTTTCTATTTCATGGACAAAAAATAGATGTTGGTTACATGCCAGTAAAAAAGGAAAAAAAGTGAAGTGTTCCCTATTAAAGGCCATGGAGGCCCAGAGGGTTCCAGGATGTTGAGGCTCCCAGATTTTTAAACAATCGGCATATGAAAGTGGTAAAGTTGTCAGCCTTATGCAGTGGCCACCTTTACCCCCAGGATTGCTCCTGGTACTAGTTTTTGTTAGAGGCTGAGTCGACCCCAGGGCAATAGTGCCATATGCCAGTGACCTGCAGAAATTACCTGAACAACCAGTATTTCAAATAAGAGGATGTCATAGTCATGTTTCCACCAAAGTGTCATGGGTGAATAATGTTAAACAAGCCAGATACTGAAAATAATTATATATTTAAATATTCTTTATATATATGCAACCTGTTCCTATTTTATTTTGTTTAATAATGTTAAAAACTCATTTAAGTGTTAATTAGTTATAGACAGTCTACAATCTTAATGAATGGTATGAGTACTGTTCAATTACACAAATTTTAATTTCACAGGAAAATTTGAAATTCCGTCACGTAATTCCGTCACACTCATTCATTCGTTAATGGTATCTAAATAAAAAGATGTAATTAGTTTAGAATTTAATCACATAAACTACAGCTCTTCTAGTTTAGAATGATATGTAAATAAAGTTCCTCAATCCTTAGAGTTCACAGAGTTCACAGAGTTTCAGAAGGTTTCACGCTATGGTTTGTATGTGGTTGACTTTTTGTAATTCCGTCACAGATATTAAAAACATTTTTTCCCTTCTAAAAATTGTTTAAATCCAGTAAACTTATATATGCCTAGAAGCGTCCATACATCACCTATCAACACACAAAGAATCACTTTCTCTCATAAACATGGCTCAACATATCTATAAGGACAATGGCAAAAAAGACATGCATTTTGTAATTCCGTCACAAATGGAATGGCCCTGCTTCAACACTTCTCAGACAGAATTTTCTATGTTGCCATATTCATCGGCATCACTTTGACATACTGCTGCATATCGAAACTTAACTAAGTTCCTATCTTTTTTTTCCTGTTCTGATGGAACTCGGCAAGGACAAATTAATCATTTTTAATGTTCCCTTTTGTTTGACTTACAATAGAAATGATGTAATTTTCAGCTTCATAGCATTCTTCAAAGCTTGATGTGAAGAGCTGATGATAAATAAGAATTCTGTATGACGTTCCAGCACTACAAGAACTTGAAGACACAGAGTCATCAGACCCATCTCTCCTTTCTCCTTCCTTCTTGTTTAATTGTATTTCCTTGCCTTTCCCTCATTGTAGCTAGTTCTTGCATTTGTTTTCTCTTAGTTTTTCAACATTGTTTTTGCTTTTCCTTATATTGTTCACTAGCAGGTGATAAGTAATTAAAAAATTAAAAATGAAGAGCAAAATAATTTAGCTAAAACATTATATTTATTAACACTTAGCCTACATGCAAATCGTTCATAAACTAAATGATTAATAATTATAATGAAACAACTAAAAATCCAGGGTTGGAGTGCATTCCACGATTAGAAAGCACCACTTGGGAAAAAGACACTCAGATTCATTCGGAGTTCAGTCTAAAATCAATGTTTGCCCATTTAGGATTATATTCATTATTCCTCTTCTGACTAGGTTGAAAATTTCAGATGTCTCCAAATCGACCGGGTAAGCTCACAGAATCAAAGCGAATGATTTTGTCATGTTTAGGTCGTGGACCAGCCAAACTCCGCCTGCTTCCTCTCACTACCGAGTCTTGCACGTGCACCTCACTATTGTACCCTTCTTCATATATGCATAAAAATATACAAAAGCACATCATTACGAAAATGACCCATGTACCGTATCAAAAGTACACAAAATAAAATATTCTGAAAATGACCCTTGTTATTTCTCATGTAACTTACTATAATGTTCTCTAAACTTAAATAGATGAATTTTCCCTTCATCGCTCAGCAATCGCTCATGGCGTAACTTAGTGGGGTAACCCTTAGTGGTTAAGGCGCTAGTGGTCATGAGTTCAAATCCCGCTCAATCCAAAATTCACTGTTAGGGATAGGTCCCAAATAGGTAGGTAGGGCAAGGAGAAGGTGAGAAAGAGAGAGGAAAATAAAGGAAAAGGTCATACTGCTATTGCTAGAAGGTATAACCGGCCTTGTACTGAAACGAACTAGGTTAAGTATGCCATGCACGAAAATAAAATATTCTGCATATAACTTACCGAGATCCATAATGACACTTTGAAGTATTAATTGATGACTCTGTAGGATTTTTCACACAACACACATACGGCCACCACTGGTTTTACTTCATTTGACCTTTCCTTTAGTTTCTTCATGCCATGAACTGCTGTCAAAACACGGATCTCCGTGCGTGCGCTGATCAGGGTTGCCAGATCAAACTAGAACAATCGTACCAACATTTGAATATAGCGGTAGATTGTATTTGATTTTAGTTAAAACCGTCGTACACTTTGCGAATTATCAGAGTAATGAATGTACTTACTTACTCAATGGCAATAGACAATTCCTAAGCAAGCTAAAGGAATATTATCTATTTTAAGCAACCCGGAGGTTCATTGCCGCGCTTACCTGAGCCCGCCATTCAACCCTATCCTGTGTTGACTCACCCAACCATTCCTCGCAGAACCTACTTCCCTGAAATATATCCTAACATTTGGTGGTATAAATAAAACCAAGCAGTGGCTCAAAACTCACTAATTCCTAGCAGCTGCTTGGTTTGGTATAAATAAAAGGCGGCTTCCTCAGCCACCTGCCTAGCCGTTGCTCAACGACCTTGACAGCTCAGCCGCTGCTTAGGATTTGGTATAAATAAAACTAAGCCACGGCTCTCTGTTGGTAGCAGCGGCTTGCTTTTTTCTGAGGTACCTCATTTGCGGACTCAGCTTGCTCAAGTGAAGTTTTTAATCGTATTGGCGGGGTTCATGTGGTTGATTTTTTAACCAATATGAGTAATTTATAAGGAACTATGGATTATGATGTGCACAGATGTAAAGAACCGGTTGTACAATAAAATTGTAAAACATTTGTAACTTAACTTTGTTATTTTTCTTTTTAATAATAATAATAATCACAAAATTAATACATAATTATAGGTCTAACACATTCTCATATTTTACTGGTATCAATATGAACTAAAATATTTCAAACGTGATTAATCCTTTTTTTGAACAACGTAACTAATTAGCGGTACTTACGAATATTGTTGCCGTGGATCGTAACTTGACATTCCCGCACGCAATCTTGTTGCTATGAAAACAAAAGAAATCTCCGTGCGGTAAAAAAATTACAAAAAGCACAAGTGCCGTAAGTAAAATCATCATAATACAAGCCTTTATGGAAGACCGGGACCAAGGCGACTTTAACAGGACAAATATTCCGTCCCCACAACAACCAACATATGCGAATCACTTTCTAAAATATAACATCCATCTTCAATAGTGTATATACATAATATTTTCACCTAATATCTCAATTAATATAAATATTCATCGTGCAAAAAACAGTATGCAAGCGCCTCGTTTTTTCAAACTCTTTCCTCGATCCGTAGGCACCGCTTACGGCAATTGTATCGCAATATACTAAAACGCTATTTCAAATTGTAATACTGTAAACTAAATAGGTTAACTTCAAATCTATTATATAGCAAGCAGATTCAAAACGAACGTATTTTATAAATAAATTAATTATGGGAACTAATGAAATATTAATCAAAGAACTACATATATTAATGTGGGACACTGTTAAGTATGAAATATGTTTATTAGTATAAAATGTTAACTTTTGTTTATTAGAAATAGCCTAAGTATAATTGTATGTGTCTACTGTTCTAGTTAAATGCTTAATATATTAATTTACAGGCATAAACATAATTTTTAGTTCCCTAAAATCAAGGTTTAGTACTAATAAAACATGAATACTAGAGAATATTGTAGGAGAAAAATTCCTCTGACACTGGGACTTGAACCCAGGACCTTTGGATATCCAGGACTTTTGTATACTAGGCCTCACTCTCTTGTCTCTTTCATTTCTCCCAAAATAGTTTTTCTTTATTTAAATTCAGTACTTATATTTCTAATTTTTCCTTTTCTTCTCGGGTTCTCTCCCAATTTTTTAAGACTATCGGCTTATTCGCAGTGAGTCTCAGGTCGAATTTTACTTTATCCTCTTCTTCAAATTACTAATAGGCTACTTCTTAAAATCTGGTTTTCAGTTAACACTACGTTACATTCTCGTTCTAGCTGACTTTTGAAAACAGTTACAGCTAGAGATTTTTTCTTCTTGCACTCTGGCAGTTGAGCTTTATTCAGTACTCGTTTGTGCATTTTAAGAATTTGCACGATCTGCTTTTGAAATACACTATTTTCTTCAACCATTCTGATACATTATACTAAACTTTAAATTTTAAATCGCTGCACAGACAGTCAAATGGCATGTTTGTTTACTCAGCTGCTATGTGTCGTGCAATATGGGATGCAGGTGTCCAAGCACTTGCTACCAGTAGCCTGAGCCGCGGCTTGGCAGGGAGGGAAAGTTTTTATTTATACGAAACAGACAGCGGGTGCTAGATTCTCAACCTTCTCATATGCAACGGCTTGGTAGCAGTGGCTTCGTTTTATTTATACGACTCATTGTCCTCCCACCTACGTCTAGGTCTTCCAAGTGGTCTTTTACCTTCTGGTCTTCCAATCAATATTTTTGAGATGTCTTTCCTCCCCCATGCGTGCAACTTGTCCATCTCATTTCATCCTCCGCGATTTAATTACCCTTACTACATCCGGTGACGAGTACAGGTTATGAAGCTCGTTGTTATGCAGTTTTCTCCAGTCCCTTTTTCATCTCTCTTAGGCCCAAAATTTTTCCTAAGCACCCTGCTTTTGAACACACTCAGATTATGTCCTTCCCGATCAGTAAGCAGCCATGTCTCACATCCATATAATACAACAGGCAGAATAATTGTCTTTTAACTTTTTATTTTTAGATTTCTGGACAGAAGGCGAGAAGATAACAGTTTCTGAACTGCATAAAAACAGGCATTGCCTGATTTGATTCTACACTACTCCTACCTTAATATTATTTTTATGCGAAATTATTGCTCCACTTGTTCAAACGCTTTACCGGCTAATAATAATAATGTTATTGCTTGTGAAAATTCTGAACAAAAGTGAGTTAAGCGTAGCTTGTAAGTATGTCATTATTTATTATATTCAACGATTGAATTTTATGTAAGAGTATCCTTTTTGGACTATATAGTACCAATTATTAAAATGTTTATGTAGGTATTTGTTCATTTTTTAACGCTAAAACTCAGTCAAACACGGACCTTCCAAATTTTGCAAGATCGCTATTACAAAAGATTTACTTCAGAAGCAATTTAGCATATTTTATAGTACTTGTGCTGGCAGAAAACAGAGATTAAGCGTTCATACATACTGAAGTGCCAATAAGATACTCTGCCTTTTGTCGGCATAAACAACTACCCCCCCCCCCTTTGGTTTGTCTTGTTTTCCACATGTGGGGGCTAAAATGTAGAATGTTAAAAAAAAAAGAATGAGAGAAGTAGCAATTTAGGCCCAAAGGTGCGGCCACCAACCAGTCCCAGAGGAGTAGAGAGAGTAGATATTCGCGTCCATGAGGAATCCCCATAATAAACAGATTGAGGGAGACGGTTTCAATGTGTCAGTGGCTTTAAGATTCCGCCCAAGGTTCCATAAAGGAACATGCCTGCTGTCCATTTACATTGATTTTAGCAACATGTTTCGAACAAACTATTTTAAAAAAAATTAATTTAATATTCTGCAGTAGACTGACTAAAAACCAGGAAATGAAATTAATGCTAATGTTAAAAACAGTCGTACAAATAGTTGTACAACTCAAGGTTGCATCGTACAAATCTGTGAAATAGTCGTATTGCTCACCACTATAGTCGCACGTATGGTAACCATGGCACTGACTGATGATCTATTGTCGGGCAATCGGTCACGTGGTGATAATTCAATGCTGGAAACCTAATGGTAAAAACCTAGTCTCGGTGGCACTGTCCAGTATCACCTATTCTTCATTCTCTAGTGCATTACTATTTAAGAAGCATTACCACTTGATAGCTCGGGTCCCATAAAGATCAAGCCCAAGGGCGCCCATATTATATTTTCTAGGGGGGGGGGGGGAATTTTTAAAATTAATTTCTTTTTTCTCGCTTTAACTTCTTGGGGCACTTTGTAACATGATATATATATAATGAGTGCAACAATGACAGCCAGAAAATAATTTCGGGGAGGGTCGAAAGTGCCGGGGGGTTTGGTTAAGGGATTAAAATAAAACAGCATCTGCAAGTTAGCATTGGATTAAGATTTGTTAATATATATATATATATATATATATATATATACAGTAAGTCTCAGTCAGATTGGATCCGCCGCGCCGAGCGTTGTGTTCCCCCTAGATGACGCTCCTATCCCCGGTATGCGGCAAAGGAACTGCCCGGCAGTTGACTGACTTGTCCGTGCGTGACAATGAAAATAAATGAAATAAGTTTGAAAATAACGAAAATAGGCACCTACCTTATTACAGGAGATGCTGGAAGTGTCCTCCTCCTACATCCACACATTTTTGACGTGATAGGAAATTCCGATTAATACGCATTAATTGTTCTTCCGTTATTGAGTTTATCTCTATCCTAATGTTTTCTTTTAGTTGTGACAAACAACAGAATAACACTTTCACGTCTGTACAACACGAGAACAATGCTCAACTGCAGGCTATGCAGGAATTGTTGACTTATCTGCGGGGACACAGCTGGCCGCGACGTGGGAAGTGTTGAGTCATCACAAGAGAAGCACGGCGCGCGGCAAGCGGGTGCAATCTGTCTGAGACTCACTGTATTAGCCCAGTAAGACACACATACTTAGTTTAAAATATCTAGGAAATTCAGAGCTAAAATACTCATAAATTCAATTACACAGCCAAACAATCACTTTTTATATCAAGCATTTGTTTTTATTAAAATACACATAAACAGAAAAATCACTTACACTGTATGTATGAAGCATTTTATTTTCATTACGAATTCTTTTTGAGAAGACGAGAGTTAGTCAAGAGTCTGTTTTCCAAGGTGTCAATTACAAACATCTTCAGAACAGCTTTTGAGTTCCAAATTTCTCTATTCTGAGTCATAAATGAATTAACACAAAGAAAAGAAACTACTTAACTAACAAAATATGAAGTCAATGGTATAGATTGTTGTGCTTACAAAAACAATCCTTTTTAACATGGAATTCATAGACCAATACACCCCACACACAATTAAATCATGGAATGTAATATCCTTTCAAATATTTTAATTTGTAAAAATCTTTGACCATTAGATCTACAAACAGGTAATTCCAAATGCTTGAGAATATACTAGGACTATTTCATAAGTTTGCGTACCATTAACTACATGTTGATTCCTACAGCTCAATTTCGAAGGATATCTTACCTAAAAGATCTTAATTTGTGCTTCTAACAGTAGGAAATAAGTACTTTTTAAAATAATCTCAATGCTCAGAACATGAGTTAAAGACTGCAGCTTATCAGAACTTACAGAAGGCACTAACATGTTCTGTTGAACATCAGGAAACGGGCTACTGTGCTATACTAGTAAACAAAACACAAAATAAATTGTAACAACATGTTAACTACAAATGCTTCAGAAAGAAAATACGATATAAGTTACCCAATGATTATAAAAATGAAGCTTAACATAATGCAAATGTGATATAATAAAGATAATAACCCACATAAATATTTTTATTAAATTATCTGGTAATTTTGTAAATCCTATTAAAATAATACTGTAATAGAAATTACTCGGTGTGTTTGTCGGGCATTTTCTTTAACAAATTGGATACATTTATCTTAAATGATATGCTATTGTTTTAATAGGGTATCCATTACTATTAATAATAATGTATTTTTGGTATGGTAATCAATATGTTTGTGTCTAAATCAGTAGATTAATTTCGTAGCTACAATTCAGTCGGCACAATATTAAACTATAAAGTCGCATGTCTTGTCTTGTCTACGTATATAATATATTCTCATTTAGTTTTAAAGCAGTTTTCAACCAAGGATGAGTATGTGTTTGATACTGTCAACATTTTGCTCACAAGAAAATTTTTGAAATACTTCCCAGATCTATTACTTTGATGATCTCAATATAGTAGACTTTATAATGAGCTTTCAACAGATGAAACTAGTTGATTTAAAAAAAAAATTGTAGATGCACTGCAAAGTAGCATTAAGGGATCTGTATATTTTACACACACCTTTGGTAAGTTTTTTTTAACTATAGTGACATTTATACTTCTCTCCGAGTTAAATTACAATATGAAAAGTCAACTCTAATGCCAATCTCATAAACAAGTGGTATCCTACATGGCAACTCCTGTCTAGCTTCATATCGGTGCCATCATATATTTATGCTCAAAACCATAAAAACTATAAACATACAAATCTAAATGCGACATGGCCTTAAGTGTAACAGACACATAAAAGTTTTCAACACCCTTTCAGTCTGGATAGAGACAATGTAAAGTGCAAACATCAACAAAACGGACCGGATTTAACTGGACAAAACCATGCAAATGGTCCTAGAAAAGGAGGCAAAGAAGAAGAAGCATGCATTTTAGTATGCTTTTGTGAAAGAGAAGGCCATAGCTCCAATCAAAGACATAGATCGGATTATAAGAAATAGTGGAAATTTTGTGTGTGTGTGTGTAGAGAATTGTCCCCATTCTGGCCAATAATTTTCTGTGGAGCCATCTCAAGAAGGAACCTAGAACAAGTTATCAAACCTAGAACAAGTGCCTACTTGAAATGAGATCTGCAAGAATCAAAACTGAATCCTCCAGACCGAACACACAAAGCTACCAGGGGAAGCCTGCAGTTGACTGCAAACTCGTATTAACTCCAATGACATATGCTCACGAGGTAATGCATTATGGCTTTCAATATTTAAACTGTAAGCAACTAGTGACAGAAATGTGTATCTGTGGTATAGATACAAACAAATCATCTACAATATTCCCTTTAAAGACCATAGAGCATACAGTAGAAAAGACAATTTTATGACATTCTAAGCATATTTAAGAGTGCATTTCTTCTTGATTACATCACATTCATTAGATCTTCATTGCCTTTCTTTTGTTATAACTATCAAGAAAATAAATTTTTCTATAAAACCTAGCAACTTGAAATATCAGTGATCTAGGCCCTATGCCAATTTCAGTGCAACTGGCACAGCTCTTTTTCAATAAATTCCTCATTTTTAGCGCAGTATAGGCCCAAATGACTTCTACTTCAAGCTTGTAAGATGAAGTCTACAAGAAATAAAGCAATATGCTTTTATTGTACTCCATATTGCATAACTCTGGCTATGGAGCCATTTGTTTATTCAGATCAAGATTCAGGAATTAATGAGAAAGCAACGTATGTGTAAACTTTGAAGAGTACAGTGATTACCCAATACAATTTAAATTTATCATTCTTGGGTTCTACACTGTGTTCAGCAGACTTTTCTAAATCAAGACCTCAATAAAATTGGGTTAAACTTAAATTGCATTTCAAATTTTGTGTTAAATTTTTACTATCAGTTCACGTTTAGCCTAGTTCAAACAACTATGATGCAAAGCATATCTTAGATATAAAAAGCTTAAGAATTTCCTGTTCTAGACAAAATAGTCGAGCGCCTGGACTGATATAAGTTACCGCTTAAAATTGTTATTTAACAATTTGACCTCTTTCTATAATTACTGTTAAATCTCCACTTTATCAGACTGTACCATTTTTAACAGAATACATTTACCAAATTTTATCAGTGAAAACTGCTGCAGTATCATGTATTTTAAGAGAAAAGCACAAAATAAAGATGTTAGAAGCACTGAGTCATAAAATTAATTGAGAAAGCACTGTACTCTGGCATGGTCTTTGTAAATCCATCTTTAGCATCACTACCAAAGCTCTCCATCTTTTTCCTTAGAAGGGACTTCAATAACACGCGGTTTATCTACAATGCGAGCTGTTTTATTGCCTTTTTCAACAATGCCAATGATCCAAGCCTGATAACCCTCCTGCTTCTCAATGTCTTTGCAATAGGCTGCAGCCTGCTCTCTTGGAAAGCAAATCAGCAGCCCACCTGATGTCTCAGCTGAACGACCTTGCAGAAGCTTAAACATGTTTCCACAAGCTTTTGTAACAGTAGCCATCTTTGCTATCACTGGGAAATTGTGGATGACAAATGACACTTCATTCTTTTGGTGTTTTGCTAAATTCTGGGCATGACCCAGCAGTCCAAATCCAGTGACATCTGTAGCACCATGGGCATTGTATTTGTGCATCAATCTAGCAGCAACTTTGTTTAGTCTTGCCATAGAATCCATTGCCCTGTGGTAAGCTTTACGCACATCATCCTCAGAGACAACAAGTTTGATTCTGTTCCATTTCTCAGGTTGATTCAGCCACTGGTAAACATTTACAGCAACTTGTGTTCCAAGAGGTTTTGTTAAAACCAAAACATCTCCAACAACAGCATTGCCAGGGTCTATATATTCATTAGGTAGACAGACAGTTGAAGCTACTCCTCCGATAGTGCACCAGGGGTTCACCACAGTTTGTCCTCCTGTCACCCTGGTCCCAGCTTCCAGAGCAGAGTCCTTGAAGCCTCTCATGATCAAAGGGGTCACTACATCCCTTTCCTTTTCTGTCATCTTTGTTGAGACTCCAAGAAGCATCAGCATGTTATCACATTCTGTAATACCCATGGCATATAAGTCACTAATCACATTGGCGCATGTGATTTTGCCCATCATATAAGGATCATCCACCAGTGGGTAGAAGAAATCTGTTGTCTGAACAAGAGACAGACCACCATGCCGCAGTGGAGTTACTGAGGAATCCATACCAATTCCAATACGAGGAACTGCCATGAAATGAGCCTGTTCATCCTGGATATTATCATCATCTTGCTGAAGTCCCTCTAGGAGTTTCTCAAGAATCTCCTGAGGGACTTTACACCCTCATCCTTTAAGATCAGCAAAACGTGTGAGACGGAAAGTAGCATCCAAATCATGTGCCACAGGATCAAACTGTCTTTGCAATGCAAGTGCATTTGGATTTCCTCCTAACTCCAACTGTGCAACTGATAAGGCTTCTTGACTAACTGTTGAATGTTGTAGCTCAGCCATTTTGAGCTGTAAAGAAGAAAAACTGGTAAGAAACTGCTACTAGAGGTTGTGCTGAGAATCAAATCACCATGTCTGAGTAATCCCAAAACAAGACAGTTAACAGGAGCCTTTAAACTGGAGAATTAGTCTTCGGTTAAGCAAGCATTGTTCTGACTGCCAACAATACCTTATCAAGTTATCAGTAAAATTTCTTTATCAAGTTATGCAATCTGATCCCCTGTATCATCAGTGTTTTTTCTGTCATAACACAATGAAAAATGAACACAGAGAAATTTATACAATCTTTTTTCGGTCATGTGGCAGAACTCAGAACATGTTCTTCTCAATTCCAGTTTATTTGGTTGAGCTATTCACTCCTCCTTGGATGCCTTCTTCTTCTTTATCACATCAAAAGACTGTTTTCCAGGAGGTAGAATAGATTGCAAGTGTGCAATATGATAGAAAAACAGGATTTCAAGTCTTAAAAAAGTCATTATTTGTTAAAGAAATATATTTTGTCTCGACTAAAATACTTGAATTTTAAAAGGTTTTCATACATTTCCAAAAATAATTCTGAAAATAGTGGGCGCTGAAACTAGTGATGGGAGTTCTTGAACAGAAAACAGGAATTATTCAATTCTTGAAAGTTCTCGATATATCAAGAATCATACAAAAAATATGCAAATGATCACTCCAATTTATTTAATGCTATGAGAAGCAAAAGTGGGGACAAGTGCTCAGTATTCATATCAAACGGTAAAAAGTTTTGCAGGTAAGAAAGGCATTTATATGAATGCACAGCTATCATGCAAAGAGGGCAGTTCAGTGATGCCAAACTACCGATTCATAACAGAAGATCGCAGGGCAAATGAGACAGCTTTCTTATCTTATGGATTCTTACTCTGTGAACTCTAGTAGTACAATGCCATTAACACAATATCTGTCAGTGCTGCATGAGACTAACTTCTATTGGTTTGTGGTTTGCAGTGAGTAAGCCATGCCCATTGTGGAAGCCAATAACAATAGATCTTGATTGATTGATTGATTATTGTCATGAGCAACAATATGTTGCTATGGACAGTGTCAGATTACACTGTATTAAAACGTGATACAACTACATGGATCATAAAAAGAGAAAAGTTCAAAATACATAAATACAAAGCTTAAAATATGAGTATGTTTACAACTCTATCAAACATGATCTCTCGAGAACAGATTAACTTACTTGAGTCTTAAAAGCATTCAATTCTACCCATCACTAGTTGAACCCCACCATAAAATTGTAAAATGTGGAAATGTATTTCTGAGGTTAAATATTACACATATAAAATAATGTAAAACTTGTACTGGCATTCAACTTCTAAATCAAAATCTGTGCATGAAAGCAAAATGCAAATGACTAAGACTTTTAGTAGTTTGTTCTGGCAGTCTAGAAAGGTTGCTTCAAATGTGCAAGCAGCCTTAAGGTGGAATAAAAAGTATATATACCTATAGCACTCGGTTGACAAAGTACTTATACCAGCTTCTGCAAATACCGGTTTCTAGTAACACCAACCTTTAGTATGCTCATATGATTAAGCGAAAGTACTGAGGTGCATATATAGTAATTGCAATGTTCCCTGAGTTTTCACAGTTTTTCTTGCACTGAAACTTGCCAAAACCCTTTTGCCTCATACCAGCGGTACACAAAACAACCCCATAATGAGGACAGTCTATATGTTTAGAAAGAATCCTTGACCCATACTATTAATCTGCCACATGATCATCCAATTAAAGCACGCAACCTTCACTTAAAATTACCTGCATATGTCTTGCATACAGAGCGGCCACTTGCACAAATGCAAAGGCACTTATATACCGGTACCATATTATTTTTAAAGTGAGTGATGGTGTATCATTACCAGATTCCACTTTATAGCGTCTGCTGCATGAACTGTCCTGGCATGCTTTTATAGCCTTGGTTTGCTGCAGCACTTGACATTCACTTTATAGATTAAGTTATCTTTAAAAGAATGCACAGATTATGCTATTCATATACACAAGCTGATATCTCCAATGGGTTACTAAACTAACTTTTCATATTTTTCAATAAATAAAAAAAAAAATTATAGCATACCATTTTAAAACTTACACTCTTACACAAAAAAAAAATGAAGTGAAGCGTGAACTTGTCTAACTGCCATTTGGCTGAGCACCTGATACACAATGACTAAAATCAGCACAGTGAGGAAGAAACCAGAAGAATACAAGAACATATTTGCATATCACAGAACAATGATTTGTAATTAACCTATGTGTCGTAGCTCCGTGGCAAAACTCTGATTTTGTATGCAGAAAACCCGGGTTTCTGGCTGCCTAAGGATACTTATAATTTTCAGTATTTTAATTTTTCTCTTTTGAAACCTAATATAGGCCTATAATTAATGTGTCCGAGATTTTTGATTAATTGAAAATTAATTTAAAAAAAATAATAAAAAAAAAGCATTTCAGTAACATTGGCACCTTCTTCCCAATTACCCTTAATTTAAAACAAAAGCTCAGTTCCTGGATCATCTTCCTGTAAGGATTATTATTAAAACTATTAAGAATAAGTTAATACTAATAATAATAATAATGACAAAAATAAAAATTGTAGGCCTATAGAAGAATGTTGAAAACAAAACCAATATATTCCAGATACAGACTCTTAAACAATGTTGCTATGTAATTGGTTGTGCAGTAGCGCCATGGTAAAAGCCTTGCTTGTTTCTTGCTTAGGCAATTTAAGTTTGTATTCACTGGAAGGACTTTGGATATTATATTTATATTGATGTGCACTGCAGTTAATTCTAGAGGGATTACATACCCCATATTGAATTTTTCATCTATTTTCATTTTTGTTTTGTTTGCTTTTGGGAAGTATTTCTTGAGTTTGTTTAAATACAAGAGAAAGGATTGTTATTAAAACCGGTATCTAACTTTCCCTTGCAAATATTAAACTTTCTGTTAAATATTTCATATTTCATAAATGGATAATATTTCATTTCATAATATTTCACTGATTATCAGTGCACAAGAAAAATGAGAATTAAAAGAAAAGTTTGGACTGAGATTCAAACTCAGGACGTTCCCAATAATAGACCACAATGCTACTGCCCCACGCTATGTAGGAGAGAAGTAACAATGGCAGTGGAGCAATGAAAATATTTATGACAGAAAAGATTTGTCTGCGTGTGTAGAAAGTGTATCATGTCTGACCTGAATCTTCCAGTTTAGACTTAGAATCTGGAGCCCAGTAATCTTTTTTTGTCTATGGGTGTACGTACTAAGTAGGCTTACTACAGAAGATGAACAATTCTAATATAGGCCTATGACCAGTGGCAGGTACCGAGGGGGGTCTCTCAGTGACTCATGTTTATATTATACATATGATAGTAAAATCATGCAATATGTAAGCCTACTAACGCAGACTTGGGGATGATTATGCACTAAGCTTGTTGACATAAAGTGGAAAATCAGTGATTACACTGACTATGAATAACCTTACATTCCCGAACGATGCAGCAGCAGAAAGCATTTTGGGACATAAATGGTGAGAAGCCATTTCACATAATCCATTCCATAACAAATACACCTGAAGCTCCCCTTTCAGCTATATACCGGTATACTGTACACACCTCCTCTTAACTTAATACTGAAGGAAAAAGAAAAGTTGTTTTATGTTGACCATGTCTCCTAATTGAAAGCGTGTGTAGAGTACCGGTAATGAAAATAATATAACCTAAGTGCAGTTTATAAATTCCGAGATAATTAAAATGAACAACCAATTACAACTTACGTGCTACTCCGGCTGATAAAAGCGTTAAATGATTGCGTATTCCGCAAATATAGACACCGCCCAATATCACCACACGTGTTACACTGACACAGCACCTTCATCCGATCATCCACGTGTGATCTTACATTATCCAGATAGCCGTGCATGGCGGTAAATTTGACTTGGTTCTACGGACTGACGAGCAGCAGCACTCGGCTGCATTGACAAAAAAAAATAAAGTTATTATTTATTATCCAAAAATTTAAGCGTATTTTACCCTGGGGTATTTCTGAGAAAAAAATTCCTACATGAAATTTGGTTATAGGTCACATCTGGTCTAGGATTTAAGAATCTAATAAATTCATAAAAATTGAAGGGGGTGGAAAACTGTTTTTATGGGGAAAGGAAAGGTATTTAAAAAGAAATATAATTGAAAAAACAGACACACTTTACATTTTTTGGTACCGGTACACTGCATTGCATAAAACATATAGGGGAAATTCCACAGGAATGTGAACCTATATGTGTTAAAAAAAGCATGGAAAATATGAAGTTATATATTTTTTATAATGAGTTTAGCAAGCATTGTTATAACTTTACCACCATGAGTTTATCAAGCATTGTTATAACTGTATCAATGTTGCAGATAGTCCTTTTTCCATTGTATGCATGATAAAACTTCAAAACACAAAACAGTTTAAAATTCACAATGGATGTCACATCAATTGAGAATTTTAAACTGTGTTGTGTTTTGAAGTTTTATCTGTATCAATGTATTTATAATAAATATTAATAATTTGTCACCACTGCTCTTGCCCAGAAGAACATTATCTGTAATTACAGTAATTAAAAACTTGTCAATAATGAAAACCACTGCTTCTGTTTTCTATCAAAAGGAAAATCTTTCCATGTATGCTTCTGCAGCTGTGTGTATTATAATTATAATAATAATAATAATAAAATTGATGATTCAATTTTTTCTTTCCTAGCTGAGAATTTACCTCACAGTAGAGTTATTCAAATTACAGTAATATCACTAATTGTTCATAATAGTAAATTAATTCTTAATTTTATAGAGTGGCCTATTGTATATTTTTGCCTAACAAGAATGTTGTTGTCCTCCCTTAATAAAATTCCTGGCAACGCTGATGCTCAACAATAAATATTTAAATTTTATGCTCCATAGTGTTATGTGCAAAAAGTCCCTTCGACAGCCATCCTCCCTATCTATTTTTGAAAGTGCAGAATCAAAAAATGCAAACACATAAATTTATTCAGTAGTAAAATCTTACGCTTCCCCAATTTAGGGATTTATCTACAAAGCTCATTATCAGTGGTTACTAGTACCAAGGGAAAAACTGAGGAATGAACTTGGGGGTTGAGAAACCTGTGGATTTAAAATATATCCTGGAGTTCACTTCAGTAACAAGGGAAGAACATGGATAACCATGTCCTTAATGTAGGTCCATCCGTCCATGGTGATACTGCTTCAACTGCTGGCTCTGAAAACTTGTAGTACAAAATCAGAGCTGTGGTATTTTCTGGAAACAATACAATTGGTTCTGTTGCCAATTACGAAGGTACATATTTTCAGCAGCCATTGTCATTATAACATACCACAATGTTATTTATCTTCTGTTTGATGCACCTCTCAAGGTGGCTCCTATTCAAAACATCTGCTCAGTATCATCCACCAGCGCCAAGGAATTTGCATTACGAATTCTGAAATACACAATATGTTATGAAAAGATAAAAATGAAAACAAAAAACAGACACTCACTGAAATCAATTTAGACTTTGTCATCCTTCATCTTTTAACCAATGTAGTTGTCACTGTTAAGAGGAAGATAATTTTTAATTCACGGAGGAAAATTTCAATAATATAGCTATGTTTTATGATTTGCAACACAAGAATAACTATCTGCGATATTTAACATAATGTTTATATTATATAATATTATTGTAGACTCTAGTTGGGCATATTTAAGCGAATTTTCCACACTGTCTTGCCCACAGGAGTTATAAAGTTAAGCATGAGATCATACCTGAAAACGGAATTTTGTATAATTTATCTGCAGGCATTTCACCCATGTGAAACAACACTTTCCTATATGTCCCCAAATTATTTTTTCTTGCTTGTGTACCTTACATATACAAAGGTTTTTCAACCACATTTCATTAAGTGAATATTAGAAATGAAACACTTACTTATTTTATCAAAGGCTTTCTTCATTTAACGCACTATAGAAATGAACAATCCCAGCAGTCTTAATCTCAGTTCTATTAGCACTATGTCTGTGACTTCTTTTAAAAAATTCCATATTTTCTAAATAATTTTCAAATAACTGACCTGCGTGGTCTGATGGTTAGCACTGTTGACTATGGATCTGCAAGTCTGGGTTTGATTGCCAGAACGTTCTTGGATCTTTTCTGAGGCAGGGAGGTCTGAAATGGCATGCACTCAGTGCAACTAGGTGCTATTTGATAAAGAAATCCCGGTTTCAGCCATGAAAAGCAATAATGACCATGGGTATAACTGTGCTGACCACATGCCGCCCCGACTTGTCATCTGCCCATGGTAAATGATACAGCGGTCAGATGGAATACCCTGTCCCACCATGCAGTTTAGTTCAGTCAAATTTCTGATCTGAAACCAAACTGGTACATGTTACTGTAAACAAATTTACTCCTACAACTTTATTATTATTATTATTATTATTACTATTATTATTAATAATAATAATTTTTATTTTGGAGGTTCACAACTGACTTAGACTAAATCTGAACATGAATTCATTATCACAAAAATAATCATATGACCTAAAAAGTGGAAAATAGAACTGCAAATATGACCTTAAAAATTACTACATAAGACCCAAAAATCCAAAATATGACCTCTAAAATAAATGTTCATTTTTAAAGGTTTTAATGGAACTAAATTTAAACATCATATTAATTCATCAGATAGTCACTTTTTCACAATTTTACGGGTGATTTACAGTTTTACTCATAAAGAACTTCAAATCTATTAATGTTTCCAGATACCACTGCGAATATGAACTGAAAATATTTTTAAAAAATGTCTATTGGAAGTTGTTAACAACAATGAGGAAGATTGTGCTGCTACTTGTTATTGTTCCCTCACATTTCAGATACAGTAAAACAAAAATATTTGTGACTCTTTTTCGGGAGAAAATTAAGTAGGCACATAACTTACTGCATAATTGTGCTCTTTTACCGAATTTATACTTTAAATATGACGTTAAATTACAAATATGACAAAAGACCATGTATTTGACCAAAATATGACTTTATATGCAAAATAAAAACTGTCCAATTACGATAACAAATGTGCAATTCATGTTTAATTTGTATTTGTGGCAAAAATGGAGGTCAGGGGGAAAAATATGACATATCACAAACATCCAAACTATAATCCTTATAACATACAATAATCATATAATGGTGCAAATGAATAAAGGTGTCACAAACTTAATATATCACAGAATATAGTAATATTGTAAGCTGAAGTGACCAATCTGCAGAGAAAACAGACCTAGAAAAAAAAAGTAGATGTATTGGTTTACAATAAAAGAAATAATGCACAAGAATAACTAAACTAATATGTAACAGGACTCCTAAGGAAAGGAAATAAATCAGTTATAAAATCCCATGATAGTTTTTAAAAGTGTAATCATACATTTTTGCAGAAATACATCTACATTGGAAACTATTTACAATATTAGAGTTAAACAGTATACTGTAATGCGCTGTATATAAAGGAAGACCTATCTAATAATTCTAAACTTGCAACTGGCATTCTTTGTTATTATTATTTATTATTATCATTATTAATAATAATATAATACAAGGGAATTTGTTTGTCACTGAAGTCTTTGCTAGTTGCTACTAAAAACAGGACACACATTGACTTTTACAGTGAATACTATGTCTACTTTCGGAAGCAAAAAGCTGTCTTGTCGTGGGAATATAATTAACAGCTTGGTCCAAATGTCACTGCAGTTTTCAATTTTCAATAAAGTGGTCACGATATCAGTATTTCAAGTATCATTCATCTCATTTACTAAATTACATATCATGACAATTTTGGTAGGAATGTGAAAAACAGTTGTCTTCCCTTATAGTAAAAGGGACATTACAAAATCTGGCAAAACTAGGCAAATCGGAGTGAGATACTTTTAATTTGCCTGATATGTTCGCAGTATTTCCCAAATCATGGAATTTGCATCTTACTTTAGAAAGGTGTGGGGCTCAGTGAATTTTTAATTGTATTGTAACACAGCATGAATTGCTTTTAAAAAGTCTGTTTTTTTTCAATTAGGTTCGACAGTACGACTAACAGGTTAATGTTCTGACAAACAGTAAGATTTGATTTAGCTTAATAATAGGTAAGTGTGTGTTTCTTTTTTTTTAATATTTTTAATCAATCCTGCCCAATTACCTTGACATGATCCATCATTGAATATTATAAAAGGTATAAAGAAATATTTTTCCAAAAATATTTTATTTCCAAATTTACATTGAGGACTTAAAGTCAAAAATAAGTACTGTACCACCAACACACTGCCAATACGTAATCAAGTTTTATAATTCAGTACAAATGTATATGTTCAAATTGTAATACAAAATTTCTCGCAGATACACTTCCACACACGCACACATTTAAGCACACATGCACACATGCATTACACTATTGGCAGTAGACAATCAAAACAACAGGTGTTATACTGTTTCATCAGGAACAAAAGCACCTATAAAAAAAAGTTCCTAATTAAGCAAAAAATACTGAGCTGATATTTTTGTGTTTCATGGTATTTCAAACATTGGTCCTTTCGCTCTTTGATCTTTATGATCACATGGTATAACCATTGAAACCAGGCAAATTATTTAATTTAAAACTTTAGATAACTAAACATTTTCACCATTCTAATGTCACTCGATGTAAATTTCTCTATCTAAGGGAATTCAACAAACCTTGAGGTGGTAAATTGCATAGCACATGAAAGTGTATAGTGCAATAAATAATAAACCAACAATTGATGAGACAAATTTTGTTAAATATATATATATATATATTTTTCTGCTTTACAAGCATAAGAGCTCATATAAATAATAGAATGGACTGAACACCTAGGGATGAACAGGACAATACAGCTGAAAAATCAACTATGAGAATAAAACTATTGCTAGACAGAACAAGAAGTGCAGCCAATACGATTGTTTTAAAATATTCCTGGCAATTAAACGGTTTTGGTAGGGAAGAGAAATTAAAATTTTTAAAAAGGTGTTAATAAGTCAATATATCTGAATAAATGAGAAAAAAGGTTATATATTATTTCTCTTGTAAAGTACCGTCAATCTTTGCAAAATTAAGTTAATATGTATGAATGTGTCAAACAAAAGATTTTCCACTTCAATTTGACAAATTTATATACCGTTGTTTTAAACATTTTGATAAAATTTTAATTAAAATCATCTTTAAAAGTCAAACATCCCATTCTGAAATAAAGCCAAATTCATAACAATTTAAACAAATGGTAGATGTCAGGGAGTGTGGTAAACATACATACATTATGGTCTGTACATTTATCAAAACCTCATGTATAGCTAGCTACATCAACAAGGTTCTCAACTCTAATGGTGCTATATCCCTAGAGGGACTAGACCTACGAACCCATTGCTGCATCACCTGCCATAGAGAGATGCCAAGATTGCGGGGAATGTGGTCAGCACACAGATACCCATGGCCATTAATAAGTAGTTTCCGTGAGCAGAGCTACTACTTCTTAAACAAGTAGCTCCTTGGTTTGTATTGTAAGGCTGAGTGCACTTCGTTCCTGACCTCTTTACCTCAGAAAAATCCAAGGAGATACCAGGGATTGAACCTGGGCCTGCAGATTTGTAGCCAGTAATACTAACCATGCAAGCTGTCAACCTTGTCTGCATTAAACTTTAATGTAATTTACACTTGACTCACTCCTTACTTATTTATGTACAATAATAATGTATTCCCTACAGGATTATTTCAGCTTGAAGACGTCTCTCCATTCCTAGCTGTTATACAATCAGTGTATCGTCTGTGAAATCATATATTTTAAGTAATTCTTATGTGACTGTAAAATGTTTGTAAAAGAGTGAATTTAATTACTTCCTCGGCTCTTGTCAAAATGGACGAAGTGCAAAAGCTTCATACAGGTTGACTAGTTAGTATAATTTCTTCAACACCAGTTTCCAAAACTCAGTCGTGCTTTTCCATGAAAATAGTTTTGAAGTGGGGAACACTTTTATAAATAAACATAAATAAATTTTTTAACGATTGAAACACATGAATGCTCTTTACCACTCTTGAGAGTTTGTTGATTTGTAATTTTAAAACAAGTTAGTAAGGTAATCCTACATAAAAATAGGATCATTATTTAAATGCAAAACTGATATAAATTACTTTTCTTACTCACCATGCATGGAAAGTGGGGTATTTTGATTGTTTCAGTTGAACACAGCCATACACATACTGTGACATCAAGTCCTCTGTTACAAAACATGTCTCTTCCTCGACCCAACATCTTGCATTATGGATCATGTCAGGATATTGATTTTCGGTACAGTGGCCTCTCCCATTTACAGCGCAAGTAACAAAAAATGATAAAAAGTAATAGAATTCAACTAAGAAAATTATCTCTATGGCATGGTACCATACCAGAATTTATATTATTTCAATTTGTTAATTTGTTAAGGACTACAAATATAATGCCGTCAGATGACAGTGTTTAAAAACATTTATATTCATCAGTTAAAAAATTACCTTAAAAAGACATTTAAAAGTAAGTACAGCAAACTCCTGATTATCTGTGGGCGGCTTGTCCGGTTTGCAGATTATCCATGCATGAAAGGTTGAATTTCACATGCTTAATTTTAAATTTCCAATTACCCATACATTATTTCAGATTTCCATAATTTCGAATTTCCCACACTTTATTTCATCAGATTTTTAAATTCTCACACTTCATTTCGACATAATTATGCACAATATGACGAAAAAGTGCAGGAAATTAAAAATCACACACCCGGTTAATTCTAACATTTGTATTATCTGTGCTTTTCGATTATTCGTACATGTCACAGTTTCAGTTAACACAGATAATCGAGAGTTTGCTGTAATTTGATTTGTATTCCAAATTGATCCCTATAAAATGTTCTTCAAAAAATTTCATTTCACATCATAAACAATAATCCAATTAAAATTTTGTTTTTAAAAAATGTAAAAATCTTATTCAATACTATGCATCTGACAGCACGGTTAGGACCATGCCACTTTATAAATAATCAATACCACTGCCTTGGCTATCCATTATTTTTAATTACAGATAATAAACATTATGTTTGTACTGTGCTGCTTCATGATCGCTTCCTTTCCGTACAAACACTAACACAATATCCTACTGGCTCAATGAAGACTACAATATGTAAGAATACTGCGATACTACTTGTCATAGGAGGGATGATGGGAAAGTACATACAATTTACAAGAGTGAGTGAAATTTGTGTTATTTTCACAATAGATTGCCGAGAAAAGTTGCCACCACATACGCAGTGCATTTTATGTTATGAAATACATAGATGAGCATTGCCAATATTAAAGGCATTGAATGTCATGGGTTACAATACTATAAAATATACCAATAACTGTTTTTTTTCCCTTGTAAAAGACCTCATTCAAGACTTTTAGAATGTGTAACGTCTTGTTTATATCAGAAATAGAAGTTTCTTTCAAAACACAACATTATCTTATTTCTCAATTCATGTGCCTAAATATATACTTTTTAGCATTTCCTACAATATTGTAAAGTGATTGCTAGGGATTGAAATTTTTCAGCAATTTCTAATTGAAGCTTTTACTTTTATAAGGGTCTAAGTGTCAAAATCATGATTTTTCAGCTGATAAATTTAAATTGACCTATGTACCCAGACCAAGCACTTCAGAAGGGTACAAGGTCCAGGGAAAGCCACATTGGTAGCAATAAATTCCAAGATGTAGCGATGGGTCTATCTCCAGCATGTATTTCTGCGGCTCTATGTCTCAAAATCATGACTGTGGCACTTAGACCCTTATAAAAGTAAACGCTTCAATCGCAGTAATCATTCTGTAATTTTTAGTATTACTTCTAAAAATATACAAATTTTTTCAGTAGAGTTGTTTTAATGACTACTGCTTAATAGGTCATAATTATATCTGAACATGTTTTTAAAAAAGTATCTTAATTGTAATATAATAAACCTCACCAGAAAACACAATGAAATGTTAACCTTACAAATGACACAAAAGAACACGGTAAATCATGTAATCTTAAACAAAACTGTCACCATATTTCAACTATGGCATTACATAACTTCGAACAGTCCTAATAGATTAAATGGATTTATCCTCAATTCAAAACTGCTATAAATATGATAAAAATTTTCAGAAAAGAGCATATAAAATGAAGATATTACTATCCCTTAAGTTCTACTAACACAAAGAAAAATGACAAAAATAGTTATTTATGACCCAAGTGTTAAAAATAAGATTTTTATTTTGCAAGTAGGTTATGTTTTTGAAATGAGCCCATAAGGGTGAGCAAGATAAAATCAAGATAGTTGGAAAATATATAAACACTTTATGCTCCACTTATGTCTGGAATTAGAATCACAGGACTAGTTTCGGGAGTTACCCCATCATCGGCTGTTGGTCTACTGTTTACAATACTTCGTTTTAATTTGTTTTTAAGATAAAATCATCTTATTTCATGTATCGAACTCTATTTTTTAGACAGTCTAAATTTGTGAAATAATAATAAATGTTAGATTTATTGTAATGAATTACACACCATGAAGCCAGTCATATAGCAGCGCATAGACAGCTGTTATTAATTTTCTGGCACAGGGGCAACTTAAAGGACAATTTTTGCTATCACAATGAAAAATTCACATTTAAAAAGGTATTGTGAATTTTAAAATGTTCTACTTTTATCGAACTGAGATCATATGTAAATATTTTTAACTAAAAATAGTATTTTACATGTGAAGCAATCAAAGTTGGTTACCCTGGAGTGTTATAATTTTATACCAGTCAGTAGCATAATTATCTCCTTGTAATTAACATCATCTACCGTTAAAAGTTATTATTTTACTTTTCAATGTCTAAAAAAAAAAAGTAATACTTACTGCTGGAGGCTACATCTTTACTTTGAAGATTTAAAAAGTGTTGTTTAAACTTTTGATCATTGAAAATTGTCATTTATATTGTTGTCATTACTTGTCCTAATCACTAATGCTATTCAACAAATTATTATTATTATTATTATTATTATCGTATTATTATACTTTTTAAAAATAGTTTATTATTGTATCTTCATTTCTTTACCACTTTTATACAATTTGATAATAAACATTTTCTAAGACCATTTTGCATCTGATTAAAATTAATATTTCCTCCTATAAAACACTTAAAATACCTTAAAATTTACAGCTGCAATTACTTCCAACCCCTAATAATAACTTGAGAATATTTTGATAAATGCTATATATTGACTGTATAATCTGCAATAATGCTCATCTATGTACATACTGATGGGTTTTGTGCACTTCACTAATAATACTTTTTAAAGCCGTAGTACACTGAGACAATATATAACTGGATTCATATTGAGTCATGCAGGTTGATGTGTATGTATGGTGGCATGTGGGGAACTAAGATGAGCAGGATTAAAATATGGAATGATTACTAAGAACTGAAATAATTCCCCTCACTGCCAACCAGTAGTATTAACATTCTGTAACTAATACTGGCATCTCTCATAATACTCAAACACTTATCAATTATTAATTTATTACGGTAGATCTAAGCTTGAAATGACAAGACTACTGAAATAATATGTATTAAAAAATATTATAAAATGATTTCCCAATAGAAAACGTGGATAATAAATGCATTTCTGAATTTCTCCCATCAAAGAACAGAAAAACAGAACACTAAGCCGCTTCAAACGACAGAATCGAGAATTTATTAATACAAACTTCTTTGCCATTTATAAATAGTAAACTAGTAGAAGAGAAGAAATTTATTAATTAATAATGTGGACTTAAAATGAATCTAAGAGCAATGCTAAAGAAAATACGCCGACTATAAAGAGTTTCGAGAAAAGGATAAAATTTTGATATCTTTATTTATGAGAACAAATCAGCAGGTAATTTAATGAATTAAAACCAATAAATTTTTATGTATATTTACCAGTTAAGTTTTGTAATTTTCATTTCATATTTTCATCTTTTTGTGTTGTATTTGTTGGCAATGATATCTTTAGAACAATTTATAATGAACCATTACAGAATATTGTCATCGCTGTCTTTATAATCTTTCCATATTTTACATCTTCTAAGTTATTCCTCTCTTCTTTTAAATTCATAAAGATAATACAGTAGGTATTTATACAAGTTTGGTTCCGATGACAGGTAAAATATATACTTATTATAGTATTACTAAAACTAAACTGGCCGCCAATAATTACTGTCTGCCATAATATTTCTATATGTACAATAAATACACATACTTGTTCAATTTCACTATATTTCCACATAAGAGACAGAATGTGGACTGCACATATCCTGGCTTATATAATCTTTGTACATGAAGTCTTCACTTGGCAATGAAGCAACAGGAAAAAAATGGTTGAGATTTTGGATTCTTGCTTTTTTTTATACACAGTTTTTCAGCTTGCACTCCTAAGTAATTCTACTGCTCTGGTCACCTGCATTGATTGAAACCTCTTCTGCACGACACTCTCACTTCTTTGTCCATATGCGAACTCTATGCGATCACTTAGCAGCTGGAGTGAGCTTAAGCCGTTTCAAACTGTCTTTCGCTATTACTTTTTACATTCTCTTGCAACTGCCAGTCAATAGTATGATACTAATATAGTTTTTCATTTACTCGGTAACTCTGCATACACATAATTGTACAAGTTCATTACTACATGGCGCAGTAACTTTACTTTTCATTCAATTTTTCTACATATGCACCTTTATTATTTTGGAACTGTCCTCAGTTTAAGGAACAATAGGAAGGTAATAAGATGTTTTTTTGTGTTTTTTTTAACATACTTACGTATGTTAACAATAATATTGGTGTTGGCATCACTTGAAACCATCAAAATTTACATGACAATAGGAACGCTGGAATTAGGGTAGTTTATTGGAGTCGCTTCTCCAAATGCAGTCTCATTTAGAATAAATTCACTCCAGCGATTAACAGTCACATGGCTAGCCACGATTATCATATGAGGAACGCTGCATAGCATTTTCTTTGTACAAGTTCATTTTTTAATTGCATTATTTGCATAGTAAAAGTCTCTCTATTTTTTTTTAAGTTTCTTTTTTTATTTTTAGCTTCACGATTGTCTTAACTTAAAATTATAAAAGGAACATTGATAGAGAATTTTTGTACGCTTGATTTAGAAAAATCACTCAAAGAGTGCAAGAATATCGTCACTGGTGGTATTCCCAGGGGTGCCGTTGTTTCCGTTACTACTGGCTCCACTAGAAGGTGGTGTTGCCAGGTCCGGTGGGTCCAGATATGACAGCAACTCCATGGGGTCCACCACATTGTCCGGTAGCAGCTGTAACAACACAAGCAGGTGTTCGGTATGCATAAACTCTCCCCTCCAGTTCCACAATCTTCAGCAGAGGAAAGTCAATTATTCCCATTCAACCCAACATACACAAAGTAGCTGAGAAGATAATGCCGATGTCAGACTAGGTAGATAGTATAGCTCTCTCTTGATGAACATAAAGAAAATTCTTCATACTTCAGTTGTACTCCTCTTAAATATTCTGGCACTACAAATATTAAATAAAACTTTATGAATATGTTCCATTATTTCCTATTTCCATGTTGACTTAGGCACTTAAAAATTAAGGAAATTCAAAACAATGAGTAAAATGATCATTAGACTAAAACAAAAACCTAGCGAAATGTATTATTATTATTATTATTAAGATACTAATTATAAGAAATGGAACAATCATTTGTTTCAAAAAACAATCTTTCTACTTACCAAAAAAAAGTACTGATACGAAATTTGTACTCTCATATTACAATTCTGCAAGATGGTGTAATTTGTATAAACATTTTTCAATACCAAGGTTTTTCACTTACATGTAAAGAAACTAAATTACCTCCAGCATTAGTATTTCCATTCCTTACACAAACAAACTTCAACGATAAATTTTAAAGTGAGATCTCAAGTAAATTGGCAGTTGTAAAGCAAAGGAAAGTGTTCCCTACACAGGTCATTGAGACCCTGAGGGTTCCAGGAAGTTGAGGCTCCCAGATTTTACACAAGTGGCACATGAAGGTGCTGGCTGCCTTCACCCCGCAGGATTGCTCCTGGCACTCATTTCTGTTAGAGGCTTTATCAATCCCAGTGCATAGTATTATTTAGAAGGATTAGGCCAATTGAAAAATTCCAACATCATCATCGGGGATCAAACCCGCAACCTTCTGGTATGTAGCGCAATGCCTCAACCACTATGTTGGTATTTATATTCTTCAAAATTATTTAAAGTGGTTTGGTCAATGTTTAAAGTCATGTTTGGTCAATACGAAATTCATTAATGAAATAAATCACATTAGCTGGTTTTAGATTCAGTATAAGGAGGTACAAGATTAGGTAGAATGTTGTAAATGCATGCAATATGCCACATGTTTAATGTGTGATGCATGTACAGTAGGAAAGATGTAACAGATAAGTTGCTAGATTACTGAGGATGAGATCTACACATCCTTTCACTGCACTATGGAGCTGTCAATACAGAAACATGAAATTCTACAAGTACAAATACTGAATTTTATCTACACAAAAATTCGGATTATTTCAAAGAAAAGAACTTTTTTATTAACACTTACATTGAGTCCCTCTTGCCCTTGCCCTTCTCCGTCTATAACAGCCGCGGGATCGAAGTTAAGGTCCGAAGGGATATCAGGTGTGTCCGTCGTCGCAGTGCTTGTGTTGGCAGCAGCTGTACTCGTGCTACCACTGTTATTATTGCTTCCAGGTCCTGAAGCACCACCACCATCGTTTGAAGTGGCAGGAGGTACACTAGGTGGTCCACTGTTGCCTCCGCCCGGCGTGTGAGCACTTCCCGGCGTTCCTCCCGGAGTGTGTGGAGTGTGGGGTGTATGTGGAGTGTGAGGTGTGTGGGGCATCTGAAATAAGTACAGCTCAATTACTCTGACTGCACAAGGTGCCACGTTTAGGAACATAAACGAGAGACAAATATTAAGGTAGACCTTTAGAATCAATGTTAAATATAGTCGGCACCTCCTTAATTAGTCTCTACAGGACCAGATCAGAGAACGGCTTGATATTATGATTTATGGTTGTTATCTGCAAAGGACTGTAAGTATTACCACATTTACTCGCGTGATGGATGCATTCCAACTTTTCGGGTTAAAAATAGAATAAAAAATTCCCTATGTAATAGACGCATCTCATTTTTAACAAAAAATAACTTTAATAATATTCTGAAGTCACTAAGTTTGGATAGCCTGATTATCTTTTAATTCAAGTTTTTAAACAACAATGCGTGGAAACAGTAATCTTATTTAGGCAAAATACTAGTATTCTCAAAATACTGGTATCGATGCATACACTATTGATTGTTAGCAGTGCATCTTTTAATATGTGTTTCTTTCACTAAATTTTGTCCTCACATAAAGGATTCTCATTATAAACTCATTATAAACAGATTTCTTTATGGCATTAAGACAAAACATATCATACCACAGATCCGATATCCACAATGCACTTAGTGTGCCTGGTGACTTACTGTATTTGCTATCTTCATAATTGCATACATAAATAAAAATAATAATGCACAATATTACAATGTATTGGAAGTTAACACAGTGAAGTATGTAACATAGTAACTATATAAGTTTATAAGTATTTAAGAATTTTCAGTCTTATACCCTCAATATAGAATAGTAAGATGCCGTCTACCAAGGATGTGGGGGCAACCTTTTACAATATCTGTTGAATGAAGTATCTGACGAGTCAATAATTTATTATAAATAAGTTAGATTACATGTATTGTGAAAAAATACTTATTTGTTAGTTATAGTATGATAAAATTATTGTTTTAAAATTTTTTACAATTTTATACATAAATAACTTAGGACTAATGTAGATTATTATTATATATAAAAGTAATATATCAAGATTGACTTGTTATATAGTCATACAAAATATATGCGTTGAATATGATAGCAAATTCAGGTCAGTATTATATTCGCAGACGTGTCTTTACACAATTAAAAATTAAAAATTAAATTTATAAAATTACATGTATCTACAAGTTAAAATGGATGTACCATCAAATGAATTGTGTGATTAAAAATTATATATACTCGTGTCACTATATAATAATGCCACTATACAATATAAAATATCAGGTATTTACAGGCTAAAAAGTGGATGTGTTATCAACTTAATTGTGCGATATAGCTATTTATAATCTTGTCAATACAGTAAAATTACAAGTTATCATGAAGATATTGGTTGAGTCATCAAATTAACTGTATGTCTTATGATACTTTGCACTTGCAGTCTGATTTGCAAATATTTATTCAAATTTATATGTAGTATTTTTTCTTATTCTGTTGGTTTATAGATGAGGTGGAGAAAAATATTATTCGAGAATGCACTGAGTAATAACTTTATAGTTCTTATTAGCTGACAAGATTGCCCACATTGAAGATTGGTATAGATAAAAATAATAAAAAACCTAATTTTGCCACATTCACATATACTGACACATAATAAGTTTAACAAGTGTGACACGGAAATTAAGAGAAGAATAAACCTGGCTAAACAAGCATTTCAGAACAAAAGGAATCTTCTCACAAATAACCATTTAAGCATGGAAGTAAGGAAAAAATTTGCCAAAACATTTGTAAGTTGTGTATTAACTTATGGATGTGAAACATGGACAATAGGAAAAGCAGAAGCCAAGAAACTAGAAGCAGCAGAAATGTGGATATGGAGAAGGCTAACAAAGACGAGTTGGGTGGATAGGAAAACAAATGAAGAAGTGCTTAATGAAGTGATGGAAGAGAGATCCCTTCTGAATTCAATTAAGAGTAGAAGAGCAAAGTTAGTGGGTCATACATTTCGGCACAATGATCTACTCATTAACATTTTTGAAGGGAAAATACTGGGAAAGAAATCAAGAGGACGTCCAAGAAATTAATTTATTAAAAACATGATAAAGGATATGGACGTGCTGTCATACGAAAATCTAAAGAGAACAGCGATGAAGAGGAAGACATGGCTACTACAACAAGGCATTGCCTTTAGATCCTGATGATGATGACATGTAATCTAACTTATTTATAATAAATTATTGACTCGTCAGATACTTCATTCAACAGATATTATAAAAGGTTGCCCCCACATCCTTGGTAGACGGCATCTTACTATTCTATATTGAGGGTATAAGACTGAAAATTCTTAAATACTTATATATTTTCCCTCATAGAAAAATCCAAAATGAAATTTATCAATATATAAGTTTACACCAGTACCCTAATTGATAACAACTTGAGTCCTTTCGCATCTGCAAACATAAGGCAATAACACCTACCTGCTCATTCAATGTCTTTTCCATTGCATTCAATGGATCCAGCGAATTGACGGACTCACTGAGATGAGACAATGGACCTCCCCCAGCAGAATACTCATTGCTTCCGGGATTAGAACTGGTACTAAAGTCGTATGAGGTACTCCTTGCCATGCCTGTTGCATTATAAGGTGGAGGACCAGTATTCATCATAGAACCGCTTGCGATGCCTGTATAATTGTCAAGAAATAATGTTATCGATCCATCCCTCTGATGTGACTTCATAGTAACTAGTGACGAAAAACCACATAAACATTTTGTTAAATTAAAACAACTACTCTTAACATACACAATAATTAAGGAATTTATGAATCAAGTTGAAGTTCCTGCTGATATGAACTTTTCAACAGTAATATCTGCTAAGGTGGTGGATTATTGCCTTCACAGACAGGTTTTTAAAGCAAATACGACACACCAAAGTACCGGTATAACATTATGGCTGGCCAATCTGACTTGAGGTTTTTTCATGGTTTCCCTGGTCATAAAGGCAAATGCTGGATTCGATATTTATTTACCATGAGCCATTGCTGCTATTTCATCCTAAATCATACTCATCAAAATTGAATATCAATTAAAATTATTAGAAGCCATAACACACCAACAATAGATAGCCATAGATATGACCTCATTGTTGAAACGTGTATAAATAAAGTTGAAATGAATATTAAAAAAAGATTATTAGTAAGGCTATTAGATAAATTTTATCCGATTTAAAAAAAAAAGTATAATCACTTTTATAATACTAATACAACAGTACAGAACCTATGGTTTTGCCCTACATATCATTTTACCGAAAGATAACTAAATAACATTATAACTCACTGTTCATATCAGGAGGAATGTATGGAGACATGGCCTGGTTCATATCCCAGCTATTCATGGTAGGAAGCGTCATGCTTCCCGGTGACATAGCTTTGTTCAGACGTTTCGCTCCACATGAATCACTGTCATCCTCAGTCTGTAACATTATAAAATAACCAAAATATGTTCAGAAGATAAATTACTACTATTTTCTTGCAAATAGAAGGGTTTTGTCCTTCTCTTGCCAAACTGTATTCCTGCAGTCAGGTTGAACTACCCCATACAGAGAATTCTGACTTTGAAATTCGGCTTAGGCTACATGGAGATATTGTACATTCACTCTGGGGACTAGTGAAGTGTAAAGAGAATTTATTTCTGCACACGTTTGTGCAAAAATCATATTTTTAGCTTAATAGGTTCCTAACCTACTATCAAATAATGTTTGCATGAATTAGTATTATAGCAAGAGCTGAGTTATGATACCTTAGGTACTCAAATCTAATTTATTTGTCCTGTATATTAGTACAGAGCTCTTATTGTTCTCCATTTGGAAAAGCTGTGTGAAGATCCAAGCTTTTCCACTGGTGAACAAACAACAATAAGCAGATGCCTGTTTTCTTTCTATCAATGACATGCTCTGATAAAAAAAACACTGACACAGCTTAAAGCAAATATAATATTCCTATGAATGCTATTTCGTAGCAAGTGAAGGTACCAGTTCTAGTAACTGTTTCAATGGGCCTATGTTATGCTGTTAAGTAAATCAACTACAAGCAATGAAATCATAGCAATAAAACAAGTGTTGCAAAGATAAGTTAGACACATTATTTTGATAGTGAAAATGTTGAATAAAAAGAGTTCCATAGAAGAAGAGAGAAAAACTTGATTTTAGAAAGTCCCAATATCTCACTTCTATAGCGTATGACGTAAACAAGGCCACTGTTTAACTCATTTGCTAAGTCCAACAGTGCTCCAGTTTTCTTGCCACCAAAGAAGCATTCTATGTTCAAAGTAACAGTAACAATATGTGTATTAATCATATTTCATTTCAGGCCCTTAAATCCAGCACTTAGGCACCTCAACAGGCTGTAAAACTATTAAACTAGGTCTGTACTCAATGTAAGCTTTGGGATATATTACCAGTATTTGAGTAACATGCTTATTATTACAGTTATAATCGCTTTTATTAATATTTCTAAGGAACAAGGATGGTTAGATGTCATGCAATCATTTATGGCCATGCCAGAGTTCTGATTAAGCGAGATGGAAGCATGTGTCAGTGAGAAGGACAGGGCAATGTTTATTGAGTCTTGCATATCACTCGTCAGCTAAATTGCATGCCATTTGAAAACATAGTAATGCAGTAAAGCAGGTACAGATAGCGTTTTAGCTGAGTGTGCTATAATTGTCGTATTCTGTAATAATTAACCTATTCTTTCGCTCTACCAACAATCAATAAATTAATTTCCATAAAGCTACAGAACAGGTCTAAGTGACCAGGCCATCACAATCAGTTAGTTGACTGACCATTTTTGGTTGATCACTGAGCAACGATCATTGCTCATAGTGGTAATTTTTCAATTAGGCCTAACTAGTGTTACAAAAACTGCATTAGTCCACAATCTTGCTGGAATCCTTTCATGATGGAGGAATAGCAAAGTTGTCTGTGCATTTATGCATTATTAAGGGAAATAAAGCAAAGCCCCGTTATGTGCAATTGTTCCATCAACATTACTTGTGTTTTTGTCATTCTTATAGGAAAGATATCTAACCCCCTCCTCCTCTCCTCTCCATATACACTTAAGGCTGACAAACATCATATCACTGGGGACAGAGGAGGAAAAACAATATGCTTGATGAATCACGACTATAACATTTACAATAATTCTGTGGTCTGGTGCATGAAGCTGATTACAAACATTTTCAGAAATTTTAGTCAATGCCACTGAAAGGCATCTCATGCCACGTATAATCATTTGGTAAATAATGGTATTATCTGCTTCTGTTTTCATGTAATAGAAGACCAAGTGTTTGTTTAGTTTTGTAATAGTGCATCCTTCAAGGTCAAAATATTGAGGTAAAAAACCAAATAGTTGTGGATAATTATGTGCTTATACCTAGTTTCAAAATGTAAAAATGAAATAAGTAATTAAATCATACCTGTTAAAAACGAAGTATTTAATTTTCATTGATCGTCTCAAAACAACGATTATCTCAATACAAACTTTATGTTGGTTATCAGGTTCATGCACCAGGCCACAGAAAATTTTTCTTTAAATTCAGTTGAATGAAAACTTGAATATTCCATTTTCATCCAATTTATATGAATCACAGTAGATCTGCATACAAAAATTTACCTTGATTCCTTGTAAGCTTTTGGCAGGCTTCCAATTGGCAGACGAATCTATTGTAACTTCTTCAACTTCAGAGGTATTGAGTGTGTTCAAAATGCCCCACATATACTGGTCTACTTCTAGGCCTTCCAGCTGTGCCGGTTTGCTAGAATAGAAAAACAAATTGTTCATCTTCTAGGTTTCAAGATATGGAGAGGTAGAGAAAAGTTTTAAAGAATTAACTGTAGTTAAGATAAGCTCTAGTACAGGAAATACCTTAAAAAAAGAGTGTGTGGAAGGCCATGCGACAGAAGTAAAACTTTATTTTATTTTTTATTTTTTCAATTTGTTATTCTTGGATTTTTTCAATTTTGCATTATTGGACTTTTTAATATTGGGTTTTCGGACTTTTTAAATTTTGGATTTTGGACTTTTCATTTTGGTTCTTTCAATTTTTAATTTTGGATTTTTTTAATTTTCGATCTTTGAGTTGTTTATTTTTTTATTTTTTATTTTTGGATCTTTTAATTTTTAATTTTATTATTTATTAAATTTTGTATGTTATAATTTTTAATTTTGTTTTTTTTAATTTTAGAAATTTGTATTTTTTAATTTTTGATTTTTAATTTTTGGATTTTTTAATTTTGGATCTTTGAATTTTTTAATTTTGGATTTTTTCAATTTTGACTCTTCGAATTTTTAATTTTTTTAATTTTTTAATTTTGTATTTTAGTTTTTTTAATTTTGGATTCTTAGATTTTTTCAATTTTGGTATTTTCGATTTTTAGTTTTTAATTTTTAATTTTTTAATTTTTTAATTTATTATTTATTAAATTTTGGATTTTTGGATGTTTTAATTTTTAATTTTGTTTTTTTTTTTAAATTTTGGAAATTTGTATTTTTTAATTTTGGATTTGCGCGGTAATGAACCTCCGGGTTCCATAAAATAGATAATATACCTTTAGATTGCTTAGGAATTGTCTATTGCCATTGAGGAATTAAGGTCTGAAAAATTTCCTTTGATTACTCCTAATCATTGAGTTGATTGATTTCTGTGCAGTCCGCTCCGAAACACGTAGTTTTGAGTGTGACTGATTTTGTGACTGATTTCGTTATAGTGTGACTGATTTTCCAGATTTACCCCAACCGCGAGAAAAGAAGTTTTACTTCAAAAATTCAAAAGAAACCAAATGATTTAAAGATATGTAGTAATATTCCAGGGTATTTGCAATCGTTTATCTCAAGAGCTAGAATCTGCCTTAAAGTAACACAATCATTTCTATACTGCTTTAACCTTGAAGGCTTGCTAAATTATCTGATCTGCAATGAGAATGAGAGACTCTGGAACATATCTTGCACACATGTATATCCTCCAACAAAAGAAGAGATAAAGTGCTATCATCGTTAACAATAGTGTGGGGAAATTGTAGAGAATGGAAACAATGGGTACTTTAGTATCCTATAATCTTGTTATAAACTACCAAATACAATTACAATAAGGAATATACAAGTAATTTAAGCGGAAAAAAAATTTCATAATTCCGATAAGACAATTTAAAGGCCATGAGGAGTTCCTTTAGGTAGTATTATAAGTAGGGTTCGGATGTTCATGACATGTCATATTTTTATCTTGACCGCCATTCTCGCCGCAAACACAAATTAAACACGAATTGCACTGTTCTTACCCTTTTCGGACTGTTTTTATTTTGCATATAAAGTTATATTTTGGTCATTTTTATGGTATTGGTCATATTTTGGTCATATTTGAAATTTAATGTCATATTTCAATTATAAATTTGATAAAGGACCAAAGTAAAGTAAAGTACATGCACTAAACGGTCGAGTTCAATTTGGAAGTTATTTCATTTATTTTATGTTTTGTCAAATTAATAGGTAATTTAATTTAAAAAATAATATAATTGTTCATATTTTATAGGGACACGCAAGATCTATAATATATTTAGAGCTAATGAAGCGAGCAAATCCTTTAAAAATAGAAGTTCCTTACAAGTAAAACGGTAAATCACCTGTGAAATGGTTAAAAATAGATTATCTGATTGAATTCAGGCGATGCAGTAATTTAGTGTAATTAAAATTATTAAATTGGAACATTTATTTTTAGAAACTGTGTCTTTTATTAGGTCATATTTAGGATTTTATGGTCATATTTAGTCATTCTTAAGGGCATATTTGCAGTCATATTTTCCACTTTTTTAGGTCATAAACATCCGAACCCTAATTATAAGCTTTGAAATATCATTAGTTAATATAAGACTAAAGTACACTGGTTAAATTATCAACAGCATACCAATTCCGGGGTGCGCGGGCAAAGAGAGTTAAGTCCACTTTCTTGTTACTGAGAATTAGAGTGACTTAACACACTGTACCAGCCCAACATAGCTTTAGAGATGGATAAACCCATAAGGCACACATCCATAACTATCGTACAATTTTGAATATGACTTACTGGACTTAACACAAATGTAGAGAACATTTTTATCTACAACTCTATGGACATATCTCAATTTTTTAGGATGGTGGACTTAACTCTCTTTGCCCCCGCACCTGCGAATTTAAATTTTCATCTTTATTTTAGAAACTACAAGAATTCATGTGTACTACAGAAAGAGTGATGCTGTTGTAGGAATGGTTTAACATTTTTCCTATGAGTTGTGCGTTTTGAATCATGATATTGAGGACGCAAAGCATTCATTATACACTTTCAAACCTTTGTGAATTACAGAGTTTTAATTTCTTTGATGTTCTGACGTCTAAGTGGGTTCTATTGTTACTTCCTGTGAAGTGATGATGAGTTTTGTTGTTATTGCTGAAGTTATGAATAATCTTGTGAATGAAAGAAAAAGTTTCAAGGAGTAGTGGGAGTGATTAACAGAGATTAGGTAAAACTGAGGCTTTTAAGTACTTACTTGCACACAGGACATCTCCAGGAACCTCTTTCACAGTTTAGTTGTAAATAAGACTCCAGGTCAAAACACTGAATGTGTTTACAGTCATGACCTCTTGCAGGCAAAGTGATCCTCTTGAAAGTGATCGGACACTTCAAGGATACCTGTAAACAAGTACCAACAATTATTATATTGAAACAAAGAAAATAGAGAAGTCACAACATTATTTTCTTTAACCATTTTATATAAAAACAATAACATACTTAATATTAAACCGACAAACACGTATCTTTACATGATATCCTTATGATGGTCACTGATTTCTCAACCGAGTTAAGCACTTCTTGTTCTATTTATCCTTCAGAGGTTTGAAATATATCTTAAGAGCTACGGAAGAAGGTAGCTACCTTGAGTGCGGTTTGTTCAACACCGTCTCTGTCGGTGCCCATAGCTCCTCCTGAAGATGCAGTGTTGCTGAAGTTACGCTTGATCTTGGAGATGCAATGATCTGCAGTGAGCAAGCGTTTCCTCAGTAGGCCTTGAAGCACACTTCTTACACTTGGCCGATGAACCAATTGCAAGACAAAAAGGTGAGACTGAAAACAACATCAAACCATTAATCGTTTCCATTTCACTTATTCAAGATGTATAATAATAAATTATATGTCTACTACATTATATCATGTTCTTTAAACTATTATTTATTACTTAAACATTTGATTTTTGAGACAAAGTAATTTTTTATTCTCATAGTATCTTTTATCCATTGCATTACATCTATCTTATATACAGAACAGTCGGATGTATTCATCAGAAAATATTTCAAACATAAATATACTGAAGTCTTCTTCTAAACTGGTACTTACACAGCAACATGCTGAAACCGTTATTTGAATGGTGTTTCGACCAGGTTGGCAAACCTCCTTCAAATAAAGAGGTTTATGTGAAGTTTTGTTTTCTCCACGGTCAATACTAAGCGGTGTTGCATTCACAGACACTTGGACACTTGCAGGCCAATTGGTGTTCATCTGCCGATCTTCGTGGTGAAAGCACTTCAATTGGAGCTCAAGATCAGATCTGAAAACAATGTTAAAAATAAGTAATAATTCTTGAAGCAGTTGAAAGCTGTAAGTGACAAACATAAAAAAGGGAAGAATAGTAAACTACATTTAAAAAAAAATTAAAATCCATCAATGCACACAGTTATTACTTATTACAAAGGAAAAAGCAGTGGTGATATTCAGCCGGTTCGCACCGGTTCGCGAGAACCGGTTGTTAAATATCTTGTAGGTCCTCCGAACCGGTAGCTTCACAATGAGTGATTGCCTTTTTCCAAGATCAGATTCACGCCATTCCACAACAGTGATAATACATATATGAATTTGCTAGAACCAAAACACGCCATTTATGTTCGCTAGCGGTGGACCACCACCATAGGTAGCGGGCGTGCGGTTAACTTGGCAGACTCTCTTATTTGCGAACGGCCGATCGTCTCGACACTAGCTCCCTTTGCTTTCGATGTTCGATTATAAAACGGATTGTGGTCTTCTTTTGTTGTGTCAGGTTATGTTTTAAGGAAGCTGAGTAAGTTTAGTATGGGTATGAAAAGACAAAATAGCATATTAGGCTATTTTGAATCAACATCAAATGCCCTGATGAGAACTGGTTGTTTAGTATGAGCATAATGAACTTCTATTCATTATGGTATGAGTATGAAAAGACAAAATAGCATATTAGGCTATTTTGAATCAACATCAAATACCCTGATGAGAACCGGTTGCTAAACTGTTTGAATATCACCACTGGGAAAAAGTGAAGCGTTCCCTGTAAAGGCCATGGAGAACCTAATGTTTCCAGGATGAGGCTCCCAGATTTAGACATTTGGGCCTTCCCGTATGTAGCGCAGTGCTACCACTATGCCACGGCATATCCCATACAATTATTATATTCAGTAATAATTAAACCATCAGAAAGCTTAAATACTACTACAACAGTGACAATGCATTCTTTGTTTACAACAAAGTCATGTCCATATTGACAAACCAAAATCTATCTTAATAATTTAATAGGTTTTGATAATTCAAATACATTACAGACTCAGTAATTTGGAGTGGAAAGGACTGATACTATCTCAAACTGTAAGAAAACTCCGACTTATAAAATTACAAGAAAAAGCCTATGTAAACAAAAAATTAATAAATTTACATATTACAGCACAGTAGTTTAGAAAACAAAAACATACAAATTGTCTTAAACTAAAAGAAAATGGCTACTGTCTTTTGTAAATAAAAACTAATCAAGTTAAACATTGTAGGGCCTATGTTTTCAAAAACAAATTGGTTGACCTTAACACACTTTAGACTTCACTTTTACCTGTATTCTGCAGGTAAAATTATTAAAATCAGTCAATAAACATAAAGGTTTGGAGATTTGGGAGAAGGTTTTTATGAGAAAATTTGAAGACAGGCTAATGTACTTTGAAATACCGGAAGAAGACAATTTAATCAAGAAGTTTGTAAAGTCTACACCAGAGGGCACATCGGGATGCTCTAAATGGAAATCAGACAGTTGACTAGCAGTTGAAAATGTGGAAAAGTCCGTGAAACGATCGTCTACTGTAGTTAGTCTGCTTCTATTACAAGACTTTTAATGGTAATAAAAATTTAAAAGTGCATCAAACTAAGAAGTCTGCAGCTCCATTTGGTTTATATCTAGAGTTTATTGCTTGGAGCAGTTTGGTTCTTGCACCCACTGTTCGTGACTAATAACTAACTGTAAAATAGAAATAAGTTATCCCTTAAAGAATTTGAAAAGCAATACTCACCTCCACATGAGTGTTTGATGAACTGTAGGTTTGAGCTGGAAGACGTGATTGCTAACAGCCAAATTATGTTCCAGACGAAACGGAGGTAAGATGATGCCATCACGTACAGGGAATGTTAGGCGTAACTCATCATCTTCTACAACAAAACAAAATTCCACTAATGAACAAACCATTGAAGAACAAATACTTTTTTTAAATAGTACTGGTACTGCTATAGGTCCATTATGTAACAAATGTGAAAAATTGCTAAAGGAAAGTTTTATGATTAAATAATTGATATGTTATGCCTTTATAAAGTCTTATTAATACTGGAACTTGTATAGTGACTTTCTTTTGCACTGCGATAATCCTTCCCTAGTAAAACTTTTGTGCACCTGAAAAATCCTCTAAGGATTATGGTTCTTCAAGAAGAGAAAAGCTACAACTTCATAAACTGAATTCACGGTGACAATACCACTACTTAAAATTGGTAATAATAGGAGATTACTTGATCACACACAACACAGAAGGCAAATACTACCCAGCACTTATTTTTCCACCGTACTAGACTTGTTGCATCAAAGCATACTGTAAAGCAGAAGTTATATCTCTATCATAGTACCTGAATTGTACCTCAAGACTTACTGTATTATCCCACTTCCATGCTCATGACTAGGGCCCAGATTTTTAGGCTTTTATAAAAGGTATTTTAGCCTTTTATTTCCGTGGAATAGCCCTTTTTAGGTTTTAAACAAACGATTTTAGCAGTCTTAATAAAACACTAATGTTAACACCGAAAATTGTTATAATTTTTTGACACAGACCCTCCTATACTTCTCTTGTCGTCGGTCGGCAATTTGTTGTTTGAAAGATGAAACGACTATGGATTACTTGCAGATTTGAAAGTATTGCAGACGGCTCAAGTTTCATTTCATGCGACGGCGAGGCAGCACATTTTCAAGTTACAAAGACAAGTGACATATACATTGTTAATTTCAGTGCGTTGTATAAATTAATTTTATGCCTTTTCTTAAAATGCATAAATTCATATATTAAATATGTTGCAGTAAATTTTATTTTCCTTTGCATTAATTCAATGATCTATTTAAAAATTGTGTTTTTCTGCAAAAGTCTTCTTTAGCCCCGAGTTTTTCAGCAAAAGTCCTCTTCAGCCCCTACTTTTTCAGCAAAAGTCCTATTTAACCCCTAGTTTTTCAGCAAAAGTCCTCTTTAGCCCCTTTTAGGCCCTTTAGTCCGATTTAGCCCTTTTTAGGTTCTATAAGAATCACATAATCGGAAGCTAGGAGTATGAAACGTAAAAATACATTAAAATGTTCTAATTAGGAAGCTGAGGAAAAAATAGGTTAAAACCTTCAAATCCGGGCCCTACTCATGACTGACTTCAGAAAATCTGTATAATCCTAATGATAATAATCAAACTAACATTAACTATAATTACTTGGAATTAATTCACTTTACCATCCCATTCCTTTTTAAGACTTACTTTGTATAGGTAAAGGTGGTTTGAGCTCAGCAAAGTTAGGTTTGACATCAGGATTCGGACTGATGTAAGGGGGCATACTGCTCGCAGGGGTCAATGGAGGTGTAGGATTGCCTGGAATAGGACTATGCTGGTAGCTCATGTTGTTCCTCATGGCATTAACGTCTTGTTGGAACTGACTGCTTGCACCAGCAGGGTACTGACCAGCACCACCCACACTTCCATACTGAGGGGTACCGGCAGCTTGGTGGTGAGGAGGGAACTGCGCACCTCCCGCTCCTCCATTGTGGTGAGTTCCCATGGAACCTGCAGGCATTCCCCCTGCTCCGAAATACTGGTGGCCAGCTTGACCGCTGGTGGTGTAAGGTGGTGTCGTTTGCCTCATACCGACATTAGTTCCCCGCACTCCAGCACTGGGACCAAATGTACCTGAAGGGCCTATTGCTTGTTGAGGAGGATATTGTGACTGGAATCCTGGCCTCCCTGTGCCATATCCTCCAGGGTACTGCAGACAAAAGTAAATTATTACATACAATTCGTATTTATGTTTAATATTTTTTACTTTCTTTTTTAGTTAGTCACATTATACACTCTATTTCTTTGTCTCTCTTCTTTCTTCACTTTGATATTTTTGAAACTGCACCCGAGCACGAGCAGTCTAGCTCATTCGGGTGTATTACTAAATGTTAATACTTCTTGTGAAGATATAGCCTATATTTCTTTTCCTCTTTTTAAATAGTAGTTGTAGTTACTATTGAAATTTGAAAATTGTTTTATTTTACTTGTATAAATATGTATTTGTATTTGTATAAATATGATAAAATAAATAAATAAATAAAATAAATAAATAAATAAATATTAATACTACATTTTAAAGAAATTAGATTTAAATGTTGGGAAGCAATAAGAAGAACATTACTGTCAAATTCAGAGCATCAGGCATGTACAGATTATTCTATTTTGCTTAAAGAAAGTTATTGCAATGTTCTATCAGATTATCATGTATCACCTTGTTTGTGACCATACACAGTACAGCCATTGCACATGTATAAATAGTAGCTCATGTCTGGTAGGTAAGGTTTGGAAATTTTCACAGCAGCACAGCTTTTTAGCAAAAAGTTCTGCTTCATAGGAACAGTCACTAACTTCAACGAATTCCAACAGACCTCCGAAATGGTAACTCTTAAAGTTTTACATATTTTGCATCAAAATGTGAATTTTCATTGAGAAGATCAAAATCTTTTTTATTTGAAATATGTTATTTTAATGTGCCGTAAGTTAAATGTACAAGTAAATAATATAATTTTTATGTAATAAAGTCTACAGAAATTGAATGATGCATATGTCAATCATTTAAGTTATTCATCTTTTACTATCCAGCTTCAGGTTATGGTTCTGAATTTCTGGTACCATCTACAGACACTTTTTTTTTTTTTAAAAAAAAAGAGACCCTTGTGACACATATGAATCAAGTTCCAGATTTATTGAGAGTTAAGCTTGGATTTCCCTGCAGGTGCATATTTTTACATTAAGTTGGATAGGCTTCTAAAAATTTGCAACGATCAATTTTATGAATTGTCGATTCCAAATAACTATTCTTTTTCCATGCATGTCTGCATGTTGTGGCCTTTTTCGCAGCAAAGTCATGCACACTGCATGTTCTGAAAATAGTAAGTTTAATAAAATATATTCATATTTCTACATCACATGTTCATTTCTTGTTACTTCTGTGCATAAAATAAGATTACTTTAATAGTAGTACTTTAATTATTGTTTAAATAGTAGTACGGTACTTCTTACTATTTTTCTACATACAAAATGTGTTAAACCAATCAACATAAGAGGAAAAATTTCGAAAAATAGGTTGTTGTACATTGTTCCATGAGAAAATGTAGCATGTAATTTGCGCTAAATTTTGATAGTGCACATTTTAAATGATTTTTCCCTTCATTATGTAAATTTAGTCATATGATAATGTATGAATGTTTTAAAGTTTCTGACAGTCCATTAAAATCTAGGCTCAACTGATTGCATTTTATAATATATGTGGGCTGATAAACAGAGACTGAGACTGATTTTCTCCTGTGGCTTTCTTCACAGTTATGTGTATGTACCCTGAATATTTGAAAGGGTTTAGTTTCATGCATAATGTCCATAGGTGGGATCACTCTCCTATCGGTAGTATGGTAGTTTTAAAGTATTGCGTTCATCGCTTTCAAATAACCAAAGATTTCTAAGTCATTCTCGGATGTTAAGGAAAAAACACAATTGGAAACAAAATTACAAATATCACTGTTCTGAACTTTAGGAAGCTAGATAGGTACTTACAAGATAGAAGATAAAAATAGTATAAATCACACTCACTAAGATGGTTTGTACCTGTGGTCCACCAGCAGGTGAGAATCCAGGCTGCATTTGGGGTCCTGGACCAGGACTGGGGTACCCCTGCTGCTGCCGTTTCTGTGACATGTGCATTGCAGGACTAGGGTAAGGTGCCAACCTGCCACGATACACTTGCGAACCTGGGCCCTAAAAGAATAACAAAACACAACATAAGTAAGGAAATACATATTACATTTATATTATGCTCTTGAACCATTCACAGACGTACAGTATATAATCTAAAGTCCAGAAGGTTTACCATGATATTTTAAATACAGTGGAACCTTGGGAATCTGAACTAATCGGGGTGACCTCTGTTCGAATCCTGGAAAATTCAGATTATCCAGGAAATTCGGTAAAATATTATTGATATACCAAATACATTTTTAGTATTAAGTTTGGATGTATTGTGGAAGAGTATGGAAAAAGCTTGTGGTGATTTGCTATGCTACATAGAACAGCACGCTGCTACTATACTGACTGACATGATGTTTATGTGGTGCTGGCACATCATCATATCACCAAGCAGACTTGGTTTCTTACGTCAAAAGAAAATAACCAATTTTGTTTTTACTAATGGTGCGGTATTCATTTTTAAATACCAATTCAATGTTTCTTTTAAATTGGGAATAAACATTAGCTTTGTTTCTGATTTATAATTGTTATTTTTCCTTCATTTTTAATCAACATTTTTGTTTAGATTATCCAAAGTTTTGGCCTAATGAGGTTCCGTTGTATAAAAAATATTCCACATAAAACCCTTTGCAATAAAATAAATTACCAGAAAAAATGCCCTCTTTATTAAACATTTATTACAGCCTCTTTAATAGTAATAACAAAAAAGAAGTTAACACAAAAATTTATTAAAAATCACTACTCTGGGCTGAATAGCATATATACTGTACTTATTTTTCAAGAGGTGAAGAAATTATATGGAAGAGATAATGGTGAAATGAATCCAAGTTCAAATGTCTGAATGTAGGATTATATGTTAAGAAAAGAATCCCAAGATCTAAACTGTTGGATGGAAAACTCTGCCTGTTGAATGTTGCTTGTTGCATATTGCAAATTCAGTTCTGTGTCAAAGCCACCTTGCTTGAAACTGGCTAAGTCCAATAGTTAGTCTGGAAGCAAATTTCTCATTTCTCCTCATGCAAATACAAGGCACAGATTCACCATTTTAGTTCAAGCCTTACAGTTAGGAAAACTGGTTAAGAAGTAAACTAATTGACTCCGTATGGTATACTACAGTATCTTCAAACAAAAATTATATTGTTTATTATCAACAGACTGGACTTCAGGCTTTCAAATTCAGCGCTGTGAGCTCCAGTCACTTTATTTTTCTCTGAATCACCAGAGAAGATGTGCAACTTATGTAGTTTCCTGACGCTTCAAATGATATGTTTTTAACGAAGCTGATTATATAATTCAATCATTCTCTCAAGGCCCATAGTGATGGCAGGTTGGCTCATCGCCTATGGAAAAATCTATGTGCAACAAATCCAGGCTCCAAAGTGCTGGATTGGAAAACTGCTGAAGAAATAAGTTAGCCATTAAACAATGATAATTTTTCATAATGACCCTTTCTGAGGGTGTGGTTTTCTTTAATATGCCATAAGGGTCAACAATCACATTTCCCTTTTATAAGATACAACTCCCGGCCTTTTCTCAAATAGAAATCATGTTTTTCACTTAATCAATGAGCTATGCTAAAATTATCAACTACTGATCTAGTATCTATAATAATTAAAATAATATACTTCAACTAAATGTAAAAAAAAACAGCAGTAAATTACAAATTATCATACCTGCATTCCCATCTTGTTCATTGGCATTGATCCTGGTCCCATTGGGCCTGGACCCATAGAACTTGGTCCCATTCCACCCATCATACTGCCATGCATTCCTCCATTCTGGCCCATCATCCCCATGTTGGCCATGGAGTTCATGGGGTTCATGCCATTCATTCCTCCTCCCATTGTTCCCATTCCCATATTTCCCATTGTAGTCATTGCACTACCCATAGGCCCATGTCCTCGTTGTGCTCCATAACTGTTGCCATACTGCTGCGTCTGCATCCCGTGCTGCGGAACACTCTGCATCTGTGAACAATATTGTTTTCTCTTATGAACGTAGGCATGTGAAAGGCCACAATTACCCAAAATAAATATGGAGAAACAAGACAAACAAAAAATTAAATTTAAAGGAAGTAATAACAACAGTGGAGCATACTGAATCACGTTGATAAAATAGTCAAACAATAAAAACACTTTTGCTCCACTTAAATAACTTAAAAAGCAGGATTACGTAGTTACGGGAGTCTCTTCCATCTGATAGTTGACTGAAGATTGGGAAACCAGACCAACTGAGCTAACTGAGGGTAGAACCAATGCAAAGACCTCGACTCCATTCCATACCTGCATATGAAATGCACTGCTGGAAATGAAAACGGGTTCCTATCTTATAACTTAAATGTGCTTACATTAACGGTTGTTCGCACAGGGTTTGAACATATGCAGGCCAAGTCTAATGGGTTTTTGGGGTTGGACTGTGTTCCTTTATATATAGATCCAGAATTTACCTTACAACCAGGGAAAACCACAGAAATCCCTGGTTAGAACATGCATCATGGTCGGTAGTATTTGAAGTCTGTCCCCTGCTACTGTCTATCTTCCTGGTGAGTCTAATAACATCATCTGGCAGGCCATTTCTGCCTGAGCTTCGGTCAACTATTAGCTGAGGATTGGAGGGATTCTCCTGAAAGTTCATAGTCCTGCATTTTAAGTGACGTAAATGAAGCAAAATTCTTTTTATTTCTTGACTATTTTATCAAAGTGAAGAAAGTAATTCCCCACAATGTTTTCCTTGAAAATACTTACTTCAATTGGTTGAAATTTAATGGCAATATAAAGACATTTTTCTATATGGTCTCCATGGGTTAGTATAGTTTTATGCTAGTGTGCAACAAGTGCATGTATTCCTTGTCAGTAGGTACCAGCTCTTCTTGTGCTTACATATCTGCTTCCTCATTGCATCGATTACGCTGTTGTCATCTTTAAAGTGAGTTCCACACAAAGCATCTCCATCACAATCCCAAAAGACAGTCACCATGATTTTTCCTGGAGAAGGATCTGTCTTGAATTTTTCTTTCTGGGCAATTGATGCCATTCTATCAACTGCCTTTTTAATTCCATGCCAAAATGGTGCATCCCATGTTTGCCACCTGTCACAAAAAGACTTCCCCCAGCAATAAGAAAAGTGTCTGGGGAGTCGAACAAGAATCAGGAAGAAATGTTGCTTCTGCATGACACTTCCTCACAAAAGTTTGAGAACCCAGGAACATATTACGAAAATGGGTTGGCTGTGCTGCTCCATCCACCCTACAGCCCAGACTTCCATGTCTTTGGATCTCTAAAAAATTCTTTGCATGGAACTCACTTGGAAAATGACAGCAGCATAATTGAAGCAGTGAGGAAGCGGTTAAGCACGCAGAAGAAAAGTAGGACCCACAAGGAATGCATGTGCTTGTTCTTTGTTGACATAAACCACACAAACTCATGGAGACTACATAGAAAAATAAGGAGTCACTAAATTTCAACCAATTTGAATAAGTATTTTCTGAGGGGGAAAAAAAATGTGGGGCATTACATTTTGAATGACCTCATAATAGCAGGTAAAGTTAAGTGTTCCCTATAAAGATTATGGAAGCCCTTACGAGTAACCTCACCGCATCTGTAAATAATGGAAGGGTTGGCAAACATTGCAATGTCTTGCCAATTTCGTGGTTTCTGCAGAAATTCTACTAACACAAGAAATTAATTCAATTTCCGAATAAATTCTTGTCTAAATATTCCAAAAATAGACATCAACTCTTTCAATGTTACCCCCTGCATCACATGGTGACCATTGGCCCTCTAGTGGAGCTAGTGCATTCTGTGGGTTCTCTTGGGAACATTGTGTTCGATGCCGTATCAAAAATAGCATGAAAATGGAATCGTATTGGAGAGGGATCTTATTCAAATTGATTTGAATTCTGCATGAGAACCCCATGATAGGGGAATACAATTATTATGTGTTCTTGCAGAATTCCAAGCGATCCTGATTCCCGTTTCATGCAATTTCAGTACGGTAAGCGTATTCACATAGAGTTGAATTCCCCATGGAAACATAATATGAAAGATGTGACTTGAGGCTTTCCCGGTGTTGAGAATAATATATTGTTTCTCTGGCTTCCAACCGAATGAGTTGGAGGATTGGTTCCAAGCTTTCGGCAGCTATCTCTGCTGCCATCTTCTGGGAGAAGTGGTTTCTTCTGGGAGAAGTGGTTTCTTCTAGGAAAAGTGGTTTCTTCTGGGAGAAGTAGTTTCTTCTGGGAGAAGGGGTTTCTTCTGGGAGAAGGGGTTTCTTCTGGGAGAAGTGGTTTATTCTGAGAGAAGTAGTTTCTTCTGTGAGAAGTGGTTTCTTCTAGAAGATGGCTGCCGAAAGCTTGGAACCAATCCTCCAACTCACCCGGTTGGAAGCCAGAGAAACAATAATATAGTATGAAACGTTCATAAAGATTTTTCGAGCTTATAGACAAGAATTAATTGGTTTGGAATAACTGAATTCATCTCTTATGTTAATAGCATCTCCGCAGAAACCACGAAATTGGCAAGAAAACGCAACCTGCTGTCAGCATCTTGACGCGGTGTGACTGGACGCAAATAGCTCGAAGCGAAAGCACGTACAGTTATTGTAACTGTGCCGTGTGATGATCCGTATGAAATCATGATCATACGGGCAGTTTTCATCAGACTGAGATGTAGCCTTGTAACACCATGTGTTGGAAAGAGGGATGTTTGTAGTTATTTATCCTCACATCTTGGAATGCGGTTGCAGCTGGTTTGTCTGAAGAGGGGAAGAAAGTGCGTCAGTGAGACCCCTTTCACACGAGCCATGCCACTACACTATATTTACAGTCGTTCATTGATACCGGGTACTACGGTACTTTATTACCGGTAAACGGCATACTACATTACAGATTTATTAATTTTCCCAGCAGATTTACTACGAGAGTCGCATAAGAAATAGACACACAGAGCCTCAAACTTTACCATACACCTCAGAAGTGTCCGCACTAACGACACTGGTCTCCCCCTGCGAATCCTGTCTTGGGGTCACCACAATAAATGGCAGTTTGTCGGAAAACTGAAGGATAAATTATTTTAAAATAAAATATGCAATAATATTCATTACAGATTCAATATGATCACTGTCACTATTATTGAATAAGCAGACATCTCTAGTGTACAAACAACTAACGAATGAGATATTCACTCTGAACCTTTTTAAAATCACTATTTGCAATCAAAACAAGGGACCGAAACACCTTACTCTAAAAACTCTAACCTAAAATCCATGGCGCTAAATCCCTTTGGGGGACTAGGCCTACCATACAACCGCTAAGTCATTTGGCGTGGGCAGACCTGTGGATTCATAGCAACGCAGGCGGTCAGCAGCTTATTCTAACAACGAACCCAGGGAAAAATAAAAATAAAATAGGCCTGTATGGTTGCGTTCAACTGCAGTCCGGAGTTAAAATTTATTGTCGAACAAGCATATTACATGAATTTAAAAAATGGGGTTTTCGATTACGGGCAATTGAGTGGCTTGTATTCCTTTTGTAATGCGCACGAGCATGAAGTTATAGCCGGAGTTATTTTCGTTAACAGTTATCAATTACATAATAATCTTAACATTTACTCAAGATACAGTACGCTGGGTCCCCCAAAGCACGCCCCCTTCACCGCAAGATCTGCGGGGAGCTTATCGCTGCCAATGGTCACCGCTGAACGGGTTTTGAGCATAGTTCACCAGTCTATACACTGGAATATAAGGCCAACCTTTTTTAACTAAAGGGCCATTTTCTTTTTGGTGAAAGACTAGCGGGCCGCACTGATTTATTAATAATATGATAATAACACATATACAGTATGTCATAATTATATCACAATATATGTAGGAAATACTATCATTAGCCTATACCTAGGTTCATGTGTATGTGTTTTATATTTTACCTTCAACGTTGCAATGTTAATGAATAACACAACGCACAGTAACATTCTTGAATTTAATGTGAGACCTGACACCTTTTCTTTATTACTAAATTATCAATATTGGCATTATAGTTAAAATTAGTATTTGTTTGTGGGTCGCCAAAAATTAAGCCACGGGCCGCATGCGGCCCCCCGGCCTGAAGGATATATACTGACTTAGAGCTTAACTCTTATCTCATTACTTTTTTCTTTTCATTGCCACTTGCAATCAAGCTTCGATTAATTTTTTTACCTTGTCGCTATGTCTAACATCTGTATTATGCCAATAGGTGTTATTTTAGTACAGTAAAAGTATTGCATTCAAATAGCAACTAGTCTTTGTACACTTGTTTTTAGTATGCGTAGGAATCACCTTTCAAAAAATGTTTAAATCAATTCAATAGACTTGAAACTTTCCCGGCCGAAAGTTATGTTTCATCCTTTTCACCCGGCTGGAATCCCGAGAACCTATCATAAAATATGTCTGTGTTTACCACAAGGAAAGCTGAGCAGCAGGCCGGTTTCTAAACTCAGTGGCAATTCATGTAATTGCACGGGAGTACTTTTGTCATACAGCTTGATTTGAAATATTGTTATTATTATTATTATTATTATTATTAGCGCAGCGGCGGGTCAGGTTCAGTCCTATCGGGTAGTGATTACAATATTTCAAATCAATTATAATTATTATTATTATTATTACAGGGCTCAATTGTTTGCCTTTATCCAGCTGTGATTTTTTCTTTCTTTCGAGAATGTTACTTTTTGCCCAGCTATTCATTCTTGGCGTATATGCAATATGCTGCATAAAGGTCGCGTTCTCCCGATGATTGCTCCTGGTAATTAATCGTATCTGGAAGAATAGAAGTCAAACTCAGTGCCATAGTGCCAGCAAAAGGATTTGTTCAATTGCAAAATTCCAATGGCCTCACTAGGAATCGAACCATATACATTAACCTTTAATTAGAGAGGTCTCAGAGACGGGCGAAAACTGAAGTGAAAGAACTACCCTCCATTTCATATCATTTGAAAAGGCATGCCATAAAATCCATAAAAAACAAATTAATGTAGCTTACTACACAGCCCAGAATCTGAAGTATAGAGACAATATAAATGCTTTAAGAAGAATTAATTATTCAGAATGTGAGGACGACATTTATACAAGCTGGATTTAATTGATGTGTGGGCTACTAAATTAAACGTGACACGGACCTCGCCAGTATTTAAACCACGAACTCAAAGCGATGGAGTTAAATGCTCATAACAGGAAGTGCAAATTGACCTTAAAAGCTTCCTGCTTATTAGTAATAAACAGTAAGTCAGCACATATCATAGGCCTGTCGCATCGTATCAGCTACTACAGAATATATTGTATCAGGGAATAAATCGGCAACATTGCTACGCGTCCTACAGTTACCATGGTAACGAAATGACGTCAACGATTTTCGGTTTCAGTGACGTCATGGTAACCATAGCGACGCCATATGCACTACTGGTAAATCACATACTACTTCCAATCTTGGCATTCAACGCAAGCAAGAAATAATGAATAAACAGTATTTGTACGGCACAGACTCAAAACATAGTGGTAGTAATCGCGCAGCGAAATCAGTGCCGGACTAAGCCAGCACGGGGCCTGAGAAGTCCTAGGTTTTGTATAATGAAATAAAACAAAACTTTTACAAACTAATTTTTCTCGATTTAATGTGAGCAAATTTAGAGACAACTCTAGACAAATCAATTTATCATAGGTATTCCCACGAGAATTGAAGAGTTTATCGGTAGATTCGCGACTGCGCAGCAGGAACGAATTTATCTGATGCAACTCGTCAACTAGTGTTGGATTTATTAAAACTATTCCATGAATAAAATGTAACGGATTATATATAATAATAACGTTCGTGTTTTGTTGCATAAAAACAAAACTAACCGTTAGAGATCATGGCATACTGTGAATCAACCATCCATGAATCGATTCGAGCTACCATGGTGTAATCACTGCTACCAATGGTGCATATAAGACATAGTTAACTTCATTGAGGTAAGCACACGAACTGGATTGCACCGAATCGAAATTGTGTTTTTAATCAATGTACATTTCTATTATTTCAATTTCCAAACAAGTTATGTTGTATAAAATAATCTGTTTTCGTGCCGCTTAGTGGCAGCATCTGAAAATTAATCACTGCACACTGATACTCGCGTCTCCAGTAACGAGCAGAAGGTTTTGTCACGATAAAACACCATCGTCGCGATTCCTACAAGAATACTGCAAGATAAACGGCCGTGATTGGTCTATATCCGAAGAGTTATTGGTCAATATCAAACACGCGGCGTGTGAGTTGAATAGTATAAATAAATTACATCCAATGTCCTTAAAGTGAGGATATTTGGACGAGCTTGTCCCATCAAGTTCCTTAACTCACTTTTTAAACGCTTTAGCCTTTCATGTCGAAAAAGAACATTCTCCGCGCAGTTAGTAATCCCGTATTTTCCTTCCTCTTTCCACGGTGCCACTTCCTGTCCACTGTGTTGAGTTATTTGGCTGGAAGGGGAGTGCTGAGAATAAAATTACTGTGTTATAAATATCTTACATCTTCGGCAGTCGTTTACCAAATGAATAATCTGGCAACCGTGTTATGATATTTCGCAGGTGTTTAGGTAATCTAAGCCAGCAATTTAACTTCATTCATTTTCAGTAAGTGGTCGGGTGTACACAAGGGTGTACAGTCTGCCATTCAAATTTCAGCTTGCCAGTTATTCAGTATTTGTTTTTTTTTTCATATAATATTTATTTTGGATTTATTTATTAGTTACTTTATATTTAATAATAATTCAGGTAAGATTGGATTTGGATACAGAAAGAATGTGTTTGCTGTTTGAATTTAAGCTTATAATTGGGTCAAACACATAAATGTAGAGTAGACACAAATCTGATGAATAAACTAGTATTTCATACTTTTTTGTTGTTTTTGTTTAATTTTTTGTTTTCCCCCCGTTATTTTATATCTCATTTTAAATTATTTTAGGTCATCAAAATCCGGGCCCTGGTAATAACTTAATAAGGAACTATGCTAAGACGCAATCTGAGCAGGCAGGCCATACGATTCCACGTGCTAAACCTCGCAATGCTGCGTGAGTCACTGTTTAGCTAGGCCTAGAGTAAACAATGTATATGCTTGTTCTCAACTCCAGTATCGATGTTGTGTCAGTAGTGACCCTTCCTGTTTATGTCAAGGTCACAATAAAGTTTCCTTCTATTATACGTTCGTTGAAAAACAAAACTAATGGGCTTGTGTATAACATCATCCCACATCTTTCAACAATACTTCCATTGCTAGACTAAATAATTCAGTAGATGATTCCTTCTTAGAAAAAGACAGTATCTACTGGTCTAGTTTCGGCAGGGATTAAAGTATCTTAGATGTAATTACTGCCGGTACCCTATCGCTCCTGTATGCAGTTGCAGATCTTATCTGTATTGTGCTGGAATTTGACATTCTAAAATAAATATAACGGTATGGTCCAGTTATTCGTTGCATGGCCAGGCGGCTTCCTTTTGTTGGGAGGAAAAGTTTTCTGACAGTGCAACCCATGCTCTTTATTTTTACCGCACCAATCGCCTAGTTACCCCAGCCAATCAAATTATAAGAATGTCCTGCGACGGAAGTGACAGAACGATTGGCAACAAGTCGGACAGTACCAACATATAAAAAATTAAAGTAAATAAAATAAAGTAGGCACACTTGACAATTTTAATTTTCAGTGGTATTTTCATACGTAAGACTGAACTCAAAACAAAATAGTATTAAAACCAGTAAAATATTTCTCAAGCATCTTTCACAACACATACAATGGCTCTATGAAAGAAAATTGGTTTCTACTATCTTCAATTTAGAACAAACTCGAAATGTGAAAAGGTTGACAGCAACTCGGTGCCATTCTGTACCGCCTTCGTGCTTGTTTGCTCGCTGGAAATCGTTAAAAGTTGGTGCAGAATTCAATGCTGATACTTTCTTAGGTTCACTCTTCATGCCACAGGTGCGCGCCGCAACACACAGTACATATATCGCCAATACGTGAAGTATTTATAAATAATAGTGCCAAGCGTATGGTATCACCTTTGATCTGATACTGTTGGAACACATGGTTCTTAATATTCAATTCTTCAAAAGCAGCATCTCACAGATTTAAGAATTCCACTTTTTATTAAATGCAGATAAAAAAAAAGTCAACTAAAAGAGCGCGTTTTATGAAAATGTCAAATTATTTCAGAACTTTGACAGTATTGTAAACCAGTAAACTTTTAAATATTTTTTTTGTTCGACTATAATATAATAGCCTTATTATGAGTGACCTAACGATATCTTAATGATATCCATAATGATGCAGATTTCCATTATGACATCGGTGTGGTATCGATTTATTATCGAACATGGAATGATCTTGAGACCTTGAGAGTATCAGCTGAAAAGTGCATAATAAATAGATCCTGTATTTAAAATAAAATAAATTTCTGTTCGTGCTAATTTTAATATCATACTAAAATGAATTCATTTCGTGTTGTCAAAATCCGTTGGTTTCAAGAAAACGAGCAAAAGGAAGCTTCGACTAGACCGACGCCGTAAGCTACCATCTGCCGTAGAAGACAAGAACTACGACAACCAGCGCTGCGAAGAACAGTAATTATTATTAGATTGACCTGGCAAACAGAGTCTGCCACCTCCTTGGATTTGAGAGTGCAAACTAGTGTTTACCCTTAATAAACAATAATATAATCCGGCAGACCACAATAAGGAAATGCCGACGCTTGACCCGCCAAGTGATGAGGAAAATAAGAGCACTATATGCAATAATGAAGATACTCGTACGAAAATTAAACACTTGTATCTTAATAAATCTCATTATAGGATTCTTGCATAACGTAGGGCCTACTACAGTAATGTGTACGTAAATAGTAAGTCATGGTAAGTCTTTGAGAGCTGTTAATATAATATATTTAATATGTATACAAGCGATTTGAGTTTATTATACTAATACTGTACCTATGCTTACAAATTAATAGCAACCTTCTGCATAAAAGGGGTTTTGAAGCACTACTTCCTTGACATTAAATTTGTTGTTTAAATTAGAGGTCGAAAATAGCGGAGAGTTGAAAATTAGAGAGGTACTTGACCCGGAATTATAATGAGGTATTTTTGTTGTTGTTGCTAAAACTAAGTGTCATATGAAAAAAGAACTCAAAGGTTTTCCAATACCACAATAGTTACAAAAAACTACGAAACTACATTTAAGTTCTCCGAGTGGAAAATCGAGTGGAAGAAAAATATGCAGGCTATGTACCGACCAAATTATGTTCACAATATGTACATATAAAATTATCCTAGGTCTATATACATTGTTTTTTAAACGCACTAAAACACAATACAACAAACATGTTTCCTCTTCTTATAATAGAGCTATGGACCGTTTTTATGATCATGGCTTTCTATGAGCTATTTCACGATTGCTTCTCGGGATGGTGGGTTAACGACTACTGAAGTTCTTATTACAGTAGCCGCGAAGCTACAACTTGATATGGAGTCTGAAGGAAGCGGTCATCCATCAGAGTTCTATTTCAAGCTAACGTTGCTTAACTCACTGAACAAATATCCTTTATTTTTTATTCATGTGATTCTCCGCCGTTGTTTGGGGAAAATGTACGCGGTCCTGAGAATGGGGGGCCTCACCTAATGAAGAGGTAACATTTCACCATGTGGTACTATACACTTCTCGATGATGTAAGGTTTAATACAAAAGACGAGCAAATGAGATCTTATGAACTGACCACACCATAGTCTTAGTCAGATTCCATCTAATATTAACATTAACTTCTACTGTAGGTAGACGGGCCTTTAAATACTACTATCTACTTTACTTAACTTAATACAATCATGATAAGGGCTGAAATCGAATCACGGAAACTCTGAATTGGTATATAAATAAATCCCTTTATTGCAACCAATGGCCACAGTATGATGGAGTTCTGGTGGAATGATATATGGCAGGGGAAACAGGAGCACCCCGAGAAAACCTGCCCTGACCACATTTTGTTCACCACAAATTCCACCGAGATTCGATCTCGGGTCCCAGCGGTGGGGACGGCCCTCTTAGTATATAGAAGCTCTGATCTTAAGCATGGAAATGCTGTAGTTATTTCATTCTATATGGTGAAAAGACTGCTGGTAGTACAAGTCATGCGTCTGGAAGATCGCATACTCTCCAAGCTTTCCATTTCAATTTAAGGGAGTAGGGATAGAATTTAGCATTCTCGATTTCTGACGAGTTTACATTTGTAGACATCCTTTTATAACAAGCCCTTCCATTAATTAGCAAGCAGCCGATCATGTCTTTGCCAATATCATCCAGTTGCAAGTTGTTATTGCTCTCTCTATTAAAATTAATGCAGACTGTACAGGAGTGGCTGCTATTGTGAACTGGGCTTGAAATATGTGTCCTTACCTTGAAAAACAGTAAACCCTCTCCCTTCGTTAAAAAAAAAGACTGGGCGAAGCATTTCTTCCCCTAAATTCCAGTTAAGGGAAGTGTTCAAGTGGGGCTGTTGAATTAATGAAAACTGACAAGTATTTGAAATAATTCGTCTACATCGTGAAGACACTACATGGTTATGATTTAAGGCAATGTTGCTCTACAACAAAAACATCCCATTATATAAACGATTCGATCATAATTGATTAAAAATAAATCAATATGAACTGAAATATCTTCGCCGGGAGAGGGTGAAGGTAGAGCAAGAGGACAATAAAGCGAGGGAGAGAGAAGGGATGAAAAAAACGAAAAGAACACATAATTATGTAGGCAAGAAAACAAAGCAAAAAACAAACATAAGAAGCACAGGCATGCAGCAATGACAGCGTTGAGCTGGTGATTCCTGTCATCATTTTGCTCCTGAAACTTCAAGTAATGTGCCCTGATTAAAAAAATAAATAAATAAAAAATAATAATAATAAAAAAAAGCAATTTACCTTATAATTGTATAAAAAAAAATAAAAGTAACGAAAGTAACGAAAAATAAATTGGCAGGACAAATTCATATTTCATGCTATATTACATGATTTACTAATTCATTATTTTTTATGTTAAATTAATTTTTATTTAATTTATATCTGAGTGTTTGTGGAACTTTACCATGTTTTCCTTACGATAAATTGATGTATTTGGCACGGAAAGGATTTTTACCAGTGTCTTTGAATTATTTAATATTTCTCTGGGAATAAATATTTTAAGTGAATTGCATTGAGTGAAGTTAAGTTAGTATTAGACTAATAAACTATGCTCCTAATCATTATGTTATTTCTTTTAGTCCTCCAAGGTTTTATAGATTTTATGAGAAAATAAGTCCACTAAGGATTAAATACGTTGAACAAATTTAAGTTAAATAAAGAGTTTAAATAAATAACCAATTAAATGGACATATTAAATAAAAAGAGAAAAATCGTTAAATTAAAATCGAAATCAAGTGAATATATTAAATACAAATATAGGAAAATCGTTAAATTAGAGTCAAAATTAAGTGGGCATTTTAAATAAAATAGAGGAAAATCGTTAAATAAAGATAGAGGAAAACCATTAAATAAAAATAGAGGAAAATCGTTAAATAAAAAATAGAGGAAAATCGTTAGATAAAAACAGAGGAAATCGTTAAATAAAAATAGAGGGAAATCGTTAAATAAAAATAGAGTGAACAAAGGCTTGTGGTTGACATCAATCATGACAGTGACATGAGTAAGAAGAAGAAGAAGTGGAACTGACCTGGCTGAACTGAGAATTCATATCCTGCCGCTCCTGAAGAGCCACCACGCTAGCCGTCGCGGTGGCGGTAGCGGTCGCAGCAGCCACCATTGCAGCAGCACTCAATGCCGAAGGGGAAGGGTGGTATTGTTGAGGTCCACCACCCTCCTGCACCCCCGGGCCCCCTCCGGTCCCGCCACCCCCGGCGTTCATCCCCCCGCCAGTCGATTGAGGACCTCCATACCCTCCGCCGACAGCGCTGCACAACAGCAAGAAAGCAAAGCAATAAGGTCGTGGGAAATGCACGTGGTAAAATCTCTCACACAGGGGCTTCTGTACGATTCTGATACTCTTTGTCTATCACACTGTGACACGGTCTGGTTTTGCGTTAACCTGCAGCATCACATCAAGTGCCACATCGATTCCTTCAGAAACAGCAAAGGCTGTCGATAACCAATAAAATCGCACTTGCCTCGCAATAAAAAAAAATAAAGTTCCGTCTGAGCACAAGCAGAATGCTACTTCTTTGGTTAGGTACTTTTTTCGTAATACATTTAATGTATAATATTTAATTTTGCCAGAGCTCTAAATTATAATTGAAACTTTTGACAAAATCAGTTTACAAAGTATTTAGACATTCACGAGTCAAAGCGACTATAAATAAATCATATATATATATCAATATCATACTAACAATGCATCTGAGTTTTTTTTTTAAAGAAATGAAAAGAATACGAGGGTGATTCGGAAAGTAAGTTGCGTTAATTTTTTTAAGGAATCTACCAATGAGTCTTAAAATATGTCCCAAAAACTGTTCCATGATTTTTTTTTTGGGGGGGGGGGCATTTTTGTGGTTTCATAATGGAGTTGGTGTGACTCCATGCCATTGATTGCCGTTTTGTTTCCACATTCTTGTAATGTAAAAATACACACACACACATGGAACTGTCTCTGGGACATATTTTAAGGTATACTATTGGTGGTCTTCATGGAACGAGGCACAACAATCAATTCTGGGACGATCACAGGCGACAGATTTCTATGCAGAGGCGATTTCAAAGCTTGTGAAGAGATAAGACCAATGTCTGATTGTAAATGTAAATTATGTCGAAAAATAATGTAAAGGCTTTCCCCACTTGTGTGAGATAAAAGTTCCAAAAAAGTAACATCCCTTAAAAAATTAACGGAACTTACTTTCCGAATCACCCTCATTGTGTAAGTGCGGTTAAATGACCAATTCGTATCAATTAAAAAAACATGTTACCGAGCGAGGTGGCCGAGATGGTAAAGTCTTGGACTCGCATTCGGGAGGTCCCAGGTTCAAATCCCGAGACCGGCCAATTTGACAAAGGTTTTTTCATGGCTTCCCAGTCGTAAAGGCAAATGCCGAATTGGTTATATACATACCACGAATTATCCTCACCATTTCATCCTGTATCATATCCATTTAAATTAATATCAGTTGAAATTTACTCCATTCAATACACCGACAATAGACACAATTGACAAGCAATAGTTCCATGGCTTACCCTACTGTACACAGATCCCGAACTCCTGATATAGCCTCGAAGCTAAAAGGAGTATACACAGAGCTGAAATAAATAAAAACATGCAACCAGACCTATTTTTCTAGCAACGCGTTTGTCGTGAAATTAAGACATTCTGGCAAGAATGAATACTGTATGCATTGGCAATTGAAGTAGCAGATTTGGGTCAAGTTGTGTGAAATGGGTAACAACAAATCTAAGGACCATGCTACGTTTAAATCTTTAATACCTGATCTGCTGATGACGCTAGTCGGCTAGTGTTGTGTGAACGCAGCTATTTAAATGAATAAAAAAACAATTAACCGAACTTAAATAACAAGAACACTTCTCTTTTTAACTGCTTTATTAAAACTAGGAATTATAAGTAAATATGTATGGTAGGGTATCACAATATATTTGAGACTGTTTATTTACAGCAGCCGATGATATAATTATACAGTAATGCAAGCAATAGTGAACTGTCCCGTACGTAACGGGAATACGATTACAGTGAACGCGGGCACTGAAGATCTCATTGCACTATATTTATAACTAATGCTGAACTATCATTTAACAACAATAATAATAATAATTCGTATACAATGATAATATAAAATGACATGCATGATGTAATGAAAATTAAGGGATATAGCAATTCAAATGTAAAAAAAAAATGTACGAAACTGTCCCTTTATGAGATGTTTATCTGACTAAATGAGACGCACTGTCAGTATTCTAGGTTTTTTTTTCCTGTGAAATCTAGTTTGTAAACGATGAAATCATAAGCGCATGCATCTCAAACTGTTTTGGGTACTGAGATCTTGTAAGTAGCAAGAACGTGCCTAGCCGTACTGTATTATGTATTTCAAAGGACAACTATTTTGACAATCTGGAAGGTATGGGCAGAAATCTTTGAATTTTTCTTAAAAAATATGTTAAACTTGTATGACCGACTAGACTATGTATGTTTTAAAGCCCTAAATTGATTGGGGTAATGTTTATATTTTTTAGTATTTATGAAAAGTATTTTTATTTTTATAGTCGTAAACGACTTTGTTACAAATATTATGTATTGATGTTGCAAAGAGTAACATAAATTAATAACGGACATCTTAATTAATGAGGGGATATAGTCTAGTTGCAATGGCGACACACATAAATATCACGTTTAAAACTGCTTGGCCATTTTTTAAATAACTGTAAAGTAATAATGATTTTAAACTGTGCTGGATGGATATGATACCACGCCTAAACGTTAGGCGGGACTTAGGGGTACAATCTGTAAAACGTTTGAAGGGTTGGAGAAATAAAGGGGACAACTTCACTTTTTATAATTTTTCAGGAGAGCATTTTAGAGCATTTCTAATATGGCTCATTTCTTTTTCTTTCATTTCCACGTGGTCTCAACGTCTTTTTTTGTTCTTTCTTTCTTTTTGGACGTGATAAATATTCCACCTTAAACCCTTATACACTTACAGATCACTGGAGATACGAATGCTATGACCATTAAAAGTATTCTATAATTAACGTCTATTCTATAATCAACGTCTTTATTTCCCATCTGATACGTGTGTTACAGAGCTTACTTATGTTACTTATGAAGAAATTTAAGAAATCATGAAAATGGCCTTATCGCCTTTATTTCTCTAACTATTGCTTCGTTGTATACTATCTTTAACTCTATAAAGTTCTGATTTAGACAGGCAAGCAGCATTCCTATAACATCCCTGAAAAGGTAATTTATGAAGCCGCAACGTAGAAATAAAGAGTACCTCATTGCTTACTGATCCCCTAATAAAATCTTAGATGACGGAAGTTGCTTATCGTAATGTTCGCGATAAGTTTTATCCTTGCAAAATGTTAATAGGTTGAATATTTAACGAGCTCTAATACCTCTTTCTTACTTAAGATGTCCTTGGACTAACTAGGCAGCTAGCTTGTTATTGTTATAATTCTTCTAGCGTCCACGTGCAATAATTTACTTACACATCAGCAAAACAGCCACTTATGCTAGCACGTGTTTTATCGCTCGAATCTCATTTACAGAAAACCACAATTATTTTTAAAAGATAAAGTGGATGGTGCGGCCACTGAGAGGAATTTCAGTACGCGAATTGACACCATTGCAATCAATGCATCTATACCCTTAGCAAGCAGGGATGGCGGTTGAGGCCAGGTAGGTTCCTTCACCCGCAAGCACCCTCACATTTACAAGGGCAGGGGATTAGTACCGACCGTAATTTCCGCCCCATGAATCACCTAGTCTACTTTTATCAGTCAATCTTAGATGTTTTAATGTCATTTTATCTTAAAATGTTTGTTATATATCAATTCAACACATAATTACAAGAAAAATGACAACAAACAATGTATAACTTACTTTAATAGAAACATTTATAACAAATACATAAATAAAAGTTACGAGAAAACTGCTTTCAAGTCCTATGTTCCTAGTAAAGTAAATTATACATTGTTTGGTGTCATTTTTCTTGTAATGTGTAGAATTGATATATATCAAACATTTTAAGATAAAATGATATATTTAAAAAATCTAAGATTGACTGATTGAAGTAGACTAGGAGACTCATGGGGCGGAAATTACGGTCGGTACTAATCCCCTGCTCTTGTAAATGTGAGGGTGAAGGAACCTACCTGGCCTCAACCGCCATCCCTGCTTGCTAAGGGTATAGTGATTTCTTTCTTTCTGTAAGGGAAGATACTTGCAATTTTTTTGATCTCCTAGTAATCATTTCATAATACTACCCTGCATCATTTTGCGGCAAAGCATTAAATAAGTGATTTTAAGTAAATAAGGTCTCTGATTTCAGAAATCACTATTTTTTTGGTATCACATGTAGTTTTCGTGTTTGCTGTCTGAAAATGCGTCATGGCGGATGCAACTTGAAGGTCTGTGTTCGTAAATTAGTTTGTTATGCAGACACGACCGAAGTAGATCGATTTTCTTCCAAGTCATTAAATAAAAACGACGGATGCGTAAGAAATTTTATTTGTTGTTTCCGTTTCAAGATAAAGAGCAGATCTTATAATTATTTTATTTTGGATGCGAGGTTTATGTTCACATATCTAGTATTATTTATATTTACACCACCACCATAAAAAATAACAAATAAAAGTTTCTTAGTCTGGTTTTTTCTGTATATTTAATTATTATTATTAGGGCACGGAAGTTGATGGCCTGAAAATGCCTGAAAGGTGACCCATAAAATGACCTTAAAGTTGTTGTTAAAAGTTAACCAAAAAAATTGTTATTCTAATTAGTCGAAATGTTAGTCTAAAAAATATTTTAAAAAATGGTAAAAACAAAAAATTTTCCCGAGTGTTGCAGGTATAAGGCTTGAGATCAAGATAGTGCCTGTGCCTGTTTGAAGGGATGTCATTCATTAATCGAAATGTTAAATGCATCGGTTAATAATATTAACTGTGACAAGTCACGAAATACTTGGTCTGATATACTGTTGAGTCGTTTTCAACAACTACAATCTCGCCTAAGACAGTCTCTTAGACTCAACTCAAAACACCCAGTACATTCACGTCAAACATTTGAACATGAATTATTTAGGAAAGATAGAAACGGAATCCAAGCATTAGCTGATGCAGAGTTTTTAAGCCTTATTACAGCTTAGTCTGCACTGTACAGCTGTGAATTTATATGCACCGTCAGTGTCAACTTCGGAGTGTCTTATTGTTTTCTGGATGTCCAAGTTCCAGTTATGTGAAATGCAACACGATAGAGGGGGAACCCAGACAAACAGGCTCCCACCAAGTTTACTCCACCATAAATGTCACATGAATTAATAACATATATTTCACCTTGCATTGATGAAAAATATAACTTTCCGGACTTACTTAGAGTAAAGATTCGTTCTAACACTATACAGCATGTCCGACAGAATTCCGAAAGGGATTAATGCCAAGAATAAACTCAATTCATTCAAAGAAAGTGCTCGTTAGGGCCGGGATTTGAAGCTTTTAACCTATTTTTCCCCCAGCTTCCTGATTAGAAAATGTTAACGTACTTTCCGTTTCATGCCCCTTGCTTCCGAACATATGAACCTCATAGAACCTAAAAAGGGTTAAATCTTACTGAAGGGCCTAAAAGTGGCTAAAGAGGACTTTTGCTAAAAAACTAGGGGCTAAAGAATTTTGCAGAAAAACAATATTTTGAAATTTCCAATTAATGCAAAGGAAAATAAATATGTGAATTTGTACATTTTAAGAAAAGACATAATACAAATAAATTTATACAACGCACTGAAATTAACAGTGTATATATCGCTTTGTTGCTTGTCTTTGTAACTCGAAAACGTGCCGCCTCTCCGTCGCAGGAAATGAAACTTGAGCCGTCTGCAGACCAACGACAGAGAAGTATATTAAAGGAAAAAATTCGTAACACTCGAGTCTACTTATTTTTGTAGATCGGAAGTGAATTGAGTGGTATATTGAATAATTGTAACATTAATGGGTATATATATCTCAATTTTTAATGCTTTTTTTCGAGCGCCGATATATGGAATAGTTACTTGTTTATTTTATAAAACCCTAGAATAATTGTGTCAAAATTATAATACAATTTACGGTGTTAATATTAGTGTTCGTTATATGTTATTTTAAGAGGGCTAAAATTGTTTGTTTAAAGCCTAAAAATCCGGACCCCAACCATCATGCACGATCATGTTTTATGGCTCAATATCACCGAAAACTGCTGTTCGGAAGTTCTTGGAGGGTATTTCGGAACCAGATGCTTTTCATTGTTCTGCATAAAAATTTGGTTGCGTTCGCATTCTGGAATATTGGACAATGCGCGTTATCTATCTACACAAAGGCGCGAGAAAATTATTCCAACTTATCAAATTTTTGATCCCCAGTCGCAAGACGAAGGTTTAAAGTAATCTTAAATTTATAATAATTTCAATATAATGTAGCCTATTATGAGTCTGTTGCTTGCATCAGAACAATTTTCGAGAGTTTATCTATCTGGGTCGGTCAATCTACGTATGACTTCCCGTGTTCCTGTGTGTTTTAAACATTTAATAGCTCCTCCCATAGGGCAATGACTTTGCGATCTCCCACGAAAGGGACGTTCAAGAAGAACTTTATTATTATATTAACTAACATTACGAAAATTAATTAAGCACTGGTTTAAGTGCCGGAATTAATAATCTCGAACCATGATAATAAAAGAAAACTGATAAAACAGCAATAAAATACAGTCAAGTCCGATATTAACCATGATAGGTGGTTCGGTTTAATGATTATTTAACGACGGGGATGTGCTGCAACTTAGACCTGGGATCGTCGCCGACGGGGTCTGAACTTTTGCGTCCCAAAACCATTAAACTAGGACTTTTGCGTCCATAGATCCTCAGATCCAATGACCCGTTTGCGTCCCGGGTCTCTCTAGAGCAATGACCAAAATGCGTCCCATGGAATACAGGCAATATTAGTGATATTAGTGTTGGTGACAGGTTCTGTTAGGTTATGAACAGTGATATTAATTTAGTAAGGCATTCTGAATCATCCCGAAATTCCAGTTTAGTGGCAGTTAGGTTAGGAACGGTAATATTAGTGTTAGTGACAGGTTCTGTTAGGTTGTGAACAGTGATGTTAATTTAGTAGGGCATTTTGAATCCTCCCGTTTCGTAAATGTGCCACATTACATCTCCCGCGAGGTTTGTCGTGTTTTGAACCTGTTTACCCAGAATTCTAGGTGCGCTGGTGATGTCACACCTCTAATGCCCAATCAAGAGTTTCTTCATCATAGGGAGAGAGAAATATGGTGGAATTCATGCTACCTTTCACTAGATCGTGTTATAAAAGAAAGACGGTACGCACGAGGGTTGTTTACGTCAAATTGCACCGGACGCACGAGGGTTGTTTTGATGAAGCAATCACTTGCTTTGGGACGCAAAAGGGTACGACCCTCGTCGACGTGCCGGAATTTCGTCCCGTAGGAGTTCTTTTATATGCCTGTAAATGTACAGACATCGGTCTGTCTCATTTATGCACACGTAAATGACATCGACCCGGCCCGAGTTCAGAAAGCCAGCGCGATACTTACTGCGCCACCCAGACAGACACTATAGGTGGTAATCGTACTTCCCAGGAGATAGTAATTGTAGAGCGGTAATTTTCATAGAAATCATGACCTGGAGCACATCAGTTCAGTCAGTATCTTCGCGTTTTTGGTCTATACTGTATTTCTAACGCACGAATCACATCAGTCGATAATTATCGTACCGAATGGATGACAATTTATGAAGTGGACGATTAAATCTCATACCCAATGAATGTTGATAACGATCTGTGAAGTGGTTTATTCGCAATGCCCAGCTGTATGAAGACTTGTGAATAATAACTATGTTCAGCTATTTAGGCATCAAGTCAAAAATTCTTTAAAAACTTGTCCACACCAACTGTTACGGGGGCTCATTGAAGATAATTAAAAGTCTGAAACGAGTGACAAGTTATTAAGTACAATTATGACCACAAGATTCACTTATAGTGGTGCATGCATAGTCATGAGTAGACTTCGGACTTTTAGGTCGCTAAAAATGCTGTTTTAGGTACCTAAATTTGCTGAAATATCTCAATTGCAATGCAGAATATTATATTTATTGAAGTCAATAATCATGATAAAACACAGATATAGGCCTATGGTACACAGAATTATATAGACCTATTACTAGGGCCTGTATTACTACCATAACAGTGAAAACCTAATCCCTGCGCCCAGAAGCTACGCATGCTAGCATATTCAACCCCTTGTATCCCTCAGTGATTCAGAGAACTATTTTTTGTTTTGTTTTTTGTTACTGGATGTGGGAGCGGGAGAAAAACACTACATTTTCTTGGGAATTCCAAATAATTTTTCTGCTGAAGACGAAACATTCCTTACTATTTAACCACGTCATAAATGTGTCATGTACTGCACATTCCGAGCTAAAAATTTAGTACGAACTGAAAATAAATGCTAGAAATTATAACAAAAAATAATTTATTTTGAACTTTAGAGGAAAAACAAGCAAAAAGGCAATATTAGGCTCTAGCGTAAAAATAGGCTGTTTTAGGTACTATAAAAATATCAGTTTTAGGCATAGTCACTTATGAAACATGCATATACAAGTTTTCGTCCATATATCACTTAAGGATTAAAATAGGTTTCTACCTTAAATCCGAAGTCTAGTCATGAGTAAAACTACATAATGATTGTAAACTATGTTTTGTAAAAGGCAAGGGCCCAATAGAGGCCTGGCACTTGTAAATTAATTATTTTAAAAAGTGAAATGTCGCACCATTCGTGTAGGTGGGACAGTTGGAAAGTTCAATCCCTGCCCAAGCGATTGGCAATTACGTGTGCACAAATGCGACAGTCTAAGTCTGTAGATTTACAGGCTTTTAGAAGTACTGAAGGACAAAATTCCTACACACCGGCCATGGTCATAGGCATAAAATATCAGTACACAATCGTCATTCAATAACCATAACCAATGGATTTACTCTTATACTGCATGTTATTAATTACAGTTATTTGAAGATCTCGCAGGTTATATGTACCGTACAAATGGATCACGATCAAGATCTTTGAAAGTAGTAAACAAATATAACTTACTTACTTACTCAATGACAATAGAAAATTCCTAAGCAAGCTATCTTAAAGGAATATTATCTATTTTATGGAACCCGAAGGTTCATTGCCGCGCTTACCTGAGTCCGCCATTCAACCCTATTCTGTGCTAACTCCATCCAATCATCCCCCACAAATCCTAATTCCCATAGATCCGTTCTAAGATTGTCCTCCCACTTACGCCTAGGTCTTCCACGTGGTCTTTTCCCTTCGGGTCTCCCAGTCAATACTTTTGAGATATGTCTTTCCTCTCCCATGCGTGTAGCATGTCCAGCCCATTTCATCCTTCGCGATTTAATTACCCTTACTATATCTGGTGAAGCGTACAGGTCCTTAAGCTCATCGTTATGCAATTTTCTCCAGTCCCCATTGTCATCCCTCTTGGGCCCAAAACAAATATAACTTAGCTAATGAATTTCGATAACATCTGTAATTTAGTTGTTTAAGAATCACGCTCAATGGACAATTGAGGGACGCCGCTGAATTATTGCACTTGACAGTTTATCCTTTTACCACTCATTCTCTTTTCCCACGCATTAGGTCTCGATATTAATCGAATTGATAGAAAGACACTGTTATTCCGAAACGAGCAGTATATACAGTGGAACTCCAACTATCCGAACTCCTATTATCCGGATCGCCAATTATCCTGATAGCTTTGAGGCCGCATTCAAGTGGTTTTTGCATCAGCGAGCATTGGGAAACCCTCTTTTAGAGCCGATTATTTGCGGGGGAAAAAAAAAACACTTTTAGCCGACAAAATCTACAGTTTGTCAGCAAATCGACTGACTCTGACCGGTATGTTCAAGATGTGACACTTTATAGAACAGAACTGTACATTTTTTTTTACAAGAAATTACCTTTTTTCATGATTTACCCAATTATCGGATATTTGGTTATTCGGATCGGTTCCGGTCATCCTGACTAGATCCATTGATTAATTTTGCCCTTGGTCCAGTAATGTGTAGCTTAACAGAGTACTCAAATTATTATCGAGTCCATTGGGTGAACAATAATGAATAATGAATCTGGGACCACAGGAAGAGACCACGTATGGTGATTTACGAAGTAGTCGATTATGTATCGTAACCAAGAGACCTTGATAACCACCTGAAAGTAGTCTATTAGATATCGTACGGATGAAGTCTGAAGCAGAATTTAAGTTTGTTTGTATAATGAACGGTCCACCTATACCAAAAATAATTAGAGTTATCAAAAAATTAAGTGTCGTGGCTTATGAATCGTCAATGAAATAGCCTATAGTATCCAATGGATCTCGATAATAATTTGTTTGGTAAGTACTCGGTTAAGCAACACATTACTGGATCAAGGGCGAGATTAATCAATGGATCTAGTCAGGATACAGATTTTGGTATTAGTGCTTAGTACGTTTCATAGGCGTAACGAGGGGGGGTTTTGGGGGTTTGAACCCCCCCCCCCCCCCCATTGACTAAAAAAAAAGGAAAATTGTATAATTTTTTTAAGTCTGCCCATAAATTACTTAATGCGTGGGAAGCTTAAAACTCGTTATTTTGAGTCTTAATTTTTAAAATTTTCCGGGGAAGGACCCCCGGAAGCTTAAAACTCGTTATTTTGCATCTTAATTTTTAAAATTTTCCGGGGGAGGACCCCCGGACCCCCCTCTCCCAGGGGGGTATTATAACCCCCCCCATATGGTCGGCCTGGTTACGCCTATGGTACGTTTCACCCTATCGCGAATGAATTACATCATTAGACATGAGTAAAATTGCTTTAATCTTATCAGTAAACGAATGTAGTTGACAATTACTTACATGCAATTACACGATGAAAGGAATTGTGAATTACTGGAAAAAGACTTGCAAAACTTGCTTTTTAACTTATTACTGCAGTAATTCTCTCCAATATGAAATGCCATAGAGCAGCGTTCCTCAACCTATGGACCACTGGTGGTCCGCGAAGATGGTACAGATGGTCCTCAGACATAATTAAAAAATAACATAGAGCAAGTGGAAAGTAAAGAAGTAAAATTTTTTTCACATATTTCGTTATATTGACCTATAATTAATACCCCAAATATTAAGAATATAGGCCTTCTTTTAAAAATGGGATGTAAATTTAGGGATCCTTAAAATTTTTTAGACATTTTAGAGGTCCTCGGGTTCAAAAAGGTTGAGAAACGCTGCCAAAAAGCAAAAGTTTGACATATATACTTCATGACGAGAAGTGTCCTATTTCTGGCGAATCTGTTTATACGTTTACATATAATAGTCAATAGCTTCTGCTGACACAACAGCCACTTTTCACTCTCGGCAACAAGGCACAAAGAAAAGGCTAGGGGGTGGGGAGTTCTCTAACAACGGCGCAAAGACTAGGGGAAGTAAAATCATAAGGGAGGTTTGAGGTGATAAAAAATAATGCTGACGGGAATGCATCTACCACTAAGATGTGTATACTTCACCTGCAAGTGATTGGTCCCCCTTTCAGAATTATATGTGGTCTTGACAATAACCCCAAATTTCCCCTAAATATTTAGCAACTCAATGTCCCCTTCTATATCCCCTCTCTTGGAACTCTTTTTTATACAACAAAAAACCCATGGGATCAATCATATGTGGAGGCGTGTCTACGACTTTCAGCCTTCTTCGTATCCTGGGATATAGCATTACAGAGTAACTTCCACATCAAATCCAACATATTCTGCCCGACTGCAGTGTGAATAATTACATATATTTCCCACCAACAGTATTACAGGGGCGCCAAGTTTTGAAAAACATTGGGTGGGCTAAAAGATTTAAAAATTATTATAACTCCCGCCCCTTACTTGGTTCTTCCCTCTGCTTTATTGTCCCTTGCTGATTTACCCAGTCTTTCTTAATTTATTATTTCTACATGTTTGTTTCACTTTGGCATCTTTCTTTTTCCCGTCGCCAATGTCTTGTCCTCCACACTTTTGTCCTTACTTTGTTATTAGTTCCCTCCTGTGATTAAGCATAGTCTAAATTCCAAATCTAATTTTTCTGCGCTCGCCTTTTATATATTTAGAACAGCAATACGATTAAATTTTTCTGAACACAAAAAAGTCTATAGTATTTTCAAAGCGTAAAAATATCTTTCGGCGGTGGCTGTGGAAACTGCATTGATTCAGAAAGACAAAAATTTGTAGCAAACTGTATGTCAATATTAGCCCGATTTTAGCTTTATAGCAATCCAACAATGAAACACAATTTCTAGTAATAGCAATAAATAATTATAATAGTAATAGAAGACAAATTATTGGGTGGGCTTGAGCCCCAGGGGCGCATATAAGTTGGCGCCACCGAACAGTAATGCAGTATATCAGTTTGCTTTAAAAATTAATCAGAAGTTTAGGTACAGTATGTTAGCTGATGTTTGAGAGAACTAAGGAAGAAGCTATGAATACTGAGATTCATAATTAATATGACATAGAACACTAAATAATATTTCGGTATTTAGAGGTGGAAAACTGATCTCGCAGAAATGCACACGATGCAAGGCTAAACTAGGAGTTCGCAGAAATTGGAGTTAGTACATTCCAATATTAAATTGGCAATAGGTTATGTGAATGCTAGAGATGAGTGTCAAACTCTCAAGTTTCCGTCGCAGCGACTTTTCAATGCTTCATGCTCTATCACGACATGTTAAGAAATCGCATCAAATTTCCTGAATCACTTGGGAACCACGTTCCATAATGAATTCCCTTATATTTAGTGCCCCCGAAAGACCTACAGGATCGAACCCCAGACCACTCTTACTGACTACTGTATACATAAATGATGCCGTTAAGCTAATCTAAGATCGATGTATGATCCAGCAGAATAAGGGTGGAATGAAAGCGAGAAGGAAAATCAAAGTCCCATGAATATTATATTTCTAGAACGTCGTAGAATATCTGCATGACGTTTTTACCAGAGTAAACTGATAAAACACGTGCTAGTAACTTGAGCTGCAAACAGGAAAACGATTTCAACACACGCCAAAAATGTTTAGTTATTTCTGTTCTGAGAAACAGCCAGTACAATCCCACCTATTCTGTACATGGCAACTACAGGAAAAACATCTCGCAGCAAGATAACTGGCGTACTATGGTTTATCAAAATACCTTCCGCATTCTATTCAACAATTTTTTTAAAGTATTGTTATTAATTATTATAACTTTTCTGTGATTCTTCATTTTAAACAGTGAAAATGTATATGAATATCAGTTTAATATCAAAATAAATTAATTTCTAGTCATATGACTACCGTTCGACTATTCCCAGGGTTCTGTATTTTTAAAACTATTATATCCAGGATATAACCTATCCATCTAATTACCTAAATCTACATTCTTAATTACTTTTTATTCTATGTAGGAATATATGTATATAAGTTTTTGAATTTTAAAGCAACATAACATTCGATGGATTAAAGTTCCGGAAATAAAACTGTCATTATATATTCAAGGAATGCATTCCGAATGCACTGGGGCAAAAAAAAAGTGCTAGAAAGTGCTAGAATCCGTTACATCATTTTCTTGGACAAGAGATATGCCTAGAAATGAATGATGAATTGCGAAATGCTGAAGCTACAATTCTTTGAGACAGATTTTGATGAGGTTACAGTTGTATTTCTGATATGAAGATTCTAAGGCTTCTTTAACATTAATGTTCCATAGTACATTGCGATCAACCAATCTAAATTTAGGACCCAAGAATATATTGTTAGGAAATGAAGAATGAGTAGAAAAAGGTTATTCTTAATAGATTTACGCCTAACAGGGTAAACTTCCGAAAACATTTATTTCAACCCCCCATCTTAAAATATGTACACAGGTTAAAAATGCTAAAATCAAATTAATATCAGCAAAATATCAGCCACTAAAATAAACTTACTTACTCAATGGCAGCAGACAATTCCTAAGCAAGCTAAAGGAATATGATCTATTTTATGGAACCCGGAGATTCATTGCCGCGCTTATCTGAGCTCGCCATTCAATCCTATTCTGTACTAACTCCATCCAACCTTCCCTCGCAAATTCTACCTCCCTTAAATCTATTCTAATATTGCCCTCCCACCTACGTCTAGGTCTTTAACCTTCGGTTCTCCCAGTCAATATTTTTTAGATATGTCTTTCCTCCCCCATGCGCGAAACATGTCCAGCCCATTTCATCTCCGTGATTTAATTTCCCTTATTATAATATATCAGTGAAGAGTACAGGTAATGAAACTCATTATGCAGTTTTCTCCAGTCCGGCAGTCCGCGTTTTCATCTCTCTTAGGCCCGAATATTTTCCTATCCATAAAATACTACCGAAAGGCAAATTGTCGTAGGCTACAGCAAAAATATTGGCAAAAAAATTAGCTGTCGAGAACATTCAACTCCTCGCACTCATATGATCGGCTTATAATTGATCGGTCGCCCTACTATTCTGTTCGTATTTACTTTTACACACTTCTTTGAGGAGCAGTTATTCTTAAGAGTATCCACCCGTACTGTACAACTTTTTCGGAAGGTTCCCTCATAACGAAGTGTCAAAGAATAGCCATAAAAGCAATGATAGTGAATTTATAACACTTCAGCTGGAGAAGCCACTGGGTGAAATAAACTAATGGCATTAGCAAACGCTGAGTATTTGTACATACCTGCAAATCTTATGCACACATCCAACTCTGGATATTTGAAAAGTACGGTCTACGATATAGCAATAGAGTGAAACAAAATAATCGAACTAATCTGATTCTGTTTCTCACGCGGAGTGTCTTGAAGTCTGCTGCATGAAGCACTAAGAACTCTACATTACATTAGCTATTTAGGGGTCACGTTCTGATTGGCTATCACCAGCAATACATTTAGAAGTAAAATTTAGTAAACGATCATTAATAATCTTCGTTATATAATGTAATTTTCTGGCGTTTTCGAAACACTGTACAATGTTTTTATGGTGACATATGTCACTCTTCAGATGTTAGACGTCAATTTAAAAACCATTACTGAAGCGCATGTCTGCTCTATATAAATACTGCACTTTGTTGACTATAGCCAATGAATTGATTCTAGTCAGTAATTTAGCATTCTACCTTTTTTTACTACTGTTATTTTTTAAGTGAAACTTCTTTAGCCGCGCTAGGAGTAAATCGAGAGCTAACCCAAACTTGCGTTACGAACAAAGTCGTCACGAAATTAGTGGGGCTGTGACGGAACGGACTGCACAGAAAAGAATCAACTCAATGATTAGGCTTATCCAAAATTTAAAAAATTTAAAAATCTAATAATTCAAAATTTAAAAATCCAAAAATAAAAATAAAAAATTACGGGAGCGCTCGGGGGAAAGGTATCAGGCATTGAGTTAGGGGGTTTTTAGGCTTACTGCTTCGAGCTATTGGCGTGGTGAGCCCTTCACCATTATAAAAATACAACATTTAAAAAACTAAAAAAATCAAGAGTAAAAAAATTTAAAAATCCAAAAATCCGAAATTTGAAAAATCTAGAAATTAAAAATTAAAAAATTGAAAATCCAAAATAAAAAATCAAAGATCCAAAATTTTAAAAATCCAAAAATTAAAACAAGCTTCAATTCTGTCGCGTGGCGTTCCACGCACACTTTTTTTAATAAGAAAATCAAAGCAGGTCCTTATAATTGAATATTTACAAACAAAAAAAAAAGCCCGTAATAAATATAGTAGGTTATTGAACAAAGTTACTCAGTAAAAACTAACTAAACGCCGTGACTTGAAATCCCTGGAAGGACTGGGTCTTCCATCCGACTGCTGCATCATCTACCATAGGCAGATGGAAGGGCTGTAGAGCATGTGATCAGCATGCCGACACCCACGGAGGTTAATGGTGGTTTCCGTGACCGGAGCCGCTACTTCTCAATCAAGAAGCTCCCCTGTTTGTATCACGAGACTGAGAGCACCTCCCTCAGAAAAATCCGAGATGTCGGAGATCGAACCCGGGCCTGTGGATCCATGGCCAGCGACGCTAACCACGAGACCACGCAGGAGGTCGTTACCAAGCAAAGGCATACGAAATTAATGTTTATTTTTAAATAATTCTAGATCGTTCTATAGGATTCAGATTGCGGTATAAACTTTAGAAAACTTAATTTAACACAAGTAATACATTTTAAGGAGAAATTAAATTAGCATCATCTAAGATGTGGCAAGGTTATTTTATCCAAATAGGGTTACTATAAATTACTACGGTGAAATTATTTACTACTCACACTGAAAAAAGAATGATTTCAGTATCAGTGTAGCATTTCTCTTGCATTTCTGTGTTAAGTACCTCCGATAGGTGCGGGTAATATCGGCGTCTGGTCGCTTGAGAATAGATAGGGGTACCTACGTGATCCGGTGCTAGCATCCTCTCACACTTAAGAAAATATCAGCAATTGTAGTGATGAAGAAAATAATTTCATGTTTAAACTTCAATACAGCACTCTATAATAGTTGAAATAGCCTATGACCACTTACAATTCCATCACACGACTATTAATACATGTAGAATTCCTAATCAACTTGTTTTCTCTTAAATGGTATTCTCATACTTCGGTTACGCAAAATAATTGAGGCATACAGTAGAAACGATAAGGTAATATTTGTTCCTAGTTGAAAACACGAATATTTGAATCTGAAAAAAGAAAATTTAAGGTTCCATAGTCGCTTTAACATTATCTGAGATACGGAACCAACACAGACGCTTGACTTGTTGGGAATGACTCACTAAGGATCTTCTGGCTGTAATTATCCTGTTAGTTTACTGCTGCAACTTTCAATTTATTAAGTACTTATAATTTAAGTAACTATTTCCTTTGTTTCTTGACAGCCAACTCACCAAGCAATAATCCTTTCAGGTTTCGTAAAAACTGACCTCAAATCAACGTCTTCTCTCCCTTTCATCAATGAATGTTAAATGGCTGTTGGTTTTGTGGGAAAATATTACTGCAAGTAATACTCTAGAACATCTCGAGAGGAAAAGAATTCTATACACGGTATTTCTTTTGAGATGTAAGCCTTTCTAAACAAATTTTCTATTTTTTAAAACCCCATTTACCTCCCATTTTGTAGGGCATACATACCAATTCCTATAGGGGAAAAACAAATTTGACACGGCAGGAGGATCTCCTTGGTGAGGGTTAACTCAACGCAGGGTCTCTTAAAAGGATAACACAAGAACAATACCCGTCAGAAAATTAGGGATGAAAAGAAAACATGCTTAGATTGGCCGACCATAGGATTTGAACCTAGAACTCTCCGAATATCAGTCCGCGTCATACCGCATTGATCACCTCACTGTGAAGTTTCCAATGTATTTAATGATCTTAGAACGAACTAAAATACACAAGAACGCTTGTTGGAAAGAAAGCTTTCATGTACCGGTATTATTTATTTATTTTCGTTTTATTCTCGATTAACTTTCGCTATTGAAAATAAAATTACGATGATTCACTTCTACAAAAGTGACTATTTATACAATATTTTAACCACGCAAGTATTTTGGCGAACAGAAAATCATATCTTCTAAATAAATTGCATATTAACATACTGGGGATCTCTAAAGAAAAGGAAAATTATTAATAAAGCCACAATATTAAAATTAAATACGAGGGTTGGAAGTTTAATAGTAGCAACACATCTATAAAATCTAGGTGAATTACATAAGTTCAAATCGCTTTTGTTGGATGTTGGATATCCAGCATGGCAGAATGGTCTATGAAATGAATATAATGGGAGACAAAAGGAAGCCTTGCTTTACACCTTGATTCACAGCATTTTATCCTCAGTTTTATTCCTTCAGTTGTAACAATTGTTTTTGTTTCTTTATATAAACTCTGGACTGCTCCTATCATATGTTGTGGTAGACCTCTAATAAGTAAGATTTGCCATAAATGGATCTCTTAAACACATCAAATGCTTTAACACAGTCAACCAAACAAATATATATACAATGGGAGGTTCGACTCTTTCCTCCTCTCTATTAGCTGCTGTAATGAGAATATACGATCTACGCAGGAGCATCCTTGACAGAATCCATGCTGTGTTTTCAAAATGTAAGAATCACTTATCACCCTCACATGTTAGATTATTATTTTGGCATATAACATATATTGTAGTACAGTCAACCCTCGATATAACGCCACCATCCGTCCTCTAACATTTAGTGGCACAAAGCGAGGGTGGCACTAAAAGGAAATTTATTTTTAAAAATAAAAATGACATAGTAGCCTACTGTATTAATTCACTGCACTGTATCATGAAAGAAAAGGCAAATAGAGAACTGTAGCACGAAATAAAATACTGTATTGTAACTCTATTACATTTTATGACCAGTGCAGCAATACACAAACGGGTTGTAAATCATGTGGGTCAATGTAAGTGATTATGAAGGGCTCTTTCTACCTGCTCCACCCTCATGCAGACTCTGTCCGACTTCTTAACATAGCTTCCTCATTCCACCGCACTACATTTACAGTTAATGGCAGGGGAACACACACATCTTGGAAATACATTTTGGTATGTTTCTTAAATAGTCTTCCTAACATTCACACCAGTTTTAAAAGAAATCTGTAACTGAAAAGAAAATCACCGCATGCTATATTTTGTAAAAATCTTGTCTGGCACTAAATTAATTGGCACAAAACGAGGTTTCTTACGTATTTTATGTGGGAGAAGACCCGTTCACTTGCATTTATTGGTGCAGTACAAGGGTGGCACTGTAAAGAGGGGCATTATCATCCCAAAAGTAAACACTGACTCTCATAATAATTCTCCTCTTTATAATGTACTCCGACTATACAATCAGTTGCACAAAATTGACAATATAGATATTTTTAATACTAACAATAGCGGTTTAAAAATATGTAAAAAAAATGTTAAATTTTAAAATAATAATTATTAAATTTTGCTCCATGTCATTTTCTTTACTTGAATCTTTCTGATATGTATATTTTCCTCCAAAACTATTACATTATTATTTATATTATTATTTGTTTTTTCATTTTATGTTCCCTTGTGTAATTGTCATATGGTTTGTGTTTCTGGTTTTCTTTTCTGTGTGTTTTTTTTTCTTTCTTATTGTTATAGCATTAGCTTAATTATTTTGAATATCACTTTAAATATTTAATTTTAGAATTTGGTGTATTAATATAAGCGAGAATTTTGTAATTGGGCATTAGACTGTAATATTCTTAGTACAATAAATAAATAAGTAAATTATATCGAGGGTTGACTGTAGTTAAAACACTTATTCCTCTGTAATTCTCACATCTGTTACAAGTCCCTTTTTAAAAAATATATATTACTTTTGCCATTTTTCATTGTTCTGATACCACTGCAGACTTCGAGCATATATTAAACACAGACAACTTAAGAAGAAATAGTTGTGAATACTCATGCGTCAATGCCTGTGCCTTCTTGAGCAATATATTTCTCAATTTTTTGTTTGTACTAAGAAGAAGTCACATCACATTAATGTGTAAAACCAACATTGCTTTTATTTAACATATTCAAGTACCCGTGCATATATAGTATAATGCAAATGAGACATGAATCATGCTGAATTAAGAGTATAATGCAAAGCAACCCTATGTAAACTTGGCTTAATTTTTTGTTAAATCCCAACAACCTACCTCTAACCATTTCACACAAAAAACTTAACTTCCTCACTACCAAATAGCGCCTCTGTAACCATGTAACACAGTACATTATAGTTATTTAAATTTATAACAAATTAAAAGTCTTTAAAAGATTTTAATGTAATCCCATCTATATTTCAAGAGGAAAAGTAATTAATATTTCATACTTGGATCTTCAGGTACTTCCCTTCTGCTATACTTCAATCTTTAAGGATGATCCAGGAAGACAATTTGAGACAAACAAAAGTTACATGTCAAGACTTTTTATTCCTATTAGAGAGGTAACGAAACATGAGCACTGTTTGGGATTTGATAATTGAATTATCTACTACTATCTGATATCAAATTTTAATGAATCTATTGATTCAGTAGTTTTGAAAATAGCATCCCTCATGGATATAGTATTAGAATGTCAACATAGCCTATCCTATGTCATATTCATTCCATGAGGTTGTTTCGATAATGTCATAGCCACTGAAACTCATTCATACTGTCCAGACAATAATAATGACAATGAATTAAAATATTTTCTGCTATCCAGTACTGATTAAACATAAGCTATTACAGTATCTTCAATTCCAGTTAAAAGCATCTTAACCAATAACACTAACCAATTCTAATGCTGTAAGCATCACTTTGTACCTTCTCTATTTTTAGCAAAAATCACAAAATATATTATGGGGTAAGGGGCAAGAGTTGGACTGCAAGTATTATACATGGGCCTTAATATGATGAAAGTTAAATCTTGGAGGGATGGGACAGAAAATATCTTGCTCCCCAAAGAAGTTGGCGCTGTGATTCTGGGACATCTGAAGGCTACGGGGGAAAACAAACGAACCTGACATTTTAAAACTTTACTATAATTAACTTAACTATTTTTCATGGCAGAGTATTACCATTCTAAGGACCCTTTGATATAAAATTCATTATTTTCTTGAAATTAAAGTATGGGTTATGGGGAAAGATCAGTCCATAGCTTAATGCAAAATAAATCCAAGTCAACATAGGGAAGAATCAAATGAAAACTCACAAGACATGTACAAGAATGATGCAAAAACGTACAGCTCAATTAGTATCTATTTCCAACCACTTCCCAATAGACACGCATATTCATCTTGTTCCTCGTTCCTTCTATACCTATATTATCTGTACTATCTGTGCTAATATTTAAATTTGATTAATTTTTGCAGAAAGTAAAATAATAAAACTAAATAAAAGAGCTGTTTTTCAAAATAGAATCTTGATGCCCACCTCAGAATTCTGGTCACCAAAGGTGATCTGGCAACCGGAAATTTCGCACCCTGCAATACGATACCTGATTTGGCTAGATATTTATTTAAATATTAAGGCCAGTTTACACGATGACACTAGGTTTCGTAACTAAGTTTCGCAACTGCTTTTTTACTTCAATGTGCAAGTGCGAGATGAGTTGGTGACAATGAGTTACGACACTACGCAGTTTCGGCTGATTCCAACTTTTCATGAAACTATAATAGTAATTTTGAGATTATACGCTTATTTAGCTTGTTCGCGTTTTGTAAAATGAAGTGGGAAGTGAGGAAATTGTGAAATGCCTGGATTCCTACGTGTTTAAAATGTGCATATGGGATTTCAGCAACTTGAACTTGAGAAATAAGATGAAACGTGCAGTTTCCCTGGAATATGTTTTGAAGAAAATGTGTGTAATTAGTTTCACAAAATCACTTTCATGAAAGTAGATACGAAACCTAGTGTCATCGTGTAAACCCAGCTTAAAACAGGGGAAAGCAAGTAAGGTTATAAGTGGGGTGAACACTAATTTATGTGGAAAACAAAAATATACAGGTTAGATTAATAGACTACAAATTCTATAAATGTGACATTAAATTTGCACTTTTGGTACTTACCCTGGCGGGACAGTCTGTCGGTACCCTGGTCCAGAAAATGGAGTGCCTTGCTTATTTGGAACTCCTTGCTGAGCGTATCCCCCACCACCTGCTGCCACGGTGCCACCACTACCCGGGAAGTTGTTGTGGGGACCAGACTGCGTCGAAGTAGTCACTCCCCACACAGTGGTCACCACAGACAGCTGCTGCTGTGTGGCGCCCCCTGGCGACCATTCCCTGAAACAAAAGAAATATTATTGAGACTGTGCTTTGTAGACACATTAACAAAAATCACGTAAACAAAGATTAACACCTAAGATAATATGCCAATAAGCATTTTTAGTAAATATCACCAAAAAAAATGTCATTTTGTACTGTACATACATAAGGGTAAAAGAATGCAATTAAATTCTAGAAGAAAATTTACAATTCTATATTATCTAGTGTTATCTACTTTGTCCTACAACATGTTAAATTAAACTTAATCTTCTTTTAGCATATTTGTTTTCTACGTCAAATTTCATAAGGTTATTTCTGGCTTGCCAAAAATTCCTCTCAAAATCACAATCAATTTTAATTTTATGCATGCACTCTTTTGAGACAGGGATGTCACAGATTTTGAAAAAAAATATTCCTATAAGGTCAAACTAAAGAAATGTGTCAGCTGCATTTCTGCATACAGATCAGTACAGAATTCTATTTCAAAGCAATGCCATATTCATAAGTGATATCTCCAGCAATTTTCAACACTTTGTACATTTACATGTAGGATTCAGATCTTGTTGAATCTGTTTCCCGTATCGTACTGTCAAGTAAACGTGGACTCGGTCTGGAATTAATTTTCGATCCTATCCTCTGCAAATGAAGGAACATGTTGGATTCAGGTCGAATTCAGTTCCATGTAAACACCAGCCAACTCAATCCTGGTGCGCATACACTTGCATGGCCATTTCTCATTTAGGGTTGCATAATTATAAAAATATAAAAAGGTATAGAACTGAATGATTAAGTCAGTAGTTGTAACAATTTTTTGAATCTAGAATGAACTTTCCACTAGATATGGAGTTTAATAACCTAAAGTGGAGCTATTTTGTCTCACCACAAGAGAAAAATTCAAATCAGTTTGGCGCCATATGAACTGTCAACAGTGTCTCGTGTTAGTTGATGATTTTATGAGTGAAAACGCCATCTTTTTGTTTCTACTGTTGACAAAAGCAGAAATAGGCTATACAAGGCAATGTTATTTTGTCTGACATAGACAGAATCGCAAAAAATAATGGAAATTTTCAATTGAGGCAAAGTATCCCCAAATAGGTGTCAACTTTGTACCACTCATTCGAATGTGTTTTTGTAAATTAGTAAAGTTTTTCAGACACTAGGAAACAATTACAGTGTCTATCCTTGAAGCAACTTGTATGATTTTCTTCTTGAATTGCTGCCAGTGAATCTGGTTTTAAAAATCTTAGAGTTCTTTCTTTGATAACACAAATTTATGGAAATTACAGCATTCATTTCAGCAGCCTTTAACAGCTATTTAACTTATGTAACAAGTACTCAATGCAAATCTAGTATTTCATACTAGGCATAGCTGAGTCTGAAATATGTAACGAGTCCGCTAAAGTTTTTGCGTATGTGGTGCATACAACAGTTTTAAGTAAAGGTTCTCTAATTTTACAAGCAGCTCAGTTTTTCATTCATTTTTAATGATTCTGCAAAAGAAAGCAAAGATATGGCGCTTGTGTCAGTAGTGCATGTTTAAAAACTTGGATTGCATCTTTTCCTCAAAAAGCTTTTAAAGACATTGTAAAATAATGTTAATTAATTAAACTAAATATATCTAGTTCAATTGAAATTACACATCATTTTTATCATACTTTCTGCAAGATAACTTATTATGCCTTGTTAAAAGAAGCAACTGTACAAGGGACTCATCTGAACTCGTTTCTTTCAACTAGCACTCGTGGTCTGGGGGACTAAGCTATGGTGCAGTGCCGTAAGCTTCACGCCTTCATGATCACCCCCACGTCATAAAATATATAAAACAGTATTATCAAATTTATTTCTTAAATTCAAGACTTCTAAATGACAAGGTTTAAACTACTTGTTAATAGACAACGAACAATAAAACCTCTTAAAATTTATAAAATTGAACTTACACTGGAAGACACTAGGCCTATAGAGACATCCAGATACCATAGTTGGAACTAAGTCCACTAGAGGTTACCAGTGGCAAATTTAGCAGCCTAGGCTGATAAAACTACTTTAGCGGATAGGTCGATAAAGTACTACTTTACGGCATGTTAGCAGTCTGAGAAGTAGGAACTTTAGAAAGCGTGTACTAAAAAGTATTTTAGGTTTGTAATACAGAAGAAAATTAATCGGTATTTCAACTTCGGCCTCTACATATCAAACTGCCTTGTACAATAATTTAGTTATTACACAGCTTCAAATTTCCTTATGTTTTGGAAAGAAATAAAAACAAGTCACACTAGGGAGGTTGTACCCAGACACAATGCTCATATTCTTATGTAAGCTGTAGATATTGATCTCAATGCATTTTCTGAAAGGAGACAGTAAATTTCATGGTTCCAATGAATGAGTGGCCTGAATTTGTTTTATTTAAATGGACTGCCAACATTTAAAACCATTTTAGACTACAGATTAGTAACAGATTTTTATGGTGCCACTTATTATCATCAAATGAATTTGAATACAGACAATTTTAGTAGGGAAACTATGTACTATGTTTGACAAAGATGTCAAGTCATACATGACAAAAAAATAAGAACTTTAATTATTTGTGAGAGCCAAATTAAAATAGCTCAAGATAAACTGCAATATTTCTGCATGGTTAATACTTTTGTCTAATCATTAAAAAATGATAAGCATACTAATAAACCAACAGATCTAACATACAGTAAAAGAAGTGCTACACAAATATGCATATGCAACTAAACGAACGCCACCAGGAAAAGACATAAGAAAGCTGCCTTTTGGATTTGACTGAGAAAAACAAACATATAAGTTAGATCAAACTGAACTTAAAAATTTGGTTTACTAACTTTTAAAATGGTTATTAAAAATCTGAATGTGCTTGAGAATGAATGTAAGTTATTCTTGAACAAGTCTGATAAGGGTAAGGAATCATTACTAGAGCCCAGACTTATAACAAAATAGAACAATAAAGTAAGCAAGCAAATAAGAACAAAAACTGTAAGAAACAAACATCAAAATTAAGCAGAAACAAATTAAGTTACACGAAAATCAAATAAATTATTAGTTACACAAAAAGCTTATCTTATTCATGGCTGTTACAATATGTAAGGAAGGCCATCTGGAGATTTTTTGTATGAAGCTCCTGTGTCTGTCAGTGAAAAATGATTTAAAAAATAAAAATGTTATTTCAAGTTTCAGGACATCGCAGGCACATGTGAAAAGCAACAAGGTTCTTCTTCAATGAATTCGTCTTCAATATGTTTCTTCAATAGGAAGTTTTCTGAAACCTTACAGAGTGTTTAATAACCAGGATTTTTCAGTAATTCTGATAGCCGACTGAAGAAAGGAAATTGGTGATAATAACATCTAGGAATGAAATGAGCCTTAATGTAACAGTTATGAGTAAAATAGACCTATGTTACTTTAACTCGGAATCGTAAAATAAGCAAATAAAATTGTTTTCTCTCAGAATAAACAAAATAACCACTATAAAATAAATTTGTTATTATAACTTAGTATAGTCGCCTCACTCATAGCGTTGGCGGGCGGCTCGCTTTGTTCTCATATTACAATGTTTGTTGTTACTGTTAAAGGTTTTCTCAAAAGAAACCGCTGACTGAATTCGTGTTGCCAATATTCTCTCATTGCTTAATGCCATTGCCACAAGTGCTTTGCTGCATCTATATCTTCCCGCTCTCTTTTTTAACACTATGCAGTGTGGCAACTACGCCAAGCGACAAGGTCGGGCGGCGACTTCTTTGATGTTAACTGTCAACGCAATGAGCGAGGAGACTATAACAATTCTGACAATGAAGCTGAAATCTGCTCATGATTCTTTTAAAATAGAGTAGACTAACTCTCAATCTGGGAATCTTTCTATATATTGTATGTGTTAAAAAATGACGTGTAGTTTGTAATATGCTTTTTTAAAAACTGATAGGCTACAATAAGTAGGCCTACAATATCTGCTGAGTTGGCTACTCACAAGAAGCATGTGATTTACTGTTTTATATACAGGATTTTTCATACTAATTATCATGAGGAAGATTCTATAGAATAAAAAAAGAGGCATTGTAATCAATTAGATCATCTGATCGTATTAATTAATTACAATTAAAAATGATTAATTTAAAGTACATTGCCCCTATCCCAACAAACACTAAGCCAGATTGAAACAAAAGTCTTCAATTACCATAAATGTCTAGAGGCTTTTTCTCGTCAAAATTCTCGCACCAAACGCTATGGTATGAAAGGTCCTTATTCCCAAAGCTTCCACTAGCTTCCTGTAGCTCTAAGAAAAACCTACTCTGATGTAAGAACGCTGTTCACATCTTGTCAAATACAGACTTTCCGTACTGAACTTTAAGGGTTTATATAGGTTGACCTATGCTTTCTTTCATGTTTCCAACTATTGCAATACCGTAGAGTGGCATGATGCCATCATGTATGCATGTTTATGGCTGTTTGCTCCCTAGTCTACCCTACATCTAGTACGCATAATCTGTATCATACATACATTTCATACCCAGGCCTTTCATTTGTATATTTCAAAATGATCCCAGATATAAAAAAATGCTAAAAAAATGTGTATGCTATAGGGCATTAAAGTCATTATAATTAGGTGCTCATAAATAAATAATTACATGAAATAGGGTTAAAATGTTCATTAAATTGACTTCATGTCTTCCTAGTGATCGATAAAAACCTGACTCTAAATCATTTGTCAACAGCTATATCATAATTTAGTGTTTCCATAATCTGCAAAATTGACAGACTAATCACAAGACTGGTCGCCACTGCATAAGTGTTTTTTTTTTTATTCGTAACTAGTGATTACAGTGTTAACAACGAAGTTCTTTTGTTTTGCATTTTTTTCTAATGTTAGAAGTCAGTGGCGGTCATGCCATGGGAGATTTTATGCTGTAACAGGAAAAATTGAATCCATAGAGCAAAAATCTCCTAATAAAAGTTGCTTGTCTATGTCCCCTCTATACACAGGTGAAATATTTCAGTGTTATTCATTAACACCCTGTATAAATCACTACACCCTTACATAATAAAAGCTAATTTCAATAGGTGCTATTATGAGCAAGGTAAATATAATTATCGAGAACATCAGATTTAATGATTATACAATGCCATAGATTAACAGCACCATGTGGCGGCTGGGGAACTAAGGGCCAGGGCGATGAAGTCGGGCATTACTTGTTTGGTTGGAGAAAATATATCTTTATACGTAAGTGTTACAAGATTATTTGTTTCATTTTCCTTGTTCATTATCCAGGATAGAACACTTAACATTTGCAAGCACCAATCCATTCATTATAAATTCACTGATAAAGGAAACATCACTCTTTGATTCAAAACATGGAAATCTCAGTTCTGGGGCAACAGTTTTACCAATCTGCAGTAGCAGCAAATCTTTTTAAAAGTAAAACAATATTTTTAAGCTAAAAATGAACAATCTTAGCACGTTAACTGAACACTTGTGTCTTTTAACAGCTCATATATTTCCAACCAGCGAGTAATAAACATTGATCTATTTAAAATGTCCAAGTAGTTCAATCAAGGCAATGAGATGAATTCAATGTTTGGGATGCGAACAACCTTTTTTATAAGAACATTTAGAGGTAGAAAAATTACTTTTATGATTTTAAAGAAAACTCTCTGAACTTACTGATCCAGTCGAGTACGAACGGCTCTGCTCCTTAGTTCCATAGCATTACACTGATATAATATACCCAGAATTGGTAGCTGATCATAACAGTACAGGTAGGCCTACCAGTAATCATTATTATACTTCTACGTTCTATTAAAATAAATGTTTTTGAAACTGATGAATATATTTTCATGTTACTTCCCTCAGCATTCACAATAAATTGTCCCTGACTCTTAAACCTGAGAGAAAAGTGCATTTGACGACATCCTTTAGAAATATTAACATTTCCACATTTTATTTCTCTGTGATCAAGCACATAATAATTTAATGTCCTTAACACTTTTAAACTAAGAATTGATGATGATCATAGTTATAATAATATACAAAGTTATACAGTACATAGTAGTACAAAAGCATGCAGATTTATTAGCAGAACATAAAGTATACAAGAAATGCAGTCATGGGGACATGCTTTTCATAATGCAAGTGAATAAGTGGTTCATTTAATAATCATTTCTTAGACAGCATACAATGGCACATGTAGGCCTGCTGGCTCTAATTATAACTTGTATTTTGGCCATAAAATTTTTTTTTACAAAACTGTGTAAAGTTTAAATTTGGCCCGTTTGTTTTTTACTGCCTAAGGTGAACTTTCGAAGCTCAACTGCCTAGAGAAATCAAGCTATCACTTTATGTACTTTTATTCATTTTACACATAAAATAAATAAATAAATAAATAATGCAACTGATGATCGCAGGTTCAGAGGGGTCATGGAATCGTTACCTCATGGGCTAACTTCTGTATTTCTACATATTTATTTTTATACTACATTGAAGCAAAATAAGTTAGTGTATGATATATTATATCCTGAACTAATTTTGAACCTCATGTATGTAGTAAAGTTTATAAAACTGTATAAAAAAATTAATAAACATAGATTAAGCAAGTGCAGCCCTATATCAAAACCTCAGACTTAACAAAGCCTAACATAACTAATCCTACAGCAAAATGTCAAATGATGGCAAGCAACTAACCAACCAAAACTAGTAACAAACTTAGTATTATTATTGCAGGTAGATTTTAAATCAGTGGTCAATTAAGTAAAATTATTTTAACCATCTTAATTGCAGCAGATAGCAGTCTAAAGAAAATAGGAATCCAAAGAAAATTAAAAAGATGACATATCTGTGTTCACCCTTTTAAAAACATTCATCAGTTATAATATGGTTTTCAGCTTCCATATTTGTCTGTCTGTTTATCTGTCATAGTTTGAATCACAACAAAAACTGCTGTTTGTAAATAAATGAGAATTCATAAATTCCTAGGAAGGTGCAATTGATATTCTGTACACCAGCATGCACAGATCTAGAAATTATATACAGGTCTTTAGAATAAAATGTTTACCGTTCATGTGTTGTTTTGCTGGTGATGGCTGGGCAGGCAGGAGCCGGCTTTCCCCATACCTAAACTTTGCTTCTCATAACGTGTATAAAATCTTACCTTACAAAAGATACTGAAAACGTTGTAATCCCATTTAAACAGGCATTTTATCGGGAAAACACGTTCTGATTGACACGATTACATACTGAAATGAATTTTGACTCCTTTTTCTTTTTTAACACCTGATGGAAGAAGAGAAATTGTATGGCTGGTTTCTACAAGATTCAGCCAATGCTCATACAGTAGAAGAGTCTATGAATGAACTTAGGCAAGTGTTTCAAGATAGAGTGATTAATACTGGTATTTGGGTGGATCTAACTGTATGACTGTGATCTTTATTTGTGGGGTACGTAGTCTGAAGGACATATCCTTGCACTCTGGAACAATTAAAGGAAAACATTGGGAATGAAATCAGAATTTAATTGACGTGTCAACCAAAATGTGTTTTCCCGATACAATGCCTGTTTACATGAGGGAGGACGACTTTTTCAGCATCTTTTGTTAGGTAAGATTTTATACACATCCTAAGATGCAGAGTTTAGGTATGGGGAAAGCCAGCTCCTGCCTGCCCAGCCACCACCTAAACACTGCGTGAACAGTAAACGTTTTATTCCAAAGTCCTGTATTATTATAGTGTAACATATTATAATCTAAACGATTGAGACCCCTTGACAACAGTAGGCTACATTAAAGGGCACAGAAAGTAAACATATTTTGCTTATTATAAATTTTATTAAAAATAATGTAAGTTAATAATGTAAAGAATAATGTCACAATATTTCTGCCAAGTTCATTTTTTCTTCTTCTGTTTGCTAAATACTAATACAATGGATTGAACGCAATACATAGTAACTTTCTTTCTTTAAGCATCGAAAGTTAATGATTATAAGTTTGTTTGTTCATAGCATGCTAGACCTGTATTGTTTTTGTCAAAACTATTTTGGGACCCCCAATTACTTTTTAATACATACAGAAAAACGTTCTTATTCAACATATTCCTAAAAGCAAGTAAATTTTGAAAACAGAATACTTCAATATCTTGGAACTTATAATATTTTATCCTCTCAACCACTGAATTTATATTTTCTCTTTAGTCATAGCCAAGATTTGCAGTAGGTACAATTCAACAAAATTAAAATTAAATGACATATTTATGACATAGCCTATATTTGTGAATGGGAATGTCTCATAACTTATACAACTGTTTTATAGGCCTACCTATTTTCATTTCAAGTCATTCTAAACAATCCCTTTTGCTTTATATGTTCTCATTTCTGTTTACAGAAAAGGCTATATGGTTATTTCAAACTGTCATAAAGATATATTATACCCTACACTTATACATGTATTACATGTTGATATCACCCGAATGATACATGAATACACAATATAGTGGAATACACGTATTTGTAGCCGAACAGAGGCAGTGATATAAGCAGGCCTACATTGTTCTCAACGCTGCTTCAAACACATTTATATTTTATATTTATACATTTTATTTTTATATTTATGAAATTCTGATAACTTGGAAGAGAAAAATACTGTATGATAATTTGGATGAAAAAAATACTGTATGATAAATAATCCTAAAACATACATCGAAGAAGTAATTTTGAAAGGATGTTTATTTTAATTTCCTAATTGTAAAATTTTGTCCATGGTAATTTTTTTAGAGAATTTGGAAAAAATAATTCTAATAACTTAATTTGTGAAAAGAAATTACGCTAACAATCATTTTAAATTGGTGCTTGAAAATTTATTTATTTTATCATCTCGCATAGTTTTCTTGGTTGGCCAAAGTGTGCCTAATGTTCTCAACTTACAAATGTTTTTAAAGATATATAACTTATATATAAAAAGCAACAAAAATGTTTATTATATAACATCAAAGCTAAAGACCAAATACATTTTTTATTTTAAAAATGTGCGGTACTAAATAATCCTACAACATAACTCAAACTAGAGAGGTCAATCTGATATATTTTTCTTCAATTTCAGTATTTCAATGCCCATGGGGAAACGAATTTGATCTAAATGTTTCAATAAATCACACTGATGAACAATTTAACCTGAGTGTCTGAAAATTAATCTATTATTAACATCACAAATAGTTTGTTGCAATTAAGCTTAAAAATTTAATGTGGATTCCGAACAAAATACTAACAATAAAATAATGACAGTGTGACTTGCAGGATTTCTTTTTCTCAAGATCCTAAAGCTATTTCTAAATTTTTAACAGTTCCACTGATATCAATGAAGGAAACCAACAAAACTTAATACTCTGCTGATCCAAGATAGGCCTACCCTGCGAATATTATATTTTAAAGAAAAAACTTATAATCCTATTTTTCAAACCAGGGAGTAAAGCTAAAATTACTTCCTAACTATTTTATAGCACTAGATTTTTCCCAAAACCCTTTGACATTAGAAACGAAAATTAAATTTATTAAGAAATAAATGAAGGTCGAAATCAAAAGCAAATTTAATAAGCCTAACATTTTGTCCAATTTACGTGAATAATTTTTAATGCATGCCAATTTTTGAAAACGCTGTTAATATGTTCACATGTGTTATTATACAGAATTTTAGTTTACAAGCTGGTAGGCTCATACATGTGCATTAAACTTTCGCTAAAAGAATTCCTACAACCACAGGTGTGGGGAGAAAAATCATACATTCGACCTCATATTCAATTGTCAATGACAACCAGTGAGGTACTTGTACAACAAAGTGATAAAAATGGGAGGTCACAGGCGTGTTGAGGGACGAGAATAGAATATCTTGATAAGTGGCATTCTTACGTGTAAAACGTTTAACACACGAAGTGGATTTCTTGAACATTTTAGCTCTGTTAAATGATTTGTGCAAGATGAACTAACGAATATTACTGTATTTCTAGCACATTTCACACGTAACTTCGTTCTTTTGTGAGTGAGAAGCATACTTACTCCGCCAGTTCACCGTTTAAATCCCATTCACTTCGTGGGAGAAAAGTATTACCTGACCACAGTCCTTTCTAATGCAGGTAAAATTCCCATACAATCAACACCTTTTGGTGCATCAAATTATTTTTCACAAAGATACTCACGAACTTGGTAAAGAAATAATAATTTAAAGAACACCCTGCACTCAATTTGCATATAAATCACTGATCTATCATTATAGAAACCTTGCAATGTGTCCTCAGCTGTTAAATCACTTCTGCTAGGACACTTCACTTAGCCGCAACACAAACTGCCACGAAACCAGTCCCTTAGTGTTCATTTTATTTCACGAAAAACAAACTCACTCTCAAACTGCACCAAATGTACAAATCTCGGTAATATGAACTAAAAATACAGTATAAGACTTACCACGAACTCTGGAAGAAGTCCATATTCTAATGCTAGCACCAACTAAGCACTAAATCCTCCCACGAATGTAGCATTTTAACCACTCTAGGTAAGGCCTATCGTTAAAGCTTTCGTTTACCGAACATTATGTGTCGAATTTCTTTCTGTTCCATTGCGAAAAGCAATGTTAAACTTCACACATCGTAACACAAACCAGACGACGAACCAGCCATGACATCGTATGTTGGCTAGCTGAAGGTAGAAGGTACGGTAAAGAAACAGGTCGTGAATGCTGCCGACCTCTAGCGCTAGCAACAGAAAACATCGATATTACTACACAACACACTCTTCAACTTCACATACTTGTAAACTAAGCACTCGTGTGTGAAAAGTAGACCTATCTATTAACAGATCGAGTGGACTGTTTTACATATAGGTATTTGAACGAATGAAAGACAATGGGATAGTACGTTTATGCAAAATATGGGCATTATCTCCCTAAAATACACAAGAATTGCAAACTACTGTAACAAAATAACGAAAACTACAGTATAAAAATACCTCTTTGATGTCTTATGCCTTAAAATCTTAATCGAAATTGAATTACGCATGGACCATCCAAAAATAATCTAACATATTTGGCCTACATTCAACTTATATTTTTAGGGTTATGACATGAATGAATGGCAGGCCGATCTAGGTCGACTACGGAAAACGTTGAACTTACGGACGTGTGCAATGATGCATTTTATATTTCATAGCTCAAACCCAGAAATATCGCAAATTGTTGGCAAAATAGCGAAAAGAGAAGTCTAATTTTAATTAGATGTATTTTAAAACTCGATGACTGCGTGAAACTGTCGCCAGCATGTCTTGAGAAACAGTCAAAAGTATGTCTCGTTTCCTTCAAGGCCAACCATACAATTTCTATCCTCGGATTTTTTCTTATTATTACTCCTCTGTGAGTGGTCACATTGCATTACGTTCCCACGATTACAATAATGAAGGGACTTTATTCTTAACACAGTAGCGTGGTAATCAAGGGTAGCGCAATAACTTTTCAATATGACCGACAGTGTCAGTAGGAAATGATGTTGCTATGACAACGCAGTTAGAAAACTGTCTAAACAATTCTAATCCCAATTAGTGTCTTTGAAATTAAAGTATAATACCGGGATCAATTAATTGCTGTGAATTAGTACAATTCCATAAATCTAAAGTCAATTAATTTACACTTAATAAAAATCTTTATAAACTGAATTATTTACTTACTAGACAAAAATATGCATTCTTGAAACTATTTAATACGTTTACTCGAGAACTGTCAATAAAGAAATATTAAATTGTGGACGTCCTTTCACATTATAGTGTTGAAATGTTATTTTGATATGCCCCACAGCATGTTACGTTCAGGTGCCTACCATTCTATTACCGTGCCCAATTAGCTCTTCTCTTAGATTGGCTTCAGAATAAATAATTATTGTTTCAATTTTTAATAAAATAATATTAAAAAGTTAGGCGTCCCAAAAGTTAATTTAGGAATGTATGCAAGAGACTTTAATATTTGATCAAATTTAAATTAAAGCTCTACTGACACACTTAAGCAGGACTTAAAGAGATTAGAGGAACGAGATGAGTAAATAATACACTTATTCATTGCATTATTCAATAATCGTAACCAACTGGTTAGGTCAGTTAGGTGAACTGGAGAGTGGCGTCTCCTAGTAGCCTAGCTACTAAACAAACACATTCCCCCACCCCACTTGAAAGCATGCCATGCTATTATCTACAGACACACAGACAGGATATTATATATGTATATACCGTACGTCTCTTTAAAAAATCCAGTTAGCATATTAATAAATTAGCACATGGCGCTGAAGACATCCCTGCGCGCCAATGGTCACACCTAGTTATCACTGCTCACAACACGAGTATTTTATCCATTTATATGTGCTGCCGTATGTAAACACAGTCGTAGAGGCCGTACCATCGGCAGTTTAATCACTTCACACCATAATATAATAATCCTGGCGGGTGCTCACTTAATCTCCGAATATAAACACACTCACACAGATGTCACTAACAAACAGGTTTGAAACACCAGTAAAAGGGATTAAATTTACCTATAGGATGTGTAGCCCAACATTGGAGGAGATACATATGTTTAGAGCTTGAAGTTCCACTGGGTCCTTGAAATCCAATTAATGTACGTACGTAAATCACCTACTTCACTCTTCCACTCCAACACATTTGGTACTTCCAGAACCGTGAAAGCGCAACGCGTTAAACGACTGAAGGTAAAACTGTCTGACTCTAGCTGCTGGTGAGAGGTTGTTGAAGTCACGGAGGGGAACGATAGTGGTGGGGATGGAATACGGTATGGTAGGGATAGAGGGGGATTGCAACCGCTCTGACCCGGTCTTCCCCTCCCGTGCATTCCTTTTCGCCCTTCGGACAGCCACAATATCGGTTATAGCTGCACGACGTTGCCACGTTGTGCGCAGAACCAATCCCGTGAACCAGTGTGGGTGGAGCTATGGATCTTCCCTCTAACCCCGCTCTTCTTCGAGGGTCCAGGGTTCACGCATGTTCACGCGCGGGCATTGCAGTAAGCACAGCGGTCGGGGGAGGTGTGACCGTGAGTGGCACGTTGTTTTTAGTTCCCAATTGCAAATCACCCTCTCCCTCAGCATTCATGTAAAATCTAAATCATCAAACAGTACTTCTCCACTAGTATAAAAACAAAAAACATACACGGGAATTCAGGGAATCCCAACGTTTAGGTGGTTTGGATAGTAATATGATGGGATTTTGCTTTAGTCACGGCCCACGACGAAATGAGATTGGTTAGTAGACATGAACCACTGCATATACCATACCATACTATTTATTTTCTTTGCTAGATCACTTTGTTTTTGTTACTTTAACGACATACGTTTTCTTGAATGGGAATCCCCTTAATCCTTCCACCTTAAGAGGTGTAACTTGTTTTGTTCTCTCTTATCAGCAAAATGCACCGCAGTTGAACTGATGTTTGTAAGCACAACCCATTTATTGTATCAATAAGGAATAATATAAATATTAAACAAGGCTTCTAAAACTAATAATTGTTTTATTTTTCTTTAATGCTGTGATACACAACGAAAACTAAATTTGCACACGGATTAGGTAAGATTTTGCGAAGGCAAGAGGCTATTAGCGCTGTCACAGTAGCGAAATAACCAGTTTTACTTTCTTCAAAACATATTTTAAACTACGCGCCACATGTTTTTATCAAGGATCTACAACATTAAGAAATTAGTATTATGTCATTGTCATCATTATCGTTGCCATCGCCCACAAAGTGTCACAAAACACCATTCAGCTCGATACAGCCACCCCTGTCCGCTCTTGGCAACAAGTAACATGGCTCGTACGATGCTGCCATCTACCAGGCGCTATGCATCCACCCTTGGATGTGAGTGAATGACGGGTATACGTCATTTATTAAGGCAGTAGAGGATTTTTATTAAAGTTTAAAAAAAATAAAATGTAAAGGGGGAAAATAAAGTTGAATCTTTACCTATTCGGGAAAACTGCTCAATTAACATTATTCTATAATCCTTATTACGTCATAAATCTGAATGATCATAAAAATGTTGTTTGAAGACTTTTATAAATTTTCCTATGGCGTGTTCAGCTCCTACTTTCTGACTACTAATTTTAATGATAATAATATTAATGATGATAATAATAATAATTATGTTCACATGGTAATGACTACATTATATCATCATCATTATTACGGTTAATATTATTATTGTTATTATTATTATTATTATAATGAATAACATTAATATTATTATGGAGGTGATGTTTATGAAATAAATATTTTCCTACTTATAGACAGAAGACTAGGAGACAACTAAAACTATATAGAATTCCGAATGAGAACACATTTCTGTAATATTTTAAAGTAAATACATATTTTTAATGATTTAGTTATAAATACATAAATTTATATATTTTCCTTATCGTGATTTTTTAATTCAGTCCAAAACTGTTTTCAAAGACATATATTAATGAAAACACAATGTCAATGTATTTCTTGATATGTATTGTGTAATGTGTATTAGTTTTGTTCGAACAACCGCAACACTGCATATGTGACTTGACAGCACGAGCCTTCTAGTCTGTTGGGGGAGGGGTAAAAAGACGTGTGTGAATCCCCGTCTTGGCCTGCTGTCACATGTAAGCGAGACGCATTTCCTTTAGTCTCTCGCGTTGTTTTGATTACTAAAGTAGTTGAGACTGTTTAGACTGTATAAAGTTATTCCAATTGTGCGGATAAAATGCCGAAAGTGAAGCTCAGTGTTCGATCTTGTTTATAGCAATATGTTGTTGAATTCAGTGGGATTTTTACAAGAGAGGAAAAATTTTATTTTGTCAAAAATTGGGAAATTTGAAAATGCGGATCAGCGTTCTCAAGTCATGCAGCATTTAACTGGTAGTAAACACATAATGGCAGCTTCATGTCCAACCTCTAGACAAGTTCTTTTAGCTGAAGGAGCTTCTTCTTCACATACCCTGTTTCCGAAAAGTTCTGAATATTACGCAGATTTGGGAAAAACATAGCTTACGTGCGAGATTCCTTAACATAAATTGAAAAATCCAGAGCTTAAAATGTTCCTTTCAATATACACAAAATTTCAAACACTAGCAGAGTCAAAAATAAGAAAATTGTATGTTCCTGTGTGTTATGAAGAAACTGAGAACTTGTGTGTCAGTGACATTCCTTTGCTAAAATATGTAGGACTAACTTCTTGTGACGATGAGCGTTCCTTCTCCCGGTTTAATGCATTTTTCCATGACTACAGACATTGGTTTGTGATGGACAACTTGGAGAAAGTCTTCATTATCCACTGCAACATTGATATATTTCCCCAGCATTGTCTCATCGTGACTGGTGAGAATAATTAAACTTTATACGTGTAAAAATAATTTATTACGTAATGCTGAAACAAAATATTTTTAAAATGTTTATACATATTTTCAAGATTTTTAGCATATAACAATCGGCTCCCAGATTATTATCATCATTAGGGTTCGGATGTTTATGACATGTCATATTTTGATCCTGACCTCCATTCTCGCCGCAAACAGAAATTAAACATGAATTGCACATTATTTTGTTATCCTAATCGGACCGTTTTTATTTTGCATATAAAGTCATATTTTGGTCATTTTTATGGCTTTCGCTATATTTCGGTCATGTTTGTAATTTAAGGACATATTTCAGTTATAAATTCGGTAAACGAGCGCAATTCTACAGCATATGCACTAAATGGTCGAGTTAATTTTTTTCCGAGAGCCACGAATTTTTGGTGTTACTGTAACTGAAATGTGAAGGAATAATAAGAAGTGCAGGTTGTTAACAACTTCCAATAGACATGTTTTTAAAAGATTTTCAGTTCAGATTTCCAGTCATATTTGGAAACATTAATAAATCAGAAGTTTTTTACAAGTAAAACTGTAAATCATCTGTAAAAATGTTGAAAAGTGATTACCTGATTGAATTAATGCGATGTAATAATTTACTGTCATTAAAAGTTTTAAATTGGATCATTTATTTTTATAAAATATGTTCTTTTATGAGGTCATATTTAGGATTTTGGGTCATATTTAATTAATTTTAAGGGCATATTTGTAGTCATATTTTGCGCTTTTTAGGATCATAAACATCCAAACCCTAATCATAATTATTATTATTGATGTAGGCCTATGATAATTATGTAAGTAAATTATTTAACTAGAAATAGTATTTGTATTGTTTTCGTTGTGTAATAATTACTTGTCTTATATAATTACAAAATATTAGGCCTATATTATGATATATGGTGATGAAATGAATCTAAATATGAAGTAACATCAGGATCCCACAAGGGTTAGGGGAAGCCGAAGAAGCTACAAAATTTGACTAAAAACAAAATGCATTGAAGACATGACATCGCTCACCAATGAGTGAAGAACGACTTATCTCGTTGACTGTATTGGACAATGAACACAGACTTGCTCCAAGCATTGACGCCAGAGAAATTCAAGAATAATGTAAAATAATGGATTCATGTTTGTTTTTCAAGATGGGCATTTGTGCATTTTCTACTAAGTTTATTAAAGTTTGAATTCTATTTTAATTAGTTGCTTTAATTTTTATTTTCAGTTTTACATATACAAATAATTTTGACTTTCTGGAACTAACATTGTACGTTTATAAATTAAATTTTTATGTTCATTTATTTAATGCTTTTTTTTTATCTAAATGGCTTGCTTATTATATGGCATATAGTGTTATGTCACCCTTATGTAAACATATATGGAGTATGTTTTGGGATTATACTGTGGAATTTTTTTCAAAATTAAAATGTTTCCGTTCAAACATAAGCATAATTAAATAATAACTATGTTTTTGGGGAAAAGGGTTCCCAAAGATTATTTTATTTTATTTTAGGGAGGGTGTCATAACACCTAACAACAGGGCCCACATACTGATAAGGGAGGGGAGGGGGCTTGAGTAACAATAAGAATTCTGTAATCTATCTCCTTTACTTAAGCAGTGACCTAAACTCTGTAGAGGGCCATGGACAGAACACAATCTTATATCCCTACCTACATCATTCAGAAAATTGTAGAAGCTTATTTCAGTTTTGTCGTATTTGTTTATGGCTTAGCATGGCCCAACAAAATTGTCTTATTGAACGTTAATAATGAACCATTATTGTTATCCCACCAATGTACAATGTTGTTCATAAAGTCACATTTTTTATAACAGGTCTGTAACCAAGGAAATGCCAGTTAACGAATTTTTTATGAACATAATTTTTTTTTAAAGGCGATAGTGTGGATTGCATTCATTGAGAGAAATTGCTGGTGGGCAGCGTGCTGAGCTTTATTCTTTAAAACCAACCATTCCTCGGAACAGTTCTGTAAGTGAAATGGCCAAAGTTCTACAGTTGATTTGTAGTTCTATCAAAGGTATTAATACTATAAGTTTTAAGCTATGTTTCATTTTCTTGAAGACTTAACACTTCGAGAATGGAACTGTACTTGACTACTTCTTGTATTTCATAACTAATGCTGTACCAATTTTCGGTCCGTCATTTTTTCTTACTGTAGAAAAAATCTTAAGGGATTACGATAAAAATTATTTACACTAAAGGGACTCTTTCCAAGGATAATGGAAATTTAAAATAAGTTCTATGCCAGATATGAACTCTAAGGTCATACCATATCATAAGATCATATTTAGTGTGTAATTTGCCTATAGATATGTAGGATTTATAACCCAACACTGGAAGAGATACGTACTTGAAGCTCCTTTGGGTCCTTGAATTGCAGTTAATGTACATAGGTAAAGCGTCTTCTTTACTTTTCTACTCCAACACATATGGTAGCCTACATTCAAAAACTCTTTTGATCAGTTAATAATGATGGATGCATTTCTTCGAGAATATTAAGGATTTGGACCATTCTTCTTATCTCTTGAAAATTTGTTTTACTTTGTTGATATTGTTGTAGTACAGTTCAAATTAAAGCATTTTAATTGCTTTAGAAATTCATAAATGCCTTATTTTTAGGCCAGAAGTACGCCAGAAACTCAGTAAACTTAAAAGCATTAAATAAGCATTAGTTAAGTTCTTGAATGCCTAAATATATCTCAAGTTGAAATCATTAAAACTCTCAGTTAGCAACGTATGGAGCATGAATCTGAGTAGGCTACCAGCAATACTGTTAATAGTATCATCTTTATAAATTTCGAAGCTTTTAATTCAGCTTGGAAACTTTTGGGCTTTAGTAATAATCTTTCTACTCCGTAAATAATAATTTGCTGATTGCAAACAACACTCATTGAAACAACACTGTCCAAACAATGTGTGGAAACTTATACAAGAGAGGTAATAAAGAGACAATAGACTTAAGGCAAAAAAATCAACAATATAAGTAACATAACCTTCAACGGACATGAAACTTAAATAATGAAAATAATAGGAAAGAAGACCCACGCGAAGATGGAAGAATCGCGGATGGAAGAAAATAATGGAGAATATTTGATGCGATTTGTTGACCTCTTTGAGTTCAATTGTCACACTATCAGACAATTCACGCCAAGGGGAGCCTGGGTGGGCCCTGGTCCACTCAAAAAAATGCCGACCCACCCTCACTTTATACAAAATAGACGATGAAAGATTGGAGAATTAATTCAAAGAAACTGAAATAGTTATTTACAAAACTGAAATAGTTAATTACAATACAAATGGTAAAAAACACATCATGCGTTTTTGAAGCCTTCCAGCTGTCCTGCCATCTAGTATGCACATGCACATGGTGGTCCCTTCAGCTTCGAATTATTCTCGAAAGCGTTGTTCGGATAGAGTGAACAACGCTTTCGAGAATAATTCGAAGCTGAAGGGACCACCAAATGAAATCGAATTAATCACGATTTCGAATTAGCAAAGTTTATTTCTTTGTAAAGGATGTCAAGAGTTCATGCTAAAAGGTCGAATTATTCACGATTTCGAATTAAAAGCGTTCGAATTATCCGAGTTCCACTTTATTAAAATTAGGGCTGTACCGATTAATCGATTAAACATTTAATCGTCGATCAATTACATTTTCCGATTAATCGGTTTAGTCGAATTCTGAAAAAGTTTTTCGAGAAATGTGTCAAATGACCAAACTCCTTTCTCTAGCTTCTACGGCCTTGGCACATCATGTGTCATTCAGCCTATTGTGTCCAAACAATTCCCGTTATTCAGAAACATGAAGGGTAGTTTTGTCAACAAACTCGTGTGTCTGAAGTCTTGGCTGAAAAAGTAACCGGAAATATAAGTTTTGTATATATTTTTTCACTAGTTAACTAATAATGGTATTAATTAATTCAGGATTTCTTCTGTGTATTGTTATTAAACGTGTAAAACAAGATTAAATGTACACTTTGGTTTCGTTTAAAATACCGACCTGTTAATCAGTCGATTAATCGATTAAAGTCAAGCGTTAACTCGATTAGAAATTTTAATAGATTTTCAGCCCTAATTAAAATTATATTACTTTAATGCCTCAAATTAATATTGTAGTCAATGCACCAAGGGCAAAATCATTATTTCATTGGACAGCAATAGAGAGAGTATTTCCAACATTAATACTAGGGATGGTCGATACCAGATTTTCTCGATACTCGATACCGATACATGAATTTTTCCTCGATACTCGATACTTCGATACTCGATACCTTCAACATTTCCAGTTTCAATAAATAGGTAGATTAAAAATTAAAATTTGAGAGAACTGCTTGATACCAACTAAATTAAGTCTGCATATTTAATGAAACAAAATTTAATATCATCAGTAGCCTATAATTATTTTTAAACTGTACATTAAAACTAAAATTCTTTTTTTAAACAGTCCACTTACAAGTTTTTGTTAAAAAATAATAGCATTCTCACTTAATTGCAGAATTACAAAAGTATCGAAAAAGTATCGAGCGAGTTCTCTGAAGTATCGTTCGATGCCGATACCATGCAAGTATCGAGAGTATCGAAAGTATCGAGGACCCATCCCTAATTATATTACTTTAATATGCCGCAAATTAATATTGTAGTCAATGCACCAAGGGCAAAATCATTATTTCACTGGACAGCAATAGAGAGAGTATTTCCAATATTAATACTGTGCGTGGAAAGTGCTGTGAGCGCAGTTGGGTGCGCTGAAGCGGATGTCACGCGCGCACTTTTTCACATGTGTGGAGTGTACATTAAAGGGCTTCTCACAGTCAGGCGTCTGGCTCGTGCGCATTTCCCCTCGGTCTGACTTGTCTCTGCTTCTTCAGTTTCTATCTTTGAAGCAGAGGTTTTTCAAACTTAGTCTTACGGTACGTTGTATAATTGCTCAATTGCTAAAATATGTCGGCTGGACCTATGAGATGCAGTCCACAGATGCCCGCTTTTGAAAATCATTGGTATGGTTTATTGCATCTTTCAGTCAATACAGGTTACATTTGTATCCTCAGACTTGTCCGTTACAATTTTTAAAAGAATAGAAAATCACGAAAAGTATACAAAGAAGATTAAGGTAATTTTGTATACAATTAGTATGAAAACACTTGCTAAAATTTTTAGTACATAAAAAACCAAACTTGAAACATGTTATTAAACAACTATTACACATAATAACATACAATACAAAATTATGAACTGGCATAGGTAACAATCACTTGGTATCAATTTAATATTACTCTGGAATTTAAAAAAAAAAAATCATGTGAATAAAAGCTTTTATTAATTATGTATTATTTTAACTTTTTTAATATTTTAAGGTCATGCTCTTCTTTCTACTTTTTATGCTTTGTCTTTCGTATCTTGTAATTAACATAAATTGGTTACAGATTTTCTAACTTCAGTTTTGGTGTACCATTTGTTTATTCACACATTTTACGTCTTGCCCTCCGATGTTTCCTGGTTGTTCCACATTCTCCATTAATTTTGATCTCAACCGTAAATTTTCCAGATTTTCCGTTCAAAGCACCATAAGAATTTATTATCTAGTCTTGTTAGTACCCATACCTCAGATCAATACGTAACTATAAGTCGAAGTAAAGGGGCTATATATTTTTATTTTGGCTGATTTCGCAATCTGCTACTTTCTAAATAGTTTAACGTTTGAAAATAACCCCTATTTACAGCTTGTATTCTACCTTTAATACACATACAGTCCTCCAAAATATATAAAGTTTTAAGTTTAAAAAATAAATAAATTACATTTACGATTTAAGAAAACTATTTTGCCGGATTAGTCTTATAAACTTTATTGCATATTTATGTCAAAATGTCCCCAACATTTCCATTCTCTGTAATACCGGTACGCTTCTTTCTGGAAACTACTATGGTAAAGGTGAGTCCTCCTAAATATATTTTCCATCTAAAGTACTGTGCATAGGCTCGCCTATAGACCAATATTACTCCTGGATTTCTTTACTCAAGGTATAAATATCAGATTGAAGATTTGTGAGAAATTAATGGAACAAGCTAAACATAGGTTTATTTTTAGTCGCATCGACTGGTGAGAGTACAATTGCGACTATTACACCATTACATTTGTACATAATGTTTACAACAATGATTACGGGAGTAATTGTGATAATTTAGACGAATACAACATGATACTGAATTACAATAATCTTGGCAATACAAGTGGCAAAAAAATATAAGTAATTACTGGAATAGTTAATAGTTTTGATTAAACATAATTATGTATTTTAAAACCCTTAGTGTTAAATGCTAAGATTTGTTACTGTTAATTTTTTTCTGTGATCTCTCAGCTCCTGTTCCTAGTGCAAAATATATTTTCCTATAGGCCTAAATCCTTTACTCTAGGCATCTATTACATCTAGGCCGAAAATCTTGTGTATTATTCACTGTCTTGATGGCAACCCAAATGGTTTGGACAGATAATTATTATCAAATTATGTACAATAACTGCCGAAACGCCAGAAAACGATAACTTTAAATTATCAAAAGAAAAAAACTGCTACAAGAAAGATTCGAGAAGATAATGGCGATGATTAAGATGGATTTAATAACAATAAGTACCAATCTCTACTATATAGTCTATTTGGTATATCTTGAGAAAATTATGATTAAAATCTCTTTAAAGCTAATTTTGGAACTGTGTGGAATTTTTGACCGCAAATAAAAATACAGTTTTCTTTTGTAATATTATACTTTCGGCTGCAACTCAGAAAAGAAAGAAGTACCGTGAGAAAACTTAGAAGTGTCGGTACGGTACTATAAATCAGCAGAGAAAATATGTGATATGTGACACCAAAAATAACTCGAAATAGCACCAATCAGTCTGACCTCATACTAACTTGAAAACTTGCATAATAACTTGAGGAAAATTCCAGTAACCTAAAACAGGTAGGAACTAGGAATATGGCCCTCATCCCCACACAGAAAGCAGTTATTGCGTGACTTTATATCCATAACACGATATTTTAAAATCTTCTATAATTACGAGGGATGTTTTTATTCTGGGATAAGTTTATTCACTTTGTCATATAGATTTAAAGAATGCTTATGAACTGGTCGATGCGAATTTATTCAAATGCTTCCCCATTCGCTAAAGCTAATTCTGGTTTGGGATTTACTGACCGTCTTGAATGTCTGTTGTGTATTTGCTGTTGTCTTTTCTCTTGAGTATTTGCAACGTCTTAGATCTTCCTTATATGTTAATCTCACATCACAAAAACTCCCTCCATGGTATAGTCTCACAGAACACCCCCTCCCTATATTTACACTATTCTAATTATGCATTTTATTTATTTATTAAGACTATTTAGCTCATGTTTCCATGACCAATCCAGTATAAGAAAATGTGGAATTTCAATCAATCACAAATGCATACGCCGCCACGACCTGTTGGAGGAGGAAGTTTTTACGGGCTAAATGCATACTTTTTTTTTTATCAGACAAGGATAGCCTACGGAAGGCCTCCTCCAAGACAACACGAATACATACGTCGGGTCACACCATTCGCAAACACATACGAACAAGGCGCGGTTGGGATGAAGGTAATAATAATTGTCAGTTGAGATACAGGGACCAAGAGGGCTTCAAGTTTCCCGACATATATCTCACAGATGATGAAAAACCCCGGAAAACCCTCACATAGGAAACTGTCCCGACTAAGAATCGAATCCGGGGCTACTGTGTGAGGAGAGCGAACGCATCCCCTACGCCACGGCGGTGAACTAAAATTAAATCATACACATTATTAAACATTATTAGCTAGTCGACTAAACTTATCTTTAAAAAAATAAAAAAAAGTAAAAAATATAAAAAATAAATAAAAAATGAACTGGAATTTTTTCGGTGACGCATATTATACGTCAGTAGCAGTGAAAACGTTAATAAAACAAACTGGAAAAAATAATGATGTACGTTGGTCTTGGATATATTACTGAAGTAATGAGATCCTATTCAGACCCTGGAGAACCTTAGAATTCCTACAATTTGAGGATTCTGAATGATTAGACAATATTTAGGCGAGTATTTCATTATGCTTCCTAGGGTCGCAAGGATGCAATTTTATTTGATAAAACGTCAGCTCGTTGCTGGACATGTAGGGTAAAGAATCAAGTGCAGTGATTAATAGGCCACATGCTGACAGTAAACAGAATAAAAACACATTATTTTATACAAAGTAAGTTGTTTAGATACAAATTATATACAGGGTCCGGCAATGAAACCTGACGGTTTTTAAATTGAAACTATGACAAAACTGAGTAGTTTGCATACATTATTTTATTTTAGAATTACAATACATCTCAAAGCATTTTACCTACATCAATTACTTTTTGAAAATTGTGTTCCTCAGATGGTGTCGCTCAAAGTAAACACACTCTTGGAGTCGTAACGAGAAACTTCGCATTACTCGCTGCAGAACTTATGGAGAGATTGCTGCAACTTTGTTCCGAATATTCTGCTTCAAGAAATTCCTAAGGCACTCGAGTATTTCACTGCCGATCACCGAGGACTTTGAAGAACAGCCTGACACACACATTCAACATTTTCCAGGGTTCGAACAGTGCGCAGTTTCCCTGGTAGTTTTTTTTTATATGGCACAATCCGTTTTCCGAAAGTTTGTCACCCACAACGGTATTTCGATGAATGTTGAAATAGTGGCGAAACGTGCGTTGAGTGACAATAATTGATTCCCTTATTATTATTATTATTATTATTATTATTATTATTATTATTATTATTATTATTATTATTATTATTATTGTTATTATTATTATTATTATTATTATTATTATTATTTATTTATTTTTTAACTTTCTACAACGAAATGTTGCACTAATCAATGCTTCATTCTGACTGAAATGCTTTGAGCTGACGCAATCTTATTCCGAAGGTCAGTTTCCTGTGCTTCTGCACAAATCGAATTTCAAAACCGTCAGGTTTCTCTGCCGGACCCTATAATTTGATTATAAACATAATTTCGATTCGGTGCAAGCCAGCTCGTGTGCTTTTATTGCGTTCTTATGTAAATAACTACGACGACGCTGTCCATGTTATGGTACGCACTAATGTTAACACTGGGAACTCGAATGCATTCATCGAATCGATTCGTGGACTGTTCATTCATTTAGTATGCCGTGATCTAACAGCTGACACAATATTGACAAAAAAGTAAGAAAATAATTATTATTTACAAAATCCGTTACATTTTATTCATGGAATAGTCCTAATAAATCCAATTCAGAATCCCTCCTGGGATTACCTATGAATAATAAAATTGTCATCCTCATGCACCCCATCAAGATTGCTGCTGTTATTCATTTCCTTCAGCAGCCGTCAGCAGTTGAAATTACCTCAACTGGGATCGAACTTGCAACCTTCCTATTTGTAGGGCGTAATCTGCACCACGGTGAACGTCCAAATCAATAACACTAACAAACTAACTCCGTGGCGCTAACATCCCAGAAGGGACAAGGCCTACCAACACTATCCAATGTTAATTAAAGAACCACTGTGCCTTATATTTAATACTAGCTTAAAAGGCCCGGCGTCGCTTGGGTTTTGTATTTTGTAAATTCGAAAATAACTTATAGGTCCTTATATATGTATTTAGAATTTGAAATGAGGAAGAAAGACTTACCACACTGTAACTATTCCCTCAGAAAACGATAAATATAGCTTCTTATGGCTTATATAAGATCCCTGCGGCTTCACCCACGATAATTAATCGAAAGATTAACAATTAAGAGCAAATAATTAAAATATTATATTTATTAACACTTTCCATGCGAAACATTCATAGGTCTAAACTAAACGATTGATAGGCCTAATTAATGAAACAGCTATAAATCCGGCTTTGAAATGAATTCCACGATTAGAAAGCACAGTATGGAAAAAATAACATCAGATTCGAGTTCCCTGGCCCAGAAAACCCCTGCATTGTGAGTTTCGTCCAAATCGAACAATGTTTACCCATTTATTCCTATATTCATTATCCCTCTTCCGTCTAGGTTGAAAATTTCAGATATCTGCGTGCCTTGACATTATTAACAAATGAATCGATCAACGTGGGCTTACAACATTGAAGCGATCGCGATGTTTTTATTTCCAAGGTATGACAAAAATAGACAAAGGCAACTGCAACTGATATGACAACTGAAATATATTACTGAGAACCGATGGTTCGAAAGAGCAAAAAAAAATTTAAAAAATGCACGTTTCCTTCCCGTTTTTCGCTCATAACTCGCGAACGAAAGCTAAAATAAAAAATGTAGTATGCCAGGAACCTTCGCGGGAGTTTACTCAACAATTTCTTAAAGTTTCATGGCGATCGGATGAATGGTGTAGTAATGCATAAAGGACAGGCACACATACATTCGTTTTTATGGGCTATAGATAGATTGTCGTAGGGTTTTAGCTTTACTTAACTAACATAAGAACTCTATACGTTTTCTGGACCTTATTTCGGAAGTAGCGAGAGTTCTTTTACACTGTTGCGGTTGTAATATTCGTCGGGAGCCATAGGGGGTCATTTTATTAGTTTGTCTGGCAGTTCGTGGGAACGTATTCCTCATAGAGTGAGGACTTCTTTTTCTCTTCTGTCGCGTTTTATAGCTACAAAAAAGCGAAATCACTTTTCAAGATTTGGGAGATATTCCTTCTTTATACTTTCTTCATTTTAACATAAAGATGACAGGATAGATAAGTATCCGAAAGGAAGATACCGTTTAGTAGATTTCCCTGATCGAACAAGGGGTATTACATCAGGCAAGAAGAAACTACCAGCCTACCAAGCTACTAACTTGTGCTTAACTTCTAAAAATCTCAAATTAATTATTTACACATTTGTGATGTATTGCAAACTGTGTGGTTAATACCGTACTTCTGAACTCTGAACGCTCTATCTGCCCATTTAGGTGTATAAGCTTCAAAAGAAATTAAAAATTAACGAAAATGTTAAACATTGGTTGAGATAAGAAGAAAATTCTAAATTCTGATGTAGCAAGTAGCTGTTATTTTGAATAATAATTTATATATTTAGTTTCATATCAAAAATTTGAAAGTGACCTTAAAATATTTTTAACGACTGGGTTTTCAGTGATTTAATTTGCAATTTCATGTGTGAGCCATTTACACTAAGGAAAATATTGAGGATGATCTAATTTCCAGTGCTTTAAGTTGTATCTAATCCGTTAACGCAGTCATTGATAAATGAGCTTCAATGCGTTGTTATGTAGGGAACATATTTTACAGTGCATAAAATATAAAATTTTGGTACAAAAATTGGGTTAACTTCGGTGTTTCTTCGCATAAAAGCATACTATTTCGATGTTATTTCGCATTAAAACGAAATAGGTGTGGTGCAAATTATTGCACATTTCTACAAAAAAATATCGAATCGCATTGGATTTTAGGTCTTTCATTTTGCAGATTTTAACAATTACTATATGAATATTAAAATTTGCCTGTAGTGTAGATAAATTAGTGTGACACAACACACAATCTCCATGGCGTCCTTAAATCGAGGGTGCACTAAGGATATAAATTACTGGGCAGCAAAATACAACTATTATTGTATTGCAAAAATATATTAATGGTTCTAAATTTAAACAGGCAAAAACAAATTTACAAGAATTATTAACTGAAAAATAATTAATAAATATTTTTTTAGTTCTTTACACTTATATTACGACACAGCTGCAACTAAAAATTTACTTGGAATATTGAATATTTGTTATACAGGGCGATCCATATAAAACTGAACAGTTTTAAAGACTTATAATTTCCCTCTGGAAAGTAATAAAAGATTGAAATTTGGTTTTATGATCTCAGTGGCTTTGGGAGAATCGATATTGGTAATAATGTTTGTACTCCTACCATCCATGCATTGTTGCCTTACGACTATTGTTGTTTATTAGTAATTAGTTTTCAGTCTCTAGTTTTGCAGTCAGAAACGAAAATGCAGTTCTCAATTCAGCAGCGTGTTTTTCTTGTGAAAACATATTGGTGTACGAAGTCATTGATTGAAACTCAACGGGCATTTAGAAGACAATTCAATGTGCGCAATATTCCAACAAGGGCAACAATTTTATCCATGGTGAGGAAGCTGGAGACAATTGGCTCTCTCCTCAGCGAAACTGGGAAAAAAAGATCTGTGATGAGTCAAGAGTGTGTTAATGATGTTCGAGAACGTTTTGTGAACTCACCAAAGAAATCATTGCGCCGGTTGAGCCAGGAGACAGGCTACTCATATGGCACATGTCAGAGAGCTGCAAAGAAAGCAGGCCTACGAGCATACAGAGTGCATGTAGTGCATCAGTTAAAAGAACCAGACGCGGAAAAGCGAATGCGTTATTGCCAATGGTTTCAGGCTCTTCTTATTGCAACCCCAGACATTCTCTCCATAACCTGGTTTACAGATGAAGCATGGTTTCACCTCTCAGGCTACATCAACACTCAAAACAGCAGGTATTGGGCTGCTGAGAACCCGAATATTATCCACGAAGCTCCATTGCATCCGGAAAAGGTTGGGGTCTGGTGTGCGGTGTCAGCTACCAGAATTGTTGGTCCCATTTTCTACGACACCAAGGTAAACACTGCGGTTTATGGTCGCATCTTCAATACATTCGTGGAACAACTGGACGACATCGAATTAACAGAAGGTTATTTCCAGCAAGATGGCGCAACATGCCATACGTCTGGTGATTCCATGAAACTTATAGCCAGCTTCTTCGGTGATCGTCTTGTCTCAAACAATCTGTGGCCTCCCAGATCGCCAGACCTGACATCTCCAGATTTCTTCTTGTGGGGCTACCTTAAGGACAGGGTGTACAAGAATAGACCGCGGTCACTTGCTGAACTCCGTGAAGCAATAAGGAATGAAATCAGTAACATTAACGAGGATACGCTTCGGAAAACGTCTCAGAATATGGTGCGACGAGTACAGTTGTGTATGGATGCAGGTGGAGGACATTTTCAACATTTACTCTGAGGAATCTCCCAAAGGTACTCTGTAATTCAGCACAGTTGCATATGTATGCTATTATTAGTTTAAAAGTTATAAGCCTTTAAAAGTGTTCAGTTTTATATGGATCGCCCTGTATTAATGTGCAGATATTATATTTGAACTTTCAGTAAATATATCATAAATGGGTGATTCTTCAAATACGGGAAAATTTGTGTTCCGGAGTGATATTTCCCTTCAAATTCAACTTTGAAAAAAAATTAAAATCAAAGTTTGTTTCTACTACTTCCATACTACAACTATCACTTTGAAATTTCACTAACTTTAAATTCTGATATTCCAAAATCAAATTTAATTCAATGAAATGTCATCCACATGCCCTGTCCCATACACCGGTTTTGTATATTCTAATGCATTTTTCCACAAAACAAAATGTTATTTCCTTTTCAACTTTTTTCCTCCCAATGAGTATGAATGTGTGAAGAATATTAACCCCTAAAAAATAAAACGAAATAAAATTGTCACCCCACCTAATGAACATAAAGAATGTCCCAAGGGTTTTTGGTCATCCACATGGCTGAAGAGAATAGAATTTTTTCTGCAGAAATGAAAAATTTGTATAACTGGCAACAGTGGTAGAAAGCCAACAGGGCAGCTTGTGGTTGAATTGTAAGGTTGAATTTTGCTTGCTTACAAACAGTTTGGGATTAACAAAGGACTTTGCATCATTTTCAAGGAAAGCGTTTTTATTCCCCGTCAACATGACTTCTAGAAAGTAGGCAGAAAGTGAATATTAATTAATTTTGATTATGCACTATGATAAATCTTCCGATTCAAAGTACCTGACTGAAGTTGAGCCTACAGAGTTTTAGAAATGGCTTGCTGAGACCACTAAAACTCCTTTTTTGTCATCCACATGCCTGATTTTTGCGTCATCCACATGCCTCATGAAGGGGTATGTGGATGACTCTCAAGTCATGTAGATGATAAATGTAGGGTACTATTGTGTCTACGGTGTCTGTGACCTGTACTTAAAATCTTAAAACTGATTAAGTAAATTTCTGCTTGATTCCCCCCCCCCAAACCATAAAAACGCAGTCTAGTTAAAATTACATTAATTCCGGAGTATGCACACAAATTTGCAAATTTGGTGCAAAATCAACTGAAGCACACTGAGAAAAATATTAAACCACATAAACGAAAGCATATTGTTGCCAAAGTTAGTCATTAATGTGGCCTTCTGCCACCCACATATACACGGATGTCATTCACATGGCTTTAAAAAAATTAAAAAATAAAAATAAATAAAAATATAAACATTTAAGCTCTGCTGGTGTCATATTGTAATCAAGTAACCCCTGAAGTATTTTAGTAATTTTTTTGAGATTTTTTAAACAAAGTAAAAAATTTGGATTTTACACACTCCAAATTTTCCCGTATTTGAAGAATCACCCAAATATATTATAGGTCCAGTTTTCGATAAATATGCCATTTAATTTATTTTAAAAATGTACTTTGAAAACTCGAGAATTCCCTTGAAAATAGAATTTCATATATAAAAAGAAGAATTTCGCATTAAAAACGAAAATTTCGTAAAAATACAAAATTTCGCGTTTTTCGCAAATGTAAAACAACAACTTTTCGGCCTAGAAGTGTTTGAAACAAAAATAAATCACTATATCAATGCAATAACCAGAATTCGTGAATACGTTTCTGCATAGGCCTACTTCGATACTCTTATGAAGCTCGAGCAAGAAAATGGCAAGATTTGTATTCAGGGTGGAGAAGTATATGTGACTGTTAATAATTTTTTTCAATACGTTAAAACCAGTTTATAATATAAGGGGATAAAGGTCTATACAATATTTCATATCTTTCCATATTGAAGGGAATATTAGGATCTCCTAGAATATGCTATCTCGTTAATTGTACTAATGATTTCTCTTGAAGCCTTCCAATAGAGAAGTGACAAGTGATTTTCTTAGAGCTTGGCGCTATTGTTATCTTTCATCTCATTATCATGTCTTCCTATCTCAAACACGCCCGGTTTATCTTCATTCTAACCTTTGTAGATATTGTGTCATGCATCAATACATGACAATGCGTGTCTTATTAAGAGTTGTATAACGAGTTTTCAAGTACTTCCACAAAATGAATCGGTGTCACAATGAGACATTAATCAGGCCAAGATGTTAAATTAATGCGGAAGGCAATGGAAGAACAGTGTTTAAGTGATAAATATATTTATAGGAGAAAATACTTCTTATATAGCGCTATCAATCATTTGCTTGAGTGTTATTATACAGTAATATAGAACAGAAGTGTTGATCATATTGCGTTAAGCACTGAGGTCTTTTGCAATGACAACGAAGACGACATAGATGATGACGTGACGGTGGTGTCATGATGATACCTACCGTTTTACTTTCTTGCTACGATAACGTATTTGACTAAATAATTAAATCAAAGAGTTTTTGGGATCACAGTCGTGCCCGGGCTAAATTTCGGAGCTCCATCTAAATAACTCATTCACTCGATGGCAAAATGTTGTGAACCGTTGTCATATACTGTTTTAATAAAAATACCGATAAAATTATTATAATTATGTATTATTTAGAACTTATTGTTGAACAACAGATTGTCTCACAAGTAAGTAAGCAAAGAACGGCGTTTCTTTTAAGTAAAAATATTACTGAAATAATTATCACAAAACTATTTATATTTAAATTTTCATTGCTTTGTCCTGATCAAATCTGTCTGTAAATTTAAAGGGTTTGTTACATTGTACCCTTAATAAAGACTACAGAAACCGTTTTATACTAAAGCGACCTCAATACATAAGCATATACTTCCGTTAGGTCATAAATCAACAAATAAATTCCATGATTGCCATTCTTACGCACCTGCTACATATAAAAATTAAAATTGATAGGAGTAAGAGTGCACTACAAAGTATAGTGCTGTCCACTTTATTTCGACCTTTTTTCTTCCTTAGAACCGGTACTATAGGTCTAGGTACCTTTACAAAATTTCTCTCATTCCACTACACCTGTCTATCAGTGAACAGGAACATATAATTCTGTAGCTGTAAGTAGAGAGATCTTAAGATTTTTTAGTTCCAGAAAATACTTGCCCTCTTCCGGACTGTCTATAAGATAAAGAGTCTTATTTTGTTTTAATATTGCGTTCAATGTCGTGTATACCCTTAGCAACCAGGGAAGGCGGTTGAGGCCAGGTAGGTTCCTTTACCCGCTAGCAGCCTCACATTTACAAGCAGAGGGAATTATGACCAACCGTAATTTCCTCCCCATGAGTCACCTAGTCTACTTCAATCAGTCAATCTTACATTTTTTTAACATGTCATTTTATCTTAAAATGTTTATTATATATCAATTCTACATATAATTACAAGAAAAATGACACCAAACAATGTATAATTTACTTTAATAGGAACATAGAACTTGAAAGCAGTTTTCTCGTAACTTTTATTTATGTATTTGTTATAAATGTTCCTATTAAAGTAAATTATACATTGTTTGGTGTCATTTTTCTTGTAATTATGTGTAGAATTGATATATAACTAACATTTTAAGATAAAATGACATATTAAAAAAATCTAAGATTGATTGATTGAAGTAGACTAGGTGACTCATGGGGAGGAAATTACGGTTGGCCCTAATTCCCTCTGCTTGTAAATGTGAGGGTGCTAGCGGGTCGAAGGAACCTACCTGGCCTCAACCGCCTTCCCTGGTTGCTAAGGGTATAGTGAGAGGATGTTTCATATTTTGTCCACAAGAAATACTTTGATTCAGAAAAAGTACAGGGCAGAAACAATGGTAACACGTTGTCACCACTGTTCCCCAATTCTTCATATTCAGTAGGCTACAGAGCTTCGGGTTAGGGAACATTAATAGGCCTATTGTATTCTCTTGCAGAAAGCAAGAGGTCAGTAAATACATATAGATTGATAGTTGTAAAATATTTTTAAAAAATGCAAGATCAAATGTATAGATTATTTGCTTCCTGCTGGGTATTTTAAATTGAATTTCAGGTTAATGATTCCATGAGTTCAGTGTCCCTACACAGAACGAACACTCCTTAATAGACCATTCAAAATAACTCAAGACGTCTTGATCAAATTCAGTTAATATTTCTATTATATATATATAATGTATTTCACTTTACCGTATTATCCATCACCATGGTTATTACGCGTATCTATCACTTACATGTATAAATAAATTATTCCTTGTGATCACATTTTTCTAAGGAATTACACAAAAAGAATAATAAAAAATCTTTTAAAATTAATGTTGGAACATTTTTCTTTTGCACAATTTTTAATATAGGCTATAAATCAAATAATTTTGTTTTGCATAGGATTGAACTCACCACTTGTTTTTTATATTATCACTAATCGCATCCAGGACCACGTTATTATTTTAAGATGTCAGGTGTTTATTAGTCTCACTGTTGTTAAGTTACCGTTATTATTGATTAAAAAGTAATAACAAAACGTTACCTGTTGTATTTACACAAATATTGTATTTTCAAATACCTCTGCAACAAATACTATTTAAATCTGAAATTAAAGGATACTGGGCTTCAGTTAAAAAAATTACACATCTTTCTATCTGAACAACACAGAACTGCATTTCTTCACTAATCATCAGGTCATTTTTTTAATCTCTACCATATCTATGTAGGCCTAGTAAGTTGTATACAGTATGAACGAAAGACGAAGCCCCGGACTTCTACAATACATTGCTGGAGACCGTCGCCGGGCATAGGGCGATAGTTCTTCGAAACAATTTTTAGCTCACGCCGATCGATCCCCATTGACGGCCGCAAGGTTAAATTCCGATGGCTTCATCTTTGTTCGCATTGTATTTAGGCTATCTATTGCAAAGGTAGACATTCTAGACGTTATGGATCCATCGGAATAACACTAATGAGGGAAGTTGGCAGTAACTGATAGGACGATGACGAGACAAATTTGGACCTAAACTCCTTGAAATTACAAGGAAGGGCGCATATTCTTTTATAACTAAATCAGTCGACTCTGGTATTCACTTAAAAGAGCTATTATGAATTTTAAAATAAGTGATAAAAATCTTCATTTTGATCAGGGATTAAATTAAACCATTGCCCAGAAACGCGGAAGTATGACGTCACTATTTTTGTTATTACTATGTCAACGAAATTACAGAGAGCTAAATACATTCTAGATTTTAGTAAGTTTTTTTCCATTCTTTTTATAATCGTAAATATAAATAGTCAAAATAAAACATATTTATTAAAATATCAAATAGGTACACAGCTGAATGGCCAAAAAAACTCAAATGTTTTATTTATGGTATTTGATTTTCAGAATAGCCTATCTATAAGAAGGTTATCCAAGGATAACGAAGAGTTCTCTGTGAAATCCGATATAAATATAGCCTATACATCTGGATTACGAATAACATTGGTAGATTGGAGGTATTTGCTTCTATACTGGCGAGATAAATAGCATTGAGGTAATAAAGTTCTTTTTTTTTAATAACTGAATAGTTCAGTTATGGAACTCATAGCTCTGTTAAAAAGTGTAGCGTCATGATTTTTCTCCAGTGAACTATTCAGGTTGTGAACTTATTTTAATTCCATTTTAGTTTTGTTGCAGTACCCTGTCTGGACTGGAGCCTTCCTGTACCGAAACAGCGTCGCAGCGTCGGTTCCATTGCGGTCAATTTGGTGCGACGCTGAAGTAGGGAAGCCTTGTATAAGCCACTGTCCTGGTGAGTTACATCACACTGTAGTGTTCATGATCTGCTTTTATACCTGAATAGTTCAGTTGTGATACTCATGGTTATACGCTGAAAACTTTCCCAAGTGAAATATTCAGACTATGAACGGATTCTAGTTCCATTTTATTTTTGTTGCAGTTCCCTGGCTAGGTTGACGTTTTCTGAAACGCCAGTACCGAAACAGCGTCGCAGCGTCGGTTCCATAGCGGTCAAATTGGTGCGACGCTGTAGTAGGGACACCTTGTATAAGCCACTGTACTGGTGAGTTGCATCACACTGTAGTGTTCATGTTTGACTTTAATAACTGAATAGTTCAGATGTGGAACTCGTGGCTGTATGCTGAAAATTTTCAAGTCGTGATCTTCTCCAGTGCACTATTCAGATTGTGAATGTGAACTGATTTTAAGGGATGACCGAAATGTTGAGAGCAATTTTCTAAACTAAGTGTGACATAACTTGAAATTTGACACACTTAACTAAAACTCGAACAGAAATTACAGTTTCGAATTTCAGTTTTATATCTCTAGCCTACTTGATTCTGAGATATTAATTAAATCTATTTTGAAATGAAAGGTGAATTCCATCTCTGACAAATGTTTAAAAAATTAACCTGATTTTTAATGTACCATTATTGATCCTTGCTTTATATAACTACTGACGATTTTTTAAATCTTAATTTTACTTCTTTTAAAAATATTTTACATATGAAAATGGAAAGTTTGAGAAAAATTTATACTAATTAATTTTGTTAAAAATATATACAAAACCTATCAAAAAATGACTATAAATTTAGTTCCACACATTGAGAAGTACGTTGTAAAAAAAGACCAGTATTTTTCATTTGAGGGAAAGATGGATTTAGAATTTGACTAAATTACTTGAAAATTGAAAATGAGGAAATGATCGATTGAAGTTTACATACATTGCAAGTTTAAAGTTCCCTCTACTTTAAATATAGCATCAGCAACACCTTTCCATATGCCTAAACGCTTTAAAATTTTACACAGCTACACTTAGGGGTATGCTGGATTCGTTTAGGCCTACATTAAATTTTAAAAAAATATTTTTTTACCCAAAAAATCAATATTTCTATCATCCCTTAAATCCATTAAATTTTTGTTGCAGTTCCCCGGCCAGGCTGAAACTTTCCTGTACCGAAACAACGCCGCAGAGTTAGTTGCATAACGGTCAAGTTAGTGTGGCGATGTAGTAGGGAAGCCTTGTATGAGCATGGTGAGTTACATCGCACTGTAGTGTTCATGGAACTCATGAATGTAGTGCTGTGATCTTTCCCAAGTGAACTATTCGCGTTTGGAACTGATTTTAATCTCATTTTATTTTTATTTCAGATCCCCTGCTAGGCTATCATTCCAAAAACCTGAGTACCGAAACAGCGTCGCAGCGTCAGTTCCATAGCAGTCAAGTTGGTGCGACGCTGAAGTAGGGAAGCCTTGTATAAGCCACTGTACTGGTGAGTTGTATTGCACTGAAATGTTCATTTTCTGCTTTTAAAACTGAATAATTCAGATGTGGAACTCATGGGTATAGGCTAAGGTGAAGAGTGTGGTGCTGTGATCTTTCCCAAGTGAACTATTCGCGTTTCGAACTGATTTTAATCTCATTTTATTTTATTTCAGATCCCCTGCTAGGCTATCATTCCAAAAACCTCAGTACTGAAACAGCGTCGCAGCGACAGTTCCATAGCGGTCAAGTTGGTGCGACGCTGAAGTAGGGAAGCCTTGTGTAAGCCACTGTACTGGTGAGTTGTATTGCACTGAAATGTTCATTTTCTGCTTTTAAAACTGAATAATTCAGATGTGGAACTCATGGGTATAGGCTAAGGTGAAGAGTGTGGTGCTGTGATCTTTCCCAAGTGAACTATTCGCGTTTCGAACTGATTTTAATCTCATTTTATTTTTATTTCAGATCCCCTGCTAGGCTATCATTCCAAAAACCTCAGTACTGAAACAGTGTCGCAGTTCCATAGCGGTCAAGTTGGTGCGACGCTGAAGTAGGGAAGCCTTGTAAGCCACTGTACTGGTGAGTTGTATTGCACTGAAATGTTCATTTTCTGCTTTTAAAACTGAATAATTCAGATGTGGAACTCATGGGTATAGGCTAAGGTGAAGAGTGTGGTGCTGTGATCTTTCCCAAGTGAACTATTCGCGTTTCGAACTGATTTTATTCTCATTTTATTTTTATTTCAGATCCCCTGCTAGGCTATCATTCCAAAAACCTCAGTACTGAAACAGTGTCGCAGTTCCATGGCGGTCAAGTTGGTGCGACGCTGAAGTAGGGAAGCCTTGTATAAGCCACTGTACTGGTGAGTTGTATTGCACTGAAGTGTTCATTTTCTGCTTTTAAAACTGAATGATTCAGATGTGGAACTCATGGGTATAGGCTAAGCTAGAGAGTGTGGTGCTGTGATCTTTCCCAAGTGAACTATTCGCGTTTGGAACTGATTTTAATCTCATTTTATTTTTATTTCAGATCCCCTGCTAGGCTACCATTCCAAAAACCTCAGTCCCGAAACAGCCTCGCAGCGCCAGTTCCATAGCGATCAAGTTGGCGCGACCCAACTTGAAGTAGGGAAGCCTTGTATAAGCCACTGTACTGGTAAGTTCATCGTACTTAAGTGTTCATGTTCTGCTTTTAAAACAGAATGGTTCAGATGTGGAACTCATGAGTATAGGGTATGCCGAAGAGTGTAGTGCTGTGATCTTTCGCAAACGAACTATTCAGACTGTGAACCGATTTTAATTTCACTTTATGCTGCAGTACATTCTCGTTGAAGTTCGCTGAAAGCCAACGAAGGGTGGAGTCAGAGATTGAGAGACGCCTTTTGCGTCTTATGACATAGCCTACAGGATACTTTCGGGAAAGAGATTTCTTCGTTAACTGCCAATTTCAAGGATTACTGCATACGAACAAGTCTCCAAAAATATCTTAGATGCAGTCAAATTCAGTAACCGAAATCCAAGTTTCAAGTTGTACACTCTCATTTATATATATATATATATATATATATAAATTAGTCCATGACATATAACTGAACCTGAAACTGATGAAGAAGACGTAAAATAAAACGATAAATAAATAAAATATTTCACGGAATAGACTTTTTTTCTAATCTGATAATTTAAACAAGAGAGAGGAAAGAATATGTAGAAAACGAGGATTAGGGCCGTACAATATATAAGTAGGCTAATGTGAACATGAAAATATTCTTCTTCTTCTTCTTCTTCTTTGATTGTAGGATATGTATCCTGTTTGTTCCCTGTTCGAGTGTCCCTATGAAGATGTGCATACACTCTTTGCACATCTCTCTGAAGGTTTTTTTTCTTTCTCTCTTCCCACCTCTTTGGAGGTCTTCCTCTTTCTCTTTTCCCAGTCCTTCTTTCGCCATTCTATCTAGCCTATGTATTCTTTCCAATATTTTCTCCTATCTTTAAAAAAATTGTGGTATCTTGAATTTTGGTATTCGAAAGAACCAAGAAAATCTGAAAACTAATTATGTCATGCTTACCACCTGTCCCTCTGCCCTCTCTAGGAAAATAAGCGTAACAAAATTCACATCGGTAAACAGAAACCTCCACTTGGAGGCCATTCGCCCCAATATGGGGGCATAGGATTAGAGAGAGAGAGAGAGAGAGAGAGAGAGAGAGAGAGAGAAAATTATGTCATAGATAACATGTCTCCCATACGAATAATGCTTGTGCAAAGGAACAGTTATTACAATTTCTATTTACTAATGATAATGACTAAGATGAAGTGACACAGTGAACACAGAATAATAATAACCAGACCTTTTTAATACAATGTCTACAGTATTGTACATGTAGGCCTAATATACAGCAGCATTTGTTATGAGAATTTAATAAGAAATTGTAACCAAATAAAAGATCACAAGACGTAGTCCGTGGTATCTCCTTGCCTGAAAGAACCTTGACGAGTCATGGTTACCATCCCATGGCTTCGTTCCGGAAGGAAGAACACTCATCGCCATTACTCAAGGATTAGAAAACGGAGTAACTTCTCGCTACTTTAAACTAGTATATCTATTGAAGGTTAAGATTAAACTTCGGTCAATCTGCAGAACACATGCCTAGAAAATGTATCTTGAAAATACTGTTTGCAAATGATCAGCTGGGAAAAACGAGTTGCTTAGCAGGAATCTCAGCAAACTGAATTTATGTGCTGTAGATTATAGGAAAGCGATTGTTGATTGGCTGAAGGCTTTTCCAATACCTGTTGGGGAACAGCGCTGTATTTGCATGGTCACGTGAAGAAGATAAGACCGCGTTATGACAGCAGCGAGATAAGGTTATCTCAGCAGTAAAACTGATATTTCGCAATTTTCCACGGTGCACTAGATAGAACAATTAAAAGCAATGTCGTTCAGAACAGCTTATTAAAACGTACACAGCTTGCTGTAGATTGTCGACGTGGAATTTTTAATACTTGAATCAAGGGCACTTATTTGATTAACTGGACGTTATACCATGTTAACTTGCATGTCTTTCTAAAATACTAATAGCTATTTAAGCATCAAGTACGCAAAATAATGCTTTAGCGGACGAATCTAGTATAGCGGCTGAGGCTGAAATAATGGATGAGTCCGATCAAGTTTTTGCGTACGTGGTGCATACAATATCTTTTAGTAAAAGATCTCTAAATTATATGAAATTAAACAAAAATACCTTATAAATAATTATAATGAAAAGTATCAGTCATTTGTTAGAGTCATATTCCCATAGTCACCAAAATCGCAAAACAACAATGAACTGTACGTACGTACAACAACTTATTAAAACAACAATGAACTGTACGTACCAATACGAAATGCGGTATAGATGCATTACGAGTCGCATCTGGGGTCATTCCAGGAAAACAAATTTTATCGTAATTCTTAAAAAAAAATATAAAAAAAGGCCCTGAGGATAATGGCAAACAAAAGCCAGAGACCTTTTCTTTCTGAAAATAATATTATGGCTTTTTTTAATTTATATGTATGTTATTGATCTTATATGTAGTAAAAATCTAGCTTCAATAATACATTCAAGTAGTTTCAGAAAGCTGTAACATAACAGAACATAAAGACAGCATATAACCGTTATAAAGAACTTAAAAGGCAAGCACGATGTTAACAAAACGACGCTAGCGAGCTTTGTTATTCGTGTCAGCCCGTTAAGTTCCTATAACGGTCGAACATTGTATGACGTTCTATGTTATTTTGAATAAATTTTAAAAGAAAAATAATTTAAGTTCGTTTGTGCTTAATATAGCAATAAAAAAACTTTTTGGTAATTTCGTATGTAGCGGAATTCAGACTCTTTTGGTTAGCAACAATTTGTTTGGAAGCAAACGGCATATGAAAACAAACGAACATAGCTTCTACATATGCTGAAAATACTAAATCGTGATCTTTCGTATCTATTATATAAAGTCGAATGTGTGTTTGTGGGTATGTATGTATGTATGTATGTATGTTTGTTCCTTATACAAATCTACATTTCTTTACCAATTTACACGGAATTTTGCACACATACCCAGTTAAGCCCGGAAAGTATAGCGGTCAACATTAAAATTCAAACAAATCAGTCCTTCCATTGAAAATTATATAATTTCTGAGAATATTATGCAAAAAAAATGAAATCCCATTCAGTTGTCAAGACAACAGAGTATTGTTTACACAGTTCACATGGGGCTCTGGACACTACATAATAATTTATTGGACTATAACGAATTCTGATCCTAACGTTTTGTGAAAATAATTCTTGAATAAAATCCACGAGAATAAAGCACATTGTAATGCAGTCACATAACTTTCTCTACCCTCGACACAAGAAATATTTTCTCACTTCACATTTTGATGTAGAATAAGAGGTCGTATTGCTGGGATAACTTAAGTGTGTGAGTATACTATATCAGAAGTAGGTAAACAATCCTTTCCGCTTATACGTTATCCATAGCTGTATGCTTTGTATTAGTTGAGAAATAAGGATGTTTATCATAGGCCCTAAGCATGGGATGGAACATTTTGAGTCCTATGCTCGCAGTATTTTATGTCCCGGGTTTTAGGGGAGGAAAGTATGAAAGTGATACTGCATTTCTCTTATTTCAGAACCGAAACGGTTGTATGGTAACATGAGAATGAGAAATAAAATTTTCCGTCAAGTCAATACAATCTTATTTAATTTAAGTTTCTTCTTATTTCAAATCCTCCCAAGCATGATGTGTAGAAGCAACGAAATGCAGCTTTCGACATCCTCTATGAGCCATAAAAAGCTATATCTAGCGTTTTCTGATGGAATAGTTTGAGTGTGATAAATCTTTTTCTTCATTTCAAGTTTTACATACATATTATATAAGCACCTAGAGTTTCAAAATCGAAAGTCCTCCAAAAGTTAATTTCAAATTACAAAATACAAAGCCCGGGCGACGCCGGGCCTTTTCAGCTAGTCTAATATATAAAGTCGAATGTGTGTTTGTGGGTATGTATGTATGTATGTATGTTTGTTCCTTATACAAATCTACATTTCTTTACCAATTTACACGGAATTTTGCACACATACCCAGTTAAGCCCGGAAAGTATAGCGGTCAACATTAAAATTGAAAGAAATCAGTCCTTCCCTTGAAAATTATATAATTTCTGCGAATATTATGCAAAAAAAATGAAATCCCATTCAGTTGTCAAGACAACAGTGTATTGTTTACACAGTTCATTTAGGGCTTTGGGCCTAATAATACTGAGCTATAACAAATTCTGATGCACAATGTGATAGTCACAAACTGTCTCTACCCTCTACATGGTAAATATCGTTTTCTCACTTCACATTTTGATGTAGAATAAGAAATCATATTGCAGGGATAGCTTAAGTGTGTGCCAACGAATATGCTATTACGTAAATGATGCATTGCGATTAGGTTTTCTTTCTATATAGCTACCATTACATTTTCAATTAACTGATACGTTATTCATAACTGTAGGCTTTGTATTAGTTGATAAATAGGTATGTTTATCATACTTTGATTTAGAAAAAGAGGTCGTATTGCAGGGAGAGTCTTTTCTGATATCTCAGCCTGGGTGACGATACTTTTATCGTTTTTAATGTTTGTGAAAAAGAGATTCAGATCGATTTCAGTACACTGCTCTTCGCTTATGCGGCGCGAACGTTTCATTGAGCCCCATTCTGTGGATTCTCTGTATCGAAAATGAAATGAAAGTGTGGATTGTAATGGATTGAGATTGTAGTGTAATCATTAATTTTTACTCTTCATGAAAACGTGGAGATTGAAAAATTATCTTCCATGTGTCACCGTATCGCTTTGAAGTATGTAATTAGTAATTGAAATTGCAGATGGCCTTGACATTCTGTTATAACAAATGAATGTGCTCTTGCTACCACATTAATCACCAGTCTCAGACCATTACCCAATAATATTTTTAACTTTGAACTATGGTGTTATAGTATCTTCTAGGAGCCATAAAAAGCTATAGGCCTATCTAGCGTTTTCTGATGGAATAGTTTGAGTGTGATAAATCTTTTTCTTCATTTCAAGTTCTACATGCATATTATATAAGGACCTAGAGTTTCAATATCGAAAGTCCTCCATAAGTTAATTTCAAATTAAAAAATACAAAGCCCGGGCGACGCCGGGCCTTTTCAGCTAGTAAAATAATATAAATTTCTTTATAATATCTCTCTTCAAGTTATGGAATAGACAAATATAGAACTAATTTGGAAAAATCCTTCTCTATGATACTGAATTTCAAACTTTGAATGGATGGGGGAGAAACGTAGGGCATAATTAATGTTCTGAGCGATACCATTATCATTATATTGTGTTGGCTTACGATTGTGCAATGTCAAAGCCATCTAGTTTATGGACCAAATTTTTATTGCCAAAATAGTTATTTCTGTTTACTTTGAATTGTAAATGATTAATTGGTACACGATAAACAGCAGTACTAGGAATTGTAGTATTTATAGTGGTTAAAATGAATGAAATAGATAATTATTCATTTGTACGAAAGGGAAAAGCTCCTCAGTTTGAATCGCGAGGCTGAGTGCGCCCCGTTCCAAACCACCCTGCCTCAGTAAAATCCGAGGAGGTACCGGAGATCGAACCCGGATTTGTGGATCCTTAGCCAGCGACGATAACCAAGAGAACAACCAGGCTGCCATTGTAAGATACTGCATTCAGCTATTCAAGAAAAAATAAAATCAGGTAAACTGATGTAACAAAGTGCCAGAATGCTTTTGTTTATTCTGTGATAATTGCAATTATGATATGCAAAAAATGAGTTTCTTTTTTATTTTGATCGATTTCCGAGTTCAGCTCCAGATCGATTCATTAAGCAGGGCTTGCGGAAGAACAAAGATCTAAATCGATAAGCATATGTGAAGGAATAGCCTATGTAGGTATTGTTATTTGTCAAAGCTACTTTTATTGCAACTTCCAAAGCAGTATATGAACACTGTAAAACAATTTGTTGCCTTGAGAACTGATTTGCATTTGATAAATTCTTTCTAGTATATTACCATAAAATAGGCACTAAATTGGGGATTACTCCGGTACCGGTCAACCGATTTGGTCCAATGTCAATAGGCTTCGTCTATGGACGTTATAAATGCGTATACCAAGTTTCATGGAAATCCTATAAAGCGTATTTGAGTAACCGGACGTACAGATACACGGACAGACAGGCGGACAGTCATTTTCCGTCCCCCACACAATCTCACAAGGTACCATTTTGGCATTTTAGAATGTATCTTTGAAGTTGTCAATGGCACAGATAAATTCCTCAGTGTGCTAGAATGCAGTAATCCCTTCTCATCCACAAATTAACAATTTAATCTAAGTTAATATGTAAAATAGTTTAAAGAGACGTCCTTCAAGGTTGTGAGTTATATCATGAAAATCCTCTAAATCAATGTTATGAACAGGATTGCTCGACACAGCTACAAATTTTCATTTACGACTATTAGTTCACTGCGTATCAGATCATATTTTATTCACGACAGCACAGTATGCAAGTGGAATGAGTTACAACTGTTAAATGCAAAATACTGGTAAACTCACGGTGAAATATATTCACTTGCATTCACTCTTTTGTCGATTGGGAATAAGCTATTTCGATATCAAGGCAATGCGATAAAACAGAATTATGCAAGGTCATCGAATGTAAGCTATGCTCTATTTTGCCGAAGCAAGTAAAAGGCCTGGTTGCCTCCATTTCTTTACAGATAAATGGCATAGTGCAACGTTTCTCAACCTTTTTGAACCGAAGGACCTCTAAAATGTCTAAAAAAAAAAGTTACTATATTCTTAATATTTGGGCACGAAATATGTCAAAAAAATTTACTTCTTTACCTGCCACTTGCTTTATGATATTTTTTAATTATGTCTAACAAGCTTAAGTTTTACCCGGTAAAACGGCATCCTCGCGATTTCTACAAGAATATTGTAAGATAAACGGCCGTGATTGGTCTATAGGCCTATCCGAGGAATTGGTAAACGTTATTGGTCATTATCAAACACGCGGCGTATGAGTGGAATAGTCAACATAAAATACAATCTGATTATATAAGCATTAAATTTTATACCGTTGTTATTAGGCCTGATACTGCACTTCACCTTATTTTTGTTAAAGAAGATTTGAAAAATGGAATACATAGCAACTATTTTATTGTTTCTCACTCATCTCTGAAACGGATAGTCATACCCTTTAATCTCTACACACTGCGAAGCAGAAGCGAATTTATCTGATGAAACTTGTATGCTCGAGTGGGATGTATTAAGACTATTCCGTGAATAAAATGTAACGGATTATATAAATGATAATAATTTCCGTACACTGTTGTTTAAAATTAAATCTGTCAGCTGTGACATAACGGCATAATATAAATCGATGAAGCCAATGAGTTCCCAGATTTTAGCCAATGCAGCCAATAGTGCATATTATGAGAAATAGTTAACCTAATTCCGACAAGTTAACATCAGAACACAATAACAGCACACGAACTGGCTTACACCGAATAGAAATTGTGTTTTTAATCTATGCACATTTATATTATTTCAATTTCCAAACAAGTTATATTGTATAAAATAATTCGTTTTTATGCTGTTCTCTGGCAGAATGTGAAGCAGTAATCAATGCATATTGGAATTCTAGTAACGAGTTGACGTTTCATCAGATAAAATCACATCATCCTTGTGTTCCTAGCAAGCAAATGTGAATACCGCATTTATGTTAAAATAATTAAAAAATGAGGACATTTTCAGATTTTTGTCACGTTTCTCATGCAGTACGTAGACTCTACTTACCGAACACAAATGCGGAAATTAACTAACAGCACTTGCGAAATAAACAGGTCAAACTTAATTCTTGAACGAGCGAGCGTATAATTGATAACTAAACTAACGAAGAACGGAAAAGATAAGGAATAAGCGGGAAAGAGACCATTAATAAAATACGAACCAGTAAAGGGGAAAGAAGGTCACATCCTTGTTCTTTTTATTATCCGTTACCACTATTGCGACCTTTTTTCTTCAGTGTCTCCTTTTTATTTTTTCCTAGTCTTTTTTTGTATTACCCTCTATTTTAAGTTTTTTTCTTTTCTTGTCGTTCGCAATCTCCTCCTTATCCCTTCCTTCTCTATTTTCTTCTTAATATTCCTTTTTACCTTGGTCTCAGGTCAATATTAACACAATTTCTCTTCCGCTTTACTTCCATTTCTTATCCTAATTTTTTCTCTCATAGCTACTGTTCCTCTTGTAAAAATAGGCCTATACATAGAGACCCGTGAAACTGGATTTATTTTTTAGGAAAAAAAATCGTCTTATAACGTCAATATTTCTGCATTATTATTAATTTGGCGGTGTATTTTTTGAAAGAAATTATATACAGACATGCATAAGTTTTATAAGACATTAATTAACATTATTATAAAGTTGCTTCTATTATTGTCACAATCACCTTAATTCGGACTTCCCGCCTCTTATCTTGTAGGAAATATATATTAACTCATCAGTAATGACATATGCCAAAATTTTGGGAGAAAACATTACATGAAAACTGAACTGTGTTGTGGATTTTCTTAATAAACAATCTTGACAATTTAAACATTTTATGTCATATTGAATCGTAAACATTATTTAACAGAACTCTCTTCCTCTATGTAAAGTTTCATTTTACGAGTTACGGGCTGGGCCAGTTAAGGTAAAAAATAAATGTTAGCACGTTATAGAAATTATAGAGAATATCCCCAGATGACACTTTTGTTCTCTTCCCTTTCGTACAAATTAATAATAATCAGTTCCATTCATTTTAACCTCTACGAATACTATTATTCCTACTACTACTGTTATCGTGCACCTGTTAATAATTTACAATTCAAAATAACATAAATAACATTTTTGGCAATAAAAATGTTGTCCATAAACTAACTTGGTTTTGACCACTGCCTTCTAGACTCTATTTCTAAGGAAGTGGTCTAAAATCTTTAAGAATAGAAAAATAAAAGAATATAAAAAATATATATAAAAAGGTTATTAATGAAATGTCATTATAATTTTTAATTTAAAGATTTATAATTTACCTAATTTCAAGAACTAACCTTGTGATTCAGTTTGATGTTTGAGATTGATGTTGCCATGTTGATGAATTATATCAAACACTGGCAAATCGTGTATCCGATGATAAAGAGCTTTGGCGAAGTTCGAAAAGTGGATTATGTTCGATTGTATTTTCGTTCAGAATATTGTGTTTATTTCTGTATATTTCTAATGATTCTACGGTGTTTAGGTTTTGTCTTTTTTGTGTTTGTGGATAACAGTTAAAGTATTTTCTATCTTGTCATACTTATGATTGTGTGCGATTAAATGCTTAGAAGTTTATCGCTTCTTTAGTTGTTGCTTATCTATTGAGGGTATAGGCCTAACCTAAGGCTATAAATACTAATATTTTTCTAATCAATCTCCCCTCGTAGGCCTATACAAGATGAAATTCATTAATAACCAAAATGTTATTTGATAACTATCCTCAAGAAAGGCCAAATCTGAACCAAAACAATAGAAGACATAAAGGCTATTCTAGGACCAAACACCTGCAGGACAATGATTGGACATAACATGGGTTAAGGCGCATGATGGACTATACGGGAACAAAATGGCAGATTAGCGAAGGAAGTTACACATGAAGAAAACGGGAACATTGCCTACAGTAAGATCCCGAGAAGCCAAGGAAGTAGAGGAGAAAGAAATATGTAGATGGAAAAACCAATCGGAGAGTACATCAAAAGGAACTACCAGCAAAATGTTCTTCCCATCGGTGCAGGAACGCCTAAAACATAGGATCCCACTAAACGAACAAACCACAGCTATCCTAACCGGACACGGGCTTCCCAAGGGAATAGTACAACAGGTTCAAAATAGTGGAAAGTGCAAGTGTGGACAAGAAAATCAAACTGTGAATCATTTAATACAGTATTCGACTGTGCTCTCTTAAACAGTGAAAAACATATATACACAATTAGATTAGATTAATATACGATTAATATATAATAATACGATTAATCGTATATTAGATTAAGGGGTTGACAGACGACCTAATCAAATACTATATCCAATAATTTATAAAATTTATAAACAAAATAGAGTTCGAAAAACTTCAACAAATTCGATAACGTCATAAGAGAGAACAGTGAACTGAAATTGAAATTGTAGGCCTAAATAGTTAAACAATTGCATGTAGTGTTAGTATGTAACGGAGTATGCAGTATTATTAATAAATTTAAAACAAAAAATAAATACATCCCCCATACCCGACCTTCCTAATAAAGAGCAATCTAAGGAGTTCCAGGTATCGAACAGATTCGTAACTACCAACGCTAATCATTTTAAGTTTGAGTCGATCCTTAAACAATTATCGTACTCCCTAAACGTCGGCATGTACCCTACGGGTACGCTTACCACAGTTTTAGGACCAGTGGTATCAAGTTACTGTATGTTTAAATGAAAGAAAATGACTAAACACCTCTTGGAGCCTCGTGTTCTTGGGAACCTCAGTATTATGCATAGCAGGAAGTGTGTGAGGTTGTATGCTCGTCATGTGCTATGCGACAAAGCAGTCTTTGTAGTCCTTGGGAATAAATCACTTCTGTGCCAAGCAGCGTAATTATTGGGCAATTTTGTGCAGAAATGAGCTTCGTCTTCCGTCCTTCATTAGTAATACGCAAGCATTTCCAAGTAAAACTTAATTTTTATCCAAACCTATTCCCATCAGTGTTCTGGTGAATAAGATTTGACAGTCATACCGGATTCTTAAATTTTAAACTATTTTGTTCCTTGGCAGTCACATAGTCCAATCTTATAATGCCTAAAGATGGGTAAAAGAGGTTTCATTTTAAAATACGATACGATAAAATACTTAACAATTAATGAATTGTATTATTGTTCTACAAAAATTATTTTTTTTAAAATATCTGCTACATTTTGCATCTTACTCATAATTGCCAGTAGGCCTATATCTGTAAAAGAAAATACAGAAATGGATTTTGTAATTTTTAATTTTTTACTCCATTTTCCCGATAAAGGAAATCGTAAGTGAAAAGTCCTCGGTATCTTTAGAAGCATATTAAAGTCATTCTTAAGACGCTTACACTTGCAGTTTATTCACAGCGTTTGTTTCAACAAGACGCATTCTAAAATTTGGCTGATTAGGCCTAACTGATAAACGTTTTTATTGAGTTTATGTGGTGGAGCTGGAAATGGCATGTGGCATTCTAATAATAACTTTGTTCTGTAATCCATAAACTGTTGAAACTGAAACAAAAAGCGTTGCTATAGGTTTGTGGTTTAGAGTTTGGAAATTGCAAACTAAAATAAAATTATGTGTTCATTGCACTCTTAAAGTAAAACTTACAAAAGTACCTGAAAATGGTTAAAAAAAAAAAACTAAAATGACTATTTCAATATGCTTAAAAAACTAATACAGGATTTATAAAAACCTCAACCTCCGGGCCCTGATCATTACTCACTATACGTTCCTTTGGTTCACACGGAACACAATCCTACGGAATTGCATTAATAATTTATCGTTAATTCTACTTGATATAGGCTAATCACTGTCCAATCCGTTATAGATTAGTTCAGATGGTTGTATGTACAAATCGGATTTTTATGGGAATGCATATTGTAGATATTTTTATCCAAGGGATGTTCAGAATAGGTTATACTGTATTTCATGTTCCTGTATACAAAATTTTATAGTAGGCTACTGTATGTTGCGTAACAATTTTTAACCAATCACTTTGAATTCTTTTAGAAAGGTCTTAGTCATATTACCAAATAAGAATTACTAGATGAATTTTTGATAAAAGACATTTGTGGCTTTATGACATCATGTTTATGATAACGTTAAGTAAAATAATGCTAGTTGTTTTCTAAAAGAAATAGTCAATTCTATTACAATGTAAGTATTAGCTTCTTCGGTTTTAGTGTCTAGACATGAAATCTGCTATTTGGTTCCGAAAATTTGAAAACTGTACCGCAAGGACCTTTTTCCATGAAGCCCATTAAAAGATCACGCAATATTTTATTTTCTAAAGGCTTCTGAAATTTACAGCTTTGGAAGTATTAGAGTTTATTGTGGTAAACGCTTCCCGAGTCAGTTAAAAATGAAGAAAATAGTATTAAAAATTTTAAATTTTACAAATCGGCCCCCTTAAGGTTAAAATGTGTATAACAGGTGCTGTCAGTACACATGATCCAGAGAAATCAGCTACGTTTACTTTAAAGTCGTCGTCGAGCGCCGTGTCCAGTCAGTCAGTGGCAAATGGGGGACATCGAAGATGTACGAGTAGCTTGCTGTTTCACCAAAGCAGCCATATATTTTAATACTTGTCATATACCATGAACTGAGCAATTATTTCTCACAGACCGGTGGATTAGCTAACTTTCCCCGATATACTTAATCTAATTAAATAGCCTTACTTTTTGTAACATGATGCTGAATGTGAATGTTGCTAATGAACGCCAGAAATGAACACAACTTTATATAGGCCTACCGGCATGCTATTTTTATTGCGATATATCTCATTTTTATTTGTTTTAGAGTGTCAGAAGTAAGATTTTGTCACGTTAGAATAATGACTAGGGCAAGGTATTTGATGATTTTGCATCTTTATAATATGAAAGTCAAAAGATAGTTCGATTTTATATGAAAGTTTAAAGATAGTTGGAATATATATAAACGTGTATCATGAAATAATTGATTAAATAAGGGCAATTTGTTTTTGCATTTTTCGTCATTTTCAAGAGTAGGTATTTTTTGGCCAATTTTAGGTAATTTTCGACATTTTTAGGTCATGTTTCAATAGAGAAGGATAGAAGCTTTTTCATATACGGATAGTTACTTTCAGACAGCAGACAATCGTTTTTATTTGAGAATTTCCGCCAAATATTCATAGTTAATTTTAATTCAGGTTTATTGTAAATACCATAGCAGTTCATCTTTTAGCAATAAAGAATATTTTTCTTTATTTTTAAATGGCACATATTTTCTAGGGGAAATTTGATGGGCATGTTAATTCAGAAAGATTTTTTTTCGTAATGGTGTCCAAGTAGTATAAATTCACTTACTTCTTTAGTAACAAAATAAATGTGGTTTATATTATACATTTATTTATAACGCACTGTCAGCAAATAAATTGCTTTAAAGAACTAATTATAAGTAATAATGGTAAATTTATTGGTCTCCGTTTGAAAATTTTGTGTCTTTTTTTCACAAATTTTAGGTCAATGCATTTTTTATTTTGCCTTTTTTCACTATTTTACGGTCATTAAATTCCTTGCCCTACTAATGACACAAATGAATACATGAAAAGCATGATAGAGCGTTGATTCGTTTTCTTTCTTTTTCGTAAAATGTTATATTTAAATTAACAATACAGTTTTTATTTTTTTAAATTATGTGCATTTTAAAACATGTAATACAATACACCCACAAGAAAAGCAACACCAACATCAATATAGTATTGACAACACACATTGTCGGACCCATACGAACTCACGTACAAATAGCAATGCATTCAAAATATTTTATAAAAACCTGGAATTTGAATTTTGTCACGATAAGGACGTAGACGCCTAAAGTGGCTGTCATTTAGGAAAGCGAGCGGCTGTGGTTATTAAAAACATTACCTAAGCGTGTAAAATGTTTTCAAGTTAAATATATGACAGCACATTTAAACATCCAAATACACAATTAGAAACACGTAAACGAACTTAAGATGTTGCAAAAGACAGCTGCTGCTCTTTGTGCATGGAGGCCTGTGTTCTATAGCCTGTGGCGATTAGTGTAGTTTATTTGAAAGTAAAACAACGAATTTTAATTTAATTTTTTGGGGGAGTGTAAACCTTTGGCTAGCGTAAATTTACATAACTTTAAAATACTATATTTCTGGATCATACAGACATGTGGAAATGAAATTTGACATGGTTAATCTGCATTATGTCCACTTTATTAAGTTCCGTTAAAAATGTTTAAATTTATTTTTGAACTATGCTGGCATTTTTGAACGTCGCATGAATGTTATGTAGTTCAACAGCGTTTACATATTAGCGTTCTTAATTATTTGAATTTTTAAAAATAAATCTTACATGAAAGTATTGTACGCCTTAGTGTAGTGGTTGCGCTGCGCTACAAACCGGAAAGTCGCGGGTTCGATTCCCGATGAAGTCGTTGGAGTTTTTCAATTGGCCTAATCCTTCTGGTGGCACTATGGCCATAGGGTCGACCCAGCCTCCAACAAAAATGAGTACCATGAGCAATCCTAGGGGTAAAGGCGGCCGGTGCGTAAATCTGACAACCTTACCACCTTAACGTGCCGAATGTCCAAAATCTGGGAGCCTCAACTTCCTGGAACCCCCTGGGCCTCCATGGCCTGTATAGGCCATTACTATTAGTAATACCCACATCTACAACATACACTAAGATCTTTGTGCTATCTCTCCAAATAAAATTTACTTTACATTTTTACAGCAGGTACTGAAAATTTAAGATTTTTCTTGAGAGAAGTAAATAAAAAATAAACTACACGAGCACAAAAACAAATTTAGTGCATTTTGTTCAGGTAGCTGGACTACACAATCATACTAAATTTCATTGCAATATCTTGAATAGTTCTCGAGTTATGATGTGGACGCTTTGTACAATTGCTATTATGGAAAACAGGCTATCAAAATGTCTACTTATCTGCCAAAGCAGGTGACGTCATCAAAGTTTATCGCATTAACTAAGAAAGTACAACAGGTAGATTAATTTTTCTTTCACGAAATTGAAGAGGAAAACCTACATTATAAAGGACAAAATAATTTGACAACTGAATTTTTAAAATCCTGAATGGTGTACCTCTCCCCTTAAAATTTGGAGGGGTAAGTTAGGAAGCATGCATCATAACACAGGACATACAAGTCAAACTATGCTAACGTTACAAGGTCACTGCATACTACAAAAGTCGCGGGTTCGATTCCCGATGAAGTCGTTGGAGTTTTTCAATTGGCCTAATCCTTCTGGTGGCACTATGGCCATAGGGTCGACCCAGCCTCCAACAAAAATGAGTACCATGAGCAATCCTAGGGGTAAAGGCGGCCGGTGCGTAAATCTGACAACCTTACCACCTTAACGTGCCGAATGTCCAAAATCTGGGAGCCTCAACTTCCTGGAACCCCCTGGGCCTCCATGGCCTGTATAGGCCATTACTATTAGTAATACCCACATCTACATCATACACTAAGATCTTTGTGCTATCTCTCCAAATAAAATTTACTTTACATTTTTACAGCAGGTACTGAAAATTTAAGATTTTTCTTGAGAGAAGTAAATAAAAAATAAACTACACGAGCACAAAAACAAATTTAGTGCATTTTGTTCAGGTAGCTGGACTACACAATCATACTAAATTTCATTGCAATATCTTGAATAGTTCTCGAGTTATGATGTGGACGCTTTGTACAATTGCTATTATGGAAAACAGGCTATCAAAATGTCTACTTATCTGCCAAAGCAGGTGACGTCATCAAAGTTTATCGCATTAACTAAGAAAGTACAACAGGTAGATTAATTTTTCTTTCACGAAATTGAAGAGGAAAACCTACATTATAAAGGACAAAATAATTTGACAACTGAATTTTTAAAATCCTGAATGGTGTACCTCTCCCCTTAAAATTTGGAGGGGTAAGTTAGGAAGCATGCATCATAACACAGGACATACAAGTCAAACTATGCTAACGTTACAAGGTCACTGCATACTACAAAGCCGCATTGTGACCGAACCGTGTGGTTTTCTATTGTGATTCTTCAAAATTAGGCTGTGCCAGCCAGCAATCAAGCCAGGTCTGTTTTCATCTCTTGCCCAGTATTGTATTAAGCACGAAAATAGCGAGAACTGTGTTGCGGCGCATGACCGTGCGTACTATTGTCATTACTGTGATTATGGGAATTTCACGTGCAATGAGAAACATGTGACAGCGTCTATCACGAGTCAGCGAAAGTCTTCACTTCCAGACAAATCTAACGCATAGCCTTCAGGAACCCAGGCTTCGAAAAGTCTGCATTGTACAGTGTTATGAAGTTTGGGCCCTATGATTTTAGACTCTACATTATTGTTTTTATAAGTATTATTATCGCTGTACAATACTATACACAGTATAAACAAAAGATTCTTGGTTCATATATCAAAACCAAAATGGTCCATCACGTAGGCCTACCGTTTTTGTAGGAGAGACACTTCTCATATTTACGTAAAAAGCAAAAATGTGGATTTTTGGGGAAATGGTGCGTGGTAAACGAAAAATAATTACAGATACGTTATTTTCAGCCAAAAATATACAACACACACATATTTTAATCTAAAGAACGTTCACGACAAAAACCTAAAAAATAAACTTCATATTTTTAGCTGTAACTTAAATTCGTGAATTATGAAAGAAATTTTGTAAATTTCCCCTTATGGGTGTGAGTTTGCTTGTGCTACCCTAAGCCTAGGGAGGCCTATTGGCCTTCTCAGTCAGTGGCGTAACCAGAAAATAATTTCGGGGAGGGTCAAAATTTTAAAATATTGAACTAATGAAAATCACATTTTACGCTATTTTAGCATTGAAAAAGTAGTTTATCAAATTTGTTTACGCTGGTCACTTACCCACGCACTGAAGGTGCCGGAACAGCCAAGCAGACTGACTGAACTTTGAAATAAAAAACATTGAAATTTGTAGGAGACGAACCTTAAACCATTCCTAACTCGAGAGCACACGAATGCAGTCGAGAAATTCAAATTAAATGCATATGTAATTATTAGAAACAATTTATTGTCAATCTTACTTAGGATATCTTTTATATGTTAAAACATATAATTGTTTAAAAATTATTTGGATGTGTGATGTAAGTTACTTGTTTTACGTGGAGACATATTGGAAATTTTTAACTATCTTCGGTTCAGAGAGTCCATTCGGAGTATAAACTAATAACTTCATTACTTCGTAATGAGTATTTCAGGTTAATTGCAATATTAAAAACATTTGTAAAAATACAAGTTTAAAAGCTTGTAATATAATCACCTCAACTTTTTGACTAAAAATAGGATCTAATACTTTTTAGTCAAACGGCCTACTTCTTTGGATCGCTTAATATTGTTGGAAAACACTGTAGAAATGGGCTTATTAGAAAGAGTGTTATATATATTTAAAAAAGACTAAATTGTACTCACTTTTGCAAAGAAATTAATTTTTCTTGTAGTACTGGAGGAAATTATAAAATGCACAGAGTCTTTAATCTTCTTGTTCTTCTCCGTCTGGATTATGTTTCAAGCGTCAGGCTAATTTCTCACGGCTCCTTGAATTCTTCCAATCAACTTAAAGGCCACATACTGTCACGTATAGAATATTCGGCCTTGAAAGACAGTGAGGCACCAGAACAGCGGTGACAAAGAATGACGATTGCAATACAGACGATTTCACAAATTATATTATTAAAAATTCGGCTTTATGTATTTATAAGTATGTCTCTTACATCTTCTCAAGCAAGTTAAGTTGTATTTTTTATTATGTATTCGACAAACATTGACTTCTGCCCGATAACCACGACAACGAAGAACCAGAATACAAAATACAATGAAAGAAAATAGACACAAAATGGTATGAAAGCAAGTTGCCTAACAAATTTTATTAAAGTAAGAAAAACGGAATTTTATATAGCCTACATACTAACAGGTCGTTATTCGAGTATTATCGTAGATCCCTTAAATTAATGTACACTACGCCTCTATTATGCCATAAACTACCGTTAAAACATGCATTCTGATAATGATATATCAGCAGTAGGCCTGCGTGAAAGCCATACGCATTAAATCGACGTTACTAAAACATATAAGATTTTCCTGGTTAGTGTACTATCATAAGAAAACGCTAAAAATTCAACACATACAGAAATATTCTCAATGAGTTGGAAGAATCAATAGGCCTACCTTATCTTTTCCTCTTGATCCTTTACTTGATCTTCTCCTTCTTCTTCCTGTAGACCTAGAGTCTGTTCATTGCAGCACATTTTTGTGACTCAATATGGGCCTCTTCACGAATGCTCGTGATAGTGTTCCCTGTAAGATAGAGAAAATCCCACCCTTAAGAGTTGACAAGAGAAAATACCTTTATTATGGGATAATGAGAAAAAATCCCTCTATTATAGGTTGTCGAGAAAAAAATCTCACAATGTGGGCTGAGACAGAAAATATTTATGGGCTGACGAGAAAAAAATCTTACTATTATGGGTTGACGAGAAAAATTCCATTAACCACATTAAAGGATGACGAGAAAAAAACACTGCTATAAGGCCTATGGGTTGTCGAGGGAAAATCCCACTATTATGGGTTGACTGGGGAAAATATATTATATGCTGACAAGAGATAGTTACATTACTAGAGGGTTGACGAGAGAAAAATAACATTATGGGTTGACGAGAGAAAAGCTCACTATTACGAGTTGACGAGAGAAAATCCCTCTATTAGGCCCATGGGTTGACGAGACAAGAATCTCACTATTATAGGCTGATGAAAGAAAGTCCCATTATTATTTTGTTGTCGGTGAAATAAATCCCACCATTATAGGTTGACGAGAAAATCCCACTATTATGGGTTGTTCAGAAATAAACCCAAACTATTTTGGAAAATATAAATGAAAGATAAAATCTTGAGATCGTGGAAGAGGTACTAGCTTATAACTACACCTTAAAGGTTTTCTATAAAAGTTTTTAAAATAAAAATAATTTATGCAATTATTATAAAATTTTAAACAAAATCGTTGGAGCCATAAACAAGGAAACTTAAAAATTCTTTATATAAAGTGGCAGTATTTGTAAGAAAAAATCGTCGACGTAATTCCACATCCAGGAAAATACTTAACTCGAATATATACTTTGTCTTGATATGATTTGTTATTTTTAAACTACTCTGTTCACCGACAGACATACAGACATACAGACTGACATGTTTTATATTTTTTAAACTCAGGGAGCCTCAAAACATGTATGAATGCTAAGAACATGACATCGAATTTAAGGATTCAACTAGGATCGATATATATCACGGATTTCACTGACAATTCGCGATTTTTTTTTGTGTTACACATTCTGAAAATTTTGGAAAACTTGAATTGCTACCAGGAATCAATATTTGTGCTAAAAATGAAATCGTACACTTTACTGTCCATGTATTTGTAGACGGTGCAAGAATGTCCAGTTAGCTAAGCACATGCTTTTAAGAGGACAAATATTTAAAACATATTTCCTGTTCTAAAAGTTCGGCCTAAGAGCACTATTATATATATTTTTAAAATAATGAATCTGGATGCTGGAATTAAGGTTACAGTGTTTACATAAATAATATAAAGTATAGTATTATAATAGAAAAATTCACAAGTTTTATTTTCTATTGAGAAATATATAGTTAGGTTAGATAAACATTGTGATGTTGTCTCAATAACATGAAAATATTAGAACATAAGTATAATTATAATTATATACTTCAAGAATTTTCAAATTAGATAAATATGTTGAAAGCATATACCATTAATCTCATTAAGACATTATTTCCTTAACTACACTATAACCTAACTATATATACAACCTATATATAACCTAACTATTTCCTTAACTACATATAACCTAATTTTCATTCCAGCATCCAGATTTAATATTAGGTTTCTTATACTAATGCTCTTAGGCTGATTTTTTGTAATTTCTTATTAAGCTTAGCACTTATGGAATGAAATTCATTAATGAACTTCCTGTTCTTCTTATTCGTATCTTCATTTTAAGGAAGGCTTTCAAACGAAACTTTTAAATCTAATGAACGTGACAATGACAATTCTAGTATCAGATATAAAGTTATTTTAGAATATGGTATTAATATTGACTACCGTACCTATTTTTGTTTTATTTTTATTACTGGTATGTCCTTTTTTACTCCTGAATGATGGCAACCCTAGGTCGAACCTGCTCTACCTGCTGTTTAGTAGGCCAACTATATAGTACGGGTGGATTAAGTTAATTTATCTCCTCGTTTAACACCTACATAAAAATTGCATGTTTCCATTGTTCAGGTTCTCTCATATATTTTTATAGTCCCGTACCATTCATTCAATTAAGGCATCCAAAACAGCGTCTCGCATGATCGGCGTTAACCAGTAGGTAGATTACACCTTCTTAGCGGAGATGAGATTGGTGCGACATTGTCAGATCTTCTAAAAGACTGCTAATAAGAGGATTAGGAGCGCATAACAACTTGTAGTTGATTTCTGAACCGCAGCATTTTATTCTACAGCGAACAAACAAAGGGCAGACGGCACGTTTGCCTTCTTTGCGTCTCTAATAAATTTCGTATGAAGTGGGTATAGCGTCAGTATCCCAAGTTGACGGGAAGGCAACACCGCATGTCGGCCGTATTGGTGGGGTGGTGGGAACCTGGAGGGGAAGGGGGTTGTGATGGTAGGGGTTGGCGGACGGCCAGGGCAGAACCCAGCGGGCGGACATTGCACCTTATTGACTCGAGTCACAACTATCCGAAAGCACCCGAGCGTAGCCGAAGTTCGACCTGATCTCTTTCCCACCCCATAAGCAAAGTATACCTTTCTTCCTCCTGCTTACTATAACCGTACTGTTACGAATACAAACAATAATCCCCCACGAAAGAGTCTTCTCCCTGACATATTATTTAATGTAGGCTTGAAAACTGAAGCATATGCGGCCCTATAAGGCTTCCTCGTCAACCTTAAAAATAACTAACCCCAACAGGATCTAAAGGGGGAAGTGCTCTATTATAATTTAAAAATCTAAAGCGACGCTATCATCGACGAACGTGTTAACCAATCACCAGGAAGATCAATATTGAACTGTTAATGTGACATTTACTGCAGATGCTGTGGCTTGACAAAGGTTGGGCCAGGTGAAGAGTATGTTGTAATAAAAAGCTTAGGCTCGGTTCCAATTCATTAATCCTACACTTAAAACAAATTGTTACAAATAAATTTTCTTCATTTCGTTGTGTTAAAAAAATAACAGCATTTAAAAAAATGGGTATGAACAAGATGACGTTTCAATATTACACCAAGTAATAAGAAATTGCATTTAACGTTTTCACTGCTACAGACGTATAAAGGCGTCGTCTCAAAAATATATAAAAGCAGAGATATAATATTAATGACACAATGCTTTATGTAAAATCTGAAGATTTTTATCCACGTGTTAGATTTATCATTTATGGAAAACAGCTATTGGAATGATATTTTCCTCATCGATATTAAACTTAGCGTCCTCTTATGATTTCAATTACCGAATGCCTTATTACGAATGTACAAATTTTAAACGTACAGTATAATCTTTTGTTGATTGTAAAAATATTAGGAAACTGTAGAGATCAAATTGAATTAGCAAAATCCAAGTTAATGGTGTGTAAACAACACACGACAAATTTTAATTTTAATTAGCTAATATTAGGATTGATGATTTTACTAAGGTTTAAAGGACATTTTTTAAAGCTTTTTAGTTAATCTAATTTAAAGTCTTAAATGAGATTAGTGTTTAATAGCAACGTCACTAAAGGATGTAAAACTGAATTATTCTGTGGTTTCCAAGTAATGATTCTGCGTTGTTGAACTCTATTACAAAACGAGATTTTAAAAACGGTTAAACAAACTCTGTATGCTAACGTCAACAGTCCCGAAGCTGTCCTCTTATGTCATGTCATGACCATTTTATGGTATTTTCATGGCTACTTCAACTTTTAGAGCACAGCTTAACAAAAGAAAAGAAAAAGATAGAAAGGTTCAGTACAAAATGATTCATACCTATTATACGGATTTAACAGCTTATTCTCCGAACACCAATATAATGTTTCCCACAGACAAGCCTCTTTATAAAAAAAATCAACATTGTTATTTCCCCTGCCCATACCATAACATAAATACACGTTTTGAGGTTTCTAAATCCAAAAATACTATTTTTAAAAACATATATGTTTGTATGTATGTAGGTATGTATTTTTTTAAAATTCACTTTATTTACTACATGTTCCATTACAGGTAATACTACATGTATTTAATTATCTTCTGCAACTGGTTTTGTTCTATTTTACGTATGTATGTATGTATGTATGTATGTATGTATGTATGTATGTATGTATGTATGTATGTATGCATGTATTTTTTTTATTTTTTTTTTTAAATTTTTTTTTTATTAGCATAGTCCACATGCCCCATTACAGAGTAATAATACATGTGTTTTTGTACATTATTTACAGTTGTTCTTATAGCTAATTTCAGTTTTGTTTTTATTTTGTTATACTTGTTAATTTGTATAACATTATTTGTCTATCTGATTATTCTATGTTAAAGATATTTTGAAATATTTACAATTGACTATCATACTATGTACTATACAATATTTATCATATGAGTGTATTACTTTCTAAGAATATTTATAAAATATTTACATTTGGCAATTAACTATATCTTTCCTTATTGTATCTTAGTTTACACTATTTCCTACTTCCTATTATTTGTTTTGTTTCTATTTGTGTTACTAATCTCTTTCCTATATTACGTTATATCCTAGTTAGTAATTATATATTTATATTTACAAAGTTTCAAAGTTTATACTCTTAACAAAATTATTGAATGCTTGGAGGTGCTTTCGTATAAGTCTCTCACTTGTCACAGGCCACTTGTCCCCTCTTCTTCTTATTTTTTCTACCAGTCCTGCCCTTTGAGTTTTTGTATGTATGTATATATATGTATGTATGTATGTATGTATGTATGTATGTATGTATGTATGTATGTATGTATGTATGTATGTATGTATGTATGTATGTATGTATGTGTGTCTGTGAACAGCCTAGTACCAGAACGAAAAATCGTATGAAAACAAAATTATGTATTTGGGTTACGTACAGTGGCGGACGCTGGGGGGGGATAAGGGGGTTTCATCCCCCCGAAATTTGAAAAAAGGCTATATATGTACTCTAAGTGGCCAGTTTTATAAACTGTATATGTATATACTGTATACATAACTGTATATGTAAGTTAATTTTTTTAGTATTCTTTCTACCTATTCAAACCCCCCCCCCCGAATAAAAATTTCTGCGTCCGCCACTGGTTAGGTATCTTCTGAGGATGTGACATGAAGATTGGCGACGACCATCTCTTACTTTTAATGTCTCTTTACATTAACAACATTTTGTTTTTCGCGGTTTTCTCGAAAACGGCTATAACGATTTTGTTCTAATTTTGTACATTATGTCCTGATACTGAGAGCTATAACTTTTACCTGAAACATTTTTTTCGTAAAAATTCTTTGAAAGGTAGTTATAACTCATCCACTGTTCGCAGAAACTCTGTCTTGCCTGGGGAACAAAAAAGCTTTACATCAGCTTGAAACAACTGAATAAGCGCCCTTTGCAATATGACCTCTTATTCTATAGCAGAATGAAGTGAGAAAGGTGTATTGTCTATGCTTAGGGTAAAGAAGGTTACGTGAGTGCATTAATCGGATTTTATTTGGGTTGTTTATCCTTCCGGGATGCGATGTGTTAACGGCATTTTCTTCACTTCTAACATGAAGAGAATATCATACATAATATATTATACCACTAATAATAAAACTAATAATATTATAATGCACATAAACATATAAAATATTTAATAAACACAAACGTTCTCATTTCGTTAGTTACAAAGCACATAATGTATAGGCCCATTCCAGTGTCGTTTATATATTATTTATTTATTTATTTTATAATTTTTTTCAAAATTAATGTAATTGCGAAAAACCTACCAGCTCAATTGTAAGTTAACCTTGAGCCCTATTTCTTACACGCGAATTGAGTTCCCAGTTTTGTGGTTGGCTCAGAGATAATCGTATGCACAAACAACATGTTAGCGGCCGTTTAAAAAAATTATACAACCAGGTTAACAACTTATTATTTTAAATGAAGTACACAGCGATAAAGACAAATTCTTTAGCGTCACTCAACGGAATGTTTTACACTCGACTTTCGTAACTAAGTATTACACAAAAAATCAGGATACGTTTCTAAATACTAACAAATGTGATTTTTTTTTGTCTAGTGTATTTGTTTGTGTGGTGAAAGTGAAGTTTAATTTTACAGTAATATTTAGGCGTAATATTTTTGCTTGCCTACGTCCTTGTCCAATGTGTGGTCAAGGCTGGAAATGTGACTGGATAAAAAGAAGGGAGATGGGAGCAATTATGGCATGAGGTATGATTTTTCTTTCACCTTTAGATCTGAATTTTACATGGCAATCGGAAAAAGTTAAAAGCTCTGATTCCGACAGTAATTTTATTTTATTTAGTTATTTAATTATACATGTTAAAACAATTTTTACATTTTAAACAATGGGCATCTTGAAAATGAGTAACAATGAATATGAATGATGATATGGTGATGATGATTATGAAAGTGATGTTCAGATAATAAAATTTACACAGATTTCACTTATCAAGGCGAAGGCTATGACCAGTTATAGAACGAGCTGACTGGCCACATTTATTACCTGGGTAAGGGTTCAGATAACAATGTATCTAAAAACAAATATGACTTAATAAAGAGAAAAACAAAAAGTTTAAACCTGCCGGGATTTGCCGGAATGCACTCACGAATCTCACGATTTTTTCCGAGCGAAAAAAAAATCAACGGTATCCCGGTTTCCCTCTCTCATTGTCAAAATTGGCAGTGGTTTATGCAAGATGAAGCAGCATCTCACTCAGTTAATGAATTATCAGAGTGGAATTTTCGGTAATCGTATGATACCCCATTGTTATCCACAATGCCATAATTACGGATTGTTGGCCTCCTTTAAGCCCAGATTTGAATTCTTGCAATTTTTTGGGAGGGGGGTCTGTTTGAAAGAGAAACTTTTCCCCTTAAGGCCTCCACTTTAATGGAAATGCGTGCGCAGATTGGGCAGTTGTGCGGTGAAATTAATGAAAACTTGTGCCGGAAAGTCCTCAGAAATATGTTCACTTACCTTGAAGAGATTCTTTGCCAAAATAGAGGCCATATTTACATGTGTTATAGCGAAATGCATTTCCAAGGACCAAGGTACCGTGAAAAAAATATAAAATCCCATATTTGTTCAATAAAGCAGTTGTGGGAAGATTCAATGTGTCAACTATACGTATTCCACCCTGAAATGTTCCGCTATTTGGAATTTGAGTAATATTTTATAGGGAATGCAAGAGGTTCAAATCACCACAGGCCTATCTCGTTTACGATAGATATTTTACTCGAAGCATTATCATTTCAAATGATCTTTATATCTACGATAGAGTCAGAAATTATCCTTAACAGAATACAAGGGTTAAAGTCATGCAGAGATGCTACAGAATTTACTTTTTCAGAGACAACTCCCATCTTCTACACAACCAGACACACCAAAAGTAGAAATACTCAGTCTATCCCCTAGACTACAAGGAGGGAAGGAAAGTGATTTGTTACTCAAGTTTGCGCCATATTTACATGTTCTATTATTAACTTGTTGAATATTTTTTCTACTTTCTTACACAGTTATAAGGAAGCAGCTTACAAATCGTTATCATGAACGTCTTCCACTTCCAGGTTTATCGGAATTTACAAGTATCGTGCAAATGGAAAAGTTGATAAGATACGTAAGTACTTGCCTATACACAGAAATGAATTCATAAGAATACACTTAATTCTTTGTTACACTGAATTTTAATATCTAAATTTGAAGGAATTTGGATAATAATTGTTAGATAGTTTGCCCCAAAAAATATTACGAAAAATAGGTTTCATGGGTGCGGAAGTTTTCCTCTTACGATGCCGATTTCTTTTATAAACGTTTATATATATATATATATATATATATATATATATATATATATATATATATATATATATATATATATGTATATGTGTGTGTGTGTGTGTGTGTGTGTGTGAGTGTGTGTTTAAGTATTCTTTCAAACAGAAAAAATAGTTTGCTTACCAAAAATTACATGAAACACCACATTAGCGTCAATGTTTAAAGAAAACGTCAAAGTTCACGACAGTGCCAATCCAATTTCTCAGTCTTTTGTGAATCACAGTCCCCTCCAGCAATGTTTAGTTCATCCCGAGAAAATAAGAACTAAGCAAAGAAACTTCGGTCTATGCATTATTATGCACACATTTTAGACCCATTTCACTTTTAATGGTTCCCCAGCAAAACTCGTTTGTTCAGCACCATTAAACAGATTAGAAACAAATGTATGTCAAGAATTCTTATCAAACTTTTGACACAACGGCGCAGTTTCTGAAATCCATATTAATTTTGCTGTAAATCTGACAATAATAATCGCTTTAAAAGGAGCACACAATTCAGTTGGATATTGCATATTAATATTATATGAGGGATAGAGCGTAAGTCACGGGAACTATTTTTTTCACAAAGTAAGGTACCATGAAATGTTGTATGTCACGGTAGAATGTGGCATTTCTAGTATGGCGATGGTAATTTAGTTGTGTGTCAGGCGCCGTGCAGATTGAATATGACAAGATGTGAACAGCACTCTTACGTCACTATCCGAGAAAGAAATGGCAGATAATACCACAATTGGGAATAATGCCCATCCGTACCGAACTTGAAGAGATCATGGAGTGGGTATGTGTGCTTTCATGCTTTCAACTACAGCAAAACGATAGAGTGGGAGTCTATTTCTTTCACTTTCCTTCATCTAGTACTCATAATAATCTGCACTATACATACATTCAATACCCTGCCCTTTCATTTGTATATTTCAAAATTTTTAAATGGTCCCACATTTCCAAAAGAAAAAATAGTTGCCATGACTTATGCCCCATCCATCGTATTTTTCTAGCAAGTAGGCCTAACCTGTTTTGGCTTATGTGTGCAAACGTGACTGACAGTAGTCTACTGGTCTTTTTAGGAAAATGATTCTACAGAGTTACCATTTGTTAAATTATATCGCATAACAATACATAAAAGATTTTAAAATCCATTTTTCTTTACTGCTCTCAACCAAAACTTTCTTACATAGGCTACTAGTAGTTATGTGGACAGTAGATCTCGCACCCCACCCAAAAATTTAAGATCTTCTCTTCATCAGTTATAGGGCCATCATCTTGAAACTAAATAAAAAAAATAAAAAAATTCCTTCACGCCTACAAGCTGGGGTACGCCGTGGCGCAGTTGGTTGAGACACTGCGCGTCAAACCGGAAGAAGGTTGCGACAATGTCGTTGAGAATTTTAATTGACCGAATCCTTCTGGAGGCACTATGCCCTTGAAGTCGACTCAGCATCTAACAGACAGGAGTACCAGGAGCAATCAATGGAGTAAAGGCGGCCGGTACGTAAGGCTGATACCTTACTACCTTCATCTAGCGTATGTAAAAAATCTGGGAACCTCAACCTTCTGAATCCTATGGCTCTTCATTTGCTTTACTTTTATTACTACAACATTCCAACTACTAGTAAAGTAAATTGCTCCCTATTTCAGGCCATGGAGGCCCAGGGGGTTCCAGGAAGTTGAGGCTCCCAGATTGTTAGACATTCGGGCCATGGAGGTGGTAAGGTTGTCAGCCTTACGCACCGGCCGCCTTTACCCCCAGGATTGCTCCTGGTACTCATTTCTGTTAGGGGCTGAGTCGACCCCAGGGCCATAGTGCCACCAGAAGGATTAGGCCAATTGAAAAACTGTAACGACCTCATCGGGAATCGAACCCGCGACCTTGCGGTTTGTAGCGCAGCTCCTCAACCACTATGCTACGGCGTGCCCCTCATTCCAACTACTACTACTAGGCCTACTTTATAATAATAATAATAATAATAATAATAATAATAATAATAATAATAATGCCCACCGGTAGAAATAATATGGAAAATTTCAATGCCTCCGAGGTCCTGTCAGCCTATCAAATTTTGATATTTCCCGTGGTCGAACCTATAGCCTATGCTTGAACATAAACCCAAATTAAACTTCGCAGGGAGTCCAGCGACCATCCGCTTTGACGCACTGTCTCAACTGCACAAGGGAGTATTCCCACAAACCAAGTATTGCAATATTTAACAGTTTTATGTGAATTATTCCCACAATGCAGATAACTGAACACTCAATTTCAAGTGTAATTTTACTTCAGGTGGTGAATTTAGAATATTCCAAGGCAAACCTCGTTCGGCTTTGTTTTCGCAATATTGGTGGAAATCCTAGATTATATTCAATTACCACTTGCCACTCTCAAAGGTATTTATGAAACCTGAAAGTCTTATCATTCCAAACTCCTTTTATCAGTTACAGGCCCCTCATTTATAAGCATCAGGTGTATGTGTTATGAGGCATTTACTACTGAAATCCGTGTCGGCAGAAGTAGTATTGCTTGTTCAGATATGCCAACATATCTTTATCTCTGTTTTTACAACTTTCATATCAATCGTTCTTTCCTTTGTATAGAAGTCCTTGGTAAACTGTTGGCGTAATCTGACGTTATATGTCTACAAGGTAACGTTCGATAACGTAACGAATTTATCAGTTAAATGACTTCTAAATATAGCAAGGAAAGTACTGGCATGGATTTTACGTTACTTCAAATTTCTAGCATTTGACAAACAAGTATTCACCATAAATTAATAAAGGTCGTATCACAACCTGAGAGAACATAAAATACATTTTGGACAAATAATGTTTTATGTGAAAATAAAGAAAGTGTAATTTACCGAGGAATCGTATATTGTGACTAAACATATCTTGTTTTATATTCATTATTTCCTTTCACCAGATCTGAAGTGATCAACACACTCTTTATTAAAATAATACTTGAGCCTACTGTCTGTTCACTCGCATAAAAACCATAGGATGGAGAAGGCCAAATGCACAAGCAAGTACACTTGTCTGGGATGTTTAAAGAAACTTAATGGTAAACTTAATTATTTTTCTCAGGCGTCAAGTCGCATCATGCAGCGGCTTTCAAAACCAAAATGTCAATTTGAGGAAGCAGGAAATATTTAATAGTCATCTGCTTTTTAACGAGAGTGACTAGAAGGATTCAGATTTCAAGACAGACAGTTCATTTTTTTTTCAAATGATGGAAAAGCAGGATAATGATCGCATTCGGGAGGTCCCAGGTTCAAATCCCGTGGCCAGCCAGTTTGACATGGGTTTTTTTTAATGGTTTCCCCAGTCGTAAAGGCAAATGTCGAATTGGAGATTTACATACTATGAATCATCCTCACCATTTCATCCTTATCATATCCATTTAAATTAATATCAGTTGAAATTTACTCCATAAAATACGCTAACAATAGAAAATAATTGCGAATTAATACTTCCTTGGCCTGCCCTACTGTATAGACATAGATCCCAAACTCCTAATATGGCCTCGTATCTAAAAGGAGTATAAATATCGCTGAAATAAAAGCAATAATAAGTTAATAAAACGATGCTACTGTTATAATATGCTCCCTGTAGGAATGATCCTACAACTTTTTTTCAGAAGCATATTTTATCATTTACGCGATTTTATCTTATCGCCTAGGTTCCGCAAGTCTTATCATTTATCAATTGTATCTAATCTATAAAACAATGCCGCCTTCAGAAGGAATGTCATATATTGAACAATTACAAATAGTTGTACGACGCATTTTAATTTATATTTATGCAATAGAAGCTGTGAAATTAACAAACTGAGTATACGAGTATTTAAATAAAAATATGGAAACTCAGTTTTTAAAATAGGCTATCGGTATTAAGAGGGGGCATGTTATGGTCATCTCAAAATGTCCTTGAAGGCATAAAGGTTGAAATGAATACGTTCAGTCATAACTCTGAATAATCAAATAACATATTCAAAAATCTTGTATAAAGTATTTAAGTTCTTCTAATGTATGGGGATTTGACATACATTATATACTTTATTTTTCAAATTCCCCCATAAATAGTAGCCACATACTGTTAGAAGAACTTAAAGACAATATCAGAAGATAAATTAACTCTATCCCGGAAGCTGAACTAATGCGCATGAAAGAAAATTTCCTAAAAAGGTGCCAGTGTTGTGTGGATGCAAGAGAAGGACATTTCCAACATCTCTTGTGATGAGGTACGTGGTTATTTTCATTGTAATTTTAACATTAATTGTGAGAATCTGAATAATTACACCTTTAGCGACTTTATTTGCGTAGATATTCCACCCCATCGCTCGGGAGTTAGAGCTGTGGCCGCCGCGACGCAGAATCCCACATGATTGGCCAATTCGTACGTGAAACACACGGTATAAGTGGACATAATAGTCTATCGTACAGTGTATGATGGATTTTTTTAAAAGTTACCTATGCCTATTTTGTTTGTATACATTATTCTTTACGTGTGGTACCACTACAGTTATGTGAACTTTGAAAACTTAATTTTTTTAAACATCCTTATGAAAATATAGAAAAATGCCTTAGTAAGTTTCCAGTTAATTACGTGTACACTAGTTATTGTTAATATCTAAGGTGAATCATGAAAAGTTGCAAGAACATATCGTTTAACAGAATGCTGGACAATGATTAATTTGTAAAATGAATGAAATAAGAGCGTTTCTTGGAAATATTTAAGCGGGTGAGTGCACTGGGAGGAGGTCAGGAAATGTTATGCAACTACTGATGTATAACCCACCATCAGGAAGTGAACATAGCACGAGCAATATTCTTTCAGTAGTAACCGGTAATTGTTCTGTCCTCTACGCTTAAATGTACGCTTGCATTACATCACTATCTGAACATATACTAATTTGATTCTTATATAACTTATTCGCAAAGTTCTTGGGTTTTCAATCCTAAAAAAAAAAATATTTTATAGTTTTATCAGTATGTACAGCAAAATGTGATATGAAAAACTCACATTACTTTCCCTACCATAAGCATAGTTCTTACGATTCACTCGATAGGAGCGTTGCGAGGGTAGGCATCTATTCTTGGCCTCATAGAAAAACCGTACAATTCATGGGGAAGTTAATTGAAGAGCTGGCTACTTTATAACTACCTTTTAAACGGTGTAAAGCAAAAATATTTGAAATAAAAGTTTTAGGACAAAATGGAAATACAGTAGTTTGTGTGATTCTTAAGGAGATTTAACGACGTTTTATACTGCTAACTAGGCCTGTAACCTTAATAACACAGTTAAAACAATTATCGTCATTCTTTAAAGGAATGAATATGTTAGTAACCTAGCCAACTTGTATATTAAAAATATTATTAATATTAATATTATATAATCGTATTATAATTCGTATTATTATTATTATTATTATTATTATTATTATTATTATTATTATTATTATTATTATTGTTATTATTATTGTTATTTCTTTACTTCTATGTTTGCTGTTCATTTGTTTATAATCTCATATTATTGTATTCACTTTTGTAGCATTTCTCTGTGTGGTCATTCTATTTATTAAAAATATAATTGTATAAATTTAGTGATAATTAGTTTTGTGTAATGTATATTTCTGAATCTGGCAGAGTGGAAGAGAAAGCCTCAAGGCCTTATCTCTCCCAGTTTAAATAAAGCCATTCTATTATTAATGTTATAATAATAATAATAATAATAATAATTATTATTATTATTATTATTATTAACCGTCGCGGTGTACCGGAATTTTAGCACGCAGGAGTTCTTTTATATGCCTGTAAAACTACAGCCACACATATTTGCTGGGCCGGAATCGAATCCGGAAACTTGGGGACAGAAAGCCAGTAGGCTACCTTTCACCGAGGCCGATAATGAAAGTTGGTTAGGCACAAAACAAGATCTTCAGAGGTATTTAATTTTTTTCATAAGCCTATACTGTGGCAGTAAACCAAAATCGTCTACACGTAACGTGTTTGGAAGGTGGAACTAATATTGCAATTTTATAGGCCTAAGGTTTTTAATTTTTGTGCTGTTCAGACATACGGGACCATAACTAATATTAATGCTAACAAGGTGACAGAATGTCGGAATCCAATACAATACTTCCTGTGGTACGAACAGGACAATAATTTATAACATGTTTAGGCTATATTTCTCGATTGTTCATACCATTTGATCTTGTTCACAGCATTCCAAAGAAAAGCTTACTCTCTGTAAGATGATAACAGCAGGATGATCACAATGCCAACAGCTAAAACAACAACAGATGAATAACAAGATAACAATAAACAATTAAAAATGAAAATGAAAAGTTTAGCCTAACTTATGTAAACGCGAAACATTGCAATGAGGGTTGGGTACAGAGAAACTCCGCATTTCTGAAACAATTACCACATTAATACTGATTACCCGACATTAAAAAGAAACTTACACCAATAAATAATCATTTGAATTACACAACATGTGCAACACACGGTTAAAACTCAAATGCTCTTAAGTGAGAGCATTATACCACAGTATAAGTATTAATACTTATACTGTGATTATACTGTGTTCCTTTCAAATCCATAATTTTATTAAACTGTGAGTCTAATTTGATTTGTTGAAAAAGTTAAATATCTTGCAAAAGTTTTATTCATGTTACCTCTATATTTTGGTTTTGATAATTTTAATAACAATAACATTTATCACATCTTTCATTAATTCCAAATACAGATAGTAAACTACGCGCACAGTCTTGATTATGGGACGGATTTATTTCGGAAAGAAGTAGTAAAAGAGAACAAAAGCCATTTTGAGAAATGGTCTTTATCGTGCTATCAATAGGGATAACGTTCCATCCTTTTTTTTTTCTAATAACGCAGAAGCATGGCTGTTTATATAGTTGCATGTTTTATGTTAAATACAATCTTTTGAGACACATTTGTTATGACTTTTCTTTGCATTTTTGTCTCTTAAGATAATTTTAAATTAATTTTTGCATTTTGGTCCAATTTTGTGCAGAAATGCCGGATATAAAAATAATTTTGTGTTTTTTAGTCTCCTTTGATATTTTCTCTACTCATTTTTGCCAGTAAAACCCATTTTTTTTACACTTAAATACTTCTTTTGTACACTTTAAAATTTTCATTTTTATTTCCACCCCAACGTAAGGAACCACTCCAGCCACCACTCTAAAATAGTTTTGACCGGCTAAAACTTGCATCAAGTGTTAATTTCTAGTACAGTTTAAAGTGAAATTGGAAACAAATGAAAAAAAAAAATACCGGTAATTAATAAATACTTTTCAAGGTAAAATAATTGATGTACAACATTTACAAAATATTATTTAAAAAGAGTATTGTAGTATACACTCTTTAATGTAGGTACGGTAGGCTACTTGAATATAATGAAGCAATTATTCATTCAAATTAACACTTTCAATTATAGCAAAAAGTAAAACCCTCTTTTTCCCCTACGTAAATTTACACCATCATATTCATTTCTGGCAATTTTTTCTCTGGAATTTTAGGGAATTAAAAAATTATTTTAGGTCATAAATGCCTTGATTATAGCAGGGGAGAATCCAGAACTTATTGAAGCTAGGTCGATATAAATTATTTAATCTAAAGATTAGTTTACCTTTTCTTGAAGGCGGTTTGTTTTAATAGTGAAAGAGCTGTAAAGAAAGTCCGAAAATATTTCCTAAAATATTCCTGCAAGCATAGAACAGTGCCACCGTTAAACTTTGTTTATGTCAACATGATTAATTATTTGTGGAGTGACATTATCACCAGTTTACTATTTTTTATCGAAGAGTTCCCGCGGATCCAAGGGAAACACAGAGGACACACGTCAACAGGTGTAAGTAGTAAAGTTAAGCACTGGATTATGATAGCTGATAACCTTGAATAAAGAAATGAAATACTTTTATACGGGTACATCTAGTAAAGATAACAGGTTTAAACCATTGCAGTTTTATAGTGCAAATACCTCTCATCAAGTTCGTTAAGCAAGCTTCTTGCCAATTTCCTTTTAGCTCATCTCTATACTAGAAACAACGGATTCCTGAAGCTAAACTATGCACGTAACTGCTTTGATTTCTTACATTCGTTGCGTTTCGTAGATACAGTAGACCTCTATGGAATCTTACTGCTCTAGTTTGGTTGTCTGTTCGTCAGAGCCATCTACGAGAAAATCGCGAAAAATTAAATTTTCTTCATAAATGCATTAATTAAAGTAAGAGAGATTATGTTTGTTGGGTGATGACATAAACACAATCGGGATAAATGGAGAAAGTCTTTTCGATGCCTTGGTTTGGAAATTAAAATATAAAAAGCTAAGTATATGGTCATGAAACGTCAAAAAGGATATTCTACAAAATATTAAGTTAGAATAACAGATAAAGCATGAACAAGTGGAGAAATTAAAATATTTGGGAGCAATAATTACATATACAAATAATATTAAGGCAGAAGTTAAGTGTCGGCTAAGATAAGGAAATCCTTGTTTTTATGCCGTTCAGGAACTTTTATCTTCTCGTCTTCTGTCCAGAAATCTAAAAATAAAATTTGTAAGACAATTATTATATGGATGTGGGACATGGTCCCTTGTGGAACAACAAGTGTAGCGAAGAAGTACTTCACTTTTATTTGTAATTTATTTTTCCATAAATATGTTTATGTTACTTTGAATCGTAAATATCGTAAAAAAAAAAAGGGTGCTAGCCCGTTTTGACACTTACTGAGGATATCACCAGTTATCACTGGCGTGCTCTACCCTTTTTTGTCATACTAATCAATTTCCTTAATTTAACCACCACAGATACTATTACTCCAACGAGTACTATTATAATGCATCTATTAATTACTTACAACTGAAAATAACATTAAAGTAACTATTTCAGCATTGTAAATTTGGTCCATAAACTAGATAGTTTAAATGCTTCGACAAATCACAAACATAAGCCAACCCAACAGGTTAATTTAAAACATTACTCATACCTTCTATTCTTTCTATTCATTAAACCCCGCCACGATAGCGAAGGATTTTTCATTAGTTCCTTACTTGCCTTTTCAATAACTTCAAGAGGGATATATACATATTTATAAATAGGTCATGATTCATTATTTTCCACAACTGTTTCTGGTACTTCCAACTGTTTTCAAATGATTGTTTTCGACAAATAGTTGCCGACCACAAGAGCCCCAATTCCGTTACAACACGAAATTGCCTTTTTTTTTAAAAAAATAGACTACTATTATAAGCATAAGCAAAATGAAATTATTTTAAAAATTTACGATTCAAAATAACATAAAACGTCGTTCAATGTTTGACTGTTATATAGACTAACTATTACGACCTAAGCGGGATATATAACATTGAAACTGACAGGTCTCTTCAGAAGTAATAGTCGTGGCACAGTTTATGATCACAGAGAAAAGCTGACTCAGCTAAACAGTGGTGTAACTCAAGACCCGCAAACCCTTGGGGGGCCGAAGTCTTAAGAAGCCTGAAATTAAACCCGGAAAAAGAAATATAGCCTGAATAGGTTGTCATAATGGGAGGATCAATAATTTTCACCAAGTGTGTCAAAAAACTGGACAAGAGGGAAGAAAAAGTTAGCTTTTGTTGGTATCAAGTTCCATACCTTGGTGTGAAACTTGTCAAAATACTGCTATGAACACACCATTAAAATTAAACAGAGCTTCCAATGACCCTTAAGGATTTTACGTATTATGGAAATAAGCGGTCTAGGAAATAATACTACTTTATTTCCTAATAATTCTAGAGTGATAGGGAAAAAGCAAATAAGTCAGAAAACCAAATTTTCAAGAGAGACAAAAAAAAAATGTATTTCCACAGCATTGTTACAATTTTAGATCAGCCCACCCAGATATTTTGACATAGGATAAGATAGTATGTAAAACTATCTGGGTGGGCTGAACTAAATATTGTAACAATGCTGTGGAAGTAAATTGTTTTTGTCTCCCTTGAAACTTTTGATTTCTGACTTATTTGCTTTTTCCCTATCACTCTAGAATTCCTACATTAGAAAAACTAGCAATAATAATAATAATAATAATAATAATAATAATAATAATAATAATAATAATAATAATAATAAAATGTCGAACAAGTGGCTGACTTTGGGATATTTATTACCCTGAAAGTGAAGGTATCATTGTTGCTGTCGAAGAGCAGGTCATCTTCACAAAGAATTACCTACATTATTAAAGATCCTAATGTGACAAATGATGATTGTCGTGAATGTGGAAGAAGTCACGAAACAGTGCAATATACAGAGTGTTTCAAAAATACTTTTACAAACTCCGGCAATGGGTTCCTCACACCAAAAGAAGGAAAAAAGTTCATTGAACATAGGTCCCATAATCATTTGTTTTCTCGTTAGGAACTGTTCAACACATTGGTACACTCATAACATGTCAACACACAAAACTAATAACAAATGCTCGAAATGTTCTCCTCTTGCTTCTAGACATGAATGCACTCGTCGAATCATGGAATGTCGCACCGTTTCAAATACTCCGGGATGGTGTCGAATGGTTTCGCAGGCTTCCATGACAGATGGATAGGCAGAGGAAGACCAGTTCCATGGCCTGCACGTTCTCCCGAATTCAGTCCCTTTGGATTTTTATCTCTGGGGGCACCTTAAACTATTGGTTTATGGAGGAGACATCTTGGATGAAGAAACTTTTCATTGACGTGTCATGGAAGCCTGCGAAACCATTCGACATCATCCCGACTGTCCATGATTCGACAAGTGCATGCATGTCTAGAAGCAAGAGGAGGACATTTCGAACAGTTATTATTAGTTTTGTGTGTTGACGTGTTATGAGTGTACCAATGTGTTGAAGAGTTCCTAACGAGAAAAGAAAGGATTATGGGACCTATGTTCATATGAACTTTCCCCCTTCTTTTGGTATAATGAACCCATGCCCGAAGTTTGTAAAAGTATTTTTGAAACACCCTATATAATCTCAGGCTGCAGTATATTGGCGCCTACCGACTATAAATTGAGGGATGATTTAGTAGAACGTATTATGCACATAAAACTTGCTCAACAATGTGGTTTTATTATCAAGGAACAAAGCACACCATATTATCAATACCACCCTCAAACTGTCCTTACACTGGGAATCGGAGCTTACTGAATGACAGAACAGTCCAGCATAATAGACCCGATATCACGCTCTGGCATAAGTGTAAAGGGAAATTTTGGTTAATAGATATTGGAGTCGTCTTCGATGATAACCTAACATCATCATAAAATACAAAAATGAGAATTAGTGCTACTGGTCAAAGAGCAGTGGTCTGTGGATGAGTTTAAAACTGTCCCAAGAGTTCTGTCAGCAACCGGCGTAATACTAAAAACTCTGAAATTGAAAGAACTGAAGATAGAAGAAAATGCTATCGTCAGCCTCCAGAAGAAGGTTATCATCAACACATGCACCATGATCAGGAAGTTTATGGGGGAAAATGTAGGACTTAATTGGTTACTTTCTTTGTTCTTAAATATACAAAACTGTTAGTAAGTAATTAAAGATAAGTAGTTAATTTGGTAATAGGTAAGTGGAAAAGTTGATAGACAGTAAAATGTAATTATATTTATAATTATGTATATTTTATACAAGCATAATGTATTTCCTTCAAAATGGATTTTAATTCTTTTGTAAGTAGGTAGTTATGCTATGATAATGATATCTGTATTTCTACTAGGCCTATATTTAAAACCAGAAAGTTGAGAATAAATAAGGATTATAATAATAATAATAATAATAATAATAATAATAATAATAATAACAACACCACCTACCAATAATAATAAAGCCGGTAAAATCTAATACCTCCCAGGACCTGTTGCCTATCAAATTTGATATTTCCCGCGGTCGAAGTCAAGTTACTGAACCTATTTACTTCAGCGTGAATTGTTTTGTTACGGGGACCAAATTAAACTTTGCGGGGGGGGGGGGGGCAATCTTTCTTGGTTACGCCACTGCAGCCAACCTATAGTATGCTCTTTTGATTTGTAACAATAATATACGAACAGGCCCTATCGTATTTAGGTAAGAGTGAAATTTATTATTCAGTTATTAATGATGGCAGTTTTGCTACTAAATTGAAAAGGCTGAGTAAAATCTTAAATGCCACACCCTTCAATTGCGTTATCAAGCCGAATAATACCATCAGTTAATTGCATTAAAACATAACTTTCAGTACAATCCTCATTGTATGTTTATGTTTTCAAAAAACAAGTTGCGTGTCCAAAGTTTTTCTGCGCATTTGTTGTTGCCATGGGAACGTGGGGAGGGTTGAGACCGGTGTGCTTTCATCCACTTTTCTGTCTGCCTAATAATTGGATTCCCAAGGATGTTTCCCTTCTCTTTCCGTCTCGCGACCCCTTACTTATCTATATCACGGCTGACTCGGGGAGATTCAAGCATTTTTGAGAAATCAATCTGTGTATTGATTTTAGGGCAGGGCCTTTTCTCCTGGAAGTCCCACTCTCTCATGTTCTGTAGCTTAAAAGACTGAATGGTAGGAATCTAATAATATTTGAGCTCATGATTCCGTGTAGATGTTACGCCACCTATTAACAAGACAGTATTCAAATGTGAAATTAATTGAAGGTGACCTTGCCAAGTTTACCATGGCAACCGGGGGGGGGGGGAAATCGATTTTTTTGTAATATAACACATTAATTGGTCGATCGCTCGATTCTCTTAACCCTTTCTTCTTGATTCATTTGTTTATAACATTACGACACATAGATATCAGCTTTTTTTTACGTAGGTGGACAGAAGGGAACCATGAATGCATGCCTAAATGGGAAAACACTGAATGATTTGAACGAAACTCACTATGCGGTTTTTTTTGGGGGGGGGGGCTAGGGAACTCGACCCTGATATCGTTTCTCAACAGGTGAGGCATTTTAATAGGGCCTAGTTTTAAGGTTTCTAATCAATTGTTTCAATTGTTTTTGCTTCATATTTGGGACAAATTCATGAATCTGTGGTTCGATTTAATCGTTTCATTTCGAATCTGCATGCCTATATGGCAGTACAAGATTCGTCTAATTCATTTAATTATTTATATTTACTACATGAAACAATACGCTGCGCTACAAACCGGAAGGTCGCAGGTTCGATTCCCGATGAGGTCATTGAGATTTTTCAATTGGCCTAATCCTTCTGGTGGCACTATGGCCCAGGGGTCGACTCAGCCTCTAACAGAAATGAGTACCAGGACCAATCCTGGGGGTAAAGGCGGCCGCTGCGTAAGGCTGACAACCTTACCACCTTAATGTACCGAATGTCCAAAATCTGGGAGCCTCATCCTCCTGGAACCCTCTGGGCCTCCATGGCCTGTATAGGGATCACTTTACCTTTACATAAAACAATATAGTTAAGAACAACTTTATTTATCCGTACAATTTATGTAAAAACGATGTCAGTGTTAATAAATACGTTTTAATTATTTTTCAGTTAAATAAATGATACCTGCTAGTTAATGTTTGTTTGAAATAGTATTATGTCCTACAAGACATGTATGTTTAATGGTTTTAACGTCATAAGCGAAATAGTAATTTTCATTCATATGTAGCGAGGTTTTGTTAACGGCAAAGAAGGGGATCCTACTTTTACAAGGCTGAATTAAACATCAAAAAGTGGGTGCCCTCGGCTTCGCCCACGATAATTAATTAAAAATTTGAAAAATAAGAGCATAATAATTAAAGCATTATATTTATTAACACTTGCACGCGAATCATTCATAAACCAAACGCTTAATAATTATCCGAAACAGCTAAAAAAAACCCAGCTTTGGAGTGCATTCCACGATTATAAAGCGTCGCTTGGAAAAAACGACCTAAGATTCTAGTTCCCTGGCCCAGAAAACCCTTGCATAGTGAGTTCCATCCTAATCGATCAATGTTTGCCCATTTAGGCCTACATTCATTATCTTCTTCCGTCTAGGTTGAACATTTCTGATGTTTGCGTGCCTAGACATTATAAACAAAATGAATCGACCAGGGTGGGCTTATAAAATTGAAGCGATCGATAGGCTAATTCCATGCGATATGCTGGAAAAATCGCTATGCTCTTAATTCCAAGTTATGACAAAAAAAAAAAAAAAAGCAAAGCCACTTGCAATTGATTTGACAATTGAAATGTAATACCGATAGGACTAACTGATGCTTCGATTGTGCTAAAAATCAGTTTTTCACTCATAACTCGCAAACGGAATCGAAAATTAAAAATCCGGCTTCAAGGTGCATTCGGCCACCCTTCATCCCACCTATGTTTAAAATTTCAGATCTGTGCGTGCAGTAGATTTTGCTGGGCATCGCGAACAGACAGACAAACAGACCTTTCCTTGCCGTGGTTACTGGATTTACATAGGCTATATACCATTACACCCAATTTTACCATTATGAACCGTTTTCATGAATGAAAAAATGATTAGAATTTGATGACTCAACAATAGGCCTAATCGATATGAGATCACACTGGAAAGTCTTCTTAAAAGGAGGCTGAGGGAAAGGCAGCATGCAGAAAGGGACAGCGAACTGATGTCTCTGAGCCTGTACCACCTTTCCTATTTATTCTTCAGTGTAAATGAGCATACTACTAATGTAAATATAATACTGTAGATATAGTTGTAGGCTATTCCTAGGAGCATGGTTTTGTGCTCGTAGGATTGCTAAACTCGCCCTTATGGGCTCGTTTCGCAAATATATACTCGCAAAATAAAATATCTCTTTTGCCACTTGTATCACAAATTACTATGAAATTAGCAAAGTAGAAGACTTTCTTTATACACGGAAACATCATTTCGTACATTATTCTCTACTTCTGTATGCAAACTCTATATCTCTGGCTAGTAACGTTTAAAACAGTCTGCAGTGATTAAACGGGAGTGTTCCCGATCTTCTTAGTTTACGCCGTAATAGAGTTTCATGACGTCTTTGTAACTCGGTAAGTGGCAGATTCTACAGCAAGTTCTCCACATTGAGCGGTCACGGAGCGGCCTCTGATTGGCTGGAAGTTGCATGGCTTTTCCTTCCTTCTCTATCTAGATATTTCTCTGTCATTCTCATTACTCTGTTGACCGAAGAACATGTTAGATAGAACCTCTACTTTAAATACTGTACATACTTCAGTTCACGGTCTTCAAGTGCGTCTCTTGTAATACCCTACAATGGATGGAAAGACAGTAATTACAAATAAATAAGTTATTAAAAAGTAGGGTGACATATTTTGAGCTGAAAACAGGGTTTCTCAAGCAACCCCAAATAGTTATAGAATGTATTATTATTATTATTATTATTATTATTATTATTATTATTATCATCATCATCATCATCATGAAAATACTCAGTCATAATAAATTTCTGGAATTAGAAGTACAGTAGCGGTATTTAAAACCATGAAATCCAAGAAGATTTCAAAATTTATAACTATAAAGTGTATAAACTGGTTTGTGTTGACTATTCGGGTTGTAACGTTTCGGACATCCTGTCGGTGCCTTTATTCAGAGAGTGGCTCAATCTACACCAGGGGTTCCCAACCAGGGGGGCGTGGGGCTATTCTTAGGGAGGCGTGCAACAATTTGAAATTCATATTTTAATTTAGTGTTGTTGGTTTGTCGGTCGACAAGAATTTTTAATCGGTTAACTTTAACCAAACAAATACACAGACACATACTGTAATTAACAAGAATAACAGAACGATGTCGATTTACATTTTATAATCTTATAAATTGTAACTATATTTTCCCTGTCACATTAAATAGCCATATCTTGTTCTCAACACGTTTATAATAATTTCGAAATCCAAATACGAGATACAAGTGATCTGGGTTGCTCAGAGCTGGTGAAAGCAAAACAGTTCCAATCATCTCACTAATATTCAGTTTTTAACTCTACATTGGACATTTGTGTTTCTACATATAACTTTTTTAAATAATGAACTGTACCGAGACTCAAAAAAGATTCACAATAATTAGATATGCATTTTCGTGTTTTATATGTGTGTATGTGTGTGACAGCAAAAGCATCACAGGACAAATAAGAACAATAAAAGAGGTGAGCAATATTAATTTTATTTTTAAAAGTATTAAAGGGATCTTTTAAAGTAATGTAAATAATGTATATAACTAAGGATGGGTCCTCGATACTTTCGATACCTCGATACTCTCGATACTTGCATGGTATCGGCATCGAGCGATACTTCAGAAAACTCGCTCGGTACTTTTTCGATACTTTGGTAAGTCTGCAATTCTGCAATTAAGTGAGAATGCTAGTATTTTTAACAAAAACTTGTAAGTTTACTGTTTAAGAAACCAATTTTAGTTTTAATGTAGAGTTTAAAAGTAATTATAGGCTACTGTTGATATTAAATTTTGTCTCATTAAATATGCACACTTAATTTAGTTGGTATTACACAGTTCTCTCAACTTTTAATTTTTAATGTACCTATTTATTGAAACTAGAAATGTTGGTATCGAGTATCGAGGGAAAAATCATGTATCGGTATCGAGTATCGAGAAAATCTGGTATCGACCCATCCCTATATATAACCCAATGTTGAGTAGTACGGTTTTATCTTCAAATTAAATTATTTAATATTTTCTTCATAAAATGCTTTATGCATACATTATAACCCATGCGTGGGGACCAGAGTGTGAAACGATTTCCCCTCGTTTCAATTCCCTCGTAAGACAAGACAGGAAGCATAAAGAAAAAAGTGGGAAGCAGGGGGACAAGCTTAATAGTATCTGTGTTCTGTACGCAGCTCAGGTTACACAGACAGAATGTTTTAATTATAATTCCCGCGGACAGTGTAGCAACTCAATACAAAACTGCTGACTTATATTCATATTACAATTATTACACCAGTAATGGCGATAATTTTCCATAAATTCCTGGTAGTCCACTCAGAGTTTAGATCTTTTCAGGATTTTATCAATATGTAAGTGCGAATTCTGGCTTGGAATTTTCTTAAGAGAATATTATAGGAGAAAAATTCCTCCGACACTGGGACTTGAACCCAGGACCTTTGGCTATTCGCGCCAATGCTCTACCAACTGAGCTAAGCCGGAGCTCAATTCACAGCGCCAGATGGAACCTATGACTGATTGCCCTAATGGTCTACCTCACAGACAGACAAGTCATGTCATATGCAGTACTGTGAGGCACACTAAGTAGTGATTTTTGTGACCGGGCTTCCACTGTTATTGTACAGTTAACATTCAATATAAGTTAGACTGAACCACAGATTATTGTCTCTGTTGGACATTACATGAGAATATTAATATTCTCATGTAATGTCCAATATTAATATTCTCATGTAATGTCCAACAGAGACAATAATCTGTGGTTCAGTCTAACTTATATTTTCTTAAGAGCTCTTCACAGAGTCCCCTGTCCGTTGATTACAATGCTTGTGATGTCTTAGGAGTAAGGAGGAGGCCCTATGATGAGCTGATCATATGCCAGAATTCCCTATGTATATATATATACATATATATGTATATAGTTATAGTATTAGTTTAATTATTATGAATATTACTTTAAATATTTAATATTATAATCTGGTGTATTAATATAAGCGAGAGTATTGTAATTGAACATTAGCCTGTAATATTCTTAGTACAATAAATAAATAAATAAATAATAGTCCTATTTTCGTGTGATTTAATTCATGAGTTGAGGGTATCAGAAAGAGGTGGGGAAATAGATATAAAGGTAAAGGGAGATAGAAGAAAAAGGACAGAACGTAAGATTTATTTAAATGTTAACAAAGTACTGCAGTATTTCTTTATCGTGATTTCAAATAATTATTGTAAACTGTATGTCAGAGGCCTACCCATGTTTAGTCTGTGGATTCGTATGTCTACGTTTGATCGCAGTATCTCCTCGGGTTTTCCTGAGTTAGATAGGCCTAGAAAAGAGCGCACTCAGCCTAGTGAGGACAACTGACGAGGTTCTAGTGGTTCTTGTCTCGAAAACCATCAATAACGGTCGTAGGTTTTGGCATGCTGACCACATGCCCCCAACCCTGCCATCGCACATAGTAGATGGCGCAGCGGTCGGATGGTAGGCCCTGTCCTACAAGGATGTTACGCCACGTAGTTTACTTTAGTTTTAGTACTAACATAACATAGACTTTATCTCCAAATGAAATTATTTAATAATTTCTTCATAAAAATCTTACGATACATGACTTTCTCTACCTAGGTAAAATCACGCGATTTTCTTGCAGAAACAGCGTAAACATAAAAAAATCAGCTCTATAACTCGGTAAATGCCGCCATTTTAGGGTGACCAGACGATATTTTTTAACGGGAATGTCCTTTTTTCTATAGACTCTGGTTCCCTTTTGTCCCCTTTTCTTTATTCTTAGCATGACTTCATTAGTGTATGTTTGGATAAATGTTAATTTCTTACTTTTTGAGGTTGAAAATACTACGGCTATTTTACACCTTTCTAAAAGCACTCTTTTTTTCAATAAGCCGAAAATGCTGCAATGAGTTGTAGCAATGCTACACGAAGCATGTATGCCAGTCTGTGTACAGTATAAAAATAACTTTTTGTTTGGTGTCGCAGATGTTTTACCGGATTTTGGCTATACTTAGTGTGATTATTCCAAATATGTAAACAGTTTTTCTCTACCAGATCTACTTTTACATATATTTTATTCGTGAACTCATAGTCTAGCGAAACAAAATCTTGCTTGATAATATAGCTAGTGAAGGTTCTTGACCATACTTTGGGCACGTAGGACGAAAACTGTACGAAGTACAGGAAAACTAAAAGCTGGATTATTTTTGGCCCTCAAATTGACAGCTCATAAGTCATAAACGACCGTACAATATGTGATAGTATAAATTTTTTGAAAGACCCCATGTAAAGGCTCGTGTCCACATGAGAGCTGCGAGTGCGAGACACTCTCGAGAGTACTCTCAGATGGTGTGTCCACTAGAGAGCGCTAGTCGAATCCTGAGAGTAGCTGAGAGCAAAACTCGCGACATTACTCTCAGAACCGTGTCCACTTGAAACAAAATCGCACGAGTTTTCGTCTCGCATTTACAAACAAGATGGACGCACAACAATGAATTATTCGTTAATATTAATGTAAGCATTTTATGAGGGCTTGCTGAATGCTTTTAAGTGAGTACATTCATTTAATTACTAAGCGTTTAGAAGAATTTGACAATCTAATATTGTCAGAATATCATGAAGTAGCCTATAGATGAATTCGATAGGCCCACAAATTAACTAAAAAGACATTGAAATGTGATATGAGATTCTTGTTAAATATAAACTAATTGTGACTTTGTGCTTTTCCGGAATCAAGCATGTGATTTTTAATTTATAGCATGTCAATTATTCGAGTGGAGTGATCCTATCAAACTGTGAATCTAAACTTCGTGCATCTACATGAACGGATAGGTCTACTATTTATCCTCTGCGTCCACGAAGACCAAGAGCCAAAAAAGTGTACCTTGTTGATTGGTCCTTTAGCACTAGAGCGAAAGCATTTTGTGCGTCGCTGTTACATGTCTACATTTATATGCAATAGACTCATGTACGTCATCTTGGTCCCCTCAAAAGAATACAAAGACAACCACCAAGACTGATTACGCTATAGGCGCCGTGTTTCTAAACTCCGATTTGCAGACTATTTGGAATCGTATGTAGTCTACACTAATATTGTGTTCGTTAATTTTATTACTTAACGATTGCAACTTAGGCCTGTGACGGTCACCGCTGTTCCGGAATTTTGCCCCGCAGGAGATCCCTACATGCCTCTAATCTACAGACATGAGGGTTACTGCACAGGTTACAGCCTTCTTCGCCTCAGAATATTCTGTACAGGAATCGATGATCGCCGTAGTGAACCATGGAGATTATCAGTGTTTCATTATGTTTCATAAATGAATGTAATGTAAAAATGTTATTATTGTTCAGTAATTCCCTTATGAACTTACTACATTATTTCATGATGAACATATGAACATTAAACGATACCGTATTATAATCTATTATCATTGAGTATTACTGGATTTAGATTTCGTTTTTAGAAAATATAAATAAATATTGAAGGCAAATTAAATAATTTTATCATATGGCTTGTTGGGCATAATAGGCCTATACACATTATCCACTCTCAGAGAACTCTCAGCTATACGAAACAGATTGGTATAGTGCGAGCTGCTCTCGGAGATTGATTGCAAAGGCGTGTCCACCTGCGAGTTGACTCTCTGAATGTCACTCTCAGCTACCTCTCAGACAGTGCTCTCAGACGTGTGTCCACATACCGAAATGGAACTCTCGAGAGTTTCTCGCACTCTCAGCTCTCATGTGGACACGAGCCTTTATATTGTTATTGTAATGTTAATGTAATGTTAGTGTGTTGCTTTTTTCTTCACATGATTTAGAAGCTAAAAATAGGTAGGCCTACAGTTTTTTATTTATATCAAACGTAAAATGGGATAATATGCATAATGGTAATACCATATTTCACAAACTAAAACTGATAGGGAAAAACTAACGGCACATTTGGCATCAGCGACCTAAATATACCCAAGAATAAGTATAAATTCTAAGGCACCAAAACGGCTGTTGGTCTATGTAATAACAACAATAATACTAATGATAATAATAATAATAATAATAATAATAATAATAATAATAGTAGTAAAGTCATTAAAGCCATATATGATTGGGAAGGAAGTATAGATTTAAAAGAAGAATATCACGTCTTGAGAGAAGACGAAACAACAAAAAAGATGCTATGTACAGCGTGTCATTCAGTTTTTCGACTAAACACCTGATGTCGTTCAGAAATAAAGCAACATTTTGAGGAAGCAGAATTTTTGTTGTATTGATTTTCATGAGAGAATACTGAAGGAAGAAAACTTATGAAGGACACAATGTCTTCACATAAATATAATGATAATTATGTTACTGAGTAATTATAATCCTGCACAGGATTTATGCTCAAAATAATTATACAATAAAATCAGGTAAACTGGTGAAACAAAGTCCCAGAATGCTTTTGTTTATTCTGTGATAATTGCAATTATGATATGCAGAAAATAAGTTATTTTTAAATCGATTTCCAAGTTAAGCTCCAGTTCGATTCATTAAGCAGGGCGTGCGGAAGAGCATATGTGAAGGAATATGTGGGTTTTTATTTGTCAAAGCTATCTGTATTGCAACTTTTAAAGCCGTATATGAACACTGTAAAACAATATGTTGTCATGAGAACTGATTTGCATTTGATAAGTTCTTTCTAATACATTACCATAAAATATACACTAAAGTGGCCATTACTCCGATACCGGTCAACCGATTTGGTCCAATATCAATAGGCTTCTTCCCATGGACATTATAAATGTGTATACAAGTTTCATGAAAATCCGATAAAGCGTAGGCCTATTTGAGTTATCGCGCGTACAGACACAGGGACAGACGGACAGACATTTCCTCGTCCCCCACACAATCTCATAATGTACCATTCTGGTACTTAATAATCATACAATATTAAACTTTTATGTAGATCCAGTCATATTTTTGTTTTTTTCTTTTAAGTGTTGAAATATTCCAAGTGTCCTTTTTTTGTTTTTGGAAATCTGATCACTCTACGCTATTTATGCTTTACATTCTTCAGCCTCAATAGCCTACTGATAGCTGGCTGCCCTCTGTCAGCGCTGAGCGTAGAAACAGCTTCCTTATAATATTATTCTAATGACTGTAGATTTATTGTAAGCAATTATTACGCAAGGCTAAAACCACACACACAGGCAGAAAGAGAGAATGACAGACAGACAGACACACAGACGAAGACAAAAAGAAAGAAAAGGAGTTACTGTGCCATTTCCGAGAAGGAACCAATTAAATATTTTGCAGGATACCGCTGAGCTCGATCAATAAAACTGATATATAAGCTTACTCTGCTTAACCTTTTAACATCTGTTTACATCTTTTAGTGTTCATACACTATCTTCAGTTAGTATTTTTAGTTTTAAAACTTTTTTTGCGTTAAAGAACAAAAATTTTTGAAGATTTTGGTATTAAATAAGGATGTATTAAATGTTAACCATGCCGTCTACCTTAAATTGAAGAGAGGGATATATATATATAAATAAACAGTGTGTATGTGTGTATGTTAGAAAGAGGGGGAGAGAGAAGCAATGCTTGACTACTTCTCACTCTGTCTAACTTAGAAGAATAAGAAATAGAAATAGGAACTCTCGATTTGTTTTTCCACCTAATATTCAGTTAACAAGTCGAGAGAGGGAGGGAGAGAGAGAGAGGAACAAGAGGAAAGAAAGAGTGAAAGAAAGGTGGTGATTGTATCTTTCTTCCTCCCTTTCATCTCCCTTTCTCTCTCTCCTCTAACCTCTCTTTTCTCCCTCCGGCCTTTTTATTTTATTTAGTTCCTTTTCCTTTCTTCCTTTCTTCTTTTCTTTCTAGAATTAGAGAGAGACGACGAAGATAGATAGAGGGAGGGAGAGAGAGAAAGAAAAAAGTGTTACCCTTTCATAATTTTAATTCGAAACTTTCAACAGAAAAAAATATATATGCGCTGAAGAGTTTATACTCACAATTAAAGGCCTAGACACAACTATCAACAGCTGAGCTAACAGGTAGTTTATTTGAGTTGTATTACTAAGAAGTAAGTGTCTTCAAGTATGGAAAACAGGAGAAGAGACAACATTTAAATGCTTAGAATTCAATCCTACGAAAGTAACTTACTTAGGGTGCTTATAATTTTGAATCAAGCTATGCATAAGTATATGAACATCTATTTTTATTCTCTCTATTGATTCCGGAACTCTAAAACTAGATATAACATCTCAGAACTTATAGACTATAAGTTAATCGTACATCAGAATTAGTTTCACTGTGTCTCGGTTGAAGTTCTCCGTGAATTTTATAGCTTAAAAAATTTAAGACCACTAACCATACAACGCATGCCTTCTGAACATGCGATCTTTATTTGTCCGTAATATAAAGGTTAAAGTGTTAAACCTTGTTCTCATGTTTCCATGCTTCTATTTTTAGCTTTAATTCTTTTTTACATTAAGTTCTTTAGTATATAGTTTTTAAGAATATATTGTAAGGGTCAGAAACGGGAACATTTTTTACTATTTCGATTCTGACTAAATTCTTTATTACATGCAAAAGAGGAAATGCTCTTAAAATTGACTGTCTCTGTCCGTCTGATATTTCATCATTCGAGAGTGACCAAATCCACTTGAGTGGATTAAATTCTCGTTTAAACCGTAGCTTATATCTATCATTCCAGTAACCTTCTAATGCAATAGGAAGTTGTAATGATGCACGAAGTTACAGAAAGTTGAAATATCTTGTTCAATATTGGTTTTTATTAAATGCAACGAAGGAATGGGATAATTATGGAGGCTTATTATTGTTTCTCAGAACTATATTTCTTTCAAGATGTTATTACTTCGAACATGAGTAATACTGAAATAATTTATTTAGGAATAATGTTTGTGCAAACGATACTCAGGGAATTATTCTGAAAATGTAGACTGTATCTTAAAAGATGAAAAAAGTATAACGTAAGAAAAAATGAACGCAAAAAAGCATGAAATAAAAATTGAAACAAATATAAATGAAAGACAGAAGAAAGAAAGATATTCAGACTGATAAGAAGAAAGAAACATACGAAGACAGATCGTCGAAGATGTACAAACGGGTAGGCACTAGGCTAGATGGAGAGAAGGGTGGATGGAGGGCTAAATGAACGGATAGTGGTTGGATGGATGGATGGTTGAACGAATGGATGGATGAAAGGAAGCATGGATGAACGGATAACGGAATGGAAGGATGGTTAGATGAAAAGGTGGAAGGAAGAACATAAAGAATACAGTAGATGAAAATACAGGTGGACGGACGAATGGATTCATTATCTAAGGATGGATGGATGAATGAATGGAAGATTGGGTGGAGATATGAATTAATGAACCACAAAAAATATTTTCTCAGTTGGACACTTCATGAGAAGATTGGGCGAATGGATGAATGTATAAATGGATAAATTATTGGAACTGTGAAAGGTTGGAAATAGGGTAGAGCATCGATGGACGATGTTTTCAAAACATCGAAGTTTTCATGTCGATGATCGATGGAAAACAACCGATGTTTTTATAATAAAAAAAAAATTAATTGGTCTACCTTGGTTCAAAGATATAATTTTATTTACAGGAGGCTAATTTCCCAAAAGATAGATTTTTACATCGATGGTTTTCATGGAAATATTTCAGTTTATTTATGAATTTTGCCTAATTTTTTGAAACCATGACCTTTTTTTTTTTAAAATATACATCGATGTTTTTTGTCTAAATACATCGATGTTTTCAGGTCGATATTATCGTCACATCGGTAGTTACCGCCAATTATAACATCGATTCTCATCCCTAGTTGGAAATAGAGATTTCTTTAGCAGTGGACTTATTTGTAGGCCTACATACGAATTTGATTTTAGATTTCTTATTGTTCCTTCAGGTAAATGGTTTTAGTCAGCTAGGGCTGTTCAATCTGTGATACAGTTTTCTTGTGTGTAAATAGTACAAACACCGTTAAGCACAACGGTTAGGTAATGTTTAAACGAAGCGTAAGGTAGTCAAGGTAATGCTATAATTAGTTTGATTGTCGTGAAGGGTGAGTAATTGACGACACTTGTGTTGCGTTGCGTGATGCTACAGTGTTATGTGGGTCGTGTATGGATTGCATAAAGCCAAGTGATCGATCCCAACCCACTTCTTGGTTCATTTCAACCCCTCCTTCGTCTGTCTTCTACGTTCCAATCGATTTGAGAACATCTCCTCTCCTCCCACACCCCCTTCTTAAAAAGTACACACATATGCACCTATATACCATCCTGACAGAATAGGAGCACCTTCTGGCAGCTCTCAGGTACCCTACTTCCAAAGAGAAAATTCGCCTACAGTCTGCAAGATAGATACACTTATTTACTAGAGTCAAGAATATAATTTGGAAGTATCCCTGAAGGGAAATATATTTAATGTTCATTTGTTATTTCCGCATATTTGAAGATGTTATCATGAATTTATAAATTTCATATTGGTTATATGAGGGCAAACTGTAATAATTAGGGACCGGATTTTTAGGTTTTTAAAAAACACTGTTTTAGGTTTTCCATTAGGTGAAATGGTTTTTTTAGGTTTTTTGCCCAAAATATAGTTTTCGGGTAGAATAATTGGTTTAATGAATTTAAATGTGCTACATAGGAGTCAACACATAATACTTTTAAAGTTTAACTTAACAAAATTGACTTAAATTTGTGTAAACTTGCTTTAGGACAATATTATACAATTGAAGAAAGAAAGCATAAACAATCAAAAGAAGCAGTGAAAATAAGATTGCCTCATATTTCCTGGTTACAGTAAGGAATACGCCGGTACTCTTACACTTCCTCTCTTGATACTGTCCATCCTAGACGACAATGGGTTGAACGAAACGCTGGTGGTATTAATTTCAACCCGACAAAAATTATTGACTCTCCGCAAAATGTCGATTCCTCAACTGACAAACAAAAAAGACAAAAAAGTAGCCTAAAATAGATATTTTAGGTTTTATATCCCGTTTAGGTATATTTAGGTTTTTATACCCCATTTAGGTACTTTTAGGTGCCACAGAATTAATGTGGGTGAATCCTATGGACATGATTCAAAAAAGTGTATGAGCGCTTTTTGTTTTGGAAGTAAGGAAAAAAATAGGTAAAAACCTAAGAATCCGGTCCCTAGTAATCTATATTAATAAAAATGAATTTACAAAAGGGTTGTTGCCGCATCACTTGAGAACGGCTCGACCGATTTGGCTGATTCTTTTTTTGTTGTGTTCGTAATTGTCACGACAAGGTTTGTGCGAAAGAAAATGTTTGGAAAATCCACGGGAAAAGTCGGAAATGTGAAATGAGGCAAAGTTAGAGAGTTCTGATGTCAATTGTTTACATAACGAAAGTATTGTTTACGATGTTTACATAGGGCTTTGGATTCTATATTATAATACTGGGCTTTAACAAATGCTGATACTATCGACGTATTTAATACATAATTGTGAAAATAATTCTTGACGAATAAAATCCACGAAAATAAACCAGTCACATAACTTTCTCTACCCTCGACATGGAAAATATCATTTTCTAACTTCACATTTTGATGTAGAATAAGCGATCGTATTGCAGGGACAACTTAAGTGTGTGCCAGTGTGTATGCTATATCAGAAGTCGGTAACAAATCCTATCCACTGATACGTCACTCATAGCTGTAGGCTTTGTATTAGTTGAGAAATAGGCCTAGGGATGTTTATCAGAGGCCCTAAGTATCTAATAGAAGACAAAATGGGATGGAACATTTTCAGTCCTACGCGCGCAGTATATTATGTCCCAGGTTTTTGGGAAGGAAAGTATGAAAGTGATATTGAATATAATTTTTTTTTTTTTACTTCATCCCAGAAACGATTGTATGGTAATATGAGAGTGAGAAATACAATTTTCTGTCAAGACAATACAATCTTATGTAACCGGAATTTCTTTTTCTTATTATTTGCACTCCTCCCAGGCATGGTGTGTAGAAGCAATGGAATGCAACATTCGACATCCTCCATGAGCCATAAAAAGCTATATTTAGCGTTTTCTGAGGGAATTTCTGAGGGAATTTCGAATTCTACATACATATTATGTAAGGACATAGAGTTTCAACATCGAAAGTCCTCCATATGTTAATTTCATATTACAATATACAAAACCCGTGCGACGACGGGCCATTTAAGCTAGTAATAATATATATTCAGTACGTTCAGATTACCTCAGTATCCGGTTCGATTGAAAAAGTAAATTTTATTGAAAAATTGGCAATTTACACTGACGTCATCCTTATAGATTACAATTTTATAAATTAGATTATATGCGAGACTTGAATATATTAGTTGTGTTACTAGATAGGCCAAATTTTATAATTAATATAGTGTATAATGTGTATAATTTAAAAAGTGGAATTTTAAATACGCGTAGACACAGGAAAAAGAAAAAATAAATTTTAAATAGGTATAAAAGACGCTATTGAGCTAACATAGTAAAAGGCATAGTAAAATCAGTGAAGTCTTTTAATTCAATATATAGTATTAAAAAAATAGGTATTGAAAAAAGCTGTTGAGCCAACACAGCAATAGGCCTACTAAAACAGATTTAACCTAAAATTCTACTGATATAAAAAATCTATTGAACTAACATAGTAATAGGCCTAGTATAAACAATTTACAGCGAAGCCTTTTAAATTAAGTGTAAGGTAATTTTAAAAATTTTAAATGGGTATTGAAAAAATCTGTTGAGCCAACAGGCCTAGTAAAAGCAGATTTTAACCTAAAATTCGATTGATTTGACTTGTCAGGTTTTATAACTTGATATTAATTATATAATTTTATACACGAGACAAAGGAAAAATAATATTAAAGTATTATTATATATAATTTAAGTAGTCTGCACTTTTCTTAAAAAAAAAAAAGTCCTAACGCGCTAATGTTTTAAGTTTGCTAGCCTTATTAAGTTTGTTGACTTAAGACTATCTTCCTTTGCCAATCAAACCAGGATATTGCGGGAATAAGGTGGAACGTTCTGAATATACTATTACTTATCACAAAAATTGGTGATGCGGAAAAAATCAGTATCACGAGTGGTAAAACTATCTTCAATTTCTGAAAAAAGTGAAATAGGGTTTTTAGATATTATGAATCCTTTTTCTTTTAAGATTGTGAAGGTTTTTAAGCGTTCTTTTTAGAACATACAAATTTTCTCGAAACAAATTTCAAACGAGCGGTATTATATTGTAGGCTATTTAAGGTAGGCCTACTATATTTTATTTCCTATGCAAATCACTCATTTAATTGTTGTTCCTATCTCATGCAGAAGCAGTGACCAGGAAGAGATCATCTTATAGCCTAATAGTTATTTCCATTAAACTTTGAACAGATGCCTTTTCTTTCAGGCTTCATTTCATTAATACGCCCTGACCTCATTTCATTAATACGTCATTAAGACTTTTTCTTTCTTTCTTTCATTCTTTCTTTCTTTCTTTTTCGTAGTTTTACCTCTCCCTTTTAGGATCGTCATTAAGACTCTGAATCCTTATTCTGTAGATCTCTTCGGGTTTGACTCCGCGAACTGGGCTTGTGAGCACGGTACCATGTTTCACTACGATATTTATGTGTCTAAATTGCATGCCGAAATGTAAGATGCACAGAGCAAGAAAGGGGACTGAGAAATATTCATACAGTTTTTTTCCTCACTTGCTTAAGGAAATATCGTTTTCACATAAAGGCAACGAATCCATTCTCTGCCCTCACCGACAATGGGGTAAATAAGATTTAAAAGGTTAAGAATATGCTAGCCTACATTAGACGATGTTGGGAGTAATGGCTGTAGCACGCCTCCGAGAACCGAGAATAAAAGACTCAACATTTGGACAGTGCTCTAACACGAAACAGTAGCGGTAGCGATAGCAAGATAGTGTAAACTTTCGCACTTCTGTATTTCCTCAACTATTAGAGACATAAATCTCCTTCAAACGACAGTGTATTTCTTTAGCTAGTAGGTTCCTAACGAAGTAAAAAAAACGAGGTATAGTTAATTAAAAGAAAAAAGTTGTATATCATCATTCATGTCAAGTATCTTCGCATAGAATCACTTTAACCATTTACATTTCTGTACAATCCAGTTGATGCTAACTTCCCTAGTTTACTCAGGATGAGACTGACCACGATTCGTGAGTCACCCGGCAAATATATATATTCAGTATATATATGCATGCATGCCTACTGCTGAAAAAAAATTCACAAAAATTCTTATATTTTTATAATTTCAATTTTTCCTCAAATTATCGTAAATCATACCACCGTTAAAATAAAAATTTATTCACGTAAAGTGATAGTAAAGAAAGAGAACGCCATCGTAGCCTATATTAGAATTCAGAGATCGCAAAACATGTTTAACAAGGCCGAACATAATACTCCCTCTAACTACAGTAGGCCTATAAGTTAGTGTTTTTTTTTCAAAAAATTAATACCTCAGTTCTTGAAGCTACCCAGATAACATTTCCCTCCTGCTAGTTAACTATAGAGATTACTGAACAATAGGCTATCCTTATTAAAGGCCTATAACCAATAAGTCAAGTTTCTGTCTTTTCTGGAGACTGTTCAGTTCAGTGTACACCGTGTTGAACAGCTAACCTCGCTGTATTGTCATCAGCGCCACATCAGAAGTACATGTACACTTTAAATACACTTATTCTGGGATTAGCTAACACTGAGCAAGGGGTCACGTTGTAAAATAATTCCTAAAAGACACTCTGGGCCTCGGTCGGTGGAGTGAGATGAGGCTTTCATGTTTTGGAAAATACTATACCTGCGGTACGGTAAGAGAAAAAGTCAATCGCGAACAACAGAGTTTTAAATAGATATACAATAGGCTATAAGCATTCATGAACCACAGATTATTGTCTCTGTTGGACATTACATGAGAATATTATAGGAGAAAAATTCCTCCGACACTGGGACTTGAACCCAGGACCTTTGGCTATTCGCGCCAATGCTCTATCAACTGAGCTAAGCCAGAATTCAATTCACCGCGCCAGATGGAACCTCTCTCCTATGACTGATTGCCTTAATGGTCTACCTCACAGAAAGACAAGTAACATCATATGCAATACTGTGAGGCACACTAAGTAGTGATTTATGAGACCGGGCTCCACTGTTATTGTACAGTTAACATTCAAGATACATATATAAGCATTCATGAACCGCAGATTATTGTCTCTGTTGGACATTACATGAGAATATTATAGGAGAAAAATTCCTCCGACGCTGGGACTTGAACCCAGGACCTTTGGCTATTCGCGCCAATGGCGCTGTGAATTGAACTCCGGCTTATCTCAGTTGGTAGAGCATTGGTAGAGTCCAGGGTTCAAGTCCCAGTGTGGAAGGAATTTTTCTACTATAATATTCTCCGAGTTTTAAATATTCCATAACTCTACACCAAAGTACAAAAATTAATATACAGCCTGTGATGGGGTCATATAATTATCTTGTCTAAATTATGAGACCATGTCAGATTGCTAATGGCCCAGCCATCGATAAAAACAAAGAGAGATTCTGGTTTTAATTGATATCAGACATTCATTATGGCCACCAGTTGCTCCTGCTAAGAAATGTCCTGTAGAAGCGTTAAGACTTCCGACCGCGGAACTCAAGCAATAGATATATTCTCATAGGAAACAATTACAGATCTCTACGACATTCGAAACATTAGTCAAAACATGAACTTTAAACTTAGAGGGGGATGTAAAACATATATACCTACAACGTTATACAGGATTTCCTGTGGACAGGGAATCGCATTCTTTCAAGCCTATCTCCGGGTAAGGGATCGGAACTAAGAAATATTCAAAATTCAACAATTTCCATATTATTGTAATAAAAATTCTATCATATATTGTATGTGTACAGTGTAACAATATTAAAAAAATAACAACAATAATGATTATAATCATTCTGGAAAATAATACAAGCTAAAGAAAGAAAGAAAGAAAGAAAGAAAGAAGAAGAAGAAAACAAAATTGTGTAAGTAAAAATTCTATCACATATTTTATGTGTACAGTGCAACAATATTTAAAAAAATAACAACAATAATGATTATAATCATTCTGGAAAATATTACAAGCTAAAGAGAAAAAAAAGTTGTGTCAATAAATCGTTGAGTTTATGGATTTATAAGGGTGATTCTTAAAGTATTAAATTACATATTATTATTATTATTATTATTATTATTATTATTATTATTATTATTATTATTATTATTATTACTTTGAACTAATGAATCAGAAAATAGAAGATTCTTGCAATTTATATAATACTTTAGGCTTACCTAAAGTTTCATATTTTCTCCACACATTTCTTCTTTCATTCATTCATTCAATATTTCTTTCTTTCCAGTTTGTTTCATTATCAGTTAATTATCTGTTTGATTATGTAATGATTTAGTTATTGATTTGTATTAATTTTGTTAATAATTTTTATTAAATATTTGATCATTTATTATTTACAGTTAATAACAGCATTAGATCCAGACGTTAATAGAAGGGAGAAATGAAAGTATAAAATAAAATAATATAAAAATATTGTTTGGTGAAATATATACTGTACCATTAAATCGGATTTTCTCAGCAGCAGTCATGGATTTCGTTACTGGCTTTAAAACTTGGTAGACCCATGCCCTATGCATTCGCAATATAATAGTAATAATAATAATAATAATAATAATAATAATAATAATAATAATAATAATAATAATAATAATAATAATAATAAATTGTCTGTCAGTACATAGTATTATTATTATTATTGTTACTATCATCAATAAATTATTTGTCAATGTTCACACTACAGGATAGGATCATATATAATCATTTGTTTCTTAGCAAAAGCAATGTCAGCAGTCGCAATGGGAAATCAGTTTGCACCCTCGTATAATAATAGGTTTTCCCTAACCTCGAGCAGTGCAGAGGGGGAGGTCTCAACTGCAATATTGATCGTTGCATATCTGAGATTAAATGAAAGGTTTATCATTCAGAGGACATCTGTTCTATTACTCTGCAAGCCGCCATGCTTCTCTTGTCTTCTGCTTGCTCTCTTAACTAAGTGGTGTACCATAACAACCAGTGTTGTTCCAATTGAAAATGGTAAAAAATAAGGTGGAATATTTAACAAAATATTGCGTCTATCAATCCTACTGGTTATTGATGTACCTTTTTTTTAAACCCATATACACGCCTCTCTGTCTGTGTCTATCTTATCAATGCTTGACAGTTTTACTGTGCGCCCATGCCATTTTTTTCTGTCTGTTCATCAGTAATGTTCCTTTGTTTTCACTCATTCCTTCAGTCCGTCCCAATTTCCCTTCCGTCCTTCCGTCTATGATAAAATGAGTCAGTAGATAAACTCAAATTAAGTTTGTTATCTATTATTATTATTATTATTATTATTATTATTATTATTATTATTATTATTATTATTATTATTAAGGCTATTTATCGTTATTAGAGACCGAGATGTTAGGTTTTTACCCATTTTCCCCTTCCTAACGACCAAAACCGAAAACGCTAATAAACTTTCTTAAGTCATGTCCATATGATTCAATCACATTAATTCCGTAGAATTTAAAAACACCTAAATGGGATATAAAAACCTAGAATACCTAATTTACTGTTAACAAGTATTTTGGTCCTTTTAATTCATTAGTCTTTGTTAGCAGAGAAATCAATAAGCCTATTTTGCGGATTGGAACAAACATCCTTGTGATTCAAGGTTCATTAACCCTTTATTATAACCTAAAACGATGTTTTGGACAAATACCTGAAAAAAACTATTTCATTTATTGAAAAACCTAAAACACTTTTTTTAAAACATAAAAATCCTGGCCCTAATTATTACGAAGGTCTCTTGAAAAGGGAGTTCATAACAACCGAATGTAAAATAATTTTCAATCTCAATGCTACTGAGTACTTAGAAGAGGGAAAGAATTATAGCTTACAGTATATAAGAAACAAAACTGAGATTTTCTTATATTCTCTGCAATTTTTTATCGCCGAAATGTAATGAAAATAAAATTATTCATTTATATATTGGCAACTGGCTACACTTGATGAGGTGGCCCTGGCGTTGGGTTGATCACTCATCCGGGGAGGCCCTCCATGTCTTTGTCTGACCAAAAAAAGTTTAGAAATTCATTCCCCCCCCCCTACAGGTTGCGATACTGTAAGGAATAGGCGTCATGAGTCGCATATCTATCCCTACAACGGGGGAGGTAAAAGTCAGTGTAATAAGAAGAAAATACGCTTTGTTCTTACTTTCATAGTAACTCAGTTATCTATTATTAACTAATTAGTATTTTATGCTGCTAATTTGCCCTTAGAACTTCATACTGTATTTCTGTGTACTATTTAACCCCTAAGCAGAGGTTTTTCGATAGCCCCTTACAGCCGTATTTAGACTACCCTGCGGTGCCAGTCTAGACAGAGACGGACGATAGAGCTGCGTCAATTCTGCCTACTGTTGAAGATAGAGGTTTGGCGACGCACTGCATGCCCTATTTAAAAATCAAAGCAAGTAACTTAGAGTATGGTAGTAAACCAATCTGAATAACCTTCCATGTAAAGTGAAACAATAAACGCTAACGAAGTAATGACGTGTATATACTGATATATACATAATATTATGTACAACTTACGTGCGAACAACTGTTATCAATACTGGCATAAGCGGAAAGAACTTGAGAAAATGTAGGAAGTTTTGTAAACGAAGTGATATCGATTATTGGCCTACATTCGCCCTGATACGATATGTCGGCCGCTCTCAGTTGAATTTCTAGGGTAGGACACTGCAGTAAATCTATATTAATAAAAATGAATTTTCAAAAGGGTTGTTGCCGCATCACTTGAGAACGGCTCGACCGATTTGGCTGGTTTTTGTTTTGTTGTGATCGTAATTGTCTGGAGAAGGTTTGTATGAAAGAAATTTTTTGGAAAATCCACGGGGAAAGTCGGAAATGTAATGAAATGAGGCAAAGTTAGACAAAGTTAGAGAGTTCTGCTGTCAATTGTTTACATAAAAAAAATTGAAGTGTGACAAAAGAAGTGTGACATATTCACAGTTTGAGAGTTCCGCTTTCACATGTTTTCATAATAAAACAAACAAACAAAAACATATAAATTTCAGTGGATAGCGAAATGTGGCACTTATAATTTATAACCCAGTCTTCGAGGAGCATTAATCATAATGACTGAAATTCAACCCGGTCTGAGTGGCATAATTAAAATTAAGAGAGGTAAGTCTTTGCGAAGTGGACAAAAGGAAATAATATTGAATGTGTTTAGTGGATTTCTTAAAAAATATCCCAGACTTGCAATAGAGGACATTGTAAAATAGACATTGGAATTCACCGATCTGGAATGTGACTGGAAAGTGGGTAGTGAATACAGAGACTCCGATTTAGTGAAAACTCATCCAATAAAGCCGCATAGTGTTTTAGATAACATTTCTTGACCAATTTGCACGACATTTTGCACACATACCCAGTTAAGCCCGGGAAGTAACGCGGTGAACACTAAAATTCAAACAGACCACTCCTTCCCTTTAAAATGTATACAATTTCTGAATATATTATACTGAAAAATGGGGTTTAGTTTCCCACTCTACTGGATTTCGGCACGCGATGTTCGGCGTTGGTATGCGGTCTCTGGCTTGCAGACCAACACTCCCATTGGCTCCCAACGACCTTGCATGTCATTGGTCTGCAACCTCTACATAAAGCTAAATAATGCAAAACACTAACCACATTAGTTAAGTGCGCGAGCGGAGGCGGCAGCCGAAGCGAAGCGCCCTTGCACTTTAGAATAATGTACGATACACTGTTTGTCGGTTTCGAAAATGTGGCATATTATATCTTCCGGAGGGTTGTCTGACCATTATCACGTTGGCAGCTGATTCCAGCACCACGTGACCCATCGGCTTCTTCCCAATATGCACCTGTGCTGTTTCTAGCAGCTGATTCTGTATTATTGTGATTCCAATCTGAGCGCCATTTTAGGTTAGTTTTTTGTGAACTTCTTACCGATTTTACCCATATTTAAAATATTCTTAGAAACAAATTGTGCCCTTATATGGATTCTAAAACTTCTGGAGAATAATATTACATGAAATTTTGCAGTTTTACGTGAGTAAAAAACAAAGTTAACGAATCCAGTAGAATGGGAAACTAACCCCGAAAAATGAAATGCAATTCAGTTATAATGACAACAGTGTATTGTTTAGAGTGTTCACATAGGGCTTTAGGAATTACATAAAACTGAGCTGTATCAAATTTTGATGCTATCGATGTAATTAATACATTTGTGAAAATAATTCTTGAAGAATGAAATCCAAGAAAATAAAGCACAATGTGAAGCAGTCACATAACTTTCTCTACCCTCGACATGGAAAATATTTCACTTCACATTTTGATGTAGAATAAGCGGTCGTATTGCAGGGACAGCTTAAGTGTGTGCCAGTGAGTACGTACATCAGAAGTCTGTAAAAAATCCTATCCACTGATATGTCACTCATAGCTGTAAAGAAGACAAAATAGGGTGGAACATTTTCAGTCCTATGCCCGCAGTATATTATGTCCCAGGTTTTTTTTTTTTTTTTTTTATTTCAGCTCCGAAACGGTTCAATGGTAACATAAGAGTGAGAAATAAAAATTTCCATAAAGACAATACAATCTTATGTAATCGGAATTTATGTTCCTTCTTATTTCAACCCCTCCCAGGCATGGTGTGTAGAAGCAACGTAATGCAACATTCGACATCCTCTGTGAACCAAAAAAAAGAAAGCTATGACTAGCGTTTTCAGAGGGAATACTTTGAGTGTGATAAGTCGTTCTTCCTCATTTCAAGTTCTACGTACATGTTATGCAAGACCCTTGAATTTGAAAATCGAAAGTCCTTCATAAGTTAATTTCAATTAATAACAAAATGAAAACCCGGGCGACGCCGGGCCTTTTACGCTAGTATAATATAAATCCGACGCTTTATACTTCTTTAAAGTGTTTTGATTAGGGTGACCATAATATTTTGAGGTGAAAACAGGACAGCACAAGCAAGTCGGATTACCATCCCCCCAAAATAAGTTGTAGAATTAAAAACTAATAATTTTATTATTATTATCGTTGTTGTTGTTATTAGAATTAAAAACTAATAATTTATTATTATTATTGTTAATTATTAAGGAACTAAAACATTTTAAGAACAGGAGAATATTAGTGTATTTTAGTTACTATTTATTTATTTCATTTTTATCTTATTTTGAGTCTACTAAACTAAAAAATCCCTTTAGGCAAGCCTACAGGCTGAGGTAGCTTTCTTAGTGATTTTGGTTTAATTTACTGTCGCTGCGTAGCACTCTTCTTCTTTAGCCTTGGCATGACAAACCTGCAATAATAACTGCAAAAAAGAGGAAAGAGCACTTTTTCAAACATTCAAATCTCGCCTTATATGAGAACTATCAAGAAACTAGTTATTGATTTGTAGAGTACTCATCAAGAGCTTTTCAACGATACCCCACAAGACGTAGTTTCAAAATTTTCGAATTTCCATCCCCCCACCCCCGCCCCCACTCGTACTCCCAAAACCCCCGAATCGTTGGTGCCACTGTTAACTCCATAGGGAGTACTCTAATTTATTCAAACAAAGTTTCCCTCTATACTTCATGGGACCGAGATATAAATGTTTTAAAATTTCAACCCTCTCCCCCGACCACCCCCTTGGGCCAATTTTGCTCATTAACGAACTTGTCCGAACTATTGGGTTTGGAAATAACATAATAAAATTAGGTTCAAATATGTTCAAAATTACGGCCGCTAGCGTGTAAAGATAAAGATATATATACATATATATATAAATATCACAAATTTTTTTTGAACAGGCGGTGGTTTCGTACTAAGGGAGGCATGAAACGTAAAGATATGAAAGAATTTTTCGAAAGTTATGACATGGTATCGATTGCAACAGGTAGATTTTCTTCGAAATCTACCTAAAAAAAAGGGTATAGATTCCATCAACCTTAATTATATTGGTCGGGAAAATTATCGCAGATGTAGACTGCACTTATGCACTGAAGACCGCAATACAATAGACGTTGCAGCCGAACTGGATAACGATATTTTCTTTTAAAGTAACTTATTTTAAATAGTACGCCTGCTAAATGTTCTACATGCAAAAAGACTTATGCAAACATAAGCATTAGCTTCCTGTGTGCCGCTAATATATTACCACTAAAACCAGAATCATTGTTGCCCGGGGGGGGGGGGGGAAGCTACAAAGAAAATACTCATCAACAAATTTCAAACGGTATCTGCATCTAAAACTACAAGTTTGAGATAAAATTTAGATACATAACTATTGTGTTCTATTCTTAAACTTATTCCTAGCATTTTGCAAAAATGGGACAGTAAGTGCTTTTTTGGAATACAGACGGGACGACAGGGACACATAAAAAACAGGACTTTCCCGGTGATAACGGGACATATGGGGTAACCACAGATTTGACCTTTAATTCATATAATTTTTGGAGTTTTTTTTTACATTGTATTTATGAAATAGTTATTAACCATTGTAAATGCAATATGGGTAATTTCAAAAGTAATTGTTGCATTAAAATGTTTCCTGATATTTGTTTCACAGGGGAAGAAAAACCTCGGAGAAAACCCACCTAGGAAACTTGTCCAGACCAGGAATACGCTATAGCGTAGGGGATGAAGCTTATGAGTTACGAATTATTATAATTATTATCTAATGGCCATTCAAATATTATTATAATTATGCTGCGATTACAACTGCCAAACTTCTCCCACCTGAGCCACGGGAATGACTTCTTGTGGTGCCCGGAAATTAATGCTCTGTCGAAATATGCCTGAAAATATGCTCTAAAATTTGTAAAGTATGCTCGGAACCAATTAAATATGCTCTATCATTTAAGCAATTTTAATAATTTACATTCATTTGTTAGCTGAATTACATTATAAATTACAAAAAACCAGTATAAGTTGTATAATAGTATATTGCGATACAAGTGCCGTAAGCGATGCATACGGATCGAGGAAAGAGTTTTTTCAATTTCCGAGATCCGTTATGCGCTTACGGCACGAGTATTGCATGCTATTTTTTGCACGATGATTATTTATATCAATTTAATTATATTAATTGTGATATTACCTGAAAATATTATGTATATACATTCTTGAAGATAGATGTTTATTTCAGGAAGTGATTCGCATGTGTTTGTTGTTATGCGAGCCGAATATTTGTCCTGGGGGGCCTTGTCCATAAAGGCTTGTATTATGATGTGCCGTAAGCAAATTCATAACCGCAAGGAAACACTTACCGCACATAGCAACAAGATTGAGTGTGGGAATGTCAACTTACGATCCACGGCAACAACATTCGTAAGTACCACTAATTAGTTAAGTCGTGCAAAAATTTTTTTACAACACTTTTCAAAAAGCAAGGCCAATGCAACAAATTTTAGTAAATTGAAACTAATAAAGTGAAACGTCGCTTTAATATTATACAATCAGTTCCGAAAATATTAAGCTATGTACTGTCAATTACTCTACGATAGGTTCTCAAAACTTTCACTTAGGTAAAATGTTTGATTTAACAGATATATGTACAGTATTTAAAATCTGTCGGAAATACGCCGTTAAAATGTGACAAATTAATATAATATGCACAAATATTTTAATACCAAGCAAATGGGTGTACATCAATTGAGCGCGGTGATTAGTTTTGGAATGCATCAATTGACCGCGATTATAAAGTAATTCTTCTATATACTGTTTCCTCTTTTTATATGTAGGATTGGCTATAGCAGTATTCCTTAGGCGTGAGAAATGCTGTGTGCAATCGATTTTTCCGCCATTACCAAAGAGTATTCGTGAAGTTGACACGGCGTTGGGACAAATGACAGTTTTGAGTAATAAAAAGGAAAATTTGCTTCTTATTAACGACAGCTCATTAAATATAGTGTGTTTTGCTACTCAGAGAAATCTGCTAGTTTTATGTGAGCATGATATACCTGTCAATGTACAGAGAGTCCTAGGTCTCCACAAAATGGGAAGGGAAATTGCTGCGGCTGGTGCATAAGTGAGCGTTGCGCTCAATTGATGCATTTCAAAATTGACCGCCGCGCTCAATTGATGCATTCAGTTCTGGTAAAATTTTCTCTTGCACTCAATTGATAAACTCCGCAAGCAAATATGATGCACTACAGCAAAATCATCATAATATGCAACAATATGCAGAAATGAAACCATTCGTCTCTATTATTTCTTTCGTGCCTTGTACAAATCTTTCTATTATTTCTTTCATGCCTTGTACAGATCTTAACACTGGCATGTAATAGAGTGCAGTATTAAAAATATAATTTTTCATAAACTTCCGTTCCCTACCTATGAAAATACAGCCGCCTCAATAGAATGCCTTATCTTTAGTGAGGGAGTTTTAATATTAGTAATCTAGGAACAGTGGCATCAGCACATAGGCGTAACGAGGGGGGGGTTTTGGGGGTTTGAACCCCCCCCATTGATTAAAAAAAGGAAAATTGTATAATTTTTTAAAGTCTGTCCATAAATTACTTAATACGACTATAAAGCGTGGGAAGCTTAAAACTCGTTATTTTGCGTCTTAATTTTTAAAATTTTCCGGGGGAATCCCCGGAAGCTTAAAACTTGTTATTTTGCGTCTTAATTTTTAAAATTTTCCGGGGAAGGACCCCGGAAACTTAAAACTCGTTATTTTGCGTCTTAATTTTTAAAATTTTCCGGGGGAGGACCCCTGGAAGCTTAAAACTCGTTATTTTGCATCTTAATTTTTAAAATTTTCCGGGGGAGGACCCCCGGAACCCCCTGTCCCTGGATGTTATAACCCCCCCCATATGGTCGGCCTGGTTACGCCTATGCATCAGCAGCGGACCTTGAAGAAGCAAGAGAGAGAGAGAGAGCCATGTGGAGAGAGTAGATTCTTAGGCAGGAAGTAAAGGAAGTGATAAGAAACCCGAGAGCCTTTGTATTTGGCTGGCTTCAAGTGAAATCGATCCCAGACCGTTACCTTAATTGAACAAACAGCATGATTCTATTTACGCGCAGCTTCGTTGCTGAACAGAAAAAAGTTCAACGCACCCGACGCCAAGGATGACGTCCATGTGAGTTTTCGTACTTAATAGATAGTTCACACGGAAGACGATAAACAAACCTAACCAATGTTAATGGAAACTATTGTTAAAATGTTAATACGAACATTTGCAACATCTTTTGTTCATAGCCTTCTTCAGTATTCTATTCCCAATTTATCAACCTGGTGGAGAATGTCTAAGTGGAGAAAGGAGGCCTTAAGTGATGCAGAGTATAGAACATGACATTATTTCTGCGAGTTATTTATGCATATAAAACCAAATGTAAATTACAAATGAAATTAAAATTCTATGGATTACACACAGCTAAGCTAAGATTCTTAATAAAGCTAAGATTCTTAAAAAAATTAATATGTGACGGACGGGACAAGTGATGTGACGGATGGGACATGTCCAACAACTGTATTCCATAAAATTATGTAAATTCCATAACATCTTTGAGACAGATAACCCTTAACAGAATTACAATAGAACAAAAATGACACTTCAGTGAAAGACCGGTGCGTAAAAAATAGTCAACAGACTAAATTACACAACAGAAACACAGTCTACTTTGAAAGTCATCTAGTGCCAACCTGACAATCTACTATGACTACTACCACCCAACGACTACTACTTTTCTAAGTTGATGGTAATAAATTAAAGAAAAAAGAGTTGTAGAATGTTTCTTCCCCCCTTTACATGCAATTTCAATATCTCAGGATTTCACTACAGCTGCTCACAGCAATGATTTCAAGAATTTTAAATTTCACTCATAGGCTCACTCACTCATGGAATTCACGAACTGTCTTCACTGCGTGACTTGGGGTAGGCCATCTTAGTTTATCTTAGTTTATCTTAGGTTATTCTAGAGTGGGCTGGCTGTATTCGGTAAGGGTAAGTTAGAATATGATAGGTTAGTTTGCCTTATGATATAACAGATTTTGAAATTTTAAAAAATCGCAACATCATGGCTTAACATCATGAACAATGAAGGTCACATAGTATCAAATCTGTCAGATGCTGAGAATTTTAGAGAAAAGTTACTAAATTAATTCGAGAAAAATAACGAAGGTCTAAAATAGATATCCTCTTTTTTAAGAACAATCCACCAATATTGTGTGCGAGTTTTTAATAGTTATTTAAAGTTCTCATCTTAAATTGTAATTACCAAGGATAATACCACAAGATGTTGAGATTTACCAATACATTTACGAGCAACACACTATTTGACGAATAGCAAATAATAAAAAACAAAGAAAATTAAATAAATACAGCAATGGCGGCGCGCATAATTTTTTTTCTGCAGGTGGGCCATGAGTGTATATTAATTTAATTACATTTTTGACACCCTAACGAATGTTAAATACTTTGCATTGCATTGTAATATGATCGGGTAAGTAATTAAAAAATCTTTACATGAATTCTGGTCTCTCGGAATAGTTAGATTAAATTTCCCATCAACTATAAGGCACCCTATAATAGCGACGTGGAAGCTGTTTATTTTAGTGATACACAAGATAAAATTCTAATACTTTTGTGGATTGTGATTCACATATTTACACTTTGCTTTAGTGTTTAGTATTTAGTTCAAATATGAACTAGGCCTATTTGAATTGTTGTGCCAAATTTGAAGCTTTATATAGCGCGAACAAGGAAGTGCAATGCAAATACAAAATAGCTAATCAAAAATAGAAATACAAACAAAATCGAAGTAGATAATTAATAGTATGTGCAATATCTTGGCACCTTAGAGATTGTTTGGACGGGAGATTTAAACCTGCAACTTCCAAATGTGAATTTTTAACGTTTACGGCTTCCGTCGATCCAGACTTTTACTTTGTTTTATACCGTAATTTCTCTAATTTTGGAGGTCCTCCCTAAGATCGAATCCAGGACTGGTCGTATCAGTGGCACATATGGTAGCTCTGAATACTACAGGTACCTTCATTTTTTACTTCTGTATTATTCTGTAGCAAGTAACTAGACTGGATTTATCATCAGAAATTCCTAGGTCTTTAATCATTCTTGTTACAAAACCAGTTAGCCTGAAATATGAGTCCAGGCTAGTACAGAAGCAGAAAATCACAACATGTATCATAATTAAGTGAGTATAATTAGCCGGTGTTAACTTACATCTCGTTGCATCTTATACTTAATTGGCAGGTTAATTTGTGATGGTCTTAGTACAATCTACGGTTTTGAAGTATAATTTATAAGAAATTGAGAAGTATTTATTTCCCGGAAGATTAATGTTGGGCTCAATTGCATACCTGTATTTCATTGAACATAAATAAAAGGTGTTGAGATGTAAACAATTCTCAGTAACAATTATATTGTCTAGTGCATTCCGACCTTCTTAATTTATAGTTAACCTCTGTGGGGAGTGGTCACAATCTTACACGCTTCTCACCGCGTACGCTGGGTGTACAGTATAAAGCCTATACAATAGAACTTATGTACAGAATGGATTTATTTGTAGTAAAAAATTATAAATTGCTTATGCAAGCAGAGGTGATAGCATTGACTGCTCACAGCCGAAGGTTCAAATCCCGTTGTCGAACGGTCCACATGTAAGGCTTTCTTTTACTCGCAAAGGCGAATTTCGTATTGAAAATTACTTTTCTTGTCCTGGATGTTCCCTTTAAGTTTATTGAATGTTTTTTAAATATTTGAAGCGGACCTGTGATTTGCTGATTCCACATCAGGGACCCCTTTCGAGTCTTTTATTTTCTAGACTGGTTCCCGAACTAACGGCAATGGGTTATTAAATCCATGGAAAAAGAGCTTACAAAAGAGTACTTACTTACTTACTCAATGGCAATAGACAATTCCTAAATAAGCTAAAGGAATATTATTAAATCACAAGACTACAGTAGGTACCGGTATACGAATGCTATGAGAAGAGGAGTTAAGAAAAGAACAACATAACACTGTTCGCGAAATTAAAAAGACCTAAAACTGGCAACAACCACATAAGAGGAAGTCCAACATAGGGTGATCTGAAGATCCAAAATTCGCAAGTTGATCAACAGGAAAAACAGAAAAAAAGACCGGAATAAATTGGACTGAAATAGAGAAGAAAGCTCACAGCGAAAGGATGAAAGAAATGCGGGCACAAAGAAAGACAAAGAACTGCCTATAAATACTGTTTATTGTGTAGTCCTCTTTGGGATTATTAGCGACTAAAATATTATAATACGAAGAAGTGGAAAAACGGAAGAGAAGAGGAAGAAAAGTTTCAGGTATGAAAAAGTATACCCTCGATCTACGTAATCTAGACAGCGCTGAAAACAAGAACCTATAGGAGTATTTCAATTTTAATATCAGATTTTATGAAATGAAATGTTGACGCGTTGTGTGCTTTTGTTTACATTCACAGGCCTACAAGGTCTTAGGGTTCCTGGAGGTTGAGCATTGAGGTTTTCGTTATTTTTGGACGACTGATACTTGACGTTGATAAGTCTTACGCACTGACCGCTTTTACCAGGATTGATCGTGGCATCTATTTCTGTTAAAAGATGAGTCGAAATCGGAACCAGACCAGATAATTTTATGAACTTAAGAAACAGGGCATTTGACAAAATTTGCCTTAAAAAACAGGACAAAACAGGACACTTGGATAACAAAGAGTGCAAGCGTTCCTTCTAAGTTTTCCAGTTGCACTTTAATATTGACAACTTATTGCTATAAATGAGACTTCGTTGCCATCAAATATCGCCATCCTGAATTAAAAGCAGTCAATATTTTTATGACTGAAATTACATTTACAACTGCCAACAATTAAAATTGTTAAAAATAATAATCTGTCATATTATAGGAGTAGGATATTTGAAGAAATTAATTCGGGGACATTGAACAGACATTTGTTGCAAGTTTTGGAAAAAACAGATCATTTGGCGTCCCGTTAAAAATTTATCGGGACACCGGGACAGTTAATGAAAAAAAAGGGCAGTCCCGTTAAAAACGGGACGTCTGGTCACCCTAGTTTAACTAGATGGACCAGATCATTTGAAAAATCCCTATGAACTCATCGGTACACTTGTACAAGGGAACTAGGCCTCGCTTGGATTAGACTCGGTGCGTGGAGAATGATTAAGATCACAGATGAAAACGGAATGAGAGTTTGTCCATTTTGTAAGGGGGAAGAATCATGGTTTCATATTTTCGCGAATTGTGAAGGTTTGGAAAATTGGAGGGTAAAATATTTACCATTATCTTTTATGGAATCAAATAGGGAGCAACGGAAATGTTTGGAGTTACTGACGGGAAAAAAACGTTGAGGAAGGCATTGGGAAGTTTTTAATAAAGGCAAGACAGCTCAGGTTTGAAAAAGCGACAAATTGGAGAGCGGGTGTGGAGGGTGAGGAATAGATTTAGTTTGTTTATGTTATTTTGTATTTATATTATTTGTTCTTTTTTTTGTGTGTGTTTTTGCGTAAGCATGTACGGTCCATGCGGACCCATGCGATTCTTTGCATTGGAATTTGTAAAAAGTTAATTATTGTAATAAACACTTACATTACATTACATTACAGTTGAAGTGATATTAATTTTACATACATCCTAAACGGTATGACCACTCCAGTGAAACCTCCATGGAATGAAACTGTTGCGGGTGATAGAGGGGTCTACGTGAAGAGAGCAACACAACAGGCCTCTGACAATGAAGAGGCTGTATATATTTTAAATACACCCACGAGCTTCTCCTCTCGGTACACACCTTCATAAGAGTCCATCCGTCTGTCTCTCTCAACCCACACAAAACGCATGTGATTTTCTTTTACACAGTCTATTAATTCTTGTTCACGCATGTTTTACTTGTAATTGCTGCCGCTTGTCTTATGAGGAAATTTAATGACAAAGCTGTAGGCTACATTTTAAGTGGCCTACACCGTAATTGATTATTTGTCAAGTTCGTATTCGTAATCCGAAGCATAAACCATTTTCAGTCAATTTAAATTTGTGCAGAGTTATGTATTAAAACAGATAATGTGGTATTTATACGACCATAGTTATCTTGATATCTTGTAGTAATGAATCAGGCTAACGATGAATCTTATTGTACACAGACCTACATGTTGAAGAAGCCCGTAGTAGAGATAGAGGTAGAATATTCTACTGCTGTGTATTAACGAGCTCGGGAAAACTGAGGCAAAAATAGTTTACGAAGAAACATTTAGGGGGTTTATTCTGAATTTGAACTTATAAACAAAATGTTCGTCCAAGATCTAGTTCAAGATAGTTTTTACTGTTACGGTTCATACTGGTGTAATCCACTTATATATAATATATAATAAGAGTGAATGACACCAGTATGAAGTATATACAGTGAATCCCACGCAAGAGTTGGCCAATGATGCGGGTTTCTGCGTCGCGGCGGGCACTGCTCCAACTCCCGAGCGATCAGGTGAAATATCTACGCATATAAAGCCGCGATTGGTGTAGTGATTCAGGTTCTCACATTTACAATTAAAATTACAATGAGAATAACCACGTACCTCATCACAAGATTTGTTGGAAATGTTCTCCTGTGGCATCCACACAATACTGGCACCTTTTTAGGAAATTTTCTTTCACGCGCATAAGTTCACCTTCCGAGATAGAGTTAACTTCTCTTGTGATATTGTCTTTAAAATTCCTCTAATGTATGGGAAATTGACTTATACACTTTATTTTTCAAGTTTTCCCATAAATAATATTCACATACTGTTAGAAGAACTTAAAGACAATATCACAAGAGAAATTAACTCTGCTTGGAAGCTGAACTTATGCGCGTGAAAGAAAATTTTCTAAAAAGGTGCCAGTATTGTGTGAATGCAAGAGGAGAACATTCCAAACATCTCTTGCGAAGAAGTACGTGGTTATTTTCATTGTAATTTTAATTGTAAATGTGAGAATCTGAATCACTACACCAATCGCGGCTTTATTTGCGTAGATATTTCACCCGATCGCTCGGGAGTTGGAGCAGTGCCCGCCGCGACACAGAAACCCGCATCATTGGCCAACTCTTGCGTGGGACTCACTGTACATACTCATATAGGGAAAGCGTATTTCTAAAGTAAGTACCGAACCCAAAGAAAATAAATTCTAATGTGATAGGGAAAAGTTGGGGTACGCCGTAGCGCAGTTTGTTGAGGCACAGTGCGACAAACCAGAAGGTCGTAGGTTCGATCTCCGAGGTTCTTGGGACTTTTCTATTGGTCTTAATTTTCCGGGGGCACTCTGACCCGGTTGTCTCAGCCTCTAACGAAAATTAATACCGGTACCAGGAGACATCCTGGGGTAAGGGCGGCCGGTGCATAAGGCTGACAACCTTACCACCATCACGTGCAGAATGCTTCAAAATCTGGGAGCCTCAACCACAAGGAACCCTAAGGGCTTCCTTGGTCAGTGCAGGGATCACTTTATTTATTTATTTATTTATTTTTACTATAGACAGGTAACACGATTTTGCAAAAATGTCACAAGAGACATCTATTAATCCATTATGTGCCACTCAACGTTGTCACTAAGTTTTATGAATCGCTGCTAAATTATAAATAACCGCAAGAGGAGTCTACATTTTAAAACTGCGATCAAAAATCAAGTCTGACTACAATACTCTTAATTATTGGACTTGACAACACCGCACAACCCTGAAGTGGTGTCTACCTTCCCAGGACATTGTTTTCTACCCCATATATTGACCAACCCTCGTCACATAACGGTATTTCTCTTGATAACAGCTTTTGACAGCTAGGGTGACTGTCCAGTCTTTTGTAAAGTGAATACTTTTATGTTGAATATGTGTACGTTTGAAATGGAACGCAAAAGATCGGGGAAAATAACTGGGAGATTTTTTAAAATGAAGCTCTAAATGTTGAAAAATGGAAAACATAATTGAGTTTACAATTGTAAATGTTCATTAATTCCTTGTCCTTCTAGGGAGAACACTGTAGATGTAGTCTTCGCACAGAAATGTAGTAGGCTACAAGGAATGTCCGTAAGTCATCATTTTACCTTAAATGCGAGATATTTCTTAGTACTGCGCAGAGAGCTCACATCATTTTAAAGACTTATAATTTCCCTCTAGAAAGTTATAGGGTTACGGCCGTAGCGTAGAGGTTGAGGCGCTGCGCTACAAACCAGAAGGTCGCGGGTTCGATTCACGATGAGGTCGTTGGAATTTTTCAATTGGCCTAATCCTTCTGGTGGTACTATGGCCCTGGGGTCGACTAAGCCTCTTCCAGAAATGAGTACCAGGAGCAATCCTGGGGGTAAAGGCGGCCGGCGCGTAAGGCTGACAACCTTACCACCTTCATTGATACGGTATGATAATATATATTGTTTTATAGGATGAAGAGCAAGTCATGCATTGCACATATACATTTTTTTTTTAAACTGAGGGATGTTGGTGTTGTTCATATTGTATTTATAGCAGATATGCTTTTAAATGTAAAGGTAGTATATCACTCCTTAAACTCAACGTTAATAAAAAAAAAGAACATCTCTATATATATAAAAGGCTTTGTCCTGACTGACAGGAATCAACGTACAGCCTAAACTATAACAGGTAGAGACTTGGAATTTTGATAGTACCTTCGTTTCGTAATGTAGATGCTCACTAAGAAAGGGTTTTGAAAAATTCTGATTCTAAATGCCAAAAATTAAATGTTTTTGAAAATACTTAATCCCTTTTTACATAGAATTATTAATTCCAAATCACAGAATATATTGTTGCCAAATGGTATCAGATGGGCTTGGAAAAAAACAAATGAAATGCACTTTTGACAAATAAGAGAAGTTATCAAAATAATTCATGTTATAAATAAATATTACAGAATGAAATCCACTAAAATAATGGAATCACATAACTTTCTCTACCCTGGACATAGAGAAAACAAAACGAGGTATGGTAATGTGTATATTATTATATTATATCGCAGGTTTTTGGAGAGAAAAGTATGAAAGTGATAATGCTTTCTGTTTAATTTCATCCCCAAAACGGTTTTATGGTAACATAAGAGTGGGAAATTTCCCGCCTCGATATTACAATTTTATGTTACAGGAATTTCTGTTTCTTCTTATTTAAACCTCTACCAGGCTTGCTGTGCAGTGTACAAGCGATGGGATGCAAAATTCTAGATCCTCTATGAGCCATAAAAAAAAAAAACTATATCAAGCGTTTTCTGAGGGAATAGTTTGAGTGTAATAAGTCGTTCTTCCTATTTCAAATTATAAATGCCTATATAAGGACCTAGAATTTAAAATTGAAAATCCTTCATAAGTTAATTTCCAATTACAAAATACAAAACCCGGGCGACGCCGGGTCTTTTAAGCTAGTTTTATTATATTCAATTCACTTTCTTTTAATGGGATTCAAGAATATTTTAATTCGAACTCATCTCGCACGCTGGGAGTGATTTCCAGTGTTATTGCCGATTCATGTTGATGCAGTGGCACTTGTTAGAAGGCAGGCAGCAGGCGTAGAAGAGCAGCCAGGTAACGGCATGCGGGGAGTGGCCCTGGTGAAGGTCACCATAGCTGAGGAGGAGGTAGACACACAGAACAGACACCAAATAAAGTGAGTGTCCGATGTGGCGCTTCAAGGAGCGATCTTACCGGCGAGTGTGGAGCGGCAATATGGGCATTCATTATCATCACCATTTCTTACCCTCCGAAACTAAAAGGACAAATTGGAGGGAAGAAAATATGATCACGAAGAGTTTCTACATGAAACTAACATCAAATATCCATCGATCTTGAGAGAATCCTGACCTCGAGTTATATTTATTGTGACTATTTAGCTAAAGAATTAAGCAAGTAATAAATAATTATAACCACAAAAATGGATGTCGGTATTTGTGACACTCGTGAGGAAATAGATATATTAGCGATTCAATTTACCTCCACTATCATCCCCCAAATGTTGTAAACGATCTTTTGAAACACCCTGTATAATGTGTTTCCAATTTGGCTCAGTTTATGTTACAATGTAAACACGTATTGTTCATGCTAGTTTAAGAAGACCTCGTCCCAAACCATCGTCGTCTATCTACAAAAGAATGTAACAACATTGTTCTCTAATCCAGAAATCTGCACTGACACCAACACCGACAAGGAACAGATGCTCTTGTAGTCGCGTGTATTTACCCAGTGTTGCCATTGTCATTCACCACTTCTCAAGTGAAGTAAACGTGCTGAGGTACTTAAGTGGCAACATTGTACTAGCCTGCCGAAAATTGTGAATACGCCTAATTACCTTTCTCTTCACTGATTGACAGGTCGAAGAGGATTAGGGTGGCAGCAGGTAGAGACAGTTTTTGGGGAAAAATATTTAAGGATTGGCACCCACAATAGATTTGTTTATGAATTTCCTTTAAAAGTATTTTTCCTCCCGATGTCTTATTGATCCTGATATTTGGCATATTCCACAATATTGTATATTGGTTCGCTCCTCTGTCAGATAGCAAATCAACAAACGCGAGGAGACCCGAAAATTAATAAAACAAATAGCGACCTTCATGCATAATTACCAGGGCCCGGATTATGATGACCTAAATTTGTTTGAAAAATGACCTATAAAATGACCCTGAATTTTAAAGAAAATGACTTAATAATTATAACAAATGACCTAAAAACTGATATTTTATTTATAAAAAATTATTATTGTATACACAAAGTTATAGACTAGTTTGTACATAATTTTAGAAATTGTAAATAACTGTAATGTTGTGAATGTTCTTTTCTCACGGAAATATATACTGGCACTGAGGCATTGGTGAGTCAAAATTTGGCACATCCTTTTGTGGTCTGCCGGATTATATTGTTGTTTACTTGAGGGTAAACAGTAGTTTGCACTCTCAAATCCAAGCAGGTGGCATATTCTGGTGCCAAGTCAATCTAATAACAATAGTAATAAGTTATAATACAAAATTTTGGTGTTTCTTTTATTCTCATTTCCGACTGAGACATGTCAACACTTTAACGCCGAATTTTTCCTTCTTGCATTAAACAAACAACACTTCAAAGACAGCACCGCTAGCGACGAAAAAAGTTAATACACTCATTGTAAATGCATGAAAATGAGTAAATAGAGAAGCAAATGACACGAAAATGACAGAATAATGACTTAAAATTGAAATAAATGCCATAAAAATATAAAATTGCATAAAATGACAAAAAATGACGTAATAAAAATGTATTTCTATTATCTAGAGGCCATGATTAGGATTTATCTAAAAGTTTTCAATGTCTATATTGCATCAATAAAAAGATAACATGTCATTAGAATCCGGGCCCTGATAATTACAAAAATCTTATATGAGACATCCACTACCACTACCCCATGCACGAATATGTATACTGTACTTACTCTATGCAATTCCGCCACGAAGTCGGGCACATTCAGCTGCCTACCCTGAAACAAGGAAATTATGTTCGTGAGTTGAGGCACTGAAAATTAACCGTAAACACAAAATAAACTTAAAAGTTTGGCGCCATGTTTTTTAACGGGACCATTCAAATGCAACACGTAAACTTTAAATATAACCTTGCAAAATCCAAGTTTTACGTTAAGTTTATGCGAAACTAACTAAGCAACCAATCAAAACTCTCCGCTCAATTGTTAAACTTTAGCTCCAGATGGCAAGAGAAGCAAAAATAATTAAGTTATGGCGGCTATGGAAACGCTTTATCATGGATATGAGATGATGAAGCAACCCATTATACAAATATGTTAACATTTGTTTATAATATATAAGCCTACCTATGACTACAGCCCGGAAGTTCAGGCAATTATTTCGGTCAAAATACATAGGCAAAAAACTTAAAACATCGAAAAAAGCCAGTAATATAGGTCTAATTAAAATAGGCATTTATTAAAGGTCAGATCACTGAGTAATCCCAATATTTATTAATGAGAAAAGCTATATAAGATTCTTAATAATTTATTTATCACATAGATCTCTTACTCTTACTTTCCTTGACTACAAGCAACAAGTAATCATAGGATCTGCAATGTAAAGTGCTTAATTGAATCATTTGAGGAAGTAAGTTTTCAACTGCTTGTAAACAAATAAATGCATTTAGACTATATACCTAGCAAGATCTTCAATAAATATTTATATGAATAAATTTCATTATCTGTGAAACGCATTTTCGCTTTCATACACTAAAATTATTTTTGTGCTTTTTAAGACGAGTAAATAATCATAAAAAAAGCCACAAACATCCAAAGCAGGCAAAGAAAGGCTTTAAACCTTAAAATACGCAACAGAAGCCAAAAAGGCAAAATAAAAAATTGCCCTGCCGTCCTTAAGGTACGGAAACATGTCTATCCCTATTTAACTATTTAATATATCCACCCAAATAGAAAAGGTAATTTGCCTAACTTCCGGGTTCTACCTAATAAGTAGGGCAAGGCATTTAATGACCATAAAATAGTGAAAAAATGCAAAATAAAAAATGCATTTATGACCTAAAAATAGTGAAAAAATGACCCGAAACCTTAAAATAATGACCAATAAATTTACCATTATTACTTATAATTAGTTTTTTCTTAAGTAATGAGTTGCTAAATACAGTTTATGACAATGCTTTATATATGAATTTACAATATAAAACACACTTATTTTGTTACTAAAGAAATCAGTAAATTTATACTACAGTACTTGGACACCCTTAGCGAAAAATAAATTCTTTCTGAACTGGCATGCCCATCAAATTGCCCCTAGCAAATATGTGCCATTTAAAAAGAAAGAAAAACCTAAAATGCCAAAAATTATAAAAAATGCTGAAAATGACCTAAAAATGCCGAAAATGACCTAAAAATTGCCCAAAAATGACCTATCTCTTGAAAAATGACGAAATATGCAAAATAAAGCGAAATAATGCAAAAACAAATTGCCCTTATTTAATTAATTATTTAATGATATACATTTATATACATTGGAGCTATCTTTTAACCTTCATATAAAAAAGATGCAAAATCATCAAATGCCTTGCCCTACTAATAAGTAATAACTGTAATAACTTATGTCTTGATATACGGTATGCTTGAATAAACACACGAAAGCTACTTCTGTTTCATCTCTGGCCATCCTCTTTTGCCGCTGTTCACGTTCTCATTTGTGATTGATTGTTACCAACTTTTAATTTTCGTTGTGAATGCCCAATGCCTTGCTAAAGTTTGCGTAAAGTTTTATGTTCTTAAGTTTACGGTTAATTTTCGATGTGAATGGGCCATTAGGATTCAAGTAAAATAAAAAAAAGGTAGCTTACTGCCTTAAATACGCTTAAAACTTTTTTTTTTTATGAAAAACTGTAACTCTCGACACATGCGTAAAATTTAAAGCTTAAATACACTTTATCGGATTTTCACGAAACTTGACATACGCATTAATAAGGTCCATGGGAAGAAGCCTATTGATATTGGACCAAATTGGTTGACCGGTACCAGAGTAATGCCCAATTTAGTGCCTATTTTATGGTAATATTTTAGAAAGAATTTATCAAATGCAAATACGTTCTCATGGCAACATATTGTTTTACAGTGTTAATATGCGGCTTTGGAAGTCGCAATACAGTTCGCTTTGACAAATAACACAGGTAGTGTTATCGAAAGTAGATCGAAAGTAAATTTACATAGGTAATATATTCCTTTACATATGCTTTTGAAACTAGACCTTTGTTCTTCCGCAAGCCGTGCTTATTGAATCGATCTGGAGTTTAACTCGGAAACCGATTAAAAAGTAACTTATTTTCTGCATACCATAATTGCAATTATCACTGATTAAACAGAAGCATTCTGACACTTTGTTACATCAGTTTACCTGATTTTATTATTTATTTATTTATTTAAGCAATCTAGCATTTTAAGCTGGAGCAGGCATGAACAAACGCCACAAAAAGTAATAATTATGAACTTCAGGTGTATACAAGAATGAGAGCTGTCTCACAGGTGGTGTCTTTATAAGCCATCGGAATCACCCAAGAGAGTTGATAGAAATACACATAACCCCATTTCTTAAATATTTTTTACCTGCTGTGATTTTGTAGGAATTCAGCAGCCGAGGCTAGGGATATCCCCAAGGTACAGTTGGAATTTCCTCCACACAGTACGATGCATTGTTTAGAATGGGACCACGTTATTGTGCTCCAGACTCCTCTTCCAAAGAAGAAAACATGAGAAATGTTAAAAACAGCCACCGGAAAACCATTTCTGAACCACAAACTTATAAACCATTTTCACAAAGCGAACTGTGTAGCATGGCTATCTGACATGAGGTGCAATAGAAGGATAGTCTTAAGATTTATTAATTTGTGTTCTTGGAAATTAAATTTAACCTGTTATAGCTCTGTTCGAGTAGTTATTTAGTATTTTCTAGCGTTTTAGTCAGCTATCGTGTATACAACGGTTCCCAATCTGTGGTCCGCGGACTCCATGGGAATGTTAAAAGGGGTCCGCAAAGAACCCTCATTTAAGTAACCATATTCTATGTCTGTTAAAACTTTTCTTAACATCCAACCAGCAATGTACTACCATTAACTGATCGCAGTACCAGGCTTTTTATTTAAACCCTAACCCTAATCCTAACCCCAATTGTTCTTTTGTAAATGAAAGGAAAGATTAGATATCACTTGATATATTCCTCAGGTCGTGGGGAGCAATTTTGTGGTGTTCTGTAGATTACTGCATTCTAAATCCACGTTAACCACAAATCAAAGGCCGCCATAATATAACCAGAACTGCAGGGCGACTTGGACAATAAGCTTGTAAAGTTATTAGCTTGTAAAGTTATTGTAAAGGTCTTCCACTTCTTTCGTGGGCAACAATCTTGCTTTACAACCAATAGACCTAGGCTTGTAAAGTTCGGGTCTTCCACTTCTTTTGTGGGCAACGATCTTGCTTTACAACCACAGGACAGTATTCTGGGATATTGTAAGTATTAATTGGTAAACCTGTTGGAATTATAATTAGAGAATATAATAATAATTATAGCTACCCTGTCCGAGGTTACCACAAGATACTAAGATCATTCTGTTAAAGACAATTTTACGAATACTATATCCAACAGTTAAAAAAAAAGTATATATGCATAATAATTGAGAAGGCAGGAGAAAAATAACGTTCATTGAAAATTAATTACGGACAGAGAGGATGAGATGGAAACCAATGGAAATCGATCTTTTGGTAAATTGTTTTCATAAAAGAATATTAATTTTTTTTTAGTAAGAAGTTTAAGAAGCTTTCTTTTGTACATTGTTTGGGAATAGGCTTATGTACGATATAGATATTTAAAGAACAGAAATTACGCTAGTTTCGTTCGTCATATTGTTCGCAGAAAAACTAATTAAACAAGAATCCACAATAGCGCTGGAGGGTGATAAATTTCCTCACAAAGGAAGCACCTCGATTCTGAGAATTATAAGGGAAAGACGATTCCAATCATTACCTGACTCTACGGTGATCCCAGAACACATCGAGAATAACTTCATGAAGTTGAAAAAAGTGACAGAATTTACAAAGAATCCTAAGATTGCGTGCATGCATTAGGCTTTTTTTCATGCGTTGTCCGTTTCTTATGTCAATTCGTTGTTTGTGAGGTCACTGCCTGACTTCTCAGAAGTCTTCTTGAGTGACGTTAATACCATTCTGCGGGCTACTTGTTAATGGTTTAAAGAGGATTTTGCAAACTAATGGGGAAATACATATACAGCATCTACAGTTCTAAATTCATAAAGAATAATTATTATGTCTTACCAGAGGCGTATTTAGCTACTTAAGCGTCCCTAGGCAGCGAAAAATATTTTCGCCCCCTTTTTTCCACATGAATGTACCTTACAAAGCAACCTACAATAAGCATTATTGTAACTGAAATAGTAAGCTAATAATAATATGAATAATAATAATAATAACAATAATATATAATAATAAATAAATAAGTAAATAAATAAACAGGTGCGTATTGTTGTCAATGTCATTCATTTCTATTTCATTGTGCGTTACATTAGTAATATTTTGAAGAGTTATGAATAAAAAAAGTTTAATATATTAAAAAGAAAAACAGTAACAACTTAAAAGCCGCCCCTTCAAATCTGCCGCCCTAGGCAGCTGCCTAGTCTGCCTAGGCTTAAATACGGCACTGTGTCTTACAGATCTCTTCCCATACTATCGTTTTTATACAAAATAATACAATAGCACTGTCCTCTTAACCCTATTATGCTACACTTATTATTACCAGATTTTGGGTAGGGTTGTTAACTTTAACTTGAAGAAAACCGGTCACCTCAAAAATATATTATTATTGGGGTTGGGATGTTTATGACAAAGTGGAAAATATGACTGCAAATATGCCCTTAGAAATGACTGAATATAACCCAAAAATCCAAAATATGACCTATTGAAAGTAAAGTAGGCTACTTTCAAAAAATAAATGTTTCAATTTAAAACGTTTAAAGACACTAAATTCTTACATCACACGAATTCAATCAGATAAATCAGTTTTTAACAATTTTGGTTATTTACAGTTCTACTTGTAATGAACATCTATTTTAAAAGAAATTTCTCCTGTTTGCTCGCTTCAACAGCTCCAAATACTCGTAATATTTTGTAGACCTTGCGTGTCCCTATAAAATATGAACAACTATATTAATTTTAAAATGTAAGTTACTATTAATTTGGCATAAACATTATGAAATAAAATTCAAGTTTAATTTGACCATGTAGTACACGCCACTGTGTAATTATTGTGCTCTTTTACCGAATTTATAACTGAAATGTGACGTTAAATGTAAAATATGGCCAAAATATGACCAAGACCACAAAAAAGACCAAAATATGACTTTATATGCAAAATAAAAACGGTCCGATTAGGATAACAAGCGTGCAATTCGTGTTTAATTTGTGTTTGCGGCGAGAACGGAGTTCAGGATAAAAATACATGTCATAAACATCCGAGCCCTAATTATTATTATTGTTACAGGTACCGGTAATTACAGTTTCTTCTGTTATTATTAGAAGTAATTATCACACGAATCTCATTGTTGATGCCGCTAATCCAGTCATGCTACGAACATCTAGTTTTTTGTTGCTGTTTTATGTTTTGAAGATATATTTTAATTTTTGACTTTGCAGCCTGTAACAAGTTCTTTGCACTTTGAGAAATTTACCAAATTCAGAACAGAATGCAGCCTAAATCAAAGCCTCTAAATAAACATTTTTCGGCCCATTCATCTCCAAGTAATACTTTAATTTCCGGAGAGGGGTTCATGAGGCGATGGGCTTAGGGCTTCTGTCCTCTTTCGGAAAATAAACGTAACAAAATTAATCTAGGTAGCGAAACCTCCATTTAAATGCTCTCTGCCCCACCGTAAGGGTTACAGGAAAGAGTAATGAGTTGTGCAAAAATTGCAGAAATAGTTGGGCTTTCACCATTTCTATGTTCAGTTGTTTCTTTCATTGCTCCAAACATTTAGTATCTGTTGCATTTCAAAAGTACACTGTAATATGATACGAGATAACAGTTATATACTCGTATTATTCAATTACTACAATTAACCCTTACAATTAACATGATGTAGAATTAGTTGCGACAAATCTGGCAATGCTGCTAACTAACACAACCAGATAAAAAACCGCGTGCGTGGAACGCCACACAACAGAAGTGAAACTTGGATTTTTTAAATTCTTCGAGTTTTCAATTTTGGAGCATTGGATTTTTCAATTTTGGATTGTTGAACTTTTTAAATTTTGGGTTTATGGACTTGTTAATTTTGGATTTTTTTTATTATTTTAATTTTAGATCTTAGAATTTTTTAATTTTGGATTTTTTAATTTTGGATCTTCGATTTTTTTAATTTTTTTGATTTTTAAATTTTTGATTTTGGATTTTCTAATTTTGGATTTTTAAATTTTGGGTCTTCGATTTTCTAATTTTGGATTTTTAATTTTTTAAATTCTGGACTTTTGATTTTTAATTTTGGATTTTTTTATTTTTTAAATCTTGATTTTTTTAAATTTTGGATTGTTTTATTTTTTATGGATTTCTGAATTTTTTATTTTTTATTTTTAGATTATTTAATTTTGGATTTCGGTTTTTAATATTGGAATTTTGGATTTTTTCATTTTGGATTTTTGGATTTTTTAATTTTTAAAATTTTATTGTGTTGATTGTTTTCTGTGCAGTCCGTCACAGCCCCGCTACTTTCATGACGATTTTCTTCGATTTTCTTTGTAACGCAACTTTGGGTTAGCTCTCGATTTAGGCCTACTCCTAGCGCGCCTAAAGAAGTTTCACTTCAAAAATACTGAAACCACAAAGATGTTCGTACTTATAAACTTAACTGACTCCATTTTCGGCATCAGAAAAATCCCCTAAAAATAAAAAATGAAATTTGTAAATCTCAATTTATTTAAAGGGGTAGAGAAAACCAGACTTCTGACGTCCGGTTGGGATGTTCGACCGGACACCATAGTTTCTATTTAAAACCCGGACAGTGCTATTTGAGAAGATTTGGGCAGGTCTGTTAAATGCATCATTTAGCTTCATGAAGTAATTTCCGGCAAGTGTATCAAATTTAAATCAAATGTAACTTTTGAGACGCCAGACCTCCTCACCATGGATGCCTGGGTTCGATACTCAAAAGGAAAATATCTAACGAATGGATGTTTCCAACACTTTAAAAGAAGTTACGAATCTTCTTATTCAAATCTGTCACGATAATAGGCCTACTCGCCTTTATAACAATTTCTTTATTGCGGCCAATGGGCATATTCACCCGAGGAAACCTTCCCCGACCCCATTTTGTCCACCACAAATTCCACGTAGATCTACCGAGATTCGATCCCGGTCCCAGCAGTGGAAGGCGAAACATCAAACCACTCAGCCACGGGGGGAGACCTAATACCTGCCTTTATCAAAACACATTAAGACGCATGGAGTGATTATTAAGTGCCAGAATGGTATTTTATAAGATTGTGTCTGTCTGTCTGTCTATACGCCCGTCTGTCCGTGTGTCTGTACGCGCGATAACTCAAATACGCTTTATCGGATTTTCATGATACTTGGTATACCTAGGTATATACATTTATAACGTCCATGGGAAGAAGCCTATTGATATTGGACCAAATCGGTTGACCGGTACCGGAGTAAAGCCCAATTTGGTTCCTATTTTATGGTAATACATTAGAAAGAATTTATCAAATGCAAATCAGTTATCATGACGACATATTGTTTTAGAGTGTTCATATACGGCTTTGGAAGTTACAATACAGTTAGCTATGACAAATAAATTCCTTTGCATATACTTATCAAACTAAACCGTTAAACTGAGCGAGGCGGCCGAGATGCTAACGGTCTCGGACTTGCATTCTGGAGGACCCTGGTTCAAATCCCGTAGCCGGCCAATTTGACATTTCTTTTTTTGTTTAATTTTTATGTGAGCGTGCGATTGTCAAGATATAACAGATCTGTAGGCCTATAGTTCTGCTGATGCTGGACGATGTTAATCTGATTTTTTTTTAAACTAGACTTTGTTCTTCCGAAGTCCTGCATAATAAATCAATCTGGAGCTTAGGCTACCTCGGAAATCGATTAAAGAAAAAAAAAAAATCTGCATATCAGAATTTCAATTATAACTGATTAAGCAAAAGCATTCTGGCACTTTGTTACATCAGTTTACTTGATTTTATTTAAAAGTATAATCGAGTAGCTTCACGGCCTGTGTTTCGTCTATAAGAGCATGCGTTAAAGTAATGTGCATTATTAAGGGAAGAGTTTTTTGGTATAATTATACATCAGCCCACGGTAATGTACTAAAACTTTCGGTAACATAGTTGGATAACAAGTGAAACAGATTTCTTATTAGTGCATAAAGTAGTAGAAGGACAACAAGGGTGTAGATTACATAAAGTTCATGGGTTGTGAAAGCATGTGATACGCAACCTTTCCTCGCCTATGACTCATGAGTGCCAACTCCCGAATTTGATGACACATTTGATTTACAGCACTTGATTACACGTCAAGAAATTAAATTTGGGGAACTCAGTATTAAATGAAATGAGATTCTTTATGTAATTCAAAACATGGAACAAACTTGATTGTGTTTTACTGGACTTGCTTTCTTGCATACACATGGTATAGAGAAATTAAGCTACAGTGATCGTTGCACGATGCCTAGAAGCTGAAGAAAGTGATTTTGGAAAGACGTTTGTCTGTCTCTGCAGGCATTATACGGAGCATTGTATTTACTTCTACTTTTGGATTTGGGATTTGGTTGGACTCTTATTGCTATCTCTAGAGTTTGTTTCTATTACAATACTAAATTATTAAGTGGTATTTTCATGGAGGTTAAATTTAAAATATAAACATTACAATAATGTTAAAGACTAAATAACAAGTATACGATCACCAATAAGTAATAACACTGGTAATTATAACACAATCATTCAGTTCTGAAAGAAACACGGACTTCTACCAATTGTCAAAGAAAGACTGACCGCAATCTCTCTTGGCCAGTATTGCCGGGAAATATTGAGGCAAGTAAAAAGCCTACATATTTCCCAAGAACGACGAACATTACTTTGTTGTCCATCTAAATGCGCCTTAATGCAAAATCAGCTTGAAAAAGAAGGGATCGTTCTGTTGTCAGGTATAATTCGTTCAAATTACCGTATGCCCCCTTCATTTTGGAAATGTAAAACTGTCGCCCTTCAAAATCTGCCGTTCTACTGTAGACTGTAGCCTACTGTAGCCTACTGGAAGAAATGACACTGACTCTACCCAAGGATCAAGCTGTTAACATTTGCCTGGTGGCTTCATGGGTAGGCTATATAGGGCTTAGCCTACTTAAACTTCAACTCCCTTTACAAGTTCATTATACCTAAATAAATAGCCTACACTTGTTAGGAACAGAAGATGTGCACATTTAAGAAGGTATTCAGAACGTGCCCAGAGAAACGTTGAACCCTGTTTGTAGCGTTCTATCTACTTTCAAATCTATTAACTCATCCCGAGCTGTTAAAGGCGACGACGCATTGGCGGCAAATACGCTGAAAGGATCACGTATCAGATCCACTCTCCGCTTCAATAAACTTGCAAAAATATTGCCAAGCATCTTCCGGAGCTATCAGAATGTTCAATTATCGACGGAATGAAAATAATATATCTGTGAAATAACATAATTTGAAGTTGGGATGTTTCTGCAATCACTATCACAGTATTCCAGAAATAGTTTTACTTGATTGCATTTTGTGAGTTCTGATCTTACTGTTGTTCATGTGTTGACCTTGCTTTTTCTGTCCAATTAACATAATTAATTAAATCAGAAACCGTTTTCTTAAGTACGATTTTGAAAAGAACAAAACTTTTTACAACATACATTTCTTCACGACTGCAGAATTTAGGTAGTTAAAAAAGTGAAAAAAAAGAACGCTATTTGGTCATTCGTAAGCGAGAGAATGGTACTTTCTAAGATTACATGGTGGATGGTCTATCAGTCCGTCTGTCTGTGTGTCTGTACACTAGATAAATAGAATGCGCTTTATCAGCTTTTCATGAAACTAAAGTATAATAAAGTGTTCTCTGTTCAGGACATGGAAGGTTTCAGGAGGTTGAGGCTCCCAGGTTTTAGAGATTTGGCACGTGAAGGTGGTGTGTTTGTCAGCCTTTTGCACCGGCCGCCTTTACCTCCAGGATTGGTCCTGGTACACATTTCTGTTAGAGGCTGAGCCGACCCCAGGGCCATAGTGCCATCAGAAGGATTAGGCCGATTGAAAAATGTCATGAAACTTAATATACACATTTATAACGTCCATAGGAAGAACACTATTGATTTTGGAGTAACGACCAATTAACGGTCCATGATTTTTAACAGACTATTCCACTCCTACGCCCTACTTCTAATCCTACGTGTTTGATATTGACCAATAAAGTTTAGCAATTCCTCGGATATAGACCAATCACGGCCGTTTTTCTTACATTACCTTGTAGGAATCGCGAGAATGGCATTTTATCGGGTAAAACCGTCTGATCTTTACTGGACACGTAAGCATCAGTGTGCAGTGATTAATACGTTAATGCGGTTACAACATGGTAACTCGAATCGATTCATGGATGGTTGATTCATAGTAGGCCGTGATCTCGCAGCTGTTAGTTTTGTTTTTATACAACAAAGCACGAAAGTAATTATTATTTGCATAACCTGTTACATTTTACTTTCTCCCATATACGTAGTATAGAGAAAGTATTGCGATCGTGACAAAAAATCGAAGTCGAGATAACACCGGGAAAGCATGTGTCATTAAGCCTAGAAACCGAAAAAAGTATTTTTGGAATGACGTCTGTCCGTCTGTCCGTCTGTCCGTGGACAAGCACAGCGGGTAGACGGTTCATTGTATTTACTTCATTTTTTGAATTAAGCACTTTTTCAAAATTTTGTCGAACCGCCCAGAAATTTAGTTTTATAACTGAAATTTTAAGGGGACTTTTCATGAAAACTTTTTCTAAAAATTTGATTTTTGGAAAAATGGCTCTAACGATTTTAATAAAAATTGAAAATTGGAAACTCTTATCTATGACTAATAAAATGGCTATATCCGTATTTCTGCAAAAATGACTTAAGGGGTACTTTACTCGTATCCATTTTCAATTTTTGTAGATCATATCCATTACAGTAGGCGATACATGAAAACCTAACACAGTAAAGTTGTAGAGAAATTTAAAATGAACATTTTTTGTTTAACATGAATGACATTTTGTTTCCCCTAGCAACAAGAAAACTATAGGCCTAATGTACTTATTGTTGTAAATGCAGTCAGTTTAGCTCAGTCGTAATGAACACGCCAAAACCAATTACAGCGAGGTGGTATAGGCTAACAGGGAAGAGGTCCTGAGTTCAAATCAAACCTCGTGGCTGCCCAAATTGACTTGGGTTTTTCATGGTCTACTCGTTCGCAAAGGCAAACGCCGGGCTTGTAGGACTTGCTTATTTTCCATAACTCATCGCCGCTATGTCACTGGATATTATAATCATCTAAACTGAATACCACAAAAGAAGATATCACTAAACAATAGAAACAGATGACGCGAATGAGCTGTTACTATAGACTAATGGTTCACGCAAACATACTAAACACGTTATATGACCTACATGCAGTTAAAGCGTGCAATATAACCTAAGTAGTAGCAGTAGTGGCGAAATTCAAATATAAGTCGCTCCTTAAGCTCGCCCATTCGATATTCACATTTGCACGGACTGTGTGATGTATTTTGTTTCTGAGCAAAGCAGAGTGGCAACTGTCCTTGTATATTGTCGCAAGTGCCTTGTATCCCCATCTACATATAGCTAAATAATGCATAACACTAACCGCATAGTTAAAGTGCGCGAAGTGGAGGCGGCAGCCGTAGCGAAGCGCCCTTGCATTTTCGAATAATGTACGATACACTGTTTGTAGGTTTCGAAAATGTGGCATATTATATCTCCCGCGAGGTTTGTCAGCCTGTCACCTCTCGTCTAGCGGTATGACGTCACACCTCCAACGTCCGATCACGAGTTTCTTCATAATACGAGGACAGAAGAATTTGCTAGATCGTGGTATAAAAGAAACTGCATCGGTGAGGGTGGGTTGGGTGGGACCGATTCATCCCAAGGTGCGACTTATATTTGAATTTTCCCGTAGTATTAGTAATAATAATATGCAGTTTTACTGCCATTGTTATTATTATTATTATTATTATTATTATTATTATTATTATTTCACAGTAAAAGCATTGAACATAAAGATCGACCCTGATGCTTTCCGTTCTAGATATTTGTTAGTTTTTTTTATGAAAATGTAATAAGTAAAATTTAATTATCTCTGTAATTTACTTTTCTCTGTGCTAGCCTTTAACACGTATATGGGAGAAAGTTTGTGCAATATATTTTTGCACCATTTATTTATTCATGGAATACTCTTAATAAATCCAACTGGAGTTGACAAATTTCATAAGATAAATTCGCTCCTGCGCAGGAGCGAATCTATCGATAAACTCGTCAGCTCTCGTGGGATTACCTATGATAAACATGCAGTGAGATGCCTACAGATATTTTGCTCACATGATAAGTCTTGATTGAATAATGATTAGTCAAATGGGAATGATTATGATGGGATTGTATTTTAGGCATAGTCCTCTACTAAAAGATTGCGGCAGATTAAGTTAGGCGTGAAAGTGACAAAATAAGAATTTATAGGCTGTTCTGACTGGGACAGTTTTCTTGAATGGAAGTTCCAGTTCAATGTTCCGCGGAAAAAAAAAAAAAACGTAAAACATAGTCAACAGGTATTTAGCAGTACTTTTCCGATTGCAATGTGAAAAATAAGACCATATCTTCAACGTTTACGTCTCTTAAGGAAGGTCATGAACAGAGGATTTCTTAACGGATAAGTACAGAGAAAATAATAACAGCGGCCGATCACGTGTGAATCTACACACAAGTTTGGCACTTTTGGGTTGGGGGTGTCGGTTATCAAAATTAGTTGTGGAATGCGGGTTGAAAGAGGCGGCGGCAGCTACACAGATTGGAGTACAACTTGCATGTAGTAACTCTGCCACATGAGATGAGAGGCTGCTCCATCCCGAATTTCGATATGCAGTGGTGTGCAATCAATAAAACCTGTACGCTCCGTTTTCTGGAATTTGTATAATTAGATTTCAGTATCAGAATTAAAACATATTCCAATTGTAATTAAACATATATATTACTTTTATACTGCTATTTTAAACCCCATCCTGTCCTTCGTTGTTTTAATTTCCTCTTGACTTTATCTCATTTCCTTTCGTTCTAATACTATGAGGGAGAATCAAATGAAAACCGCAATTAATTTTTTCCCACTATTTTTTTGCAGAAAGAATGTTTGCTTGTACATTATTTTTCTGCAGTTCAATGCACTTATGCCATCAGATAGGAAATGCTTCAATACCACATGAGAAAAACTATTCTGGTTGACACTGTAGGCACTCATGCACCGCCGATTGGATGTCTTCATCAGACTTGAACTTCTGCCCTCCAAGGAGCTCCTTTAATGGACTAAATATGTGGAAATCTGATGGTGCCAAACCTGGCAAGTATGGCAGATGTGGGAGGCACTTGAAGCATATGTGGTCGATGGTTTTCATGGTTGCACGAGCAGCATGAGGACGAGAGTTATCATGTTGGAGCAAAATACTTGCTCTCAGCAACCCCCTTCAATTTGTCACCATCAGATTTCCAAAACTTTGGTCCGTTAAAGGGTCACCTTGGAGGGCAGAAGTTCAAATCTGTTGAAGACGTCTACTCGATGGCGCAGGAGTGGTTGCAGCGTCAATCAAAATAATTTTTCTCGTGCGGTATCGAAGCTCTTCCTATCCAATGACGTAAGTGCATTGAACTGGGAGGGGACTATGTAGAAAAATAATGTACAAGCAAACATTCTTCCTGCAGAAAAATAGTGGAAAAAATGAATTGCGGTTTCCATTTGATTCTCCCTCGTATTTATTTCCTTATAATTTTTCCAAGCATTTATTCTTGATTCTGTTGTTAGTTAGTAGTCGAAGTTGATCCTCACTGACCATTATGGTTACCGAAAGGACAGAACTCCGAGGGTGATCGCTGTTTTCCCCTATGCCAGTTCCTGTTAAGTGAAGTATTCGGAAAAAACCAATGTGATTATGATTTCATATGATTATAGCCTAAAGTAACAATACAAAACGTAGACTCATCAGTCTAGAGCAGTGAGATCTCTCTCCCCCCCCCCCAGGGAACTGGCTAGCCGCCACCTTTCGAGAATTTGTGTACGAAATTCGAACTGAACAAGCCACATGCCTTAATACGAGTAATAAGCAGATTTTATGTTATTTAACCCTTTCTAGACCAACTTCTTCCTCTTCCTTCCCTATATAGGCTACTTAATTTCGGTCTCTCGACCTTCATTCCTCTTAGCCTTGGTTTTAAATTTCATTCAAGTATTTTTCTTATTTCTTTCTTCCTCATTCACTTCTCTATTTTCTTTTCATTCTTAAAGCCTTTGTATTTTACATCACTTCTTTTCTATTTTCCTTTGTTTTCGTTATATTGTTTCTTCTTGATGCTTCCTTTTTCCTCTTTCCCTTCTAATTTCAATTATCTCTTGCACTTTCCAGGTGTTTTCTTAAATGCCTTCTTACTAATCTTTTCTATTAGCTTTTGTTTTCTCTTCTGATTTCCTTCTTCTTGTTTTCCTCACATTACCTTTTCTTCCGTCTATCATTTTTCTTCCTTATATAACCTACTATAAAATTTCTTTATAACCTTTTTCAGTCTGTGTGTCTCCTAGCTCATCATATCTGTCTAATTTCTTCCTCAGGTGACTTTATTTCATTATGGCTTCTTATCGTTTGTAGGCCTAACTTTACTTTTTCCACACTTATTGCACATGTTTGTTGACCTATAAAACACACTGAAGATTTACATAAACCTCTCCTTTACCTCTGTCGTAATCAAAGGACTGTATTAGGTATCTTCCGAGGTTACAATTCTACTGGAAGTGCAGGCTGATTCAATAGGCAGAATGGCTGGGCTACAGTACTCTTAGAAAGTGTTGCAGTCCCACCATGGAATATATTGAATAATCAGTAGTTCTGTGAACGGTGGTCCTCACGCCCAAAAATAATCTATCATTTATTCATCATCTTGAAACGGAATGAAATATAAAAACCTTACACATAAGTTGTAAACAATTACTTCAAGGAACATTTATTCGCGTTCGGTCGTGATTGCGTAAAACAGAAAATCACCTTTAGATGGATTGCCGGTAAATCATTATAGAGTTACGAAAAAAAATGTACTGGAACAAAGTTGCAATTGCAGACAATTTTACACTCGAAAGGGATTTGAGCCTTGGACTTCCCGAATGCGAGTCCAAGAAATATAATTACTGTTTGATCAAATGAGTGGAAGTGATGAGTGAGTAGCTAGCGGCAAAGACACAGACAAAATAGATCATGCTTCTACATTGTTTCTTCAACGGAAAAAAATTGTGTTATTTACAGACATACTATTAATTTCCGCGAAAAAATGCAATGCTTACCCTAGGTACAAATTAAGCAATTCATGCATTTAAAGAGAGCGACTTGCAGAATTTTCTGTAACGCCACTGGTTGCACCAATTTACAAAGCATGGTAGTAAGCAATGTGAATGGTTGGAGAGAAGAAGCAAACATTGTTGGCAGGACTGAACTCCCACCATTCAACTTTCCCATTGAGCTGCACTGTTGCCATATCTCACCTGCTCACCTTGGCTGCCTCCTTGTTATACGAGATTAACCTCGCATCGCAGGTTGATCAACTCGGACCTCATCCCATCTCTCATATCATAAGGTTCACTCTCTCTCGCTCCCTCTCCCTCTCTTACAATCTGGGGGTCGCGACCTCGAATCTCATGGCGGAAGGAACCAATTAAGTTCACGGACAAACAAGGAAGAACAAATTCTACTTTCAGAATCGTATTTGCGAATACTTATTGTCTATTTTTACCATTTCACTTACATTTGAGCCATTTAATGTGGACCAAGAAGCCCAAAATTAGTTTAGGTAACAACCAAACCAGGGGGAATTCCTAAGACATCGTTCAGCCATTACCATCCGTTAAGTGGTGTTATGGTGTTCGCAGAATCTTCGACTAAAGCAGGGGCACATTGACAAATGATTTGGGAGAAAACATGGGAATCCCCTACACAGATTAATAATAATAATAATAATAATAATAATAATAATAATAATAATAATAATAATAATAATAATAATAATAACAAAATAATATCTTCATTGCAACCAAATGGTCATATTATGATGAACGGAGCAACGGTGAAACGATATATGTCAGGAGTAAACAGGAGCGCCCCGAGAAAACCTGTCCCGACACCGGTGGAAGGGGAGGGTCTAACCACTCAGCATGAGAGGAACCAGAAACAGAATAATAATTAATAAAAGTCGATAAACAGATGCAGAGTAATAAAATCAATGGCCAATCAGTATGGCAAGAACTAAAAAATGTTTTGAGATAATGGTTCTACGATTGTCACTCATGTACTCTTCCCAGATTAAAAATCAGTTACAAAGTTCTATACACAAACAGCGATAAAATATTTTGAGCGGGTTCTCTATGATGATATATTCACAAGTAGGCCTACGTTACAATGGAGAAACAAACTGGTTAAGTTCCAATTCCGAGTGGAAATAATCCACTACTGCATTCTCCAAAGCAGGTAAATAATTCTGCAGAGAATAACCCCGTAATACTGTAATAATAGGGAAGACTGGCGTTTGGTCAGTAATAACTCAAAAGTTGCTTTTTTTTGCAAGTTGCTATATAGGCCATCGCAGTCGTAAATAAAAGTTGGATAGAAACATAGGAATGTTTTACAGCAAGAGATCTGTTGTTGACATACCGAGTTACAATTTAAATTGTGTAATATCTATTTTGCTATGGAATATGCAACTATTCTAACAAATATCAAATTCTCGCTCATGGTATAAAGTATGTTGTTATTTATATATGTCAATTTCAACTTCACAAATCTAACATCACAAGCATATTGTGTAGTTCTATAATCAACTCATATCTATGTCTTCTGAGGTCTTAAGAAGAGGTGAAATCAGATAAAGGCAAAATATTCCCTCCCACATTGCGCTGCGCAACCATTTTGCAGGTTGGTGTAGTTAAACTGTTGTCTTTCATAAGTAGAATAATGTCCATTTTATGACTTAAAAAATAAATACATGTCACACATTTCTAAGTAAATATAAAGTACCATTTCAACAGTAACTATGCGAAATTAACCGTACAAATTGCCGGCGTTAGTATTTCCCTTTATTAAACGTGACAAGGTGCTTTCCTGATAAATACAACTTTTTTTTTCGGGCATGAAGCGGATGTTTAAAGGACGGGGAGAATGGAAAGCATTGGCAAGGTGTGAGTGAAAGGATTTTATCACGCATTTGTAGTCTTGGTCAATGCAGAAGAAATCTCAGCCCATATTGTAGATGGGAATGAAGAAATAAAAAATAAAAAAACAATAAGTGTCCGTCAAATGCTTTTCAAATTTCGCCTATCGTTGATCATTCGGCGTGATTGGTGGTATATCGAAGACGAAATAATTTTCTCCTCAGATGGATCTATTACACAAGGCCAAAATACCACCTCAATTGTATTATTTTACGAGAGTGGATCGAAAAGTAACGCACCATATATATATATTTACAAAAAGTTTAATAGGCACAATTACAAACAAATGCACACGTGAAGGGTCATCTTTTGTCTATTTTTCTGTATAGTCGCCAAGTTTCTTAACACATTTCTCCCATCGTGATACCAGTTTCAAAATACCCTGTTCACAGAAGTCCGTTCGGTTGGAGTATAGCCATCTGCGTACTGCTGTTTTCACTACTGTATCTGACGCAAAGCGTTTACCGGCCAGGAATTCTTTCATGGTACCAAACAAATTAAAGTATGGAGGATGCTGGAGCACCTTCCAAACCAATTTTTTTATTTTCTCACGAACAGCTGCAGCAACATGGGGCGAGCATTGTCGTGAAGAAGTTTGACACCATCAGCACGAATGTTACAGTCCAGATCTGGCACCATCGGACTTTCATTTGTTTGGTCCCATGAAGAAATTCCTGGCCGGTAAACGCTTTGCATCAGATGCAGAAGTGAAAACAGCAGTCCGCAGATGGCTATACTCCAACCGAACGGACTTCTATAACAGGGTATTTTGAAACTGGTATCACAATGGGAGAAATGTGTTGAGAAACTTGGCGACTAAATAGAAAAATATACAAAAGATGTCCTTTCATGTGTGCATTTGTTCGTAATTGTACCTATTAAACTTTTTGTAAAAAGATTATTGTGCGTTACTTTTTGATCCACCCTCGTATTTATAGTAGTTTGACTGTATGAGGAATGTTTTATCAAAAATTTCTTTTTCCAGTCAGAACTGCCGAAACTAGCTTAAAGATAGTATCCTAAATCGTAATAATTGCGAAACATGCCAGACGGACTGCACTTGGGCAATGAAGGATTGCTGTGCTGATATTCACAAGGATACATTGGTAGTTTATACTGTATTTAGATATCAGCAGAGAGCAGGAAGGCCTTACGAAATGAACTCGAGAGCGCATGTTCACACGCTTGTCATGAAGTACGTGACAACAGCAGTTATGTTATAGAAAACATGTGGATTTAGCGGAATGGCACTGGTTACTGATGAAGGGTAAGTGCTTTCGAGACCACATCTTGCAGCTTTAAATTGTGAGGTTAGGTATTTCTTAGTAGCAGAACTTGACATGCAATGGAGAAGTCCATGCTTAATAGCTCGGGTGACGACAGATTTTTCTAGATAAAAAAAGAGTGGGAAACGCGAGAAGAAACATGGCTCCAAAATTAGTATTGGTATATTTCCTGAGAAAGGGAACACCCTGGTTCCAGGAATAATTCCTAAGGTGACTACGCCTACAGTCGCCTCTGAAACTAACTAGCCATCAGATCGCACGAAGAGAAACACACACGCCAAAGTATAAAAGTACTGAAGGCCTAATTCCAAACTTACTGTAAATATTTCTTTAATCTACCTAAGATAGATTTTCATTTTTACTGTTTTTAATCAATCTACCTTACGCTTTTATTACGTTTTCTTCCCATACATATGTCCCATCATGCAAGGACCAAATCCTGAAATTCAACATAGGATTATTTTCTCCAGAGATAGGTTACATATGTCGAAACTCCTGGGACTGTTAAAAAGAAAAGTCTGTTTGCATTCGTAAGATTTTCTTTTTGACTATGATCAATATTACTAGAAAATTAGAAATCACATCAAAGTGAATTTCTTATTCACGTTCCTGTAATAATAGGTTATCACGAAGAATATCAACAACTTCCTTTTATCCTACTGAGGCATTATCATTTTATTTGCAACAGTAGGGTATTTCATCAGTTATTTGGCAGAAAATGACTTTATTTTCTAGGCTATAAAACTGTTTAAAGGACAAAGTTTTGGGGGAAAACTGCCACTAGGACAACCCTGCATATCAGTGGAAGATAATGATAAAGACGTTCCTCCATAATTGCTGCATACCCAATGAGAAATGCAATATACATATATCTTAAAATAGCAAAATTATTCATTAATAGTTAACATATACTATACATCAGTCTCGTGTATATGAATGACGACAAGGCAGGCAATTTGTATATTGTATGGAAATAAATCTTAAAAATGAAAATATGAATTAATTAATTAATAATTTCGAACTTACTTCATGCAATTTTAAAATATGATTACTTAACTATGAGTTATTTAGATATATATATACACACTTAAAATATAGATGGTGCTGTAATACTGTATGCTCGGTGATTTTTATTTATAATAACTTTACTTCAGTGTCAAAAAGTTTAGATGCAGTACAAATACTGCTGGCTATCTAAATTTTTATGATGCTCCGCCGTGAAAATAGCAAGACTCGTGAGGAGGGTACACGAAACCATGTGGCTATCAGAAATCAGGCTCCTTGTAGGCCTATTGTATCTACTCTCAATGTTATACAGCCACAAGGTAATTATAATAATGTATATTTATCCCAGATCAGACTCATTGTGCGGTGGGCATGTTCTGACTATTCCGGATCCATTCCCATTCCAATCACGGGGACTTTTTTTTCATAGATAGGTTCTCCTGGCGACCATGGTCTCGTTAGAACGTATGGACCCCTATGGCAACAACATATCCAGAAACGAAGCGTTCCCTCATCTCTAATAATTGGAATAACGTAACCTTACTAGTGTTGTGCCCTCGCCCAGGAGGTGGCACATGTCAGGAATGTTCGAACGATCGGCTCTACGTTCGTTATCTTCTTCTTTAATTACCTTTCATTCGTTTCTGAAATAAATATTATTTCTAACACCAACAATTATAATTTTACTCTTTTAATTATTTAACTTAAATAAAACTATTAATTCGGATGGATCAGGATCTTATACTCTCGTAAGAAAACACTCAAAATTAATTTACATATTTATTCTATAAATCGAAAAGTGAATATGTTTCCTTGAACTTACATTTTACGGAGTTCTTCACAACCATCCTCAACTTCATGGCTTCCGTCGTCTTGCGACGTCGATGCACTTATCAACTTCATGTAAAGTAAAAGTCTGAGTCTGAGAGTGAGGCCTATTTCGGCCAGGTTTATATAACCATCCTTGCCACACCCAAACCTCGGTCAAGAGTCGTGATCAAACAAAATAACATAAGAAAGTACTATATGCCTTTCTTGTATGCAAATCGCCTATTATTTGCATGAACACAATATGAATATTACTGAATTGACTTAATTCAATAAAAGCTTAAATCTTGCGTTAAGCAACGGAAAATAATGACATAATTATGACCTCATCAACAACCAATAGAAACTAGTCTATTTTATCCTTACTCAGTACTCTGTGAATAATGTTTACGCAAATGTGCTATACTTCATGTTCTGACAATGAACGTAATATAATACTTCTTTCCTTTTACAAACTGCAATCTTTGCTTTATTCATGTGACTTCTAAAGCAATATCCATAAAAGTATGTAATTGTCTTAACTTTATATTTCAACAATAAAATGTTAATCTCTTTGACCCATGCATTGTCGTATCCTAAATTATAACATTGCTATTATAATCCGGGAGAAACAATGACAATGATTTCCGGTATAACCGTGGTATACGAAGGTATACTCAGGTATATACCAGGGCTCAACATCACCCCCTTCTTTTTTTAAAACGAGCTGTTCCGTTTGGAACACTCGATTTTCAAGAAAATTCCAAAATTCTCGATCTTGTTGAGAGCTGCAAGATTCATTCATTCAACAGATATCGCTTGTAGAGTTTTAATTCCACAGTGGCTTCAATCATTCATCAATCAGGCTTACAAGAATGTTATTCCGTTCCAGCGGCCTTCAATTATTTACTTACAGTCTTAACAAGTCGACAAACTGATAGGGGTTATGTATGCCTCCTCTTTTGGTCACTTTAATTTAAATACAGCTCAAATTTATTTAATCTTTAAATTCATTATTCATTTCTTTCTTATTGGCTTTGATGTCCATAATTTTCCTCTTATTACATAATCATTAATTTTACTTTAATCTATTAACACGACTGTTTGATCCTGTTTGGTTTTTAACTACAAAAATTTAATTTTACTTTAAAATCATTTTATAGTTGTGATAGTTGTGAATCCTCCTATATATACTGATATGTATATACTCATTTAACATTTAGTTATTTAGAGTGAGTGTGTGTGTGTGTTTGTTTGTTTACATTCCTTCATTATTACATAATCTTTTCTTTTCATCTTGAATAAAATTATTACATTCAATTGATTTAATGTCTTTTACTAAACAAACTGAAAATCTGTGCCAGTGAAATTGTCGGACTAATTAAATAACTCTTCAATGAACGGTGACGTCGTTCTTCTCATCTCTGCACATCATATGGTCGGAAGGTTATTGCTTCTTCTGGACTCTTGGACCATGACGTCTTGTTTGGTTAAGATCAGGTTCCTTAACTCTTCTCTTCATCAGCTTGGCTCGTATCTGTATTAAACACAGATGACAATAATTATTACCTCGTAATATTTGCTTTTTTCTGACACCATAACTTAATTTGTTAATCTTTAACATTTTTATTTAAACTTTAACGTCATCAATATCTTTCATCAATATCTTTAATTTTCTGACTATTCTTTCATTAATGACTTACTTCATTTCGCAAAAACTTCAAGTCTATGCTGAATATATTTTTATTTACTTCTGGCAACAACATTTTATTATCACATAATTTATGTAATTATCTTCAGTAATATGGGGCAAAACTCAAAATTAATTAAATAATATTACAATTAATTATGTCTTCAAGTATGCTTGTTATTCAAACAAAATGATGAATCTACTCGTAATTCATTTTTAAAGTAACTTACGCACTTCCAGTGGAAGGCTATACCCTCATAATAATACATATAAATTAAAGTAGGCGATACCACACAGGTGATTGTTGATCTCCTCCGATCTTCCTGTCACAAGTCTCAATGGCTTCTTTGGCTGTCCTGTGAATCGGCAGGTTCACAGTTTAGCTGGTTGGCTAAAATGTTACTAGTCGTCTGGACTATGGTACATAAATCGCCTTACATCTGCAATTATTTCTATCATCAAGCAAACACAATATATTGTATTAATTGTCATAATTAAACATTGGAAATCAAGCTGGATAAAATAAAAACTTAATGCGCTATCATAATTTGTTGTAACTCGTTACGGTAATGTCCGTACTCTATATAATTCAAAATACTTGTCCAATGACTTCAAAAATATATAAATTCATAAAAATTAATTTACTAACTTCGACAACTGACAGTAAGAAATTCCTTCAAGAAATTTCAAAACATTTAAAATTGCAAAAATGGCAAAACTTAAAATGAATTAAGCTGAACTTTCCAATAACTATGAAATTAACATCTTTTCCACTGTATCGAATGTTGCTTTAATTCTTTTAATGTGTCAACGAAAATTTGTAGTTTTAGCAATTATGTTAATGCTTTCGTAACTACATTCAATTCAAACAAAACATCTTCAATTAATTAATTTAAAATGTATCATGTTTTATTAATATACTTAATAAATTCCTACATTTGCGCTTATTTTATTTATATAAAATCTCTTCTTCCACTATTATGGTTAATTGGTTCTAGTATTACCAATAAATTTTCTCATTCTATACATCGTATAGTATTTCGTAATTTAAAATTTCATATATTAAATAAAACTGTTATTTACACACTGCTTTCATAAATCAATTTACAATATAATTTCTCTTAATTGTTGACATCTTTCGTACGTTGCCTAAAATATCATAATAAAACTAAATTTCATTACAATAATCTATTTAACACCTAAAAAAATAATTTTCTTTACTGTATCCTTTACTAGATTTCGTCGTCTTTCGTTCTGCTGCATTACTAAATCCTAATTTCCATTTAATTGTTATATCTATACTCTGTAACAAAGTATTTTAATTGTATTAAATTCTATAATGACTTTCTTGTGTTGCTTGGATTACTGTTACTACTAATTTCATTTTCTGTGCATTCTTGGGATTTCTTATATTCTTAATATTCTTTACGTTCCTAAGGGTTTTAATATTTTTAATATTCTTTACGTTCCTATGAAATTCTATGGTGCAAACTTATTTATTCTGCGCGTTCACTTTTCATTCGTGACCCTGCTCGAGTGGTTCTAAATTATATATATGTCTTCTTCGTACCTAACTTCATGGGATTTATTTCTATTGCGGGTTCCACTATTCCTTCGGAGTTCCTTCCCGTGAGTTTTGTCCTCACTACTCCGGTACACACCGTTTTTGAACCTAAACCTCACATGGGGTTTACACACACCAAGTTATATTCATTCTCAAAAGTTCTCCTACTTTTGAAAGTTTCATTATTTGCGGAACTATCATTATTATTGGCTTTGGAGTTTCTTCATTTGCGGTTCTCTTTAATTCCTGGGAGTTTTATTAATCACGCGTTGCTCGATAATCTTCGGGACTTTCATTCATTTTCGAAAGCTTCATTAAACTTTGGTAGCTTCATTAACTGTTGGAGTCCTTTTATTTACGTGTGCCTCGTTAAATATTAAAATCTCATCAAACGTGAAAATCTCTTAAATGTAAAAATCTCTTGGTCAAATATTGAAAATCTAGTTATCAATGTGCACTCGCTAACTGATCATAATTCTTAATAGTGAAAGAGATGACTACTTGTGCGCGCTCCCGTTGCAACCTGTCCCTTAGTCTGCTTCAACGGACTCTCATTCACCTTACTGAAATGACTTCTGTCGTCATTTTTCCCATCGTCATCCATGTGACGGTATACTAACTGGCTAAAGGCTTTCCGTCCTCTGACGACCAATATTCATCCACCGGTTACTGTGTCCTAGCTAATCGGTAGGCTTGCTTTCATGACCTCTTTTCATGACATTTTTTCTTCATGGCATCTTTTCATGACATTAGGCTTCGCTTACTATTTTTCTATCTTTCTATTGTGGGTGTATTGCTGGCACCATTTCATGTCGTCTGGTTTCCTTTCCAGAAACAATGTCCTCCCCCATTAGGACGTAACTTTATCCTACTAATATGAACTACCAATGTTTTTCCATTTTAAACATATTACGATAGTAAACCTCATTTATGTTCCCCTCAGTGGTAGTAATTACTGACTTCATCCACGCTTTGCTCGAAGAGCTGTAAAACTGGATTAAAATTATACAATGGAACGACGGGGTTTTCCTTGTCTTACGACTGTTATATAATAACATTGGCAATATTTCCTCTATTTCAACTATAATACCATATTTGGACAATAAAAATTCTACGTTTCAACATTCTAACGTCTTTCTTTTGTCTTCCGATAAACACTAATTGACAATTCGTAAAAAATTCTGTATTATTCTGCAATATTCTGAAATGTTCGGAACAATTAGCCTGAATTCCTTATCATTCTTTATTAACATAACTTCTGTTATCATCAAACTAAAATTCTTTTCAAAATTTTCTAACCATTTAAAATATTACAACTTGGTAATCTGATTACCCGTAAATACCTTTACATCATTATCAATGTAAAAATTTTGCATACGTCTGTGACAAATCGATGTATTTGTATTGGACTGTAAAATGTAATTCGAAAAAAAATCTTATATCTAACGCAAAAATTTCGAACTCAATTCTTTTAAACTAAATTACCATTATTATTATTATTATTATTATTATTATTATTATTATTATTATTATTATTATTTTAATCTATTATCGCGGTAAACTCATTACATTTTCATTCATATAGTTTATTAAAATAATGTAGTTGGCTAAACATCTGTAACAGCTCGCGTTGAATGATCACGCACGCTCTTTGATACCATCGAATGCAAGCGAAGGAGTTTTCTGCATTCCATCTCCAGATAACCAACTTCTTGCAGTCTGGTATTTTAATACTGACTGACGACATAACATCTCTCTTAATGTTTCAAATATAATTTATTAAATTCTTCTCGTACGCATTCTGTATGTCCTTTAATTAAAATCTATCATAAACTTCGCTACATAAGCAAATTCGTTTTGTATCTGCGATAATCTACAAAACCTAAAAATTATCTAACTTCTTTAATTGTACACGTACAATAAAATAATTCACTATAACCTGAACTTTTCTTTCTTTCTTTTCCTTCTATTTCCACTTACTAAAACTCAATGTAGCTTAAACTCACTAAATATTTTAAATAAACCAAATTCATTAAAATTTCATTTATATATAATAATTAACATCTCTATGCGTTATCTTCTGAAAAATCTGTTCAGAACCTAATTCGATCCTCTTCATCGGAACTCTTTCCGGAACAAAACTTTATCGGAGCTAACCAAACGCTCGCAGAAGGCCTGATAATGTTCTTATCCAACATCATCTATCATTTCTATACCTTCTCATTATATTTACGTAGTAGGGGTATTTTCTTAACTTGGGGCACATCCCAGTTATTAATTCCATGTTTTACTTTGTTGGTGCAGCCTATGTTTTCTATCTCTTGGGTCATGAAATACATCTACAAACTTTTCTAACACTCCACATTTTATTTTGCCTGTCACTTAAGGTAAGTGATTTAAGTTCTCTGACTCAAGTAAGCCTATAATGTCGCATTCCGACTTCATTCGGAGCCAACACATTTACCTGATTTTTTTTTTTTTCTTCCCAGATGTGAATCTGAATGTGTTGTTCGTGCTGTTGCATTTTTTTAGTAATTTGACGTCACTATCTCGTATCGTACCCACAGCAACAAAAGTACTCATCACGCCTGCACTTACGTGGTTTTTGAGATGCATCCTATTCTTTGATTTTCGGTAACTCTATTTAAAAATTAATTGTTTAATTATTTTCACAGGAATTTTGTTCTACATCTCTGTTTCCCATCGCTTATCTCCCTATCGCTAAGCGATCTAGCTAGGTAAATCCCATAATACCTTGCTCTTCAGGTCTAAAACACTTTATCTTATTCTCGGGACAAGCTAAACATAGTTGTGCACTTCCTATGCGCTATAGCTTCATACCTTCATGGTATCGTCTGTTTACGTGCAGCATAAACTAGACAAACATCACGACTATCATACTGAGATATGAGATTGTTTCTAGAACTCTTCTCTGATGCTTCCACCTAACCATGCAAGATATCGCAGGAGTTACTTCTATTCCCATTCGTATGGTAAGTAAGTGGATTATTTCGGGTGTACAGTCCGAATCCATCTCTCCTAGCGTCAATACACGGGGGTTACTACAACAGATTTATGATCTCTTCTCATATGACTAGTGCGCGGTTCAAAACATCAATGTTTCCATGTTTTGATTCATACAATCAAGACCTATTCCGTCTCGTTCTATTTCAATTTGGACACTCTATAAACTCATGCGAATATTTCCCTTCATTCGCGAAATCCATCTACTTGAAATCCATCAAATAGGTAATACCTTTAGCTTGTGACGTCACTCTTTAAGAAATAACCTGTGAAACACCTGGATTGATACAGCCGCATCTGTATCCTCTAAAACTAAAACTAAAGAGTTTTTCAATCGATCAGTGCTTATGACCATGAGTTCCTTATTTTTTTTTCAATTACGTCTATCTTAATAATGATCTCTTTGCGCGAGGTGTTCTAAAAATCCTACGAGAAGTTCTACTCCCTCAAACTCTCGTATATCTCTTTGCAATCCCTAATTATGTCCCTTTTTCTTACAATAAACAGTCTGTATGTTAGCCCATCCTTTTAAACTGATTATTTTCTTTGCTGATTAAAATTGTCGTTTATCTAATCCTGCTGTCGTGCATACCGCAAGCATAACATGTAACGTAAATAAATACATTTCTGGCTTGTGCACTTCGCACTTAAAAAAAATATAAACTGAATCTCTTGTTCTGAATTCTGTTGTGACTGCTAATTGTACTACTTTCATGTAACATGGTAACCTGAGTTGAATCTGTTCCCGACTTCTCATCCTGTTACATCAGCTGCTAAAAGTCTGCATCTGCCTTCTCAGCACGAATATGCTTCTCGTGTGAGTTATTAGTTGGCTTTAGTATTATAATGATAAATCTTGGACATGATTAAACCTTTTGCGTTGCTATTTAAAACTAAATATAATAATAATCATCGGGTAGTTTTTTTTTTTTTTTAACCCTATTCTCGAAAGTGGATCTCAACTAATCATACGTAGTTTCGTCACTAACTAAATCAATGTCTCCCTGACAATAAAAAATTCTGTTGCGGGACCTACAACTTTAAACTTTACAATCTGCTTTTTGTCTGCAATCTCTGTCTGAATTCGCTGTCTGAATCTACTGTCTGAATTCACTGTCTGAATTCTCTGTTTGAATCTCGAAACTCCCATTATAATTTTTTAAAAAAATTAAAAATTCCTTTACCATTCCTTCACTGGTAAGCTATCTGCTGAGCCACTCCACTCATTTATCGCACTATATGCCGTAAAATCTTTTGTCGAGTTACCTGAACTATTTATCTTGCTACAAGATTTGCTTTGCTGCCGTTAATTCTGTTACCCTAGTTTTAAACTTTAATTCTGTTACCCTAGTGTTAAGCTTTACAAAGCTCGTCTAATACCTTCGTCAAGCAACATTCTGACCTATGTGAATTGTACACTATCAGCAATCAATTAATCGTTAACCAAGTAATGTTAATCAACCCTTGACTTACAATGCACCAACCATTTGTAAAAAATTTCCCAAAAAGCTTAATTTGCCACTAACTTATAATGCCCACATTTTCTAAACAATTTATAACAACAACTTATTACTAACACCTACACACACCCTAACATTTTTCCGAGAGCATGAGATCGTGAAACCATTTTTCCATCTTTAAACATTAATTTTATTCGCGGTAAACATCCCGCTTATGACACCATTGTTGTGCCCTCGCCCAGGAGGTGGCACATGTCAGGAATGTTCGAACGATCGGCTCTACGTTCGTTATCTTCTTCTTTAATTACCTTTCATTCGTTTCTGAAATAAATATTATTTCTAACACCAACAATTATAATTTTACTCTTTTAATTATTTAACTTAAATAAAACTATTAATTCGGATGGATCAGGATCTTATACTCTCGTAAGAAAACACTCAAAATTAATTTACATATTTATTCTATAAATCGAAAAGTGAATATGTTTCCTTGAACTTACATTTTACGGAGTTCTTCACAACCATCCTCAACTTCATGGCTTCCGTCGTCTTGCGACGTCGATGCACTTATCAACTTCATGTAAAGTAAAAGTCTGAGTCTGAGAGTGAGGCCTATTTCGGCCAGGTTTATATAACCATCCTTGCCACACCCAAACCTCGGTCAAGAGTCGTGATCAAACAAAATAACATAAGAAAGTACTATATGCCTTTCTTGTATGCAAATCGCCTATTATTTGCATGAACACAATATGAATATTACTGAATTGACTTAATTCAATAAAAGCTTAAATCTTGCGTTAAGCAACGGAAAATAATGACATAATTATGACCTCATCAACAACCAATAGAAACTAGTCTATTTTATCCTTACTCAGTACTCTGTGAATAATGTTTACGCAAATGTGCTATACTTCATGTTCTGACAATGAACGTAATATAATACTTCTTTCCTTTTACAAACTGCAATCTTTGCTTTATTCATGTGACTTCTAAAGCAATATCCATAAAAGTATGTAATTGTCTTAACTTTATATTTCAACAATAAAATGTTAATCTCTTTGACCCATGCATTGTCGTATCCTAAATTATAACATTGCTATTATAATCCGGGAGAAACAATGACAATGATTTCCGGTATAACCGTGGTATACGAAGGTATACTCAGGTATATACCAGGGCTCAACACTAGTATAGACTTACTTAACGGTTCAAGAAATGGGACTTTGTTTCCAACAACTCGGAGGGGAGGAATAGTCTACTACAAACTCCAACAGGGTTATAGCGGCCTTCAATAAGAAAGTGAAAAAAAAAAAATAATAATTTCGGGTTATGGTAACATATAATGACACTAATGGAAAAATAAGTTATTAATAAATTTCATTGTCTCGTACGCTAAACATGTCGATTTTTTATGATCCGTTCATTAACTAGCAAAAACCTTTTCTCCCGGTAAAGCGAGTCTGCACGACCTAATTGATTAAGAAAGAGTAAAGTTCTCAAAAAATCAACTTTCTAGAAATTAAAGCACAATGGTCAATCGTATGAAATTTTGATAATTTCTCTAGAATATTCAGGACATGCTTTAAAATGAATAACAAAGAGAAGGTTTCATTTGAACCCAGTTTTTTTAAGAAACAAGAACGCACTTCCAGCATTCAATATACTGCATAGACAGAAGATATAAGACAGGCAATTTCATTGTTTGTAAGTTCTCCCGCTTCAAGTTAAGTTTCAGCTGCGCTGACGTCACCTTTGGAGCCAGGAATTCTTGTCACTATATTCTGATGCAAATGAGAAGTTGTTTCTACACGCCTTTAAATCAGTTCTTCTTGGTAAGTCCGATGGCATTGGCTGCGCATTCCTTCATCGTTAATAATGTCTTCTCTATGTGGTAGAATTATAGAACTCAGATTCTTCTACAAAATAACTAATCAGTGCCAGAACGAGAAAAGAATAATCTCGGATTTTTTTTCTAGAATTGAATGACTGTTTATTCCTAAAGTCATTCCCTTGTATTGATTTTTTTAAATGAGAAAAAAGAAAGGACAAAAAGAAGTCTACTTGTTGTGGTTATTTAATGGCGGTTGTATACTGCTACTTAGGGCTGTAACCGTCACCGGTGTGCCGGAATTTGTCCAGCAGAAATTCTTTTACACGCTTGTAAATCTGCAGGCATGGAGCTTTTGCGGGATGTAGCCTAACCCGTGAACTTAGGAATAGAAAGTCAGTGCCCAATCAACTGTTCACAGTGGTGGACCTCTGGCTGCATCTTACGGTAGTTAATGCTACATTCTTATAACCACCCACGAAAAAATCATGAAAACTTTTGGATTAGGCCTACTGTAGTTAAATCAGCATTCTTCGAGGACCTTATCCTTCCCACCGACTCCAGGGAGTTTATGAACAACATGCTGCTATAAAGTAGGCCTACAATTTTAACAAATTGAGAAAACTACATAATTTTCTACTTAAAAAAATAACCAAATATTCACCTTTAAATTAAGGATGGTATTGATAATATCGTTAATAATAATAACAATAATAATAATAATAATAATAATAATCATAGTATTCCCTTTTTTCTTAGTTTAACGTTTGTAGAGACGTTCATGCGGTCCACGCCTTACAGAATGAGGTACAGCTGGAAGAGGGATTTAGTCACCTGTGGGTCACCTACATATATATTTTGACCAGACAAGGACATGGAGAGCCTCCTCGGCTGGGTGAACAGCCCAATGCCGGGGCCACTTCCGAGAACGAGATTCGCTAGTCGCAAACACTCATGCAGAACAAGGAATGGATGGGGTGAAGGTGAGAATGACGGCTAGATGACCACAAGGGCCTAAAATTTTCCGCAGTGATGGAAAAACCCTAGAAAACTTGTCCCGTCTATGAATCGAACCCGGGCCCGCTGCGTGAGGACAGCGATGGAGCATCCCCTACACCACAGCGATGAACTGTAATAATAATAATAATAATAATAATAATAATAATAATAATAATAATAATCTCTCTCTCTTTACCTTAGGTTCACCTCTCCCTTTCAGGGACATTTTGCGACCCAAGCCGCCCGGGCCTTACAGAGCCGCGACCTGTCGGGGGAGGGATTATCTATGGATCATATACATACTTTTTGACAAGGCAAGGACATGGAGGGCCTCCTCGGATGAGTGATCAACCCAATGCCGGGGTCACCTCCGAGACAACACGAATACATAGGACGAGACACACCATTCACACACACACACTCACTCCAAACAAGGCGAGGATGGGATGAAGATAATAATGACTGCCAGATGATATCCGGGGACCACAAGGGCCTAAAGTTACCCGACATTTGTCTCACATGTGAGGAAAAACCCCCACCTAGGTAACTTGTCCCGACCATGAATCGAACCCGGGCCTGCTGCGTGAGGAGCGCGAACGCATCCCCTACACCACAGCGATGGACTATAATAATAATAATACTAATAATAATAATATCGATAATTAGAGCGCTACATCCTTGATGGAGTTGCGTCACTCGTGAAGGTCGCGACAACTGGAATAGAAGTACAGTAGTGGAGGATTGAAACCGGACATGATGATCAGTAAGCAGCTACTGAGCGTAGTGTAGTGTTGTCAGCTACACACATTCATTAGTGTCAAGAAACGCATGATGCAAGAACAATATCAGTAATTATACGCTTCCCTTCGCTTCTGCACGCCCACCATTTTGTTCTGTTCTCAATAGCGTCTTAAATCTCCCATTACCAGTTACATAGTTTATTAAATTATTACGTTCCTATGCGTAAAGCTATATAATACTCAGGACTATACCAATCATATGCCAAGGAAGTGATAAGAGGAGTTTTAGACACAAGAATCAAGGCTAAATCGTTCAAGAGGTCCACTTACGAAATAGACCACCCTTATTTTCCTCTTTACCTAGAGTAGTAAGTCGCAAAAGAAATCTTATAGCAGTAACAACTTTCATGCTAAAAAATGAACAATGGATTTTGGATACAACTTACAAAGTAGATAATATTAAAACAATAGTACTAATTATTTTTAAATTATCTCTTGACTCCGCTCCCAGTTTGTTAAAATTAACAGGTTATGACATAAAAGCGTAGAGTATGATGATAATCTATTTTTTGATGAGATAGCATTCACATTTAGAATGCTAATTTTCATTCCCTTTCACCGATAAAAGTATGCAATACAAATCCTGATAGATATGTTAAAGAGGTTCATTTCACATAAAATTCTATTTCGTAGGATATTTGTAAAAAGCAGTACAGTATAGGCCTATATATAATATTTCCAAGCGGTAGGAACCAGGATAAACTAAATTCCGTGGAGCTACATCCCTTGTGGGACTTGCTGAGTCATCTAGCACAGGCAGAAAGTATCATATTGGCACTTAATAAAAAAATAAAAAACAATAAATTGAACCACAGAGAGTATTTTGGAGGAAGTCATGGCTGAATCATCCAGCACACCAGTGATGTTGGAACTATTGCTACAAATCATTAAACCTAATAGTTTCATTATTATCGATTAGAAGAATTTATTTGGACCTCGAGTTGCACGTTTGTAAATTTATTGATCTTTCGAAATTGGAGCTAGTTAGATTGCAAGTAATAGTAATTTATGGAATAAGAGATTGCGGTTGGGGTGATAATTTCCCTCAATCTAATGTGTCATTCCATGGCTTATCCAAGGTACAATCAGAGGACTTCAAGTCTAAAACGTCAGGGGTATTAACAAGAATTCAAATGAATGTTTTTTATAAAAAAGCTCACGATGATATGTATTTATAGGAAAAGGGAAAACCTTTAATACATGCATTGTTAAGAATAAAATATGTTGGCTGTGAAGAAAATGGAAGGTTGGTGCTCGTTCACCATAGCTGAAGGACACATCGAAGGGACAATGCCGAAAATAGTTGAGGTATCTAAAGAATTAAATTACTTTCGGAATCTCAATTAATACTAATATTGGTGGAAAAACATAAATTTCAGGATGTCTTTACTATCACTGTTATTTTAAGTCCGAGTAAATAAGACTTGTTTATGGATCCGAATTAGTTATGATCTTGTCGCAAATTTATTTCTTGTAATCATCATTGATTAAAATGAACTTTCCGAGCAGTGAATTAAACAGTTTATTACTATGAATTAAAATCTTTTAAATCACTCCTAAAAATAAATACAATAATAGGTTGTCATTGAGAAAGAATTAGGGAGTTTATAGATGGTGTAAAAATAATAATTAATTACAACAGTACTGCATTATCAACAGAGATAATAGATAATATTACGACGAGTCTTTAGATATTGCCGAAAAGATGGACCATTTTCTGCCCACTGCCCTAGCCTATCTATCCAGATACATCTGCAGTAATAGTCAGTCACTTACATTCTATCAAATATAAACTTATTAAATCCAACACCACCTTAATTACATCCGAAGATGTTCATCTCCATAACACAAGACAAGTCACTCATATTTTTGTAATTCACAGCGAATCCACTACGTAAGGCCTAAATGGAATATTACCTCATGCTATAAAATTGTATAACACTAGGAGGTACCCGTGGCTTCGCCACGATAATTCTTTTAACAATTAAAAATGAAGGGTATAATAATTATTAAAGCATTATATTTATTAACACTTGCACGCGAATCATTCATAAACTAAGCCATTAATAATTAATGAAACAGCTAAAATTCCTGCTTTAGAGTACATTCCACGACATGAAAGCGCCCCCTGGAAAACTATATCAGAATCGATTATGCAGTTCCAAAGAACCTGTGAACACATAATACGTATTGTTTTTCAGCTGTTTATTGACATGAATATGATGTGAATTTTATTTTATGAATTCAGTGTAATTTTCAGAAATTATATAATGTTTCAAGGGAAGGAATGGTTTTTTTTTTTTTTATTATTATTATCAGCGATATTTCAAGAGATAAACCCATCAATATTTTATTATACAGCTGTTGCCCCCGGCTTCGCCCGCCATTATTCATTGACTCCAGGATTTTCAAGAAAATTACACTGGTAGATTATTAAAAATGTTTGTGGTTCAGAGCTATGAAAATTGTAAGTAAAAATAAAATTAGAATATTTGTTCATTGTGTTCATTTCACTTGGGCCTTATATAATAAAGAAACGGTTTTCCTTCCTAATTTTGTAGTCGTCATGAAAGTTTAGACTGCGAGAGACGAACATCGCCGAGTATACCCGATGTCTCACGAAGCGGGCGAGCAAGCACGCTATTTAGGGCCGTTGAATTGTATAAGAGTAGATGTTACCTGAAAGTGTGTCCAGTTCCATTCGAAATTTTAAACCAAAAGCATTATCATATTGTTTAGATGTGTACTTTAGTCGGTAGGATAGTTATAATATATTTCTGTGAAGTCGTACAAAAAATGCATATTTCAAAATTGATTAGTATATTTCAAGTTTTTTGTGGTTTGTAGTAGCCTATGTTTGTCTATAGCCTTAAGATAATTGTAGTATGTATTATAATGTTTTCCTTTGAACCAATGTATGGATGTCACTCCTCGCATGAGCTTTGCTCTTTGGGGTTGTATATGTAATGTGTGTGTATATATATATATATATATATATATATATATATATACTAGCTTAAAAGACCCGGGGTCGCCCGGGTTTTGTATTTTGTAATTGGAAATTAACTTATGAAGGATTTTCAATTTTAAATTTTTGGTCCTTATATAGGCATTTATAATTTGAAATAGGAAGAACGACTTATTACACTCAAACTATTCCCTCAGAAAACGCTTGATATAGTTTTTTTATGGCTCATAGAGGATCTAGAATTTTGCATCCCATCGCTTGTACAGTGCACAGCAAGCCTGGTAGAGGTTTAAATAAGAAGAAACAGAAATTCCTGTAACATAAAATTGTAATATCGAGGCGGGAAATTTCCCACTCTTATGTTACCATAGAGCCTTCATACTTTTCTCTCCAAAAACCTGCGATATAATATAATAATATACACATTACCATACCTCGTTTTGTTTTCTCTATGTCCAGGGTAGAGAAAGTTATGTGATTCCATTATTTTAGTGGATTTCATTCTGTAATATTTATTTATAACATGAATTATTTTGATAACTTCTCTTATTTGTCAAAAGTGCATTTCATTTGTTTTTTCCAAGCCCATCATATACCATTTGGCAACAATATATTCTGTGATTTGGAATGGATAATTCTATGTAAAAAGGGATTAAGTATTTTCAAAAACATTTAATTTTTGGCATTTAGAATCAGAATTTTTCAAAATCCTTTCTTAGTGAGCACCTACATTATAAAACGAAGGTACTGTCAAAATTCCAAGTCTCTACCTGTTATAGTTTAGGCTGTACGTTGATTCCTGTCATTCAGTCAATCAGTCAGTCATTCATTCAGTCAGTCAGGACAAAGCCTTTTATATATATAGAGATATTTATATTTATTAAATATTAAATAAATAATCAAGATTAAGCCAATTTATAGATCATACACAATCATCCATTCTGCATTGAAGTTGGTAGAGAAATTAGACCTTTTTTTTTTCTAAATTATCATAGGGTTAATATGAAATTGTGCTGCGTGGTTATTCATTAGCGAGAAAGTCTAGAAGGCAGTGGTTCCATGCCTCCTGATAAATGCATTTTGGTTTCACTCACAGCCTCCTGTGGTTCACTGTATATTGTTGTGTGGATTTCGGTGTTTACCCCATGTAATCAACATGGTTAAAGTGAATATAAATTTTAAGTAAAAACACACTAATTTTATCTTCCATTTAAAAACCTATATTATGTCAGACCCAGAACCAAATGAAGAGGAAAATCAAAATGTAGAAGGGACTGAAGAAGCAAGAGGAAATGTAGAGCCAGAAGCAACTGACGATGCAGGCGGAAACGTAGAGCCAGAAGGAACTGAAGATACAGGTGGAAACTTAGATGCAGGACCAAGTGTAACCCCAGAACCAAGTGCACCCCCAGAACCAAGTGCACCCCCAGAACCAAGTCCAACCCCAGAACCAGGACCATCTAAGGAGGATTCAGAAAGCACTGATGAAGAAATTGACGAAGACAGAGAAAAAGTTAAATTGAAAATCGCAGGCTTCTTCTTGCTTTGTGTTATAATAAGAATAGGTAATTGATAACATTTATTTTCTGAGTTATTTTTTTTGTTATCTGCAAGTATTGGTTATAATAGCACGCATTTTGTTATACCGAGCTAAGTGTTGTAAAATTTCAGTATTTTATGCCATTATTTCATACTTTAAGCGGTAACGTGTGAGCTCTCTCATAATATTTTCGATATCGTAATTAATTATTTTACATGTTTTGAGAAATTGACATATAACTATTATCTGGTGGGATTTGTAGTCTGAAGGTAAAAATTCAAACCTTAAAACATCAAATAGAAATTAGCTACATGAATCAGGAGTATGTGAGTATATTATGGGAAACACACAGACAGATCCTGCAGAACCATAGGTCCGGAAATGGGCCACCTGTTAGGCTCAGCTCTGACACGATGTCTCTGGTAATTAAAGCGACAGTAAGTAGGCAAGCAATCAAGGAACGGTTTGGTTCATTGTAATCAGTGACCGAAAAGTTTCTCATTCTGTATTATGGTCCTAGTGGATGTTAGGGAGGAGCGATATTATTTAGGCCATAATAGTTATTGTTAGCCCGGAGAGAAGAGTCATTTTAATCAGTTACGGGCGTAACTATTACAATAGAACTGACCGGCCTCTATAGATTGCCGGTACTAGTGTAGTGGACAGAGCTTCCACTACTGCTATTAAGAATGAATTCCATTTCTGATACGGCCAAGGAAAATGTATCTGTCGTAGATAGATTCTTCTGGCTACCACGGTCTGATGAGTATGTAAGGACTTAGGATTAACCCCATTACAAAAATCACCCCTCATCGCATTCATCTCATCTTATCGGGAAGAAGGCTAGTCTATTCATAGATGCTCAGGTTACATATAACTGGGAAACATTTTCACCTAGCAAGGGAGAATACCACATACCCTAACAGAATAATTATATTAATGAAGAAATAGGTTTATTTTAAAACGAGATAAATATAACAGTTATCCGATTAAAAAAAAGATATATTGTATGCAGTTCAGAATAAAACAAAGAGCTACCTAACAGGTATATCAGAAAATGACAATATACTCATACTTAGGCCTACGTTTAAACTAGATACCCAGCTACGTATTTTTAAACAGCTTTCCTCTAGGACCCTAAGTTTTTCCATTCGAGTCTGGATACAATACCTTTCTTTTCGGACATAAATACTACGTTTCTCATTTTAGAGCAGGATAACTTATAGGCCTATTTTCTTTCAAAACAGTTACAAAGGAACTTAACCGGTATACATAAATTAGTTCTTTTGACCTACAAAATTTTAGGTGCCCGGTGGCCTATTGTCCAAATACATTTTCTCTCGTTTTCTGTTTTCTTTTATAATCGTATACTTAAGCATCCTTGCCCGAGGCGGGACTCGAACCCGCAGGACTCTTTCATCACGGCACGAAGGCAATATGCCTCATGTACTGTACAGCGTGTAAGGGACAATTATTATCACTGCTAGCTCTTCAAAACAATTTCTAAAAGACTGTAGACAAAATAGTTAAAAGCAGTAATTTCATAACAGTTTGTGATTATGATACAGTAAAAAATATTTCCAATACTTGCACTTCAGTATATTAAGGTATAAAGCTGTCACTTTCAAGATCACTACCTTTACATTAAGAATATGAACTCTGTGAACTGAACATGGCTCTGATAACTCTCGTACGAACACATTTACGACTTTTTTTTTATCAGATAACCTTTGCTTTGAACTAGAAGTTAATTTTCATTGTTTGGCTATTATTGTCATAAGTAGAGTTTTTTTACAAGTAATATTGAGAATAAGAAAATATTTATAAGTACAGTATTTAAAAAGTATACGATTCGTTTAAATTTGGGAAGGTAATTACGTTCAACTAAACAAATGTACGAAAAAATGACAAGGAATTCCATGTAGCCCATGAAAATAGCCATTAAATCATATATACGTATTGCACCTTATTGTAAATAAAAAGTATCTATTAATGTGTATATTAAACAGCTTTAATCGAGACTTTAAAATGTATTGAGTGATATTTTACAGATGGCAATTTTCTTTGTTTCAGCGCCCCTGATAGCAGGAATAGTGAGTCCAGCAGCAAGAACATGTAATTAAGTTGATAAATTCAGAAATTACTGGACGCAGTGATAGTATAGATCGGCTTATACTAATATCTTGAAAATATTATTTAAAATGTAAAACATGAAATGATCAATGATTATATTGGGCTTATTCATTATACTTATGTATATGTAGGCAAGTAAGTTAACAAATAGTGTATGTTTCTGGTAGTTTAATTCTTTATGACCTGACCCTTAGCATAATACCACTAGTACTTTCTTCAGAGAGCTTAATCTATTGCAGTTTCAAACCATCAGCAGTAGTTTTTCAAATAGACATTAGAAACCTCTAAGGTGAAAACGATACTGCAGTTCTTTTACCATCTTTCAGAGTAAGTCTGGTTTTTCAATGTAGCCTATAAATTCGTGATCCAAGCTGATAAAGGGAAAGCGGTAATACCTACTCTACTAACCTTATACACGGGCCTTTATACAAAATCTAGGTCCGAGTATAGATATAGGATAACCTATCAAGAGGTGATTTTCTCATGACATATACAGTATTAGTTAAATCATCAAAATATTGTTTCAAAATTAGGACTCCATACTTATGAAAAAGCCGGATTATCTCTATCTTCTCTAAGAATTTAATCTTACCGAGGGGGTAGCGTTTTGGCCTCTCATTCGGAGCATCCCGACTTTAACTTCGAACCCCGTGGCCGACCAATGTGATTTCAGTTTCTTCAAAGTCTCCCCAGTCGTAAAGACAAATCCCAGATTGGATCAATTACACAGCCCAATAAAAAATATCTTTTTGTTTGGTGTCTCAGATGTTTTACGGGATTTTGGCTATACTTAGTGTGCTTATTCCAAATATGTAAACAGTTTTTCTCTACCAGCTCTACTTTTGTCGAGGGGGGATTTTATCCGTGAACTCTTAGTCCAGCGAAACAAAATCTTGCTTGATAATATAGCAAGTGAAGGTTCTTGACCATACTTTGGACACGTAGGACGAAAACTGTACGAAGTAAAAGCTGGATTATTTTTTGGCCCTCAAATTGACAGCTCATAAGCCATAAAAGACAGTACAGTATGTGATAATATCAATTTTTTGAAAGACCGCATGTTATAATGTTATTGTAATGTTAATGTAATGTTAGTGTGTACAATGTGCCTACAAATAGGCACTGTTTTTTATTTATATCAAACGTAAAATGGGATAATATCCATAATGGTAATACAAAACTAAAAGCTGATAGGGCAAAACTAATGGTACATTTTGGCATCAGCGATCTAAATATACCCAAGAATAGGTATAAATTCTACGGCAAAAAATGGCCGTTGGTCTGTGTTATATGACTGACTCACGCTACTTCACTGAGCATCATAAGCAAATCTGAATATAAGTTAACATGATTTTAACAAAGATCATAACTCAGCAAGGATGGAAAGATGTAACTTTCATCACTAGGCCTAATTTCACCGATATTCTCTACAGAAACAACACAAACAACTCATAGCTGAAGCGTATCTAAACATGAACTTTTATTTGTACTTTCCCTACCCTTACCACAGGTACTATAGGCAGCGGAAGTTTTTATTGGGTCCTGAAATCCGACGTCAAATTTTCAGCATTCATACGGGTTTGAGATAACTGAATCCAAAAATACAAGGAACATGTCTGAGAAAGCGATGAAAGAGAGAATGTGCTTGCTTGTGAACAGCATAGCTCGTAAACGAAAAATCTTATGAAAACGAATTTTTATATCTAGGTTAAGTATCTTCCGGAGATGTGACACCAATCATGGTAGTGACTTTCTCTTACTTTTACCGCCACTTCAAATTTCAAGTTAAAACTCTTTCCTCCCAGCAGGCTCGAGGCACATACTGGCTATAAGTAACAGGAATTTTCCCAATGCACCTCTGTGCAGAGGCGTCCTGGCACCCCTTCAAGACATGAAAATAATAATAATAGTAATAATAAATCAGTATTTGAGCATTGACGACCAAAACCTGATTTTTTTAAATATTTTTTTTGGGGGCGTTTCTCTTACCAAACCGTTTAGCGTAATGTACAGTTTACGCCCTCTGGAGGGGAGGGTAGGGGGAGCTGTCCAGGTTCTCTGGAAATGAAAATTTTATCCAAAGAGATTTAAAACACCAGCTGGCATACATAAAGTTATTAATTTAGCACTGAGCTTTGACCATGACAGTGTAATAGAAGAACTCGCGTCGTTTTCAAGATTATGGACCCATATGGAAGAGACATGCTCAACTTTTACCCCACTAGTCGAAGTCAAAAGTGTTATCACACCAATGATGAGAAAGGCGATGATTGTTACCCGTTCCAGAGCGAATACAATGAAAAGACGGGTAACGTAGATCTAAGCGACAGAAAAAAAACAACAAGAAAACAATAAAGAAAATGCAGAAGCAGTAAAAAGAGCAGATCATGGTTTAAGTGCAAAGTGTACATATACCTACTGACGATTTTACTAACACAGGTCACTTGTGAAAGATGTTCTAAAACTGAAGGTAAATTAAGGTTAGATAATGTTCCCACCTCACTGAAGAAAATTTAATTCTTTCTCATGCACTATGAGGGGGACGTTCTTGTAACAATCAACAGTGACACTATTGGTGAAGGATATATAAAAGCACACAGAAATAAGATTACTTTAAGATATTTAATCTATAAGGTTCCATAATGGCAATGGCGCCCTTGGACCTCGTTTTCCACTGATGGTATTAGTTAAATCATTAATAGTACTGAACCAAACAAATATTCCGGACATTTTGCCAATAAATTCTAAAATCCACCCGGGCAGAAATTTTAACTCTAAACAGAGGACGTGTCCGAAGAATAGGCATATGACAGTTAAAAGTTAAAAGAGCAAACCATTCAAACTGGAGGTCTGGTTACTAGGTTTACCAGAATCATAAAACGAACAACTATAGCTACAACTATAGTATAGTACATGACAACTATAGCTACCAGTAACCTATGCTCTCATTTGAGCGATGCTGTCGTAAGAAAAGATCCAGGGACTGTTTCAGTATACAATTTTATATCATTGTTAGAGATCTGGAAATTTTCCGTGTTGTGAGATTTCTCTTGTTTTGTTGTGACATCTGTGAGTGGACAGCTCAAATAAAGCACTCATGAATTATGCAGGAAAATTTCTAGAAGACCAGATTTCTGACCTTAACCTCATGATATAATTATTCAGGTTGCTGACATGCTGTGTCAGGGAAAATTTTGTTGCATCAAAATAAATGGCACACATCACAGTAATCTGCCAATTCAATTGCCATTGTACCGTCCCTTTCCCCTCTACAGAAGCTAGAGAACTGGGGAATTCTTAGTTCCTTCGGCCTCAGCTAATATGATATTAAATTTTAGATATATAAAATCTCGTTTTGAAATTATTTCTTCCTCCACTGCTGGTAAAGAAAATGCTTAGAGTTGTAGGCAGTTAGAAGGTTATTTTATTCCGTTGAAAATGAAGCCGAAACGTAGGAAATAAACTTTCAAGAACATTTTCTGTAGACAGTTAGATACCCACTCACACACACAGCTTAGGAAGGGAGGGAGGGAGAGAGAGAGAGAGAGAGAGAGAGAGAGAGAGAGAGAGAGAGAGCGAGAGAGAGAGAGAGAGAGAGAGAGAAAGAAAAACACTCAAAACATTATTCCCAAAATAGTATTTTCGTTTCAGGGGCATTTTAGGATCGAACCCAATATGGTACTTCTCCACTCATAACTTACTACCCATGATACGAATAGAATAAGAATTAGATATAGGCCTAGTAGGGAGTATCCTCCCAGAATTCAGTTTCTTGGAATGTGATAGTTTCTGGGTTGCTAGTGAAGGGTCATATTTCCATTTGGCTAAAATCACTGGTTCGAATCATGTTGCAGAATAAATTTCCATCTAAAGGCTACAATACCTGCAACTATTTTACTACTTGTTTGTCGTATTTAGTAGAACAAAGCGAACTGAAAATATAATTTTCTGCTGGTTCTGAAGGATCAGAAAGAAACTGCTTTGGTTAAATCTTCTATTCGTGTAGTCGAGGAAGATGCCTGCCATCTGCGATGTACAAAGCGAATTTTTGTGACATTTACTCGGAACTCTCTCGTTTAGTGATATCGTAGGCCTATTCCACGAATTTTCCATTGCCTTTCACTAATACTGTACTCATAAGTACTGTATATGGTTAGGAAGTCAGAAAGACAAGAAGTAACTAGGGAAATAAATGCAATGAAAAATAATGAAGCCACAATTCTTTATAAATAACTTTGAGTGTATTGAAGATAGGAGCAATAAGATTTCTTGAGATCGCCTCGAACTTATGTTACCGCTAGACACTGCTTGCCTTGGACAGACGCAAGACCAATGTTTCTTGGCATGTGAGTGAGAGGCAGAGAGATCAGCCAAGGCCCCCTATGCCACTTTCAAATTATTCCACACAAAACAATGGCTGGCATTTCTATCTACTATTTGTACATTTGTACATTTGTAAATAATTCTCCATCTCGGAATTTTTGATTTATTTATAAGAGCATTAGACACAAATTTTTACGAAACGAGCCTAACCGTGGAATAGATTGCCAGGTATGGCAGCACACCCATAACTAGCTAGGGGACTACTATAGAATGGATTCTATACAGCATTTCCAGCTAGGTGACGGCTTTTGCAGTGATTTGGCAACTGCGTAAATACATGTCAAGCTAAACTGGCTATATAATAGTGACCAATGCGATAGGCAAAAGGTCAATATAAATGTGCACTATATGTAACATTTTCTTTAACAATTATGACGCACACTAAGAGATTTTATTAATAAAATGTTAAATGTTAGTATTGTAAATGACTATAAGTGACTGTAAGTGAACAGTCTGTATGTATACACTCCAGAGAAAAAAAGCCGTAACTACTGTATACAAATATATTTTTTGTTCACAAACTGTTCCAAAATATATAACAAAAATACATGAGAAATGAATCATGGCCATTTCCTCGTGGCGTTTCCCGGGTAACGGCAAGAATGGTGCAAATACTCTTTTTTACCCTTATGAAAGACGTGTAACCAGCAAGAACAAAATAAAATATTTTTGTTCCAGACTAGGAAACTAAAAGATATTTATTAAATTTTTCATCCAACGTTCATAGTGCGGACTTTATGTGTCTCAAGGTTGCCAGCCTGGACTTCACTCGGCCAGCTCTCCAAAAACTTGGGGCCGAGAGAACCCTTGTCCTTTAATACATGGGATTGAATCCCCGATTACGCAAACTCATTCGATTCCTCAATTTCAACATTCTTTCATATCAGAAGATAATTTTGTGGTCATTCATTTCAGTCCGTTGCTTCAAAATATGCAGTTTTGGTCTGTAATTCTTCAAGGTCTGAAATTAAATCTCTTGTCTGGTACAAGATCATGGCCAGTAAGCCGTCAGCCAATGAGAGGTCGATAAAGTCAATTACGGACCCCCTACCAGGAAACTGTATAGCCTCTTCTTTGATGTATTGAATAGTGTTGTAAAGATGCGTGATGTAGGGGTCAGCGACTTCTTTCTGCACTGCACAGTGCTCAATGATGCTCACCCACTACCGCGCTTCCTTCTGCATTCCGTTCTGGATACTCCTTTCTTTAAAAGTTGGTAATCGCAGATTACGAAAACCCAACTAAACAGTGCACAAAGAGTAGAATCTAGAATGTAGTTTTCACATGGTCTATGATGGACAAAGGCGCCGACTTTTGGGGGAAAGGTACGTATACCCCCCAAGATTTAAGATTTTATCAGATAAGGCCTATGTATAACTACTAGAAAGTAAAATTCTTGTCCCTTCCCCAGCAACATTTTCCAGTCGGCGCATCTGATGACGGATAGTACATGTTACAACATTCATGATGTAAAATGTTTTGAAATATTCTTAAAACGAACAATTACGTGGTTCTAAAAGGGCCAATGTTAATTTCCTGCAAAAATGAGATCTATGGCATTATTGAGCTCGGCTAGTCTTTATCTTTCGTATAATAAAAGTGCCAATGTCTGTTGCTATTAATAGACATAATGCAGAAACCTTAGGGGCCAATGTCGGAAGTTCTCAGCAAAAAGTGTTACTTCTACAGAGACTTCAAAGTCAGTTACCTCAAAAGCAAGCTTTATGACATTGGCTCTTTTAAAACCAAGCCATAGATATACACCTTAAGAAATGAGGAGAAATGAAGCATTGCACTTTGAAGAAAAAATTGCACCTTTATTATCAACAGCTGTAGGCCTATTTCAAGTTCTTGTCTCTGTTAGGGTCTAAATTATCAGAAATTGCTACAAATTCCCAGTCTCGATTTCAATGAATTTCTCCCATGGATGAAAAAATTTTACATATTAATTCAAATTAGTTTAAATTCATAAGTAAACTTACCTAAATGAAAATATTGTACCTCGAATTATTGAAGTAGCGTACAGTAACGCAATGTTTAAGATCCTCTCGTTTATACCCTTGTGAACAGAAACTTTGTCCACATCGAAGGTTTTCCCTTTTCCCCAATATTTATAACATACGCTTTCTCTTCCATTTCTACAATTTTATCTTTCTTGATACTTTTAATTTTATTCCTATTTGGATTCCTGGTGTTTAACCTCATCAGTCCTGAATAAAATTGATATTTAGAATTTTTAAAAGTTCGGTATAAGCTTAATTATGAAAATTGCCTCAGCATTGATGCAAAAATACAGAATATTTATAATCCGGCTCAATGTAGCCTAATGTTAAAGTACACAGCACAGTTTTTCATGTTTAGGCCTACCTTTAATGAAACACCTCATTTCTATTTTTAAACTATTAAAATTTATTCTAAATCATCAATCATTATACAAAAATTGGTAGAGAATGCAAAATTTGGCAGAGATCTGTTAAACGGTTCAAACATGATGACGTTTTGAATAATTGACAATTTCGGGAAAAGGGGAGTTCCGTTCGCTAATTTTCGATTTGCTTCAATAATATGAACAAATTTGCCTGCTCTAAGGATATATAACACTATAAAACTTCTTTGTATAATTTAATTAGATTTTTCCAATAATTTTTATCTTCGATGTCTTTAATAACTTCGCAGGATTCGGTAGAGGTCCGTACTTTAGTTATTACAAAGCGTTATAACAAAATCAGGCTATATTTAGAACATTTCTTCAAGTTATGTTCAACTCCAACTCCAAATTAAGACATAAGCAATTTTAGGATAGAAGAGAAGATCTTTGACTAGGGTGACTGGACTTTTGAGCCCATTTTTTACGGTCAATCCAATCAATTCTTTCGTTCTAGAGCTATTGAGCTATGTTAGAGTGTCTGGAAGGTTATCTTCCCTTCCACACATCTCTCATGTGTGCTGGTATTTATAGAGGAGAAAGTGACAAGAACTCTACACGCCCTTCCAGATGTCACATCCTCTGTACCAAACTGATAGAGTGTGCTTAAGCATACAATGTACAATAAATGACAGAACGTATTTTGTGAGCAAGGGTGTTGTAGGAAGAGAGATGGAGTAGAGATAAACAACTGATGAAGGATCATGAAAAGGGAGTACCAAGAGTCAGAAATCGACATAATATATAGGAATGAAGTAATGAATATACATAAGAACATCATTTCTGAGAAAAACAAGAAAGACATTCTAAAATTCGAACATTTAAATTGAGAAGAGGAAGAATTTAAGATTAATAGAATAAAATGAAAGGTCACAGGAGAAAAAGAGAATTATTTAAAACAGGGAAAATAAGATGCAATAAAAAATGCAAAAAATAAATAACGACAAAAGAAATTAGAAAACAAATACTGGATATAATAAAGAAAACTAGAAGGCAAAGAGAGAGTGAGAAGGGGAGAAGAGGGAGAGCGAGAGAGAGACAGAACCATATATGAAGAAGATAAAAATGAATTGGAAGATAAGCAAGGCTAAAAGGAAAATAAAAAAAAAGTAAAGAGAAAAAACTAGATGGAAGGGAAAAGGAAGACAATGAGAAAAAGACAAATATAAAGAGAAAATTAGAGGGAGAAGTATGAAAAAAGGAGTGATAAGAGAGATTTTCTGTTTTTAGGATTAAAACTTTGCGAATTGACTCACGCAAGGATTTCTCTCTCGACACCTAACTATGTATAGCTAGAAAAAAAAAAACAGAATAAGTACGTTCAATTGGTATTTCGACAGGCATGTTTCCACTCAGATCGTAATAATGAATTATATACCAAAAGAACATTACTATAATTATATAAGCAAATAAAATGTAATAAAGGCAAATAACTATGACGAAATACAAATGAAGTAACAACAGCTCCAACGCTGGGGTGTAGGGCTGTTTCTTTATATATTTTAATGGTTACAAGGTAGTTAGTGCAGGCCTATTACAAATGTTATTCTGTAAGCTTGTCAGTATTTTCGAGCGCAGGAATGTGACAACAACCCAACCATTGTCAATATTGCTTCTCCCGAGAGACAGCTCTGACCTTCATTCATTCCGCTCTTGTTTGCTTGTTGTGTTCTGTGGATACAAAAGTTAGTGATGCTTTGTACATTTTCCCATAGTAACAGAATAGGCTATACTGGGGGACTTCAGCAAAATGCAAGGGAGAGAAATCTAAGCCGTGTCTCTAAAACGGTTCAATAGAATACTCCCTAAGCCAGTGATCTTTAAATATTTCCCATTTAGGCAATACTAAACCGTAAGACTGTTTTGATTAAGGGTCAAAATCCTTTGCATTATGTAGGGCTGTTAATGTTATCCACACACTATAGGCAATAGATACTGTTGTTTAACTCAAATAATAATTGGGAACGCAAGTTTTATTAATAGTGCACTATCTGTCTTAAATTTTAGGCCCTCCTGATCCCCGGATATTATCAGCCCGACATTATCATCCTCGCCTTGTTCGGAATGAATGTGTATGTGATTTTCGTCCTATGTGTTCGTGTTGTCTCGAAGGTGGCCTCGACATTGGGCTGATCACTCATCCGGGTAGGCCCTCCATGTCCTTGTTCATTCAAAAAGTATGTATGATCCAGTGGTTCCCAAACTTTTCAGTCCGCGGACCCCTTGAAAAAATTAAAATTTCGCGGACCCCCTCTGGGTTTTGAAAAAAAAAAAAACTAAATAAATACTTTGAATAAAATGTATTAAATTCAATAGACAAAATAACACTATCAATGGTAACAAACAGAGTTGGCTCCTTAATGTGAACAGTCAAGCTGCTTTAGAAGATATGTAATTTAATAAAATTACGGGATATCCTATTTCTTCTTAAACCGCCTGCGGACCCCCTGAATGACCATCGCGGACCCCACTTTGGGAATCACTGATATGATCCATAGAAACTCCCTTCCTCGACGGGTCGCGGTTCTTATAAGGCCCGGGGGTTGTGGGTCGTGTAAATATGTCTACAAGGGAGAGGTAAAACTATGGGAAAATTTACTTATAAAACAAAAAAGTAATTTAATTCAGTATGATTTTCCTTGGATGCAACAAATACTCCGCTTAGCCGAAAGTAATTGATTTATTAAGTATTACGCACGGTTAATAACTTAAGTAATTTCTTAATTAAATGAATTAGTAATAACACAAGTTGTTTACTAACTCAGAAAGTTTTCTATGCCTTGTGCACCACTAACTTGACGAATTATTGGCTAAACCCCCATTAAAATAATGTACCTATATTACTCCTACTTTCCCAATTAATTAAAATTAAGACCTGTTATTAGAATTAAATTTATTAGATTAACTAACGACTAGCCTTACACATTCAATAGTAATGGAATATTTTGTTCAAGTAGAATGGCTATGAGAGTGAAACAGGTAGCGCCGTACGAGCAGAGAAAGCAACCCGCACGACTCTTCATCACTATCTGTGGAAGGGGGATGACGATGAGCTTCCAGAAGTTTCTTTTTTGTTTACAAAGAGGAGAATCACTGACGCCATTAAAACTCTTTTTGTTGAAGCTACAATCACCATTCCCCTTCTAATCGAAGTATATGGATTGACAAATATCTTCCGCAGGGTCGATAAGAATAGTAATTCAATGGGCAATTCTCTATTCATACAGTATCTCCACTGGATAAAGTAGAGGGAATTTTAATCTAATCTATTTCTTATTAACAATTACCGGATTGCAACAATTAAAAGTGTGCCCTTTTTTAAGTTTTAAAATGTTTAATTCATGTTGCACTATCGAATGAATAGCTAGGCATATTATTTAACCAACGTTTAAGATGGAGCAATTCATTTTTATACAATTGGTTGCGTAAACTACTTACAAACTTGTTAATTTGCGATCATACTTACCAGCTCGTGTTTTACGTACGGTTTATTTGGCCTTAATTCACTCCATTATTCAATACTGCGTAATTGTTTGGAAAGGACTGACTCTTTGAAGTTGCTAAAAAATTCGTTCATAAAAGCTTCTCCAGTATTTGTTTAATTTACTGTTTACTGAATTTAACGTATTCGGTGTACCCCACATTTACAAATAAGATATGTCCTATAAGTTTATTTTTGTAAAAATCGTGACAATTTTAGATCAGAATTAATGAATTTCATCTTGTATACGAGGGAAGATTAGATAAAATTACTTGTTATTAGCCTTATACCCTCAGAGATTAATAGACCCCGGAGGTTTAGCCAATAATTCGTCAAGTTAGTGGTGCACAAGGCATATGAGTTAGTAAACAACTTGCACTGCCTGTGACAGGTCACGCGGCATTAGGTGCGGAATATTACTGTGAGTGAAGTCAAACCTTGCATAAACGAGGACGTCCGAAAACACAACAGATGCAATTGTGGGTGAATATGGCAGTGAGCATTTTTCCTCTGACGATCGGAATATTGTTTGTAAATTATGTACAACAAACATAAGAGGTGGCTACCATAAATATATAAAACAACATAGATCTTTTGCAAGTAAGAAGCATAAAAACATATTGAATTGTATAAACAGAGAGAAAGACGGGCAGGAAATATGCCTTCAACGTCAAATTTTCGTTCAGACAGACATAATGTTTTTTTTAGTGGTCTGTGCAACATGATGGTGGGCGCCAACACTCCCTTCTGGAAATTCGAAAATCAGTATTTCAAACAGTTTCTGGAGAAAAAACACTGGTAAAATGTTGCCATCTGAAACACCATGACGCAAAGAATATTTGAAACAATGCAACGAAAATGTACTAAAAAATATTATAAACACCATGTCCGACAGTAAAGTAGGCCTATGGGTTTCCATAGACGAAACGACAGACTGTGCTGGTAGGCGTGTAGCGTATGTAATTATTGTTGGTACGCTAAGTGAAAACTATTCGGGAGAAAGATAACCATTTTAAACTTATTTGAGCAGTCAATATTACTGATATGGCCAGATTTTTTTAAACGTGAAAATGTCCTCGATTTTTATGTAGGTCTAGTCTCATTTACGAAACACGTACGTAAATATGTAGTGAAAATGAAGGAATAAGAAATCAGGGACTTATAGTCGTAAAAAAAAAAGAATATCACACATTAAAAACCACTTATATATGATGATTAAGATATAATCAATTTTTCAGCATACTGAACAATTACACACTGCGTGTTGACTAAACTCAGGGGATGGCAGTTTAGGATAGGTGTGGGACTTGGCGCACGACATAACACGAAGCAAAACGGAATAACACGACCAGTCCATACCAACCTAATCCCAACCTAACATAACCCAATCTTTCCTTACTATCCTATCCTACTCTAACCTAACCAAATCTAACTCAATCTTCCGTGTGACTTTACGCATGCGTTACTTTATGCATGCCTGACTTTGCGAACGCGTGATTTTTCGCACGTGTGATTTTTGAGCTCTTGTTACTTTTGCGCACGACATATCACGAAATAAAACGGAATAACACGACCAGTCCAAACCAACCTAACCTAACCTAAATATACCTATCCTAACCTAACCATCCTAACTTAATCTTCCGTGTGACTTGACGCACTCCTGACTTTGCGCACGCGTAACTTTGTGCACGCCTGACTTTAGACCGTAGCTGCATAAATTATATTGTCAATAGATCATTTTGGTCATACATGTTTACAGATACTTGTCTGTAATAAACAAAATTACGTCCCAAAAATGTCGTAAATTACTGAAAATATTGTAGGCCTATGGTTATAGTAACAATCATTTTAATTATTTCAAGTCTTCACCCTGGATAACGTTATGTAAAATCTTATACTACATTATGTAAATCTTGTTATACTACAAATCTTATACTTGTTATGTAAATCTTGTTAAGTAAATCTCATACTTGTGTTATATTACAAGTAAGAAAATTATTCTTGTACTATATTAATACCATTAATTACTGGGGTGTTTTTGGCATAGCCTATAGTGTTAAGAGTAACATAAACAATTGTACGTCATGTTTAACCTAAACGCATTTCCAAAACCCTAGTAAAAGTGTCAATTTCCATTATAATCTTGCATCATTTTAGCAATACGAATAATCCTGCAAATATTTAGTTTTTAATGCAAGTAGTGTGTAATATATTTTAGCAGAGTAATTGTATTCATCAAGTTTAGTTCAGCGCAACCAATCAAAGGAGGCTACAACTTATTCTCGATCTTATTTTTTACTGCTTCAACGGTGGGAAAAAGAGGGAACAGTGACAGCGAGAAGGGGCGGAGGGAGAGAGAAGAGAGAAAGAGAGAGAGAGCATAAGAGTGAATCAGAGAGACGGTCGGACAGCAAACAGATGCAAGAGAGAAAGAATAAAAATAAATGTATGAATCCGCTGTGTACTCGTCTGGACCATCGCGATCGACCGGTTGAAGACCTCAATCTGTGCTCGTGTGCTGCTTGCGCAGGCGCAAAGGAATTGGAATCAGTACACGCATTACAAGAGACAAAGTTTCAGATACAAGAATGCATCGTCACACCGGCAACACTGCAGCTAGGAATGTGTTTGTGTGTGTATGTGTGGTACTTTCAGACAACTCAGCACTTCTATCAAGTTAATCAGAGGATCAAAAAAGAATACACTACACTGCATTTTGCATTCAATTCAATGTATCTGCAATTATTGCGTTTGAAGTTGTACGGTAGTCTGGTGATCATTTTATAATCCTGTTCATTCAATGTGATTTGTTTTATATTAACGTCTTATTACTTCTTCATTTAATAAAGTCATTAATCATTCCTTCATACTTAATCGCTCTTGGGGTTTCAGTGGGAAAATGTTACCTTTGAGCCTGAGGGTCGCTGTTCAAGCCCAGCCCTGGGTGATAGATGACAAAATATGACAAATAAAATGAGGTTATTTACAACCAATCTTGCCACGTATGTTATTACATACAGTTATAACATCTTTGGATCTTACAGTAATTAGTATAAGATATTTCGTCCTTAAGGGTTTGTGTTGTCTCGGAGGAGGACCCGGCATTGGGCTGATCGCTCAACCGTGGAGGCCCTCCATGACCTTGTCTGGTCAAAAATGTGTGTGATCCAAAGATAATCCCTCTCCGGACAGGTCGCGATCCTGTAAGACCGCATAAACGTCTCTACAACGAGACAGGTGAAACCAGGTAAAGAAAGTAAGAAATAATTAAAGAAAGACAGAAAGAGAGAAAAAATTGTTTCGCGAGGTAATTGGGAACTTTCAATAGTTATGAAATAGGGCTCGGAAGTTCATGACCTAAAACTGCCTGAAAAATGCCTACAAAGAATGAAAATTTCCTAAAAAGTGACCAATAGAGAACAAAATGCCGAAAAATGTAAATCAAAAGCAGGGTACTTTTGTTCTTATTGAAGCGAGACCAGTATATAATACATCCAGCATTGTCTGTGATGTCTCAGAAAAAAAGGCGAAACATCACCAACTTCGGAGCTCTAATTATGAATCTGCTGGTGGCACAAAGGACTGTGTCAGCCTTTTAACACGAATAAAGAACTACCACCGGTTATACATACGCCTAAAAAATCTGCAAATCAACTGAACTGTTACCATCATTGTCTAGACATAATCTGAGAATTAATGAACTTCATTTTGCAAATGAGGGAAACTTGAATATAAGTATTAAAGTTAGCCTTAATCCCTCATTAATAAAGCAACACAAAGAAGTGAAAAACCACTTATGTGTGGAATAGCTCGATAGTACCTTATTATATCAATCTTATTGTAACGAGAGATTTTCAAGTAGTGTGTTAAATTCAACTTAAAATGTGATATACAGTATTAGATTGTATGTCAAAACAAATACAAGTCAGGTTAGAATACCACGACAGATTAGTATATGAAATGACAATGTCTAAAAAATTAAGACGAGTCAAATTGAAAACGACGTATATTAACCAAACCTGTTAAAGGCATTGAAAGTTCACAATATTGTTTTTTTACAAAATATCCACAACTGATAGACAATCAAACTTAGTAGAATAAATTAAAATGTTACATATATATATTTTTTAATTATCCACGTCTAATAATATAAAAATAACTCACAGGAGTTATACATTAGCTACCTTTGTTAGCTTTGATTCTATCAAAAACCTGCGCTTTGAGACAGTGTGTATTAGGTTAATTGACTTGTTACCAGAATTCATATTGGTAGATACCGAAAATATGGGGGTGATCGGTTTTGACAGACTATTCAACTCATGCCGCGTGTTTGATACTGACCAATAGCGTTTAGAAATTCCCCGGATACAGACCAATCACGATCGTTTATCTTTTAAAATACGATTCGATTGTACCTGATAAAATTGTCAGCTCGTTACTGGACACGTAAATATCAATGTGCCGTGATTAATACGTCACATGCTGCCACTAAGCAGCATGAAAACAGATTATTTTATACAACATAATTGGTTTGGAAATTGAAATAATATAAATGCACATTGATTAAAAACACAATTTCGATTCCGTGCAAGCCAATTCGTGTGCTTTTATTCTGTTCTGTTGTTAGGTTACCTGAATTAAGTTAACTATGTCTTATATGCACAATTGGTAGCATTGGTCACAACATGGTAACTCGAATCGATTCATGGAAGGTTGATTCATAGTATGCTTGATCTCGCAGCTGTTAGTTTTGTTTTTATATAATAAAGCACGAAGTAATTATTATTTGTATAATCCCTTACATTTTTATTCATGGAATAGTCTTAATAAATCCAACTGACTAGTTTTATCAGATAAATTCAGAATCTATGGATAAACTCGTAAACTATGGTGGGATTACCTATGATAAATAACGAGTCTGTAGATAAACTTACGTATATAACAAACCAAACATACTAAACCAAACGCCATGGCGCTACATCTCTTGAGGAACTAGACATGCGATCCGAATGGTGCATCTTCTGCCATAGGCAGGGTTGGGCATGTGGTTAGCATGCAGATGCTCAAGACCATTCTTGATGGCTTACTGAACCGGAATCGCCACATCTTTATCAGCTCCTCAGTTTGTGTCACGAAGCTGAGTGCACCCTGTTCCAGATCTCCCCACCTCAGAGAAATCTGAGGACCTGAGGATCCATAATGCAGGCGGTCGCTCATGAAACACATGGTACCAAATTTCCTCTGTCAAGTTTCTGCAGAATTTTCTCTGTGCAACCATGCTAAGACAACAGAGAAATAGAGACGGCTAGATGATATGGATGACAATCTTAGCACCTTGATGTACCGAAAGCAGTTGTTCCCCAAGGCTGGTTGTTCCCAACCTTTTTCAGCGGACGCCCCCCTTCGAAAACATCAAATCCTCACGCCCCCTTTGATAGTGATGGGGAGAAGAAGGCCTAAACACGTGATTGTCAGCACTTTTGTACTTTAAAAGATCCCTATAATACTTGTAAAAATAAAATTAATATTGCTCACCTCTTTTATTATTCTAACCATGCTAAGACAACAGGGAAATAGATACGGCTAGGTGATATGGATGACAATCTTAGCACCTTGAGGTACCGAAAATCCGAGAGACTAAATTTCCGGAAAATCTAATGGTCTCTCCAGGCCTGTATATTGAATAGGCCTATATATATATACATATATAAAATTTCTACATTATTTTACTAACCTCCGTAGGATTATCCTTAGGTCTCAGCACGAATTGGAATTCACTGATGTTGCGCCGATTCCACACTAGATGTTACTTGTAAAGAAAAGTGAAAAGTTGAAAACCACCGACTGATATTTGGCTTGGTCAAACGAAGAAATGGCCTAACTACGAGAGAAGCAATGAATATACGTTTGCCCTTTACATGTTGCTATTTGTGCAAGCAAAGCCTTATCAACTGTGGGAACAATAAAACCCAAGGCCAGAAATAGGCTATTAAATCTGGAGAATTGTACGCATGTAGCATGTAGCATATAGTACTTTGCAAAATAACAGTCTCCAGTGGTCTAAAAATCAGTTTCAGATATCAAGTTACAGTTTTAATGACCGCCATTCTGACCACAGTGATACTAATAATTAGGTCAAGGAATTTGATGATTTTACATCTTTTTTATATGAAGGTTAAAAGATAGCTCGAATATACATAAATGTGTATCACGAAATATTTGATTAAAAAAGGGCAATTTGTTCTTGCATTTTTTGCTTTATTTTGCATTTTTCGTCATTTTCTAGAGATAGGTAATTTTTTTGGGGCAATTTTAAGGTTATTTTCTGCAGTTTTAGGTCATTTTTGGTATTTATATGCCTTTTTTTTGTATCTTAGGTCATGTTTCAGTCTGATCTTGGTAGAGAGGAGCTTTTCCGTGTACAAATCGTTACTTTCAGAAAACAGACAATCGTTTTTATCCCGCCAAGTGTTCATGGTTAATTTTAATTCAGGTTTATTGTAAACACCATAGCAGTTTGTCTTGCAGCAATTAATATATATTTTTCTTTTTAAATGGCACATATTTGCTAGGGAAAATTTGATGGTCATGGCAGTTCACAAAGTTTTTTTTTTCGCTAAGGGTGTCCAAGTAGTATAATTTTACTTATTTTTTAGTAACAAAATAAGTATGTTTATATTATAGATTTAAATATATAACGCACTGTCATCCATTAAATTGCTTTTAGAAATTCATTACTTTAAAAAACTAAATATAAGTAATAATGAAAAATTAATTGGTCATTAAAAAAAATATTAGGTCATTTTTTCACAATTTTTAGGTCATAAATGCATTTTTTTTCACTATTTTATGGTCATTAAATGCCTTTCCGTACTAATAATCGTTGGGGATAAGAAATTATTTATTTTAATTTTATGTTTGTAGTAATATGACTAATTTCTAAGCAATTGTGCTAATACAGTCAAACCTCCGTATAGCGATGTTTGTGGACCCTAGCAAACTGTATAGGCTTAGGAAAATATCTGGGCCTAAGAGAGATGAAAATGGGGCTGGAGAAAACTGCATACTCTTCACCGAATATAGTAAGGGTAATTAAATCACGGAAGATGAAATGGGCTGGACATGTTGCGCGCATGGGGGAGGAAAGACATATCTAAAAAAATACTGACTGAGAGAGCCGAAGGGAAAAGACCATCTGGAAGACCTAGACGTAGGTGGGAAGACAATATTAGGACAGATTTAAGGGAAGTAGGATGTGCGAGGAATGGTGAAGTTAGCACAGAATAGGGTTGAATTGCGGACACAGGTAAGCGTGGCAATGAACCTCCGGGTTTCATTAAATAGATTATATTCCTTCAGCTTGCTTAGGAATTGAGTAAGTAAGTAAGCAAACGGTATAGCTATATGAACCTTTTCTTAAATTGAGAGGTGTGATATACTGTGTATTGTGTAGTGTACGAGAGACCCCGGATTTTACATTAAGCTATAGGTCCCGGCAACTGTAATAGGCCAATTAGTTTCAGTAGTCGTCAACCCATAGTGATGGGACCTTCTTTATCCTATAATGGTTCAACTAGCCATTACCACCACAGTCATTTCAGAAAAGCCTCATAGTCCACCAGTTAAATGCCGAGCAACAATTAGGCTCTGGATATAGCCTATAACTAAGAGGGACAGGAAGAGGAAGAAGAAAATGTTTTCCGCTAATATTATTTATCGATTTGTGATCTCGAGAACTCTGAACATTTAGTTAAGGTAATATAAGAAATTCTTAAAAATACAATTATGCATATTTCGCAGAATGCATGTCAGCTAAATAATGGAGTGTATAAGAGTGGCTGACATGTAGGCTATGGCTCTACAGCGACCGTATAGGTCAGGAATGGAAAACATCGAAACTACTTTCAAGGTGAAAACAATCCGTCAGGGAATACTTTAATACCTGCACGTAAACAAGTAAGGAGTGTTTAAATTGAAAAATACAGTAAAGTTCAATGTAGACAAGGTTAAAGTTGACCACAACTGCATCTTGTCCTGTATGCACGGTCTTCATCCCTTTGACTATTTTTCAGCTTCAGAATAAATAGAAATAAAATAATAATAATAACAACCGTTGGTCAACCAGCGCCTTTTAACGAAAATTAGAACGGCCATTTGTCCGAATGCCCTTATAGTCAGTCCTGCCTTAGTGGCGACAGACGCTGAATGTATAGTTTATTTAAATTATTATGAGTCTGGCTGTATATCCTCTATGGGGACTTGGTATACGGAAATCATGGCAACTAGCGGTAATTTTTCGTCTCAAAATAAGACGACGATAGCATGAGATATTGTATGTCACGGGGGAGTGTAGCATCTCTAGTATATGGACACATCATTCGGTAGCAGTGTGACATACGGTTATACGAATAGAAGCGGTGGTATTTTAGCTGTGTCAGCCGCCATACATAATGGATATGACAAGATGTGAAGAGCATTCTTACATCGAAATAGTCACTATCCGAGAGAGAGAAATGCCATAGAATATCACAAGGAGCTCATGGAAGCTTTGGGGAATAATGCCCATTCGTACGGAACTTTAAGGGATCATGGAGTGAGCATGTGCGCTTTCTTGCTTCCAAATACCGCTATTCATTAGAATGGCACGATGCATATAGATATTTATTGGTGTCTATTTCCTTCACTACCCTACACAATGTCCATTAGGCCTCTACATATATTCCATACCCTGCCTTTTCATTTGTACATTTCAAAATTTTAAAGTAGTCCAAATTTTACAAAAGAAAAAAATAGTTGCCATGACTCGTATCTCTCGTATCTCTTTATAGGCCTATCTGTGTGTGTATAAAAATACAGGATATATGTGTTAAAACCAATGAAACTATTACGAAATTGTCAGTTCTTATGACTATTCACTTTTTAGACCAGTCCATAACATTTATATTACTATAGCTAAAATGGACAATAAATTATTTATAAAACGATTAAATTATCCCTTGAAATATTAAACTATTAATCCAAGTATTTTTTCGACAGTTCGTTTGGAAAAGTTGAGAATTTCTGTTTTATTCGCTGTGCAGTGGACTAGGTCATTCGAATGACTTCATCGGGAACTGAAGGAGTGACTTTTCAACCTGTATTAAGTCCCTCAACTAGCTGTGCGATAGCGTAAGCCAAAAAGCGCATTGATGAAATTTCACTACGCATAATTCGTTAATGTTCGCGTACACTGTATCACATAGTGACGTGGGTATTTTCATTCAGGGACAAGGTAACGGTTCCTCAGAGCTTTGCGGAACAGGAAACAGTTGGTCCAGCCAAGCAGGCAGCGGTGCGGATCCGGATAATAGAGATGAGGCATTACCATCAGATCACGATGTGTCTGCTCTCAGAGCCCCATTCATGAGAACTCGGCAATCAAATAGCACCCTGACATCCAGCGTCAACAATAATACATAGAAAGGCTTATAAAACGTAAGAGTTCGTGGAATATTATTCTTCGGCATTTCCGAAAAAAATTAAATAATCACCAATTTTTAACGAAATTATAATCATTTGTAGACTGACCATATTAACTTGAGACGAATGCAAGACTTAGAAGATGGATTATGAAAGAGAAATTTGTCTTATAATAATTACTATTTTAATGCAAGCAATTACACAGCCCAACAAAAGATTTTTTGTTTGGTGTCTCAGATGTTTTACTGGATTTTGGCTATACTTAGTGTGCTTGTATCAAATATATAAACAGTTTTTCTCTACCAGCTCTACTTTTGTCGAGGGGGGAGGATTTTATTCGTGAACTCTTAGTCTAGCGAAACAAAATTTTGCTTGATAATGTAGCTAGTGAAGGTTCTTGACCATATTTTGGACACGTAGGACGAAAACTGTACGAAGTACAGAAAAACTAAAAGCTGGATTATTTTATGGCCCTCAAATTGACAGCTCATAAGTCATAAACGACCGTACAATAGGTCTATGTGATAATATCAATTTTTGAAAGACCCCATATTATAATATTGTTATTGCAATTTTAATGTAATGTTGGTGTATTGCTTTTTTCTTCGCATGATTTAGAAGCTACAACTGTTTTTTATTTATATCAAACGTAAAGTGGGATAATATGCATAATGGTAATATCATATCTCAAAAACTAAAGCTGATAGGGCAAACCTAATAACACATTTGGTATCAGCGACGTAAATATACCCAAGAATAAGTTTAAATTCTAAGGCACCAAAATGGCTGTTGGTCTGTGTTATTAATCAACATAATCAGTCATTAGGGCTGAAAACTTAAATTTTCTCCATGATTTTTGGTAGGCTGAAAACTTAAATTTTCTCCATGATTTTTGGTATTAAGTGTAAGAGAAAATGTAAGTCCTAAGCCTGGATAAAATGTGATGGGGTGTTCTTATATTTATATGCGATTTAATTTATAGAAATTCAACTGAAACGGTCGGAAAACCCACGGCTAAAATGTTTGTGGTCGGAAATCTTACGTTGACGTCACGAGTAGGAAAACCCACGGAATTGTACGACATTGTACGCCTTATCTATTTGGGTAGCCTAATTCTCCCTATGGAGAAAACACTAAGTATGCCTTTCAAGATATTATTATTATTATTATTATTATTATTATTATTATTATTATTATATAATTGTTCTCTATTATTCTATAGCATGATCGGTTACTTCCAGTCTCGAGTATAACATTTTCTACAACTTTGTTCCAGTTTTGTTCTAAGTCCAATGATTTACCGTCATTTCTTCTGTTTGTAATTTGTTTGTTAAGCAGTCACGACCAAAGGCGTTGTTTGACTTTCTTCCAATTGGCATTATTGTTCCTTGAAGTTATAAATATTCCTTGAAGTTATAAAAATTACGTAAGTGGAAGGATTTTCATTTTTTAAATTTCGTCCCAAGATGAAGAACAGTTCTTAAGTATTTATTTATTCACTGAGTTCTCGTACTTGTAATAAGAATAACAACAATTCCTCAGGAATGAAAACAGTTATAGGATAATTTTTAGCTTTGGAAGATGAAAGATTAACCTCTCACAGAGTAAAGGAAAAGAATGTAGAATCCCGCACAGGATACTGGGGTTGCCTTCTCATGTCAGACCATAACCAAGTCGGAGTCAGTTATCAACTTCTGAACTGTGAGCTTATTAACAACGCTAGTAACGGTTCTTAAATAACTCAGTCACCGTTGCTTTATGCGGAAGATAAGTAGACTTATTGGAAGGTATTGTGAACTCTGTAGCATCATGATCAAATGCGTAGGCGGTACATTGGAGAATATAGAGTTGAACAATAAAATAACTTAGACAAAATAGCGAGTATCATATTTTGAGCCTTTTCTTTAGACTACAATCTCTAAATTTGTGTAACGTTATACAATCTAGTACATAATCATAGGTAACATAACGAGAGGTCCGGATTTATCTTGGCTGATGCGTGTTCAGGACAATTCTTTATATTCCACCTATGCTCTTCACAGGACAGACGGTCACACACAAAGACATGTTACCGAACACTAGGAAGTGGGAACTTCAAAATACCTACCGGTAATAAAGCTGAAAACATGTAATTCTAGGTTAGTTCAAAAGGTACAAGTATAGAAAGTTAAAAAAAAAAAAAAAAAAACTAAATTTATAATACTTTATATGTACAGATTTGCCCGAAAATATATTAAGTCGAAAGACAGCTTTTGTTATTTGAGATGCATGCTGTACATACCACGGATGTTGCCATGCCAACGACATTTTGCTCCTCTCTTGTCTATTTAACACGTTTCTTAGCAACGAAATATGTTTTCAGTTAGATAAACACATAAAACAACTAATTTTCACTTGTTTCCACACGACACTAATCCGTACGTCAAATTATAGGGCTTTTTTATACACCCCAACTTACAATTCACTCACCACAACCGCCATAACAGCTGATTAGCGCGCTTCATTTGATTTCCATATCGATAAAGATACTAAATCGTTGGATTCGATTTTCTATCGTACACTCTGATCCATAGCTACCCTATCTGGAAATTGTAACTGGAGATGGCAGCACATGCTTAGGGTTATAAAGAAATATCGAGACGTAGAAAATAGACATGCATTACTTTTCTCCACAATATGTAAAGGCATAAATCACTTGTATTTTGAAACGTTGATTAATAAAATGAAGCATGCGATAAAATATATCGAGGGAAGTCGCGGATTATAATTTGGTGCCCAGCCGTTGTGAATATATTTTTACTTCCACTACCCCATCACAGGTATTGTGATCGGCCCTGAAAATCCACTTCGAGTTTTCAACACAAATACATGTTTTGAGGTCTCCTGTATTAAAAAAAAAAAAAATAAAAAAAAAAAAAGGAATTTTGATCAAAAAGAATTCTGTCAAGATCGAAAAATCTTATTTTATATTTGGGTTACTATCTTCTGGGGATGTGTCAAGAAGACAGGCGACGACTTTCTCTTACTTTTACTCATTTAATTTTTCTTGATTCTCTTGAAAATGGCTCTAACGGGGTTTGTTTAAATTTCGTACACATGGTCCTTATACTAAAGGACAAAACTTTTATTTGAAACATTTTCCCCAGTAAATTTTCTAAAGGATAGTTATAAGCTACTCGTTTTATAGGCCTAGACATCCATATTTAGATTTTACAGGTATGTCTTGATCTCGAACAATGCGACTTTAAATCTGGCTGAAACAATTGAATGCGCACTACTGCAATATAAGCGTGTAGCCTACTCTATACAGGAACATATAAGGGTAGAGGAAGTTCTGTGAACGTTTTGAAACATATATTTTGTTTGTAATGATAACATTTTCCGTATAAGTGTAAATATTTTTGTGCAATCTTGTGTTTTGTACTGAACTGAAATTACATTTGTTAGAATTTTGTATTGTAATCTATAATTATAAAAAGGGGAAGTGATGTCTTTCTGTCTGTCTATCTGTACGTGTACTATGCAAGCCAAATCTGGGGCACGCAGAGGTGTGAATTTTTTAACATAGATGGACTGAGGGGTGTTCGAATGCAACTCGAAGCACGATTATTCATTTTCAATTTCGTTCGCCAGTTATACTGTAAGCGAAAAACTGGAAGAAAACTTTTTTTTTGTGTTATCAAAGCACCAAATTTCGGTAATACTTTTCAAGTGTGAAATTAATAACAGGTACGGTAACCTTACTCTTTTGGCGTAGCAACTGGAAGAGAAGAATATTGCGGAAATAGATTTTTTCAATACAAAGCATGGATTTGTTGATCGCTTGGATTTTGTTAGCCCGCTCCGCTTGATTAATTTGTTTATTACGATTTGGACGAAACCCACTAGGCCTATGAGGATTTTTCTGGGCCAGGGAACTCGAATCAATGGTCTTTTTTTTCCCGGGAGGCTCACTCTAATTATGAAGTGCACCTCAAAGCAGGAATTATAGCTTTATAATTTTAAATAATTAATTAAATATTAATTTTATTATTTAATTATTTTAATTGTCTACGATTTGCGTGTAAGTGCTAATAAATATATGGTTTAATTATTTAGCTGTTAAATAAACGAGTTTTTAACAGTATAACGATTAAATTAATATGCGGGCAAAGCCGTGGGCAGCTGCTTGTATTATAATAGATTTCAGGGAAGCAGGTTTTGCGAGAGATGGTTTAAATAACATGAATTTGTTTAGGAGGCCTGTTAATAATGCATTAGCAAATATTTAACTTATTAGCTCGATTGCTGACTCAGAACAGATTTTCTTTAAAGATTAACGGCTTTAACAAGCTTACTTTATGCCTAACCGTTAAGTTTTATATTGTATAAATATTGAACAATATAGGTAACAGGTAGGCTACTAGGGCGACCGACCGCCTGTATGGTCCACTGATTAGAACTGCTGGCTTTGTATTTGGAGGCCTGGATTATATCTCCAGTACTCTTCGGATTTGTTTTAGGTAGCGAAGTCTGGAAAATGATGCAGTCTCGTGAGAACAACTGAGAAGTTAGGAGAAGTATTGGCTACGCTCAAGAGCATGACTACTTGCTTCAATCCTGCCATCTACTAATGAAGTCAATAAGCAAATGTAGATGACAGTCGGACAGTAGGCCATTTCTTTTCATGGAATGTAGTGTCATGGATTTAATCTTAGTTTGTAGTACTAGATTACGTTGTCACCTTAGATACCCATAAAATTATGTTGGTCGAAATTCAAACTTTGTACGTAAACGGAGGACGCACATCATACAGCATGCTTTTTTGCAGACAATTGAGGTTTTGCATAATGATCCAAGTGCAATAGGCCTATACTAAACGCAGAACGTCGATAGTCTCAACCATTATACAGAAATTAACGTACCAGATTGCATTGCAAAAATACGTAGGCTAGCTGCAGGAATGATTTGTTTAAAAAATCTAAAATAGTAGAACTAACAAGGAAATTTCAATGTGAGAGATACGAGTTTTCCAGATTAACGGATAATAAAATACTAGAATTTATAAGGAAATATTTAGCAGCTTTTCATACAGGGAATTTCATGCAAATTGAAGGGCTATCAAAGACGTTCTGCGAAATTTGGCTAAGGAATGAAGGGCTGCTATTACGAGACAGCCTGTATGAACTATACATCTGGTTCGGCGTGGAAAGAGGGATCGGTAAAGATAAGTTAGTTGAAGATCTCATAACGCTGGGTAACTACTTGTATAACTTAAAAGAGGAAAAGCTCCACAAAGAAATGTTAAGAAGAGAACACAGATTGAAAAAATAGGCCATAAGGGATTACTCTGTAACAAATTATTGTAAGTAGTTTTATTGGAGGAAACCCCAAGAAATACAATGCAATCAAGAGGGACCCACAAGTTAACATGAATTCTGAATTAACATTATTATTTAGAAAATAATGCTATACCAAATATTGCATCCAAGAATAGTGGGTAGTTTTAGTTCATTTATTATTTCCTCTGCCCGTACCATACGTAGAGGAAGTATTGTTTTCGACCCCCAAATTCGAAGTTGAGTTTTTGACATAAATACTCGTTTTGAGGCCCCCTGAATCCAAAAATACTATTGTTTGAAACATGTCTGTGTGCCTGTCTGTCTGAGTGGATGCCCATGAACAGGCTAGCTTCAAAACGGAAAATCGCTTGATATCAAAATTTCGTATTTGGGTCAGGTACCTTCTGAAGATGTGAGCCGAAGTTTGGCGACAAATTTCGCTTACTTTTAAGGGGACTTGACATGAAGAAATTTTCGTATTTTTCGCGATTTTCTCGAAAACGGCTCTAACGATTTACTTTAGATTTTGCACATGTGTTGCTTATACTGAGAGCTAAAACTTCTATTTGAAACTTTTTTCGAAAAAAAAAATCTCTGGAAAGTAGTTACAAGCCATCCACTGTTCACCCACTGTTTGTAGAAAGTTTGTCTTGCGTGGTGAACAACTGAATACGCACTCTTTCACGACCTCTTATTCTATAAGTGAGAAAGATGTACTGTTGGCCATGCATAGAGTAAAGAAGTATCTGAGGGAAATATTCGATGAATTTCGGAAATTATTCTTAATGTCGGAAAATTTCAATAAACGTCTGCAGTCACTTCTTTTTTTTTTTTTAGTTTGTTGTATAGCCTGCGTTTTTAGTCGCATCATTCAAAGAAGAGGCTATCAGATATTTATAGCATAATTAGCGTAAAATTGTCTGAAGGGTAGTTATAAGCCACCCACTCTGAATACGCGCTCTTTGCAATACGGCCTCTTGTAGGCTAATGGAAAATCATACGAAAACAAAATTTTGTATTTGGGTTAGGTACCTGTGAACATGCAATATAACACTTCCCCAAGTGATATAAATGGTGCAAAATAAGTTGCACAAACTTTTTCGCATATAAGAGTTAAAAGTGAGCACAGAAAAACGTAGGGCTATATGCGAGAAAGTAAAAATTACGAAATAGAGAAAAGCGCAAATGGCAGATAGGAAACATAAATCTCTGCGCATAGCCCATAATGCGTTTTAATCGTAGGCCTAATCGCTTTAAAATGGGATAAAAATAAAAAGTATACAGGAATTCAATCCAATTAATATGTTTTGTCTACAAATAACAACATTTTATTCTACCATTATTAAAGAAATCTGAAAATTCATATTCTTTATTCATAACTCGCAGACGAAGTCTCGCATTCTTTACGTGATAATGGCTTGCTTTCGTTTAATTAACACTTCCCATCTTTGTTGCGTATCTTTGAACATCTATTTTTGTAATCGATCTCTGAGCTATGCTCCAGATCGTTTTAAATTATAGCGTAAGTCCGCCGCCGTGAGTGGGTCGTCGGTAGCTCGCCTGTCTTCCACCCCGGCCGTCCGCGTTGGGGAATTTTCAGTAGTGAAAAATCTCTTTCTCGCGTTCAGGACTAGGTCTTTAGGGTTAAATATTAGATCCCGGTATCACGAATGTTCTTTAAATTTGTTTCGCGTGCTTAACTATGTAGATAGTATTATGCATTATTTAGACTATCTGTCAGATTTTATTTGGGTTATGCATCCTTCGAGGATGCGATGTGATGTGGAAACGACTTTATCTTCATTTCTGGAGCCAATTTACGTGAAGAGAATGTCATACATAATATATTGTACTAAGATTCCAACTTTTATTTGGGCAGAGGAAGTTATGCGACTTTCACATCATATTTTTTTAAAAGGACTTCTACTCTATGTGGATTAGAAGGCCTTGCAATGAGAAGTCTTATTATGTCCATTTACTTCTTTAAGTATAGGATTATAGGTTAACTAGAAATTCGCAAACCGAAGTTATTACCTATGATTCAACGCACATTGTGCGAAAATATACTTCTGTTTTTATTAATGCGCCATAATCACTGCCTTCTATATCTTACAAGCCATGCTGCTTGAAATCTGACAACACAGGAGGTAGTCCTATCTGTGGTGGTCTGTGGGAAGCATTTGAATACGTTTTTAATGCAGATATTTTTCTTTTTCACAAATACCGATTTTATTTAGGCGAAATCAGTAGGTCTATTATATATTACATAGCATATACTTGTGATGTGCATAATAACGTAATGCGCGGTGACTCCACATAGCCTATCTGAAGGAATTCGTAGTTTTCAGTGTCTCCTCATACGTTATGATGTCGCGTTTTTTCTTATTTTATTGGTAATAACCTCACTTATCCTGTTAGGCCTACGAGCTCTGTTATTTGACCCACAACAGAGTCATATTTTATTAAGCTGCTACACTTCTCTGGGTCATTTTGTACCACCACTGAGCTAGTTGTCCCAGGTTTAATATAACCTAGAACACTGATATCTCTTTTCTTGTCACATGCACTTTGTGGAAGACTACGCTCATGACTGTCACTGAAAAGAATAACTTTGCCTAATTCCTTGGGAACTTTCCGTTATTTGCTGTCAAGTCATTCATTCGTTCATCCTCCGGTGGTGAACTGTGTTGATTCGCCAGCACTTTTAAGGTTAAGGTTTGAATCCCGTTCATTACCTTCACCAAACTGTAGGAAAACGCTGGTAGTAATATTGGGAGGATAGGAGATTGCATATATACGTTTTGGCGTCTGCCACATTGAGATGAATTTGGCCTACTGTGAGCAGCTTGATAAAAGTTCTTACCAGTAGAAGTGACTCTATTTCTCTTCAATTCTTCTTTAATACCAGCCAATTCTGCCTTAAGGACACTAATATCATACCGTACCTCACTCTGGTATTCGTTTGTAGCTGATGAACACGAAATTCTTCTGTGAAAAACTGTTCTCTGGTGTACTCAATTAGAGGTGACGGTGAATATAAATCTCTCATTGTGTACACGGTTTTTACCTTCTCTATGCTCTCCAGTTGCTCTTCAGGTGTATCCAGATGTTCTCTAAACAATAGGCGATGACTGGGATTACTTTAAACTGAAATATGCTTAGTTTTTCGATAAATCTGACGGAGTACATTGCTTTATTTACGACATGTTCATAGCCGATAGGACTACCGATGCGATGTTGCCAGATTTAACATCATGGCTTGTAAGAAATAAAGAAGGCAGTGGCCATAATCCATGGTTAATTGCAGTTCCCACAATGAACGTCAGTTGTTATTGTGTACATATGCAGCGAGCAAGAAACACGTGTGATGTGATTTAGAAAATCTAGTAAATGATGCAAATTTGTGATTTTAGTGTTCTGATTATTCAATGAACATTTTACTCAACAATATCCTTATCCATAGTGGTGATTTTCAAGTATATCGGCCTTAATTTCGCTAATTCTGTCATATTGGAGGGATAACAAAATTGTCTGTGCTAGTGTGAATTATGGGCAACTACTCGATCACCACACCTACATTCGTTTTCTTATTTTCTCTTATTATTATAGGGAATATACCCAATCCTCCCCTATATACTTAAAGAGTTGCTCTTTGCAGATTCTGGAGGAAGATAATTGCAATAATCATGCCTAACCGAAAAAGATATGTGAGTGTTTTACAACAGACTTGCGATTTTCCATACTTGAAATACTTCCTTGTAACCCTATGGAATTGTACTTGAATAACTCGATATACATTTTCAGAAGTCTATTAACTTTCCATGGTTCTCGTTTATTTTGATGTCAAGCCTATGCGACATTCAGAACTATCCAGCTATAACGATTTCGGGTATACAATTTGAAATACGTTCCAACAACTTAGCGTATGACGAAAGCCTTTGCATACAGTATTCAGCGGCATTTGTCATCGTGGAAAATTTGGCCAATATCGGCTCCAGAAGAAATTAAAAAAAAAAGTCATAAAAATTAACGAGTTTAGCTCAATGAACTACGAGTATATGAGGGTGGGTTTTGCAGAGCAATAGTGTAATGGATTAATCTAATAGTATTTTTGTGGAAACTTAGGGGAAGTATACAGGTCTTTTGTCTAAAACGTATCGAGACATTGAATAAGGTCTGAGAGATGTACTCAACTAATGTAAATCTTATTAAATTCATGTCATTTCTTCAAGACTATACTACTGGCAAAGAACTAGTGTATGGCATATCATTATATGATGCTAAGCGCAATCTACATTAGAAGATTCAAACAAACTGATTTTCGTCGTCCACACATCCTTTACTTCATTTTCTTATTTCATCTTCTCTCCCCCTCCCCCCAACCAACTCCTCCTACTGTTTTCTCTATGCTTCTTCTTCAGTCAAGGCGGACGAAGGTCACTTCAACAAACAAGCATAAGCCAAGGTTTTGAAACAACTCTACATAACTCGTGCGTTCTTGTTTTTGTTTTTATTTTTATTTTGTTTTTAATTTTTTCTCTCTTTCGACCGCATCGTCCGCAGTCTGTCTAGATGGAGGAGAAGGAGGAAAGGGTAAGGTCCTCACTGAGGTCGGACAGTCAGTTACAAAACAAAATACGTGTCTCATTTTACCGTTCTATTACACATAATCATTATATTTGTCTTTCTCCATTTCACAGTCTGACCTACCAGGACTGTGACGGTTTCGTGTACACTCAATAGCAAAACGTATGATCTGCTTCCCACTCCTTCTGCGGTAATATTCCGCTCTTATTTTCCACTGAGAAACAAAGGGGAACAACTGAATGGCTGTTTCCAAAGCCTACTACTTATTTTTAGAACAATTTACAGGAATAAGAAAAATAGCTCAAATTTTTACCAGTTAATAAGTAATTCTGACGTTTTAAAGCTAGACTCACCAAATTTGGACATTTGTTATATCTCATTCGAAATAACACACACACAAAAGAATATTGAGAACAATTCCTCCGGCACTGGGACTTGAACCCAGGACCTTTGGCTATTCGCGCCAATGCTCTACCAACTGAGCTAAACCGGAGCTCAATTCACAGCGCCATATGGAACCTCTCTCCTATGGCTAATGGCCCTAATGGTCTACCTCACAGACAGACAAGTTATGTCATATGCAGTACTGTGAGGCACACTAAGCAGTGATTTTTGTGACCGGGCTCCCACTGTTATTGTACAGTTAACATTCAAGATAGATATATGAGCACATATTATTGTCTATGTTGGACACTACATGAGAATATTCTCATCTGTGGTTCATGATTGCTTATATACACATACAAAATATAATCATTCTGTATAATTTGGTTTTACTTTTATTGATATTTTAAGTAATGAATTGACTTGTATTATAGTCCCTTGGTACCCACTTTTAACGATTTTGTAGATGTCGCTTCTTAAAGACTTTTCTTTCCCAAGAACTGCCTCTACCTGCTGCCACCCTAATCCTCTTCGACCTGTCAAACTTTGAATATAAAGGTAATTAGGAGTATTCATACTTGTCTGCAGTCCAGTACAACGTTGCCAAATACGTGCCACAGCACGTTTACTTCACTTGAGAAGTGGCGAATGACAGCGGCAACAGCCGAAACCCATGCGACTACTTTGTCGGTGTCGACGTCAGTGCAGATTTTTGGATTAGGGAACAATACTATTATATTCTTTTGTAGGTAGACGACGGTCTGGGACGAGGTCTTGTTAAAATGGCACGAACAGTATGTTCCCTTATGCTTATTGGTTTTACAAGAAATGGGTAAATTTATATACGATTTTAAACATTATGTTTTCGCTTTTTCGGGTAAAATACTTTCAATATTTGCAAGGCTCATTACAACCCTTAGGTATTCTGTATTTAAGAAACCTAGATTAGCTTTTAATTTTCATCTATTGTAGAGTCTCTGTACAACACTTCAATTATTTCTGAGCAACTGTGATACAAGAAACTGTTAAAAAATAGAAAAATGTTGTTAGAACAAAAACAGACATTTATTTATTGCGTTATAAGGAATTCGTTTAATTTCACACGTTCTTATCTATTTCACTGCAAAATTTAACCAACCTATCTTGCATGTGATATTTCAAAATAAGACTTAATTAATGACAATAAATATTACAAATTGGATGACCAGTAAGGGCCATATAGGGGAGGTTTATATATTCACGCGCTGACATTCAAATGGACACCAGGGCCTTCAAAATGGTCGAATCATTTATTAATACTTTATAAAAAATAAACCACATTTTAGATGTAAAAAAAAATTGTTTAAAAAATCCTGATTTTTTTTTAAATTTTTTATTTATTATTTATTTGTTTTTACAGAGAATCCTTAATCATTTACATTGCAAGCGTGTATGTGAGCCTAAACGTTATTCACAGCCTCTATGGAAATAAGTGATTTTTAAACCTACATCTCTAGTAATATCCTCTATAAATATTGATCGGTGTTATTATATTACATACCATACAAGCAAGAATAAGAACATACTACAAGAAAACTAATGTTTTCCTCCAATTCAGGCAAGTTACGATTCTACTCTACAGTACCTATATCCCATGTTAAAAACTGGGCGAGAAATAAAACACAAACTGTTGACTTGGGTGGAGATAACGTAATGGGAAGAGTTTACGTAAGGACGGCCTACTGTTCTTAGAGGACACGGCACAGTGATAATGAGTTGCTCCACTAACCAAACTGTTTACTCAAGAATAATATTAAAAAAAGCTTTTCTACTCACATTACTTGGGATGGTAAGTAGAAATGTTTCCTCGAGGACACCACCTGAAATTTAAATGAATAAATTCAGTTGTCTGAAAACTATCATACTTAAATATACATATACCATATTGGTTATTATATATATAATAATATATATTATATATATTGGTTATTATATGTATTATTTATATAATATAGTATCTTACACAGTCATACACAGACAAATATACGCATATACATGCATATATTTAATACATACATACCTACACACATAAATACTACCGGGTGATACAGTATATAAGTATATTATCTCTATATTATCCTTTGGGGGTCAAGTTATTGTAAAACAATATTTACTTTACAGAAAAGGGCAATTAGGATACTTTGTATGCTTCACATTTCCTCCCCTGTAAACCGTTGTAACTTATGTCAAATTTGGTGTAATCACTTTATATTCTCTTTAAATATTAAATTTACTTTCTTATGTCCATAGTCATATTGAAGATTTTCACATTAATGCAGATTTTCACTCGAATGATACTTGAAATATAAACTGTTTAGAATACAATACAAATACAGTAGTTCACAAAAAATTGGTCATATACTTCAAAAAATTGTAGAATGCAGTACCTATAAAAATAAAATTATTGTCACATAGGATACTAATGTTAAATGTTAAAACAATAATGCACTAACTAAAGAGTGTCTATATAATGTTGATGACTTTTTAAATCATTAATTGAGATTTATATTTGTCATAATTGTGCCTGTTTGTAATTTTATTATGTAATGTCTTAGCATAACAATGACGACTGCCCATGCATTTATATGTTTAATGACAATAAAGATTTTGATTCTGATCTTTTCATCCTACCGATTGGTAATCAGGCAAACCTGCATTTTACATAGATCGAAATTCACGTGCTCATACTGCATTCACCAACCTGTCTGATTAATGCTAGAATGTTGTTTTCTGTTAATATGCTCTGCTAGCACAACGGTTAACATGCTGGGTCGTCATGCTGAAGATCCTGGGGTCAAATCATGACTTACCGACATTGATACGAGGGACGCAGTGGACAGTGTTTACGGAATAGCCTGTAAACCACCGGAACTGCGTAACTTCTCAATCCGCAGGATGAAAAGATTCACCTGGCATATATACGCGAGGCAAGGACGTATTTAAGGGGGTCCGGATTCCTCCAAAATATAGGATTTTAAAACTTAGAAAGAATCGATGTTTTGTGTAATTTAGGAAGGGTATTTTATGGTCAAACAGTTTAGGACCCCCCTTCAGAAACTAATTTAGAAATACGTGCTTGTTTACAGGATGTCACATTCATCTTGTTTACCTCAAATAACTTTTGTGTTTGCATTGGTATTGAACATATTTTTCTTGGAAGCTATTTTACAAAAAGGGACTAACATAAGCATGGAGATTTAATTCATGTGCCTGCATTATTGTACAAGATACGAGTGTTGTCATCATTTTTTTCCAAATAGAACCTTGCAATTTAATTATGTTCAATGAATTACGATCTTTATGATCATTTAGAATTATCACGTTGAAATTAGGTAATTTTTTAATTAAAAAGGTCTTAAGCTACATTTTTAAACTCATTTTAATGAGCACAGTACACTGGACATGGTTAAATTACAGGGTCCTATTTGAAAAAAAAGAAAGAAAAAAAACATGGTTAACACTTTTATCTTGTACAATAATTCAGGCACATGAAAATACTTTTCCATGCTTATGTTAACCCACTGTTGTAAAATAAATACAAAGGAAAAAAGTTTCAATAAAAGGTCAAACACAAAAGCTAGAAGAAGATATTTGTGGGACAACCTGTATATAATATAGCCTATATATTTATACACATATACAAAAATACTATCTTCCATTAAAAATCCGATTAATAGTGATTTCGAAAATTAATATGATTTAATTTAATATAATTGTAGGCCTTGTACAATTGTACAATTGTATAATTGTAACCATATGGAGAATGGTTAATGAATGAAGCTTTGGAAGGAATGGGAGATTTTAAAGTAGGAGGACGTATCATAAATAACATAAAATATGCTGATGATGTAGTACTTATGGCAAAATCAGAAAAAGAATTACAAAGAATGCTGGATCGGTTGGTGGAGATTGGAAAAATATATGGGATGAAGATAAATACAGACAAATCAAAAGTCATGATGATTTCAATGACAGAAGAACCACTTAGGTGTTTGATAGAGAACAGAGTGCTAGATAATGTGTCCCAATTCCGTTATTTAGGAAGCATGATCACCAGAGATGCCCAATGCACCAAAGAAATCAGAGAAAGGATTGCTATGGCTAAAATAGCCTTCAACAAAAATAGAAATTTACTCACAGGAAAACTAAATTTGCAGCTAAGAAAAAAACTGATGAGATGCTACGTTTGGAGCGTAGCTTTGTATGGAGCCGAAACATGGACACTCAGGAAAAGAGAAAAGAAATATCTGGAGAGCTTCGAGATGTGGTGTTGGAGGAGGATGGAGAGGATTCGATGGACGGATAGAATCACAAATGAAGAAGTTTTAAGAAGAGTGGAAGAAAAGAGACACATCTTGCAAGATGTGAGAGTGAGAAAAGCCAACTGGATGGGACACATTATGAGAAGAAGAGGACTCTTGCTAGATGCCATAGAAGGAAAAATAGAAGGAAAGAGAAGACTAAGAAGAAGAAGAATTGAGATACTGGATGACATCAAGAAGAAAATAAATTATGGAGAGTTAAAGGATGCAGCAGAAAATAGGAGGAGCTGGAAAATGGAATTTTACATGGGAGTGTAGACCTGCCGTAAGGCAGAAGTACCATGAATGAATGAATGAATTGTAGGCCTACAATTTGGGTCTACACTAAAATAACTTCACCAGATTTTCCCATCTTTTACTACAGTGGTTAGTTACCGCTCTTCTGAATATTCTTGAAACTATTAATTACATACTACAAAACATGCCTTACAAGTACTGTATGAAAGAAAGCGAAAAACTTATATAAAACACATGTCGATGATTCTATCCTGTTTTAAAAAAAATGTTAAACGAAACCTAATAATTTGTATTTCCTGGCAAACAGTTATCAAAAAAAGAATTTGCAATTAAACACAGGAACTTCTTAACTGCTGGACTAAGACAGTTAAAGCTACAAATGACATCTTCTCAGGGACCAAGATAAATATAAACACAAACCATGAATACTATAAATATATTTTATTGAGATATTATAGTATGTATCTGTGAAAATATAAAAAAAAGAAATTATATATTCTTTGTGACGTAGACCTTTTCAGCAGAACCACAAGAACTGATCACACTGAGCGCTTGGAAAAATAACAGAAACAAAAAATGCCGAAAGAAGGTGAAGATATGTCTATTTATTTCCAAACCTGCCTTTTCGCTCATTCGAAAACATAATATTCTTTAACACTTAGCTTATTATTATTTCCCAATATAAATTAGCTAGCTCTAAATCTGGCCCGAGATTGTTTAATGAAGCTATTAACCCAAAATTATCAGTACTAAACAATAAATGATATTAAAAAGCATACACAAATTATTACAGATTCATAAAATAATCCATTAACGTGTCACAAAAATATTAAAATAAATAGGATATCTTTCATACATTTAAAAAAGTAAAAATAAAGTTTTTCTTAAAGATGGTTTGTTCACTACACTCCCGGCCACAAGCAGTAGCTTATTTAGTAGGTAGTGTCTCGTTTATGTTGTAATTATAAATGTAAGTGTAAAATATATTTTCGTTTTGTATTATCAAATTTGAAGTAATACAAACAAAGTTAAGTATACAAAAAAATACTTTGATATATATGCTCAAACTATGCAATGGTTCATCACAGTCGAACCATTTTCAAAGGCGTCGTTCTTTTCACTATACACATCTTTCCATGCATGACAATCGTAAAAATCTCACAAAAATATTATAAACTAGAAAGAGCAAAAGTTTTTATCCCAAAGAGGTATGCAGCACGTTGTTTGAAAATACATGTTTGAAGATTTCTTTTTAAAATTTAGATTATGTGGCATGAATCCGGCCAGTATAATTCAGACATTTGTTAAAATAAAAAAATACAAAATACATGGAAATATCTCAACCTCAATACACACCTCCACTAAGCATTGTGTTTGGAGACAGATTTGAACCAATGCCCGTCTATAGGCAATTGAGCATACTGATCATTTGGTTAATTACAGTTAATACATCATTAATAACTCCCACTCCCCAGGCTACACGGTAAACCTCTGAGTTATTGGATACGCCTGGGATGTATATTGCCCGTTTGACAGACTGTTTATCTCTGACATGCGCAGTAGCTGTGTACTCGCACTGCCAGCAGAAGCAGAGCACATTCCATTAAATCGAAGGTTAAATGCTCATGGAAAAGATAAAAATTACGACCGAACACAGACAGAAGCGTTTAAGTGACGCTAAGTGATTTTTTACTTCTCTCTTATGGGTAGAATATAAAAAGTGTCATGTTTTAAAAATTTAAATCTAATAGATCCGTATGGATAATAGTGACATATTCTGGGGACCATAAAAAAAGCCTTCGGTTTTCGTAAGATGTTTATCTGTCAACCGACCACCCGTCTACCAAAAACCTGTTGTCTTCCAATTTTTCAGCAATAACACGTTTAATATAGCTACATATATATATATATATATATATATATATATATATATATATATATATATATATATAAAAGGCTTTGTCCTGACTGACTGAATGAATGACTGACTGACTGAATGAATGACTGACTGACTGAATGAATGAATGAATGACTGACTGACTGACAGGAATCAACGTAGAGCCTAAACTATAATAGGTAGAGACTTGGAATTTTGACAGTACCTTCCTTTCATAATGTAAGTGCTCAATAAGAAAGGATTTTGCAAAATTTTGATTTTAAATGCCAAAAATCAAATGTTTTTGCGAATACTTAATCCCTTTTTACACAGAATTATCAAATCCAAATCACAACAGTGTATTGCTGCCACTGGTCTCAGATGGGTTTGGAAATAAATGAAACGTGACTTTGACAGTTTAGAAAAGCTATCAATATAATAATGTTATAAATAAATATTAAAGAATTAAATCCACGAAAATAATGCAGTCACATAACTTTATCTAGCCGGGAAATAGATAAAACAATACAAGGTAAGGTAATATGTTTTGGGAAGAGAAGTATGAAAGTGATACTGCATTTCTGTTTCATCCCCAAAACGGTTTTATGGTAACATGAGAGTAAGAAATAAAAATTCTTTGCCACGATAATACAATTTTATGTTACCGGAATTTCTGTTTATTCTTATTTTAACCCCTACCAGGCTTGCTGTGTACTGTACAAGCGATGGGATGCAAAATTCTACATCCTCTACGAGCCATAAAAAGCTATATCAATCGTTTTCTGAGGGAATAGTTTGAGTGTGATAAGTCGTTCTTCCTATTTCAAATTATAAATGCCTATATTAGGACCTAGAAATTAAAAATCTAAAGTCCTTCATATGTTAATTTCCAATTACAAAATAAAAAAACCCAGGGCAACGACGGGCCTTTTAAGCTAATGCAATATATACGCCTTCTTCATATCACTAAGAACAACAATGCAATTATGTTATATAGTAATACATACACATGTGTCGCGGTGGCTCATGCTTAGCGCGTGGGCCTGGCATGCTAGCGGTCCCGGGTTCAATCCCCGGGCCTGGCGGGCGTGTCATTCGTGGTGGACGAAGCCGTGACCTTTGGGGGTTTTTCTCGGGGATCCTCCCGTTTCCCCCTCTCATTCCACCAACACTCTCCATTTCATCTTCAAACTCCCTCTCATAATCATACCGTTTCCTTTCCCGGTGGGCCTCTCCCGTCCTCCCCGTGGCTTGTGGTCCTGAAATTGCTGGCTGGTGTGCTGCCAACCTGGGGGCTCTATAAGAGGTACCGAGGCAGCGGCACACGTGGCATGGTAGAGGTATCTGTTGGATGTAGGGGAGTTCCGTGGGGGCTCGCGGTGGGGTCTGTTGTCGAGGGACCGTTGGGCTTGCAAATCATTCCATTCCGGAGGTTGGCACAATGAGCCGCGAGGCTGAAGTGCTTAGGGTAGTCCCAACCCGCCTTCCCCCTTCAGGGGCCAAATACATACATACAATACATACACATTATGGCCCTACACTGCTTCAAAGTCGTAAATCTAAACATATTTCCATAATTTTTCATAAACATATTTAAATATATAAATCAGCTTTATTTATACTCCTTTGAGCATAGAGGCCATATCAGGAGTTCTGGATATGGGTGTAGCCTATGTGTGTATGTGTACGATGTCACGCAACTATTGATAATCAAGTATTTTTTTTTTATTGTTGGTGTGTTATATGGTGTCGGTAAATTTCAATTGATATTAAATTAATTGAAAATGATACAGGATGAAATAGCGAGGATGAATCATGATAAGTAAATATCCAATTCGGCATTTGCCTTTACGACTGGGGAAACTATAAAATTACCCAGGTCAAATTGGCCGGCCACAGGATTTGAACCTGGGACCTCCCGAATGCGAGTCCAATACATTACCAACTCGGCCATCTCACTCGGTATAAACACATTGTTCATGAAAAATTACGGCCTCCCTTAGTAGCCGAATGGAGAACAAATAACAGTCTCCAAAATATTAAGAATATCATAAAAGGCACCTGACCTCTTCAGCCACAATTATCATGAGTTATAATAAGAAAAAAACAGAGTAAAAAAGCTTACGTTGGCAGTAAGCAATTGGATATCAGTTCCACATTAAAAAAGTGCATTTTTCAACATAGAAGAGATTGCCCCGGTACCGGTCAGGCCTCGTTACCGGTCAACAAGGTTTCCTCTAAAATGGCGAGAGATAGCAGCAGAAAACAGTTATGAAGTGGTAGGCAGGAACAAAAGGAACTTATTCCTCGCATAGGCTAGAGTCCGTGTTTGTCTCGCCATTTTAGAGGAAACCTTGTTGACCGGTAATGAGGCCTGACCGGTACCGGGGCAATCTCCCCTACCTATGTAGTAACTTTATTTGATATCAACTACTTATAAAATTAAAGAGCTTGTGAATCAAATTTATGGCATATAAATGGCATACTGATATATATATATATATATATATATATATATATATATATATATATTCGTATAATAATATTCAGGAATTTACCCTGTGCTTTTCTAAAGGCCCGTAGGCTTACGTAAAGCGTAAGCAGAATTATAGAAATAAGATTTCATTCGGTAGTCTGTTTAGATTTATAAAAGTTGCATCACGTCTCTTATACTGTATCGTACGTATTTTAAAGGATTCGCTGGTTCAAGCCCTGGAATATCTGCACTCCTTTCTCTTATATACGAGGAAAGTGAGCCTCCATTGTGTCCTGCTTGTAACGTTCTTCTTCTCCTCACAATAAACTCCAACTGTATCATTATCAAAGTTATTCTTTTACTTATAAGGAAAAAAAAACTCTTAGCAAAATCACCTCATAACTGCTTGTGAATCCTGATTTCTCACGATCCTACAGTTTTATTATAATTACATAATACATTATTCTAGCCCACTCTTATCTTATCTATTATATGGCCACTACTTAATGGCATTAGATCAAGATTTTAGTTCCAATATTTGTACTAACAATATACCTTCAAACTACTGTAATATTATTTGTAAGTTTCTATGTTTGTGTGAGCGAATTGTATCCCTAAGAGTAGGCTTGCCAGATTTCTGAAATGTTCAACCAGGACACCAGAATGCCCCCCAGCGTCGCGGTTATTCAAGGGTTTTGGCGGGTTTTTAGAGTGTTTTAGAGGGCAGTTTATTCTCAATGCTATGACTAAATGGTTACTGATTAGGAACCTAAACCAGGGGTAATAATAAATGACATAAGCATATAAATTTTTTCAATTTTATTTCTAACATATTAATATTTAAAAATTACTTAAGAAGAAACACTTTGAATGAGGAATAAAAATTTGAACAATATTTACATGTACTTTTCATTGCCAAGGACTTTTTTTTTTAGACTTTTTTGGTTGTCTAGAAAATCAAATTTAATATTTACCGGGACGTGAAGTCCCGGTCAAACCAGGACGTCTGGCAAGCCTACCTAAGAGGAACTCTTTAGTTCTACTATTACACTCCTTAAAATAAAATAAAATAAATTCGATTCAATTCTCTTTCCGTTGCACTACGATATCCTTCTGAGGACTGAGCCACAGATATGACGGCTGAGCATCCGACTACCCCGTCATCTACCATAGGAAGATGCCATGCGGTTAGCATTCAACTCCCGCGGCTGGTATTGATGATCGGAGCCTCCACATTTTTACCTCCTCAGTTGGTGTCAAGAGGCTGAGTGCATCCCGGTCCCGGTTTACCAACCTCAGAAAAATCTGAGGTACCGTGGATCGAACCAAGACCTGGGGATCCTTAGTCCCCAACGCTAAACACTAGACCACGGAAGCGATCTATGCTATTACTTATCGTCAGTACAACAATGAAAGAACCTATCATGACATCAAGAAACGGTTTAATGACTCTTGTATAGTCGGGTTTCAAAATACTTACAAAGTCAAATATACTGTAAATGTTTGAATTAACAGAGACATGCACAATATTTAAAATCTGTCAAAAATATGCCGTTAAAAACGTGAAAAAAATAATATAACATGCACAAATATTGTAATATCAAGAGTATATGACACAGTATTGCAAAACTAACAAAAATGTATTAATATGCAAAATGAAAGCATGAATTTACCGTTATTTCTTCTCATGTCTTGTAGGCCTACACATTTTATTACTAGCATTAGTAATAGAGTGCATTATTCAAAATATGATTTTTCATAAACTTCCGACCCTATCGGTTGGAAGCCCGAGAAATCATTATTCATTCGCAACATCGGGGAAATCTTAACTCTTGTTAACTCTCAAGGTTCTACCGGCACCATTATCAATAACAATTAATACGGTAGTTTAATTGCCATTTTATCAGATCGCAAGAAGTACTTATTTATCAACCTTAAACAATTCTCTTAATTACGAAATATCACTTTAATATTATAAATCAGTTCCCAACAGTCAACAGTTGTGGTGAATGGAAGTGGGATCATGAAAGTAAGCCTAAATGGGAAAACTTTGAACGATTTTGATGAAACTCACTATGCGGGGATTTTTGAGCCAGGAAACTTGAATCTTATGTATTTTATCCCTGGCGGAGCTTTTAATCGTGAATTGCTCCTGGAAGTCGAATTTTTAGTTTTGTCATTGCAATTGTTTTACTTGTTTATGAAAGATTTACGTACAAATGTTAATATATGCAATTTTTAAAATAGTTTATTCTTGAATAAATGATTAAAAAGCGAGCAAAGCCGCGGGGGCACCTGCTAGTAAAAAATAAATACGGAAAACGAACAAGCCGGAACAACGGTAGTGTTGATTGAGGGTTAATATAAAATAATAGAGTGGAATTTGCACACATTTTATCTTGTACTAACGTATGTGGGAGGTAAAGCTACTTGTGTGAAGTGGAACCACAACTTTTCATCTCACATTCTTTCTTTCACCATCTGTACTAATGCTGCCATTCTTAGAAACGTGGAGCGGGCTTAATGGTAAACAATACAATGCAATGCAATACAATACAATGTACAGCAGCGTTATAGTGCATTATGCAGTGAGTCTATATTTACATTTATTAAGATACGAGTTTGTTTATGAAACGAGCAAAGTGAGTTTTCTAATTCTCATACGATCATCTTAATTACCATTATAGGCAAGTTGAATACGACTGTTTTTCGTGCCGCTGCTCTTACCAACTGAGCTACCATGGCAACATACATTAACACAATAAATATTCAATAAACCAGGCACACTAATGACATAAATATAAGGAACTAAAAATACCTAATACTTAGGGCCCTGATTTATTGGTGAAATAAAATGGCTGATTTCGGTGTAAACTTCCTTCTATTTCGGTGGGTATTTCGTGAAATAAATTACTTTATACCACATTGGGAACATTGCGCAGTGATAAACTTTGTTTCTTAATTCTTTATTCTTCTGCCCTTGTATGAACTGATTAGAGTTAATGCTCAAATGTAATGACGAGAAATATTATCGTAATTTCTACTAAACACCATCAGATAGCCATTTGCAAACAGAAGTGCCAACCATACCACTGTGGATAAAAGACGAAATCTGTTGAATACAGCAGGAAAGGAGTGTACTCAACAGTACAAACCAGATCACAGACAATCTTTGCGTAAATTCTGCAATCTTTGTAATCGATCACAAATATCGATATATCGGTAAATCTTCAACAGCCACAGAAACAGCAGAAAAAAGCATGCTGCTAAGAAATAAAAAATACAGTACACCTAAACACAATATTGTGATTTTAAGGCACATTTTCGTGCTCATTTCTCACTTTACGGACAGAAGGGGCATATTTCGCGCTTATAGACACATTTCGCTGAATCAAGAAAATTTCGCGATATTTCGTGGATTCAACTTGGCTCATACTGGTATTTTAAGCATATAAACGCTAAATATAGCCAAGGGAGGTTGTTTTATTAAATTTCGCGCTTATCGTTGTTACCAAAAAATACGGCCCCTACTAATACTATTTAATGAAAATGAAAATAATTTGATGTGATCAGCACTTTATGTAAATTGATTTTTGCTTAAACAGACTTCACTTTAGTACTGAACCCCAATCCTAGAACATTTATTTTTCTTTTATATCAATATAGACATAGCTGTACCTCGGCTCTCAGTAATTTATATCCTGAATGCAGCGCGTTAAATTAACTGATAAGAATTGTTAAAATTTACAAAATGAAAAGCTTAAAACTCCTAGATGAATTGTATTTTCAAAAATATATATAATATTTTGCATTACATGAACTGTAAGTCTGCATGGTTTTAGTGAGAAATAATATTTTTACCGAAAGTTAACATTTTTACTCACCGCAAATACGATCCTCATAATGAAAGTTTTGTAACATGCCTACAAGAAATTAATAGACTTATCAAAATATTTATTTCGTTCTATAGTGGGATTTCATTCTATTTAGGATTCGAGAGGAGAAAAATAGGTGGAATATTGCCTAATATTTATGAAACTTCCGCTCACTTTTCAATGCCATGCTTCTGTTTGTGTCTTAATTTCTTTGGTAATCGTACAGCGTCGATAACTCTTATTATAATACTCTATGGATAATTTTCCTCGGAATTAAGGGTCCACATCAAATCGCAGATGGTCAATTTTTCGATAGTTTTAGAATATTTTCAAAGCGCACAACAGAATACGTCTACTATATTCTAGAAACTTAGCCTCCGCAGCCGACTCGGTTCCTTTCCCTCTATACTGTGGATTCTTATTTCTAATATTCCATGCACTTCTAATGAAGTCCAATCATTATTATAACTGCTGCATGATAATGAGAAAGATTTTAATCCGCTAATCCAATTGCCCGTAAGTATCATGATAAAAGATCAACAACTAGAGGAATATTGCAAAAGCTTTTTAAAAGTATCAGGAAGAGAGTAATAGAAAAGGAGTTTATCAAATGATCGGTTCACCTAATTTAGTAATAATAATAATAATAATAATAATAATAATAATATATCTACTAAAATGTTTCAGTATCTAATTTTAGACGTAAAAGTTTACACATTTTAAAGAAGTTCTACTAATGATATTGACATGTGTATGGGCCTTAACGTAAGTACTGTAGCAGAGGTGTCTTATGTACGTGTAAGCAGAAAGGAAAATCTGTTTTCGCTGTTCATATAAGCGTAATCTTAAGTGTGATTATGATATACCGTATTCCTGTATGAATATTCTGAGGGATTTTCTTTATAAAAAGAGGTGTATAATAATGTGAGCTTTTAATGGGCACCGGGAACTAGGGTTGCTAACTATCCCACATTTCGCGGGAAATCCTGTATTTTCACTTAATTTGGACGAAAATCCCGGGTCCTTTAGTTTTCAAGACACGGCCTATCCCGTGATTGGGTCAATGTTTTTTGTACTTTAAAAATTGATATGTGTATTTACGTAATTATTTGAACGTAGTTGGGTTTGTCCTCAGTGTGCCTAGATCAAATGCAGGAACAGAAATAATTTTTTCATTACTGAACAATAAATGGAGTAACACACGAAAAGAAGAGCGTGTAGATATGATGAACCAGAGCTACAATTTACTGTAAATTTCGATTATAGTTGTAAAATTTTTTTCAATTTTCTAAAAACTGACAAAGGTGTGCAGAAAGATATGTTGGCAAATACCAGCAAGCCAGCAAGAATTTAAAATCTCTCAATCTCCCAAGTGTTAAACCCCTGTCCTGATGTATTTACTTATTTTTTGTATTTTTGTATTTGAAGGAACGTTTCTACTGTTAATGTAGAATGGTATATAATGTTTTTAAATAGGCCTACAAATATTAATACAGTATTATAGTATTCACTCGTTATGCGGTACGAATAGTAAACTTCCGGTCCCTTATATTTTGTATTTAACCCTTATTTTCACTTCTGTTATACAATATTATCCCTTATTTCCACTTTCAAGAGTTGGCAACCTTGCCGTGAACTATTTCTTGTTCTGCAAGGTGGACTCTTACCAAAATAGCGCCCTAGGTTACTATCTACAGCGTAATAAAAAGAAACACGAATTTGCTGCTTCATCAAGAAATTTAAATCTAACTACAATTTGACAATGGAATATTATTTACTTTCTTACTCCGATATTAAGAAGTTCGTATATCGTACTCCTTTCACTGTAGCGAATAGTTTCATAGATTCTCCTTCAAAATCGTTATTCCTGATGCATTATTGCGAAACTAACAAAATATGCAACAATATGCAAAATTAAACCATACAGTTTCTGTTATTTTTCTCATGTCTTGTAACATTTTAACACGGTGGTCTAGATCCGAAGGTCGCGGGATCAAACCCGGCCACGGTCGATGAATTTTTTCAGGAAGTAAAAATCCTGGGCATGGAGTCCTCCGGGAGGAACTTTAAGCTGGAGGGAGGGGCGTGTGGTAGGACACGTAAAATAACTCCAAGTCTAACTTAGAGCCTCTGGGCAAAATTTCTCGGCCCTTTCACGTCCAAATAATACCTTAGTTTCGGGGGTGGGTTTGTGAAGTGATGGACTTACCAGCTGTCTCTCTGCCCTCTCACGGAAAATAAGAGTAACAAAATTCACATATGTAACAGAAACCTCCACTTGGAAGGCCTACGCTCCAACACTAGGGGAAATAGGAAACCAGAGATGTAATAGAGTGCATTATTAAAAATCTGATTTATCATAAACTTTCGGGCCCTAATAATCACATTTGCTTATTGAAGAATACAGTTTCAATGTTACCTGTATTTACGCAAATTCATCATACAATAAACAAGTATGCAACACACAGGTTTTAAGTGCATTAGAGCATCTCGGAAATGTTCAAGACTTTTTGTCGGTTCTCCAATGATGCACTCATAACACATGTTTTGCGATATAGCCTATTATACTCAACTTCAATATCGTTCAGTCAGTCATTACGATGCGAGTTACAGCCATGACGCTTCAATGACAGGCAATTTTGTTTTTACCACGACTACCGTTTGCTGGTTGACGGTTTTACTGCTACTATGTCAGATAACCACATTAAGGAATATTCTTCAAAATTATTATTAAAGATTTGCAGAAGCCTACATGTTTCCAATACAATTTCCGGGTAAGTCTGCGATTTGCTACAATTATTTTAACCATAAGTTTATCTGCCAAGCGTAGTACAGGCCGTTAGAGTGCCGCGTTTTGAAATAAAACAAAAAAATTCTGCATTAGCTGAAAGGGGGTAGTGGGTGGAACTCCTATTTTCTACATTTTTAAAGCTACATACTTGTTGCTTTGTACACGTCATCATAGTGTGAAAGCTAATGTTGTGTCAGTTTATTAGGTTTTTAATTAAAAAAATAATAATTTTGAAATATTTGCCTATTTAAAAATTAAACTTGTCACATAATTTTTCAGTATTTTTTTAGTAAGACCAATGACATATTTTGAAAATGATTGAAATCACGCAATTATTTTCTTAAATCTTTACTACAAAAGAAAAAAAAAATATCCAATGGATCTCTCAAATTTAAGAAAAACAATACATGTACCCAACACATATTTCATTTTTCATTGTAAAAAAATATTTACTAAATCAAGAAGCCCATGCACTATTTTGTTAGTATTAACCTGTAAATGTTTCAGCCTTCTTCCGTAAAATTTGTAGAACCCATTTATTTCTGAATAGCCTATATCGAAATGGAGTAAATAAAAGTACGGGATAATGACTTTAAAAATTTGCATGACATTTAAACAAAAAAAAAAATCTGCATGCAGCCTCATTAGAAGTACCCAGCCTCACAACTGATACTTTTTTTAATTAAACCAACTTAAACCAACTTAAACCAACTTTAGGTACATATTTTTAAAACGAGGAACATTCTGACCAAAACAGAACAGAAATCATAAGCAAGAATAATCAGTGGCGGTTTGTGTTAAGTGTTATGTTAATTAGTGTTTATTGTCGCGAGGAATATGAGGATGATGAGTACAGAGCCGCGGAACCTGTTGTGATGTGGGAGCGGCGCGGCGGGTGTTGAATGCTGCAGTGCAGTTTCCGATCGGGATGACCTTGACGCCAGTAAACATGTGCCAAGTCCTTTTGTCAAGTCCGTCTGCCTACCTGTCTACAGCCCGTATAGTGTGGATAACATTCATTCGTGTGCAAAAATCTTAATTTGTGACAACTATTATTTATTTACACTAATTTAAAATTGATTATGGTGGTCATATTAAACTAAACTCCGTGGCGCGACATCCCCGAAGGAACAAGGCCTACCAGCCGACCGCTGCGTCATCTACTGTACCTATAGGCAGATGGCAGGATTGGGGGCATTTGTCAGCATGCCGACACCCATGGCCGTTAATGGTGGTTTTGGTGGGCAGGATTGGGGGCATGTGGTCAGCATGCCGACATCCATGGCCGTTAATGGTGGTTTTGGTGGTCATATATACTTACTTAATGTCAATGGCAATAGACAATTCCTCAGCAAACTAAAGGAATATTATCTATTTGATGGAACCCGGCGATTCATTGCAGCGCTTATCTGAGCCCGTCATTCAACTCCATTCTGAGCGAACTCCATCCAACCATCCCTCGCAAATCCTACTTCCCTTAAATCTATTCTAATATTGTCCTTCCATCTACGTTTAGGTCTTCCGAGTGGTCTCTTCCCTTCGGATCTCCCAGTCAATATTTCCTCCCACATGCGCGCGACATGACCAGCCCATTTCATCCTCCCTGATTTAATTGTCCTATATTTGGTAAAGAGTTTATGAAGCTCGACAATATTCATAAACACTTAACAATTCCAAATGTTGTAATCCATGGTAACGTAATTTAAACATTTGCATGGTTTTCTAACCTTTATGGGATATCAGAAGTGTTGATTTAATCATTTTGGTAAAAGAAAAATGCATTTTTGGATTTTAGGGTAAAAATCGAGCATATTCTAAAGTACACCTGTGCAAAACATTATGCCGTTGGAACGCATGGAACAGATAACGCTGATACCATTAATTTTTAACCTCAGTCCGCTTCCAACTACTAGTGCATGCAGACTTTAATCGCCGTTTTTCAGCTTCAATTTGCATGTTATTTTCACACATTCAACAATTAACTTCTCCACATAAATAGAGATAGCCTACAGCTATGGCATTTTTTATAGTAGGCCTATGGGTAGTTAACAATGTATGCAATAAAATGTACGATCAGATTTTCTGTATACGCCTTAGTCCTTTTTTAATACTTAGTATAAATCCAGGACAGTTTTTTTGGTCTACTTCTCGGTAAATTATTTTTAAAATATAATATAACCAATACCAAAAATATATCGGTAAATCTGTAAACCAATTCTCAAAGAATCTTACATAAAAATGCAGGTTCATATTTTAATATTTGTCGGAGAAAATAGGTTTTAATTTTGAATAAATTTATCAATTATATTACTTAATATCTAAAAAAAAAAAAAAGAGATATTAGAATGAAAATCTGCAAAATTTCAAATTTCTAGGACAAGTAGTTTAATTTGTTTAATATGTTATTTATACTGAGGTATTTAGGACAGCCCAGCTCCTACATTTGTGCTCCAAACTGTACGAAATTTTGCAGAAATAATCTGCAATCTCTAAGGAATTTCCCTTACCAATTTTACTCAAATTCAATATTTTTAAGGTACATTTCAAAAATCAAATTACTTTTTAACTTTGCTCAAATTCAGACTTCTAACATTGTTTAACAATTTTTTAAAATTATATTTTTAAATATATTTAGCTCATGATGCTTGGGGAATTGCAACATTGTTCATTACTTTTAATTTAAAAAAAGAGCTTGCAAATATCTTTACTCTTTCAGAGTCGGATTGAGCTGCGGAACCCTGGAATAGTTTTTAATCTAAGCATCAAAGGATGCTCTTATCTTATTGACAGTAGGCCTATGTATATTGTTCGAACAAGTTCCCAATTAGCCTACACAAAATGAGCGGAAACTCAAAATGTAGAATATTTTGTTCGGAAGTAGAAGTGTATTTCTTTAATAAACAGAACGTGTAAGTTATCAGTTGTACTCCCCATGCGATAATGATTTTTTACATATGAATATTAGAGTTATATAGCCTACATAAACCAGCCATTTTGAAAACAATAAGACATCTTCTATCAGAAGTCATAAAACAAAAAATGCTAAGTTTTGGAAAAAATAGTATATAATATGAGACTACCTTAAAACAACGACAGTATTCAAAACCATTTTCAAAGATTTAAGCATATAGACAACAGTATCAGTAATTTGCACAAGACTCTTTTGGAAGATTAAGTACTCAACAGTCCTAAAATAATACAAAAATTGGACATTTTTATGTTATTTATTTTATTTGACACAAATAATACGGAAAATGTAAGAATTACAATCTTGAAACTAATTAAAGAAAGAAGACAAGGTTATCTAAACTATCACAAAAAAAAACATGCATTCAACGTGATACAAGGAGAAAACACAAATAATGAAACTGTATAGTAATGAATTATTATCGTAAAAAGAAGTAAATAAAAACTAAAGTGATCTCTATAGCCTACAAGCCGGGAGGCCTCTACGGTTCCAGGAGGCTCACAGGCATAAGGGTCGTAAGGCTGTCGGTCTTATGTACCGACCGCCTATACCCCCGACGATTGTTTCTGGTACTCGTTTCTGTCAGAGGTTGAATCAAGGCTATGGTAGGCAATCACCAGAAAGAATTGGAGATCGGGGATCGAACCCCTGAGTTCATGGTTTATAACGCAAGCTTCAACCATGTAGTGGCAGGGGAACACTCACTTCTTGGAAATACAGTACAGTATGTTTCTTAAATAATTTTCCTAACATTCATGCCAGTTTTTAAATAATTCTGCAATTGAAATAATCACTGCAAGCTATATTTTGCAAAAATCTTTTTCTAACATTCATGCCAGTTTTAAAATAATTCTGCAATTTAAATAATCACTGCAAGCTATATTTTGCAAAAATCTTGTCTTACATTAACTGGCACTAAATGAATTGGCACAATAACGAGGTTTCTCATGTATTTTATACGGGAGAAGATCCGTTCACTTGCATTTATTGGCGCAGTGCGAGGGTGGCACTGTAAAGAGGGGCGTTATATCCAGGGTTGACTGTAGGTATCGCCAGACAGCATAAAATTCAACATCATTATTGCAATGTGAGAAGACATTTCAGTTTATGCAATTACAAGAGTTTTATAGACTTGCTGTGCAGTCATTATAGCCAGAGTGACCTTACTTCACCCAGACCTTATCACACTGCATGAGTATGCAGAATTGACTTGGTCTGGCATCCACTGCGGTTAAGAAGAACAGAGGAAAGAATAGCTTCACTATGCTATAGCGAAGACAGAAGTTGGAAAACTAAATGAGTCTTTGAAAAACTATGCATTATGGCAGGGGTGCCCACAGGGGGGGGGGGTTAAGACGCAGACTGCGTCATTGAAATTTCTGTGGGGGGGCAAAATATTATCATTTTATGAATTTTCTGGGGGGGGGTTGAAAATTGTTGTAAAAATAGCGTTTTATGTGTTAAAAATAAAAACGGTCAAGTTTTATAACTTCAAAAGTCTCTTCTAACAGTGGATTAGGAAAGGGGGGTCCAGGGGGTTTGGACCCCCCAAAAGTCAAAACCTAAAATTCTATATTTATATTTTTAAAAAAATATTTATTTAATTAAACAAGATTTGTTGGTGTGTCAAATATGATATAGCAGTTATTTTCTTTTCATAACATAATGAGTAAGCCTATTATATCCACTGTTCCCTGTGTTATTCAACTTTTCTTATAAATAGTAATACGTATTATAAATTAAGTAACAATTTCTTGTTTAAGTTGCCATGTCTTAGAGTATAGTAAACAAATTAGCTAACTAGTTTTTCAGTGCTAAAATAGCATAAAATGTGATTTTCATTAGTTCAACATTTAAAAATTTCCCGGGGGTGGACACCTGACTTAGGTAACATTTTCTTCTTTACATTGGCATGTCTTAGAGTACGGTAAACAAATTTCCTAACTAGTTTTTTAGTGCTAAAATAGCGTAAAATGTTATTTTCATTAGTTCAATATTTAAAAAATTTCCGGAATGGAGCCCCCACTTAGGTGATGATTTCTTATTTACATTGGCATGTCTTAGAGTATGGTAAACAAATTTCCTAACTAGTTTTTTAGTGCTAAAGACTAAAATGTGATTCTCGTTAGTTCAATATTTAAAAATTTTCCGGGGTGGACACATGACTTAGGTAACAATTTCTTGTTTACATTTGCATGTCTTAGAGTATAATAAACAAAATTCCTAACTAGTTTTTGAGTGCTAAAATAGCGTAAAATGTGATTTTCATTAGTTCAATATTTAAAAATTTTTCGGGGGTGGTCCCCATGTTAGGTAATGATTTCTAATTTACATTGGCATGTCTTAGAGTAGGCCTATGGTAAACAAATTTCCTAACTAGTTTTTCAGTGCTAAAATAGCATAAAATGTGATTTTCATTAGTTCAACATTTAAAAATTTCCCGGGGGTGGACACCTGACTTAGGTAACATTTTCTTCTTTACATTGGCATGTCTTAGAGTACGGTAAACAAATTTCCTAACTAGTTTTTTAGTGCTAAAATAGCGTAAAATGTTATTTTCATTAGTTCAATATTTAAAAAATTTCCGGAATGGAGCCCCCACTTAGGTGATGATTTCTTATTTACATTGGCATGTCTTAGAGTATGGTAAACAAATTTCCTAACTAGTTTTTTAGTGCTAAAGACTAAAATGTGATTCTCGTTAGTTCAATATTTAAAAATTTTCCGGGGTGGACACATGACTTAGGTAACAATTTCTTGTTTACATTTGCATGTCTTAGAGTATAATAAACAAAATTCCTAACTAGTTTTTGAGTGCTAAAATAGCGTAAAATGTGATTTTCATTAGTTCAATATTTAAAAATTTTTCGGGGGTGGTCCCCATGTTAGGTAATGATTTCTAATTTACATTGACATGTCTTAGAGTAGGGCCTATGGTAAACAAATTTCCTAACTAGTTTTTCTGTGCTAAAATAGCGTAAAATGTGATTTTCATTAGTTCAATATCTAAAAATTTTCTGGGGATGGACCCCGACCCCCTTTTTTTTGGGGGGGGGGGGTATTCCAAACCCCCCGGCACTTTCGACCCTCCCCGCAATTATTTTATGGCTACGTCATTGTTGCACTTATTATATTATTAATATAATGTTACAAAGTGGCCCAAGAAGTTAAAGCAACAAAAAATAAATAAATTAAGAAAATACCCCCCCCCTTAGAAAATATCATATGGGCACCCTTGTCGACAGCCAATCAGGTTGGGTGGATGATCAATGAAGTTTGGGGGGGGGGGGCGAACAATGAAGTTGGGGGGGGGGGGTGAGTCATGAAGTTTGGGGGGGATGGGCACCCCTGATTATGGAGAAAGAATGATAGAAATGTGTAAAATAAAACTAAAATATATAAATATAAATATTAAATACTAGCAGGTGCCCGCGACTTCGCTCGCATTTATTAATTGCATTCCTAGATATTTTGTAAATATAACAGCAACAGCAAAATAATTAAAAAAAAATATATATTTACTATCCTTACGCACAAATCTATTGGCAATTCTGTTTAGCTTCAATTCATAACAAAAAATTAATATGGTAGGGCAAGTCTTAAACTATTTTTCGCTTCTTTTGATGTTATGTTATTTGAAATTATAGGCCTATTTTAAAATATGATTCATAAATAATGTAAATTGTCATTGTTTAAGAACTTAGTACAAACTTCAAAATGCCATGTTTCTCAAAAGTTTTAGTCATAAATATAGTGTTACAGAAATAAATTTTTACTAAGTTGTTAATTGAAAATATAAATTATTATTTCATAAACTATTTAACGTAGGTATAGCCCATCTTAAAATCTCCAAAAAAAAAAAGAGTAAATAATATTACAGCATGTACGACATATACTGTAGTATATAACGATTTAATTCTAAAGCTAAGATGGCTTACCAACGGTAAAAATGAATACAAGCTGAGTAGAAAAACAAAATTAATTCAAATTTTCATAATCGCTGTTATCAACCTTATCGTCATATTTTCATTGTTGTCAATGTCATCATCGTCAGAAAATTCATCGCTATCATAGTTTTCGTCATCCGGAGTCATTCGACTTCACGGACACAAGTGATGCCTTGTCATCCACTTCATCATAGTGGTCACTGTCATTACGATAATGAATGTTGCATCGTGTAACATCGGTTGGATGCTGCGAAGAAACAGGTCTGGGAACAAAGTGAAGATGAACGGCTCATAAGAGTAAAGTTTTACACAATAATATCACATTTTGTTGGTGTTGAGGATTGAACTGGTTGGCGGTGGTGACCTGCTCATCCAATGGGATGACTGGAAGCCACGGCGCATTCCTCATGTATTCTGATGCTTTTGCTCCTTCCAACGGATGCTGCGCGCTGCGAACATTCGCCTCTCTCTCCCTCTGCCCATCTTCTCCTACCACCCCTCTTTCTCCTTTACCTCCTCTCTTCATCCCCTACCTTTTCGCCCTTCTGTCACCCTCTCTCACTCACACTCTCTCATTCTGTACCCTCGCCTCTGTGTCCACACAACTTTTTTTTTTTACTATGTATAAAATCACAAACCTCTGACAAGTATAATATTTTCGAAACATCTACTTAACATCTGCTATTATATTCCGTTCCAGTGATACTGTAGTTGACATCGGTTTTGGTACTGTTGTCTGTATACACAGAATAATTTTGTTTATACGATATTACAAACATCAATATTTTTTGTCCGATCATACTATAATTATTAGGCTTATTACATGTGACATCCATTGTGATACTGAATTTCATTATATCACTGGTGTGATATCGATTAATATCGTGCACGAAACTATCGTCATGCCTTGAAAGCGGGAATTGAAACTGCATAATAAACAACCTCTATTTGAAAAAAAAAATCAATTCTGTTCGTGGTAGTTTTAATAGTACTGTACAATAATTTGAGCTCATTTCGTGTGTTTTAAAGTTCCTTGCTTTGAGGTAAAAACGCCTAAGAGAAGTCTTGCTCTCGAGCTCTCGACTCTGCGGCAGCATGAGTTGTCGTCTGCTATCTATCGCCGGGACTGAAAAAGTAGTTTATTTGGTGATTTATAAAAACTCAAAACATACTCATATCCTTAATAAATGTCATGACAGACTCGTTCCATAATGTACTTAAGGCCATAGGCGTAGCGAGGGGGGGGTTTTGGGGGTTTGAACCCCCCCCCCATTGAATAAAAAATGGAAAATTGTATAATTTTTTTAAGTCTGCCCATAAATTGCTTAATACAAGTATAAAGCGTGGGAAGCTTAAAACTCGTTATTTTGCGTCTTAATTTTTAAAATTTTCTGGGGAAGGACCCCGGGAAGCTTAAAACTTGTTATTTTGCATCTTAATTTTTAAAATTTTCCGTGGGAGAACCCCCGGAAGCTTAAAACTCGTTATTTTGCATCTTAATTTTTTAAATTTTCCGGGGGAGGGCCCCCGGACCCCCCTCTCCTTCCATACTCGCCAGACCCCGCGGATGTTATAACCCCCCCCCCCATATGGTCGGCCTGGCTACGCCTATGCTTAAGGCGATAAATTTTGTCTTAAATTGCTGCACTAAACTTGGAATATTGCAAAGAAAATAAATAGGACCTATTCGAAGAAATTCGGGTACTAATCTTTGAACAAAAATAACATATGAGAGATAATACAGATGATATTATCAATTAAATATTAATTAATTTTTACTTTGACGAGGAACAATCTTATTGTAGATACAATTGATGAAGGTCTTTATTGCAAAGCTGTCAAAAAAGTAGTGTAAGATCACTCTGCTTGAACGACTGGTGAAAATTCGATATTTTTGTAACAAATGCATAAAATTAATCTACAGGTTCTCATTTTCAGACCTTGTCAAGTTTTAATATCCCCGCCACGTATGTAAGAGCAAAAAGACTTAGACGTGGTTGCTGAACTTTGAACATTGTTTTCGAAACCTTCAATTTAGGTTATTTCAACATATTTTACATGAACTTTAAAGGCTTCTACAATTTTCACACTGTATCGTCATGGGCTTATTTTTCTGCATGTTCTACAGAGTATGCTTATTAAAGTAGGCCTATAGGGTATTTTTTTAATATTTCAGGAATTTTTAAAATCAAAATGGATACGATAGGTACCAGAAAACCCCAAAATTTAGTAATTTTTCCTTTATCTTCACAGTAGATAATTATAAAAAAATTAGACTCTTCAGCGTTTTTCTATTAATTAGCTGGTCAAAGTTAAGAGTGAAGTACATGGTCTTAGGGGCTGTTACATTAACACACTCCTGTTATATTTACATAGCCAAAACCCCTCTGTAAAACAGTTGTTTTCAGAATGCATGATGATAAAACAACGTAATATGTATTGCAAGTAACAAATAACGAGTTATAATAGTTGTAGGAAAGATTGCTAAATAATAACTAGACAATTTGCAATAGATTGAAAAACATATGTACATTTGTTCAGTCATGGTGAATGATTAGTTACAATACTAAAATCGAAATAGGCTGGGATGGAATTTTGAAATCTGCCCTCAAGAAGAAAACTGACATTTTTTTCACTGCTACTGACGTATATATGCGTCACCGAAAAAATTAATATATTAATGCTTTATGTTATAATGCAAGCAATTTTTCCACGAAATATAATTGCCATTCATGAAAACCATCTTTACTATTAAAATGTTTTTCATCGATTTCAAACTTATAAACACAGTGATATCATTTGATGGTTACTTATATTAATATAAATTCAGTTCTGAAACTGTTAATCTGGGATAATCAGTAGACATATTTTCTCGCAATATAGTTTTAGGGTTGTAAGATGTTCGATAAAGATACAGTAATAGGTATGCCATAATTTACGTCACGAGAAACATTTTTAAGCCTATAGCTTATTTGGTCAAAAACTATGATTGAACATAGTGATCGGGTATACATAAGCTGCATATGAGCAAAGGAAGATATGAAAATAGTGTATAGTTATTATATGTGTGATGAAAAAGTATTTTAAATCCCGTATAATAATAAATACAATACCCATAAGACGACGTTAATGTAAAAAATAAAACAACCAACAAAAGACGCACCAAATGCTACTTTCGCCGATGGCCGAACGATCGATATAATATATCGATTGACTCGTCCTAGGCTACCTCGCTTACAATGACACAAGTATAGATATGTCTGATTGTTTTCCGTGGTTTTAATAATATTCGTTGCATGCTTAATTCTGTGAAATTCGTTAAATAATCATAACAAATATAACTTCAGATCCGGATTGTATCAAGATAAATATCTCTAGGCTATATATAAAAGGTTTTGTCCTGACTGACAAAGTATCAACGTTGAGCCTAAACTATAATAGGTAAAGACTTGGAATTTTGACAGTACCTTCGTTTCATAGTGTAAGTGCTCAATAAGAAAGGATTTTGAACAATTTTGATTTTAAATGCCAAAAATCAAATGTTTTTGAGAATACTTAACCCCTTTTTACACAGAATTATCAAATCCAATTCACAATTCACATGACAACAGTGTATTGCTGGCACTGGTCTCAGGGAGGTTTGGAAATAAATGATACGGGACTTCGACAAATTAGAGAAGCTATCGATATAATTCATTTAATGCACAATGTGATGCAGTCACATAACTTTCTTTACCCTGGACATAGAGAAAACCATACGAGGTATGGTAATATGTATATTATTATATCCCACGTTTGTTGGAGAGGGAAGTACGAAAGTGATATTGAATTACTTTATAATTTCATTCCCGAAACGGTTGTATGGTAACGTGAGAGAGAGAGAAATAAATATTCCGCACAGGCAATACAATTTTATGTTACCGGAATTTCTGTTTCTTCTTATTTGAACCCCTATCAGACTTGGTATGTAGAAGCGATGGGATGCAAAATACTACATCCTCTATGGGCCATAAAAGTTATATCAAACGTTTTCTGAGTGTGGTATGTCGTTCTTCATTTCAAATTTTTAATACCTATATAAGGACCCAGAATTTTAAAATCGAATGTCCTTCATAAGTTAATTTTGAATTACAAAATACAAAACCAGGACGACGCCGGGCCTTTTAAGCTACTTTATCGATAAAATCCGAATCTCTCATTATTAGGGTTCGGATGTTTATGACCTTAAAAAGTGGAAAATATGACTGCAAATATGCCATTAAAAATGACTAAATATGACATAATAAAATAAAGTATTTTCGCAAAATAAATGTTCCAATTTAAAACGTTTAATGACACAAAATTCTTACATCAATCGGATAATCACCTTTTAACAGTTTTGGCGATTTACAGTTTCACTTGTAATGAACTTCTATTTTTAAAGAATTTTCTCCTGTTTGCTGTGTGTCCTATAAAATATAAGCGGAATAAACATTAAATCAATGAAATAATTTCAAATTTAACTCGACCATGTAGTACATACACTGTATAATTGTGCTTCTTTACCGAATTATAACTGAAATATGACGTTAAATTACAAATATGGACAAAATATGACCAAGACGACAAAAATGACCAAAATATGACTTTATATGCAAAATAAAAACGGTCCAATTAGGATAACAAGCGTGAAATTCTTGTTTAAGTTGTGTTTGCAGCGAGAAAGAAAGTCAGGGCCCGGATTCTAATGACATGTCATTTTTTTATTGATGCTGCATAGACATTGCCAACTTGTGGATAAATCCTAATCATTGCCTCTAGATTATAGAAATGCATTTTTGTTAGGTAATTTTTTTGTGAAAATTTCGTATTAAATTACTAATGTTATTAGATTGACTTGGCACCAGAGTCTGCCACCTGCTTGGAATTGAGAGTGCAAACTACTGTTTACCTTCAATAAACAATAATATAATCCGGCAGACCACAAAAGGACGTGCCGATTTTTGACTCACCAGTGCCTCAGTGCCAACATAAATTTCCGTGAGAGAAGAACATTCACAATATTACAGTTATTTACATTTTTTACAATTATGTACAAACTAGTCTATAACCTTGTGTGTACAATAATAATTTTTTATAAATAAAATATTAGTTTTTAGGTCATTTTTTTTATAATTATTAAGTCATTTTCTTTAAAATTTAGGGTCATTTTATTGGTCATTTTTCAAACTATTTTTGGTCATCATAATCCGGGACCTGGTCATAAACATCCGAACCCTACTCATTATATTACCTATGAATTTCCTCCTGTTTGCTGTGTGTCCTATAAAATATAAGTGGAATAAACATTAAATCAATGAAATAATTTCAAATTTAACTCGACCATGTAGTACATACACTGTATATTAGTGATTCTTTACCGAATTTACGACTGAAAAATGATGGTAAATTACAAATATGGACAAAATATGACCAAGACCACAAAAATGACAAAAAATATGACTTTATATGCAAAATAAAAACGGTCCATTTAGGATAACAAGCGTGAAATTCATGTTTAAGTTGTGTTTGCAGCGAGAACTAAAGACAGGGTAAAAATATGACATGTCATAAATAGAGACACGATTTTAAAGGGAATTCCTTTTTTTATATTCATCGCAAAACGTGATAAAATTGAACAGGACATTACTGAGTAAGTTTCAACTGCAAATGACCTGGTTTTAACGTCCCTTTTTTTTCCTTTTTTTTAGGCTCATCTCCCTTAATTAGGAACTTTCCCTTTCCAGTACCTTTTTTGCTAATTTATTTTGAAAAATTCGTAAATTGCCCAGTATTTGGTAATATGAAAACATAAAAAATTGTTTTCACTGATTCACCATTGAAAAAATAATTCCTCCCAGCAGAATAGAGCGTTACAGGGAAATCACAGGCTTTTCATTGCCTAAGTTTCCCTTTATAACAAGGTGGGTAACATGGATTTCGTGTGCTATTTTCCTGTGTGAGAATTTCAACAAGATCTAAAAATTTCTTCAGTCATTAGATGTTACAGAATCAGCAGCTGTAGAGCAAGCAAAGGCTTTACATAAAACAAACATGTATCTCTGTGTTGAATTTTTACACTCTCTTACTTTTATATCCCTTTTTTCCCCACATTTTTTTGGCAATAATTTTCCCTTTTTTCCCAACCTTTTTTGGCAATAATTTTCCCTTTTTCCCACCTTTTTTTGGCAATAATTTTCCCTTTTTTCGTCATTTTTTGGGTGAAAATTTTCCCTTTAAAATCCGGTCTCTAGTCATAAACATCCGAACATTATATTACCTTTGACAAAATTTACCTAGCTGCAGAATCAGATTCACTACGTGCTAATTACTGCACTTTGCGATATTGCTGGTAGTTGCAATGTTAATGAGACAGCGGTGGAAATGAATCGCGACGTGATCGACCTGCTAGCTGAGGAGTGTCGCGTCTTGTACACCTGACCCACTGAGACAAGGGCGGGCACAGCGAATTCAATCTGCGCACAAATCAGACGACCTTGTGTGCAAGCTCGCAAAGTTCCTCAGTTCCACCTCCATACATGGCACTCATTACAGTTCCAGCATTGAAACCTCTCTCTCTATATGACAATGTTGCAACAAGTGAAAGTCAAGTGAAAGGCCAAATCAGGGTGAAGATGAGGATAGCATAACAATTCATTGTAGTTTATGTGCAAACTTATTTTTAATATGTTTTTAGGTCTATAGTATAAGGCCATGAAACGTCAAAATAAGTGCGCTACAAAATATTAGAAAAGTATTTGAACAAGTGGGGAAATTCAAATATCTGGGAGCAAATAATAATAAGGCAGAAGTGTCAACTAGAATCAGGAAATGCTAATTTTCATGCCCTGTCCAAAAAATCTAAAAATGAAAAAAAAATATATATAAAACATTATCCTGCCGGTTGTATTACATGGATGTGAGAGATGGTCCCTTTCTCTAAGAGTGTTCGAAAAAAGGTGCTTAGGAAAATATTCGGACAAAGACGAAAACGGGCCTGGAGAAATCTGCATGTGACGAACTCAATAACCTGCACTCGTCACTGAATATGAGTTACCGTGTGTTTCAGGTACGAGTTGGCCAATCATGCGGGTTCCTGCGTCGCGGCGGCCACAACTCTAACTCCCGAGCGATCGGGTGGAATAAAGCCGCTAACGGTGTAATGATTCAGGTTTTCACAATTACAGTTAAAATTACAATGAAAATGACCACTTACCTCATCACAAGAGATGTTCGGAATTCCATCCACACAATACTGGCACAGTTTAAGGAAATTTTTCTTTCACGCACACAAGTTCAGCTTCCGAGGTAGAGTTAATTTATTTTGCGACTACTATTTATGGAAAACTTGAAAAATAAATGTATAGGCCAAACTCCCATACATGAGAAAAACTTAAAGACAATATTACAAGAGAAATTAACCACCTTCCTACTCCCGTTAAAAATATCAGTTACAGATAAGCTGATTATGCGAGGTTTATGTACTAATTTTTTTGATCAGTATTCATGTGTGTAAGCTGAACGAAATATAAGCGTATTTCCCATCAAAATTTCAGAACTTTTCACCGAGTTATCTTATTAAGCAATTTAAAAAAATAACGTTATGAGCATTGTAACAAGTAAAGCTCAGATACGAAATGTCTAAATTCACCCACATATCAACACAGACATCAGTAAAATAATCATAAAATAATATAAACAAAAACAACTTAAAATAGCACGTAATCCAACAAACATCACATTCCTCTCGTCTTCTTTTGTCCATCTATCTATTTCCTTCTCCCTCTCATTTTATACCTCACTCTTCTCTAGCTTTCCTATTTCAACTTCTTTCTCTCTCACCCCCTTTCTTCTTCCTCTCTCTTTCTCTGTCTCTCCCTCCTCCCTCTCATTTCGTCAATGTTTCCTACATCTCCGCTCTATATCTCACTTTTCACCAACCCATTCCTTTCGGCGAAATTTGTCACTTTCTCATACTTCCTCGTAGTCTTAGTTCTGTCTCTCTCGCCCTTTTAATTTCCCTATAGCCTATCTCTACCATTCTCAGTATCTCTCTCCTCTTGGATCTTCTTTACCTCTCCCGTTGTAGGACGTTTATGTGGCCTACGCCGCCCGGGCCTCACCCCCTGTTAATCTCCACATTCCCCACCCAGCTAATTCTTTCTTTCGCTTTCTCATTCTCTTACCATCCCAGCATCATTCTCCTCTCTTCCTCAGGCTTCCTCAGGCTTCCCCCTCTCTTCCTCAGGCTTCCTCAGGCTTCCCCCTCTCTTCCTCAGGCTTCCTCAGGCTTCCCCCTCTCTTCCTCAGGCTTCCCCTCTCTCTCTCAGACTCCCTTTCCCCTCTCTCTCACGCTCCCTCTTTCACTCTCTTTCCTGTCTTCTCATACTCTTATATTTTCTTTTCACTTTGCTCACTAATCTCAATCCGTTTACTTTTAAATCTTTCTCTCGCACTTTTTCATTCCAAAAAGAATTCTTTCATATGCCTTTCATACCTCTCTGTCAGGCAAGGATGGAGGAGAGTAGTGAGAGGGAGAGAATAGATGGGAAAATCTGGGAGGGAGTGAGGGAAACATTGAGGAAGGAAAGGGGAAGGGTGAGCGGTGGGGATTGGTGGCAATGTAGGGGTAGAAGCGGGTCGTAGTGGAGGGGTTGGAAGGGATGAAGTCAGCGTAAGGGGAAGTGTAATAAGGGGAGAGTGAGTGAGAGATACAGATGAGTGTGAGAGTAGATCAAACTTACTGTTAACGTATTCACAGGTAACTTAAAGTGATTGTTTGCGGGTCACTATACGAAAAGATAAAACGCCTATTACATGAAGGTTTTGTAAAGTAACATTTTCATTTAAAAATATATTTTATAATAGGATAACGGGCACATCTAGAGCATTATGAAAGCACAAAAAGAACACAATATTAGTTTGGAAACTTACACGACTTTATGCTAGAAAATAATTATGTAACTTATTATAGAATATGATGAACAGTAACTAAAAGGTTACATCCAAAAGTAATGACTTAGGCTTAAACATAATATGTTCCTTAACATGGAGTTCAGTAGATAAATAAGAAGTTTTAAGTTGTAGGCCTATTCTACTAAAGAAGTTTTTATGATATTCTAAAGGGAAATTTGTTCTGAGCGGTTATCGAATACAGATAGTCTGTCCCATACCAAATACTGATTCCTACTGAATATAATTTCTTTAAAATCTTCGTTGACTTTAAAACTTACCTTTTCACTGCTATTGATGTAGGCTACATAAGCGTCGATGGAAAAAATGGATAAAGCCTGAGGTATAAGCTTAATACACCTATTTTGAAATATGAAGATATTTATCCACGTAATAAAATTGTCACCTATGGAATCCAACTATTCCACTAAAATTTTCCTAGTTGACATCGAACGTATAACCCACTAGTGACTTTACTTGATGAACGCTTATACTGAAATATAAATTCAGCTCTGAAAGGGATAAAAAGTTAAAAATTAATGCATCCTCTTCAGACTGTGTGATGTCTCTAGGGGTCTGGAGCCAGGGTTGCCATACGTACGACTATAGTCGTACACATACGACTATTTCATAGATTTGTACGGCGTACGACGCAATCATGAGTTGTACGCTTATTTGTACGACTATTTTTAACATAGCGTTTTATATTTTTTTAATCAATCTAATGACAAAATTTAAATTTTGATGTATATCCAGCTTTTATTTTCTCATGGGTTTTGTTGTAAGCATGCTGCTAAAATCATTATGATTGGAAAAAAGTCCTCTTCCTTTTGCAATAATTACAATACTTTGGCAACTACTGTTTATTTAATTTTATTGTATTTTATCAAATTTAGCACATCGAAAGATAATGAAACACGACTAATAATTTACAAACAAAATGATTTATTAACAAGTATATGACAGTCTTGTAAGTCTAAGTAAGGTGCAAGATACCGTTTATAATTATAATAATAATAAATTATTATTATTATTATTATTATTATTAACACAATACGTTCATTACACTGAAAAATCACAAAGTATACGACAGTTTTAACTAGCATACGACTATTTTCTGATATTGGTACGACTGTTCTACGTTTCTGATCTGGCAACCCTGTCTGGAGCACAAACGACCAGAATTCTGAGGCGGGCGACCAAAATCCCGGTTTGAAAAACTGCTGTCCTATTTACTTTCATCAGACCGGAGCCTAAAGAGTTTATTGATCATAAAAGCATCTGGTTTTGACGCGAGTTCTAAGAGGTAGTGCGTTCGATTGACAACATATTTTAAACATAAGCACATGACTTCATAAGCCAGGACGTTTCGGAGCTCAATTTTTTATTTTCGATAAGGGCGTGAAAAATCACCCTACTGGACAGAGCGTTTGGTGATGAAAAAAGAGTTTGTTCTAACGTGAATTCCAAGCAATGGAATATTCGATATGCACCGACTTTTAAACACAAACACCCGAACTTATAAGCCAGGTCATTAAGGAGCACGATCTTTGATTCTCGAAAAAGGGTTCAAATAAATCAAGGCAAAAGTTCATTCCATGTTAAGTAAATGAGAAACTGGCTTCGCTCCTATAAACATTGCAGTTTCAAGCCCCACCTACCAGTTATATCAGTTTCCGCAATACATATAAAGTTTAATAGTAGATTTGGTCACAGGCACTTTTGACATGAATAAGACTGAATAACTGAATTCAATTAGGAGCGTTCAGAAATATCCGGAAGTTGTCGACTTCGTTTGAATTTCCCAAGCGGTTTCAATTGGTTTTGGTTCCCTGTGTTCTAGCTAATCGTTCTTATAGTTCATTAGTAACAAGCAATTTAACTTGTGTTTTGGCTCTTGTTTGAGTTTACAATAACTTGAAATACTTCGAAAATATGTTACTTATTTTAATAATGTATTAATAATTTGTAGGGACCGTATTTTTTGGTAAAATAAAATGGTTGATTTCAACGTTAACTTCCTTCTATTTCTTGGGTATTTCGCAAAATAAAATATGTTACTAATTATCTTTATGGAGATGCTACGGCACTCTGCACGCTATGTTCTTTTTAGGACCACGAAAAATGGCCATATTTGAGGTTATAATGTTTTTAAAAATCTATAGAATTCATATACAAAATCAGTTTTTTGCTAAAGAAATACAAGAAATGAAAGACAAATCATAAAAAAATGGCATTTATATAACTTAGAATGACGTATTTATACTCACAAAAGAGTCAACTACTACTCGGGATAAATGAAGAAATCAGTTGAATCTACATTCTATCTAGAGCAATCAAACATAGACATCTCAAACTCGGCACAGAGATAGCAGAAAAGGAGTGTATCCTGACCACTGGATAGCATCTTTGCTGTAGCCTAAACGTTCACAAGTATCGATAACTTCTCGGCAGCCATAGAAATAGCAGGAAAAAGGAAGCATCCTATAAGAAATTGTGGAAAAATTCACACTAAAACAAAATATCCTATTATGATCTTGAATCGAATTTTTTTACACATTTCTAAAATTACTTCGCGCTTATTTAGACATTTCGCACAATGGAACAAATTTCCCGATATTTTGTTAAATTCAGTTTCCTTAATACTGGTATTTTACGCTTGTACAAACCTAATTATAGCTAAGGAAAGCTGTTTTGTGAAAATTGATGCTTATCGCTGTTACCAAACATTCCTACTACAAATTAGTTGGTGCAAGCAGAAAATTCAAACTAATATTAAGTTTTTTAAATAGGAGAGTTTAGCTAAAGTGTGTATATTGATTATTTATTTATTTCGTTATTTAATTTTGCACATGCTGTAATATTTTATTTATATAAAGAACAAAAGAAAAGTTCTTTACAATTCCCCAAATGGAACAATAACGGACTTAAACTCTTGGTTTGGCTACCGACTTCTGACTTGAATTTTTTTGTACTCTTGTTCTCGAGGAATATTTAGACTGAGACGGGATATGTTACTGGGGAGCCAAATCGGTCTAAGCGTCAGCGCTCTAATCCTCTGTATAAATTTTCTTTGCCTACGACTTGTAACAGACCTTGTAATAACTTGGTAATCGCAAAACGATATTACGTTCATCGAATTCATATACGGTTAAATTTTATAATATGTAATTTTGATTAATTAATAACTTAAAATTCGGAATTTAAGACTAAGGTCTTAAAATAAACCATAGCTTTCTGAACTATTCTCTGAACCATAGCCTATTAATACACTTGCAGCATTTACAACACATTCCTTTTTAAACACAGCTGAAAGCTAGAACAAAGAAGGCACAGAGATGCTGGCGGAAATGCAAGAGAAAAATTGTAGAGAAGTGGCGCCGATGATGGTGGTGTTCGCACACCGTACCCCTATCATTCCTTTTAGCGAATGTAGGACAATAGGGCAAGCTGTCCAGCTGTAGACGACAAAGAAATCTCAACTTACATAAAACTCCAGAATCTATAATGTATTAAAGAACACAAAGTTTTCCTATTGAAGACAAAGCAAAATCTAGGGAATCTATGAAGTTAAGAGATTATATAAAAAAGTAGCAGGGTCACAACTTCGGCTTATGCGCTTGATTACTAATAGGCGAACGTATTAGCTGTGGTACTTAACTGCCATGAAAAATTACTTTTAAGATATTTCACTCACCCCGTAGACTTGTAATATTGACCACTAAAATGTGATAATAAGACCGATACGATAGCCAAAATGTTACCCAAGAAAACATAATAGCTGAAGTACACTTAAATTTCTAGTAATCAATTTAATTTTAACAAACTAATCTTTTAAAAACAAGTCCAACAGGTAGTAAATTGTTAAAAAAGTACTTAGCCACGAGTAGAATAATCAATAATTAACAACTTTGGCAAGGAAAGATCGTTTTATTTTTATAGACCCATAATGTCCCACCTTATCATATCTTACTTTCTTCAGACAAAATACTTTACACCCTGATCATGCCAGAAGTGAAATAATGTTACGGAATTCTTTGTTGAGGTAAGGTATTTAGGACCATTTGTTTAAAATTAATTTTAGTTCAATAAAGAATAATAAAAATATTTAAAAAGTCAATCGAATACTCTACAAAATGTTTATACTTTTAAATCAAGGTTACGAAAAACGAACAGCTTTATAAGATTAGTTTATTACCTTATTACCATAAGTAATTAAAGTTTATTTAAGAAATAAAATTTATTTAAAAAATTAAAATTAATTTCAAAAATTAAAATTAATTTAAAAAATTAAAATTAATTAAAAAAAATAAAATTTATTTCCTTCCAACATGTCAAAATACAAGCGACCAAACCAGACCAAGTAAGCTAACTGAGGTTCCATACCTGCTTACGAAATGCATTGCTGGAAATGAAAATGGGTTCCTATCCTATAACTTAAATGTGCAAAGGTGTTTCGCATACGTAGGACTTGAACCTATGCGAGGCAAGTGCAATGATACAAGGGGAAACACCATGTTTCTTTTGCAGAAAAAATGCAGGACTACCATCGGCCAATTACATGCAGGGCCGTAGCAAGGTCCTTCTGCGCCCTTGGCGAGTTTGACAAATCTGCGCCCTCCAAATGAACAATTTTTTTTTAATTTCTGTGATTTTCTTAAATTCGCTTGCAGGAGGATTTTTTTGGTCCCATTTCTTAAAAAAACCACTGCCTAATGGATCAAAACTAATAATGTAGACTAAGCTATGATGGTCATGGTAGTTTTAGTTGGCACATTTTTTTACTGAAATCATTCTTACCTATACAACAGAAGCAACGCCAACATCAACAAGAGACGAAACAACCCAAACATTAATATTGTTTCACTGTTTAATTTAAAAATCGCTTAGTTAAAAAATACAATAATAATCAGAGCCCGGATTCTAATGACATGTCATCTTTTTTATTGATGCTGCATAGACATTGCCAATTTTTAGATAAATCATAATCATGGCCTCTAGATTATAGAAATGCATTTTTATTAGGTCATTTTTTGACATTGCATGCAATTTTATATTTTTAGGGCATTTATTTCGTCCCCTGCGGTGCTGTCTTTGAAGTGTTTGTTTAATGCAAGAAGGACACACTCTATGTTTAAGTGTTGTCAAGTCTCAGTCGGAAACGAGAATCAAAGGAACGCCAAGATATAGATAGTTCACGTGCATTAATTTTTAATAACCTGAAAGATTTCTTCCACTAACGTGGAATTTATATTGCTTGATAAATTGCACCAGCAGCCTAAAAAAAGCGGGATTTTTCATTACTGTTGTTATTAGATTGACTTGGAACCAGAGTCTGCCACCTGCTTGTATTTGAGAGTGCAAACTACTGTTTACCCTCAATAAACAATATAATCCGGCAGACCGCAAAAGGAAATGCTGAAGTTTGACTCGCCAGTGCCAGTATAAATTTCCGTAAGGAAAGAATATTCATAGCAAAAATCAAAGTTTTTTAGACCTACAACATCCTCTCTCAATTTAAGGTTTTAACAATTCTGTACAAATTATTCTATAATTTTGTGTGTACAATAATAATTTTTTATAAATAAAATATCAGTTTTTAGGTCATTTTGTATAATTATTAAGTCATTTTCTTTAAATTTTGGGGTCATTTTATAGGTAATTTTTCAAACAATTTTCGGTCATCAGAATCCGGGCCCTAATAATAATACAGTATAATATAATTAAACATAATAGCAGCGACTATAATATCAGCGCCGGCCTTGTTAGAAGGGAACTTGATCAAAACAAACAGCATGTGTACTACCAGCTAGCAGAGCGTGCATCGGCCGCGGATCACAACACATTATTCAATGTAAAGTTACAGAAATTAATTTTAATGTACATTAATACATTGTGTGATTTAAAGACTAAACATTTGTAAAATAAGAAATTTTAGTTCACACTTAATTTATAATAAAATAGTAATAACAAAAGGAATTGAGATCTGCACATTCGGCTTTTTCTGTTGTAATAATATAGTTGGTCAGTCATTTTTGCATGTAGCATGTAACAGTATGAGCGATGCCATTGTTGATCGCTTTGTAATCAATCCTGCCGACAGTAGTAGCACTGAGGACGACAATCAGTTGGAAAGGGATTGAGTTGAACCACTTTCATCACAATAATAACGTACAATGTACGTCATGTATGTATGTCATATTAATTTTCATTGTCGTTATATCTTTCCATACTGTTCATGATTTATGTTTTACTCTGTCAATATGAATCGTGTTAATTAAAGGACGTTGCATGACTGCTTTTTGCTTGTAGACAATCGGCATAATACTATAGGTATAGATAGTTCACGTGCATTAATTTTTAATAACCTGAAAGATTTCTTCCACTAACGTGGAATTTATATTGCTTGATAAATTGCACCAGCAGCCTAAAAAAAGCGGGATTTTTCATGGTTAATTTTGCGCCCTTCGACCCTGCGCCCTTGGCGGTCGCCCACCTAGCCACCGCCTAGCTACGGCCCTGATTACATGGTCTACATTATGGTTTGAAACTTTATAATACACTTATTGCAAGAATTCTGATATAAAAGACAGTGGCAACCAATTTAAGACAGAAATTTAAACACATTATTATTTAATATTAATACGTTTTTGATTCCATGGTTTCATCTTAGTTTCTTCTACCAATTTCTACTTCTAAACTACTAGAGTAATTTTTTGTTGTTGCAAAAAGATTCTGTTATTTGTAATTTTGAATTCCTTATTTAAATTTCTTTAAAAAAATGTTTCGCTGTTTTAGTCTGTATATTCAGTTAGTATATTATTTAAATTTATTTTGTACTGTTTTTAGTTAATACATTAAGTTTTTGTATATTTTGTAAATTTCTCTTGTAGAGACAACAGTAGTAGATACTGCTTACAATTGTATTTCCATGGAGTACGCACAGTACGAAAAATGCTTCAAACGGAAGTGTGGAAACGGAATTTAACCAATGTCGTTAGAACCGTTTATCGAGAAACACACGAAAAAATCACGTTAAGTGACATAAGTAGTGACAGAAACTAATCGACAAGTTTCACGATACAATTCCGAACGATTAAAACTAAATGCCTTGACGCTACATGACCTACCGACCAACCACTGCATAGAGGTGTACATATTCTGATTTTAGCTTGCTTGCCCCTTTGAAATTCTGCAACCAGTCACAGCTTTTAACTTGCTTGACTAGAAAGCAAGCCAGATTACAACGATGATAAGAAATACTGTCGCTATGAGTCACAAGCTCTTCATAACTTGGTGGGTTGCACAGGACCTATGGAAACTGCAAGGCCTGGCGGAAAGAAAATGAAACTGGGTATAGCAGTGCACTGGTAAGTCGTGCAGTTACGTAGTTGAGGAACTTCAGATGTGTTTAGAGAATTTTACCCTGAAGGAAGCCGAGGAGAAACTAAAATGTGGACAGTTTGAATTATCAATGAACAAAGGTACTAGTCCGGCATGGGAAAAATTTTCAAACATTTTCGAGAAAACATCATAAAATCATTAATAACAATAACAAAAATCCCTTTAGGCAAGCCTACAAGCTGAGGTAGATTTCGAAGTGCTTTTGTTTTAATTTACTGTCGCTGCGTAGCACTCTTCTTCTTTAGCCTTGGCATGACAAACCCGCAATAATAACTGCAAAAAAGAGGAAAGAGAACTTTTTCAAACATTCAAATCTCGCCTTATATGAGAACTATCAAGATACTAGTTATTGATTTGTAGAGTACTCATCAAGAGCTTTTCAACGATACCCCACAAGACGTACTCCCAAAACCCCCGAATCGTTGGTGTCACTGTGAACTCCATAAGGAGTACTCTAATTTATTCAATCAAAGTTTCCCTCTATACTTCATAGGGGCCGAGATATAAATGTTTTAAAATTTCAACCCCCTCCCCCGACCACCCTCTTGCGCCAATTTTGCTCATTAACGAACTTGTCTGAACTATTGGGCCTAGAAATAACATAATAAAATTTGATTCAAATATCTTGAAAATTACGGCCGCTAGCGTGTAAAGATATATATATGTATATTTAAATAAATATATATATATATATACATATACTGTATGTAAATATAAATATCACAATTTGTTAACAGGCGGTGGTTTCGTACTTAGGGAGGCATGAAACGTAAAGATATGAACGAATTTTTTGAAAGTCATTAGGTAGATTTTTCTTCGAAATCTACCTAATAATAAAAATAATAATTGTGTTAAGATGCTAAAACGATTTTTAATACTTTATCCACCTTTTATTTATCTGCATGGTGAATTTCTTCTACCAGCATGTAGAAAAGCAAGAAAGAATTACCTACACTTAGCAACTACAGTTGTTTAGCTGATAGGAATGTCGCAAGCTTATTCTGGCTTGCCTAGGTTGGGTTTGACCTGACCCACCAAGCTTAAAGAAACCTGCCTGCTTCCTAGCTATGACGCTGGCAACTTGCTTGCCTGGCGTTCAAGCGGGTATGGGCAAGCTAAAATCGAGATTTGTACACCTCTACCACTGCATCGTCTACTGACTTCATTGGCAGATATCATGAATAGGAGATGTGCTAAGCATGCAGACTCCCGCGGCTATTATTGATGTATTGATGATCGGAACCACCGTTTTTTTATCAAGTAGCTTATCAGTTGTCCTCACGCGGCTGAGACACTCTGTTTCAGACCTCTATAAGTGAGAAAAATCCGAGGAGGTACAACGAATTGAAACCGGGCCTGCATATCTAGAACCAACATCGCTAACTACTATACCACGTAGGTGATCATGTCCAAAAGATGCCGATCTCATTAATAAAATTGCTATTTGATAAGATTTTTTCGGTTTCTAGAATGCTATTTACACACACACATGTGGTCCTATTTAACTAAACATTTACATGAAAGTGGTTATTTTTGGAGAGGGGACTTTAAAACGCGTAATTCTATTGAAAACTCTACACCAAATTCCATGGGGAAGAACAAAATAATACTTTCTCTGCCTAAGTACATATATACAGGAATAGATGCAGACATCAGGAGGCAAGGTGCTTTTTGACCCCAAAAATTTAGAACTAAGAGCCTCGCCTCCTAATATTTAAAACCTTGTTGCCATATTCACATACACGAAGGAACTTAGGAAGAGCGTGTTTGCCATCAAAATCAGATTTATTTATTTATTCATTTATTTCTTAATATGTTTTTTGCTTGATTGTAGGCCTACTTCTATCTGCTAACAATGCTTTATTCTAATTCTTTCCCCAATAATATTTTCAATTCGGCATCTGGGTAAACGGGTAAAAAATAAGAATACAAAGAAAACTTAAAAATAAAATCAGGTAAACTGAGGTAACAAAGTGCCAGAATGCTTTTGATTATTCAGTGACAATTGCAATTACGATATGCTGATTTTTAATCGATTTCCGAGTTAAACTGCAGATCGATTCTTTAAGCAGGGCTTACGGAAGATAAGCATAGTTTGATAAGCATATGAAAAGGAATATGTCGATAGTGATATTTGTCAAAGCTAACTGTATTGCAGTTTCCAAAGCCGTATATGAACACTGTAAAACAATATGTTATCACGAGAATTGATTTGCATTTGATAAATCCTTTCTAATATATTACCATATCATAGGCATTAGGCCTACTCCTGTACCGGTCAATCGATTTGGTCCAATATCAATAAGCTTCTTCCCATGGACGTTATAAATGAGTATACCAAGTTTAATGAAAATACGATAAAGCGTAGGCTATGTGAGTTTTCCGCGTACAGACAGAAAGATAGACAGACGGACAGACATTTCCCGTCCCCCACACAATCTCATAAAATACCACACTAGCACTTAATAAAGGGCAAGTATAGGCGAATAACTAGCCGAATAACATGAAATGAAATGGATGGAGTAACGTAACTACTGGAATGTGAGAGGTGTGACAACAATTAGAAAATAACTTAGCATTATGAGATATGAAACAGCCTTCATAACAGAGAGAAAGTAAGAGTTTGTGTTAGAGTTATTTTCCTCCGAGAAAAACACAGTGATTCATATGTAAGAATGCTAATAAATTAGACGTACAAGCACACTATACAACACAATGTTCCGATTTTATTGGTGACAATAAACAGTTGCTCCGCAACAGTTGCTAGCGTCTCCATTAAGTACAGATTAGAAAACACTGCATGAGTTTATAAATGTATTACAAAAAAACTATGCATTTACAAGAGAAGTTAAAGTCTTAAAACTGAGACGTACTTGAAGTACTAGTGTTAGTGCAAGACAATATTCAAAAAAGTGCCTTTTTATAATCGCAAATCGAGTCTGTGGTGGTAAAAGTTATGAGTAATAAACTAATGGTACACAGATAGGAAACCCTGCTTCTGTATTGAAAGGGTGGGTATATGTTTTGTATAAATATTTATTAAATAAATACTGGCAAATTAAAAAAAAAAATATGCATTATGGTATTGGCCTTTACTTACAGCACACTGCAATAGCTGTGACAGAGATATGCCAGACTGCAGTTGGTTGAGGTAATGTGCTTCAATCCATACAGTCGAAGGCTCGATCCCCGATGAGGTTGTTGAATTATTCAGTCGTCCTAGTCCTCTCTGGTGGCACTAAATCCTTGGAGTCAAATAGCCCCTAACAGAAATGAGTAGGCCTACAAGGAGCATTCCGAGGAAACTAAGATGGGCCTATTATTTGAACGTAAAAGTGTCTGGGAATTTGGCCCAGAGATTTAATTTAGACTTGGTGTTCATTAACGTACCGTGAATCTATGACAAGGAGCTACAATTTAAAGTCCTTCCCGGATGATTTTTGCGTCCTGTAAAATACATCGACCTCGGTCAGATTTCTGCACCACCGAAGACTCGTGGATTCATCGATGTAGTGCTGTATCCAAAATTGGCCAAGTACCATACCATGCGATTGCCGCCGCCCCCAGCTCTCAGGGAAAGGAAAAAAAGTATATTAACAATTATAGTCAGGTGTTTTTCTTTATGGCGATTATTTAAAAGTCAGTAGAGACTTAAGATGTTTGCAGAAGTTTTACAAAATCGACAACATGGAAGCAGAATCCACAGTGGATTACGAGAGGGGGGTCCAGGGGGTCCGGACCTCTAAAAATCAAAACCTAAAATTCAATTCTTGAACTTTAAAAAAATATTAAAATAAGCAATTTTTGTTTGTGTGATAAATATGATATAGCATTTATTTTGTTTTCATAACATAATGAATACCCTATTATTTCCATTGTTCCATGTGTTATTAAACTTTTCTTATAAATAGTATAAGTATTATAACTTAGGCAATGATTTCTTGTTTACGTTGGCATGTCTGTATGGTAAACAAATTTGCTAACTAGTTTTGCAGTGCTAAAATACGTGAAATGTAATTTTAATTAGTTCAATATTTAAAAATTTTCCGGGGGTGGACCCCTGAACTCCCTTTCTTGGGGGTATTCGATACCCCCAAACACCCCGGTACTTTCGACCCTCCCCGAAATGATTGTTGCACTTATTATAGGCCTAATGTTATAAAGTGGCTCAAGAAGTTAAATAAATAACTTAAATTTAAGTTGAATAAATTAATTTAAAAAATTGGCCCTCCTAGAAAATATAAAATGGGCGCCCTTGGACGGAATTATGTGCATGCTCTAAGGTCCCCCAGTCAACAGACTCCACCACGAGCCCCCACAGATCTCTCCTACATCCAACAAGAACCAAGTAGGCCTACCATTCCCCGTGCACCGCAACCCTGGGTCCCTCCTACACAAGTACCATACCATTCTAAATTCTTAAAAGGATCTCTACGTACTTTGCTGTTTTCATGGTGCGTATTGTGGTCATGCCAGCAGAAAGGAGGAACTTGATGGGTTTACATATGTTGTATCTGTAATAAGGGTTTTACCTTCATCTGAGCGGTAAATTGAAAATCGAATCCATGAAGAATCTTTATATCCACCTCTACCTAGGCCCTCAAGAAATGGTGTATCTTTAATATAAGCATGTGCAATTTTTGAAGTGCGGTGTAAAAGTATCGTTTCGAAGTTGGCAAACCTGGGATTTGTTCACTGTAACTCTGATCCTTCCAAATTATATTCTTGAGGAGATATTGATTCTGGTCACTCTTAGAGGTAAGTGAACTTTTTGCGCGTGCTTCACGTTAGTTTTAATAACCCCAAGGGTTTGGTTTCTATACGAGCGTTGAAGTCTCCACATCACATTACGTCAAGAACAAACCTTTCTAGATTTTCCGTCCTGCTGTTAATGAAATTGCAGTTTTCAGTATTTAAAAAAATGTGTTCTTTTTCGTATGTGTATTATTTTTATATCCGTACCATTGGTAGGCCTAACTACAGTTAGAGGAAATACTGGTCTCGACCCTGAAATTAAAAAAAAAAAGACTCTGTTTCAGAAACCTGCTTTACCAAATCCGTATGGGTATGGGTGTGGGTGTGTATGTGTGTGTCTGTGAATAGCACAACTAGAAAAGAAAAATCTTATTTAAATGAAATTTTATATTTCGTTAAGAACCATCTTAGGATGTAACAGAAACATATCGACGACTTTCTCTTAACTTATTACCACGTTACATTAAGTAACTTTTGCATTTCTCGTATAGGACTTTGTACACTAACTACTTTTGTTATACGTTAACAATTTGATTTGAACAATTTTTTTGTAGAAAATATCCGATAATAAGCTTTCTTCTTTAAATCTGACTAAGTTGTGCCTTGCCAACAGTGTGCTTTGTATGGGGCTGAGACTCTTGCGGTAGAACTTCTTACTTTTGTCGGAATGTGATGCAAGAAAATTGTATTGTCTAGGCTTAGCCCTGCACTTTTTTAAGTGAACGGCAAAATTTTTATTATCTTCATGTACAGGATCGGTCTAGGAATATAGGAAATACATTAAAAATAATTTAGAATTTCTTGAAACCCTCATTTCTTTTGGCACTAAGCATGTCTGCAAAGCTGCATGTACACAGTCAAATTCACTTATGCCCAAAAATAAAAACCACGTTCAAACTTGGCTTTGCACGTATGCAATGCAAGGCAATGAAGGGGTAGGGCAAATATTTATAAATATTTAAAGCGGTTCTTCCATTTCATTCTAAGTTTCATTTAAATTGGTTCGTTGTCGTTTTTATCCTGGCTATATAGGTACCATTATTTTATGCTAAAAATCACAGAGAAATATTATAATTCAATCACTTAAAAACAAAAATTGTATATGAAACACACGAATATTTCTACCTTAGAGAGAGAGAGAGAGAGAGAGAGAGAGAGAGAGAGAGAGAGAGAGAGAGAGAGAGAGAGAGAGAGAGAGAGAGAGAGAAAAAAACTTCATATTTCGGCAGAGTAGGTATGGAATCGATTGTATCCCACTCGTTGAAAGCTGCGAGACAAGACAAAGCCTAGTTCGTAGAATAGATGGCCAGCTTATAATTACCCTTCAAACAAGTTGAATTCCTGTGAAGAGAATTGTGAGTTAGCTACAGGATCAAGACAGTAGGTGTATTCTCAGATCTCTTCCATGTTTGGTTTAAAAGGAGAACTGTCAAAGGTAATGTACCGAGTACTTTTGAAATTGCCGATATTTTTCAATTTATAATTACGGTTTGCATTTGCATCATGTAACAGATAAAATGTGAGAAATACTTAATAAAATACATTTATTAGTGAATATATTGTAACTTAATTATTAGATCACTATAATACACTGCCATCTTACTATTGAGACATAATACAATTTATGTAAGCCTAGATGTTCTCTGAGGGGGAAAAATATATCGCGTCAGAACTTGATGTGGTTTTGACCCAAAAAAATCAGCCCGATTACCTTTCTCACTATGATAGTACATCATAGTCCTTTTCTTACCCTGGTTGGTCACTAACTGACGTATATGTAAAAAAAGCAATTTAGATACAATCAATCAAATATTTGTCTATTAATTTTGAGCTTTTGATTCGCACAAAGCCAAATTATTTTAGAGCTGTAAAAGTTTGTCTAGCAGATGGCTAGCTTATAACTACCCTTCACGCAATTTCTACGAAGAAATGTTTCTAGTAAAAATATTAGTTCTGTTTAGAAATTAGAATAAAAAGTTAAACAAAATTGACAGAGCCATTCTTTAAAAAAAATTCAAGAGAAACGAATAACAGAAAATTGTGGCCATACTTCTTATAATCCTGAAACTTAAGTAGGTAGAATATTTAAAAATAAATTTAGATACGATTTTTCATTTTTTAATTACCGGTATGCTATTCACATACAGGCAGAGACTTTTTCCCCTGGAGCTATCATAACTGACTCATGGGTTTTCAAAATAATAAAAACAAGAAATGTTATTTCAGCGAACTTAAAACATGCCTATGGTATGGTTATGAACATAAGCGTCACTAGACCTATTTCACAATATTATTAATATAGGAACCAAGAATCTGAAGGCATATTTTGTAACATTGAACTCTGCTGCCACGGTTTCGTTGTACTTTACTCTAAATACTTCTAAGTAGAACACCTGTGAATGACGCCAAACTAACAAATCAGGCGACAGATTTCCAACGAAACATTATATAACAAAACCAGAACTTCAAGTAATGATAACTTGTGGTTAATTATTTTAAAAAGGCGTTAACTGACTCAAAATTATTGCCTAAAGAACCACATCCTGAGATAGACTCTGTACTTATTTTCACCGCGAGTAAACAAGCTTCTGGATAATTCAGGAGGTCAAGGAACAAGGCTGGGAATGCCAAGGCATGTCAGAACTGGCCTTTGTGAATATAATGCCGACACTGTAAAACAGAATCTCTTGATTTCGCAAATATATACTCCCAACTAATTTTGTGACTAAAACTGAATTATAGATTATCATCCTTATATCATGTCATTTATTATCCGCAATTATAAATTAATAGTACAGATCGTATAGTGCGGCGTTTCTCAACCTTTTTGAACCCGAGGACCTCTAAAATGTTTAAAAAAATTTACGGAACCCTAATTTTACATCCCATTTTTAAAAGTAGGCTATATGTAGGCCTACATTCTTAATATTTGGAGTATTAATTATAGGTCATTATGACGAAAAAATTATATATACATTTTTTTAATTCGACGGAAACACAGTTATTGAACTGGAAGTAAACTATTGACAGTGAAAATTATATTATGAACAGACTTTAATATTTATTACCAATTTGATAATATAATTAGGAATTATAAAATAATAAAACCCTTGTTAAGAGAGCTCCTCTAGTAAAAAAGTCCGACAAAGTCTTATTTTTCAGGGTTTTGAATGAAAGAGGGAACCATAGACGTCAGTGCAACAGGGGTTTCAAATTGTGGTTCGTAACTGCAAAGGTAAAGAAACTCGCAATAGGACCTGTATTTTCGAAGATTTTAAAAACTTTGATATCTAGGCCTAGTGTCCATTTTATGTGAAAAATTTTTACTTCTTTATTTGCTTTATGATATTTTTTAATTATGTCTGAGGACCATCTGCACCATCTTTGCGGATGGTGCGGATCATAGGTTGAGAAACGCTGGTATAGTGTATTCTTCTAGATAAAATAATATTTTACCGTGCTATCGATAAAATAGTTTAAGTAATAGCGATCTGGGGTAAATCATAAAGATTTATTGTGTAAATCATGTGAATTACGGAAAGATTGAGTCAGACAAACATTCAATGCCATAGCCGTGACTTGAACCCGGATTTCGGGTGGTTCAAATCCCGGCTATGGCATTGAATTTTTCAGTCTGACTCATCCTTTCTACCTTAGCCTACACACGGCTAGTGTGAAAGAGCTATCATTCCAAGTGAATTACACTTAATCTGTTCATGAATCAGTACTATAATAATACATTTTAGGCAAATACATTGCACATTTCACCAAACAATGCTTACAAGTTCTGAAGCAATTGTTTTATAGTCCCAGAGAACATCTTCATAGATTAAGTTATGGATGTCTTTCAATAGTAAGATAGCAGTGTAATATAGTGTTTAAATAATCCAATTACAATATATTCAACTATAAATGTATTTACCACATTTTATTCATCAGATAGTTTTGTAATAATTTTATTGGGAATACAAAATATGATTTTCCATAAAAGAAAAAGTAGCACAGCTTTTTATTTTAAAATAAAATAAATCCAAGTCAAGGAAATTATGCTTTATTCTAATAGTGTAATAAAATTCCGCACTCCATTGTTTCTGTTGAAAATCTGTGAAAGAATTTGGACTATAACATTTACACAAAACAACCAAACACATTCCCTTGCGCAAATGCACGACCACATGTTCACTGTAAGATACATACTGTAGACAAAGACAGATAATACAGACGGACTTGAAGCCTAATTTTCGTCTTTTAATGTCGATTTCGAACTTATGTTCTGATTACAAAACTCTTTCTTACACTAAGTAGTCTACGTGGATATTTATTTTTCCATTTATTTGTAGGCTAACTTATTAATATTTAATATATATAATAATATAATAGGCTACAACCTCAAAGAGCAAAGCTCATGCGAGGTGTGACGTATTAAAATATTTAGTTGAAGTTGCTTGGGTAAACCCACTGCTTAGAACAGATTGTGTGTGTACCATGAATAGAGTCAAAATATTTTGCTTTTACTGTTTGTTTAAGTTATATAATGAAATATGATACGGGTACAGAATATTTAACAAGGGATTATATTTTTCTCGCTTGTTTAAGATGTCCATGAGGTATTGCTACAGCCAAACACATGAATGTGAATTCGATTTCTTTTGGTAATTATTTAACAAAGTTACTTATTGTCAAGCATTATCATAGCCCAGGGAAGCTTCATTCAAAACGTGTTTTAAACGTAGTGTTTTGATGCAATAAATGAACTCAACTGTGCCAAATTCATTCACGCAAGATGAAAATATTCCTTGTAATGTATTTAATCATACTTATCAGAATGAAAGAACTAAAGAACCAATTAAAAATAACCATAACTTTATAGGCTATCCTTTTCAAACAAGACATAACATGTGAATGAGCGAAGTGGCAGAAACGCTAACGTTATGAACTCGCATTCAGGAGTTCAATCGTAGAAGCCGGGCAATTTTATTGAGGTTATTCCATGGTGTCCACAGGCGCAAAGGTAAATTCCGGATTGGACACTTATTTATTATGATTCATCTCTGCTATTTTACCTATCATCATAATCATCCGTTAATATCAGTTAAAATAAACAGAAGCATTGACAACAACAAAAGCAACTATGCACTTAAATAGTTTCACGGCCTGCAGACAAACCCGAAGGTCCTAATAACCTCGTAGTTGAAACATGTACAAATAGACTAAACCCGATTTTTTAAAATGACACACATTGTTGTAAACTATTAACACAATAATAATTTCGGTTATAATTTCCTGATAAGAAAAAAGTGCGGATTCCCCTCTATAACTGAAGGCTATAGGCCTACATATGTAATATATACACTCACATCCTATAGATACGAATTTCAATCGTAAAATAATACATTTTTCTCAAAATAGATATATTGAAGATACTTGTATTGGTTTATATGGCTTTTAATTATTTACTTTCCTATTCCGAAATGAATGAGGTATTATTTCAGATAGGCTATAATAACCGAGGAGGGGCTTTTTAGTTTTACCGAGGATAAATGGAGGTCCAGAGCTAAATATTTTTAAAAGTCACCGATCTGCTCAAAATACTAATTCCAGCCATGGATGCGGTTTATTGTTCTTTTAAGAACAATTAAAGATGCTTTACCCATCGGTGGTTAATATACCAAACACCATATTTAGTGCATTATGCAATAAGTCTATAATGACTTTCTTAGGATACGAGTATGTTTATGAAACGAGCAACGCGATTTTTATAATTTTCATACGAGTATCTTAATTACCATTATAGGCAATTTGAATACGACTGTTTTTGTTCGACTATAATAATAGTCTGTATGATTAAATTTTGATATTTTAGATTCACCCAAACAAAGGCAACGAGCCCGCCAGGAACTGCGCATCAAGATGGTTGCGTAGTTCTTGTCTTCTGCAAGAGGTGGCAGCTTATGATGTCGGTCAAATAGAAGCTTAGTTTTGCTGTTTTCTTGAAACCAACGGATTTTCACTCCACGAAATCAATTCATTTTAGTATGATATTAAAATTAACACGAACAGAAATTATTTTATTTTAAATACAGGCTACTTAGTTATTAGGCAGATTTCAGCTGCTACCCTCAAAGTCTCAAAGATCTTTAATAATGGATACCACACCGATGTAATGAAAATCTGTATCGTTACGGATATCACTGTGATACCGTTAAGTCACATGTAAAAAGCGTATTATAGTATAGTCGAAGAAAAATAACAATACGAGCATTCATAATACTCGTTTGGCTCTTGTGTATTTCACGGCTAACAGCAGCGGAACCTAACATCAGTTGTAATTGAAACGCTACTGTATTTTAAAAAGCCAGTAAATTAGAGTCTTGTAATCATGGCAATATGATGAAGTGGGGGAGCGAAAGAAAGCGGCCAGTGTGTCGAAATGACGTTTGTATCGATAGGAAAGGATTTAGTGTATGTAACCATCAACCACCCCCAGACCTGGTAGGCATATACACCCTCGTATCCTAGAAGCTGATCAATACTTAAGCCTGCTTTCCCGCCATTATTGACCCGAGAGAGGCAAGCAAGTAGTTATCTGGCGCATGTGCAGTGGCCACTGGACAGGTGCGCATCCTATCTGTTCATTTCATTGTTCCACGAGATAGTCTGAAATACCCCTCCATCCCCTTCCCCTCCGAGCCTGCTGCTGCTGTTGCTGTCGTCAATTATTTTTCTCCCTTTCTAACTTGCTTGCTTTATTCTGTAAGTCTTCGACTTGTTTTCTTTTTTGTTATTAAGCCGCGATGATAAAGCTATGCGCGTTTAATGTTACTCTATGTTAAATCTTTAAGTGACTCCCATCATCGACAGTTCATTTAGCGACTCGAAAGTCAATAACTCAAAGCTCGTAAGCGGATTTCGGGTGAAGATATCCAGCTAGGGACAGCATTATATCCCATGGACAGTGTTATTGTAACATCTTCAGACTTTTAAGTAGTTATGCCTATAAAAATAACATTTAAGACGCTTACACAGTGGCGCAGGGAAATCAAAACCTGAAATTTTATTTAAGTTATTTAAGCTCCATTTTGTCCAATATTTAATTATTTCATTTAATAACAAAATACTGAATTTGTAAACGTAGGCCTATTATTTCCATTGTTCTATGTATTTTTAAACTTTTCTTATAAATAGTAATAAATGTTATAACTTAAGTAACGATTGTTTGTTTAAGTTGGCATGTCTTAGAGTACGGTATATTAAACAAATCTGCTAACTAGTTTTTCAGTGCTAAAATAGCGAAAAATATGATTTTCATTAGTTCAATATTTAAAAATTTTCCGGGATGGACCCCCAAACCCTCTCTCTCTCTCTCTCTCTCTTGGAGGATATTCTATACCCCCCAAACCCCCCGGCACTTGCGATCCTCCTCGAAATTATTTTCTGGCTACGCTACTGAGCTTAAATTTTGAAAAGAGGCTAACAATAAAATGACCAAAAATTAAATTATGATATTTATGGCACAAAAAAATTAAATTATGTAAATTTAATTATTAAAGATCCGCATCATAATACCACGTAGAACAAATGATCGGAATTCATTTTTAAATAGTCGTGCTTCGAGAAAATCAGCTTAAGGGTAATTTCTTTTCTAATTATCCAAATGAAAATTATTATTATTATATTTTTTTTATCTTATTTGCCGTTACGACAGCTCGCGGTAAAATCCTTGATGTCTTTTACCAACCAAAGGAGCATTTATTCAAACGCTAAATCTTAAACCATACATTTTATCTATGAGTTTGCGGAAAGTAATCGAAAGACGGAACGAAAAGGAGCAATACTCAGAGAAAGAAAAGAAGACAGATATGAAAAAGATATGACAGATATATGACAAATGTGACAGATATGAAGAACGATTTCTTCAAAGCAGTCAATTTTAAATGTTTGCCATCTAAAAGATTAAAAAAGAATCGGTATCCCAGAGACAAAATTATGCCGATGATTATCATGGGAATAATAAAGAAGAATGAAAAGGAAATCGAGCAGATGACGCACTCCAAACTTAGTCAGTAACGTATAGTCTATTTAAAAATATATATATAAGGAGCTATTTGCAATTAATTAACATATTTTCATGTAGTTTTCCCATAACAGAAAAGATTAATGCAATACATATATGGGAAGTGTAACTTATATCAGAATCTCGAAAATAGAACAAAATGAACTTCGTCACGTATTTTACAAACTTTCCTTGATTCTGTTGAATCACACTTAACACACGAGTATCGCAATGTACCGTAACTCGAGAGCTAACATTTTTCGTTTATTTACCTCGATACTCAATACCAAAATTTCAGGAATGAATATAGCGCTTCAATAAAATGGACAGTTTATAAAACAATATCCCTGTCCCACTTATTCAGCATGAATTAAATATGAATATTTCAACCAAAGTTCCGACTTCATATCTGAGGTAATGAAATATCGACCGCCTGACAACTGTAATAATTGATAATCGCGTGCGTACAATCGAACAATGAGGTGATATGATTATCACCTTTGCGCACAAGCATATCAATCGATTTGTAGCGTAGTCAAGAATGCCAATCTGGTGTATCCATTGTGATGAATGGATTATTTAAAATATCTAGGCTAGTATGGTAAAGCCTCACTATGAAGGTCTCAGTGAAAACTGTTTTGCAATTCTATTGAATGAATTCCACAAATCAGCTACCGGTTCTCCAAAAACTCGGATCTCCCTAGCCAACGTTTCAAGGACATTGAGGTTTCCAATTCCAAATTAATTATATTGAATGAATTCCACGAATCAGCAACCAGTTCTCCACAATTCCGGATGAGTGTGCACATCACAGCAAGCAAAGAAAATTTTAGAGCAATTTGTGTATAACTCAGATGAACAGATGATATAATGCATAAGAAGAGTATAATCCAATAAACACAAATTAAACATGTGATAAATTCTTTCTACCATAGAATAGGCACTAAATTGGTCATTAATTCGGTACTGGTCAACCGATTTGGTCCAATATAAATAGGCTTCTTCCCATGGACATTATAAATATGTGTACCACCTTTCATGAAAATCCGAGAGCGCGTACAGATACAGACAGATTTTCCCGGCCACCACACCATCTCAGAAAGAACCATTCTGGCCGTTACTACTACTACTACTACTACTAATACTACTACCATGGGCGTACCGAGGGGGGGTTTTTGGGGGTTTGAACCCCCCCCCCCATTGATTAAAAAAAGGAAAATTATATATTTATTTTAAGTCTGCTCATAAATTACTTAATACAAGTATAAAGCGTGGGAAACTTAAAACTCGTTATTTTGCGTCTTAATTTTTTAAATTTTCCGAGGGAACACCCCGGAAGCTTAAAACTCGTTATTTTGCGTCTTGATTTTTAAAATTTTTCGTGGGAGAACCCCCGGAAGCTTAAAACTCGTTATTTTGCGTCTTAATTTTTAAAATTTTCCGGGGGTAAACCCCCGGAAGCTTAAAACTCGTTTATTTGCGTCTTAATTTTTTCAATTTTCCGGGGGAGAACCCCCGGACCCCCCTCTCCCTGGGGGGTATTCCTTTATAACCCCCCCATATGGTCGGCCTGCTTACGCCTATGACTACTACTACTACTAATGATGATAATAATATATTATAATAAGTTTCATATCATCAGCGACGCTAAACGTGTCTGTTTTATAAAGTATTAATAGGTAGTCTAGCTCTAAGTAACATTTCATACCACAATCACAAAAAGGAACTGGCCACCCTACGCGGTATCATCCGGCCTAGTGTCCCTGGGTCGGGCTGTGGGTCTCCCTCCCACGGCTCTGTCCCAGGGCAGGAGCGGCCTCCGGGCCGAACTCATCATCTTCACAAAAAATACTACATACATTTTTGAATTATTATTTGTACCAAATTAAGCACTGATGAAAGTAAATATATCCTTTTTATCGTGAGAAAGAAATACTATTTACCTTTAATCCTTTATTCGTTTTGAAGTGACGGTCAGTTCAATGAAAAAGGATGTAGCCTATAAGCACAGGCTAAAGCTTCTAATCTCCTCATTAAACACATTTTGTAATTATGTTAGTAATGATAAAAACAAACCTTTATTTTTCGTCCTAGTATTATATAGGTCATATTCTAGGATTTTTAGGTCACACAATTCTGAGCCCTAATGATAGTAAAATGTCCAAGGATAACTCTTTGTATACAAATGTCCTTCGATGATGCGTAAAATGCTTTAGGTGGTTTCCCGACCAGTTTTGTTTCATGAAAATTACATAAACAGCTTTACTGTTTTTGTTATCAGAAAATGTATTCTTTAGTGACATCAGGAAACAAACGCCACGCAGCTCTACTACTGTCAATTTAAACAAATGAATACGCGTTTGGCATTGGCTATGTTGCGGAAATATTACATAACAGATACATCAGCGTTTATGTAAGCTGGAAATATAAACTAATTACGTGCCATTTCAAGTAGCCAGGTTCAAATAAACGTTCGCCATTGCCTGCATTCAGTCAGGGGCTTATTAACAGATGGCACTCACGGCGCAGTAGCGATATTTAGTTTCCAAAGCCATTTTCTTCGATAAGCATATTTTCTGGTTGTGAACAAGCAAACATTAATGTAGTCCTGTCGGCACGAAAACGTTCACCTATCACAGCAATAAGCAGAATATTTGTGAAATGATGAGAACGGGATGGGGAGGGGGAGGGTTTGTGCACTAGATTACACGGAGTGTGATCTCTTTGTTTCCCCTCTTACTCTGTGGCTAGAGCTATGCGCGCGCACTTCCGTGTTGCAATCGAAACCACTTACCCAAACCCAAGTAGTGCACACGGTACTCTGTATTTACTGAACTCAAAAGCGCAATATAAAGGATAAAACTTAACGTCATGTATTCAGTAAAAAGCATACCGGAGCTCTTACTGACACTCTAATACTGTTTTCTTCATCAAGAGGCTCGGGCTTACTGTACCAGTTAAAGTCAAAACTGTCCCTTCCACTGTGGATAAAAATGTTAACGTTTGGCCTATCTTAGAGAAAGTTTTCAAACATGTTATTGCTAGACACATTGGCATTACGTTTTTATATGCGGATACCAAATCGCTATTCACGATAACAGAAATTCTTCACAGCACAGGTTGTAACGAAACAATCGGCTGAGGAGTTATGGAAGCTCACTGGTTACTACCTACCAAGACGGTTTCACTGTGTCATGTAAACATGGTTATGTTACTCACCACCCCTTCTGCCTGTAGGTGTCTGCTGCTACAAGTCTCCACATCCCGCAAGTAGAATGATGTCCAGAACAACAAAATACATAGTATACACACGCGAACAATAAACAAAATTACACTATTTTTACTATTACACTCTTCCCGCTCTGACGTTCGCTGTAGTTTCACCATGTTTACTGTTTAAAATCACGGCTGCCAATTAATGAAATAGTGTTACCCTCCGCCCTCCAATATTGTTTCTCTAAATTTCCCGCTTGCAATGACAGCGACCCTACAGGTAGCATGGAAAAATAACAGAAACGTATTTAGCAATAGCAATAGTAAGACAGTATAGCCTACATAGAAAGATATACACAAACGTTATACACAATAGAAGTAGCCTACTAACAAATCTACTAATCTTTGTGTATATTTGGAAAAGCACACAGATCTTGTACAGTAACCACTCTAATTTCCGTAGGCTAACTAAGTTTTCCGTCAAACTCCTCTTATTATAAGCCTTGGGCCCGTTCACTTCGACAATGATAGCCTATATGGTGGCCTTATCCATGAATGCTAGTGAGAGTAGACTAAGCAATGCCCTAAATGATTGTAAAAAAAAAAAAAAAAAAAAAAAAAAAAACTCATTGTGGTGGGTTTGATACACAGACTGGACTTATAGGAGCTGGGATTTATTTTACACGTGGAATCTGAGTAACGGTAGGACCGAAGAATTTCCCGAAAAAGAGAAACCTGAAAAAATGCGCACCGGGAAACCCCTTGATTTGAGCACCGGCCTACCAGAATAGGAAATCCATCGACAAAGGGGATTGGTTTGTTAATTCGATTTATTATGTATTTGTTGTTGATTTAATTAAAAATAGTGCCCATTACCCAATAGACTATTAGAGTACCGGTACTTCCTAGGAGCTTAAATAATTATAATCTGATACGACAAGTCAAATTAAGTTCGTGGAGGTTCCCGAACTCACATTAAGAAGTCGCAAATCCAAATCCAACGGACAGCCTAGGCAATGGTTTTTTTCTTTCTAATAAATGACTGCTTGAATTGTGATTTAATCAAAATTAATTTGAGAAAACAGCAATATGTCTGCATAATTCTTACTTAAAGTATTGATTAAGGATCTCAACATCCAATCGATGGTAAATGATACTGATATAGAAACACATGGAAGGCTGGATGTGAGAAAGACTTCTCTTGTAAGTTACGTGAAACTGCGGGTCCGTGAAGTCCTTAAATCGTAATATTGACTAAACATTCTTATAGATCGAAGTGAAGAATGCTTGAATCAACGGAAATAATGGCTGGAGTTAAAGAATTAGTTCACAGCCTACAAAGACGCAGTAGCCTAAATTAACAATTTTTATAATATTGACCAGTCTTAAAACATAAATTATATATATCTTGACGTTATTTATTTATAACAGAAAAGTAATTAATGATTATATGCATTCTCATGAAAAAATATTCTCTTTCTCACAAGACAATTTAATTTATAGTTTTTTCCATTTTCAGTAATATAATCAATTTTCATTCAAACTATTCTAGGTTCCAAATTTATTATAATATAATTATGCTAAGTGTAATAGGCTCCAAATATTTTAGGACTTTTGTGAGGATTAAATTAAATAGAAGCTTAACATTAATTTAAATTGTAGAGGTGATAAACGTATTTTTACAATGTGTAAACACATTATAATTAGTTAATACTGTAGTAATTAACAAAAAAGACTTCATTTTATGTTTGTTACGTCCTGGTGATGCAAACTGAAAATAATAAAAAATGTGTGCCTTGTTGTGCGGGACTCGAACCCGTGAAGCCCTCGAGCTACATGCATTTGCTCGGTAGACAGAGACTTCCCTCTTGATCTACAACGAAGCACGGAATATTCATGTATATTTTAGGCACATATCTGATTTTAATCGTATCCTAGGAAACGAATTAAATAAGATTTTACTTTTACTTCACAGATGGTGTTACTGTTGGTCTAGGTCTCCGGGATTTTTATAAAATTTGTAGTCAGGGACGATAGCCCGATACTACTGTCTTATGATTTTGAGGAATATAAAAAAAAAATTATAAATCACTTTCATATTTTGGTGATTCTAGACTTTCGGGGTTATTTTGACATTATGTTCCTTTAATAATTTTTGCCTTGATGATTTTGTTGAGACTATGTGCATTACAATCATATACCAGAAGAGGTCTGTCATTCGCGGCGTACCTATACTGCATATAACGATCTTCACAGAATTTGCTGTCTGGATTAAAAAAAAAAAAGAAGTTTTGTAAGCTTAGTGCCTTCTTTGAAAGGAATTAAAATTAAGTTAGAATATTCCAGCAGGTTTCATCAGCTAATCGTTAAAATAAAATACGCTTTTATCGTGTTCAAACAAAAGTGAAAATTAAAATTATATTCTAACTTGACAAACAATTTCGTCATTTCAGTGGATTCCGATCTTACAGCATTCGAACGCCCTTAAACAAAAAACGTTTTGTGGTTTACGTGTGTTCTTTTTGCTGTCCAGATTAAAAAAAATCAAGTTTTGTAAGTTTAAGTGCCTTCTTTGAAGGAATTAAAATTAAAGGAATTAAAAAAGGAATATTCCAGCATGTTTTATCAACTATCATTAAAATAAAAGATGCTCTTCTCAAAATAAGAAGTGAAAAATAAAATATTTTAACTTGACAAACAATTTCATTAATTCAGTGGATTCCGACCTTACAGCAATCGAACGCTCTTATTCAAGAAAAGACTGTCATTTCTGAAAAAAAAGATGGCAAGCCATAGACTCAGTATAGAATATGAAAGCATATTTAGATGCAAATTCTTTACTCTACATTCTTTTCCCTTCTCTGAATGAGCTCTAGATGAATATGAAAGTGGTAATTCAGTAAAGTATTAAACTTATTGCCACTTTTATAGTAGTGATTTTTATTTAAATGTGGTACGGTATAAGAACTTCCATAAAAAGTGAAATACAAGATACAGTAAATTAAGAACGCAGTTATAATCATTCTTAAAACATGACCTGGATTAAACCTAAAAATATATCGTTATTCATTTATAACAGAAAAGTAATTTTATGTATTCTCATGAAAAAGTATTTTCTTTCTCAAAAGAAAATTAAATTTATACTTTTTCCATTTTCAGTAATATAAACAACTTTCATTTAAAATATTCTACATTATTTATTTTTATTTTTATATAATTGCACTAAGTGTAGCCTACTACAAATATTTTAGGATATTTTGTGAGGGTTAAATAAAATAGAAGCTTAACATTTATTTAAATTGTAGAGGTGATAAACGTATTCTTACAATGAGTAAATATATTATAATTAGTTAATACTGTAGTAATTAACAAAAAATACTTCATTTCATGTTTATTATGTCCTGGTGATACAAACTGAAAATAATAAAAAATGTGTGCCTTGTTGTACGGGACTCGAACCCGCGAAGCCCTCGAGCTACATGCATTTGCTCGGTAGACAGAGACTTCCCTCTTGATCCACAACGAAGCACGGAACGTTAATGTATATTTTAGGCATTTATCTGATTTTAATCGTATCCTAGGAAACGAACCAAATAAGATTTTACTTTTGCTTCACAGATGGTGTTACTGTTGGTCTAGGTCTCCGGGATTTTTATAAATGTTGTAGTCAGGGACGATAGCCCGAAACTACTGTCTTATGATTTTGAGGAAACTGGATTATGGAGCAATAATATACAGTTCGGCAAGCAAACGCCTTCTCCAAACGTTGGATCCAATTATCAACACTGCAAGTCGTCTAAGTTTGGGAGCCTTCAGATCCAGTCCAAGTAGCAGTCTACTTATGAAGCTGGTCTTTTTCCCTTGGACCTGCGACGTAAACAATTATCTCTAAACTTTTCACATTCAATATTTTGTTCTCCTTCTAATCCGACCAAAAATTATGCCTTTGGTGTTTCAAAATCAGAACTTTATAACTCTCATCCAAATTGTCCAAAACCATTAAGGGAAAGACTCTTGGATTATAACTCAGATTTCAACATTGAAATGGCTAACATCCTCCCAAGGCGACTCCATCCCCTTCCTCCTTGGGAGACTTTTATTCCCTCTATTAATACGAAGATTACACAAATTCCTTGCCCTACAACTATGCCTAAATCAGTGTTACAGCCTATGATCTCGAAACTCCTTGAATAGTATATACTGATGGCTCAAAACGAGACTCAAGATCAGGATGTGGAATAGTCATTTCCACAAGTGTTCACTCCTACCGCTTACCGGTTTACTTCTCCATCTTTTCATGTGAAGCCTCGGCTATTCTCAAAGCTATTGAAATAAGCACTCAGAGTAATAACTGCTCACAATTTGTTATCTTCTCAGATTCTATGTCAGCTCTCGGTGCCATTGAAAACAGATCTACAAGGAACCCACTCATCCAAATGATTCAGGAACGTTTGTTTTTCCACTCAAAAAATGGTACCCAAATCTCATTAGCATGGCTTCCCGCACATAAAGGTATTTCTGGTAATGAAAACGCAGATACAGCAGCTAAATCTGCTACAGTCTTCCCAAAAATTGAAAACTGTTTTAATGGTACATTGGAGGACACCAAAACATTGATCAGATCTGAAATTACGAAGCACTGGGATGAAACATGGAGATCCATTCCTTCAAAACTGCAGCTCGTCCGGAAATCAGTTACTGAGCCAGCCATTCCGAATACTCTCCTCTGTAGAAGGCACAAAGTCCTGCTCACCAGGCTGCGGATTGGCCACTTCAACCTTAGCCATGGCTATCTTATGAAGAAATCTATTAAGGATCCGTGCCCGAAATGTAACTTCCTCCCATCTTATTCTGGAATGTCCTCGGTTATTGCATGTAAGGCGTCTGTTAAATATCAAAGGAGACTTATACAATATATTTAAAAATGATGAAGGATGCCTTAAGGTTATCTTACTTTTGGAAATGTCACAGTTAAAATCATTCATATAATGTAAAATCAATTCATAGTTTGTCAGTAGTTGCTAAATTACTTCCAGTCCTTTTTATGTTTAATATGTTGTTCTTCTTACTAAATTTAAAGTTACATATATGTTTTTCTTCATACTTCACATCTTGTAGCACTTGTTCAATATAAATGTATTAATTATTGTGGTCGCTGGTGACCCTGGCAGTTAAAAAGCGACCTTAAATAAATAAATTTTAAAAAAAGAAATAAAACTTAAATTATAAATAACTTTCATATTTTGGTGATTCTAGACTTTCGGGGTTATTTTGACATTATGTTCCTTTCATAATTTTTGCCTAGATGATTTTGTTCATACTATGTGCATTACAATCAAATACGGTCATTCGCGGCGTACCTATACTGCATATAACGATCTTCACAGAATTTGCTGTCTGGATTAAAAAGAATCAAGTTTTGTAAGCTTACGTGCCTTCTTTGAAAGGAATTAAAATAGTGTTAGAATATTCCAGCAGGTTTTATCAACTAGGCCTAATCGTTAAAATAAAAGACGCTTTAATAGTGTTTAAACAAAAGTGAAGATTAAAATTATATTCTAACTTGACAACAATTCCGTTAATTCAGTGGATTCCGATCTTGCAGCATTCGAACGCAGTTATTGAAGAAAAGTTTTGTGGTTTACTTCTAGTCTTTTTGCTGTACAGATTAAAAAAGAATAAACTGTTGTAAGCTTCTTTGAAAGGAATTAAAAATATGTTAGAATATTCCAGCAGGTTTTATCAACTAATAATTAAAATAAAAGATGCTCTTATCAAAATAAGAAGTGAAAAATAAAATTATATTCCAACTTGACAAACAATTTCATTAATTCAGTGGATTCCGACCTTACAGCAATCGAACGCTCTTATTCAAGAAAAGACTGTCATTTCTGAAAAAAGACGGCAAGACACAGACTCAGTATAGAATATGAAAGCATATTTAGATGCAAATTCTTTACTCTTCATTCTTTTCCCATTTCTCTGAATGAGCTCTAGATGAATATAAAAATGGCAATTCATTAAAGTTGTTGCCACTTTTACAGTAGTGATTTTTATTTAAATGTGGTACGGTATAAGAACTTCCATAAAAAGTGCAATACAAGATACAGTAAATTAAGAATGCTTATGATCATTCTTAAAACATTACCTGGATGAAACCTACAAATATATTATTATTCATTTATTTCTCAAAAGAAAATTTAATTTATACTTTTTCCATTTTCAGTAATATAAACAACTTTCATTCAAAATATTCTACATTATTTATTTTTATTTTTATATAATTACACTAAGTGTAGCCTACTACAAATATTTTAGGATATTTTGTGAGGGTTAAATTAAATAGAAGCTTAAATAGAAGCTTAACATTAATTTAAATTTACAGGTGATAAACTTATTTTTACAACGTGTAAATATATTATAATTAGTTAATACTTTAGTAATTAACAAAAAATACTTCATTTTATGTTTGTTACGTCCTGGTGATGCAAACTGAAAATAATAAAAAATGTGTGCCTTGTTGTACGGGACTCGAACCCGCGAAGCCCTCGAGCTAAATGCATTTGCTCGGTAGACAGAGACTTCCCTCTTGATCTACAACGAAGCACGGGATATTGGTGTATATTTTAGGCATTTAACTGATTTTAATCGTATCCTAGGATACGAATTAAATACGATTTTACTTTTGCTTCCTAGATGGTGTTACTGTTGGTCTAGGTCTTTGGGATTTTTATAAATAACCTTCATATTTCGGTGATTCTAGACTTTCCAGCTTGGTGATTTTGTTTATTCGCGGCGTATCTATACTACATATAGGCTAACGATCTTCACAGAATTTGCTGTCAGATATAAAAAAGAGAAAGTCTTATAAGTTTACGTTTCTTCTTTTTGCTGTCCTGATTAAAAATAAACAGTTTTGTAAGTTTACGACTCTTCTTTTTGCTATCCCGATTAAAGAAGAATCAAATTATGTAAGCTTATGTGTCTTCTTTGAAAGCAATTAGAATTTTGTTAGAATATTCCACCATGTTTTATCAACTGGTCATTAAAATAAAAGATGCTTTTATCGCGTTTAATCAAAAGTGAAAAATAAAATGATAATCTATCTTGACAAATAATTTCGTTAATTCAGTGGATTCCGATCTTACAGCATTCGAACGTTCTTATTCAAGAAAAGGCTGTTATTTCTGAAACCAAAAGATGGCAAGCCATAGGCTCAGAGAATATGAAAGCATATATAGATGGAAATGCTTTACTCTACATTCTTTTCCCATTTCTCTGAATGAACTCTAGATGAATATGAAAGTGGTAATTCAGTAAGGCATTAAACTTATTGCCACTTTTATAGTAGTGATTTTTTTTATTCTTCACGAATATAATGTACAAGTTAATTTACAAATTATTACAAATTACAAAAATACACATTATTACAAATACAAATATAAATAATATAAACACAATTAGCACAATTTCATAAGAGTATTATTTGCCCCGCATGAGCATAGCTCGAGTTCGGGGTCAGTTCAGTCATACTAAAATTATATTTTGAACATTAAAAAAAAAACATACATATTGTAATTTTAGGCAAAAATAAGAATAAAAATAAATAAGATTGCTCATATGAAATAAATACATGAATAAAGATACGAAAAAAATTAATTACAATAACATAACAGAGTTACAAACAAAATACCTCATATTAAAATTTTAAAATTTACAGTTGGGAATGAATAACGGGAAAAAAGTTAGTAAAAGTACCATAACAAGTTAGTTTTAATCAATTCGAGTACTTGTTTTTTAAACAATTTATTGTTTAGTGGTATCAGATTAGGGTTTCTTTTAGTAAAATTGTTGTATAGCCTTGGTTCGAAATTTATACTGTGCCTTAGACCAACTTCTGTAGCACACTTTGGTTCGAAAAGAGGACAAGAGATATTATACCTCCCTGTATTATAGTAGTGATTTCGTGTTATGAACTTTTCATGATGTTTATGGAAATAATTTTATGAAATGTAGGAGTATAATTGTTTAATATTCAATACGTCAAAATCTTTATATAAACTTTTTGATGGATAAACGATTGATTTTTTTAAACATATCTTGATTATTCTTTTCTGTAACAACGACAATGGGCGAAGTGCAATCTGACATATCCCACCCCATCCTATTATTCCATATTGTATAACTGATTGGACTAAACTTAAATATATTAATCTTAAAGTACTCTGTGGCATAATGTTTCTTAATATAACAAATTTATATATAGTTTTCCGTAGTTTAAGACACAGATATTGAACATGTTTTTCCCACCGTAAATTTTGATCAATGACACCTAGGTACTTACTTGCGTTGATAAACTTAATTTTGGACATTTACATTTAAATGGGATAGAACAAGAGATTTCATGTAAGATTATATTATGTTGTGCATTTATCGAGGAAAGTCCTTTAGAGTTTAGTGAAAAAGGTAAATATGTTGTTTTATCAATGTTTAAATACGGTATAAGAATTTCCATAAAGTGTGCTGTAAAAGACACAGTAAATAACAATATTGATGGTCATTCTTAAAACATTTAACTGGATGAAACCTAAAAAATCTTATTATTTATTTATAACAGAAAAATATGCACTCTCGTGAAAAAGTGTTTTCTTTCTCAAAAGGAAACTTAACTTAATTTACAGTTTATCATTTTCAGTAATATACTCAAGTTTAATTTAAAATATTCTGGGGTTTAAGTGTACCCTCTTTGAGGAGGCCACAGCCCTTAACGGGACATCTTAGGCTAATCGTTTCATTTCATTTCACATATATTTTTAGGACATTTTGTGAGGATTAAATTAAATGAAAACTATACATTAATTTTAATTGTAGAGGCGATGAACGTCTTTTCCAATGTCTACATATATTTTAATTAGTTAATACTGTAGTAATTAACAAAAAAATACTTCATTTTATGTTTGTTATGTCCTGGTGATACAAACTGAAAATAATAAAAAAATGTGTGCCTTGTTGTACGGGACTCGAACCCGTGAAGCCCTCGAGCTACATGCATTTGCTCGGTAGACAGAGACTTCCCTCTTGATCTACAACGAAGCACGAGATATCAATGTATATTTTAGGCACTTAACTGATTTTAATCGTATCCTGGGAAACGCATTAAATATTATTTCACTTTTACATCATAGGTGGTGGTTGGGGTTACTGTTGATCTAGGTCTTTGGGATTTTTCTGTTGAAAGCGCAAGACAAATGAAAAGGAAGACTAGAGATAGTGATAATGATGACCAAATTTGGCAAATGTTGCCCCTATTGTAATAACTGTTTATAACATGGCTAATACTCCTGACATAAGGGAGCTAGTAGGTTTGTATAATTTAAAACTTAGCAGAACTGAATATGTTGGTCAACGATGTTATAATTGTCAGGGTTTTGGCCATAAAGCCTCGGGTTGTAAAGTAACAACCAAGCTGTGTAAAATGTGACGAAGCTCAATCATTCAAAGACTGGAGAAAACTGCCTTCTGAACTGCCGATATGTGCCAACTGTATAGGTATAGGTATAGTGCAGGGGCTGAGCCCTAACGGACTCGCGGACGGAGGCCACATAGGCGGGCCCATTGCCCACCCCCTAGGAAACGAATGATGTGCATGCCCTAAGGCCCCCCAGTCAACAGACTCCACCACAAGCCCCCACGGAGCTCCCCTACATCCAACAAGAACCTGGTACCACTCCACGTGCACCGTACCCAGGGTCCCTCGTACAAGAGCCCCCTAGGCGCGGCACAACCAGACAAGCGCCGCTAACCCAGGGTCCCTCTGAGAGCCCCAAAGGCACGGTACACCACCAGCAACTCTTGACCACAAGCAGCGGGGCAGGACGGGGGAGGCCCGCAGCAGAGTCTGCAGCAGGAGCTGGCCCGAAAACCAGTAAAGGGGAACGGGATGATAATGAGGGGGGAAAGGAAGTTGAAGTGGAGAGTGTTGGTGGAATGAATGAAGGGGGAAACGGGAGGATCCCCGAGAAAAACCCCCAAAGGTCACGGCTTTGTCCACCACAAATGACACGCCCGCCAGCCCCGAGATTTGAACTCGGGACCGCTAGCATGCCAGGCCCACGCGCTAAGCATGAGCCACCGTGACGGCAGTGCCAACTGTAACGAGGCACATCCACCTAGTTATCGGCAATGTAGGAAATTTGTGGCATATACCATTGGCAGAAAAAGGAGGTAGCGTGGCAAAAACTGTCACAGACCTACTCAACTATAAATTGTACTAAGGATTTCCCTCCATTGCCTGTACCGAAGACCAATGTTCCCTCAGCAGATTCAATACCTACATCCAGTTCCATGTTCGCAGAGTTTAGGGGAGTGGTTACATTTATAACAAATCTTACGAAGGGCATGCAGGCAGTATTTAGAGACATGAAGCAGGAATCAGATCCAATCTCCAAATTACTTAAATTAGTTGATGGCATTTCTACTGTTTTATGTGATGGGAACTAAGTATCAAAACATTAATAATAGGCTATCCACAGGATTTTTAAAATATCCGTCTGAATTGCAAATGGACTTCAACGAGATAAATACTTAGACCTAATATATAATTTTTTACAAGAAAATTACATTGATTAATTCCTTATTAAAGAAACATACTTAAAACCAGCTTGCAAGTTATCCCTACGAGGATGTGAGGTTTATAGAAATGACAAGGGTCCCACGGTGGCACAGCCATAATAGTAAAATCAGCGCCAGATGGAACCTCTCTTCTATGTTTAATTCCCCTTAATAGTCTACCTCACTGACAGACAAGTTATATCATATACAATACTCTGAGGCACACTAATTAGTGATTTTTGTGAATTGAATTTTGGCTAGCTCAGTTGGTAGAGCAGCGGCACGGATAGCCGAAGGTCTTGGGTTCGAGTCCCAGTGGCGGAGGAATTTTTCTCCTATAATATTTTCATGGAGTATCCAAAAGAGAGAATAATTTTTGGTTCATGAATGCCTTAAAATAAATGTTTCTTTTATCATCCAGGAAAATGTTTACATCAAAATGAAAGTTACACTGAATTGCAAAATTAAAGCCGTCACAAATTAAAGCTAATTAAAAAAATGATACATTCCAATAAGCCTACATTTAGGCCTATAGGCAATGATTTCTTCAGATGAAGTTGTATATTTTCCTCATGAGCTTCAGTTACAACTGCTACATTATCTTTTTAACATCATTTTAAAAATAAAATTAATTCCTTGCCATCATATTCGCATTCATGTGATGGAAGCAATTTTTATAAAATATTTTAACTCTCACTAAAATTTCTGTAGAAACTTCAGATAAGGCTATCGTTATTGAAAATAGCAAAAAGGAAATAGCAACAATGGAAATAAGTCGTCACTTAATTATACTTGTAATGGAAATATACTAATAGTAATGTAAAGCCATATCATTGAACGTAGTAAAATTAGCAGGCAATCTTAAATGGTTTGGTATTAAATAGAAGACATGTACGGACAGGTAGCAAAAATTATGTGAAACCTTCATCGGTCAAATATTTTGACCATTATTTGACCATTATTGCCCCCTAATGATTGAATTCAAGAAAACCTATTTGTTGTAAAACCGATTGTAAAATTGTTGTACCTCATACAGAAACCCTCCTCGAAAACTTTTGTCTTTACATTAATTATCGTATGGATGGTAATTTATAACAATTGAAAAACCAAACTCACATTTATCTTTGTATTAAAGTTAATAAAAGTAAGTAATAGCAAAGTCTGCAGTAGCCGCCGTGGCGCAGATGGTTGAAGGACTGCGCTACAAACCGGATGGTAGCGGGTTCGATTCCCGATGAGAAAGTCGAGACGTTTCGGTTAGCATTTCTTCTGGTTACACTACGACACCCGGGTCGATTAACGGAAATGAGTATCAGGAACAATCCTAGGGGTAAAGGCGGCTGGTGCGTAAGGCTCACAATACATTATACACATAGCCCGATTTTTACTGTTTCGAAATCATAGCTTATAAATTTCATAGTACTTATACTATTACCATAGCATTTTACCAGAGCTTTCATTCTAGGTTCAAGCTCCCGTTTTAAGAATTAGCTTTATGCTTGTATATAGGAGTGGGTAGGCTACTTAAAAATCATCCAAAGCTCCTATGCCCTAAATCGTATAATCATTAGTTTCATCATTATAATAATCACCATCTTCTTCCTCTTCACCATGTTCATCGGATTACTGTCATGTTTTTAAAGGGTGTTATCTTCATAAAACTTCACAATTAAAGGTAAAAGTAAAGTAAAGTGTTCCCTATACAGGCCATGGAGACCCAGATGGTTCCAGGAAGTTGAGGTTCCCAGATTTTAGACATTCGGTACGTGAAGGTGAACCAGGATTGCTCCTGGTACTCACTTCTGTTAGAGGCTGAGTCGACCCCAGGGCCATAGTGATACCAGAAGGATTAGGCCAATTGAAAAAATCCGACCTCATCGGGGATCAAACCCGCGACTTTCCGGTTTATAGCTCAGCGCCTCATTTCCTTAAAATTGCCAAGTTACACAATTGTCCCGAATTTGCTTCTTCTCCTTCTCGTGAAGAATTTCGAAAATCGCTTGAATGTGATTATAATTCTCACATGTCTGACTGAAACATATTTCTTTCTCATATCGATGCGTTGATTAAGTAGCCTACTTACTCATAAAACATTAGTGTCATACATTTAAAAAAGGGTTCTTTTTTATCCTAGTAGCTTACACCTGTAGCAGGGTTGGGACTTGACGCGTAAAAAAAGGGTTCTTCATGGTGTGTAAAAGTCGCGTAAAACGCGCATTTAACGCAATAAACGTATAATACGTAAAAAAAAAAAAATCTTGTGACTTTTAAATTATTCCATTTTATAAATTGTAGTATATGCAATTCAAAAACTGAAATTGGGACACTGGCATCTTGCTGTGATAGAAAAGTGGATAGCAGAACTTCAGTGATTTAACAGAAGCCAGAAGTTAAAAAGTAAGATGTAAAGTTGTATTTACGCCACTGCACCCTTACCTGAGGTACATTATTAATCGAAGAGTAGCAATGATGCTCCTTTTCAAATCAAGAATTGTGATAATATGACTGAATTTAATCTGCGGTTGCACAGAACATTTTGCGTGTAACAAACATGGGTAGAATTTACAATACAAATAACAAGTTAAGTGTTTTTTATTGTCAAAATCAGTTATATGTTAGATACTGTGATGTTAGTGTTTATTACATTACGTACATAAAACTGTTTCACACTAGGTATTTTATATGTAGTTTAAATGTCTACACTTCTATAGATCTAAGTTACCCCATGAAACCCCCGAAAGTTAGTTTAACGATTGACCTTTCCAGAGCTGCATGTATATTAATATAAGCAATCATCAAGTAATATCAGCGGGTTAAGAGTTTAAAGTAAATTACGAAGATTTTAGTGAAATAGCTGCTTTTTACGAATGGCAATCCTAACTCGACGATAAAATTCTTAATTTTTTAACATATAACCCTAGTCTTTTAACTTTGTATCTCTGGTTTTATACATTTTTTGTGTGTGCATATATACTTAAAAAGCAGTGAAAAGGTTAACGAACCTGTTTAATGTCTGCGAATTAATGATCAGTGGTTATAGGATTCCGGTCACGGAAACCACAATTAACGGCCGTGGGTGTCGGCATGCTGACCACATGTCCCCCAATCCTGCCATCTGCCTACGGAAGATGACGCAGCGGTCGGGTGGTAGGCCTAGTTCCTTCAGGGATGTAGCGCCACAGAGTTTAGTTTAGTTTGACAGTAGTGTTGTGATGCTAGAAATCCCAGAAGTGTGTAATCTTCCAGCAACATAAATAAAACAAAATCCGGCGATTAGACCTTATTATTAAATAGACTTTTAGGTTGATTTTACGCTCCATCAGAAATTTAAATAGCTGTGGACACATTTAAATTTTTTTACGTTAAATAAAAACAATAATTAATTATATTAACAGTTACAAGAGAATTCACACCATTTCTAAGTATTTAGAGCAGGACTGTACAACATGAGGCCCGCGGGCTGCATGCGGCCCGCGCTCTCCCTTTTTTCGGCCCGCTCCCTATAAATTAACCTCAAATACGAAATTTATGAAGTCAAAATATAGATGTTCCCTCTCTGATATGTCAACAAATTAAAGGAAATGTTGATGCATTAGTTAGTGAAAACCAACGTCCTCAAATTTCCCACTAATTTTTTTGTAATTTGATATTTTTTTAATAAATTAAAATAATAATACAAACTCGTTTTTTCTTTTATACCATACCTATTAAAACTCACTGATAAAGTTGCATACAAAGTATTTTATAATGCGGCCCTCCAAACTGCATTTTTTTTTTTTTTAAAGCGGTCCTTGGGGCACTTGCAGTTGGACAGGCCTGATTTAGAGGAAGACTATTCCGCATAGTTTTAGGGGTATTTAAATCGGAATTTTCTATAGACGCAATGAAGGCCCACGCTCAGAGTTTGATAAGTGTAGCTTTCACTTTCAATCACAAATTGGTACTCGAGGGTTGGGTGGTGGATTCAGGAGCTCCCATTCTGAATGAGAATGGCCTTGTAGCACACAGTCACCTGCCTTGCAGATGGACCTGCCCGCCCCAGGCAAGTGCTACGTGTTAATTGCGGGTGATAATCACGGTGTATGCACCTGTACTCAAGCACTGATAAGTTCAATGATCTGCCAGCAACGTGATTGTCTGGTGACCAGGCTTCACATTGGGACACAGTAAGAAATATGTGGCCGGATACAATGTTTAGTCCGTTGTAACTTATACTGTGAGAACGGGAAACAACGTGCCAAATCTTCAGGGCACAGGGGGCATGCAGTGTACAAAAAATAAAAATCAAATTTCGTATCAATAATTTTTTTTGCAAGGATTTTTTACAAAAAATAATGAAACGATTTTGCTCTATAACTTATTGCCATCCAGAGTTTTTTTTATTCATATCATTATAGAAATCAATAGTAGTATCTTATCTTCTCTCTGTAGTATTTAAGGTGACCGGACCCTCCATTTTTGGCCTGTGTTAATTTGATTACTTTAACGTACCTTTCCTCAGAAAGTATTGGCAGTAACAGAAGTGAATTTTTTACACCTTATTTGTGGAACATTTGAAATTAGTTTGGGTGGAAAATACTAATTAATCTTAATAATTATAATTTAAAACGTAAAAATAAAAGAAGTCTAAATTCCTCTATAACCTATTTTTAAGTTTTACTCCTATAACTGCACAACAAATTAATGAATATATTTCTGAAAGAATGGGACCGGTATTGGGAAGCAAGAAGAAAAATGTCCACTGTATAATATCCCGTGTAACCCTCAAAATCTCTAAAATCTCAAAATACTGTTATGTATTGTATTTTGTAAGCATTATGTAATGTTATGTTATTTATTTATTATTTCTTAGGTTGCAGAGGTTAATGATATCTTTTCATGTAAACCTGTCATTATAAATTTAAAAAAAATTCTGAAAGTTATAAGTTTTTCTCAGTAGTATGAGTCAGAAAAGGTAAATTTTGTGTAGCAATTAACAAATATCAACTTTTGGAGAAATGACGGTCAAAGTTGTTTAGTAAGCCTACATCACTACTGCAGCCTCTTTAAATATCCTCTAGTAGTGGGAAATATGTTTTATATACGGTACAACTGAACATAAAATTCAGAGTATAATACAGGCGAAAAAAGATTTAAAAAAAATCACGGTCCGGGTAATCTTAAATAAATATGACGGATTACATGCAAATTAAGCTATAAAAAGACTACATGTTTCGCAACTCAAAAATATGAAATTTATGACACTTTTGTGTTGGTTAAGAAATCCTAATCGTCGTGTGGAACATCAAGTGGCTGATTGAAGAATGGCTAAATTTTAAAAGGCCCTTAGTTCAAATGAAAATTTGTAAAAGAACATTCTTCTATAAAAAAGGAAATTATATATAATAATCAATGTATATAATTATTAAACAGATGTATTTTAAAGCGTATTAATTACTGAAATTAAAATAAGACTGATTAAATATCCTGAATCTGTTTATTTGTCGGCTTTTACTTACTTATACAACTTCACTCAACTTTACTCTAGAAATAAAGCTGTCATCCACGTCACAAAAGTAGGACATACTGAACATTTTACCACAACTATTGTAAATAACCTATATTAAAAAGAATGTACTTTGTTGGTTGTCAGTATAACGCATTGTATTGATTGACATCGATTTATCTTGTGGTTACGTAGCAACACAAAACAACAAAACATGGGAAATCTAGACTTGTAATGGAAGTACAAATACTAAAGCCAAGTTCGGTATAAAATCTATTTTATTTCTTCGGCCTATTATTTGAACATGAAAAAATTTAAACCTCGGACTTCACGTTTTTAAAGCAAAGCATACAATAGCTTCACCGGGAAGTGTATGTATTATATTTTAGTTGAATGTCCCATTTTGAACTGAGAATTTCTCAGAGACGTAAAAAAAAAAAAAAAAGGCTTTTTAATAGGCAACTCTAATCACGTAGAGAGACTATTATGAATAGGCCTGTTTGTTTATATAAGGAAGAGCGTAATTATTTATTTCTCATTTAGGAATATCTTATTACATAACAATTGGGATAGCCTACACCACATCCGGTGCAGTGATGAAAAACTAAATACAGTATAACTAGACTACACTATAGCCTAGCTATAACTATTATTACTTTTTACTTATTAATACTTTTTCAAAAAAACATAAATACAAATTACAATACTGTTCACAACTTTCACAAGTTACTTCAAGTTCTGAAAAAATGAATTACATCCAAAAGAGCAAATTTTTCGGACTCGGGTGCAGTTCAGTTCCAAAATTTTCAACGATACAGAAAAGTACATGATGCAAATAGCAAGAGAGCTAAAAACACACACAAATAACACAACACAAGAAAACAAGTACAAAAAACATAAGACAAATATATTTAAAAAAAGTGATTTACTCTATTTAAAACAATAACTTAAAACCACTAACCAGTATAAATAATTAGCGGCACCTGTGATGAGGAAAGTAATGTAGGCCCATAACTTGCATGATGTAAAACTTGCAAATGTTTTCCACTCACTTTCTTATTATTAGGTCTAGTCTAAGCATCTGTATAAGAGTGCGCATTCAGTAGTTTAATTCTCAAAGTAACATTTTCAACGAGACACGATTTAAAAATCGAGTTTGAGGATGGTATTAGTGGCTTATAACTACTCTTCTAAAACGTATTGGAAAAAGTTTCAAATAAAAGTTTCAGCTCTTATTGTTTGTACAGTATATGTAATGCGTGTATAGAATTTAAACAATACGGTTAACACAGTTTTCGAGAAAAAAAATCGCGAAAACTTAAACTATCTTCATGTAAAGAGATAGTAAAAGGAAAAGAAAGCTGTTGCCACGTTTTGTGTAGCATCCCCGAAGGAAATACAACTCCAAAATCTTATGTAATGCACACATACACTAGGTATATAACTTTCTCTATCTTAAACGGGCAATTCAATTTTCTCTCTTCAAATTTCGGTATAGAATAAGAAACCGTAATTTAAGGAGTGTGTATTTAAGCTGTTTTCGCCTCACGTTAAAATGGCTGTTGACTTCGAAAGACTTAGAGCCTAAGTTTGTACACACGATGACTGTTTTATTACTATCTTTCCGAGAATTTTCTTTTTGAAAATGTTTCAATTGAAAGTTTTAGCTCTTAGTATGTTGAACCTCGTGTATAAAATTTAAACAGGCTCGTAAGAGTCATTCTTGTGGAAATCGAAAAAAAAGATACATATATAAATATTTTTTTCCCTTCATTTATAGTAAGAGAAAGTCGTCGCCAATCTTCGTGTCTCATCTCTAGAAGACCTCTAACATTTTGTTTTTATAGGATTTTTCGTCCTTGAGCTGTGAAAAAAAAAGTTGTATTTTTGGATAGGCCTACAGAGGACTCTAAACGTGTATTAAAACTGAAAACACAACATAAAAGTTCAAGGTAGAACACAATTTTTCCTCTAAATTACCCATAGCACCAATGGTACGGGTAGACTACAGGAGGTTAAAAAAGGTTGTACTGAAAGTCCGGGTACCCATATTTTCGTTATAAAAATACTCATACGCCTGATGAAAACTAACCAAGGTCAAGCAGCATGCCCAAAAAAGTAGAGCTGATGCCAAATAATTCTGCCGCGATATGCGAGGGACCACTAGGAGGCGGAGCTGTGCAACGAAATGTAATGGAGTTTGTCGATGATTTCAGTGTACTTGATTCATCCTAAGGGCGAGCTGACAACAACAACAGTTTTATTATTCTTTAAAGAAACTTCCATTGCGTACTTGTTGGTCTTCACGTAAATTGGTTTGTCCATCGCGGCAAAATTATATGGCGACAGCTCTACATAAGTATGATGGTTTTGCAAAGATTATCAGAACAACTTGTTTGCGACATATTATGCATCATTCACAAAGAAAATCTGTGCAAGAGGTTGGTTTATTTGTGAATGACGGTGAACATTTTGGCTATCAATTGTGAAGTTGAATTGTAAAGTGAAAATGCCAAGATTTAGTTCCAATTTTATTCAGTTATCCTATGGTCTTACGAAACACCTCCCAGGTTTTATTTGGATCCCTTCGTTTTATTAAGGCGTACACGACGACCAGTTTAGAAATATTTACCACAGTCATGGATTTAAAAATGATGGAAAACTAATTGAACTGCTAATATTAAACCTTTTTCACTGCTACTGACGTATACCTGCGTAGCTTTAAATTGTTTAAAAGCAGAGATAACATAACGCTTCATGTAAAAAGTTAGGAATTTCATCCATGTGTTAGGATTGTCATTTATGGAAAGAAAGATATTGCTTAAAAGTTTCCCCTATCGGTTTCAAACTTAGTGCCCACTGATGATTTAACTTGATAGATGCCTTATTATCAGTTTATAAATTTAGTTCTGAAAGGGTTGAACTGTAGTTTTTTCGAAGTACTGACCTTCCCTATAATTTTAAGTCACATGGCTGACACACTCATTCACTCATTGAAAATAATATTTATCAACTTCCAGGTGAGCCAGGAACCTGAGATTTGGCAGACTTATACCTTTTTGTTTGTAACCGACGGCAAAATACCAAAAAGAAAAACCTATCGGGGGTTTGGGCGCGGAGCCCCCAACGTACGAATGGAGTTAGAATATAAGCCTAAAAGCCTTTAAACATCATGTGGGCCTTAAATTGATACACTTATAGAGCAGTTTTGGAAGCATAAGTAAGTTAAAATGAAAGATTGTAGCATAAGATCAAGATACGTATTAAATTCGACAATCAATCAGAAAATAAGTTGCAAAATAGTCCCATCTAAGGCAGATGTTTTATTTTATCAATTAAATTAATTATAATAGAGTGTATAATTATGACCTCGAGAATCTTCCCTGTTGATCGAATGATAGATACGCGACGTTGCATAGTAGTTATATAAGACAAGCCAACAAACCGCTTAGGCATAAATATTGTACGTACATAAAAATTCTGTAGCTAGTTCGCTAGGTGTAAAGCTGAAAACCCCCTAATTTTAGCTTAGATCACTCTCTTGGATTGATATGGTAAGATATCATGAAACAACATTGTTGTATGTCTCTCCGCGCAAGCTAATGCGAAGTGGAAGCGGCCACATTGCAGCGCTTCGCTATTTGTCCGACGCATTATTTAATTATATAGGAGGTTTACTTCTCATTTACTGATATACGAGTATATTGAGAGAGAGAGAGAGAGAGAGAGAGAGAGAGAGAGAGAGAGAGAGAGAGAGAGAGAGAGAGAGAAAACACCAAAAGGTCATTTGGAAAAATGGGGACAGTACTATAGGCAAGCTACGAGAAACGAAAATGAACTCAATAATAACATTTTCAATAGTAGTAAAATAACTATAATAAATATTTTTGTTCGACCATACTATAATACCCTTATTACATGTGGCGTAACGGTTTCATAATGATATGCATTTCGAAACAAATTTTCATTATAACACTGAAGTGCTATCGATTATTACTGAACAAAGATCGAGCATGAAACCTTGAGAACACCAATTCAAAATGGTTATTAAACAGCTTGTATTCAAAAGGAAATAAATTCTGTTCGTGTTCACTTTAATAAAATATTAAATCGAGTTCATTTCGTCTTGTAAAAAATCCGTTCATTTCAAGAAATCGGCCAAGAACAAGCTTCGATTTCACCGTAAGCCATCAGCTGCCATCTCTCGCAGAAGACAATTACGAGAACTTCCTAACAGCTGATTGCGCGCGGTCAACCGATTTTTTATGAATCTAAAATCTCGAAACTTAAACATTGAGTTATGGTCGAACAAAAACAGTCTTATGCAACTTGCCTATATGGGTAATTAATGTAGGCGTCTCGCTTTGCTCGTTTCATAAATATATTTGTATCTTAATAAAGGAAATACAGACTGGTTGCATAATGTAGGCCTACTATTATTTATCACTAGAGAAAAATTTAAGCTCTTAACATAACATAAAATAAAAGATACGAATAAATTTAAACGTATCTTTATATATTCAATTTAACATTATTTTTGTATAATATAACTCTTAAATACAATTACAGCAAGACCTACATTTTTCGTCTAGCCGAGGAATAACTGGCATTGATTAAAATTATGTAGAATCCCACCCATGAAAGTATTGGATCAACATCCTTCACGTATGCTCAATTACGTGAATAGCTGTTAACCAATAGGAAAGTTTCGCAACTCTGTTCATGGGCCTTGTTGACTGGAAATGATAATGATAGTGTGTCAACATACCAGAGTCTGGGACATCTAAGATAGTTCCTTTCACCTTTAAAATAACGAGAATATGTTGTTCACCAAGGATTTATATTGTGTCCAATTTTCACTTTCTCTTGCATCTTTTAGATATTGTCTCTGGAACAGTGCTCCATTTCAAGTTCTTAAAAATCTAATGCAATATTTGAACTCGTGTTTCCGCATACATTCAATGCCGCCTATTAACAAGACAGTATTCAATTGTGAAATTAATTAAAGGTGGCCTTGCTCGATTTGCCATAGGAACCGTGAAAAAAATAGCATCGTTGAAATCGATTTTAAAAAAATATAACACATCAATTTGTCGATAGCTTTGATTTTATTAACCTGCTCTACTTGATTCATTTGTTTATAACATTAGGAGATCTGATTTCTTTTACATAGGTAGACAGAAGGGGATCATGAATTATGTCTAAATGGGAAAAAATGAATGATTTAGACGAAACTCACTATGCGGAGGTTTTTTGGGCAAGGGAACTCGAATCTGAGGTCGTTTTTTTCCCTGGCGGCGTATTTTAATCATGAAGTGCACCTAGAAGCCGTGTTTTTAGCTTTTTAATTAATCGTTTTAATTGTTTATGCATGACTTGGGTAAGGTTCATGAACTTGTGGTTCATTTTGTACTGGTACTGGTGATACATTGTTTTTTTTTTTCATTTTACAATCCCTTTGGTTCACAATGACCGCCGACGTGGTCTTGTGGTTAGCGTCGCTGACTACAGGTCCGTCGGCCCGGGTTCGATCCCGGTACTTCCTCCGATTTTTCTGAGGTAGGGAGTTCTAGAACGGGGTGGACTCAGCCTTGTGATTCAAATTGAGGAGCTACTTGATACAGAAGTAGTGGCTCCGGTTATGGAAACCACCATTGAAGGCCGTGAGTGTCGGCATGCTCGCCACATGCCCCCAACCCTGCCATCTGCTTACGGTAGATGACGCAGCAGTCGGGTGGTAGGCCTAGTCCCTTCAGGGGTGTAGTGCCACGGAGTTTAGTTTAGTTTAGTTTGTTTCACAATATTCTTTTTCTTTCATTTCGATTGTATCTGTAACAAGCCGCTACATTTTATTAAGACGTTTAATTCTATATTTTCCGTTGTTTAATAAGTTTATGTCAAGCAGGAAACATCTCTTGTTATTCATGTAAATTATTCATATCGTGTTTAATCATTTGTCTTATTATGTTTATTAATTTACTGACCTGTTACATTCTTATCGCCTTATTGTCTTTTACGCCCTATTTGTAAGTAGAGCTGGGACAAATAACAGGATGACGGTTAACTGCACAGAAAATTGATTGCAGAGAAAATTAATCAGTTAACTGTTATTTGATCACTTAGTCCATAGACAGACAGTCGATTATAGTTAATTCTCACTCTTTGTGTGTTTGTTTGGCTTCTCTGTGTTTGGCATGTGGACAATGCAACATACACAGTCACCAGAAGCAGCCACATGATTGCACATCCACTCTAAAACACGAATAAATATTTTCAACAACCTTCTTCCACTGGAATCGATGTTTCAGGCTGTACTTAGTCTACCATAAATTAAAATATCTTTTAACAGTTAATTGGATAACTACAAATAATTAGATTATTAGATAAAATGATATCATTATTCAGTTATCTAGTTAATTTTTATCCTGTTAATTTGGAGCAATTATTTGCTCAATTAACCAATTAACTTTTATCCGGAAAATCTCAGCTCTAATTGAAAGTCTTATTGTTTTGAATATTTTTATAACCTGGTTGGGTGTAAGAGAGGGTCTAATGGTGTTCATTCTGCCATACAAAATTAACATTTACTATTACTACTATTGTTCCTATGTCACTGTTTTATAGATCAACGCCAAATAATAGATAAATTCCTATCTGCCGAAACAACAATTTCTAGAAGTAATATTTCGCTCCCGACTTGATACCGGACTCAATGAAAGCGTAAAACAAATTTGTTGGTGTAAAAGTAAAGGGAAATAGATTGGCTTTTCTCGGCGAAATGAAGGTAGCAGGTTGAAGGCTATAGCATTCCTTCATAAAGCGTGCGACAGGTAGGTCACGAAGTAGCGGAGCTGCTGATAATTCCGCTTTATAGCGACATCAAAGTGTGTCCGCATGTCCCCTACCTCCATTAAAAGTTCCCCTTGTAGCCACTGTTGAACACTAAACAGTATTTAACAGGAGATGGTTTCCAAAGTTATTAATCTTTGCCTTGATTTTGCATATGTCAGAGAAAGTTTCGGTTTGGAGTAAGTACATTTAAAATAAACGTAAGTTAGCTCAGACTTGGTGGAAGCCGCATCTTGGCAATTGTTATTGCGGACAGCTGATAAAAAAAAGAAAACACTGTATTAATAGTATAGTATCAGGTTGAAAAATCGCGCGTTATTGTAGGCGGAAGTTGCAAGTGTTAAGGTAAAATTATGAAGAAGAAGAAGAAGAAGAAGAAGAAGAAAAATCCACGTTTTTCATCTTGGCAAGAGTTGTCTTATTTAGAAGTTGTGATTTTTTAATTTTATTGTTAGAGGATACTGAAATGAATATTCAGGAATTTTATTCGTGATTTACTGATTTTAAAAAAACATAAAGGACAAACTTATAAAACTCTTGAAAGTGAACATTGAGGATAAAATATCAAAGTCTCAATTTTAAGTGTGCGATTTTTAAACTGATTCAATTATTACAAACTAAGAAGAAAACGAGATAACTTTTTCAAACTTCTTTCAGATGAATGTTCCCCCAGCCGAGAGACTTTTATCTTCAGATTATGTCTACATGCCTTTGTGAATGTGCACTTTTGAATATCAAATTTATAAAAAATATAACAGAACTTTCGTAAGTCTCTGTTCTCTGTTACGCTTATTAAAATTAGGAACTATTGACCTCTCAGATCACCTGACATTTCTATCAATATGGCCATCCGGACCTTCAGTAGATAACTTCTTTCACTTCCTCTATACGTACCACCGGTACTATGTTTTCATTTTAAATTCACTAAACTGTGGATGCATTATACAAAATGGTGATTATTTGCTGCAGTTGTAAATGAATAATTGGGTTGGTCATATTCCCATCTACAACGATGACACCGAATAAAAACACGTAGAACTTTTTAACAGGAGGTTTGTTACAAGGTTTGCATAAATCACCTTTTTGTTGTAACAGTGATGAATAACAAGAACTCTATTAGAATTAATTTACATAGTTCAAGAGATGAGCTGACTCAGATACACAGTATATCACATGCTTTGACATAACGAAGCTTCACGAAGCCTACCTTGTCTTTTACAGTATCTAGGTTTGCAACGTAAATTAAAACCCAGCCTTTTTCCAAGCTGTAGGACAAATAGGAGAAAGTCCCACAAAATATCAGGGATGGAGTCAAGTCAAGGCAACCATTTTTTTTTCTCCAAGTAAGGCAATGATATCATGAGATGATGTGTGTCATGGGAGAGTATTGCATCTGTAGCATTTGTACACATCATTTGATGGCATTGTGATGTGCGAATAGAGGCGATGGTAATTTAGTTATGCAGGAAAAACATGACAAGACGTAAACAGCATTCTTACGTCAAAATAATCAAGAATGCAGTCGCGAAGAGATGTTTATGGGCGACTGTTTCTTTCACTATCTAACTTCTATATCAATAATCTGCATTATACATACATTCCATACCCAGCCCTTTCATTTATATATTTAAACATTTTAAAATGGTCCACATTTTCAAAAGAAAAAAGTACTTGACAAAACTTACCCCACATCCCTCGTATATAGTATACCTTACCAGTCTGGTATAGAAAAATCCCTAACCTACTTGAATAATCCATCAGTGTACCAGGCTTCTAAACGGTAACAAATAACAATAACACCTGATAATTCGTAATAGGATGAAAATACTGTTTTTTAAATGAAATTTTAATTTTAACATTTATGAAAATATTAATAATAACCCGGGATCGAATCTCGGTGAATGTATGTGGAATTTATGGCGGAGAAAATGAGGCCGGGGCAGGTTTTCTCGGGTGCTCCCGTTCCCCTGCCATATATCATTCCACCGTTGCTTCATTCATCACAATATGACCACTGATTGCAATAAAGGAATTATTTATTTATTAATATTAATAATAATGTAACTAACAATTTCAACAGCGTCTTTTGGTAAATTTCTGCTTTGAGTGGAATATCGAACCCAAAGTGGCCTATCGTACCCATTTTTTCTTGAGATCGCCACATATTGCCGAGTGATTTGACTTTTCGACCTCCGCCGTTGGAACTCGGGATTGAATACTGGTCAACTCTGGCCATATTCTCGCATGTTATAGGTTATAACTAGGGTTCGGATGTTTATGACATGTCATATTTTTATTTTGACCTCCGTTCTCGTCGCAAACACAAATGAAACACGAATTGCATGCTTGTTATCCTAATCGAACCGTTTCTATTTTGCATGTAAAGTCATATTTTGGTTATTTTTGTGGTCTTTGTCATATTTTGGCCATATTTGTAATTTAACGTCATATATCAGTTATAAATTTGGTAAAGGAACACAATAATACAGAGTATGCACTAAAGGTCGAGTTAAATTTGAAATTTATTTCCTTAATTTAATGTCTATGCCAAATTAATAGATAACTTAAATTTTAAAATGAAAGGACTGTCATATTTCATACGGATCTACAAAATATTAGGAGTATTGGAGTATTAGAAGTATTTGGAGCTGATTAAGTTAGCAAACAGGAGAAAATTCTTTAAAAATAGAAGTTCATTACAAGTAAAACTGTTAATCTCCAAAATTGTTAAAAAGTGATTATCGGATTTAATTCGTGCGATGTAAGAATTTAGTATGTTTAAATGTCTTAAATAGGATCATTTATTTTTTGAAAATACGTTATTTTATTAGGTCATATTTAGGGGTTTTGGGACATATTTAGTCATTTTTAAGGGCATAATTGCAGTCATATTTTTCACCTTTTTAGGCCATAAACATCCGAATCCTAGTTATAACATACTATTTAATTAATACTTTAAAATGAATTTAGCTAAATCTTAACATATATTCCCTGTTAAATTTGTACATCTAAAGTAAAGCCCGACATAATAAATTTAAAAACAATGACTGCATTGTAGTTAAGGCACTCTGTCTTCAGTCCGTGGTTTCTACAATTATTTTTCTAGTATTGACGTGCTTCCGTTAAACGTGGTATTAGCAAGTGACACAAGTGAAGGTATGAAATTATAACCCTTATATTCGTTCATATGAGAAGTTTTTACCTACCACATAAGATGATTTGGGGGTTAGTTTCCCATTCTACTGGATTCGTTAAACCCCACTATTTCGTTTCACACAATTATACTATTGGTGACCACTCTAAATTTACTGCATTAGTTAATTTATTTTGCGGTAATATATTAATATCTGTATTAAGAAAACGAAAGTAACTGCGAAATTATCACTCCACATGGTTACCTTGGCAAATAGGCAGGGGGTAATCTGTTTACCGAAATGTTGATAGCAGTTTGACATTAGTAGGTCTTTATAAACGCCTGCATATTACAGGCAATAGCTTAAGCAATAGTGTCATAACGCTTATAAGACGAAACCCCTACTGTGCATAAATATATAACATAGGCATACGTTTAAAACCACAAAGACGTATATTTTATTTAATAAACCTGTAATGATAATTGGCCTACCAATAAGGTCACTGCTGTTTATGACAGCATTCTGTAATAGGCTATTTTGATGTAACAATTATGACAAACGACAAGCATTTTCCAAGCTTATGAAACATTTAGAATTACACATATTGCACATGAAATTGTCTGAATCTCAAAAGACAGGTATTCAAAAGTCCTCTCCTTAGCTGTTGGCGGTTTTTGGCCATGAAATAGAGGTAGGTCTACATGACGAAGAAAATTATAGAATAGAGGAAGATACGAGTAAATTATGAAGTGTATCGATTGTCAAAAACTATGTACAGGTTTTTTTTTTCCTGGGTTGTAACTTTTATATAGGCCTACCAACACGAAATAAAATAAATACCTGGCAGAATTAAGGCAATTTGGCCTTTTAAACTCACGTAAGAAGATTAGAAAATACAGAAATGTTAAAGAAACACAAAATACGAATAGCAATAAAAATACAAGGGTCAAAATAAAAAAAGCTAACAAATATACAGGATAAAAAAGAAGTAAAAGTTACAGCAAACAAGATGCAAAAAATACAAAATTATGAAGTGGAATACGTACATCCAAACATACAATACATAATGTACAATAGTTGTAGGTTAAACTACGTGTAATATGAATAATATCAGAAAAGGAAAGTAACATATTTTAGATACAATAAAGGTTTCGGTTAACCTGTTATTTAGGAATATGTTTATCCATGATTAAAGAATAATATGTCTACAGCCCGGAAGTTCAGGCATTTATTTTGGTTAAAATTAGCAAGCAAAAAGGCATTTAAAATACCGAAAATAGACAGTAATATAATTAAAACTAGAAAAGTTAGAACAGTTGGTAATACCATTCTTTATTAATTAAAATACCTATACTATAATATACTTAATAATTTATTTATCCCATGCAGTTCTTTCTCTTACTTTGCTTGATTACGAGCAACAACAAGATGACGTATTTTCAAGGTGTCAACTATCCTAGTCAGCCGCCTGTCAGAGAGAAAATTTATAGGGAACAAGATCCTCAATAAATATTTTTGTGACGTGAATATGCGATTCCATTATTTGCGTAACTTTTTTTCACTTTCATACAATGAAATTCTTTGTGTTTTTAAAAATGTGTAAATAATCACAGAAAAATCCATAACGATCCAAAACAGACAAAAAAGGCTTTAAACCTTACAATAGACAATAAAAGTCAAAATAGACAAAAAAAAAAAAGGCAAAATAAAACGGGTCCTACCGTCCTTAATGTAAGAAAACATATTTATCTCTATTTAACTTTTTAATATATCCACCCAAGTAGAAAAGGCACTATGCCTTACTTCCGGGCCCTAGTAATAACTTAATTTATTTAGATTTGAACACCTGTAAGTTCATACGGGGTTCAAAATTGCAAGATTCATGTTTAAGATAGAATATCCAACAAGACAGCCTAAATAATTTAATTTCCCAAACTTACTTACTTACTCAGTGGCTATAGACAATTCCTCAGCAAGCTAAAGGAATATTATATATTTTATGAAACCCGAAGGTTCAGTGCCGCGCTTACCTGAGCCCGCCATTCAACCCTATTCTTTGCTAACTCCATCCAGTCATCCCTCGCAAATCCTACGTCCCTTAAATCTATTTTAATATTGTCTTCCCACCTACATCTCGGTCTTTCACGCCGTCTTTTCCCTTCGGGACTCCCAGTCAATACTTGTGAGATATGTCTTTCCTCCCCCATGCGTGCAACATGTCCAGCCCATTTCATCCTTCGCGATTTAATTACTCTTACTATATCCGGTGAAGAGTACAGGTCCTGAAGCTCGTCGTTATGCAATTTTCTCCAGTCCCCATTTTCATCTCTCTTGGGCCCAAATATTTTTCTAAGCACCCTGTTTTCAAACATTCTCAGACTATGTTCTTCCTGATCAGTAAGCGGCCATGTCTCACATCCATATAATACAAATGGCGTGATAATAGTCATATAAATATTTATTTTTAGATTTCTGGACAGAAGAGGAGAAGATAAGAGTTTCTGAACTGCATAAAAACAAGCATTTCTTGACTTGAGTCTACACTTAACTTCTGCCTTAATGTTATTTGTGTCTGTATTGAATTTTGAATTTTTCCACTTGTTCGAAACATTTACCGGCTATTCTAGTGAAAATATTTTGGATTTTGGGTGGAATAAGATACGTTCGCTGTCGATGTACAAACACAAACGAGATGGTAATCCTTTAATTTTAAACCGAGTGAGTCAGGATGAAGGATGTGTACCGTATTTATTAAGAAACATTCTAATTCCATGCACGTCAAAAGCATGATGGTGCTGGCAACACTGCGCTGTACATTCGAGGAAACTATGATCCTGGCGTTGTCATTACAGGCCGCCCTCCTCTTCCAGGAGATGATGGGCGCATAAGTAATGCATTAAGGTGTAAATAAACCAGCCGGCACAATCACACTCCTCCCTCACAAGCGCTGGAAATTTCCTACCAGCCCTCATCAAGGCTTAATCATCTTCCCCGTATTATACCCCATTGTTTCTCCCGTGCCGCTGAACATCACCAAGACTTTAAAAATCTCAGAATGTTATAGGCTCAGATTTAGACAGAATGAGGACCCTTCTTGCTGACCCTTAGGCGAGGGAAAACACGCATGAAAAATGAGAATACTCATTTCCTTGCGTGAAAGGGAAGAAGGGAAAGTAAAATAAGCACTCTACTTCCTAAATCCCACGTCACTGGGATCGCAATAATCATATTGTATTCGGCTTTAATTACTGTAAGGTGAACAGTTTTTTTTTCTTTCTTTCTTTTTTTCCGCAGGATATTTCGCTTACACGCCTGTGATCAGCCTGTAGGCTTGAGTATTTTAAAAATATCCTGCACGAACTTATCTGATATGTAATTTTACATCAATTACCATTCCTATTAAGAAATTAACATCTAATATAATTTTTAATTGCAGGTAATTTTTACCCAATCAATAATTCCCAAATCCATTTTCCACAGAAATTGGAATTGCCTATGTTAGGCCTATTAAATTTCCGAGAAGTTATTCCCAATTCATTTTTTCCCCAATGATAACACTATCTCTGTCCATGGGCTGATGATCGGTGCACGAGACACAATACCACAACACCTCGTCCGGCTCTGAGATTCCTTCGACCTCGACGTCTCCAAGATATGGCCATCTCTGCGATACGTGGTTCAATAGCAATTCTTCGAAACCATCTACGATAAATACCATCTGAATTTTTTCTTTATCTGTAATTTTATTTATATTACCCTAATATGTGCGTGTGTATGTGTGTGTCCAGTTTCTATGTGTATTTGAATGTTTCGTTTTTACACATTAAGATGTTTTATTGGTTTCCATTATGCTTTGTCATAATGTCAGCCTCCTTATGGGGGAAGTCTTGTTAAATAAAAACACCCAATACGTATTTCCCATTTCGCATTTCTCCTAATTAATTTTTCTCAAACCATGTAAAATTTTATTTTCGAAAAAGGTATAATAAGTGGGCCTACTGTCCAATACAACTTAAAAATATCTGGGGTGTGGAATAATTCAAAGTGAAGGCCATCAGGAAGAGTTTAGTAATCCGGTGAATCGAAGTTTTGAAGTTGCTCCTGGCCACCATCTCTTGAGTTTCTATAACTCTGTACGTAATTGTAACGCAAGTGTTACATTGAAACAATGCTAAACAAACCGTTGGGTAGAAAATAAGAAGATATGGCATCATAAACGAATTCTCATTGAATAACGATCCTAATCACCGAAGAAAAAGATGAAAACAATGACGAATTGCGCTCATAAGACCAAATTTCAAGAAGTTTCTGTTCGAAAATAATTCTTACATTTTTTCCATTTTGTAGTGATGTAAATAATGGCTTGGTTCTAAAAGGGTCAATGTCAATTTCTTGCAAAAATGAGATCAAAGCATTATTGAGCTCGACTAGTCTTTATCTTTCGGATACTAAAAGTGTCAACGTCTGATGCTATTAATAGACATAATACAGAAACCTTAGAGGCCAATGTCGGAAATTCTCAGCAATAAATAGTAGGCCTACATCTACAAAGCCTTCAAAGTCAGTTATCTCAAAACCAAGTTTTATGACATTGGCCCTTTTAGAACCAAGCCACATAATTAATATCAACTGTTTTTGAACTTGTTATACTGGCACTCATCATTCACAACTCTTTTTTTCTAATGTGCTAATGTGAATCAAATGCAAATAGCTTTAACTGAAAGAGTATTTTCCATGTGTAGCAATCAAAGTTGGTAAGCCTGGAGTGTTACAATTTCTCCAAGGACTGACCAAAGTAACAAATGAAAGGTTTAGCAAAAATCGCGTTGGTATTAAGGTAAGCGCTGTGAACCTTGTCGGTGTGACATGGCTTCTAAACGTCATCCGCAATCACTCGCTCCACTTTCACTACCTTCCCTTCTATTTCTATTCCAATCATAATCTTACGTTCTCCGTACTTCAGTTCCGTATCGCTCAATGCGATCTGCTGCACGCTTTTCCTTAGTCTGGATCCAGGGACATATCTTCAAGTCCGTTACTTTCATTAACACAAACTCAGGACGACAGAAGATGACGAAACCATGAATTCTAAGTATTGACATTTATCTGTCACGTTTCTTGTGCCTTGTTTACTTGACATGTTGACAGCTTGCACAGAGGTCGGGCGTGTGTTGGGGGATAACTGCGATATGTTATGATCTTATGAAACAATGCCCCTTAGCTCTTGCATCTCTTTCCTTATCTCCCATTCTCTTTATTATCTCTTTTAAAGTTATTTATTTAAGGTCGCTTTTTAACAACTATTTCCGGTCATGGAAACCACCATTAACGGCCGTGGGTGTCGGCATGCTGACCACGTGCCCCCCAATCCTGCCGTCTGCCTATGGTAGATGAAGCAGCGGTCGGGTGGTAGGCCTTGTCCCTTCAGGGATGTGGTGCCATGGAGTTGGTTTTAGCAACTCTTTATTACAATCTATGGATTAAATAGTTCACATATTTACAAATTCACAAGATATTTCAGATTTAAAAATATTTTTGCGCCCGAAAGAGCATAATATTCGGGCTGGGGTGCAGTTCGGTTTCAAAATTTGCAATTATATAAAAAAGATGTATTGCAGATATACAAAGACCTAAAACACACAAATCAGGCAACAAAAGAAAAAAAATTATATCTTAAACCTATATATAAGGTGCTTTGACCGGCCCCCCAAGCATTTGATTGGTTCTAGAGGACAGCCAATCAGCGGCCGAGCCGCCACAAAAATTAGTATTCGTACAATCTCTGCCGGTCTGTCAAGTGACTATTTTCTGGTAGGAGAAGAGATTCTACTAGTGTGCACAAAAACATGTCTTAAATTTACAACGGGCAACAGATTTCAGCTCGGACAAGCAATGACTAGAAAGGGAACTGGATGTCTTTTGTATTGGAATACACGGACTTCCTGCTCCTTGTAACAAAATTCCAACGGTCGGCGAGAGGCACAGATATAAAACGACAGTAACTAGGCTAAACAAGGCAAGCTGTATTATTTTATCAGTTTCTGCCAGCAAGAATAATAGGCTATATGAAATTACTTACTAATGATCATACTTTCATTTCCAGAAGCCCTATCTAGCAGGTACTTTACATAAACTTTATTATTTTATCCACCTGACAGCAGCACTTGAGGGGCATGTGGTCAGCATACCGACACTCACCGCCTTTGTCTTCGAGACCGGAATTATTAACTAAAGGAGACTAAAAAAATCTAAGTTTGTTGAAGAGTGTATTTTCAGAGAATTTATACGAACATACGTACCATGAAAGTTAAGTTTCAGTTAGAAAAGTGTATTCTGCAAGCTCGGAATTCGGCTCTCTCTACTTAGGTATTTTTTAGGTTCCACAGACAATAAATTCCTTTGAACATAATTATATATGTAATAAGGCGATGCAGATATAACGCTAATATTGTATGACAGTATTTAAGTACACGACAGTTTCAGTGTAGTGTTATAAAATTATTTTTCAACAAAGCTTATAAGTAGGGCTAGGATTTTTATGATATAGCATGTTTTTTTTGGTAAGACTGATATGTTCCTTAAATAGTAATAAATGTTTGTTATGAAAAAAGTGATTGTTAAGTCATATTTTTGCATATTTTGCCATTTTTTGTGTGATACAGCATATTTTAATAATTTAATGGTCATATTGGTCATATTTTCACTTTTTCAGGAAGTAAAGAACTTTTCTCATAGAATTTCTTTCTTCCATATTCATTTGAGGTGTTAAATTTCTCAGAATTACATAAAGCATTAGGTTTCCTAAATCATGTCGACCGGACTGCAGGTGTCTCAGCCATTGTGTTATTGAATCTTGTTGAAGTCGAAGTGTGAAGGAGAGTTCAGGTAAAATGCCTAAAGTTAAGGAAAGTGTTCAAGTTAAATTAATACAGTATGTGTCTCAATATGGTGAGAAAGTGTTTTCGATTGATGGAAAAATACTGTATTTTAAACTGTGCGACTTAAGAGTAACCGCAGAGAAATTTTTTAATGTCCAGCAGCATGTGGCAACAGCAAATCACAAACGTATACAACAAATTGAAGATGGAAAAACACAAGAGCAAATGCTTCTAGGGGAGTCCCACCAATCTTATTCACCATTCTGGTTTAGTTGAAGTAGAAAGAAGTTTTTCCAAGTACAAGGCTTTATTTTCTGACAATAGGATTTTTTTATTTTTTATTTAATTTCCACAAGGTATTCGTTCTGGGCTCATAAAGTGAATGAAGAAAGAACCATAATAATATCAAATTTTCCTTCTTTAGCTTGTTTCTCATGTGTGCATTTTATTCTTAAATAAATGATTGTCAGCTGATTTACTTGTTTATTTTATAATTGAAATTATTACTTATTTGAATAATTACTGTAATATTTTTAGGTCATATTTGTTTTTTATGAAGCATATTTCTGTAATTTTTAGGTCATAAGTGCATATTTTATTTTGCATATTTTGAAGGTTTTTAGGTCATAAAAATCCTAGCCCTACTTATAAGTTTTGTCCATCATCCCTCTAATTGGATATCATGTTTGAGACTGTATAGCTTTCAGATGAAGAGAACAGCTTCTTTCGTAATAGTTAAGATGAAATATTGTTCTAAGAATGGTAAGCTAACTATAGCTCATGTAAATAAGTTCATAGAAATACCATTTGTAATGTATCAACCTTTTTTATATTCTCAGAAGTGAAAATTTCTTATAACTTGTACAGTACTTAAAAGGTGTTCAGTGATATAAGCATTCGAACAATAAATACAACAAATACAGGAAGACAGTCTCCAATTAATATTATTTTCTAATAACTTAATTTATACTACTATAAGTTATCTTTTCCTGCCGTATGCAGAAAATTAAATTTGAATTTCACAGTAGTGAATTGCAGTTAACTTTGTGAACTTTATTTCGTAAGTTGAATTTATATTTTTCGGGAATACTGAATTCGTAATCCAAAAATAGAGCTCTCTTATGGTTTTGACTCTCCATTCCCAATGCGCGGGTGCCTCAGTAATATCTGTAGGACTCTACAATGCTTTGGATTTCTGCCTTCTGATATAGGTACAATTTACCTATTTCCACTTTTAATATCTTGTTAACACACAGACGAACAGAGACAATATAAGATTTGAAGCTTTCATGGCGCTCATTACTTCAGATGGCTTTTCGGGTTATCGATTAGCTGTGTGTGGCCGGGTATTCTCATGAACCAAAAGGATTCCACGCGAAACAAACTCAAGATCTGATCGCATCATTTGGTTGGGAACAATCCGACCACCCTCCCTACAGTCCGGATTTGGCGCAAAGCGATTTTCATCTGTTTCCTCATCTGAAAAATCCTTGGTGGGAAACATTTTTAACGACGATGATGTTGTGAAACAAGAAGTGTAGACTTGGCTTTCATCACAGGCGGCATCATTCTTTGACGAATGCATACAAAAACTGGTTTCCTGTTACAAGTGCCTGAATAATGGCGGTGACTATGTGGATAAGTAGTGTAAGGTGTAAGGTAATGAACGATAATAAAGTACTTGGAAAATAATGTTCTGTTATTTTTTTTATTATTGGTAGCCTACTTACTTTAAAAACACGCATCGTATTTAAGCCTATAGCATGTACCATTATATACATATATATATATATATTATATAGCATGAACACACATATATATATTGGGAGACCTCAAAACGCATGTCAGAACCGGAAAATCGTCTCGAAATTTAGAATGAAACACAATACAGTACTTCCTCTAACTATGGTGAAGATGGACAATGAAAGAAATTAAATGAAATCTTCTTGGCTTCCGGGTATCTGACAATGAAGTGAGTTCTTGTTTGAATTTTACACTCTTAACTATAGACCAGCAGTGCTCAGCTAAGATTTCACTCGAAGTTTTGAAGTTTTCCCCACAAATGAAGGAAGAAGGCTAAGAACGATCAGAGTCCATGTTTGGTATGCAGTGACTTCGAGTGCAATTTCATGGCTTAATACAGGCAGAATGCTAGCTTGATTTCGTCCGGCTAAGAAAGAAGACAGTCCCCTAGTTAATTATTATTTTCCTCCCAATATTTTAACATTAGATTAGCGAATTACAAGACAAAAGTTTAAATTCTGAGGAATTAACAAAATGAGACTCTGCCGTCACCCAATCAACTGTGTTCCAAGGATGAAAGTGCCTCTGAGAATGTGGCGTTATGATTCTTCCTTCAGAAAGCTCGGCGGGCAAGTATATTCCTTTTGGTAAGGGGTTGAGAATCTACGGTGAGCAAGGATGAATTTTCCCTCAATAATAGTCGGGTGCCTGTGCCAGAAAATATTTCAACTGTACTAATAATTCCGCGCTACAGATCTCAATTAATGAGCAAGCTTATTGGTACTCAATTGACCACTGGCTTAAACTCATATGTACCATTCAATGCAATTCAACTTGCATTCTGCAATCTTCTTGTTCAAATAGGGGAACTACATAAATGCTTTTGTTTCATTTTATTTTGTTTTGTATTGAATTAAATGTTAGTGTAATTTTAATAGCTAAATACTTTTATTAATAAAAAAAAGTCAAATGAATGAAAAATAAAAAGCCAAAATGGGTGGGGCCCTACGAAACGGTACGGAAACAAGGCTGAAACTTATATAGTTAAGAACAATGTATCTGAATGTTCAACAGCGATGTACTAGCTACAAAATTTTAAATATTTTAGACATGTCCATTATTTTTATGAACTAGTCTTTATTTTTAGAAGATTTTTTGTTCCACTATCCAAACACTGGTGACCGCACGGAGGCGCCAATAGTGCAGACATATCACAAACGCGGAAATAGGAGAGTTCAATGTGAAGTAAGTACCCGTTATGACAATTAGCAGTATGAGTTGGGATGAAATTAGCTATGCAATGGGTTATATGTCGCAAGGTGTGTGTCTGGTGTCTGCAGGCCGGCAACCTGGTCTCCCAGCGCCACCACCTGCTACTCGCGCTCGTGCCTGCCCTGACACCTGGTAGCAGTGCTACGCATCACACCTGGCTCATCTTCACCACTTAACTAAATATCCCTTCCACTTCTATCCATCGCCAACAACTCTTTACCTTTGCTGTCACTATAAGAAGCTATTTTGTCCTAATTTTCCTCGTTTTCACACGTTTCCCTATAAAAAAAAAAAAAGGCGCTACACGAGAAAATCTGAACTTTATAAAAATTTTATTTTATTTTTATTTTCATGTGGGGGTACGCCGTAGCGTAGTGGTTGAGGCGCAGCGCTACAAACCGGAAGGTCGCGGGTTCGTTCCCCGATGAGGTCATTGGAGTTTTTCAATTGTCCTAATCCTTCTGGTGGCACTTTGGCCCTGGGGTCGACTCAGCCTCTAACAGAAATGAGTACCAGGAGCAATCTTGGGTTGTAAAGGCGGCCGGTGCGTAAGGCTGACAACCTTCATGTACCGATTGTCTAAAAATCTTGGAGCCTCAACCTCCTGGAACCCTCTGGGCCTCCGTGGTCTGTAATAGGGAACACTTTACTTTTATTTTCATGTGAGCCGAGTGGGTAAGAAGATATCTGTCGTCGCAGATAAAAATCCGGAAGATCGCGTGCTCAAATCATGGGTTGGCTTATTTGAGCGTAAATTTTTAGGAGTTTCCCCAACCGCAAAGGACGTTTTTAATCTGTATATCTACGCATATAGATCTTAAAATTTTATGTATTTGAAAATCATTGACGAATATATCACCTGGCCCTTGATGCTCTTGTATATTACGAAAAAAATGCAAGTCAATCGATATTAATGTAATATTTAAATATCGTCGTAATTGGAAACCTCTATTTTTATTATTAATAAGCCGTCCAACAGCACATCGAAACCTTATAGGCCTATTGTATTTATTGTGCTTTAGGCCCATAATTTAACATGATTAAAGCATTGTTTCGTAAGGTGCTGTGGCCTTTGCCAGTGTTCTAAAATTGCGACATTAAAGAAAAAATCCAAAATGAAACATCTAATTTGAATGTTTTCAGTAAGTTACGTGCTTATTCAGCAGTAGCAACTGTCGTCGCATTAAGCCAATAGTGAATATTATTATAATAATATTTTCTTATTTTAAAGTAGTATTCATCAATAGTTTCCTAATTATTTTATTGACTCCACGAAACTACCTGGGGAGGAGGCAAAGTTGTAAGCGTCACCACTGTACAGAACGTGGTATTCAACTCCCTGAATTACGGTCGAAATTATCCCGCAATACTATTTTCACGAAGGACGTAGATTCCCTTGTTTTTAGAATATTGGATGATTAGAATATCGAATTTCTTTAGGAATGTTCGGCCCATTGCAGGGGTTTAACACCACTGGTTCAGAGCTCTCTAATGACATTACAAGTACAGTACTAACACGGAAGAGTAATATTTCATTAATAGCAACACGTTTTCTTATAATTTGAACGGTATTAGATTTAGTAAAACAGTCAACTTTTCGCACTGGTAAAATTCTGTACAGAGACCCATTACTTCCAGTTTATCATAGGTAATCCCACGAGAGTTGACGAGTTTATCGATAGGTTCGCGACTGCGATGCAGGAGCGAATTTATCTGATGCAACTCGTCAACTCGAGTTGGATTTATTAAGACTATTCAATGAATAAAAATCCACCAGATTATACAAATAATAATAACTTTCGTGCTTTGTTCTACAAAAACAAAACTAACAGCTGCGAGATCACGGCATACTATGAATCAACCGTCCATGAATCGATTCGAGCTGTTTTGGTGTAATCAGTGCTACCACCAGAGCATATAAGACATAGTTAACTTCATTCAATTAAGCTAAAAGCAGATCAGAATAAACGCACACGAACTGGCTTGCACAGAATCGAAATTGTGTTCTTAATCAATGTACATTTCTATTATTTCAATTTCCAAACAAATTATGTTGTATGAAATAATCTGTTTTCGTGCCGCTTAGTGGCACCATCTGACTATTAATCACTGCACACTGATACTTGCGTCTCCAGTAACGACCAGACCATTTTACCCGATAAAATGCCATCCTCGCGATTCCAACAAGAATATTGTAACATAAACGGCCGTGATTGGTCTATATCCGAGGAATTGCTAAACGTTATTGGTCAATATAAAACACGCGGCGTATGAGTTGAATAGTCTGTTTAAAAAATGGGAGGGAATCCATTTCGACAGTATTGTTACAAAGAATGACCTGAAGAATAACTGACCTTAGATTACATTAAATTAGACATAAATCAGGGAAGTAGGCCTAACAGGAGGTACCTACCGAAACCTCCCTGTTTATCTAATATTTACCTCCTTATTCTTTAATAAGTTTAAGGAGCCGTACATTTTTACTACACACAATGCTTCACATTGGAATATTATTATATCTGACATTAGTTATGGTTACCATAAAGGGACAGCCTACTAACGTACCGAAAAGAAGAAGAGTAATATTCAACAGTAAAACATACAATAGTTACCCGAACAATATTGGTTAGTAGGCCTATATGACTAGTGAATAAGAACTGTTCCTTATTTCTGTATTTTAGAACATTAAAATAACTTAATAATTATTATAACTTAAAAAGAATTATTTTAAGATACAGTGAATCTTCCGTATAGCGATATTTGTGGGACCTAACAGACTGTATTGTTATATAAAGGTTATTGTTATATTGTTGTAATTTACCACTGGAAGCCTACCACTAGGCCTACAGGATAATTCATGGAACGGACATGCGAAGAAGTAGAACGCTAATCTTGTTCCTTAACTTACTGACTTCCGTTAAATGGTAACCATAGCTTTGAGTCTAGCCATGTAGAGTAGGATTACCTCCACAACGTCTCTGGGTTTTTACGTATATACCTTAGGAGCGAGTCTCACCGCTCGTAGAGTTCCTGGCTAGGGGAGGTAGCTGCACCCTGATTGGCTATCCCACTCCACGTGTTGTCTATCTCTGTCTATGCGGCATTATCCCTCCACTCAACTATTACAGTATTTTCTACCACTGGCAACGTGGATCATGATCTTTACTCTCTGCCTAGCAGTAGGTCACTGATCTTACGCGCAGCGAATCCGCGCATCTTGGTAACGAGAAGCTCGCTGGCTGGGTTAGTCTTCAAGGCCAGAGACGTTGTGGGAGTAATCCTACTCTATCTGAAATTTCCAACTCGTAGATGGTGGGAAGACAGTTGCTTCTTATGGTGTTTTAATTGCACATTATGTACATGTTGAAGTAACAACCTAACTCAGTATGTTTTTGCACACATAAGGGATGATTTTAGCCTCAGTGATACTATTTTCCACCCCTCATGAATATTTATTTCTTGGAATTTCTAAGAAATGTAACAGATATCAGGCACCCAGAAAACAATATTGGTGACTGTGAAGGATACTGATCTGATACCAGCTATCTCCATAGGCTAAGCATTGGTTTTGTTGTCAATTCAACCTCCAAATATCGTTATAAAGGGTGTTTCTAAAATAACTTCATCGATATAGTGAGTTAAATTTGACATTATTAAGATAGGGGACCAAACTAAAATATTGCTATATGCGGGTTAATCGTTACATCGATCTTCGTTATACAGAGGTTTGACTGTAATACAGTAGTCTATATTTAGTTTAAACCATTAAGAAAATTGCGAGTAGAAGTAAAAGAAGTAGGTAATGAATGCACATTTGAAAGAATTCGTGAATGGTTCTCCAATAAAAGTGTAGAATCCTGTTTCAGATAAGCTGAAAACTTGTTAATTAACTTTCCAAGATTTGGTGAATCACGAAATTTCAGGTTAACAACAATAGGACTATCTCTCATCACTACGATGCCTTGAAAGGACGGAAGAGCACTTAACCTTTTCAAAGCTACTGACGTATAAATTCGTCACCTTCAAGAATTATATAAAAGCAGTCAGAGGCGCCAACTTATATGGGCCCGTGGGGCTCAAGCCCACCCAATAATTTTCCGAAGGCCTATTTTATTAATTTTTTTATTACCATTACTAAAATAAGTTTCGTTTTTGAATCGCTGGTAAGCTAAAATCAGGCTATTGTTGACATACATGTACCATCTCCTCTTTTTCCAATTCACTCACGATTGTTTGAAGTCGTTTCTCAGTTCACTAAATTTTTATATCTTTATCTGTTAGCGCAGTTTCCACATCCACCGCCTTATTATTATCCTTTTTATGCGTCAAGAAGAAAAAAAAAACTTTATCACATGCAATTTAATGGGCAAAGCAAGGAATTGTGACACAAGAGTGTGGGTATAAGACAATTATTACTAAGTTTGTCAACAGAGACAATGAAATCATTTCATGTAGGCCTACAGTAGGCCTACTATATTTATATAATAGTCATATCAATATTATATAAGTCTATTTCATGAACGAAGGGACGGAAGTATGAAAATTTTTAAATCTTTAAGCCCACTCAATGTTTTTCAGAAGTTGGCGCCATTGAAAGCAGTGATTTAAGATTAATAGAGTATTGCTTTATGAAAAATGTCAGGATTTTTATCCACGTTTTACTGTTACTGTTCCGAACGTAAAAATCCGGGCACGGAGTCCTCCGGGAGGGACTTTAAGCTGGGGGGCCGTGTCGTAGATTTACGGCACGTTAAAGAACTCCAAGCCTAAATTAGAGCCTCTGGACAAAATTTCCCGGCCTTTCACGTCCAAGTAATACCTTAGTTTCCTGGGGGGCTGTGATTGCATGGAAAGAAATTAGCACAATGACCAGTCCACAGTTTATTTTTTATGTCTCATTCTGTAAATAAACAGGATTCTTTTCTTCAAAATATTTTATTCGATAATATTACTGCGAATTTAAGACGAATTGCTATATACCATATGATAAGCTACGGTTTAAGGGTTAGAAATCCTATTAAAGAAGATGAAAAAGTATCAGTAGCAAATCAAACAGGTGTAAAGCTCCTGTAAATGTTAATATGACTGAAGAAAATTATTTGGATGCAGCCGAGACTGAAGAGAAGTAAAGACTGAAAGACAAAGGGATATGAAATGGTAGGCTATGTGATAGGATTAAGACTTCCTAAAGAGAACAATAATTTATGTTCTTTTATGAAATTATTTTAACCACCTTATTAGAAAACTCTTACTCTGAAGTACGTGATGTGCCAGTTATTTCTTAACTCTAACCTACTAGCATTAAATCATATTGTCAGAGAAAGTTGTAAACGGTCGGTAAACACCTTTCATACAATTACCTTTATATCTGTCTGCAGTTTATTTTTATGCTGCTCAAAGAATTAATTGTACAATAATGTGTGAGTGAAACTTCAGGTACTGAAAAAAGTAGTGTAATATTGGCTTAAAACTGCACGGAGGATCACATGCAATTCTTAAAATAATTAATTTTACAGTGAATGCCATGAAGAGCTTAGTTTTGTATGTTATACAATGCTTTTGATTATTGTTTACGAACTGCAGTAGCTGGCTTCCAGAATTTCAAAAATATGTAGGCCTAAGCCTACTGTTATAATGAATAATTCAACTCGTTCACTAGTTGCATAAATTGTCAGAGTCTAAACGAATCCATAAAATTCATTGACATGTAATCTGTTTTATATGTATAAACAAGAGTGATATGAATGGAAAGGTAGAGTCAGACTGAAAAATTCAATGCCTTAGCCGGGATTTGAACCAGGATATTCGGCTCTCCGTGCCGCTGCTCTGCCTTTGAGCTACCATGGCAACATCCCGCTACAACATTAAATTCTCCAACTGACTCACATGTCCAGGTGAGTCAGCTGGAGAATTTAATGTTGTACCGACATCTTGTATATGGTAGCTTAGTGGTATAGCAGCGGCACGGAGAGTCCGAAGACCCTGGTTCAAATCACGGCTATGTCATTGGATTTTTCATTCTGACTCTACCTTTGCACTGTAGCCTACACACGGCCAGTGTGAAAGAATTATCATTCCAGTGGTATGAATGTTTCTCTTCTTTGCAAATCGAAGGTTTTATTCCGATTTCGGTGAAATTTTGCACACTTAGCCTTCAAAACAAGAATCTGAATTTTGAGCCATCCTCACAATACATAATTACTTTCATGAATAGAGTAATCTTCATGTTAATGTTTTTTTAAAATTATAACGGGGATGACAACATTTTCATTAAATTTATTATGAAAATCTACTGATGCTGTTCTATCAGTATTTATAAGTAAAACAGACCATAGCCTGCTAGCATTATAGATTGTTTAAAAGTAAAAATAATGCTATGAGAAGAAAAGCTGATATTAACTGTAGTTATTGCATTATAAGTAATTCAAATCATTTTACAAGTTCTTAGGTTTCATTGCAAAAATATAGCCAACTTATCTTGCATACGACATTCAAAAAGTATTACAATTTGGAAGATCATAGGGTGTGCATAGTGTTATAGGGAAGGTTTATATCTTCACGATCTGATATTAAAATGGTTATAGGGCCTTTAAAAGGGGCGAATCATATAATCTAATACTGTTTTTTGATAAACATTAACCTATTTTTGGTGGCAAATTAAACATCAAATTTTTTGTTTAAAAATCCTGAATTTTTAGTATAGTGTACCTTTAACCATTTACACTGCAACCCTGTATTTGAGCCTAAACGTTATTCACAGCCTCAAGGACACAAGTGATTTCTAAACCTACATTTCTATTAATATCCTCTATGAATATTGATCGGTATTATTATATTACATGCCATACAAGCAAGAATAAGAATATAGTCTATTACAGAAAACTAATGTTTCTGCCCCCAATCCAGGAAAAGGCAAGATGTAGGTACAGGTACTCTACAGTTCCTATATCCCATGTTGAAAACTGGGCGAGAAATAAAGAGCAAACTGTTGACTCTGGTGAAGATAACGTAATGGGAAGTGTTTACTAAAGAATGGCCTACTGTTCTTACAGGACACAGCACAATGATAAAGAGTTGCACAACCAACCGAACTGTTTGATCAAGTATAATACAAAGTTTTACTACTCACTTATTTGGGATCGACCAGTAGAAATCGCTCCTAGAGGACCCACCTGAAATTTAAATGAATAAATTCAATTGTCTGAAAACTATAAATAAATATAGGTACATAACTCATATTGCTTGTCTGTACATTATCCTACACTCACACATAAGTAGGGTTCGGATGTTTATGACATAAAAAAGTTGAAAATATTACTGCAAATATGCCCTTAAAATGACCAAATATGACTAAAAAATCCTAAATAGGCCTATGACCTAATAATAGAACGTATTTTCTAAAAATAAATGTTCCGATTTAAAACGTTTAATTACACTAAATTATGACATCTCATTAATTCAATCAGATAATCACTTTTTAACAATTTTACAGGGGATTTACAGTTTTACATGTAATGAACTTCTTGTTTTAAAGAATTTGCTCCTCTTTGCTCGCTTCATCAGCTCAAAATAATATTTTGTAGACCATGCGTGTTTCTACATATTACATTTCAAATTTAACTGGACCATTTAGTGCATATACTTTAAGTTATAATTGTGCTCCTTTACCGAAGATATAACTGAATTATGACATTAAGTCACAGATACCAAAATATGACCAAGACCATGAAAATGACCAAAATACGATTTTGTATGCAAAATGAGAACGGTCCGATTAGGATTATAAGCGTGCAATTAGTGTTTAATTTGTGTTTGCGGCGAGAATGGAGGTCAGGATAAAATTATGGCATGTCATTAACATCCGAACCCTAGTCACAAGCCATACTTACTTAGTTTTGAGAATACACTTATTACGTGCGACGTAATGGTAGGCTATCATAATGAAACTCATTTCGACACTGATTTCCGTTTCGAAACTGGTGTGATATCGATTATTATCGAACACGGAATGATCTTGAAATCTTCAGAGCAGCAAATGAAAGCGTGTTTAAAAAACAACCTGTATTTAAAATAAAATTAATTATGTTCGTCTCAATTTTAATTTTAATTTATTTCCTGAGTTTTAATATGCGTTCTTTGACATTAATGTTCAAGAGTAGGCCTAGCGCCTATTTTTTAAAATATATATTCCTCAAAACCATAAGACAATATTATCCCTGACTAGACAACATACAACATCGTTTACAACACAGTCAAAAGGTTATAATGAAAACAATAATATAACCTTCCTGATACAACATGAGAGATACAAGAGAAACTCTGCAAGCCTGCATGCCTTGCAGTCTGCCATCTATAGGAAAATACAAGAACTACAATACCTTATGGCGAGAGTCGTCTGCTTAATCAATCACTGATATATTCTAAAAGACAAAAACTTAAACATTTAATTATGGTCGAACAAAAACAGTAATATGCAACTTGCCTATGATGGTAATTAAGAAACTCGTATGAAAATGAGGAAACTAGCTTTGCTCATTTCATAAAAACATACCCGTATCTTAATAAATGCCATTATAGACTTAAGACTTAGGGCTTTCTCGGCGCCGAATATTGATACTGGTTTCACAGGCTATAAGCTGAGTAAAGGGATATACAACATCCAAGCTTTCGGTCGCTGACATCTCTGCGGACCTCTCATCCCGAACTCCACACTCATTTCCCTGAGGAAGGCCGCAGAGATGTCAGCGACCGAAAGCTTGGATGTTGTAGATCCCTTTACTCAGCCTATAGCCCCTGAAACCATTGTCAGTCACTATAGTCTTGTTGCATAATGTACTATTTCCATGTGATTGAAATCAAAGGCGATTACAATGATTTTTTTTAGCTCTGGTCCGATAATGTGCTAACTTACACATCGTGAGACTTGTGTTAAAAGTTCTATTTTTAATTCAAGCTGTCTAAATGTGTGTTATTATACCACATGTCTAAAATGTGTGTTATTATAGCATAAGTAGGACCGATTTCCTTGAATTTTCATATACTGTTCTTGAGAATGTTCGGATGTTTATGAAATGTCATATTTTCATTCTGACCTCCATTCTCGCCGAAACACAAATTGAACACAAATTAAACACAAATTGCACATTTCTTATCATATTTTGAATATAAAGTATATTTTGGTCATTTTCATGGTCTCGGTCATATTTCGGTCATATTCGTAATTTAACGTCTTATTTCAGCTATTAATTCGGTAAAAGAGCACAATGATGCAGTGTGTACACTAAATTGCCGGCTTAATTTTTTTCGGAAAAAGAGTCACAAATATTTTGGTTTTACTTTAAATGAAATGTGAAGGGACAATAACAAGTAATAGCAAAATTACCTTATCCTTCTTGCTGTTAACAACTTCCAATAGACATGTTTTTAAAAATGTTCAGTTCACAGTTACAGTGGAGACATTAACAGATTAGAAATTCTTTACAAACAAACCTGTAAATCACCTATAAAATTGTTAAAAACTGATTATCTGATAGAATCAATGTGATGTAATAATTTAGTGTCATAAAAGTTTTAAATTGGAACATTTAGGCCTACTTTTAGATAATATGTTCTTTTATGAAGGGATATTTAGGATTTTTAGTCATTTTTAAGGTCATATTTAGTCATTTTTAAGGTCATATTTAGTCATTTTAAGGTCACATTTACAGTCATATTTTCCACTTTTTAAAGTAATAAACATCCGAACCCTATTCATAAGGTTAGGATCACCTGGATGCACTGTATTAGAGAGTGCACAGAATAAAATAATCACAGGGATATTAAAAGATGACTTCGTGTGTTATTTTCAGGAGCAGAAATCAAGAGCCCTTCGGGATGTGCAATAAGTTGAGGGGAAGTACAAGTCTTTCATCTGAAAGAAAAGAAGGAAGTAGGTAAGAAAGAATCAGAAGGAGGTTGAGGCCAGGTGCGACAGCGCAGCTGACAGGAGGACACGGAGAACTCTTAGGCCTCCTCTGATCTTGCGCTTTGTCCCTATCAAACGGTGAACTGGTGCCGACAGACAGGTGAAGTGCAACAACATATCCACTTTACACGATGCGTAATATTCATTTCGCTCTAAATGCATCATCCTCATAATTACATTTTTAACGCAACACAATTGGGCCCGAACCGATGTTTAAGGGGTCATGTATTTACTTAGCTTTATTAATAGGCTGAAGATGGTTTTTTCAAACCGAAATGCATTCCTTACTATAAAAGTAAATAATACTTGGACGTTTTGCCTCCTGACTTCCTTCAAGAAAACAACAATATAGGCTACAGCAGAAGAGAACAGCAAGAACAACATCAAGTGAAGCAATTAATAGACATTGTGGTAACCAAGTGCTTACATAATTTACTACATTTAACAACTTTGACCGGTAGGCCTAATATTGATATTTCATACACCAAGGACAACACACATTTTTAACTTTACTGGCTCTTCTTATACATGTTACATTGTTTTTAATCGTAAGATTAATTTTAACAGGGACATTTTATTGTAATTTTAATTCTTTGACGCAAAAGAGAAATAGGCCTAAATAATTTTAATCTGGGGTATTTATATAGTTTATAAGTAATTTTATGTTAAAATGATAAATACTTAAGGAATTAAAGGCAAACCATCCAAGCATTATTATTTAAAATGAGGGTATAAGGTGGGAAAATTAGAATTACTTTCGTGTAATAAAACCCTCATTGGACACAAAATGAAGTTTGTTGATATTAAAAGAAGTGTTTTTATTTTTTATTTTAACTATAGCTTATTCTTTATGTCTGCAAAGTTTATAGGCGTTACGGCCTTATAATCATGGCATTTGTTTTGATTATAAAGGCAAAAATTTTAATCAATGAAAATATTAATTAATTTGCTTTTTCTAAGTTGTAATTTTTCTACAATTATTTTATATCAAAGATTCTATAGCTTTGATGCTAGTGGTACTTCGCGTTTGGAAAGGAATGTTACAGTCATGCGACCCTTTCCTTAAATTCGAAACTGGGCTTACTGAAGGGGAAAACTAACTCAAATTTGATCCATTTTCATTAAAAATTGTGTATTATTTAGGTGTCTGAATTATTCCTGTAAATTTTGATGTAACTCATAGTTTTATACAGTGATTTTTATCCATTAAATCAGTTGTTATTTAAATGCTTGAAGAGTAGGTTTGATTTTTTTAAACTTTGGCTTGAATTATATTGACAATGGTTATTTACTGCATTTATGATGTTCGTAGTTGAATAATTTCGGAATTACAAGAGTTATGGAGCTGACATTTTCAGCATACATTCATTTTTCCATTACGGTAGGCTACCTCTATTTGAGGGCATTGATAATGTATTCTCAAGGATATCAGGCTGAGAATATTTTTTTTAATATTGTAAAAGTTTTTAAAATTGATATTCGTTCAGACAACATTTTAGAATATTAAAATAGCCTATTGTTTAGGAAAATAGAAGTGCACGCAAATGTAAAACAAGATAATAACTACAATAAAAAAAATATTCTGGAATGTACCGTCCCTAATAAGTTCACAGGTATTAAAAATTTATTTAAATACAGTAGGCTATATTATAAGATTTTATGACATAAAATATTACATGTGAATCAATATTAAGTACATATAAAATTTTCAAAATTCTAAATGCAAAACCGTGAAAATAGATACTTGACAAACATAATATACTCTTAACTAACAGTATTGCTTAACCTCATGACTGCTACTGACGTACATAAGCGTCACGGAAAAAAATCATAAAGGCCAAGAAATAAGAATAATAAATCCACGCTTTATCTAAATATTTGAATATTTATATCTAGGTGTTAAAATTGCCATTCGAGGAAACCAGCAGTTCCATTAAAATTGTTCTAAATTGATTTCAAGGTTATAACCCACTACTAACTTTAGTTGATGACTGCTTATATAAAAATATAGATTCATCTCAGAAAGGGCAAATAAAGTTAGTTTCAGATTGTAGTCGTACACATACGACTATTTCATAAATTTGTACGACGTACGACGCAACTATGAGTCGTACGCCTATTTGTACGACTACTTATAACATAGCGTTTTATATATATTTCTTTAATCAATTTACTGACGAATTTTAAATTTTGATGTATAGGCTAACCAACTTTTTCTTTTCTCGTGGTTTTTGTTGTAAGCATGTTGCTAAAATCATTTTGATTGGGAAGCAGTTCTGTTCCTTTTGCAAAATTACAACACTGTGGCAACTACTGTTTATTTAATTTGATTGTATTTTATCAAATTTATCACATCGGAATATCATGAAATACTCTTAATCATTTACAAATAAGATGATTTATTAACAATTGCATGACATATATAAGGTGTATAATGTCGATTATTATTATTATTATTGTTATTATTATTATTATTATTATTATTATTATTATTATTATTACGTTCATTACACTGAAAAATCATAAAGTATACGACAGTTTTAACTAGTATACGACTATTTTCGAATATTGGTACGACTGTTCTACGTTTTTGATCTGGCAACCCTGGTTCGTTTACACAGTCTACAGATACTACTTTTAGTCACTGATAATCACCATAACATTATTTACAAGAACGTCGAGTGATGACGGCACAATGTGGTTATTATTGAAGAGTTGTCGGTTCCCGTATCAGCGAGAACCCCTCGTTTTGTATTCACTCATCCATGGCGCTCGCCCATAACGATATCCGCTTTATTGGCCATTCACATGGCTATCAAATAACGGTGCAAACAGGCAGGTATTGTGGCAATACAACGAGAAAACGTAAACTAATATTTATACTGAAGGAAAGAAAATCTCACTTAAACACGGTTATCCGAATCAAAATAATCTTATTCTACGGGTATATATGCCTCATCATTAGTTTCAAATATTATAGTCAGCATATATTCTTCTACCCTATTTAACTTTATTTATGGATAGTAAATTTTCGTATTCAGAGTAACCATCATTATATTTCTACGAAGACGCCACAGCCGAAGGGAATATAAAAAAAACAGGGCGGACCTTGGGACATAGGCGTAGCGAGGGGGGGGTTTTGGGGGTTTGAACCCTCCCCATTGATTAAAAAAAGGAAAATTGTATGATTTTTTACAGTCTGCCCATAAATTACTTTATTCAAGTATAAAGCGTGGGAAGCTTAAAACTCGTTATTTTGCGTCTTAATTTTTAAAATTTTCCGGGGGTAAGCTTAAAACTCGTTATTTTGCATCTTAACTTTTAAAATTTTCCGGGGGAGGACCCCCGGACCCCCCTCTCCCTGAATGTTATAACCCCCCCCTTATGGTCGGCCTGGTTACGCCTATGCTTGGGATAGTGGTATCCCGCCCAACCCACCCAAAATGGTGCACTATCTTTTATACCACGATCTAGCGAATTCTTCTGTCCTCGTATTATGTAGAAACTCGTGATTGGACGTTGGAGGTGTGACGTCATATCGCTAGACAGGCTGACAAACCTCGCGGGAAATATAATGAGGTGAGTACAAGGCACTTGCGACAGTATACAAGGTCAGAGGGTACAAGGCACTTGCGACAATATACAAAGACAGTTGGTCATCCTTCTTCGCTAAGAAACAAAATGCATCACACAGTCCGTCCAAGTGTGAATATCGAGTGGGCGGAGCTTAAGGGCCACCTGTTTTCGGATTTCGCCAAATTTACCCTGAGTTAAAAAACAGCTCCAACAAGGGTCCACATTCGTCTGTTTTCAATATATTGGACCATACGATAACATACTATCTAAAGGGAAAATATAATTTAATACAACATTTAAGAGTAAAGCATGCACGTTTTCATTTATAACTTAAAATAGGCCTATGTATTTTCCCCGGAATATGCATTTATATGCATTAACAAATACTGGTCAAATTGTCTGGAAAACTGTGTCTTACAAAATATATCATTTACACATACTTTTAAATATATATAAAAAAGGACATGCATTTTGCATACAAATAAGGACTCTATTTATTACGCAGTTTCATTTCCTGCTCTGAAAGGCTTCAATTATTTTTTCGTTTTCGATATTAATTGTTACCACATCAATGCTTTAATGGAAATCTGTACTTTAATGGTTGTTATTAACATACCGTTGCATCACGTATAAATAGCGTTTTACATTATGGTGGGTCAAAAATATAAAGTCATTACACCTTGCAATAAATTGTTGCTTTTCATACGCCCCTAGTGGTCACGTCAACTATTCTGATATCGTTTGTACTGCTCAAAATATCTCCCATGAGACTAGACATTTTCGTAAGACCCTTCATTGGTAAATAGCAATGAATTATCATCAGTGAAATACTTTATTTACAATGTAGCATTGTGTAACATGTTCTCTGCTTCTTAGCTTGCGAGGGCCACCAGAAGAAAAGGTGAGGCTGAGCCTTGAAGGACGCCTTGGAATGAGGGCGTGGAAAGGGCAAATTGCTATGCGGGATGCTACTGTCAATACCTGCGTTCAGCACGCAGCATCCCACAAATTCCTGCCGTCCAGCAAATAAGGATGACCTCACTTGATGTCAAAACAGCATGAGGACAATAAGCAATCCGCGCTCAGAACATCCACTCTTGATATAGTCGTTTAACCTTCCTACTACCAGGATATCTTTGTCACACCGAGTAGCTTACCACTGGGGTCACAACTCACAAAGACACCAAGTAATTTTTACTGGATATTATATCGGTAGTACAGTCAACCCTCGATATAACGCCACCATCCGTTCTCTAACATTTAGTGGCACAAAGCGGGGGTGGCGAGGAGGAAATTTAATTTTTAAAATAAAAATGGCATAATACAATATTCCCTATGCATCTCCGACTAACAGTTCCTCCTCACAATAATGAAAAATGTGATGCAATAGCCTGCTGGCTAGATTTTGGAAATCTTTCACTGTATTCACCAACTTCTCGTTTCTCTTGAAGTGTACCAACATCTCTCTTTATTTTAACAATCTTACGAGTAACTGCAGTGTAGTGTTTAATAGCTGAATGGACTGAATTAAAAGAAGTGAAAGTTTGGAATGTCTCATTGTATGAAGGGATCTTTCTACCTGTCCAACCCTCACGCAGGCTGTCAGTCCGACTTCTTAACATAGCCTCCTCATTCCACCGCACTACATTCACAGTTAGTGGCCAGCACAGTATGTTTGTTAAATAATCTTCTTAACATTCATAGCCTACCAGTTTTAAAAGAATTATACAACCGAAAAAAATCACTGCAAGCTGTATCTTGTAAAAATCTTGTCTTATATTCATTGGCACTAAATTAAATGGCACAGTAATATAAGGTTTCTTCTGTATGTTATGTATGTTATGTTGTTATGTTATGTATGTTATGTTATATCGAGGGTTGACTGTATCGCAATTGTTTTAATGAACTGGCATAAAAACATACATTTTTACATTGGAAACTGAACAACTAGGTGTATAAGCATTTTAATCTAATTCTTCTAATGTTATCTTTAATTTGTTACACTAAGTACAACTAAGGTCATAAAGACTCCAAGTAATTTACAAGAGATACATCAGTGGTATTGTAATTGTTTGAATGGAATGACTTAAAAACTTAAAATTTTGACCTTGAAAGCAGGACAATTATGCACATAAGCATTTTTACCCTAATCCTTCTACACTGAGTAACATTAAAGTCATAAAGACCCCAAGTAATTTACAGGGGCACTGCAATTGTTTTAATACAATGGCCTAAACGTACACTTTTACGTTGAAAGCAGGGCAACTGTCTTCATAAGCATTTTTACAAAATGTTACATTTAAAGAAAAACATTGAATGGGGTTTTATAGACCCAATGGAACTCAGTGCAAAAATAATAGGCATATATTAATGTGATGAAAATATAAAAATTAATAAAACATAATTGGATACAGCTGACTGATGCCCGGTTTCTACAAACTAGTGAATTACCTACAGGGTAAATTACCCATGGACAAATTAGTTCCATTTAACCTACAATGATATAATGAGCAAGGCCTTGGAGTTGTACAGTTAATTTAATTCAGAAGGCTTTGATTCTCATTGTTTAAATATTACTATTGATCCTATGAAAGGTTACATTTTATCCAGCCATCCATGAAAGGATAAATTAACCCGAAGATTTACCCTTGGAAAGATCTAGCCCGAGTTTGTAGGAACATTTTTCTGTCATTTTCATATTTACCCAGAGGACATTTATCTAGAAACTCGCCACAAGTGTATGTGATTGCTATCTTTAAATTATTTGTGTTGGTGTGGTGCTATTTTTGTGTAAATTCTGTCCATTGGATAATTTACCCATAGGTAATTCGCGAGTTTATAGAAACCGGCCATCAGAGGGATAAATCCATGCAGAATACTGCAGCAAATTCGCCAAACGTTTCCTCCGTGTTCTATGATTAAGAGAAGGTGACGCGATGATCCTAGAACAAATGAGAAATCGTTGGTTGGACCGGAAATATAGCCTTTGGCTCAGGTAATCCAGGGGTGGAATGTGGCGAAAAAAAATATATATTTACTGTATATATATCGCACATACGCACGTAGCCTACGCACATTCATACATACACGCATAGACCAGCCTCTAGTATAGCTATAGCCTTTATACAAATAAATTAAAATATGTAAGATTATTAATTTTTTTTAATTCAATTACATGTATTTCCATACCATGTAAGATCTTATCAGAATATAAAAGATAAAAATTAAAGTAAAAAGAAAACGGATAATGAAAATACGAGTATATTTACAAAAAGGATATATGATAACACCAGAACTCTAATTAGGCTGTTTGAATTTTGCTACAATGTATCCAACAAGCAGATGTCCGCGGCTTCATCCGCAATTATTTACTCAAGTGCTAAATGTCTTATTTAAATAATTTATTTAGCAGAAAAAAAATTAAACCATTATATTGATTAAGACTGACATCGTTTTAACATAAATTGCACGGATAAATAATTTTATTTAGAATTATATTGCTTTATGTTAGTAAATACAAATAATTAAACGAATAAAAAAAAATCTTGTGCTGCCATATGGGCATAGAGATTCGAAATGAAACGATTAAAACAAATCACAGAATAATAAACCTTAGCAAAATCATGCACAAACAATTAAAACGATATTTATTTTTTTCGTATCATTATTCATGTATTTATTTCACATGAGCAATCTTATTTATTTTTTATTTTTTGCCTAAAACTATAATATGTATGTTTTTTATATAATGTTTATAATATAATTTTAGTATGACTGAACTGACCCCGAACACGAGCTATGCTCATGCGGGGCAAATAATACTCTCTTGAAATTGTACTAATTGTGTTTATATTATTTATATTTGTATTTGCAATAATTTTGTATTAATTTGTATTTTGTAATTTGTAATAATAAAAAAAAATGTAGGGAAAAAAATTAAAAAGCTAAAAATCTGGTTTCGAGGTGCATTTCACGAATAAAGTGCGCCAACCGGGGAAAAGCCTCAGATTCCAGTTCCCTAGCCCCGCCCCCCCCAAAAACCCTCATATTGACTTTCGTCCAAATCATTCAATGTTTTCTCATTTAGTCATGCATTTATGACTCCCTTCTGTCTACCTATGTAAAAAGAAAATCAGAGATCTGCATGTCGTAATGTTATAAACAAACGAATCAAGTAGAGCGTGACAAATTGATGAGTAATATCGCAAAAAACCGATTTCAACGATGCTATTTTTCCCGGTTGGTATGGTAAACCGAGCAGGTCTACCTTCAATGAATTTCACAATTGAATACTGCCTTGTTAACATGAGGTCAAATATTACATTATTTTTGTAAGCAACATCGATAGCTACTTCTACGACTTTGTTAAAATCATTCCAAGCATTCGGGTATGGTTATTATTTATTTTGCCCGCGATTAAAGTTTCTGAGACCTTTCATAAGGGTATGGTGTTGACGTCGATAGATGATGTGAAAGGAGCAACTATTTAATGTAGCGGGGCAGGAGATACATGTTTTCATCCATGTTAAAACTGCGGCGAATCTAACACATGTCTTACAAGCAAACCTGGTGTAACTCTCTCCAGCTACACATAATTTATTATTAACAATATTGGGAATGCTTTATGTAGAGCTTGCGCAGTGATTAACCAAATAACCGTTCAACGTCTAAAAGTACCTTTCATTATTAATTTGGAATCCTATATCCCCTATGTTGGGGCGAAGTGGAGGTGTCTGTTACCCATGTTAATTTTGTTACGCTTATTTTCCGAGAGAGTGCAGAGGTTTCATTATTAAGACTAAAAAAAATATATGTGGCTTGGTTCTAAAAGAGCCAATATCAATTTCTTGCAAAAATGAGATCTATGCATTATTGAGCTCAGCTAGACTTTATCTTTCGTATAATAAAAGTGCCAATATATGTTGCTATTAATAGACATAATACAGAAACCTTAGAGGCGAATGTCGGAAGTTCTCGGCAAAAAATGTTACTTCTACAAAGGCTTCAAAGTCAGATTTCTCAAAAGCAAGTTTTATGACATTGGCCCTTTTAGAACCAAGCAACAATATTATAGTTTCATAGACTGCAAGAAGTAGCCTATGTAAGACTCATGCAATCTTATAGAACTAAATGATCAATAAAGCTGACAGGAAGAATAAGAGTTTTTAAAGCGCGTAATATGGGCTCCGTATAAGTAAAGCATGGCGTGTTTGATTAGTGATTTCCATCAGCAATTAACGAAATGTCATATACCCATCAAAGTGGAAGAGGTTAACTATTATTGGCAGGTCGTGTGGGTCATGAGTGGAACGTGTCACTGATGACCTGGTAAATTGCACATGCAAAGACTGCGATTAATGACATTTGCGTTCGTTGCAATGCAATCGTAAATTAATTCTACAGATATTTTATTAAACGTATCTAATGGGTATGCACTCTGCTGTTCTGAAAGAAACTGCATAGTAGCTTGCTGGGATGAACGTGCTAATATGTCATTTAGCGAATACATTTATCAAAAATTTAAAGCAACACATTAAACCTGCAAGTGACATGTAGAGATTATGTAATAATTAAAGTTTGTATCATAGCTAATAATTATAACGAAAGATCCGGATTTTACCGGACATCGACTTAAATTTATTGTGACTATTTAGGGAATACTCACATAATTAAGCATGCATTGAATAAATAAAACCAGGAAAATTGATTAATCTAATTGTGTCATTGCAAGCGAGATAGCCCACGGCGAGACAATCGACACATTATGGGTATAATACATCGATCGTCGCGTCAACGGCGATAGTCTCGTTGCATCAACACTAATTGAAACCCTTGCCACTAGGCAAATAATAATGTTTTATTAATGTTGTAATTATATTATATGATAATATGAGATGTAAAAGATTTAATCACAAAAATTATATATTACTTTTATATGTCCTTTTCCTCATATGCAACTTAACGGTATCTATAATAATAATAATAATAATAATAATAATAATAATATTAATAATAATAATAATAATAATAATATTAATAATAACAATAATAATAATCTATATGTCCTTTTCCTCATATGCAATTTACCGGTATCTATAATACGCCGCTATAAGTGTTTGTCTGTCTGACTGTACGCGATGCCCAGCGAAATCTACTGCACACAGAAATCTGACATTTTAAACATAGATGGACTGAAGGGTGGCCGAATGCACCTCGAAACCGGATTTTCAATTTTAGCTTTCATTTGCGAGTTATGAGTGAAAAACTGGCAGAAAACGTGAATTCTTGCGCTATCGAAGCATCAGTTTTCAGTAATACATTTCAATTGTCAAATCAATTGCAGGTGATTTTGTCCTTTTTTGGCATAACTCAGAAATAAAAGCTTCGCGATTTTTTTCAGCATATCGCATGGAATTACCGATCGCTTCAATTTTGTGAGCTCACCCTGGTCGATTCGCTTGTTTGATAATGTCAAAGGACACAGACATCTGAAATTTTCAACATAGACGGAAGAGGAATAATGAATCTAGACCTGAACGGTCAAACATTGATCGATTTGGACGGAACTCACTATATAGGGGTTTTCTGGGCCAGGGAACTCGAATCTTAGGTAGTTTTTCCCATGCTGCGCTTTCTAATCGTGGAATGCACTTCAAAGACGGATTTTTAGCTTTAACATTAATAAAATCGTTTAGTTTAGTTTATGAATATTTCGCGTACAACTGTTTCCAAATGTAATGTTTTAATTATTTTGCTTTTAATTTTTAATATTAGAATTATTTATCATGGGCGGGGGGACGCGGGGACCTGCTAGTAGTCTATATACCTGATCGTTGTGTGTTTTTTTAAATCTTTTTTTTTTAAATCAAGAACTTTCAGTTATGAAGATGTTTTAGAATTCAGTCATAGTGAATTGATGTAAAAAAACAATTGCACATAGATGCGATAAAATGTAAATGGTAGAAATAAAGCGAGAAAATTATGACGATAAGCACTTGCGACTGATTGAAGTCCCATAGGGCCTATATTGTTATACTGGATTGGTCACTGATTCATGAGCTAAAATAGACAAGGAAAATTTGAAGATTTTACCGTTTGCCATGGTTTTTGAGGTAAAGGCTTACTCAAAGAAATTAAGATGGTCGTTCAGAGCAACAAATTTTTTCTATCGCACAATTTAAAATTCAGGTAAAATATAGGTTATACCTAATAAAAAGAAGTGTTCGTGGAACGCCACGCGACAGAAGTGAAACTTGTTTTAAATTTTGGTGTTTTTCAATTTTGGATTGTTGTACTTTTTAATATTGGGATTTTGGACTTTATTTTTTTATTTTGATTTTTTTTTACATTTTTTATATTTTAGTTTTTAATTTATGATTTTTTAAATTTTAGATCTTTGAATTTTTTAATTTTGGATTTTCTATTTTTTAACTTTGGATTTTTTAAATTTTGGATTTTTTACTTTTTAATTTTTAATTTTGGATTTTTAAATTTAAGTTTTTTAAATTTTGGATTTTTGAACTTTTAAATTTTGGATATTTGAATTTTTTAATTTTGGAATTTTAGATTTTTTAATTATGGATTTTTTAAACTTTGGATCTTTGATTTTTTTTATTTTTTAATTTTAAATTTTGGATTTTTCTAATTTTGGTTTTTGAAATGTTTAAAATTTTGGATTTTTTAATTTTGAATATTTGGATTTTTTAAATTTTGGATAAGCCTAATCATTGAGTTGATTGTTTTTTGTTGCAGTCGTTCCGTCACACCTCACTAATTTCCTGACGATTTTGAGCGTTGCACAAGCTCTCGATTTACCCCTACCACGGCTAAAGAAGTTTCACTTCAAAAATAATTTTTTAGCTGTAAGTTTAAGTAGGCCTAATATTGAAAGGTCTTTTGCTCACCACTTCGCATAAACTGGATAAAAGCCTACTTAAAACAATTCAATGGTAAGAAGCCAAAAAATTTATGATAAAAGGCTATAACAAATATAGGCCCTACATTATTATGTGAAAATAGCATTATTTTCTAAGCTGTAAGTAGGTGCTATAGGGTTTTAATGTCAGCGGAGAACAAAGAATGGATACTGAAAGCGGAAATATACTAGTAATTTTAGAAGGCAAAAAAGCGGAGTTTGTGTTAAAATAGTTTTTTGTAACCAATTTCAGTGATCTGTTTTCAGATCTTTAAATCGTGTTTCTTGAAAAGAAAGCTGTTACACCCCGAACATTTTTTTAAAACGAAGCCACACCTTCAGAGGACCTTAATAAGATTTTTAGAGACATTCTTTTTTCGCAGTAACATATGCCTGGCAGACTGCATGCACAGATATTCTCATTTAATGAAAGAGTGCCCGCCTGGACAGGACAACATATGGGGTCATCATGGCCACGGGCCAAACCATCAAATAGCCTGTCTCTCAAGCATTCATCGTACAAATGTCCACATAAAAACACAAATTGTATTCTTCGCTTCCTTCTCCACACACACTAAAATATCCTCAACAGTCCCATCTTGTTAGACAGCATTGCTATATTTTAATCAATATGCAGAGTCAACTATTTTAAGGTACTTACTTATATGTACACCCAAGCACCCCATTTTTTTAAATTGAATTTTTTGAAAACGGCATAGTTGGGTAGACAGTTCTTTCCTATTTCATTCATGTATTCATTTTTAAATTCTGGCTGATACTCGTAGTTCCTTAGATAGAGCCCTTTTTCTAAAAAGCTTCATTTTGCCATGATCCTTGCTCAGCTATCAAATTTCAGTATTTTAAATTTTCCCTCTCTACTAAAACTTTTAATATTGACTATTATTGTCACTAGGGGTACACCGTAGCGTAGTGTTTGGGGCACTGCGCTACAAACCGGAAGGTCGCGGGTTCGATTCCCGATGAGGTCGTTGGAGTTTTTCAATTGGCCTAATCCTTCTGGTGGCACTATGGCCCTGGGGTCGACTCAGCCTCTAACAGAAATGAGTACCAGGAGCAATCCTGGGGGTAAAGGCGGCCGGTGCGTAAGGCTGACAACCTTACCACTTCATGTGCCGAATGTCTAAAAATCTGGGGGCCTCAACCTCCTGGAACCCTCTGGGCCTCCATGGTCTGTACTAGGGAACACTTTACAATGCAGTAAGTCGCTTGGTATTCAATTATTCCATACGTCATAATTCTTCTATAGATTAACATATCAGAGTGGTTTTGGTGTCATTTTGAAGCTTGAAATATTATCTAGTGCTTGAGGTGGAGAAATTTCTACTGTCTTCTACATTTTTGTTTATAACGATGTAAACAAAAACATATTTTAAATTTATATAAATCTATCTAACAATTTAAAATCTTAAGAATCGGAAAAAAACCTAAATATCAGGCATTAGAGAATTATTCTGTCTACAAAATAGTGAAAATTTGGTGTTTTTACCTTTCACAGTTTTGAAGTAATCGTGCTGCAAGTTTATAGTCAAAATTTTCAAGGAAACAATTTTTATAAACAAATTATAAACAATTTAAAATGATGTTTTAAAATATTTTTACATGTTATTAAAACTAGTAGAAAAAGTACTTCCGTTCTTGTACCGCATTGTTTTGCGTTTCAACAGTATCTTTCTTATTATTCGTGCAATATTCCGGGTTAATGTTTTATAAAACCGTAAATTTGGCCGAGATAGAAGAACACATTATACTCCAGTTGAAAATCTGACATTCAGTACCTTCTAAAGAGTATGAAGCATTGCCGTTCTTCTTTATTTACGTAAAATTAAAGAAAATACTTAGGCTATAGTTTTGAGGTATTTTTAAATTACACATTTTTAGTTTTTTTGCTCATTTTTTACATATTTTGCTAATTTTGACCATACATTTAAGAACATGTTTCACACTTTGATATTTAATCAAATCCGGGTGCTAGCTGTAACAGATTGCTAGTGTAAGAACACAAGGGCAGGTAATTTCTTAGAACTCGATCGCTGTGCCGACAGCTGGCAAATAATAGTTACGTCATCTGGGTGGAAAGTATCGACTGTCAACTTTTTATTTATTCTCTTGTGTGGACGGGCAAGTTTTTTACAGTTGCAGATTTATAGGGATTTATGAATGTGTGTTTAGAAAAAAAATACTTCAAATTGTACACGTTTCCACTGCGAGGTAATATCGGGTGTTAGTATCTTTAAAGTATACTATATAGTGAACCATATACTATATATACTATATACTATATAGTGTAACAACTGACGCACATCTGTTGTTTTTATATTATGTAGGATAACAAATCAGCGATGAGTCATGCTAAGTGAATATCTAATCGGACATTCAGTTTTACGATTAGGCCAAATTTTAAAATTGAAAGGAAGATTGAATAATGTCAATTTTCAGTGCTTTAGACCAGGGATGCCAACCTGCGGCACGAGGGCCCCATGCGGCCCTCGACCTCTAGACGTAAAAAGTAACTTTAGAATTGAGATATCCTTTCATATAGGAATAAAAACAGGCTGATGAAATCAGCTATGCAACGAACTAGAAATATAAACAAATAATCTGAAAACTGAGTGTGGTAGGCCTACTCAATTATTCCTTTCAAGCGGAAGATTACATTTTGGATGTGGCAGTAAAAAATCGTAAGTTCTTAATGGTCAAACCCATGGTTTATAACATTCTGCACACATTTTAGATTACAGTATGAAAATGAGTTTTCTGGGTAAATTTGAAGTTAAGATATGATTTCTCAGAAATTATTCAAAATTTCAATTTTAAAATCTTGTATGTCCCTCCCCAGTTTTGTTTTTTGGATCTCAAAATGTGAAAATATGTTATTCTGGGCATAACTGATTTATGACAATATTTCCAAACATACCACTTAAGGTACAGATTTCTGAATCACGATCATTTTCTGAAACATAATTAATAGACCTATGTATAAATACGGTGAGGTTATGTTCGAGGTAAGTGTTAATGATTTCTAACATTTCCTTTCTGGACGGGGAAAACTTTGAATAAGACAGATTGACCTATCTGAACCACCGACCTCCAGAATCTCTGTTCGCGATGGTACTACTTAAGTCACCTCCAAAAATTACCTTCAAAAGTAATGACGCAAAATGAAATTAAAATAATCAGGCCTACTATTCACATTTATCAGGGGAAGTAACTTTGCACAAAAAATGTAATAATAATGGTCAATGAAGTTGTTATCTGAACAAGAATAGTGTGACGTCAATGATCTGTTACATCAGTGGCAAATGGAAAATGTTGTGTGGGGAAAATCTAAAGAAGTTATATCATCATGACTTTTATATAACATATTCCTTTCATAGGATTAAAAATACCGCGAAGCTACAATTACATTCAACACAGAAATATCGTACTTACGCATCCTACGTAATAAAAAAGGTATTATTAATCTGTTCCATAAGAAAAAAAGTATTATGAAGAGCCATCTCCATCTAAATTCTATAACCAGAAATGATGCAATAGAAAGGATATACTGTACAAGTTATATATTGATTACAGATGGTATTCACTTATTTATAAACGGTTGAGAGCGTGGGGCCGAGATGGTAACGTCTTGGACTCGCATTCGGGAGTTCGCAGGTTCAATTCCCGTGGCCGGCCAAATTGACATGTTTTTTTCATGGTTTCCCCAGTAGGAAAGGCAAATGCCGAATTGGATAATTACATACCCTGAATCATCGTCACCACATTTCAGCCTGTATCATATCCATTTAAATTAATATCAGTTGAAATTTACTCCATTAAATACACTGACAATAGAAATGAATGACAAGCAATAGTTCCATGGCCTACCATACTGTACAGACACAGATCCCGAACTCATGATATAGTCTCGAAGCTAAAAGAAGTATAAACACAGCTGAAATTTAAAAAAAAATGAAAGCCTATTCACAATGTGAACATGAAAGTAAACTTGGAAAAGTGTTGGCCTAAACTGAAATAACTTATGAAAATTAATTAAAGTACCACACAATTCGAAGTAGGCCTATAAACAAACGTAAAACACAAGACGTTGGCATATACGCATTATTGGAAGTTGGCAATTTGGTATGTGTTATGTATTGCATTAGTCCACCGATATGACGCAGAGATTGCGTTCGCTCCTCTCACACAGCGGGACCTGGTTTGATTCCTGGTCGGGACAAGTTACCTAGGTGGGTCTCTCCGGGGGTTTCTCTCACCTGTAAGACGAATTTCGAGTAACTTTAAGTCCTTGTGGTCTCCGGATCTCATTTAGCAGTCATTATCATCTTAATCTCATCCGCCCTACTCGCCATGAGTGTGTTTGTGTGTGTGTGGGACTATGTTCGTGTTGTCTCGGAGGTGGCCCCGGCATTGGGCTGATCTTCAATCCTAGGAGGTCCTCCATGTTCTTGTCTGGACAAAAAGTATATATGCGATTCAAAGGTAAATCCTCTCCCAACAAGTCTCGGTCCAGAAAGGCCCGGGCGACGTGGGCCGCAATAAAGTCCCTAAAACGGGAGAGGTTAAACTAAGGAAAGGAAAGAAAGAATATTTTGCGTTAAGAGAAGAAATCAGAGAACGAGTCCGAAAGAAAACGGTTGATGGGAATGTATACCAGACAAATCAGTTGACTGTCCAGAAAACATAGCCACTGATTTTAGCATTAATTTATTAACTTAAGTAAAACCTATCGGTCTTCTGCCACTTCTAAGCCGATCATCGCATGAAACACTGTTTTCTCTGGTGAGAATTTGGATTGGTGGCTGGTGTCTTCACCTCTGACCGTTCTGAACATTTTTATTGATTGATTTATTTATTCGAATATTCTGCATTGATTACACCTACCAGTTCAAGAAATAAAACATTCTAGTGACAACTCAAAACAGGCACTTTAAAAGTGATCGATAAATGTATTTCAATTATTTTTTTAAATCTCAAAACGACTTCTCTATAAACATGCATTTTATGCCAGATTATAAGAATACGTTCACCGAAATCACCGAAAGCTTTTGTATCCCTAAAAAAATTAAGTTAATTATTCAATAAATACATTTATTCACAAATACGGTATATCATATTACGTCCTTTTATGCAATAAAAAAATTATGAATATTAGATCTTTACTAAAGTTCCCCGAAAATTAAGAGCATAGGCCTACCCCATGAAAGTTTTGGGACACAGCAACATATACTGGTCATGTACTAAGCCTGTGCCCTAGAGCAGAGCAGCGGGGACATCATATAGGCCTAAAGAGAGACACCTAGCAGAAAAGGCCATTCTTAAGTCATTAACATTTCTCCCTACAAAAAACTCTGTAAGAAGTTTAAACGTATGTGAAAAAATATTTGCACCATATTTCACACTATTTATTTGGTAAACACCACTCAGAAATGGGTCAAATATTGGTGCAATAGTTGTAGATAAGGGTTCATTTTAGTTTTACTAGGCTGTATTCTAGTTACAAAGGCTATTTTTGTTCCAAATAGCATTGCAGGAAGTTGACAATGAGTGATCTGGAATGTTAAACATTTAGCATAATTCTTTCTTGAGATGAGGGTTTTCTTGCACTGACTGTTATAATTTATGCTCTCTGAAAACCAGAAAATAATATATTGTATTCAACAAAGAATGGCATTCATCATGAAAGAATATTATTCAAACCTTTTATTCGGACTTAAAAATAGAATATGTAGTATCATTGTCATCTGCTGATGTTCTGGCAAGATTTCTATTATACAACACTGAGACGATTGCTATTTTGCAATTGAATTACTCCACCCATATAATTATAATGAACAAAATAAGTTTATTATATAAACTTATTAATTAGAATAATAACATAAATATTAATCAATTATAGCTTTGCATTTCTAATAACATTATAGGAATAAGTTAAATTCACTAAAATTATCTGAACAAGTTACAGCAGAAATGGAATAAGAACATAATATTTGCAATATCATGTTCCGGCTGGACTTGTGTGAATATTGAAACGAGACAGATTTCCCGGAACGTAAGAATAGGCTTAAGAACTATACTAAAGGATCTCAGTGGGGTGTAGGAGACAGTCATTCATCACGAAACTCACTGCTATTGAACTAAAAACGTAGAGAAAGAAGAGCTTACTGGCTCTATTGAAATTTAAAGACTTAGTAAGTGGGAAAGTTCTTACTCTATGGCGCTTCGGGGAATCTAGCTTCATTTCTGGTTACTGACAGCGTGGGCAAGTACTGCCATCCACGTGTATTAGCGTCTATGCTGGGTAGGGAGCATAGCCAATGAAATAAGGGTTTGTATCTGAAGATTCTGATACACAATGTAATTTGCTGTAAACATAGCTATTAGAGGCTAAAAGAAATACAAGGCGTATTGGACTTTGAACGATGAGAAGTGGGGACACGCAGAAATTGGTAACGACACTCTCTCGTCTACGCTCTAAGTGAGTGGAGGCGATCTTCTCAGCATCTAGCTTCCGACTTAATAGAAGTCGGGAAGCTATTAATATTCTTCGGTCAGTAAATGATTTAAGTATCATTTACTGCAGTATTATTTAAATCTACGAATATATTTAGGTTTGAGGTACGGCTTAATTACAGCTGAGTACCAACTTAAATTCAGTGTGTATCAAACTGTAAGTACCAGTGAATCAACGACTTTACAAGGCATTCTTGTGAATACGCGAAGTTAGGGAGAAAGACACCTTAATCGCGAGATCCACTCATCTGAAGTCGAAGTTCACATACGACGAATATTCTGCAAAAAGCCTATTAACTGTTCTGTAATTATATTAAAATAAACAACACTCATACCAGTTAACCAGGGAGTTTTAATTGCATAAGAATATAAAGTAGACTGTTTCTAAGAGCTATAAATACCCAGATTTTGCCCCCGATGATACTGAAGATAATCTCTGCTCTGACTGTAGCGACACCGTGGCTGTAATTGGTTTTGCAACCCGCGAACCGTTACATACGTGGCTTACCCAATCGATGGGGCTTGAAAAGACTCGAAGCTAAATTGTGTTGAATCAGAATATTTTAAATTAAAACAATAACTGTTACACGCATCATTAAGTAGAGACTACAGACATTGCAACGATTAACGGGATAGATAAATTCAAGATCCGAGTAAGAAGAATCAGGAGTGGGCAGACCGAAGATAGAATACCGGAGCAGCAGTAAAAAAGCCTTGTAAAAATCTAGTTTATAAGAGGGTATTATTGCTAGCTATAAGAGGGTATTATATGTATTTGTGTTTTGTGAAGGGTTTGATTTATATGTATGCAAAGGTGAGTGAGCATGATTTTTATATTTTGAGTGATCCCAGTGCAATAAATAAAGCTAGGGTTGTGTAGAAATGATGACGTTAAGGAACGGAAAAGCCGTAATTTCAAATATGGAAACTGAGGAAATGAATAACGGTCAAGATGTGCTAACTAATAGTGAGATAGATCAAATCCAAGGGAACGAAATTGTAGTAGGTAACCAGGAAATTAATAGTAATGAATCTGAAATGCTATTAGATAACGAAAGCCTAGTAATTAATCAGGAGACTAGTGAGGAGAGGGAACCAGAGATTTCATTAGTTCAGGAAGATAGGCCTTGTGAAAATACAATGTCGAACCAAGTACAGGGGGGAGAAGGGATATCTGCGTTAATGGCGATGATGATCAAAATGGAGGAAAATAGTAGGACATTAGCTAAACAGTTAGGAGAAAAGATGGATAGGAATACTAAGGACAGTAAAGAGGAAAATAGAAAATTATCTGAAGAATTAGGGGAAAAATTGGATAGGAGTACCAGTGAGCTGAGATCAATGATCGATCAATTATCTGATAAATCAAAGAAAACTGAGGATAGGGTAAATAAACTCTCAGACGAATGTAAAGTAACAACTGTAAAATTAACTAAAAGGATCGACCACGTGCAAAACAAAGTCGAAGAAAATAAGAAACAGTTGGAACAGAAAATAGAGCAGGATATAAGAACTCAGAATAAAAACTTGGAGGATAAATTAGTTCAAGCTTTGTCAGTGGATATGGGGGTAATAAGTACTAATATTCAAGGGCAGGTTAATGACATTAAAACTGAACTAAACAAAATAGTTGCAGTACAGAATAATGTGACTAAAGAGGTTAATGATCATGCTGATAAACTAAGTAGGATGAGTAATGACATTTCTTGTACCGGAATTCAGGCTAATGGTAGAGGGGTTTGTTCACAATTAATTCAGTGTTCAAATGGGGAAAATAACCACCCACACGGGAGTCAAGATAGTGAACTGAGGACTCCGAGCATAAGCCTAGAATCAGAAAATTCGCGAGGTGACCTAGGCCTACACGACAATGTTGTTATCCCAGTAACTGGTTATAATAATACCCATGTAAATAAAATCGCGGATTTAGATTGGCCTTTGCCTTATTATAATGATGAGAAAAATGCTAATCCTCATGAATTTATAAGAGAGCTAGAGACATACTTTAAAGTTAAAGGCATTCGTGAAGAATTTAAGATATTGGTTGTTCAGAGGTCGCTTGGAGGTAGTTGTAAAGACTGGATGCCAGTTGTGATGAGAGAGGGAACTGGGTACCAAGAATTCAAAAAGTTATTTATGGATAAATATTGGAGCGATTCACGTCAGAGTGAAGCTAGGACTGAACTCTATTCAGGGCATTATAATGAACAAGGGAAAATGTCGTGTACTGAACATTTCGTAAGACTTATAAAATTAGCCAAGTCGCTAAATATAGTTTCCGAAAAAGAGGTCATCCAAATTGCAATGAAACACTTCGGTCCAGATATTCATAAATTGTTAACTGTGGCAAGACCACAAACTTACGCGCAGATGCTTAGCTTGTTAACGGAGTTTGAGGAGGGCGAGAGAGCCATAAAGAAATTCCATAGTTATCAGCGATACCATAACCCTCAAAATCGTGGAGGAAATCAAGCACAGTACGCAGGTGCCAGCCGAAATAATGAGAATTATAATGATGGTAATGGTAGGCCTACACAAGGTTATCAGGATGCCAGGGGAAATAAGCCGTGGACTAATAACGGAAGAAATCAGAATAATTCTAATTACGGAAATGGAAGGAATGAGAGGGTAAATAATAATAGTTACAGAGAAAACCAAAATACTAATAATGGTTTACGTAACACCAACAATAATCACACTGATGACAGAAATAGGTCACGACCTCAAAGCGTGGGAATAAATCACATAGCTTTCCAGGAACAAGAGAGAGGAAATGTAGATCAAGTTTACCGATATGGACAGTTACAAGACGGTCGGTACATTCCTCATCAAAATAACGGGACGGATAATTGTAACCACGTGCCAGATTCACAACATAGATTAGATCCTAATGTGAATGCATTTCATCACTCTCAAGCCGACACAACAGGTGTAGGAAGTGACAGATGTCAGCCCGAGGCTTTAAACTCAGCATAGATGCGATAGCAGGTCATATCTCATCTAACTCGTGCCCAGTGACCTCAGGGGACTCCCCACAAGTAAATAGAGATGACGTAAATACCGTAGAAGTGTCTGACGATTTGAATAAAAAGTCAAATCAACAAATCTTATGTCCACCACAGGTTAAAGCATATATAGGAGATTTAAAGGTACCAGTTCTCGTAGATGAAAGTAAAAGTGCTGAAATTCCGGTTCCCACGACTCATGCAACAAATCATCATACATGCTCCGAACGGGAATTAGCTTTCCAAGACGAATGTTCTATTATTGAAAGTTTATCAACTGTGCAATTAGATAATAAAGGGGAAGAATTTTCAATTATGCAGAATGTAGGCCTATCGAGCCCAAGCAATAATATTGAGAATCAGAATGGCGGACCGCCAGATCAGTATCAGAAACGCACGGAAATTGATGAAGTTAATAATACATTTGTAGAGAAAGCATACGAAGTAGGAGCGAGTTATGAGGTAAACATGTGTGAGACAAATGTCCGTGATCAGGGAAATTATAGTGGGGAAAATGGAAAAGAAGGTACTGAAAAATTGCGAGAATCTGATATCTTGGGAATTTTAAGGAGTAAATTGGGCCGCACCACGCCTATTAGGGAACCACAAAAGAAACCTAAACATCACTACCACAAACATAAAAAGAAAAAGAAAAAGAAAAAGAGGGAAAAGAATCTGTCAGATGCAGTAAATAAAAGAATGTCTCGTCTCGAGTTAATTTATAGAGGACCGTTTATAGTGACTAACATTTTTAATGGTATCTGATATGAAGTGACTGATCCTAAAAACTAATAAAGTAGTGGGACGGTACAATCTTTCATTTGTGAGGCCATACAAAGAGTAATCATTTAAAGAGGTGAAACAGCAGTGGAGTAGGCTCGGGTCATTTCACTAGAATTAAGGCACTGAAACTGAGGGTATTATTATTGTAAGTATACATGTCCGCGGAGCAAATATGTAGCGAAATGTAGGCTTTCAATATAACCTCTAAAAGTGTGAAATTCTTTGGACGTGCATAAAATATATCCTATGCCGATTATATTGTTGTTATTTAATTGTAATATGGACCTCGACACTTATATCCGTCGATCTTTTATTGTTGTTATCTCTTTTTAAATCTGGACGTTGTACCAAATATATCCGGTCACGCTTTTATCTAGGTTAGAATATATTTAATAAGTGTTTTCAAGTGTTTATATTCATAGGGTAAATTAGGTTTTGTATTAATGTTTCATTATTACCTGATGAGGTGAGGTATCTGTGGTCACGATCTAAGATAGCCTACCGTGTGCGAAGGGTGTAGTGTGTGAGAGAGTAAGGAAATATTGTAGTATGAGTAGTATGAATGAAACAGTTGTGCCAGGTATAGGAAATGTCATTCACTCATCAAAACAAATAGTAGTAATGTGAGAAGGGTGGAAAGTATTCCAGGTTATAGAATACGAGTTAGCACAAAGGTCATCGTACTGGGATCCATAACAAACTCTGCTCACTTACGTCACACTAAGCACTTCATGTCAGGAGTAAAACAGAATTACTCCGTAAATTTGAAATTTTGAATACAAAACATAAATTTCCGTAGAATTCTCTTGGGCATGTGAGACGATTGCTATTTTGCAATTGAATTACTCCACCCATATAATTATAATGAACAAAATAAGTTTATTATATAAACTTATTAATTAGAATAATAACATAAATATTAATCAATTATAGCTTTGCATTTCTAATAACATTATAGGAATAAGTTAAATTCACTAAAATTATCTGAACAAGTTACAGCAGAAATGGAATAAGAACATAATATTTGCAATATCATGTTCCGGCTGGACTTGTGTGAATATTGAAACGAGACAGATTTCCCGGAACGTAAGAATAGGCTTAAGAACTATACTAAAGGATCTCAGTGGGGTGTAGGAGACAGTCATTCATCACGAAACTCACTGCTATTGAACTAAAAACGTAGAGAAAGAAGAGCTTACTGGCTCTATTGAAATTTAAAGACTTAGTAAGTGGGAAAGTTCTTACTCTATGGCGCTTCGGGGAATCTAGCTTCATTTCTGGTTACTGACAGCGTGGGCAAGTACTGCCATCCACGTGTATTAGCGTCTATGCTGGGTAGGGAGCATAGCCAATGAAATAAGGGTTTGTATCTGAAGATTCTGATACACAATGTAATTTGCTGTAAACATAGCTATTAGAGGCTAAAAGAAATACAAGGCGTATTGGACTTTGAACGATGAGAAGTGGGGACACGCAGAAATTGGTAACGACACTCTCTCGTCTACGCTCTAAGTGAGTGGAGGCGATCTTCTCAGCATCTAGCTTCCGACTTAATAGAAGTCGGGAAGCTATTAATATTCTTCGGTCAGTAAATGATTTAAGTATCATTTACTGCAGTATTATTTAAATCTACGAATATATTTAGGTTTGAGGTACGGCTTAATTACAGCTGAGTACCAACTTAAATTCAGTGTGTATCAAACTGTAAGTACCAGTGAATCAACGACTTTACAAGGCATTCTTGTGAATACGCGAAGTTAGGGAGAAAGACACCTTAATCGCGAGATCCACTCATCTGAAGTCGAAGTTCACATACGACGAATATTCTGCAAAAAGCCTATTAACTGTTCTGTAATTATATTAAAATAAACAACACTCATACCAGTTAACCAGGGAGTTTTAATTGCATAAGAATATAAAGTAGACTGTTTCTAAGAGCTATAAATACCCAGATTTTGCCCCCGATGATACTGAAGATAATCTCTGCTCTGACTGTAGCGACACCGTGGCTGTAATTGGTTTTGCAACCCGCGAACCGTTACAACACATAATAGCCTATTTCTCTTGTTAATATAAAAAGGCATTGATATTTACATAAAGTGCTTCTCTTTAGTCACTCAAGCAGAAATGATTATTGTTTATCGTGGCATTTTTTAAAGTATACTTGGGTACTTTAGCAAGAATGAGTATTTATGTTTTATATGCGGTTTCGTTGATACGTGAAACATAAAACTTCAGTAGCACACTAAATTCATTGTTCATTCGCTTCTGCGCTTGATTGTGTAAAATATCAGAATAAATTGTGATGTGTTTTAATTCGGCATAGTAAATAAAATAGGATACTGAGCACATGGGTTATGGTGCATTCATTACCGTAACAAATGGGCCTAGTATAAGGATAGGTGGCTCATGGACGCCATAAAAATAATTTATTGTGATGAAGGTTATTCTGTTTACAGGATAAAGCATTAGACATAGACATAGACATAGACATATACATAAAGACAACGAACGGGTTTATTATTGTATTATCAATATAACAATTTTTGATATACTTATTATTATTATTATTATTATTATTATTATTATTATTATTATTATTATTATTATTATTATTGTTGCTGGAGTGTTGGTAGCTAACTGTCACTGTTTATCACTGTTCTTTCGTATACCTATGTTCTCGTACATACTAGGACCCACCAGTGCAGTGGGCTGAGTAAGAGAATATATTGATAATAGTATAGAATAGGCAAGACATTGATTACATTATGGCATTCGAAGGTCATTTTTCAGAGAAAAATAATTAAGTCGAAAACACACATTCACAATCGAAAAATTCATTAAGGTAAGGGCGCTCACACTATAAATGGTTAAAAAAATATTGTTCTTTTTAAAAAATAATGAACATCACCGCATCACGGTCAACGCAATACTGCAGAGCAGAGCAAAGCTAGCGTCAGTAGCATGACCTTGATTGCAGTAGCGGTGGGAAACACGTGCCCACACGCCCAGTGGAAAAACACCGCGCAGATGGTTCATAGTTCATAGGGTCTCTCTGTATATTCAATATACAATCCCAGGGTGCATAAGTATATGCTTATCCTTGATCTGATAGACCATTACGGTGAAATGACGCCAATCAACGAGAGAATCCCGAAGAGCTATGTTACAAAATCAAATTCCTACACAAATATAGTCATACGAGATCAGGCTTGGGACGTAGGCTCCTTGAAACACAAGTGAGTGTTTTGGTCACTGCGGTATGGTCATGACTCCGATATCATAGCTTATAAATAATGTGAACGTAATAGTTCTTAGCATGCTGATAATAATCAGCAAGGCAAGGGATTTTATGATTTTGGATTTTTTATATGTGCAATTAATTAATTGATCAAATAAGGGCATTATTTTGCATTATTATTAGTTTTTATTTATTTATACTGGCGAAGTTAAGGCCATAATGTCTTCTCTTCCCCTTCACCAGCAAACCTATAGCCTACTTATTACGAATAATACAAAATTTGATAAATATCTAGAAATTAAAATTTAAACATGCTACAAGCAATGGAAGTTTAATTTTCGTAATTTTCAAACGATATGTCATTTGTTTGGCATTTTTATGTTATTTTCAACATGTTTTAATAGTTTTCTATAAAGTTTTGCATTAAGGACTGAACTATTCTAGGAGATAATGCTTATTGTCAATATGGACCAATTATTTCAGTGGAGTTAGGGAAGAGCTTTCCAATAAGTGTAGAAAATTATTTTCATTTGGGAATCTCCGCCAAGTTTTCATCGTTCATTTCAATTCAAGTTTATTGCATTCATTTTAAAAGGTACATATCCACTTATCCAAGTTCATTTACCTACTTCGTTAGTAACAAAGGAGTTTTTTATACTGCAAATTAAATATAATACATTGTCATTCATTAAATTGCTCTCTAAAATCGACATAAAACTTCGAAAAAAACTAATTACACAGGTAATATGGGATAATTTATTGGATTTTTTTTTGTTTTGTTCATTTTTTAAATATTTAATTTTCCAAAGCATTTTTTAATTTGCATTTTTCGCTATTTTTTGGTCGTTAAATGCCTTGCTCTACTGATTATTATCAATAGCATTCAGTTATTGCTTTGAATAGGCTCGACCAAGCTGCACCAATCGATAGGTGATATGCCCAGCAGCGGTGTGCTTAGGTGACTGCCACCCTAGTGAGCCTGGTTAAGTACAACTCTCCCCCTTTGAATGGAGTAGACCCATTCTGACCGACAGCAACTATACTTGAATTCCTACTAACTTACTGTTCAAACACCTTCCGCATTGACACTAAGCTATTTGTTTTAAGTGTTTACAGATATGTAGAATTGAACAAAATATTTATTTTAAAACTCTTGTTTTCATACGATTTTTCGATTAGGAGCTAGGTTCACAGGCATACAAATATGTTTTCGAAAATAATATTTTCAAGAAAACTCAAAAACATGATTATTAAAATACATGTTCAACACCGTTGAGCTCGATCAATGTAATAAAATAAATAAGATACCAGTTGCTCAATAAATATATATTTTTTTGTGATCAGTCGCCTAGGCCTTTCGGTGTCTCTACACAATCTTCAGGTAGGGGCGGATCCACAGGGGGGGGGGGGAATGGGGGAAATTCCCCCCCAAGAAATTTGTAACATTAAGTATTAATTATTCAAAATGTATTATTCTAATAAATTTTGTAAAGACAACATAACCCAAATACTTAATTTAAAGTAACGACATTCATTATTTTGAAATACATTTGTAATAAAATGCTGAAATGTTCATTTTGATTTCAATTGTGTACTGGGAATAATTAATTTTTATGAGTAAAAACTTCCCTCTTTACTTTGGTCCCCCCCCCCCCCAAATGTCTCTCTGGATTCGTCCCTGTCTTCAGAGCACCTTTTTCTGGCTGCTTTATTGGAGCTCCAAGCCAGCAAAAGATGCCCTGAAAATGGTGTAGAGACACCGAAAGGCCTAGGGGACTGATCACAAAAAAATAAAAAATAAAAAAAATATGCTATATTTGTTAAGCAACTAGTTTCTTAATTATTTTATTACACTCAAAACATGTATTTGGGCAAAAACTCAACTTCCAATTTCCGGGCGGAACAACACGATACTTCCTCTGCCTATAGTACCTATGGTACGAGCAGAGGAAGTAAAAATGTTCGGTTTTGAGTTCATTGGCTTCTTCAATGACACCATCCGTTATTACATTTTTGCACAGAAATATTTGTGTTTGCAACATGTAGTACTAGGATGTAAGACCCGACTCGTGTCACAAGTGAGTATTATAATAACTGCTTGATCACACAATTGGCATGGGGTGAGAGAAGTTCCCGTTCCCATGCGAGAACTCCCGTCTCACTAAGCATTCCTTCTCCTCACGATTCTAATTATCCAGCAAACATGCTGAGTATGTGTAGCCATGCCGTAAACATGTCACTCCACGACACAATCGCGAAGGCATATGAGATATTCGGAAGGCAACAAACCTGTAATGAAGTAGATAGTTCCAAGCAAGGGACAATGATCTGGTCATCTAAGGTCAGAATGCTAGACGCAAGATCATCACATCATTTTCTTATAAGAGGCGCAAAATATATACATATACATGTTGTTGAGTTTTACATTTCACAACAGTTATCAATCATAGGTTTTTTCCTACATAATCTGAGAGTGTTCGAAAACAGGGTGGTTAGGAAAACATTTGGGCTCAAGAGAGATAAAAATGGCGACTGGAGAAAACTGCATAACGACGAGCTTCATGACCTGTACTCTTCACCAGATATAGTAAGGGTAATTAAATCACGGAGGATGAAATGGGCTGGACATGTTGCGCGCATGGGGGAGGAAAGACATATCTTAAAAGTATTGACTGGGAGATCCGAAGGGAAAGACTACCTGGAAAACCTAGACGCAGGTGGGAGGACAATGTTAGAATAGATTTAAGGGAAGCAGGATTTGCGAGGGGTGATTGGATGGAGTTAGCACAGAATAGAGTTGAATGGCGGGCTCAGGTAAGCGCGGCAATGGATCTTCGGTTTCCATAAAAAAGATAGTTCCTTTAGCTTGCTGAGGAACTTGTCTATTGCCATTGAGTAAGTTAGGTTTTTTCTACTATGAATCTAATATAATTTTTGAGATATTGTCTCCGTGTTGACCGTATTCAATTGTGAAATTAATTGAAGGTGCCCTTGCTCAGTTTCCTTAGCAAATTGAGTAAGAAGAGCATCGCTAACCTGGTTGAAGTTAGTAAAAGTGGAAATATGGAGAATCGAAATAAAAGAGCAACGAACACTCCTGATGAAAATTCATCAAAACGGACAAGAGAAGAACTATATTTAGTAAAGCCATTGTAATGTAAGATGAAAATGAGAAGCGGTGTGTGGCAAACCAATCAAGAAGAAAAAAAAAGAGAAAATAGAATGTATGATGGATGGACCACAGATGATTGTCTCTGTTGGGCACTGCATGATAATATTATAAAAGAAACATTCTTCCGACACTGGGACTCGAACCCACAACCTATGGCAATCCGTACCGCCTCTCTACCAACTGAGCTAGCCGGAGTTCACTTCACAGCGCCAGATGGAACCTCTCTCCTATGATTAATCGCCTTTAATGATCTACCTCACTGACAGATAAGTTTTGTCATATGTAGGCCTAGTACTGTGAGGCACACTAATTAGTGACTTTTGTGACCGGACTTCCATTGTTATTGTACAGTAACATTCAAGATGGATATACGCATTCATGAACCACAGATTATTGTTTCTGTTGGGCACAAATTAGTGTGCTTCACAGTACTAATTATCTCTAATTAATTTACTTTGTCTTTGAGATAGTTTCGTTTCTTGTTCTAATGGTTCTAGAGGTTTCTCGTTTAGCATTATTGAGATTTTCGACAGTAGTTTCATTCGGATTCTGAAACCATTGTAGTTTCGCTTGCTTTCTTACACTTACTAATTTCATGCACTCATCATCATGATTTGGAGAAAGGAAGAATTGCAGGAATTACATTATTTTATTCTTAATTATATTTTCTTTTACGTAATAAATGTAAACAATTAAACGAACAAAACATATTTTGTGCTGTCATGTAGGCTTACAGATTTGAAAAGAAACGATTAAAACGTACCACAGATTCATTAACCTTACCCAAATCGTGCATAAACAATTAAAACAATCGATAATTTAAAAACAAATCGGTGCGTGGAACGCCACGCGACAGAAGTAAAATTTTGATTTTTTTATTGTTGGATTTTTTCAATTTTGGATTATTGGAATTTTTCAATTTTGGATTGTTGGACTTTTTAATTTTGGGTTTTTAGACTTTTTAATTTTTTTAATTTTTAAATTTGGGATCTTTGAATTTATTATTATTTGGATTTTTCAATTTTGGAATTTCGATTTTTAAATTTTGGATTTTTAGAATATTTAAATATCGGATTTTTAATTTTTAATTTTGGTTTTTGATTTTTTCAATTTTTGATTTTTTGTTTTTTTAATTTTGGATATTTAATTTTAAAATTTTGAATTTTTTAAAATTGTGAATCATTGATTTTTTTTTTGGATTCTTTAATTTTGAATTTTTAATTTTTTAATTTTGGATTTTTAGAATTTTTAAATTTTGGATTTTTTAAATTTTTTATTTTTATAACGGTGAAGGGCTCACCACGCCACTAGCTCGAAACAGTAATAGCCCCCCACTCAATGCCTGATACCTTTCCCCGTGCGCTCCCGTAATTTGTTTTATATTTTGATTTTTTTAATTTGGATTTTTTAATTTGAATTTTTAGATTTTTTAATTTTCAATTATTTGGGGGGGGGGTTGGATTTTTTATATTTTGGATAAGGTTAATCATTGAATTGATTGTTTTCTATGCAGTCCGTCACAGCCCCACTACTTTCGTGATGATTTCGTTCGTAACGCAACTTTGGGTTAGCTCTCGATTTACTCCTAGCGCGCCTAAAGAAGTTTCACTTCAAAACTAAAATCCCGGTTTCGATGTGCATTTCACGGACAAAGTGCAGTTGAGTAAATAATCGGGGGCGAATCGATTATAGCGATTATACTTGCTTGTATAAAAATATTAGATCCCTGCGTGTTGTGATGTTATAAATAATTTAATCAAGTATGGCAACCGAACAAGGCCATCTTCGATTAATTTCATAATTGATTACGGTCTTGTTAATAGGTGGCGTTGGATGTGCAGTACTCATGTGATTATATACATACATAGAATGGTTTAGATATGCCGAAAGTTACGATGTCAGAAAATCCTAAGCCCTCAACCTGGATAAAACATTCTAAAGTTTTACTAAAGAGAGTGTGAATTAAAGCCTATTCTATTAAAGTTTGTTGAATAAGTTGCTTTGAGTAAGGTCATGTGCAGGTTACTTAGATAAAGTATCTGGATTATTTAGACCTAGTAATCAAACTGCATGGTTACCAATAAATCAAGATCATGGGAGAAAAAACCGTTATTTTTTAATCAGGATCACAGGAATCATTTAAATATCTCAAATTTTAAGGAAAATGCCTATTTTGCTCCTTAAGAAATAACATGAAAAAGTTTTAAATATGTGGAATATTCATGATAAATCACTTACATTTATAGAGTTTTATAGTGCCCTAAAATGCCTATTTGGACCTTTAGAGCCTATTTTACTATTTTAGTGCCTAAAATGCCTATTTTGTACATTTAAAATAAAATTCAACTTCTGTAATTTTTACAATCTTATAATGAACATCCCTCATTGAAAAGCAGAACAGCAGAGGTGGGTTTTTCACAGAAACTTGATTAATTCCAAACAATTGTCGTTAAAGGAATGCTGACTGAAGGGGAGAGGGAGGATTAAGGAGGAAGGACTACTGTGTCAAGTCACCAGGGAAAAAACATCTGTTTAAATGAATATAGTTCGTCCTGCCTAATTTTGCAGTTAATTCTGTTAAGAATATGTACCACGGTACACCATGTTACAGTATAAGTGTACACTGTAATATTTTAAAGTCTATTTTCTCTCTATTCACACATTTTTAAAGCATATTTCAAGTGCCTATTTTCTCTTTTAAAAGCCTATTTGCTTGTTTTAAAAGCCTATTCTAGGTGTCTAAAACTATTTTTAGGTCTATTCATTACCAAAAGTAATCTATTACACCCCATTCAGACAATTTTTCTAACCATTGTGAGAGATAGTACAGTATTAATGAAGATAAACGGGAAAATACTGTAATATTTACTTATTTTCAAATGCTCTCCGTGGTAAAGGGCTTATCGTGCTTGCCCTTTGAATAACTGAATATGGAATCTTCGATGTCGAGTTCTTCATCTTCATTGTCCAAGGGAGCCCCCATTAAGGCAATTCCCCTGGCAATTTTGGCAGGCAGGGGAGCACTTGTTATAGTAGTATTTACAGGACTGGGAAAAGAAAGTGAAGCTATAAGTCCCAAATTATTTACTAACACCTTCGAGGACTCCATGCTCTGAATAATCGCTTCCTTAGTCAAAATACCTTAGAAAAATAATTGATGTGAGCACTGACGATCGAATTCGAATCTTGCAAATCCTTAGCCGTAGTGAGTACAGAAAGTGAATGGTAAAACAGCGATCATAAATAAAATATTGTCTAAGCAAAGTTGTTGAAAAATAAATGTGGCATTAAGGGCTTGTACGACGAACACCTGATATCATATTTATCTGCCAGATAGAAAACCTATCTGTAAGTTGGCCGAGAATTGCGTATTGCGATCTCCTGACAAAATCTGTCTGGCAAGACAACTTCCAGATAAGCTAGCAGGAGGATGGAGTGGCTGACAAATTTCCAACTGCTAGTTAGGAAAGCTTGGTTGAAGCAAGATGGCAGCACCGCGAAGCGTCCTTGGCCATCTGAATTTTAGAACTGATGCCGGAAGATTTAATTTGCACAAAAATGTCATTTTATGCTCACTTATGAATGAAATAGAATTGCACAAATCGATTAATGCACTTAAAACGATATGTTCTTGTGTAATTCAATTGTAGAAATACAAATCCGAGCTGCCACACCTAGCGGACGCCTACCGAACTACAACAAACACACCTCTCTGCTCAGCGAGGTAAGGTCCATTTTACAAATTTTTACTGCGTTCTTGCCGGTAGCAGTTCAGCGGTGGTATTACACGGCATCTTCCAGTTAAGCTATCTGGAAGTCACGTATCTGGAGGATTTGTCGCCAGGTGGTAATACAGGCCCTAAGAATTAGATATATTGTGGATGCCACTTCTTCAAGACTTTTTTTTTCCAAGAACTGCCTCTACTTACTGCTCCCCTAATCGTCTTCGACCTGTCAGTCAGTGAATAGAAAAGTAATTAGGCGTATTCACACTTGTCTACAGTCCGGTACAATATTGTCAAATACGTACTACAGCAAGTTTACTTCACTTGAGAATTGGTGAATTGCAGCGGCAACACTGGGGAAATCCACGCGACTACAAGAGCACCTGTTCTTTGTCGGTGCAGATTTTCGGATTAAGGAACAATGCTATTAAATTATTTTGTAGATAGACGATGGTTTGGGACGAGGCCTTCATAAAATGGCAGGAACATTACACACTCGCCTCAAAAACTGTATATAAATGTTAATCTCACATACTGAACAATACTGTCACTATATTAGGTTTAAGGCTTAAGCAATGAATATTAACGAGCTATAAACATCAATCGGTGACTTACTGCGTGATGATGGAGCTCAGCAGGTGGTCTTTACTAGACAGCCAAATAAAACGAGAAAATACTGCTTTGTTCAGAGTACCACAATACAAATTATTAAGAAAAGGTGGTAAGTGGTAAATTAATGAGACTCCCATTCATATTAGGGATAATACATTTAAGGTAATAATTGTTGTCAGATCTTTAAAAGAATATTCGGACAGTTGGGCTAAAATTTTTCGGAAGATTTAAGAAAAATTTCCGAATGTATTTTAAACGAAATGGTACAGCTATGTGCCTATGATACTAGTATTAAAAAATACATTCAATCACCAATGGTTTTTGTAATCTAAGCGTCTTTTTATCTTCTTCTTTTTGTTCTTCTTCTTGTTCTCCTCCTCCTTGCTTCCCATCCTTATTGTAGGTGTCACTATTCATCTAACGTAGAAATTCTCCAATAATTTTGAAGTTTAGCAGGATCTTGTATTCATTTTTTAATCCTTAGTTAATTTCTAGTTTTTGTTTTAATTTGGCTTATAGCAGAAAATATTCTTCTATCACAGGCAAACAAATAAGAAAACACAAAAGTGACAAAATCAAGATTAGCAATTTAGGAGGATACTGCGTTTGAATCCCGCTGTCAAGGGTTTTTTCTCTCCTAAATGTTCTGCGGTTATGATGTTACATCTATAATTTTAATTAACACAGCATACATAAAATCAATCATTGGGAGTAGGCTAAAAGGTGAGGCTATTTGGAACATTAGCGTTATAAAAAAAAAAATCAAAAAGACTGTAAATGTAAAGTATACTACAGTGTTTTGCAGATGACAAGCGGTTTGTTCTTCTCCTGCTTAGATACGCGGTCCAATCAGAGACGGCGAGACGGAAGGAAGACCCTTCCTGCTAGCGGTACTGCGTTAGCTCGTACACGTGATTGGCGGTGAAGGAAAACGCTTCTCATTTGAAGAATACTGTAATCCAATGTTGGCTCTTATAATTTGAATAGGGTTTGCATACAATGAATATACAAAAACATGCCCTTTTAAATATTATTGGGAAAAACCTGAGACCGTTAAGAAAAAAGGGCGAAAAACATTTAATTCACGAAATTGAGCGGACATTTAAAATTCTCCTTTGCTAGTGCACATTAACTATCCCAATTGACTTAAATGGCATCTTACTTTCTTCTACAGACCAATTAAGTAGATCCCTCATCGTCATCCTACTTTTCGCTTTTATGTACTTTATCAAGAAGTGCATTTTTTCCCCTGAAAGTTTGTAATAAAAGTAAGCACATGTTACCCTTTAGGCTATAGTGTGTTTTGGCAATAAGCAAGGCCTTCACTGTTGAGACTTTCATTAACGTAGCCTAAAATACACTGGCCAAGCAAAATTATAAAAAAAAAAAAGTGGTACATTTAATAATCCCTATCAAAACTTTCGTGGCAGTGGGATGGTTTGCCAAAACCGAAACTGTCCCGGGAAAAACAAACCCTGGCCTAGAAGAAAATAAGTTTCGAAACTGTTACAACTTTCATTAGAGGTACGCCGTAGCGTAGTGGTTGAGGCGCTGCACTATAAACCGGAAGGTCGCGGGTTCGATTCCCGACGAGGTCGTTGGAGTTTTTCAATTGGCCTAATCCTTCTGGTGGCACTATGGCCCTGGGGTCGACTCAGCCTCTAAAAGAAATGAGTAAAGGCGGCCGGTGCGTAAGGCTGACCACCTTCACGTGCCGAATGTCCAAAATCTGGGAGCCTCAACCTCCTCGAACCCTCTGGGCCTCCATGGCCTGTATAGGGATCACTTTACTTTACTTTACAACTTTCATTAACATAGCGTAAAATACATTGGCCAAGCAAAAACATAAAAAGTGGGACATTTAATAGTCCCTATCAAAACTTTCGTGGCAGTGGGATTGTTTGCCAAAACCGAAACTGTCCCGGGAAAAACAAACCCTAGGTTAGAAGCAAATAGGTTTCGAAATAGCCCTAGGCTGTCCATTCCATATCCTAGTTGTTCTGGACATTCCTACAGCTTCCGAGCGTGATTACATTTTTCAGATAATTGTTTTGGAATGCTTTGCTAATCATGGTCAAATGGCTAGTCAGGAAGAATAACAATGTAGTTTTCAATAATAAGTAACGTAGAATTGTACTGTCTGGTATGTCATTACAGTACTCATTCTCTTTGCAGCAATTATGAAAATATTTCCCAGGAAGGTGACTCAAGTAGTACAACACCGGACGAAGCAGTGTTGCAATGTAGGCTACTTATCTTCTAACAGTTGTACAGTATTTGCAGTGACGATGCAATACTTCCGCTTGCGATAACACACTACTAACGATGAATGAACATTTTCTTTTGTCCCTTGAATTAATTTATAATACATTCAGGAGGTAAAATTAAAAGGTAAATTACATTTTTCTTGATCACAAAATTTGGATAGATTCAACGTTATCTCGAAAATGTTTGAACATAAGCCTATAACATTATAAACAATCATCATATTTTCTTCTGAATAATTTATATTACACGGGTTTTCTCATTTCACTTTCTTTTTTTCTTTTCCTCTTCCTTCTCTCCTTAATCTTCTATCTTCTTTGGAAATGTATGTTTATACTTGATTTACTTGAGACAGTAGAAAGTAGATAGGTATTTATAAAATATTACAAATAACAGAATAAGAACTAGTAGACATAGCGTCCAGATCAGCTTCGTCATAAATAGAGGACTTCGAAAGACGTACAGTACATTCGTTAAGAAGTCAAAATCGAGTATTTTAATTTTTTAACTATTATGGCCGTGACCTAGAGGAAAATTTCTTTAAATATACCCACAAAGAGTCAACAATTATAAAATATAGGCTACGTGTATAGCAATGATTTATGTGATAAATATAATAGTTTAAGTTTCAGCCTTAAGCACTTGTAAATAGGAACCTAACACGATAATGGAGCTGAAGACGTAGAATGTTTATAGATTTATATTTTACTGTTATTTATTGTTTCATAACTGTTTTTGGTATACAATATAGTCATAAGAACAAAATTACATTATATCATTGCATATAAAGCTTAATAGCTTATTAATAGCTAATTTTTGTTATGCAATATAGTCGTAAAAACAAGTTACATTATATCATTACATTAATAGTGAATAATATTGTTATAAAAAATATATTGTATTGATATACTATATTAATATAGTTATATCAATATGTCAAGTATTAAAATTTAATATTAAAATCTTACCTAATTAGTCACAATTAATTACAGTTACGAGTCTCATCAAAATATGAGTACAGTCAAATACTTAGTTTTTTTAAATAACTTTTCTTTTAAAAATTGTGATATATTACCTCAGAAGGTTAATATTCATTTGAAGAATAGTATCTTTAATGATTTATGTTAAAAATGGAGATCGTTATCCTTGTAATACAAACATCACACGTAAAACGCAACTATTTTATTGAACATTTTTTCAATGATTTAATATTATTCCCCTCCGTCACAGTGACGGCTACAGCTGTTAAAGGTTAATGATCATCACACCTACTTCATAAAAATTATAATGAAAGTAAAAGTTCATATTTATACCTATCTCGGAAAGGTTGCGATAGACTGTTGTGCCTGCCAGGCTTATAATGAGATATCTTTATAGAGATTCTACACATGGGAGGTTATACCGTCGCCTACAGGACGGAAAAAAAGGAAAAAGTTTGGAAGTGAAACGTTTCGTAATTCTGGTTAGCCAGGTCTTCTAGATTATGGGATTATTTAGGATTCCTTAAATGTACGACGTGGGACCCATGAACTTACTTCCTAACGAAGTCATTCAGCGGAATTTGATGTCTCGAAAACGGACACTCTCAGTCGGGATTGAATCGATCAATCTGGTCTAATGGCGAGTAGGCGAGGATTTTCGTAAGTTCCGCCTTGAAGACCTTACACGCTTCTATATTTCGCCCTATAAGGAATTATAACCTTCCTATTACCAGGTTATTTTTGTTATACTAAAGAACACTGGAGTCATAGAGACTCAAGTAATTTACAAGGGATATATCGGTAGTGAGTTCCCTATTACAGGCCATGGAGGTCCAGAGGGTTCGAGGAGGTTGAGGCTCCCATATTTTTAGACAATCGGAACATGGAAATGGTAAGCTTGTCAGCCTTACGCACAGGCCGCCTATATATCCGTAGTACAGTATTGCACTTTTTAAAAAAGTGGCGTAAATAGAAGGTTTTATTTTCATAAAGTTACGCTCATAGAAAAAAAGTCAATTTTGAATGGGATCATATTGACCCCAATGGCAAAAACAATAAATACATTTTAATGTGTTGAAAATATTTAAAAATAACTAAAAAAAAAATCATCCGAAACAGTAAATTATGAAAATTATAGCTTTAAAACCAGCGGGGGTATTTATTTAAATAGTGTTTTTTTTTTTTATTTCCACCCCTATCAAGAATGGTATGTAGAAGCAACGGAATGCAAGGTTCGACAGCCTCCATGATGCATAAAAAAGCTATATCTAGCGTTTTCTGAGGGAATAGTTTGAGTGTGATAAGTCGTTCTTCCTCATTTCAAATTTTACATACATATTATATAAGGACTTAGAGTTTCGAAATCGAAAGGCTTCCACAAGTTAATTTCAAATTACAAAATACAAAGCCCGGGCGACGCCGGGCCTTTTCAGCTAGTATCAGAATAAATTGGAAATAGAAATCTCTATCATGGGTCATTATACGTCCCACGATTTTCGTAGGTGAGGAGCCCTGAAGCTTGGTTGAAAGGTTGACTGCCTGGTGACACGTCTGAAACACGTATTCCATCTTACAAATTTCTCTGCTATGAGGAATCTGAAATAGAATGGATTTAATAACGAAGCATCTCGAGTACCACGGCTGAGGTGACTGGCCTAACGCGAGAAAACCGCACTGCAATACTGTTTGCGGAAGTATGCATACCCAGGTCAGCTGACGAACTATTGTCACGTGACCGACCGACTCGGACACCAAAAAAAAAATATATATATCCATCCAGATTTATAGCCGTACCTTCACGAAAAGGTCAACGGTTTCTACGAAGAAGATGCCTTTGTCTTTAAGAGTACCACTAATTTCACTTCCACTTGTCACTATGAGTAGCGGTTGTACGCGGATAACGTTCCATCTGCTCTACATGAGAAACAGAGAAACGTTAGCTGTCATTTCATGGATAGACTGTACCAAAACCTCAGGCCGTACGTTCAATGTTACAGGAATAGAGCAATACTTAAGGGAAGTCCTATGAAAAAAATAAAGTATTTGTTAATGAACTGTACTTCAGATGGAAATTTAAAACTGTATTTTAATTAGAACCAAAATACTTCACCTCTTCTGGCTCTGAAGATAGCAATTATTATGGTCCAAGAATGTATAACTCTATAATTAGTCCATATCCAGAAATAGTAAATATGAACAGCAAAAAATAAGATAAGTACATAAAAATCTTACTCATAAGTTATAATTTTCTTCACTCTGTAATTAGAAGATATTTAAGGAACCATTTTTATTATTTATATAACTCAGGATCTCATTTTTGTTCTTCCAACTTTGTAATTTTTCTGTTCTTTCTTTTCAAATTTTTTTTCTAGGTATTAATTTCAAGTTAGAATTATATTTTGTTTTATGTATTTTTTTATTTGAATTGTGTATTAATTTTGTAATGTAATTAACTGAAGTCTGTGATCAAGAGAATAAAATAAAAATAATACTATGAAGATAGATGGGAAAAGCTGCTCAGTTGACAAATTAAGTGTTATAAAAAAAGGTTTATAAAAATATAAAAGTCCTGATTTTTCTATAAGGAAAACCCAACATTACATTGTTATTAAAATTTTAAATCTTGTAGAATGTTCGGCCGATTAATGTGAAGTAGTACTTATTTTGGAATTGGGTCTCTTTTGCTCTATTTAATCAATACAGGAAAATATAACAAGAACTCAAAAAGTTGGTTGTAGAAAATGTGGTTGCATATCATATTAAATTAAATCAGGGAATATTATAAAGGAAATTTAATGCAAATTCCTAGTTTTGAACTCAGGAATTTGTCAATACTGTTAGGAGAGTACTTAAATACTTAAAGGCAAAAAAGTACACATTAAAACAAAAAGACACAAATAGAGAAAAGGAGAAATAGGCAAGATAAATCTTGGCTAGAAAGTTTTATTTGTCATGATTCGGACACATATACAGCCAGTCTTTAAATATAAACATTCGAACAAAATATGTATTTTCCTAAACTTTCGATGCCTAACAATGAATTTTGCTTACCGTTTACCATATGAAAAATGTAATATTATAAACAGATACTACAATTACGTTACGAATATCCCTCACACAGAGTCTGAATAAAATATTAGGTTTTTTTTCACGAACCAGTGTGAGATGAAATTATAAATTCATAGCTATACCTAGATTTCAATTAAAGAGAACAGACAATCGAGAAGTTTTCTAGGAAATTAGTCACATTTCACGGCGCAAATTCGTGACATGGAAACTAAAGTTCATGTAGAATTCCCCACGTTTTCTAATTATTATTTCCCCCGAAGTTGGAACGTCATAGCGCTCGCAGAGAGGATTATCATAGATTTACCACATGCAAAAAATACAAAGAGCGACCAGCAGTTTGTCTTCATGGAAACTAGAACAAATTGCACCATTCTTCTGCTTTCATTGAACAACATTAGTCTATATGTTTAAACCTAACCTATTCAATTCCACACAAGTATGATGGTTTTATAAAATTATTTACAAAAAGTTGTGATAATTTTATTATGCATACATTGTTATAGGCCTATTAACAAGTGGAGTAAAAAATCTAACATCCGACTACTACTTGACGATGTGATTACTGTCATGGATGGATGGATGTGCACTCAGCGCACGGAATATAGGGACCCCATGTGGAGATTTCATTACCGTACAATAATTTAGTTACGCATATTTTCCCTTAAGGACAGAAAGACTGATGATAAGCCCATTGCCTCGACGACCATCCATTGTAAACAAAGGTATTACTAGTGTGTAGGGGCCGGTAAATTTGTCGCGAGTTTCTGATTTTGGCTTGCAGTTCTTTAACAATCGTAAATCTACGACACAGGATCTACAATTTGTGGTCCCTTATGGAAGACTTTGTGCAGAGAATTAGTATTCAACCAAAGCTTCTAATCAGAAGTCATGATTCTGTTTGTTATGGTTGCTATCGACGGTTGTATTCATGTAACCGGCGTGCCGGAAGTCTGTCATGCAGGTGTTCTTTTACATCCTGACAATGGGACCACCGCGTTTACGCACACTGAGTGCCGTTGTCCTGTGCCGGGATCGAAGCCAGTTTCATTACAATTAGAGAAATATTGTGCTATGAGTACTTTTATTGTGACTCAGTGTTTCAATAATACACAGTAATCCTATCCGACTTTTTATTTCGAAACCTTTAAAAGAAAGTAGTAGGCTACTTGATCATGTTGCTTCAATTAAATTCAAGACCAAGACGAGGAAATAAGCAATTAATAATAAGTAGATAAAATTATAGAAATCTTTCGTTTATTCATATCTTAAACAGATGTCGACAGACAGACTGACCCTCGTAAAATGTTTTTCAGTTTCTAGCCGAAGTCGATATTTTCATACGGATTATTTTCAATGCCTACTTTTTTCTCGTTCATAGTAATTCATGTATATAATATTATGTATGTAAGTCAAGGAACATAGGATTGGGTCCTTCTCCCCAAGTTTCTGACGAGTCCTCTTTAACTTCCTTACCAGAAGTCCCTCAATCCCTCAAGCGTCTGATTATGATGGACCGGCCAACCAGCAAAAGAATGACTTGATAGGAAGGAACAGTTTGGCGTGAAAGGACTGGTAATTTTTCCCAGAAATCCTCTCTTTCATAAGAACTTACTTGACACAAGGGTTTCAGCTCTTTTCTAAAGAAGGGCTACTATGTTTTTCAATGCGTTAAAAATCTTCCCTTTATCTGAATTTGACTCCTTGAGCCTTGCGTGAGTGTTCGTTAACTCAAGGGTTATTCTTCTTTCAGGTACCATGTCCTTACAGGACGTTATTTAGTTTTTACCAAGGAAGATTCCCGAGAGGCTGGTTTCTATATGTCTTCCGCGAGGCAAATGAGAAAAATATTTAGTTGAAAGTATGGCGGACGAAACCGACAGAAGAAATGGCAACGATATACTGTCAATCATAACATAAAGACTTAATATTTTAATTTACTTCAGTTATACCCTAAAGCACCTAGCTCGTAAAGTAATATCATTTCAATGATAGGTAACACGATAGCATAGGCTATAAGGCAAATACAATTTGCAGCCGGGCTCCCCCCCCCCAATTACTTTTTAATGCACAAATAGAAACATTCTTATTCAATATGTGTTTCTAAAAGTAGGTTTTTAAAACGCTAATTCATGAACCATAAGATTGTTGTCTATGTTGGGCATTACATGAGAATATTATAGGAGAAAAAAATCTTCTGACACTGGGAGAAAGGTTCCATCTGGCGCTGTGAAGTAAACTCTGGCTTAGCTCAGTTGGTAGAGCATTGGCACGGATAGCCAGAGGTCCTGGGTTCAAATCCCAGTGAATATTACTCCAACTTGGTCAAATCTTGCCTGGGCTCATGTAGCTCTACAGACGGAAGAATAAATTAATTATTTGAGAGTAAGATTGAATTCTCACGCAGCGAAAGTCCTGCCATTTCATGTAAGGCAATCGGAAAGCTGAGGAAGAACACAATGTGATTTCCGGCTCGTCTTGGAAACTATCGGGTGAAAGCCTTTGTGACCCGGCGACAAGCCCATCAGCCTCCCCCCCTCCCATCATTGCTGGAGACATTGCCCCACCTTTCTCTTAATAACAAGTGCGCAGAGGAGAAAACGGAACCTAACGTGAAATTCCTTCGCAAATATCCATAACAGATTTCACATCTCGCAACCTGTGTGAATGAACCGCTTTTCTTCTTCGACACTACAAATCGCAGAGCGTCCAAACTTTCCCATACCGAGTGTTTAATTGCCAAAGGTATACCGGGTGATCTGTTTGAGATATCAGAAAAGAAAACCGTTATATAAAGTAACGTAGGTGGGAGGACAATATTAGAATAAACTTAGATTTAAGGGAAGCAGTGATGTAGGGAATGGGGGTTTCAGGGGCTCCAGACCCCCGAAATAAAAAAACTAAAATTCTATTTTTGTATTGGATTAGTGCTGTAGTTATTTAAGCTCCATTTTGTCAAATATTTAATTATTTTATTTAATAACAAAACACTGAATTTGTAAATGTCGGCCTAACATTTCCACTGTTACATTAGTTTTTTACCTGTTCTTATTTATAGTAATAAGTATTATAACTTAGGTAACTATTGCTTGTTTAAGTTGGCTATTGTTAAGTTCCCGCGAGAGGCCATGGCGGTATCATCCTTGCCTGAATCACCTCGGCCGAGTCGTGGTCATCACCCCATGGCTTCGTCCCAGGTCTGGACCTGCCTTCGGGCAGAACACTCATCATCATCATTGTTAAGTTAGAGTACTTATAGTAAACAAATTTGCTAACTAGTTTTTCAAACCATGGCAAGTTAAACCAACAATATCTGGGGACCCCTTTTATCAAACCACAAGTTGGGAACTACTGTCTTAAGCAATAGTCCTACCAAAATTACACACATAAGACTTAATTTAGACATTGGCATCCATAAAGGCCTTCCTCCATCAAACGCTTCAATTTAGCCTTGAAAATTATAAGGATTCTTCCTCGGATTAGGCCTACGTACAGAATAGTGGAGTAATGAACTTGATTTAATGAATCAATAAATTAAATTTAATTCCTAACAACAGATCCTCAGGCACAAGTTCGATCACCAGTACACTCTGAAATCATTCTAGGTGGGGATTTATGGAACGGAGTGCATTCAGCCTCCTGAGGACAACCGAAGAGCTATTAGAAAGGTAGGTTAATAACGGCCATGGAAGCCCTCATGCTGGCCACATAATCCCAATCCTGCCATCTGCCAATGAGGTCGGTAGTCGGAGGTAGATAGCGCAGCAGTCCCTACCAGGGATAGAACGCCATGAAGAGCTTTATAAATAAAAATCGAGTGCGTGGAACGCCTGCGACAGAAGTGAAACTTGAATTTTTTTAATTTTTCGATTTTTCAAGTCGGGATTATTGGATTTTTACAATTTTGGATTGTTGGACTATTTTAATTTTGGGTATATGGACTTTTTATTAATTTTTTATTTTTTAAATTTTGGATCTTTGAATTTTTTAATTTCGGATTTTTAGATTTTTGGATTTCGGTTTTTAATTTTGGGATTTTGGATTCTTTCATTTTTTATTTTTTTTATTTTTTTTTATTTTTTAAATTTCATTGAGTTGATTGTTTTCTGTGCAGTCCGTCACAGCCCCGCTACTTTCGTGACGATTTTCTTCGTAACGCAACTTTGGGTTACCTCTCGATTTACTCCTAGCGCGCCTAAAGAAGTTTCACTTCAAAAATATTTGTTAAATTAAATGCGCCAAACAGTGAGCCCTTTACTCCTTCTTGCGTGAAAGAAAGCAGCGGTCCAGCGCGACATAGCTTTTGTTTCCGTTACCACTACTTACGGGTGTGCTACTTAGTTTATATTTCAAATGACCTCCATGAGAGAGCTTGGGGTCCCGGCAGATGACATGTCTGTTTCGCGCAGTTACTCAACCGACAGGCCAGGAAATGCATATATGGCTTCTCTGCATTGTGAAATCCAACACACCTTGACAATACTCAGGGGTTCCGTACCATCGCGTTCACCTTCCAAATGCGAACTGTTGGGCTTGCAGTATAATAGCAGGGTGTTGGCTATCATAGAAATCTGCAGGAAGTTATTTTCCGCCGACGGATTTATATTATCACAACAGCTTTCGTTCTCGATTAGTTCATCTCTAGCGTTCTTGCCTACGGTACGAATAATCCCGGGTTCGAATCTGGCTAAGATCTCCAAATATAATTGATCTCGTGAAGGAACTAGCGGACAGAGGCACCGCGCCGACCTGAAAATATTGTAGAAGGAGCAAGAATTTTTTTTGTGTAGTTATACATACGTCTTATATGATAGAAACCTAAATTTTGGTGAGGGAAAGGCAGAAAGCACCTTGCCTCTCAAAGTCTGCGCCTATGCTAGTAATAGTATAGTGGATCATGTTACATGAATCAATCCAGCTAGTTGCTAATTTGAAAACTTTGCCTCGTATTAGTGAACTAGGGTGTCCATTCATCCCGTTTTTCCCAGGACAGTCCGTTTTTTTACAAAATGTCCCGCTGTCCCGAAAGTTTTATTGGGGACACTCAAATGTCCCGCTTTTTGTGATTGTAATTGGCCAGTGTGTTTCACGCTACATTAACAAAAGTTACAACAGTGAAGGTCTTGTTCATTGTCAAAACGTACTTTAATGGAGTAATATGTGCTGACTTTTATGATAAATTATAAGAGAAAACGCTCATAAACATAAAAGTGAAATGTACAGTAACAATGAGGCATTTATTTCTGTGGAGTAAATTATTTACACCAGTCTGCAGAAGATATTTAAGAAGTCACTTTGGATAAATTGTGTGCATGAGAAAACGGTAAAATGTAAATATTCCCTAAATTTTGAGAATGAAATTTTTGTCCCTTTTTTTCCTTAGTTGTCCCAGGTTTTTTTTAAAAAAGAAATTAATATGTCCCGTTTTCATATAGGCCTAAACATTATATGGACACTCTATAGTGAACGACAGTAGCTCATGAATCGTGAACCAAAATAACTCGTAAATCATGGACCAAAATAATTCGTGGGTAATGAATTGTAAGTATTTTCATTATATTAATTACTTTTTACATTATTGCACACATTCGAATGGGTCCGCAAGTACTTATTCAAAACAGAAGAAAAGAAAGAGAAAAATAAATTAATAAATAAATAAACAAATAAATAAATAATACAATAGAAAATAAACACAAACACAAACACACTAAGCCTATCCCTCACCTTCCACCCCCGCCCCACAATTTCCGCTTTCTCGGACCTAAGCTATTCCCAATCCTTTCCTGAACTTCATTGTCCACTAGTAATGCCACTTATGTTCGTTGCTCCCTATTTGACGCCGTAAAAGATTTTGGGAGATATTTTTCCTTCCATTTTTCCAAACCTTTACGACCTTAACCAAGATTCTTCCCCCTTACATATGTGACAAATTCTCACATCGTTTTCATCAATGATCTTAATCGTCCGCCACGCACCAAGCCTAATCCAAACGACCCCCTGTTTACTGAGTTTGGAACCTTTCTGTACGTATTGCTCCTTCCCCAATTCAACTTTAACCGCGATTGTAATTGAAGCGAAATCATATTAATACATTGCGCATTTTAATACATTGTCTATCATAATCCTCCATACACTTCTACTATTTCTCTACCTATTCTTAACTGTTCTTGATAACATAATGCTATAATTAATTGTGAATTATAGTAGCTTGCGGCCGTGGCTTGGTAAACCGTATTAGCTCGTGGCTCATGATCCAAGGTTACTCGTGACTCGTAAACGAAAGTAACTCGTCGCTCATGAACCAATAGCTTGTGGCTCAGGATCAGAGTAGCTCTTGGTTTAGTGAACCAAGCCGCTCACGAACCAAGTGACTCGTGACTTGTGAACCAAAGCAACTCGTGACTCGCGAACCATGGTATCCTACGAATCATAGTAGCTCTTGTTCGTGGCTCGTGACTCTGAACATTTCGAACACCGCTAAGAACGAGGGGGCATTCAGCCTTGTGCAGACAATAAAGGGACTAATTATACTGAAAAATAGACGATCCAGTCACTATTTACGGCCGATGCTGTCGGCATGCTGACCACTTTCCTCCCACCCTTTCCAAGGAAGGAGGTTGATAATACAAGTCTTGTCCCTCTTGGGATATTGGGCCCGAGGTATATTCATGTTATTACTTATTACTCGTCCCTTTATCATCCCAACGTCGCAACGATGACGCCAATTTAATCGTCACCATGATCGTCATTGTTTTTCGACAGATAGAACTAGTAGCAGCTGAAAGTTCGGTATTACTAAATCCATTCACCCGATTGGAAGGGAAGCCCGAGTGACTCTCAACCATTATCAACGTCGGGAAAACCTCAAGCCATATTATGTGACATATTAGTATGCTTCCTGAGATATGAGCTCAAACTGCAATAATTCATGGCAGCAATAACATGGAATGCGTTCTCGTTGAAGTACTGAGCAACCACTGTAAATAATAGGCCCTACTCATTACAAATAAACCGAAAATATCTTTAAAAATGGAATGTAAGTTATATTATTATTACAGATGGGTCGATACCAGATTTTCTCGATACTCGATACTCGATACCGATACATGATTTTATCCTCGATACTCGATACTTCGATACTCGATACCGTCAACATTTCCAGTTCCAATAAATAGGTACATTAAAAATTAAAAGTTGAGAGAACTATGTAATACCAACTAAATTAATTAATTGTGCATATATAATGAGGCAAAATTTAATAACATCAGTAGCCTATAATTTTTTAAGCTCTACATTAAAACTAAAATTATTTTTGAAACAGTCCACTTACAAGTTTTTGTTAAAAAATTACAATGGGGTTTGGACAGTCAGCTTGCTTGTTGGTTGTTTGACAGGAAACGAAACAATTAAGAATTCTTCTGTTTGGATTTTAAAAGTCGGAAAGTCTTTATTTATGACTAGACAAAAGTCACATAGTGGTTTTCTCCATTTCTCCATTTTTATTACACTACTAAAAGCAGAAAGAGATACCGCCTTCCCTTAAATTGCAGAGTTACCAGAGTATCGAAAAAGTATCGAGCGAATTTTCTGAAGTATTGCTCGATGCCGATACCATGCAAGTATCGAGAGTATCGAGGTATCGAAAGTATCGAGGACCCATCCCTAATTATTATATATTTTACTGCATATTTGTTACTCAGGGTAATGAATTTTATGAAAGCAATATGGAATGAGTATTATCTCTTTCTTCTTTATTGACTTAAGTATTCAGGTTGGAACTAATACAACAAAAATTAACGGAACATTGGCCATGTTGTGCATAGGTACAATCCCACAACGGTGAAAACGTATAGGCAGAAACACTTTTAAAGATTTTTTAAAAATAATTTTGTTTAATAAATGTTATAACACAATTTTGATTTTGATTTCCATCATATTGTAGAGGGGGTAAGAATTGGATATTTTGTAGTTATACATAGGTCTTATATGATAAAAACCTAAATATTGGTAGGGGAAAGGCACAAAGCACCTTGTCTCTCAAAGTCGGCGCCTATGCTAGTATAGTGGATCATGTTACATGAATTAATCCAGCTCGTTGCTAGTTACCAATTTTGCCTAATTTTGCTAATAATTTTGCTAATAATAGATGATTTAACTCTTCACATTTCTCGGTAAAGACAACATTTTTGTGAAAGATTAAATAAAATATTAATAAAGAAATTTTATGGTACTGAAGGGGAAAATATCGAAGGAACTAAAACAAATTTGTATCCATAAGATGGGATGAGTATTTCGATCATGCCAAAGACTTATTATATGTATTTTATCTCTAACAATGGTATACATGTAACGCATATCCAAGCAATAAATATTATTATTATCATCATCATCATTATCATTTTTCTTACATCTGTAAAAATTCAGTATTGCGTAGAATATTACTTATTCAGTAAGGATTTGATTTAAAAGATTTTGTGAAACTATTTTTCTGCAAAAATCAACAATTTTTTATGGATATACTTTAAAATGTTCAGTATATGAATCAAGGTTCGAAGGGTTTTGGTTAAAGCGTTTGTCCGGCCCTCAAATTAAAGAATTAGAATATGTAAATTCTGTTACCCAGTCTTTGCAAGCTAAGCTATCAGTTTGTTTTCTAACACGTTGATGTGACCCCTGTAGGATGGTCAGAAGCGGATATACGACAAGGCGATGTGCTACACTTAGCTGAAAATAAAAAGTAGCTTGAGTGGAAGTGATGGCAAACATTCCCAACAAGTCACGGTTGAGCACGCTGGAGGGAGTGTGAGACTCCTCAGTCTACTGAGGTCTCCGCACTCGTCTGCATGGTCAAAGACCCATCACCTGGGCGGCTGCGACCCATGTGGGAGAACAGCTCAACTCCACATCACAATACCACAATACTCATCATCTATATATGAAGAATCAGATACTGTATTCGAAAAAGATTTAGTACCAATTTGAAAACTACTCAGGAAGGGAAGTTCATTGCAAGTTGACAGTTGGTTTAAAGTCTTGAATAAATGTTTCATAATAAAACATTTGTTTACATTTTTTATGCACTATTGTTTCATTAAGACGCCACCCAAATGAGCTTATGGTTGAGGGAAATTTAGAAATAGAAATAAACGTTTTATATTATTTACATTACTGCACAAAATATGAAATTTATCAACACAAAAATGAGTTTTTAAATATATATGTACACAAATATATAAGTTTTACATAAAACTAACGAGATATTAAAGATATTAAAAGATAACAATGTCATATTTTTTCTCTGGTAGATTTGTAGGAAGTAGCTTTAAGCCCAAATACAAGTATATGAAAAGGTATTTCGTTTTTCCATTCACAACAACAATAAAAATCAGGTAAACCAATATAACAAAGTGCCAGATGGAGTTAATAGGCCAGATTTCAGAAACTATTGGGCTTTAGACCACGATTTCTTCAGAAAGTTTGGTAAACATACGTGAAGGAATAACTAGGATATTAACAGAACGAATTCACGACAAATTCCTTGTGTCAACAGTAGGCCTATTCCTTTATTTTTTGTCAAAACATCTGAAGCCGTATTAAAAAAAAAATAGAAGTATATTTTGGAGGGGGAAAATAACAATTTTGAACTTTTTGGAATTTTCCCAACGATTGTAGGCTAAAAGCTGTATGTTTGCCAAAGTTTAAGTCTGTAGCTCACCTGGAAGTGAGTAAACATTAATGATAATAAGTGAATGATTAAACTGTCGTAGATGTGAGTGACGACTATCCAGCCAGTTTTTCCATACTTATGGGGCAGCTAGAAACACCAGATATTACACACTTATGGCTATTGTATACGCCAATGTTCTTTCTAAATTTCACGATTCTAACTGTCCTATAAGTGTGTAAAAAATTACATAATGTGAGGAAAATAAACAAAATTATACTTCAAAAATAAATAAAAAAGCCAACTCAATTTAAGGTATAACCGATGGAGATATGACAAAATGTAATAGGAAAAAATTGCACATACTCAAACCGTTACTGCTGGTGCAGTCGGTTTTTTATATGACTTATCGTTTAGTCACTATAAGCCTCCAAGAAGGTTTACACAGACTTTAAAGTTGCGTCTGCGATTTTGAATTTTTTTTCCGGGGGGTAAAAAAATCGAACCGTTTTGGAATATTTGTATCATTTGCAAGTTATAAGCTGTTAGTTTCTGGCTTATCTGGAAGAGGGCAGACAATTATGCCAATGAGTGAGTTTGCCACGTGGCTGTGTAGTACAGTGATGATTTGATATATAAACCGTTAATTGGGCGTCACTCCAGTATCAGTCAACCGATTTGGTCCTATGGACATTATAAGTGAGCATGTAAGTTTCATGAAAATTTGGTATAGCGTATTGGGGTTATCGCGCGTACAGAAACACGACAGACGGACAGACATTTTTCCCGTCCATCATACAATCTTACAATTCTGGCACTTAATAACAACCATAGGCGTAACCAGGCCGACCATATGGGGGGGGGTTATGACATCCACGGGGTCTGGGGGTATAGAATACCCCCCAGGGAGAGGGGGGTCCGGGGGTCCTCCCCCGGAAAATTTAAAAAATTAGGACGCAAAACAACGAGTTTTAAGCTTCCGGGGGTCCTCCCCGGAAAATTTTAAAAATTAAGACGCAAAATAACGAGTTTTAAGCTTTCGGGGGTCTCCCCGGAAAATTTTAAAAATTAAGACGCAAAATAACGAGTTTTAAGCTTCCCACGCTTTATACTTGTATTAAGTAATTTATGGGCAGACTTAAAAAACTATACAATTTTCCTTTTATTTAATCAATGGGGGGGGGGTTCAAACCCCCAAAACCCCCCCTCGGTACGCCTATGATAACAACAATAATAATGTCGTTAATAAGTACAGATATTATGTATCGAGATTAAAAACAAAACAAATTAGGCCTAGTAAAAACTGGTCTTCAATTGAGTTTACATTGTTTACTTACTCTTTCACTCTTAGAACTGAATACTAGAAACAATATTTGTCGGCTGATTCCTCTTACCTGAAAGGAATACAAAAAACATTATATTAGAGACAATCAACATTGTTTTCTAAGATATACAAATGAAAGAGTATGCAACATCAAAGAGAGACTCTGTTTAGGCTGAATATCCACTGACAAAAGTGCTTTGACACTATAGATCTTTCTATTTTATTTTAAAAAATATATATACAGCAGAAATAAGTGGCTGAGTTTTGTACTGGTTTAAAAGTCATTTATCAGGCCGTTATTAGTGCATATATAAATATATAAGTTAGCATAAAACTTCCTATCAATTAAAGAGTTCTTCAGAGGTCCGTTTCATATTATAAGGATCCCCGAATGCACCTCAATGTCAGACTTTAAATTTTTGCTTTCGTTCGCGATTAATGAGCGAAAAACTGGCGAAAACGCGATTTTCAGCAAAAGAACGCATCATTGTCGAGCGCTTCGATTTTGTTAGCCTTCTCTGTTTGATTCATTTTTGTTCTTTATAACAACAGAAGGAAATGTTTTTCTGTGTGTGTGAGTGCGATGCTCAACCAAATCTACAGCACGCACATTGTTTGATTTGGACGAAACTCAGTACGCGGGGGTTTTTCGGGCCAGAGAACTCGAATTTGAGGCATTTGTTTTTCCCCCGGAAGGTGCACGCTAATCGTGAAATGTCCTGCAAAGCCAGACTTTTAGATTTTTAACCGTCAGTCTTTTAGGCCATATTATTTATTAATGATTTGCGTGCAATGGTTGGCTCATCAATCTATGGTTCGTTTTAATAGTTTCATTTTGAATATATAGGCCCATACAGCAGCCCCTGATTCGTTTAAGTCGCTTTGAGAATTTATTTACTCTGTCTAACAATGTAATTAAGAATAAATTATGTTATTCATATAATTATAGTAAAAGAAATGTCAGTTTTAATAAATGCAATGTTTGTTATTTTGCTGTTAAATAAATTTTTTATTTTTAAAAAAATTTAGTGGTTGAAATTGGTAAACGCGGTTCACCCGCAGGTTCCTGCTAGTATGGCTATAATGGCATGAGTTCAGAAGAAGGAATCCTGTCTCTTCTACGCCATCACAGTGTTCTTCTGCTGCAATTTATGAATATTTCTATCCTGAAGGTAATCCCTGCCATTGTAAGGACAGGTTTGCATACATCCTTAACAAATCTGTTTGAAGATTATAATGCCTAACAAGAAATACGTTGTTGTAAAGGCAGCTTTGATGACGTAAGGAGGCGTGCCTAGACCAGTATTTTTACGACTTTCCTCGCCATGTAGTTGTCTGGAATTTTAAAAATCACGGCCGGACTTCGAGCCTCAAGTACTAACCTTCCTCACTGTACAATCTCTTGACTCTCCAGTTGTTAAGGTATGTAGCCTGGTGGTGTGGCTGGACACTGGTTACGCAACTGTCGCCAAGTGACACACATACTTTCATATTGTCACACGTTCATTCTGTCCAATCAAGAAATACGCACGCTAAATTATCTCTTGGAGACATGTGAACTTAACAGTATTTAACCTGCGCTTTTTACAAAGTCTTAGAACAGTGGTTCTGATACCCCTTACGTCTGAGCAAATGCCCAGCGAATCGTCGCAAAACATGTAGGCTACTGTAAAGAAATAAAAAGGTAAAGTGATCCCTATACAGGCCATGAAGGCCCAGAGGGTTCCAGGAGGAGAGGCTCCCAGAGTTTGGACATCCGGCACATGTAGGAGGCCTTACGCACCGGCCGCCTTTACCCCAAGGATTGGTCCTGGTACTCATTTCTGTTAGAGACTGAGTCGACCCCAGGGCCATCGTACTACCAGAAGGATTAGGCCAATTGAAAAACTCCAATGACCTCATCGGGAATCGAACCGCGACCTTCGGGTTTGTAGCGCAGCGCCTCAACCACAACGCTACGGCGTACCCCTACTGTAAAGAAATACTATTTGATTTTTATGATTTTTTTTATCTAACTATTACACAAAGCAGTCTCTTCTTCTTCTTCTTCTTCTTCTTCTTCTTCTTCACTTCATGGATTAGGCACTTTGCCCCTACCGGCTTGACAGTTGTCTCCAGTGTGTTCTCGATCTCTTCTTCCTCCTCTGGGCATGTAGTCCAACGCTGCCTTGGGATATCCACCAATAGTGTTTTCCGTTCTTGGTACACGTTCCGTCCAATCTTGTACAATCTTGTGAACTGATTTAATATTTAGTTCTTCCCAAAGATATTCATTCCTTATCCTACCCATCCTCCTTAGGAATTTAATTTCTGCTGATTGGATTTTGCTCATTTGTTTTTGGGTCGGTACCCAGGTGTATGGGTAAAGCCATTACTGTGTACAATTTAATTTCAGTATCTTCCCTTTGTTTTTAAAAGTTCTTTGGATGGTCCCTCATACTGCTCGAAATTTACGAACTTTTTGTTCAACGTCCTTGTCATAAAAGTTTATGCCACAGCCAAGATATTTAAAATTTTGTACTCATATAACAGTATTTATGATAAAAGTGCCATCTTCATACTCTTAGTTTAACCCCTCCCTTTTGTACGGACTTTTATGCTGCCCGGGCCTTACAGGACCAGACAAAGATATGGAGGGTAGCCTCCCCGAACGGTGATTAGCCCAATGCAGGGGCCACCTGCTAGACGATACGAACACATTGGACGAGATACACCGGTCCTACGCACACTCATTCCGAAAAAGGCGCTGATGGGTTGAAGATGATAATGACGGCCAGATGATGTCCGGGGATCACAAGGGCTTAAGGCTATCCGACTTTGTCTCAGAGGTGACGAAAAACCCCGAAAAAAAGTACGACTAGGTTAGGCTACTTGTTCCGACGGGGAATAGAACCCGGGTCCGCTGCATGAGAGGAGCGAACTCAGCCCCTGCGCCAAAGCGGTGGACCCTACGAGTTTCTGAAGTGTAAAAATGTGAATTTCATTGTGAATCTATCATCAATTGCAATTACTTTTGGTGAGTAAAATGAATAACAGTGCGTAGAGAGATAATTGATTTCTTGAGGCGTTTGTGTTTTGAAGGGTCACCTTAGGTACTAACAGCAATTGGCCAAACTGCAACTTTAGGCACATAGAAACATATTTCCATTTCCCGTTCATGCTGTTATGGTGGAAACTTGAACTTCATGCACCCAGTAGCGGTAATCTAACCTATCTGCGTGTATTTCCTCCTTTACAGTACATACGTGCGTCATTATGTCAAAGCCTTTAGTTTTTAATAGGCCTATATTTATTACTGCAGACATGGAATATAAACTAGTCATGTTTGTTAACTGAATTTTACAAAAATGAAGTATGACGCTACTAGTTGCACGTGCGTCAAATAATTTATCGCCACCTAGATTAAAATAGTCAGTATTATTTTATGGTTGGAACTTGACCACCATCTGGAATAGTCGTTTGTATTTAATTATTTTCGAAGTACGAGGCGCGTCCATAGAGTAAGGTTCCCTGGAGCCGTTTACAAAAACAAAACACAATTTAAAGGAAATATTTCTTGCAACAGGCACAGCAAGTATTCAGCTATTTTTCATAAAATTCGCCATCGGAATTAAAATATTTGTCATACCGTGGAACCAACTTTTCAACACCTGTGTCGTAGAAGTGTGCCGCCAGGGATTTGAACCAGTGTGTGACAAACATCTCCGCCTCTCTGTCATTCTGTCATTTCGTGAGGTGTAGGAAAAGGTGAAAATCACTGGGAGTGAGGTCAAAGCTTTAGGGTGGATGTTTCAACACCTCTCAGCCAAACTTCTGCAGGAGTCTTGCTAGGAGGTGTTTAAACATCCACCCTACAGCCCGGACTCCCATCATTTCCTACACCAGAGAAATGACAGGGAATGGCAGAGAGTGACAGAGAGATGGAGGTGTTTGTCACACAGTGGTTCAAATCCCTGGCGGCAGACTTCTGCGACACAGGTGTTGGAAAGTTGGTTCCACGGTATGACAAATGATTAAATTTCGGTGGCGAATATGTTGAAAAATAGCTGAACTCTTGCTGTGTCTAGTGCAAGAAATATTTCCTTGAAATTGTGTTTTGTTTCTGTAAACGGCCCCAGGGAAACGTACTTTATGGGCGTGCCTCGTATTTTCCCTATTGTTGAAAAAATTATACAATACATTTCTTTTCCATTGCTAAGTTTTAAAAGTGTCATAATGTAGAAATCTTCCTCCAAATTACGCGTTTAGGGGATTACCAAGATATATATACCTTATAAGAGCAGTGTAAATGGTGTTAGCAAGCACGTCCTGGTTATGCGGCAACTTGTCTGGCAAAGCATTCCTGACAGATCACAGAAACAGGAGGCGTAGCTCGTGCTTGCCTCATCTTAACCTTCGGTTGACTACAAGCAGCCAAACAACTCTAGGAGGCTGGAACTAATTTTACTTGTGATTAATAAACTTCATGGTTAATCTGTGGGGGAGGAATTACTATTGCAATTATATGTTTTAAATCTTCTTAATTATTGTACTTTTCAAAGATTATGCATGTGATGATGGCTTTATGTAAGATACATTGATAGCCTTTATATGCATATAATTAATATGCTTGGGGAAATCCAATAGTTGGATAGGTATCCTATTTTAGGACTGTCAATAATACTAAAAAGACAAATTTCAATAACTTGTTTGTGAAAATAGATTTCATTGATTTATTAATTGAAGGTTATACAAATAACTTAGTAAAATGCTCATTCACGAAATATAATGATGTAGACCAATTACTGTCCAATCAATGCAACATGTTATAAGGATTTTCTAGACCATTAGATATGAGGAAAAGAAATTAAGTCAAGGTATCTGCGTCAGTATCCGGTCATGGAAACCATCATTAACGGCCGTGGGTGTCGGCTTGCTGACCACATGCCCCCCCCCAATCCTGCCATCTGCCTATGGCAGATGACGCAGCGGGCGATGGTAGGCCTTATCCCTTCAGGGATATAGCGCTACGGAGTTTAGTTTTTAGTTTATTTTTTATCTGCGTCAATATTTCTATTTAGGGTTCGTTAGCTATTTATAGTTCAGTATGTAATGCTTTTAATACCGAGTAATAATTATTCAACATATAATAGTAATAATGCTAATACTAATACTACTACTACTACTACTACTACTACTACTACTACTACTACTACTACTACTAATAATAATAATAATAATAATAATAATAATAATGTACGTGTTAGGTTAACTCTTGTTATATATATGGAAAAAAAAGTTCTTTTAATAAAAATCAGACAAGTCATTAGATCTTCTTAAAATTCAGTGCATATTGTAAATATTATTTATATATATTTATTAATATGTGGACTCTTTCTGCCCTAGCATGATATTTTTTACTGTCGTTGCGCATAGCATAGTAGTGATATTAATATCGTATAAATTTGTAATTTATGTCTTTAAAGCATGTATGTTGTTCCATTTTTAATACTTATAAATTTTATTTTTACTTTTAAATAACAAAGTTATTTAGTTTAGATGAAGTTAGAAATATTTTTATTTCAGTTCAGTTTCTTATGTTTGAGATTCTGAATAATTTCTCGTCTTTGTTTGGCTAAATCTTTCATTTAATCTACATAAAATATGCGACAGATAGCCTACTGTGAATGAATGAAGTGAAATGCTCTTTTTGCCATGTTATGAATAAACACGGCACAAGGATTCAAAACAAAAATCAGAATAAAAAATGACAACCATAACCATCTGATAATTAGAACGTTTTTCTTTGAACAAAAGTAATTTTAAAAGTCTACCAACTTTTTTTACACATATAATAGGAACACATCTTTAAACAGATCATAAATTTTCTCAAATGAGACTTTTATAGGAAAAATTAAATTCATTAATTATAAGCTAACACCACATTTAAAAGAACAATGTGTTAATTTATTGGGATTCCATGTATGGCAAAATTCATCATTATTGTTAACATTAAGATGATATAAAAAATAAAATGTTAATTTATTAGCTTAAGGGACGAGGAATAAAATTTATAACTTCTTCCATTAAAAAAAAATTATTATTGTTTTCTGTATGGATACATCTCGTAAGAAAATATTACAGATTGCCATGTATCATTTTGACATGCCTTGTACTTTATTTTGACTCTTTCATAGCTAATTTTTATGAAAAAGATTATTTGACAATAGGAAGAAAACTGAATTTTCTTGTTGGTTACAGTAGATAGAAGCATTCCGAAGCTTTCCATACATCATTAATATAGAAATGCATTATAAATTAGGTAAGAGAAGAAGCAACTTAAATATTATTTTCCATCTACAGAAATGTTATTTTTTACTATAAAACGAATCATAATTGACTTACACAAGAATCATAGCCATCTGAAAATTTTCATACATCAACAATAAGGAATTGGAAATACTGTAATTTAAAAAAAATATCTGATGTTTTAATTTGTTTCACTAAAATAGATGCTCCTAATTGTCTTCCCTTAAATGTGGTTCAATATTGTTTTAAACAAACAAATGTAAGCCTTAAGCTTATGCTGTAACATATTTCACTGTAATTGAAGATTTTGTAATATGTAACTTAGCCGAATACTTGTTCATTGAAATAATTAATAATTATTATTTTTGTGAAGCAATGTCATGTGAAAAAATAAAACGACTGCTTTCCCTATGCTGATTGATGATTTTGACGTGATTCTAGATTTTTGTTTTCTTCTTCGATAATACTCAAGAAAAGCTTTTTATTTTTAAACAAATTATTGTCTTCTGCATTTATTGATAGGCTGAATCCTCAGGGTTTCCGTAGTAATTGGAGCAGTTATCCCTATAGGGGTCTCTCTCTCTCTCTCTCTCTCTCTCTCTCTCTCTCTCTCTCTCTCTCTCTCTCTCTCTCTCTCTCAATGAAATATAATGTTGTAAGTTATAATAAATATTATGGTGGTTATTTGTGCAATGATAGTGTTTTCCTGGATACTGATACTGTTTATTTTAAAATTAAGGGTAATACAGTATTGCTTAAATTAATCCTAAGAATAGTATGGTCATGTAGGTCAACCATTTCACAAGTGATCTCTGAACTCTATTATAGTATAAAGTTGGCTACAGTAAAGGGAAAAGTTACAGATAGTTTATTATTTCCAAGCAGCTGGAATTTCACTTGAGCAGAAGTTGATAAAACAATTTTAACAAAGTTAGTCTATTTTCATCGAACAGGGTATGAGAATGTAGAGTATGACCTGTTAGACTGATGAAGGGGGAGAGAAGAAAAAGAAGAAAGAAGTTTTGTGAAATATGTTACTTAGATTTACATATGTGTGTGGGTCTGCGTGCATGTGTGTGACAGAGAGGGAACGAGAGGAGAGAATAGGGGGGAGGTCGGTGCTTTTCTTCTCCCCCAAGCGTTGTTAGCTCATGGAGCATACAGCATCGATCGATCCGGAAGTCTCAGGCCATCTAGGACCCTTGTTGCCATAGTAACGAGAAAGTCAATCTGGGATAGGGTGGAGTTTTGAGTTGTTGCTGCGTATTTTTATTCTATTTTCCCTCCTCTCTATCTTCCACTGTACTCTAAAATTTCTCTCTTTCTCTCTCATACTCTTTACATCTCGTTTGCTCTATAAAAGTTCGGTTATATTCGGTAATGTTCGTAACGAGTATGCGAAGAAGGTTTGGTGTATGCGTAGTGTGTAAATGTGCAATATATAGCATGCCGACAGATGATGAAATATGGGACAGAGCGAGAGAAAACTTGGAGCGAAATGACGTACGTCCATCACTATTTTGTACTTTTCGTTCATTCGGTTACTCCCATCAAACCACCGACGTCTGCTGCAGCAGTGTATTATGAAGCTGCTCAATCACATGAGCAATTCAAGCTACGAGAAATCTCCACTTATTAAAGAAAGTCGAAACGTCCTATTCCACCAATGTTAAATTTCAAGATTTCATGTTGCTTCTCTGGTGCTACTAATAACAAATAAATGAAATTTTACAGACATTTTCATATAGGTTTAATAAACGAACAGATGCGAGATTTTTACATATATTCAATTAAATTGGCCTCATATTGATTTTATTATCTTCGTACAAATTTTTCTAATAACAGTCATAAAAAATGTGTTATTATATCTTCTATTCCAACATATAGAAGGAAATACTTCCGTCTAAATGCAGATAATTATATTTTGGACATATGGTACCAGTTTGAATATTCTACGTTCAGTAGAAGCCGAGAAAAGGAACATAAGCATGGAGAGTAATAAATTTACAGAAAAAAAGGTTTAAAATTTGTTGATATGTGTATGATAACACATGCAACACTTTTTTTTTTCAAAAAGTAAAATACACTTAGGCTACCATATATTTTGATAAAAAAATGACAAAGCTTCCTGTAATAGTTGAAAACTTATAAGCTTACGTCCATTGTCTTCCAAATCTTCAAAACCTTATGAATAAGAAGATAATAATTTTTATTCTGTACAAAATAAATAAATAAAAATAAAAATGGATATAATTGAGAAATTTAAATCATAACGTGTTATATATAATTCTGAAGCTTACATTCCCAGGGATCATATGTAATTAAAAGCAGAAAAACGACAAATTTCTATGACCATTCCGACTGCAACTAATATTTCATCAAATGATATTTCGGTGGAAATACTACGAATATGTCACTAAACGAAATTTCGGTGAAAAAGCAAGGATGTATACGGTAAATGGATTTGGGTGAAGTTGCAAGGGAGTAGATGTCACATAATATTTCGGTGAATTGGTTGGTACATGGTTATTTAACGACGGGGATGTACTGCAACTTAGGCCTGTGACCATCGCCGGTGTGCCGGAATTTTGTACCGCAGGAGTTCTTTTATATGCCAGTAAATCTACTGATATGGGCCAGTCACATTTATGCACACATAACAACAACCTGGGCCGGGATCGAACCCGCAACCTTGGGCATATTTCGGTGAAATGCAATAGGCTAAGTTTCTTAAATGTCTTTACTGGTCATATGTTTATTTATTTATTGTTTATTTTATTGTTACAAAAAATTCTATTACAAAATTGTCTATTATAAAAAGAAAACAAAGAATGCAATTACATGTGCGTAAAAAAAAGAAAGTGACTTAACGTGTTCTTCCTCCATACTTCAATGCAACAGGTTTTGTGATTATTCGAGAGATTAGCGGCGAGAGAAATGTTCACAGTAAGCCTAACACATATTTAATACATTGCTGAATTAAATGGTGATATTCGCCCCTTGCACAGGATTTGGTCGCGACAACATACTAGTAAAAGCGCTCTCCTAACTTAGGTAAGAATGCTACCCTTCTTACTTTGCCTTGTTATGTCTTCCATTCTGCATTGAGGTGAAGGTCGAGCAGCAGTGTGGTGGTTGCAGCAGAAACATTGAAAATAACACATCCACCTCGTTTCGCAATGAACACTGTAATAACTGAGCTGAAAGCATAGGGCTCTGCTATTCAGCAATATACACAAAATGTAGAAATAACTTCATTTTTTCACGTCACTCAGCAATTTTAGCAGACAAGACTATTATATGATGGCAAGTCTCAGCTAGAAGCAGCAGAAAGGCAAAGAAAAAAATGGTGTAGGTGTATTCAACTAACAATCAATTATTCATTTTATAATGTACGTTTTACAGTATCGTGGAGGACGCTGAGGCGAAGAGGCAATTGAGATTTTTCAGTCACTTTAATCCTCCTGATGACCGCCTGCGTGGTCTCGTGGTTAGCGTAGCTGGCTACAGATCCGCAGGCCCTGGTACGATCCCCGGATTTTTCTGAGGTAGGTCTGGAATGGGGTGCACTCAGCCTCGTGATAAAAAACTGAGGAGCTACTTGATGGAGACCATCATTAACGGCCGTGGGAGTCGGCATGCTGACCCAATCCTGCAGCGGTCGGGTGGTAGGCCTAGTCTCTTCAGCGATGTAGCGCCACGGAGTTTAGTTTTTTTAATCCTTCTGATGACATTATGGACCTTGGGTTTACTCAGCCTCTAATAAGCATGGATGCTGAAACCTTTCGTGAAGGAGCAGTCCGTGAGGCTGACTACTTTACCACCTTCACATGCTGAATATCTAAAAATCTGCGAGCCTCAAAACCTCCTGGGATCCTAAGGGAGTTCATGGCTTGTATAGGGATCGCTTTATATTACATCCTAATAAAGGTGTGGATTGGCCGAGGCGGCATCATGCAGGACTCACATTCTTGAGGTCGCAAGCTCAAACCCCGCAATCGATTAATCTTACCGTAGGATTCTTTCTCTGTTTTTCTTAACATCTATGCCGTTGATGTTTCCAGTTCCGGTACTTATACCTGGAAGTTTGAACACTGAAACCTTGCTTAAAGGTTATCTACACACTGACTATGGAGTGGTGTAATGCACTGCGATTCTCCTGTACTGTCAGTGTCATGTTCCTGTGGAAAATTTGTTCAGGAATGGCCCATGTTATGGGTTGTTTTATTTAGTGATCCTACCGAGTAGTATTTTCACTTAGAGGTCCTTTCTTGGTCTCCACTCTGTTATTGTAAACAGTGTATTTCTATAGGTCTAACTACATGCTGAAATAACTTGGGACTTTAAGTGTCGAAACTTGCACACCTACTTACCACACACTTGAACGGCTCTCCATGAACTGTTGGTTTCTGTGTAGTTCATTAAAATCTTTCGACACAAAGTGAAAATTACAATGGAATGGATTATAAAGGCGTAATAACAGATTCTATCACGATGGATGTTATTAAAATCGGTTTGATATTTAATAAGATACGAGGGATGGGTATAAGTCATGACAACAATTTTTTTATTTTGAAAATGTGGACCATCTTAAAATTTTGAATATTCAAATGAAAGGGCAAGGTACCGTACGTAATGTATGCAGATTATGGGTACTACAGTAGATGTAGAATAGTGAACGAAACAAGACACAAATACACATCCATACGCGATTGGATCGTGCTACTCTAAATATTGCGGTAGTTGTTAGCATGAAAACATACGTACCCACTAAAAGATCCCTTAAAGTTCGGTACGAATGGGCATTAGTCCCCAAAGTTTCCATCAGCTCCTTGTGGTATTATCTGGCATTTATCTCCCGGATAGTGACTATTTTAATCTAAGAATGCTATTCACATCTTGTCATATCCAATCTGTACGGCGGCTGACTCACAATTCAATTACCATTGCCTCTACTCGTATAACCCTACATCACATTGCTACCAAATGATGTATCCACATACTAGAGATGCCACACACTCTCGTGATATACAACATCTTATGGTACCATCGCCTTATTTTGAGAAAAGATAGTTGCCATGACCTATGCTCCATCCCTCGTGTAAATGGGAGTGATTATGGTGTGCTTATACGGTGTAATATGATTAAGCTATATATATATATGAGCATTCATGAACCACAAATTATCGTCTCTGTTGGACATTACAAGAGAACATTATAGGAGAAAAATTCCTCCGACACTGGGACTTGAACCCAGGACCTTTGGCTATTCGCGCCAATGTTCTACCAACTGAGCTAAGCCGGAGTTCAATTCACATCGCCAGATGGAACCTCTCTCCTATGACTGATTGCCCTGATGGTCTACCTCTTAGACAGACAAGTTATGTCATATGCAGTACTGTGAGGCACACTAAGCAGTGATTTTTGTGACCGGGCTCCCACTGTTATTGTACAGTTAACATTCAAGATAGATATATAAGCATTCATGAACCACAGTCATAGGAGAGAGGTTCTGGCGTAATTACAAAGACTTCTAATTTCTCAAGCGACACTGTAATTGATAGAAGTGGATTAGTTTCCATTAATTTTTAAGGAATTATAAATTTAAGTTAGCTTCATGTCAGTTGTATAAAACTAGTAAAAATTTCCAGCCAAACTTCAGACTTCGTGGAAATCCCCCGGTAGTTTGATAACACTACAGCTGATAACCCACCCCTGCGGTGCATGATAACACTACTGCGATATTTTACAGAAATCAGCGCAGTTATGACTACTTTCGTGACAGGAATATTCTTAGTGTCCAACCCAAATAAAATTGCCTTATTTTGAGATTAAGTTTCAGTTTCCGATTTTCTAAGCCAATGTCCCATTATCCAATATTTGGTCCAAATTTCTATAAAACATCAAATTGGATCGTGTGACATGAACGACTGCCACTGCTAAGAATTGCCTCAGAACACATGAAAATTTAATTTTGAAAAATTATAACTCTCCTATAGCCCCCATGGCTAAGTGGTTAGACCGCTCGCCTTCTCACCACTGGGACTCGGGATCGAATCCCGGTGGATCCATGTGGAATTTTTGGTGAACAAAATTGGATTGGGGCAGGTTTTCTCGGGGTGCTCTTGTATCCCCTGCCATATATAATTCAACCGTTGCTCCATTCATCATAGTATTTGGTTGCAATAAGAATTATTATAACTCTCCTCTGATACTATTTCACTTAAAATCACCAAACGTTGTAGAAAACTTGCAATAGAATCTCACTGATTTGGTATGTTTAAATTACATTCGTTCCTAATAACTAGGGGGCGGATTTCTATGACATGTCATATTTTTCCCCTTTGCATTATTTCAGGTTCCCGACTAATTTAAACCCGATTCCAAGCATCCTGGTGAAAATGGAACGGCTTTTATTGTGCATGTAACTGCATATTTAGGACATTTTCAACTATTGTAGCATATTTAGTATGAATATGCATATTTATGTCATATTTTTGGCATATTTGTGTGCACATTAAAGAAATTTTGAATTTTCATATCATATTTTGTAAATTTTGCATTATAATGATACTTTTTGAGAACTTACAGATATTTTAAATAATTAACAATATATTTTAATAAAATGTATTGCAATGAAAGTTAAAAAAATGTACACCATGTATAAGTGGTAAAGTCATATTTTAAATTATATTGGTCATATTCTAATATTTATTAGGTCATAAATGCATGCATGTATCCTATTTTTTAGGTCATAGAAATCTGCCCCCTACTAATAACATTCATTTTATAAACGTCATTTATTAAAATAATCATAAAATAATGATTTCGTTTGTTAAATACGTTTAGAAAAAAGTGTCCTTCTTTAAGGAGAGTAGCAGATCTGGCATGAAGAAGGCATTAAAAGTTTTTTGCATGTTGAATGCTGGAGTCATGTACAGCAAATGATATGATTTCATGCTGCCTGGAATCAACATAAGTTACAATTAAATTTCCAAATAGCAGACTTCCACTTTTTATTTAGGACGCACACTACCCTCAACCTTGTCCATAATCTAGACCTTGTTCTCATGAGTAGTTTTATAGCCACTAACATTACTGACCTCGAGAAACTGACTGACTTAAACGTTTTAGGGCCTGGAGATAACGAAACCATGGGATTTCTAATGACGTCTGTTGTTATTTGTCAAGTCCTTGTCAGTTCAGCACAATACATCTTCCAGATTAAGATTCTGGACAAGTTTAATATTTATATTTTTGGAATTGATGTGTTCTTTCTGTATGGAAAAGTTAAACTATTTATATAATCTGCTATTTTAAACGCATCTATTCACTTAAAAACAGGATTTTATGCAATTTCAAAGAATATTTTGTTTAAGACTCTCAAGAAATGAAACATTCTTCAAATTTATTCTGATCTATGTCGCCTATAATTTTCAGATTTAGGGGCGAATTAAATAAAAGTTTAGACATTTAAAATATGCATTGAAACAGATTATTTGTAAGTCAATTTTTGTCATTAGATTCCATTTTGAATAGGCCTTCCTAAAGAAATCATTTCCCGTTTTTCAGAGTAGATTTCTAATATACATTGTACGACCTAAAACACATTTATCGAAAACTATTTTGTGATTGATAATGAAAAATATAGATGTTACTAATGACTTGAAATTTTCCTGTAACCCCTATAGTGGGGCATAGGGCCTCCAATTGGAGGATTCAGTCGCTAGATTAATTTTGTCACGCTTATTTTCCGAGAGAAGACAGAGAGACAGGTGGTAAGCCAATCGCCTCACGAACCCCCCTCCGGAAATTAAGGTGTGATTTGTTCATTTGGATTTGAATGGGCCGAGGAGTTTTGTCCTCACAGAGGACTCAATATTAAAATCCCCAAATTCCCACTATAATAAGTAACTAATGGAGAAATACACTATATATATATATATATATACGGTATTATAATCAAACAAGTTAATTTAACGGGGTTTAGAAACATGTGAAATTATGATAAAGAATATGTAATCCTAAGACATTATCCTATACCCTAGTGGAAGTATGCGGAGAGCCTGAAGTACAAACCAGAAATAACTTTTCTATGAACCTCCTACTCGCAAAAAAAAGTTGCAGACATTCTTTAGCCTAGATTAACCTAAAAATTATGGAACTTGCTGATGGAAGAATTTGATATCATTTTATGTATAGTCTAATAAAACTGCTCAATTTTTGGTAATTTTATTTTCAAATCAGTCAAAATACTATGAACAATAAAGCTCATACCCATAACACTTTCTATAATAATGTGTTGATCTAGAAGCAATGGCAAATACGAAATACTTAAAAACCATCCACCAGTATAATAATTAGACGTACCGAAGTTTATTTTAGATCCTTTTGTTGCAATCATTCTTGTAAAGATGTTACACTAACAATTTGTTTAATAATTTGATATTTAAATTCTATGTTAGTGGAACACCACATATCATGAGACGTTATTATTTACAGAGGTTGGCAAATACTGTACAGGTATTGCGTATAAGGTCACATCGTGATCACACCACATGGATTTTCTCGAGATGCCGTAATGAGCACATGTCGATTTTGGAATTATCTCATCCAGTTCCTCATTTCATCACACCTGATGAATGTGCTTCTCGATTTGCACACACAAGAGTCATCTATCGGTAGAAATTGGAAGAGGCGTGGACGTGGGTTCTGTGTCGTGATACAAGCCTTCAGTTCTTTGAGAATTTGTGCCGAAAGAGCGGTCACCATGGATATTGTTTAATTCCTCACTTTCACTATCATGAGTGCAATACACGAAGACGGTTGCCAGAGAACACGTCGCCGTTTAGTTCCATTCTCCTCTCTCTCTAACACATTCCCCGGAAAACTTGATTTGTTCGCTCTCACTTGTCATAAGACTCCTGATATTTACCCATAGATAACCTTATTATACGTACAAGCATTGGTTTGGTTTTATTGTTATTTAACGACTAGGGTGTGCTGCCACTAAGGCATGTGACCGTCGCTGGTGAGGCTGAATTTCATCCAGGACTTCTTTTACATGCTTTACACACATAGAACTGTCACGCACACAGAAATGGCACCGACCTGTGCCGGAATCGAACCCGCTACCTTGGCACAAAAAACCAGCGCCATACTCGCTGCGCCACCGAGACCGAGGTGAAGCTAGGAGTACTATATCTAGATGTAGTAAAAGTAATTTCAATGACTGGTCTTGGAGTCTTTTAGGGTTCCAGGAGTTTGAGGCTCTCGGATCTTAGATAAGCGGACGTACCAAATGCACTGACTTGTCACATTTTTTTTAAAACATTAATATTCTACACCTGCTGGTAGTGGACATATGTATTGCTTACTGTGTCTCCCAACATTTCAAAAATATCGTGGAGATATTTTTATTAGCTGCGGTATTGAGAAGAGGGTTCGAGACCCCGTTTCAGGGTACGTTACATTATTAAAAATGTGCAACAGGAAAACAAATCAAGACCAAACAGAAACCCAGAAAAATAAAGGGAAAAACAGATTCGATCATTCAGACTGTAATTTTTTATTATAATGTTTTTCACACGAAAAAAGTGTCATATCTTATATTATTCTCGATACCGGAACCATAGCTTCAATATTAACTAAATACAGGCTGGGTAACTTTTAAAGAGAAAAAACAGCTTTAAAGAGATTTCGGAAACTAACAAACAAAATGCAACATTTTTTCAAAGCTGAAGCATAATGAATAGAATGAGAAAGTGTGATGACTTCGCCGCTAATACAATGGTAGGTATAGGGAGAGCGGCGGTCCACCGAAACACTGGCAGCACCTTCGTTTGCGTTTCAACTTCTCAATGCTGCGTCATGATAGTTTGGCATCTTATGATTAAACTCGCAATCTTTAATTAACCCTTGGTCCTATTTCTGTGAAATTTGTGCAGAAATAATCTGCACAACACAGTCCTTCTGATGGTTAAAACAGAGACTTAAAAAATGCGGACATAAATGTTTTTATTTCATTATATAAGCATCACCAATTACACCAAATTCATGGAGGGTGAAACGGAATTTGACTATGCGACAATTTTTTTCATTTTTGTGTCCCGTAAAAACTTCAAGCGAGAAAGTTTTAGGGAAATATTTCAACTTTATTTTAAATTCAGTACCACCTTTATATCTTGAATGGTTTACGAGTAATTGAGTGGTAATTATTCCGGGCGCTCAGCTCTCTGAATGATGTGAGACGATCGTGAAATGTTGAGGATGAAGCAAATTTGACTATGCGACATTTATTATTTTATTTTTGTGTCCAGAAAGAGATTAAGGGTGTAAGGTTTAGTGAAATATTTGGATCTTATTATAAATTGAGTACCACCTATATATCTATAATGGTTAACGAGTAATAGTAATTACTCTAAAGCTAAAGCTATCAGAATGGTATTGAGGTATTAGCAGGCATCTTTTCCATAAAATACCAGCAATAACGTAAAAAAATTTACATAATTTATTCGTGGTCTCAATAATAATACTATATTAACTGACTACTTGTACCCATACTGCAAGATTGACCCGCTGAGGAAAAGGAATGAATGAAGCTTTTTTCTAACTTAGTAAGTCTGCACTACTTTTATTTATGCATTTATTGGATTATTTATTTATCATATTTTCTGTTCACTTATGTTAGTAATTTTTATGTATAATTATCATAGCAAATGTCTTATTAGTTTAATATCTTGTTCCTTTTTTTAATAATATAATTTAACAACATAGGCCTAAGACGTACATCAGTTACAGCGAACGTGAATGGTCGAGGGTTTGAGCAAATAGCGGGCTGTAGTTAAGGCAAGAGGATTTAATTTTTTTATGAAAAAATCAGGGAAAATGCTTTGAAATATTGTGTGATGTATGTAGAATGCGTTGCATCACAATTTTTGCGTATGTGCGTCTTTATCGGATGTTGAAATGCCAATTTTAAAGATCACGCGCCCTATTTTTGTAGTGGTGCTTATGAAATTTTCCGTGCCCTGCAATTCACAAATCATCCCTTAGTTTATATTATCTCTGTTCACATAATTTGTACACATATCTACACTTTTGACCGTGTTTCACCTACATAACTTACCCCATACAGCCAGGAGAAAATTAATATTATTATAAATAATATTAATATTATTATAAATAATATTACTATTAATACAATAATAATACAAATTAATACTCAGTAATATTAATATTAATTTATAAAATATCCCTTAGCTGTTTTCTACCCTAATTATACGTTGTTATTTCTACACAAATGTACATTCTTTAACAAATTCTCATCAAATTATACTAACATACCATCTACCCTATTTTCTAGGCAACAAAATATTAGATCAAATCATCCCTTAGCTGTTTCATACCTATATTATATAATTGTTCATTGCTTGTGAACATCTTCAATTTTTTTAAAGATGTGGAACGAAATGTTACGGTCAAGCTTCTTGGAATCTGAGAAATTACTGTTACACACGGCCACGTTTATTTATGGAGATGAGATCTTCCAAGACGTGTAAAGCAGCCCGAAAATTGTCAGAAGTATCTAACAATTCAATTTAGATAAGGTGAGTCATTTTGAAATAGATTAATGTATTATTTTGTTTAATAATGTGTGCAATTTTTCCTATACCGCCCGTAGTAATCTTGCTCCCGCGAATCTCAAGCAGAGTAACTGCTACCTAGCGGCGGAACCAGTGAACTACCTCAGTCATCACACTTTCTCCTCTATTCATTATGGCTGAAGACTAAAATCTTTTAGAGCTACGTATTGTTTTACAGCAGGAAATGTTTACAAAGTAACTAAAGGTTTGCTCAGTTTAAGAAATCCATGGCTCAAGTATTTTACTTGAATAATCATCTCTGTGAATATCAAGGCAACCTATTTAGTTCCGTGATAAATGCTTGTGTATTGTCATCTCATACAAAGCTCTAAATACTCTAGATTCCATTTTCCCATTATTGACGAGAAATATGGAGCAGCATTAAAGTGACGATGCAAATGGCATGTAAATTAACTGCATTACAGTAATCCGTTTCTTTATTAATCCATGTTGCGCGATTTTACATTTAGAAGAAACGCCGCACACGATTATAATTACATATTAAACTGCACATCAAATTTGAACTTTTTTCTATCCTTTATATGAAACTATATGTTTCTGTATTAACTTAAGGTTATTGATTCATATATCAAAAGCAAAATAGTCCATCACGTAAAGTTTTTTTGTAGGAGACACATTTCTCATATTTACCTAAAAAGCAAAAATATGGATTTTTTGAAAATGGTGTGCGGTAAACAAAAAATAATTACAGACTCGTTATTTTCAACCAAAAATATACAAGAAACAGATATTTTCATCTAAAGGACATTTTTCATGTTGTACAGTGTTATCGGTCGGTAACAATTGCACTAATTTTCATACTTTATGACGAATTATCCATGTATTAATATAATTATAATAGTAATAATAATAATAATACTAATAATAAAATTAATAATAATAATAATAATAATAATAATAATAATAATAATAATAATACGCGTACATTGAGTTTTTCTGATGGATTTTATCAGTTATTTTTCCCACGAATACCACCAAATCAACACAGTGTGGTCAAAATGCAGAAGTGCAAATTAAGATGGTAAATTTATTTATTTTTCTGGGCACAACGATTAAAGAAAGTAAAATGTTTCACTACTGTAAGGGCTTTTATTTACCACCTGGTCTGACCAAAAATAATTCTGACCAACCCATTGGCATACTCTCGCATTATACAACATTTATTATGAAAGATTAGATAATAATATTTTTAAATAACCGAAAATGAACTTCACTGAAGTAATTCCATCCTTATATAGCATGTATGATTTGTGTACTTGTCAAATATTAATGCAACACAGCTATCTGATTTTCGGAACAAGAAAATAGTTCAGGAAAAAAACAGTCCAGGTAAAAAACAACGATTAGGAAAAAAAAGTGCAGTTTTGAAATTTGGCAGAGTTATCAGGGGAGTGTCCTGAACAACATATTGAAGTTCCCGCGAGTGGGGGTGAGCGGGAAGCAGGGGGCACGTAGAAGCTCCATTTTACTGTCTCCGGTCACAAAAATCATCATTACTACATGAATAGTTGAAAAATTGCAAAATAAGTTGAGTTATCTGAATATTAACACTAGATGTCAAGTAGAACTGGTTTTAATATAGGATAACCATCTTTGTGTTTCACTTGTATCTGCCCATGATTATACAATTATATTCTAACAAATAATCCATAACTATCAAAAGTGATACAAGATGCGACAACGGCTGTCTCTGTGCCATGAGAACAGCCCAAATAATATTAAATCTAGGGTAATGGGATAGGTGTAGATCTGATCTTGTTAGAAAGATGTCTCATGAAATTCTTCTGATGAATAGGCTAACGCAGTGGTTCCCAAACTTTTCAGTCCGCGGACCCCTTGAAAAAAAATTAAATTTTCGCGGACCCCTCTGGGTTTTGAAATAAAAAAAAAACTAAATAAATACTTTGATTCAAATGTATTAAATTCAATAAACAAAATAACAATATGAATGGTAACAAACAGAGTTTACTCCTTAATGTGAACAGTGAAGCTGCTTTTGATTAATTAGTTCTGCAATGTTAGGTTTACTGTCTGATAATTTCAATATTAAATCACTTTCAACTTCATGTTTATTTCTCAACTTTGATTTCAAGTACTTGAGGTGGGAGAATGCTGTTTCACATAGATAACTAAGCACTTCAAAATTACTGGATATCCTATTTCTTCTTAAACCGCCTGCGGACCCCCTGAAACACCTGGGGGTCCGCGGACCCCACTTTGGGAACCACTGGGCTAAGGGGTTAGAAGATCAGTAAGGAAAAAAAAGTCGCAGGCTAAATTACATTTGCATGACATTCTGATTAAAATAAATATTATTGCTCTCATAAATTCAAAATTGGATGGTTCAGTGCCAGAGGTGACTAAGTGCCATCAAGAATAGTGCTAATATTTGTGTGTATTGACCAGCAAAAATCGTATTTTATCTACGCGAAACATGACTAGCAGCCATAACTGTGTTTGTAAATGATATAGCAAGGTTGTTAGTCATGTTTGGCTTAGATAGAATACGATCTTTGCTGGTCAATACACACAAATATTAGCACTTTTCTTGATGGCACTTAGTCACCTCTGGCACTGAGCCATCCAATTAATATGTTGAAGAAAAGTGGTCCTAGTGGACAATGTGTCTTATAGCCATAGTAGGGCTGTGGTGTAAGTCCCAGGTTATTCTAGATGGACTTTTCAAACTGTGACCTCTGACTTGGACAAGTGAAGCGTATGGGACCCACAAGTGACTAGAGCGCCTCGTTAAACTTTACATCCAAGATACTGTAATAACAGCTTGAATAGTCCTAAACCCACAATAGTGGAGATCGAAAATTCCGGGGTGCGCGGGCAAAGAGAGTTAAGTCCACTTTCTTGTTACTGAGAATTAGAGTGACTTAACACACTATACCAGCCCAACATAGCTTCAGAGATGGATAAACCCATGAGTCACACATCCATAACTACCGTACAATTTTGAATATGACTTACTGGACTTAACACAAATATAGATAACATTTTTATCTGTAACTCTATGGACATATCTCAATTTTTTAGGATGGTGGACATAACTCTCTTTGCCCGCGCACTCCGGAATTGATACATGCTATAAATGCTTTTATTAGCCTATTTATTGCAAAATTTATATTTTACTTCTACAAAATCAAAACAAGTTCAACAGATGGAGTTCCTTTTTTAATTCCTGAAAAATTAACTTTTTGGACTTGTTCGGATTTTGTAATCAACCCTTCTATTATAAAGTTTGATCAATGTGTTTTCACTAAATGTACAAGAATTCCTTTTATAATACCTATATTTCTTAACATTTTTGAAACGGTTATTTCAATGTGGCTGTTAAATCGGAGATCCTTGGTAAATAACATTCCTAAATCTCCAGTTTCTATAATCTCATCAATCATAAAATGATTATATTATAGGCATATGAAATAGATTTTTTACATCTAGTGAACGTCATTTTCACACATCTTAATATTTATTAGGCCATGTAAGTAGCTTATTTAAGTAATTTTGAACTTCAAAACAATCCGAAACAGAAAAACGCCTAATATTATCAGTAAATTTTACTAGTTCTGCAGTCTATGAAACAGTTTACTAATAATATTAGCAATATATACTAATAATTTAGAGCCATGAACTCATAACTAATATTATTAGAATATTCTTATGAAACAGAAACTAATAATAACAACCAATATTACTATATATTTGCTAATAATATCAGTGTAAAAGTTATATGAAATAGGGCCCAAGAGTGCATTATGTGATCCTGATATGAATGTTGGCTTACACCACAACTAACCACTTTTTGTGTTCGTATTTAAGTCATAATAGTTCCAAGTCCTTTCTCTTTTGTCAGTAATAAAGCTTGTTTAATGAGCACATACTCGTATGGCGTATTCTCGGCACCCCAATACTTACCACACCCCCTGCCTAGCCCTCATATTGCTTTGTCTATTATCCAATAGCATCGATGAGTCAAAACTGTACGTACATATATGTACGTTAACAAATGACAAAGAGAATCAGCATGACATGTCTGGCAAGGGGAACACTAGCTAAAAAAAAAAAAGTTCTGAGAGAGATTCTGAAGGGAGCCGGGCGTATGACAATGAATTGACCCCTATTTTTCCTCTCGCGTTTAAAACTCTCGTTCCCTTCATGTTTACCCCCCCTCTCATTTCGTACTGGATCCCTCAATTTTATACTTGGTTAGGTGTCTGGAAGTTCTTTTGGCCTTGTGTTCTATTTCGTTTACGACGCCGCAGAAGAGTACATATTAGTACATTATGAAACTTGCCTGTAATAACATTTAAGTTATAAAGATACGAGTTGCATACGACTGTTTTTGTTCGATCGTAATTAGTCTAAATGTCTGGTTGTTGTAGTTCTTGTCTTCAACGACAGATGACAGCTTATGGTGTCGGTCAAATCGAAGTTTCATTTTGGTTGTTTTCTTGAAACCAACGGATTTTGGCAACACGAAATGAATTCATTTTAGGGGAAAAATGCAATTTATGCCGCGCACGAGTTTTCCACTCCCACTCCTATAATTGTGAAATATGGATTTTGGTGCAAGGGTCTTTTTTTTTTATTATGAAATATTATTTTTTTGTTTATAGTTGTGTCCACCGCTGTGGCTCAAGGGATGCGTTCAATCCTCTCACGCAGCGGGCCCGGGTTCGATTCCTGGTCGGGACAAGTTACCTAGGTGGGGGTTTTTCTGGGGTTTTTCCTCACCTTTGAGACAAATGTCGGGTAACTTTAGGCCCTTGTGGTCCCCAGATATCATCTGGCCGTCATTATCATCTTCATCCCATCCTCGCCTTGTTTGGAGTGAGTGTGTGTGTGAATGCTGTGTCTCGTCCTATGTGTTCGTGTTGTCTCGGAGGTGGCCCCGGCATTGGGCTGATCATTCATCCGGGGAGGCCCTCCATGTCCTTGTCTGGTCAAAAAAGTATGTATGTGATCCAAAGATAATCCCTCTCCCGACAGGTCGCGGCCCTGTAAGGCCCGGGCGGCTTGGGTCGCTTAAATCCTAAAAGGGAGAGGTGATACTACGATAAAGAAAGAAAGAAAGAAAAAGTTTATAGTTGTGACATATTATGTTTGGTGCAAGCGACTTTTATTATTCAGTGGAAGGAAAACCTGTGCGCGGCATAAATGACCGTTTCGCCCATTTTAGTATGATAATAAAATTAACAGAAACAGAATTTATTTTATTTTAATACAGGATACTTATTACGTATTTTTTTTATTAATAATAGAAGGACTTTATAAGATAATGTTCATTATTAAAGCTGATACTCTCAAGGTCTTAAGATTGTGTCGTGTTCGATAATAATCGATACCACACCGATGTCATAATGGAAATCTGTATCGTTATGGATATCATTATGGTACCGTTACGTCACTTGTAATCTAGAAGCTACTATAATAAGCATATTATAGTAGCTTCTAGATTAAATACCTTGAAAGAAATTTGATGTGAAACTCACATCACTTTCTCTGCCCAAATAAAAGTTAGGCTCTTAGTATAATATATTATGTATGAATTTCTCTTCATGTAACTTGGTTGTAAAAATGAATAGGATGTCATAACCACATCACTTCGCATCCCCGAAGGATGCATAAGCCAAATAGAATCTGATTAATGAGGTAGGTGGTCCAGTTAAGGCCACGTTAATTTTCAAAATAAAAAACAAAGTATTTATAATTTCCAAATTTATAATTTTCACACTCAGCTATCAACAGATGACTATAATAAGTTGTTTCGGGCAAGAAACAATGATATTACTTAATTACATTGATAGCAAAAAATATAAAATGGAATCAAGTGACAGTGGCCTTATGAGGAGCATGTAGTCATGATAAGGCCACTTGGGTACACTGTAATCTTCTGACCAGCTCTGAAATCTTTGCCTCACTTTTTTATGCATCTGAAATAAATTGAACGTATAGGCACATCAATATGTGTAAATATAATAAAAAAACTCAATTAATTAATAGATGATTTAATTAATTATAAACAATTAAGCAAATTATGTATGTGTTCGCGGTCAAACCCAGGTCAGTATGAAAATATTGAACATTATTGCTTAAATGTTATAAATTAAGTAGATATTCACAAACAGAACTTGAACATTATGACCGAGAAATAGCGTTCCTCATCGCATCGCATCGTATGTGGCCTTAACAGGTGAACTATATTTTTTTTATTTGCAATCTCGGTTATTAAACTTGGTATGTTAATGCAGATACAACAAAGAGATGCTTTAAAAGATCACAATGTATTCTATTCTATTCTATTCTATTTTGTGCCCCTTAAGGCGGGGAGGCGGGGTGGGAACGCCCCTAAGCACCGCAGCCGTTGCCGACTTATTGTACCTACCTCCGGGATGGGATGAGTTGCGTGCCCACAGGCCGCTCCGGACCTCAAAGCCCCCCGCGAGCCCCCACGGAACTCCCCTACATCCAACAAAGCCTAGTACCATACCACGTGTGCGCCACCCCCTGCGGTACCTCCAACCGGGAGCCCCGACAGGTTCGTGACACACACCACCAACAACCTCTTGACCACAAGCAGCGGGGAGAACGGGAGAGGCCCCCAAAGGGCTCTGACTGCCGAAGCAGACCCGATGCCAGAAGTGGAAACGGGATGAGGATGAAAAGGGGGAATGGTGAGATGAAGTGGAGAGTGTTGGTGGAATGAAAGGGGGAAACGGGAGAACCCCGAGAAAAACCCCCTAAAGCACGGCTTCGTCCACCACGAATGACACACCCGCCGGCCCCGAGATTTGAACTCAGGACCGCAAGCATGCCAGGCTCACGCGCTACAGCATGAGCCACCGCGCCGGCATCACAATGTAAGCTATATATCTACGTATAATTTTATGCTGATATGAATCTACTTAAATAGTTAGATTATTTTATTTCTTATCTTGTTTTTATTTCTGAAGCGCGTATTTCACAAAAGTTTCTGCCTTTCCTCGAGGAATGGAGAAGGAACCCTGAAATTCTGGTCAGTTGACCTTCGAAGGACGAGCTTCAAGTAGGTGTTGAAATCTGGGGCCAAAGTATGATACTTTTATGTTAAAGTATTAGTGGCCTTATCAGGAGCATGGCCTTAACTAGCGCACCTACCTTACTCTCGTAAATTTCTTTACTCTAAGTATAGCCAATACATTTTCTCACTTCACATTCTGATATAGAACAAGAGATCATATTGCAAAGAGCGTGTATTCAGAGTGGGTGGCTTATAACTATCCTTCAGAGATTTTTTTCGAAACAATGCAATGTTTCAAATGAAGGTTTTAGCTCTTAGAATAAGCACCCCATGTTAAAAATTTAAACAAAATTGTTAGACCTGTTTTCGAAAAAATCGCAAGAAACGAAATTTTCTTCATGTAAAGTCCCATTAAAAATAAGAAAAGCTGAAGAAACCTGGCAACTGCTGGAACCCAGAAGTGGCTAGGAATTTATTTTTCTTTTTATTAAATTTCAGTAATGTATCTTTTGTGTATTCTTGTTTTTTGTATGTTTTGTTTTTATTATTTTGTATGTATGAATTGTATTTTTATCATGGACATTGTAATTGGGTTTTCTACCTGAATGTTCATTGTTATTATTATTATTATTATTATTAAATAAAAAATAAAATAATAACAAGGTTTACATGTTTGAAAATACTCCAAACATATCAACATTTAAAACAGACGTGGAACCTATATAAATAATAATATGTGATAAAACCCCACGCGTAACCACTTCACCCCCTGATGTCTGTATCAGATCCTGACCTTTGCAATGGTTCGCCCTTGTATAGAATGAAGTTAACAAGATGGCGCCGCCCACATGACGCGTCGCGACGTCAGAATTCAGTTTCCTTGACATTTCCCCTCCTCTACCGCCCCCAGCATTCCACTGTTTGCACAGACGCGTGATATTTACAATATGAATATATTAAATCCCAGCTATTATACCATTTAATCATCATTTCCAAGACTTACCGAGGATTCTGAATCAATCGTTTTATTTTCTCATATCTCGCACTTTTTCCAAATGTTTAAAAATAATTACTGAATTACGAGGCGCATCCATAAAGCAAGATTCCCTGGGGCCGTTAACAGAAATCAAACAAAATTTATTGGAAATATTCATTGCAACATAAACAGCAAGTATTCAGCATTTTTCAACATATTCGCCACCGGAATTTAAACATTTGTCATACCGTGGCACCAACTTTTGAATACCTGTGTCGTATTAGTGTGCAGCCTGGGATTTGAACCACCGTGTGACAACCACCTTCGCCTCTCTGCCATTCTCTGTCATTCATTATCATTTCGTGAGATGTAGGAAAAGAGGGAAATCACTGGGTGAATGTTTAAACACCTCCCAGCCGAACGTCTGCAGGAGACTTGCTAGGAGGTGTTTTAAACATCCACCCTGCAGCCCGGACTTCGCTCCCATTGATTTCCATCTTTTCCTACACCTTACGAAATGACAAAGAATGACAGAGAATGACAGAGAGGCGTAGGTGGTTGTCACACGGTGGTTCAAATTCCAGACGGCACACTTCTACGACACAGGTATTCAAAAGTTGGTGCCACGGTATGACAAATGTTTTAATTCCGGTGGCAAATATGTTGAAAAATAGCTGAATACCTGATGTATCTGTTGCAATGAATATTTCCAATAAATTTTGTTTTGTTTTTGTAAACAGGCCCAGGGAAACTTACTCGTACATTTTCTCTAATATTCATGAGATCATAAAATAGGTTTTTTCTAATTACGCCTTAAGCTAAACTGTTTCAATTCTACCTTCTACAATATTTTATATTTACGATTATTTCAGGCTTACACAAAATTAAGCAAATTTGATTAGAGGATTAAACTAGGGTAAAGTTTAAGTATAATTATCTACTACTGGGTGCAGGATCGTTATCCCTATATTTTACCAAAGAGATGTAGGGTTACATTCCAGTTTGTTTTAGGTCTGGACATAGGCGACCATCACACCGTGTTATGAAAACGGTAGAACTCATGGGCGTACATAGCTCTTAATTTATAGTATTTAGAATGAAAATAGGCCTAACACCTGTGAGACAAATGTCGGGAAACTAGGCCCTTGTAGTCCCCATATATCATCTGGCCGTCATTGTACCTTCATCCTACCAGCGTCTTGTTTGGCACGAGTGTGTTTCGTTCCATGTGATCGAGTTGTCTCGGAGGTGGCACTGGCATTGGGCTGTTCACTTATCCGGGGAGGCTCTCCATGTCCTTGTCCGATCAAAAAAGTATGTATGTGATCCATAGGAACTTAGTCCGTCAGATCGCTGTCCTATAAGGCCCGGGTGGCGTGGGCCACATAAACGTCCTTATAATAGGGGAGGTAAAACTCAGGAAGAGGAGAAGAAGAAGAAGAAGAATGAAAATAATTATTATTCATTACACAATCCCCAATGTAGCTAGGAGTGTAATATTTCGTACGTAGACGTATAACTTAATATAAATACTGTATATAACGATTTTCAGTTGGCAGCTTCATGAAACCGAGCCATGATTTCAAATACACTTATTCTATTGAAAATAAATAGCAGATGAAGAATTTATAAGTAACTATTTGCTGTATTTTGATCGTCAAATAGTCATTATATAACATTTTGAAATTTTATTTCATTAGACATTCTTCTCATGGTATAAAGAATGTAAAATAAGTTCGGGAAATATCTCACATCTACTGTATATAGTAGCCTTTAGGGCAAGATAAAGTTTTTCCCCTCTTTATCTACCTACTCTATTTTTAAAGTTTGTGTAAAGTTGCGTCAATAGCCGTAAAACACCTGTTGAACGCATGAAGTTGCCAGGTTTACGAACACGGGTTATCATTACTAGCTAACTCACTCACTAGTCACACAAGCACACTATTAAGTTGTGCTTGTAACCCTGAATAGCCATGTATCTTCTTTTTATCTTCAATCTGATTTCTACACGCTGTGTACAGTACGACTGAAATCAACTAGCTCTATTTATTAAAATCGTTTCCATAGATTTATTGGTTTAATGTGCTGAAAACTATTAACCTCTTTCTTATCAAAACTCCAACGATTTATATGATGCTAGTGCATACAATTAATTTTATTATGAAAAGAGGATTGTGAAGAGGTCTAGAAATAATATAACTTATTTTAAATATCCACCTTATACCCCCAATTAATGATAAATGCCTTTGTAGATTTGCCTATACTTACATTTATATATTTTGTTCAAGTAATATATAAATACATCTGGTGGCACTATGGCCCTGGAGTCGACTCAGCCTCCAACAGAAATGAGTACCAGGAGCACTCCTGGGGGTAAAGGCGGCCGGTGCGTAAGGCTGAAATCTTACCACCTTCACGTCCAAAATCTGGGAGCCTCAACCTCCTGGAACCCTCTGGGCCTCCATGGCCTGAATAGGGAACACTTTACTTCTACTTTAATATGCAAGTACTACAGCCGCTATTCTGAATTTAAAATATTTACATTCTCTCAGTATATTTTGTAAAACATATTACAGTATTTGTAAAAGGTTTTATTATCCTATCTATCTATATGCTTTTATTATGACTGCTCAATGTGAGTAGTTTTCTAAAAATAACCTAAAATCTTTATGACCTATCTATTTATAGCCTGTCTGATTGGTAAACTCTATTTCAATTTCAACTAAAATCTAGTGTTGTTGAAGTCAGTGTGAATGATACAATATAGCCTGCAAACACTTAAGCCTAGTGCTCATAAAAATCCCGCATAATGAGTTTCGTACAAATCTTTAAATATTTTCCCATTTAGGCGTAGGCCTACATTCATGAATGCTCTTCTGTCCACCTATATAGATTAATTCATAAATCGTAATGTTTTAAACAAATTAATCAAACAGATCGGGCTAACAGAATCGAAGGATCGACAAATTGATGTGTAATGTTGAAAAGATCGATTTCATCTATACTTTTCTTTCCTAGTTTACTATGGCAACCGAGAAAGGCCAATTTCAATCATTTTAACAATTCAATGTGGTCTACACCGAAACACCAGCTCAAATATTATGTTACGTAGTATTTATATAGCCTGAAAAGTACTAAAAATTAATGCAACAATGAACAAACTAACTTATTCTATTACTATCAAATTCTGTTGAGCTGGCCCCGCAAACAATTTAGAAAATCGAAAGTTTCATAGAGATTATTAAATTGGAAAGCATCCACGCGCTTTGAATAATGTCGCTAGTTGTTGTCGTTAGACTTAAATTTGATTTCTCAATGAATTAAATTTTGTACAAGAAATAGTTTATTTTGTTTGTTTCTTACGAATACGATCAACCTCCCCAACTAAATGTACAGTTTTTAATAACCACTAACTTCAATCAGTTATGTAATATAGGCTTTAACCCAAAATTAGTTCAAATCTAAGTAGCGAATTCATTGTAAAAAGTTATGTAATTATTATGAATCTTAATACAAAATAATTAATTTTCGCGCGCATAATAGGCGTCAATAAAATGTGCCGATTCCAAAAATTAACCGAGAAAATAAAAAATCCCTCTCGGCCCCTAATTATCACACTTAACCTTCAGCAGGAAAGGTGTATTAATACATAATAGGCCTGTGATTCAGATATACGTTGTTGAATTCAATAACTTGTAGAGACTGCTTGAAATCGCAACGCTGGGCAATTAAAAATAACATGATAATTGTGAATTTATGACATAAGCAACCACAATTAAATGTTTGACTAAATAATAATAAATTTTCGAGACCAATATGCAATTTAAATGGATTAGATTATAGTAATAGATGTTTATGCGAATTGAAAATTTTAGTGGGTTTAGATAATGCCTTCATGTTATCATAACATTGTGACGGATTTGAGGTCTACTTACTCGTTATAATTCATATTTTCATAACTTTCAGTAGATTAAGAGACGGGCTAGTCATTTTCCATAATAAATCTAGTAAGACATGAATGCATTAACCTTTTTTTTTGCCACTGACGTATAAATGTGTATAAATCTAAAAAATTGCATAAAAACAAGACATATTATAAGAATAATAGACTAATGCTTTATGTAAAATGTGAGAAATTTAATTCACATGTTATGATTGTCATTCACGGAAACCAGCTATTTTACTGAAATTTTTTTAAAGACTTTAATCTTAGAGCCCACTGACGAATTCACATGGTGACTGTTTATATCAATACATATTAGTTCACAACTTTAATCTTCTTTGCCATTTAACTTTTGCATTTTTATGAGGTATTTTAAGACTGCCAATGACAGAAAAACAAAATTAAGCAAAGTGAAATGCAGTCTTTCCTTCTCATTCTGAGACAGTGCTGCACTGTAGTGGAACACAATAAATAGTATAACAATACTGACAAACTTGACGTTGACGATGATCAAGATAATAATAATCCAGAATCTTAGTCCAGTCAATAAAGGTCGAAGAACACCGAGTAGAACTAAAAATCGTGCAGTTTTGAAATTTGGTAGCGTCGTTGGGGGAAATGTACTGACTAACATACTAAAAGTCCCCAAGGGTAAGGGATGAGCGGGGGGCAGGGGGACCATAGAAGGTCCCTTTTATTGGTTTTTCGCTTATATCTAAACAACAGTACATTGTAGAGGAAAGGTACTATATAAAAAATTCAAGCTGATAACTTTTCCTACAAGTTTAGTCCTATAAGTTTACATTTTTTCTATTCCCAATAGCTTTCGAGATATTCGCAAACTAAAATATCAAATTTTAGAAAAGAAAAAAAAAAGCTCTTTCGCCTCACGCTTTTCGTCACACTTTGCCTTCAAGCACTTCAGCCCTTATGTAAGTTATACAGCAATTCCCTCATAAAAGAAGTTGTAGGGCAATAAATTCCCTTTGTCATTTGTTATTTTGTACTCAAATGTTAAAAAGTTATGAGAATTTTAAGTTTGGGTCAAAATTTGTGGTTTCGAAAGAAAACCATACGTCACACTTTCTCTATACATTTAGAGGTTATATCTTTGTATGTAAGCTGTATATTGTGTAGGCTATTTACATCGTGAAATAAATGGAGAAATATTACACAACCATTAAAGTTGCATTTATTAAAAATCCGTCCACGATCTGATTTTTAATAAATGAAACTTTAAGGGTTGTATAATATTTCTCCACTTGTTTCACGATTTAAATACACAATATGCAGCTTATATACAAAGATATAACCTCTAAATATAGAGAAAGAGCGATTTAGGCCTACTGTTTTCTGTCAAAATCTTGAAATTTGTCCGAAACTTAAAATTGTCATAACTTTTTAACATTTGAATACAAAATAACAAACGACTACTCATTTTAAAAGGAATTAATTGCCCTACAACTTTTTTTATGAGAGAATTGCTGTTATAACTTACCTCAGGGCTGAAGCGCTAGAAGGCAAAGTGTGTCGAAAAGCTTGAGGCGAAAGAGCTTTTTTCGAAAACTTGCTATTTTCGCTGGCGGATACCTCGAAAGCTATTGGGAATAGAAAAAAACTGACATCCTATTTTCCTCACATAGCGGATTGCGTTAATAATTGTTCTAGTACTAACACTTTTCCAAATTTTAAAACTACACTTTTTTTCTATTTTTCCTTCGTTGCCTGGACTATCTTGTGAGTTTTGTATTCTAACAATTAATTAAAATAAGTACAGAAGTCACATAATTCCAATGTTTAAATTTCAAGTACGAAAAAGAGTGCGGAAAATTCTTTGGTATTACGAACTGAGAAATTGTACGTCTGATACCGAACCTACATCGTAATGCAAATCTTACAGCAGCAAATCTTAAAAACGCTGTTTAATCTATTGATTTGATTATTGTTTTTTTCTTTACGTAATAACAAACTCTTTCTTTCTTTCTTTCTTTTCCGTAGTTTTACCTCTCCCTTTTTTAGGATTTAAGCGACCCAAGCCGCCCGGGCCTTACAGGGCCGCGACCTGTCGGGAGAGGGATTACCTTTGGATCACATACATACTTTTTTGACCAGACAAGGACATGGAGGGCCTCCCCGGATGAGTGATCAGCCCAATGCCGGGGCCACCTCCGAGACAACACGAACACATAGGACGAGACACACCATTCACACACACACTCACTCAGAACAAGGCGAGGATGAGGATGAAGATGATAATGACGGCCAGATGATATCCGGAGACCACAAGGGCCTAAAGCTACCTGACATTTGTCTCATAGGTGAGGGAAAACCCCGGAAAAAACCTCACCTAGGTAACTTGTCCCGACCAGGAATCGAACCCGGGCCCGCTGCGTGAGAGGATTGGACGCATCCCCTGAGCCACAGCGGTGGACATAACAAACTCTAATATCTTAATTTTGTAGGAAATGGAGCATTGCTTGATAAAACTGGGAACTCTATTCATTTCTAACTTACAGAGAAACTACGGAGTTAACGCGAAAATTACAGCTATCCAGTATATCATGCGTGAAAATAAACGTCCTAATTTCCATAAATGCATTGCAGTTGAAACGCCGCTGCTTCCACCGCAATTAATAGTACCTTATCATACCAGAAGATGGCAAGTCAATACAGCAGCGTGTGAAGGCTATATACAAAGGTAGGTCATGATGGATTCACTCGCCAAGGTTGCGGTGACCATACGTGCAGAAGCAGTTGTAATTGTGTGTGTTTCATTCGTAGTTAATTCTGCTGAGTTCTTCACTAGCAGAAGTGGAATGCCCACTCCATAATTAATGTTTCGACATGTCCTTCCGCTCTGAATTTATCATGTTGTCCCCATACAAAGTTCATCCTATGACAACTTTAGCACTATTAATTAAAGACTAATAATGCCTTAGAAGTGCGAATTATATTAAAGCAAGCAGTAAAAATCTTTAAATATTGCATCATGTCCATGTGTACTATACATGTTATTGGAAAACGGTGTAATTAGGATATTAAAAACAGGCTCAGGGAATGCGTTCAATCCTCTCACGCAGCGCGCCCGGGTTCGATTCCTGGTCGGGCCACATAGGCGTAGCGAGGGGGGGGGGGTTTTGGGGGTTTGAACCCCCCCATTGATTAAAAAAAGGAAAATTGTATAATTTTTTTAAGTCTGCCCATAAATTGCTTAATACAAGTATAAAGCGTGGGAAGCTTAAAACTCGTTATTTTGCGTCTTAATTTTTAAAATTTTCCGGGGAAGGACACCCGGAAGCTTAAAACTTGTTGTTTTGCATCTTAATTTTAAAAATTTTCCGTGGGAGAACCCCCGGAAGCTTAAAACTCGTTATTTTGCATCTTAATTTTTAAAATATTCCGGGGGAGAGCCCCCGGACCCCCCTGTCCTTCCATACTCGCCAGACCCCGCGGATGTTATAACCCCCCCCATATGGTCGGCCTGGTTACGCCTATGTCGGGCCAAGTTACCTAGGTCGGGTTTTTTCTAGGGTTTTTCCTCACCTTTGAGACAAATGTCGGGTAACTTTAGGCCCTTGTGGTCCCCAGATATCATCTGGCCGTCATTATCATCTTCATCCCATCCTCGCCTTGTTTGGAGTGAGTGTGTGTGTGTGAATGGTGTGTCTCGTCCTATGTGTTCGTGTTGTCTCGGAGATGGCCCCGGCATTGGGCTGATCACTCATCCGGGGAAGCCCTCCATGTCCTTGTCTGGTCAAAAAAGTATGTATGTGATCCGAAGAAAATCCCTCTCCCGACAGGTCGCGGCCCTGTAAGGCCCGGGCGGCTTGGGTCGCTTAAATCCTAAAAGGGAGAGGTTAAACTACGAGAGAGAAAGAAAGAAAGAAAGAAAGAAAGAATGAAAATGAATTACGATTAACCAAAATTTCGTGAAAAGTTATTTTGCAAACAGTTTATATGTAGGCCTACTCCCTCAGTATGCTTTTGAATACTGAATAGGACTGAACAATTTCACTGAATGTCAAATCCATTGAAGGATTTCTTTCTGCATTTCAATGTTAAAATATTCTTAAAAAATCAAATTGTGGTAACAGTATAGATGGGTATAAATCAAATATATTATTTCTGTCGTCATTATCTTTTCCACCAGGGCCGGTGCTGTATTTATTGCTTTAACTTCATTACCTTATACCCACCAGAAAATAATAAGTCATGAAAGCGATGAAGAAGGATATTAAATTTTTGGACAAGAATGTGCAAGATTTTCCCATATCGGTGGATTTAGTTACGTTTCGTATTACATTATTTTGTGTCCCTATAGTGTACGCAAACGTTCATAGTAATAAAAAAGCCCCAGTTCGATTGGTGGTTTGAATAAATTGGGTGATCTGTATGAAGCAAGTTCAAAGGTTTAACATGTGAAATGTATTATTATTATTATTATTATTATTATTATTATTATTATTATTATTATTATTATTATTATTATTATTATTATTATTATTATTATTATTAATATTATTACGACTACTACTATTGAGATCGTTGTAGACCGAATTTTTAAATTAACTCCTGGGCCAAATTTTTATCCCAGTCCACCCCTACTTTTTACTAAGCTAAAAATCTGTTAATACATTTTATTGACGTATCAACCAAACTATATTTTCATTCCGTTTTAAATTATTTACATAAGTTACAAATTGTGTCTTAAAAAGGTTTCTGGTAAAATATTTAGTAAAAATATAACAATTTCTATTTGACTATACAATTTGGGCTTTGAAACAGATCTAATTACAATTATAGCAATAAGATTTTGTAACAATTTTGTAACTAGCTTTAGGCCTATATGCAGTGCTTTAGTTGGGCCGGTACGCACCGGTACTGCGTACCGGTATAAAATTATTTTCCTTCTACCATACCGGGAAAAATATGTGCTCCGGTACGTCGTACTGGCAGTACAGGAACGATATTGTCGTAAAATACTTATTAAATGTCCAATTCACGAGAGTGTATTTGTTAATAATGACAAACACTATTAAATTCGCAATAGATATGCGTTCTATGGAAGGTGAGTACTCCCATAAAATATTTTCCAACTAAAGCACTGCCTATATGTGGACTGGTAAATGCTAGCAGCCCATTTATAAGAGCATAATTTTTTCCTTCAGTGTTCGACCGGTTAAAGTGCAAATTCATTAGGGTGTTCATTCGTCCCGTTTTTCCCGGGACAGTCCCGTTTTTCGACAAAATGTCCCGCTGTCCGAAAAAGTTTTATTAGGGACATTCAAATGTTCCCCTTTTTGTGATTGTGATTGGCCAGTGTGTTTCACGCTACATTAATAAAAGTTACAACAGTGACGGTCTTGCTCATTGTCAAAACATACTTTATGGAGGAAAATGTGCTGAGTGTTATGATAAATTATAAGGAAAAGGCACGTCTTGGTAGAATACCACGTGAAACATACAGTGACAAAGAGGCATCTATTTCCGTGGAATAAATTATCTACATCTGTCTGCAGAAGAAATTTAAGCAGTCATTTGGGATCATTTGTGTGCATGAGACAAAAGTAAATTGTATTAATATCCCCTAAATTTTCTGAATTAAATTTTTGTCCCCTTTTTCCCTTAATTGTCCCAAGCCTTTTCTTTAAAAAAATAAATGTCCCGTTTTTATATAAACATTATATGGACACCCAAACATACTAAGAACCAAAGTTTATACTAACACAATTTAGGCCTATAAGTGGTCATGGTAAATTCTGGCACTTTATCTGCATTTACAAGAACACAAATCAGACTGTATTGCATCTTATATTTGAATGCTCTACTTTAGAAGGAAACCGTCGGCGTGGTCTTGTGGTTAGCGTCGCTGACTACAGATCCGTCGGGTTCGATCCTCGGTGCCTCGGATTTTTCTGAGGTAGGGAGGTCTGGTAGGGGTGCACTCAGCCTCGTGATTCAAATTGAGGAGCTACTTGATAGAGAAGTAGCGGCTCCGGTCATGGAAACCACCGTTAACGGCCGTGGGTGTCGGCATGATGACCATATACCCTCCAATCCTGCCATCTGCCTGTGGTAGATGAAGCAGCGGTCGGGTGGTAGGCCAAGTCCCTCCTGGGATGTAGCGCCACTGAGTTTAGTTTAGAATGGAACCATTGTCATGTTTTTCTGTCTGTTGTTTGCCTGTTTGACTGCCTCGCTTCCTGCTTTCTTCTTGCGTTCCTTGTTCATCAATGTAATAGATGTTCAGTGCGATAGATTTATGGTAAATAAGGAACTTTCAATATTCTGTGAGGTGGCAATGTTCATCAGAACAATAAAACACAGTTCCTATAACTAAGGATACTAGCGTATGCCAGTACGTTTTGGTGGTGTGTGTACTCGATACAGGCTTTATCATCACATTACATTCAGGCTGCAGGTTACGTGCTGATATAATACAGCAACTCCATCCAAGCAGAAAAAGCGGAAGTTGACACTCGGGATCTCAGGAAGAGTGGTTTCCTTCCGGTACTCTGTGTGACGTCACTGCTTGCTGGGCAATCTGACCATTTTGTGACGGCGATAAACGTAATGCTCCCATTATTACAATTACACGACCCAGGAGCTAATTAATCACATAATTCATAATAATTATGTTGGATTAAACGTAATTAGTAATATATTACAATAGGATCAACCATTTCTGGCCCAAATACTCCACTCTGACCTACTTAGGACATAATAATAATAATAATAATAATAATAATAACAATAACAATAAATAAAATAACAATAATAAGGGATGAGCTAGACATGCTTTATAAGTAGGGCCCGACATAAAAATATCCGAAAAATTACGTATAAATTGTTCTGAAATTTATGAAAATATGACACGAAAAACTGAGAAAAAATTACTTAATATTTCTAAATATATATTCAAAAAGGGAACATACAGTAGAATAATAATAAAGAAATAATAAATAAAGGACAAGATTTAAATATTTTTATTGCTACTTTTTTATTATGTTTTCTATTGTTATTATATTTACTACATTATGTTTGCTATATTTATTAAATAATGCCTCATAGCTAATGAATTTTGAGATGGCTTTGCTTGTAATGATGGAAAAGTTCATTCTAAAGACAAAATAAGGAAAAATGAAACGTAAGAATGAAAAATTCCTGAAAAATGACCAATAGAGAATAAAATGCCGAAAAAAAAAGATGCAGAAATAAGAGTAAGTTATCTTGATTCGTTCTGAGGTGAGGTGAGATGAATAATTATACTAAGTCCCGCATTGTCTGTGATGTCTCAGAAAAAAATAGCATTTCATTAACTTCCGAGCCCTATTTATAAGGGAATTTTTTTCGAGACTTTTTTTTGTGGTGATAGTTAAATAAGTACCAGGTCGCCAACTGGACCCATGCCTTCACCATGACATATTACAATTCACAATTTGAAAAAGTAGTTAAATGTAACAGTTATTCACAGCTTGTCTACTAGAAGTAGAGGCCGATAATGTTCGAGACATACATAATAATTTTGGGCTCAATTTTATTTTAAATAAGACAGTTTTCTTATAATAATTCATGTTGTGAATTATAGTTCTTCGAATCCTGGTAAAGAAAAAGAGAAGGCCTGATTACCTTATCTCTACAAGGCCCAATAACGTAATTATTATTATTATTATTATTATTATTATTATTATTATTATTATTATTATTATTATTATTAGTATATTATGTACTAAGCAATTCTGAAATGTATTTTGTTTTTTTAATAATAATAATTTCCAAAAAATAAATATTACGACCATAGCTTTTTAAAATATCGGATTTACGAAGATTTTTGAGAAAAACGTTGATTAGGAACCAATATTTAGAAAAAAGAAATGCAATAATGTGTTACAAAAATTAAATTTTACGGAAATGTTCATTAGAAACAATAATTTAATAGGTCAAAGGTCTGAGCTTGGGGTGGTAAATGGATTACTAGGAAAGCTAAATAGTTCTATAACTCAGCTTCATTCGCCTGAAACAGCTGGCGCTTAGGTGGCTTTCTTGTGCGTTAAGCGGTTTTATCTAATACTAATACTGAATACTGTAATACATACATCTCTTGTAAGATTCGTGCGTAGGTTTCACTTCCGGTTGGCTTGCCATCTTTCTTTACACCGTGAGGAAAGTTCAAGAGCATTCGTGCATCAATAAATTGTTTGTAAAAGTTCTTCACGGGCTAACAGCCGAGACGAGGTTTTAAAAAAACTCCGAGCTTTCGGACTCCATATCTGAGTCCATCTTCCCAGAAGAGTTGTTAAGGGAAGATGGACTCAGAGATGGAATCCGAAAGCTCGGAGTTTATTAGAGCCTCGTCTCGGCTGTTAGCCCGTGAAACACTTTTACATAGTATTCGTAGAGAAAAGTTCAAATTATTTGTAATAAATTGTTTTCCAGCTAAAATGCAGATACAACACTTTATACAGGCTGCTATACAATGATGTTATTACCTGTCCAAGCAGATTTTCATTGCTCAAATTGAGTTCTAAAACTGGAGACAATGTCGAACGAACGGAGACGACGTAACAAACAAACTAACAATTTAAAGGGGGCATCTGCAGAAGCTGGACACTGGGTATTTTAGACGAAAAGTTTCCAATGTAATTTCTGGTAGTATGATTTTCAAGATATGAGAATTTATATTGTGTAAACATGTAATATCCTGACCACATGCCTCATATTCTGCCAGCTGCCAATGAAGTAGAAAGACGGAGGTAGATAACGCATCAGTCTGATGATAGGCCCACTGATCCCCAAGGGATATAGCACCTAGAGTTTGAATTCCGAACTTATTAATACTTTAGTTAGCAAAAAGAAATAAAAATAGTATGTCGTAGAATATTAGAATATTGCCCGTAATAATAATGACAATAATATAGTATAAGTTATTGTATCCCGACGAAACATTACGCATTTTTACCTAATGGAACCTAAGTTAACTTAGGTGTCCTCAACCCATAATTGATGCAGGATACCTACAAGGAAGAACTTTGAAAAATATATTTCAATTACTTTCATTTTCCAATTGAGCTGTTAAAATAGGCTTTCCACCTAGGCTCAATGATAAAATATTACATATCTAACCTATTCTAAAAAATACCTTATTTTAATATTACATTGCAATTAACAAAAGTTACTGGTTAAAATGAAAAATTATATGTACAAACAATAAGTTAGTCTAAGAAAATATTTTAAAAATTGTTTATCTTAAGTGATCTTGACTAATGTAGACTAAATCTATGTAACATACCTTATTATAATAGGCCTGAACGTTATCAGTTAATATTATATTTAAATTTTCTAAATTTTGACTTTACTACACCAATCTCCCGTCTCTTCTTAAATAAGCAAAGTTACAAAGTTGTTTTAAGTTTCATGAATAGTGTTTTTGCAAAATTGTAATATGTATATGTAGTTTACTGTATACTCTGTATATATGTTTAATCTATAACCCTAATATGCCATCTGGTAAAATAGGGTTCTGTATTTTTGGGAATTCAATAATAATAATAATAGGCCTATAAGACTAAAAGGTAGCAAAAGTAACCAGTCAGAATATAAACTATACACAAATAATAAATTAGTCTAAATTACTGTTAAGGAGTCTTAAAATTGTTTTAAAAGATCCTAAATCCACAAAAGGTAGACTATGGCTTATGCTAAAAACGTAGTCGTTAATGCAGCAATTACGTTCAGCATAATCTATAGTCTACATTTTTTATGGATTTTAGAATTATTTTTAGACATTTAAAAAAAGTTTGACAAGAATTTAGACTAACTTATTATTTGTGTATAGTTTATATTCTGACTAGTAACTTTTGCTACTTTTCAGTGTTATATTACAGTATAAGGTATGTAATGTAGACATACCAGTACTTTACATTTTTATTGATTTTAAGATCAGTTTGAAACTATTTTGTGAAACTTTTTAGACTAATTTAATGTTTGTACATAGGCCTAACTGTACGTTCTGACTAGTAATTTTGTTACTTGCAATATAATATTATAATAAGGTTTTTTGTTAGATTAGGTTTATATATGTAATATTTTATAATTGGGCATAGGTAAAAAACCTTTTTCAAGACATTTGAAAAATATGTACGCGCAGCATTGTAATTATTCCTCTTAAGCATTATACCCAAAATAACTAGAACAATAAATCTACGATCTGCGCAACTCCTAACCATTCTTGCTGCTCAACCCATGTAACATGCGTTACTAAAATTATCCACACTACTTTTAACTAACTTATGCCCGGTTTCTACAAACTAGTGAATTACCTATGGGTAAATTACCCATGGACAAATTAGTTCCATTTAACCTACAATGATATAATGAGCAAGGCCTTGGAGTTGTACAGTTAATTTAATTCAGAAGGCTTTGATTCTCATTGTTTAAATATTACTATTGATCCTATGAAAGGTTAAATTTTATCCAGCCATCCATGAAAGGATAAATTAACCCGAAGATTTACCCTTGGAAAGTTCTAGCCCGAGTTTGTAGGAACATTTTTTCTGTCATTTTCATATTTACCCAGAGGACATTTATCTAGAAACTCGCCACAAGTGTAAGTGATTGATATCTTTAAATTATTTGTGTTTGTGTGGTGTTATTTTTGTGTAAATTCTGTCCATTGGATAATTTACCCATAGGTAATTCGCGAGTTTATAGAAACCGGCCATTAATGCAGCATTTAACAAAAATCAAAGCGCATAGGCAGTTGCTTGATTCCTTCGTCAGGTTAGTTCGACTTTGCCTGCCTATGAAGTCATGACTTATTAACAACTTTTTTACACCCATTAATATAGCCTATTGATCTGCGAAAACTTACCCCGTGCTAGTTTGAAATACTAGGTTTTTGACAGTATATTTTCCCCCAGAACATTTGGTTTAGGACAGCGAGCGGGCGGTTTGTGGCCAGCTGGGTACGCGATGATGTCATATCGACACGTGGCTAGCATGCACACTACATGTAGGGGTGTTTAATCCGTCCACTGCAACGTGAACTAATGCCAGCACTTTTTCAGAACAGATTCTTACTGCCACTCACATAAAAGAAAGAAAGAAAAAACTGATGTGATGAATTCACATAACTTTTTCTCCCCTAAGCATGGGAATCTCTTTCTCATTTTAAATTCTGGTACAGAGACCGTACTACAGACAGCACGTATTCAATTGTCTTAGACTGATGTAAAAATGTATTGTTCGCCATGCAGTACGGTACTTAAAAGCTGAATTTACACAAACGATGACTGGCTTATAACTACCAACCAAATAATTTCTGTGAAAAAAGATTTCAAATAAAAATGTCTTAGGTAAGAAATTCCACAAAATCCACACAAAATCGTTAGCCTTTTTGAGAAATTACGAAAAAAAAAATTTTCTTCATGTGAAGTGGTAGCAACAGTAGAGAAAGCAGTCGCCAAATCTTCGTGTCACATCCCCGAAATATACCTAACAAAATGTAAAATTTTATTTTTATATGACTTCTTGTTTTCGAGCTATGCTGTTCACAGATGTGTTTCTGAAAATTGTATTTTTTTTTTTATTCAGGGGATCTCAAAATGTGCATTTATACTAAAAACTCAACATAGAATTTTAGGGTCAACACACTACTTCCTTTGCCTATAGTTCCATAGTAAACTTAGAGATGACTAGTTGCACTTCAAGGTAGAACCCAATAGGAATAATTTTTTCTCCATTGTTCGTCTCTAACGTAATTGGTTTCAGAGTTCTAATTTGTGGAAATTCGAACGTTAATAAAAACCCAAAATCTAGTGTGACATACTCACATAACTTTATCTATCTTAAACACGGAGAATATAATTTTCTCACTTCGCGTTCTAATATAGAATAAGAGACCATTTTGCAAGGAGTGCATATGTAGGTCTAGTTCTTTCGGCTCCATGCAAGGGTATATTGTTCGCCATGCAATACTTGTAAACCCAGAGTTTGTGCAAACGATGCTGGCTTATAACTATTCAGAGATATTCTGAGAAAAATTGAAATAAAAATTTATCTGTTAGTATAAGCACCGTGAGCACAAAATTGAAACAAAATCGTCAAGTAATAGCAAAAGTAAGAGAAAGTCCATTCCAATCTTCGTGTCACCCAGAAGATTTTTTACCAAGATATAACATTTTATTTTATACGATTTTTTTTCACTTTAGAGTTGTGGTGCTTTACAAACACACACACACACACACACAGAAATGACCTGAAAATTTCATTTTTGGTTTAAGGGGCCCTCAAAATGCATATTAATGCTGAAAACTTGTAATCGAATTTCAATGAGTTGAAACTTCAAAGGAGACAGATTCTCGAATATTAAAAATATAATAATATATTCTGACTTAATTTCCTAAAAATTTACAGCATTTAATTCAAAGGATTTTATAAATATTTACATTGTATATATAAGCCTAGAGAAAGTGAATGCGTAAAGTATTGGAGGTTTTCTATTAATACATTTTAAATAAATACATATAAAATCCATATAATATCTAAAACAGTGCAATGTAGACTCCTAGGAATGTTCCAAATACTGCAAAACAAAACAAATAAGAATTAATTTGTTTATACTTTGCTAGTTAGCTTGATACGGCTCAGGAAAGTCAGGAGTACAATAGTTTGCGTACAGAATCAATAGTAGGCTTTTAAAGCAATGAAGACCTGGTATTAGGTCAAGGGTGTGGTTCAAAAATGTTGTTCCACCTTCCATTAAATTAATAATGGATGAAAAATTATTTTTTATTAAGTGCACTGCAACATGAAATTCGAATTGATATTATATTTGTTTATTAAAATAATGTACGTACAAAATCTGATTATTGTATATGTTATTTTTCGAAGTTTATTACACGTTTAAATAATCAATAAGGCTATTAATTAAAGAAGAGGTAATCGTCGGTAACAGATAGTTACCCTCAGTCTCTTGAATGTATTATGTACAGTACGGTATATAAATTTACCGAATTAGAACATAGAATACGTAAGCAAGGTGAGACTGTATAGGCTCAAATAGACCATCGAGTGTTCGTTTCTCGGGCTCATCATTAACTTTTATTTATACTATGACAATTTGACTACGCAGCAGTATCTAAAGATACTGTAATTATTTTCCGTACTCCGTTTTCATCATCATCTGTACACAACATGAGAAATTTAATAGTTGTATTAGGATAAAATCCGTGCTAACAATTTGGGGGGGGGGGAGATTATATTATACATTAAGTATCTATGCTTTTTCACGAAAACTGTTAGAAATCAGGTGAGAGTTGCAACTCTGACTTTGGTAATCTTTGGTTAAGATTTGGTAAATTAAAATTTTCTCTCACATTCTGCGATTTCCCGTTTCAGAGCTAAACCCTTCGCAGGTAGGCACCGCACATTGTCTTAAGAACTCATTCCAGTTATGCCTCGTATATTAGGCCTTTGTTATAAAATATTAAATGTTTCGTTTAAGGCAATGATTTCACAACATTTCTATATTTTTAACATTTGGCACGAATATGCCTGCTCGGTAAAAACAAGTATTTACATAATCTTTCTCAACTGATCTGAACGAATTGTCTGACCACCTCTTTGGTAACTTGCAAGTTCGTAACTAGCAACATGCCTTGGAGTGGTGTTTAATTAGAAACACAAGATAATATTCATGGACGTAGAGATTCATAAATTCATGAAAACAAATGTGGAGGACAGCTTCTCAGGGGAATTGAATCTCTTGACTGTATTCAGTCAAAACCTTGACATTTTGAAGACGATTAACTGTGTCAACATTTTAAATCCCCCAGAAACGGATCTAGTTTTGCAATAACAGTTTTCATGGCCATGCAGTAACTTATGGGTGACTTTACGCAGTTGTGTGATTTTCCTTTCATCCGGTATCATCGTACCTAACCTCTGCCCACTCCTTCAGGGTCTCCACGCCTCCAGTTTTGTGGGTCACCAGAGCAAGACATGTCAGTCCATGTGGACATTTAGCTCGGGGTGTATCGAGATGTAATCTGGTTTCATATATGGGTCTATGTCTGAATTAAGTCGTCACACTATTTTATTAATATTATGATGCAAAGAATAGCATACTATCTAGTAATATAATAAAGTGACAGAATGCTTTTGTTTAATTAGTGATTATTGCAGTTATGATATTCAGAAAATAAGTTATTTTTCTAATCGATTTCCGAGTTAATCTCCAGATCGATTCATTAAGCAGGGCTTACGGAAGAACAAAGGTCTAAAGATTGATAGCACATGTGAAGGAATATGTGGTTAGTGTAATTTGTCAAAGCTAATTGTATTGCAACTTCCAAAGCCGTATATGAACACTGTAAAACAATATGTTGTCATGAGAACTGATTTGCATTTGATAACTTCTGTTTAATAATATATTACCATAAAATAGGCGCTTAATTGGGCATTACTCCGGCAAAAGTAAACCGAATTGGTCCAAAATCAATAAGGCTTCGTCCCATGAACATTATAAATGCGTATACCAAATTTCATGAAAATCCGATAAAACGCATTCGAGATATCGCGCGTACAGATACACGGACAGACAGACATTTCCCGTCCACCACACAATCTCATAAAGTACCATTCTGGCACTTAAGAATAATTATACCACGTTAGAATGTGGTTACCTCATGCATAAAAACTGACGTCCTTTGAATTCAACCCTTCAAAACTGTAAAAAATAAACAAATAAGTAAGGAAACGTAAAGTTGTTCTAGGTGGCTCCATTTTTTTTTTGCATCCTTATTCTTTAACTCCAGGGAGAGTAGAGCAGTGTAGTGTATTATCAAATAACGTTTACAATAATCAGTTGGAAGCTGGTAAACTAGTGACTCGTCATTTGTATGTGAAGAGAAGAAAGTCATGAAATAGAAGATAATCTAATCATTGAAATTTTCATCCTATAAAAATTCAGATAGAGCAAACAATTTTTTTAAATTTGCTTTGCATTGCTTGTTATTAATTGTTTTTGTTTCTTGTGGCCACAGATGATGAATTATTGTCACAGAATCCCCAGTAATATTTTGCATGATCGGATTTAACTGGATTTTTTAATTCCTAAATTAATTGAAGAACTTTTATGCATTGCAAGTACTCAGTAAATAAGTTCCTTCTGCACCAAACAGGTAAAAACTCATAAAAGTAAAGTAAAGTGTTCCCTATTACAGGCCATGGAGGCCCAGAGGGTTCCAGGAGGTTGAGGCTCCCAGATTTTTAGATATCGGCACATGAAGGTGGTAAGGTTGTCAGCCTTACGCACCGGCCGCCATTACCCCCAGGATTGCTCCTGGTACTCATTTCTGTTGGTAAAAACTCATAGCCAGGGTATTACCGTCTATATTTTTTTTTCAGGTAGAAAAGTAAGACATCCCATTATATCGAATTCATTTAAATTAATACCAGTTGAAATTTACTCTATAAAGTACACTAACAATAGAAAATAATTGACAATCATTAGTTCCATGGCCTACCCTACTGTTTAGACACAGGTCCCCTGATATGGCCTCATAGCAAAAATGAGTATAAATACAGCTGACAATAAAAAAAGAAGAAAAGTAAGCATTCTATTCTTTGTGTCCCCCTTATTAAGTGCCAGTATGGTACTTTATGAGATTGTGTGGTGGACGAAAAAATGTCTATCCGTCTGTCTGTCCGTCTGTCCGTGTGTCTGTACGCACCATAACTCAAATACGTTTTTTCGGATTTTCATGAAACTTGGAAAACACATTTATAATGTCCATGGGAAGAACCCTATTGATATTGAACCAAATCGGTTCACCGGTACCGGAGTAATGCCCAATTTAGTGCCTATTTTAATAGATTATGAATAGAAAGGCGCCATCACTCAAATACGCTGTATCGGATTTCCATGAAACTTGGTATACCCATTTATGATGTCCATAAGAAGTGCCTTATTGAATTTGAAGCTAATCTGTTGACCGGTACCGGAGTAAAACCCAATTTAGTGTATATTTTAAAGACGCGGTAACTCAAATACGCTTTACCGGATTTTTATGAAACTTGGTATACACATTTATAATGTCCATGGGAAGACGTCTATTCATAATGGATAAAATCGGTTGACCTGTTTCGGAGTAATGCTCAATTTAGTGTCTATTTTATGGTAATATACGTATTCGAAATAATTTATAAAAAAAATGAAAATCAGTTATCTTGACAACATAGCCTATTGTTTTACTGTGATCGTATAAGGCCTTGGAAATTAAAATACAGGTAGCTATGACAAAAAACATATTGATTTACATGCGCTTATCCAACTAGACCGTTAAAATGACCCAGGTGGCCGAGATGGTAGACCTTTCTTCTTCCGTAAGCCCTGCTTAATGAATAAATCTGGAGCTTAACTTGGAAATCAATTTAAAAAAAAAACACATTCTGCATATCATAATTGCAGTCATAACTGATTAAAAAAACATACTGGCACTTTGTTACATCAGTTTACCTGATTTTATTTATACCCAAATTAAATAATATGGAATGTTATGCCTGTAATCGCCATTGGCGATCTCGCGAACGGAAATTTCGTGCCCTGGATTATGTGCTTGAAATAAAAATTTAGGTCAAATTGTTTGATTTTAAGTTTTGAAATATCTGTTGCATATGAATAGCTAGTCACTGAGAATGTTCGAAACCGCAGAAGCATTCAAGAACAGTAAGTGAGCTGTTAAGAATCGCAGATTACTCGGCTATGTAATTGAGAATTACAAAACTACTATCAGATTCAATTGGAACAGCTGATAAGGAACAATGAAAAAGAATGACGGTAATTTGCATTTACTAGCAGTACTCTACCGCTGCTCTTTGACTTTTGCGATGGAAGAGGGAAGGGAAGGCGGGATGTGGTCAAACATGCCGAATCAATGGACCATAGCGATACCTTCTCCCTCCCCTGAGTTGTTGTTTTATTGAAACTTGTTAAACCATACATAACATGAGCGATTGTGCTTATGTACAGTGTAGGCAAAGAAAGATGTCTGATATTTGGGAGTTCTTTTAAAACAGGTTCTCAGATGTTTATTCTCGCCCCGTTAAAAACGTCAGTGGCAACTGTTTTGTCAGAATTGCCTTCACATAATTGTATAGGCTAAGACCTAACTCAGCTTAACTTTAATATGAGTTAGTTACATCTAGGTCTACGAGCATTTTCAAGAAATTGTTGTATACCCTATGGATATATTGCATAATATGAAAGCTACATTCTTGGTACATGACGCGTCTCTTAAAGAAGAGATAATTTAGCATCGAACTTTTCCTTTCCTCATATACTCGTAATTTTTTAAAGAATCCGTTTTTACCGGTTAAACACAGTCAGCATAACCTTATTATGGACTTGCAACTGTAGAATATTCCTCTAATCAATGGATTTATTGCAGTATTTATTACAAAACAACAACAACAACAATGATGATGATGATGATGATAATATCAGCTGTTATGTTGCAAGAAAATACTATCACAGTGCCGGTTTTGTATTTTAATTAAGATCAACACTTCGTAGCTAGGATCAATTTATTATTGATAGTGAAAGATATGTTGCACAATTTTTCATGTAGGTTATTCATAAAATTATTTATAATTCTTAAATAAATTATAATTCATAAGTAAATTAAATTTAAATTTTTTTATTTTTTTTAAAACGAACAAAAAATTAAAGGAATGCCAGCTTCTTAAATTGCCTTGTGGTCTTGCCCGAACCCCTAAAGCAATATTTCTCGAACTTTAAAAGCCCCTGGAATAACCCCGGAATCCTTAAATAAGTGTTGTTCGTTTCGTTAGGCCTTATTACTGCTATTATTGTCACGGTTGTAATGTATTTAGTCACATGAATAAAAATCATTAATAAGAAATTTGGCACATACTACTAAAAAATTGCATTCTGCAATTGATTTAAAGTTCAATTTCGGTATAAAACTTGGTTTTAGAGTTGCCAAGTTTTTCCACACCACAGAACAAAAGTAATCAAATCATCCCCATATCACAAATCCAACGAAACGAGGGTGTAGGCTAAAAGGTAGGGAATATTCCATATGGCACATTTTGTATTTATATTTTAACTCAAGCTCTGGCGTACTATGGTAAAATAAGGATTGTACACTCAGAGATTTTATAATAATAAAAAAATACTAGTATTAATAATAACAATATTAAATAAACGTAACAAAATCATATTCTATTAATCTGAGCATTTATAAATTGTCAAAACTTCCTCCCAACGAATGTAGCCCGTATGGACTCAGTATACACTCATATATTATTATTATTATTATTATTATTATTATTATTATTGTTTTATACTGGCGAAGTTAAGGCCATAAGGCCTTTTATGCCATTGTACCAATAAAACTATATTACAAATCATATAAGATTTGATAAATTAGAAATTAAAAATAAACATGCTACAGACAATAAAGGGGTGCGCCGTAGCGTAGGGGTTGAGGCGCTGCGCTACAAACCGGAAGGTCGCGGGTTCGATCCCCGATGAGGTCGTTGGAGTTTTTCAATTGGCCTAATCCTTCTAGTGGCACTATGGCCCTGGGGTCGACTCAGCCTCTAACTGAAATGAGTACCAGGAGCATTCCTGGGGGTAAAGGCGGCCGGTGCGTAAGGCTGACAACCTTACCACCTTCATGTGCCGATGTCTAAAAAATCTGGGAGCCTCAACCTCCTGGAACCCTCTGGGCCTCCATGGCCTGTAATAGGGAACACTTTACTTTTTTACAGACAATAAAAGTTACAAGGATTTAATTACAAGTTTGATAAACTTAACTAAAACAAAATGAATGACAAATAAAATGTATATTAAATTTATTTCTAAATCGTGGTATATTTCGACAAGGCAACGAATTCCAAAATCGAACACTAAAAGGTGAAGAATAGAATGATATTGTATGTCGAGGAAAAAGCAGTAAATTTTGGTTATGCGTTCGTGAGGTCGAAAGAAGATTAAAACGAAATTGTTAATAAGGAGGAGAAGAAAATAATGATTTGTTATGAAAGAAAATAAGAGACTGGATCATTCTTCGTTGTTTGAGGCGCATACATGACAAGGTTTGAAAAGACGGCGTCACCTGGTCAAGTCGTATGATATCACATATGAATCTTAGTACACACTGAAGTATTGCATTTAGCGAAAGAATACACAAAAAGAGAGTCAAGTAACAATAAAGTATTATTTTATATGAAGATGATTCTGAAGAATTTGGAAAGATTTTTTTTAGCACAATGGTTACAATTTGATCTCTTAAGGCGGAAGGAAAACCATATTTTTTTCCTGAAATCTTCAAAAAATGTAGGTAGTTTCATGTGCTACAATTAAGAGACCAATAACTTCTGCGTGTTCAGATTGTAAATTTCCACAAAATAAGGGATCGTTGGTTCATAAATCGTCTTCTCTTCATTTACTTCTCCTGAATTTTAAATCAGTGATTGTAGATAGTGTTGTAGGACTCAGTTCCGTTCTGATGCCAATATCAACAATAATTGCCAAATTTTTCGCCAGTTTTTAAACAGCTTTTAATAATATTGATTCTTGAAAAAAGTAGCCCAAAAAATTGCTATTTTATCACTTCAAAACTATTAAAAGTTTTAGGAACCATAAGAATCATAAGGAATCATCAAGTAAAATCATCAGCGGGCTTTAAGTTTGATATCGATAACAGAAATGTCAGTAAAATAACTCGTTTCCATGAATGGCAATAGTAAGACGAGAATAAAAATCCTCACATTTTAACATTTTAACATATCCTATTTGTCTTATATCTCCGCTTTCATGCAGTTTTTTTGGAAGCGCATATATGCGCAAGTAGCGTGAAAGGGGCCAAACAAGAAGAAATTATAATTTTTAAGGTACGGTATAAAATTTGTTACATGTTTATTAATATTATTAGTCTTTAACCATTAACGAACACGAGGAAGATATCGCAATAATTCTGTTCTGTGAGAAGAATGTATTTTTTAAACTTATAGTTTCATTTATATCTCATTGTATGACCGCAAGTTCTAGAGTAGGCCTATCACCATTTCAGCTTCTGCATTTGCTCTGTTTGGTAATTTGTTTTGTAGCACATTAAACACATAACCTCACAATCAGTTTAACAGCAATAACAACGACGTGTTATTATTCTTATAATCATATCACCATAAAATGAGTAATGTATCATGTGACTGCTCCATATTTTCATAATTTTGTACATTTTATAGAACTGTGTAATCTACGTTGTAAAAAAATGTGTGCGTGGAACGCCACGCGACAGAAGTAAAAGTTGTTTTAATTTTTGGATTTTTTCAATTATGGATTTTTAAATTTTTGGATTGTTGGACTTTTTAATATTGGGTTTTTGGACTTTTAAAATTTTGGATTTTGGATTTTATTCTTTGATATTTTATTTTTTTAATTTTGGAATTTTCGATATTTTAATTTTGCATTTTTAATTTTTTTATTTTTAATTTTGGATTTTTTATTTGTTAAATTTTTGGATTTTTTAATTTTGAAATTTTCTATTTTTACATTTTGGATATTTAGATTTTTTAATTTTTAATTTTTTAAATTTTGGATTTTTGGACTTTTTAATTTTGGATCTTTGAATTTTTTAATTTTGGAATTTTGTTTTTTTTTTAATTTGGATCTTTGAATTTTTTTTTGTTTTTGTTTTTTTTTTATTTTTTTTTTCGATTTTGTAATTTTGGATTTTTATATTTTTTATATTTTTGATTTTTTAATTTTTGATTTTTTGATTTTTTAAATTTTGGATAAGCCAAATCATTGAGTTGATTGTTTTCTGCGCAGTCCGTTCCGTTACACCTCACTAATTTCGTGACAATTTTGAGCGTAACACTATTTTCGTGACGATTTTGATCGTTGCACAAGCTCTCGATCTACCCCTACCGCGGCTAAAGAAGTTTCACTTCAAAAAGAGAATTCTTAAAAACATTAAAAATGTCCCGGTAGGTCTCGTTGTAAACCTATCTTCGTTGATTACCACATTAATTTTAACTGCTGTAAATCTTTATTTATTAGATCTCTTAGTTCAAGTCCATACCAACAATAATGATCTTAATCTTTAAGAGAACGAACGTGGTTACAACATTAGAAGAGATTCTTGCTTTAACATTCCAAAACTTATATTAAGCAAAATAGTACGTTCATACTTACAATAGAGCCCATATGCTGTAACATAGACGTAACGAGGGGGGGGGGTTTTGGGGGTTTGAACCCCCCCATTGACTAAAAAAAAGGAAAATTGTATAATTTTTTTAAGTCTGCCCATAAATTACTTAATGCGTGGGAAGCTTAAAACTCGTTATTTTGAGTCTTAATTTTTAAAATTTTTCGGGGAAGGACCCCCGGAAGCTTAAAACTCGTTATTTTGCATCTTAATTTTTAAAATTTTCCGGGGAGGACCCCCGGACCCCCCTCTTCCAGGGGGGTATTATAACCCCCCCAGATGTTATAACCCCCCCCCATATGGTCGGCCTGGTTACGCCTATGTGCTGTAACATAATACGTGATGAAATAAAAACTAAGTCAAAGAGAGGTTTTCAAACTCTACAAACAAAGCAGTAATCAGGATTGATAAATATCGGGGTAGGTGTAGACAGTGTACCTAACATAGTATTAACATATTTACACGACATATAAATTGCAACTTTGTTTATTTCTATAGACTGATGTACTATTTTCTAAATTGACGTATCTTCTTAAAATGAAATTAATTATTTTATTACTTTTCCTTAGATAAAGTGGGGGGTTGTAAAACCCTTAACCCCACTGGTTACGGCCCTGTCTACAAATGGTTGATAAGGAATCCATTCTATACTCCCTATGAGTTTTTCATAGGTAGTCCCACGAGAATTGAGTTTATCGATAGATTCGCGACTGCACAGCAGAAGCAAATTTGCACCGAATCGAAATTGTGTTTTTAATCAATGAACATTTCTATTATTTCAATTGCAAACAAGTTATGTTGTAAAAAATAAACTGTTTTCGTACTGCTTAATGGCAGCATGTGACGTATTAATCACTGCACACTGATCCTTACGTGTTCAGTAACGAGCTGACGTTTCACCCGATAAAACTGCATCCACGCGATTCTTACAAGCATATTGTAAGATAAACGGTCGTGATTGGTCTATATCCGAGGAATTGCTAAACGTTATTGGTCAATATCAAACACGCGGCGTATGAGTGGAACAGTCAACTTAAAAAGCGATTGTAAATATGTTTTCTTGTTTGTATTTTTTTATTTTGTAAACTTTCAAATGCCTATTTGGGCCCAAAGACAGTACCGGTATAATAAATATAAAATAATGTAAATATAGACAATTTAAAGAACTCAAGTTTCGAGGATCCCTCTGAGAAATTTTGAGAAATACTGCCCTTCTGCCCCACTAAAAAGAGAAGAGTTGAAGGAATCTTTTTAAAAATTGGAAGATAGCGATGGTTATACGAGCGTGAATGATTGGTACTTGGAATAATATCGCACACTAGAACTTGGCCGAGCACACAGATACACTACAGGGGGAAGTGGGTGTTTCCGCTGATTGGCAAACCCTGGTCTCCTGCTTTACATTGTCATCACCCCATCGCATGGTGGAGACTTTCCGACCAGCTGGCCGATAAACGGCCGTCCCATTGTTTACTGGAAACAAAGGCTGCCGTACCATAGCGTAACCCCTACTACTACTACTTGATATACTTGTTAGTTGTAAGGATCAACCCGGAGTACGGCGCTGATGAACCAGTACACAGATTTCATTCAAACATGGCTACCCGGGAATTCTCAGATAAATTATAACCAGCGGGAAATTGAATATTAAAAATTCTCAACCACGCATAGTTTCTGTGTACAATGGATCAAATACGAAAGCATCAAGTTTCAAGAACTCGTTCTTACAAAGTGCTCATGATAATTGTTAAATTTAAATATTATTTTACTAGCATGTTGTCAATATTATCGTATTTAAAAAATTTGCACTATTAACTCGAATGCTCATATATAGGCTATATATATATATATATATATATATATATATATATGTGTGTGTGTGTGTGTGTGTGTGTGTAGGCTAATCTCTTTACGAGGTAAACTGAAAACAAATAAATACCTGTAATACAATCAATACAATACAATACAATACCTGTAGAATATATATCTTTAATCTCTTCAATACATTTAAAACTTGATTATATAGTAAAAAATATATAACAGAGTTAGATTTATTTATTAAATCTCCAAGTACAAGAGCCCTATTTTACCTAGGTATGCTAGGGATATAGTTTCAGAATAAGTATGTTATAATTATGATATGCAGAACATTTTTAAATGTGGCAGTAAAAAATATACAAAAGTGAACATAAAAAAAATTGCAAACTTACACTTTAAAAAGTTAATAGAAGTTGTTGTGAGAATTGATCACAGCGTTTTAAAAACTTTGTTGACAAATATTTTAAATTCTGTGAAACAGCATTGGTTTTTTAAAAAGTCAATCATTGGATAACCCAAAACCTTATTACACTTAGTTAAGTGTTTCTTTAGCATGTGGCACTTGTAACCATGAAATGGGCAACAGAGTTAGATTTATTCTTGCTATATTGTATTCGTCTTTATGTAAGACTATAGGGTTCTAGAGGACTATTTGAAATATAATTATGTACGTTCCTGGGTAGCCGAGAGTTCTTGGCTCAACGAAACAAGCTGAAATCCGAATTAGAGTTCTCCGTGGAAAATGTTACGGTACTCTTTAGCCTATAACGTAAGACATGATAAATACCGAATTATTGAATTCAGCAATGGAATTTATCAGATTTGCTAATATAAAATTCCGCTCTTTATTCTAATAATTTTCTATGAGAAGCATAATTATTACTTTATTAAAATAACAATGTAGGCCTATTATTTGTTTATCTAGACTTGAATCTCACTATAATATTTATTATTATTATTATTATTATTATTATTGTTCTTTTTCATCACTTGTTTGTGAGTTCTTCTGTTGCATCGGCGTTTTTCGCAAGATGCAGCATTATATTGGTACATTGAGAAATGCTCTGACTATGAAATGCTCTGACTATGCTCTGACTATGATTATTATTATTATTATTATTATTATTATTATTATTATTATTATTATTACAGTTTTAGTGGAAGATTTGTTATACGTGAGAAAATTACCGATCTTTTCAAAATAATATTTTGAATTGTTCCAGTAAAATTGAATTATTGAAGTTATTTGTATATTAATTTAGCGTTCTTATGATAGTCTATCCCAAGAAATCTCTTTAGTCAGCTACCCTGAATAATATAGGAGACTCTAGAACGTATTATTATGAATTAATGCTTAATTCTTAAGTGTTTGCCTTCTAGCCATCTTTCAGCTAATGAAAAAATCGAAATGAACCAAATCATGACTATTACGCAAAATCCTTACAGGTTTCAAAGTGGTACAACTGCAAACAAATAAAACTTATAAGTATTACTTACACTAGTTTGTAGTATTTGCACGCCTGAAACAATTCACAGCAAATACTATCATTTAAATTTCAGGACAAAATCAAAAGGTGGAAGCGGGGGGATTGACTTAATGATAAGTCCACTTTTTGTGAAATAAGAAATAGTGTTCTGCATCAAATTTTAAGAATCGGTACAATACTATAGAGCAAGCAATGAGGCAACTAAGTTCAAGTTTAAAATTAAGGTAGTACTTTACATACCTAAGATCGATAAATCGTTAACAAAATTATTTACCACTAAAGGCAAATTCAAATAATGGAGAAAGTATCCTCTTGTTCCCTCCATGACCTCAACCTGATGGATACATACACTTCACTGGGTTCTTCATCACAACTTGTTAAATACAAGAGGACCCAGAAATCAGGTGTTTCATTATGAACCTTAAACCCTCTCTTTCAGAAACTCTGCATGGCGGACCTCTTTACAGGGGTATAGCCCAAGGTATAGCCTACCATTCTCTTGATGGAATACGAGCCAGGTTTCGTTTTATCATTTAACACAAACTTGGACGCTGAAAATGAATGTTCAGCATCACAGGATGTTCTTGGTTTAAGAGATTTCCTATACTTAACCTAGAGTTCGTCTGTCCCTTGATTTCAGATTCTACTTGCTGCAAATTACGTAGACCACTATGTTTCCGGCACATTTTAATGAGTTTATGAGAGAATTTCTCTCTATATGCGCTTCCTTGGCATTCCCCTTCAATTTTAAATTATTTCCAAGCAGAGACAGGCTTGTGAATTCCAGCTTTTTAACTTGCACGTGTCACAATAAAAACTATGTGGAAACGTTAAAAATGGCAAACTAAGATTAGATTAAATTCAACACAGGTAGGCCTATTCAATACAGCTAATTCTGAATACGATAGGAAAATTATATTTATTTTATTGCCTTGTATATTTACCATACCTTGCTTAATACTAAAAATAACCAGTCAGGTCATTCCTTTAGGCAAGATGTACAGACATATAATACTAGGAATAGTAGGATAATTGATGTACTGTTTCAAAAACTTTACAAATCTCTAAATAGTTTTGAAACTTTAGCACAAAAAAATGTTTAATACATTACCATTAATTTTTATAGAGCTGCCATCAAAAGCATTTAAACATATTTTTATTGGCTGGTTAAATCACCGTTTTACTATATTATGGAATTTTTCGAATGTGTTATTGATATAGAGTCCTAAGTAAGGAAAGTGTTTAAATTTAATACTTGCAATTTTTGTTCTGGTCTATAGTACAACGGAATACTATAAAATAAAGATTATATTTAGATTACCAGTTATTTTCAGGAATGAAAGTGGTGAGATTTCAGTTTGTATTTTATATTCATATAGATGCTGGCTATTTAATTTCCTGACTAAATGCAGATCCGGTTATCTACATTCTTAATTACATATGCTGACCTTGTCTATGACTGTCTATGACTGTGTAAGTCCAATGGCAATAAATTATTAATATTAATATTATTATTATTATTATTATTATTATTATTATTATTATTAGGATTTGCTAGTGTTGTTTTAGTGGTTAATGCATATGAGGGGTCTATTAGCAAACCCGGAAATCTCCATTTGGAAGAAAGATAGAGACGCTAACTTCTAATGAAAGTTCAGAGCATTCCCTGGTACATATTTAGTGTATGTGTTGTAAATCTGACCTCCTCCCTTATGTGGGAAATCGGATTTGCTACACAAACACTAAATACGTACCAGGAAATGCACTAAACTTTCATTAGAAGTTAGCGTCTCTATCTTTCTTGAATATGAAGATTGCCGGATTTGATAATAGACCCCTCATATGTTACCAAAGCAACCAACATTGAATGTTCGTGTAACAAACTGTTACATTTTTCTCACTATAGTTCGAATATTAAACGCTTCGTCTTTAGAAATTATAGTGATTTACACACAAACACTACATTAGAGTCCTATTGCATCTTATTCATTGAAATTCTTGGGAAAACTCTACGAAATAAGAGAGGGAGTAGCCGTGGTATAATGGAAGTGAACATGGAAGTGGTAATGCCTGGCAATTGATATTCAGATTGAGCAGAGCGATGCATTGTGGGAGCGACGCCATTATCATGGATACGAGACAATACGCCGGGTTATCAGCATGCACACCTCATCAGATCGAGAAGCAATGACATGTCATACCTGTGTGACGTCTGGATTAGGCTCGCCTGCTGCTCGCACGTTACCTGATAGCACAACCTCCTGGTTGTTATTAATCCCTGATATATGGAAACCGTATCAAACATTCTGCTTGTAAACGGTAGACCCCAAGGGAGTTTGGAGTCAAAATTCAAGACGAACTATTAAGATTTTTATTTTATTTTTAAGGGGGGGATATACATCTTTCGGTGAAATTCATAGGTGAGAAATAGGTGAATTTCATTATTTTTTTCATCAGCAATGAATTGTTCTTCAACTTCATAATTTGACATACTCTTTATTGACTATTGCATACTATTTTCAAAATTAATCAAACTGTTACAGTTACGGGTAATTATCTTTTCAAAGTGGCAGCCACGTTACATGCCCTGAAAAGCCGTTTCCTTTATAACTTCCATAAATAAGAATATTTCTGAGTGATTATTTTTCTGTGTATTTGTTAATATCATATGAACAACACTATCTATAACCATTCATCTATCATTAAAGCTTATTCTTTTAAAAATATATATTTAAAAAAATGTTAAAAATTTAAAATGCTTATACGTTAGGTACTATAGATATTCAAAAGATTTTAGATGATGTTGCTTATATGATGTTTGCAAATAGATAGAAAAAAGAATCACTCAAAAATATTGCCATTTGTGGAAATTATCAGGGAAATGGCATTTTAGTCCACGAAACGTGGCTGCCATTTTGTAACGATAATTACCCATAACTGTAATAGTTAGATTAATTTTTAAAATAGTATGCAATTATAGAAGTAGTCAATAAAGAGTATGTCAGTTTGCAAGATTGTATAGGAATTCATTGTTGAGGAAAAAAATTAATGAAATTCACCTATTTCTCACCTATGAATTTCACCGAAAGCTGTATGTCCCCCCTTAACGATTTCGAGACCTAGCGATCGTACTTCCATTCCTTATAAGAATCTCATAATCCTTTTTTAAGGTTGCCAGGTGTGGCGATATTTTTACTATCCAAATTTAATCACCAGTCGCCAAATCACTTTCAATGGCTGCTGTAAAACAAATAGCTAACAAAAGTGATTTGGTGACTGGTGATTAAATTTAGCTGGTAAAAAGAATAAGTGATATAACAAATAATAATATTATTAAAATCCATTAAAACTAAGGTATCTCATTTGGAAGGTCAAAGCGAATGACAGGGAAGATGAACTTACCTAAAAAAAGGTACCACAGTACTCCCGAGTTCAACAATGGGCACATTATACCAAATATGGAGGACATGGATTCAGAAAAATAATGTTTACTTAACTAAAGCTAACCAAAATGATTATTTGGCCTATATCGATTAAGGAATAGCTGATGTCAATTCCTATAATTAAATACCCGAATACTTACGCGCAAGTAAATATTAAGTATGTACGTAAAATTAATTCAAAGTAGAGGCCTACGTCATACTCAGGCAAGGCTTCTCAGCGATAAACTGTTTTGAATGTTCCAGTTTACATTGAAGACCTTTCTAGTATAATCGGTTTTCTGGTTTCAATGCATTACTCATAGGCGTAGCCAGATATTTTTATATAAGGTGTGCCAGAGTCATTGAACAAGCCTTCTTCCCCGCAATCATGTTTGAGACATTCATACCACTTTCGCTTACCACAACAAGATTATAAACAAAATTTTTTCACCCCATCGAGCACGGAATATCTATAGTATAAATACATATATTTTTTTAATAAATCCATGAAGACTAACCTTTTTACATTTCCTTTTAAATGGAAAATACTTTTTTTTTTTAAATAATCTATGGATTTTAAATCAATGATAGTAGATAGTGTTGTTCATATGATATTAATAAAAGAGAGATATTGAGATATTGATATTTGTTGAAATTATCACGGAAACGGCATTTCAGTGCACGAAACGTGGCTTCCATTTTGTAACGATGATTTCCCACAACTGTAAGAGTTTGATTAATTATAAAAATAATAAATAATTGTAGAAGTAGTCAACAAAGAACATGTTAGATTACAAGGTTGTAGAGCAACTAATTGCTGAGAACAAAAATTAAATCAACTATTTCTCCGTACTCAAACATGTATGTCGCCCCTAAGGTAACTTCTTCTTACAATCATTAAAAACGGAACAAAACAACTACCATCAACAAAAGTGTTAATTTTACCTTTCTATCGCCGTAAAGAAAAATAAATAACATTATATAGCTGTCTTCATTCCTAACACTTTTTTAAACGTTTATGGTCTATACAGAAATTCAGTCATATAAGTAAACTATATAATTAGAATAGGCTCATCCAAGACAACATCACAGCACAAGTCATTCAAACATTTTGTAGAGAGGAATGTAAGGAAGATAGTGAGTTTTGACGCTAAGCTAAGCATATCGATCGTGGTATCGACCTATCATCATTGCTTGGGTTCAAATTTGCCAACAGCGTACTACCGCGGAGAAGCCATTGCATTTGAGAGTGACAGAGTGAGAGGTAGAGAGAGTACTATAACTGCCGTACGAGAGCAAGTGAGAACAAGGAGAACAATATCGATTATACGTCAGCCTTCTTTGTGTTGTCCCACCGTTTCGGGTTTTATAGAAGTGACCTAATACACAGGAAACACACGATCCAAACCGAGATACGATGGAGTAAATTAACAAATCTATCAATGGGCTGTAGTGTGTACGAGAATTATCGTACACATACGACCAAAGATGCTTAGGCTTGAACAACGTTGTAAGTAGTGTTTTGCCTGGCATAAATAGTATATTATGCAAAGAGCATATAATGACACTTATTAAGACAGGAGTATGTTTATGAAACGAGCGAAACGAGTTTCAATTTTTTTAGGGCTGTACCGATTAATCGATTAAACATTTAATCGTCGATCAATTACATTTTACGATTAATCGGTTTAGTCGAATTCTGAAAAACGATTTTCGAGAAATGGGGCGAATGACCAAACTCCTTTCTCTCGCTTCTCCGGCCTTGGCATATCTTGTGTCATTTGGCCTATTGTGTCCAAACAATTCCCGTTATTCAGAAACCTGAAGGGTAGTTTAGTCAACAAACTCGTGTGCCTCAAGACTTGACTGAAAAAGTAACCGGAAATGTAAGTTTTGTATATATTTTTTCACTAATTAACTAATAATGGTATTCATTAATTCAGGATTTCTTCTGATTATCTATAGTGTGTTATTAAACGTGTAAAACAATATTAAATGTACACTTTGGTTTAGTTTAGAATCCCGACCTGTTTGTCGATTAATCGATTAAAGTCAAGCGTTAACTCGATTAGAAATTTTAATCGACTTTCAGCCCTAAATTTTTTCATGCGAGTATCTTAATTACCATGATAGGCAAGTTGCATACGATTGTTTTCGTTCTACCATAATTAAATGTTTAAGTTTTGATTCAACGAGACTTGCTCTTAAGTTTTAGATTCAACGAGACGACTGACCTCGGCGATCAGCTATTGATAAGTTCTCACCGTTCTCATTTTTTGCTAAAGATGGCAGCTGATGGCGTGTGGGGAATTCGAAGCTTCTCTTGTCGTTTTAACCTCAAATCAAGGGGCTCATATTAGAGTAGAAATGTGCTATTTAATTAATAAATAAATATTTCCTGGAATCATGAAATTTTTTGCTAAAAATCTTTTGCTAAAGATGGTAGCTGATGGCGTGTGGGGAATTCGAAGCTTCTCTTGTCGTTTTAACCTCAAATCAAGGGGCTCATATTAGAGTAGAAATGTGCTATTTAATTAATAAATAAATATTTCCTGGAATCATGAAATGTTTTGCTAAAAATCTTTTGCTAAAGATGGTAGCTGATAGCGTGTGGGGAATTCGAAGCTTCTCTTGTCGTTTTAACCTCAAATCAAGGGGCTCATATTAGAGTAGAAATGTGCTATTTAATTAATAAATAAATATTTCCTGGAATCATGAAATTTTTTGCTAAAAATCTTTTGCTAAAGATGGTAGCTGATAGCGTGTGGGGAATTCGAAGCTTCTCTTGTCGTTTTAACCTCAAATCAAGGGGCTCATATTAGAGTAGAAATGTGCTATTTAATTAATAAATAAATATTTCCTGGAATCATGAAATTTTTTGCTAAAAATCTTTTGCTAAAGATGGTAGCTGATGGCGTGTGGGGAATTCGAAGCTTCTCTTGTCGTTTTAACCTCAAATCAAGGGGCTCATATTAGAGTAGAAATGTGCTATTTAATTATTAAATAAATATTTCCTGGAATCATGAAATTTAATTCCGACTGAATATGAAAAAAAAAGTTTAAACATGTTATCATAGACGTCTCATAGGTGCTTTTCATCAGTTAAGCGAAGGTTCATGCAACTTGAATCTTTGTATAACATATCTATGTAAAAAGAATCTTATGTGAAACATAACTTCGTCTGCCTAAATACTGTAATATTAACATTCTCTTAATGTAAATTGGTTGTAAAAATTAAGAGAAAGTCGTTACCACATCGCATCGCATCCCCGAAGGATACAAAAGCCAAATGAGATCTGATAAATGCATTCAAGGAACTTTTTTTACTCTAAGCATGGCCAACAATACACTTTTATCACATCGCATTCTGATATACAATAAGAGGCTATTTTACAAAGAGCGCGTATTCAGATGCCTCAACCTGATGCAAAGCTTTATTGTTCACCAGGCAAGACTGAGTTTCTAAAAATATTGGGTGGCTTATAACTACCCTCAGATAATTTTGCGAAAAAAAGTTTTAGCTCTTAGTATAGGCACATCATGTACAAATTTTAAACAAAACTGTTAGAGCCTTTACGAGAAAATCGCGAAAAACTAAATTTCCTTAGTATAAAAAGGCTTTAAAAATAAAAGAAAGTCGTTGTTTAAAAGTAAGAGAAAGTCGTTGCCATTTTTCGTGTCACATTCCCAGAAGGTACCTATCCCAAACATGGGCGTAACCAGGCCGATCATATGGGGGGGGGGTTATAACATCCGGGGGTTTCGGGGGTCCTCCCCCGGAAAATTAAAAAAATTAAGATGCACAATAACGAGTTTTAAGCTTCCCACGCCTTATACTCGCATTAAGTAATTTATAATCAGACTTTAAAAAATTGTACAATTTTCCTTTTTTTAATCAACGGGGGGGTTCAAACCCCCAAAACCCCCCTCGTTACGCCTCTGATCCCATACACGAAGTTTTGTTTTTATACGATTTTTCGTTCCGGAGCTAGGCTGTTCACAGACACCTAAGCACATACACACAGACATGTTTCTGAAAATAGTATTTTCGCATTCAGGGAAATCTAAACATGTATTAATCTTAAAAACTCAAATTCGTATTTTGGGTTCGAACACAATACTTCCTCTCCCTGTAGGACGTAGAGGAAGTAAAACTCAGTGCGTGGAAAATCCAGCAAAAAGTAGGAACAGGATACAGACATGTGTCTTTCCTTCCAACTGTAGTACATGTTCCCGTGAATCAGATAATTGTGATTAATTTATTACCGGTACTACTAGTTTTCAATTATTACCTAGAAACGCAGCCTGCATTGTACGATATGTCACTATCTCCCGTACAATGTCACTGGTCACATCACACTGTATTTACTATTTTGTAGTACGTGTGGTACAGTAAACACAGAAAACAAACTGATTCTGGAACTGACACTGTTATAGTAATAATATTATAGGAGAAAAATTCCTCCGACACTGGGACTTGAACCCAGGACCTTTGGCTATTCGCGCCAATGCTCTACCAACTGAGCTAAGCCGGAGTTCAATTCACAGCGCCGGATGGAACCTCTCTCCGGCGCTGTGAATTGAACTCCGGCTTAGCTCAGTTGGTAGAGCATTGGCGCGAATAGCCAAAGGTCCTGGGTTCAAGTCCCAGTGTCGGAGGAATTTTTCTCCTATAATATTATCATGTGATGTCCAACAGAGACAATAATCTGTGGTTCATGAAAGCTTATATATCTATACTGTTATAGTAAATTACGTTCTGTATGCTTTACTGAAACAACTGAATCCTACCAACGCAAAGTAAGGAAATCTAGAATATTTTAATTATTTAATTACTCTTTTTGTTGTGTTCAGTTAGGGCTCGGAAGTTGATGATCTAAAATTGCCTAAAATGACCTACAAAATGATCTTAAATTTATGAAAATATGACACGAAAAATTGAACCAAATTACTTACTATTTCTAAATACGTATTTAAAAGAGGGAGTATACAGCAGTATAATAAATAATAATAATAATAATAATAATAATAAACAAGGACAAGATTTAATTTTTTGTATTACTACTTTTATAATTATGTTTTCTATTATTAATATTATGTTTGCTATATTTATTAATGAATACCTCACAGCTAAGGAATTAAGAGATCTCTTTATCTATAAAGTGGGAAAAGTCCATTCTGAAGCAAAACAGGGTAAAATGCAACAATAGAATAAAATGTCTGAAAATGACCAATACAGAATAAAAGTAGAAAAAAATCAAAGAAAGAGTAGGGTGTTTTTACTCGTTTTGAGGCGAGACGAATTTATACTAGGCCTACATCCTGCAATGCGTGTAATGTCTCACAAATAAAGACGGCATTTCATTAACTTCCGAGCCCTATTTGATGACACTATATAATTTGATATTTAAGTAACCTTTTAAGGAAAAATCGTCCTGAGAATGGAAAACACTCCTGCTTACAGCCATTAGATGGCCTGTAAAAGAGTTACACTCAAATAATATCCACTCAAATAAATCATTCGATCAAACACTTGCTAACGTTAAATCATTCTACCCAAGCTCATTTTCTCACACATTCTATCATTTATTCACTTTAGACATTAATTCTCTCCAACAGCCCGCAATTATTTCTTAATTCCTCACTCATTCACACACACACACTCATTCATTTTTATGCTTGACTTATTTAAATTAAATGTTAACTACGCTATTTAATTTCTTTTTTCACTTTCAAGGTGTTGTTGAGTCTCGCAATGAATGAATGAAAGAGTTAGAGTATTGCTTGTTAGATTTTGGTAATTTACGATGGTTGTTAACTGCTACATAGGCCTGTAACCGTAGCTGGTGTACTGGAATTTTGGCCTACAGAAGTTCTTTTACAGAAATCTAGGTATGAGAATATCGCATTTACTAAGAACGAATGAATGACGAACGACGGATAGCCTAATATGACCCATTGGAACAAGTCTCCTACAGGAGAGAAAGTTTTTTCGTTTCACACAATGAGCTACCCGCGTGTTGAAAGAGTATGCAGAATGATACGAAAGAATTAGTGTTTGTTAGATATGATAGTTTACAACGGTTGTATAGGCCTATAACCAGTGTGTCGGAGTTTTCTCCTACAGTTTTTTTTACATACATGTAAATCTACAGATATGGAACTTTCACATTTACGAAATTATATGCTCCATTGAGAGTAAAGGCCTTCTACAAGAGCAGGAACTCTTTCAATATTTCACGCACTCCGCGTGAAGATGGTAAAATGTACTTTGACCTAATTCATAATGGGCTAAACTTGATAAACGTGATTATACACTACACACAGTTTAAGTTGTTTGTTGTCCAGTTGTAAATCTCGTATTCATATCTTGTTCACTATTGGTTCCTGCCTTATATTTCTCCACTCTCTTCTAAATGTAGCTATGTTTGGCCAATGTGTCGCTGCCCATTCTTTGAGGAAGTCTGTCTATCCGTTTCTTGGTCTCCCTCGGAGCCTCTTGTCTGTGAAGGGATTCTTTACGGTAGAATTTTCCCCCATTTGTCGATCGCAATGTTGCCTTCCCACTTTCACTTCGTCTTGGTCGTTTGTTCCGCGATGTAGCTCTTTTTATCAATTTTTTCTATGACATACCTGCATTGGATTCATTTGCTGGACTATGAGCGACCAAGTTTACTAGCCGTATAATAAGACTGGCTAAAAGCATGACTCTATTGCTTAAAATTTCATCCCCGATTTTGTGTCTTGTCCAAAGCCGATATCCCACTATCCATTTTTTGTTCAAATTTCTACAGATCATCAAATTGGATCATGTGACATGGACGATTGCCACTCCAAACAATTTCATCCAATATTTTCCACCCAACTGTATTGCATGCAACGGAATTGAAACTAGAGATTGGCATTTGGCAACAGTCCGGGAGTCGAATCTCGCCGCACGCGCACATCATGTTTCTGTACGGCGTGGAAGACAAAAGTGCCTGATTGGTTAGACAACGCAGTATTTGTTCAGGCGTCTCACTCACGACAGCTCTTGTGTCAAAGCACTGGGACTCATCAGGGTTCGTAGGGCAGGGTTTAAAGGAGGAAATAGGGCAGTATTCGTTTTGTTAAAGCCGTAGTTTAAATGCTAGACGTGATATCTTCGTTGAATGAAGCAAGCGCGTTCACTGCTTCAACATTCACTGATCGGACGAATAGCCATCGTGAGCCCGAGAAGCCTTCGAGCGGTGTACTCACGCTCGTACAGATTTTTCCTTCAAGAGTGGTGATCTTCGTTATTTCTGGTTTTCCGATCTCTAAGAGAAATGTACGTACCTAATATTCTATATATATATATATATATATTAAATCAACCAATGAGCGTCATTCTCTCCCGCGTGACCGACATGACTAGAAACATGGTAGCTTCTTCTGTACAGCTGAATCTCTGCTCCGCTAGCGCTCGAACAGCAAACATTCGCCAAGAAGATAAGATAATATATTAGGATCAGGAAGATTAACAGACGCTAAGGCAGACTTTGAATTTACAACAATACTAACTATAACCATTATTACAACCGTCATAAACGTTGAGGTGTTCTACAAAATATGAAAAAGATTCCACAGAAAATGTTACCAGTGTGTTCATATCGACCAACATGTCGATTGCAGTTGCTATCGGTTTTCGTTTAGGGCGAAGAACTGATAATATAACGGGCCAAAACGCACTTTCTTGTGCACAGCAGGAAATAATACACTACTTGATACAACATTTTGAACAAAAATGGAATGGATCGTGGGACATCGGCTTAACAGTACCTATAGACCTGAGAGCAAAGAGCCTTCCAAGCTAGGGAATTCCTTTTTATTCCTTTATATTGCCAATAAAATATCTTATATATATACAAATTAGGGATGGATCGATACCAGATTTTCTCGATACTCGATACCAATACATGATTCTTTCCTCGATATTCGATACTTCGATACTCGATACCGTCAACATTTCCAGTTTCAATAAATAGATACATTAAAAATTAAAAGTTGAGAGAACTTTGTAATACCAACTAAATTAATTAACTGTGCATATTTAATGAGAAAAAATTTAATATCATCAGTAGCCTATAATTATTTTTAAAATCTGCATTAAAACTAAAATTAGTTTTTGAAACAGTCCACTTACAAGTTTTTGTTCAAAAATTACAATGGGGTTTGGACAGTCAACTTGCTTGCTGGTTGTTATTGAAACGTTTGACAGGAAACGAAACAATTAAGAATCTCTTCTGTTTGGATTTTAAAAGTAGGAAAGTTTTTATTTATGACTAGAAATAGAAGTATTTACTATATTTAGTAGACTACTAAAAGCAGAAAGAGATACCGCATTTCCTTAAATTGCAGAGTTACCGAAGTATCCAAAAAGTATCGAGCGATTTTTTTGAACTATCGCTCGATGCCGATACCGTGCAAGTATCGAGAACCCATCCCTATTATAAATAAATAAATATATATATATATATATATATATAAGGGATGGGTCGATACCAGATTTTCTCGATACTCGAACTCGATACCGATACATGACTTTTTCCTCGATACTCGATACTTCGATACTAGATACCTTCAACATTTCTAGTTTCAATAAATAGGTACATTAAAAATTAAAATTTGAGAGAACTGTGTAATACCAACTAAATTAATGAAGTCTGCATATTTAAAGAGACAAAATTTAATATCATCAGTAGCCTATAATTATTTTTAAACTTTACAATAAAACTAAAATTAGTTTTTTAAACAGTTCACTTACAAGTTTTTGTTAAAAAATACTAGCATTCTCACTTAATTGCAGAATTACAAAAGTATCGAAAAAGTATCGAGCGAGTTTTCTGAAGTATCGTTCGATGCCGATACCATGCAAGTATCGAGAGTATCGAGGTATCGAAAGTATCGAAGACCCATCCCTTATAATTATATATATATATATATATATGTGTGTGTGTAAATTGCCAGGTTAGTTAATAATTTCAACATGTTCTCCGCTGTGACAAGTATTAGTACAGCTCCTAAGGTATTGCTATTCCTGTACAGTGGTGAACACCTAGACGTATACTGATTTTATAGGGGAGGAGGGAAAAGAACGGGAAGGGGGATCCCCAAACTTTGATGTTGAAAGTCATGAATAGAGCAACACAGCAAGAATCTTTACCCTGTGTTCGCAATCAATAGGCCACTTTATCCGCTTTTAATACACACAGCTTACACGGTTACTTAGCAGGCATTTCTCTGCTTCTCTCGTCCTGCACTTAAAGTTTGTTCACATGGATCAAAGTACTTGTAACCACTGTAGTAGGGAATGATGACTTCAAAGAGGAATAATTGCTTCTAGTTGAAGTAGGTGGGTTATATTAAACCTTATTCAGAGAGTTAGTGCATTGAAATAAAAGTTACGAAGAAATGAATGAGGAACAGTAATGCCAGAAAACAGAAACAATAGGAAAAGAAAATAACTGTACCCCGAAAGAAGAGAGAAAGAATGTATGAGTATAATAAAAAATAATTTATAATGGAGTCTGGCTCTCAGGGAATTGTTGAATAAGATATTCAATTTTTATTAAGGGTTCACGGCAAACAAACAAAAGTATAAGAAGCAAGAATGAACAGATCGTGCCGTATTTCGGACAGCAGCAAGCAGTTGTAACAGAGATGACCACCTTATAAAGGGTTCCGATGTTTATGACATGTCATATTTTTATCCAGACCTCCATTCTTGCCGCAAACGTATTAAACATGAATTGCACATTTGTTATCCTAATCGGACCGTTTTTATTTTGCATATCAAGTCATAATTTTGGTCATTTTCATGGTCTTGGTCATATTTCTGTCATATCGGTAATTTAATTGATATTTCAGTTATCAATTCGGTAAAAGAGCACAATTATGCAGTATTTGCACTAAATAAGAAACTAAACTCCGTGGCGCTACATCTCTGAAGGGAAAACCGACCGCTGCTTCATCTACCATAGGTAGATGGCAGGATTGGGGGCATGTGGTCAGCATGCCGACACCCATGGCCGTTAATGGTGGTCTCCAAGGCCGGAGCCGCTACTTCTCTATCAAATAGCACCTCAATTTGAACCACGAGGCTGAATGCACCCCGTTCCAGACCTCCCCACCTCAGAAAAATCCAAGGAGGTACCGGGGATCGAACCCCGGCCTACGAATCTGTATTCAGCGACGCTAACCACCAGGCCACGCAGGCGGCCAAATGGACTAAATTGTCAACTTAAATTTTGTTTAAAAAAAGAGTCACGAATATTTTGGTTTTACTGTAACTGAAATGTGAAGGGACAATAACAAGTAATAGCACAATTATCTCTTCCTCGTTGTTAACAACTTCCAACAGACAGGTTTTAAAAATATTTTCAGTTCACATTTGCAGTGGTATTTGGAAACATTAACAGATTAGAAGTTCTGTACACGTAAACCTGTAAATCACCTGTAAACTGTTAAAAAGTGAATATCTGATTGAATTCATGTAATGTAATAAATTAGTGTCATTAAATATTTTAAACCTGAACATTTATTTTTAGAAAATACGTTCTTTTATGAGGTCATATTTATGATTTTTGGGTCATATTTAGTAATTTTTAAGGTCATATTTGCAGTCATATTTTCCTCTTTTTTGGTTCATTAACGTTTGAACCCTACCAACATTCAGATAATTTCTACTAAAAAGTAAAGCCTAAAATAAAAGCTGTAGAACTTAATACTAAACTCAGTGGCACTATATTTCTTGTTAGACAGGGCCTACCATTCGACGGCTGCATCAGCTACTTATGGGAGATGGTAGAATTGTGGGATGTGGTCAGCATGCCGACTTCCACGGCCATTATTGATGGATTTCGTGACCGCAGTCACTACATCTTTAACCTCAGCTCTTCAGCTTTTGTAACGAGACTGTGTGCACCCCGCTTGAAATCAGGGGACCTTAACATATTTATTTCTAGAGGAATATTCGACATAAAACTTAAGGGTCTAATACCAAAGACTACTTTTTTGTTGGGCCCATACTAGGCCTACCTATTGTATAAACAAATGGATGAATTCCTGTCCACTCCGCGCACAGGATAGGCTCCTAGGGCCTTCGACTGGAGGTCAATTAGGTTGATTATTCACCATATCTCAGGGCAAAACAGATTTTCTCTATAGGCTCAACCGCATACGATTCAACAGTACTAAGAATTGACCCGATCTAAAATGGTGAAGAATACAAATTCAAATGGCTAAAGACGGCAGTTGATCTACAAGGCTTTTAAGAAATATGCATTACCATAAAGAGAGATAAGTTCATAGAGGTAAAATTCTCTCAACTGTGGCTTATCGTGTCCCAATAATTGGACATTCATTATTAAATTCTTTCAGTCAGTTTTACTGGGCCTACAGCATGAAGTTTCTTGAAAGGATCTGCACATCAACTATCCTCGTGGGAAAATGTATTTTTATAAAAAAATGTTAAAGATTTATATAATTGTAGACTGGTAAAGAAATACTGCTCACTGAAATCTTATTATTTTGAAAATAATAAATAGAGAAAATCTTTTGCACTGAGTTATGCTGAATTCCAACCAACGCCAGGTGAAAATGGCATGAACTTCCTCTGTTTCAGTGTTATTTTGCAGATTGTACCTACTGTTAAAGAATGAATCCTCGGATTTTTTTTACGAAGGATTAAAACAGAAGCGAAGAAGAAATTTTACAATTTTTGTTTGACCGAATCTGAAACAGTGAAGATCCTGCTCCTTTCTGGATCAGTCTGTAGGCCTACAGATGAGGTATGGATTACAAGAAACTTATTTAAACGAGCCCAACTCATGCATCTTGTTGTAGAATGTAATCAAATCCCCATCGCCTCAAGCTGAATGTCCATAAAGCGGCAATTCATTATCGTGTTACTTGAGTGAGTGCCAGCGTTTCCTCTATTGCTATAACTTGCAAGGAAGTAACAAAGAGTTTCCTGTTGTTACAAACAATAAATTTTCAAAACTTTCCAAAACTGCGAATAATTTGAAGCAACAGGTCTCATAACGCTGAGCGATCATAATATATTACCAACAAGACATCAGAATAATAATAAAATAATAACTTATCCCCTAGTCCACCGGTGTGGCATCGGGGATGCGTTCGCTCCTCTCACACAGCGGGCCCGAGTTCGATTCCTGGTCGTCAGCATAAAAGTAAAGACGGCCATGGAGATCATTTAGGTCCAAATGCAGCAACTCATTTATACAAATAACGAAAAGAAATGAACCCAAAATTGTTCCTTGTGGCACACCAGTATCCACCTCTCTGGCATCACTAATCTGATCCTTAATTTTGGTTGTTTGCATTCTATTATGTAAAGAAGACCGAAATAAGTTTAGTGTAGTGTCTCTCACTCCAATTTGCTCTAGTTTTCCTATAAGTATCTTGTGGTTTACAGTGCCAAAAGCTTCTTGCAAAAAAAAAATCTAGACTTTTATTTCCCGCATCTAATTCTTCGATAATTTTTCCTGTAACATTAATTATGGCATCATCTGTGCTCAAGTTATTCCGAAATCCAAATTGATTTGAATTTAATATTTTATTTTTCTTTAAGAAGTCCACCAGTCTATTTTTATACATTTTTCTAACATTTAGATAGGCCGGGGAGTAAGGATATAGGTCTATAGTTATTCAAACTATGTTTTTCTCCGGATTTATATATAGGTACTATCACAGCTTTCTTAAGATCATCTGGGAAAATTCCTTGTGATAAGCAAAGATAAAAATATGTTCGAGGGGCTTCAATATGTATTTCGAAATTGTTTTCAAGGTAGTATTTGTTACTCCGTCCGCACCTGGGGCCACATTATTTTTTTAGTGAGATTATCATTTTATTGAATTCATCTTGGGTTACAGGGAGAAGAAACATTGACGAAAGCTGAGCAGGTTGTGGTATACATTTTTTATAATCAGAGATACTACTTGGTGCTAACTTAATACTTGAGGTGATTCTTTTTCCTATTTTCGAAAAAAAAAAAATGAGTTAAATTCATTAGCAATTTGGTCGCTACGCTTAATATTTTGTCCTTTTTCATTTATGATTTCTAAGATTGGAATTTTATTATTTGAATTAGTATCAGTAGCTTCATTGACAATGGACCAGAATTTTCTTGCATTATTTTTATGTTCTTCAAATGTATTTTTGTAATAGTTAACTTTCATGGTTCTTATAGCTTTCGTGAATATATTTCTGTATCTCTTGTAGTACAATATTAGATTCTCGTTTGTAGGGTTTCTCCTAATATTATTTGCCAATTTGTTCCTTGTCTGAATGGACAAAATTATTCCTCTAGTGATCCACGGCTTGATTTTCTTTAATTTGCAAGGAATTTTTTTACTGCCAGTATATGTTGTCTTTTGTGGTAGATGGTAGGCGACAAAGCATGCAGACCACAGGGCTTCTCTAGACGTTTTACCCTCAAAGAACGCACGTTAAAACACATGAAATGACCTCAATTTAGTATAATATTAATAGTAAAATAAACAAAATTTATTTTATTTTAAATTCAGGTTGTTTATTGTGAAGTTTGAATTGCTGCTTTCAAGGCTTGAAGATAGTTCCGTTTTACGATATTAATCAATAGGTGGACAACAGTGTTAAAATGAAATGCTGTGCTTTAATGGAAAGGCCTATCATTATGATGCTGTTACGTTACATGTAATAAGTGTATTGAATTATGGTCAAACAAAAAATACATAATAATACAAGTGAAAATAATAGAATTCTCTCCAACATAGTAACAAATATTTAAATGTTTCTTCAGGAATACAAAATTATAATCGCGTCTTGGCTAGATTTCTTTGTGAGAATTGTTCTCAATGAGTGTAGTTAGAAGCACGGTTACCATCTGTTGACCAAGCGTGACCTTGGAGGGGCGGGAGGGAGGGGCTGGCGGTCACACGCTCCCCGTTATCTAAATAGTTCGCATGAAGAAAACCGAGTGTTTTAGTGCTTCATTCCCACCAAATCCATTACAGAGAAACATCAGTGTGGATTTTGTTATTTCTATTTAAATCTGAGACTACGAGTAAAATAAATAATGTCTTTTAGTTTAAATCACATCCGTACACTAATATCTATTTTCCCCATATAATGTAGGCCTATATACAAATTATTGCAAATAATAATTAGCCAATTATTTATTAAGAGATAAATGTTCTATAGAATGAACTCGATACTAATCACTAGGACAATTCATTTGATGACGAAAACTAGTGAATAAATGCAAAATAAAAATGCATTGATAATCTATTATAGCAAATAAATACTCAACAATTTTAAAAATTACCCATACATTATCCATTATTACTTGTAATTAGTTTTTTTAGAATTAACGAATTGATTTTAGATAAAATTTAATGGATTATATTTAAATTTAAAATATAACACACTCTTATTTTGTTATTAACGAAGAAAGTAAATTAATGCTACATGGACACCCTTTGTGAAAGAAAAAAACTGATTTTAGAGAAAATTTAATGGATTATATTTAAATTTACAATATAACATACTCTTATTTTGTTATTAACGAAGAAAGTAAATTAATGCTACATGGACACCCTTTGTGAAAGAAAAAACTATTATTTGAGAAGGGGCTTGACCTTCAAATAACCCCTAGCAAATATGAACCACTTAAAAAGAAATAACAACAAAATATTTAATTGCAGTGACTGTTTATAATAAATTATATTGTAATGAAGGATGAAAGCTACGAAGATTCTCAAATGAGAATGATTGTCTTTTTTCTGAAAGTAATGATTCGTACCTCCACTAAAGTTTTTCTTGTAAATGTAGCAGAGTTCAAAATGCACATTCCTTAAGGATCGGAATAGCAAGTCGGCATATTTTCCTGTGGACGTTATCTCCTTATAAAGTTATAATAGACAAGCATTATAAACAAAAATAATAATGAAAAATTCGAAATCTAACGTAATGTAATACTTTCTTTTAAAAAAAAACTATTAAAATCCTGGAAATGAACTGCAAGTGCTTAAAAATTACCTATGTCTTGAAAATGACGAAAAATGCAAGATAATGCCAAAAAATTACCCTTATTTAATCAATTAATTCAAGTTCCATATTCGTACATATTCGAGCTATCTTTCATCCTTCATATAAAAAGATGGAAAATCATCAAATACCTTGCCCTACTAATTAAATTATACAACAAGTATTTCTCTTAACAGTGAACAAGATGCATTAATAGCCTATACATTGTGGTTTAACTGACATGGTAATACAAGGAAATAGTTAAAATTTCAAACAACGGAAATTTGACTTGGGTGGCGCATTTTGTAAGGCATTGTCTTTTTGTGACCAAGGTCAAAGATTCGATGCCGGCCCAGGTCGATGGTATTTATGTGGGCTGATTTAGCCTACAATATTCTCTATCTCAGAAGTTTTCACAATTTATATCTTACCATTTTTTCCAAAAACGTACGAGTAACGTACTATTATCTAAACTGAGGGTACAGAACGGTGACCATTTGCCCAAAACATGGTTGTTACTTCTGAAATAATATAACCTTATACAATCCTATAAACATCTGAATATCTCTTTTTCAGAAATTCCAAGTCGCAATAAACCATAAAGCAACAATTTATTTTGTTATAATAAAATCAAGTGGTCGTTGATCGCATACCAGCAGCAGCTTAATATTAAATTAATTGCAAGCTCAAGTATTGGACAGAGTAAAATTATAAATATTTTGAATAGGATTTTACACTGTCAGTAATATTTATGTCCATTCTCATGTATAGTTTAAATATTTCAAAGTAGCCTTAATAGTGTAATAATATATTAAATATATATATATATAGATGAATATATTTAGATATAGATTAATATATTTATGAGCATATGTACTTATATATAAACCACGAGTATATATACTATATATAAACTTTACTTCACTTTCAAATAATTTTTACTATCTCATCTTAACTTATCTCCCAAAAATTATGCGGCGCGCCAATCAACTCCTGTATATATTGGCCCTTCTTCCTCTTGAATCTAGAAACCCTGGTCTAATACAACGTAGTTACACCAAGTTATGTAATACAGATCAGTAGCAATAACGTCCTTGATACCCATTATATTCAAATTTATTTTCGAAGAAAATTGAAAATTGATGTATGTATCGCACTAAAGTCCTTCTTGTAGAATTGGAAACAGCATTGACAAATTACATAACGCCCTTACTTTCTGAGAAACAGCATATAATGTAATTGCGTCACGTAATGCCATGCTATTGTTTCCATTTTCGATTTTCTTGGAAAGAATCATGTCTCACCACTTTTTAAGATTGTTCCACGAAAATTCAGCAAAGGGGGGTCACGTAGGCCTACCTAAGTCCGCTTGTGGGTGATGCATTCGCATTTGACCCAAGAAATCAGAAGTTGGCGTTACTGACTATGGCTCTGAGGCTTGGGTTCAATGCCAGGTACATCATCGAATTATTTTAGTTATGGATGAAATGTTCCTACTACACCTGAGCAGGCGCCAAAATGAAGATCCCAATATATTTAGAATCAACGTTTCAAATGAAACTGGGTGCAGTATGCCTTCTGGAGAGGTTACAGTAGGCCTATAATGAATAGCAAAGACTTCAGCGAAGTAAACCGTCATAATGGCCATGGGAGTCATCATTTGTCCATTAAATCGAAAGTTAGAGGTAGACGACGCACCATGTTATTTATTATTATCAATATTACGGAACAAAATTATCAGACATTACAAAATCTTACGTATATACTTTGTTTGGAAGCCACCAGATGAGCAAAACTCATGTTTAGGGACTGAAATAAGCATACCTATTAATAAGAGAGAACATAGGAATCTATCAATTTATATAATAAAATTCGTACATAAAGCAAAAACTATTAAACAATTTTTGCAAAAGAAATTTAAAATAGGAAGTTCTAAATTACAAAAATAAATAAATAAATAAATCCCATTTGACAAAATAGAAATAAGTGGAAGAAATTAAGATGACACAAATAGAAGGCAAAATATTATAGGATTTTCTTATTAATATTAAATAGTTTTTTAATCTTAAATTGGTTGACACTATATTTTATAAGGCCAATATTCTTATTGATAGGACCACCGGCATTTTAACGTTTCAAACCATCATTTAGACTATGTAATTGCCCAGTAGTAATATTGAATTTTGTTCCCGCAAAACGTAACACAGTGTTTCTTCTTGTATTTTGTTAATATTTGAAGGAAATAAATTTGTGTCGGTTTCTAGACATTTGGTCCCTTAGGAGTTTTTTACATGCCGGTAAATATTCAGACTTGGGATCCTGGGCCGGGGTAGACGCAGCGAATTTGAGAACAGTAAGTAAGTGCCATACTGAATGCTCTATCCAGGCAGACAATTAATGGCTTACATAAACTATTTACCATTAAAATATATAATGTTTTATAAAATGTGTTACTCCAAATCCCTAAGCCCTTTTATGACACAATTTCATAAGCGTAATGGTGAAGGTTTGCTCTTCACGATAAAAGAAAAAATCAGACTCTAGACCATTAACTTTCTGAATTTTTAACATAAAAATTTTCATTGTGAAATTTGAACCAAATTGATGTTTAAAAATTGACTCATCAGAATATTAATGTATTTTAATAATTATTTTTATCATATAGTTATTAATCGCATTAAAAACACTGTAGCCAATTTGTTTCAATATCTGCATTTCATTTGGAAGAAAAACATACTGTGAAAATACTTGAACTAAAAAAATCCCTCATAAACTTAAAAAAGTTAGAGACCAGTCAATAAAGAAAAGCCATAAAAATTGACGTAATTATTTTTTTAAATGTGGAAGTTATAATTTAGGTATTGTGTAAATTGTGTCTCGTCATCACGCAATCTGCATTATTAAATCTGTATTGCACAATGCAAATCAGTAAAATAATAATTCACTTTGCTACTGTACACCGACCTTTAACGTAACATCACTAGGGACTGAATCAGGAGACTTCGGTGGGAATAAAGTGAATCTACCTGAATCATTCTTCTTCCAGGAATATGTGCCTGAGAATAGGAAAGAGATTTTTTCTGTTGGGATAATATGCACCCAATAAGAACCACTAGAACAAGGAATAAAAATTATCGAACATATTGAGGAACGCACTTCACTAGGGTTCACTTTACGACATAGTGTTCTATTGATTATCCACGACTTTCCTAACCTTAATAAATCTAGTCTTATTGATCTTTTTAATACAATAATAAGTTAGTATTATTAAGCGCATTTTTAAAAAAATTAGTTGGCACCAAGGTAACACGGAACTTTGGCTTCTTGGATAAAGTAATTCGCTAATGATTTAAGAATTCTGGAGTGATAGGGAAAAAGCGAATAAGTCAGTAAAACCAAAGTTTCAAGAGAGACAAAGGAAAAATTATTTCCACAGCATTGTTATAATACTTAGATCAACCCACCCAGATATTTTTACATAGTATAAGATAGTATGTAAAACTGGGTGGGCTAAACTAAATATTGTAACAATGCTGTGAAAATAATTTTTTTTTGTCTCCTTTGAAATTTTGGTTTTCTGACTTATTCGCTTTTTCCCTATCACTCTATTATGACATTTCCATCTAAGATTTACCTGAAGAACACGATAGTGCAGTGCAGTTCAATATAGTGCGCGAATTTCGGGACTCACTGTATATACATTATGCGCTTGTATGTAGCCTATATATACATTTATTACAGCGATTGCACATATGCATATATAATTGTATATAGAGTGTACATTCCAGTTAAGGAAATACGAAGTACAAGGGGAAGGTACTAACTTATTACTAGGGCACGAATTTTTAGGTTTTTATAAACCCTGTATTAGTTTTAAACATATTTAAATAGTTTTATTTTAGTTGTTTACCATTTTAACACAAGTTTTTTTAAGTTTCAATTTAATCAATACAATAAACATATTGAAAAAAATGTTAATTATTTTTATTTTTACTTAGGAACTATAGAAGAACTATAGGAACACTTTTTGAATAAGTCTCAACAGTTATAGTTTATAGAGCACAGTTATTCTAGAATTACTCCTGCCATTTCCAACTCTACTACATAAACTCAATAAGAACGTTTTTCAATCAGTCAGCCAACTTTTACAATACTTTACTTTCGGTGCAAACACTGTGAATAAAATGCATTCTTAAGAATGCCTGTAATTTGATTCTAAAGAATCCGGGACAATGAGGTACAAAATGAGAAAGTTAGAAAATACAATGGTATATTTTCTCTTACAACTTTACTGTACTGACAAAAATGAGCAAGACAGAATGGGGATATTTTAAAAGTAATTTTTAGTAGAACAATTCTAATTTGATTAATTAGGCATACACATTCTTAGTTAAGTATTTTATCGTATTTTAATTATTATAACACAGTTTTAGTCATTTTTAGTTTTGAACGTCTTATTTAGTCATTTTTAGGTTTTATAAGATTGGACTATGTAACTACCATGGCAATGGAACAGATGATTATGTTAAAATATCGTGGGTATCTAACAAGGAATAAAATTCTAGAGTGATAGGGAAAAAGCGAATAAGTCAAAATTCCAAAGTTTCAGGACTAACAAAAACAATTTGTTTCCACAGCACCGTTACACTATATAGTTCAGTCCACCAGATATTTTTACACAGTATCTTATACTATGCAAAAATATCTGGGTGGACTGATCTAAATATTGTGAAAATTCTGTGATTATAAATCGTTATTTGTCTCTCCTAAAACTTTTGTATTTTGACTTATTCGCTTTTTCCGTATCACTCTAGAATTGTTTAAAACCTAAGAATCCGGGCCCTACTTATTACATTTTAACGATTAAAATCAGTTTATAATGTGTGGTTGAGGCCTTTGATTGTCCATACGGTACTGGTATGTCTGCTAGCCTCCCTCTTTAATTTAAAAAAATTGTTAGGTGGATATATAATTATATATATATATAATCAGATTTGTGTAGGTCTTTGCAATATGAGCACACACATTTATAGGATGTAATATCAGCGGCTTGCAGCATTTTGCCAAGAATGATGGTGGGTTGTTCCGAAATGGATTCGGACTTGCCGATGCACCATGATTATGAATCTAGGCTCATTGTTATTACGGTTCAACAGTGGGCGACCGGAATTAACGTCAATATAAATTTCGTCACAAATTAGTCAATGACCTTAATTTGTAGTAAGAGCTTTTAACTTATTTGGTCAAGGATTCACATAATATGTGTAGGCTGGAGACACTTAAATTGCTGTAGACCAATCATTGTAACTTATGTACAGCAGCCCCGAAGTGAATAAGTAAAAATAAATCATATTATTATTTGAAAATTTGAAGTCATACTTAGCAGTGGCTGACGCAGAAATTTTTTCGGGGGGGATTTGAATAGGTAGAAAAAATACTAAAAAAAATTAATCAACTTGCATATACAATTAGAGTACACTTAGAGTACATATATAGCCTTTTTTCAAATTTCGGGGGGATGTAACCCCCCTATTCCCCCTTGCGTCCGCCACTGATACTCAGTACAATTTAATGACTTCGATTTACATCGAAATCAAATATTTCTTTAAAATGTTTAAATTCTGTTAAAAACATTGAACAACTTTGCAGTCGAAATAGTATCGCGTTATACAGAAACATACAATGAAAAATACAAGTTGAAATTTAAGTTTTCAGGATCAATAGTTTATAAATAAGATCTCAAGAGCTGGTCCATGTATGAATTGATATTTTTAACTATTAAATAAGCCTGAGTAAGCTACCATATTGTAGGGGTTTTCTGCTGTTTTGTGGGATGGATACAAGTTGCGGTCGAATTTATAATGATTTTCCCGGCTGAAAAGGGTTAGTTGCGGCCACACTTCTTTTAGACTACGTAACTTATTAGTTGCGGCCCCAGTTGATTATTACTCTTACATTCTTGGCAGCAATACGGTTTTCAGATTAATGGATTAAGGTAGGTATTAAGCGCTGTGTCTGAAGATATTCAATGTACGAATGAACGTACCCTAACCCTACCACGCCAGGAATCCCTTCGAAATTCGTAACTACTAAGTATATTTTGAGCGACAGTTGAGTATTGCACGTAGTCTATTCCTTCTTAACAGGCGGAGCTCGCTATACTTCTCGGCTCTGCGGCAATTTCTCCGGCAACTGAGTATTGCACGTAGTCTAATCGTTCTTAACAGGCGGAGCTTGCTATACTCCTCGGCTTTGCAGCTTTGTTGAGTATTGCGCGTAGTCTAGTCGTTTTTAGTGAGCACCTAATATAGTTTAGGCTCTGCGTTGATTCTCTGTCATTAATGCCCGGTTTCTACAAACTAGTGAATTACCTATGGGTAAATTATCCATGGACAAATTAGTTTCATTTAACCTACAATGATATAATGAGCAAGGCCTTGGAGTTGCACAGTTAATTTAATTCAGAAGGCTTTGATTCTCATTGTTTAAATATTACTATTGATCCTATGAAAGGTTAAATTTTATCCAGCCATCCATGAAAGGATAAATTAACTCGAAGATTTACCCTTGGAAAGATCTAGCCCGAGTTTGTAGGAACATTTATTCTGTCATTTTCATATTTACCCAGAGGACATTTATTTAGAAACTCGCCACAAGTGTATGTGATTGCTATCTTTAAATTATTTGTGTTTGTGTGGTGTTATTTTTGTGTAAATTCTGTCCATTGGATAATTTACCCATAGGTAATTCGCGAGTTTATAGAAACCGGCCATAAGTCAGTCAGTCAGTCAATCATTCATGCAGTCAATCAGGACAAAGCCTCTTATACATATAGAGATCTAATTATTGCGAATCCATGTGCTGGAAAATACATTCAGACGTGATGTAATCAGATATTTTGTTTGAGAAAAATTTCTGTTTTTCTTTTCCTATGAATGGTGGCATGGCCTGATAATACAAGGATTTATCTCTGACAAGGCCTCAAATCAGTCTCATCTTTATGTACTACAGAGAATAAAAGCGTACGCTCCGAACAACAGGTCTACAATAAATTATTGTGGCATCAAGCCAAAGCAAACAGGCGGCCATGGTGAAATGTTTTCAGATCAGAGAGTAGAGGGCTGATATTCACAAGTGGGACAAGGACTTACTCCTCCACGCTAGATCGCCGCGCCGCGCAGCCAAGTGAGCTAACCAATGCAAACTGAACAAAATTAAGTAAATAAAGTGTCGCTCACTGCAGCAAGTCAAATGCAGAAATTCGGCAACCTGTGGCACACTGCCAACCTGCAGTTATTCATAACACACTACACAAAATATTATCTGTCGTACAGGAATATTAATTTAACCACAAAAGATTGTATTTTAGTGATACATTATTATAGACAGGATTTCATGTACTGTAAATGCATGTTTTTAGATAAGCTTCTTACAGTTCTCAAACTTGCTAAATATCCATTTCATGGCTTACTGATTCCAAATAAGCATACTTTTTCTATTCATATTTGCATATTTTGACTTTTTATGGACAATTTCGAGGGGGTTTTAGTTTTAATAAAACATATGTTGAAGTTTATCTTGCATTTTACATTTATTTATCTAGTTCGAGTGTATATTTTATATTAATTAGCATAATACTGCTTTTATAAATGTTTGTAAGTGTTGTTTTCCTGAACTTACAACACCTCAAGAGCATAGGCGTACCGAGGGGGGGGGGTTGGGGGTTTGAACCCCCCCCCCCATTGATTAAAGAAAGGAAAATTGTATAATTTTTTTAAGTCTGCCCATAAATTACTTTTTCAAGTATAAAGCGTGGGAAGCTTAAAACTCGTTATTTTGCGTCTTAATTTTTAAAATTTTCCGGGGGAGGACCCCCGGACCCCCCTCTCCCTGGGGGGTATTCCATACCCCCCAGACCCCGCGGATGTTATAACCCCCCCCCCATATGGTCGGCCTGGTTACGCCTATGCTCAAGAGTATTCTTTCACTCCTTTGGCGAATTGTTATTTTAAAATATGAAAATAAATATTATTCAATTAAATTTATTTTTATATTTTCCAGTTTTAGGTTGTTGATAGTTTTGCAGTCAATAATGCAGCTTACATTGAAAATATTCTAGCTGCATTTAAGAATGGGATTGTACAAAACGATTTAATTTACATTAAGAAAAACTTTGCAAAACTTCATACCGCAATTAACTACCTGTATGTTGGAGGCTATTGACCCACCAATGGTCGACTCTCTAGGAATTACTAAAGACGTTCAAAAGTATTTTGGATTTGATTATGGGGATGTGGGTATGGCAGCTAAACATAAACTGGACAAAGTTATCAATGGAAATCCTGCTTGTGGTTGTATATGTTCCATAAAAAAAAAAAGCAATTTTGTTGTGAAAATGTTAAAGAATTTGATCTCCCTTTGTCTTCTGACGTAGAAAGGTCATTTTCTACTCACAAAAACATTTTGACAGATATACGCATGAACTTGACTATTGAAAGTTTGAAAGGCTGTTAATAGTAGGCCTACATTGCGCCACTCAAAAATAAAATGTAAATTTGAATTTTGTTAGTGCATGTTTCTTTCCCTTCAATGTGCATATTTGGTTATTTGATAGTGCATGAATACATGCATTTTTAATTATTCTGGAAATTCTGTCTTTATTTATTATACACCATCTCACAATGGGAGGAAAAAATCTAAAATACGAATAAACGAGAAAGTAAAAATATAATTTGCTTTAGTTTTGCTGATTAGTAGCCTACCATACGTTTAACATAAGTTTTCTCTTCATAGCAAAATAGAATGAAATGGACAATAGTTGCACGAGTGTTGCATGCGATACAGGTTGGTTGTGGTGTAAATAAATCAGCAAGGAAGCCGGAAATGAATTACACAAGAGCAAAGAGAATTATTCTTAGAAGTGAAACTTCACTACCATCTCTGTGAAATAAATATTACATAGAACTGGGCGCTATAAAACTGAGGGGTAAGATCATGCAGCACTAGCCCGGTTTCTCATACCGGTACCCATATTGACTAGATCATGGCTTAGTGGCTAGACTGCTCGACTTCCACCGCTGGGAGCCGGAATCGAATCTCGTTGGATCCCTGTGGTATTTGTGGTGGACAAAACGGAGTCGGGGTAGGTTTTCTCGGGGAGCTCCTATTTCCCCTGCTATATATCATTCCACCGTTGCTCCATTCATCATTATAGTAGGCTATGACTATTTGGTTCCAATAGTGAATTATGTACTTTAGATTAGAGAGTGTTTCAATAAGGCACATACGTTGAACTTTATAGTAAGTGTAGCGCGATGAGAGTGGCTTCTCCGTACGAAGCTTAATATTAAAATAATGAAAGTAAATTCGGTTTTGTTTAGTGTGGAGAAGACAATTAAAATAATAATAATAAATAAAAATAAAATAAAAATAAATAAATTCAAAGGAACACGTTATATGATTACTGACTTCTTAGCGCTACCTACCAATTAAACCTTTTTAATTGTCCTAAAAATTGGTGGCATAGATATCAAGTTTCCAACGCCAAAATATATGTCTAGGTCCGTACGGCAATACTTTAACTAAATTATTATGGATCAATTTTGAAACCTCCTGACATGCATGTAAAGACATTTAGATCTGCTGTTAGGAGAAACATTGAAATATCTACGACGTTGCCCGTGACGTGATAGCTTATCGCCAATGTTAAAAATATCATTTTATAGGAGTAGAATGCCTGAAAGTTGAATAGAATACACAAAAAGCGAACAGGTACGAAATGTCCCAACGTTTGAACAATTAATAATTATAACAATAAATGCTTCCAATAATAAAACAATTACTATAGTAAACCAATTAACTTAATATCGAGATAGTCATTTTACAAAATATACAAAAAATATGGACAATATTTAAGAAATGAAAAGAACATGTTAATAATAACAATAATAATAATGGGTTAATTATTTCGGTTGAATTCAAAATTAATAAAACTCAATACAAGTTATGCATGCACCATGAATGTTACGGATTCAATAAAATTTTGTTTAGGATCTAACGTTAAAATATAGACTATTAAGTACATTCAAATTCGTTTGAGGCTTGACAAAATGGACCTTGGGCATATGTTAAAGGTACCTGATATTTGTTATTCTGTGAAGGTAAATTTGCTAAGACATGATGGAGCTCAGGGTTTCAGCTAGGTACTCTGACGCCTAGACCAAAGGACGTATGCACTCACATCCCAAATATTCCTGTACTCTAAGATGCATCTACCTCTTGATATTTTTTTATTACAGGATTTTAAGCCCTTAACTGTGCTTGTGGGGTCTGTGAAACCCCTCCACTCTTTTATTTTGTAATATTTCACGAGTTAAACATGAGATGCCGTTGAGGCTTTTTGTAATCTTAGTATATATAGTGTTATTTGACCGTTGCTGGAAGTGGTGTGTATTATTGGCACTCAAAAGTGAAATATCATAGTTTTGAACCGTTTGGACCCCACGAGCATGTTGTATTTGTCTACAGAGGGACAGAAAAACTAAAAATTGGTGTGAAAATGGGTGTTGTTTCTATTTCTAGCCTATTTGCCCATTTTGGATGTGAAAATTGTTAACAACCTTATTTAACCATTAGCAATTCTGTATTTTTTCATAATATTATGGTTTATAAATAATATTTGTTTTATTTTACCTTTTTCATTATTATTTTTTATTTGGGGTATATAAGACCCCACCAGCATATTAGCGCAACCTGAAAACACCAGCACAGTTAAGGGCTAGGATAACTTAGTCACTGGCAATCTAGTTCAGTGGTTCCCAAACTATGGGAGCAATTTCGGTGGGTCGCGAAAAGGGCGGGAAAAATTAAACTTGTTTTCAATATAAGGAAAGAGTGTTTAATTTATCATTTGAACACAATAAAACTATTGAAGGGCATATGAAAAACTTGTGCTGTATTTTATATAGCCTTTATTGGTTATCGTTATGTAGTAGTGGGTCGCGAATTTTTTTTTCTATAGGCTATATCGGTTATCGTTATGTAGTAGTGGGTCTCGAAAAAAATTTCTAGGTGAAGGTGGGTCCCAGGACAAATAAGTTTGGGAACCGCTGATCTAGTCAATAACTCTCTGATGTGTAAAAGAATAATATTCTTCTCCACATGTCTTATATTTATCCAGTGACTCCTGGAAATGTATCCAATAAGACACAAGAATCCCGTGAGTTCAATAGAATGAAACACAGCCCCATTGTACGCCCATCTGGACCTTTGCCACTTAGTTTGATCTGTGTTTAAGTGGTATAATTGTGAGGGTTCCCGCACTCTAACCAAGCGGCTTACTATAACCGCCGCTTCTCAGAAGGCAATCATTTAAGAATAAAAGTGAATTAACTGCGAGTTCCTCTTTTTTATCCTCTCTTCTACGATACTTAATAGCCACTAGAGTTTTAATTCACTTACGTTGCACTGCCTTAACTAATTCTCGAACAGAATGTAAAAAGAATATAACGGCTAGCTTTGCATAATACCTTTTTAATTGGTTTATCTGAAAATGCATCTGCGCAGGAGAATGAATTCATTCTATACTGACAGTTCTATTTATTCAGAGCTTTTGCAACAAAAGTACACTCGCTATTTTGTCATCTGAAATAAATTGATAAATAACAGTATGCTCACTCCGAATAAATGTTTTTAGTTCTATCCGTTCAGTTTTATCAAGAATGTGAGTGGAATCTCTATCCACAAGCAATGCTTGTAACGCAAAGGGTACAGGCACTATTTATACTACAACCATTAACCATCGTGAAATAAAAGATGTTCTAGGCGGAAATCGATCCCGGGTTTTCGGTTTAGAACACTGATGCCTCCCTAGGAAGTAACCCGCCAAGCTACAAATTCTTCTAAAGAATAAGCACAAATATAGTCTGTGAGAAACTGGAAATTTCTCCATAACTAGCTAAATACTCGAAAATATTTTGTTTAACTTTAATCAAAAGGGTGGGATAAACCTAAATTAAAATTATTATTTAGGTTTGATGCATTTTAGATTATTTCTAAGTTGAAACTTGTAGGGTTAAGAGGAATAGCGACGTGCGACTTCAATGTTTTCATCTTCTTCAGCTGGTTAGATTAACATCATTGCTAAAACTATATCGTATTTTAAATATTGTGTTTATTATTATACGAGATTTGAAATGCCTCACCACACACATATAATTAATTATGTATTTTTTAATTTCTTCTTTCATTCATATACAGCTTATATAAGTTATAGCCAATCGCTGTAATTAATAATTATTAAATACACAAATTAATTATAATTATTTTTTATGAAAGAAGCTACAGGTATGAAGATAATTCAGTGTTCAATGTTTGTGAATTAAATGAAAAAACAATTGCGCGAAGGTGCGACAAAATGAAAGTGATAAAAAAACGATAAAATTATGAGTATAGAGACTTCCGATTGGATAAAATTACACATATTCTTACACTGGATTGGTAATTAACTCATGATCTGAATAGTCAGATCGGTCGCGAGGGAATCATCGTATTTCAGAATTAACTTTTGCACTGCCCAATAGCACGACGAATTTCTGATGATTATTCTTATAAAAGCTTTAATACAAAGATAATTATTTATATTAATTATTCAAAATATTAACTGAAGAGGGATACTTGAATGTGAGAAACAAAATTCTAAATTTAGCATACTTTGTGGTGTATGTACTCCCTTAACTTACCAATTTGTCAATACCTTAATAACTACGAAGAAATTGAGGGGAAATAAGCCTACCTTATATGTTGCCTTTTGTAACTCCACTCTTCTGATTGACTCCAGATCTGTAAAAAGATAAGACAATGTGTGTTTTATTCCATTCAACTCTTATTTAATATTGTTATGATTTTAAATGGTGTTTTCATGAGATAAAATTTTAAGTGAAACGATCAAATTACTTTCTATAATCTAATAATAGTTATTGGTAGGCTTCTCAGAGTGTCTAAATGGGACATTACGGAGGTTCGCATTCAGTTCTTTCCTTCCCGTGCAAATTCACGTTATCGACGGAGAATTTTAAACCTAAGTTTTCTTAGATATAATACATTCATGAAATCACAGAATATTACACGATAGTGTGAATTATACACATGTTTGTGTTGTTCTTCATGCTTCTAAATCTACAGACATGGGACTGTTGCATTTCGGAACACATAAATGTCAGCGACGTGAGCTTGGGTTGAATCGGAGAACTTAGGGACCCAAAGCAAGCGTTTTACCAACTGTTCACTCAGATTGAGTAGTAAATAAACAAAATAAATAAATAAATAAATATAAGAAACCCCGATATTGATTTTTTGTTTGTTTGTTTGTTTGTTTTTTTTTTTTTTTTTTAAGTTTCAAGTTTGAAGTTTATTGTTACATATATTATTACATTTCATTATTTGCATTATTTCAACATTAGTACAGGTAAAAACAAAAACCAACAGAAAATACTATTTCTAATTTAGCTTTAAAAATGTAAGGTATGCCCCTAGATGAGCAAAGCTCGTGTTTAGGGGTATAATAGATTAATATAAATCTAATTATATATCAATCAATGCACAGTATACTACAAACGAAAATTATAAAGTCATTCTTATATTTAATTTATTTTTGTATAAACATTGAAAATGAGGTAGACCTACAGCAGTCTTGTACATGATATACTTAAGTCGTAATGTTGAAGCTTCTCTTTTCAAAGTGCACAGTCATGGAAGTTGGATAAGGGAGGTAGTGACAGTAGCCATACTTGAAGCTGTCAGTGCTACACGCTATGCTATTGATCCGTACTGTTTTTCTAATTTCTAACCCAGATAAATAATGCGTTACTATCGCGTGACGAAAATCACTGAATTACAGAGAACACATGTCATACACGGAGCGAAAACCACGTGACACTCTCTTCAAAAATCGCATTTTCTTTTAATAAGATATCTATACTCAGTACTAGCAGATTCAAGGGGCTCTGTTATGGTGCGATTCAACCAGCGTATTGTTCCATATTATTTGCTCTCTCAGTCGTAAAATTCTTTATGTGTTTGTGCAGTATATAAAGGCTGTTCCTATGATAGCGTTTCTCTCCATGCAGTACAGTTCCCCCTCTCAGTAATGGATACACCACTACAGATTTTATGTATATTTGCTTTTTTTTCATATGCAGGGAGTTAGGGTTATACATGCAAATATTCTTGTATCTGATAAATAGAAATACGTCTGACACATTTTAAAATTTTATCTGATGAAGTTATAAAAATGGGTCACTATTTACGATATACCGTTTTCTATTGGAACAAGTCTCCTCTTGGTTTGATCCTCTATAGACTGACAGCAACGAGACATGATAAATATTAAGTTCCCTCTATTTGAACCTTCCATGACACAGGTTCTACTTAATATTTGACATTTTACAGGAATTCTAAAAATAATAAAAAAAATAAAAAACCTGTAGAGCGAAATGCGCCAAAAGTTTGGAACATTATAGCACTCGGTTTACACATGGACATTCTCGGCAGGGCAGGCTCTATATATTTTGGCGCTCTAGGCGAGAAATGATTTCGTCGCCCCCTAAATTGTCATCTCAATCATTCCATTTTTCACGATTTGATTAAACGTGGAATTTTACATTCCATATTACGTTCCGAATTACATATGCTGCCCACAGATGGGCTCTATAGATAAATGCACGCCATAAACGTAAGTTAATTACCGTACAGAGACAAGCTCTACTTACTGTTACCAGAGCATATTCGACTACATCAAATGACGCGCTAGCGGTCGTTGCTGGAGAAATCCCAGCAGATCTGGTAGTAGAGGAAAAGTAAAATGCTTACAAAATATGAAAACACCTCCCTACTCGAATTGGAGAGCGGGAACTAAATCAAGACATTTACGAAAGGTACAATAGTTCAGACCTAATGAAGCAGCTTAGAAACACAACTGTACATGCGAGGCAACGACGCTGGAAAGATGCCCAAAAGGACCTCCTAACAAAGGACTATTTCCCTAGCGTCCGCAGACGACTTGGTCAAAAATGGATTGTTCCTGATTACTCAACATCCCAGTTCTATTCGGGACACGGCTACTTAACAGCAAACCTATTTAGGATAACCTAGCGGAGGATTACCTCTGCTACTGTGAATACTGTGAGCATGATTCAATGTACCACGACCTCTATACATGCTCGAGATATAGGGAAGCACGTATTAGCCTAAGAGAGGTAGCCAAACAAGCAGGCGAAGTATGGCCACCAGAACTTGGTTTCTGGACGAAAAATGGAGCTAACACTGCTTTCAGAACATTCACACGCCACGTGATAGAAAGCAGGAAAGAACAAGAACAAGATGATGCCTAAGACACACCGAATTTGAGATGATTCTGCCTTAGGGGAATGCTCAGATGGCAGATTGTCTAAGACTAGACTCGCAGCTTCCGAGATCTCAACGACCTCACCATTCTGAGTGAGGTTTTCGCCGGGTTTCCCTCACTTTATCAGGTGAATACCAGATCGAGGACACGTCCCCCGCGACAACAGACAGATGAACAAGAGTAAAATTAACTGAATAAAATGCCAAAGTAAATTCATCAAACATTTTCCCTGTGTTCTATGATCAAGAGGTGACGCGACGATCTTAGAACAAAAGCGAAATCGGTTGTTGGACCGGAGATATAGCCTTATGGCTCAGCTAATCTGGGGGTGGAAGGCGGGGGAAACAAAAAAAGTGGTTAAGTAAAATTGATTTGAATTGGCCTAATTTTAGAAAGGCTTGTATTTATGAAGACGTTATACCATTTCTAGATAGTATGGGGATTAAATAAAATGATTTTACTTGAAAAGCTAACACTTTTTATATTTACATTATACAAACAAGGAACTAAATCATAGATACGTTTTTTTTTCAGGAGGCAGGAATTAGAAAATGGCTTAAAATCTTATAGGTATATTTCTTGCATTAAATTCGTGAAACATTTTAAAATTTTAATTTCGAGTTGGAAATTTAAGCATCTTTTAAAACCTAAATGTTGCCGTCCTTAATCTAAATATTGCCCTAGTTCGCATATATGGACGAGCTGGCTCTGATTCTAGGAAAAGTCAGACCCTATGAACAGTTATTACGTAGCAAGACGATTTAATCATTCATAAGAGAAAACTTATTTTTGGAAAACTTTTCACATGTATGGCAGTACGTCTAGGCTCTATGGAAACATATCATGAACAATGCTTATATAATATTTTCTTAGTATTTCAGTAGCATTTGTGCAAGTGTTACATTTAAAGGAACATTGTTGAAGAGGGTATATTAAGCCAATATTACAGACTTTGGAAGGAATATGAATTGTAATCCATATATGATAATGTTGGGTGAACACTAACTGGGAAATAAGTCACCCTATATAGTCCTATAATAAGTTATACCACCCTTAGCGTCATTTTGTCATGCAAGAATATTCATGAGAAGTATCAAACCTAAGACGAAGTTTCGTAAAGGAAGTGAAGATGTTGCTTATTGGTGATTCACATATTACTAGTTATAAAAGGATAGAACAAACAAAGTATTAAGTGTTTCTGTTTTTTCTCTGCTATCCTTGTGTTTGTCTGTTTCAATTCAAATCAAATCACTTTGCTTTTTTCCTAAAGCTGTTCTGCACTTGGAAAGTGGTCTATTGGCATAAAATCAGCCCAAAGATGAGAATGTCAAAACACTAACGTTTGTTTACATTCATCAGTTCATCTTGTGCATTCAGGAAAATCTTATTTTCACATGTTCTTTGGTCATTCACCAATGACTGTCGACAATCTTAATTGAGCAACTGATAACGATGTAAATATTATTTTTATAAGTTTTTTTGTACGTAACGCATGGAAAACCATGACAATTTTGCTGTTTATTGTAGTTATATAGCCTGTTGTAAAAGCTCAAGCAACTGTAATTTGAAAAGTTAAGAGAGCTTCCCTAGTTATCTCTCTCGAATCCTATGCCCCCATGTTGGGGCGAAGGGTCTCCAAGTGGAGGTTTCTGTTTAACGATGTGAATTTTGTTACGCTTATTTTCCTAGAGAGGGCAGAGGTACAGGTGTTCCCTAGTTATAAGAAACTAAAAATTAACAGTAAATCGCCACAATGTTATAAATTACCACTACTTCATTCTTTTTAGTTTCTGTATGTTTAGCATCCTATAATTAAGTGAATGTGCGTATGTTGACTTAATACTTTAGTGGCTATTGACATTGGGATGATTTTGGCCTAGACCTATATGTTACATATAGCCATAGCAACTAAAACTTATCCTACATCAACTTTGAAGAAACTAAATTGCAAATTTCACTTCGCTGATATTTTCAATACGCAAATATGTTAAAAAGTCACCATTCTAAATACTCTTTTGCCTACATCGAAATCATGATTTGATGAACTCGCGCGTGTTCTTCCCAATGTTCAGAAATCTCTCTCTGCGCCATTCCAATTGAGAACAAACTAAGAAAGAATAATCCTATGAGATGAGCTCAAACAATGCACCTTCCACTTAAAATTAAATTATTACGATCAAAATCGACTAATTATTATAAAATTGAATCCTTAGCTAAATATCTTCGTTCTCCGTCCTGAAGAATTAAGTGTTTATAAAATTATAACAAAGTATATTCAAGATACATGAGGCGAACATGTATCGGTTTGTACATAGTTCTGAGAGGGCGATACTCGGGGGCTGTCGATCATAAGCGCCAATTCAGGCCGAAAAGATTACTTGAGCACCAATGACATAATTACAAAAGCGGCAACATTAGTTTGATTAATACGCATTGTGAGAAACAAGGGGAATGGGAAAATACGTGTTAATTTGGAAACATAGGCCTAACTCCGGAAGTAGGCTAATTTTGTTCACACATTGCCCATTAAGATTAATGTATCATTAAATAAAGCGATTGCAACCACATATAGGGCCTAGGCTTCGAGTCATTTATTCCGTTTGCTTGTAATTAATATTGGATATTTTTGTGACCTATAAGTCATCTTCAATATTTACCGTGGCTTGGTTCTAAAAGAGCCAATGCCATAACACTTGCTTTTGAGATAACTGACTTTGAAGTCTTTGTAGAAGTAACATTTTTTGCTGAGAACTTCCGAAATTGGTCCCTAAGGTTTCTGTATTATGTCTATTAATAGCAACAGACATTGGCACTTTTATCATATAAAAAATGAAGACTAGCCGAGCTCAATAATGCATAGATCTCATTTTTGCAAGAAATTGACATTGACTCTTTTAGAACAAAGCCACAATTATGGCACTGCCTAACGATGTATTAATCCTGAAAGCAACAATTTTAGTTGAAATGTAGAAACATAGCCGAAATGACAAAAAAGCTCTTAATAAGAATAATACGAAATAAAACAGGTAAAATGGTCCGCAGGTGCGGAGGGCAAGCAGAATTAGGATTTGGCTTGCCTCTATCAAATAATCGGCTAAAGTAGAGACTTCTTGGTAATCAGGGGCTATTGACTTTAATTCCACAAACGCTTATTCTACGCTTCTTTACGTTGGCGCTTTAGTTATGTGTTGTTGGCGCTTTCATAGTCCTCATCAACACTGGTTGACGCAGACGTAGGATTAATGAAAACGATCGGCCTATTACTCCGAAACTTTTTAAAATATTTAATTATGTGTTCAATCTATACGTTCAAAACAGGATTTAAAATGACTTGTGCTCATCTTGGTTGCGTGGGAATTGAAAACGCAAGTTCAGAGGGGAAAAATGGTTGAGTCTTAATTTTTCGCTGTACCTTGATTCTGTTGCACTGAATTTACCACACTTGTATCGTAATATATTATTTTAATGACTTATTTTTTATGCAAATAAATTAAAAAGCATGTAAACCTGTACACCATTATAATTTACCGTAATCATATAATTATGTATACGTATGCATATACAGAATAAAGGGAGGAATAAACAGGAGAGAATGATTAAATTCTTGCAGAGATGTTAGCAAATGCTGCAGCAAATTTTGTCCCTCTCACCCTTCTAGGCTTATGACAAATGGGCTGCCCCCCCCCCCACTCCCCCATGCGGACCGCGCACGGTGAATGTAAACTACTGTTAATTCGGTATGGGTTATCTACACTCTCAGCCACATTACGTTTAGTTACTGCAAAGAACAACCACTCCCTCTTCCATTTTAGGGGAAAAGTACCCAAAGCCACATGTTATAACATTCTCCATTTCTAAAGAATGCATAGACGTAGCGTTATATGAATTTCCTTGTGGTTATGAAAGATGGTATGCATAGGGACCATATTTTTGGTAACAGCTATAAGAGCAAAATTTTATAAAACAGCTTTCCTTAGCTATATTTAGCTTTATAGATGTCAATATTAAAGAAATTATATCATATACAAGAAGGCATTTTCATTCCTCCTGAATATTAGTTTATGGGAAATACTGATCAATTACTTTTAAAAAGTCACATATAAGCAATATTGATAAGTAGGCCTAAAGTAAAGCGTTCCCTATACAGGTCGTGTAGGCCCAGGGTTCCAGGAGAATGAGGCTCCCAGGTTTTAGACATTCGGAACCTGAAGGTGGTCAAGTTGTCAGCCTTAAGCACCGACCCCTTTAGCCCAGGACTTCTCCTGGTACTCATTTCTGTTAGAGACTGAGTTCACACTAGGACCATAGTGCCACCAGAAAGATTGGGTCAATTGAAAAATATCGATCTCATCGGGAACCAAACCAGCGACCTTCCGGTTTGTAGCGCAGTGCCCCAACCACTAGACCATGGCGTAGAGGTAAGAGAGATAATTCAATTGGACGATTACAACTGATAAAATTTAGCTGACAGCATGCTCTAATGTAAGGTTAAGGTGTGTAAGGGCCTTCAAGGAGAACCTTTCTACAGACATCCTCTTCCTATTGGCAGTACTTGAGCTCTTATGGAGAAAATGTGCCTTCAACCTTTTGTCAGGAAACATAACTTCCAACATTTCCAACACCAAATTTCTCCTTACCCCACGCAATCTTGCTGTTTGGTGGATCGGATTAGATATTAAAAAAGAACACTTAAACACTCTTCGTTAACATCGTCGCCATTTTTAAAGCAGAGAGATACCCACCTGCTTTTCATGCACTGTTTCTTAACGCAAAAGTAGTACCGGTGTATTAGATATGGAAAGGTAGAGTTAGACTGAAAAAAAAATCAATGCCCTAGCCGAGATATGAGGCACAGATATTAGAATCTCCGTGCCGCTGCTCTGCTACTTGAGCTACCTTCGCAAACTTACTGCTACAACATTAAATTCTCCAACTGCCTCGCATATCCTGGACGAGTAATTCTCAAATAATTGTAAGAATAACTTTATGACTGAGGAGGTGGTGGTCTGATGAAAATTGAATGCTCGACCTTCCTCATGCAAGAAACTGAATTCCCCTCCTCTGTCGAGTTTGAACAAGAGACATAGGCCTGTTACATCATACCAGTATACTTTTACGTTAGTAACAATTTAAATATAAATAATCAAGCAGGGTACAAGAGAGCGCGTTGTAACATTACGTAATCTGCAGCAAAAAATAAAAGCAAATACCGCGAGCGGCGAGAGAAAAAATATTGCAGGTAGGACGACAGGAATTAACGAGTTTGTTCTGTGGCCATATTACATGGAACAGATAATAGTTAACATTGTGGGGAAGTGAATACGGCCATGTGCAACTTCCATTGCTCACCGCTCTGAATGCTCATGGTGTTGCTAGGGGTTTAGTTACACTTGTAACAATGCCGGGAAAAAAATCTTCCACAGAAAAAGAAAATAAGTCTATAATACATATTTTGTAGTTAGTATGCTTATGTTCATTGGGCTTGAACGTGAAAGAATGTATGATAAAAAATCCAGCTACAATCTGAATGAATGATGGCATACATGGAAAAATAATAAATAAATAATAGATAAATAAATAAATAAACAGAAAGGATAACGATAAGGATAAGATACATATATCTATACATATAAGAGGCTTTGTCCTGACTGACTGAATGAATGACTGACTGACTGACTGACTGACAGAGAATCAACGTAGAGCCTAAACTATAACAGGTAGAGACTTGGAATTTTGACAGTACCTTCGTTTCATAATGTAAGTGCTCGTTAAGAAAGGATTTTTGCAAAATTTTGATTTTAAAAGTAAAAAATCAAATGTTTTTTAGTATACTTAATCCCTTTTTACACAGAATTATCAAATCCAAATCACAGTTGTCATGGCAACATATTGTTTCCAGTGGTCTCAGATGGGTTTGGAAAGAAATAAGTGGGACTTTCACAAATTACAAAAGCTATCAATATAATTCATGTTGTAAATAAATATTAAAGAATTAAATCCACTAAAATAATGCAGTCACATAACTTTCTCTACCCTGGACATAGAGAATACCATTAGAGGTATGGTAATATCTATATTATTATATCGCAGGTTTTTTGGAGAGGGAAGAATGAAAATGATATTGAATATCTTTTTAATTTCATTCCCGAAACGGTTGGATGGTAACATGAGAGTGAGAAATAAAATATTCAGAAATTTCAATACAATTTTATGTTCCCGGAATTTATTTTTCTTCTTATTTAAATCCCTGCTAGGCATGGTATGTAGAAGCAATGGGATGCAAAATTCTACATTCTCTATGAGCCATAAAAAGCTATATGAAGCGTTTTCTGAGGGAAGAGTTTGAGCGTGATAAGTCGTTCTTCCTATTTCAAATTCTAAATACCTATATAAGGACCTATAATTTAAAAATTGAAAGTCCTTCATAAGATAATTTCCAATTACAAAATAAAAAACCCGGGCGACGCCGGGCCTTTTAAGCTAGTTTAAGTATATACCACAATGTCAGAACTCAAAGCATGAGTACTGTACAATATAAAAATATATAAGCTTATCTCATATAATAAGTAGGCATATAGATTATGAGTAGGTATACGAGTAATAGGTAGGCTTATAGGTTATGTGTAGGTATTATCTATATAAGAGGAATCTGTTTGTCTGTGTGCGATCTGAATTTTTTTACACAAATGGATGGAAGGGAAACATTGTACGATGTGGACGAAACTCATCTTGCGAGTGTTTTTGGGGGGTAGGGAGGGGGAGGGAACTCGAATCTGAGGTCGTTTTTCCCCGGGCTGTGAACGAAATGAACCTCGAAGCCGGATTTTTATCTTTTTTAATAATTAATTATTAATCTTTTTAATTATTTATGAATTATTCTCTATCAAGTAAGATCCTCTGTGGTCTTTAAGGGACTGATCACACCCAGTTCGACGCCTCCCTACCGCAGAAAAGATAAACCTAGATCTCTACCCATAGCCAATAACGCTAATCACGATAACCTGTAATTGGCCAATGGATTAAAAGTAGTAGGATATGTCCCACAAAACTGATTTTCAGCCGAGCCTAAATCCTTGTTCACAAGTTTAGAGGGAAGTATTTTAATCTTGATGTGATATGATTTTGTTGTCATTAATATTCCTATCGAATTGATAAAAATACGAGGTTTCGTTGAAACACATAATATTATCAATCATGTCACAATGGCTGTGTCATGATAAGACCATCTGTGCTCTTACAGAACCACATGGCGTCCTTCTCAACTTCACACTGACTATTATTATTTTGTGAAACCTTCCTCCCATTGAACGCAGTCATGCAATCTTTTGTGGATTTCTGTTGCTTTTACCCTCCGCACGTCTTATTCCTGAATTGTTTGTTTGGTTGTTCTTTCTTTCTTCCTTTCGTTCGATTGTCCGAAAACTAAACGTTTTCTTTTACAATTTGATCACGTAATGTGATTGTTTGAGCTGGGGTAATGAAATCTAAATAACTTTCTTCTGCGAAGGTTTCTTTTATTTTTACCACCATTATCAAAGTAACTATTACATAGCCTATATATTTCTTATGATAGTGCGTAAAGTTTGAAATTCGCCAGCTGTTGTTAGTGCATAGTGTAGGTACTCAAAACACAAGTGACAAAAGAAATTAATCCATCTCATTACGCGTTGTTTATTCATTCTTCCATTGACGATTGCAGGTTTTTTATACAAATTTAGCCAACCGTAGGCCAAATTTCCTGATTAATTAATTCTTTTTATCGCTTTGTTTTCCTAGTTTTCGTTTTTCTTCCCTTATTTTTACTAAACACCCATGCCCATGGTGGGACTCAAAATCCACAGCTTCCTTCACCACGGCTCCAAAGCAGCACGCCTTAGCTACCTCGGCTAAGGACTCCAGCATATAAACCCATGTCAAATTGGCCGGCCTCGGGATTTGAACCTGGGACCTCCGGAATACAAGTTCAAGACGTTACCATCTCGGCCTCATCGCTTGGTCAGATTCAGATGCCATGAAGTCGTTACTTAATCTAAATACTAAGTTGATCGCAGGTTCAGACGGCCATAAAATCTTTACCTTACAATCTCTCCTTTTGAAATACTTATTTACTGTAAAATGAGTGGTTTTCATAAATAACAGTGTATGATATACTGCTCTTAAATTATGTTTATGATAGTATATTTACATTTATCTAAATAGTCATTAGAATTGCGAGTACCGAAGACACGGACAAGATTACAATTAGGGAAGTCATGAATATCATTTTTGACATAAAGGAGGCTACCCAGGGCACACATTGATGGCAAAGTGAGCATACCACAGGGGATAAAAAGTTGTATACAAGAAGATTAGTCTCAGCGATCTATTTTGCATTAGAGGAAGATCACATGATTAGGAATTAATTCATTGTTGTATTAAGCTTCTGGTAGGCCTATACAATTTAATATATATTTTTATGAAAATAAAAGGTAATATGGTTGATAAAATGTTCTCAATTGTATACACATATTGGATACCGAATTCTCCATTAAAAAGTATACGAGTTTATTTAAAAGAACTTAAGGACAAAATGACTTAAATCGTAGTCATGTGATTGGAGTTCTACTAGTCTTGAGTTCTGGTTTCTTTCTTTAATTTGTATCACTGAATTTGAAAAATTGAAGTAAACCTCAACATTCGATGACATTTCAATATGGGAATAATGCAGTTTTGGAAATAAAATGATCATTAGAGTTCAGAGAAGGTAATCCTAACGAATTGGTTACCTAAACAAGAAACATTTTAAAAATCGGACAGCGTCAGTTTGTAAATAACCCTTCAACTGAATAAAAAAATGCTTGAAAAATTTAATGAAGGGAAGAAAACACAAAATAATGAAGATATTTGGTTAGGGTATGTGAGCGAAGGAAACCCAAAATATTGAAGATATTTGGTAGAGGAGAATAAAAATTAAACACGTGAGTCAAGAAAACCCAAAATAATGAAGATATTTGGTATAGGAGAATAAAAATTAAACGCATGAGCTAAGAAACCCAAAATAATGAAGATATTTGGTATAGGAGAATAAGAATTCAACATGTGAGCCAAGAAAACTCAAAATAATGAAGATATTTGGCATAGGAGAATAAAAATTAAATGTATGAGCTAAGAAATCCAAAATAATGAAGATATTATTGGTATAGGAGAATAAGAATTCAATATGTGAGCCAATAAAACTCAAAATAATGAAGATATTTGGAATAGGAGAAGAAACATTAAATGTATGAGCAAAGAAAACCCAAAATAATGAAGATTTTGGTATAGGAGAATAAAAATTAAACGTGTGAGCCAAGAAAACCCCAAATAATGGATATATTTGGTATAGGAGAATAAGAATTCAACGTGTGGGCCATGAAAACTCAAAATAATGAAGATATTTGGAATAGGATAATAAACATTAAACGTTAAACCCAAAATAATGAAGATATTTGGAATAGGATAATAAACATTAAACGTGTGAGCCAAGAAAACCCAAATTAATGAAGATATTTGGTATAGGAGAATAAACATTAAACGTGTGAGCCAAGAAAACCCAAATATTTGGTGTAGGAGAATAAGAATTAAACATGTGAGTTCATGCTGATGGTGGAGGTTTGCTTGTGAATTTTCTCCATTTGCGCGTGTAAGCGTGTGGTGCAGCTTGCCAGTAAATTAATAGCATTTTGTAACCATGCCCTGAAAATAGGAAGTGACACGAGGCGGAACTGGCGACGAGCGAGCTAGGTATTTACCAAGTCGATAAATAGCTTCAACATCTTGGCTCATCAGCTCGTCTCCTCTCCTGCCTATGCTGTCATGCTTTTGTTGAATGGCGTAAAACTAACTCCATCAAATGCCAGCCCATTTAAAACGAGTTGCACGCTCTCAATAAGAGCATCGCCTTGGTTTGTAAATGTCTTCTGCAGAACACATCAGATCTGTAGCGAGAACTTATGGGTTCAAAGGATTTGTAGTTTGTAGAATTTATACGCGAGGTAAAACATAAGGCACAGGCTTATAACAAATTTTCTTCTCTTACGGTCAAAATGTAAATCTCACGAAAACAGAACAGAAAGTTTCTATGTACAGTATTTCTAGATTGTTTTAGGGGGAATGATGGGTGAAAAGCCTATGTTCTACATTTTGTATGCTAGGATTTTGTTTTGTTTTGTTTTACATATTTCTCTTACCTTAAGTATATTTAATTCATCTTTATTTATACTCCTTTGAACATCTAGATCATATCAAGAGTTCATGCTCTATTACCCCGTTTACATTCAGCCCACTTCCGTGGTAGTGGGCAGGGCAGTGAGCAAGGCAGTGGGCAGCGCGAGTATGTACCTCACCCGCGTTGCTCCTGCTGCTGCTATTGCCGCTTCCCTATGATTCCCTATGTTTTAGTATGGAAGTTAAAGGACAGGCAGAGCAGTTGCAACTAATTCTATTGTTCTCCATTGCTCGAGATTGAAAGCGAAGTAATATGAAGCGGCAATGTAAATTCTCACTCCCTTCGATTATGCAACAGAAGTATTTTGGGCAGTAGGTATGCCAGCGCGAGTAGCAGTGGCAATTACTGAGGCATTAAGGTACACTACTGAAGTGCATCTGTTTGTTACTGTTGTGTTATGGCTTGTTAATTTCAACTGATATAGAATGAATCTGCGGCAATGAGTCACAGTAAGTAAATATCCAATTCGGAAATTGCCTTTAAGACTGGGTAAACCATGTAAAATACGCAAGTCAAATTGTCCAACCACGGGGTTTGAATTCCGATTACTAGTCCAAGACACAATCATCTCGGTCACCTTACTCGGTGAACCATAAATATTCTCTCAATTTTCATTATTCTACACGCAATAATATTTATTCTAGTATTTCTAGCATTTATATTTACAGCTTAGAATTTTAAATTTATAATTGCAACATAAACGAGACACTCCCGACCAAGCTACTACTTGTGGTCATTTTTCCATACTAAAAGAAATGGTATTTTCAAAATGCGAGCTTATTGTGTTCTTTCCTTCTAAACAGATTCAGTTTTTGTACTTTTGACTTCATTTGTATAAGTTACACTTCTCTTGGGGGTTCTCTTTATTATAATACACAGTAACTGACCTGTCCAAGAGTGATTTTATTGTATGTGGTTACTTTTTACATCAATATATATACATTTTAAGATTTTCGACTCTTATCGCACGCTTTAGCGTTATATATCGTTTTTCTAATCCTCAGTGGCCATAAAATTTAACTGGCTTTGTTTAAACTAACGTTCAAAAACCATAACAATAATTACTGGATTTTATTATTACATCTAACTTCGGGAACTAGGGGAATCCCCCTTCTTCTTCATAATATTAAAAATATATATACTGATTTACCTTTTTATCCATTGAAAATAAAACATTGAGGTACAATCTTCATGAATTCAGAATTTTAAAAATAAGATAAACACTTTCGTCAGCTATATAATACACAATATATTAGGAACTTGACTTAACTTTAAAATGTTAGTAAAATAATGAATAAAGTTTTCATAAATGGTTTTTAGGAATTGGATTGGAATGTAGAGATATTTTTACACCTCAGGGTGAGTAAAAGTAACATTACTACCGCAGACACCCCAGTCGCCTACTTTAACTTTGGTGAAGGGGGGATGGAAGACGTTACTAGTATTTTTAGCTCCACAAACATCTTGTATACATCTTTCCATGTGGCTGATAATAGACTACATTCCAATAAGCTATATTTGTTAACACGAACAAGGAACAGATCTACACTAACAAAAAAATTCAAAACTATTTACAAATCTCTAAAATATTAGCACGTAAACTCATGGAAATAGTAGTCTAATACAGAAGACAATCGAGAAAAATGCAGAAAGTCTTTTCAATGCCTGCAGGAATGTTGGATTGGAAATTTATACATAAAAAAGTAAGTATATGGTCACGAAACATCAAAGTAATGAATTACAAAATATTAGAATAGCGGATAAACCGTGCGAACAAGTGGAAAAATATCTGGGAGCAATAATTACACATACAAGTTAACTGTTGATTAAAGTCAGGAAATGCTTGTTTTTATGCAGTTCAGAAACTCTTATATTCTCATCTTTTGTCCAAAAATCTAAAAATAAAAATTTATAAGTAAAAATTATATAAAAATAAAAATTTATATCCTGTAGGTTGTATTATATCGATGTGAGACATGGTCGCTTATTCTTCGGTAAGGATGTTCGAAAACAGGGCGCTTAGGAAAATATTTGGGTCTAAGAGAGATAAAAATGGGGAATGGAGAAAATTGCATAACGACAAGCTTCACAACCTGTAGGCCTACTCTTCACCGTATATAGTAAGGGTAATTAAATCATGAGGATGAAATGGGCTGGACATCTTGAGTGCATGCGAGAGGAAAGGCATATCTCAAAAGTATTGACTGGGAGACCAGAAGGGAAAATACCACTTGGAAGACCTAGACGTAGGTGGGAGGACAGTATTAGGATAGATTTAAGGGAAGTAGGATTTGCGAGGGATGGTTGGATGGAGTTAGCACAGAATAGGGTTGAATGGCGGTTCAGGTAAGCGTGGCAATGAATCTTCGGTTTCCATAAAATAGATAATATTCCTTTAGCTTGCTGAGGAATTATCTATTGCCATTGCGTAAGTAAGTAAATAAGTAATATAGAAGATATTTCACAAAAAAAGCTTAAATGCTTATAGAAGTTATTATGAAGCTCCATGTGTATACCTACATGAATTGTGCATTTCTGGAAGGCCAGCATTTTGGTTGCTAAGACTTTAAAAGTCTGGGACTCTGAATTTATGTTTTAATGTGGAAACAAAAGTAATTTAAATTCGAAGTGTGTTTAGATTCGTGAACTTATGAGTAGCAAGTGTTTATAATAGAATTCATAAGACAAACACATCCACTGGGTAATATTTGCCTATTTTTTCATTGGTATATTGAGAGCAATATTTCTTTATGGTCCGCCTCCGTGGGTGAGTTGGTAGCCTGACCCCCAATCACCTGGGCGGCCCGGGTTCGTTTCCCAGCCTGGTCAAGGATTTTACAGAGATATAAACTTTAAGGACTTGGGTGTTGTGTCTTCATTCCCATCCCGTGAAAGGAACTGGCCACCCTACGCGGCATCATCCAGCCTAGTGTCCCTCGGTCGGTCAGTGGGCTTTGTCCCAGGGCAGGACCAGCCTCTGGGCAGAAAAGAGACAGAAAAATTATAATTATTAGCCACTCCAATGACTCAACAAATTTATTGCTGTTAAAAATTACTGTTATTATAAAATCAAGTGACTAGGTGTAACCTATTGTTTTCTTTTTATACACAACCCACCCACAGACTGTCCTAGTCTGACCAAGTTGGTAAGAAATCCACGTGTTCCAATGATGAAGAAGTTGCGACAATTCTTCCTTCTATTTATAATAAGTCCAAGGGTGTATTGTTAGAACAAGGGATCGACTTGAACTTAATCTCTCCAAACAACTATAATTGTAACTTCCCTGAAGCGAAGCATTTTGTTTGAAAATTTATGACAATGTTCAATAGGAACTCTACTATGTAGAACCTCAATGAACAATAAAGATTATTATTATTATTATTATTATTATTATTATTATTATTATTAATACTTTTCTTTTTGTCTTTCAGGTGCCTTATCATTAATGATCGAGATGGCAATGACTAAGCGGTCATCTACAGAGGAACGGAGGAGAGATCTCACTACTTCTGGTCAACGACTATAGAAGCAGCTGTGTCTAGTGCAGGGACCTACATTTTAATCTGGAATTCGAACCACTGAAGGCTGTGTCTTTCCATGGAATATATCACCATGAATATTAGCGTTTTTTTATGTTTACCTATGTTGAATATTAAGTATTTTTTTCTTGTCAAATCATAGCTCGGGTCGAGACAAATGTTGAGCAAAATATAACGGGAGCGGCTAAAGATAAAGCAAGATGGAAGCGTATATTTTACAAATGCATCGCAACATTAATTCCCATTACACTATTACTCTTTCCATCGACATGGAATGGAAATTAAACTTGAGTTCAAAAATTCTGACTGCAAAAGGATAATCATGTTATAACTAAGGCGAATTTTCAATTTTTTATTTGCTCCTATACTATTTTCTGAAAATTTTAACGTAGAAAACATGACCTCACTCAAATCTTCGGTTTCCTGGTAAAAGTGTCCAAGTTCACTTCTGTTAAAAATAAAACTATTCGACTGGTGTCGAAAGAATCTAGTTTATGTTGATATAAAACATTATAGGATACAAGGTGAAACTTATAAAATTTTCTAGTAATGAACATGACATCAGGGTTGGACAGGCCATCTGCGCTCTGGGGAAATGTCCGGTGCGCCGCGTCACCCTAAATTTCGTTGAAAGTCACCGGTTGACCAGCAGTTATTATTATTATTATTATTATTATTATTATTACTATTATTATTATTATTATTATTATTATTATTATTATTATTTTCGGAGCTAAAAATAGTCAGAGGGGTGAAAGCTGTGCGCACAGATTGAGATCTAATTTGTGTCAACAGAAATCTGAATCTTTCATGCTAACGTCCATTGAAAAGAAAGTTTTAGAAAACCTTAACCATGACGACATTATCAATGACTTTAGCGAAAAAGAGTGGACTGCTGAAATCTCCTCTGGTTGGTTGTTGTAAATACTGCTTACACTTTAGTGTTTAACACCTGTAAGCCTACATAATGTATATCAGATTAGCTGCGTACCGAAGTGATCACAATAAGCGGCGTGCACTGTATATCCGTATTATTGTTCCTCAACACCGGGAAAGCCACAAGTCACACAAAAATATCAATTTTTATAATTAAGTGCATTTTTGTTCATTTGAGAGAACCTCATTTGAGGAAATCCCCATTTAAAGAAACGACTCAACACTCTGCATTTCGATACAAATGTCTTTTACTGTGTTTTAAAAACATATTTGCTGAAATTTAACGTTTGTATTAATTCTGCTCTTTAATAGTCACGCTTCCGTGCAAGGAAAGCGTTTAAGTTATTCGGGTAGCTGTTAGTGTAAACGAATGAGAAAGTACAGCTTCCATCACGTGTTAGAGCGTTAAGAGTATTTTCGGATCTTGGAAACAGGCGACGGAGGGAAGGGAATATATCCACGCCAGAAATAACGAAAGCATCTGCCACACGAGGTTGCAAGATAATATTTATAATGCACTAAATCCCGAGGAGTACTTCACTCAGTTACAACTCTACATGGTGAGTAATCCTCTTCATTTAATGATTCAATGCTCCCAGTGGCTCATTAATATCTCGATCTTATTTACAGCATCATCCCAACCATTTTCATTTATATAATCGTTTTATTAACGTCAGATTGCTTAATAATAAGAGGGCCCAACTAAGTGCAAATAGCAAGAACTATTTTCTTTGTTTTCGCAGAAAAATGAATTTTAAGACCGCCTGAGTTTAAAAAAAATATTTGGTCTTGCAGTCTTGGTCTTGGTCTTGCAGAAAATGCAAGAACGGGACCAAAACCAAGACTGCATCTGTGTTAGCAAGATCAAGACCAAGACCGCCCTGCATTTGCTCATCACTATTAGTGATGAGTGAGACCAGTCTTGGTCTTGCAGTCTTGGTCTTGGTCTTGCAGAAAATGCAAGAACGAGACCAAGACCAAGACTGTATCTGCGTTAGCAAGACCAAGACTGCCTTACATTTCTTCATCACTAATAAAATGAGAGTAACAATAACTTCTCGGTCTTGTACCCGAGTCAGAAGTATTTCACCCAAGCTTTCGGCAACGCACCTTATACTAATATTTGCAGAGAAAGTTTCAAATCGTTTATAAAATGAAACGTTCTACGACTGTACACAATATAGCTTGTCAGGCAAATGTAGGCTATATTTTTAGCTGGGAAAATTACTTAAATCATTGTTTATATGCAACTTGCATAGAGTAAAATGAGCGTAGTTCTGAAGTGACTGAAATGCTTCTTTGACTGTTATTGCCTTTTTCTGTAAGTGCCATTTTATAATTAGAGTCTCTCTATGGTAAACAAACTTCTTTCTATACAGGGAAAATTCCCCATATGAGCTTCTGCTCTTTCGGGGTATTAGCACCAACTAATGTATTAATGTAGTATTAAATGAAGTGTTTACATTTTAAAAATATTATCTTACACTGAATTTTAAAATCTAGTTTAAATTTGTATATTTTAATCATTTGTTTGTTTTTTGTTTGCTTGTTTGTTTGATCACATGTATGTAAAGTAAAGTAAAGTGTTCCCTATTACAGGCCATGGAGGCTCAGAGGATTCCAGAGGATTTTTAGACAATCGGCACTTGAAGGTGGAAAGGTTCTCAGCCTTACGCACCGGCCGCCTTTACCCCCAGGATTGCTCCTGGTACTCATTTCTATTGGAGGCTGAGTCGACCCCAGGGCCATAGTGCCAACAGAAGGATTAGGACAATTGAAAAACTCCAATGACCTCATCGGAGATCGAACCCGCGACCTTCCGGTTTGTAGCACAGCGCCTCAACCACTACGCTACGGCGTACCCCGATCACATATATGTATGTTTTGCAAATTACTGTATTGCAATGATTTGTAACCTGAATCTATAGTAGGTTTATATAATAAATACAATAAATAAGAAAAGAATTAGGGAAAAATTATACTGATATTACTAAAAGATAACTTCAAGTTTACTCGGGTGGCATCGATGAATTTAAATAAGAAGAGGCGTAATGTAAACCCCACTCTTTTAGAAAGAGTTATTAAGTTGTAAATAAATGTAATTGACTGTGTTTATATTTAAAATAATATGTGGGTTATTTTTATGTTGTGTATTTATTTATATTTATTTCCGAACTGCCCCCGATCACGAGTATTTCATTCGGATGGCGTCTTAATGAAAAAATAATGTGGAAAAATTGTAAACAAATCTTTCAAAAGTAGCCTTTTCTACTTTCAAATAAATTACGGGCTTTGTCTCGTATTCACTAAACTTCCTATAGGCTATTATAGATTCCGTAGAATGCAGCCGCACAAACTACTAAATGAAAATAAAACTTGGTTATGGTTTGATTTATTACTGCCTATTAAAAATATTGTATCAACTTACACAAAAACTCAAATGTTCGGAAACATTTTATGACATTCATAAAAACTTCAGTGTTGCTGGTCATGTACAACCGACAAAAAGTGAAGAAAAAATCCGTAAAAGAAACATCGAAATAACGCGTCTCTCATTCAGAGCAGTGCCCCCAACTTGGATGTCATGAATTCAATGATTTTTGTAAGGATTAGTGGGTTATGTACACCCTAAGACAAAAATGGACGTTGTACTTCGAGAAACAAACTTCTTTATCATTAACCTCAAGTTTTCAATTTGTTTGTTAGCAGATCGGAGAATGATGACGTTAATGGGAGCTGAGGATTAACACACTGTCCTAAATTGTTTCCTTTTTTTCCTATTCATTTTTCAATTCAGAATTTTTATTATGGTTAAAATTATATACACGCTAATTGTTTCCAATTGTTAAATATTTTATTTATTTTATTTGTTTGTGTATCTGAAATTTTAAGCTTGTGTTTGTATTTCTAATTGTAAATTTGTGTCTAATAAATAACAAAGAAACTTAAACCTAGAAATATTTACTTGTACTTTTTGTGTGGCAGGATGCAGAATCGCAGGGGATTCCCCCAAATTTCCCGGGTGGAGGCCAGAATCCATTCATTATAAAACAACAAAGAAAACATACAATACGTATATTACTAAAAAAAATAAAATAAATGGAGGATTTTAACTTAAATTTAACTTGAAACAGTAGGTTTTGAATTGAAAGAACCCCATCAATGCATTCAAAACATGAAAGTTCATGGAGTAAAATTTGAAACACAAAACCGACAATTTTTCAAAATATTAAATTTTCGAAACTAATAAAATTTTGACCAAAGTTATAGCATGTAAAATGTACTTACTATTTAAAACGTATGATTTTAACATAGGCTACATCGAGAATGGCAAAATAAAACCAAATGTACCACAGCTTAAAAAAGGGTTTAATCACCATGGATGCCAAATAAATAAAATCAGGTAAACTGATGCAAGCAAGTGCCAGAATGATTTTGTTTAATCAGTTATAATTGCAATTATATTATGCAGAAAATATTTTTTTTTTTAAATTGATTTTCGGGTTAAGCTCCAGATTGATTCATTAAGCAGGACTTAGGGAAGAACAAGGGTCTAGAATTTTTTAAATCACATAAAAATCGTCCAGCATCAGCAGAACTATACAGATTTGTGGTATCTTGATAATCACACACTCACATAAAAATAAAACATATTAAATTGGCCGGCTACGCGACTTGAATCATGGACCTCCAGAATTTGAGTCCATCTCGGCAACCTCACACGTTTTAACGGTCTAGTTTGATAATCGTATGTGAAGGAATAGTGTTACTTCTCATAGATAACTGTATTGCAATTTCCAAAGTCATATATGAACACTGTAAAACAATATGTTGTCATGAAAACTGATTTGCAGTTGATAAATTCTTTCTAATATATTACTATAAATACCGGTCAACCGATTTGGTCCAATATAAATAGGCTTCTTTCGATGGACGTTATAAATGCGTATACCAAATTTCATGAAAATCCGATAAAGCGTATTTGAGTTATCGCGCGTACAGACACACGGAGAGACGGACGGACAGACGAATAGACATTTTCCCATCCTGCACACATTCACATAAAGTACCATACCGGCACTTAATAAAATGCTACAAAACAAAGCTTTCCCCTCCACACTTACGTGGTATAACACCGAAGAGAGAAAACATAGAATAAAACCTTACACCTAGGCGGAGAGAGTTACTGCACTCCAGCTAAAGCCACTAGGAGCTACTAATTCACACGCACAATTTATTAATGATACATAGTAATATATTTGACTTAATGAATTAGTTTCGATAGTTTAACTCGAGACTGCTGATAGGGGCGTAGGCACGACTTTGCATGCATTGCTGATGAGAGTGAATTGCTTTTCGCCCACGGTCTGTCAAAAATATGATTTAATATACCGCAAACAAAATCATCTGTAATTTATTGAACGTCTTTATAAAACAAGTTCCTATGACAACCTATCATCATCTAAAAACTAACCTGTTTGCTGTAATTTCATCTCCTTGACCTATTGTTAGATAGGCTTTGAGTTAAAATTCCCCATTAAATGTAACCTTTCATTTTTGCGAAATTCTTATTAGTCATAAAATTATTCACCTGCAAAATATCGCAAAGCTAAAGAAATGTTAAATTCATGATCCAGCCAATCATACCAGAGATGTTACTAGTAAAATGAGTGTATAGAAAAAGCTGTAATCCTTATGACTCTATATTACGAAATAAATAACATAATAGTACAAAGTAATTTTAGAGCGTCTTCTCATTCTTTAGACTACATGATAAGAGTAAATACAAAGCACTTTTTTAATACCTTTAATACTTTGCCTTAATTTTCGTTAACTCTTATTACGATCTAAGAATCAGAAAGTTGAAATTTGACTTATTGTCTTGAATGCTACATAATATGTAAGGTTTGAATACAATTTTTTTAATTATTTTTTTCATTAAGAATGAATGAGTAAAATCCTGTGGTCGGGGGTAGTTCAGAAATGGTTATAAATGCAAGAAACTAAAAATACAAATTATTTGAAATTAAAGTACGATCGATTACATTCGTTTACAGTAATAATAGTGGATTTTAAAAAGAATAAAGAAACATAAAAAAAGTTGGCATATTTGTACAGTAAACTTAATTTTTTCTAAAATTTGTTATTGTTCAGATTAATAAATTTAGGGTTATGTTTAACAGTAGAATTGATTGACCATGGATCAAAATTATAGCTGTGTTTTAGATGTACAGATGTGAAAGATTTAGGCTCAATTAAAGGATTTGTTTGGTTTCGTCTTGTATCGTACGTTTGGGGATGTAGATAGGCCTATGACAATAAGCTTGAATTTCTATTAATGTAAGATATTATAAGATATATTGGGGGTACGCCGTAGCGTAGTGATTGAGGCGCTGCGCTACAAACTGGAAGGTTGCGGGTTCGATTCCCGATGAGGTCGTTGAGATTTTTCAATTGTCCTAATCCTTCTGATCTATGTCCCTGGGGTCGACTCAGCCTCTAACAGACATGAGTACCGGGAGTAAACCTGGGGTGAAGACGGCCGGTCCGTAAGGCTGACAACTTTACCACCTATATGTGCCGAATGTCCAAAATCTGGGAGCCTCAACCTCCTGGAACACTCTGGGCCTCCACGGCCTGTATAGGGATCACTTTAACTTCATTATAGGATATAATATCCTAACTTACTTTCTTTCCTGTTCCTCTACTTTATCGGTTACTCTTCTTTCTGTCATAGTTTTTGTAATTCAACTCTTCCTAATTACTATAAATTCACTGTTATTTATCTTTCGTATTGCTACGTATTTACTTGCCTTAGCCTATTCTTCGAATTGCTCGAGAGTGCATAATTTAAGAAGAATAAGGATAATTTTCATATTGATGAGAACGTTATTATAAAACAATATTTTTTATGAACGATAGATTTTTTTTTTACAATTAGGCTATGCGTTTATTCTCTATTGAATTTAAAGACGAATTAGGCTCTAATATAATATCTTGGTATCCCGATGTAGTCTACATGACAGACTCGTTCTTATGGATTTCCTTAAGACTCTGAAGTTTAAATCAGCTAAATAGGCTAAGCGAACTAATATAGAGATAGCACTGTACAGTAAATCTTTATAATATTTATTAGATTGTACCAGGCACGAACACAGAATATTTTATCCTAATTTTCATATTTTTTTCGGATAAGTGAACTATAGATGTCAGTGATAGTCTTATTCCTGAATTATTGTTGCACATTTTCCAGTGGTATGCGATCCAAATTTATTAAAAAATCGACTTAATTAAAACGCTATTACAAATTTATTTTCACTATTTCTTAGTAATTTCCTTACTGCGTGGAGCCTATTTAGGGCTGTTATCGATTCAGACACGGCGCACTTTACTCAGGCGGGAAGGTTGGTGGAAGGAGGCGTGACGTCACGAGGCCTTCCTTCTTACTCCACGTGCTTTAAAACTGCATGGGCTGTGGGTTCTAGCAGTGTTGTGTTTAAATCGTGTTAGTTAAAATGCCTAAAAAAATTGTGCACGAGGAATTATACGATAAGGGGTGTTAAAAGTGATTACATAACATGTTTCAGTTTTCCAAAAGAACAGGAATTACACAAAGAGTGGGTGAAAAAATATTCTTAGAATGGACTGGATTCCCTCAGCCGGGAGTGTAATGGCAACCCTAAAATATAAATTCTTCGTTTAGGGTAGTTTCTTTTCATTTCTTCTGTATAGTGAAAGAAGACACCGTTTTGTTCTGTTATATTTTTATTAGCCTGTAAATTCCGAGCTGACCGGATGGTTCCTTAAGTTGCAAAGAAACCTGACCTTGTAAATCACCCCAAACTGAATGACTTTATTTTCTGGAAGCATGCAATATTTCACTTTCTCAAGTGAACAAGGTTCCTGTAGGATGAAGGATTTTAAAAAGGTAGTGTACAGGCCTTTCAAGAGTTCAATGCTTTGAAATAGTTCCAAAATTATACAATATATTCTTTACGCTTAATTATACATGTATGAACTGACGGAATTTTTATGATTATGATATAAGATGAAATAGAACGATGAGTCACGGTAAGTAAATATCTAAACTGCCCTTTTCACAGAAGAAACCAGAAATAAAAAAGTGTGCGTGGAACGCCACGCCACAGAAGTGAAACTTGTTTTAATTTTTATTATTTTCAATTTTTTATTATTGGATAGTCTCAATTTTGCATTATTGGACTTTTTAATATTGGGTTTCTGGACTTTTTAAATTTTGGATTTTTTAATTTTGGATCTTTGAATTATTAATTTTAGATTTTTTAAATTTTCGATTTTTAAATTTTTTATTTTTAAATTTTGGATTCATGTATTTTTAAATTTTGAATTTTATTACTTTTTAAATTTTGGAATTTTTAATTTTTAATTTTGGAAATTTGGATTTTTTAATTTTGGATTTTTAATTTTTTTAATTTTGGATTTTTTAAATTTTATGGATCTTTGAATTTTGTAATCTAGGAATTTTTTATTTTTTATTTTGGATTTTTTAAATTTTGGTCTCTATGAAATTTGTATTTTTTGTATTTTTTAATTTTAGATTATTGATTCCTTCATTTTTTATTTTTAGATTTTTTAATTTAGGATTTTCGATTTTTTAATTTTTTTACTTTTTAAATTTTGGATCTTGGAATTTTTAAATTTTGGATTGTTTAAATTTTGATTCTTTGAATTTTTTATTTTTGGACTTTTTATTTTTTATTTTCGTTTTTTTAAATTTAGGATTATTAGATTTTGCATTTTTTAATTTTAATTTTTTGGATTTTTTAAATTTTTAATATTTGGATTTTTTAGTTTTAAAATTTTGGATTTTTGGACTTTTTAATTTTGGATCTTTGATTTTTTAATTTTTCAATTTTGGATTTTTTAAAATTTTGGATCTTTGATTTTTTTTATTGTTTGGCTTTTTTAAGCGCGGTAATGTATCTCCGGGTTCCATAAGATAGATAATATTCCTTTAGATTGCTTAGGAATTGTCTATTGCCTTTGAACAGGTAAGTAAGTTATTAATATTATTGTTATTATTAGTATTAGTAGGCTATTATTATTATTATTATTATTATTATTACTACTACTACATAATACTACATGATACTATGCCCATTTGCAGGTCCTCGTACTAGGTCCGAAAAATTTCCTTTGATTACTCCTAATTATTAAGTTGATTGTTTTCTGTGCAGTCCGCTCCGAAACACCCTAGTAATTTCGTGACGGTTTTGAGTGTGACACTAATTTCGTCACGGTTTTAGCGTTACACAAGTTCCCGATTTACCCCTACCGCCGCTAAAGAAGATTCACTTCAAAAAATAAAAAATAAAAAACCGGTGACGGGAGATAAATTTTGGACCTCCCGAATGCGGTCCCAAGACTCTACCATCTACGTAGCTCAGAAAACTAATTTTGTAAGATTAAAATCATTTAAAATCTAATCGACAACGTAATTTGAAATCAAATTAACAACATAATTGCATGTGCTATTCTTGAATATGCAAATTAGTTTTCATTTTAGCCTCCTGGACTATATAACATAATACGCTTAATTTTATAAAATGTTGCATTTTAACATTTAAAACAAAGTTCTGTATACCTTTTACAGCAGTACACGCAGAGATTTAAATGTACCATAATTTAGAACATTTTACAGTTAGCCTATTGTGGATTAATCTTGTTTATAAAACTTCGTCGCCTATTCAAATCTTGTTTTAGGTCCTTTTTTTACAAAATACTTCTGTTATGATATTTCACCTTTGCCACAATGTTATGGAATTTAGCAGACGATAATCTTTAGTCACTTCTGCTCTTAAATCTCGTGATTATTTGTTACCACTTTGTATTTGTTAGCCATACACAGAAGCAGGTTATTTTTTAATCATACTTTTGGGTCAATAATGCAGACCATATTCATTATTATTGTTTAAGTTAAAAAGAAGGGAATTTTTACCTCGCTTATATGATTACGAACCGACAGGAGCAATTCAGCTCTGTGCAAAGCGAGGCCTCATGACGTCAGCGGAACTCCGAGAAGTGGGGGTAGTATTCCCGCCTGAGTAGAGTGCGCCGTGATTCAGATCAAGAGAGCAACGTTAGCCGTAGGGAACTCTACAATCCTAGGTACCGGTATGTTCAATATCAAATGATTTTCTTTAAGCGTGGTCCGGCACAATTTCTATTACAGTAAAAGTGACCTATAAGATATAATGACAGACTATTATAATATTTCATGAGCCAAACTTTACACGCCATTAAAAGGATTGTTTGAAACTCTTCAAATTCCACTCATACGCCGCGTGTTTGATATTGACCAATAAGGATGGGATTTTATCCGATAAAGTGGTCAGCTCGTTACTGGACACGTAAGCATCAATGTGCCGTGACTAATACGTCACTTGTTGCCATTAAACACCACCAAAAAAAAATTATTTTATACAACACAACTTGTTTGGAAATTGAAATAATATAAATGTACATTGATTAAAACAAAATTTCGATTAGGTGCAAGCCAGTTAGTGTGCTTTTATTCTGTTCTGCTGTTAGCTTACCTGAATTAAATTAATTATGTCTTAGTGCACCATTGGTAGCACTGGTCACAACATAGAAACTAGAATCGTTTCATGGATGTTTGATTCAAAGTATGCCGTGATCTCGCAGCTGTTAGTTTTGCTTTGATATAACAAAGCACGGAAAGTAATTATTATTTGTAGGCCTATAATCCGTTATATTTTTATTCATGGAATAGTCTTAATAAATCCAACTCGAGTTGCCGATAAATTCGTAAACTCTCGTGGGGTTACCTATGATAATCTCACAAATAACTAAGATTTTAACTTATGAAACTCGTAATTTCGAGTGGGATTTATTAAGACTATTCCATGAATAAAATATATCAAATTTCTTCCTTGTGTTGTTTGAAATCAAATCACCATTGTATCAGCTGTCAGATCACGGCATACTAAAAGAATAAAGGATCGATTATTATCGAATGTGTTATCAGACACTAACCAATGCTACCAACGTATGAGAAATAGTTAAAATAATTAAGATAAGCTCAAATCAGATCAGAATAAAAACACGAAGAGGCTTGTACCGAATCGAAATTGTGTATTTAGTCAATGCACATTTAAATTGTTTCAATTTCCAAATTCTTCATGTTGTGTAAAATAAAGTATTTTATCCTGTTCACTGTCAGTAATACAGATATGTGACATATTAATCACTGTATATTGATACCTTGACGTATCCAGTAACGATCTGACTTTTATAAGATAAAATTGTATCCTTGCAAGCATATTATAGGATAAACGACCAAGACTGGTCGTTATCCGAGGCATTTCCAAACGTTATTGGTCAGTATCAAATAATTATGCATCCTATGAATGGAATAGTCTGTGAAAGAAGCTGTCTCTATGCCTACTTTCTGAAGTAAAATGATGCCATAATTGTACAGAAGCTTGGCGATATAAGTTGAAACTGAAGCAAAATATGTTAGATGGATTCCTGCCAATCCGAATTCGTATCAACTGGAACGCTAAACGGGTCAGAGATGGAAACAAAATAAACAAAACCATCTTGTGTGGTGTATTTAATGCAGGGACCAGTAATAACGAGGTCATTCTGCAGTATATACTTGGATTGCAGCGAATAACAGCTTACCTAGAAATTCCGTTTGGCAAGCATTACGCATGTTTTCGGGGTTTCTGGTAACAAAAAAGGTTGATTTGTACTGTGCTCGTTCCATATCTTAACCGTATTTTCATTAGTCCAACATGGAGTCTTCAGAAAATGAATGAGACCAGATTTTAAAAGCTAAAAAGACAAGGTTTCATGTTCTTACTTTTACCATGCAAAGAATAACAAAAAAATTAATATTTAATATTCTGACAAAACGTAAGATGAAATACCCTAATATTACTACATTATGGTCATGAAACTTAAAAATAATGCGCTAAAATAGCTTATTAGAATCGTCGATAAACCATTCGTACAAGTGAAGAAAATCAAATAACTGGGAGCAATAATTACTGATACAAATAATATTAAGGCAGATGTTAAGTTTCAACTAAAATCAGAAAATGCTCCTTTTTCTGCAATTGAAAAACATTTATCTTCTTGTCATCTGTCCAGACATCTAAAAATAAAAATTTATAAAACAATTATCCTGACGGATGTATAACATGGACGTGAAACATGGCTTACTCTTCGGAAAGAACATAATCTGAGTATATTCAAAACTCCATAATGACGAGCTTTATATCCTGTACTCCTCACGGGATACAGTAAGGGAAATTAAATCACGGAGGATGAAATGGGCTGGACATTTTGCGCGCATGAGGATGGAAAGACATATCTAAAAATTATTGACAGGGGGATCCGAAGGGAAAATGCCACTTGGAAGGCCTAGACAATATTAGAATATATTTAAGGGAAGTTGGATTTGCGAGGGATGGCTGGATGGAGTTAGCACAGAATAAGGTTGAACTTATGTAAGCGCGGCAATGAACCTCGGGTTCCATAAAATAGTTGATATTCCTTTAGCTTGCCCAGAAATTGTTTATTGCCATTGAGAAGTAAGTAAGTAAGTAAGTATACATACATCATAATCAGAGTGCACAGGTAGCCCCAGCATTACATAAACTGGCCCATTAAATACTATAGTGGAGGTAGGAAGGGAATTTTATGAAAATAATTACATTATTCGATTGTCGTACGTGTATGTATTCATATTACTACAACTTTTTATAATTATTATTAGCTTGTCAGAAAATTAATTTTTCTGTAATTAGCTTGGCTTCATCCAAACTTTATTTTACAGTTTCCAAAACTGAAATTACTTTCTATAAATTTCATTATACATTTTGGCACAAGTTATACATTTTTCAAGCATGGCGATGTAGACGTACTCTGTTTTGTCACAAAGTGTGAATTTCGTCGTAGCAATATGTCAATGCAGTTCTAGGCCTGTTTTATTAATTAATTTTCAAAAATTGTAATATAAAATTAAAATTAACCCAACAGTTTTTCTAATAGCTTCGTCTACCTTATTATTTGTATGAATTTTTCAGCTTGGCCTCAGCCACGCAGCTTTTATAGAACGCCTGCAAGATTAGACTATCCGCACGACATTTAAACGCGTCTTCAGCTCCCTGGCAATGGTGTCCAAATTTGCGGGAAGATTAAATCAGAATAACCAAAGAAGAAATTTGTTTTCAAGATACATATTACTTGCTAGACATACAATACAGCACAAATCTCTATCGCAACCAATTTAAACATAATATAGTTCAGGTTTCTCAATTATTTAAATAATTAATAAAAGGCCTACATGAGGAAATTCAGAACAACTTATTATTTTCTTCTATTGTTTTTATTCGGGCGATAGTTCTCAAGAGATCGAAAATGAAGTGATGAATAAGATCTTGAAAAAAAAATGCACTTTTTTCTTCCTCCTTTTATTAGAATAGAGCCAATATGCATCACATATTTGTATGGTTCATTATTCTTTGCCATCAATTTCTTGGGTGGATGATGACTAGACAGTCCTCTAGACTAGGGGATAGAAAAACCCACCAGTGTGGTTAACAGATCAAGCGTGACCAACTCTTGAGTGTCGGCCTGGGTGACACAGTGATTAGGCTCTGTTATCAAATTCGCGAGTTCGAGCCCACGTCAAGTCGATGCGTTTACGCGCAAAAAAAAAAAGTAAGAAAGAAAGAAAAAAAAGGAAAAAAAAAAAGAAAAGAAAAAAAAAAAGAACCACGCAGTTAAGAGTGGAATCTGTAACTTACATCAGTAGGGTCCAGCTTAACATGACTACGTCAAAGCTCAAAGAGGCAGCTGGAGGCATGAACAATCTGCAATGCGGTCGACCAGTCATATGCCGATTTTTATAAAATACGTCTAAATTTGTCACAGTTTTATAATTAAGTCGTGTGATGATTTTTATAATAAATTACAGGTAGGCTGTAAAATATTTACATAAACACTAAACTATTAACAATAAGTTATTATAGTTTTACAAACAAATCGTACCCAACAAAATTTGTGATATAAAATGTAAATGAAAGAGTAAACTATAATTACTACACTTTTGCAACCAAATTATAAAGCAATGCTCGTGTTTGGAGTCCAAGATTCAGTTTATCAACAATGAACAATCCAAAACAACAAAAATAGTAGTAAATAATAGTAAATAAATAGAATATTTGAACTTATGTTTCAGTGTACATCCAACGCTACCTATTAACAAGACAGCATTCAATTGTGAGATTAATTACCATAGTAATAGGGGGAAAAAGAGCATTGAATGACTTGGACGAAACTCCCTATGCGGATTTTTTTTTTTTTTTGGACTAGGGAACTCGAATCGGAGGTCGCTTTTTCCCCTGGTGTAGCACTTTAATCGTGAAATGTACATCAAAACGAGGATTTTAGTTATTTTAATTATCAATCTATTTAATTCTTTATGCATAATTTGCGTAGGTTCATGAGTCTGTGGTATTTTTTAACAGCTTTATTTCGAATCTCTATTCTCCTCGTTTAAACATTGATATTTATTACCGGTAGGTAAAACAATATAATCATGATTATAATTATATAATTCATGCATTTATGTCAAAAAATGTGTAGGATAAGTGTTAATAAATATAATGAAATTAATACATAACATTTATTCAAGACAATTTATTCAAGTTAAATGAAAGTTTTCTTTCTTTCTTTCTTTCTTTCTTTCTTTCTTTCTTTCTTTCTTTCTTACTTTCTTTCTTTCTTTCTTTCTTTTTCTTCTAGTACAGATATAATCTTTTGAATGTTTCGGGGTTACGTTTTCTTCCCCCTTTTTCTGCGGGCATCGAGAGCAAGTGTATTAAAAAGCATGGAGAAGATCTAATTCTGAAAAATAATTTAAAGATGAGTGTGTTATGTTTACAAACAATGCATTAAAATACTTAATGCCAACATATTTAAATTCGCATCTTCCATATGTGGTTTCTATTGAGAAATACTTTTCTTATAAGCATTTCGAGTTGCATAATATACAGTAGATTTTCAAATTCCATTGTTGCCTTTCTTTCGTAAATAAGCAATTTAAAAATATACAAATTTACAAGTCATAGACGTAAATTTTGTTTAATTGCCTTGAAGATGCATTTCGTTAAGAATTTGTTACAGCTCTTAACAACTCTCTTCTGAAGTTCCCTTTTGAAGGTTTTTGTTCTATTGTGCTATTTTCTCATAAAGTTATAGAGTAATTTTAATATTACAAAAATAATATATTTTTATACAGTTATTTGTATATTATATCATACGGCAGGAGTAAGGTAGAAATAGCCCACGAAACCGTATATTCAACTTTTGATGTGTGTTGAGCCTAACTTAGATTCAGTAAACACAACAAAGGGTTCAATGACGCATCTGTGTGATCTTAAATCAACAGAATACTGGGAAGCCAGTCACCCACCAACCTCACGGTATTATTGATCTACGGTAACATTCTATCCAGCAGATGGGGCGACAGAGAAACAGCTTGGAGTGAGGGAAGAGCTCGGCGAGGATAATCTATACTGAAATCGGCTAAAACTCTTCTTCAGATCACTCAACTTACAACAACCATTCTGATTCATTGAATTTCTTTCTGCTTACAGGAAAGAAACTATCTTTCTAGCCGTTTTTTTTCTTCTTACAAAATAATTTTGACTTTGGAATTGTAACAGACATGCCTCATTTAGGGTCCTCTTCCGCATTTTGAGTCTTCCGTGTGAGTGTACATATATATATGTATGTATAATAATTATTTTCAAATTTGCTTCCTATTGTTGCTATAAATGGAGGTAATATATTGTATATTTATTGAATATATATTTTGTATTTTTATTTAATGTAGGCTAATCTCCATTTCGAATGGCTTCCTTTCGAATGGAATTGTAATTGAAAATGTAATTCCATTCGAAAGGAAGCCATTCGCAATGGAGAGTACATTAAATAAAAATACAAAATATATATTCAATAAATATACAATATATTACCTCCATTTATAGCAACAATAGGAAGCAAATTTGAAAATAATTATTTTCCTGAATTTATAACTGTTTAGAAGAATCAATTCAGAGTTATCTTTAACAGTGGAATTGAATAATCTGGGACAAAAATTAGGGCTGTGTTTGAGATCTGCAGATGTTGAACGTTCAAGTTCAATTAAATAATTTATTTGGTTTCGTGTTATATCTTAGGTATGGGGATGTGGAAGTGATCTAGAGCTTCAATTTCTAGTAATATAACTTAATAAAATATGTTTCATATCGTTCGATATTCATGTCTAAATTGAGATCTAAGCTACACTTACAGATGTACATTGTTCTAATAGTTCAATCCCAGGTAGCTCTGTCAATAGAGCATGAGACTCGGGTCGTGGGTTCGAGCCCCATGCTTGGTTCTTGAATTATTAATTACCCTTCTCTTTATTCGCGTTAGCTAAGGCATGCTCCCGTGGAGCCATGGTGAAGGAGGTTGTGGGTTCGAAACCCGTCTCAGGCATAGGTGCTTGTATGTGATACGAAAAAATTAAAGAAATGGTAAAACAAGACAAAAAGTACTGGAAAATTGGCCTATGGCCGGCTAAATTAAACAGGATAATTGAGGCGAGACACAAGACTGTACTGATAAAGAAGTACATTACATATCAAATTCACAGCCCTAGCTTATGGATGTCTGAGCAATTGTTCTTATAGGTACGTCAACCGTACGGAGCTAAACTTAATCTTATTTTTACTTCTAGACAAAAATCTCAGTCTTGAAAAATAGTAAGTACATAGAGTAGACGCTACATGAACCGGTCATTACAATAAGGCGGAGAGGTCAGTGTTTAAAATTAGCAAAGAACACGCCTGCCTAGCCGTCACATCAACACAGCTGTATGGAAACGACGTGCCTTTATATATAGCCTTGGCTGGATGAGAAATTTGGAATCATGCCTTCAAGCTGGCGTTTCAATTTGTACTAGATAGTACCGTGTTGACGCCAAAACATGTCTCGGCACACGAACCCAAGTACTTAACAGCACACAGATAAGTGTTTCACATCTAACTGTACTGTATCTAGCTTAGGGAATAAATCTGTGTCCTATTAAGACACTTGTTCTTGCCATGGGTTCAAAATAGTAGAATAGAACAAATCCTGGAGATTCAGACAATCGTTTGGTCACTATGGTGATGTCGTCCACGAATAATATATAGGCTTAGCCGAATCGTAATGGCAATGGCATTATTAAGTACCAGAATGGTACTGTATAAGATTTGTGGGGACGGGAAAATGTCTGTCCGTCCATATGTTTGTACGCGCGATAACTCAAATACGCTTAAACGGATTTTCATGAAACTTGGTATAGTCATTTATAACGTCCATGGGAAGAAGCCTATTGCTATTGGACCAAATCGGTTAACCGGTACCGGAGTAAAGCCCAATTTAGTGCCTATTTTATGGTAACATATTAGAAAGAATTTATCAAATGCAATTAGTATTTTAGAGTGTTCGTATACGGCTTTGGAAGTAGCAATACATTTAGCTTTGACAAATAACACTATTCCTGCAACATATGCTTATCAAACCATACCGTTAAACTGAGCGAGGTGTCCGAGATGGTAACATTTTAGATTCGCTTTCTGGAGGTCGCTGGTTCAAATCCCGTAGCCGGCCAAATTAAAATTTGTTGTTCTTGTTTGTTTTGTATTTTTATGTGAGTGTGTAATTGTAATTATCACTGATCAAGCAAAAGCATTCTGGCACTTTGTTACATCAGTTTACCTGATTTTATTATCTATAGAAATAAAATCATACATCGGTTCCTTCGCGATCGTTTAAAATAACTCTTTATCTCATGACTCAGTGACCAATCTAGTATAAGAGTATGTGTTTACCAATCGTAAAGTTAATCGTTATAATTTACCGTTTTATTTTTATCACTTTCATTCTATTGCACCTACGTGCCATTATATTAAGAATGAACTGTTATCCAGTTTATCAGCGTAGGCCTACATATTTCAATAACCGTTGACAAATACCTTAAATTTCTAACATCGCTTTAAGAATAACATACATGCTTGATGGATATTGAATTTAATAATGTTATATTTTAATTTTATTCAGGTCGCAGTCATCAACAATATGTATGAACATATTTAATTTAAACAATGTTAAGATTAAATTGAACTTTTTAGCATTAATCAATGATGTTTTTTTTAACATTATTCAAGATTTACTGGACATTTAAATGCAGGAATTTTAAGGTGCGCTAAAATACTTTGAATTATATGCATGTTTTTTCCTGTTACCCTGCAGACGATCATATGTGTAATTATATTTTCTAGTGCTATAAGGCGGAACCAATCAACCCCATTTTGCTATGTTGTACATGTTTTGTAAGTCTATTGATTATTTGAAATCTTGCTTAATTGCATCCCGTCTTGTCTAATCTTAAGTTTGCCACAACTGTAATCTAAATTTGTTAATGTTATTTTTACGTGGATACTGCCATAAGTAATGCGCATATATTAATGAAGTATATGTTCAAGATATCCTTTCAATTTAGTTATAAGAAAAGTTCTTTTACTCTTTCTATAAATATATAGCCCTTATACACAGTTAGTTTAGTTGGAACGTAATGCCGTTCCAGAAAATATTTTTCCCTTAGAACTTAATATTGTTATTTTTATAAGTTGTGACTTATAAAAAAATAATGTTTACACGTAGCAACCCCGTTACGCGATTAAACAACGACCAGAATTTCTGTGTTGCTGTGAACCACGTGTGTGTTCAAGAAACCTAATCTACGTAACAGTTCCAGCCAGAAGCAAAATTACAAAATGTCAACATTTTCAGTTTTCACTTCTACTTTGGAAAGTAATAGCGTCTTTGAGAATTTTTCAACTTAAATGCTCCATTGGAGCTTATAGGTTATGCAAAATTATAGTTTATGATTAAATTCGGAAATAAAAAATAAATTAATTTAACACCGACAAGATTTTTCAGTAGACTAGCTCTATTACATTTTACTGTAATGGACAGGCAGTATATTTTGAAATTTAAGAAGAACAATACTTAATACAAAACTGCAATAATTTAAGAAGGCAACTAAGGCCAAACAGGCCTACATTTATGCAAAATGATATAGGCCTATTATAATAAGAATGCCAATCATTGTAGACTTAATTTAATAGTCTTTAACTACTGCATATTTTGCCATTAGTGTAGCCTAATGCGTATATAAATTTCGTAGCCACACATCAATTTTGGGGGTACGGCAGAGCGTAGTGGTTGAGGCGCTGCACTACAAACAGGAAGGTCGCAGATTCGATCCCCGATGAGGTCATAGGAGTTTTACAATTGGCCTAGTATGAACCCATTAGCCTTATTTAGCTTACTTTTCTTAGAATGATAATCGTTAAGGGTAGATTGTTTAGGGAGAAAATGTTTTCTAGAAATCCTTTTATCAAAATAAATTCTTCTGGTGTCACTATGGCCCTGGGGTCGACTCAGCCTCCAACAGAAATGAGTACCAAGAGCAATCCTGGGGGCAAAGACGGCCGGTGCGTAAGGCTGACAACCGAACCATCTTCATGCCCCGAATGTCTAAAAATCTGGGAACTTCAAACTCCTGGAACCCTCTGGGCCTCCATGGCCTGTAATAGGGGACAGTAACCTTTTTTACACATATATTTTACGTCATATTATGTCGCTGTTAGACCCAAAACCAAAGCTAATCTATTATCTCAAACATAATTAAAATAATTGATAATATTTTACACTAATGAACTGCACTAAAATAGGTAATGAATAAAAGAAACTCCCCTTCAGCCTCAGTACATAAAGGAAATGGTAACTCTATATTTTAAATATGATTTATGTGGTCGCAGAAACCGAGATGGATCACTGTTTAGTCCCCCTGGCAGATAGGCTACCCCTTTAACACCACCGCTGCAGTAAAAAGACGCAGCCGTCAACACTCATCTCACGTTAATAAGCGCTGCCTTCTCAAGATTGTAATGAATGACACGCTTACTTTAACTTGACATATTAGACCATGACTGGATACTTAACACGGCTAGTTAACCCAATAAAGATAAAAGCAAAGATATATTTTCTATGTAGGTTTATAACAGGCATGGGGAAAAGTTTAGCCTATTTTACAGGGCACTGTTCACATTTATTACTCCCCATCCACCACTCACAACACATGGGTGTTGCTGAGTATGAATCTGGTGGGCATTACTTAATACAATCTCTGGTATTGTACAAAGTGTGAAATGTGCAAGGTGCTTAGGTGAAATTATTATAGGACAGCCAAGATATGATTACCATCGTAAGGATTTCTAAGCGCTGTTCTTACGTTTCGGATACAAAGTTCCCTTCTGTTTGTGGTTTGGACAATCACAATTAAATGTCTTACAGCGTGTTTTACATTCTTTGTTGTCATCTATGAGGTTTCTCAACAAAAAGTAAGAATTGCTTAAAATTGTTTATCCAATTATTGTAGGCTTAGAGATAGATTCTTGAGCAAAATGTTAATTGCGAGGCCCGAAAGAGTGTAAGAACTTAATTATACATGACCGAGCGAGGTGGCTGAGTTGGTAATGTATTGGGCTCGCATTCGGGAGGTACTAGGTTCAAATCCCGTGGCCAGTCAATTTCATATGGGTTTTTTCATGGTCTCCCCAGTCGTAAAGCCAAATGCCGAACTGAATAATTACTTACCATGACTCACCCTCCCTATTTGAACCTGTGTTACATTCATTCGAATTAATATAAGTTGAAATCCACTGACATAAAATCACTGCCTTCTAGACTGTATTACTCGTGTATCATAAAATATACCAACAGGCAACAATGGAAAGTAGCTGACAATCAATAGTTGCATTGCCTACTGTATAGACACAGATACGAACTCCTGGTATGGCCTTGTTGCTCAAAGGAGTATAAAATACAGCTGAAATAAAATTAAAAATGATAAATGCTATTAAGCTGCCGATATAGTGAGACTGAATAGAATATATCGTCAACTTATTCATGTTCCTTGTCAGTTTACTTTCTCGCATACATGTACTATAGAGAAAGTGTGCAGTGATCCTGAACACTAGGAAAACACGTTTCAGGATATCAAGAAGCCTGGAAAATGTTTTAAGAATGATGTCTGTCTGTCAGTCTGCGTGTGCAGGCCTCTTGCGTGTAAAGAGTGAATTGTATTGCGTTATATATTCTTTAATATGGACGTGGTGAAGCCTTTCTTCCAGCACTAGAATATTAAATAATATTATAATACTAAAATATTTGTGGTAGTTTGTGGTGTTTCTGTTTTTTATTTTAAAAAAGTTCTATTTCGATTTAAAAAATTATACTTCGAAATGTTTACCTTTGAGTAATAAAACTGCTATATTGGTTTATTAGATAAATGACAATGAGGTAGTTCACTCAAGTTCATTTTCTATTTTGCTTAGCTATCTCAACTATAATAGAAGATTCACAGAAAGGTTTGTACAGCAATGTTGTAGAAACAGTTCAAACTAACATTTCTAATTCAATTCATAGCTTTATAAAATTAGCAGTTATTGAGTTAGAAATAGGAGAAGTATGACTTTGAATGTACGAAATTAGAAGACATGAAAACATGAATATCACCACCTTTTTTATAAATTCATAGCAAAGAAAATTATGGTTAACAAATAATAATGGTTGTGAATTGTAAATTATACGTACCGGTATATATGATAAATTAGGCTATACTATTTTTAGATTCATTCAAGGAGAATTTCACCAGGTCTAAAATAAAGATAAGCCACATGTTTATCTTCGGCTTCATTTAAGGAAATTTGTTGAATCGATATTTAATATAAACATGGAATGATTCTTTAACTTTCTCATCATTATATGCCTTTATTTTTGTTAAATTTAAGGAAACCTGATGTATTGATATTTAATATCATAGCAAAATGTTTCATAACATGTTCATTCGTACTCTTTTATTGTCTACTTTCATTTAAGCAAAATTGAACTGTACTCAGATTTAATAGCGAAACGTTCGTTTATGTTTCAGAAAGTCCAAACATTTTTTTATGCAGCCTATCGTCACACATTTATACATAATCCTAACAAAGATATCAGGTTTCTATTGAAGGTATGAGACTGATAGATAATTTTCTAATGAAATTGAGTAATTAGTATAAACTACAAGTAGAACGCATTCTCTCCATCTGTTGGTGTGCGAATGGTACTAAGTACTTCACACATAATGTGCCATTGCTAATACAGTAATTGAGAAAAAAGTAACGCGATATTATGAAGTTGGAAAAGTTCATCCTTCCAGTGTATAAACAGGTATGATCATATCGGAAATCTTGGTATGGATGATGAAAATAAAGCATGAAAAGACTAACATATAAATGTTATCCCTTTAATTCCTTCAGAATTAATAATTAATTTTATAGCTAGATAATTACTATCAGACGTGCACTGAAACACAATGTAAATAAAATCAATCTGATAAGTAGGGTTTTAGTTCACATAATAGTAATTTGTGCTTAAAAAATTCAAAAGTTTGATCGAGCGTGAGAACTGGATAAATCCATTGTCATTTTCTGTTAATAACCTATTTAAGACCTCATTAATATTTTACTTTAATATATTATGTTAAAAGATATCTGCAATGTTCAAATAAGCGTACTAAATAGTGAAATAGAATTATAAAAATAGTTTTTCTTGATTATCTAGTCTTTATCCACAAGTCATACTCGTGCCTTCAGTTACAATAAACCGTCAGTAAGTATGAAACAATAACAGAACTTTAGTTAATAAATCTGGATATTAAGTCAGTTAACACTGTTTGGGCAGTCCTAAGAATAGGAATTAGTTATACACAGAAACATCACTAGAAGGAAGTGATGTCATTCCATTTGTAGTGTTCATAAGGGAATTTACATTTCTTCTGAGCGCAAGCAGCAAGAGTTACCATCCCCCTTCTTCTCCTAGAAAATTCGCCTTCCCCTTTACCCATGTTAGACGTCGGAATAAAAAAATGGTTATTAATTTCTACTTTCCTATACGAATACAAATGGAACCTGAAAACGAGCCTGACAACCTTTTAGTCGTGCATTCACAAAACATCTCGAAACAATAATTTTGCTGGTCCTTTAATTAAAAACCAAATTGTAATTCCTTTTCATATAATATACTACAATGTTTAATTTTTGTGTATTAGAGTTTCATAAAATTATGTTTATAAATTAGGTTTGAATAAAAATACAATCATTTCATTGGTTTTGTTATTTTTTGTCTGTCTTAATGGCATGGGAGATATTGTATGCAATCTTGAACACTGGTAAAACGTTTATGACGAATTTGGGGCCCCCATGTTTGTTATGGCTATTTAACCGCAGTTGATGGGCAATGCGAGTTCAGAAAGATTTAAGGGTATCCAAGTAGTATAAATTTACTTACCTCTTTAGTAACAAAATAAGTGTGTTTTATACTTTTAATTCATATATCAATTATCATGTGCCATCCATTAAATTGATTTTAGCAATTCATTACTTAAAAATACTAATTAAAAGTAATAATGGTAAATTTATTGGTCATTTATTTTAAATTCTGTGCCATTTTCACTATATTATGGTCATTAAATGCCTTGATATAATGGTTACTTATCTCTTAAGGGTTAGTGACATATAGTAGCCATAATAGAAGTTAGTTTCAGTTTCGTTAGTTTCAAGCTATTACGTAGCCTATTAATAACTTTATAGGAGTAGTAAAATACTATATTTCACATAAAATTCCTTGCCTATTCGGTGGCCGCAGGATAAGAAGAAATGGAGTACCCTGTGAAGAGTAGGACGTCTGGCTATCCTACCGTTCTTAACAGGTTATGTGCGAAAGATGCTATCCACGAGCTCCGAACGGTGGACCAGAGAGGATTGCGAACAACGGAGCATAGAATGCATGTACTGGATGCAGCAACATTCTCCTTAGCATGGCTTTGTGTTTCTCCATCTGAGTTTGGTTAATGATTTTCTGGATGCAGACTGTTAACTTAGGTTCATATATCTTGCCCCTACTGCTATGAAGCGTATCCCTCCCCCACACTCATCCCTCCCGAAAGATAAGATATAAATTTAGCCGTTAGGTGAAGGATGGAATCCAGCCAACTGTAGCTGTAAAATTAGAATCTGTTATGTGGTATTGTTCACAAGCATCCAAATTGCTAGTTCTGTTGACTTTGGTGTATGCCATTGGAAAAGGTCGACACTTGCACTTCTAATAAACGTGTTTTATACACAATCTCTATTAGTTAGATGTGCAGTCGTTCTCTTACGGTTAAACCTAGCAACAAGATATTTCATAAAACACTAGTCACCAACGAGAAAAACTTTATGTCCATCAACAAAAATAAGGTAGTAGTTGTCTCATCCACTAATATAATAGGGGTACGCCATAGCGTAGCTGTTGAGGCACTGCGTTACAAACCCGATGAAATCACTGGAGTTTTTCAATTGTCCTAATCCTTCTGGTCTATGGCCTTCAACAGAAATTATTACCAGGGGCAATCCTGGGGGAAAGGCGGCCGGTGCGTAAGCCTGACAAGCTTACTTACTACCTTCATGTGTCGATTATCTAAAAATTTGGGAGCCTCAGCCTCCTGGAACCCTCTGGGCCTTCATGGCCTGTAATAGGGAACACCTTACTTTTACTTTTTACTCATATAATAGGCCTAAACTAAACAAAAACTAATATATACAACAGCTAATAGTTCCAAAAAAGTATTAGGCTACCCCAAACAGTTAACGATATTACAACAAAGCTTTCGTAATAGCTATTTATGTATCAAGTACGCAAAATAACGTTTTAGCGGACGAATATATTATAGCGGCCGAGGCGAAAGCAGAGGCTGAAATACTGGATGAGTCCGATAAAGTTTTTGCGTACGTGGTGCATACAATATTTTTTAGTAAAAACTCTCTAAATTATATGAATTTAAACAAAAATACCGTACAAAATTAATTATAATTAAAGATAGTCAGCCATTTGTCATATTCTCACCGCCCCTTGAATCGAGAACAACAATGAACCGTACGTACCAATATGAAATGCGATATGGATGCAATAAGAGTAGCTTTTTGTAAACAATAATGCATACGAACTAGTATTTATAAAAAAACTCGTGAAAATACCAGTGATAATCCCAAGGAAATTTCAGTCCAAGCCAGAAATATTGAATTGGAGCTGGTGCCAGCAACATCACGGTAGCAGTTGTAGACTATGAGAAGGTATATATTGCAATTAAATGCTGGTGCATTCATGTTTTTCATGTGAACGAAAATGTGAAAAGTTGTTGGCTTATATTTGTTATATGTTGAAGTGGGCTACCGTGTTTTGCGAAAAATCCTGGTAAAGTTTCTGATTATCATAAAGAAACGTGTTGGCTTAAATTAGTTGTTTTATGACCAATTATATGCGTAAATCCATGTTGAAGTTGGCGTGACTGGTCAATGCCATCTGGGTTTTGTTTATAGATTGCCATGACGACTTTAAAGGACAAGGCCGATAAATCTGCATTTTGAATGCAGTTTGAATGCACTTTTATGCAATTTTAGCGGCCTTGGTTGCTAAAATACAATTTTTCGGCGTGTTACCAGTCCGATAAGCAGCTGTTTTAGAGAGCGTGTACTAAAAAATAAGTATTAATGCTCATAACATGCAGACACTAAGGAAACTGCATTTATTTTTAATTCTGATAACGTATTATGTCTGTCTACTTCTTATAATCTTAAAATGAATTCAATAAATTTTATTTGAGCACTGATATAGATTTTACTATATGCCTAATAACTAGCCACGCTCTTCAGACACAGCTATTGTGAGTTCTTTATTGTTCATACTTAAAATTTGAATGTGGAAATTTTATATGACTCTCATAAACAATGAAAATTTCTGGTTAACATTAAATCTTAAAAACGAGTGGGTACTTGACCCGTATTCCATATTGTAATAACGCTGTTATAACATTTCATAAAATATTCTAGCAGAATATTGATCCAAATAAAGAATAGGGAATCACACCAACTGAAAATGGATGGCATTTTGGTGCCCATCGACATACATTCTTAGGCTATATATATGATCAATTCCTTAAAACCAATGAGCAAAATTCTTATTTAGGATATAAAAGACAAATATGTCTCAACAATAAAGTAAAAAAATAAAATAAAATAAATAAAAAAAAAAAAACTACGCCAAATTTATTTATTTATTTAACCTGGCGGAGTTAGGCCATAAGGCCTTCTCTACCACTCAGCCAGGGCAAAAACATAAAATACATTATAATAATATTAAAAATAAATAAAAAGCAAGAAATGAATTTCTGTAAATAGTTTAAATGGTAGGTACACCTCTTGCTGTCGGCAGGCCTTTAAACCTACACCTACCCATTTCAAGGCCAAGGGCCTATTACATGGCGGATTGGAGCCATTATAAGCCATTATAAGCCATTATACGATCATAGGGGCGAAAACGTACAAAAAGATTTGCGAGAAACCCTAAAATTAAAATAAATAATTCTAAATTAATTTAGTGAACATGACAATTTGAATGTCCCTTAAGGACATCAAAATGTAGGCTATAAATAAAAAACATAAATGGATCATGAACCTAAAATGTTTTGGGAATTTTTAATATCGAAGTTTTGTCTAAATTTCAATGGGTATTAACAAGAGTGATGCGTAGTTCAATCACATTCTCAAGGTCTCTAGCGATCAGGGACTAACCTAAGCTATGTCGTATGGGAGGATCGTAAGGTAAAAGGAAAATGATTGACGCGAAATCGCTGACATTTTTACCCAAAATGTGCTTTTAATAGGGCTTACTGATATATTGAGACTATGACTTTATTTCCCTTCCGAATAAAGGTATGCTGCGTGTTAATACTTGAAAACATTTTCTGACTGAACCGTAAGTTAAACGGCAAGCATGCCCACCGCCATGGAATTAAGAACTCTCGAAAGAAATTCAGCAAGTTTCAGAGCAAGGTTGAAAGCCAGACTAGTGTGAAAAGAGTTCCGCTTTGTGGGTTACTACAGGAAGGGTAGAATCTTCCTGCAAACAAAACACAAGTCAACTATACAAAATAAGTCAAGCCCGATCCACTCACACTTGATATTAGGAAATAATTTAAGTTTCTATAATCTCTTGTTTGTATGCCTGATTTTTTTATATTTAATTAATCGAGGTTAATCTAGTTTACAAGGAAGAAACATTTTTTTTTGTAAGGTTGTATTCTATAATTTATTTTATATTAATTGGAACTGTAGACAATTCATGAATAATTAGTTCTAAACAACATTACATATTTACAGAAAATACAGTGAGTCCCACACAAGATGGCCAATCATGCGGGTTTCCGCGTCGCGGCGGCCCCTGCTCTAACTCCGGAGCGATCGGGTGAAATATCTACGCAAATAAAGCCGCGAACGGTGTAATGGTTCAGGTTCTCACAATTACAGTTGGAATTACAGTGAAAATAATCCCATATCTCATCACAAGAGATGTTGGAAATGTCCTTCTCTTGCATACACACAACACTGGCATCTTTTCAGGAAATTTTCTTTCACGCACGTAAGTTCAGCTTCCGAGATAGAGTTAATTTCTCTTGTAATATTGTCTTTAAGTTCTTCTAATGTATGGGAAATTGACCTATACACTTTATTTCCAAGTTTCCCCATAAATAATAGTCACATACGCATATGAAAATTATGATACTCCCTTTGCGCGTTTCAAATAAATACTCATACCTTAATAAATGTCATTATAGGCTCATTACATAATGTACTATATTGCATTTATTTTTTAGGTCTACGTCACATTATTAAAGCAAAAATTATATATGTAGCATTTATAGTTTAAGCACTAGGATTCTCTTTCTGTAGACGGATGGATTTATTGACGGACAAATGAGAGAGAGCAAATCGATTCGCTACAGCTGAATATGTACTGAGTCCTAAAAAAATGAGCGACAACAGTAAAATACATTGGAGGTAGCAACATCGACTACAGACAGGGCAAAACGTGCCATGAAGAGACGGCGCAATTCCATAGGTATACGAGCGTTCAGAGGCGCAATCATATTTGTCTCAGTATTGCAGGTATTTGGGCACAAAATTTAATCTAAGTTGCTATAAAGGTTGACTCCTTTTAACCTTTTAATGAAGCGGTAGGTCTTTTTTGAAGGTTTGACCTACATGACTTGATAAATGCAACGATCTGATGAAGAGCAAATTAAAAACCTTGACACTGTTATGTATGGGACTATCATGAAAAAAAGATTTATTCACGCGTTCTCAGACGCCAAACATTTTATTTTAATTAACTAGGTATGCATTGTGATGTTTAGTAATCAACGCTGATAAAACATTGCGGTTAAAAGAGAGAGCAAAACGGTAGGGAGGAGCGGAAGAGAGAAAATAAAGAGATGGAGGAGAGAGTATGAAACAGAGAAGGGGTGAAGTTTGGAGTAGTTTTCTTTATGTCATTACATCGTTCTCTCATCTTCCTAAGTCGCCCCCCCCTCTCTCTCTTCTACTCTTGAGTGTGTAAATATATTATGTGCCGAAGTGCAACAGGATGGGGTTTGGGGCAAGTAAGCGCATGACAGATAGGCTCCCGACTTATTAGACTGGCTATGACTGTATGGGTAGCGAATCTGTCTACTGTAACCTAGTTGCTTGGTAGCATGGCATGGTGCCGGGTAAATACAGTCAGTTGGGGATATAAAGAGAATTAGATAGACAGACAGAGAAAGAGACAGAGAGTGTGAGGAGGGAGAAAAGAGGAGAGGTGAAGCACAAAAAGAGAACTCTCGAGCATGCGCGTTGGCGTGCTAGACATATACATAACACCATAACGGAAGGATAACTCTCCAACGCAACCGTTTATTTGTACTCTCTCGCTCCCTGAATCATCTTCTCTTTTCTTCTTCGTTCTTACTGTTCCCCCACATTCTATCATTCATTTCGTTCCCCCCGCCCCTCCGTTTCACCGTCTACCATTAAAGCTGCTTTCAGACTGTCGTTTGCCCGCCACATCGCTCCATAAAAATTCAATGTGTGTTTCTTTCTTATTTGTGTGTAGAAAATTATTACAATCATGAAGATCTTTGAATTCCAGATCTAGGACATATTGTACGACTATATCAGACTACACTTTTTTAAAATTTACTAGCAATTTGCGCATTTAACCGCTTCACTGCTATTGACGTATATATTCGTCACCGAAAAAATGCATAATAGCAAAGCGTCACTGTTATGCCAGAACCACGAATGTGCAAAAATTAAGAAATCACAAATGGTTCACTGAACACAACTTCACACTAACAGTTTAATAACTTATTTCAGCGACTGATATAGGCAATTGTGTAGGCTATTATAAGAACTGCTGAGTTGTTAAAATAACAGTGCAGTAGAAGTGTAATGTCACAACTCCCGTGTTAGATTAAATCTAACACCCTGCACCGCTTTGAAATTATAGCTCTGTTGACAGGCGTATGGCATCTCTTACATTTGAGTTACATTTACAGTTGAGTTGAATATCTTTGTAGTTAATAAACTACAGATGTTGTAGAATGCATTAGTGGCAAAACAGTTTTCTCAGGCAATACATAAGCGGGTTATTAAAAGATATCCACAATTGTTAGATTTTTTCTAACAGCTAGTGGGTTGGGCAGCCTCTAACTTGGATGCAACTGATAAATCAAAGGGAGTGTTTAGTGACCACATCAATACCGATATTTCCACCATAAATTATTGCATTTATAATTTATGTAGTTTTAGAGTATTACAATGATAGGAAATTGAAGCATGATTCAAATTTATGAAATGGTATTTTCTAATGAAAATTCGTTGTATAATGCGTAAATATTGCCAGGAGCGTGAGACGAGCTTGCTTCGGAATTGCGGTGGCATCTAGCGGAAACAAAAAGACACAAGGCGTTCAAACGAAGAAAACTAAACAGTTCACAATAAAATACGATAAAAAATTAATATCTATTGACCTGTAAGAGAATAACGTCCACTCTTTTCCCTCTCAATTTTCAACCACATAAGAAGTTAGTTATTAAATAAATTTAAGTGTTGAGTTGTTGGCAAGAGCTTCTAGCTTGTTACGTTGATATGATTTAATATGCCTTGAGCATTGAAAAGATGACATAGCCTAGGATGTTTAAAGAATAAATTATAAAATTACAAAGTACAGTACAAAAAAATAAACAAATGACAATACAAATAAAATTAAAGCTAAAATATAATTAATGAACAATCCAAAATATTTACAGGGAAAAGAAAATACAAATGAATAAAACTAAAATTATACGTTATGGAAATATATTTACAGAAAAATTATTTTATATTATAGAAAGGATTTTATGCTAGCCAACGTTGCAAGACGGTAAGTCATATGCCTTGCTGAACCAACGGCAATCGAGCTAAACCATTGCTGAGTCTAACATTTGGTTTAGAAAGGTGATAAATAACCCAGAATGATAACTGTGTAATTTAGGTCTATTCATACATCTGTTCATGTTTTTTTATTCACTCGTAATAAACAATTTAATATGTACAAATTACATCGGTTACAATTTCTTCTTTAATAAACAAGGATCTATTGCGCATCTTATCAAACCAGTCAGTATTTGTACAGCTTTGTTTTTTGGTTTGTTTGAAGAATGAGAAAATTGTATATTGAACTGTTATTCCTCCAAATACATAATGTACCGCATACTCTTGAAGATCGCAAATACACAAATATTGAAATGGCACATCCACGTCGCAAAAATATTTATTGAGGATCTTTTTCTCTATAAATGCACTTATTCAAGAAGGACTGAAAATACTTTTACACACTCTAACCGTCGATTCAGCATACGGTAGGCGTAACGGGACAAGGCTGTTTAGAAGTCTCTACCATCATTAAAACCAATCGGCGGAGGCAACTCCTTTTGTATAAAAGAACTTAACATTCCTTTCTTTTCGCATTGTATACCTGGCTTCCAGCTACCCTCATTTTACGATTGTGATAATTACACTGATGCGCAATCTGTGCCAAAATTTGTAATTATCTTATCGTTTACAACACCTTCTTTATAAGTATGGTATTCCGGCAATATCTATATTAATAAAAATGAATTTCCAAAATGTATGTTGCCACATCATTTGAGAACGGCTCGACCGATTTGGCTGATTTATTTTTTGTAGTGTTCGTAATTGTCAGGACAACGTTTGTATGAAAGAAAATTTTTGGAAAATCCACGGGAAAAATTGGAAATGTGAAATGAGGCAGAGTTAGAGAGTTCTGTTGTCAATTGTTTACATAACAAAATAAAGATTGAAAACATTGAAGTGTGACAAAAGAAGTGTGACATATTCACAGTTTGAGAGTTCCGCTGTCCCATGTTTTCATAACAAACAAAAAAGTGTGAGTCTTGCAACTAAGCCAAATCGAAAGTGTGTATGTATGTATGTGGGTATGTATGTTCCCTCTACAAATCTACATTTATTGAGCAATTTGCACGAAATTTTGCACACATACCCAGTTAAGCCCGAGAAGTAACGCGATCAACATTAAAATTCAAACAAGCCTATACTGAAAAAATGAAATACAATTCAATTAACATGATAACAGTGTATTCTTTACAGTGTTCACATAGGGCTTCGGGAACTATATAATACTGGCCTTTAACAAATTGTGAAAATTGTGAAAATTGTGAAAATACTTCTTGAAGAATGAAATCCACGAAAATAAAGCACAATGAGATGCAGTGAAGTAACTTTCTCTACGCTCGACATAGAAAATATCATTTTCTCAATTCACATTTTGATGTAGAATAAAATGTTTTTCGTGCAGTTTATTATAAAGGATGTGAGTGTTAATAAATATCTCTTAATTAATCCTTTTCAATAAATGATGTATATAAAACATCTAGCAGTTGAGTACATAATAGTGAGCGAAGCCGCGTACACCTGCTAGTACTTTATATAGAATACTTTCATCACCTTGTAATTAACATTTTTTGCTAAAATAATATAACAAATACAATGAAATGTTCAACACACCCAAATTTACATGAGTACGCCTGCAAACTCTGATTCGACTGCCCGCAGTACACAGCTGTCGGAGAAATTGCCGGCCTTGAACATGTTCCTCTATTATAGACGCCTGTAAACTCTTGATTCGACTGCCCGCAGTACACAGCTGTCGGAGAAATTGCCGCACTTAAAACAAAGGGGAACAAACTCCTTTATGCGTCAATTATCACTGCAACAGTCATTTTGCCACTGATTCTAATTAGGCCTACCAACTTAGGATATTTTGATATCACTGATTTCGAAACTGGCCATGAAAATGTTCGATTGGTAATGGTTTTATGTATTCCACACATGGAAAATACTTTTCATAAATGATACAATTATACTTGTATTAACTAATTAATACGTAAGCCTATAACTTATATGAGAATACAAATTTTATTGGACATGAAATGCACGTTTTCCCTATTATTGGACCCTCCTGAACAAGAATATGACAGTAAAAATTATTTGGTACCAGATTTGGAGAAAATTCTGATTTTACAGAAAATTATTTTACATGAATGTAAAATCGTAATACAGTATTCTTGAAATACTGAACCAGCGAATTTTTTATTATTGCCACATTCGTGTTCAGGAGGGTCGAATTATATGGAAGACATGTCTTTCATGTCCAACCAAATTTTTATTGCCCTATAATTTGTATTATTATTTGGTTAATACTGTTGTGCAGAAAATTTCTTCAGATTAACGTAATACTGGAATGCCTTGTGTGCATAGACTAGCCGTAAGAAACCAAGACAGCAGTTGTTCGAGTTCCGTTCATAAATGAGAACTATTTTAGATCAGCACTTATCTTAAGTTAAAAGTAAAATATTTATACCGGTATTTGACTAATGATTTTCATTTTTATGTAATGTGTAAAACTGACCAATTTCTCAACAGAACTAAAACTCTGGGTAAATTTCTCAAAAGAACTAAAACCCTGGGCAAAAAAATAGTTTTATTCTGCTGAGGAATTGGGAGAATCGCCAAGAGGACTTAAAATGTCATAATCTGCGCTTTTTTTTAAAGTTCCGGGGCAGGACCCCAGAAAATCAGTATTTTGGGGATATTCCGTACCCCAATATTGTAAAACTTTTGTTTATGACTACCCTATCAGTCCATTAAGATGTGAAAAACATGCTGATGAGATCTACTCGTCCGGGGCAGGACCCCAGAAAATCAGTATTTTGGAGATATTCCGTACCCCAATATTGTAAAACTTTTGTTTATGACTACCCTATCAGTCCATTAAGATGTGAAAAACATGCTGATGAGATCTACTCGTCCTTAGTACTTCTGCTCGATTCCTACATACAGAGTGAACAGTCAACCCAGGCCCTGAAAATAAATTGCATGTGAAACACGAATGTCCCATGCTAGTGTATGTATGTATATATGAGTATATTACATATTTTAAGGGGTGATCTCCATCTCTCACAGCAACGCGCACCCTCAGGTTGCGGATAGATATGAAGGGTAGTTGCAAATTTGAATAAACAGTTTCGGATAGACGACAGGTTGTCCTCTAGCTCGGGGGTTTGGCGTAAGGTTAACAACCTCTCACAATAAAAAATAATAACAAAATGAAATAAAATATAAAACATCAGAAATGCTTACATGATTTTTCATTCAAATATAGTAAGGGTAAATAAATAATGGAGGATGAAATGGGCTGGACATGTTGCGCGCATGGGGAGGAAAGACATTTCTAAAAATATTGACTAGGAGATCTGAAGGGAAAAGTCCACGTGGAAGACCTAGACATAGGTGGGAGGACAATATTAGAATAGATTTAAGGGAAGTAGGATTTATGAGGGATGGTTGGATGGAGTTAGCTCAGAATAGGGCTGAATGGCGGGTTTGTGTAAACTCGGCCCTCCGGGATCCATAAAATATAAGTTATTCCTTTAGCTTGCTTAGGAATTATCTATTGCCAATGAGTAAGTAACTTAGAAACACGATCGTCACTGTGTTCACATTACTATTATACGGAGTTAAGTGAAGTAGCTAGTACGAAAACCGACTTACTATCCTTTACATTCTATCATTCATCTCTCCTACCAACCTATCCTCCCAATCTTCCTCTACCCTATGTTCGTACCCACACCATTCTTGCTTTTCCATGTTTCGTTCCTATGCCATTTCCGTCCAATTTCTAGCGACTCCACGCAACTCATTCCGTCTCAGTTTATTCCTTCATGCTTGGAACTTCCTCCCAACATCTACACAGCCCCCCCCCTTATACTGTTGTTGAGAAGGGTTTTGCATCTCTCTCACTTGACATTCCTGCAGAACTTCTGCAACATTTGCTCCATCCTGTTCTATCATATTGGACATTCTCTGTGAAATATTCATCATCCCTTTCCTAATTCTGCTATATGTATAGAATCTACTATCTTGAAGTGGTTTGTTGTCGAGTTCTTTCGCATATCAACTAGTTTCTTATGTATATCCATTACAATAGTTTATTGTAACCTATTAATACAGCAGAATTTGTCATTTGAGCTTCGCAGTTGTGTGAAGTCACCGACGACTTCGAAATGTGGAGCCCCCAGCCAGGGATTCATGATAATCAAGAGAAAATCTAATAGCGTACATAGGCGTAACCAGGCCGACCATATGGGGGGGGTTATAACATCCGCGGGGTCTGGAATACCCCCCAGGAAGAGGGGGGCCCGGGGGTCCTCCCCCGGAAAATTTTCAAAATTAAGGTGCAAAATAACGAGTTTTAAGCTTCCGGGGGTTATTCCCCGGAAAATTTTAAAAATTAAGATGCAAAATAACGAGTTTTAAGCTTCCGGGGGTCGTCCTCCGGAAAATTTTAAAAATTAAGACGCAAAATAACGAGTTTTAAGCTTCCCACGCTTTACACTTGTATTAAGTAATTTATCGGCAGGCTTAAACAAATTATACAATTTACCTTTTTTTATCAATGGGGGGGGGGGGTTCAAACCCCCAAACCCCCCCCCCTCGGTACGCCTATGATAGCGTATACAGGACTTTGTGGTCATCAAGAAAGGTGTCTGACATTCCATATAGGTCTAATTATCTATATATTTATAGAAGAAATTCTGTTAAGTGAGGATATACAATAACCCAGAGAAATAAGAATGTGATCCATCACATCGACTGCCTAATTCAATATTTAGCTATCTTTTCGTAAGCCATCTAATCAAACAATGTTGCAGCCCTTGAACATGCACAGCTTAAGAAAAACTTTTAGTTCTTATTTAACTATTAATTGATTTATTGTAAAACATTCTAATGTAAAAAGCTAATTATTTCACACAAAAAATTGCTGGATAGTAGGCCTATATGCATAAATTTGTTGATTAATTTTCACAAAATAAAATTTTCAATGACGCAAAACCGAATTTCTACTATCAAAACATGGTAAATCACAATATGACAACTCGCTATTTCTACTACCCATCCATATTATATACAAAGTGGTCATTAGTCATTACCTTCCAAAATATTCGTTTATTATGGCCTATTTTCATTTACCGCCAGGTAAATGTGGAAAGTATAATGCACTTATTGAATAAAAACAGATTAAAATACAGTATAAGGGTTCATTGCCAAATAAAGGATCCAACAAAAGAAACGAACTCTAATCTTTTTCACATTTTACAGGTCTCACAGTTATACAATGTAAGAGTGCTGTGTTCAGAAAATATGGAAGTCATGAATTATCATGGAATTATAAAAGAAATAATTGCTTACAGCTTAAAGACGTCCGAATACTAACTTACGTAGCTCATGAGAACAATCAACGGATGGTGCCAGTTTTATAAATAGTGTTGTCTTCGTACAATTGTGCTATTTTTCCTTTATCAGAGGGAGAAGATTAGCGGTAAAATCGAGCTTTTGTGGTGTTGAAGGCTACCAAAAAATTTAATAAAATATTTAGAAACATGCTGATAAATGTGGTTAGCAATTTGATTGTTTTGTTCCTCCAATAAGTCTCGATTTATTCCTGCTGGTCCTTTTGCATTCATATACTTCCCCATACACGAAATCTCTGAAGTCAAAAGAAGCAGATTGAAATAAAATTTAAGTCAATATGTGGGCCTATTATATGCTAATAATTCATTATTTATGTCTAAAAATTAGGCATATAACACAACGAATATTTATAATATAGCCCGCAGAGGAGATAGAAAATCCCACCACTGTGGCTTAACGTATGCTGAAGATTAAGTCGTGGTCTACAGGCTTACATGGACTTCAGTGACCAGCCTTGACTTGACGAAATTGCTAGTCCAAAATGAATTCTGAATGTAGTGCAGTAGTAATAGTCTTCCTATTAGGCAATTTATATTTTTCCCAATTGCTAAGGCGAACGAGTAGTTGGAACTTTAACCGGACAATATTTCCTCTGCTCTGCTGAGAAAAGATTCAGCAGCAGATGTGAATAGCAAAAATTCAAGCCTGTAAAAAGCTTTTCACATCAATAACTTCTCAAACAAACCTCAAACAAAATGGAGCGTATCCTCATCGATAGTATATAAATGGAAGGATGGCCGTCAAAGGCAGACGTTCGCTTGACCTCCCAGGTCACCAGACTTAAATTTATTCCCACTGTTGCTGAATAAATGAATGACACTTACGAGTTCAAGATAATCTGATATCATACTACAAAATATAGCAGGAGCATTCAACATAATGCATATTCACCCAGGACTGAAAGTTCTTTGATATATTTCCGCCTTGCTCTTTGAAACAAAACCCTTAGTTAGAAACGCCAGAGGTCTTTCAAGGAATTTGTGATTGGACTATTGTCTTCCCATGTCATTCCTAGCCTGTCACAAAAAAGGCGATATTGCACTAACGATTTTCGTTTTGTTCAGCTAGCAAAATATCCCAGATTTCTTTTAGCAATGATTATGTCGAGAGTAGATTTGGAACCCCAGATTTACGAAAAATGCCAGCAAAGAAACGATTTTCCCACTGTATAAAATTTCAATCTGTCCTTCTTGAATATCATTCTGTAGGCTATGCGTGGGAAGATTATGGCACGGCAGCCCTAACTACGCTAAGGGCCTGTATGACGACCACCTGATATCATATTTATCTGCCAGATAGAGAACCTATCTGGAAGTTGGCCAAGATTGCGTATTATGATCTCCTGACAAAATTTGTCCGGCAAAACAACTTCCAGATAAGCTAGCAGGAGGATGGAGTAGCTGAAAAATTTCCAACTGCTAGTTAGGAAAGCTTAGTGGAAATAAGATGGCAGCACTCCGAAGCATCCTGGCCACCTGAATTTTAGAATTGATGCCGGAAGATTTAATTTACACAAAAATGTCATTGTAGGCTCATATATGAATGAAATAGAATTGCACAAATTGAGTAGTGCACTTAAAACGATATGTTATTTTGTAATTTAATTGTACAAATACCAATCCGAGCTGCCGCACCTAGCGGACGCCTCCCGAACTACAACAAACACCTCTTGCTCAACGATCTAAGGATCATTTTAGAAAATTTTACTGCGTTCTTGCCAATAGCAGTTCAGCGGTGATATTACAAGACATCTGGTTAAGCTATCTGGAAGTCACGTATCGGGAGGAATTGTCAGCAGGTGGTAATACAGGCCCTAAGTGTGCTTCAATATGGATTCCTCATACTGTAAATTCTGAAAATGAGTCAAAACAAACTTCAAGATAGGCCTATTATTTTATAATGATTAAATAATTTTTTCCGACGTAAGTTTTTTATTTTTATTTCTCTATATGCGTTCGCTCAGAAGCTAACTGCCTGGATTAATACAATATACAAAGTACGAGGGCTGTTTTTTTTAACCTCCGATGGGGCATAAAATGAAAACCACAGTGAAAATCAAAACTGTTTTATTTGGAACATTTAGGTACACCTTCTAGCTACTTCTGTACGTAGTTTCATTCCGATTGAAACATTTGTCGTAGCGTGGTACCATTTTTCCAATACCCTCTTCATAGAAGCTTGCCGCCAGCGTATTGAGAAGGGTCCTCACGGCATTTTGAAGTTCTTCGTTGGTGTGGAAGCTCTGTCCTTCCAGATCTTTCTTCAGCTGCCGAAAAAAATGAAAGTCACTCGGCACGGGAACAAGTTTTTTAAATCCATCGTGACAGGGGATGAAACGTGGATTCGTTACGACAATCCAGAATCCAAAAACAATCCAAACAATGGATGCACACAAATTTCCCGAACAAACCTAAGATCTGGCTTCCACACCAACGAAGAAATAAAAAAAAAATAAAAGACTTCAAAATGCCGTGAGGACCCTTCTCAATACGCTGGCGGCAAGCTTCTATGAAGAGGGTATTGGAAAGTTGGTATCACGCTACGACAAATGTCTCAATCGGAACGAAACTATGTACAGAAGTAGCTAGAAGGTGTACCTAAATGTTCCAAATAAAACAGTTTTGATTTTCACTGTGGTTTTCATTTTATGCCCCATCGGAGGTTGAAAAAAAAAGCAGCCCTCGTATATAGCACTTACTGATGTTGTAAGTTGCATTACAGTTTTGAGGAATAAAAAGTTTATCCAGTTACATTCCTTCTGAATTAATAATTTCCTAATACGGAAGTAATTTTTTTTCATCTTTAGCCTCAACTAAACAAGCGGACAATTTTGCATTCCAGACGACAGTACAAGACTCAACGGAAAAATATGTCTCGAACAAACTATAAACTGAACCCCTTTCTCATCTTTTTGCAAATGAAGTTTTCCCGCGTTCACTTTCCTTCGCAGCTTTATATTCTCTATCTCATTAAATGTTGTCATTTCTGCCCCCATCATCCCTCAATATTCTTATTGCACTTCTTTCCCTGCACTCCATCAAAACCACCCCTTTCTTTCTAAATCATTTTCATTCCATTCTGTTTTCCCTCTTTTCACGCCGCCCCTCCTACTTATTTATCTCTATCTCTGTTCTCCTGCACTGTTGCTTTAACCCTCAATGGTCGTGGCACGTCCGAACCGCATTACCCCGCCGTGCCGACTGATGTCCCCTCCGTCCCCCGGCATACCCCCAGCTACCCATACAAGCACTTCTTCATTTGTTGACTCTGGGTGCACGACACCATACTGATCAATACCCCACATTCGGACTAGGTCGGTTAACTTCGGGAAGTGTTCGTAACACCCTCTTCAAGATTCTGGGTGTTACAAGGCAGAAGGAAAATCATCCCCATCTTCCTTTCACCCTTCAATTCGTGTTTGTTTTAACCCCCTAACCCCTTTCCATGCCATCGTCACAGTCGTATATAATTATATAATAACAGCAATTTGTTTAACTGGAAAGGTTAAGAATTCATTATGACGGAAATATTCATAAAACAGATGGAAGATTAATTCTCACTGCTCTCATTAATAACTGAACCTCTAGCAGTATTGAAAAAATCACGTTCATTTTAATAGAGCACATAATTGTTTATTTGAGAGTATTATAGAAGAAAAATTCTCATGTAATGTCCAACAGAGAGAATCTGTGGTTCATGAATATATATATATATATATATATATATATATATATTTGTTTATTTGTTTGGTGTTAGTTTGTTTATTATGGTCATTTAAAGACGGGTGTGTACACCTGCTAAGGCCTGTAACCTCTGCAGGAATTTTCTCTTCCGGGAGTTCTTTCATAACTTATGCCTGTAGGGTCTGTACGTCTGTAGATAAAAGACTGTCGCATGTACAGAGTGTCACAAAACATTTCTATTTACAGTATATAAAATACTGATAGAAGGAAAAATATACTTGACAGAATTTCTACACATATGTTTTATAAATAGAACATATTACGTTTTTACTACTGGAATTAAGTGATAGTATTAGCGCTATGCTAAAGGGGTTGAATAGTGCTTGTCTCAATTTTTTTTATTTTATTTATTAGCCTATCCGGGAGTAAAGCCAATTTGCACTACAGATTGACAGTGCCAGGATTAATATTTGACCTTACTTATGTATGTAATGGAAATTTACCATGGAAGGAATGCTTGGCCAACCTCTTACCAAACAAAGATAAACATGTCTGAGCAAACAACACGGAGAGATTTGAATGAAGAAAGCAATTCGTATCACCTCTCCTCTTCCTTGTTAACGTAATATACAAGCCTACCTACAAGTTGTAGGTCTGAAAGTCAAGAGTGAGTTACATTTGTAAAGTATAGGCCCTGCCTTAGCCTATTTATGCATTTAAGGCAGCGGTTCAGAATTTTTCTCGAGGAAGCACTTTTGTAGTATTGTTGTATATGTTACCGGCATTGTGTGAAATCCCGGTATTCTATAGAATGCTTGGTAAGTATACATCTGCGCTCCTCTTGCGCGCCGTGCGGCACGCGTGCAGCACGCGTGCCGCTCGTTGAAATTATTTTCACAGCGCTCCTCTTGCGTTCCATAGGAAAGCGACGAACCTACTGCGAACCACTAGCTTTCATCATTAGGCCTTATTTTGTGTGTTGTCTTGCTTAGAAAACGAGTTTTGAAAAAAAGTCCTCAATTGCAAAACTTGTCTACGGCTTAAATATCGAAACAAAACCATTTTTATACAAGAGTTGAAAAGTGTGTAAACAGTGTTATTATTTATATTTTATAACTTAACTTTTCCTGTACCTTTGCTGGCGTTAACTTTAATTTTCTCTCGCCGGTTACAAGAAAGCATAGATAACATCTTCTTCTTGCACTCTTCTGAGGACGTATTTATTTCCATTCCTATTTCCCTCCATGCATCCTCCTTTAAACTTTTTTGTAGTGATCCTTATGTTTTGGGTTCCACAGTAGAGGTTTTGATTTGTAAATATGTTTCCTCTGCAGTATCTTCTCCTCGGACCACTCCATGATTATATCACATACAAGCTAGCTCATTCAATCTTGACTAATGTCCTTCAGAGAGGGACCAGTGGGCTAGCTAGGCACGTCAGCAAAATAGAACATGTTACAATAAACAAACAGTCGAATTTCCTGTACTCTGTTTGGAGACGACAATTCACTGCTATATAATTCATGCAACACGGGTGCATGCAGTTGTTTTAACGAATGCTATTTATTTAATAACGTGATAATGCCTCCTATACTGTCAAAACTAAAAGGGGAAACTCTACAGTCAAAGTAGCGAGATTATTGCTAATGTTTATGAGTAGGCCTGCATGAAGGAAGAAGCCAAACATAAAGATCGATTTTCTCCAGCGTATTTTAAAGAAATTCAGAAAGTGCAAACTAACGTACACAACATCTGACTCAGCTCCTGCTTCTGTATACCTATCATTCCGCAAAAGGTGAGTAAGTGACTCGCATCAACCTCTCATATAATTTTTTCATTTGCCAATTGTACAGTAAAGCTTGAGGAGCGGAGCGCTGTGAAAATAATTTCAGCGAGATGCACGCGTGCAGCACGCAACTACCAAAAACACGTCCCAATATGAAATCAGAAATCCTTTGTGTTCGTCGAAAAAACCGACAGGAGACGGATCGTGGCGAGCAGCACGCGAGCGGTTCGCGTGCACCTCAAAATGCCGTACACATCTGCGTGCCGTGCGGCACGCGTGCCGCACGGCGCGCAAGAGGAGCGCAGATGTATACGTACCCTAGGCAATGAATAGAATGCCTGATGGTTTTAGGCAAACTATGAACTATAAGTTTTTGTGAAAATATTACCGGTAGGCCTACATACTTTTCCTAGGCATTCTATACAATTCCTAGGCATTATACAGAATGACCAGTACCGTTTACGCGAAGTGTTAAAAGGGAACAAGATGAAAAGCCTTTATTAATTAATACACATTTGAAACTGAAAGAACAAAACTACGAAATAAAGCACAGGATATTTTTACCGTAAAACGATGAAAGCAGAACCGAGATTGAAGTACTTGTTACAGTAAGTACTCACTTACCAATGAAATTGCAACCTAATTTTCTCAACAGCCTGTCTTATTCATACAAAGAAGTTCTACTACATAATCACAGTTGCCATTTTTTCATTACACCGTATTTCAGTAAGCTTACAGAATGTTGATTTCATATTTTTTTTTACGAAAACGTATTTTATCAGAATATAATGATAACGAATCTGGCATAGCAAATTTAGCAGACTATTTAATTCTCCTATTTAAAAAAGTTTAAATACATTTTAAAGATATGAATTATTCTACACTAAATATTTGTGACATAAAGAATAAATTATTTCGTACAAAGTGATTTTGTTAGTAATTTCAGTTCAGCGTATTTGGTTGTTTGCATTTTTTAAAACTGTTATACAAATTTATCCTCAATTCTACTTCATCGACATATTGGTTCCTCTTTATGCGTTTAGCCTATTTTGTCCTTCCGATCTGAGTTCAATCAATTATCAATTATCATCATTGTCTTTATTATTAAACAGTGGTGTCGGGAAAAATGGCGGGATTAGGCGTATTATATACTTTGCCGGCAGACAATCCGGCAAAGTATACCATGCCTAGGCAATGTATAAAATATCAATAATTTCATACTTTGACGTTCGATCTTAGGCGTTCTATACATTACCTAGGCATTCTATAGAATGCCGGATTTCACACATTGCCGGTAACATATGTAATGTTAACTTTTATTAATTTAGTGTCATTTGGTAACGGCAATGGCTACGTGTAAAAAATAACCTCCGATATATCAAATCCCCTTGAAGCTCTCGACACAGTTGCTTCCAATTTGCCAAGCTTGCGCCCTTTTAAAGCCTTCTCTAATCGTTATATATAGGCCTACAGTAGAAACTAAAGACATTTCTATATCGTTATAATTTGTCTTAAGTTCTATTATAACAAACCACGTTAACAATACTTGAGGAACCATTATTACTACAACATATCCATTTACACTATCAGAGACTAGTTTATAGTCTACTTAATGAGTTCTGCAGCTGTGAAACAGCATGGCGAAGTAGCTTAGGACATGGAGTTTTAGGATTTTTAAAATGATTATGTATGGATATTTTTTTCTGTTTTATGATGACACTGTTCTTGCTTTGCGCATCAGATTTTGCTGATTTTTAATTCTTTACAAGGGTAAAAGAACTTTCAAGCGTTTCGCTTCAACACATGTTCTTCATGAGGAATGAATTATCGGTATCAATTTATTATCAAGCCCTCTAAGGTGGGACCCTTAAAGATTAACTTTAAATATTAAAATACTTAAAAACATAAAATACATAAATACTTATTATTCTTTTTTTATTAATAACTATATAAAGTCATTAAGTAAGTAGATTTTTATATGGAATACAGTTTTGAACATTTAGCAACCGAATAAATTTGATCTTAATATTATCTTGAAATAAATGGTACAAAATATGTTGCACGAACTTTCCCACATTATACGTGCTAAGATTTTAATTAGTGAGGTTTTTAGGTTGACAGAAGAAACTGTCATGTACCATTAAAAAATGTACAATATCCAACTTAAATAGACTTGTGCGAATGTAAATTAGCCACTCTATTATATACATAACTTCTCACAAAATAAAATCCTCTTTTCCGCTTGTATCATAACTAACTTTTCTCGCTTCACTCATTTATGCAATCATGTATTCTGTACTTCATGTCTCCTCAACCCTGCAGGAACTCCCATATATCGATCTCTTACCAAGTTCGATTTACGGAGAAATACATTTTTTTGTTATTTCACCTTTGAATATCTCTACTAAAGAAGTCATATCTCGTTCTTTAAATTGTTATTCCGGCACGTTTTCTTTCCTTTCTTTTTTGTTAAGTTATCACGCTATTTAGGAGATCTGTTTACATGAGAGACTGATGCTAAGCATTCAGAAGCTGTTTCCTGGGAGAGGCGTGAATATCATGGGGGAGAAGTGTTGGTAAAGAAAACATTTTCTTCTCAGAAGAGTAACTTAATGCTACAAACACCCACTTCTCATTAGCTTCTGCTTCGTCACTATCTCTTGTCTATCTGTCTGTCTTTCTCCATTCTGCCTCTGTTTTTCCTCCCCTCTCTCTCTCTCATTCTTTCTCTTCCACACACTCACACAAACACACACACGATTTCCTTTCATCATAGATTATAATCTAGTTTTTACACTAAATCCTCACAAGTGACAACGAAGAAGTCGAGATTTCATTACTTCAGTGATAAAAAAATGCAGCACTGTCCTCAGCAGTTGAATCCAAGAAAGTTGGATGTTATCAGAGTTCCTAGTACCAATCTCTTTACTCTTCTTCGGTTTAAGGATTCCAATTAAGGTCTTTTGCGGCTTGGCTGCTCTGATTATTATTTCAATAACCGTGTCGAACGATTACATAAAATTCGTTAACGGTACCAATTTTTCGTTGTTCTGTGACTTGTCGCACAATTGCAAATACTGGTACAGGCTTTTCTTTATTTCTGTTTCAAAAGCTCTAGGTCTGTTTATCGATGAGGTTTCATTATGGTTTTATTGATTATAATTTTTTTATGATTCTGAAATAGTCGCAGGTGCAATAAAATGAAAGCGATAAAACGAAAAAAATAAAATTATGACGATAGACGGTTGCGATTGGTTGAAATTCCGGATATTCTTATACCGGATTGGTCAATCATTCATGAGTTAAATAATCTTTGCAAAAACTGGCTTATAAAATGAGTTTAAATGAATTTATTATTATGTTAACTTATTGCACATTAAGCCCTAGAGAGGGCACGTTTAATTATTCTGTAACGGCGTTAAAAAGATCAACGTTCTTAACACAGAGATGTTTTGGCAATAAGTGCAATAGATTTAGAATCTATGGATGGAGATTGTTACATAATTATTATCATTTGAATTATTATAGGGTCTATTGGGTAATAATAATAATAATAATAATAATAATAATAAATCTATTGCCGTCAAATAGCCATGTAAAGTATAGAAAAATACGTTGCCGTCAAATAGCCATGTAAAGTATAGAAAAATACGTTACTTAAAGTGCATTGCATTAAATTACACATTTATGTTTTGGTTTTCATAGTCACTAATAATAATAATAATAATAATAATAATAATAATAATAATAATAATAATGTTTTATTTTTCCTGGCAGAGTTAAGGCCATAGGGCCTTATCTTCCACTCAACCAGGATAAATACAAAATACATTAAAGGAAATCTACAAAAAACAAATACAATAGACATACATAATAATACAAAATGCTAAAAATAGAATATTAATGGAATATTGATCTGCTTATCTTAAAACACAAGACAAAAATGCGTCCAATAATATGCAGAGAAAAAAGTAAATTAAAAAATTATACATAATTGGGTGTGTGTATAGCCTAATTAAAATATTATACTATAATATACACTAAAATTGAAACTCTGTTATTTTAGTACAGAATTCCAAATGGCAAAATTCACTTATATGAGCACATATTTTACACTCACACGTCGCATCGTGGTTTTTTCATCATATGATGTGAGTTTACAAATTTTATGGTGGAAACCATTATTAAAACATGTGTTTCATCTCAAAATTGGTTATTGTCCATGTTCTATCATGGTCTGGATGTGTTAATGAGTTTATTAATTTTGGTTGGACCCAATAAGGTGCTTTGAGTAGGTGAAGACAGTTGAGGTTTCGCTAAGAAAATCCTTTATGACCGAAACAGGTGGAAACACACATCATCTCCAACAAACACATCATAATCACAGTATTTAGGAAGATTGCTTGTTCCAGAGTGCAATTTGCTCAACAATGAAATCTGGTGTGGTGTAGCGCTCAAGATACAGGTGGCCTCGCGAGAAGGCTCGCTTAGCATTCTCCTTGTGTTGGACTGTTTGCTCTCTCTGTCTTGAGCAGTTACTGCTGTGTTTGGCTGGATCGATAAAATCCTCACCGACATGAATCACATGGAAAAGAGCATGGGAAACTTTACATTTACTCCCAGTCTTCCCTGCTATTACCCCTTTTCTTTCTTTTATGTAGAAAGGGTGAGTAGAACACTGTCTCTTTTTACGATGCAGAGGATACTTGTATGCATGAGAAATTAGGGTTGCGGGCTTCTGCAAAGAATCAGCCAACTTGGAGAGGATTGTTCTTCGTATACTCCTTGATATTAGCTTTTGTGAAAGACTTCTGGTTCAGAGAAGAAATACAAGAGTATAACTAGTGATTAAAAATGAGGCAAATTATAAGTCTTCTCTACTATAATCTATATACGTATAACTAAAGACAATACTACGAATACCAAGATGCAGTTGAAAAGTAACAAGTTATGAGTGCAATTTCAGAACAAGACAAACATATATTACCTTATCATTAGCAAAATATGTTTTAAATGTTCAGAAAGCATTGTTTTCTTATTAGACACGTTTAGGGTATTAAAGATCAGAAAATTTCCCGGCGAATATTATTCAGGATAACTTCTTGGGCTTGCACCCGAGGACTTCTGATAAAATGTGACATAAGATATTTAATTTCGTGAATGACGTATTCATTCATATAAGTTTTTCTCATATATAGAACTGAACCACCCCCGAACACAAGCTCTCCTTCTTCGGGTGGTGTATCAACTTTTTATGTATATTTTTCGTGTAATTAGAAACAATAAATTGTAATTGTAATTATAATTGTAATTAATTGTGGTTACTACCCCTGATAAATTGGTCAAGTGTTTAAAGCACATGTGAAATTTTATTATTTTACACTCGCACAAAAATTCTATGTTTTGCATTGTTGAAATTTTCGTTTCTAGTGCGAACCTTTTCTTTTTATGAACGAAGTTTCATTTTTCAAGGGGAATTTCGAGGTGTAGAAATGCGTTTTATTATAGATTTTGAAATGTTACACGTTATGAAATTTGCACATTATGTGCAAATTGTCAGCCGCGGTGTTCAGGAAGGTAGTGTACCCGCCGCTAGATCCGAAGGTTGGGGGATCAAACCCGGCCGCGGTCATTGGATTTTTCAGGACGTAAAAATCCTAGGCACGAAGTCCTCCGGGAGGGACTATAAGCTGGGGGGGGGGGGGAGGAGCGTGTCGTAGATTTACGGCATGTAAAAGAACTCCAAACCTAAATTAGAGCCTCTGGAAAAAATTTCTTTGGAGAAGTTAACTGAGAGAAAGACATTGGCATATGAGATTTGGAAAATCGAGTACGAATCAATATAATATCTTTATATCTTAAAATTAACTAGATATCGGTCATTATTTTGTATGCGTCATTATGTCAAAAGAAATGACAACTCTGGGAGGAAGTAAACGAACACATTATTATTTCCATATCTTTTTTACAGCCAAGAGATAAGGTAGAAAAAAAATTGAGGGGGCATTATATATTGAGAAATGTGTTTATCTTTTCATATAATGTCATATTTGGAAAACGATTCCACGAATTCTTATTACTTCTGCAGATATTAATAATTATATTTATTACAATACTGTAACCATAATAGCTTTACATTTTGAACTTCTATAATGAAAAAGTCTGATTTGTATTTCCAGTGCATGACGTCCTTTCACACACTGTACCTAAGTATTTTAAAAATAATTACATGCTGAAAATCATATCAAAAATATCCTTGTGGTCGCAGTCTTTAAGTTTCTTACGTCTTACGACTTGGAGTAATATATTATTTTACTTGATCTGTAAGAAAACGTCATATTATTGAAAGAAAACACTGTGGACACTCAATCAATTTATTTAGAAATTTTTCTTATCTCCTCAGGAAGAGGAAACATATATTTCGACAATTTTTTGTTTTAGAATGTGCCGTTGGAGCATTAGTATTACTGAAAAGGCATTTACTGTTTGAAAATTATCCAAATCTGTGTTGGAGACTTGTTTTTCTTCCGATGTTGGTTCAGGCATTTGATTTGTATGTAGTGGGAACTCAAAAAGCCAGTTAACTGTTGCAGGATTTCATCACATCTGGAGAGGATACAGCAAACCGTTTTAAGACATTTTATACATTTTTATTATCTTCTCAGGAAGAGGAAAAATATTTTTCGACAATTTTTTGTTTTAGAATGTGCCGTTGGAGCATTAGTATTACTGAAAAGGCATTTACTGTTTGAAAATTATCCAAATCTGTGTTGGAGACTTGTTTTTCTTCCGATGTTGGTTCAGGCATTTGATTTGTATGTAGTGGGAATTCAAAAAGCCAGTTAACTGCTACAGGATTTCATCACATCTGGGGAGAATACAGCAAACCGTTTTAAGTCTGAAGCAGTCTTGCTGTCATCTCTTTGTGTTAAGTCTAACATGTTTTTCCGGCTTGATTGCTTTCGTATTCCAAAGAGTTAAAAGTCCAAATATTTTCTCTTTCGTTCTAGGATATACCTTACTTTCCTTTTTCGATGACGTTTTAGCCCTGATCTCATTCCTGCATTGCATTTTCTTTTTACTTTTCTTTGTATTGGAACTTGTAACTATTTTAAAGTCGTTAATACATTTCATTTTATTTTCAGAAACTAATCTGCTATTTCTTATAGTGCATGGATTTCCATCCGTTTCCTCCTTGTCCCTTTTCCTTAAAAGGGTAGCGGTATTTTGTGTTTCTTGTTCATCGTGGGTTGCAAAGTTACAGTTTTCTACTGAACTGATATCATGATTGCTGCTAGCGGGTTCTGTCACTGGTAGTCTTACAGTTAGATGAAAAACGGGCGCATTCTTGTTGAAGATATTCACACTGTTTTGTACTGAATTTGTTGAATCAATTACTGATGTAACTTGGTCCTGCACGTGCATCTTAGTATACGAAAGATGGGGGTTTTCCTGCATTTCTTCTGGTAGACAAATGAAAGTATTTAATCTTGAGGCATTGCTTTCTAACTTTTTGCATTCAGGATATGTGGGAATAAAATTACTTATGCGTGAAGTTTTGCTTTCTGTTACTTTATTCTCGAGATTTATTTTAGAACTATCTGCTGAAGGAAATTCAGTACTTGATCCTTCAATTTCTTCTGAAGTTGTATGTGAATCTGGAACTTTATATAGTGTTGTAGTACTTATGGCCCGTTTTTCTATAGGTGTGCTTGTTTGAACTTGAATGTCTACTTGAGAAGTAATACTATATTGTATTTCACTTTTATATTCAATACAGTTTGTATTGTTTGTTAGATATTCGGCTGTTTCTTTGCTCCCACTTTCAGATATCATAGTTCTTGTGACGTCACATTTTGTTTTCATTTCAGTGTTTTCATAGCCAATGACATCCACTGCTTTATCATCATTTTGATTGTTACAACCTTCTCTCTCATAAGTTAGTGAGATTCCTAACTGTGAGTCTGAAGTTTTGCATGGAACAGGATTTTCAGAATCCTTAAGTGAATTTCTGCCCATTTCTTCAGCATTCCTTTTCAACAATTCGAAATTGTCATTATTCCTCGTATTTAATACCATTTCAGGTAACGTATCATTTCTAATCACGCCGTCATTGAATTCATACTTTTCACAAATATTCTGGTCCAATGACTTCTTCATTAGAGAAAGTTTACACTTTCTATCGATGTCAGTTTTATCTTGAAATTGCGATTTCCCTGGATCGTGTTTGCCCTTTATGTTACCTATGTCTGTAAGGAAATCATTTATGTCATTTTCTGTACGAAATATCAGAGGATTTGTTAACGCAACAAGTTCTTCCTTTTTAGCTAGCTTTACAGGCAATATATAAACATTAGACTTTTCAGCCAGTAGTCCATCCGTATTAAAATTAATTTTTGTTTGATCTTTGGTGCAAAACTCTTCTTTTAATGTTGGCGCTTTCTTCAGCTTGTTGGGAGAACCACTACAGGTCCATGTCATCAATGTGTTCTCCTTCATCTTGAATCGTTAAGTAAGCCGTCGTCTTCGGACAAACTGCTTTTATTATCTCTCCTTTTGTTTTGAGACTTGGACAAGTTTATTGTATTTATTGTCATACCCTGTCTTTTTGTCTCAACTTTTCTATCACACAAAGCAACGGCACCAAATGAACCGTTTACGGAATAAGAATCCCCATCAGTTATTGATGTTGATGGTTCAGTTTGTAAACCATCTGTACTTAGTCGTTCATCCAATGACGTGATATTTCTGCCCATGATCAACTCCAAGGAGTCGTCTCGGCTTGTTCTCTCACTTTTGTCATTACTTTTCATTATTGAAGAAAAAGGCTTCTCTAAAAGGCTTCCTTCAGTTGGGTGCCGATTAACGCCAATCAGTACAACATTCGGGTCGACAACTGCATTTTTTTCCACTAGCAAATGATAGTACATCATCACCGACTGTTTTCAGGAAAACACTTTCTGGCAATAGATCCATGTCATCAATGTGTTCTCCTTCATCTTGATCATGGCTGTTTTCTGCACCTTTCTGTAATTCGTCGATATATTTATCGTCGTCAACATCTTCAAATTTATTTCTAACATAGAAGGCGTTCTTGATTGCCTTTTCAAATGTTAATGTACCGATACTTCTTCGTATAGGTTTTGTCTCTTCCTTGTTATTTATGGCTGTTGACTTTGGTTTCCTTCTAATTATACTTTTCAAACTTCCTTCTCTTATTTTACAATTCCAGAACAAACTAGTCCGTGAACGATTTCTACATTTAAACGGGTGTAAAGCTAGCTCTGATATTTCTCTTGCTTCCCCTTTCCGAATAATAGTACTCAAATAATTTACTTCGTCTTTGAGTTCTTTAAGATTTCCTGCAATTATATCAAAATTCTTCCACGTCAGAAACAATTCAGAAGTAGTCTTTCTTTGATCAGGCACGTTTTCAACAACTTCCCGACATCTTTCTTCTTGTCTCTTTAAATTGTAATCAATCCATAAAATTTCAGTCCCATCTAGTCCTTTCTGTCCATCTGTTATCATTTGTCCATCTCCATTTTCCTGTCTTTCGTTGGTTCCTTTTCCTAATTTATTGCTTGTCCCATTTTTAGTAGTTGAAAATACTGGTTTTTCTCGGTCAATAACGACCACTTCATCTTTCAAAATAACGGAAAGACGTTTTCGTTTATCCCCGTGAGAGCAGAGGTGGTTTCCGCATTCTTTTATATTTTCACATATGCAGTTTTCTAAACCGATAGCACAATCACATCCTCCTCCTGTGACCCTCAACATTTCGTTTTCGTCGTATTTTGATTCACTTTGCTTATCGTATTTATGTGTGATTTGGGTGTTTTGTTTCCCTCTATCATAATCTTAACTAGAATCTGAACTTAAATCGGATCTTGAAGCTTTGAATTTCTGTAAAATACAGAAGTTGATAAAGATGATTCTATGTCTTTCCCAATCGAATTAGTTTCCGATGTACAAATATCATGTTCAACGGCACCAGCATCTTTCCTATCTTCACCGTTCATGTTACCCGGACTTCCTGTGCAGACAGAGAAACAAGGCATACCTCTTCTGTAAATTCCATTAACCCTTCTTAAGCCGTTTCCCATTCGCATATTTGTTTTTCCGACCATTTCAAGAAGCTCAGGAATTTCATATCTTTGGTCAGAAGTTGAGGTTGTGCTGTTCGTATACTTGTAAGAGTCCATTGCAGCCTCTGGTATAGCAAAAGGTCTGTAGAAGCAATTAATTATAGCACTGTGATATTTAGTGTTTATTCTGGCTGGCACATGTTGACATTTGTTTTCCCCTACTTCGTCGAAATGAAAAATTTCTATGGCGCTCATTTCTGTATTAGTAATTTTGTTTTTTAATAAACGTACAGGCATTTCGTAATATAAATCGTTGTCTCATTTTTTTGCTTCTGGTTCTAAATTTAACAATTCTCCGCAGTTCATTCTTTCCTTGTTGGCTCTATGGTTCTTGAGTTTGTCAGTCGTAAATATTTATTTTCTTTACTAAGAACTTTCTATTGACTGATCTTGGTTCAGTCGTTTGTATATACGTTTCTAAAATTTTGATACATTCCTCCAAAAAAGGTGAGTCTGAAGAGAAATTTTGAATATTTGGCCGTGTCACGTATTTCCATGGAAACGGAGCAGTCTATGTATTATTTTGTATTGTTAACATTCATCGTTTATTTACATAAACATGCCAAGTTACTTTTCCATTGAAAAAAAATTGAGTTATGTTAGCTCTACAGTACATTTCAATTCCTAATGACGTTCCCCATATCGTTCAAAAAGAGGCCATCTGAATACTCACTAGTTTTACAGATAAATGGATGACATGAATCATTAGTTTTCGACCATGGTACACATAATATTGTGCAAAGTACATTCATGCATAAAAAATTACAAAATGGAGACGTGCTTGCGCATCTAGCCTAAATGAAATATGAAATTTTCACATTTTCCTTTTATGAATAATTTAGCTAAGTCTATTACTCTAAAATACCTTAAATATTACTTTAAAATATCTTACAAATTGTGAATTGCCACTAATTCTTTGTTTTAAATTTTATCAAATAAGAACTGTAAGTGAAACAACTTAACCATTATTATTTATTTGCCTAAGGCTTTGAAGTATTCCGGAAGCAATACGCACAAATGCATTCCGAGGGGAGAGGGATGTTTAACAAAGGACAGAAGTTTGTTGATATTTGGTATTCCAAGTTATTCAGAAGATATGATTAAAACTACTTTGTTAAAGTGCAGAACAAGTGATGGCACTATCAGAAGGCTGTTAGCAAGAAACGTCTAATTTCAAATTCTATGTTCAAAGACTTCAATCAGTTATGCAAGAATATTTATGCCAAGGAGTCAGTTTGCAGTTAGTTATGCTAAGAAGGTTCATTCGACCCCATGCTACCCCAGTCTATGCTAGAAGAGGAATGCCTAAATGAAACTGATGATGAAGATATCACTAAAGACTGAGATCCTGACAAACAGTTTCACTTCAAAACAGTTTCACTTCAAAATATAATTATTTATAAAAATTATGAAAATTTAAAAAAGTTGAACAATGATTATGTACCTGTCTGCAATTAACCATTAAAAAATAGTTCAAGGAACAATGAAGATGGAAAGGTTTGTCAGTCTTAAGCTCTGGGAGCCATTATTTAGGATTGCACCTGGTACTGAGTCTAGGTGGACTCAAGGGCCACCAGAAGATTAAGTAATTTGAAAAGTACCGAAGACCTCCGCGGGGATTTAACCGCGACCTTCCGATTAGCCGTCAGTACATGAACCAGCTGTGCCCTGGCATACCATATTAAGTTAATACTAGATAAAATTACACTTAAGTTGAATTTTTGTACTTCTTATTTGAATTCTGTAATAAATTATTTACGACTAGGTTTATATATTGCCAAAACTTTGAATTAAAAAGAAAATAATAATTAGAGGGGCACACATAAGCTCTTAAAAGAGAATTTGAATTTTCTTTAGAAAACATTTAACTTAACTTCTAATTGGCCCAGAAAAGTATTTTAATGATTATATTCAGAATGTTATAAGCCAAAAAAAGTATAGTATTTATGAATTTGACCATAAAGAAATTGTGATTTCTTCTTCTACACAAAATCTCCCTTTTTGAAAAGTTAATTGCAGACCCAGTGCATTTTTCCAAAATATTTGTTGGTTATACCTTCTTACTTTAACATAGCTACATTATTTAATTTCATTTTGGGTTTTAAATGACCAGCGATATCTCAGTTATGTTCAATTTCTAGAAAATTGAAAAGAAAGAAGAATAAAAAGGAGAATGGAAACATTAAAGTTTAATGTTTACCCTAAAACCTCAGCGCATGCATGGGACCAATTCATTAGAAAACATACATAAAGTATATATTTTTATAAAGTAGAGGAATCAGGTTTTCATACGAGACCAAATTTTATTTTAATTCCAAGAAAATAGTCAAATTCAAGAGGCAATGAATATCTCAATAAAGAAATAATGTTGGAAATTACTGTGAGCTGCAACTAGATCTTCCACAACAAAAATTTATATTCCACTGCGTCTACTAGCTCCATCGGAGCAGTGACCTTTTAGCTCACAGCATATTCTAATGAAAATCTTATTTAAAATTCTCATTAAGAAAAAATTAAAGATTTCAAAGTAATAAGGTTTATCTAATTCATAATTCAGAAATATAATATATCGATATACCGTTTATCTGAAAGACCTATTGATTCACTTTTACAATGAAAGCTCACTAATGAACTGGTAGTATCATATGAGAAAAATTCCTCCGACACTGGGATTTGCACTCAGGATCTTTCGCTATCCGTGCCAATGCTCTACCAACTGAGCTAAGGCAGAGTTCAACTCATATAGCGTTTACACAGAAACATAAATGAAGGGGCAAAATTAGAAATACACCATGGATTTGGAGAAGTTAACTGAGAGAAAGGCATTGGCATATGAGATTTGGAAAATCGAGTACGAATCAATATAATACGATCTTTATCTTTATCTTTATCTTTACATCTTTATATCTTAAAATTAACTAGATATCGGTCATTATTTTGTATGCGTTATTATTTCAAGAGAAATGACAACTCTGGGAGGAAGTAAACGAACACATGATTATTTCCGTATCTTTTATACAGCCAAGAGATAAGGTAGAAAAAAATTAATGAGGGGGCATTATATATTGAGAAATGTGGTTATCTTTTCATATAATGTCATATTTGGAAAACGATTCCACGAATTCTTATTACTTCTGCAGATATTAATAATTATATTTATTACAATACTATAACCATAATAGCTTTACATTTTGAACTTCTATAATGAAAAAGTCTGATTTGTATTTCCAGTGCATGACGTCCTTTCACACACTGTACCTAAGTATTTTAAAAATAATTACATGCTGAAAATCATATCAAAAATATCCTTGTGGTCGCATTCTTTAAGTTTCTTGCGTCTTACGACTTGGAGTAATATATTATTTTACTTGATCTGTAAGAAAACGTCATATTATTGAAAGAAAACACTGTGGACACTCTATTAATTTATTTAGACATTTATCTTATCTCCCCAGGAAGAGGAAACATATATTTCGACAATTTTTTGTTTTAGAATGTGCCGTTGGAGCATTAGTATTACTGAAAATCCATTTACTGTTTGAAAATTATCCAAATCTGTGTTGAAAACTTGTTTTTCTTCCGATGTTGGTTCAGGCATTTGATTTGTATGTAGTGGGAATTCAAAAAGCCAGTTGAAGGTTGCAGGATTTCATCACATCTTGGGAGGATACAGCAAACCGTTTTAAGACATTTTAGACATTTTTATTATCTCCTCAGGAAGAGGAAAAATATTTTTCGACAATTTTTTGTTTTAGAATGTGCCTTTGGAGCATTAGTATTACTGAAAATCCATTTACTGTTTGAAAATTATCCAAATCTGTGTTGAAAACTTGTTTTTCTTCCGATGTTGGTTCAGGCATTTGATTTGTATGTAGTGGGAATTCAAAAAGCCAGTTAACTGTTGCAGGATTTCATCACATCTGGGGAGGATACAGCAACCCGTTTTAAGACATTTTAGACATTTTTATTATCTCCTCAGGAAGAGGAAAAATATTTTTCGACAATTTTTTGTTTTAGAATGTGCCGTTGGAGCATTAGTATTACTGAAAATCCATTTACTGTTTGAAAATTATCCAAATCTGTGTTGAAAACTTGTTTTTCTTCCGATGTTGGTTCGGGCATTTTATTTGTATGTAGTGGGAATTCAAAAAGCCAGTTAACTGCTGCAGGATTTCATCACATCTGCGGAGGATACAGCAACCCGTTTTAAGTCTGAAGCAGTCTTGCTGTCATCTCTATGTGTTAAGTCTAGTATATGTTTTTACGGCTTGATTGCTTTCGTATTCCAAAGAGTTAAAAGTCCAAATATTTTCTCTTTCGTTCTAGGATATACCTTACTTTCCTTTTTCGATAACGTTTTAGCCCTGATCTCATTCCTGCATTGCATTTTCTTCTTACTTTTCTTTGTATTGGAACTTGTAACTATTTTAAAGTCGTTAATACATTTCATTTTATTTTCAGAAACTGATCTGCTATTGCTTATAGTGCATGGATTTCCATCCGTTTCCTCCTTGTCCCTTTTCCTTAAAAGGGTAGCTGTATTTTGTGTTTCTTGTTCATCGTGGGTTGCAAAGTTACAGTTTTCTACTGAACTGATATCATGATTGCTGCTAGCGGGTTCTCTCACTGGCAGTCGTACAGTTAGATGAAAAACGGGCGCATTCTTGTTGAAGATATTCACACTGTTTTGTACTGAATTTGTTGAATCAATTACTGATGTAACTTGGTCCTGCACGTGCATCTTAGTATACGTAAGATGGGGGTTTTCCTGCATTTCTTCTGGTAGACAAATGAAAGTATTTAATCTTGAGGCATTGCTTTCTAACTTTTTGCATTCAGGATATGTGGGAATAAAAGTACTTATGCGTCAAGTTTTGCTTTCTGTTACTTTATTCTCAAGATTTATTTTAGAACTATCTGCTGAAGGAAATTCAGAAATAGATCCTTCAATTTCTTCTGAAGTTGTATGTGAATCTGGAACTTTATATAGTGTTGTAGTACTTATGACCCGTTTTTCTATAGGTGTGCTTGTTTGAACTTGAATGTCTACTTGAGAAGTAATACTATATTGTATTTCACTTTTATATTCAATACAGTTTGTATTGTTTGTTAGATATTCGGCTGTTTCTTTGCTCCCACTTTCAGATATCATAGTTCTTGTGACGTCACATTTTGTTTTCATTTCAGTGTTTTCATAGCCAATGACATCCACTGCTTTATCATCATTTAGATTGTTACAACCTTCTCTCTCATAAGTTAGGGAGATTCCTAACTGTGAGTCTGAAGTTTTGCATGGAACAGGATTTTCAGAATCCTTAAGTGAATTTCTGCCCATTTCTTCAGCATTCCTTTTCAACAATTCGAAATTGTCATTATTCCTCGTATTTAATACCATTTCAGGTAACGTATCATTTCTAATCACGCCGTCATTGAATTCATACTTTTCACAAATATTCTGGTCCAATGACTTCTTCATTAGAGAAAGTTTACACTTTCTATCGATGTCAGTTTTATCTTGAAATTGCGATTTCCCTGGATCGTGTTTGCCCTTTATGTTACCTATGTCTGTAAGGAAATCATTTATGTCATTTTCTGTACGAAATATCAGAGGATTTGTTAACGCAACAAGTTCTTCCTTTTTAGCTAGCTTTACAGGCAATATATAAACATTAGACTTTTCAGCCAGTAGTCCATCCGTATTAAAATTAATTTTTGTTTGATCTTTAGTGCAAAACTCTTCTTTTAATGTTGGCGCTTTCTTCAGCTTGTTGGGAGAACCACTACAGGTCCATGTCATCAATGTGTTCTCCTTCATCTTGAATCGTTAAGTAAGCCGTCGTCTTCGGACAAACTGCTTTTATTATCTCTCCTTTTGTTTTGAGACTTGGACAAGTTTATTGTATTTATTGTCATACCCTGTCTTTTTGTCTCAACTTTTCTATCACACAAAGCAACGGCACCAAATGAACCGTTTACGGAATAAGAATCCCCATCAGTTATTGATGTTGATGGTTCAGTTTGTAAACCATCTGTACTTAGTCGTTCATCCAATGACGTGATATTTCTGCCCATGATCAACTCCAAGGAGTCGTCTCGGCTTGTTCTCTCACTTTTGTCATTACTTTTCATTATTGAAGAAAAAGGCTTCTCTAAAAGGCTTCCTTCAGTTGGGTGCCGATTAACGCCAATCAGTACAACATTCGGGTCGACAACTGCATTTTTTTCCACTAGCAAATGATAGTACATCATCACCGACTGTTTTCAGGAAAACACTTTCTGGCAATAGATCCATGTCATCAATGTGTTCTCCTTCATCTTGATCATGGCTGTTTTCTGCACCTTTCTGTAATTCGTCGATATATTTATCGTCGTCAACATCTTCAAATTTATTTCTAACATAGAAGGCGTTCTTGATTGCCTTTTCAAATGTTAATGTACCGATACTTCTTCGTATAGGTTTTGTCTCTTCCTTGTTATTTATGGCTGTTGACTTTGGTTTCCTTCTAATTATACTTTTCAAACTTCCTTCTCTTATTTTACAATTCCAGAACAAACTAGTCCGTGAACGATTTCTACATTTAAACGGGTGTAAAGCTAGCTCTGATATTTCTCTTGCTTCCCCTTTCCGAATAATAGTACTCAAATAATTTACTTCGTCTTTGAGTTCTTTAAGATTTCCTGCAATTATATCAAAATTCTTCCACGTCAGAAACAATTCAGAAGTAGTCTTTCTTTGATCAGGCACGTTTTCAACAACTTCCCGACATCTTTCTTCTTGTCTCTTTAAATTGTAATCAATCCATAAAATTTCAGTCCCATCTAGTCCTTTCTGTCCATCTGTTATCATTTGTCCATCTCCATTTTCCTGTCTTTCGTTGGTTCCTTTTCCTAATTTATTGCTTGTCCCATTTTTAGTAGTTGAAAATACTGGTTTTTCTCGGTCAATAACGACCACTTCATCTTTCAAAATAACGGAAAGACGTTTTCGTTTATCCCCGTGAGAGCAGAGGTGGTTTCCGCATTCTTTTATATTTTCACATATGCAGTTTTCTAAACCGATAGCACAATCACATCCTCCTCCTGTGACCCTCAACATTTCGTTTTCGTCGTATTTTGATTCACTTTGCTTATCGTATTTATGTGTGATTTGGGTGTTTTGTTTCCCTCTATCATAATCTTAACTAGAATCTGAACTTAAATCGGATCTTGAAGCTTTGAATTTCTGTAAAATACAGAAGTTGATAAAGATGATTCTATGTCTTTCCCAATCGAATTAGTTTCCGATGTACAAATATCATGTTCAACGGCACCAGCATCTTTCCTATCTTCACCGTTCATGTTACCCGGACTTCCTGTGCAGACAGAGAAACAAGGCATACCTCTTCTGTAAATTCCATTAACCCTTCTTAAGCCGTTTCCCATTCGCATATTTGTTTTTCCGACCATTTCAAGAAGCTCAGGAATTTCATATCTTTGGTCAGAAGTTGAGGTTGTGCTGTTCGTATACTTGTAAGAGTCCATTGCAGCCTCTGGTATAGCAAAAGGTCTGTAGAAGCAATTAATTATAGCACTGTGATATTTAGTGTTTATTCTGGCTGGCACATGTTGACATTTGTTTTCCCCTACTTCGTCGAAATGAAAAATTTCTATGGCGCTCATTTCTGTATTAGTAATTTTGTTTTTTAATAAACGTACAGGCATTTCGTAATATAAATCGTTGTCTCATTTTTTTGCTTCTGGTTCTAAATTTAACAATTTTCCGCAGTTCATTCTTTCCTTGTTGGCTCTATGGTTCTTGAGTTTGTCAGTCGTAAATATTTATTTTCTTTACTAAGAACTTTCTATTGACTGATCTTGGTTCAGTCGTTTGTATATACGTTTCTAAAATTTTGATACATTCCTCCAAAAAAGGTGTGTCTGAAGAGAAATTTTGAATATTTGGCCTTGTCACGTATTTCCATGGAAACGGAGCAGTCTATGTATTATTTCGTATTGTTAACATTCGACGTTTATTTACAAAAAAACATGCCAAGTTACTTTTTCTTTTAAAAAAATTGAGTTATGTAAGCTCTACAGTATATTTCTATTCCTAATGACATTCCCCATATAGTTCAAAAAGAGGCCATCTGAATACTCAATAGTTTTACAGATAAATGGATGACACGAATCATTAGTTTTCGACCATGGTACACATAATATTGTGCAAAGTACATTCATGCATAAAAAATTACAAAATGGAGACGTGCTTGCGCATCTAGCCTAAATGAAATATGAAATTGTCACATTTTCCTTTTATGAATCATTTAGCTAAGTCTATTATTTTAAATACCTTAAATATTACTTTAAAATATCTTACAAATTGTGAATTGCCACTAATTCCTTGTTTTAAAATTTATTAAATAAAAACTGAAAATGGAACAACTTAACCAATATTATTTATTTGCCTAAGGCTTTGAAGTACTCCGAAAGTAGGCCTAATCAAAACAAATGCGTTCCGAGTGGAGGGGGACGTTTAACGAAGGACAAAAGTTTGTTGATGTTTGGTATTCCAAGTTATTCAGAAGATACGTTTAAAAGTACTTTCTTAAAGTGCGGAACAAGTGATGGCACTATCAGAAAGCTGTTAGCAAGAAACATCTAATTTCAAATTCTATGTTCAAAGACTTCAATTAGTTATGCAAGAAAATTTATGCCAAGGAGTCAGTTTGCAGTGAGTTATGCTAAGAAGGTTCATTCGACCCCATGCTACCCCAGTCTATGCTAGAAGAGGAATGCCTAAATGAAACTGATGATGAAGATAACACAAAAGAATGAGATCCTGACAAACAGTATCGGTAAGATAATATAAAACTGTAATGTTCTTGTTTGAGTAAGTTATTATATAAATCAATACGCTTGTCCGCTGTTTCACTAGAAAATATAATTATTTACAAAAAATTTTGAAAATTAAAAAATTGTACAATCATTATGTACCTGTCTGCAATTAACCATTAAAAAATAGATCAAGGAACAATGAAGCACTGGGAGCCATTATTTAGGATTGCTCCTGGTACTGAGTTTAGGTGGACTCAAGGGCCGGTAGTACCACCAGAAACATTAAGTAATTTGGAAAGTCCCAATGACCTCCGCGGGGATCGAACCCGCGACCCTCCGATTAGCCGTCATTACATGAACCAACTGCTCCCTGGCATACTCGAATAAGTTGAGAGTACCTGGGTAAAATTGCTCTTTATTATTTATCTATCCTTTAGATGAAAACTTGTACTTCTTAGATGGCAATTCTGTCATAAATTATTTACGGCTAGATTTATATACTGCCAAAACTTTGAATTAAAAACGAAATAATAATTTGGGGGGGGAAATATAAGTTCTTAAAAGAGAAATTAACTTAACTTCTAATTGGCCCAGAAAACTCTTTTAATATTTACATTCAGAATGTTATAAGCCAAAAAATGTTTAATATTCATGAATTTGACCATACAGAAATTGTGATTTCTTCTTCTACACAACAATCTCCCAATTGAAAGTTAATTGCAGGCCCAGAGCATTTTTTTTAAAATATTTTTAGGTTATAGGCCTGCCTTCTAACTTTAACATAGCTGCATTATTGAACTTCATTTTGGGTTTTAAATGACCAGCGATATCTCAGTTCTAATCAATTGAAAAGTTAAAAAAAAATAAAAAATAAAAAAGGAGAATGAAAACATTAAAGTTTAAATGTTTACCCTAAAAACACAGCGCATGCATGAGACCAATTCATTAGAAAACACACATCAAGCACATATTTTTATAAAGTAGAGGAATCATGTTTTCATATGAGACCAAATTTTATATTTTAATTCCAAGAAAATAGTCAAATTCAAGAGTCAATGAACATCTTATTAAAGAGGGATCTGTATGAATCCGTTAATTGCAACATTGAAATACTGAAGAAACGGTAAATTACTTAGTTCAAAGCTGTCTCCTAAGAAATATGTGGGAATAAGATATTTAAATAGTACATTTGTTTATGATTAATTATTAACATTATTAACTTTTACTTTATATTATTTTTGCAGCTTACAAAGACAACAAGCTCTTTAGGTTGAGTCTCAAATGTTACGTAAAGATTCCTCTAGGCTAGGGTAACCCATTTTTTTTTTATCAACTCTCCCTGCTCCCTTTTTATTTCTTCACCATGCAGGGGCTTGATTGAATGAATCTCATTGCATACAGAGTATCCAAACAAGGATGTGTTAACTCGCGTTGTAAATTTAACTGACTGGAATATTGGATGCACCATGCAGCGATGGGTAAGGATGATCAGATTCCCAAGGCAATCTTATCTCATTTTCTTAACACTACGAAGATACAAAACAACAGAGGGTGAATGGAAAATAAATTATTCCCGTAGTGGGAAAGGATTTTGTATCCTCAAAATTTCAAATTCCAAAATTCCCAGGGATACCACTAAGGAAGACAAATAAGGGTATAAGGCAGAAATATTAACAATATATTGTAAATTAATTTAACTCTCAAAGAACATGAAACTTATTAGGCCTAATAATCCCGGGACACTGGTAGGCCTATATAAAATAAATGCATAATTTGTATATAATGCTAATATATAAAATGATTAATACGAAGTTAGATCAAAAGGAGTGCACCTACTAATAAACGTTATGAACTTACCCAACCTTTTTATTTTTATTTTTTAACACAAAAACATTATGTTTTTATAGTATTATTAAACAGTAAATCTCGTTTTCATAAATTGTTTTGCCTGTACAGACTATAGATATAAGAGACAAAAGTGTTGAATACAAAATCGTATTTCGACGCCGAGTTTTCACCAAAAATATTAGTTTTGATGTATCCTAAGTTAAACAGAAAGAAAGAAAATACGCGATTAATGCTTCATCAAATTATTTTTTATTTTATTCCTAACGATATTACACAAGAAACACAGTTATCTCTCTCAACTCTATCGATCATTTTTAGTGTATATTCTCGACTACTCACAATCCAATGCCTAGAATTCTATTGTTGATCATGGAGTTCTAGGCTGACCCCATGCTCTCAGTGCTTCGTACCTAGGCTCCCATACCATCCAGGTTAGTTTATAAATATATAAATATATTGTTTAGGGTAAGTGATAAGATTGTATAATATTGTGTAGTTATGTTTGTAAATATTTTTATATGGACATATATATATATTTTTAAATGGACAGAGATTTAAAAAAAAATATTAATACTTATATTGATAGGATAATGGTATGTAGATAGCTTGTTGTGATATTTAATGTCTATAATTGTATGTAAAGTGTGTCAATGTATGTATAGGCTATATCGCACCCCTGGTGGAAGACTGCCACAAGTCAAAAAAATTGAATTTTGAGATAACTAGTACTTATAAGTGCTTGTCATCATATCCATGTCCTGGAAAAGTGGCACAACCCAAATCGTAACGATAAGGATTCTACAGCATATAATTGATTTTTCTTCTCACTAGCATCTGATGTTTCAAATAGCAGAAAACTGCCATATCTCAGTTTTTTTATCATACGCAAGCCCGTAAACCCGAGATTATGCAGTGTTCTTGTCCGGAAGTGGCAGCAATTTTGTGTTAAAGTAATATTTACTGTTTTTCATATTGCATCAAAATCTTTAAATGCTCCTCCTGAACAAATGTTATTTTTGACTTGTGGCAGTCTTCCACCAGGGGTGCGATATGTATGGCTGGTATGAAATGCAACACTGTCACCGGGTTGATAACCCACTTGCAGTGTATCAAAATAAATAAAATACATTTAAAAAAAATATAGCCTATATTTAGATTTAAGTGAAACGGGGAAACGGAAAACGTATCCCTGCTTCGAACTCCATCACTAAAAGTGGGTTTCATTTTTCAAAAGAAGAATACTACCATTCTCCAAATTTTTCATATGAAAGGCTAAATCATGTAAGACTCGAAACGGTAATGGACAAGTTTAAATCCTGGCAAATTTAATGATGTACGGTGTAATTTAATACCCCTTTCTTGTTACAAAACCTCAGACGAAAGGACCAGATTGTTGTCCATAGGGTTCGAATTGGACAGCTGTTTTTGCCCAGTCTCATTTTCTGTTGAAAAATGCACCTCCTACATGGCATCAATGTAATTTGTGAATGTCCATAACAAGAAGAAAAGACAACTCTGTACTCTGTCCCCAAGAATAGTATATACTGCTTTCAATAGAAAAATTAAAACTAAAGTGTATTACAGTTCATGTATTAAGACAAACGTGATCATTATGTAAACGTCTATAGTCGAGTAGCGATATGGATTCTTTGATAAAGCGACTCTAAATAAATAAATAAATAAATAAAATAAGGTAAACTGATGTAACAAAGTGCCAGATGGAGTTAATAGGCCAATATCTGACTTGTATTTTATATTCATAATTATTAGATGAAGTCTTGTATTCCTTACTTTATGTGTCATGCTATTGTTTAGATCTAATTATGATATGCAAGGAAAACCATAAAATAACTTCAGGCCTATTTTTATAATCGATCTCCGAGATAACCTCTAGATCGATCCCATTAACAGGGCTTACGGAGAAACAAAGGTCTAAAGTTTGATTAGCATACGTAAAGGAATATGTGGATAGTGTTATTTTTCAAAACTCAGTGTATTGCAACTTCAAAAGCGGTATATGAACACTGTCATGAGAACTTAATTGCATTTGATGAATATTTTCACAAATTAGGCCCCTAATTGGGCATTATTAAAGTACGGTTAACTGATTTGGTCCAAAATCAATAGGCTTCGTCCCATGGACGTTATAAATGCGTATACTTTATAGATATTATAAATTGCATAATCTTTTTTTCATCCCAAAAGCAAACACTGACTCTCATAATAATTCTTCTCTTTACAATGTACTCCGTCTATACAATCAATTGCACAAAATGGACAATATAGATATTTTTAATTCTAACAATAAGCGTTTTAAAAATATATATGAAAAAAATTGAAAATTTGAAAGTAATAATTATTAAAATATGCTCCATGTCATTTTCTTTATTTGAATCTCTCTGATATATGTATTTTCCTCCAAAACTATTATATTATTATTTATATTAGTATTTATTTTTTTCATATTATGTACCCTTGTGTAATTGCCATGTTCCTTGTGTTTCCGTTTATCTTTTCTGTGTTTTTTTAGTTATAGTAATAGTTTAATTATCTTGAATATCACTTTAAATATTTAATATTAGAATCTGGTGTAATAATATAAGCGAGAATATTGCAATTGAGTATTAGGCTGTAATATTCTTAGTACAATAAATAAATAAATACCAAAGTTCATGAAAATCCGATAAAGCATATTCTAGTTATCGGGCGTAGAGACACACGGACAGACGGGCAGGCATTCCCAGCCCACTATACAATTATAGTACCATACTGGCACTTAATAAATAAAAACAGTATGGTACTATGAAATCAACAAAGTGTATATTTTTAGTGGCAATGCAAGAAAATTATATCCCGCTATGTTGAATAAAACGAATGAGAAAGTAGATAGTATATGTGTCGTTTTTATTTTGAGAGGGAAAGCATCAGTTCGAGGGAAGGAAGAGGAATGAGCGCAATTTCCTGCTGGTTTGCCTGGAATGGGCAACAGTGCTGGTCTGTTGTAGGTAACTCCAGCCCCAATGAGATTGAGTTGGTGATGAGCTTTTTCCAGGGAGACGAAATGAAGAAAGTTCATTCCCACCCTCGATGACGGAGGAGCAAATATTGGAGACGAATCGTAGAGACTTTGATGTAGACGACATTTCTGACAGAGCAGACTGATAGCAAGTTGTTTTCAACACTCAGGTTCAATTCGTAATTGCAGAGACTTTTATCTGGAAATCTTTCCGTGTATGTGGGTTCCATAAGCAGCCAGCCATCCGACTCCCACCTACTCACTGCACTAAAAGGCAATTCAAGGCTTTTACAGAAAAGGAGACCTCAAATAGTTTGAGGACACCGTTCCACGTGTACGAAGATTTTGAGATAATGTAAGAATCAAATCAAATCAAATCAAATCAAATCCAAGTCAGTACAAGCAGATACCTGTCTCTGCATTATCAGAACACTATTTTGTTAGATTAAATCACCAAAACCAAGTTATTATTCTGATCAATGAAATTTCATTGGTAGCATGTTGAGTTAGTTTTATTATTATTATTATTATTATTATTATTATTATTATTATTATTAATTTTATTATTACAAATTCTCCAAATAAAGAAACCCTAATGAATTTTATGTAATATGTAGAGACGAGACTTTCATGCACTATAAAATTGCGAAATATGCATGCATTCATGCATTATCAAACCATGAAACATGCACTATCAAGGGAAAAATACACTAAAATATGCACTAACATTTATGGCCCAATATGAAATTTTTTAGTACACTTTCTCTGAAATTATAATAGATCGCTTTTAGAACATTTAGCTGGAGGCATAGTAAAATCACAGAACAGACAATCACACTAACCACTGGACACACTGTAAAGATACTGCAGGTTTCCCGAGCCCCGACAAAGTACAATGCACCCCAAGTGTGGGCCGGAAATAGATGGGGGTGGACAAAGGCAAGGTCAAATTCCTTTTCGCACATCTCGCACCACTTCACAAACGTCTGTAAAAATGGGTAATAAAAATCGAAGATAGGGAAACTTTGCCACGATGTCACTTTCTTGAAAACCCATTAAACATGCATTTAAACTGAATATAATGTATATTATATGCATGATTTAGCCAAAAATGCCCTAAATATGCTTTATGCATGTTTTTTCCTCCAAAAAGGTCAAAACATGCAAACATGCACGGAAAAAGTATGCATATTTGGAACCAGAAAGTAATGACATGGGTAAGTACTCAGTTTGAGCTATGTCCTAAGTTCTCATAAAAACATGCATTTGCATGAAAGTCTCGTCTCTAGTAATATGCATTCTAGATAGATATTATTGAATAAAACTTAATAACTTATTACCATAAGACAGTAATGTTGAGTTTCCTAGGTAGGTCTCGACTGCGACAATGCACATTTTTTCAGTACCGGTATCTGAAAAGCACTCCTTGTTTCACTCATGATAAACCCATGATATATCTACTTAAACGGCGAACTTTCCGGTAAGTGCAAACCGTAACGTTTTCTAGCACGAGTTTGATAAAATCGTACAACACCGAGATGTATCATAGCTGCGTTACTAAGCGGAAACAAATAAACAAGGGAGCATGGTAAATACAAGATTTGAAAGTAAATAACATACTACTAAGCTGTCATTAATTTTACCAGCAAGGTGTCATCATAATTTTATCAGGAAAGTTTCATCGAGAACATTAACACTGAGGAAGTGCCAAGGGGTGTTACGAGATCCTGCAGAAAGGCTTGACACCTCTCTATTTTACTTTGTAATAATTATGTATAGAAAGAGGATTTGTGGTATAATAGCTGATGCAGAACTAAAATAGGGCCTTTACTACCAGCATATGTGACCCTACCAGGGAAGCACGACTACAAGTCGGAAAAATAAAATAATTTATAAATTTATATTATATTTAACATGCTTGTTTAGAGTAAAAGTTGTTTTTTAAAAATGGTGCAGTATTTCTTTTTCCAAAGATTGCTATTCCAGTTCTCCATCTGAAGCTCTAAACGTCTTTTTAAAGAAAAGTAAGTCATGACAATTACTAGCTTATACATTTTGGAGGTCTTTCTTTACGTCAAGAACATTCTACATCAGACACCTAAGAGAAGTAACATAGACAGTTAGATCCTAAGATCTAACTTACCTAAATGTAGACTAACAAAACCTTGAACAATCATGCATTTAGGTCTATGGTAAAAAAAAAAAAGAAACGGTAACAAGTTCCCTTACTAAAACATTACGAACAGAAGAAAAGCTTGTCTTTGGTTTGTTGATGGATTTTGATAATCTGATAGCCTGGACGAATATTATTTTATTTTACTTGTCTTACATTGTATTTTGCACCCCATTGCATCTACATATCATGCCTGGTAGGGGTTGAAATAAGAAGAAACAACATTCCGGTAACACTAAATTGTACTGTTTTTATTGAATATTTTATTTCTCACTTTCATGTTACCATACGTAGGAATTTAAAGTCATTTTCCCTAACTTTTACTTTTTCTAGCATTATGCATTTTATTCTTAAAGTATTCATCCCAGAACATAGACATTTCACAGTCTATTAGCAGAATTTGACATTTTTAACGTCCTTGTATGATAAAATTTTTCGTATCCAGAATTTGCAAATTCCATTTATTTGCTATTTACAGTTCTTGAGAAAGGTCAATTGAAGTTTACAAGTTTAACACGGTACTTTCTTCCCTTGAAGGGTTGTTGTGAACGGCTTAATCTATCAGACCTTTCTTTTAAAATAAACATTTACGGCAAAAGTAAAGTTGATATCAAAAGGATTTATTCCATCACGTAAAATTGTCATGAATGAAAACTGTTGTATTTTCAAAATGAAATTATTATTTCAGATTTCACCCCGTCAGCTCTATTTTACCTTCTTCTTCTTCTAGAGGCACTACAACTTCAGGTTTTTAATGTCTTGGCCTTCTCAACAATTTCTTTCCATACTTTCCTATTCTTGACTGCTCTCGGCCAATTTTGGATTTTCATCTTTCTTAAGTCCTCTATTATATCATCCTCCCATCTGCTTTTCGGTCTTCCTTGTGATCTTGTTGCTATTGGACTCCATTTGTATACCTTTCTTACTAGTCTATCATCTGTCATTCTGTTAACATGCCCAAACCAACTCAATCTCTGTGCTTTTATGTAATTAACTATTGTTCTATTTTTAATTAATGTATTTAACTCAGAATTTGTCCTAACTCTCCATATCCCGTTTACATCTTTTATGGGACCATATATCCTTCGTAGTATCTTCCTTTCCATTACTAGCAAACTCTGTTTGTCATTTTCATGAAGTGTCCAAGTCTCACATGAATAAGTGATGACTGGTCTAATGATTGTAAGATAAAGTTTCAGTTTAGCAGTCTTTGATATAAGTTTACTTCTAAACAGCGTTGCGTTTGCATAGTATGTCCGATTTCCCATCATTACTATTTTACCTACAGATATAATTATTGTTCATATGAAATATTAGGCCTAGTGCTATGATGGCTTGTAATTTTAATTGCGAGTTTGTATACAGATTATACACGTTAATAACTGGCATGTTTGTGTGTGTAATATGGTAGCAATGCTTCAGGTGGTGTCTTTAATTTGCAGCACACACAATGAATGTGGGAGTAATACAGTGAGAGCATGCGTACTCCTGTAATGTCACAATAACACTGTTATATGTACTTCCCCTTGCAGTCTACATATTAACCTCCATTTCACCTCCCTTTCAAATGCGAACGTAGGATGAAACTAACCCGATTATTCCTCCTACTTCATACATTTTTCGTGTCTTTTCGGTTTCCTTTCTACAATGCATCTGGTGCTCCACTTGCTTGTTCATTCACTAGCAGGTGCCTGCGGCTTCGCCCGCGATTATTTACTCAACTGCTAGATGATTTATTTAGATCATTTATTTAATAGAAAAGTAAAAAAACATATTTATTAACAATTACATCGTTTTTACATAAATTGCATGGATTACATAATTTTACTCTTAATTTTTGTTGTTTTATGTAGTAAATATCAATAGGCTAAGTAAAAGAACAAAGCGAATCTTGTGCTGCCATATGCCATAGAGATTTGGAATGAAACGATTAAAACCAACCAAAGATTCATGAACCTTACCCAAATCATTCATAAACAATTAAAACAATTGATAGTTAAGAGGCTAAAAATCCTGCTTCGAGTTCCCTAGTCGAAAAGACCCCCGTATAGTGAGTTTCGTCCAAATCATTCAATGCTTTCCCATTCACGATCCCCTTCTGTCCGCTTATTTTAAAAAAAATCAGATCTCTGCTTGTCGTAATGCATAATGTTATAAACAAATGAATCAAGTAGAGCGGGTTAACAAAACCGAATCGATCGACAGACTGACGTGTTATATTGCAAAAAATCGATTTCAGCGATGTTGTATTTTCTCGATTGCCAAGGCCACCTTCAATAAAATTTCACAATTTGATACAGTCTACACGGAAACACCAGCTCAAATATTATATTAGATATCTATTTTTTTTATAGATATCAAACTAGCATTGAGGAAGTCTGCCTGGGTAGAGGGGTGCAGTTGGGGCACTGCGCTGCAAACGCAAAGATCTTAAGAACGATCTCCGATGGGGGGGGGGGCTTTGGGACTTTTTAACTGGACTAATTCTTGTGGTGGAACTGTAGCCTTGGGTGGAATCATTCTCTAACAGAAATTAATATAGAAGCAATCCTTGGATAAAAACGGTCGGTGCTCAGGGTTGCCAGCATTGCCAAGTCCGCATGTGCAGGAAATCTCAAACTTCAGGTCCTCAAAGCCTATAGGCTATAATTGGACGGGGGAATTTACACTCTTTACACCTTAATAATAATAACGTATCAAGCATAAACAGTGTCATAGAAAATAAGAATTTAACGGATTCTTCTTAGAGTTTGAATTATGTATAATTATAGGCTAGGCCTACATCTTATTTTCTGTGGACAAAATCGAAGGAATGTTCGTTTTCTTTCAGAACACGTATTGAGTTCAACATCGATTTACTAATGCATTGGGTATTGAATGTGTCACAACTAGCACCGGGATGATGGTACAGTATCCTATTAGGAAGACAAGGATCACTCGGAGGGTTATTTCATATTAGCCACTTCCGAACCACTTCATTTTCAGTCCTTAATAACAACGTTTTTATGCAATATTATACAATTCAGAATTCAATAAAGACACTTTTATAGCGGTATCCCTAAGGTCACATCCGATTGCGCATATAAAAACAAAAATAAGTTTGTCTAAAAATGTGATAAAATTGTGGTTGCAACTCAACATGCGGCGTTCAGTTATAGGCCAGTAGAAAAACGCGACGGCGATAACATAAACTTAAAATGTCTATTAGCCTAAATTTTTGTGGCTATGAGTGAAAAGCATCCATTTGAAATTATTTGGTATATATACCTGTACATGACGGTCACATCATATCAACTAACTTCACTGAAAATCAATATGGACTCCCAGAATTGTTAAAGAGGCGCTTCTGTCACCAAGTAGGGTTAAACAGGTTTCTGGGCAACTATACCTATAGAAGTGTAACGCTTTCCATTACAGTGCGTTTATCCGGATGCGTATAGGCCTACTTTTATGTTAATTCAGTGTAAAGATCACAATACCAGAAATTTAAAATCCTATTGAACATGTACCCATTTTGAAGCGATGCGAGGGGTGCTCTAACTGAACCTAAATAGGTAGACATGGGGACTAAATTAAAAATGTATAGCCTATCTATTCTACTTTCTAAAAACTCATTTACCTCAGTTCTATTGTAGAATATTATGTAAAAGAATCTTTTTTTACTTCAGCTGTATTTATACTCCTTTTACCTACGAGGGCATATCAGTAGTTCGGGATCTGTGTCTATACAGAAGGGTGGGTCATGGAACTATTGATTGTTAATTGTTTCTATTTTGGGTGTATTTTTATGGAATAAATTTCAAATGATATTAATTTAGATGATTATGATAGACGATGAAACGATGAAAATGATTCATGGTATGTAAATATCAAATTCGGCATTTGCCTTTACGGCTGGGGAAACCATGAAAACCCCAATGTCAAATTGGCCGGCCATGGGATTTGAACCTGGTACCTCCCGAATGCGAGTCCAAGAAGTTACAATCTCGGCCACCTCGCTCGGTAGAATGCATTTTGTATGAAAAATTCTTAGACGTCGGTTCTATGAACACCATGAACATTTTCAACGAGAGAAACTGTTTTATTTGGATGCAATTAATTTTTATAATTTATTTTAGTTCGTCAGGGATGTAAGACGCAACACGGCAACAGAAATATAAGCAGAGATGGCAGAATGGAAAAGACAAACGAATGGAAGGAAAGACGGTCGGACGGAAGACAGATGGAGGGAAAGACGGACGGTGAAGAGAAGATGGCAGCGGACAGAAGGAGGAAAATACGGATGGGTAAAGAGAAGATTGTGAACGGACAGAAGGATGGATAGGCAAACTATAAAAACAAAACTGAGATTTGAGGAATGGTAGGGCAAACTGCCACACAACGAGTAATTGACTCTAGCTGTTATTCTTGGAGTAATATCCGGTTAGCGAGGGGACTGGCTATTTTATTATTAATCTTGTTTAGCCATATTAGTTATCATTACCTGGGGTAAATTGTTTGTGTCAGTGCGGGCGATGTCTTGTATTGACAATGTGTAACATGGCAGTTGAGAGCGGCTATCCCCGGGTTAGCCGTCTTGCTGTGAGCTCATTTATCTCAGAGCTGTCACTGTGGCACTCAACTCCTAATAATTTCCCCATCAAGCCAAGGTGTGTGTATTACCTCCTCAGCTTGACAACAGCCTGCTCGTCTAAGCTGTATTAATACTCCGTTTCACACTCTAAACGATAATTCCAAAACAATTTGTCAGTCTCAAATTCATTCAAGTTTGCGTTTCATGCCACTGTGTCCTTTGTCCTACATGGGCTACTAATTAGGCAGCTGTGGCAGCAATCTTGTTGTGGGATCTCATAGAATATTATTTGAAGTTTGTCATACTAGTTGCATTATTTCTGCCACTTAACTATAATAATTAACAAGTTCAATAACACAGAACTATACAATTTTTATAGCGTAGGCTATTCTTAGGTATATTTCACACAAGTCCATCTTTTAATTCGAATTAATAACGTGTAAAAATTTGTTGAATTTAATTTACCTCAAAAATCAGTAATTGAGAAGAACTCAAAGTTAGTAATGGAATTTTGTAGAAAAGATGAAGATTTTTTAGCATGAATGTACCATATGAAGGAAAAAAGAAAACAAGAAGATAATATATATTTTAATGGCAGAATTTAGGCAATAAGGCTTTCTCGCATACTCAAGCAGTTGACATAGACCTGTACATTAATACCACTGAACTACTGACGTTCAACATTATCAATAAAAGAAATAGAATACAATAATTTTAGAACTACAGTAAACAATACAAATTAGGCCTAAGATTTTTGGTACCTTAAATGTGAACAAAGTAAGATACTGCAGGCGATAAAAGCGATTAAAAGATTAAAGCAAGAAATTTTACTTGCCACCCTCCTCAATGGCGAATGTTGCTCCCGAAATACAGAAACTATATTATTTTAATGTATTATACAAAATAGTTGTATTTGGGCCTAATGCACACAAAACACATCAGAACTATCAGTTTAATTCAAGAAGATTTTGCCTAATATAGTCTTAAACATATTCAACTTAATTTCTTGAAGTATTCGAAATTACCTTTATACACAAAGTTGAAGTAGTTCTGTAATAATAAGGGGTTTCGGCACGATAGTCAAAAGACGTTGCTCTTTACAGAAAACAGCAAAACTTATTATATAGTTTCAAAATAAGTCTGAAATATCCAGTAAATGGCACAAAATATTCGAGATATGTACTTGCTCTAAGCTTTTCCGGAATTTCCTGACAGCAAAATTAGTTGGTATATGGTTAGGTAACGACGGGGATGTACTGCTGATTAGGACTGTGACCGTCGCCGGTGTGCCGAAATTTTGTCCCGCAGGAGTTCTTTTACATGCCAGTAAAACTACTGACGTTGGTCAGTCACATTTATGCACACATAAATGCCATTGACCTGAACCAGGATCGAACCCTCAAGCTTGCGCACAGAAAGCCAGTACGGTACTAACTGCGCCACCCAGGCCAACCTTGACAGAAAGACTGTATCAAGTATCATGATGTAAAGGTAAAAGATTGGAATGATGAAAGCGATTACAATTACAGTTCAATAATGATTATGAAGGGTCATCAGTAGGGGTTCTGGATTTTGATTATTATCCAGCAGTTCTTGATATTACAGCTTATGAAAATGAAGATAAAATGATTGTGGCTTCACATTATTTTGTTCCAAAATTTAGATTGACTTATTGGTTAGGTCCATTAACGGCCGTGGGTGTCGGCATGCTGACCACATGCCCCCAATCCTGTCATCTGCCTATGGTAGATGAGCAGCGGTCAGGTGGTAGACCTTGTCCCTTCAGGGATGTAGAGCCATGGAGTTTAGTTTATTGGCTAGGTATGTTTTACATTTCATCTTTACAGTATTGTAAATTAACGTGCATGTGCTTCTTAATATTGCATTACATTTTACTATGATAGAACAACAAACAACTTTCTAAAAGCAGTTTTGTTTTCGACATGATTTCAGGGTGAACAAAACATTCAAATTGGTATTACTCAAAAATAAAATTACTATGTTTTTCACAAGTCAAAGGTCTGTTTAGAATGTAATAATACACATGTAACAACATTTACAGGAAATGATCCTCAATAGCTTGAAGGTCTCTATGTAATCTTGGAAATGAAAAACACACAATGCAAATGCTATTCACAGGATATGAAATTCAACAAGTTGGAGGTCTGTTTATAAAAGGATTGCCACGGTGTCCTTTGCTCAATATTGTTATGCATGGAGCGGTGTATGTGAGACGTAATTGAACTGTCCTTATAAGTGCAAGTTGGGTGTGCAATTTCTTTGAAATAGGTACTGTACAAGGCCAGCTTCTATCTCCATATAGCTGGAGTTCATTTTATTAAACGGTCTAATGCAGGCATGCGGGCCATCACCTATAATAAAACACACTGAGTAGACTTCCTGTGAGTTGTAAATAAACCTCTAGGTTTTTATATTCACAAATATGTAACTTGATAACGAAGTGATGAATGAAAAGTCGAAAGATTTTACTTCACAGCAAGATCTACACAAGAACTTTCACAATACCACGAATGAGTATCACAATTCATAATTTCTCGAGCCCTCATTCTAGAGAGAAATTATATGCAGAAGAAGAAACCAAGCATATAGCCTATATAAATTATCTGCAGAAGAAGTAAACCAAGCATGTAGGCTATATATATATATATATTTTTTTAAGTTATATATATAAAACAAACTCCGTGACGCTACACCCCTGAAGGGACACCCCACCGCTGCGTCATCTACCATAGGCAGATGGCAGGATTGGGGGCATGTGGTCAGCATGCCGACATCCACCGCCGTTAATGGTGGTTTCCATGACAGGAGCCACTACTTCTCTATCAAGTAGCTCCTCAATTTTAAACACGAGGCTGAGTGCACCCCTAACAGACCTCCTTACCTCAGAAAAAACTGAGGTGACCACAAGACCACGACGGCGGTCTATATAACTTATATATATATAAGGGTGCTTAGGAAAATAAGAGAGATGAAATTGGGGACTGGAGTAAAGTGCATAACGACGACCTTCTTAACTTGTACTCATCACCGGATATAGTAAGGGTAATTAAATCACGGAGGATGAAATGGGCTGAACATGTTGTGCGCATGGAGGAGGAAAGACATATCTCAAAAGTATTGACTGGGAGACCCGAAGGGACAAGACCACTTGTAAGACCTAAACGTAGGTGGGAGGACAATATTAGGATAGATTTAAGGAAACTAGGATTTGCGAGGGATGGTAGAATGAAGTTAGCACAGAATAGGGTTGAATGGCGGGCTCAGGTAAGCGCGGCAATGTACATTCGGGTTCCATAAAATAGATAATATTCCTTTAGCTTACTTAGGAATTGTCTATTGTGATTGAGTAAGTAGGTACAGTCAAATCACAATTCATCTTCGAAAAGTGCCAGGCACATATCGCGTACATACAGTCCTTAACCATTTGCATGTATTTCGTTACTTCCCGATAGGTAACACGATTTTAAATATAGGCAACCACACACTCTTGGCCAGACTTAATTCATTTTTACTCAAACGATACATATGATATTATATCATATTACAGCCTATTATATTATATTATACCATATGTCATATCATATTACATTACATCATATTATAATATAGGCTATTATATTATATTATATTATGACCACTGCTATGGTGCAGGGGGTGCGTTCGCTTTCCTCACGTAGCAGGCCCGGGTTTGATTCCTGGTCGGAACAAGATTCCTTTCCTAGGTGAGGGTTTTTTCTCATCTATGAGGCGAATGTCGGGTAACTTTAGCTTCTTGTGGTCCCCGGATATCATCTGACCGTCAGTATCATTTTCGTCCCATCCGCGCCTTTTCCGGAATGGTTTTGTGTGCGATTGGTGTGTCTTGTCCAAAGTGTTCATGTTATCTCGGAGATGGCCCCGGAATTGGGCTGATCACCCATGAGGAGAGGCCCTCCATGTCCTTGTCTGGTCAAAAAATGTGATCCATAGAAACTCCCTCCCCTGACAGGTCGCGATATGTATATATAAGTATTAGATATGTCTATGTATGTATGTATGCATGCATGTATGTACGTACGTATGCATGAATGTATTTATTATTATGTTTGTATGCATATATGTATGAATGTATGTATGTTTGTATGTACCTATGTATGTATGTAATGTAGGGGTGTCATGTGTCCCTTATCATATGGGACATGGTGAGAGAGGTGAGTTTTTCACCATTTTTACTAAAAATTATCAATTTTGTTTTTGTATATGTAAACCCTATTACGTATGGGTAACGAGAACGAGCTAAAGGATAAGATGTCTCTAAGTTAGCTCCTTTACCCGTGAAGGTTTAACTAATTGGGTCTAGTGAGAGGAATTTCTTACTTCTCGTCAGAGACAACCCTTTTATTTAAAAGTAACCTGGTAAATATTGCGTTTTATTTTCGTTGAGATATTTCAACTCTTAACACATGCCAAGTACGAGGTTCTTGAGAATATGGAATGTATAGGCTACAGCCTATTTCTTGAAGAGAACATGGAGCAGAACTCTTCACATATGTTCCACTCTCCGATAAATATCCTGGTGAAAATGGTTTTCTAATACATCACGTCACCGTTCTCCTCTTCTCCTCCACAGAGTGTAATATTTACATCCAATTCCTGGAATTCTCCCACCGGAGATGTGCAGTTTACTTGTAAGCATGCCAACTTAACAAGAAAATCTGAAGATGACGTAGTAACATGGATGTCGAAATAGACTATTGAAGGATGGCCATCTAAACAGCTACTTGTGATTTGTACAGCTCAAGTTGGGAGGTTATGAAATATGGAAAATGTATACGACGATATTATGCTTCTACTTGTTCACACGTTCATGTAGTCAAAACGAGCGGAGAAAATGACGTTTTCAGGCTTAAGGAGCTTACATAAGGGACATACAGCTTTCGATGGTGGAAAATAGGTGAAGTTTCTTCTCTCTCTCTCTCTCTCTCTCTCTCTCTCTCTCTCTCTCTCTCTCTCTCTCTCTCTCTCTCTCTCTCTCTCTCTCTCTCTCTCTCTCTCAGCAATGAATTTTTCTGTAGTCTTGCAATCTGGCATGCTTGATATTGACTAGTTCTAAAATGTCATACTATTTTCAGAATTAATTTAACTATTACAGGTAATGGGTAGTTATCATTACAAAATGGCAGCCAAATTTTGTGCACTGAAGTGCCGTTTCCCTGATAACTCAAACATTTATTAACATTATTGCAGTGAAATTTTGCATGCAAGTATATTTAATATTTTTGAACAACAATATCTAGAATCATTGATGTAACTTTAATAGTTATTTTTTTTTAATATTTCTGATATAAAAATTTCTAAAAAAAATAATCAAGTGATGAATTATTTAAAATAATATATACTGCAGATAATCCAAAGATTCTAAATTATGTTGTTTATATGATATTTACAAACAGATAGAAAAAATAATCACTAGAAATATTGGTATTTATGAAAATTATCAGGGAAACGGCAATTCAGTGCACAACATTTGGCTGTCATTTTCTAATGATAACTACCCATTAACTGTAACAGTTAAAATAATTCTGAAAATAGCATGCAATTCTAGAACTAGTCAATATAGAGCGTGCCAGATTGCAAGGCTACAGAACAATTCATTGCTGATAAAAAAAAAAATAATGAAACTTCACCTATTTTTCAGCATCGAAAGCTGTAGGTCCTTCCTTAATCGGAAGGAGATAAAGCCATTGCTACATGTTGTGTATTCAGAGTACCCTAAATAACCCCACATGCCAAGAGGATCTTTGGGCAAAATCCAGCCATTTCACTTAACAAATTTTCCCATTTTCCTTGCCTATCCGTAAGAGATGGGTCAACCCCACATCATTAAAGACCTTAAGTGAATGAAAGAAATCTTGGCTCACTGTGGTTGAGCTCTCGTTAAAGGCTTGCGGGAAAAGACGTAAGCTGAAATCCCCATTCATGCACACATACTAGGCCTACTAAGTATCGAATGTCCGAAGTTAACTAGGCATTTACAATGGAATCTGATAATATGGTACCGAGGATTGTGATCGGCCGGAGTGATAATGCTAATTACTAGAGTACATTCTACATTATTTTTTATCTACGAGGAGCTTCAAAATATATCATTTTCTAATAACACCAACCATCCTGATTAAGATTCCAGTTCGATTATAATAGCAAGTTTTAATAAACAGGAAATATTTTCAGCAGTAGTTTATTATCCACGATATTTTAATATATCTCGGAAATGCACAGTATGTGAGAATTCAGATGATTTCAATAATCTTTAAATAATATTAGAAAATTATGGGACTTAAATAAAAAGCTTCCAAATTGCCTGTACTCAATTAGAGAAACAGATTTTTTTAAATATAAAAAATAAGTTTTAGGCTTCATATTTACTATATGAAAACGTTACATCGCTAAAACTTGGATACAAATTTAACGAAATTATGTGAATTTATTTGGAACTCGAAAGTCTTTTCCATACTAAAATAATAAAACGTAATATTGTCACATCGAGTTGACCACGTACCACTTGGTTTGCATTCGTCTCCCCCGCAAGCTTCTGGTGACACTACCCGCAAATCATTCAGATAACGCTGTAAGAAGCTTAGTCATATCAATTCATTGCGACTTTGATACGAGTAAGACACAAGACTTTGGGGCCATGTGGTTAGGGACCTATAGAAATGAATATTGCAATATATTTTGGCAGCATTAGGGGTGGTAATGAAATCTAAGAGATTTGAAATTATTGGTTTGTTTATTAACTTGTTCGTGGTTAGGTTGTGATATGCTGGCTAACTTGATGGGAAAAGCATCATTGTTAATTTATGCTGCCATCTATTCCTTCAATTTTGATACAAAAGGAAGTCGATGGCAAGACGAAATGAAAAATAATATACCATAGTTATAACATAGTTATAAGTTATAACTTCTAAGTTATAACATAGAAGATGGGCCCAATCAGACGGGCAGAAAGAGTTGAAGTTGGTAAACTGGTCGTAAAGAGGTAGCTCTGGAGGCCTAAGAAAAGGTAGAATTAGCATCCCACTGCTTATAACAGCTACTGGCCAAAATCACAAGAAGATAATATTAGATATTTTCTTATACTATCCTTTTAGAATAATACAACTTTTTCAGATTAATGGCGATTTCTCCAGGAAAACTTGAGACTTTTTTTTGTTTGCATAGTTAGGCTATGACATTAGGGGAAGATGTGACACAAAAAATATTAGGAATACCTAGAAACTCCGCAAACGTTGCAGCGTTAATGGAATTAGGACTAGAAAATAGTATGAAAATGTTTTATAAGAGAGTTAAAGTTTATTCAGCGCATATTAGAAATATCAAAGAATAATATAGAAAAAATCCCGTTTTGCAGAATACGGAACTGAAAAATAATTGGTGAGAAACATTTGTGGAAACGGTGGAATGATAATTTTTCACACTGGCCGTTCAACGTAAAGATCCTGTTTCAAATCCCGGCTATGGTATTGAATTTTTCAGTCTGACTTCACCTTTCCATTAGTGGAAACGATTAATAAAAATAGGACTAATTTGGATTTGGCATAGAATGGGTTTCTGGAACGTAAAGGTTATGGTGCAACGATATTACCAAAATAAAAAGGTGCAATGATATTACAAAACAGGAATTATTTTTCGAATTAAAACAGTTTAAATCTTTAAAAATATATACTGTAGATATGAAATCAGAATGGGAGATGGAATCATATTTATTTTACACGTGACGGTAATGAAAGAGCATGGATAGCATGGTTAAGATTAGGAACTTAACAGATAATACACCAGATGGAATATATTCACTTTGCGTTAAGGAAGAAAATGCTAGACACATACTATTTGAGTGTAAAGAATCTAAAACACTGAGGAAATCATATATTGATAGGAAACAGCTAATGATGAATAAAATCGTAGCTTACAAAAAAAAATATATATATATAAAACAAAAACACGAGGATTTAGTCTACAAATTGGGGAAATATTGATTTATAATTACGAAAATATGGTAAACAAAATTTGAAGAATATAACGTGTTTAGATAATAAAATTGCTTTAACAAATAAGGTACTCATGTTTTACAGAATTATTTAAGTAGTGTTATTGCGTTTTTATTTACTTTCATCTTTTTGAAAAGACACTGAAATTTTAACTTAAACATCAAAGTGTTACCAGAAATGAAGGATTGATTTTATTCTATTTTTACGTTATAAATTGTCTGTTTTGTAGTTGTATAAGGAATTTTTGAGTTAAGGATACAATTCTTCCCAAAAAGGGGCTCTATGGCAAAGCAGTCATATAACCCTGTATGTATACATTGAATAATGAAATAAACTTATCTATCTATATAATGTGACAGAAGTGAACCCATCAGTGGATCATGGACTAAAAGGCGTTTTCCAATGTAAACGCACCTTAATAGGGAATGGAGTGTTGGAGCGCTTGGAGCGTGGATACAAGGACGGAATTAAACACGGGTTGTCTTATTTGTGAGGTTCAGGCTGCACACATACGCGCTCGAGTAGAGCTAAAACTGGATACCGTGATTCAACAGTTTAGTCTGCCGGATGACACATCTCCCGTTTTGTACTCAATTAACAAGGTGAAGTTTCTCAGCGTATACACGTGAACGACATGAATTTGCTGGAGGGCAAAAAACTACAATAAGAGGGAAAGATAACGCAGTATAAAAATGCGACATATATGAGTAATATAGACTGTATATATACACAAAACTACCATATATCAACGTGGTTTATTGAATTTGGAGAAATTCTTAAAATAAATTGGTGAAATGTTCGAAAATTTTGAATATTTTGCTTAAGGCCCTGAACTACAAACCGGAAGATCACTGTTTCAATTCACAATAAGATCAGATAATTTTTTATTTATTTTTTATAATTTTATTTATTTATTTATTTTATTTATTGTATGAAATACAAGAAAGATTTATCAGATGATTACCCGAATGAGCAAATTTTCGTATTCGGGTTCAGTTCAGATATTTAATTGGCCTAAATCTTCTGCTGGCATTATGAGCGGCGTAGTCATAATTTCGGGGAGGATCGAAAGTGCCGGGGGGTTGGGGGGTATGGAATACCCCCAAGAAAGAGGGTTTTTTTAATTTTGAACTAATGAAAATCACAGTTTATGCTATTTTAGCACTGTAAAACTAGTTAGCAAATTTGTTTGCTACACTCTAAGACATGCCAAATTAAACAAGAAATTGTTATAACACTTAACCTACTACTGTTTATAATAAAAGTTAAATAACACATGCAACTGGAAATAGTACGTCTACATTTACAAGTTCAGTATTTTATTATTAAATAAAATAATTAAATATTTGACAAAAAAAGAGTTTAAATAACTTATATAGAATATTAGGTTTTGATTTCGGAGGAGGTCCGGACCCCCTGAACCCCTCCCCTTCCCTACGCCACTGGTCATTATGACCCCCTGGTCATCTCTGCCTTTGAGAGAAATAAGTCAATCCTGTTAGTAAAGGCAGCTGGTGAATGACATTTGACAACTCTAAAACCTTCGTGTGCTGATAGCTTAATAAGATCCCTAAGGGCCTAAGTAATAAGATCTGTAATAGGAAGAGCTGTAGCATGAGCAGCCTAGATCTTCGAACATTTGATTGTTATTAAATAATAATACATTTGAATACGTAACAAATTATTCTTTTGATGCATTGAGTAGATAAAATGAGACAGAAGCTATGCGAAGTAGCTACAAAATAACATATAATTGGTATCGTTTAACTACAACTCGTGCAGTAAATCTGGTCTGAGTTCTCTGTCGGACGTCACTACATGTATGCGTGACATCCACGTATGCACGAGATACGACTATAAATTATTCTTATCGTCGAGAGATCAATTTTTTCACCTTGTCTCTTTGTTATTTTAATAAATCTCTTACACGGTACCTGTGATTTCACACTTGTAATTATGAGATAATCATTTCGCTTTGTTCTTTCTAAATATTTAGAATAGCTAGCTTTATGCTGTCATTAAAGTAATATCAGCCATAAACAGCCACTGAACTCGTCATAACATGCATTTTAGTATATACATACTACACGGCCTACCGTTCAACTGCTACATCTTATGATTTCACTGACAGATGACAAGTTTAGGGGGCAGGTAATATGCCAACTTCATGGCTGTTAGTGATACTTTATTGGTCTAAATCTTTATTTATGTATGTATTTATGTATTTATTCGAGTACGTAGCTCTTCAGTTGTCCTCACCAAGATGGTGCACACCGTTCCAGACCATCTTATCTAAGAGAAGTTCGAGGTGGCGAAAATCAAACCTGGGCTTTCATATCCAGTAGAATATAACACTGGAACACTAATCTCCGAGATATCCTACATACGTAATTAATGTGGGTATAGGCCTAAGGTGGAAATTAAATTCTTATTATACTGGAACACTAATTTTCTTTTCCTTTCCAATCACAAGACATTAGTTAGATAACGAGTTACATACAAGTTCAAGTAACTTAAAAATTAAAAAATACGCATGCTGCAAGTTAAATTACTGAAATGAGATTTTAAAATGTCATAAAAATAATAATAATTTAATAACAACAATAATAATAATAATAATAATAACAATAATAATAATAATAATAATAATAATAATAATAATAATAATAATAATAATAATAATAATAATAATAGGGATACGCTAAATATATACTAGCAAAAATGTTACAGGCATACAATTGCTTACGTGTTAGAAGAATTTGGTAATAGTGAAGAAGAGCTCTTATATATATTTCTTTGGCATTTTCTTCAGCACTAAAAGAACTATATTTTCTTATGTTAAGTCATTTTAAGTCATCGTTAAGTCATAAGTCATCTGAGTCTCCGATCCGGTATTCACCTGATGGCGTGAGTGAAACCCGGAAAAAAGCCTCACTCGGGTCGGCTACTAGGAGGGTTTCGCTCTTAGCGGCCCGGGTATTTTGAGCAATTGCCCATTTTGGGCTCGGTTTTTTTCCGTCTCCTAGGGTGCATTTCACTATCGGTAAGTCTCAATTCCTGTTCGTCCAGACATCGTCTATTTCTTGCTGTTCTGGCAGATTGATGTTCAATTAATTTGCCTTGAGAATGGTACTTACAGATTTACACAGTATTAGGCAACTTTTCCCCTCTCCTATTGCTATAGCAAAGTTTCGGTGTAACGTGTAACTTCCTAAATACCTTAGCTCAAACTCAGTTTGGGAATAAATGATATACCTGGTACTATTCCTAGGCTATACGTAGACCTACAGTTATATTCCATCAAATAAATGAGTGGTTATTTTCAGCTTGTCCAATTAATTATTAGTACTATAGGATTTAGCCTTCTATTTCTGTTTAGACTCATCTAAATTACCAAAAATCTTGTTTAGCTCAATTTAAATATTTTATAGCTACATTCTGATAGTGTTCGTAAACAGGGTGCTTAGAAAAATATTTGGGCCCAAGAGGGTTGAAAATGGGGACTGGAGAAAATTGGATAACGACGAGCTCCATGACCTGTACGCTTCACCGGATATAGTAAGGGTAATTAAATCGCAAAGGATGAAATGGGCTGGAAACGTTGCACGCATGGGGGAGGAAAGACATATCTCAAAAGTATTGACTGGGAGACCCGAAGGGAAAAGACCAAGCGGAAGACCTAGACGTAGGTAGGAGGACAATCTTAGAATGGATTTAAGTGAAGTAGGATTTGCTAGGGATGATTGGATGGAGTTAGCACAGAATAGGGTTGAATGACGGACTCAGGTAAGTGCGGCAATGAACCTTCGGGTTCCATAAAATAGATAATATTCCTTTAGCTTGCTGAGGAATTGTCTATTGCCATTGAGTAAGTAACTAAGTAAGTAAGTACATAAGTAAGTATAGTTTCTACATAATTTGATTCACCCAAGAAAACACTATGACGGGATAATAATACTGGAGTCCTTACGCTGTGGCATTTTTAAAACATCACCGTTAGCTTGTCTTGGCGGATTTAAAACAGCGCCCGTCATTACAGTGGACTACATGTTACGATGCACGATATCGCTCCGCCCACAGCGGTGGACTAACGTTACTAACAAAACTAAATACTGTAAGAAAGAGAGGACTACTTGTCTCCTCTCTCCTTCCTAATTAAGCGTTTGTGTGTTGTTTTTGTGCCGCATGTGTTTCACACTTGAAAGCCTGTCTCCGTTCTTCCATGAAATTGAGAATAAAGAAACTCTCAGAGATGAGTCTTCAGTTAAAGCAATTGAGATACTATTATTATTGTTGGCACTGAAGTCACATTTTACAAGAGAACCAATTCCACGTATCATAACACCATTCTATTTTACACTACAGGACATCCAATTCTGCTATCAAGAAACTTTAAGGAATCCCAGTTAGTGTTGACTCCATCTAAATTCTTTAAGGTGTCACAATTAGTCCAATTTAAAAATGATTAGGAATGAACTTTATGTAACAGCATCCGTTGTTGGAACTATACGATTTCTCTTTAGGCCACAGTGCTGCTATACTCATTGAATTAAATTAGTTATTTATGAAACAAATGATAAAAACGGGATTTTATTTTGCGAGCAAAATAAAATTATTTTACTATGTTATCATACACTATTTTTTAGATATCCGTTAATATTTTTGCAATAATAATTGTTTACCGTGCCTTTTTGGGAGCATTCCAGCTGTTTTGCCACCTAGTAGTTTGCCTGACAGAAGTTATTATTTTCTGGTGCATGGCTGCCAACATATGGGATGGAGTGGAAAACGCTTTTCAGTCACCAAGTGACTATTTTTTTCGCGATTACCGTGAGAAATTTAATATTTAAAAAGGAGAAACGAACTTTAACATTCTCAATTTTTTCAAACCTAGTCTATTTAACAATCGTATGCAAATATTTAAAATAATTGAGTATTTTCCATATGACTGAAACCATCGTTGGTAACCCTGGAGTGTTATAATTTTATACCACACAGTGACATAATATCCTCATTTTAATTAATATCATCTACCGTGAAGAGGGCTTCGTTTACCTTCGACTGTCTAAAAAACAATTAATATGTCTTTGTCCGGTCTAAAGTATTATCATTCGAAATGACCGCATTATTTAAAAACGCTGAAGTAGGTTAAAATATTTTCCGAACGAAATTAAGCGAAAGATTCTATTTTCAATAATTATTTTATCAAGAACATTAAAAGTTTGGCAATCAAACTTCAACGATTCAAACTTCAAAAAGGTGCAACGATTCTTTACAAATTATTTAAGCTCTTCCTGCCGTGTAGCAAACATGCAGCCGCAGCGATACATTGTCATATCAGTAATGAAATCTGAACGCCGTTAAAGACTTCTAAAACTTTGAGAAATAAAATTATCGTCATATAAAGAGATGATATGAGTGAAAGAAGAAGTGGTCGGCATATTTCATCACACATGATGGTGAACACATACACAGATTACTTTCCGACAAAAGTATTTTTAAACTCAAGGTAATGCTGAAACCTAACATCGCATTTCATGATTTACCACAATACTTTCTTTGTCTGTGATACCCATAGCACCGGTAGAGTAAAGTAAAATTCCAATGCTCACAGAATGAACGTGGTAGAAGTAGTAGGCCTATCCTTGTAATAGTTACTCTATCTCCAATATTTTGTATTATTTATTATTTATTTATGACAAATCAAAGATACGAAAAAAATATTTTAAACATATAAAATTACAAATGTTTGTTACATAATACATACCGGTACTATAAATATAATATTCAGAAAATAAACCCCAATGAGCAAGGTTGCTCGTGCTTGGGTGCGAGACCAAAAGAGAGCAGAGTGAAAAAGGAGGAGAGACGAAGAGCAGAGTGAAAAAGGAAAATAAAATTGAGAAAATAAAAATGTGATGTAACTTATGTAAAATATGACAAAATTTTAAAATAAAGACTTAACAGAAATGCAAAACATGAATATCTAGGAGGTAACTAGCAATAAATTACAGATAAATTTTATACTCCTAATTAAATTTAGTAACAGGGTATGCTGAGAGCTCTTATCTTTTTTTTTTTTTTTTACTTAATCCTTCCATAAGAATTGCAACGAATTTATAAAAAAAATTAATAGAGAAAACACCAAACAATTTTTCATTGATAATATTGTTGAATTAATGCTTGATGCAGATGCTTCGGAAGCTTGGATTTACGCAATATCCCACCATTTCCTGTTATGACAAGAGTGACAAAAGTTGCTCTATATTTAATGATTATGATTTCACGGGTTATCTGCTGTGTCAAGGATAATGGGATTCAAGTTCCCAGTCATCTGAAGCAAGTTCATGAATAGGCTACAATCCTAAGTTTTACATGGTTGGTAATCCTGGATGCTGGCATTGACTATACAGCGACAATAGACTCAGCCTTTTATATTCAGGGGCCACAATACATGGATTTATGCTGACTATTCCACTCATACACCCCGTGTTTGATACTGGCCAATAACGTTTAGCAATTCAGTAGACCAATCACGGCCGTTTATCTTACGATATTCTTGTAGGAATTGCGAGGATGGCATTTTATCGGGTAAAACCGTCTGCTCGTTACTGGACACGAAAGCATCAGTGTGCAGTGATTAATACGTCATATGTTGCCATTAAACAGCACGAAAACAGATTATTTTATACAACATAACTTGTTTGGAAATTAAAACAATATAAATGTACATAGATGAAAAACACAATTTCAATTCGGTGCAAGCCAGTTCGTGTGCTTTTATTCTGTTCTGCTGTTAGCTTATCTGAATGAAGTTAACTATGTCTTATATGCACAATTGGTAGCACTGGTGACAGCATGGACATGGTAACTCGAATCGTAGAACTGGTCACAACCTGGACATGGTAACTCGAATCGATTCATGAATGGTTGATTCATAGTATGCCGTGATCTCGAAGCTGTTAGTTTTGTTTTTATACAACAAAGCACGAAAGTAATTATTATTTGTATAATCCGTTAAATTTTTATTCATGGAATAATCTTAATAAATCCAACTCGAGTTGACGAGTTTCATCAGATAAATCTATCGATTAACTCGTCAACTCTCGTGGGATTACCTATGAAAACTCCAACATTGAACTTACGGATCGAACACAATATTCCCTGCATATATTAGAATGGTATGGGTAGAGAAAGCCAAAACATAACAAATGAAAGCTAATTGAAGCAGTTAAGTGAATTAATCAAGCATCAAGATTTGTTTACTATTTCGCAAGGATAATAGATTCTAAAGCAAGCTGGATATTGCGTAGTTTATACGTGAAACCTTAAGATAAAGCAGTCACGACGCTGCCTGGAGCTGGGAGTAAATAGCTGCACAGTCGTGTGAAGCTAAAACTGACAGATCTCGCTATTTAGTTTCATAATTACAGGTAGATTTTGTAGTTTTGCAAGATATTTTTGCAAATAATACACCATGCGAGTGGGAATTGTTAAGAGGCCTATCAATTTTCCGCTTGGACAATCGGAATAAAATCACGGCGAAAGGGAATTCTTCTTACCTATTTTTATCACACAGCCTCCAAACTAGAATATAATTATGCCGATGTTAAAAGAAGCGTATTAAACGAAGCTGTAAGCAAGTCTGTTTCTCCTTTTTCTTCCGCTTATCTTGTTCTTTCTCCTCCTGTTGTATTCATTACGTACGTTACTAAGTTTAGGGAGTCGATAACTTAAGTTAACAGTAGTAACCTATATAAACTGAGGTTTAATCCTACCGACAGATCTCATTAAATTAATATAAATATGCATACTTCAATAACACGATATACAGTACATAAAATTAATTATAATCAATAATAGGCCTATCTTTATTTAACATTATCAAGATTAAGTAATATTTAAATGCATATTACCTGTTGTAATAGCAACAAAATTATGAATACATTTCAAGATACCATTATGACTGGTAGTTGATACCCAATTCTGATGAAAAAATATCTAACCACACTGTCCTTCCTGTATAGCCTACCATTTACAAGATAGCCTCTATAGCTATCGGCACCTTTCTGTTTCTGATCATTGCAGTGTAGATTAAAGATGTTTTCGCTAAGGTGAAAAATCAATTTTAAAATGTAGCACACCTAGTCTATAGCAAAGAGGTAATTAACTAAATCCACGGTATTCCACTTAGGCCTACCGGTCCCCAAGATGCGATATCTACTTCCCACCATTGGTTTCTCTTTTCTTCCCTCTTAGCCTCTGAATATATTTACAAATCTATAGTCAATGTCGTCTACGATACTACTTGGTTATTATTTTTAAAGGTATCCACATTTTAGAACTATTAATAATAAGATAACCCATAATAATATTAATAACAACCACAATAGTCACAATAATACTGTTATAGGATACAAATAACTGCACTAATCCGTCTCGTAGGGCTATGGTTCGAAAACACGAACGTTAGAAACAAGAATGGCATTGTGCGCTCTCGACTTTATAACTAGATAAAGAAAACACATGACGAAGTTTCATGTCCGGGCAATGTCATAAGTATTTTGACATGTCCACCAAAGAATTCATTTTTTAAATGAAGAAACAATAAAAACAATTATCAGACTGTACAAAAGTCAAATAAATAGAATATTTTCATGAAGGTAATGACAATTTACAACTTGGTTATTATCTATTGTTTCCAATAACGCTTGGGACATTTGTCCTATTTTTAAATTTTGTGACATAATAATCATATAGCTTTGTAGCATGCGTGTTTATGTACAAATGCATGTATGTATATGCACCGTATAGGCTATATATATTATATATATATATATATATATATATATATATATATGCTACACACATGCGCGCGTATAGAGAGAATATTTATATTTACAATATATAAACTATTATCATTATCTTTCTATTAGAGAGTGAGAAGAAAAACAGAATTTGACGTTCTGGTATAGGTAGTTTCCCAAAACTAAGATTACATGAGGGAAACCTAAAAACCTTCAAGTGACATGAATTTGAAAAATAATTCTAATGCAATCTAAGAGTTTAATAACCGCAATAAATATCGACATGATTTATTTAAACAGAAAGTTCTTAGATATTTGGTGTGACTGAACCAAGGTCTCTGATTGTGTAAACCATTAGATAGTATTCAACAAAATTGGGCGGTACGATAATGAAAAAAGTTACTAAATCTTAACAGATCTTATCTTGGTTACAAACTAAAGAGGTAAAAGTGCTCAGTGACTTCGAGGATGAGGATATCACAGAGATCTGTACCAGATAATAAGCGTGCCACACGTATCTGTGGTATTTACCTATTTTTTATATAGCAAAATGTCTCGTTGTATGTTCTTCATGGGTAGGTCTAAAGGCATGTCTATAGGTCTATTACGCATCTGTTACGAGATAAGAATATTTAACAATCTAAAGAACTGAATTTCACTAGGAGATAATTCCACAACCAGAACTTAGATGAAAGTCAAGGGAACATTCAGAGCAAAAACTTAAATATTAGAAGAGAAATAAACGGCGAATAATGATGATGATGATGATGAAATCATGGATGCGTCAAGGAATGATAATCCATAAGATTTATTATACATGGCCTTTCGAATAGTAGCGAAAATCAGCCTCAATCCGATTGGACGGCAAAGCATATATATTGAACTCAAGACCATTGAATCGTTGGGTTACCACTTAGAGTAACGTTTTTGAAGTAGTAACTTTCAAAAAGGCAATGTACAGTCATTAAAAATGATTTATCGGATTTCAAAACACTGTATTTTACGAAAATGTCACAGGCCTACTAAAATGGTTAGTTGATACTCAAAAGACTAAAAGAACCACAAATCTTATATATTTTACTTTAACATTAATAGTAATAACTAATAAGTTACTAAAATTGAATTCTGCATTAGAATGAAGGATACGAACCAATCGCGGCGACCCTATTTTACATGTAGTACATAATATCCCTCTCGTGATCATTTAAATAATAGGCTAAGATATATTATGGAAACCACTAGACAGTAGATCCTAAATACATTATTGGGCATTAGTATCACGATTCATATTTTCGACCGTCGAATGAACCATATTCCCCCTGCGTCATTAAGAACCCTTTTGATCATTCTACAGAAAGAAAAGAGATAAACTGCATTCTACTTCCATGCTCTTATTATAGACTTCATGATTATTCACTTCTTTAAAAAGCGGTGTATTATGAGTAGGGACCGGATTTTTAGGTTTTTAAAAACACTGTTTTAGGTTTTCCATTAGGTGAAATAGTTTTTTTTTTTAGGTTTTTTATCCAAAATATCGTTTTCGGGTAGAATAATAGGTTTAATGAATTTGAATGTGCTACATAGGATTCAATACATCATTAACACGTGTGACCACTCAGTGTGAATAACAAGAAAGTACTAAAGGCAAACAAACGCTTTAAAACACAGAATTCTATACCCTTGTTCATACACGGCAACAATGGTTGTTCGTACGAATATTTTAAAAGGAATACGCCGGTACTCTACACTTCCTCTCTTGATACTATCCATCCTAGACGACAATGGGTTGAACGAAACGCTGGAGGTATTAATTTCAACCCAACAAAAATTATTGTCTCTCCGCAAAATATCGATTTCTCAACTGACAACCAAAAAAGACAAAAAAAAAGTAGCCTAAATTAGATATTTTAGGTTTTATATCCCGTTTAGGTATATTTAGGTTTTTATACCCCATTTAGGTATTTTTAGGTGCCACAGAATTAATGTGGGTCAATCCTACGGACATGATTCGAAAAAGTGTATGAGCGCTTTTTGTTTTGGAAGCAAGGAAAAAAATAGGTAAAAACCTAAGAATCCGGTCCCTAATTATGAGTTTTTTTTGCACGAACGATTTTGGGGTATCTAACCAATAATCTAGACGGTAGATGCTAAAAAAATATTCGCCCAGTGTGGGTTGACGGCTATTGAAACCGGTATTACAGAATAATTTAACATCTAATCTGAACCACAGTAGGGTTATAGAAAGCTTCACATGTTTAAATCCAATGAAAAATCGGCACTGGGATTGAGTACCTAACTGAAATAATAAAACAATTTCTCGAGAACCCTTAAGTGTAGTTTGATCATAACTGGAGCCGAGTCTAATACGAGACGCTTGTTAATATCCTTTACCTTATAGCATGTGCTAAACTTACATGTTATGATATTCTGGTTTTATTTTATCCTGCAAGATCCAACGCGTTCTACAAAGTTCTATTTAAATACACTTAACTCAAAGACAATGTAGAAATGTTAAAGTTTAGCCCAACGTTATAAAGTATCCATATGTTTGTTTTAATTCTAACAGAGTTAAGGTAACTAGAACAAGTTCATAAATTTATCTTCAATTTCGACTGATGGAACTCTGGAGCCAGAAATCAGAATTGTTATTAGTTATTACTGTTATTAATTAAGATGATATTTTTCTTGCAGAATAATAAAAAAATGTATTTAAGATTTCTGCCTAGCAACAATATCCTAATGATCCAGTTGAAGAAGGAAGAATCAACACCATTTGAATGCGGAAATGGTATTTGCTAGAAAGACAAAAGCTTGTTCTTACCTTGTCATCGATGTTTCAGCAATCTGTAAAAAAAAGATAAAACCATAAGAATCAGAATATAGAAGGAAATACACATCTTAGGCACTACATTTAATTAAATTTTCAGCAAGCGTACCGTGATCACAATATATTAATTATTTATGGCGAGATATTTTTCTGCGAGTAGGAATGATTGTGAGACGAGCAATATTGTAAAATGAGGTGTGATTTTTTGCAATGATTTTTTCAGCCAGGAAAGTCCTTAATTCTTACTTATTAATCAGACCATATTACATAAGAATCTATGGACGGTATATATGAAATATAAAAAATCCCTCTTGACCGGATGGGAGTCAAACCCAGAACCTCAGGTTTAGCACTCAGAAGTTCTGACCACTATGCCATGAGGCCGATCAAAAACTCAACAAGTCACATTAATTTACATATTCATTCAAGACTTCGACCTTTTTCAGTAGACTACTGTAGGACTATGGATGCAAATTCTTTAGAAACCACGCCTTCGGTTTCTTTTTCAAACTTTTCTCGATTCTCTAATGACGCACTTGCCACTCTTGTATCGCAATGTGCTATTACACGCCATAACAGGAAATACAGTGCGCTCCAAATACAATAGTACGAAATCAACATGAATTAAAGTAGTAGTTGCATAAAGTATAAAGAAACAGGAATAAAACCTTTCATAAGAAAAGTCAAGGGCATACTGTTGCTAAATGGTAATGCTTATCGCAGACTGGCGGAGTTTATGGAGGATTCGAGGTCTCGTCGTATTCATAGCTTCCTATAAATTATCTACATGGACTTGATTATCACACACACAACCGTTAACTCCTTTAATGTTGCAATTTTCTTCTATTACTTTTACAAGCTGTAACTTGCTTTTACGTATTTATACTAACAAGATGGATCTGAGAATTTCAGGGTGTCATGCGAAATAACGGGGTAGAGGCGGGGGATGAAAGCTGGTTTTACTGGCAGGTAAAACTGTTTCCCTGGCTGAAGATAGCATACTTTTCCCCTTCTCTAGCCGTAACATGTAAATCATAAGAATTATTAATGGTTATTGCCATAATCTATGAGTTACTTTCATAACTTCAGAAATATGTTTATTAAAAGAGAAAATATGTCTAAATAAATTAAGACCGGTATGGGCTTTCATTTATGCAACGCGGAATTTTATATTGCTATACTAATAATAATAATAATAATAATAATAATAATAATAATAATAATAAATATTTTATTGTCGTTAATCCAGAAGCAATAGACAAAGTCAAGGTACAAAAATATACAACAAATTGCACTAAGGGAAGAAATCATGAGAAATTATAAAATATTTACATTAGAAATTTACATTACATTAGAATTACTAGTGTGGTAAGGCGTGGTATCAAGGAATGATTTGCAAACACGAATTTAAATTGATTTTCCAGTGCATTTAACGTTTGTGTATTGTTTACTATTTTTTATACGATAAGGAAAAATACGTGAAAATAATTTCGCGAAATAGAAATTAAATACAAACAGCTGTTCCAAGGGTACTAATAATATGTTAATCTTGTTGGTGATCGATGCATCGATTACTTAAGTGCAGGTGTAAGAAATCGCATCGTAACTATAGCTGCTAAGAATAAAATAGTTTATTCAATGTTAAGAAATAAAAAGTAACGACACACGTAGACTGAAATCATAAAATTATCATGACTGCAATATTAAATATATGAAAAGTTACAGGCTTTGACTGTAAACGACGCACACATGTTAAGTAAATAGGACAAAATTAACAGGCGGATTAGGTTACCAGTACTCGGTGCAAGCAGTTCGCGTTTTCACCATGATACATAGTAAAAACGGGAAACTAACGTAGCGAAATGTTATGTATTTCTAAAATGTCAATGCACGAGAAATTTAGCAAAATGTTACCTCCCTCATGAAAAAAAAAACTTGTTTTGCGTCAAGAGCCTACGACAGAAAAGTCAAATATATCAGTGAAAAATCCAGGATAGCTATTCTCAAAGAAAACACTTTAAAAGAATAAATTAGTGATGTTTAATACGTATCTACTATTTATAAAATAATTACTTTTTTATTAGAGAAGCTAGTAAGGATAAAGTTTCCAATATGGTTCATACTTTTTGTGCAAACTAATTAGGCCTATGTTAATTACAAATTACTCACCTAAGTAGCATCGGATTTGTCATCAATGATTTACCTGCTCAAGATCAACTTTGCTGTTTTATTATGCGGGCGTTTAAAGTTTCAGTATAATTTTGTAACTGCTGTTACCAATGGCAATTTGGCAACAGGGTTATTTAACTACGGTTGTATACTGCTACTTGTTCCTGTAGCCGTCGTCGGGGTGCAAGAACTTTGTCCCGCAAGAGTTTCTTTACATCCCTGTAAATCTACAGACACTGGGCTGCCACTTGTGGAGTGTTATTAAGTTTTTTGATTTTAGTCTACTTTAATTTGTAATTCAAACTAGGATATTTTGGCAATAAGGTGGAATGAACTGAATATATTATTACTGTTAGCCCTCGTAGGACCAATATGAAATTCATAAATGGTATTTAGAAGTTTTGAAGATAATCGCAGGTCAGAAAATAACAATGTAGGAGATGACAATTTTATTAAACGTAATTATGATAACAACATTAATAATCTACATATATTGAAACTTAAAATTGTTTCTGCTGGTACAGGTTAACATAAATTAAGACACTGCAGCATTGTCCTGGCAATTTAATCTTATATAATAAGTACCATTTTGCTATTACTGTTTACTATCCAAAGATATATTTATAAGAAATGTTTTCTAGAATAAACTCAAGTGTGCCCAAATGTTAGTAATCATATATTACGATATCGCAAATATTTGGTATTCTGGAGACCATGTATTTCTCTATGCCTCCTATAAGGTTGCAAAAATGGTGCTTTTCAAGGGACGATTTATAAATTCCAGAATAAATGTTATTCTTGTACATATTGCTGAACGTTTTAAACCATTCTTAGAAACATGCTCCTACATGATAGTTTGATATGTTCGAGTAGGAGGAAGTTCGAGGCTAGGTATGATCTGAAAGTGCATACACTGTGCGTCAAGAGAAAGTTGCTGTTTTCTGAATTAGGGATATATGGAATATTTCGTCGTGATGAAGACTAAGAATTTATTCTGTCAAATGTATATTTTTTAAGTAGGCCTATAACTGACAAAATACTAGTATTCCTTCCCAAACTTCGTTACAGGCAAACTTCCTTTATTATTAAGAAGTAAAGTAAAGTGATCCCTATACAGTCCATGGAGGCCCAGAGGGTTCCAGGAGGTTGAGCCTCACATATTTTGGACATTCGGCACATGAAGGTGGTAAGGCTGTCAGCCTTACGCACCGGCCGCCTTTACCCCCAGGATTGCTCCTGGTACTCATTTCTGTTAGAGGATGAGTCGACCCCAGGACCATAATGCCACCAGAAGGATTAGGCCAATTGAAAAATCTCAACGACCTCATCGGGAATCGAACCCGCGACCTTCCGGTCTGTAGTGCAGCGCCTCAACCACTATGCTACGGCGTACCCCTCCTTTAATATTACCGAGATTTTTTCGACTAATCAAATCGTCTTCGAGCCTCTATGTAGTTCGTTGTATACTGTATTATACTCTTTGTGCCAATAGGGTTCTCAAAATAACAAATTATTTACATTTTACTGATAATTTTGTTAAATTATTATTATTTAAAACTCACGAATATATTACAATATAGAGATTATGTTAAAATATATTTTTACCACATTAACTTATTTATTCCACCACTACTAATTTTTCATTAGTCACTTTGATGCGAAGTGTCTTCTTTACTCCTCATGGCTTCAGATATGACAAATTCTTGAGTTTTAAGCAGGGCTTAATTATTTACGTACACGCTATCATACGTATTCCTCTAATATCTTATAATTTTGTTCTTCTTCCTGTTAAATTGTGTGAAAGGCGTTGAAAACCATCGCCAGATACTATCTTTACTCATCTTTCACTAAGCCTATATTTGTAATCCATCAGTGATCTCATCGCTGTTTACTTACAAGCAATTGTATAAACATTATCATAACACCATAGGACCCTAATAAGGTATAATTTATAGAAATCATCCAACACAACTCTGCCGACGCTGAAAGAACACATAAGCACAATCTTCTCCTTTTGAGACAAACCTACATTAAAGCGGACAGCCAGTTCTCCTTGACTCAGTAATACACTTCAATTATACACCATTAGGTATTATATACACACGTAGCTTTCTTAGTATTTCTTTAACGTTATAATTGGTGTTCTATGATGCTTGTCTAGGTGTATTGCAACTTTGGCGAGGAGAAGACAAAATTATAATGCTGGAAATATGATTGTGACCTTCATCAAATTGTATAATTCGCAAAACCTTGTCTTTATGAAAATGCAATGCGTAGAAAATGCTCCAATGCTTTCATGGAGGATAAGCGAGCGATGAATGCATGACAGTTCTTTTTCAATCTACCTATTGGGATCGGTACCATGTCATGACCTTCGAAAAATTCTTTCATATCTTTATGTTTCATGCCTCCCTAAGTGCGAAACCACCGCCTGTTCAATTTAAAAAAATATATATATATCTTTACATGCTAGCGGCCGTAATTTTGAAGATAATTGAACAAAATTTTATTGCCGTATGTTATTTCTAGGCCCAATAGTGCAGACAAGTTCGTTAATGAGCAAAATTGGCCCAAGGGGGAGGGGGTTGGGGGAGGGGTTGAAATTTTGAAAAATTTATATCTCGGCCCCTATGAAGTATAGACGGAAACTTTGTTTGAATAAATTAGAGTACTTCCTATGGAGTTCACAGTGGCACCAACGATTCGGGGGTTTTGGGGGTACGAGTGGGGGATGGAAATTCGAAATTTTTGAAACCACGTATTGTGGGGTATCGTTGAAAAGCTCTTGATGAGTACTCTACAAATCAATAACTAGTTTCTCGATAGCTTTCATATAAGGCGAGATTTGAGAAAGTGCTCTTTCCTCTTTTTTGTAGTTATTATTGCGGGTTTGTCATGCCAAGGCTAAAGAAGAAGAGTGCTGCGCAGCGACAATAAATTAAACCAAAAGCACTTCGAAATCTACCTCAGCCTGAAGGCCTGCCTAAAGGGATTTTATTTATTGAATTACAGTATGTATTTTTTTGTACTTGATGCCATCCTACTGATGAAACAAATTCAAAATCCCTTTCAATCAATCATTTTCATTTTATATTATCTCTTTGAATCTGTAAGAATTTTTACCACCATCCACAATAGGCCTAGTAGTTAATGTTAAAATGTATTATGGAATTAAATCGTATTCCCATTATTGTGGTGAACTGTGAGCTTTTCTGGGGGTGGCTGACTAATCCTTCCCTAGAGAAGACAAAAAATTCCCACTGTTGTGGATAAACAACTATTCAAACTGTTATTATATTTAGTAGTAAATAAATCAGGCTAAGTAATCAAATAAAGTGCCAAATGGAGTTAAAAGGTTATATTTAAGAAACTATTGCGTTTTAGACCACGGTTTCTTGAGATAGTTTGGTTAACATATATGAAGGAATAGGTGGGATAACTGCAGTATTAACAGAATGAATTTACAACAAATTCCACAAGTCAAAAGTATCCCTATATTTCTGCAAAAACATCTGAAGGTGTACAAATACGCAGTCAAAACGTTTCAAATCTTCTGGGGGGAGGGTAAAAATATTAAACAATTGAATGTTTTGGAATTTTCCCGTCGGTTATAGGCTAAAATCTATAATTGATAAACTTCATTTTTGCCAATGAGGGGATATTATATAGTAAGAATTTTATATCCACCTTATACCCTCATTAATATGAATGTAGGATAACCCAGAGAATTTGCCAAAAACATTCACTTTTAGTTACCAATATTTTATTTTCATTTGTGAGTTTGTAAATTAATTGCTTAAAAAGTGATGAAATATAAATGATCTAAAAATTACATTATATGTTAAAATATCTATAGGCCTGTTTATTAAAATTTAAATTAAAAAAACAGTTATGCCAGTCATTAGTGTGTAACTTAATTAAGTTGTATCTTGTATATGCTGTAATATTGAATAAAAATCTTGAGTGTTTTTAAAAAACGAAGTTAAAATGTCTTGTGTGTATATGTCACACGCATATGTCATAAATATAAAAGAACTGTGTACTCACAATGTTCTCTCACTGTATTTTCTGTTAGAAGTTTTTGTACTTGTCGTGTCTTCCTTCTTCTTTTTTCTTTGATGTTCTTGTACTTCAGCGTGCTTGTGGAAATTCCGATGTCTTCTTGTCTTCTTGTCTTCTTTGTGATATGATATAATATTATGTTAGTGGTAAATTTCATTGGTATCCATCATCATCTTATTTGGGGATGCATTTCGATTCGAAAATGAATCATCTTCAGCCCTGCTAGATAAGTAAACGAACAAGGAGGGTTGTTTAATTTAATTGTTTATAAGTTCAGATTAGATCTGCTTTGTAATGGTAGCTTACCTCTTAAGAGACGTTGTGTGGAATGTTTATTTATTTATTTATTTATTGAATATCCACATTACACAAAACCCTATTTCACCCGAAGGTACATTAGGGTTGGAGATGTCACAAATGTTATTTACAATAGGTTATCCTGGTATTGGAATCTGAATGTCTAATATACACTATTTACAATACTGTACAGTTCTTACCAGGCGTAATGTCTACAATAGTCCTACAGTTTCTTATGTCTTACGATATGGTAAGTCTTAAGTTAAAGTTAATTGTGTGAATTCGTTTTTATATAAACATAACCTTAAATTATAGATAAGATATTGTTGGAATAAATAGCTTAACTAAGCAAGATAAAATAAATTAACTGAGCAATACATTAAGTTAGGTAAGTAAATACCCCAATGACTGAATAAAAGTGTGAGAGTTAAAGCTTCGAAAATATTCTATTTACAAACGATTGAAAAAGTTTGTGTCCGTTTTTGTCAGCAAGGACGTGTCCAATGGGACTGACATACTCTAAGTCTATTCTGTTCAGACACAAAAGAAGTTCAATCCTCTCCAGTTCATAACGTGAACATGTGTACAATATATGTTCAACTGTTTCATCTTGCTGACCGCACTTGCAGGTGGCAGTGTTTGAGATCCGAAATCGGTGAAGATATTGCATGAATTTTCCATGCCCAGTCAGAAACTGCGTCAGAACAAAATTCGGCATGAGTTAAAATCTATAAATCTATAAGTTTGTCAAATTTAAAGTTTCTAGCTCATGTGGAATGTCTAAACATTAATGTTAATAAGTGATCGATATAAAGGCTAGACTGTCGTAGATGTGAATGACATCACGGCTATCCAGCCAGTTTATCCATACTTATTGGACAGCTAGAAACACTAAAGTTTGTTGGAATATGGTTCTTCAACTTAGGTCTGTGAGCCTGTCGCCGGAATTTTTTCCCGTAGGAGTTATTTTACATGCCAGTAACTCTAATGGGCCTTTCACAATTAAGCACACATAAATGCCATTGAGCTGGGCCGGGATCGAACTCGCAACCTTGGCCACAGAAAGCCAGCGCGATACAGTCTGCGTCACCCAGGCTGTACCAAAGTTTTCAGGCATAAGGCAGCTGGATGTTTCAATATTCTTGCCAAATGTTATGATTCCAGCTGTCCTATAAGTGTGTCAAAAATTACACAATGAGAGGAAAATATACGAATTTACTTGAATTAAAAAATCGAACTCTATCTAAAGTATACTAGACAAAAAGAAATATGACCAAACTTGTAGATCTCTCAAAATCAGTTACTTCTGGTGGAATCTTTTTTATACGACTTGCCGTTTAGCCATTATAAGTCTCCACAAGAAGTTCTACAATTTTGGGTGTTTTTCGTGGCTAAAAAATAAACAGTTTTGCAATTGTGAAGTGAGTTTTTACTGAATTGATTTACTGAATTTAATTATTATTACGTTTAAAAAATAGATACAAGTTTAGTCCAGGTTTTGGTATGATGGGATTTAAGATTAGAAAATGGCGAACCTTACTTAACACAATGCTGGAAGCATAGTATTTTAAGAACCTTGAGTTGCATAGGCCTATGTCATTTTTCGTATATTCAGGGGTTTAAGACAGGCCTACAACAGTTTTGTCGGCTACGTTGCTTTGTAAAGCTACGTCAGGCGTTTCATTCGGAGGAAATAATAGTAGATAGGCTATTTTAGTGAACTGTTAAATCAAGCTGTTAAATCAACCATGTTCGCTAAAATAATCTTTATGATATTCTGCCTTCCAGGGGACAAAATGGCGATATTCCGTAACTCCGGTTTTCAAATCACAATACGGTATTTTAAAGAACGGTTATGAAATTCAAAGGAAAAAGGTACATACGGTACGTCTACTGCGAGATTCACAACGGATTCAGCCAATAGGAGTCTCATTATATTTTTTAGAGTGAACTCGCACCAACATTACGTCACCTGTGATTACGTCGATCACAATGCCATGCTGACCCGAATGTACCCTAAAAGTTGTACCACTGACTTCACTGTTCATTCCAAGAAGAGATCATCCAGAAACACCTGGTCAATGTTCCCGAATATATCAATCAAATATTAGCATTGAATTACAGAGTTAATGCTTTAATGGCCTGTTTCGGTAATGTATCAGAGTTAGTGATGATCTGTCCAATTCCTGTTGGCCATCATGACAACGCACTATCGCATGTCAACTGTCAGGTCCCTGTATGCTACAAGCGCATATGTCCTTTGTCCCCAAACTGAATTATACAATCGGATTGATCAGCATACCTAGAGGTATGTTTGCGCATTAGTGTAATCTACCATATCTAAGCCCATGAATTATATAAGCTCTCTTCTTTGAACAGACCAGTGTCGAAACAAGTATCTAAACAAAAAAATGTAGCTAAAAGACAAATGAGCTACACGAAATAAACCTGCACAAGTCTTTGTGTAGGATATTCGCTCCCATATAGACTATATTTATGTATCAGGTCCTAATACATGTATTTCAGATAAGAAAAATTGACATTTTAGGCACCTAAAATAGGTTACAAAGTGATGTATTTAGGCACTATTCTTTAATTTCAAGCAAGAAAAATTGTTTTTCTCGTATGCCACAAAACAATTAGTTAAGCACAAAAGTAAGTATTTTTACATTTTTATTTGTATAGCTATAAGCGTCACATTTTATTTATTTGTTAATAATAATAATAATAATAATAATAATAATAATAATAATGATAATACAATAATAATTTTAATAACTCATAAAAAGAAAAGGTATAAGATGTTACATTTCTTAAAAGTAGACTTAGGTTAATTTGTGGTCGAATGTTAGCTTTTAATAATATGATTACTAATCTAATAAAAAAAATATATTATTACCGGCTTGCCTACCCTTACAAAGAAACTGTCTACTTCTTACATGTTTGTTAGGCTTACATAAATGAAAAAAAAAATCCCTTTGTAAATAAGATCATTATAATCTACAAACCAGGAACGAATAAAAAACGTTAATTTCTTTAAATTCTTTTTTATCAACCTTAAACATTAATTTTTAGGCAGGTTTAGCACAAGAAGGAAGAAATAGGCACTGATATAAATTTTAGGTCATTTTAGGCACTATAAAAGTGCTCCCAATGAGTATAATTTTCCATAAATTGAAAACATCTGCAATTATTTTGCACATTAATCTATAGGATCTAAATAGGCACTTGCTTAAAATTTCAAGATCTAATTATAATATGTTACGAGTGTAACATAAATTATAAAAACTCAAAATAATACCTCATTATAGAGAACGCAAGACTCATCAATTTAGGCTAGAATGAGTAACCGTTACTGACCGGTAATAGAATTTATTAATTTGTTTACTCATTTATTTATTCCTTCATTCAGCCACATTTATTTCCACAGAGCATTGTTCTATCATCATCAGAAAAAAATACGCAAATTTGTAAAAACTCCGGACCCTAGTTATAGCACCATAGTCGCATATTCGACGTATATCAGAATTCAGGCCAGAGTAACAGGTTGAGACAGACCTCAGGCTACTTTACTGTATGAGGAAACTCACAGTACGTTTCTATGTTAGATCAGAAAGGATAGAGGCTTCATAAAATGAGATATTCTAATCAGTTTTGTAACGTCGGCAGGCAGGCCTGGCGCCGGGATTGATTTGCATATGCGAGTGTAGGCGGACCAGAAGAAAGCAACTTGCACTTGCAGCAATTTGTATCCAACATCGTGTGCCACTCTCTTATTCCTTCTGTGTTTCTATAGTACGTGCTACAAGACAACATCCTCGAGTTCATATCACCCATGTGATGTTCTATCTAATTATTATTATTATTATTATTATTATTATTATTATTATTATTATTAAGTGCCAGAATGGTACTTTATGAGATTGTGTGGGGGGTCGGGAAAATGTCTGTCCGTCTGTCTGTCTGTCCGTGTATCAGTACGCGCGATAACTCAAATAGGCGTTATCGGATTTTCATGAAACTTGGTATACGCATTTATAACGTCCTTGGGAAGAAGCCTATTGATATTGGACCAAATCGGTTGACTGCTGCCTAAGTAATGTCCAATTTAGTGCCTATTTTATGATATATTACAAAGAATTTATCAAATGCAAATCAGTTCTCTTGGCAACATATTGTTTTACAGTGTTCTTATAGTGCTTTGGATGTTGCAATACAGATAGCTTTGACATAACACTACCAACATATTCCTCCACATATAATCATCAAACTTTACATCTTTGTTTTTCCTTAGGCCCTGCTTAAAGAAACTCGGAAATCGATTACAAAAATAAATTATTTTCTGCATATCTTAATTACAATTATCACTGATTAAACAAAAACATTCTGGCACTTTGTTACATTGGTTGACCTGAATTTATTATTACTATTATTTAATTGTTTGATAAAAAAACATTATTAGGCTATAGATATCACCACCATATACAGATTAAAATAACAATTAGAATGTAATAGTAGAGTGGTCTAATTCATAAAATTCAGCTAAACTATAAAATAGTCAACAGTCAACCATTGATGGACAATTCTTTTAAAATTCCTCAAGTTAGCGTCAATAGCACTGCGATGCAATATGTTAAATATACACGCAGAAACCGAATTGAAAGAAGACAGTGTACAATTGAGTCTTTTCTGTTCAGATTACAACTGATATTTCCACACACACACACACACACATATATATATATATATATATATAGAACTGCCAGTCATACTGATTTATGACTGTCAAAATTTTAAATTTCGAGAACTTGTGTGGTCTAAGGGTTAACAATACTAACTTCGGATCCGCAGGCCTGGCTTCGATTCTCGGTACCTCCTCGAGTTTTTTTCTGAGGTAGGGAAATGTGGATGAAAGAGCTTCTTGAGTACAACTGAGAAGCACTTGATAAAGAAGTAGCGGATCAGGCCACGAAACCCATCAATAATGGCCGTGGGAATCGGCATGCTGACAACATATCCCTATTCCTGGCACTTGCCAATGTTCGGTGGTAGGAGGGAGGTAGATGCCATCAGTCCATGGCAGATGACGTAGCTGCCGTTGGTAGACTCTATCTTACAAGGGATACAGAGCCACGGAAGAAAGCCTGTAATACAGTGGTATGATGTGATCATTTTAGTTAAAATAGATTATTAAAAACAGCAAGCATAAATGGCCGTCTAGTGATAATTATACATCGTAACTAACTACGGATCCAGATTCTGGAATCCATCTCCGGTAGACTTGTAAACATTCCCGGAATAACCGGGAATCTCCCGTAATCAAATTTAAATTTCCCGTCTGCCAAGGACTTGGTATGTTCCGGATTTGTTAACATCACTATAATATATTATTATTAATTCATTATTAAGTACCAGTATGGTACTTTATAAGATTCTGTGGGGGACGGGGAAATGTCTGTCCGTCTGTCGTCCGTCTGTCCGTGTGACTGTACTGTACGCGCAATAACTCAAATACGCTTTATCGGAATTTCATGAAACTTTTATATCGTCCATGGGAAGAATCCTATTGATATTGGACCAAATCGGTAAACCGGTACCGGAGTAATGCCCAATTTAATGCCTATTTTATGGCAATATGTTAGAAAGAATTTATCAAATGCAAATTTGTTATGACAACATATTGTATTACAGTATTCTTATACGGCTTTGGAAGTTGCAATAGAGTTAGCTATGACAAATAACACTGTTATTTCACATATGCTTATCAAACTCCATTGTTAAATTGAACGAGGTAGCCGAGATGGTAATGTCTTGGACTCGCATTCTGGAGGTCGCCGATTTAAATACCAAATCCGACCAGTCTGACATTTTGTTTTTGTATTTTTATGAGAATGTGTGAGTGTCAAGATATCATAAATCTGTATAGTTCTGCTGACGCTGGACGATGTTAATCTGATCTTTAAGAAAACTCGACATTTGTTCTACCGTAAGATCTGCTTAATGAATCAATCTGGAGCTTAACTCAGAAATCGATTTAAAAAAAAGCTTAATTTTCTGCATGTCATAATTGCAATTATAACTGATTAAACAAAAGCATTTTTGCACTTTGTTACATCAGTTTGCCTGATTTTATTACTTTCTTTTTCAAACAATGTAGGCGATACCCACTATTAAATTAAACTTAAAAATCGAAAATAAATCATCGTTAGTTTTAATTTAGACAAAATACTGGTCTTGTAAAGAAAAATTAAGGTTCGCCTTTTAAAACTTCAGAGGGAAAGCCTAATCACTTCTTCTTCAATATCATTACTGTATTACATTTGAACACTGCATGTGTCGAATGAATAAAATTATCATGTTTAGACCTAATCATGTACAAATTTAAAAAATTCAGAAAATTTACTTATGTGAACCTGATGACATGTTGACGCAATAGAGCCTACCTTGACTACAAAGAAGAAAAAAACTTACAGACAAGAACTCCAACAATAGAACAGTTGTCAACAGATTATTTCTGCCGCATTATCCCTGCTACCAATAAGAAAACTATAACCTGAAACGAGGATTGCAATGAGATACATTTCTATTAAAGATCCTGATACTCGACAGGTATTCTTCATAGATCATACATCCGTGCACTATCGGATCTATCATTCGTCACACAATAATACAGTATCAATATTAATCACATGAAATGTAGATAGACTTTTGGCAAAATGTTAAAATCCCAATAAGAATTTGGCTAATTTCCTTCTTTCTTGTAGGCTACATGTTATTAATATTGGATTAATAAAACCATTTTATGTGTAAGTTATAAATCATAGTTATTTGTTTTGGAACAATTTATGAGTAAATATGAGTTTACTGGTCAAGCAAGCGGAACTAATGTAGATTTATCTGTATCTCGCGATAGGTCACGAAGACCTTTCTCGATCTTTGAAAATTTAGCACATACGTTCACTGAACCCAGAGAAAGCGTGAGATTATTAAGGGGTAAAAGTTATACAGTATATCAATGGGGATGGTAAAAATAAAAATTAGGTTGTTTGAAGATTATATCAACTATAGACAATTTTGGGAAGGTTTTTTTTCTGTAAGTTTTTGCATTACAATCAGCTCAGATCCTATTTTGCGTCGATATTACATCTTCAGCAGAAACTACTTTCCTTTCATTTATTAACAACACCTAACAAAAGCTATTATAATATAGTTTTAGATAATCCTTACACGTCTTAATTACTTAATCAAGATATATACTTATGTGCAGGTTATAGCTTCAGAGACCTGGTTTCGTTCCCCCGTATTGTTCGGATTTTTGGAGGGGGAATAGAGTGATGTAGAGAAGGGTGCACTCGTGAAAGAAAACTAAGAAACTATCAGCATAAAGATAATATGATCGTGCCCTTGGGAGTATATAAGCTAACAAAAGACTTGGGCTGGTAAGAAAATCCAGCATAGAAAGTTTTCTTGGATTTATTAGGGATTTTCAGATTGCAGTAGTTTCAGTTTGTATTTAGTATATAATAGGCTATGTTTACTCTATCGTCGTCGCGTATTATTAATTTTTTCATTTATTAAATATTTTTTTAAAGTTTGCTGGCAGCAAGCACGCATAGTGTTATCAACATTAAAGAGGAAATTTCGAACAAACCAAAAACAAACCGTCAAGTAAATAAATAAATAACTAAATCAATAAATAAAATGTTTCATGAAATTGTATTTGTTATTTGCATCTTGTTTACTTGCACTTGTGATTACCAATATAATAAAATAATACGACTTATTATACTTAAATATCTTAATTATTATGTTACTTTACTTAATTACTTATTACTTATTACGTTACGTTACTTAAAGTAACGCTTTTAGCATTTATTTTTTATTTGATAATGTTTTACGAGTTGTATTGGGAAATTTAAAACTCAGAATTAAAGAAAGACAGATAGTCCAATTCAATTTTTCCGCACATATTTTACAAGCTAATGCTTCCTCATTCAATGTCATAACGAAATTCCTATGAAGGCAAATACACAATAGCGTCTTTGTACTGACGTAACAAAGAAAGTGGCCACATCAGTTGCGAGTAACATAAAACAGGCACAGTGATCTGGACCACGGGGTTATCTCACAGTCACTATTGAGTCTGTCAAGATGCATGCCTCTTATGGGCGTCTCAGCGCAGGGGCGGATCCATCGACCTCAATCATTCATTCAAGTCGTGCCGCTATGCATCTGGATACGTATCAGTCACCACACTTACTGTATCCCATTTCCTCGAGCACTCTAACTTACTACTGTTGTAACTGAGTTTCATATAACTGTATTCTAGTTTTGTAACTAATGTGGCTATTCAAGGTAAGAGGACACCGAATTTTGACCAAAAGTCGACAATTTTTCCATTCCCCCTCCTTAGATTACTCTTTCATAAGTTAGAAATATGTTACAAAAGAAATGAAAGCCCTATTTTCACTCTGTGTGACGTAGGGTGTCCATATAATGTTTATATAAAAACGGGATATTTTAATTTTTTTTTTAACCTGGGACAATTAAGGAAAAGGGGATAGAAATATGTTACAAAATAAATTAAAGCCCCATTTTCACTCTGTGTGACGTAGGGTGTCCATATAATGTTTATATAAAAACGGGATATTTTAATTTTTTTTTAACCTGGGACAATTAAGGAAAAGGGGATAAAAATATGTTACAAAATAAATTAAAGCCCTATTTTCACTCTGTGTGACTAGGGTGTCCACATAATGTTTATATAAAAACGGGATATTTTATTTTTTTTAACCTGCGACAATTAAGGAAAAGGGGACAAAAATTTAACTCTCAAAATTTAGGGAATATTTACAATTTACCTTTGTCTCATGCACACAAATTATCCCAAATACTTCTTAAATTTCTTCTGCAAACTTCTTCGTATTCTGCCATTTATTCCACAGAAATAGATGCCTCATTGTCACTGCATGTATTTTATCAAGAAGTGCGTTTTTTCTTATAATTGTCATAAAAGTCAGCTCATATTACTCCATTAAAGTATGTTTTGAAAATGAGCAAAACCTTCACTGTTGTAACTTTTATTAATGTAGCGTGAAACACACTGGCCAATCACAGTCACAAAAAAAAGAGACATTTGACTGCCCCCAATAAAACTTTCGGGACAGCGGGACATTTTGTAAAAAAACGGGAATGTCCCAAGAAAAAAATGTACGAATGGTCACCTTAGTGTGACGTAATATAGCCTAACGCTATTTTTAATTCTCCGCGCAAAGGTCTACGTGACTAGGACAACGTTCACTTTTCATATTTTGTTTTTCAAGTTATTGCATTTTTACCACCACTAATAAATACATCTAGCACGTTTATATAAATGTGGTATACAGTATTAAGCCTAATTTGTTCATCATGGGCAGAGTTAATAAAATAATAGGTAGACAAGTATAGCGAGCTAAACTAGGAATCAGCCACAAAACTGCAGTAAAAAATTAATATAAATTCTGAAAACTCTGTAGACCTTCAACACTCATTGCCTAGTTCTTCAGATAACACACCTATAAACATTCAACAGGACCCAAACGATTAAGATAATACCCCCAAAGCTGTACCACAAGTGAAAACAAAGTTAGAATATCAACAGGTTCACGCAGATAAAGAAACAGGCATAGGGTGTAGGCCCAGATATGTTATCACTAGGGCTGTACCGATTAATCGATTAATCGGCTCGATTAAACATTTAATCGTCGATCAACTACATTTTCCGATTAATCGGTTTAGACGAATTCTGAAAAACTTTTTCGAGAAATGGGTCAAATGACCAAACTCCTTTCTCTCACTTCTCCGGCCTTGGCACATCATGTGCCATTCAGCCTTATGTGTCCAAACAATTCCCGTTATTCAGAAACTTGAAGGGTAATTTAGTCAACAAATTCGTGTGTCTCAAGTCTTGGCTGAAAATGTAACCGGAAATGTAAGTTTTGTGTATATTTTTTCACTAGTTAACTAATAATCTGGTATCTGGTCCCTATGATCCCCAGGTGGGGCGAAGGGGCCTCCAATGGAGGTTTCATTACCTGTATTAATTTTGATATGCTTATTTTCCGAGAGAGGGTAGAGGAACAGGTGGTAAGCCCATCGCCTCGCAACCCCCCTCTGGAAACTAAGTATTTCTTGGACGTGAAAGGGCCGAGAAATTTTGTCCAGAGGCTCTAATTTAGGCTTGGAGTTCTTTTACGTGCCGTAAATCTACGACACGGGACCCCCAGCTTAAAGTCCCTCCCGGAGGACTCCGTGCCCAGGATTTTTACGTCCTGAAAAATCCATCGACCGCGGCCGGGTTTGATCCCGCGCCCTGCGGATCCAGAGGCGGGCACGCTACCTCTAGAACACCGCAGCCGACAGTTAACTAATAATGGTATTAATTAATTCAGGATTTCTTCTGATTGTCTGTAGTGTAGTAGTTATTAATCGTGTAAAACAATATTAAATGTACACATTGATTTCGTTTAAAATGCCGACCTGTTTGTCGATTAATCAGTCGATTAATCGATTAAAGTCAAGCGTTAACTCGATTAGAAATTTTAATCGATTTTCACCCCTAGTTATCACCTACTTACATAATTCTACAGATTTTTCATGCTGTTAAGACAGTCAAAATGAGGTCTGAAGGATACAATAAGGAGTAGAAAGAGCAATCATACGGAGTAGGTGGATTCTGATATATACCAGTACCATGCAAGATTTTTGGCATATTTAACATTGTTTGCATAAATTGATTTTTTCAACATATTGCTCTTTATAAATTGATTTAACTCAGGCTAATTGAATATAGAAAGGTAAACTTTTACACGGTATTTAATATTATATATTTTTTACTTTTGATTTCGGTGTACTTTTTATTTCTGTACTAGATATGAAAATAATTAATAATTTGTGGAAAAAAATTAACAAAAAAAATTCCTTAAATGAAATTCTAACTTATTTTATGAAATCAATGAAATCATTGGAATTTACTTTTAGTAAATTTTCTTGCGAGTAAAGTGGAAAAAAAGTTTATGAAATGTCTCGAGAATTAACCGAGTTATATCATTTTTATCAAAACATCTTCGAGGGGGGCAAGTTACAATACTTCCGCGCCCCTATCTAATATTTAAAAACATTAGGGCTTGATTTCTTAATTTCATACATGTAGGCATTATTTACAAAGAAAGCTGGAATCCCTCTCACAAGAAACAAAGAAGTTCAAGATTTCGGTATCCTCTTACCTTAAATACATACTGCTGTAGGTAGACTGTCCATTCCCAAATTTTGAAAATGGGGAACGTGTGTAGGCCTACATAAATTATAATACAATTATGTGGCAATGACACTTGCAGACTGTTTTAATTCATTGTACATGCTAGAGTCGCCATCCCTTACATTGAGCATTCCTAGAAGGAATGAAAAATATATAAACGCTCACTTTTATCAGATTTGATGGGTACAGTGAAAGAAGGTGTTAGGTTAATTTTTGGTAATATTGAGATTATAAGTTCATATTAAAACATCAGGTCGGTCCGGTAAGTTACACTACTTCGATTGGGGAAAACGGGCTGAGTCGCCAGGAAATGAACTCTAAAGAAATGACATCCAATGAAAGAAAGAGCTCAGTCCATATCAAACATGGAAACAAAGGGCTTAGTCCGAAGTGATTTATTATAGAGTGCAAAGAAGAAATCCATGTGTGAGGGAATGTACGACTTCAGACATCTGCTTGGGCTGAGCACTTCCAAACCCTTCAAATTAAGATGTGTACATCAATGATCTCTATATAGGCCTACAATGTTATCTAGCTAATTTTCCAAAAGTTAATAACCTATTTAACCTGCTAGAGGTTGTACATCAATTTTTTAATGGTACATAGCGGCTTCTTTCATCAATCTAAAAACATCAATAATACACATTTTAACAAGTAGGCCTATATGTGAAAAAATTATTCAACATATTTAGCACCATTTAATTTAAATTAGTATAGGCTAACTGAAAATATTTTAAAACTGTCCGTGTTTCGTCGTCAGCTGATGTTTATTAGCAACACATTTTTCCTCTAGAATTTATTCCAAGTAGCAAATTTATGATAAATAAATTAAAGAAGTTATGTGCTTCTGAGGCCCCCTTGGCACTTATAAGATTAAGATCGATTTTTTTTACAGTGGGTACTTGTTTTGTTATATTAGCCTATTTTGTTATGTTTTTGTTATATTAGCCTATTATCCTACTTATTCAGGTATATGTTATTTATCTTCAATTATCTGTTCTGCTATCGATTTGGCCTACCCGTAAAAAATATTATAAATAGATAGGATGGCCATAGGAATTTGCTTTTATACGTTCTCAGATGGATTTCACAGAGTTTGTTAATAGCCTACTGATTGTGTGGGCTGACTATGATGTTGAAATATTGGCTCATTATTAATCATTACCGCTTATCAATTTTCGTGATCATATATATCTGCCGGACGTCGGTAACTGCACACCAAAATTTTCTACTTGGTCATATGTAAACCGCACACTATTTTTTGCTTCGATTATAATCATATGGAAAATTCATACATTTGCCAAACAATTTTAATTTCGTTCGAGATGGAGCTCTGTTTATTTCGCAAACCTGTGAATCATTTCACAAGCACTTTAGTGACAGTTTTTATAGCAGTCATCCTTTTTTGTATAAATCAACTTTTCGGAAATACAAACTGAGACTTATATTAAACTGCAAAGCAAAGTTGGAAGCAAGAGAAGTTTCAATGTGAAGTCGACCAAATGCAAAAGAAACACTGAGCGGAGAATTGAATTAGGCTATATAGTTCTTCGCAAATATCCCGTATGCAGTTTGTGAAATACGTCTCCCATTTCAGTAGGTATCAGTAAGTTTCAGTGTATAGGTGTGTATATTGATCCTTTCGAATCTGTGTGCAGGGTAGGATTAGCGGGACCTTCAAAAAAAGAGTATGTGGAACGCCACGCGACAGAAGTAAAACTTTATTTTATTTTTTTATTTTTTCAATATTTGATTATTTGATTTTTTTCAATTTTGCATTATTAGACTTTTTAATATTGGGTTTTTGGAATTTTTAATTTTGGATTTTGGACTTTTTAATTTTGGATCTTTGAATTTTTAATTTTGGATTTTTAAAATTTTTGATCTTTGAATTGCTTATTTTTTTTATTTTTTAAATTTTTTATTTTTGGATTTTTAAATTTTGGATTTTTGGATGTTATAATTTTTTATTTTGTTTTTTTTTTAATTTTGGAAATTTGTATTTTTTAATTTTGGATTTTTAATTTTGGATTTGCGTGGTAATGAACCTCCGGGTTCCATAAAATAGATAATATACCTTTAGATTGCTTAGGAATTGTCTATTGCCATTGAGGAAGTAAGGTCTGAAAAATTTCCTTTGATTACTCCTAATCAATGAGTTGATTGTTTTCTGTGCATTCCGCACAGTAATTTCGTTCGGTTTTGAGTGTGACTGATTTCGTGACTGATTGTGACTGATTTCGTGACGGTTTTAGTGTGACTGATTTTCCAGATTTACCCTCTACCGCCACTAAAGAAGTTTTACTTCAAAACGGTGTGCCGTTTCCGGATCAAAATGTACAGTTTCCGCGCACCCATATCTGCTCAAAATGGGCGCTTTAAAGCCTGATTCGTTTTGGAAACGCAGAGAGATTTCACAAGGTTATCGGTGAATATTCCAGCTGTTTTAAAGACTGAGGATTTAGCAAGAATCATCCCATTAAGATAACATTCATCGTTGTGAAATGATGTCCAAGCTCATATAAACCCGCGACATACATATGTGAGGCTGTGAAGGTTCTCTGTGCTTTCATTATAGAACAATGAAGGAGTAGTTAACTTTCCAATATTATTCATAATCACGTATTTCTTTTGAATTGATATGCAAATGTTTTCTTTGTATAGATAATCACGGCAAAACATGGGGACGATTTTTAGTAGGCTATCAGAAGATGTGAATGAAGGCAGAGAAAGCGAATCAGGAAGTTGGCTGGGTATGGATGGCTTTATTCACGCGGTCCCATGAAGCAGAGAATAAGACGTAGTCTTTCATTAAACACCTTGACCTCTAATTACAAGGAAGTCTTAATGCACTGAAATTATCTATTGTTTCCCCAATCTTTAGTTTGCTCGTTCTTTCTTTCTTTTCTCTTTCTTAATTTCTTAATTGTTCCATTCTCTCTTTCCACTCTGGTTTTCTTTTCTACCTTACATCTATATTTCTTCATTTCAACTTTTTTTTATAAAGTTCATTCTTTCTTCATTTCTTTCTTAATACATCTTTCTATTTTAGAAATTATTTAGAAACACAAATGTAAAAATCCAGAGATATAGCTCACATGTGGACGTGCAGAAATTATTAAAGAATAAATAGTCTAAATTATCACTACAGCAACGGAAAGACCCATGCTTCTACTTCATCCAGACGTTTATAGCATTTTAATTCCTTTGGATCTGCGTTTTTTTTTTCATCCGGAAAGAACATAGAACTATTGTATAGTGATCAACTCATTTGTTTTATATTTCACCTAATATCATTAAAAAAGCTCTCTCTGTACAGGCCATGGAGGCCCAGAGGGTTCCAGGAGGTTGAGGCTCCCAGATTTTGGACATTCGGCACATGAAGGTGGTAAGGTTGTCAGCCTTACGCACCGGCCGCCTTTACCCCCAAGATTGCTCCTGGTACTCATTTCTGTTAGAGGCTGAGTCGACCCCAGGGCCATAGTGCCAACAGAAGGATTAGGCCATTTGAAAAATCTCAAAGGCCTCATCGGGATTCGAACCCCCGACCTTTACAGCTTGTAGCGCAGCGCCTTAAACACTACCTTATGGCATACCCCACCTATTATCAAAAATTAAAATTCAGTTTCAGTTAAAATGAACACAATAATAACATCAATGTTTTAGGTATATTTAGCGGTTGATCCCAAAATATCCTTTTTTTTAACGCGTGCAAAAGAAGTAGATAGATCAACTTAGTTACAGCACTCTACATGATTACTGTAACAAAATAATTATCACGGCAAGAAACAGTCAATTAATTTTCAGTCTGATTATCCGTCCTCCGTATGGTGAAAAATTATTTTGCACTGATTTTAGCCTTACCCGAGAAACAACACGAGGAAGTAGGCTAAACATACTTCGTGACATCTTGAGAAAGTCGTCTGTCTCCATCTAACTCCATGTAAATAATACACTTTTCTGGTGTCTCACTAGAATTTTGGGATATATATCTTCCAACATCTAATTCTAATCTCTGTTATCGGGTATGATCCGACTCATTTTCTCGCACAGACGACAATGCTCTGGCTGTTGATCAAATATTTTACATATGCAAATACAAATAGATGAAATATACTTGGCACAGTTTTCTTAAAGATAAATCCCTCTCAAGACATTTTGCAACGAAAGTTACAAAAGTTGTCAAGGAATGTTTTTTAATATTATTAATGCAAAAAATCAAGTCTAAGGAACTAATAGGCCTGCAGCAAACTGTTTCTGACAATGGCTCTTTCAGAAGAATTGACATCATCGCCATTCCACTAGACTCAACAAATGGATACATAATTGTTCCTATAGTCAGATTTGAAACAAGTCGCACCCAGCCTGCAGAAGTGCATGCAGAGAAATGTATCTATGAACCCACCATTGCGTACTACAAAGAAAAGTACTCGCTTTCTTCTATTACCACCTTTGGGCTGTTAGTGGGTGCAGAAGGGACCATTCCAGGAAACTTTGTGGAGTTCTGCAGACATTTCCATGTGGACAACATTGTAATGAAAGAGGTGTGTTTGACCCCCTGAAACCACACTGTACTCAAAACCGCTTATACTCCTGAGCCATGACATAGCAATATGTTATTTTATTTATTTATATTTGTTTATAATATTAGTAATATTATGTAATATTGTTAATTTAATTTGTTGCTGACGTACTTACGAAGCTGGGACTGGAATTATCATCCTTAAATCAGATGGCAGAAAACATCATTGCTGACTCAGTGGGCATATTGCACCACCATATACTATATAAGAATATACAGTATAGTAAAATTTGATTAGATGTTTCTTCAAACTGTTGTTTTTCTGTTACCCATAATTTTTACCATCATATGAACCATTTTCAAAATGGATTGATTGGTATGCTGTGTCTATGGCAACTTGCTTGAAGCAAGCAGCTCATTTTATTCAATTATTTCTTCTTTTTTCCTTCTTGTATATGTACCGGTACTAATCCTAATTGTAAATTCTTGTTTATATTATTTATTTGTGATTGTAATTACTTGTTTTCTTCAAAGTCGGCCTATGCTTTATCTTAGGGCAACCCGAATGTGAAAATTCAAAATAAATATTTATACAACTGTTTGGATGTACATAAAAAGCAAACATCAAATTTCAAAGAAACACTTCAGAAGTTTTAGAACTCAGTTTTAGTGTCCCTTTACGTTTAGAAACAAATTATTCTGAGATTGATGCATTAGCTTTAAGGTAAGTAAAGTGAGTGGAGTATGGCATTTGACAGGTTTGTATTACTGATTCTTACATAACATCCGCATTACGTGATGCTAGCCCGATTACGCCCACGAAGCTTCATTATAATTATACACAGAGCATCTCAAACATTGCGTAGGCCTCATTCAAATCTGTTTATGACTTTAAACGTCTAAAATGCCAATCTCACTATTTGTCCCCGTTAGCATCTTTGTTTCCAAGGTTACATTAAAAATCATTATGATGACTATATGTGATACGTTACCCAATTGCCTACTTCTTAAATGACCGAGACTCATACGAATAATTCCTTCACAAAGATTTCCTCAAGTTTCTAACGGAAAAGGAATGCAAATCCTCAATTCCACTAGAAGAAGATTTTATTAAAACCCTGAAATAAAATTCTATATTCTACGAAAACATGTTATGTAGAACTGTCGCAATTCTCATTCAGTACGTTTGGCAATGACTATTTCATTTAATAAGGACGCTGATGAAACAAAGACACTATTGAAGGCATTCAGTTTCAATTCAGAACTTTTACTTGCAACAGTGTGGAATAGTAGAAGTGGTACGCACGAATCTGGGGAAATATAGTGAAAAGAGGATAATAAACCTTGTAGGTCTATTAATTAAGGCGTCTTTACACGATGGGCTGCGGATCGTCTAGAAGTAGCTTACCTCAGCATCCAAATAACACCCGCCGCCGTGGGTGAGTCGGTAGCACGTCTGCCTTCCACTCCGGCGGCCGGGTCGGGGATTTTTCAGTAGTGGACACTGGGACATGAACCCAGGACCTTTGGCTATTCGCGCCAATGCTCTATCATCTGAGCTAAGCCGGATTCAATTCACAGTGCCAGATGGAACCTCTCTCCTATGACTGATTGCCCTAATGGTCTACCTCACAGACAGACAAGTTATGTCATATGCAGTACTGTTAGGCACACTAATTAGTGATTTTTGTGACCAGGCTTCCACTGTTACTGTTCAGTTAACATTCAAGATAGATATATAAGCTTTCATGAACCACAGATTATTGTCTCTGTTGGACATTACATGAGAATACTATAGGAGAAAAATTCCTCCGACACTGGGACTTGAACCCAGGATCTTTGACTATTCGCGCCAATGCTCTAGGCCTACCATCTGAGCTGTGAATTGAACTCCGGCTTAGCTCAGATGGCAGAGCATTGGCGCGAATAGCCAAAGGTCCTGGGTTTAAGTCCCATCTGAGCTGTGAATTGAACTCCGGCTTAGCTCAGATGGTAGAGCAATGGCGGGAATAGCCAAAGGTCCTGGGTTCAAGTCCCAGTGTCGGAGGAATTTTTCTCCTATAATATTCTCATGTAATCTCCAACAGAGACAGTAATCTGTGGTTCATGAAAGCTTTTATATCTATCCTAGAATAAAGTTACCAATGATTAGCAGTATGCGCCATGGATATAGCTCTCTCCTAACATCACGTGGGTTGCGCGCCAACTGCCCTTCAGAGACCAATATCAGTGATTTTACTTTTGCAAGCATCAGTGGAGGATGACAGAGTTCGGTCCGATCTACAACCAAAATAGAGATCAGCGGGCACCAAAAAGAAGATAAGTCGTGAAGACACTAGGGGTATGCTAATACTCAACTAAGATCATCAGTCGTTCTCTTGAGGTGGCTATAAAGTTGTCGGACAAGTTCGGTACGATGAAAAAACTTCAGATAGGCAATATCCAATCATAGTATCCACGAATTCATATCACATGGCCAGCCTATACCGTCAAGGGATGGTATCTTCTGTATAGCATTGCCGAAATTGCGGATTAATCTTACAGATAATTCAGGAAAACCATAAATAACGGCCACATGGGAATGCTGACCATATGCCCCAATCATGTCATCTACCAATGAAGTAAAGAGTCGAAAGTAGATGCTGCAACGGTCGTGCGGTGTACCTTAATCGCTTTTGGGATGTTGGGGTATTTAGAGAATAGGTTGATAAATTTCATGTTGATATCTATGAGGGTAAATTATAAATATATAGCAAATTTAGTTTCTAAAATTTCACCTTATTCCATCACATCACTTGAACTTGAGCGACAAATATGTTATGTCATCAGCTTAATAAATATAACGTATCCATGGCCGTTCGGAAGGGGGAGTAGGGTAGGACCGCTGCCCCCCTCTGGAAATTTTGTTTATGCATAAATCTCTAAACTAAATTACTATAAGCAACTAATGTGAAGAGAGGATTAAGATTCCACATACTGTAGTTAGCGTTGTTTGGACAAAAACGACTATCACATGACTATCTAAGATATGAGCTTGCAGAAATAATTATTTCATTAAACTTGAAATCATTTCTAGCAAATATTTTATTGTAATGAAGGTAAGTAGATGGAAGTATGAGATTTTATACGAATAGTACCTGTGAAATTATAAGGGGTAGAAAAAGTCATATGAGTGTACCGTACAAGATTTTTTCTTTGTATCCATAGGTCCAGGTCATAGGTCCAGCTACATTAAATCAAGGATGTGGATAGTAATAATGACCAATAATAAATTAATAATAAAATGGTAGTAGTAGCAATAGTGATGGTGGTAATAATTTGTTCATCTGCTCCCCTTGACAACATGTCTGTGGTCGCCCATAAGCGCATGCCATAAGAGAGTCAATATTTCTTTATTTTTAAAAACTTTTTTGCAGCTTAACTCTGTTTTATAGCTTTCTGTATCTTACTATTTAAAGGTTTTGTTTACATTTTTTTGCAATTTGTATTTGTGACACAAATATTAATTTATGTATTCATAAAATGCCTTAACACATTATGCAATAAAATGGTTTTATCATAAAAAGTATTTCTCAGTGCTGATGACTGAAATAAGCCTATGTCTATATTTGTTTAATTTTTAACAGCCTTTCTCAGAAAGAAAACTATGCATAATTCCATGTACAATTTTTATAATTTGTACTGAAAACATTTCTTCCCTGTAGCCACAAAATGCCTTAGAGAACGTCACAGTTCGATATGTGTTGTTCGGTTAATGCCATATAGTTTAGCACAGGTTCCACAATCATACTTCCATTTTCTTGCGATATCTTAAGTGGTTTGTCTTTTTGGAACGAAGGTGGTGTGTTTTCTTGCGCTTGACCAAATGTAAGTCATGCATGGGCACACGAGCATCACAACTCACGCGAGGATATCCTGCTCTTGTCCTTGATGGAATACTACAGGGGTTCTACTTTCAATATGAAATCATTATTTCATAACAATATGCTCAGGAAGAAAAGCCTCTTAACGATGAGAAATATGTAATGAGAAGTGAAAGGGTAAATGTTGAATAGACTATATCGTATCAAAAATATGAAACTGTCATATGATTTTATCATAGGTAATCCCACGAGAGTCGACGAGTTTATCGATAGATTCGCGACTGCGCAGCAACTCGTCAACTCGAGATGGATTTATTAAGACTATTCCATGAATAAAAATGTAACGGATTATACAAATAATAATTACTTTCGAGCTTTGTTGCAGCTTATAAAAACAAAATTAACAGCTCCAAGATCACGGCATACTATGAATCAACCATTCATGAATCGATTCGAGTTACCATGTTCATGTTGTGACCAGTGCTACCAATTGTGCATATAAAACATAGTTAACTTCATTCAGGCAAACTAACAGCAGAACAGAATAAAAGCACATCAACTGGCTTATACCGAATTGAAATTGTGTCTTTAATCGATGTTCACTTACATTATTTCAATTACCAAACAAGTTATGTTGTATAAAATAATCTGCTTTCGTGCTGTTCAATGGCAACATATGACGTATTATTCACTGGACACTGATACTTTCGTGTCCAGTAACGAGCAGACGGTTTTACCCGATAAAATGCCATCCTCGCGATTCCTACAAGAATGCTGTAAGATAAACGGCCGTGATTGGTCTATATCCGAGGAATTGCTAAACGTTATTGGTCAATATCAAACACGGGGCGTATGAGTGGAATGGACTTCTGTAAGCAAGAGTTCTTGAATTATTTTGTAACACAATTCGGCATAAAATTCGCTATCATCTTTCAGGATTGCTCTATCTTCCATCCTCTCCTCATAAATGCAAGATATACTTGCTGATGAGGTGAGACTTAAGACATTCAATACGGGGGGGGGTGACATTTCTAGCCTGTAATTATTGTTCCGTAAATTTTTAACATAACATTTGAGAATAAAAGTTGTGGGTAATACAGGGGATTAAACAAAATCGTTAGAGATATCATCGAGAAATCCACGAATAATTGTTTCTGCGTAAAATGCTATTGGTAAGAGAAAGTTGTTGGTAGGCTTCCTTGCTCATAATATTACATTTCCCGCTTTTGTTCATTTTAGTTTATTTGGAAATCACACATCCTAGTTTATAACAATTAATTACTTAGTTAATAATCTTTTTAAAAAAAATAGACCAGGAACGAGCGCTTGAAACTTAAAATTTTATTTATATACTCGTAGGTATTGCACAATTGCAAATAATAGAATAGAGTTCCGAAAAGTAATTGATTCCGATCTGTAAGTAAATTAAATACACGTAAATGTAAACAAAAGAACTCAGTATAAAACAATTTGTATGAAATTCTCTTCTTGTAAATTAGTTGTAAAAATGAAGAGAATGTCCTTAGGCTACCTTATCGCATCGCATTCAACCCGAATAAATTTTTAAGAATGCACTCTTAACTTTTTTTACCTATGCATGGGCAATACACCTTTATAAACTTCATATTATGATTAAAAATAGGATGCCGTAGTGCAAAGAGCGTGTATTCAGTTGTTTCAATCCGATACAAAGCTTTACTGTTCACCAGGCAAGACGGAGTTTGAACAAACAACGCGTGGCTTATAACTACCCTTCAGGGATTTTGTAAGTTTCAAATAAATGTTTAGCTCCTAGTATAAGCTCCCACGTACAAAATTTAAACAAAAGCAGTTTTCGAGAAAATCGCAAAAAAAAACGAAATTTTCTTTATGTACATTTCCATTAAAAATAAGAGAAAGTCGTCCCCAATCTTCATGTCACATCCCAAGAAGGTACATGATATGAATACAAAATTTTGTTTTCAAACGATTTTCCGTTCTGGAGAGAGGCTGTTCACACACACACATAGAATCATGTTTCTGAAAATAGTATTTTTGGATTCAGGGCACCTCAAAACACATATTTATGTTAAAAACTCAACTTCTAATTTCAGGATAGAACACAATATTTACTCATAGAGTAAATGGTACGGGGAGAGGAGATAAATAACATGATATTACAGATAAGATTAATAATTGACTAAATTGTGATAATGTCTTTATTTTTCTTTATCATCGATAAATTAGAAATAGCTTATAATAGTGAAGAGAAAGTATTGTAGAACCATATTTTGAGCCTGCTGAGTTACTGACTAGTGCCTTTGTGGTTTTCAGCAGGGAAAGAAATGGAGATTTAACTAATAGATTGATCAGTGATTTAGAGACTGGAGTGCTATATGAAGCGGCGGGGATTATCAACTGCATGTAAAACAGACAATGGAATGAATGTGCAGAGCTTAAAAACTTCATGCTTCCACCTGAACGAATGCCAATTTAATATTTACATACCAGAAAACACGGGTTCGCAACAGTACACAAATAAAAATGTTGTACAGTAATACACCAGTCTACCAAAGAAGGAAGTTTGCACTTACCTAATTATATGCCTTGCTGTAGGCCTATATAGCCTATAAAAAACTAACTTAGATATTTGTTACAATTTAATTAGAAAGGTATTTTAACATAGAGAGAATTCACTGTAATAGCCCTCTCAGTTTCGGGATCTACATGACTAGTCTCCTATCCGTTCATCTACAATAATGATATTTATTGAAACATTATTAATTTTGTTACTTTAAACGTACAAGGCACAGAAATATACTTTGATTTTAGTCCGTTGAGCTGTATCAATAAAATAAAATAAAATGTATAATTAAAACCATCAGCTCAACAAATTTTATTTTATTTAGGCTGCCTATGCCTTTCGACACTTTTCTGTCATCTTCAGGGCATCTTGCTGTGATTGCGAAGATTCAGTAACGACTAAAACAATAAAATGACGTGTCTTGTAGTCTTGTAGTCTTTTCATACTGATAAAATAATTAAAATCTTCAAAAAAATATTAAAAGTTCACACTAACTCATTTTTTAACATCCTGCTCTTCTTGAGTTTTCCGTCAACAGACACATAACGGGGAGGACTCAAGAAGAAGCAGGGAGTTGAAAAATGTGTCAGTGATAGTTTTTATTAAAACTTTTTGAAGATTTTAATTATTTTATCAGTAGGCCTATAGATATGATCAAGAACACAAGATAATGCCTTTTTAATTTTTAATTGTTAATGCATCTTTGCCAGCACAGCAAGATGCCCTAAAGATGATAAAAAGTGTGGAAAGGTCTAGGCAGCTTATACAAGGTGCAAGGTGCGGCAGAGGAAACGGACGTATTTCAAATTACTATAACTCAGACGATTTTCAAGTTAAACAAAATTTAATTATACAGAAATGAAGCTTGTATAATGCAGTTTCTGTTGACTATTTCTGATTTACCTCCGAAAAATAAATGCCGTCAAGTGACGCAACAATGGAATTTCCTAACATGCAACCTCATTAATAATAACCTTGACTGTCCGGGTGGCGCCGTGTCATCATGTCTAAATCCGACGTTTCGGCCCTCATGTTGTGGCCTTCTTTTGGGTATATCCAGTAACAGTGTGGTGTGGTGTTGATAAATTTGGAATCATCGGTCCGTATTTTCTTGAAGAGGACAATACCTCAGTGACAGTGACTTCAGCACGCTACATTGAAATACTCAACAGGTTCCTGCTTCCGGAACTACGCAGACGAAGAGTAAACATGCAGCAAATTTGGTTCCAATAAGATAGTGCCACAGCGCATACTGCGAGAGCATCAATGCAAGTGGTTCGCAACATGTTTCCTCAACATGTGATCTCCCGTTTTGGCGACATTGACTTGTCCATATGTGACTATTATTTGTGGGGTAACCTCAAATCAAACGTTTACTTAAACAAACCCCGCAACATCCAAGAACTAAAAGAGTTCATTCGTGTAGAAATCACTAATGTGGAGGAAGAAATGTTGGGAAGAGCAATGCAGAATTTCGAAGTGAGGTTACGAGAGTGTATACAGAAAGAAGGTCGTCACCTGACGGACGTTATTTTTCGGAGGTAATTCTGAAATAGTCAACAGAAACTGCATTATACAAGCTACATTTCTGTGCAATTAAATTTTGTTTAACTTGAAAATCTTCTGAGTTATGATTATTTGAAAAACGTCCGTTTCCTCTGCCGCACCCTTTATAAAGGTTACTGAGATGACGGTTTTGATTATACATTTCATTTGTTAATTATTTTTAAATTACAAAGGAACGAAATTTGTTTTACATTTTAACCTTTGTTAATTATATACGATACTCAGGTCTCGAAGACCATCAATAACAGCCGTGGATGTCGGCGTGCTGACCACATGCTCCCCAAACCTGCTAACTGCCAATGTCGAAAGACGCAGCGGTCTGTGGTAGGCCTTTTCCTACCATTAAGTGAGTGCCACGCAGTTAGTAATTTCATGAATTTTAACTTAATTAGTTTATAGGCCCTTTTTAGTCCCTTTAGTCCGATTTAGCCCTTTTTAGGTTCTATAAGATTCATACATTCGGAAGCAAGGGGCATGAAATGGAAAAAATATGTTAAAATGTTCTAATTAGGAAGCTGGGAAAAATAGGTTAAAACCTTCAAACCCGGGCCCTAGTTATCGCCTAGTTTTCCAAATAGAACTGTTGCTTCCTAATTCATAAGACTACCGTAGGAATCTATATCAAATGCAGTTGATTGAAAACAGGATAAAATTTGTTCTTTTGATGACTATCAATGTTCACGTTGATGATGGGAAGTGATATTTTGGGTATAAATTCCCATTACTGACTAGTAACGGCGTTAATAACGTGGGAGGGCATTAAATTATTGTCTGCGGAAATGCTAATGAGTATTGGACGAGCATTATTGTAGCACCATTTCACCTTCATTACATTTCTACACAAACTTTGAACAAACGAAAGCTTTTGCTTGTGTAAACAAGGTAGCAATCCAAAGGCAGCGAATTACAAATGTTATCGGGAACTGAAGCGTTCGTTTACTTTAAAAATGCTATTTCGTTTATACTCAAATATAAACCAGCATTTCTCGTAACCATACTAAATACACAATATAGAAAATTGGCAGTGATGTTTGAAATATTCAGTGGACTCCTCTGGCCAAATGGGTTATTAGGCAAAACTAATAGCATACTAAAGTAAAGTAAAGCGATCCCTATACAGGCCCAGAGGGTTTCAGGAGGTTGAGACTCCCAGATTTTACCTGCCTCCTTTACCCCCAGGATTGCTCCTCTTAATCATATCTGTTAGAGGATGAGTCGCCTCCAGGGTTATAGTGCCACCAGAAGGATTAGGCCAATTAAAAACTCCAACGACCTCATCGAGAATAGAACCCGCGACCTTCCGATTTTCAGCGCAGCGCCTCACCCACTACGCTACAGCGTACCCCACTAACAGCATACTATGAAAGAATAATTCTGAACATTTAGACCCTAAAGAATTTTTATATCTGTTAAATGATCTTTTCTTCACAATTTTGTAAAGTATAAAAGTGATCTCATGAAACAGGCTATTACTCTAGGAAATTTGTATAGTGTCTCCTGCGGAGGCCATCGTGGTTCGGAGTGCATGTTGAGCTGTAGGATCCGGCTATTGTAATACCTGTTTCAGAACTCATCACCCCAAAACGATGGAATCTTCTCCACCCTCTAAGGGCCTCCCTTATAATCCGAACATAAATGTAGCCCTATGTCTAGAGGAAGAAGAAAATGAACAAAAGGAAGGGGAAGAAGAACAGAAGATGAAGAAGGTTTAATGTACTATATTATTTTTAGTAAAATCAATATTTAACGATAAATTTTTATTTTATTTACATTTCATTTTATTTTCTGTATCACCTATAAACCCAACATCATTTAGTGCTGAACAAATGAAGGAAAGCCTAAATCATTCTTATAAACTTATCGGCTAAGTTTGACCCTCACTAATTTAAATGCACCAGATTAGGGTATACAGAAACATAATGTGCAAGCACCAAGAGTGAATATGTACGCATCGTAATCATTCACTGCGAAATAGATAATTATTCACTTTTTAGACAGTTCAAGGACTGGAACCGTCGCCATTGATGATCGTTCAGGAACAGTACATTGTAATACTAAATTTAAAAGCTCTAGGTAGCTCAGATATAAGGGGCAATTGTATGGAATAAGGGACCTTAGATCGTTTCTAGGGCATACAATGCCATTCGTTCAGGAACCACAAATTGTAATAGGTCTACGAAATTTAAGAGCCCTAGGTTGTTCAGAAATAAGGTGCTATGGTATGAAATAAAGGGACCTTAGATCGTTTCTAGACCATACATTGCCATTTTATTTACTATTTTATACTCGAATTACTTTATCTATGCAACTTTCTTTCGTTTTTTTCTATTTTTGAATAGAAATAATAATTTCATAAGAATTAATTATTTAATAAATCATAACAAAAAAATCACCATAATTATTTGCTGTTTCCACTATAGCGTCATGGTATTTTTTTCATAAATATACCGTCGGACGTAGGGTATGCAATGTTAAATGCGTATGCCGCAATAATAAATGTGCAAAATATTACGTTATAATTTTGAGCTGTTGCGATTTCCAATAGATATTAGTAAAATAATAATAATAATAATAATAATAATAATAATAATAATAATAAATAAATAAATAATTAAATAAATAAATAAACTCAACGATATATCAAAACTAAAGCCAGGATTTCCATGCAAATGCATGTTTCTATATACGCTTGATACAGATATCAAACTAAAAAAAATATTAATTTCATGGCTTATTGATTCCAAGTAAGTGTACCTCTTCCGTGCATATCTGCAAGTTTTGACTCTTCTATGGGCAATAAATTTAGATAAATTTAGCTTTAGATTTACTAAAGTATATTTTGAAGTTTTTTTCATAGGCCTATTTCGTTCATTTTAATAGTTTGAGTGCACGTATCACTTCTTCTAATTGCCGGTACCTATAAGCTAGTGAAAGGTAGAGAAACTAAAAAAAGGAAAACATTTAGAGGTACCATGTATATATGCTCATGTAGGTCACTGCATTTGACAAGGCCCTGACTTGAAAGTGTGTCATATCAAAGTGGCTCTATTGTAGAGCAGAACCATAGCTTCATGCAAGTTATGTGGCTCGAAGGGATGCCATAAATTCTGTATCGCTATGCACTACGCATTGTGGCTAGGTTGCGCAGATTAATCAACTGCTGGGGTGGTAAAGGGCTGGCAATGGTAACGGGTATTAGTACTGTATACATAACCAATCACATGTAATGTCGCTGCGAGTGATGATAAACGATAATGCCACCCTACAGAGCATAGAGAGTATGTACCACCTCATCCATCCCCCACTACTGATTCTCTGCAATTCTCATTTCACCCTCAGATTCGCTTTCTCCCTTCTAGCTCTCACTCACTCATTCGCTTGCCGATTCTCTCTTTCTCTGTCTGCTTCTGGTTCTCCATATACATCGACATCCGTTTTCTCCTCTCTGCCTATCGTACTTTTTCTCTCTCTGGTCTGTCTGTCTAGCTAACTGTGTGTGGGTCTCTCAACATTCCTATGCATGAACCTTCCCTCATCTGCTTCGCTCTTCCCTTCTACCCTCTCCAACGATCTCCTCTTAGCTTTCACTCTTCTTCTTTTTCTTGAATTTTACCCCCTCTGTCTCTTCTATCATTTTTCCAATCTTTCTCGCTCTTCCCTTACTTTAATTTATCCCTCCAGGTCTCTCATTCTCTCTCTTCCCTAAAAAGTTTCACTACCAATAATTGATAGGTTGCTGGGATATATCTACAGCACAATATTCTTGGTAAGCATCCAAATCAACATTTTCATATTCTACCGATGCTTAAAAATATTCTAACGATTCATGTAATGATGTATATTTCCCAAGTATAGCAGTATTAGACAGCATGGTTGTGAAATTGGAGCAAGTTGTGATGTGAAGACAAGAGCACTACAATCCTGCAGCGAAAAAAAAGGGCTGTAACTTGGCGTTTGGGTAATAGTCCAGTAGAACTTAAAAAGTAAAATATGAAGGTCTTCATGCCCAAGCGAAATTTATATTTTTACGAAAGAATACATAAGCTATCGCATGCGAAAAATCTCTGCCTATTTCCAGCAAACTACACAAAATGGATCCCTGAAAAATACAAATAGTGATTTTTAAAAGAAGAAATAACTTCTGATTGTATTGGACAACCCTTGTGCTGTGCTGCACAACACCCATACACTCAGTGCTATACTCAGGGCGTCCACCAAGTAATGCTGAAGAAATTCCCGGCTTATTCCCTGATTTTCATTGATCATTTCAGAAATTCCCGACCAAAATATGAAGCACTTTATATGCTAATAACTGTGTAAGAAAAATTATAGGATTATACATACTTTAAATAAGAAAAACTTTTAGTAACCGAAGTAATTGCAAACAATAATTACTTAGGCTATAACAGATACAAAAATTAGGAACAATAAAATAAATTAAATATACTTTCATATAGGCCTATTATTGTCTAGGAGTCTTTTTGATCCCACTTTGCAATTTTTCGAATGTTCCCGGATATTTTAACAAATTCATTGACTTTTCCCGGATTTTCCCGACCAGTGGACACCCTGCTCTCTGTTAATTGAAACTTGCAATATCACTACATATCCTGTCCCTGTAACAAATATAAGTAAATATTAGAAAAATATAGCAGCAAGTTGGCACTTCCTTGCACGCGTGTTTTTATTTAGTTGAAAACGTTGCAAACGTTTGTCAGAAATCATTGTTACGAAGGCCATCTGTTCTTTATAATCAATATTATTTTTCAAAGTGTGATTAGGCTTAATAACCAGTTCGTTTTTCAGAACATAGCTTATGGTATTAGACGTACAACGTAGAAAACAGAGAATAGACGTACAAAAGGCTGGCTGGATTATATATAGAAATCTGAAAAAAATAAGTTAGAACCGTTTCGAGAAAAAATTCTTCATGTAAAGTGGCATTAGAAGTAAGAGAAAGTCGTCACCAATCTTCGCGTCACATCTCCAGAAAGATATCTGAAGATATACAAACAGACATGATTCAGCAAGTAGAATTTTCGGAGTCATGGGACCCCGAAATGTGAATTTGGGTTCAAAACGCGACACCGAATTTCGGGGTCAAACACAATATTTCTACCTACAGTACATATAGCAAGGGTAACGATAGTACAAATAGAAATATAGAAGACTAGCAGGTGCCCCTGGTGCCTGCGATTATTTAATCAATGAGCTAAACTCCATGGCGCTACATCCCTGAAGGGACAAGGCCTACCACCCGACCGCTGCGTCATCTATCATAGGCAGATGGCAGGAATGGGGGCATGTGGTCAGCATGCCGACACCCACGGCCGTTAATGGTGGTTTCCATGATCGGAGCCGCTACTTCCCTATCAAGTAGCTCCTCAGTTTGTATCACGAGGCTGAGTGCACTCCGTTCCAGGCCACGCCGGCGGTCATTTAGTCAATGCCTAATTGTTTATTTAAATTATTTAACTGAAAAAATATTAAATCACATTTAATAACACTGACGTTATTTATTTAATATTATGTTTTCATATAAATAGCATGGAATACATCATTTTATTCTTAATTATATTGTTTAACGTTAAAAAGATAAATAATTAAACGAACAAAATGAATTACTTGCTGCCATATGCACATACAAATTCGAAATTAAGCGATTAATACGTACTACAGATGCATGAGGCCCAGAGAACCACTGCCATCTCTACATCACTGCACAGCCCCTTGCAGTCGCGACCACTTCTCCTACATCCGAGTAGTGCGTGTAGTCTAGTCGCTAGTATTCAGGCGCTAACTTCCCTACGTCCGCTAATACTCTCCATGTTTTCCGTTTCCATGACAATCATATTTAAATATTGAAAAAAGGTAATCTGGTGATAATTCTTGTAAGTCGTGCCATCAGATAAGGTACATATTTTATGACATAGCTCGCAGTGCACATGTTACCTCCTTCATTCGCATACCTCTCTCAGGGTGTCCACCAAGTAATGCTGAAGAAATTCCCGACCAAAATATGAAGCACTTTATAATAACTGTGTAAGAAAAATTATAGGATTATACATACTTTAATTAAGAAAAAACTTCTAGTAACAAAAGTAATTGCAAACAATAATTACTTAATTTATAACAGATACAAAATTAGGAACAATAAAATAAATTAAATATACTTTCATACAGGCCTATTATTGTCTAGGAGTCTTTTTGATCCCACTTTGAAATTTTTAGAACTTTCCCGGATATTTTAACAAATGCATTGGCTTTTCCCGGATTTTCCCAACCATACGAAATTCCGGGTCTTTTCCCGGATTCCTGGATTTTACCGACCAGTGGACACCCTGTATACTCTATAATTTGGGTTATCCAACTGAGAGTCATTAATGTTTTTTCATGTAGGATTTGCACTTCATTTTAAGGGATGTATTTTGCAGTTCATGATTCTTATTTCACATCAGCTCCAAACTCAGAATTCTTCCATGACATAACCTTAGCTTATCCTGAGAAACTTTTGCCCACCCTGATCTTGAATTCTGGCTAGAGACTTGATGCGTAGGCCTATCCACAAACAAGTCACTATATGTGTTGATAAATTTCATGTTATTTATCTCCTACGAGGGATTTGTATGTCGTGTATAAAATGATTCCACCTATTCCCTCGTATAAAATGTTTTTGTTAAAATATCAGCTCAAAATTTGTCAAATCTAAAATTTATATTTGTCAATATTATAAAACATAATTAAAAATTATATCTGTCAATTTTATAAGATAATTTTCGTATATTGGACAATATATTTCGGCTATTCAGCCATCTTCAGGTCCTTTTCTTTCACCAGGTGATCTTACTCTGTTGGTTAATCCATTACAACTCAAATCCAACAGAGTAATGGATTAACCAACAACTCAAATCCAACAGAGTAATGGATTAACCAACAGAGTAAGATCACCTGGTGAAAGAAAAGGACCTGAAAATGGCTGAATAGCCGAAATATATTGTCCAATATACGAAAATTATCTTATGAAATTGACAGATATAATTTTTAATTATGTTTTATAATATTGACAAATATAAATTTTAGATTTGACAAAGCTATGAGCTGATATTTTAACAAAACATTTTATACGAGGGAATAGGTGGAATTATTTTATACACGACATAAGTCACTATATGTTACTATATGTAACATCTCGCAATATTATTAACTGCAGGCTACTTGGCATTTCCAAGGCGTTGGGATTGACTCTGAGGTATGCATCTGCCAAAGTGATGTGCATCTGGGATCGATGTGCATCGAACGCGCTCCACTACACAAACAGAAGCTGCAGCTTCATTACGGCCATGACCACAGGTATTTGCTAATAATCACTCTCTAGCTGTATTGCACACATGCACATAGAACTGCTTATACCCAGACAAAGGGCTGTGATTAAATTCACTACTGTGAAAATTAAATATTTATGTTAATCAGTTAGTGCTATGGAGAATGTAGGAATGAACTTTTGACAATAAACAACTCAAAACTGTAACAATTGCATTTCACATATTGCAGGTGATATTTTACAATACTCCTTAGTATGAATTTGCACATGTTTTGTGAAAAGATTCGAAGTTATCGATCCGAAATACTACCTACAACGTCAATGGGGAGTCGTTAGTTTAAGAATCTATTTTTCTTATTCTATAGTTTTGATCCATACCGCTGCATTACATATTTTTTGGACGGTGTTGCTAACTTCCCTATAATTAATTTTAAAATTTTAGTTCTTGGGTAATTATTAAGCTCTTTATCCACTATGTTCATAAATAGGTAGGTCTAAAGGTAGTAAAGAAAACTACGATAAAACATCTCTGATACGAATGTATCATTAATGTAAATTTATATGATTCAGAATATTAAATTATAGCAATAATAAGTAAAGCAATAGCAAACAAAAAGTAAATAACATATACAAATCAAGTAAGTAAGCTTTCGAAGAACACAACGTTCAAAAAGGAACTGACTCTCCATACACACATTCTGATGCTACAAAAGCTCTTTATGTTGACGTCTATGAATGTTGACAATTTCCTTTCATCTCCTATTTAACTCACCATTATTCAATCCTTCATCATAAAAGGCTTTCATCCATATTTTGCTAGCGTATAACTTCTATGAAACCAAATTGCGCTTCATGTGCCGATTGTCTAAAATCTGGGAGCCTCAGCCTCCAGGACCCTCTGGCCTGTATAGGGAACACTTTACCTTTCACCTGCCTATAAAGCATCCTTTCAAATGGCCATGTTTGGAGTTAGTGACTTCTGGCGTAAGGATAACGATGTATTTTTAAGAAACACATAGTAAGTCGTGTTATAACATAAAAATAGTAATTCTGAATCATGATTATAATTTTTTTTTTTTTTTTTACTACCTTGAGGAATAGCCTACATATATATAATGGAAATTGACTGAATGTTTGATTCAGGATAGGCCTACCATTTAGGCATTGTTTTTATTGGATGAATAACTTTAATTTTTGGGCGTGTTGTGGTTAATTTATTTTCACTATTCCATTCATACGATGCGTGTTTGATACTGACGAATAAGGTTTAACAATACCTCGGATGTCGACCAATCTCGATCGTTAATCTTATAATATGCTTGCTAGGAACACAAGGTTGCGATTTTATTTTATAAAACGTCAGCGCGTTACTGAAAATGTAGGTATCAATATGTAGTGATTAATACGCCACATTCTACCAGTGAACAGAATAGAAACACATTATTATATACAAAAAAATTTTAAATTAAAATAATAAAAATGCAAATTGATTAAAAACTCAATGTCGATCCTGTGCATGCCGGTTCGTGTGCTTTCAATATGTTCTGATGTTAGCTTATCTGTATTAGGTTAATTACTTCTCATATGAATTATTGGTAGCACTGGTTAGAAACTCGGTGTGCTAGGCTAACCGAATATGGAGAACTAAAGAACGACATTACAGAATTTTGCCTACTTCCGGTTTAACTGGAAGTAACTCAACACTATTATTTTAAATGTAACACTCAATGTATTTTTTGTTTTCGAATAGTGCTCATTAGTAATTTTTTCAGAAAGTACCCACACGAGATACTTCTGTCCATATTAGTAATGATAGTAGCAAGATTTACTATTTAAACTAACATTTAATACAGTTAGCGACGATGAATTGAGCATAATACCCTTAAGAACGTTAATACTTAATTTAAGGTTTAAAAGAACTATGAACAGAAAAGAAACTCCGTTACCATCCATGCTGCCAAGACTTGAAGTATGGGATAAGAGATTGGGAAGTGGTTGGGTTGCTATTTGGGGCGAGAGGACAATTTAAAATTTTTTTATCAATTTTTTCCAACGTTTTAGTATACTGTCATCAGCCGCATTACAGGAATTGGCCTTAAACATCCTACAAGACTCGCTCCATTTTGTGCATAACCATTTGTATTCTGCATGTTTTAATAAATAGGAAGGGAGTCCTTTGTTTGTTAGCCGCTTTAAAATTCAATATAAGAATACATGAATATTGATAATTAGAAAAATAAATTCTTATATTAATAAATATGTGGTTCTTAGAATCGTTTTCAATGGGCTGTGTCAAATTGGCACCCTTAATATAAGGGAGGTATTTATTAGAGCACATTCCCAAATCGTATCAATTTCATTAACCTTTTCACTGCTACTGACGTATAAATCCGTCCGTTCAAAAACTGTATAAAAGCAGAAATGTAATATATAAAGAGTAAAGCTACATATAAATTGTGAGAATTTTTATCCTTGCGTTGGACTGTAATATATATTAACCAGTTATTCTACTGTAATTCTCTCTTTTGATTTCAAACTTAGATCCCACTGATGATTTCAGTTGATGATGGCTTATATTATTTTATAAATTCAGAATTGTAAATATAGCTGTTACAATAATTTCACCGTATTATTGTATATTGCAATAGGCCTACTAACGTGACAAGTGTGTTATTGCAGAATAGAAAAAGAGTTTGTAAATAAGAGCCTAAGACAAGTATTTTAAAAAGTCAATTGTAAAACTTTTATTTACAATTTTGTACTGCTAGAAATTTCATTATATCACTTTTAAAAAATGCTTATGGCTGTTATGAATAAGTTACCAGTAGAGGATTATGTGGAATTTCAACAAATCGCAAGTGTCTATCGTATCAAGTGTCGCAAGTTTCGTTTATTTTTATCACTTTGTAAATTCACAAACACCGGACACGGAAACATTTTCATACCTGAACACAGCGATTGGGTATATAAATGCCGCATATGAGCAAAAGCATATATGAAAAGATTTATAATTATATGTGTGGTGAAGACGTATTTCAAAAATGGACTTGATGTTTTCGCGGCGGTTGTTTGTAATTACGCCTTCACGAGTTATCAGCCGTGTCAGAATTATAAAACTCGGGCTTTCGGCCATCCTTAGCTCTGTGACCCTCATTAGAATATGATGGAATGGACCAGTGCCTGTAGTACTACAGACAAAGTATTGTAATTGTAATTGTTACAATTTAGTAGTCGTTAGTATTAGTATCATTCTTACTTGCTATATCGTCATCACTACTGTTTTTGCAAGTAATATCCAAATTGGAGTTAATATTAACAAAATGTTATTCAATGTTTCCGAAAATATTCTCATTGATGTTTTTTTTCGTTAATAATTTGGGCTTGTGCCCAAAACATACCAAAAACAAGGAATTTTTAGGTACTGCCATTTTTCAAAATAATTGTAAAATGTAATTGTAATTTTACTGATTACTTTTTGAAAAAGTAATTTGTAATTGTAATTAGCGTAAGTAAAATGTCTCTCAGGTAATTGTAATTCAGCCCAATGACTTTATTTTTGTACTTTTCCCATCACTGCATGTCAGTGTGTGTGTGTGCGTATGTGTGCAGCCTATCTCCAGAATGAAAAATCGTATGAAAACAAAATTTTGTATTTGGGGTAAGTATATTCTGAGGATGTGACATGAAGATTGGCGACGACCCTCTCTGTACCAAGTAATTAGTGCACATAGAGTAAATTCTAGTGACGACCTTACATTGGTGATTCAGGCTGGAATGACCTCTCGCTCATCTAATCAGCCTCGACCAGTACTCTGGCTGCTATCTGGTGATCGATCAATAATTTATGGAGGTTACAAGCAAAGCCTTCTGTTACGGATTTCCCAAATATGGCGCGCACGGCAATTCAGGTGGGTAGCAGGTATTCCAGCTATTCACGAGTATGACTTGTCTCAACTCAGAAGAGTCAAGAAGAAAACAGTTTTAATAAAACTAAACTGCTTGTTTCACACAGTCTACCAGTCAATTTTTTCACGATTTTAAAAATTACAAAAAATTATGTACAAAATATTAGAATAGCCGGTAAATCGTTCGAACAAGTGGAGAAATTCAAATATCTCGGAGCAATAATTACATACACAAATAATATTGAGGGAGAAGTTAAATGTAGACTCAAATCAGGAAATGCCTGCTTTTATGCAATTCAGAAACTCAGAAACTCTCGTCTTCTGTCCAGAAATCTAAAAATAAAAATGTATAAGACAGTTATCCTGACGGTTGTATTATATGGACGTGAGACATAGTCGCTTACTCTTCGGGAAGAACATAATCAGAAAGTGTTCGAAAACAGGGTGCTTAGGAAAATATTTGGGCCTAAGAGAGATGAAAAAGAGGACTGGAGAAAACTGCATAACAACGAGCTTCATGACCTATAGGCCTACTCTTCACCGGATATAGTAAGTTTAAGGGTAATTAAATCACGGAGGATGAAATGGGCTGGACATGTTGCGCGCATGGAGGAGGAAAGACATAACTTATATAAAAAATATTGGTTGGGAAACCCGAAGGGAAAAGACCACTTGGAAGTCCTAAACGTAGGTGGGAGGATAATATTAGGATAGATTTAAGGAAACTGGGATTTGCGTGGGATGGTTGAGTGAAGTTAGCACAGAATAGGGTTGAATGGCGGGCTTAGGTAAGCGCGGCAATGAACCTTCGGGTTCCATAAAACAGGTAATATTCCTATACCTTGCTTAGGAATTGTCATTTGCCATTGAGTAAGTAAGTAAGTACTTACAAAATCGAGAAAAAAATACGTTTTAAGCACTTATTAATGTGATATTAAATCATTTCAACTTATTCAACAATGTTTATAAATAAAAAAAGTAAAACAGTTTTCACTGTTTATTAAAAGATAGTTAAATGGGCAAGATCCATGTACATGACCTGGTGCTTCAAACGCTTCAGACGCCTTTGCATATCTTCTGCAAAGAGAAACATTTTCCACTCTATCTTTAATATACTAACTTCTAGCTAAATTAGCTAACATTTTACCCTACATTTGCTAGCTACAATTTTCAGCATTTATTTTGCAATTATAATGATCAACTCGCTGCTTAATTGTGGTTATTTTATGCTGTTAAGACCATAAATTGCAAAAAGCCGTAAAATTTTGATACATTATTAATTATTTCTCATTGTGTTTTGTCTTTTCTATGAATGGTGCATTTAAAATTATTAATTAGAATTTCTACATATTATGGTACGCCAGGAAAACCTCATAACATACAAAGATCCTCTAGTTAGGGACTCGCAGTTTGAAGTGTAAACCGAAGTAAAGCAGGATTCTAGAATACTACCATGACAGAGTTAACGAACCTGAAATCTCATAATGCAGTAAATTTGAGTATAGGCCTCCAGAACCGGGGTCAATTCATATTTAATTATAATAATATTATTAAAATAATAATAATAATAATAATAATAATAATAATAATAATAATAATAATAATAAAAACAGTTCAAGGCCGTAAGGCCTTACCTTCCACTCAGTCAGGAGAAAAAGAGAAGAAATACAAACAACTTACAAAATAAATGTTAATACAACAGGTGATCTTATAAGTGACGTCGAATAGGTTATAAAGCAGTCTAAATACACGGACTCTATCTTCGATATGGTCTAGTTCATAGTAGTAATAATAATAATAATAATAATAATAATAATAATAATAATAATAATAATAATAAAATTCCGAAAACATCAGTGAGGGTTTGGGAGCAGAGCCCCCAACGAGCGAAGGGAGTTTTTCCTAAATAATATTTTTATCTAGTAGCCTATTGTATGTGTGCTAAAATAAAAAATAAAAAGATAGTCATATGAATCCATTTGATCTTTACCTTAGTTATCTATCTCCAAAACTACGCATAAAGTAAAAAATGTTATATTGCTCTTGCTCCTAAAAGGCTAATTAGCCAAATCAGAATGCTTAGGCCTATCATTGTAGCATTCCGTTGAGAACTTTCTTTTATACCAGGCCTATTTTATTCCGTAATATAAATAGACACGGATTTTATAACAGCAAATGTTAGAACTTAGGTGAAAGATAATCGCGTACAGATCACACAATCCAGTTGACAAGCGTTTACTGTCTGGTTCATTTTACAAGTAGATCATCCACGTGCTTGCTTCCGCTGTGCCTACTGATACGATACACCATGGCTTTTAATTATACTTCATTTCCCAGCATTCCCTATAAAAATCATGAGAGCATACGTGCACGGTAAATTGCTTTAAAAACAAAACTTCGATTTAGCTGCTAAATAGATTTGCACTGGCTCTTCATTGGGTGTAGAGATTTGACCTTTGACATTATAATGGATGTATTGCTGCTCTGAAGATCGTACAACATCATAAATATGCACATCATCCAAACTGAAATCATTATTTTTTTGTCGAAACATAGAGCACCAATATGATTCTTAAATTCGAAACTGTCAGGGCCTGCTTAAGGATTCTTTTTTGAAACTTGAAATTTGGTTATTGTCTTGAAATAAATGATTCATATGAAAGGTTTATTTCCAACTTTTACACATTTTTTCATTAAGACGTCGGCCGTATGATTGTACATGGTCGAGGACTGTTAAGAACTGGATATACATAAATTGAATAAACATAAAATAAGTAATAATACATTAATAATAGGAAGGAAATTTTAAAAAGGAGTATGAAAATTAGGTATTTATGCAATAAACTTATCTTTCCACCTTAGCCTACACACGTTCAGTGTTAAAGAATTATCATAGTCTACTTTTGTGACCTACCGTACTAGTGGCTTACTATGAAACCCGGACCTTAAAGTACTTACGCGTCGTAAGTCGCCACTGGGTTATTATCTCATATTGAGAACCGTCTGGTGGTATACCGGGGTATGTGAGTGAATTGGAGAATTTTATACCGGCACGTTGCCATGGTAGCACAATGGTAGAGCAGCGACACGGAGAGCCGAAGATTCTGGTTTAGATCCCCGCTATGGCATTGAATGTTTCAGTGTGAAAGAATTATCATTTCAATAAATGTAATTGTTTTCTAAAATTTTTAATTATTCAGATTAATTAATTCAGAGTTATTTTAATAATGGAATTGAACAATCTGGGATCAATACTACAACTGTGTTTTAGATCTGCAGATGTGAAACGTTTAGGTTCAATTAAAGGATTTTTTGGTTTTGTCTTGTATCTTATGAATTAATATATGGATGTGTTCTAAAGCATGAATTTCTATTAATGTAACTTAAAATATATATTTATATATTTTACGAACACTAAGAATGTGAAATTCGGAAAATATTTATACAGATAGTCAAGAGGTTTAGACAGACAAATTTTAATGATAACTTTTTAAGCAAAATTAGTGGAAAAGGAATAGTTTTCGAAGCTCCTCCCCATCCAGTTATGCCATACATGATAACGGACTGTATAAAAGATAAATAGATTATTCTTAAATCGTTAATTTCTAGAACTGAGCTAAGGATAACAATTTTTATATTGTTCTACACATCCTGTTAAATAAATATGTAATTTATATCTTCCATTTTAAATGCTGATCTATTATAACACTTGAATATTTGAATTAGGAGTTAGAAATGGAGGTGCATGCACATGCACAACTTTTAGAATTTGAACAATTAATTGAACAATTTTTAGACTTAAATAAAAAACATGCCATATATTGGGATGCTAACTTATACAAATACTTTACAAGATCCCTTTCCATTTTGGGCACCCGATAAGTATATACCATTTTGGATCCCATTTAAGCCATGATGGTTTGTAATAAACCATTAATTACCTGACACCACTGGATAAAAACAAAGAATTTTCCATATGTGTCATGTGACCCTGGGTAAAAAAAGTAGCTTACCCCAGTTTATATAAAACTAGTATCTTTTATTAATTGTTTGGGTTGTAACACACCATGAAACAATTGGGCTAACTGAAAAGTATTTGCCAAAATCGTCGTTCCATTTGCAGAATACTGCTGCTGACATCACTCATACTTCTGAACACTAAGTTTTATTTCTAGCCAACTAACTCTATGGGACGGTGGGCGGTATTTAGGAAAGAAAATGGGCAATTAGATTAACCTATGTAGAACACTTGACTCTTCAGTTTGTTTCTGAGAGCGTGTCAAAATTAAATTGACCTTCTGTTAATAAAATTGCCCCGCACCCCAACTAAACTAATCGGTCAATAAAAGTAGAATTAACGATATAGTTTATGTGGTTTATGTCTCCAGGCTGATTGCTGCGTCCAACTGAATGCTCCGAGTTGTTGACTGATAGGCCAATTTTCAGTTACAATGTTTTTGCTCGATCAATCAATCTGCAAGAGCTGATGCTAAATTTTACCAATAATTTCATTTATTTTTTATATTGTGCATTTAAGCTATGGTCGTAGATGTATTTATATCCATTTATGAACTGCCCCATATCACGAGCATGTGCTCATTTGGATGACGTCTTAATTACAAAAATAAAATTAGGTAAACTGATATAACAAAGTGCCAGAATGATATTTTAATAAGTGATAATTACAGTTATGATAGCTCCCCCCCCAAAAAATAGTAAATAATTAATCCCTTGTTAAAAGGTGTGAAATTTCTACTTTAGAACGAGAGGTAAATTTTTGGTGATTCTCTTTCAGCGGTGGAGTAGCAAAATCCCTGTGTGTGAACCCTCTGACATTTAACGTTCTAAGGTTTGAACTTTAATCCCGTTTATTGATTTTAAAGTCCTTTCATACTGATAGGGCTTAACGGATAGTTTACGACTGTAAAATTCTACAGTTTCATCTTCCAAAGAAATAGGAACCCTTATCATGAGTGCTAGTTAAGATAGACTTCGGTAAATATTTTGGAGTCTAGAAATAGCTTCAGTCCTTCAGTCAAATCCTCGCCAATGCATTAGGACTTCTGGAGAACCCGGGTCTCCTGCGGTGGTTATAGGCTACCACCCCAAAACTGATTGCCGTTAAGCAGGAAATAATTCGATGAATGACCGTTGCTGACGCTTTTGACAATTCATATTAGCGGTAAGTGAAGGCTAAAGGGAGTCACGGTGGTTCGGATTCCACGTTTAAAACGTAGGTTCAAGCTGTGTATATGTATAAATGTATATAAATCGTATAACATACGTAAGTTTGTAACAACAGTTTCAGTGGCATCTATCCTATCCTTTAGGGCAGCGTTTCTCAACCATTTTGAACCCAAGGACCTCTAAAATGTCTAAAAAAATTTACGGACCCCTAATTTTAATCCCATTTTTAAAAGTAGTTATATGTAGACCTATATTCTTAATATTTGGGGTATTAATTATAGGTCATTATAACTACCGTAAATAAATCTAAATACATTTTTTTAAATTGACGGAAACACAGTTATTGAATTGGAAAAATATTAAAACCGATGTTTTAGTTCTTTAGTTTTCACTTGCTTTATGATATTTTTTAATTATTTCTGCGGACCATCTGCACCATCTTCGCGGACCACCAGTGGTCCATGGACCATAGGCTGAGAAACGCTACTCTAGGGTTTCGCCAAGCTGTGTGGGTGTGACATTATTTTCGGATACTTTCATTTCTGTTGTTAATTATTCGGCTATTAAAGAAAAGATTGTAAAAATATCGAAAGTATAAGCCTGCTAATCAATTCATTAAAGCTAAAAAATTACCAATGTTTTTTTAAAAATATAAATTATTCTAAAATATTGTTGTATCTTAAGGTAGGCCTATTTAGTTTCTCACGAGTGGTAGTGGTCGTCCTGGATAACGCAGTGAGTGTGGAGTTGACTTTCTGTGTATAAGGTCGCCTAGGTTCATAACATTTATGTGTCTGTAGATATGCAGGCATACAAAAGAATAATTTTTTTTTGCACACCAGCGACGGTCACAGGTCTTAGTTACAGTAAGTACATCCCGTCGTTAAAAACCACGTAACCAATCACGATGATCTGGTAATTATATTGCGAATTTTGTTCTACAGTGGAAAACAAATTATTTATAATAATAAATGACCTAAAATACTAAAAATACCGAAGTTATTTAAGGTATCATCATCGTTCACAACTACTGAGTTTCTTTCGGATAATATTCTAGGAAATTTCACAGAGTATAAAAAGAATGGCGTTAGTTCCTAATCGTAAATTATTTATGATAATGTTTCTGAGCTGTATTTTATTGGAATGAGTGTGGAGTTAAAAATAGAGGCTAAGCCCCTCTTCTTAAATGCACGAGTTCCAACAGAAATCTGTTTAGGTACCGGTACATACACTTTTCCCCCTAAGGTGGCACTAAATTTACAATTAATATATATTTAAATAAATATTTCAAAACAGAGAACTTTTAAGGCAACGATTCCATGGCAGTTCTAACCTGTGATCGTCAGTTGCCTTTATCTAGGTTTTATGGCAACGATTTCATGGTCTTCTGGACCTGCGAGCGTCAATTGGATTATTTTTTCTTACTTAATATATATATACACAACTCCGACGAGGGGTGACATACGTATATTGGTTCAAAGGAAAAAAATACGTACAACAATTATCTAAGGTTATAACAAAAATTTACTAGTAACAAACATAATTACATACTGTACCAGAAGAAAAATAAAACACTTGAAATATAGGCCTACTAATCAATTTTGAAATGTACACATTTTTACTACTTGATAGAAATATATTATATTTATCATATTAATCAAAGTAAACATCTAAAAGATATGATAATGCTCTTGGTTTAACATTTCTAAGAGAACTGGAGACACTTTCAGGTAACATGTTATTCAGTTTTATAGCATGAGGTAATATTCCTTTCAGGCCACACACAGTGGATTCGCTATGAGTTACAAAGAGATGACTGACTTGTCTTGTGTTGTGCAGATGAACATCTTCGGATGTAATTAAGGTGGTGTTGGATTTAATAAGTTTATGTTTGATAGAATGTAAACGACTGTATATAGCTTCATTAGTAGAGACAACTTGATTGCCAAAGTGACTTGATTCCAGAAATTTTGAACATATCACTAGTATGGGATCCTAAGGGAATGTTGAACGATTTTAGTCGCTCTATTTTGAGTTACTTCTGGCTCGTGAAATAGGCTTTTCCTGCAATTTCCCCATATGAATATGAAAAACAAGGCTAAAGAGATAACTAAACGTTTTAGGCACTTATACTTTAAAATTTATCTTAGGCACTAACAAAAATCAGCCAAATTGCAACTTTACGCACTATCCTGAAAAAAATATAGCTTATTTACTTTTACATTATAGGCCTAAACTAAATCTGATTAAGAATCCCCTATCTAAATGATACACCGCTAACGTTCCCCATCTTTATTTACAATAAAATTGGAGAAGTCGAAAATAATGATTTGAAGAACGATCTCCTGCTCTTTCGGGGTTTCAGCACCAACCCATGTATCATTGCTTTTTTATTGACTGATTCAGCTTCTATTTCTTCTAATTATTAATATGTTTGTTTTATGATGTTTTCATTGTATTTATGATATAATTGTATTGATATAACTTAGTACATTATATTTGTTTGGTTCAATAAATCAAAAGCGAAAACAATAATAATAATAATAAATATAATAATAAATGAAAATGATAATAACAATAATAATAACAGTATATAATTGTATTGATATAGCATACTATATTTGTTTGGTTTAGAAATAAAAACGAAATTCACAATAACAATAATAATAATAATAATAATAATAATAATAATAATATATAATTGTATTGATATGGTATATTATATTTGTTTGGTTTATAAATAAAAACGATAATAATAATGATAATAATAATAATAATAATAATAATAATAATAATAATAATAATAATATTAATAATAATAATAATAGGAACAGTTTCCCATAAATAATACATTTTTCACGAAGGAAGTATGGAATCATATGGAGGGGAAAACCTTGTCATGCCAAATCACTGTTCATAAAATATACGCTATAGACTTTTGGTGATAGCAGAGAAAACAATTATGTAACTCCTAGCTCTTATCGTGATTCTCCAAACCAGTTGTGACGGAATCAAGGACACTGGCCATGTTAAAAAAATAATACGCTAGAACGTGCTGATGATTCTCAAATGAGCGTGCCATACATTAAATTCAATCTCAACAAATCTTTTGAACGTACATTTATTACAGTTGTTCCTTTCCGGGGTCAGCTGATGTGAACGACTTTCGGTGTAGACTACTAGAAACATCTGTTTAGGGGATGCTAGTTTCAAAGATTGGCAACACTGAGTTTAATGAAACCAGTTTTAGCGTTAGACGCGTCACAAACTCCAGTTTGCTGAGGGCAGCAAGGAGGAGCAGCTGCGTACAAGCTGCTCATTTCGATCGAAGTGACCTTGGTGCTGCAGAAACTCCACAGTGCAGAAGTTTACACAATGCCTAGATATGATAATCATCAATTTAACATCGAATTAGTGGAATCTGTTGAGAAATATCCCTGCTTGTACAACTACAGACTGACAGAGTACAACGATAGGTATACAACTCAGGCAGCATGGGAGCAGATATCGAAGAAACTAGGAGTTGATGGTGAGTTGAATAATACTATTCCACTCCAAGGTCCTGCTATTAAATGACAAGGTCCATTTTCTTCACATTAAGAATTTTACATTTTATATTATATTAGTAATATTACATTTAGTAAACAGAAACTTGATGTTTATTATTATTATTATTATTATTATTATTATTATTATTATTATCAGAGCCCGGAAATTCAGGCTTTATTTTGGTTAAAATAGGCAGGCAAAAGGCACTTAAAGCACCGAAAGCAGGCAGTAATATAATTAAAGTAGGCACTTATTAAAAGTAAGAAAAGAGAGTAATCCCCCCTTTATTATTGAAAATAGTTAAGTAAGATACTATAATTAACTTATCATAATTATATAGTACTTACTCTCACTTTTCTTGATTATAAGCATGCAACATACTAGCGATAGAAATAATGTTCGTAAACCGAGCGAGATGGTAACGTCTTGGACTCGCATTTGGGAGGTCCCAGGTTCAAACCCTGTGGCCGGCCAATTTGACATGGGTCTTTTCATAGTTTCCCCAGTCGTTAAGGCAAATCTCGAATGGGATATTGACATACATGAATCGTCTTCACTATTTCATCCTGTATCAAATCCATTTAAATTAATAACTGTTGAAAAATTGCTCCATAAAATACACTAACAACAGAAAATAATTATCAGTCAATAGTTCCACGCAGTGGCGCCAACTTTTGAAAAACACTGGGTGGGCTCAAGATTTAAAGTTTTTCATACTCTGGTCCCTTGGTTCATGAAATAGCCTTACATAATATTGATATCATTGATATGACTATGATATAAATAAGGTACTGCAGTCCTACATGAAATGATTTCATTGTTTCTGACGACCAACTTTGTAATAATTGTTTTGTACTCCACACTCTTGTCATATGTCACAATACCTTGCTTCGCCCATTAAATTCCAATGTGATAAAGTTTTTTTCCCGCATAAAAAGCATAAAAACATGGTGGTGGATGTGAGACGTAAAAATTTAATGAACTGAGAAACGACTTCAAACAATCGTGAAAGATAGTATTGTGTATATCAACAATAGCTTGATTTTAGCTTTCCAGGGATTCAACAAGGAAACTTATTTTAGTAATGGTAATAAAAAATTTAACAAAATAGGCCTACGGCAAATCATTGGGTGGGCTACAGCCCCACGGGCCTATATAAATTGGTGCCTCTGGTTTCATGGCCTACCCTACGGTATAGACACAGATACCGAACTCCTGATGTCTTCGGAGCTAAAAGGAGAATGGATACAGCTGAAAGATGTCTTTTTCAAGGTGTCAAGTGTCATAGTTAACGGCCTATAAGAGAGAACATGAAGTGTTTGGAGCTATTTCGGAAGGACGAATATAGTTTTCAACAGAACTTTCCCTTTCCAGGATATCACAAATGTTTTTAAGTTTTTTAAGCCCAAATCAGTAAAATATGCCTTTATAGGAACAAGATCCTTAATAAATATTTTTGTGATATAAATGTGTCATTTCATTATTTGTGTTAATTTTTTTAATTTTATTTTTTATTTTTTTACTTTCTTGCTTTGAAAATCTTTGAGTGTTTCTTTTTAATGTGTAAATAATCACCATAACCATAACCATAACGATCTAAAATAAGCAAAACAGGCTTTAAACATTAAAATACGCAACAGAAACGTGAACAGACAAAAAAGGTTCAATAAAATTGACCCTACAGTCCCTAAATGTACGGAAACATGTTTATCTCTATTTAACTCTTTAAAACATCCAACAAAATAGAATAAGCATTTGCCTAATCCTAATTATTATTAGTATTACCAATATTATTATTACTGTTATCACAATGATGAAGAAAGAACAGTATGTTTGTTTTTTATAGATGTGTTCTTTGAAAGGCTCGAATTTTATTCAGCAGAAGTTCTTTTACATTCCTGTAAACGTACAGACATGTTACTAGAAATAAACCCCGTGGCACTGCATCCCTAAAGGGACTAGGCCTACCATTCGCCCGGTGGTAGCTCCTAGGCCTTGATCAAGTAGCTCCTCAGTTTCAATCTCGAGACTGACTGTACCCCGTTCCAGACCTCCCTACCTCAGAAAAATCAAAGAAGATACCGGGGATAGAACCCAGGCCTGCGGATCCGTAGCCATCAACGCTACACGTTACTATCAAACGTAATGCCATCGACAGGATCTCGGAGGCATTAACAATTTCCTATATTATGTATTATTACCGTTTGGCATTATTATTATTATTATTATTATTATTATTATCATCATCATCATCATCATCATCATTATTAGTAGTAGTAGTAGGCCTAGTAGTAGACTAATGTTTTATTAGTAATAGTAGTTGTAGCAGTAAAGTAAAGTGGTCAAGAAGACCCTTGGGGTTCCAGGGAGTTGAGACTCCCAGATTTTTAGATATTCGGCCCATAAAGGCGGTAGGTAAGATTGTCATCCTTACGCTTCGGCCGCCTTTGCCTCCAGGATTGCTCCTGGTTCTCATTTCTGTTACAGGCTGCATCCCGGGGCCATAGTGCCACAAGAAAAATGAGGCTACAGGTTATTGAAAAACCTCAACAACCTTATCAGGGTTCGAACTCACGACTTTCCAGTTTGTAGCACCGTATATCACCAACTGCGCCATGGCGTACCGCAGTTGTAGTATTTGTGTAGGAAATCAGGAAATAAAGTGGTGTTATTTTCAAGTTCCTAGATGCTAGTTACATCCCGTGAATCCAAAATCTGACATAGACACACTGCGTAGGCTAATCCCATAGAATCCAGGCAAAATCGACTAGTATTATTTGAGGCCGAAGTTTCCTCTACTTCACTCATGTTAATTCTTCGTGTGCTCTCACACTCGATACTTAAATTAACGATTCCACTTTAATCGTGTTTGTGACAAGATAGACCCTACTACGTTCATATATTTTTATTACTTTTAATTGTATTGCATAACTAATCTAATAAAATCAGGTAAACTGACATAACAAAGTGCCAGATGGAATTAATAAGCCATATTTCAGAAAAAATGAGTTTAATAGACCAAGATTTATTGAGAAAGTTTGATAAGATATGTGAAGTAGTAAGTGGGATAACGAGAATATTAACAGAACGAAATTACAAAAAAGCATCTAAAGCAAGGCGTGAAGTAATAATTTTACAAACATTTGATGCATCGTAGTCAAAGCCCTCACAATCAGTATTCTATATCCAGAACGGAATAAGGCTACTGAGGCTATGGTTTCTACATTGATTTGTCTAGACTTGACGCGGCAGTTGATGATTTGCTATTTTTAAACAGTTAATTTGTGTTACTCCGGTACCGGTCAACCGATTTGGTCCAAAATCAATAGCATTCGTCCTATGGACGTTATAAGTGCGTAAACTATGTTTCATGGAAATCTAATTAAGTGGATTCGAGTTATCGTGTGTACAGACATACGGACGGATGGACCAACACATTTTTCCCGTCCACCATCTTAGAAAGAACCATTCTGGCACTTAATAATGTAAGTGACACGAGACCAAAATCAAACACTGAGTTTCACTTCCACCACCATACTAGACTTGAAGAAATATCCAAGCGACACTGCATCTGTCTCAATAATAATCCGTTAGAAAAAGAAACGGGAAAATAAACAAAAACTTTCATGAATTCAACGGTACCCAAATGTAATAAACACTGTCGGCCGCCCGCAGGCAGAAACAAACTCGTAGTAGTCTATACGAGTACTGTATTATTTTATATTATATTAGGTTTATTATATTATTTTCAAAATGAATTTTTCAAATTCGGTAGGCTTACTCAGTTTTCTGCTTAGTTGAAGTGTGATCATGTGATCACTAAAAGTTGCGAACTCTTTTTCTTGTATTATTATTATTATTATTATTATTATTATTATTATTATTATTATTATTATTATTATTATTATTATTATTAAGCCATTAAGTAAAATAACAATAGGTTACGTCAAATATAAAAAACACAAATACAGTATATAAAAACATATAACTTACATACCAGACAAATCAATATTTAAAAACTCTTTAACTTCATACATAGGATTATTCAGAAGCCATGTTCTGAGTTCGTTCTTAAATACAATATTGGGCAAAGCTATCTGGCGTGGTGCAAACAGTTATAAAGCTTACAGCAGTCTTGTGCAGTCTAAATTAACTGAAAAATATACATGTTTATTATTATTATTATTATTATTATTATTATTATTATTATTATTATTATTATTACAGTCTATTTACAATTTTAATTGTACAGAGGCAGTTATGTGTTTCATATAAGATTTTTTTTTGTTTTTTTGTTAAATGGTAGATATAAATGACTTTGCAGATTATCTGGTGACGTTTTGAATATCGAGAGGCTAATTTCTTTAACAATATTGGATTAAATTTTAAATTTGTCGTTGGAATTGACTAATAATAAAGGAATAGTGCCTATGGTACCTTCCGTAGGACTTATTACTCGAAGGCTATATTGTATGCACTATTAAAATAGTTTTCAGAGGATCATGCTTAGTATACATATTCTTTACCTGTTTTTGATGAGAGAATTGCTGGTCTTCTGGTGTTCAGTGGCCCCGGTTTACACCAAGACCGCTCTTCACCTCTGAAAAGAGGCCCCTATCTATGCTCCTTTCTAAATACTACTTTCGTTAATACCTTTAGGTGTCCAGCAGTATTAGGAATGGAGCATACACAGACTACACTTCAAAATTCCATGCCAAAGCACAGAATTATGAAATGAAGAACTGAATCTTAGTGTTGTCTTCATCAGCTAGTTCTTGATTTAGAAAAGTCTTTTTCTTGATGTCACAAACACTAAATAAAAACACAAACACTATCTTCTAGTCTTCTTGTATCTTGATATAGGAAAGTTTGTACACACGTCACTATTATACACCGATAAACACCGAAAAAGGAAAACTCGACATCAATGCTGGGTACTCCATGATGGCTTCGACAATATCTGCAATTAGAGAAATAATTTGCATATACCAGCTGTATATTCAAAGCAACAGAGATAAAATGGTGAATGTTAGATATTTATCCAGTAAACCCATGTGAAAATTTCGCACATTCAATCCCCCCCCCCCAGAAAAAAACTATTGTGTATTTTGTTGGGTTGTTGAAATTAAGTAGGGCCTACCTAACGATATGTGCATATAAATTAGCAAAGATAGTTTTTAATACGAACGTATATAACTTCCATTGTCAAGCCAACAACGAGAATAAGGATAAAATATTATTTATCGACTTCTAACAAAGCATAGCTACTCACTACCCATCGGTTAGCCTAGTTTCTGCATCCACGTGAGGCTGACAACTGAATAAGCATTCCCTGCAATACTGTCTCTTATTCTATATAAATGTGTGAAGTGAGTAAATGATATTGCCCAAGCCCAGGGTAGAGAAAGCTATGTGAGTGCATAACATCAGATTAAAAAAATTAAATAAAAATAAAAATAAATAAAAAAATAAATTATATAACGATGGAACTCATTTATGTGGTTCCAGTGGGAACAGGATTTAATGTCTGTTGTATTTTTCTATTTCCTGTATTTACGAATTGAGCTTTACGTTCATGTAGTAATTTGTGTCCTGATGTCAGGTACAGTTCAGGTCCAATTGCTGTAGCCATTTCTAAGGGTCTGCTGTGTGTGGTGGTGAAGAGGGAGGCACGGTAAACAGGCTCAATGCCAGTAGTTTTCACCGTCTGAGAGTTATCCCATCCTCCCGGCAAGCTTTGACTTCACAAGAACGGCTACATTTATCAGGACTGGACTGTAGTTCTGATGAAGAGGGATGCGGTGTACCTAGAAAGCAGTGCGTTACCCAAAACCCTCACCACAGACTTATAAAATATACAGCATGGTTTGGGAGGCAGGTCCAGAATTTTGTAATTAGTTAGCCTTTATGACTAAAATATAAAAATAATTAGGTATACGATAATTTTACTGGAAGTATGATATTTTTCAGGTAGGTTGTGTTCTCTATTTGCGATGAGTTCATAACAACTCTGTATATTAGGCTACATACATTTCAAACAATGCGCCATTACAATTTCAAAATCTCTAACCGTACCGATACTAAAAATATGATTTTAGTAGATTGATTCTGATTTCCAAGTATAACAGAATCAAATTTACATCAACATGGGCAAATTTGTTTATTAGATTCTTTGATTAGTGGTACTAAATGCCTTTTTTTATAAAAAATATGATCAAATGTTTCTTGTCGGAATGTGATGGTAGCTTAAGATATCACAATAACAAGATATTGCAATTTTTAAAACCATAAGCCTACTGGTTTTTTTAGCAGCTAGTTTGTTTATTAACCCACATTTATTATAATTTTTTTTATGTTTATGATAATGATTATGTTGATATTTTGATGAAGATTGTGATAATAACCTAATAATAATAATGATACTAAGTCAATGCACATCTACATGAACACTTCATTAGCTCTGAGGGAACCGAGAAAATTACTTTATGGAAAAGCAGAACTGTATTTGAAATACAAATTACCAAAATACTTGTATTTAACTAATAACATTATACCAAATTATTATTATTATTATTATTATTATTATTATTATTATTAATATTATTATTATATATGATTTAAATTTGGAAACCTGAACAATTACGCAAATAAAAAACTATTTAAGTTTAATTTAATGGATAGCATTCTTTCTAGCTTTAATTCAATGTTTTAATCTTGGATTGAAAATCATACTATGGTTTTATATCATCATTGTTTTTCAATTTCTATTGCGTATTTCATACACTGTAATACACACGAGTTCATAGGCCTATAGCCAGAGTATATTAACTGCAAAATACTACAGTGACGTTCTGTTGTCTTTAGACTTTAGTTTGTTGTCAAGATTTATTTTTTCCTCTGTTTCAGTACAAGAATGTAGAGAGACTTGGAAGAATATAAGAATTGTTTTTACAAGACATCTGAAGTCTTCAGCAACTGGGAATCCAACTGGAAGGAGGAAAGGATATTACTTGATGGAAAAAATGTCATTTCTGCGTCAGTTTTGGAGACCAAAGTGTGATAGATCGTCTGCAAAAAAGATTCCCTTCTCACCGACTATCAAAACAGAGTCTATTGATTGCATTTCCAGCGATTACGATAGTTATAATGGCGTGGAACAAAGTCAGGAACCAGAGCTAGAAGGAGACACAACTTTACCAGCATTAAAAGTTGAACAGTCAACATCAAACGAAGAACTCAGAAGTGAAGACAGTGAAATCAATTTTCACAACATTTTCCCAGGAACTTCTATAGGCGAAGACAGTGAATCTAAGGATGCTAGCGATGAAGAGTATATAATTGAACCAAACCAGGGCTCAAGTAAGAGAAGAATAGTGTCTGGATATACTGATCTAGATCACCTCCCAAATTTGAGGGATCAACCTCACCATCAAAGATGTAAACATTTATATATTAAAAGTTTACTTTCAGAACTCAATGGCATGAACTGTTCTCAGTTCAGACAGTTCAGAAGAGAGATAGGTATACTGATAGATGACATACTAGAACCAGCTATACAAGGTGGACCTTCTACATCGAAAGAAAGTCCCCGAAATGAAGCAGATGAAACCAGTGTCCGTGCCTTCAAGGAAGTGGCAAGGGACGACCGTACATTTATTGGGCTACACGTTGGTTGCGAAGAAAACTCGCTAACAACAAATAAAGTCTCAAATAAGAGGAAAATAACACATTCAGACCAATATAACCTCCAGAGTTCCAACGAACCATCTCGCGATGAATCTTATAAACGGCTTTTCGCCTTAAGCTTGCTTCCTGATCTCTTCGAAATGGACAATACCCAGTTCAGACAGTTTAGAATGAGGGTAGACTTGCTGATGGATAATATTGACCATAGTTCTAACGAATCACCACACGATAATAATTCTAAACGACTTTACGCATTAAGTGTACTTCCTGACCTCTACGCATTGAACAATGTTCAGTTTAGACTGCTTAGAAAGAAAATAAACATGTCGCTACACGACATGTTGGATAGAAAAGTGTTGAATCTGCATCCAACTTCTTGAAGATCTTTTTCATGTTATATCATTTATAAATGAAGATAATATACCTTGCGTACAAATAATGTCTATGTGAGAATACTATAGGAGAAAAATTCCTCCGACACTGGGACTTGAACCCAACAGAGACAATAATCTGTGGTTCATGAAAGCTTATATATCTATAATGTCTATGTTCTTTCACTAGTACAGGAATTTTTACTACACAAAAGAAGCTTAGGGTAAAGTCCCAACTAAGAGGGTTCACAATTTAAACATTTTAAAACGACATTCTCCTCATAAAATACCTTAAATGACACATATTTCTTTCCGTGAAGAGAAAATGTCGTCTTGAAGAGCCAACCCGCTCGCCCTAAATATTACACGTTCTTTTATAACACATCTGGCTGAAAATTAAAAAATTCCCGCCATATTTATTTCGCAGTACCGACAAGAAACTCGTAATAAAAGTTAGTGTTGTGACGTCACACAGCGAGAATGCTGGGTAACAGAGTGACCAGCAGAAGAAGACACGCGGGAGATTAAATATGGCACATTACGAAACGCATTTCAGTGTGCCTTTGCTAAACTAGTATCTCACTAACCTCATCCTACCTCACTGCCACTAACCTAGCTCTATATGTCACTAACACTAATAGTACCTAAGTGTCTCTAACCTAGAATATAGCTGCCACTCCTTATTTTGCTTTTACTTAAAAGAAAGGTGCAAGAAGCATAATTGGTCATCCTGCTTCGGTGAAAAAGGAGAAAAACATCACCACGTCCGTGCGAACCTATATACCACGAGATGGAGCTTCCTTAATTGGGACTTGGTCAAAGCTAAGACAGAAAAAAAAATCCCTGTAATTACGTGGAACATTTTAAGTGATCATTAGTGATTAGTGAACGATTCGAGGGATTAGATAGATTATCTCCATTTCCTCATATTGTAATATATAACGGGTAAGTAAAAGGAACTGATCATAATGGGAAATGCTTACTTTTTAATGTAGGAACACATAATGTTGTAAATAAAATTATTTATATATTTCACATAGGTTTCACGTTCTACGATGAAACATAGGTACCAGTATGTAAATATTGACAGTGGTTTGAATAATGGCCGAGTTTTCACCGTCACTTGCAGCGTTTTCAGAGTACATTATAAGTTTGGAATAAGTCTTTCTGTACCTTTTTGTTGATTTCTTTTTTCTGTAGCTGTATACGCCACTCCAATTGGAAGGTTCAGTGTTATAATGGCAGACCTGTTACTATCGGACGGCAATTCATTCTTTTCCAAAGGAAAGTGGTGTGAATAAGGAAATAATTATTTGTCTAATACGAGGGATGAAGCATGCCATGACAACTATTTATTTTTCTCAAAGTAAGCTGATGGTACTATGAGATGTCGTATATCACGGGAGAGAGTGGCATCTCTTGTTTATGGACACATAATTTGATAGCATTGTGATATACGGTTATACGAATAGAGGTGACGGTAATTTTGTTGTGAGTCAACCGCCGTGTAGAATGAATATGACAAGATGTGAACAACATTCTTAAGTCAAAGTAATCACTAATCGGGAGCGAAATGTCAGAGAATATCAAAAGGAGCTGATGAAAGATTTGGGGAATAATGTCCATCAGTACCGAACTTTACGGAATCATGATAGTGTGTGTGTGCTTTCATGCTTTCAACTACCGGCAATACATTAGAGTGGCACGATGTGTCAATTTCATTTACTATCCTACATCTAGTTCCCATAATCTGCATTATACATGCACATACATACCCTCCCTTTCATTTGTATATTTCAACATTTTAAAATGGCCCCGCATTTTCAAAAGAAAAAATAGTTGCCATGACTTGTGCTCCATCCCCTTATGTACGGTATTTCCATTTGCAGCAGAATGTGAGGAGAAATAGTCTGATACAAGTTGAATGTAATAGTTTAGTTGTGGCAAAAGCTTGGTGTTTACTATAACAAGACTGACCACCCCTAAACACCTCTAAACACAAAACAGGCACGTGCCAGTTTCTTTGAGTACCGGTACCCTTCGCCTTCTTCCCAATGTTGCTCCCGCTGATAAAGAGAACGAGGGTACTGTCAACCAGACAATCCGCAGTGGAAAGTTCAGTAAGTACCTCTGAAAGCTCCTACCGTAAAAGAAAAATTACTGCAAAACAGCTAGACCGGAAAAGTTGAAAGAATTAGGTGAGTACAGGTAGTTTTAATTTTCCAGCTAAAGCCCTGATTAGAATTAATTGTAGGGGTCAATTTTGTTTAAGATTGTAAAGAGTTCTTGCAGTAGGCACAACAAGACAAGAAAATCTATAAATTAATATAAGTAAGTTTAACCTAAGAAAATCTAAGCTGCCGCAGCATCTGTTGTCAGATGTGTTACTTAGTAATAATTTAAGGCAGTAAAAATATGCTTAATTTAATTACAAATGGAATTTGTAGGTTGATTGTAATTGTACAGTGGTATTAATGAGAGGTGGCAGTCAGATGCGCGTGAGAGAGGTGACGCATGTAGGAGGAATCATGGGAGGGGTAAGAATGTTGAACTGCACTAGCAGGAGAGGAGAAGCAACTGTAACAAGGTTTTTGTTTCTTCACTGCATTATACGATCTTACCTCACTGAAAGCAACGACACAACTAACCCATACACCCCTCCATGCAGTACGAATGTTTATTGGACTCGTCTGCATCTATTCAGCATCCATGCTTGGACTGCCACGTCTGATTAATACCACTGTAATTCAGTATTCTCACGAAACAAAGAAAAAACATTAATATTTCAAATTATATGGTTGTATGTGCTATAATTTCAAATAATAAATTGAGGTGAGGTGAGGCGAAACTGAGGTAAAGATAAGATAAGTAGATTATTAGCAGGACCCTGGTTAGAGACTTTCGGATTAGGGAACAATGCTTTTGTATTCTTTAGTAGAAAAAACGATATTATGGGAGAAGTCGTCTTATACCATATTTACATGCTGACACTGAAGTATGACACAATCACGGCGAAGGAAAGGAACTGAAACGGATTGTTAACTCGCACGCGCGCCATCTTACGGATATTATTAGCTGATGTGCATGTTCTGGAGTCATACGCTGCTGTCAGATGTCTCACACGTGAACCACTTCTGCGTATTTAACGCCCACACCGCATGTTTATCCTGGACGCCATGCCCAACGCCATATAGATTACCAAGATATAAAATTCAACCACTTATGTCGAACATCAAAACCTTTGGTTAAAACACAGAATGGCGCTTTATTAATAAAACCAGGAAAGCGATAGCCTATCTGCACAAATTAAATCCTAAGGATCCACGTGCCTATTTATTGACCAATTAAAAATTGTTTCGGAAGAAATAAATGGATTATGATAAGATCTATTTTTATCCTTAAAAATTGAAGTCGTACCTGAAGAACTCGTGTCTTGCCCAAATGTTTTAGCGTAGAAATGTTATAAATAGGGGGCGGATTTCTATGACCTAAAAAATAGGATAGCCTATATGCATGCGTTTATGACCTAAAAAACATTAAAATATGACCCAAAAAATTTAAATATGACTTTACCACTTACACATTGTGTATATTCTTTTAAGCTGCATTACAATGCATTTTATTAAAATATAGTGTTAATTATTTAAAATATCTGTAAATTCTCAAAAAGTATCATCATTCAAAATTTAAAAAATATGGTATGAAACTTCAAAATTTCTTTAATATGCACACAAATATGCCAAAAATATGACCTAAATATGCATATTCATACTAAATAGTTGAAAATTTGCTAAATATGCTGTTATGTGCACAATAAAAGCCGTTCATTTTCACCAGGATGCTTGGAATCGGGTTTAAATTAGCCGGAAACCTGAAATAATGCAAAGGGTAAAAATATGATATGTCATAGAAATCCGCCCCCTAGTTATAAATTACGTTTCATAAAATGTTACCGGTCTACTTTTAAAAGAGCTGAGTAACAGCGCCTGAAATCCGAAGTATGCAACATGCTTTACCAACACAGACCACGCCACGTGGTTCTCTAATAGTGTCTCAACTCTTGTGTGGTGCAGAGTGGAGGGAGCGTGTCCGCCTCTAGATTTGAGGGTCGCGGGTTCAAACCCGGATTTTTCAGGGTGAAATAACCCTGGGCACGGATTTTTAGCTGGGGAGGGCCGAGTCTTAGAATTAAAGAACCCCAGACCTAAATTAGAGCCTCTGGACAAAATTCCTGGGCTCATTCATGTCCAAGTAATACCTTAGTTCCCTACGAAGGACGTAAGGCGATGGATTTACCACCTGTCCCTTTCTCTCTCGGAAAGGAAACGTAACCAAATTAGTCTAGGTACCGAAACCTCTATAGGCCCTATGCCTTCAACCAGAGGGAGCTACGAGGATATACGAATACGAATACGTATGTTTCACCTAACACATTCCCGGGAAGGACGGCACTGAAAGTGCGAAGTTACCCCTCTTCTCGTCCCCACTATTCTCATTCAACAGCCAGGTAGAAACAACTTGGACTAGTTGCGTGGCAGGTAGAAGGAAAGAGGAAGGGGTAGAGAAGGGTAGAGCATTTCCTACTTCCAGTGCCTTGCTTCTCAGGCCTGATCTAACAGGCTAAAGGTCTATATTACGAACACCACATATACATATGATTAAGATTTATCTGGAAGATTGATAATATATTTAGTACATTTATTAGAAATACGTACTGCGACTTCCCTTTAAATGCAATCTGGAAGACTATCCTCCAGTTTGGCTATATGGGGGATAGAGAAGTTAAACCGCAACTAGCCGGGCTCCTTAGCGGCGATTGCAAAGGCACGCCTATCCAGGTAAGCTACGGCGAAAGAGACTGCGGGTTCAAATTCCAACTTGGAGTGTGGGTATGTTAAAAAAAAAGTACAACAGAAAAAAGATAATGTTAAAACCAGGTAAAATACTTTTACACAATTACTCGTTGGCGGCAAAAAAATTTAAAAACAAAAGAAGTTCGGCAGATTTGGAAGAAGAACAATGATAGTCTATTGGAGGTCCATGGCACCTGAATTCCACTTTGATTATAGAAGTTTTAACTTACACCCTAATAAAAGTTTCGGACCCATATTTGAATGATAAGTTACATAGTTACAAAAACTTATTAATGTACTTGAAATTATGTGTTTTAAATCAGTTTAATTTGATTTTAATACATGTAATTTATTGTATAAGGTACCCGCTCTTTGCATTACGGTCTCTTACTCCATATCAGCATTTGAAGTGAGAAAGGCATATTGCCAATGCTCAGGGTAAAAAAAAGTTATGAGAGTGCATTATTTAAGATTTTATTTGGGTTCTGTATCCTTCGGGGATGCGATGTAGTTTAACGACATTATCGTCCTTTTTGCAAACAATTTATATAATGAGAAAGTCATACACAATAAATTACACTAAGTTTTTTTTTTTTTTTTTAAATCTTTCTTGAACATTGCAATCTGTTCTACAATGAACAATAAGTAATAATGATACAAGAATGAACATGTTACAAATATAGCCCAGTGACATTTAATTAAATCTGTACATCAAGTCCAAAACTCTATTTCTATTGAGTCTACACGTGTTTGTCCCATAATTACACTAAGTGCAAATCTTTTATACGGGCAGAGGAAGTTATGAGCTTCCCATCATTTTTTACAAACTGCTGTCTTTTATGTTATTTTCATAATGTTATTTTTGATAAAATTAAGGATATAAAGATAATTTATCCTTTTCTAATTACGCCCGACAATTACCGCTACAATACTCCTGTATACAGTGCAAATCGCTCTCTTGCAAGTTGTGTTACGAGTGTTAACATTATCCAGATAGATGTTTCTCTGCACAGCACAGGTTGCTGTATGCGTAACTCCCCCGCCCTCCCCCCAGGGGCTGCAAAACCACGATTTAGGCTCACACCCAGTATCCAGCATCCTCTCTCTACCTCTACTCGGTGTAGCATCAGAATTCACCTGCACCACAAGCTGTATGTACTGAAATCCAACGAACAACTCTGAGAGACAACAGCCAGATTTCGATACCTGTGAGCTAAACCACAGCCTTTATCCGCTACCATTCAAAGGGCCTCCGCTATGAAGAGACCATACAAGGGAATTAAATCATATCGGTACCTTTAAGACTTTGCAGAATCCCTATACAGTAGCTCCAGTTTTTCGAGTCTTGATAGTTCTGTTTTTCCGTACATCCGAGCTGGATAATTGAATTAACAATAAATTAATTAATTAATCGTTAGTTTACAGTGTGTTAGTGCCTTATACGAAAGCAGGGTGCTTAGGAAAATATTTGGGCCCAAGAAAGATGGAAACGGGGACTGGAGAAAACTGCATAACGACGAGCTTCATAACCTGTACTCGTCATCGGATATAGTAAGGGTAATTAAATCACGGAGGATGAAATGGGCTGGACATGTTGCACGCATGGAAAAGGAGAGACATGTCTCAAAAGTATTGACTGGGAGACCCAGAGGGAAAATTCCACTTGGAAGACCTAGACGTAGTTGGGAGGACAATATTAGGATAGATTTAAGAGAAGTAGGATTTGAGAAGGATGGTTGGATGGAGTTAGCACAGAATAAGGTTGAATGGCGGATTCAGGTAAGCGCGGTAATGAATCTTCGAGTTCCATAAAATAGATAATATTCCTTTAGCTTGCTAGGAATTGTCTATTGCCATTAAGTAGGCCTAACAAAAGCAAGTGCCTTATACGAGGCTAGGCACTGACGAAAATATGACAGGAGGAAGAAGAGAGATCTCATATCAACGAAATGAGCTATTTTAGATTATGGTTGTGAAATGTTCAGAAAAATTAGCTCTTTGTTTGTGGTGAAGCCTTGTATACAAATAATGATCGAGTTTGGCATTATATATTTTTATTTATTTATTTATTTATTTATTTAACCTAGTAGAGATAAGACCATAGGTTTTCTCTTCCCCTCTATCAGGATTCCAAAAACTAAAATTACAATACAACAATGACAAGAAAAAAATACTATAAGGAAAAGAAAATAACACTATGGCTAGAGTTAAGATATGAAATTTCAATAATAATTAACATTACAATAATGACTTGTTTATATTATTTACATCCTTAACCAGTTAGAGCTGATACTTAATGTAATGCAATTAGTATCGTAGAGTAATGTGAATTCAGAAGTCGCATCGAATGAAGAAATGATTTGTGAGATTACATGTCTACTCTAGTTTCTACGGATGCTTTAGGTGAGAAGGAACCAACTGTATTTTGATCTCAGTGTTATGTTGTTGAGAATACAGATTCAACATTATAATTATTGACATCCTATGCAGTACTTCCTTTTGTCTTCTGAAAAGTTGCCATTTTGGAAATAAGCCCGAGGCGACCCTGATGGACAACCTGCTGTTTAGACTATGGCATGACGTTGCTGCTCAGACACGGTGCCAGAAAGCACTTAATAACTTTTTAAAAATGTAATGAAAAACTATTTTTATTACATTTTATAAATGTTCAATGTTGGCTGGGATAGAACGAGATTTATTTCTACCCTTGGCGGAGATTAAAGGAAACTGTGGAAAATATAATATATAATATATATATAGTATTTTGGAATTAGAATATGAGCTCAATATGAATATTACTTTCCGCTGTAAGGCAATCTGTGTGTTTTTATTTTCTAAACTAGTATATTTGCTGTATTATTTAACATAAGAAAATCTCTTGTATCAATTTGTTAACGAAAGGAAGATTCTCTACACTTTAAGCAGAATATGCCCCGTTTGATCACATTAGGAAAGAGTTTCCCCTAACAACATAATCTCATATTCTTGCTTAACTCTTACGTTAGGCCTAGTTATACTAGAGAAAATTGTAATAAGAAAAACTTGTTGAACACAGGAGGAAATAAAGCCTACTTGTGAATCACATTGTCATAGCAAAATGTGTGCACTGAGATATCATCATTAGCTGGAATTTTAAAAATAATTAAATTGTGGGATATTTTAATGTGGTTCTGGAACTGCTACAGTACAAAAATTAAATTTCAACAGCACAAACGGTTATTGCTGGACGATATCCAAATAGATGTTTGATGTATTCGATTACCTGCTATGCTTTATACCTACAAACACAAACCCCATACATCGTAGATTAGATTAGCTAAACCCCTATTTCCCAGCAATGTGGAATCAATCGAATAAAAATATTATGAAACAGGAAACAAAGTTGACATTTGCATATATGCGCGTCCAAGAGAAATAATTTTTGTATGTTTAACCTACACCACCACCATATCCAGGCAGGGTATGGATTACCGGTGGTATAGCTATTGGATACTGTACAGTGGTAAACCCACTGCGTCCTATATCCTCTGTATAACTGTGGTGGCGGCAAAACCTGTTTTTGAATTATATATGAAACAAACGTTTTTGCCTAAAATACTAAACTCTGATAAAATACATCCATTTTATCTCTCATGAATTCTGCTCATATGACAATATTATGATTATGATTACTATGATTATTATTATTATTGTTACGTAACTGAAACATGGAAATTTATTCAAAATTTAAAGTCAAAATTGTTATCCACGGAAATGTATTTCTTAAGGCGATCAACAAGTAATTGAAAACTATAAAAAATAAGAAATAAGAAAAAATGAATATCAAGAATTCTATTTTCGATTTTGTAAGATATAAACATAAATTAGTATGGACACGTAAGAAGAAAGGCTACCAAGAAGGTTATGGAAATGGTGTCCACCTGGAAGATGAACCAGAGGCAGGCCTAGAAACCCTTGGATGCAGGAGATCAGTACAGGAATGAAAGAAAGAGAACTACAAGATAAGTATTAGAGTGACAAAGATGAATGGAGGAAAAAATAGAACCTTAGTCATAGAAAAATGTTGTTAACATTATATATATATAAATAATTGTTGTTATAATTAGTTTTTTAACTTTCATTTTGAAAATATTCCCAATATTATTAAATAAATGCAGCATTTTTACATTATTTTATTCAAAAGGTTTGTAGTAAAAATTAGTCCTCGGTCGAGGATTTGGAAACTTTGTGACTATAGAGACACCATTATACCTACCAATCACGAAGCTATACCAAAGAATAATTCTAGCGTGATAAGGAAAAAGCGAATAAGTCAGAAAACCAAAGTTTCAAGGGAGACAGAAAACAATTTATTTCCACAGCATTGTTACAATATTTAGTTCAGCCCACCCAGATAGTTTTACATACTATCGTATTCTATGTAAAAATATCTGGGTGGGCTGATCTAAATATTGTAACAATGCTATCGTATCTATCGTATACTATGTAAAAATATCTGGGTGGGCTGATCTAAATATTGTAACAATGATGTTGAAATAAATTGTTTTTCTCTCTCTTGAAAATTTGGGTTTCTGACTTATTCACTTTTTCCCTATCACTCTAGAATTCCCAAGTCCACTCATGTCATCTTCTTTAAAATTTTATGATCTCGCTTACACATCTACAAAGTGATCAGGAAGCAGTTTGTGGGTATTTCTTAAGTTGCAAAGTTTCGATAACACAAAAGTATGTGAATGTAGATTTCGTTTAAATTTGACCCTAGCTCTTCTAGGGTGCGATCCATCAGATGAATGTATAAAGCAGGGGAAGTCAACTACGTCTTGTGATGACGTTTGTGGAGCAAGAGCATGCGGATCCCTTGTGTGTGACGTCAGCAAGAGCGCGCGGTAGTAGGGGTGTTTAGAAATTAGAGTACGCTAGATTTAGGTACTAGAGGACCTACTTTAGCTCTGTGGGTAAACAACTTCTGGTTGGAAATACGGAGCATTTTTCAAAGCTAATGCAAGTATGCGATCCTGATAGTGTTATCTCTGCAGAACATGTGTTAGTTCTGCAAAACATTCTTCTTCAGTTCGAATCGAGGTTTCAGGATGTGGAAAACCTTTCTCCAATGTTTAAACTTTTTGCTGCCCCATATTCAGTTAATGTCAGACGTTCCTTGCCGGTATCAGTTGGAACTGCTAAACATACAATGCGACGATCTGTTAAAGGACAAATATGAACGTAAAGTGGTCTTGGGTAACTTTTTCAGAAATTTCTCTGAAACCAGATTCCCGAAACTTGCCGCACGAATATTATGTAATTTTGGATCGACATATGTGGCCGAACAATTTTTTTCACTAATGAAATGTGCAAAGCTCAAATCAAGAAGTAGATTGTCAAATCACAACCTAAATGTAGTCTTCGATTAAATATTGCTCAAACATTACGTCCCAACATTGATAAACTTGTTAAAGAAAAAAGAGACAGGAAAGTCAGAAAATTGTTACTGTAATCTTGTATCATCTAAGGTGCAGACGAGCTTGTATGGTAATTAATTCAGTTCATTTTTTTGTTATTTTTATTGTAGTGAATTTTGTTAATTCAAATGATAGTATTGTCTATTTTTGTCAAAGAACATAGATTTTGTGGAAAGGCAATTGTTCTCACAGAATAGAAAAATAGAAAAATAGAATTATTTATAATATGTTAAACTACTGTGCTGTAATTAACCGATAAACTATCAAGAAGATCGATTGATGTTTCATAACTCGGAAACACGTATTACGTAAGTTCTAACCCCCTAAATTCCCGCTGCCCGCAATACTAATGCCCCTCTCTCCCCCCCTGTTCACTGATGCCTCCATTTCACATGCTCCTCGCAGAGGTATTCCGCGAGCTTGAGAGCAGAAAGCAGTGACGTCACAGAGCAACCTTCTGTCTTCCCCTGGTATAAAGAAAGGTTGCTCATATCATATTTATACTGTCCTTCTTTTGCCAAGCAGAAGTTCTACTGGTATTATACCTAGGTATTATCTACTTTGTAGAAAAATCTCAAAATGGACATTTTGCGAGTTCGCGTGGGATTGAATTGATTGTGCCGAATTTTATTTGGGAAATTTTATTTGGGAAATTTTATTTTGCTTTTAAATTAATGTTTATTGTCAAGATATTTACTTTGGTACAAAGCCGATGGTCTCGAAATAATTATCTCATGACAAGAAACGTTCTTTAGCTTTATTAAATTCCCCGTAAAACTATCAGCTAAAAATGAGTATGCTCTTGATAGTTCAAACAAGAAAAGGTAGTAGGTCAAATAGCATTATTAATAGTAAAAGTAGAACTGGAAATAATAGCAATATTATTAAATTTAATATTACGAATAACAATAACAATAATATTTCTTTATTAGCCACGAAAATAAAAGGCTAAAATACCTTTTATAAAAGCCTAAAATACCTTTCATAAAAGCCTAAAAATCCGGGCCCTAATGATGATGATGATGATGATAACAATAATAATAACAAACATTGTTTTTTAATAGTTACTGAATGTCATTACTCTGTCCACATTATATACGTGATAAAGTTTTAAACACACTATAAAGTAATTTATGACTTGTTAACAGGAATGTCGTCTTATTTACGAACTAGATTCCTGCATCAAATGCAGTTCTGCTTCCAGTGGATTTAGTTAAGTACACATTCTGCCACTGAGACAGGGGAAAGAACTCGTTTGAGACAGGTAGCAAGTAACAAAGTGATAAGGTGGAATCTCTTTCTTCTTCTCCTTCTTCTGACGTCATGCGCCACGCAGTCAGCGCAACGCCTTTTCTTTTTCTGCATCGGCTCGACATCTGGTGATAAATACCCGCACTAACTCTAATATTGGGTTAAGCCTCATTTGACGGTCTCTTAATTCGTGATGACTTAAGACGTGTAAATTACTGTTGCCTCGCTGCATATAGTGACGTCACTGCATCGTCACTTGCAACTCATTAACTGAGCGAGCTGCTTGCTTCTCAGCCACACCGTGCAGTCATGCATTCTTGTTCCCATGATTCGATCTGTTAATGCTAGACTTGAAGCGTAATTTTGCTCTCAGTTGTATGGCATGCTTGTTATGAGGGGAATAGTAATGAAGGATTAAGTACAGGAAATCTACTAATCTTACCAGGAAAGTATTATACAGGGGCAGTGGCGGACGCAGAATTTTTTTTCGGGGGGGGATTTGAATAGGTAGAAAGAATACTAAAAATTAATCAACTTACATATACAATTAGTTTATAAAACTGGCCACTAAGAGTACATTTTTTCAAATTTCGGGGGGGGATGTAACCCCCCTATCCCCCCCTGCGTCCGCCACTGTACAGGGGGTTTCACGAATATTTAGAAACTTTTAGAGATGATAGATAAAGGCAAGGCAAATTTGAAGCAAGGTACCCCAGACCGGAAACTCTTTAAATAACCCTAATATTCACATGTAAAAAATATGTATTGCATAGCTGATACACCCTTCTGCTTGTCAAAGAAATATACACCTTTTCTCGAACAAAATATTTTACATTTTGTATTGCCGCTAATTTTTATGTAGCTGGGAGCGTGTTCGACTTATTAAATATACTTCCAATCAGATAGTAGCACCGGGGATTCACAGTTCAATCTAATTTTGCGCTTATAGCCTAAAATGTCTGCATAGTATTTACCGCAAAGTAATTTTCTATATTTTAAGCAACGATAACTTCTCAAAGTATAAAGATAATTGCAAGCTCTTTTTTGGAACTGTTGCATTTCACCCCAAGCACCTTCTACTAAACAGCTTAAAAATGTAATTTAAAAATCGTTACACCATGTAATTTAGTCTGAATTTTTATAATGTTAAAAAGTAAATCCAATTTTGAAACTTTTAACTTTAACTAATTTCAATAAAAGTATTAAGTACTAAAAGTATTAAAGATTGCAGATTGTTACTGTAAAATGTTGTACCGTTTGGGGCACAAATGTGAGAGCTGGGCTGCCTTCAATATTTCAGTATATTTATCTATTTATCTAGCAAATTAAATACTATAAACAATAGCAAATTTAATAAAATAATGCTAACAATTTGTTAGTTAAAAGTTATAAAACTACGGAATTTTTAAAAAATACATTACCATGGATAACATTTGGAGTTGCTTAGCGTATATGACCACCTTAAGTACACATGATGATTTCGTAGTTCAGTCCCTTTCGTATTGGCTTTAAGATGACGTTTCCAGATTGGAAACTATTTTTTCGACATTAAGTTGGAACTTATGACGTTCACTTCTGCTTAATGTAAAATTTGTGTGTTTTGGTTTGGAGCTATTAGCTTGAAATCGCCAAAATTAAACCAGTTTAGAAGGGGTCTAAATGATTTTGAGATGTCTGAAGATTTGTAATTTGTGAATGTAACACCTGCTTGTGACCAATTTGTGAATGTATCTTAGCTGCTAGGGACCATGCTGGACTAGTAGGGTTAATTTTGATCTGATAAGCTGTATACATTAAATTTTCCCTTCTGAAATTAAAGTTTCTTGGTTTTAGTAGAGGAATTTAGTGGGCAAAGGTTTCAACACCTTTATTTTTAGTATAACTGATGTGACGTTGGAAAGTCAAGGATTTGTCTACCAAAAGACTAGTTACCTTACATGGGATTTGAGGGGAAGGATAAATGAGGTGCATTAATAGAATTTATTTCATTATAGAATGCATTATTTATGAATCTTAGGGATATAAATTTCATTTTGCACCAGAGGAATGTAAACGAAACAAACGCAAACCACATAGCACATGTGTCAGAGAAGTTGCCTAAGAAATTGTGGGGTAAGAATTGATAAATAATGAATTTCTTTAAGATAAAAATAAATCAGGTGTGGGTATCTATCTGACAAACTCCAAAGCTATATTTCTAAAGGGAAACAATATGTTTTATGTTCAACCTAGATAGGACTTATTCTCTAAGAAAGCGACACGAACATTTTCAGCTTCTTTAACTGAACTTATATTCTAATAAAAGAAAGGATTTTATATTCCAAAACGAGTCTATTTAAACCAGTCTTCCTACAATTTTAAGTTTTTTAGTTACATTGTTATATAGTTTAATAAATGTTGTCTACTGGTCTACAAAACAAAACTAATTTTATTCGCCAGAGATAACATTTTGCTTTTCTAGACCAACTTTTCATGCAGATTGATTGATTGAATCTCCTTAAGGGTGGAAGGCGGGTTGGGACGACCCTAAGCACTTCGGCCTTGCGGCCCATTGTGCCAACCTCCGGGAATGTAATGATGTGCAAGCCCAACGGCCCCTCGACAACAGACCCCACGGCGAGCCCCCACGGAACTCCCCTACATCCAACAGATACCTCTACCATGCCACGTGTGCCGCTGCCTCGGTACCTCTTACAGAGCCCCCAGGTTGGCAGCACACCAGCCAGCAACTTCATGATCACAAGCCACGGGGAGGACGGGAGAGGCCCACAGCAGGTGCTGGGGCGAGGGTAAACCGGAAACCGGGAAAGGAAACGGGATGATTATGAGGGGGAGTTTGAAGATGAAATGGAGAGTGTTGGTGGAATGAGAGGGGAAACGGGAGGATCCCCGAGAAAAACCCCCAAAGGTCACGGCTTCGTCGCCGCCAGGGCCGGGGATTGAACCCGGAACCGCTAGCATGCCAGGCCCACGCGCTAAGCATGAGCCACCGTGACGGCTTTCATGTAGATTACGGAAATACCTTACTTTTTTCATACCATGTACACATTTTAAATTACACATAAGGCCTAACATGTGCTATTATGGCAAAAACTGATATGTACAATTTCACAATTTTTATTGTCTAAAAATATTGTAGCCTAAAAACCGTTACTGGTAGGGCAAAACATCATAACGTATATTCATGTTAGTTGCAGAGCTATTGATATAGTCAGTTAATGGTATTTCATTTTCTGTAGATAAATGTTATGGCAGAATTTGGTATGTAACATATGTTTTGTAATATTAGAGAATGCACATATCGGCTTTTGCCATAACACCATAGATATTAACTTGATAGAAATAAATTTACATTTAAGAAAGTTACAGGTGTTCTCGATCCCCCATACCATGCACGATTCCACCTATTGCTCTGCCGTTACAAAATAATATGCTATGAGGGTTTTCTAGTCGTAAGTTACAGGCCTTCTCGATTCCCCATGCCGTACATGAGTTCACCTAATGCTTTACCCATATAAATATGCTATGCAGGTTTTCTAGTCGTAAGTTGCAGTCGTATGTTTCTAGTCGTAATCATGCCATGCGCGATTTCACCTAATGCTTTACCCTTACAAATATGCTATGCGGGTTTTCTAGTCATAAGATTCAGGCGTCATCTGGGCTGGAAGGCGCAAGACTAAGGCTGGAGGCCCAAGAAACATATTACCTAATTCACTTTCCCTTTAAATTCCATCTTTTACCTGTAGATAATCCTTAAAGAACACTAAGTAAATTCTACATCAGGCCAACCTAAATTTGCTTCAATCAGTTCTTGATAGATAAAGTAATTTCACAGAACCTGGTAAACGTTTTCAGTTAATAGGTTAGCCATCACTTAACGAATTCCCTTATTAGAATTACACTTAATACATTAATTTAAAGAAATATATTTACATTTAAGTTTGATAAATGCAACAGTACATTTTATTTCACAAAAAAAAAAGACGAATTATGCATATTACTAATTATGACAATTACTGTATATAGGCGCCGCCTGGGTCGCCTGGGTTTTGTAATTTTTAATTAGAAAATAACTTACGAAGGACTTTAGATTTTCAAACTCTAGGTCCTTATACAGGTATGTAGAATTAGAAATGAGGAAGAACGACTTATCACACTCAAACTACTCCCTCAGAAAACGCTTGACATAGTTTTTTATGGCTCATAGAGGACTTAGAATTTTTCACCCCATTGCTTCTACACACTAAGTCTGGTAGGGGTTGAAATAAGAAGAAACGGAAATTCTGGTAACACAAAATTGATGATATGGATATGATATAAGCTTTACGGAATATTTTAATTCTCGCTTTCATCGCGAGCAAGAAATACTAACGATAAAGGATGGACATGAGATGCAGGTATATAACTAGGTCGAAATAAACATTGCACATCTTCACAGTTATAAAATACCCAGGAGTAGGGGGTAGCATTTCAGATTATATTCCCTCCTCTTTGTTTCTTGGTGTGTTTTTCGTTTCTCTATTTGTGCACTGCAAAGTTAGGTTATCTAGCTGGTAACATAGCCCCGGAAATTCTTTTCCATCTTCCTCTCTTCTCTCTCTCTCTCTCTCTCTCTCTCTCTCTCTCTCTCTCTTTCTCTTTCTCTTTCTCTCTCTCTCTCTTTCTCTTTCTCTTTCTCTCTCTTCTCTCTTATTCTCTTTCACTTAGACATGAATTCGCATTCTTTTTCTCCTCGGCGTGGCGCTGTGTGCGTGACGTAGAGGTCGGGGAGTCCCCGGGGGCCTAAGATCGATCCGTGCGGAGTTCCATACGCGGCAGTGCTACTACAATCGCCATTCCCCTCTACATACAATACAGAGTTGATAACACCCTGCAAGACTCCGATCACGTACAAAGAATGACACAGGTTACTTCAGCTGGAATGGAGGAAATAGGTTGGGTTTGAAAGATTCTATATACTGTATTATAAACAGAATATAACACCATCCAAAACTTCTGCATTGAAAAGTATACAAAAAATGATGATATAGTTACATGATCATCTACCTTTAAGCAGGAATCTAGTGATTTTTGTGCCACTGCAATGTACAGAAATAACTAATTTCTGGCACTCATCTACATTTTGCAGGAAGTTTGTGAATGACTTAAAGATGCAAACTGGTAAAAAAATTGGAGTGAAATATTGCCTTTTTGAAGTGAATCAGTAATGTGCAGTGAGTACACTGACCCAATGCCGGGACTGGCATTAATGGTGCCTAATTTAATTTACTGATGTTTAAATCCCCATGACTGCGGGAATTTTGTTAATTTTATGATACTTTCATTTTTTTTTGTTCTACTTCGTTTAAAAACTGAATATCTTTTTAAAAATATACTAAGAAGTATTACAATTACAAGTTCTTTATTCTCTCCGAAGTTTCCAATTAAACAGATTAAACAGTTGATAATTTCTTTGATTTAAATGTATTATTCGTTTGTGCAAAAAAGCAAGCAGAAGTAATTAGGATAATCAGACATATTGCATAACTTTTCAGGAAGGTATATATTTTTAAAATATGTGTTTTGCTTAAAATTATACAGTTACACAAAAAATATTATTTTAGATCTAATTACCGCCTTAGAAAAAGCGACCAATTTTAGATCAACGCACACACAGCCTATTCAGCTGATTTCCTCGCACTTGGTTCTAGTGTTCTGGATGTTACACCATCATTAAATTATCTTGTGGTCTTGATGTGAGTAGTTGCATACTTTTGGAAGAATATAGTTTGCAGCTTATAGAACTAAGAAATATTGTGTAAAATCTCATAATCCTGGCATGTTAACTGCTCCAACCAATCGTATTAGTGATGTTAATATTTGATAGAGAATTCTTACAAAGAACAATCCCTAGTAGGGTAGAAAAATTACTGTAATAATTCCAGAGTGATAGGGAAAAAGCGAATAAGTCAAATGGCCAAAGTTTCAGGAGACACAAAAAACAATTTATTTCCACAGTATTGTTACACTATTTAGATCAGCCCACCCAGATATTTTTACACAGTATCTTATAACATGTAAAAATATCTGGTGGGCTGAACTAATTATTGCAAAAATTGTGTAAGTAATTTTTTTTTTCTCCTGAAACTTTGGCTTTTTGAGTTATTCGCTTTTTCCTTATCACTCTAGAATTTTATTAAACGTATTGAAACTTTGGCCCAGAAATTAGAAAAGGATTGTTCGATGTATCAGTTCTTGATCTATGATGATACGATCTTCCAAGTTGCTAGCTTTAAAGGAACCTATAAAATAGTTGCAACGGATAACATAGGAGGCGCCCCATAAGAATTCTGTGTTTACTTTTCCACGTGATTTACTCCAAAGACGCTTTTTTACTTGAATGTGAATCTGATCTTTTCAGAGTCAGAAACGGTTTTAATGGCGCCGGAAAGAATGAACTGTACATCACATTAGCATTTAAAGTTACGGGAATAAAATAGCTTTAGCTGAATTGCAAAATTGTTCAGAAAAACTCAACCCATTTTCCTTTTGTCATTTACGGAGTCCTTTGTTAACTATTGATGTTCAGGACGTTTATGACGACAGTTGGAGTCACGTGGGTTATTCTTATCACAAGCTTTTAAAGTCTTTAGTGTTGCCTGAGATTGAGGTTCCCAGACTATTTAGACAGTCGGGCAATTAAGGTGGTAAAGTTGTCAGCCTTATGCATGATAGCATTTAACCCCAGAATATTCTCGCACAAATTTCAGAATAAATCATAAGATCATAATCCACCAGAAGAATACTAACATTACCTGAAAAATCCCTATCAGGGATCAACCAGAAACCTTCTTGTTTTTATACACAACACTGTAGCCTACCTGAACCAACTGCACTACGGCGTACCCCGGAGAAATAAAATGTTATGGATATTAAATCAAAGCAGAAAGCGAAATACGAATATAATTACTATTCAGATAAACATGTAAAGCAATGCAAATAGAGTGATTATACGTAACTCCTTTACAAAAAACTAATTATAGTTTATTAAAATTGCTTTACCAAAGATATGGGCTGAATAAATCACTTGACTGAGACTCATCAATAATTTTATTACACTAAAGTGAACAGATTTTGAAAACGAAAAAAGGAAGTTTTCCTTTTTCTTAAAAGAACAAAAACGCGAGAGACAAAAATTATACCCTACACGTAAATACGGTACCATAATAATAATGATCATTATATTATTACAGCTTTGTATATAGTATATAAGAGTACACCATTACATTTATATCAGCGTTTACATCACTCTATTTATCTGAAGAAATTATACTTTACAATAGCCTTCGTTTTTTAAACTGCAACTATGAAATTCGGGACAATAAATTGACTTGCGTCTTAGGTGCAATCCATGCCTACATATTCCCATTGATTGCATAGTTATTTTAATTTTCCACAAAAGTCTTGAATATTTTCTCTCTAAGACATTATTAATACTTCCTCGAATTAATAATTAACTAAGAAACTACTAGCAACAATAATAAGAGGTGACATGAAGATTTTTAAAAAATATCTTTTGCATACTGTACTAGCAGTGTATGTCACATTTTAAGATTTTAAATATTTTAGTATACTTTAAATGTCAAAGTGAAGACTACATATATATATATATATATGTATATATATAATGAATTCACATATCTAAAACCTGCAATCAGCAACTTTGTAGTAATTCACCCAACCAGGATTTAGCGCAATGCTATCAGTCGATGCTACTTATTTCTGTTTTTTGTTTTCTGGTCCAGCTTGATCTGAAAAGCTGGTATAAATATTTCATGGCAGGTCATATGATTAGACAATTCTAACGCAAGGCACAAATATCTTACAAATAAAATAAAAAAATAAGTGCAAGTACGCTGAAACTCAAAACGGTTTTCATTTTAAAATATTTCAAATCCGATCTGATGAAAGAAGAAGAAAAAGAACTGAAGAACTGCAATTTATTAAGGAAAAACGAAAGATTAATTTTTACCATATCAGATCTAAATGATATTTTCAATTGGCTAAATACTGAATTTAAGCTGATAACAGGGTTACTGAAGATACCTTTCTTTACAGATCTTTCGATCTTTTCGTTTTTCTATCCATTTAATGTTCCAAAGAATAAAGCACGATGCTGACATCTGTGTGTTATTTTGTTTGTGGTGTCTTATATTTCTTGTTTCTTTCCTTTAGGGTGTGTCATGCTTGACCTACATACACTGGAGCAAAGAATAGCTTAGACTTCAGGTTTATTCCAGATTTTATTTTGTCTTCCTCTTTCCTTAAACATATCTCATTTGTTAGATGTGTTGAAAAAAGTTGTAATAATGCTGTAAAGCAACAAGAAATCTTTTAGTTATGTTATAAATTTGTTTTATTACAATTATTAGGTCGACTTATTAGGATACATCATAGTTTTAAGGTAGCCTAGATGACACCAGGAAATTTTCAAAGTATCCTGCTTAAACATAACGAGAAGTTACAGTTTTAAAGATGTAATTTTAAAGTACTCGAACAAAATGTTATGCAGTTAATTCAAAGCATGAAGAAATTAAACGAAAAATAATAATTTTCTATTTTTGAATTATATATTTCAATATTAAAAGGCTTTATGATACATAGAACTTACTGAACATGTGAGGATGAACTTAAATAATTTCTTAATCTTTTTCAAGAGATGATCAGGAAATTGTATGATAATTTATACAGCTCTAGCAAAGATTAAAAAATACATAGACTAGTTAGCTATTAAAAAAAAACAGTCCAGCATAAAATTATGTGAAATTTGAGAGAGTTATTAGCAGTGGACTTTAGGAAATCACAAATTATAATAAGTAATTAGATTAAGTAGGTAGATGTGTTAAAAATTAACTATATTTTGTTTCGTATCCAACTTAGGAGCAAAAGAGTCATGGTATATGTGCATTAACTCTCAAGTGGAACCACTTAAGGAAGCTGTGAAAGTTCACCACTTAAAAGGCTAGCCCATCGAATTGAGAGAAATAAACTATATGAATACAATCTTTGAAATCATAGCTACTCCAGAGTAAAGAATAATATATACAGATCATATTAATTGCTAAGTACTATACCATAAAACAGAAACCTTTTAATGGAGTATTACCTAAGCATAAGATTGCAGAATAATTAAAGCAACCAATCAGAATCCAGATATAATAGGTTATTATTCCTATTGGATACTGTGCCATGGGGAGGAGGCTTATGTACTTTTCAGGATTTATCCTAAATTTTATTTTTGTAGAGAGTAGTGATACAGCACTCGATATGATCAGAAGTTGGTGCTCAGTGCTCGATGTGTAGATCTTACATTATTCAGAAATTAACACAATGGTGAAAGTAGATCATAGATTTATATTTGTCTTTTATAATAGCGTGTGTAACAAGTCAAAATTATTCTCTCTTAAAAATAAAACTCCATTATCTCTGATCAGTGAAAGTCATTAATCATATTAGAACAGTTCATCCCTCTGATTCCCGAGTCTGTGCAACTACCGACATGAGAAGCCTGGAGCAGCACCCACAAGAAAACATCAAGAAGTCACAGGTATGTAGATACCAAAAATAAAGTGAAACAAGAAACGATTTCAAATTTCAATGAATCACAAGCGTCTATCGTTATAATTTTATCGTTTCATTTTCATCACTTTTATTTTATCGTACCTACGTGAACTCGTTTTAATGTAAATTCATAAGGATTGAACACTGCAACATCCACCTAGACTTTTTTTTAGCAAAAGCAATTAATCACTGAACACAGCGATGGGGTATATAAGTTGCATATGAGCAAGAGAAGATATAAAAAGAGTTTTATTTACCTTATGTGCGGTGAAGTATTTTAAAACTCGTACAGTAATAATTAAAATATTAATAACATGATATTATTAGTCGTAGCAAGAATTATAATCTGAAAACTGAAACAGCTGGTGAAAAGCGTTGGTAATAACCGCACGCAGCACTTCACTAAATAGTCACAACAAATATAACTTGAAGTCAAGGTTCCCTCAAAATAAATCCGGACCTCTCGTTTTATTAACTAGATAAAATTCTACACATTATTGCACTGTATATTTATTATATTTTCTGGTCTGAAAAATGGATCTGACCCTATTACCTCTACTTAGGAATTAAAACAATCTTTCAAGAAAGGATCTTTATCAAAAATTATTTAGTGCCAAAATCGTTACTCAGATCCACATACTAGTGTTTGTAGAAGTTAAAAATTGATCAGATTCTGTAATGAACAAATACATATATATTATAATGACATTCTAATCAATTGCCACTAATTATGAACTACGCCTTGACCTGAAATATTATAACCCTTTATTTTAAAAAAAAAAATTACCTCAAAAATATTCTTAACGACGGCGGTATACAAATGGATGGATACAACTTGCGACCCAACAAACCATTTACCCTGCTCGGACAGGTTAGTTGCGGCCGCGCCTTTTTTAGACTACGTATTAGTTGCGGACAAGGTTACTATATCACGAATCCAACCTAAATTCGTAACTACTAAATACATTTAGAATATCATTGCTGTTAAGTCTAATAAATAACCCAACACTGAATATAGACAGAAAAAACCTGAATTAATGGTCTTCAAGGGCTTAATTAATTATCAAATAGTTAATTTGGAATTATAACATGATAATAATTTCGTACAAAATCTGAGGACAGAGGAATTATGTTCTTTATAACATTTTTAATTGACATCAAGCACAGATTTTTGGGAAACTTAGTCACCTCTCTCTGGTGTCACATCGTATCGCTAATAGGCTGATCACCACCTGGGCCTAATTACCTGGCCGCAACTCAGACGTTCCTCTCAATATGCTGGGCCGCAATTCATACGAAAATTTAAGACTAGGCCGCAACTCAACTTTATTTATACAAATATTTACGAGTATATAGGCTAGATAACCAGCGAGCCCTAAGAAAGGTGATAATGAGGTCTTCTTTATTCTTAAGCAAAATACACTTGAAGAATAAATCTACATGTTTGCAGTTCATCGATCTTCCTTCACCCGTCTCTATATAATAACACAATAATTCATTATAGTTTAGTATCAATAAATTTCTACTGTCAATACGCCTGTTATTTAAAAAGTCAACAGATAATCTCAAATAAATTACTATTCAATAATAAATTCATCTTTATAGGTGCGTCAAATAGATAATAGAATATTAAATAGATATTAATAGCATCTTATTACGCGGAAAGTTATAGCTGTGTTGTTTAATGTACATCATAATTCAAGCAGCATTCATCCTTGAATTTTAAATATCGGGTCAAGTTTGAGCTGAAGTGCAGTATTATTAAAATGCAGACCTTATTAGTTTAGTATTGGTAATAATCCAATTGAAAAAGGTGGGAAAATAACATTTAAAATATATACAACGGAGAGAATAATGAAGAGCTATTCGTAATGCTAATGAAACTACAAACTTCAAACAGCTGCATCCGTGAGAGTCCAAAAGGTGGAAAGTTTGACTTTGCATAAGTTCGTAAGTATGAAGTAGACGACATGGTTTAATATATTTTTGTGACTAATTATACCCTTATGCCGTGGGAAATTTTCGCACATCACCTCTTTTCACAGGTGGGCATGTCTTACACGCTTTTGCCTCATTCTAGCCTAAGGTATAACATATGGAGATAGACAAAGTCATAGGACCAAACTTGCAGATCTCTCAAAATCCCTTACTGCTGATGCAATCGGTTTTTTGACACGACTTACAATTTACCTACAATTTACCTCCAAAAGTCTGCAGAGTCCTTAAAGTTACATCCACCATTTTGAATGTTTATCGGGGATAAAAAATTAAAAACAGAAACTTTTAACATTTTATCGGTTACATGCTGTAAGCCAAATTTCAAGATTTTGGATCATCTGGAGGGAAAATAATTATTTCAGTATGTGCGTTAGCCACACGGCTTAGTAGTATAGGCCTAGTGTTGATTTTCTTTTTAATAAGCGTGTGGTCGTTAATCCGGTACCGGATTAATTTATCCTAAATTAATAGCGTTCTTTTTACGGACGTTATAAGTGTGTATACTAAGTTCCGTGAAAATCTGATAAAGCGTTTTAGAATTATCCAGCGTATAGAAACACAGACATTTTGCCCGTTCACCTGGCACTTAATAAAATTTATATATATATATATATATATAAATTTTATTAATATATATTAGCGCAATGCATGGAACAGCCCATATACTTAACATAGCTTCCAAACAGCGGTATGCTGTTTCCTTAATCCTGGACGATTTATAACTAATTAATTCCATTAATATACAATCATATGAGCTTATACTCCAAAAACCACGGTCCCCCGCGCGGCTGACACTGAAGGGGCCTTACTGCCGTCACTGGTTTAATTTCATTCTACAGTAATGTTAAAAAAATTAGAAGCCGAAATATACTTCTCTTGAAACGAATACGTTAAAAAAAGGAGGAGAAATAAAGGAAGAATACGAGTAGAAGACGAAGAATTAGAAGAAGAATAATTAAATGATTATATTTTACACACATCGGCTTGCTTTTACAGATTCACAATAATAAATAATATTTATTTTACTTTGTGGTATAGGCGTTCGAATAGGCAAGTAAGTTAGCTACTTATACCAATTAAATAATTATTTATTACTTTTTAGTAGCTAGTCATACCCTGCTATTATAGTGGTTATGTCATTATTATTATTATGATATAATGAAGCTTATCTCTTTTTGATTATTCGATCGCACCATCAAAAACTGGAAATAGAAACAAATAAATTAATAAAGTGTCTTATAATCGATTACTGTATCATTTTCCCTTGTATTCAAAGATAATTAATACAGGTACTGCCTGTGAAAATTAGCTTTCTAAATTCAGCATCTGAGATAATTTCAAGGTACCTACAGCAACTAAATAGAGAAACGGATATCGATCACCAGTAGTTAGGGAAGTGAGAACATACGCCACTGAATAGTGTTCCTTTCGGCTGCTGCATGAGAAATGGCCATCATTACGAGAGACCTCTCCGCTGCTCTGGTTCCAGATACCTCGCAAGAAACCAGCAAAGTAACAAAAGCTTTTACTTTAATGCAGGTATCCAATCAGGAAAAGACGGTCCTATTGATCTACTCTTCCTAATTTCATTGCCTTCTACCGGCTATCGGATACATACAGTATACAGCTTAGATCTAACAGCTCAGACTACTCGACTCAGATGTTTGCAACAGTATCATTTTAGCTAGAGTTTGACTTTTCAAAAACCGTGTTTATTTCATGTATTAAACTTTTAACGTGCATTTGATTTGGATGAATGTCTGGAACATTTTTAAAATAAATTTGTAATGCAGACTTTGTGCAAAACAAGTCTTGTTTACATAAGTTCAATAAATTAGTAAATAATAAAAATATTTTACTTGCAAAACAATGTTATATTATATATAAGGTAAATATCCTCTAGCCTTTGGGTAGGCCTATAAGTTTACGCAGAGGGAGTTAAAGTCGATAAAATAAAACAAATACGTACGGTAAATACCGTTCTGTAATGTGCTTCATAACATTAGTACAGGAGGAGAAACCAATGTGAAAGATGAAAAGGATTAGAGAATATTCAAAAAGAGAAGAAAGAATTGTTGAGATAAAGAACAAAGAAAGAAAGAAAGAAAAGGAGAAAGAATGCTCCCCAATGAAAATAGTATGACAAAAGAGAAATAGGATGTCACTTATCGTAGAATTTAGAATTCAAGAGTTGCGGTGCGAACGTAAACTAAATAATCCCGCCCATGAAGTCTCTTGTGAGGATGGCCTACACAGAAACCATAATCTATATTAATAAAAATGAATTGCCAAATGTATGTTGCCGCATCACTTGAGAACGGCTCGACCTATTTGGCTGATATTTGTTTTTTCGTAATTATCAGGACAAGGTTTGTATGAAAGAAAATTTTGGGAAAATCCACGGGAAAATCGGAAATGTGAAATGAGGCACAGTTAGAGTGTTCTGCTGTCAAATGTTTACATAAATAAAAATTTAAAAAATTGAAGTGTGACAAAAGAAGTGTGTCATATTCACAGTTTGAGAGTTCCGCTGTCACATGTTTTCATAACAAAACAAAAAAGTGTGAGTCTTGCAACCAAACCAAATCGAAAGTGTTTATGTATGTATGTGGGTATGTGTGAACCGTATATAAAATTAATCTACATTTCTTGACAAATTTGCACGACATTTTTCACACATACCCAGTTAAGCCCGGGAAGTAACGCGATTAACATTAAAATTCAAACAAACTACTCCTTCCCTTGAAAATTTATATAATTTCAGAAAATATTATACTGAAAAAATGAACTCCAATTCAATTATCATGACAACAGTGTATTGTTTACAGTGTTCACATAGGGCTTTGGGAACTACATAATACTGGGCTTTAACAAATTCTGATGCTATCGATGTAATTAATACATTTGTGAAAATAATTCTTGAAGAATGGAATCCAAGAAAATCAAGCACAATGTGAAGCAGTCATATAACTTTCTCTACCCTCTACATGGAAAATATAATTTTCTCACTTCACATTTTGATGTAGAATAAGCGGTCTTATTGTAGGGACAGCTTAGGTGTGTGCCAGTGAGTATGCTATATCAGAAGTCGGTAAAAAATCCTATCCACTGATATGTCACTCATAGCTGTAGGCTTTGTATAGGGATGTTTATCATAGGTCCTAAACTTCTACAAGAAAACAAAATAGGATGGAACCTATGCCCGCAGTATATTATGTCCCAGGTTTTGGGGGAGGAAAGTATGAAAGTGATATTGATTTTTTTTTTAATTTCAGCTCCGAAATGGTTGTATGGTAACATGAGAGTGAAAATAAAAATGTCCATAAAGACAATACTATCTTATGTAATCGGAATTTATATTTCTTCTTATTTCAACCGCTCCCAGGCATGGTGTGTAGAAGCAACGGAATCCAACATTCGACATCCTCTGTAAGCTATAAAAAGCTATATTTAGCGTTTTCTGAGGGAATAGTTTGAGTGTGATAAGTCGTTCTTCCTCATTTCAAGTTCTACGTATATTTTATACAAGGCCCTAGAGTTTGAAAATCGAAATTCCTTCATATGTTAATTTCAAATTAAAAAATAAAAACCCGGGCGACGCCGGGCGTTTTAAACTAGTTAATGATAAAAATATATAGACCATTAACATATATAAATAACCCAGATTTAGTGTTTTATTCGTAATCATAAAATTATGTTTTAAATCCCTAATTTAACTTTTGTCATGTACTGTACATGCCTACTAACACATTTCGCGTTTGCGAGATTCACCCATAAAATTTTTCCTCTTATTAGTTGACAGCAGTAACCTTGGCATAGGTGGTTGCGTTCAATCACCGATAAGGCCGTATTTTTATCTGGTAATGTGTTAAGCTGTTACAGGAAAATGCATTTGCGGGCATAAACTCAAATTGTACCGCATTTCAGGAGTGAAAACTGCATCTGCCCGTGCAAGCTATTAATTAGACTATGTGCCTTACAAAAAAAAAATGACACTACACATTAAAAATTACGTTAGTGTCGGTGAAGTTGCTTCTGCTTATGGAGTTCGGGCGCTGAAAACTGCATCTGCCCCTGCAAGCTATTGACTAGACTACGCGCATTACGTTAGTGTCGGAGAAGTTGCTTCTGCTTATGGAGTTCGGGCGCTGAAAACTGCATCTGCCCCTGCAGGCTATTAATTAGACTACGTGCATTATGCTAGCGTCGGTGAAGTTGCTTCTGCTTATGCAGTTCGGGCGTTGGGTTAATCTACGGCGGGAGTGTTTTGTGTGTTTCGGATCACCTTAGATCGGTGTAACTTTATCTGAAAAAAGTGCGTATCTTTCTATTTCTCCAATGTAGTAATTTAAATAGACTGATTAATTAATGGATTTCGTTCTATCTAATATCGAATGTGTGTTTGTGGATATGTGGATAAGTGTGTATGTATTTTCCCTATACAAATCTACATTTCTTGACCAATATGCACGACATTTTGCACACATACCAAGTTAAGCCCGGGAAGTAACGCGGTCAACATTAAAATTCAAACAAATAACTCCTTCCCTTGAAAATTTATGCAATTTCTGAGAATATTATACTGAAAAAATGAAATCCCATTCAGTTGTCATGACAACAGTGTATTGTTTACAGTAATCACATAGGGCTTTGGTAACTACATAATATTATACTTTAACAAATTATGATTCTATCGATGTTATATATTAGCAAAAATAATTACTGAAAAATGAAATCCACGAAAATAAAACAGAGTGTGATGCAGTCACATAACTTTCTCTACCCTCGACAAGGAAAATATAATTTTCTCACTTCACATTTTGATGTAGAATAAGAAACCGTATTGCAGGGACAGCTTAAGTGTGTGCCAATGAGTATGCTATATCAGATGGCGGTAAAAAAATCCTATCCACTGATATGTTATTCATAGCTGTAGGCTTTCTATTAGTTGAGAAATAGGGATTTTTATCATAGGCCCTAAGCATCTAAAAGAAGGCAAAATGGGATGGAACATTTTCAGTCTTATGCCCGCAGTATATTATGTCCCAGGTTTTTGGGAAGGAGAGTATGAAATTTATATTGAATTTCTATTTTTTTTATTTCAGCCCCTAAACGGTTGTATGGTAATATGAGAGTGAGAAATAAAATTTTCCGTCAAGACAATGCGACTTATGTAACCGGAATTTATGTTTCTTCTTATTTCAACCCTTCCCAGGCATGATGTGTAGAAGCAACGGAATGCAACATTCGACATCCTCTATGAGCCATAAAAAGCTATAAATTTTTCTGAAGGAATAGTTTGAGTGTGATAAGTCGTTCTTCCTCTTTTCAAATTCTGCATACATATTATATAAGGACCTAGAGTTTCAAAATCGAAAGTCCTCCATAAGTTAATTTCAAATTACAAAATACAAAGCCCGGGTGACGCCGGGCCATTTCAGCTAGTTGATGAATAATTATAATATCAACAATCAGTAGAGAAAATGACAAACAGCGATTTTATCCACCGCAAATCTTAACAGATCTTTATGAATTTTTAAACTGGACGCTTTGATGAAAAGTAGCTCTATCTTCACTTTCATCACCCTTAAACACCACTTGTAGAGGAGGTAAGTTAATACAGCAAACTTAAAATTAAATGTAGAACATTCCTCGGAATGTACGTTTTAACACCCCTTCTATCATTTCTATATATAAAAAAACAAACAAACAAACAAACATATGGTAAAAGCACCAAGGTGGACCTTATTAGCTAGAACATTATAAGCTAAAATTATTTCATCCAGAAATATGAAATCATAAACAGTCCAGTACATATTAAGTGATAAGGGAGCAGTAGACCAAAACATTTCTTTTAAAAAATTATATTTAGAAATTTTGAATATTATTTATGGAATACATGTGTAGACTAAGGGGGTACGCCGTAGCGTAGTGGTTGAGGCGCTGCGCTACAAACCGGAAGGTCGCGGGTTCGATTCCCGATGAGGTCGTTGAGATTCTGGTGGCACTATGGCCCTGGGGTCGACTCAGCCTCTAACAGAAATGAGTACCAGGAGCAATCCTGGGGGTGAAGGCGGCCGGTGCGTAAGGCTGACAACCTTACCACCTTCATGTGCCGAATGTCCAAAATCTGGGAGCCTCAACCTCCTGGAACCCTCTGGGCCTCCATGGCCTGTATAGGGATGACTTTACCTTTACCTAATCCTTCTGGTGGCACTATGGCCCTGGGGTCGACTCAGCCTCTAACAGAAATGAGTACCAGGAGCAATCCTGGGGGTAAAGGCGGCCGGTGCGTAAGGCTGACAACCTTACCACCTTCATGTGCCGAATGTCCAAAATCTGGGAGCCTCAACCTCCTGGAACCCTCTGGGCCTCCATGGCCTGTATAGGGATCACTTTACCTTTACCTATGTGTAGACTAACATAGTTGGGAAGTCACTCAATATGCAGAAATGTAAAATCTTCAAAGCTAATAACTAATAACTATTCGAAACACAAATCTGTTTGCGAACTATATAAGAAAATGATAGCTGTATATGGAAGCAAATACACGACATTTCGAGTTTAATAGTTGGCCTACAGTAACAGTAGGCTAGTAACAGTAATCAAACAGTGTTTTTAATGTAGTAGTGTACATTGCCTCTGTCTTTTAACAGTGGCAACAATAATACGCCAATACTAAAATATGTCCGGTACATACAATAGTTTCTCAAAATATAACAATGTCAACTATGAGTCAGCAATGTGTTATAAAATCTGTATTTCTTTCCGTTGTACATGAACGTTATGCACATATACAAATTAAGACAACACCTTTCCTTCTTTGTTAAGGTAGCCTTTGACTCTAACTACTATAGTTGACCAGAACAATGAACATAGCCCACTAATATGATTAAGAAAAGGTTCCAAGTGCTAGTATCTCGTATTTTGCGCCATTAGCACGATTTCTATACGGCTGATGTTTTAGGGTTTACGTATAATTTTTGTATCCAGGATAATCAAGTAAATAAATGGTGCAAAATATGCTCACGTAGACGAGTTTTTTGGGAGATGAGTTGGGCGAAAGACCTCTGGACATGATATTTCATTTCACAACTATTATATTCAATCGCAGCTTTCTTTTTAAAATGAGCTCATAAACAAAAGAAAGCGCTATTCATATTTTTATATGTTCTGATTTTGTTAATTGAAAGTCATAATTCCTCCCTTTCTATCTCGATACCTTTATTGATAAAAAGATGTGCTGGATAAAAAAATGTTAATTTTAACTGTCCGTGCAACTTTACTGTGCAATCTTTCCATGTATCTGCTACCAAAGTCGAGACAGTCAAGATAAATCGAAAATGAACACGAGTTAACTCCCGTCTGTCATGTTTATGGAAAACCTAAAATAATCTTTTTATTACTCAAAGTTAAAAAATTGGACATTTAATTTTTTATTAATATCATAAGAGTCAATTTTCAAAAATAGAAATCAAGTTTTCATGAAAATTATCCTTATTTTTTAATAAAAGAAATCAAATTCTAGGGAGTGGTAAAAAGAGTCTAACAAAATAAAATAAAATAGAAATAAATACAGTGCACCATTTATTCACAAGCCTGTGCAGGCAGACAGACAACATTTCGTCAACTTCTAAACATATTTTCCAGTGTTATCTCAATTTTGGCTTTTACCACAGTCACTAAACTAAGCGATAAAGTAAGAGGAGTATGATACGATATTTGAATCATTGTGGTAATGTACTGATGAATGCGCTATCATTTTACTGAGGCAGGAGCTGAAGAATGGAAAGAATATCTTCACCCCTGGCTATGTCATGCAGTTGCACCGTACCAGGCTCTGCAAGTTATTGTGTCACGCTATCCTACCCATCAGTCTCGCATGAAGCCATGTCAATGTTTAACTCTGCATTTCACACACAGGTTTCTGAAGTAGTAGAAATATAACATGAACATCCATACTGCTTGCACTTGCAATGATTCAAACAAATCTGATGGAATTTATAAAAGTATGATTTCATTTATTTAGTTATTAAATTATTTAGAACTTCAGTTGTTACCGATTATGCCATTCAAATATTAACTTATCAAATAAAAACAAATTTGTTGCATCAGTCAATAGCTGGAGTGCAAAAAGTACACATATAACCACTTGAAAATGGATACTCTCGCTCTTGTTTTTCTTGAAGCATTCAAAATGGGTATATCAAAACGATTTTTTTTTGGTCTACTGAATACTTTCAATTTCTACTTTCTCGCATTAACCTATAAGCAGTATAGAGAAAGTATTGTGATCGGGCCAAAAATCAAAATCGAGATAACACTGGAAAAACATGTTTCAATGCCTAGAAACAAAAAAAATGTGTTTTTTTTTAATTATGTCTGTCCGTCTGTGCGTCTGTCAGTGGACAAGCACACCGAGTAAACAGTTCATTGCATTTACTTAATTTATTAATTAAGGACTTTTTCGGAATTTTATCGAAAATCTCAGAATTTGGTTTTTTATAACTGAAACATTAAGAGGACTTTAAATTTAAACTTAAAAAAAAATATATTTTTTAAAATTAATATTAAAATAATGATACTATACTAAAAAATTAAATACAAATGAGTACATCATTAAGTTAACAACGAAAAAGAATTTTAAAAAATTACAACCAGTAAATTTAAAGAACAGAATTTTAAAATAATCTTTGGCAAGACGAAAGCCAGGGAAATTATCACAGGAAGGAAAGAGGAAGAAATAAGAAAATACCTATTAATCAAGTAAAATTCCCTTAATTGAGTTAATCGAAAAGGTGCAGTGGAGTGATGTATTTCTTTCTAATATTCAGTTTAAACAGTTATAATATTCAATGACATATCGGCGATGAGTTATGGAAAATAAACAAGTCCTACAAATTAGGCGTTCGCCTTTACTTTTGAGGAAACCATGAAAAACGCAAGTCAATTTGGGCGGCCTCGAAGTTTGTTTTGAAGCCAAGACCTCTTCCCTATTAGTTTCTACCACCTTGCTGTAATTGATTTTGGTGTGTTCATTACGACTGAGGTAAACTGACTACATTTCACAACAATAAGTGGATTATAGTAATCTTGTTACTGTGGGCAACAAAAGATATCGTTCATATTTCAATTAAAATGTATGTTCTGAAATTCGTATTTAAGCCGTTTTTATTTCATTTTTATCTTGATACCTATTAATTTAGAATTAAATGTGTTCATTTTATTTTTCTCTATAACTTTACTGTGGAGGGTTTTCATGTATAGCCTACTGTAATGGAGATAATCTAGAAAAAAATTGAAAATGGATAAAGCAAAGTACCCCCTAAATCATTTTTACAAAAAAAAGTATATAGCTATGTATTAGTCATAGAGAAAAGTATTGAATTTTATATTTTTATTATTATATTTATTATTATATTATTATTATATTTTTATTAAAATCGTTAGAGCGGGATCGAACCCACGACCTTCCGGTTTGTACGGCGTACCCCAAATTGAAATACTACTTAACTTATTATTCAATGTAACTTCCATTTATATTTGCATATTTTTAATTGAATACCTCCAGACAATAAGACTGCATGTGGCTTTATATACCTTGACATTTTGGTTAGTGTAGTGTAGCTAGTGTATTTATATAAGTAAGCATCAACCGAGGTCATCACTGGGCTTTAAGTTTTAAATCCATGAGAAAAACTTCGATGAACTAGGGTATTTCCGTTAACGGTAGACCTAACTTGGGGATAAAAAAATCCTTACATTGTGGATAAGCATTGATCTATTGCTCTTGTATCTTTGTTTTCATGCAATTTTTAAGGTGACAAATTTATATACATCAGTAGCAGTGAAAAGGTTAAAGACTGCGTTTACTCCATTTCCACTGGGATAAGACACCGCCTGATAGCTTTGTTTAGGCAACACGCAGTACTCCAAGGCAGGAGAAATTGCCGCCCCAATACTGCGGCAGGATGAAGCAATTCTCACAAGCCATTAATAGAATAATGCTATGGGCTAACGCTAACCAGACATGTAAGAACTGCAGCATAATTTTCAGCACACCGAAGACGGTCACAAGCCTAAACAGCATACAAAATCGTTATTACTATTACATTTGATGATTTTGCATCTTTTTTAATTGAAGTTGGAACATAGCTCGAATGTATACAAATGAGTATCATGAATTAATTGTTTAAATAAAGACGATTTGTTTTGGCATTATTTTCAGTTTTCCGTCATTTTACACAGAAAGATAGTTTTTTGACATTTTAGGTCATTTTAAGCATTTTTACAGTTTTTAGAATAAACTACTACATTACGTGTAGACTCATATTAGGAAAAAAATAGTAGAAAATTATTACTGCATAAAGAAAGTGGAAGCGTACGTAAATAAAATATATTTTCTTTCTTACTGCAAGTTTTACTTCATTTCTAATTTTTTTATAAATAATCTTTTATTTTATGGCTTATTATTGCTTTAATATTACAAGTGTAAGGGGGAACCAAATTTAGCTAGTGCTTAGGGTATCTACTTATCTTAATCCGGCCCTGAGTACAAGCTATTCCAAAACTAATCTCCTAAATTTCCTTTAATCTTTTTAATGTCCATTCTTAATACATTACCTGTCTCTATATACCTTGTCTCGGCCTTTTGGGAAACAATAAGTATTTTATACACCACCTGGCTGGACCTTTAGCCGGTCTCCTTAGCCGCGGTAGCTAAGGGGTGATGTTTTAGAGCCATGGTGAAGGAGGCTGTGGGTTCGTGTCCCGCCTCGGGCATAAGTGTTTGTGTGTAGTAAGAAAAACAGGAAAACAAAACGGTAAACAAAATTAATAATTCAGGAAAATTGGCCTTTGGCCGGCTAAATTGATATAAAAAGAATAGGAAAGGGAAGAGCTCTGCGACACCCTCCTCTCCACTAGAGTGATAACTATTAGTTATATAGTGCTTTCTTCAGGAAGCAACCTGTTACTCGGATCGTTTTTCTAGAAGTTTTCAGGTGTTATCGTAAAGAAAGATTATGGGGGAAATGGAAAGTAGCCTACATTGTGTAAGAATATCAACTGTAGAAGCCTTCTTAGGTTGAATTTCTATAGATAATGCATGAATAAACAGTTCTTTGACTGAACAAGTAATTCAAGTGACAGGTTTTCAATAATGACGATAAAACTTTGATGGGTTCCGTCTCATAAGGAGATGGTTTAAAAGTCTATAGTATCCTCCATGTTCTTAATATATTTTTATCTTTATATGATGCAGATTTGAGGAAAACTGGTGCAGATCCACGATAATGGAAGTGTGTATATTGTAGGCATTTTAGATGTCACTTAATATGGTTCTTACCTTAACTCTGTTTCATTTAGCCGGTGCTCCAGGTCAACGAGGAACCTGAAACCCAGAAAACATAACATATTATCTATATTACATAGGTTACATGACTTGTTAGTGTAATAGGGGAATAATAAGATGATGGCGAGATGGATACTGGAGTCAATTTATATTGAAAATTAACTGGCATATATCTTGCATAAGCTGTCCTCTCTATACGCTAATTCTGTATCTGAACGAACATATAAGACGTAATTTACTTTCTAATAAACATGCCATAAGAAAGATTTTACTAACAGAAAAAAAATTAAATTCGATAATCTTGGTACATCTTTGAATCTGAAGGACTACCAGGTCTATGTTTTAAAAATTAAAATTTGTTTACTTTTTGCTACAATCCAATGCAAAATAATTGGTACTTCAGTCTACTCTTGAAATAAATCGTACTTCTATAACATGATTTTCTTTCGCGAAATGGTCGAATGATTTTGCTGAAAATCCATATTTTAGGCAAATTGTTTATGAAGAATAGCATTTCCAATAAAAGCTACTTAAAGACTTTTTTGCCATTTAAAAGCAAAAACTTCCCAGCTGCTCATAATGGCGTTGTTCGATTTTCTTCAAATTTGACAAGAGTGTTTCTTGAAGTCATTAAATACGTTGTATGTTTAAGGATTTTTGTTTGTTGAGTCTATTTCAAGATGGTGGCCGTTGAAACTCATGAAGAGCAGTTCTTAGATTCTTGGGGAAGCGAGGTGTTGCTTACTGTTCACTAGAATACTAGGCTTAGTATTTAGGAATCAGGGTTGAAATGTTTAAAACAAGTGTTGAAAACATGTTTAAAACAAGGGCTTGTGTTTTTTTTAAGTTTGTTTAAAACGTTTTAAACAATCTGTTTTAAACATGTTTTTTTTAGCATATGTTTAAATCATTTTTTAATTGTGTGTTATATTTAATTATGAAGACAATTTACATTTTGTCAAGTCAGTGACACCCTGTTAGTGTTGTAAACAGAAAACAAACAAAAAAACTAGGGCCAGAATACCAGAAAATCATGTGAGGTGGTGTCTTTTGTATCCTTTTCCTCCAGACTTCTCTATCCTCTGTCGCCAGCTTCCAGTTTTTGATTTCGAGTAATTGATTTCAATTTTTTCTGACTGCATCCTACCATCTATTTTGTGGTCTTCCTTTTTAAAGAAAGAGATTATTAATATTAAATATTGAATGTGTCAATTTGGCAACACTGTAGTAGGATATTCCTTGTAAGTTTGATAATGTAAGGCAGCTAAGACCACATAAAGCATGGTGAAAGTCAATCATCAGTTGAGCAGTAAAGGCAGTAATTAAAAAGTAGTTTGTATTATTTTTTATTAATAATGAACTATTAAATCATAAACAAATACTACTGGTACAAAATGTATTTTCAAATACTATTAAGTCTACGACTCGTAAATCTTGAACATCTTAGCACAGGGTGTCATTGGATTGGCAAAATGTAAATTGTCTGCATAATTAAATTTAACACCCAATTAAAAAGTGTTATAAACATATGCTAAAAATGTTTAAAACAAATTGTAAAAAGTGTTTTAAACATTATATATATATATATATATATATATATATATATATATATATATATAGGCTACATATATATATATATATATATATATATAATAGGCCCTATACATTAAAATGGTTGATTTAAACAAAATGAACAATTTAAACTTTTTTAAACAAACAACATTGTTGTAAACTTAAAAAAACGTTTAAAAAAACACGTTTAAAACAACCAACATTGTTGTTCACATATAAAACGTTTTAAACAAAAAAAAACATGTTTTAAACAAAAAAAAAACGTTTTTTTTGTTCTTTTAAAAAAAAACATGTTTTTTATCAACCCTGTTAGGAATGTATTATATGTTTGTAAGTACCGTATTTTACGGACTATAAGACGCTCCGGACTATAAGACGCATCTTCATTTTAGGATGGAAATTCAAGAAAAAAATTAATGTGATTCTAAACGAAACATTTTAAAGGGAATAATGTACTTCATTGCATGAACAAATTATAACCTTGTACAATGGAGTCAGTGTAAATCACTTCTAACTTAAAACTGCGTTCTACGAAAATCTCTTCTGTACAGGTGGCAACATGTAAATTTTAGCAAGTGAACTGATTTCTCATTAAAATACTTTTACACCCTCTAACCCTCAATTCAGCATACGGTACGTGTAACGGGACAAGGCTGTCCACCCGGCGGAGACAACTCTTTTAGAACCACTAAACTTTCAAGAGTCTGTTTTTAAGGTAAAAATGTGCGTCTTATGGTCCGTAAAATACGGTAACTATAATCTTAATATAGCCCAGAGTAAAAATTAGTAAAACTCTTGGATAACAAACAAATAAATAGTCTCAAATATCAGAAGCTATTAACATTATAAATGTTATTCGTGCAACCACGGGGGCTTCTTCGAGTCTCTGAATTTCTATTTTCTCTACACATGTTCGGTAAATTTCATGTACACACGAGGTGAGCAATCCCAGCTTGGTTTACCTGAAAGCGGATCTGAGCACGTGTATGAGACAAACCCTCTCCCTATTAGAACCATGCAAAGTTTACTCGAGGAGATCTAAAAGCAGTCTCTGGTGATTGTGGTTCAGTGTCAGTAATCTCTCGGCTTGCATTGTTCAGAGTGTTAATTCAACGAGATACAGGCTATCTTCTCCTCCTTTGCACTTCCCTCTTCCTTGTTGTAGTGGCGCAACAGTAAATTGAACCGAAAGCACTACATCCTGCTCTTCTTGCCAAGGGTTCCCTCGCCACAGATAGTCTTGCTCCTTAATGAATATTACTTGCATATGCATTATTTCCATCTTCCAAGCACGTCGTAACTCCAATTGGTTTCATGCCAGAATTCCTCTTCATAAGTTACTTTGGAATGAGACATTTATAAATTAAGTAAAAATAATAATAAACAGTGCTAAGGAAGTGTTAATTAAATCCCGAAGGATGAAATGGGCTGGACATGTTGCACGCATGGGAGAGGAAAGACATATCTCAAAAGTATTGACTGGTAGACCCGAAGGAAAAAGACCACGTGGAAGACCTAGACGTAGGTGGGAAGACAATTTTAGAACGGATTTAAGGGAAGTAGGATTTGTGAGGGATAATTGGATGGAGTTAGCACAGAATAGGGTTGAATGGCGGACTCAGGTAAGCGCGGCAATGAACCTTCGGGTTTCATAAAATAGATAATATTCCTTTAGCTTGCTTAGGAATTGTCTATTGCCATTGAGTGAGTGAGTAAGTAAGTAAGTAAGTATGTGCTAGGGAATTCAGAAAAAATCAATTTCTTTTCGAGTGACTGAAGACTAGGCTCAACATAATATATGTTCATTTCGGATGACTGTAGGCCAAAAAATGGTGGTTTTTATTTATCCTATTTTCTTATTGGTCCTTTTTAGCCTTTTTTAAATAACTTAACGGTTTTTTTCAACTTCATCTTTTTTCAACTAGATTTTTACTGAAGTTTCTCAATTCGAAACGACAAAAATGAATCTGTGCCACATCGTAACAATGACCTCGAATAGACAATGACGATTGGAAGGTTGTGCACTGCAATATGAATACATTAACTTACATCAAGATTCAATTAATACTACAATTTGTATGAAAATGACAAACATTCCCTTTTAACAGTGGCTGATATAACGATGTTCATGCGTAATGTCAAGCGTTATATTCCATATTTAAATAGGTTTTTAAACTAAAATTATTTAATAAATATAATTCATTTTCATCGTGTTTTTACGTTTCTACAGTTATTAGTTTTTTTAGGTATTTTAAGCATTTTTATAGGACTTTTTAGGCAATTTATAGGTCTTCAGTTTCCGAGCCCTAATAATAAGAGCCCGATTAAATACAAAATCAAACAGTAAAACAAGCAAGTAACCAAAGCGTAAAAAATAAGCACCAAAAATAGCAAAAACAAATTACACGAAAATCAAATAAATTATTAGTTTCCGAGAAATCTTGTATTTTTCAGAGCAGGTTATCCACAGATTTTCTTGTATAAAGCTCCTGTGTTTGTCAGAGAATAACAAGTTAAAATGTTCTTTCAACGACGCAGGACGTCACAGAAGCAAGTAAAAAGCAAAACAATATCTGTTTCTTCACCGGAAAGCCTTTTATAAATCTGACAGAGTATTTTATAACCCGGATTTTTCAATAATTCCATGAGCCTACAAAAGAAAGAAATCCGTTGATAATGACACCCAGGAGGGAAACAAGTACTTTTAATGGGACAGTTTGGAGTAAAATATGTTATTCTAATTCATATTCTGTTGTTCTGCTGTTAGTTTACCTGAAATAAGTTAACTGTGTATTATATGCACCACTGGTAGCATTGGTCGCTACATGGTAACTCGAATCGATTCATAGATGGTTGATTAATAGTATGCCGTGGTCTCGCAGCTGTTAGTTCTGTTTTCATATAACAAAGTACGAAATCAAATATATTTGTATAATACATTATATTTTTATTAATGGAATAGTCTTAATAAATCTAACATGAGTTTACGAGTTTCATCAGCTATCGATAAACTCGTAAACTCTCGAGGGATTATCTACGATAGAATGATAGGATTATAATAATATAGTATACTGTAATGAGAAGGGTCTCTTAACTTAAACAATAAACTTTAACTTTAACTCAGGGTATCTTGACCACTCAGCGATTGCTCAAGAGTGTAGAATATTACAAGATGCATAAGCCATCCAAGATGCAAATGAGTCGAATGTTTGTTTTAAGTCTGGGCAAACAATCCAGCAAGCAGTTGTTATCACTAGGTGTTGTAGTATTAATTACCAAACTGTGACCTACCTGCTTCCCCTTCCCTGTATGAGTTTGGGTGCTGCGAGAGCACACCTATAAATATCAGGAGGTCATAATTCTGTTTCGCCACCGCTACCACCCCCCTTCCGTTATACTAGCACTATATAAATGGAGATTAGAGGTGAATCCTAAGATTAATATTACACGATAGTAAAGCGTGTTAATTAGTTTATTTTGGTGAAAAAATGCAACAATCTGGATAAGTTTAGTCACCACGACAAATGCACGGCTTACGGTCAGTCAGTGCGCGGGCTTAGGGTAAGTTAAGCGGGAATTTACTTCGAACTTCAGTACAACTGGAGCCCTGTTCATGGTGGGTGACAACGATTTTGGGGTTTTCTCTCGGAGTTCTGCAATTTCTAAAATTTCATGCACTAACTCTCGTCACTCTTCTCACATAATTTACTTTATCCCATTTATCGCCAGTCCCATAAACCCATGTGGTTGTGGTATGAGAATTTTCAACCCCATTGAACAGAAGATCCTGAAAATAAATTTGACCTGTGTGGCAGACTCGGATAGGTGATACGGACTTGTGTCTGCGGCTGACCTGGCCCTTTAGAGAAGACATTATGGTCTAATTGGATTGTGAAAAAGTGTTAAATTACCCATTCTGACACATTTAATTGTAATAAAAACCAGCAGTCATGTTTTTTACACTTAAGAGGGTTACCAAAAATATGTTGATGGCACATCTGGACTATGATAGTCTATTTACTGGTATTTGATTGGTAAACGCTCGTCTTGTTTATTAACGTGACCTAGTAAATATCACTCGACAAGTAAATATCACTTGGATTTATTAAAACTATTCCAATATATGACACAGTAAATATCCATCCCAATATCACTCTCACACGAATAGCGAAACCCACCTTTACGAAACCACATTAGGCCTATGAAGAGTATTTTTCAAAATGTGGTTTCGTAAAGGTGAGTTTCGCTATTCGTGTGAGAGTGATATTGGGATGGATGTTAAAGGAAAAGATGAATAACGTAAAGAAAGAATACAGATTTAGAAAATACTACTTCATGAAGAAGGTGGTATTTTCTGTGTGAGGTGCTATATGAATTACTTTAACTTATTACATTATGTAATATTTAAATTTTCCATCAAACCCCACTGAATCTTGAATTCTACATGTTTCTAGTTTTACTTTCTAGCAAGAGATGGCAGGTTTCATCATGAACAAATTGCATTTAAATCTTAAACATAGTTATAAACGAAAGATATTCATGTAGCTCTCAAGCAACACAGTTAGAAAAAGGGTTTAAGTACCATTAAAGTACATTTACTTATTTCAGTGGACTGTGTTGACGTCAAACAGAAATTAGTTCCAGGAGCCATCTTCGAGATAATGTTGTGGGTTCCAACAGACTAACACCTTCAAGCTTGTACTCCGAGGAACCATAGTATCCAACTATTCTTATATGCAGGATAATTAATATTGAATTCTGCAGAAGTTCTTTAAACAATTCAGCGATATAAAGCTATTGCATTTACAATTTCTGTGATAATCTTAGTAGGTTCTATGTTTCATGAGATTATACGGTATTCAATAAAAAAAATAAAAATACTTTCTGCTCATTCGTGAATATATTGTTGTTTCTCTGTGTGTTATGCTGTACTGTCCTTAGGTGTTTGCATTGATGAATAAATAAATAAATAAATAAATAAATAATGAAAGAAAAGTTGTCTGGAGTTTAAGTAGGACTGTAAACTGTAAAACAAAGAAGCATGCAAAGATTTTTATCATAGGGTATCTTACACACCCTAACAGGAACTCTAATAAGCCATTCACCACTCAGTAAAACGATTCATTATGTTACTAACAGGAAGAGAATTAGGACATATACGTCTTAGTTTATGTGTGTTTTTGAAAATCCCTTTATACGGGCTCACTTCTCCTGAATCGCTTTAATCAATTTTGTTACAGTACAAGGCAATTCACTAAAAGCAGCTTCTGATTCCATCCAACATGCCTTAGGGGTTCAATGGCAAGACCTTTTTTCGGGCAATATATTACAATCTTGTCCCCAAATTAAGATCGTGGCGAAGAAAAGAGCAAAATGAGATTGAAAGGAAGGGGGAAGATGTGGAAGAGATTCTTTTGCTGGCAGGCCAATCTCACCGCCATCAGATGTAAGACTGTGACGAACACACTGGGGAACGACGCGGCGGAGGCAATAGGGGATTTCCCCCATTCACCATAATATCTTACGGTTCAAACCCACCCTCGTCAGCTAGCTACTCACAAACCATCAACATCTACAGCCCTCGTGTATAATAAATAAGTCATCTCATTGCATACAGCAAAGCACGGGATGACAATACGCTGATATCAGATGAAACACGCGGCTTTAGCAGAGGCAAAGTTGAATATGGTTAGGCCATAAAGTTGAATATAAAATTATTTACGGATGCATATTTTCTCCGGTAGTTCAGAAGGTTTTCACACAAATAAAAAATATTAAAGCACCTGTTTTATTCACTTATAGTATTCCTAAGCTTCTCAATGTTCCAACGTCATCTTAAGAACTCGTTTCACTAGTTACAGCTTTAAAATTAATAAATGTAAAACTTGAATTTATCTAATAATATAAAAAACTAAACTAGGCTCCGTGGCGCTATATCCCTGGAGGGATTTGGCCTACCACCCGACAGCTGCGTCATCTACCACAGGCAGATGGCAGGGCTGGGGGGCATGTGGTCAGCATGCCGAAACCCACGGCCGGTAATGGTGGTTTTCATGACCGGAGTCGCTACTTCTCTATCAAGTAGCTCCTCAATTTGAATCACGAGGCTGAGGGCATCCCTTCCAGACCTTCCTACCTCAGAATAATCCGAGAAGACACCGGGGATCGTACCCGGGCCGGCGGATCTATAGTCAGCGCCGCTAACCTCAATACCAAGCAGGCGGCTCTAATATTATAAGCAATCATATAATATAAGCAATCATGGAGCTCTAAGCTTGAATTCGCTGAGGAAAATTTTACTGAAAGAACTGATTTTCCTTGACTGACACTACTAACACGTGTATAAATTTCTTACTTTTCACATAAAGCTTTTTGTTATTAATATTATTTATCTGCTTCTATAATATAATTTTTAAACGACGCATTTATTCGTTAATAGCAATGAAAAGGTTAATAGATCACTTCCTGACATCCTGCAGGGCTGCTCGCCGGTGCTATTAGTTTTTAAAAAACCTTCATTAGGCCTAACATAATTCCCAGAAGATACTCCATACTTACTTACTCATTGGCAATAAACAATTCCTAAGCAAGCTAAAGAAATATTATATATTTTATGGAAACCGGAGGTTCATTGCCGCGCTTACATGAGCCCTTCCCTTCGGGTCTTGCTGTCAATATTTTTTTAGACATGTCTTTTCTCCCCCATGCGTGATTTAAAATCATTTCATTCTCCGTGATCTACTCTATTCAATAAAGAGTAGAGGTTATGAAGTTTGCAATTATGCAGTTTTCTCCAGTCCCCGTTTTCATCTCTTAGGATCGAATATTTTCCTTAGCACCCTGTTTTCGAACACTCAATTCCCAGGGTATGCTTTCAAAAAAAAAAATTCAAAAGCCTATGCACGAAAAATATTGAGTGTTTTATTTAAGTTATATTATTCGAGACTATATACAATGAGTAGTCGGCCGCGGTGGTCTAGAGGTAGCGTGCCCGCCTCTAGATCCGCAGGGCGCGGGATCAAACCCGGCCGCGGACGTAAAAATCCTGGGCACGGAGTCCTCCGGGAGGGACTTTAAGCTGGGGGGTCCCGTGTCGTAGATTTACGGCACGTAAAAGAACTCCAAGCCTAAATTAGAGCCTCTGGACAAAATTTCTCGGCCCTTTCACGTCCAAGAAATACTTAATTTCCAGAGGGGGGTTGCGAGGCGATGAGCTTACCACCTGTCCCTCTACCCTCTCTCGGAAAATAAGCATATCAAAATTAGTATAGGTAATGAAACCTCCATTGGAGGCCCCTTCGCCCCACCTGGGGATCATAGGGTACCAGATACCAGATATACAATGAGTAAAATAGTGTAAACAAAGCAAAGCATAGTTAAGTAAGATATTTGAACATATAAGATAACCCTTGTAGAGGGTACACGGTTGTATATTGAAATACACGTTAATATTACCAACCCTCTATGGATATGGGGGTCCGCCGTAGCCTAGTGGTTGAGGCGCTGCTCTACAAACCGGAAGGTCGCGAGTTCGATTCCCGATGAGGTCGTTGGAGTTTTTAGATTAACCTAATCCTTCTGGTGGCACTATGGCCCTGGGGTCGACTCAGCCTCTAACAGAAATCAGTACTAGGAGCAATCCTGGGGGTAAAGGCGGTCGGTGCGTAAGGCTGACAACCTTACCACCTTCACGTACCGAATGTCCAAAATCTGGGAGCCTCAACCTCCAGGAACCCTCTGGGCATCCAAGGCCTGTATAGAGATCACACACTTCACACTATGGCTATGAAATTCAGTAACAACACACGTTGTTTTAAGGGTTTATTGTCACATGCTAAAGCTATACACTCTTCGTCGTAGGATGTCATATCAGAGGTCAAATACACTAAAGATAGAAAGAAAGCACCTATAGGCCTACGTGAAAGTGTTAGGAATTATTACTCACTGCACTTTACATTGACTTTGTGAGGTGAATGTTACGAATGAGTTAACGGCGGATGTGTTTAAATCCTAGCCAAAAAAAAAAAAAAAAAAAAAAAAAAAAAAAAAAAAAAAAAAAAAAAATCTGACGTGTTTTAAGGCAAGCCTATGTTAAATATAATCTAATTTCTTAACAATCTTCTTCGAATATTCACAGAAGGAAAATCAAGCATGTTTGCATGAAGAGAGCCCTACTTTGAGGTAATGGTTATAATTATGGTATTACATGTGCACATAAAAGTCTGAAAAGTATTAGGGGTATATTTTTACAATTTTCCATCTTATAAAATATATCCAGGAGACGCAATTTTTGGGGGGTTATCACAAGAAAAGTCATCACTTTAAAAAGAATATTTTGTCACTAATTTGTTGCACGATAAGAGTTTTGACTGCTTCGAAGTAGTTCATGCCATTGATGGAACGGAATCCAGTCAATTTGCTATCACTGCATTTAAAAAAAAAAAAATAATAATAATAAAATAAAAAGATGATAAAAGGGTTATATTCTGGGCCCCACTATGACGTACGAAATGAACGATAAAGATTATGCTAGACAAGTTAATAAGGAAAAGAAAATCTAGATTTGGAAAACGCTCTTGTGTCGTCCAAGGGATTCTATTTGGCGCTCGGGTAGGCCTACCTTCTGTCAGTTACTGACTTCCTAATACAACGATCATGAGTCAATATTTTTTTTATTTTGTTGGAATCATTCACTGCCATGTTTTTGAGAACATTCGACGCTGAATTTCTTCTTGTGTGTGCATAATACATCATTTTTTAAAATTAAATTACATTGATGTTCAATGGCCTTCTTGGTTGGTGTCAAGGGCAACTTGCCTGTATACAGGCAACTCCACAGTTCTTTTTCTGGCGATGACAATAAAATATAAAAATTTTATGTAAAATTATTAATGTGACTAGATGAAAATTTGCATGTACATTAGTGATAGACAATCATGAATAACATTTCAGGACAGTCCTAATTGATTAGAAATGGAAAAGTTTTGATTTTTCAATAGCTTGATTTAACAGATAAATTTAAATATCGCCAGAAAAAGAAAACTCAGCAAAGAAATTTGAGACGAGTGGAATTAGAACTTAACCTCCCTCACCGTACTCTGCGATTGCAAATCAGACTTGGAACTGCCAGAGCACATTCCGCATGGCAATAGCATTTCTCACTTCCTCGTCTGCTCTAAGCAGATTCAAAAATTAATTTTGTCTGGGGGATTCGTAAATCCAGCAGCCGCTTATGAAGCTGCCTATTGTCAGTATAAATTACGGAAATGTATACTGTCTAAATGGGGTAGAACTTTTTGTCAGGGACTGTACTTGACTCATGAAACTGAGCGATATGGCTAACTTACATTTCCATTCTTATGGCTTAAGCAAATCTACTGCAAACAATTGTGTTGGAAAATGTCGCCAAAGAGCTTCAGATGAATTTCTGAGAGAGGTTTCCGGTTTAACTTCACAGTAACAGACAACTAGGGCTCTTGAGATTGCCCGTATCTCTCCCTGCTCTAAACATCTCTTCATCTCGCCAGAAAGGGGAGAGAAGTGTTGAATAATGCGCTGTTCCCCCTTCGCTAAATTGAAGAAACAACAATTGCATCCCCATTCTTTATATACAGTTGCTTCTGGAACGGTGGTGTATTTCGTTAAATCTGAAATGTTATGTTTCGCCATGAAAATCGAATAGTTTTCTGGACCAACTCTTTCGTTCGACATTTGCCCCAGCACTTATAAAAATTCAGAGGTTAGGACTGTTCAAATCCTGTGGACATAAAGGTGCCTCAAACAGCTCTGAACGGATCGCATGTAACAAGTTAGATTATCGTACTGATCGAAAATTCAACGCTATTCACATATCCCTTTATTAGATCCCTGTTGTACGCAGGCAAATTATTATAAAATTTCTACATTATATAGTCTACGATAGAAAGGCCTACTACTATTTTATAGGCTTTGAACGTTTATACACGGATTCAAGAGTCAGTTTAGTGTGACATGTACCCAGCATGGCGTTACTGTGTATGGTAAGTCATTCCACAGCATAAGCAGTGCGCACCTCGAATTCATCTACTGCACGATGATAACAAAAGGACAATTTGTTTTCATTCATAATCATCACTGGTTACACTTTTATATGTAGAATATAAATCCAAGATAAATTATTTGATCATCCCTTCGATATAAAAGCAATAAGAAACGTGTTCACTTTTTATATCTATATGATCATAGGCCTACGTGAGCGCACTCTTGTTGTCATCGCGTGATACACTCCCCTACCTCTGCCAGATTTGAACCTGAGACGTTCGAATACACAGGCGGGCACAATTACACCACCAAGGCTGAGGGAAAATTATCATGTTTAAGGTAATTTAGTGCTCAATTTTTTAGATTAAAACAACTGAAAGTAAATAAACTCAAAATAATGAAAGAAAATAATGGATGAGCCTAAGAAGCTGGTTTAAGGATCGAACATAATTGCTTTATACGTTAAACTCGCTTCGCTCGTTGGGTGCTCTGCCCTCAAATGCCCAGTGAGGTTCTCGGGAAAGTTTTTATTTATTATTATTATTATTATTATTATTATTATTATTATTATTATTATTATTATGAACTGACACCTTATCGGCTTATAAAATCCGTGCATTTAGACTGCCTTATAGCCCATTACCATTTACCTATAGGAATAATAAACCTAAAAAAGTTCAGGAAGACTTTAGGATTTTTTTTAGGTAAAAATATTAAAATTTGAACTTTATGGAATTTTTCTGTTGGTTACAAGCTAAAAGATTTAAGTCTACTAAATCTCAGAATTCTAGCTTATCTGAAAGTGGATAAACATAACTGATGTATTTTATGGAGTAAATTTCAACATATATTAATTTAAATGGATATGATATAGGATTAAATAGTGAGGATGATACATAGTATCTAAATTCTAAAAATTGAATTCGGGATTTGCCTCTACGACTGGGAAAACCATGAAAACACCCATTTCAAATCGGCCGGCTACGGGATTTAAACCTGGGACCTCCCGAATGTGAGTCCAGGACGTTACCATCTCGGCCACCTCGCTCGGTTTACGGAAGTTATTTCAAAACCCAGTGTACTGCAACTTTCAAAGCCCTATCTGAACGCTGCAAAGCATATTGTTGTCATGGAAACTGAGCAGTGGCTTTAAAGTGCATCCGCACTTTTGAACGTTTTTTTTAGGGGTAAAAATTGGAGAAATTAACTTTTTGTAATTTTCCCATCGGTTACAGGCTAAATGCTAGGTAAGTGTGCCAAATTTCAAGTTTCTAGCTCATCTGGAAGTGGGAAAACATTAATGTTAGTGAGTGATTGAGGGAGTGAGTGAGTCATGAGTCTGACGTTGCTATACAACAATGTATTGTTCTGGCAAATAAACTATATCTATCTATATCTATATATCAGTCATGTGGCTTTTTATTATATAGAGACAGAAACTATAAAAGCGGAAACCCATGTTGCGACGTCCTATCCTAGGATTAAAAAAGAATGTCATGTCAGTAATAAGCAATGAGGTGATATGGTTAATTAAGTGAGAGTTAATAATTTTACCTCCCCTTAAATTAGGTTTACACGCCAAAGCCCATTAGGGAGGGACAAATCAATAGACCTCTTTTATTCAGATAGGATTTATAGAGACTCCCTTACGTGTGATCGGCAGTATGCGGGACTTCCTTCTAAGATAACAAAAACGTATACAGACTACGGACAGAGAATTTTCAGGCTTGGTGATAAGGTTATGTCCAATAAGGTTTCGTGGTTTCGTAAAAGAGGACCCCCTCCCTTAAAAAAAATACAACCAGATTGGATGACCACAAAATTTGAACCTACGAGCTCCCGAGTGTGAGACCGCGACGTTACCGTAGGAACAAATATAAAAACATAGCATGTTTATGATATTAATGCGGATGAAAAAGTCGTAGAAATTATTGAAAAAAAAAGATTAAGGTGGCACAGCCATGTGAAAAGAATGAACGTTGGGTGATTCCCCAAGGAAGCGATGAAATGGGAACCTGAAGGAAAACGAAGAAAAGGAAGGCCTGGATGGAAGATGTAAGAGGAACATGGTAACAAGAGGACTACAATATGAAGATACGATGGACAAATGACTGTGGAGGAGCAAAATTAGTTAACATTAGAATGTATATAAATATTATGTACTGTTTGCTTGAGGGAAACCACAATATTGTGGGGGAAAAATACGCTACGAAGAAGAATTGGTGGCTTGGGTAGAGCAATCAGTTTTGCATTGGCTTTCTGTGCCCAAGGTCAAGGGTTCAAGCGCAGAGTAGGCCTAAATTTGACAGTGAGGCTTTAGTCACAGACAAAAGTTGCAGTATATCACCTTAGTTAAGAATAAACAATAAAAAATACGTAACAGTTTTAAGGTATTCTTGGCCGAAAATAATGTTATACCTTACGGTATAAAGAAAAAAAAGAACACGATAAATATTTAAATATTTTTTAGGTGTTTACATAGCCTACATGTATGTTGTGCAAGTTTAATTTTTTTTATTTTTAGTTTGGTTTTGCATGATTTGCTTTGTGCATTATAATATACGGGTAAGGAACAGCAGATTTTGAAAAAATAAAAGTTCCAATTCTCAATTAGGCCTAGACTAATTTGTGAAAAAGCGCGCATGACAAGAGGTTTTATATTAGACGCTTTACTTTTTCCCTTATAACTGGAATACATTAAGTCACTGTGAAAAATATCAGTAATTGAAAAAGGAGACAGTTCGATTTTAAATTTCAGCGTATTGTTTTAAGAAAGGATGTTAAAACAAGGAAACTGCCCGAACACAATTCCTTCGTTCTTTCTTAACTAGGTTAGTCAAAGAGACAGTGTCGACAAGGAGCATCATAAAAAGAGCAAAGCGTCTAAGAAGAGTATAAGAAAGAAATGAAGAAGAAAACTCAGTAAGAGGAAGCAGTGGCATTCCACTGTCTGTCACTCTGCAACGAGATGAAGATTTCCATTTCGAATAAAAAAGAGCAGACACGAAGGAGGAGGAGTAAAAGAAGAAAAAGAACACATAGCTAGAAAGAGGAAAACAAGGTGAAACGGAGAAGCAGACACGGTGAACAGAGAGGGAGGAAGTTCGAAATGGAAGGAGAATCAGATGAGAAGTCCTGTTCTTCTCCCGGTATCATTGATCTGGATGCACATAATATAGCGAAGGAGGAAGGAATAAAGTAGAAGAGGAGGTATGGGAGCATTTCTCCCCACCTCCCCATAACAAAACCTCACAGAATTCTCCCATCAAACATTTACTTCTGTAGAAAGACGTGTTGTGTATAAGGGTATATTTCCTCATTTCAAAATACTGTTAGCTGTAGTAAAAAAATAATAGGTAAATCTTGGTTCCTAGCAAACGCTAAACAATGTTTCTTACTGATTATCTCCCAAGCCAAAGAGTCCTCAATTTGTGTGTGACATTGTCTATTTAAAATTCCCCCAATTCAACAGGAAGATTGTTTGTTATGACCAGGGCCTGGATTTTGATCACCTAAAAATACTTAAAAATTACTGCAAAAAACACAACAAAAAATACCCAAAACTAAAGAAAATGACCCGAAAATTTGTTTGAAAGTAGTAGTTTATTCATCAGATTTGTGTCTATTCTACATTTATGTTGTTAACCCAATTATAGGCTTGTAAGTACTTAATTGGCACATACGGTTAAATGCAAACAGCAAAAACTCTCTTGACGTATCCAAATTATAATTATAACAAAATCTATTTATTTATGCTTATTTAGATTTCCGACAATATTCATTGCAAGTAAATGCATAAAAATTCTATATAGAAAAAAATGAGAAAATAATTACTTTACTTTGACAAAAATCGGCTAAAATATGAAATGTGGGAAAAAAGACACTTAAAAGGCCAAAAATGGCCAAATAATGACATTATTCTAAAAAACAGATTTTAAAACAAAAATGGGGGAAATTACCAAAAATGCTAATAAAAACTACCAATTTTATGATCTAGGAGTCATGTTCAGAATTTCTGCACAAGTGGGCAACGTCCATGATGTGAGAGTTAAAAGATGACATGTCATCAAATTCCGGCCCTGGTTATGACACTTCAACGATGATTGTGTACTCCCTAACCGTCGCAGGTGTGGAGGAATTTTGTCCTGCAGAGTGTTTAGTGAGTCGGTAGTGTTCCTGCCTTCCACCCCGGCGGTCGGGATTCGATTCCCAGCTGGGTTCAGGTAGAAGACTGGCACACCCCGGAAATAAATACGCTAAGAATATTCTCTTATAGAATCACCGGGATTACTTGCAATTATTTTTGCGATGTGCCGAGGAAGCACGGTCCGGCGGCCTGGAAGCAAGTCGTCGGCCGGTAAAGGCGCTCCAGCAGCACATCGCAAAAATAATGTCTCTGTAGTTAAGCCCATATAAATAAACTGGCTGGGATCGAACCCCTGAACTAAACAACAGAAAGTCATTACTCATTACATTACGAACTGTTCCATCCAGATACAGATTATTTACTTCTTTGTTGTGGCATATCAACGATCTTAAGACTATTTTACGTTTAAAATTTATATCAATAAGGAAGAGAAAGATAATATTATGATTTATAACTTTTCCATAGCGGCAACATGAGATATATTGACCAAACCGATGGCGCAACGATCGATATATTATATTATATATAATATTTCGATTGTCTCTCCATAAGTTATCTTGTTTACAATATAGCGATGTGTTTTATTTATCTTTAAGGTTTCAATTGTACATTACAGGCACAATTTTGTGCATATTCATAATAATATAATTCCAGATCCGGAATCTCTAAAGATGAATTCACCAGTAAACTTCGTTGCTCGTGGGTTCATCGGTAAAATCCCGACCTCTTGTTATATTACCTTTTATAATAAGTAATAACAATTCGATGAATACACAATCGATATCATTACCATAACAGTAGGCTACAACTTCTGTGAATTTTTACAGACAGTTTGTCGACTGATGTATGTTGGTTTCAATAGAAATGTGAATTTGTGGGTTGATGAATTTCGGTGTCATAGCCAGATGATTGATTATGTAATAGTCATAATATTATTGTGAAGCAATTTCAGAATTGTATTTCCATACAAAGCGGTTGTTGTACATGACGGGTACACGTGTTTATTTGTGGCTTCTGCAATACTGGACGCTCTGACCACAGTTCGCTGTAATTCTGTTACATACCCCCAGTTACGCTTGCTTTCTCATACGCGTTTTTCAATACTCTAACTCTAGTTTTATCACTCCCCCAGTTCACAAACACATTAAACAGCATGCTTGTCACATAAATTTGGTTCGCATGTGAACCTTGAGAAAACGTTTTAAAGTAGATACCAATTATTTTAGAGTATTTCAATGTATTGAACTGAACAGCCCCGAGCACAAACTTTGTTCCTTTGGGTTGAGTTCAAATTCATATTTGTATAAATTTTATATTGTAATTTGTAGTAATAAATTTATTATTATGATTATTATTATTATTATTATTATTATTATTATTATTATTATTGCTTCAATCCCTAGCCTTACAAATCATCATCGTGATTTTTTTTTCATATCATCACCAAGGCCCGCAAGTTAATGCTCTATCAGAAGTCGATATATCCATGCAAATAGGTTCTGAAATTTGTAAAATATGTTCCAGAACCAATGAAGCATGTTCTATCTTACTTAATTGCTTACTTACTCAATGGCAATAGACGATTCCTCAGCAAGCTAAAGGAATATCTATTTTATGGAACCCGAAGATTCATTGTCGCGCTTACCTAAGCCCGCCATTCAACTCTATTCTGTGCTAAGTCTATCCAGTCATCCCTTGCAAATCCTACTTCCGTTAAATCTATCCTAAAATTGTCCTCCCACCTAAGTAATTTTGATCATTTACGTTCTCTTGTTAGCTATATTACACTATAAATTACAAAATATAGTAGAAGTTATAAATTACATTACAGCATTTAAAAAAGCAAAGTAAATGCAAGTATAATGATAACTAAGTGAAACGTCACTTCAGTATTATACAATCATTTCCGAAAACATTAGGCTAATAATTGTCAATCATATGTTGTACAGTCGGTTCTCAAAAGATTTACTTCGCAAAATATGCGAAATATGCAGAAATATCCACAATATTTAAAATCTGTAAAAAATATCCCTTAAAAATGTGACAAATTCATAAAATATGCAAAAATATTTTAATATCAAGCAAATATGATACATTTTCGCAAAAGCATTAAAACGTGCAACAATATGCAAGGTGACACCATCAATTTTCTGTTATTTCTTTCACGTCTTGTACACGTTTTAGCACCAGCATGTAATACAGTGTATTATTACAAAATATAACTTTTCATGAAATTCCAGGCCCTATTCAAAACTAAAGTTGAAATGGACACAAGATATAATAGACTAATTTAGACTTAATAGATATAATTAGATATAATATACTCATTTATATTTAGTATACTGTCTTTAGACACAAACACATGCATTTGACAGTTTAAAAATTACTTTTACTTTTAAGTTTAAAAATTAATGAAGAAGATAGGCTACATAGGATTTCTTATTAACCATTTGTAAAGTATGTTTAAAAATCTCTGTTTAAGGTAGACTTTTTTTTATTTCATCAAGTAACAAGTTATAAGGACCTAAATATAAATATGAGTGTGCTGTTTTGTTTATTCTAAATTTTGGAATGTTAAGGCATGATTCTGGTATTCTCTCCATGTACATCTTTTTCGAAGATTATGACCATTCATGTTGGTATGGGCGCATACTAAGAAATCTACACAATGAGAACCTACTGACATTTTAAAAACGATTACAAGAATTGTATTTTGGAATAACAGGATATTTCTAATTTTACTTGATATCACCAAAAATAATAATCCATATCTCACGACTATCTGGAAAAAAGCAAAATTAACAGGTCTGATGTACGAAGGTGGTAAGCAGAGACTAGATTGATTTAATAAACATACTACCCTGGATAATTTAATTATTATAAAATCAAAATGTGAATCTCATTTGAGCTGAAAATCCAGTTTGATACCAAGAAATTTAATTTTTTAGCATTTTAAAACATAGGCCTATTATCTAAAATGAGATTTAAAGCAAGCTTTGTCCTGATCCAACAACACAACATTAGAAACGGTTATCAATTTAATGCGGCATATTGGTATACCCACTCAAACGATATCTATAAGCAATAAAGAAATAAAAATAAAAAAATAAAAAATAAATAAAAAAAAAGCAGTCCTCCGTGGTGCTGCATCCTTAAAGGGGCTAGGTCTGCTATCCGACCACTGCGTCGTCTACCATAGGCAGATGACAGGATTTGGGGCATGTGGTCAACGTTAATGATGGTTTCCGTGACCGGAGCCACCACTTCTTAATCAAGTAGCTCTTCAGTTTGAATCACGAGACTGAGTGCACCCAGTTTCAAACCTCTCTAGCAGAGAGTCTCTACCTCGGAAAAATCCGTCGAGGTACCGAGATCATACCCGGGCCTGCGGATTCGTAGCCAATGACCCTAACCACGAGACCGCGCAGGTGGACTGTAAGCAGTTAAATGTGTGTGTGTGTGTATAATAATAATAATAATAATAATAATAATAATAAAAAACAAATAAAAACTTTATTTTATTCCCAACATGGTTAGGATGTTAGACGAAATATGGTAATAACTGCGACCAAATAATGATTTTGCCTTAGTTTGAGAGTTTATAGGCTATGTCACGTAATTTTGAAAAAGTGGTCACACTTTTCTAGTGTTTAATACTGTACTGTTAGGATGTTAGACGAAATATGATAATAACTGCGACCGAATACTGATTTTGCCTTAGTTGGAGAGTATATAGGCTATATCACGTAATTTTGAAAAAAGTGGTCACAAATTTCTAGTGTTTAATACTGTACTGTTAGGATGTTAGACGAAATATGGTAACAACTGCGACCAAATAATGATTTTGCCTTAGTTCGAGAATTTATAGGCTATGTCACGTAATTTTGAAAAAAAGGGGTCACACTTTTCTAATTTTTAATACTGTATTTGAACATTTCTAGTTGTTAACCCTACTTGTCTATGGCTACCGGCTATTTCTATTCACTATAGGAATTGATTGCATACAATTTGAATTTTGTCACAGGATCATACTCTATGATGATCACATACTACTCCCGTCTCCATTTTAAACACTTGTATTGAATAGTGAATTAGGATACATGCAGCATGTTTTTCATCCGGGCATTTCCAATGTACACCCTACATCGTAAATCAGTTTCGACGCAGATCTCTTTGATGTTTAAAAACCCGAGAGGCGATGGTTTGCATGAGTTGAAAGTCGTGTACATTTTTGTGTGGGTTTGCCGAGCGACACACAGTTCACAATCAGAAAAAAATCTGCCAATACCAATAGAACACGCATTCGAAAGTAGACTATCAATGCGAACTCTTTTTAAGAATATTTTGTACAAAAGCCTAGAAAGAAAGTAGCTGGGGATTGAATTTAGGCCGATATAACAATTGAATGTAATTTAAGCAGTAATAATGAAAACGTAGTCCTAAAATGTAAAATCATGAACGACGGGAGGTTTGTGCTTTGGTTTTATCTTGTTTTCTTTCGGAGAATAGGATTTTCAAACTGTAGTACGCTAATCATCGATGTCACATAGGAGGTACAGTACAGTCCTGCTATTCCGAACCCCGCTATTCCGAAAATCCGCCTTTTCCGAACAGAGTTAAAACAGGAGAAATTAAAAAGACGTACGTGAAAAAACGTACATTTATTGTTATACAAAGAAGTTAAATAGAATTATACATAGAGTCTTAGCTTGATAAAAACGCCTGAAACCAAACTGGAATGAAAGCTGGCACTTAATTTACGCCTTAACAAGTCAATAGGCCTATATTGATATTATTCATGAAATCCGCCTATTCCGAATTCCCGCTAAACCGAACGGTGTTCGGTCCCAATTAGTTCGGAATAGCGGGACTCTACTGTATGTCATAAAGCTAATTATAACATCTCTGCTATATGACTAAAAGTAATTCAGGAATGTGTAATTAAGGAGTGTGACGAACAGTCAATCCGACAGTACATGGACCTATCATCAATTAATACTTATCAACTTTCATTAATCTAGAATAGAAACTTATCACATTGGAAACTCATTTCACCTTTTAATTTTATCGTTGGTAGCACTGAAAAACATGCAAAAATTGCTGGCTGTCGTTTCTTACTTACTCTTTGTTTCTTGCAGTTGAGCCATCTCATTAGTTAAATGTTTAATATTAATGAGTCAACTTGTTCGTATAAATATTATTTTAAATTTACGTATTATAGAATTATTAAATATATTCAGTTTATATTTTATCTTTGGATTAGAAAGAAGTGTAGCCTATCCAGATTTTGAATATCTTAAATATACCTAGATTGGTTCTTGTTCAGATGTCAGTGATTTGCTGTATTAACACAGTAAATTTATTCTTATTCTTGAAGATACAGGGTTTCCGAGAATGAATTGAAGGAGGGTTCCTGTAAATAACATAATTAGTATGATAATACTATAGTAGAAAAATTCCTCTGACACTGGGATTTGAACCCAGGACCACTAATTGAGTGGTACGCCCACGGATTATCAAGAGTTGCTGATAATCTCACCTAAGAAAACTAGTGCCATGAAAACTTTTAGCGCAATGTTATCGCGTTCCGCATTAAAAAAGTACCAATCACTAATTTGTGTGCCTCACATACTGCACAGACATAACTTGTCTGTGAGTGAGGTAGACCATTAAGGGCAATCAGCCATAGAAGAGAGCTTCCATCTGGCGCTGTTAGGTGAACTCGGCTTAGCTCAGTTGGTAGAACATTGGTATGGATAGCCGAAGGTCCTGGGTTTAAGTCTCAGTGACAGAGGAATTTTTCTCCTGTAATGTTCTCATGTAATGTCCAGCAGAGGCAATAAGCTGTGGTTCATGAATGCATATGCATATATGATATATCTATACATAATAAATAGAAAGTGATTTAATTTTATTCAGTAACTCAAAGAGATTGCATGCGTGGTTCTTTACTTTCTGTTATTTTTGTTGTCATAATAAAGTAATTGTTAATAATTGTTCTTGTTATGTCTTGAAATAAGTGCATTGAAAAATCTTTTCCATACTCAGAGTGAGTTTAGTGAGTGTAAAAAAATATGTTTTCATGTTGTGTTGTTTACTGGACTACAACAACAACAAAAAACGCTGAAAAATTGTAATTTAGCATTTACTCAAGATAATATTAAAGACAATAAACTTACGTTAAAAAGGGATTTTCTGTTATTAACAATAGACTAATAATTAACATTTTTTTGTTAGAATAGGACAACATTCCAAAATCTGAAAAATTGTATTCCAAAGTTGGGTTGGAGCAGACGGAAGGATCCCATATAAAGTGCTACAGGTGCCACATCGTCCAGCAGAAGAAGAAATTCCCATTTTCCGTCACTTTCAAAGTATCGTACATAACTAACTTGAGTGGGGGGGGGGGAAGAATAGCAGAGAATCAGAAGGCGTCACTCTCCGGTTACTTATTGTGAAGAAAGAGACGAAATAAGTATCTCATTCAGCTCCAGCTGATATATACAGAAAAAACCTCCTTCCCTATCGATTCCAAGGGGGAGAGGACGCCGAGGGACGCCGGCGCCTGGTAAATAGCAGGTCTCGGCGCCTTCGAGCGACTCCGTGGCGACATACAGGAGATGAAGAGAATCGCTATGCATCTCCACTCGATTAATGCGTCGGGTCACCAGTGACACTCTCAAAACAAAACACAAACTTCTTCTGTCAGCTTACTAACTTCTACACGTTTTCATTAAGACGAGGCCCCCTATTGGATAGAGTTGATGCTTTCATTGGATCCCTTCCCAGATTTTATGAAATCTTTCTATGGTGGAAACGATTACTGTGATCGTATTTTTCCGTAGGGTTCATGACCTCATTGCAGGCCAGACGAAATAAGTATCTTGGTATATGATTTAATGGTACAGCATTTATTATTCATGAAGGATTCCTTGCGTTGGAATTAACTGTATTGAATAACTCCAGACTGCAGAGGAACCACACGGCATTTTCATAGGGTATCACTACGGCAAACTCCCAATTATCCGTGTTAATTGGGACCATGACATGCACGAATAATTGAAACCCTGGATAATCCGAACATTAGAATTATTATTTGGCCCTATTATTCTACTTTTAGGCAATGTTGTTATAAAAACATGTAATACATCAATTTTAATGTTTTTATGGCATACAGATGGCATGCAGATTTTAATATCCAGAAAATGCTACTAAATTTGTTCGGAGTTTTCGTTAAGAATGGTATAAATATAAATGTTAACCCCTTGCGAGCGGAATACGGATGTATCAGGGTGAGAGATTTTGAATTTTTCGTACTTATTTCGAATCTTCCGCACTTTATGTCGACATAGTGCATAGAGAATGTTAGTCGGTTGATGAAATTAAGTACAGGAAATTCAAACTTGAGTGCAGGAAATTCAAAATCTCGCATCCCGTTTAATTCCATTCCACGCGCAAAGGGTGAAAAAGGGATGAAAAACCTTGTTTGGATATTCCGCTAATCGGGTAGTACGCCCACGGATAATCAAGGGTTTGCTGATAATCTCACCCAAGAAAACTAGTGCCATGAAAACGTTTATCGCAACGTTACCGCGTTCCTCATTAAAAAAGTGTCGAACTCACATAACTTTCTTTACGTTATAATTTTTTTTCGCCTTCTGATGAAGATGAAAAGACGGTATTGCAGAGAGATATATTCACTTGGCTTAGTCTCATGCAAAGAGGTATTGTTCAACAATACAGCGTGATAATATAAGGCAACATTTTCCTGCTCAAATTTCTGACGGCCTGACTGAAAGATTGTGAACTAAATTAGATTTCCTTTGATGAAATTCTACTTAAGAAAGTCCCAAGAAAACGTACGACAGAATCACTCAATTATGGTATAAGTTACACAACTTAAGCATTATCTATTATCAGTAGGAACCCGGAAATTTCAAGAGTAAGAAATCGCGAAGGAGTAAAGGAATGAAAAGCGTTAGAGATTATATATTTTTTTTCTCTTTCGTAGTTTTACCTCTCCCTTATAGGGACCTTTATGTGGCCCGCGCCGCCCGGGCCTTACCGGGCCGCGGCCTGCCGGGAGAGTAATGAACTATGGATCACACACAGACATTCTTTTCTGACCAGACAAGGACATGGAGGGCCTCCCCGGATGAGTATATAATATATTATACTATGAGGAAAACACAAAGAGTCAGTTTCTTTATCGATAGATCTGCCAATATGACGTTGAATGACTCAGAGCAAATCTACAACTCTGGCACGAAAAAGTTCATTTCTATTTTTCATTATGATTCAAACAAACTGCATTGTAGAAATTTAGAAAATCTCAGTACAAATAATGGTATGAATACATTTTATTAAAGTGCCTTGTGATATCCGGGTTATGTGTACTTTCATCTCATGTACTGAAACACTTAAGTGCATAGATATTCAACTGTAATAAGAACTGACAAAAAGCATGAAAACTGCGCAACAGGTACCAATTCTCCCCTTCTGTTGGGGAGTTAAGTCTTACTGCATACACTACTGCACTTCCGGGACTAGTTGCTTAGCTGGAACAAGAATGGTTTTATTTTAAATTGCGAACCATAACCCAGAAGGGTTTTACTCCCCAGATATAATAATGACCAAACATCAAGTACAGTTGTCAAGAAAAGGACATGGTACATGGTCCATTTAACGATCTTCTGGAGATACAGAATATTGTACTCCAAATATAAAACTACGAAATTCTGTGTTGGATTATTTCTACTTCATGCTCCTACAATATGCATTTTTTCATTTCGGAAACTGTTTGATAGAGTTCAAAGTTTTACTTGAAAAACAAAGCAATATTATACCTGCTAATTTGGCAGGATTCTTAACAGACATGTTCATCACTGCAAACAGACAAGAAAGGTTTACCAAGTCTGTGCTAAAACTGGTATTTGGGAAAAGAGGGAGCGACAAGCACTTCCCATTGCCAGATCGCAAAGCAATGTGTTATCTGATACTCAATTTCTTTGAGAATTCCGAAGTTTTTTTTTTAATATTAAATAGGGGTTGTATGCAATCGGAAATACTGTAATGTTAAATAGAAAATATTAACATATTAATTACATATTGGAGGTTATCAAAATTTGACTTTAAATGCGGGAAAATGTGAAATAGAGGTTCTGTTAAATCGGGGTTCTCCTATAGGTTCTATGTTCTAATAATAGACCACATGTTATGCGGTAGGCATACGCGTTGACTTTCGTCTTTTACTCTCAATAATCCTTTTTCTTGGCAGTCTCACATAACACATATTACGCTGTAAAATGCTTTATTTATGCTATTATTCATACTGCTTTCCACAAACTTTCCGTAGAACTCTTGTGCTATAGCTCATCTGTTAACCGAACGAATTTTGCTTTACTTTCAACCACTTTCTTGATTCTTGACCTAAACAGCAGGTACAGGTAATCACAACTGATCGCTGGGCCCAAATGATAAGCATAGTTCATTTTATTTCAAACAGTTCAGCGTAACCGTATTCCAGGGTTGGAATGTTAGTTGCCAAAATCATGGAACTGAGTGAAAATGGCGTATGCTATGCAATACCCAGGCTTGATAATTATGCTCGCTGTATTGACTTTATCACTTGATAGGAGTGACACCAGTTTGGAAGGCTTAATGCCCCCAGGGATGTGCACAATTACGATAATAAACACCTGAGCTGCGTACGCATTCCCATAATATTGCGTTACCAGCCTGTGTGAATTATAGGATTTCGGACAACTCCCATCAGATACTCTAGTTTGTGACAACAAAGTGACATTCAGTATAGTGGTGTTTAATTACCGGTACAGACAGCATCCTGCTCTTCCAATAGCTGCTGGAAACATCGAGAAAATCCCCTTTTCTATAAGAAGTACCTATTTTACAGACCATAAGACGCTCCGGACCATAAGACGCACCTTAATTTTAGGATGGAAATTTAAAGAAAAAGAAATTTAATGGGATTCTAAAGAAAAACATTTTAAAGTTAATAATATACTTCATTGCATACACAATGGAATCAGTGTAGATCACTTCTAACTTAAAATCTGCATTGTACGAAAATCTCTTCTGTACAGGTGGCATCGTGTAAATTTTAACAACTGAACTGATTTCTCATGAAAGACTGAAAATACTTTTACAGCCTTTAACGCTCAATTCAGCATACGGTAAGAGTAATAGGACAAGGCTGTTTAGAGGTCATTGAATTAATTTAAACCACCCGGCGAAGACACTCCTTTTGTATAAAAGAACTCAACATTCCATTCCTTTCGCATTGTATACCTGGCTTCCAGTGAAAGGGTGTACAGTCTGTGCTAAAATTTGTAACTGTCTTATCGTTTACAACACCTTGTGTATAACTATAGTATTCTGACAATATTTACCATAATTTTAATTTTTTAGTGTACTTCGGACCATTAGACGCACCCAACAATTAAGGCTCTGTTTTCAAGACAAAAAAGTGCGTCTCATGGTCCGTAAAGTACGGTATATTGTATCAAGTTTTAAAATTATTTATAAGTACGAGACGGCTCATATAGGAATTAAAACAGTAATTTCAAGTTTAGATGGTATTAATAATTATTTTTACTCTACAGATTCGATCAAATTGTTTTCTAAGAGCCTGACCACTCAATTATTTTGAGCCTATTTTTTATATTTCCGACTTCTATTACATTTGTCATAGGATCCTCTTGATATAGTCTAGTAAACAGGGAGTCTGAATTCTCTGCCCAGAGTGGAAATCTCAGGCAATTCCAATATTTCTCTTTCACTTTTAATTTGAAACATGATAAGACTTTAAAGAAGTTCAGACTCCGCCCAAACTGTAGGTTCCAGTTTCTACAATAATAGCTCCAGAACTCCATGCCCCAAGAGTAGAAACTTAATTCCTGTTAAGTTCTTAGTTCACCACGGCAATGTGGTAAAGTGAATAGACCTTAATCCCTATGCCCTAGTCCCTAATATTAAGGGGAATAAGAAAAAGTAATTTTTGTAAAGATAGAATCTTAATTTACATGGTTTAACATCATCATATGATAACCGACATTTCTTGAAATGTGAAAAATAAGAAATTTCTGATTTAACTTTATCTTTCACGCTGTGGTAAAATGAATAACACATAAGACAATACATATTTTATGCTTAAATTTCCTTTTATAGTAAACGGGCTTGAGAAAACACATTTCAAATTCTATTCCTAAATAAATGCTGCAAATAATTCCTAGATAAAAGCAAAGGCATTTGAGAGTTCTCGTCAGGCAAAAGACAGACAGGCCAACGCATATTCCTCCATTTCCTGCCTAAGCCGAGTGTGGCAAGTGTGCTTGGGATGGGATTTTTATGTTCCAAAAATCTTGAAAGTACTTACATTCTTATGTACTAAAAAATTTAAAAATATGTATAAACATTATAAAAATATTTTGTTTCAAGATTATGCAATGAACTTATAAATATTATAGAAAAATCCTCCTAGTTAAATCTTGAAAACCCCCAGTTCATATCCTCCAGTATTTTATTTAAGTGAATATATTCCATCACGTGAGGAAAATGAGTTCTTCACTTTATTTTTTTAATTAATTATCTATAGGCCTATTAATTATTTACTCAGTACATCAAATCGACGCAGACAAATGACCACATGTTTTAATTAACAAATAAACTTCCGTTACACAAAGTGCATAAAAGGTTTTTTCTAGAATGAGCTTAAAAGCGATACCGAAAAAGTACGGTTTATTATAATAAAGGTGCCTATATATACATATTATTTATTTCCTCACATGTACCCCCATGTAGGCTTCGTCCTGTATATACGATTGTGTGTCTGCACACATGTATTACTCTTTGTTGGGGCAAACACTGCATTTGGGCGGTGGGGTTGGGGTGTTTGAATGGATGACATAGCGAACGGGCTTCACATATGGAACGGTTGTCAAAGCGGTTTTATTACAGAAGTCCTGTGTAGTGACCAACAGGCTATTTGACGTGGCTACAGTCCCGTGGTTGATATGTATTGTCGCTTTTTTACACAATACTAAGTAAATCATTCGATGGCCTCCGTGTATTGTAAACTATTTTCATAATTAGATCCGAATAATTGAAGAACATTTTTACATATATTTTAATTTATCCTTTATTACAATGAGATCAACGGCTTATGAAAATACAAATAAAGACAGATACCCCCACTACTTCTCGTGCTATGCATAAACGGAGGTTACTTTGTGGACAGCCCTCGTATTTTCGAAATGTACAAAATCTTTCACCAATGCCACTAAAACATATCATTACTACATGTAGATAACTAAACTAATACATTTACATAACATAAAGATATGACGGTAATAATTAGATAATATTAAGTAATACCTGTTTAGGTGTTTTGGTTAATACCATTTCCCAAAGTGCTGGGTCAGAATCCAAAGGCAGAGAGCTAAAATTAGGACGAGGACGAAAAATTTTACTCGATCATACTGGAATAGGCCTAAATAATTATATATAACAATTAATTTGAAAAACCAAATTCCGTAGTCTCAATTAGAGCGAATTTCGGCGGAACTCATTCATCCCCACCAAGTACACCTCAGTGCACCTCAAGATACTCATCTATATTACTCTCATCAGACCTATTTGGATGTATGCCTGTGGGATATGGAGCACTGCTTCAGACATCCAGAAAAGAAGAATTCAGATATTACAGAATTGTCTTCTTCGGATAGGTACTAATGCGCCATGGTATGTTCGTAACAAGACTCTACATATTGATCTACAAACGCCTGCAGTCTCAACTGTTCTAACTACCAACTATACCAGACTTCATAGTGTCCGGAAAGTAAGTACCGTTTTGGAAAAACTCACATCATTTTTTTTTTCAAAACAAAATGTATTTTTACATGAAACAGCATTTCGCAAACTATTTTTCTACATAGTTACCACAATTATTGTTCAGACATTTGTCATAGCGGGAAACAACTTGTCTATACCCTCTTCCAAGAAAGATGCCGCCAGTGAAGACAGTCACTGCTGAACACCGTTTTTTGAGTCAGTGCTTTGACATTTCTTACCCGATGCAGTGAAGAGGGCAATGAATTCCTAAACAAAATTGTGACCTGTGATGAAACTTGGGTTTGTCCTGTCACTCCAGAATCAAAACAACAGTCGATGGATTGGCGGCACTCATGGTCCCCCACAAAACAAAAATTCAAAACAACGTTGTCAGCACAAAAAAAATCATGTGCACTGTGCTCTGGGACAGACAGGGCATTTTGCTTGTTGAGTTCCTTCCCAGAGGTGAAACCATCAATGCTGTCTTCACTGGCGGGATCTTTCTTGGAAGAGGGTATAGATAAGTTTGTTTCTCGCTTTGACAAATGTCTGAAATATAGTGGTAACTATGTAGAAAAATAGTTTGCGAAATGATCTTTCATGTAAAAATAAATTTTGTTTTCAAAAAACATTTTTTATGCGAGTTTTTCCAAAACGGTACTCGCCTCGTACACACCTCGTACATCAGCCCAATATTTTGCTGAATCAGATACTTTACAGAACCAATAGACCAGAAATCAAAGAAGACTAAAACGCAAAAGACATGCCGATTTTCTCCAATAATAAAAAAAACACAGCCATAAATAGCCTAGCCTACATATAATGCCACTGAGGACTATTACTGGATAGCGACCTCAATAAAAGTCACACATGTATTACACGTTATGTCTTGTTGCAGTCACAATTGTAACATACTGTTTTGTATAATAAAGTTATCGATGTTTAAAAAAATGATGTTTGAACTGCTCAATCGATCTCTTATGGAATTTTCCCCCTCAAACAAAAATTTATATCACTGCAATTTCGACCTTGGATTTATCACTGAGGAATAATCACGGAAAACTGTCATACAGCCTACTTAATATGATATTGCACTTTTATCAAAACTATACCATTTCAACCTCAATTTCGGAAAAAGTAATTTCAATTTCGGAAAAAGTAATTTCAAATTCGGAAAATGTAATTTCAATTTCGGAAAAAGTATTCTCAATTTCGGAAAAAGTAACTTCAATTTCGGAAATACGAGGGCTATTTTTTAAAACATTCGATGGGGCATAAAATGAAAACCACAGTGAAAATTCAAACTGTTTTATTTGGAACATTTAGGTACACCTTCTAGCTACTTCTCTGCATAATCTCGCTCCGATTGAGTCATTTGTCCTAGCGTGGTACCAACTTTACTATACCCTCTTCATAGCCCTCGTATTTCCGAAATTGAAGTTACTTTTTCCGAAATTGAAATTACCTTTTCCGAAATTAAAATTACTTTTTCCGAAATTGGAATTACTTTTTCCGAAATTTAAATTACTTTTTCCGAAATTGAGGTTGAAAAGGTGCAGTCGATGCTTATCTTTTTCATACCCATGGAGACTGTGCTATGGAAACCAATTAATCTAATTTCTGAAATAGGAAGGGGGTAAGAGTTTCTTAATGGTGATTCACGGTCGACCGAACTTCGACGAGGTGTTTTATTTTGTCTGAGAGGGATTGTATTATAGCTTCTTGTAAGATGCTTTGCTATTTAAATAATTTGATCTAAGTTCTAATGACATTTATACTTAGTTAAATTACACAAAACGAGTTTTTGTTTTTATGCACAAAACGAGTAGATTTAAATTCTGGTATAATTACTAGAAGAACACTATTAAGTAACGAATGCTACAATTAATAAATTGTAGCATTCGTTACTTAATAGTGTTCTTGTCCAAGATTTAAATGAAATGGCAATTTGAGTTACATGCCCTTCAGTATGGAAAGTGTGTATCTGAAAAACTACCATTAGAAAAATGCGCTGAAGTTAAAAAAAATAGTAAAAAATTTAAAAAAAATAAAAAAACTATGAATATTTGAGACAGTAAACTGTTTCTTCGATATAATTTTAGCTTTCGGGTTTTGCCGAAAAACAGACCTACTACACCTTATTTACTGGTATTTGCTCGTTTTTATGTTTTTATGGTTATTTAAGTTTATTTATTTATTTATATATCTATACAAAATATTTTGTCTAGTGTTTTATTGGCCCATACCTGAAGTCAATTTTCCGGGATCTTGTCCCGCCAGGAGCTCTTTTATATAGATAAACAATTTAAAACATGGTTAAAATATATGTTGTCACTTGTTGAATTTAACCACACAAAATTGCCATTGACCTGTAAAGGGATAGAACCCGCTTACTTGGAACAGAAAGTCAGTGCTCAATCAACTGCTTCGCTCAGGCCAACTTACATAGAATTATTATTTTAATATGAGCCTTATTTTCAAGTTTTTGTTGGAAGTTGGTTTATTGTCACATTAAATATACAAGATTGGTTTATTAAATGCCAGTAGGGTACTTTATGAGATTATGTGTGGGAATGGGAAATGTCTGTACGTCTGTCCGTCCGTCCGTGTATCTGTGCGCGCCATAACTCAAATACGCTTTATCGGATTTTCATGAAAGTTGGTATTCGCATTTATAATGTCCATGGGAAGACGCCTACTGATACTGGACAAAATCGGATGACCGGTACCGGAATAATGCCCAATTTAGTGCCTATTTTTATCATAATATATTAGAAAGGCGCGACAACTCAAATACGCTTTATCGGATTTTCATGAAACTTGGCATACGCATTTATGACATCCATGGATAGAAGCCTATTGAATTTGGACCAAATCGGTTGACCGGTACCGAAATAACGAGTATATCAATATTAATTTTGTAATGGATATAAGAAGCTACAATATTATTACATGGTCCACAATATATTGAACATAACGTGAAAAAATGGCCAATCCTTTGTTGATATTGTTAGCCCGCCTTCATTGATTCATTTTTTCATGACGATGTCAGTGTAAAAAATAATGTAAATAAAATATTTAAAACACAACTGGCCGTTGAATATTGATACAATATTGTGCATTCTATCGATATATATGACTACCGATATCTATGATATATTTTAATGTGAGTATTATTCTTATTCGCTCCTGTGCAGCAATATAGCCAATGTAACTCCTGACAGATGGATTTCAGATTGATTTTTTATCCATTCATAACCTACACGGCTGCTTTAAACTTGAAACAAACATGTCAGCCAATCGTAGGATTATTACATAATTAATATTATTGCCAGCGCATTTTGTTTTTGGAGTTTAACTCGGAGATCTATTACAAAAATAACTTCTTTTCTGCATGGGGCTATCATAATTGTAATTATCACTGATTAAAAAAGCATTCTGGCACTTTGTTATATCAGTTTACCTAATTTTATTTTTTAATTAAGACGTTATCCAAATGAGCACATGCTCGTGATATGGGGCAGTTCATAAATGGATATAAATACATTAAATATAAATATAAAAGCTTTAAATACAAAATAAAATCTAATACAATAATTCTAGAGTGATAGGGAAAAAGCGAATAAATCAAAATACCAGAGTTTCAGGAAAGACCAAAAACAATTGTTTCCGCAGCATTGTTACAACATTTAGATGAGCCCACCCAGATATTTTTACATAGCATAAGATACTGTGCAAAAATATCTAGTGGACTGAACTAAATATTGTAACAGTGCTGTGGAAATAAATTGTATTTTGTCTCTCCTAAAACTTTGGTATTTTGACTTATTCGCTTTTACCCTAACACTCTAGAATTGTTTACAATAATAATGGAAATAATTTTTAATGAAAAATACATATTTATATAATTAACTTAATTACCTTACATTTGTAAGTGTTCAGATTAATTAATCCTAGATTATTTTTAATAATGCAATTAAATAATTTTAGGACCAAAACTAGACCTGTATTATAGACGTGCAGATATGAAACGCTTTGGTTCAATTTAAGGATTTGTTTGGTTTCGATGTAATCTAAAGCTTCAAATAATAGTATTATAACTCAATAAAAATACATTTATAAATTTGTTATCATCATACATATGTAATTCGGAAAATATTAATTTAGGTGAGGTTAATACGTTTTAAAGCAAAATAATTGGAGAAAGAATATTTGGCATATTATGTTCAAAATATGAATTCAACCACAATAAATAACAATAATTCAGATTTCATGATGAGTAAAGATGTTAATGCAATCCTATGTCAAACTTCAACGAACTCTTAAAAAGTTGTACATTTTTTAAAAAGTTACGATATAAATCACGTGAAGTGACATAAATGTTGTCTTTCCCGATACATTGCGCACTCAATCTTTTTCCACGTATTGAGTCCTAAAACATGTTCGCAAAGAGTTTGAACCTCTCTCCATGGGAATTTGCAGTGTGACGACTGAGTTATAGAGAAATGAAAAGGAAATACGAAACTCGACGCGGCAACCTCACACCCTTCTCAGGGGCGCTCTCTCACTTGAAAGATGTTCTTATATACTTTAACCTTTTCTCTGCTGTGAATCGATGGAATTGCATTTCTTTTGTTACTCCAGCAACACCATCAGAGATACTGGGCGTGAAATGGCAGAGAATATGTTTTCACACAACGTGGTAAACAATAATAAGAGAGAGAGAGAGATGTAATCGTAGCTTGCTTTATTTTAATTTGGAGCTTGTCGTTTGCTAAATAAGTATCCTATTTCTGAGGATAAGCCAGAAATAGTTTAATCATATAGAATAAAAATAATCATACATAATGAGAAAATCTTGTCATTTTTTAAAAATAAGGCTATACAATAATGTATTAAGAAAGCATCCAGACATAAATAACATGAATGTGCATAGATTTAAGAATAGAATAAGGTATATTATAAAATAGTCATTCTAAAATAGTTCTTCTTAATTTCTTGATGTACCGGTACTTAAAAATACGTAAATGCTAACATTAATGCATTCTTATGTTTTCTTGTGATTTATGTTTTTGAAGTAAAACTTCTTTAGTGGCGCTAGAGGGTGAATCGGGAAAATCAGTCACACTAAAACCGTCACGAAATCAGTCACAAAATCAGTCACACTCAAAACCGACTTGTTTCGGTGCGGACTGCACAGAAAACAATCAACTCAATGATTAGGAGTAATCAAAGGCAATTTTTCAGGCCTTACTTCCTCAATGGCAATAGACAATTCCAAAGCAATCTAAAGGTATATTATCTATTTTATGGAACCCGGAGGTACATTACCGCGCAAATCCAAAATTAAAAAATACATATTTCCAAAATTTAAAAAAACAAAATTAAAAATTAAAACATCCAAAAATAAAACATTTAATAAATAATAAATTCCAAAATTAAAAATTAAAAATTAAAAATTAAAAAAATTAAAAATTAAAAAATCGAAAATGCCAAAATTGAAAAAATCTAAACATCCAAAATTAAAAAAACTAAAATACAAAATTAAAAAATCCAAAAAATAAAAAATTCAAAGAATCAAAATTTTAAAAATCCAAAATTAAAAAATTCAAAGATCCAAAATTAAAAAATCCAAAAATCCAGAATTAAAAAAATTAAAAATCCAAAATTAAAAAATACAAATTTCCAAAATTAAAAATTATAACATCCAAAAATCCAAAATTTAATAAATAATATAAAAAATCCAAAAATGAAAAATTTAAAAAATCAAAAAATAAACCTTTTAAAGATCGAAAATTTAAAAAATCCAAAATTAAAAATTCAAAGATCCAAATATAAAAAGTCCAAAATCCAATATTTAAAAAGTAAAAAAACCCAATATTAAAAAGTCCAATAATGCAAAATTGAAAAAATCCAATAATAAAAAATTGAAAAAATAAAAAAATAAAATAAAGTTTTACTGCTGTCGCGTGGCGTTCCACGCACTCTTTTTGTTTTTTTGTTTGCTTGTTTGTTTGTTTTGTTTGTTTGTTTTTTGTTTTTTTTTATGTTTGCATGTGTATGTGTATGACATTGCTGTACCTTTTAGAATTGAACTGCACCCCAGCCCGAGCATTCTGCTCTTTCGCGTGTTTATCACATTTCTGAAACTTGTAAATACCTATTAGCATAACTTGTATTGTACTTGGTGTTGTAATTTGTATTATTATGTATTATTATTATTAATAAATTATTAATATTATTATTAAATTATATCGTAGAGTCAACAGTCGTTGTTATTACATGTTCAACTGTTTCATTTCTAAGCATACAGGAACAATCGAACTTGTTTATTATTTATCCTGTACTGCATTACGAACCTTTCTATTGCTTAAGAAATTATCTAAAACATCTTCCAAGTTAGTTATGATAGGCTTTGCTGCAGATACCGTTTCTGGGATATAGTCCTTGCAAACATTTTAGGTATATTGACCTCATGTAATAAAACAAATCGGTATTTCATTCAAGTACCATGACGCAAGCATACATTGTCAGATTGATGAAAAATTACATTGTGCGCATATGTCGAGCAGTGAAAGTGATAATGTGCGCATGCGTCATGGGGCATGACAGTACATGACATTGCTGTAGGAACAAACCTATATACACCGCGTATACAGGACGAAACTTAAGAAATGAGTTCTTCGTATGAGAACAAAAACAGGTTATGATACTATAAATAGACCATTTATTTATTTGATAAATGATTTGAGTATTGCAATGAGAGAATTAAGATAGAGTCTTCCCTTAAAAGTGATAATAAAAAAATCCCTTCGTTTATGTATATTAACAAGTCGTCCACTTTATTGGTTGACATCAGGACAGCGCAGAGGCCGAGCAATCTATAGATGCATATGCATATGCATAACACCGAAATATTTTACCTGTGTATAGAGGGGGCATAGACAAGCAACTTTTATTAGGAGATTTTTTATCTATGACGTAAAATATGTAAGCTATAGGGCTTTAAAGTCAATACAATTTGGTGCTCATAAGTCAATAATTAAGCAAAATAGGGTTAAAATTTTCATTAAAGTGACTTCATGCCTTTTTAGTGATCGAAAAAATCTTATTCTTAATCATTCATCAACAGCTATATTATCATAATTTAGAGTTTTCATAATCTGCAAAATTTACAGACTAATCACATGACTGGCCGCCACTGCATTCGTTTTTTTAATTCATAACTCCAGTGTTAACAACGAAGTTCCTTTGTTTTGCATTTTTTCAAATGTTAGAAGTCAGTGGCGGCCATGTCCTGTGAGATTTTATGCTGTAACAGGAAAAATTGAATCTTTAGAGCAAAAGTCTCCTAATAAAAGTTGATTGTCTATGTTCCCTCTATACACAGGTAAAATATTTCGGTGTTATGCCGAATCAATGTAGATAATGTAGATAATGTAGATAAACTTGATCTGAGTGTACTAAGATTCATTAGCATTTCATTAGTTATTTCTGAACTCTGCTTTATGAGAAATTTATTCTGTTTACCTGTGTTACTAATTTATGGGTACCACACTTAAAGGACACTTCTAAATTTAAGTAAAATGTACCGCACAGATAAAGTAGAAGTAGCCTTAATAATAATACTAATAATAATGATAATAATAATAATAATAATAATAATAATAATAATAATAATAATAATACTGGCTATCAGGTTTTCATTGTTCATTAAGGTAGCTATGTTCCTTAAAAAATAATGTTTAAATGACAATAGTGTTCTTGTAAGCATGTCAGCATAGTTTCTGTGTATTCCGTACAATATTGAATTGATAGTGTATGTATAAGTGACAGGATTTTCTTCCTATGTATTTTTGTATGAACTGCGACTGCATATAATAAAATGGCAGCTGGGTATGTCACTATTTCAAGCACAAATTCAGCAGAAAATTGTGATTAATATCACAGAATCTGAATTCTCATAAAAATGTGTACCAACTCAAGAGAACCCTATAAACAACAGCCATATTGCACACATAAAGTGTGAAATAAATAAGTGTTGCGGTAACGTAGCAACAGCGCCGGAAGCCTGCAAATCACGGAGTCCTGCACTCGTTTCTACCAGTCGGTGATTTATAGCCCACGTAAGGTTGCCATGGCAACCGGGACAGGGATACGTATGCGCCTGCTTGCCGCACTGTTCCAATATTGTACAAGAATTTGACTAGACAGGTTATTGTACATTGCCTCCATTTCATTGAAAGCCTTATCCCAACCAAAATGATTCTTATGTCTGGTACAACCTATAAAAGAAGATACCTGCGAACTAGTTCCTATCAAGTTATAATTATTAGGGCCCGGATTTTTAGGCTTTTATAAAAGGTATTTTAGCCTTTTATTTTCGTAGAATAACCCTTTTTAGGCTTTAAAGAAAAGGTTTTAGCTGTCTTAATAAAACATAATATTGAAAAGTAATATTAACACCGAAAATTGTATTATAATTTTGACACAGTTATTCTAGTTTTTTCCCCAAAATAAACAAGTACTTCTCTGTCGGTCGCAAGTTGTTATTTTAAAGTTGAAACGATAATGGATTAGTTTCAGATTTCAAAGTATTGCAGACGGCTCGTGTTTCATTTCCTGCGACGGCGAGGCAGCACATTGAATAATAAGAAAAAGAGAATACAACTTTCAGGAAATAGGACAGCCGACCAAATTACATTTAATTCATTTATTCTGTGATTGTTATACAAATGATTATGTTAAATGATCAATGAGTCACGAATAATTTGTACTCCATTGCCTTCCAACATGTCAGCTGAAATCCAAACCGTCGGAACAGTAAATTTTTGTGACCACTCCACGAGCACTAAGAACAGACCAATTACTTCTCAATTTGAAAATTCGTATTTTTCCCTTAAATATGGTCAATCCTTAATTTGGTCTGAGTTCTTCTCGAAGTCCACAGTGTAGGGTTAAGAATTAATTCTCTGTCCGTTCTTTGTTTATAACAACTATGTTCACTCTTTTTATGGAGCCAGTATTGGAGGTACAGATCATTTCTTCATAGACTTTGAACTTAGGGTAAATTCTATAAGACAAGTGTGCATATTCTCATTTGCATTTACGTACCCGCACATGGTCCCCCCTTCACCTGAATCGTGATTCTGGTTTTGGCCTGTAGATACCCCATGGTAAAATCCTAATTTTCATCTAGACACCCTAACCAAATGTAGAGGGTAGAATGCACCATCTTCAACATAAAGCAAACTTCCTACGGTCTGTGGATAAATATCGATAGTTTAATTCGTGAAAATCATTATAGAAGCATTTACTCTCTATATACGGTCCAAAACATTGAAAAATGGTCATTTATCTGTGTGTACACTAGAACATCTTAATTTCAAGTTAATAGTTCCATCGAGAGCACAGCGAGTCTACTTCGGTCTGCACTAGCTCCCACACCTTTATTCGGCCTAGGAGTCTATTTGGAACAGCACTTGCTGACGCCACTTCCGAGTACGGGTGTACGAGTGTAAATTTTTACGCATTTGGAACTGGGTCTTATCTACGACTCTGAACGGGTCATCAATGGCTTTCTGTACTGTGTACTTAAACCAAAATAATTTATTTATGAAAACTGCCCAAATCATTACAAGTAAAGGGTTAATAGTTTCAAAGGAAAAAAAAGGTATGGTTAAACTAATATTGTCAGAATAGGATGAAAATAAATATTAAAAAAGAGAAACAAGGATGTAAGTGGAACAATTCTCCTCTGCCGTAGAGGAATTTATTGTTTGATGGATTCACTTCTTTATCATTAAGTGCCACACGTTTGCGGTTAAGAAATTATAACATTATGGAGGTCATGATCGATTGTATTAATCAGAAGACAAAGATCCATTGCGTCTTTTCTTATCCTCGGCCGGTTCGTCCATATAGGCGAATTAGGCAGAAGCCTAAGGCTGGAAATTTTAAAAAATATTTAGATGCGGCAACATTTAGATTTAATTATTTTATTTGAACGCCGTACTTTCTAGATATGTCATAACGTCTTCAAAAATACAACCCATTCTCAAATTAGGGCAATTCAAATAAATTTATTTAACCACTTAACCAATACCAGGCTAGAGAACTTGACACGGTTAATCAAGTGGTAAAAAATGGAATGATCGAGCTGGCAATTTAGAGGGGGCCGAAATTATTTAGCGTCTAGGGCGCCAAAATACCTAGAGCCGGCCCTGGTCCTTTCTTCAACTATACGGCTACTGTATCGAAACTTGTTGGCGAAAGCTAGAAGTAAATTACCTGAAAGAGAAATGTAGATGAAGCAAGAGCGAGAGAATGAGGGAAATAACATTCTCTGTCTGTAAAAACGGCCATTCTATCGTAGTCTAATGTTACCTTTTTTTTCAGCTCACCTCTGACCTGAATTCCGGACGCTTTGGTCACATTAGGACAGACCTGTCCGAAGGAGGAGCAAAGGCTGGGATAAATGTTCCGTCAGTCGCGAGGCCTGGCTTCATCAATACAGCACAAGAACAGACGACTTCTTGAAACTAGTTATTGTAGCACCATAGGGCGTCTCTGGAGACCTTAACCAGCGTGGGCAGTTTCCAGAAGCGTGCAATGCGCAAGGTCCGTACTTCTCAACAAATCACATTGTTACAGCTACCTTCAGAGTTCTCAACAGTAAACTTCCCCGTTTGTGCTAATTTATACCTCTAAGTATCCCAATCCTATAATCATGAACTTTTAAGAGCATTTATCAGTGAAGTTCCCAATATTTGGATGTCACGACTAGAATCATTTAAGCAATCGTTAAATAAAATCACCAGTTACAATAAGCAATATATTTGTATATAATTATAACTTGTATATAATATTTAATATGACGAATGTTGAATGTATGAATGTGTGACCGATTGTTTTTACATAATGAAATAAACCGTGATGATTCTAATTGATATTAACAACATTCCGTTTTCAGCAAGAATCTACAATAAAAAAGTCTTTGTAATTAGTTAATGGTATATTGGTGGAATAATCAATTACTCATTGAAATATAACTCAACCATTAACGACCATGAAATTTATCAATCCCAGAACTATAGCTCTTTGTGAAAAAACAATTCCCAGTGACTTCTGTTTCAATAAAATCTTAGGCCTATGCATTAAGCCATGTTTTCGTCATTCTTTTCTGTTTCTAAGCAAATATTTTGGCATTTAGTTCATAACAAGGCAGTTATGCGCTGTTTTAATGTCATTGTGGGAATACTTGACTGCGTATCTCGTACCTAACTTAAGCAGTTAATAAACAAGTGTGAACTAATAAGCCATAAAATGAATTTTAAGTTACAATCGACCCACGAAAAAATAATGAATTATAACATTTTTGTCAGCAACAAAAGTCTGCATTATAGGATACCATCTGTAGTTAATCTGCCTTCCTCTCAATTCAAGCAGTGTTCTGCAGAAGTATAGAGAGCCCAAGTAATCCCTCTATTAGTGGAATGAGGTTTTTGTTGACTGAGGTCTGAGGCAAGCGACTCAACTTGGCGCCGTCTGTAGTCTAAGAAGAAAAGCTCTTCCACCATTAAAAATAAACGAGTTACAATACTTCCGCATATATTTTTCTATCATAAACTACTAATATATTAGGAAGTATGTGTGTTTTAATGAAACCGTATCTCGATGTTAACGAACTTTTTATACAGGCCAAAGACTGCAAAAACCAGTCGAAAATGCGAAAACTAATGTACTTTCGCTAAAAATGTTTGAATTTTTTAAAATATATTTTTAAGAAATTACTTAGACTTAACCTCTTTATACTTGGATCTATTAAGGCAGTCTTTTCACTCGTTTGATACTTTATGTAAAGCATACTGTGAATGATTGAATACATAGGATTTTCAGTTTGGAAGGTATGTCCATCTTGCCTTCAGTGTTGAAAAGTTTGCTGGTGATCTATAAAAAAGTATTCTTGTAACAAAATCGAATGAAACCATCGGCATGTTAAGTTAGGTATGGAGCTTTAATTTGTTATAAATATAATTCTTATAAGGATAAAGAAAACTACATTAGCCTATCGGTGCACTTTTAAAGATGTTTGTATAGGCCTAATAATAAGCAATTTTTTCCAAACTTTCTAATATACATACAATATGAAGGCAACAATAGTGAGAGTGAAAATAAGTCCATATCGGGATATATATATAGTAGTCTATATATATAAGTCCACATATATATATATATATATATGTGTGTGTGTGTGTGTGTGTGTGTGTGTGTGTGTGTGTGTGTAGCGCTGGCGTGTGTTGATTAATAATTTCAGATTATGAGCTTTGTTTTCATACTATTCACTCTTATTGTACTTCACTTTTGTTTCTACCATTACAATTTTAAAAGTATTTACCCTAAAAAATTCCCCTCTATGAGAAGATGAAAGAGCTGGTTTTACGGCTAGGTACTGTGGAAATATAGTAATAATAAACTTCAGAAGTTGATGGAGGTGCATCATCCCTCGATTTGAAGAAGGAGCACCGGAGTATTATCCAAATTTTAGGCTGTGTTAATAATATTCTCCTACCTGCTTCTGGAAAATATGCATGGGAAACGACACTTAGTAACAGCAAAGACCTGTCGCCTGCAGGATTAAGTCTAATACAACTCAAGTTCCTAGAATGAAGATGAAATGTAATTTTTTTAATATTTTGATTTCAAAATCCAGTAATTTCTATGAACTTGTAAAATAAGCTTAGAACTTTATGGTAATGTAACTCTCATAAGTCATTTATTCACGAAATTACTATCGCTTTATCCCAGGAAGACGCAGGAGATTTAAACGCTTACTTTGAATTTGCTGTAGGCCTAACCTACAGCACGCAAACAATACATTTTCTATTCAAAATGTTATCAATTTGGTTCCCTCTACAAGCTATAAACGTTTTTAACAGGAATCTCTGAACACCCTGTGTAATTTCTCCTTTCAGCTGTTTCAACTCTACGCGTCCTGTCCAATATTTTGACAGCCTAGAATAGTAATTTTTTTATATGTTATCTTGTTTATTGTATTTTCGAAAATACATCCACAATCAACTACCACTACAGTCAGCGAGTATAACCACTTTACTTCAGAAATGCTTCTACTTACTTACTTACTGAATGGCAGTGGACAATTCCTAACAAAGCTAAAGGAATTATCTATTTTATGGAACCCGGAGGTTCATTGCCGCGTTTACACGAGCCCGCCATTCAACATTATTCTGTACTAACTCCATCCAATCATCCCTCGCAAAACCTAATTCCCTTAAATCTATTCTTATATCGTTCTTACATCCATTTACGTTTAGGTCTCCCAAGTAGTCTCTTCCCTTGGGGTCTCCCAGTCAATATTTTCACATATGTATTTCCTCCCCCATGCGCGCAAAATGTCCAGCCCATTTCATCCTCCGTGGTTTAATTTTCCTTATTATCAGGGCCCGGATTCCTAAGTTTTAAATTATTTTGTTCCTTGCATTGCATTTTGTAATTTTGTGCCCCATGGTCCCAGTAAAGGGAATCGTTAGTGAAAAGAAAACCCCGGCTTCTTTAGAAGCAAACCGCAGGTAATCTTACGAAGTTACATTTGCAGTTTATTCACAGTGTTTCCTCAAGCAAGATGCCGCAAGTAAAGTAATCTAAAAGTTGACTGATTTATTGAAAAGCTGGATTTATATGCTGGAGTTGGAAATGAAAGGGATAAATCTAAAATTAATTATATTTTACACACTATAAAATGTTGAAAATTAAGCAGAAAGTGTTCCTATAGTTTTGTGGTTCAGAGCTACGAAAATAACTGTACATAAAACTAAAATTAATTAATGTGTTTATTGTACTTAAAAGTGAAACTTAAAAATAAATTTGTCTGAAAATGGTAAAAAAGCTAAAATAAAACTATTTTTATAGGTTTTAAAACTATTAAAGAGTTTACTAAAAAAAACTAAAAATCGGGTCTTACTTCTTATATTCGGTAAAGAGTACAAGTTAAGACGCTCGTCATTATGCAGTTTTTTCCAGTCCCTGTATCCATCTCTCTTAGGTCCGAATATTTTCCTAAGCACCCTGTTTTCGAACGCTTTCAGATTATTTCTTCCCGAAGAGTAGGCCTAAGGGACCATGTCTCACATCCATAAAGTACAACCGGCTGGATAATTGTTTTATAAATTTGAATTTTTTATACATATATATATTTCTGAAGCAAAGAGGAGAAGATAAGCGTTTCTGAACTGCATAAAAACAGCTTTTATGCAGAAATGCCTCTATCTCTTACAAAAACAAACCTTTTCCCCATAACTAGAACTATCATTTATTCTATTTCATTTTCATTTTTTATGGCAGCTAGAAGCAATTTTAATTAAGAACTGCTTTCCACCTTCTTTTATGTTGTTGATAATCAGGTATTTTGTTGCAATCCCTCCCGCTTGTGCATATTCGTACACTCTCTCGATGCTACTGGTTGCTCGATGGGCAGTGCGCAATGGCAGAAGAGAAGAGAATTCTCTGAGGGACCAAACGAAGAAAAAGAGAGAGAAGAGCTTTTTATTTATTTCCCCACGATGCCGTCACTGCTCTACATTTGTCTAACGCAGAACCCAACCTGCAACGTTTCCACTGGACATACTGCCACGAGAATTATAGACTACGTTTGCCCAGATGCGACAAAACCTAACTTGTTGAATCGTGTCCGAAATTTGTTGGGTCCTATGTTAAAACAGAACCGTGTCGCATAGAGAATATTTATTACTTTACCAAGGGTACAGCATGCAGTGGTTTTAATTTAGCTCAATGAAAGCCATTTAAATAAATTTGTGTTCCCTCTAATCCTATCCCAGATGTAAAGACAATTCTGTTTTCTATTCAGACATCAGTGTAGAGTTCTCAACGGAAATACCTCGTTTTGAGACGCTATGACCAAAAAAATAAAGCGATTAAAAACGAACTTTGTGTAAGGTGTGTAATGCTATTGCATGGGGCAGGCATGTAAGTTATAAGCAAAATGTTATAGACAGAATTTTGGACAAAACTTACAAAATGAAATTTACTAAGGAGGTACTATACAGGGTAAGTTAAAAGTCCCACGCCACCTAAATAACTTTTGAAGCATGTGGTTCAGGAATATGAATATGGTTGGGACAGCCATATATGAAGAACTCAAAAGCGTTATTACAGAATTTTGCAGACTTCCGGTTTGACTGGAAGTAGCCTAACTCCAACTCTATTATTTTAAAAAGAACACTCAAAATATTTTTGTAATTTCGAATAGTGCTCATTAAGCGCTTTTAAGAAGCCATGAATTATATTTTAGTCATGAACATTGCAATTGAGCTTTCTACCTGTAATGTTCATTATTATTATTATTATTATTATTATTATTATTATTATTATTATTATTATTATTATTATTATTATTATTAGGCCTGTTATTATTATTATTATTAATAAATAAATAAAATAATAAAATAAATAAACTGTTATCGGTTATGAAGGTTCCTTTATAATACTTGTTTATATAATACTGTACCGGTATACATTTTAGATATAGAAATAATTTACATTTTAAATTGTGTATATCTAGAAATATTGAAGAAGACATCGCTTACTTCCCTTATATTTATTCATAAAACATCGGTTACAGTGGTTTTGCCTATTACTATTGTGTTGAGTCATATTTCTAGCGGATAGAAAACTGTTATAGTAATTTTAGTCAGTTGTACATTTCCCTCAATTAACTTAATTATTTCACAACCAATCTGTAAATTCTAAGAATTCATCGGTAATAATTATACTTACACCTACTTTATAAGCGAAAAGGATAGAAATTATTCTAAAACCCAAAACATGTATAAAACAAAATAGCTTTTCGATGCATTTTGATGAAATCCGAATAAACACGGATAATAAATTATTATCGGACTCGAGGATATGTTGCATTTCAAAAAAGGTTAGTACTCTGTTAATCCAACCGAGATAAATAACATTGCAGCCCGTAGCAATGCATTATATAATGAATTTTAAAACAACATATATTTGCATTTCATTTCCATAATTACTTCACTAATATTTACAGATCCAAAACTGAATCCATATAATATACGTAACAGATTCTAGAGGATCACTGTTTCTTCAAGCAATGTGCTATTAGTTATAGATTACACAACTCTTGGCATTGTGAAAATATCAGGGATTGGGAGCTACTGGAAAATTACTGTTAGGCCTATTTATAATTATATTTCGGTCTATTGTAAAACTACTATGAAGGACAGATATCCATCATAACATTTACTAACTCTAACTCCCAGAAGGGACATGGCCTAGCACGCGACCGCTGCGTCATCTACCATAGGCAGACGACAGGATTGGGGTGCATGTGGTCAGCATGCCGACACCCACGGCCGTTAATGGTGGTTTCCATGACTGGAGCCGTTACTTCTCTATCAAGTAGCTCCTCAATTTGAATCACGAGGCTGAGTGCACACCTACCAGATCTCCCTACCTCAGAAAAATCCGAGGAAGTAACGGGTTCGATCCCCGGGCCGACGGATCTGTAGGCAGCGACGCTAACCACAAGACCACGCCGGCGGTCCACGTTTACTGTTGGTCCGAAAAGCAGATATATTTATTCTGTAAGCTCCTCCTATAAACTAGATATAATAAAACATTTTATATAAATTATGGACATTCCAATTATTAAAGGAACTCTCCCCTTTTCAGCCCATGCATTTGGTATATAATTTATGTATTGCATCTGATATAGATCTGTTTCAAACCAAAATAGTATTTTATTGGAATATTTGCAAAATCTACAGCTTACAGTTATGAAGTCATTAAGCAATGTAATAAGCTGATATTTTATTTATTAACTTTCTTTCCTTTGCAAATTATCGTAAGACGTTCTGGAGTGTATTGTTAATCGATCTGTTCTTAGTGTTCTTTGTATATTCTTAATGTTTGTTCTTTATTTGGTTGTCAAAGATTCTATGATGTGACTCTTTAGTTTAGTAGACTTAACATAAAGTAAAATAAAGTAAAATAAAATAAGTAATAAATAAAATCAATTAAGTATTCAATAGTGAAAAGGAATATAGACATGTTGGTTTAAAATACAGAAAGATCAATCTTTTAAAGAGAGCACTTTGTCAATTGTTTGATTACAAAACTAACAGCCGTCTCATTTCAGAGTTTGACTTACAAAGTTTGCTAATGACGAAATTAGTTTCAATTAAATTCAATGGCATTAGACAGCTCACCAAAGTGAACAAAAATTTTAGCCCAATCCCAGAGAAAAAGGTGGCACTCATCAGCCGTTTTTGTAACTAAACTCGATGCGAAGATCAGACAAATGGACTATAATATTCAACCAATGTATCACTAATGTATTTTATACTTTCGCCATTACAAAATGGGCACTATTATACAGTATCTATAATAATCCACCAAGTAATATACAGTAGATAGACACATCTGATGTTGTCCAAAATCAACAGTTAATTATAACGGCATAATAATATCTATAGCAACTACACGTCAGTGATCGAAATTCCCTGTTAGTCACACATTATCACAGCAATATGGTTAGTCTAATGTTGACAGATGGGATAGGAATGACGTCACTGCTTTGTGTATGGTCATATTGTCCCCCGCAAGCAGGGGTGGTGGTAGCGTGAATGATCCCCTATGTCAGGGGGAAGTGGATTTCAAGCCTGCCATCCTATTCGGGATTTAAACTTGATCAATATATACTCTATGGATATCCATGATTAACTGCACAGTGTAAAAGATTTCAGTTTTCTATCCCGCTTTTACCAGTTTTAACAATTTTTATCTACCAATGCGGTTGTCATTAGCATCGCTGTGGGCATGGGAGGGGATTTCAGAGGATCACCTCCTCATTTCCCTTCTGTGATAGAAAATTTTAACATGAGTGGGTTGGAAAAAATTGAAAATTGTAGATAGATATTTATATCAGTATCATCTACACAGATGCCAATGCCCATTTATCACTGAACGGTGTGGTCACCGCAAAGGTTTCTCGTAATATTCTAGAGTTTTCCGTAAAACTACGAAAGTGAAAATTAAAAGAAAAAGCAAATTACAGTTTTAATTCGTTTTATATGTAATGTTCTCATTGTCAAGTAACTTATCATTTTCAAACAAAAAGTATGTTTAATGCGACATTCGTTGTGGGTTTATTTGTTACTCTGTCTACAGTGTAGCTTTCAAAACGAAATTTAATTTATCTAATCAGTTTAGACTTATCAGACATCTTGTTTGTATGGTTATTTAACGACGGGGATGTACTGAAACTATAATCGCCGTCGGTGTGCCGGAATTCTGTCCCGCAGGAGTTCTTTTAACTGCATGTAAATCTATAGACATAGGCCCGTCATATTTATGTACACATAAATGCCATCGACCTGAGCCGGCATCAAACCCGCAACCGTGGACACAGAAAACCAATGGGATACTAACTGCGCCACCTCGGCCAGCTCTCAGATATTTAAGGTCAGAATACCGTATTATGGAGTAAACGATCCTTAAATTATTATCTTTACTGTTAATGCTTTATTTGAATTTTATGTTCAATTTTAAATACATTTCATACTTCGATATTCAGTACGTTTTAGAATTTGATATGACAGATGTTCTAAAGTCCAATAAAGTGGGGGGCGACAGAAATATGCACTCATGCAAACACATTTACATACATAAAATTACAAAGAGGATACAAAAATACAGATACAACTTAGATAACTGCAATATACTCATAGTACAATATATCTTAGTTCAGCAACTGGTATCTCATTTATTTTATTACATTGATCGAGCTCAACGGCGTTAAACATGTATTTTAATAAATTAGACAACTGCATTAAAATCTTCAGATCATTTGGGTTATTCACTACCCTACAGGCGACTTAGGCCTAACAAGAAAATTAAACAAGGCTTATATTAATTTTCGTTATTTTACAATACAATCAGAGTAAAAATTTTCTTATCCTTAATTTAAATGTTAAAACTTATGAATATTGTAAGCTGGCAACCGTGCTGAAGTTCGTTAGGTCTGTGATAAAATTTGAAATTATTTCAATATGAGATTTATGTTAAGTGTACAAATCTAGGGAACTGATGATGATGATTTTATTTTTCTTTCGAGAATGTGGAAAAAATTCATTGCCAATTCATATTTATTATGAAAAATACAGTATTCTGTAAGTAATATAGTAGGGTTCTTTTAATTTATTGATATTTTTTTAATTCTTAAAATAGTTACACGCTAACAAATCTAACAATATTATAAAACACAATATCTACATGAAACGAAAAACAATTTTTTTAGAAATCTGAAAAACTAATTTGACTACTAACCAGGCAAGATAAATGTTACTAACAAATGTTACTTGTTCAATTTTAAGTATTGAATATTATTATATTTGTTTATTAAGGGATTCAATCATTTTGTGAGATAGGCCAAAAGTGTCGCCCAGTATTATTACTATTATTGTTATGTTTTATTAGTAGTAGTTGTAGTAATATTATTAGTATTATTAATATTATTATTACGATGCTGTACATCAAGTTTGTTAGCCAATAGACATTTAAAATAAAAACATGTAATTTAGAAATGAACTGTCAGTGGATAGAGTTAAGTGTGTGATCCTATGTAGGCCTATATTAAATATAGGCTAATTTCATTTTAAGTGGCAGAGAATGTGTTCTGCGGGAAAGATTTAAAATAATCAAATAATGCTTGTGGGTATTAATACTTGTTGTTAAACACGTGAAATATAAATTTATGTTTTCTCCCAATTGCCTTTGTCTCCTCTCCCCCAATATGAAGAGCAAACATAGAGAAAGGCTGTATGTAATTAATTGCACAGAGCTCTTTTTATGGCGATGAAAATTACCTTTATCAGGTGGGGTGAGCAGAGAGAAAGAGAAAGAGAGAGAGAAATAAAGAGAGAGAGGAAGGGAGAGAACAGAGGACGGATTGCCTGCATGTGAAATTAAACTCTCTGGAAACAGATTTTCTATACAGTTACAGGAGCCGCTATACAAACACCGAACAGTCCCAGGAAGCAATAAGTTAATTATGCTTGTTCTCCATACTGAAATTACCCCAGATGAACGCTCTTTGATGTTTGTTTGTTAGATGTAATACCAAACCTTCCCCGCCACAACAAAATGCTTTAGGTAATCTGTTAAAATGTCTTCTTGGAAAACTCAAACCATCACATCGAAAGCAACAGATTTCTTTCAAAATATAACAATTATCACCGTAATGGATATGCGTGTGTATATATATAAAACATTATAAATTATGCATATTATAAAGCATATAATTGAAGGGTTGGAGACATAAGGGGATATGTCCATTTTCAGGATTTTTAATGTCATTATGAAACACTCAAACATAAGCTTTACAATACACTTGTCAGATGGGAAATAAAGAGGTTGAGTCCAAATGAAAGAAAAATTAATGAGCCATGCAGAATAAAGACTGAGTTTCATATGCTTTAAAATGCTCTCCTGATAATTATAAAAAGTGGATTTATACCCTTTATTTCTTCATCCCTTCATGTATAAACAAAACAGAAATAAAAAATATAATAAGCTTCTCCATTGCATCTCTTAAAGGGTATAATTGTGCACATAAAGTAAATAAAGTAAATATTTACTGAAAATAAAATATGTGATGTTTTATTTTTAAATTACTATCTACCTTTTGCCTTGCTAAGGCCTCTCCCGAGAATTGAGCCCAAATCCAAAGTCTAGTGTATATACCTAGGATATATTTGTATAGGTCATTAGAAAAAGGGCTCAACTCCACTTTGTTTTTTCAAAACTAGCTTTTTTATATAAATGTATGCTGAGTGAAAAAATGTCCCTCCAAACCGACTCTAACAATAAACATAGATAAATTGCAGATAAAGTATGAGTTGACTAGAAGAGGGGAAGTTCTTCTGTTCATTCTCACCTAATATTGCCCTTGCACAGCCTTTGTGAACCTCTATGCTACCTGTAAATGCAAATAAACTCAAAGACAAATTTAATCTTTTGGATGCCTTCCACCTTCAACCCTTTTGGTGAATATAAGAGGTTTTATAACATATTTTCTCAGGGAGCTCCTATTTACGCTTACTTTTTCTGCCAGCTCTCCGTTACCTTTCATTAATATTGTTGTTATGAAGCCATTGAGAAAACGAAATGTTCTAGAGTCTAAGTGTGGCGTGAAACAATATCAATAAGAAAACAACTCTTGCCCAAACGTGCTTTTTGGTAGTTCCGCAAGTACACTATGGGGATCCTGTTGCTCTTCTCAGCGCGTTTCCTGTTCGCATTCTAGCATCATATATAGCCATCACAACAGTCTGATTCAAGATCGGAGATCAATTTAAATATTTCTATGCCAGTGGACTAATTAATTCGAAATGATTTCGAATAATTTCACAGATTGGCCAGTTCAAATTTATATCACTGTGACTAAGTTTTGGAGTTATTAATTTGAAAAATGAAAACATTACAGCCGTGCGCGAGTGACCCCCCACGAGATTTTAAAAAAAATTTAATTTAAATAAATAAAAGCCATTTGATTTCTCAAACATTCCTTTTAGAGATAAGCATTGCTTTCATTGTACTCATACAAATTTCCATGACAAATAAAATAAATACGCATTTTATTTTAGTAAAAAATCCCGATTTAAAAAAAAAATTAAACTGTAGCTCCAGAAATATGTTTAATATATAAAAGTAGGCCTAGTGGTTATTTCCCTTCACCCGTCTCTTCAGAAATTAAGGTAAACATTGCATAAAAACTCCATCATATAATGAATGAAAAATATAAGAAAGAAGTTTGTGACAAAAGCTAAAATAAAATTTATTGAGCATGACCATTTAAATGTAGATGTGGGCATTACGAGAAAACAGAACGTAGTCCTATACAGTCAATATCTGTATCACATTCCATCTTTTGGTTTTGTTTCCCAGTGTCAAGGATTTTTCTAGTTTTTTATATAAATATATTATTTCCTCTGAGGGTTTGTTTTGGAGGCTATGAACGCCGTACAAAATCCAAAAAATATCAGACGTTTCGTTCAATGAACAAAATCTTACTTTGACCGCATCTTTTTAAATATTTTTAAAGCTAAATGGTGCTGCTCTCAAATGTTTTTAAAAACTTGCCTAATTCTCCTATATGAACGAGCCAGCCCGGTGGCCAGCTATCATCTTTCTTTCTCCAAAATTGTAGGTTGCGTATATCCTTATTGGCACATAAAGATATTTATTTTAAACCAAAGATAGCTTATAACTGCATTTAAAGTCTTGAAAACATAAATTCTGAGGCAGAGTTGTGTGATTAAAACGTTTAACAAGTTTTTATACCACCTCACAAAAAACAAGGCCTGTAAGCAGCATAGCTCTATAGGTATGACTTCAGCAAGAAAATTAATAACATGTAAACATTGCTAAATTTCCACCTCCTCTAGGCTGCCGCACTGGTTGTGCGTAATCCGCCTCGTCCACGGGGAAGATACGACCAACGTTACCGCATAACTACTGCGCTACTCCCCCGTAATCATGTATACTCACCCCATCCCGATTTAGCACCCCTTTTATTTTCACTTTCCTATGTACAGTCCTCTAGTACAGCACTCCAAAATATAGTAATTGCATTGTCTCCTGAAATATCTTCGATATTTACTTTTCTTTCACGTACCTTTCACATTATTTATCGATTTTCGATCTTTCTTTCATATATAAAAATATTAGGGCTGCGATTAATCGGCTCGATTAATCGATTGAACATTAATCGTCGATCAATTACATTTTCCGATTAATCGGTTTAGTCAAATTCTGAAAAACGTTTTTCGAGAAATTGGTAAAATCACCGAACTCCTTTCTCCGGCTTCTCCGGCCTTGGCACATGTGTCATTCAGCCTATTGTGTCCCGTTATTCAGAAACCTGGAAGGATAGTTTAGTCAATAAACTCGTGTGTCTCAAGTCTTGGCTGAAAAAGTAACCGGAAATGTAAGTTTTCTATATATTTTTTCACTAGTCAACTAATAATGGTATTCATTAATTCAGGATCTCTTCTGATTACCTGTAGTGTAGTAGTTATTAAACGTGTAAAACAATATTAAATGTGCACTGGTTTCGTTTAAAATACCGACCTGTTTGTCGACTAATCGATTAAAGTCAAGCGTTAACTGATTAGAAATTTTAATCGATTTTCAGCCCTAAAAAATATCGATCACCTCAGTATCTATCGACGTTTCTAACTATCGATACCGATATATCTATCAATTATTTGATCTGATTTATATGTCTATATTCCAGACTAGGAACATTTTTTAGGCCTACTTACTCTTTGTTCGACCATACTATAATAATCTTATTACATGTGATGTAACAGTATCTTAATGACATCAATTTAAGAGTCGACCGGGTGGCGCAGTTAGTATCGCGCTGACTTTCTGTGACCGAGATTGCGGGTTTGATCCCAGCCCCGGCGGTGGCATGTATGTGCGCATAAATGTGGCAGGCCCTTGTCTGTAGATTTACAGGCATGTAAAAGAACTCCTGCGGGATAAAATTCCAGCACACCGGTGAATATCACAGGCCTAAGTACCTCCCCGTCGTTAAATAACCACACATCAACATTAATTAAGGTAGAGATTTTCAATAAAACACGAGTCTGGTATCGATTAATATCGAACATGGAATTATCTTGAAGCTGTGAGATAATAAAACGAAACCGCGTTATAAACAACCTGTATTTTAAATTAAATAAATTTTGTTCGTCTTAATTTTAATATTATATTAAATTCACGTATAAACTGGATTGTGGGGATGCATCACTTTTCGTAAACTATGTTGGAGTCCCTCATATAAGGCCTGTTTTTCTCTTGCGATTTACAGCGGAGTTATGTGTCTCACTTCGGTGATGGTATTTTTCCTATTATATGTATGTTTTTTCAAGAATTTTCCATGGTTTGGAAGTGTACGATTGTGAATGTTGGGTTTTGGACCGCTCTCCGTCTGGTATGCAGTTTGGAGAAATTTGTTTTTGTGTGGGAGGCTCTGTGTGATGTGTGCGTCCCAAAAGTTTATGTTATATTGTTTGAGTTTTCTTTTGCAGAGTGAGAGGGGTAGTTTGTCGTATGCTATTGTTATTTGGGACTTTGAGTATCTTTTTGCGAGAAAATCAATCCTTACGTTCCGTTATTGACAGGTGTATCATCGGAACAAGTAGAAAATAACTTGGCTGTTGCTCTGTATAACTCGAATAACTGTCCTTTTCTGTAACGATGGGATTGGTTGATTTATTTACTTTGATTGCGTTCAGGGCGTCTTGTGAGTCGACGTTTATGGTGGCGGATTTAATTGTAGGTTTTAGACGGTTCCATTCGTATAACCAGCAGCTTCGCCTGAAACACTGTACGCTGCTGGTGAAATTTCGCTCATTGCGAAAAAAACTTCTGTTCTTTCCTTGCCGACTACCAGACCTGCCCCTACGTTTCCTACTCTTTTTGATCCGTCGGTGTAGAGAGTGTAATATCCTTCCCCGCCAGAGCCAGTAAATTCTACTTTGATGCACAGGATATGAGGTTCCTCTAGTCTTCTCGGGAGGTCTGCTTTCAGCAATTCCGGTAAAACTGCTGAAGTTTTCTGACTATGTGCTAGTACCCAGGCATAATCCCATAATTTTATTTCCAGTTCTATCGGAAGGATGTCTGGATGTGTGTACGTGCTTCACAGAAACTGAACGATATGATTTTGTCATGAATTTGAGGATCCGTCTCAGCATTTTAGTCAGTCTCTCCATTTGCGACTTGAGTGGACTTTGTTGATACCCAACAGAATAAGCTTAGGTTATTGTCGGTAACAGACAATACTTGTATTACTGCAATCAGGTGGTTGAAGGATAGCCCCACCATGCTTTTGAGCAAAGGATGAATCTCTGCAAGATACTGTATGCTTTTGTTGTAAATTATGGATGTGCTGGTTCCATGTAAATTTGCAATCCAAAACCACACCCAAATAGGCTACTGCAGTTACATAGGCCTAACTATTGTTACGTTGCTCATTTTTTATTATTATTAATGAACTGAATAAGGTTTCTGAAGAGACGTAGACCTATTCCCTTTAAAGGACAGTTTATTCCATAGCATTATAAATGCATTTAAGAAAGAAAATGAATCGCAAAAATTCAGTCAAATTTGTCTGGCGAAAGTTAAAGAACAACATGTATCTTCTACCTCTTCAAAATTAGTTGATATTTGAGGAAAATTTTCATAATTTGCACTCTCAGGTTGAAACAACATAAATTGATTTAAGTTACATATGCTATTTTATTTAATTTAAAATGCTTCCTTGATTACAAGGCTGCCAAAAAGACTAAGCTTACTATCTAGACAAGAATATTAACGATAAACAGAAAAGATTACGCAATAGAAAGTTGTATGGCAGATAACAATTAACAAACGTAAAAAGTACTCATAGTTGAAACATTAAACAGTAGAGCCCTATGGTATATAAATAATACTTAAAGATTTGTGTAGTTTTCTGATAGGATTGAAGCTTCAATATTTTATTACAAGTTTCAATCTCAATAATTAATTGATTGCCTGTATAACCTCATAAATATTCCCTAAAAATTAAAAGTCATTCAAGCACTGTTGTGCACGTAAAAATAACATCAGTGTAAAAAAAAAACTTCCTATCAATATCTTGTTAAGGTATAATTTTGTTGAAAAAATTGTTAGCTTGTCCAAATAAGTTCATTATCACATAGTACAGTAAAATGAATTCCCCACCCTATTACATCAACAAGCAAGAAGCAATCTATTTGTTTTTATCAATGGCGAAATTGTTGTTTTAATAATGAACAGCAAATTAGAATTAAAAAGAGATAACCAATTTAAAAGCATGCCTACACAATATTTATTTCATTCCTAAAGCAATTTGGCTCTTCAGGTATCATCAGGGTATAAAATTTCACAACAATCTCACTTTGGTTATTTACACGTACCTATCACTTTAACATACTACATTATTTACGTTGACATTATTTTTTTATGTAAGCGGACATTGACGGCTTAAATAATTTTTTATCATATTTTTATTATATATTAACTACTGTTTACAGAACAATTTTAAAATATTCGCACGGGCCCGCATGGACTTATGTGCTTATTCAATTCAAAATAAAAAGAAAGAGAGGAAAAATTAAAATAGAATAAAAACAAAACACTAACATACTAACCCTATCCCTTACAATGTAAATATATATTCAAATTTTTAAAATGACTGACACCCGAAAGAGCAAAATTGTCGAGCTCGGGTGCAGTTCAGGGTACAATTTATATGAGTTGTTTTATTTGTTTTAAAACTAAATCCACACATGTCTTTACAGCTATATCCGTTTTTAACAAACTTCCTGATAATGTAGAAATGCTTAATTTTAAACAGTTTTTAACAAACTTCCTGATAATGTAGAAATGCTTAATTTTAAACAGTTCAAGTTCAAAATCCAGATCTGGCTGAAATTAATCCCTTTTATAGTCTTGATGAATGTTTTGATTTTAATTATGCTGATATTAATGTGTAATCATAATTCTATGTTGTATGTAACATAACTTATTTTAGTAATTGTATAATTAATTATATACACTTATAATGATATACTCAAAGGCGATAATGAATTGAATTCAGTTGTGGCTAAAAATTGTAACATTTTATCTTAAAAGTCAAAAGTTCACTATTTCTGGCGACAAGACAGGCAAGTCTTTCTTGATGACGTTTTCTAAATAATTAGTCTTATATTTAAGTTTTTACCGGTATTTTGATTTTTTAACAGGGCTTTTTATGTATAGCTGTTAGCAACAATAATCCAAAATCATTACTTTCATGGAGGATATAAATAAATCCATCATCATATAGCCTATATTATTTCTCTTAGGCCGAAACGATTTAGTATCCATTTTTAAGCACTCAACAGAGCTAACCCCCATAAATGTGGTATCTAAGAGTAGATATTTTTTCAGTGTTACTTCCTCGACTATTGTTTCTCTGTAATTTTTTCCCTACAAGTAGATTAATAAATAATTAAGGAATCGCGCACAATGTGCATTATCTTAACCTAAGATTTAACCTACTGACAAACACTCAGTCCTGAATCCGGGGAGGAGATTTTTCATTACTGAAAAACCCCTACCCGACCGGGAATCTAACCATTTTAAGGCAGGCAGGCTACGGTTACACCAAACAAGTAGACTAATAAATTTGGATTGACAGCAAGAAATATTAGTAGATTGCAGAACAAAACTTCTGTTTCCTTCGGGAAACATTGGCCAACTACGGTCTTGCGTAGTAAAGTTTTATTTTTATCTCCACATTATCTCTAGCTGGTTGAGGAAAAGCGCTACAAACCGGTAGCTCGCGGATTCGATACCCGATAAAGTCGCTGGGATTTTTCCATTAGCCTAATCCTTGTGGCGGCACTAAGGCCTCTAATAGAAATGAGCACCAGGAGCAATCCTTGGAGTATAGGCGGTCGGTGCGGAAGGCTGACTGCCTTATCACCTTCATGCACCGTATGTCTAAAAACCTAGAAGCCTCAACCTTCCGAAGTCTTAAAGTCTTCCACGGCCTATGTAGTGATTACTTGCTCCAATTTCTGATTGAAAACGAGACAAGTGCAAATTTCTTATTAAAAACCTACATTCTAATATATCTCAAATTGCAATGCTTATATTTAACGGTACTTTTATAACCTCCCAGCGCTGTCAACATTAACTGATTTTTTCTGTATAAGTTCGTCCTAAACATGCCCAAAAGAAAGAAAGAAGAAGAAAAAAAAACATTGACGTAAGAAAAAATATTTCTCTATGGGGTAAGTGTGTCTAAATAAATACGTCACCTGCATAACTTCAAACGTGCAATTAACTAGGAAATTTCTGTTAATATTATCCTGCTATACTTTTCAATGAGTCGGCCGCGGTGGTCTAGAGGTAACGTGCCCGCCTCTAGATCCGCAGGGCGCGGGATCCAACCCGGCCGCGGTCGATGGATCCTGGGCACGGAGTCCTCCGGGAGGGACTTTAAGCTGGGGGTCCCGTGTCGTAGATTTACGGCACGTAAAAGAACTCCAAGCCTAAATTAGAGCCTCTGGACAAAATTTCTCGGCCCTTTCACGTCCAAGAAATACTTAGTTTCCAGAGGGGGGTTGCGAGGCGATGGGCTTACCACCTGTCCCTCTACCCTCTCTCGGAAAATAAGCATATCAAAATTAGTATAGGTAATGAAACCTCCATAGGAGGCCCCTTCGCCCCACCTGGTGATCATAGGGTACCAGATACAGATACTTTTCAATAAGGTGAGATCGAGTTGTGATCCTCCATCAAGACATCTTATTGTATTATTATGTATTATTACTATGAAAGTACAATCTTGTGCATCCACAGATCATTTTAAAAGTACATATTTTACATGCACATTTTATTTTATGTTTTTAAAGTGTATTAAGTTGAGGCGATTAAAGAAAGGAATATCTCGTAAATATATATATATTTTTTTTTGGTGCACGGATTAACTTAATATTATCTGGTTATATTCCATGCAGTTTTAAGACGTAGAAGAAAATCCTTTGGTTACCACACTATCAGGTGCTAATAGACCGAACTGATTATGTGAAATATCTGATCAGAAAAAAAGGAAACTACTGCCACAAGTTGGAATTGAAAAAAGGGTTTTAGCTTTTGTTAGCGAGCTACAACGTTCAGGTTCCGCAGGCAGCAGTATCGGTTTGAAAATTGCATGGATGCCTCTCACACCTACACCACAACGGTCCAGGTTGCCATGGAGACGGCGAGAGAGGTACATATTAATCTGGCCTATAAGCTGGGTCATGTCAACTGCTGAAATTGAACCGACGATTGCCGTGTACAGGCTCCTCACCAATGCTATGTCAAAATCAACACGATAGTTTGATTTATACAAAAAACGGTCTTTTCCCAGTGGATAAAAAGAATAACTAATGTTTCTCTTCCGCTGTCAGTTCTTACTTCAAATTAAATCGCCAATGAAAGTTTCCACTTCTCCAGTCCTTTTATGGGTGGTACAACCAAAAATGGCAGCAAGTTATAAACACAATGTCTAAATTTTGATTCAAAATGGATACAACGTACAACCTTTTTCGTTCTGATAAAAAGAAAATCTTATATGAACCATAAAACTCCCTCTATCCTTAATATTCCAGTGTCAAGTACACGAATGTATTGCAGTAGTGTCTCAGCCTCATTCCAAGAATTTTACGAAAAAATGTTTCAAATAAAACTTTTAGCTCTCCTTTACCACAGCTCTTCTGGTACTTTGTTGTATCAGTTTGCCTCATTTTGTATTATTGAAAATATTTATATAAGAGAAGTCTGCAACTTAAACGTTAGTTGGCCTTTCCCCACGGCAGTATATGCTTAAGATATATTTATTTCATATGAATAAAGGGTTTTAGATTTTTATACATGAATATAGCCTTTAGGAAAGTTTTGTGTTAATAGCAATTGGATGTTTTCTTCGGTGCAATGTGACAACAACTTGTTTAAAGTTATAAAAATGATAATACGGGTTTGATTTACATTACTGTTCAATTTGTTTCCTTCCTCTATCCTTCTAATAAATTATTGCATTAATAAAGATAAAAAAAAGGAATAACCCATATAATATCAACGTATCTGCAATAAAAGCACACGAGGTCTCTGTGTCATCGGGTTTTGTTTGTTACATAACATATATAGTATAATTTTCAACCATAAACTGAACATGGAAAACAATGGAAAAAAATTAAAAATTCGCTGTCTGGTCATTAGTGATCTTTCCATAACTACAAGTGTACAAGTTTCCATAGAGCCTGAATTGCTCTCCAGAACTGAACCTTTATCTTTTAAAAACAATACACTTACAATTTATTATGAGTTTAAGAAAACTTTATTGCTATATTTATCAAATAATCCCAAATATGGAGTCGTTGTTAAAAACATTAACCTAACAAGAAGGCATCGTCTAGCGATTTATACATTGTTAAGTTCCACTAATTGGGCAGATTGAAGACCAGAGACTGTTGTGAACACTCCTTAGTCTGTGCATTTAAATATTAATTACTCTGATGTCAATGCGTTAAGAATAGCACTGATGTCTGTTGTCCGTTGCCAGGAAATGGAACAGATTTCACTCAACCTACAAAAAAATTACCAATGAAAAACAATTAAACATTCACCAGTTTGAAAACCTATTTGTCTCACTATGACATCGTAAGACCATATGAACAACATGGAACTAAAGAAATCCACCATCAAAGCTTTTAGCTTCCTTAAACAGCCAAAGGACTATATTGGCGTCTATCGCGCGTTACATCTAATCCAACCTCGCTGAGAATATGGAACATCTCCGAGGCAAACTAATAATTTGGATACAAAAACCTCTTATGGTTAGTTTAAAATATCGCAAGCTCTCCAGTCGTGAGATAAAAAATTTACGCAAACACCAGGGAAAAGGTAAAAGCGAGTTCAAGAAAGAGGAGCTGCAAAATTAGAAAACCCAGTTCCCGAAAGAAGAGACCTAACTCTCGAAGGCATAAATCTAACTATCGAAGGAAAAGCACTACCTCTCGAAGGCATAAATCCAGCTCTTGGCGGTGGAGTTCTAGTTCCCGAAGGCATAAAACCAGCTGTTGCAGGAAGAGACCTAGCTTCAAAGAAAGAGGCCTAGCTCTCGAAGGCGTTTGTCCAGTGGCGGAAAGAAGATATCTAGCCCCCGAAGGCGTAACGCCAGCTGTTGGAGGAAGAGATCTACCTCTAGAAGGCTTAAATAAAGCGCTCAAAGGAAAAGACCTAGCTCCCAAAGGTGTAAATACAGCTATCGAAGGAAAAGGCCTAGCTCTCAAAGGCGTGAATGCAGGTATCGAAGAAAGGGACTTACTTCTCGAAGGCGTAATTCCAGCTTTTGCAGGACGAGGCAGAGTTCTCGAAGACGTAAATGTAGCTGTTGAAGGAAGAGACCTAACTCTCGAAGGAGTAAATCCAGCTGTAGAAGAAAGAGACCTAACTCTAGAAGGCGTAAATCCAGCTGTCGAGAGAAGAGACCTAACTCTAGAAGGCGTGAAGGTAGCTGTCGAAGGAATGGCCTAGCTCTCGATGGCGTGAATACTGCTATAGGGGGTGGAGTTCTGGCTCACGATGGCATAAAACCAGCTATTGGAAGAAGAAGGCTTAAATATAGGAGTCGAAGAAAGAGGTCTAGCTCTCGAAGGTATTTATCCAGTGGCGGAAAGAAGATATATAGCCCCCGAAGGCGTAAATACAGCAGTTGGAGGAAGAGATCTACCCATAGAAGGGTTAAATCCAGCGCACGAAGGAAAAGACCTAGCTGCCAAAGACGTAAATAGAGCTATCGAAGGAAAAGGTCTAGCTCTCGAAGGCGTGATTCCAAGTGTTGAAGAAAGATACATACTTCTCGAAGGCGTAATTCCAGCTTTTGCAGGACAAGGCAGAGTTCTCGAAGGCGTAAATGTAGCTGTTGAAGGAAGATACCTAACTCTGGAAGGCGTAAATCCAGCTGTCGAGAGAAGAGACCTAACTCTGGAAGACGTGAAGGTAGTAGTCGAAGGAAAGGCCTAGCTCTCGATCGCGTGAATACAGGTGTCGAAGAAAGATACATACTTCTCGAAGGCGTAAATCCTGCTGTTGAAGGAAACGGCAGAGTTCTCGAAGGCGTAAATGTAGCTGTTGAAGGAACAGAACTAGACTTCGAAGACGTAAATCCAGATGTCGAAGGAGGAGACCTAGCTCTCGAAGGCATAAATCCAGCTGTCGAAGGAAGAGACCTAACTATGGAAGTTGTGAAGGCAGCTGTCGGAGGAAGGCCTAGCTCACGATGGCGTGAATACAGGTGTTGAAGAAAGATACATACTTCTCGAGGGCATTAATCCAGCTACTGGGGGTGGAATTCTGGCTCAAGATGGCATAAAACCAGTTGTTGGAAGAGAGAGAAATAGCCCCCGAAGGCGTAAATCTAGCTGTCGAAGGAAGAGATCTAACTCTAGAAGGCGTGAAGGTAGCTGTCCAAGGAATGGTCTAGCTCTCGATGGCGTGAATACAGCTGTCGAAGAAAGATACATACCTCTCGAAAGCGTAAACCAGCTATTGGGGGTGGAGTTCTGGCTCACGATGTCATAAAACCAGCTGTTGGAGGAAGAGACTTGGCTTCCGAAGGCGTAAATATAGATCTCCAAGAAAGAAGCCTTGCTCTCGAAGGCGTTTATCCACTGACAGAAAGAAGATATCTAGCCCCCGAAAGCGTAAATCCAGTTGTTGGAGGAAAGGATCTACCTCTAGAAGGCTTAAATCCAGCTGCAGTGTTGGAGAAAGATACATACTTCTCGAAGGCGTAAATCCAGCTGTTGAAGGAAAAGGCAGAGTTCTCGAAGGCGTAAATGTAGCTGTTGAAGGAACAGAACTAGCCTTCCAAGGCATTAATCTAGATGGTGAAGGAGGAGACCTAACTCTCGAAGGCATAAATCCAGCTGTCGAAGGAAGAGATCTAACTCTAGAAGGCATGAAGGCAGCTGTCGAAGGAAAGGCCTAACTCTCGATTGCGTGAATACAGGTGTCGAAGAAAGAGGCCTAGCTCTCGAAGGCGTTTATCCAGTGGCGGAAAGAAGATATCTAGCTCCCGAAGGCATAAATCCAGCTGTTGGAGGAAGAGATCTACCTCTAGAAGGCTTAAATCCAGCGCTCAAAGGAAAAGACCTAGCTCCCAAAGGTGTAAATACAACAATCGAAGGAATAGGTCTCGAAGGCGTGAATGCAGGCGTCGAAGAAAGGGACTTACTTCTCTTAGGGAAGGGAATTTAGCTCTTGAAGGAACAGAACTAGACTTCCAAAGCGAAATTCTAGATGTCGAAGGAGGAGACCTAGCTCTTGAAGGCGTAAATACAGCTGGGGAAGGAAGAGCCTGGAAGGCGTGAAGGTAGCTGTCGAAGAAAAGGCCTAGCTCTCGATGGCGTGAATACAGGTATCGAAGATAGATACATTCTTCTCGAATTCGTAAATCCAGCTGTTTAAGGAAAAGGCAGAGTTCTCGAAGGCGTAAATGTAGCTGTGTAAGGAACAGAACTAGACTTTCAAAGCGAAATTCTAGATGTCCAAGGTGAATACCTAGATTTCGAAGGCGTATATCCAACTGTCGAAGGAAGAGATCTAACTGTGGAAGGCGTGAAGGCAGCTGTCGAAGGAAAGGTCTAGCTCCCGATGGCCTGAATGCAGGAGTCGAAGAAAGATACATACTTCTCGAGGGCGTAAATCCAGCTGTTCAAGGAAGAGGCAGAGATCTGGAAGGCGTGAATTCATCTGTCGAAGGAGAAAGTTTAACTCTCGAAGTCGTAAATCTAGCTGCCGAAGGAAGAGGCCTAGCACTCGATGGTATAAATCGAACTGTCGAGGGAAGAGATCTGGCTTCTGAAGGTATAAAACCGACAGTCAAGAGAAGAGGCATAGTATTCGAAGGCGTAAATACAGATGTCGACGGAAGAAGTCTAACTCTCGAAGGCGTGAAGCCAGGGGTCGAAGAAAGAGACATATTTCTCGAAATCGTAAATCCAGGTTTTTGGATTTTTAAATTTTAATATTTTTTACATTTTGGATTTAAATATTTTTATTTTATGTTTTTTAAATTTTAGAATTTTGAAATTTTTTATTCTAATTTTTTATATTTTTTAAATTTTGAATCTTTAAATTTTTTAATTTTAGATTTTTAAAATTTTCGATCTTTGAAATTTTTATTTTTTGGATTTTTTAATATTGGATTACCGATTTTTTTATTTTGGATTTTTAGATTTTTTCATTTTTGGATTTTCGATTTTAATTTTTTTTTTATTTTTTAATTTTTTTTTTTTTTGGATTTTTAATTTTGGTTCTATGAATTTTTTAATTTTGGAATTTTGATTTTTTAAATGTTGATATTTTGAATGTTTTATTCTTTGGATTTTTTAATTTTGTATTTTTAGATTTTTTTAATTTTGGATATTCCATTTTTTTAATTCTTAATATTTTGGCTTTAAAATTTCGGATTTTTAATTTTGCCTTTTTTATATTTTAAATTTTGAATTCCTTTATTTTTTAAATTTTGGATACTTGGATTTTTAAATTTTGGATATTTTATTTTTAAATTTTGGATTTTTAGACTTTTTAATTTTAAAACTTTGGATTTTTTAAATTTTGATTCATTGAATTTTTTTATTTCTTGGTTTTTTTAGTTTTGTATTTTCGTTTTTTAATTTTGGATTTTTAGATTTTTTTAATGTTGGTTTTTCTTTTTTTTAATTTTTACTTTTTTGTTTTTAAAATTTTGTTTTTAGGATTTTTTAATTTATAATTTTTATTTTTTAGATTTTGGATTTTTTAATTTTTTAATTTTTTAATTTTTAATTTTAGTTTATTTTTAATTTTTGGATATTTTGATTTTTTAATTTTGCCTTTTTTATTTTTTAAATCTTGGATCTTTGATTTTTTTTAATTTTGGAATTTTGGATTTTTTTAATTTTGGATTTTTTTTATTGTTTGGATTTTTTAAGCGCGGTAATGAACCTCCGGGTTCCATAAAATAGATAATATTCCTTTAGCTTGCTTAGGAATTGTCTATTGCCATGGAGCTAGTAAGTATTATTATTATTGTTATCATTATTATTGTTATTGTTGTTGTTATTATTATTATTATTATTATTATTATTATTATTATTATTATTATTATTATTATTATTATTATTATTATTATTATTATTATTACTATTACTATTACTATTCCCATTTGCAGGTCCCCGTACTAGGTCTGAAAAATTTCCTTTCCATCACCTTCTATCGTTAGTTCCCCCTTTGAGTATTTTATTTTGTCCTTTAAATCGATTGTTTCCGTGCAGTCCGTTCCGTCACCCCTCATTAATTTCGTGACGATTTTTGAGCGTGACACAAGCTCTGGATTTATCCTTACCGCAGCTAAAGAAGTTTCACTTCAAAAATAAATATTTTTCAGTTGTGAAAAACGTGTATTGTCTAGAAGGATTACTGTTACGATGTAGGCCTATAACATAATATAACCAATTTTTAAAACAAAAAATATCCAATGAGTGCACATTTTTTGACGTCGATACCTAAGGTAAGTTGTTGGTGGAATTCTTTGCCAGGTAAAATTGTGAAGAGTGGGTTTTGGTTACTACGTTACTATAGGGGTGTTTCGCATTAATTTGTTTTCCTCCAAAAGATTGTTTCAGGAATACTTCTTTAATTTCAATGACCTTCTGGGGATCAAGTTGAAGACTGCTGAACTGTGAAATCAAAGAAAGCAGTTCGTAATTATGCTTTATCAACTTGAAAGCTGTAGATTACGTTATTGGAGAAGGTAAATGAAAGTAGGTCTGTTAGGACCTGTAGTAGTAAGAATGTTATAAACTTGTGTTATTCAGTCGTCTGTAATTTCTCTACCTTTTCTGCATGGTTGAACTTGGGAGTGATCATGTTGAAATTAACATGCTTCCCAAACTATAACATAGTTGTGTAGTAGTTGTGAGGAAATGAGTATGATCCATGTAACCAGAGGCGTAACGAGGGGGGGTTGGGGGTTTAAACCCCCCCTATTGATTAAAAAAAGGAACAGTGTACAATTTTTTTAAGTCTGCTTATAAATTACTTAATATGAGTATAAAGCGTGGGAAGCTTAAAACTAGTTATTGTGCATCTTAATTTTTAAAAATTTCCGGGGGAGGACCCCCGAACCCCCCTCTCCCTGGGGGATCCAGATGTTATAACCCCCCCCCCCCTATATGGTTGGCCTGGTTATGCCTATGCATGTAACATCAACTTTTAAAGATATGATTACTTTACCGTAAATTCAGTAGAAGACAGGAATGACTTTCGGTTGGGAATCCAAGAGAAAGAAATAAGAAGCTATAAACTTTTGACTTTAAGAAATGTAGAAAACATATTACAGAAAAGGATTAGATAAAAGGATTGAATGGAAACAGCAAAAGTGTAATATTTTACTACCTTTACCGAATGATTAAGAATCTGTAAAAGGACTTTATCTTCATTGATTTTATACAAGAATATATGGAAGTACATGCTATGAAACAGGAAAGTTCCTTTGATTATGTGGACAGGTTAACAAATAAAGAATGTGATTCCTTTCACCCGAGGTAGGCCTAATTAACACTTCAGACAAAAGTAGGTCCACCTGCGCCAAGAATAATTATGAAGCTTCAGTATAAAACAAGAAAAACATTAAATGTTTAGAGAATATATCAGTCACAATAGAATTTACATAGAAAACACGATATTATTGTTATTATTATTATTATTATTATTATTATTATTATTATTATTATTATTGTTATTATTATTATTATTATTATTATTATTATTTCTCTGATTCTTAACTCTTCCGTTGTAAGAACGTTTATGGGACCCACGCTCTTTACGACCGCTACCCATGGGGTGGGGGAGTTGCTTTAGATCAAATAGACCTACATACTTTTAGGTCAAATGAAAAACACGAACAAATAAGACGTGACCACCAGTCACACACTTATCCGTGCCGAATAAAACTAGCATATGTTGAAGGTGATAATGACGGCCAGATGATACCCGGGGGTCACGACAGCCTATAGTTTCCCGACATTCGTCTCAAGGGTGAGGAAATACCCAACTTAGGAAACTTCCCGGTTGCGTGAAGAGAGTGAACGCATCCCCTATGCCCAGGGTTGGGCAAGAAATTTACTCATAAATATTTTACACGTAAATATAGTATTGGTATTGTATTTACTGCTGATTGGGAATATTGATGCCAGTAAATAACATTATTACTTAAAAAGACTATTAATATTACACTAAAATACTTGTAAAATATTTAATGTAAGAAACATTTTATAAGTGATGTAATAAACTAACATTTAATTGATTTTGACAATATAAACAATAATTAGTTTTATAAGCATTCATGAACCACAGATTATTGTCTCTGTTGGACATCACATGAGAATGTTAGAGGAGAAAAATTCCTCCGACACTGGGACTTGAACTCAGGACCTTTGGCTATTCGCGCCAATTCTCTACCAACTGAGCTAAGCCGGAGTTCAATTCACAGCGCCAGTCATAGGAGAGAGGTTCCATCTGACGCTGCGAATTGAGCTCCGGCTTAGCTCAGTTGGTAGAGCATTGGCGCGATTAGCCAAAGGTCCTGGGTTCAAGTCCCAGTGTCGGAGGAATTTTTCTCCTATAATATTATCAATCATTAGTTGATTATTTGTACTGTAAACTCTATAAATGTTTAAATATAGAATTACACAAAATATTCATTTAACATGTTTAAAATTTAAACTGTAAATTTTATCAATGTTCATATTTACGAAATATTCCCTGTAACTGCAAATTATATTCAATTACATTGTCACATGTGTTGAATTGAGCTATAGCATCACAAATTATTTTTCTTTTGATCATTAATATATAAGTTAGTAAGAGTGCAGTCGTCTGAATCATTATAAATCAGTAATTACTTTCTTCTGTTAAACCACAGCTGGTTCGTGTTTATACTTCTGTGGATTTTAAATGAGCCTATCAGCCTTTCTGTTTTAGTCTTGTAAGTTTGTAATTTGTATTGTTGTTGGGGATTAGCGGATTATATTCTAGTTCTAGAACTAAAATTTATAAAAATGGAACAAAGGCAAAAGTAATGAGGGGGGGTTTCACGTATTTTACGTTTATTACGTTACTTACGCGTTTTACAGTAATTTACACTCTATGAAAAAAATTTGAGCGTGAAGACTTATAAAATAATTGTATTGTCATTTCGTTTAAATAAGTATCATTCTTTTTATTTTTACTTACCGGTTCTTCCAGGGATAACGCCTTCAGCTCCTGCAAAACAAAAGAAAACAATAAATTATATATACAAGTATTCATTTATAATATAATGTATAATATATAATGGAAAAATTGTAAACAAATCGTATATAACATTTATTCAATACAATAAACGCCTCAATCAAATAAATGAATTTACATCGAATTGTATATGTTAATATTCAATTGCATCTGAAAATTATGAACACGTTTTAAATGTTGTTGCTATGATATTTTGTTGTCTCTACTCACCAAAGAAAATTATGAATACGTGTCAAAAAGATTTTCACTGTGTTCTATGGAGGTCTATATTTCTTTTATTCATAGGAAATACAACAATAAGTAAATGGTGGATAATGACAAGAAACAATGAGCAGGATACCATGTCTATTGGTATGTGAAAAAGAATAGTTCAACCTTTTATAATATATATTAAGGGAAATGTCTACGGTTGGATATTATAGGGGAAATTCCATCATGTGAAATCATATGCAAATCGAGAGAGAAGGCGCAAGACGGCTCCAGCCTCTGAAGTTGCTGACACTGATTGAATTTCCGCTGACTGAGGAAAAGAGCCTATATACTTACGAAATGTCTGAAACTTAAACAATCTACCCTAAATTCTAGCCTTATTTCCATAAATGGCATGTACAGATAACCAGCGCCAGCTTTCCCAGAGAGAATTTAACTTTCCGAATCTCAGTACAGTAGGCAGGGAAAATAAATGAGCATAGTAACTAATAACAAAAAGACACCCATTTCATGTACACGTCACAAATAAAGATGGATACATTCGTTTCTTATATATTGTAATATATATGGCCTATACCTCGTGAGAATGAAGATTACAAAATTAAACAAATTAGCATATATAAAAAGATACAATATACAATGAACAAATGTTCTCGTAGGTAGTAGGCCTAACTGTACTTTAAATATTATATTTCTTATAATAGAAGGCTATCTATAATTATTTATAAAACTTTGAGGTCAAGTGAACACAAGGTTTCAGCTTTAGTTGATTATTGTTTTTTTTTTCATCTCCAAAATGTTTAGCAAAGAAATTTTAGTTACTCTGCTTAAAGAAGCGTATTTTCAATTCCATGAGCTTACTTTGTGCAATTAAGACATGGATAGAATGCTGTTTTTTTTTAAATAAATTAGAATATAATTATTTTTTAAGTATCTGACTGTAGGCTATATGCACCTTAGTAGAGTTAATTTTGAAAAAATGAGAACAGACAAAATCTACAGTCAGATACTTAAAAAATAATTATATTCTAATTTATTGTTGTAGAAAAAAATCTATGTGGAAACATTTCCTATTTTCAGCAACCAAAAATGCAATCTATAAAATTGAGGAACAGAATTACGAGATACACAATGACCTGTTTCAGATTGACAATAATGATTAGGGACCGGATTCTTAGGTTTTTACCTATTGTTTTCCTTACTTCCAAAACAAAAACCACTCATACACTTTTTCGAATCATGTCCATAGGATTCACCCACATTAATTCTGTGGCACCTAAAAATACCTATATGGGGTATAAAAACCTAAATATACCTAAACGGGATATAAAACCTAAAATATCTCATTTAGGCTACTTTTTTTGTATTTTTTGTTTCTCAGTTGCGAAATCGATATTTTGCGGAGAGACAATAATTTTTGTCGGATTGAAATTAATACCACCAGCGTTTCGTTCAACCCAATGTCGTCTAGGATGACAGTATCAACAGAGGAAGTGTAAGAGTACCGGCGTATTCCTTTTAAAATATTCGTACGAACAACCATTGTTGACGTCATGTGAGGTTGAAAGGACATTTTCTGCCTTCAAATGTATTCTAAGAGATAACAGGAAGAACTTCACAGTTCAGAATATTGAAAGATATTTAGTGATATACTGTAACCAGGAAATGTGAGACAAACTTATTTTCACTGCTTCTTTTGATTGTTTATACTTTCTTTCTTCAATTGTATAATATTGTCCTAAAGCAAGTTTACACAAATTTAAGTCAATTTTGTTAAGTTAAACTTTACAAGTATTAGGCCTATGTATTCAATCCTATGTAGCACATTCAAATTCATTAACCAATTATTTTACCCGAAAACGATATTTTGGACAATAACCTAAAAAAAAAAAACTATTTCACCTAATGGAAAACCTAAAACAGTGTTTTTAAAAACCTAAAAATCCGGTCCCTAATAATGATGTACTGAGTGGCAAATAAATATAATTTATTTGAAACAAAATTAAATGTGCATATAAATGCTTAAAAAGAAAATTTTAATTCATGAGGGGGGCCAATCCACTTACAAATTTTCTAGGGGGCTCAAGGAGCCAAGCCCTCAAGTACTAGACTATTGTCAGACTATTTGTAAGATGTTTACCCACTTCTTTATTAATTTCATTTACATTTTCACTAAGAACAAAGATAAAATGCCTATAATAAATACAAGATTCAACTACATATTTCAGCCATATCCACATTCCCTATGGTCAAAAGTCTTAATTATCTCCCTCTTGATATTACATCTCAAACCTCTGTAGTCTTGTTTAAAAATTCCCTAAAAAAATTATGACTAAGTAATTGTTTCTATGACTTACGTCACTTTCTAGAAAATTCCTACGGTTAGATAAACCAATACATTAATTGTAGGGCAATTTATTTTAATGTATAACAGTAGTTACCTCAGTATTATTCCTACCACTTTCAGAGTTCTATATTGTACACTAATCATTATACTCGTACAGTTCTTCTTTTATTCAAAGTTCCAAGTTTTCTTGTGTTATGTTAATGGCTAAAGATATATAACGTCTATTATGTATTATACATATTATATGCATTGCAGTGTAGATAATTGAAGGGTACAGGGGAAAAACCCCGTCAGTCAGTTTTCAAGGAAACGGAATAATGATGCCATCTAGTGGTTGCTGAAGTATATTTTTCGAATAGTCTATCATCTTTTGTACAAAGTCAGACTATTCGAAAAGTATACTTCAGCAACCACTAGATGGCATCATTATTCCGTTTCCTTGAAAAACTGACTGACGGGGTTTTTCCCCTGTAGGCCTACCCTTCAATTCTTTTCTCTCTTTTTTGTTTGTCTCTAATATTAATATTTTCGAGTCAGTACATAATCAATTTTTTGTTCTTCTGTATACACTGTACAAAAATGTTAGCTGTAAGAATTCTGTACTCTTTGTAAAATAACTGTACATCATTGAACTTGTGAATAAACAACTGACTCGCATTTTAAACGTATCTCACAATTTTGAACTCGCTGGCGTCTATCGGTTATCTAAAAATCCTTTTTTTCATTACACATCATAAAGAACTACTATAGAGCTTACGCCATCACTCACTCTAGTTGGGAAATATAAAATATTTATTAAAATTCTCTTATATGTGTGGAAGGCAGGCGAGGGTTGACATCCGAGCGGTAGAGCTATGGAGTTCTCCAGGGATCCCCACTCTGTTTTACATAATCGCCAGTAAGTCAGTTTGGTAAATAACAGCAGTACGTGCCAGAGCATGAAAGTTATCAGGAGAGGATACAGACTGTACAATTTCCATAGTGACGAGGACCAATGCGGTAACCTAGAGTGTGTTGTGATGGCGGGGGGGGGGGGACACTACTTGGCACTAGCTTGCCTGTATACAATGTGCAGCCTCTATTGATCTGTGTCCATAATGTGTTTTAACACACTGGGGAACAGTGGCAAATTGGTCCCGGGCTATACGACCCTGGCCATCAACAGGCGTTCCGATTGTTTTGTATATGTTACATCGTATTCTTTCAATGCATGAAATAATCAGAACACTGAATTTCTATGTAGCAGATCAAGCCGTTGGCCAGTCAATGAAATTCACATTTTACACTTTATCCTATAATTTATATAATTAAATAAATGCAACCTAATAGTATCACTCCAGTCGGACTGGATATAACTGGTTTTCCGTGCTCAGGATCGCGGATCTTATCCCGGCCCAGGTCTATGACACTTAAATGTACAGTCGAATGCACGGAAACTGTCCGATGCTTTAGGTTTCTTTACTTAAAGTTAGCATTACATCTTCTTATCAATTGTGTTCAACACCAGTCCTCTGTGAGCCAATCTCTTATACGTTTGAGTTCAAGTCCGACCAAATGCGTTAATATAAAAACAACGCTTAGGCCTAGGTGAGCGGTGAAAGGGGTGGAGTATGGAAACATTTCATTTAAGTGGCTGGAAGCGATGCACCACAAGGAATGTTTAGACCAGCTCCTGGATGAGTCTGACTCGTATTGGTTTGATGTTAAAAACATTAACCTTTGAACACAGGTGGTTCCAGGTTAGGAACCAAGGACTAGGGGAATAAGACCCACATTTAGAGGAGGGTTGGATGAAGTTTCCTTGAAAATCTAGGCCTATTCTATATTATCTGTACAGTCATTTGAAGTGAACAAAGAACATGGACAATAAACCGAAAGTTAATCCCCTTATCGACCAAGGTTAAAATTAATTATGAAATTATTATGCTCTCTAAACGAATCTAGAAGCCTTTAGCCTATCCGGCATCTCGAAAAAAAAGGAGCCGCAAGGGTGGGGAGTGGCAGAGCCTGTTTAGAATTAACTTGCAACATGAAAAACTGCTCATTATATCAGTATAGGCCTATAGTGTACTTAAATGTGTTAGGTCCTTGTCTCGATTTACACATACAGTACAACTACTGAGAGGAAAAAATCCAGCACACCGGCAATGGCCATAGGCCTAAATTGCAGTTCATCTTCATCGTTAAGTAACCTTAAAAACCAACGAACTATCATCCGGCGCGAAAGCTCTGTAAGACTAGAGCCGTATTCTCAGGGTCCTCCCGTTTCATCAAATTTCATTCCACTAACATTCTCTCCTAGATGCCCCTATTTTCCTTCATTTCATCCAAAATTCACATTTCATAAGAAAGAAGAAAAAATCACTCGGATAGCGGGCACATGTGTTATTTCATGTGGCTGGCGAGGGTGCTTGCGAATTCTTCGCCCACCTTTCCTCTTGAGATTCTGAGCCACTGCACTGGCCAGGAAACTGATCGGTATGGTATGGTAAGGTATATACCTAGGTACATATTAACCTTTTCATTGCTACTGACGTATAAATTCGTTACTTTAAAGACTGTATAAAAGCTGAAATACAATATTTACAGAGTAAAGATTATGTAAAATTGTGAGAATTTGTATCTTTGTGTTACGATCATAATCTATAGAAACTAGTTATTCTCTTACATTTTTCTCCATTTATATCAATGTTATACCCCACAGATGATTTAACTTGATGATTGTATATATTATTGTATAAATTCAGCATTGTAAGGGTTAAATACAATGTCCGTAGAACAAATCCAATTCATGGGCCTACTCTGTTTGATGGGGAGGTTCGGTTGCCAGAAACTACACGTTGAAAGGGAGGCCGATAGGTTTGGAAAGCATGTGGCAGTCAAAGAAACGATAGGACAGGACTATAATTAACATTAGTCTTCAAATAAATTCACAATTATTTACAAGTAAAATGTAAATACTCGTATATAACAAAATTATTTACCAGAAAATGTTCTCCTTAACATAACGTATTAATTTCTTCTAGGTTCACATAAGAGGAAAATAAATATTAATCTATGCAAACAAACTTGCAGGAGTCAATATGTTACGATTTTAAATTTTAGAAATAATTTTTGATTCAATCAAAACTATTATTAACTTTTTGATTTGATTGTTGTCTTTCTTTTTTTCTACCCGAATGAGTGACAATCTTGCTGACTCAGCCAAAAGAAACTTGACGAGAGTCTGTTTGCAATTTATTACTCCATATATTTCGCTTAATATTAATTTTCTACAATGCAAGGAATATAATTATTAATACAATAAAGAAGTTTAGTGTAATATCTCCAGTAAATTTTATTCTTTATAACACTCCGACAGAATGAATATTTAGTGTGATTTACATAACCCCATTGTCTGTTGATGATTGCAAGCTCATACTGCTTTCGTCTATATTTTCCACTTCCCACGTTTAAACTTCTCTTTACAAGATAAGTAGTGGTGGTTATGAAACAATACTATTAAAAATATTAATGAAAATAACATACCCTAAACAGGATATTAAAGGGTACATTTTATTTCCTGTAAACATAGAAAAATAACGGAATGGGTGAATTAGTAAACTTGAAAAAGAAATAGACAGGCTTGCACAGAATGTGTGATGTACAGCTGGTGCCATTTTAAGAAGACCTCGTCCCAAACCATCGTCTATCTGCAAAAGAATATGATAGCACAGTTCCCTAATCCGAAAATCTGCACCACCATCGACACCAACAAAGAACAGGTGCTCCGAAAATCTGCACCAGCACCGACACCGAAAAAGAACTGATGCTCTTGCAGTCAGGTAGATTTCCCCAGTGTTGCCGCTGTCATTCACTACTTCTTAAGTGAAGTAAATGCGTCGTGGTACGTGTTTGGCAACATTGTACTGGACTGCAGACAAGTATGAATAATTAACTAATTGCCTAATTACTTATCTATTCACTGACTGACAGGTCGAAGAGGATTAGGGTGGAGCAGGTAGAGGCAGTTCTTGGAAAAAGAGTCTTTAAGAAGTGGCACCCATAATAAGTTATAGAATCAAAATAAAAGTCGAAGGGAACTATAGAAAGAAATACGGAAAAAGAAAGAGTTAGCTATATGAAAAGAGCGAAGAAAGAAAAAATGCAAAGGCCTTTATTCACATTTCTACACCACATTCATACGACAACTTTCGAAATCACGAATTAAGCAACAGGTTTGCCAGTTCTATGAACTTGGCAAGAGGGTGCTTTTTCCACAAAACAGCCATTGATATCCCCATTGCATGAAATGAACCGTTAAGAATTTCGCTAAGCATAGGGTATGATATATTCTGCATACGCTAACTAAAGGGTCTGAATTTGACGATCTCCATTTATATATACTGGTAATGGAACATTTTACAGTAAGTTTGTAGGCTATTAATATGTTACCGGCATTGTGTGAAATCCCGGTATTGGCAATGTACACAATGCCTGAAGGCTTTAGGCAAACTATGAAATAGAAGATTTTTGTGAAAATGTTACACACTTTTCCTAGGCATTATACAGAATGACCAGTACCATTTACGCAAATTGTTAAAAGGGGCACAAGATGATAAGTCTTTATTAATTAATACGCATAATTTTCATACGAGCATCTTAATTAACATTAGGCCTATAGGGAAGTTTCTTGCGACTGTTTCTGTTCGGCCATAAATAATTGTTTAAATTTTGAGATTTTAGTTTCGACAAACAAACAAAAAATCGGCTTACCGCTTCAATCAGCCCGTTAGCAAGTTAATGTAACTGTTGTTTTCTGGGAGAGATGGCAGCTGATGACGTGGGGTCATGGTTGAACAAAAATAAGTTTATATTAGGCATTCTATACATTACCTAGGCATTCTATAGAATGCCGGATTTCACACATTGCCGGTAACAAATACAAATGAAAATTAACTGGAGACTACCCAGTTTTATCCCTCATATGTCTCTAAGGCAGTGGTTCCCAAACTTTTCAGTCCGCGGACCCCTTAAAAAAAAAATTAAAATTTCGCGGACCCCCTCTGGGTTTTGAAATAAAAAACTAAATAAATACTTTGATTCAAATGTAATAAATTCAGTAGACAAAATAACAATATCAATGGTAACAAACAGAGTTTACTCCTTAATGTGAACAGTGAAGCTGCTTTTGATTAATTAGCTCTGAAATGTTAGGTTTAATGTCTGATAATTTCAATATTAAATCACTTTCAACTTCATGTTTATTTCTCAACTTTGGTTTCACGTACGTGAGGTGGGAAAATGCTATTTCACATAGATAAGTGGGGAACACAGTTAAGTACCTAAAAATTACGGGATATCCTATTTCTTCTTAAACCGCCTGCGGACCCCCTGAAACACCATCGCGGACCCCCAGGGGTCCGCGGAGCCCACTTTAAGAACCACTGCTCTAAGGGGATAAGAGGCAGATTTCTTTTAGAATATGCATTCAAATATTCACACCTTCGATTGTTGTTATCAAAGCTGACTGAAAAAAATATTTTAATTCTTGATTCCATTTGAAAGAACTATTTGGTACTATTTTAGCATAAAAATAAAGCCTATGGTTTCTTAGCATTGTGCTATGTTGTTCTAAATTAAACGTACTTCATATTGTTCATTTTTAAAACAATTGGAAAGTCTTTTATTTTAAAGTCTTCAGTTCATTTCTAATATAATGAAATCAGTTAAACTGATATAACAAAGTGCCAGATGGAGTTAATATGCCATATTTCAGAAACTATTAAGTTTTAACCACGGTTTCTTGAGAAAGTTTGATAAGCGTATGTGAAGTTTATTTTTTAGGTGTAAAAATTATTATTTTTTTTTTAATTTTCCAATTGGTTATATGCTTAAAGCTATAAGTCTGCCAAATTTCAAGTTTCAAGTTCATCAAGAAGTGAGTAAACGTCAATGTTAATAAGTGGATGATTAGACTGTCGTAGCTGTGAATGACGTCTCGGGTATCCAGTCAGTTTTCCCATACTTATGGGGCAGCTAGAAATATCAAATTTTGTACGCTTATGGCTGTTGTATATTCCAATATTCCTGCCAAATTTTACTATTCTACCTGTCTTATAAGTGTATCAAAAATTACATAGGCTAATTTGAGAAAATATACAAAATTTACATAAAATTTAAAATCTAATTCTAACGTATAATCGATTGAAATACGTCTAAAAGTCACAGGACCAAACTTGTAATGCTCTCAAAATCCGTTATTTCTGGTGCAAGCAGTTTTTAATACGACTTACCATTTAGCTACTATAAGCCTTCAATGAAGTTCTACATAGACCTTAAAGTTGTGTCCGTCATATTGAATGATTTTCGAGAGTACAATTTTAAAAATCGGATCGTTTTGGAATATTTCCCCCGGTTGCAAGCTATAAGCTATAAGTATGCCAAATTTCAAGTTTCTGGCTCACCTGGAAGTTGGCAAACAATAATATGTCAATTAGTGAGTTAGCCACGCGGCTTTGTAGTATAGTGATTGATCTGCTATTTTTAAACTGTTAATTGGGCGTTACTCCGGTATCGGTCAACCGATTTGGTCCAAAACCAATAGAGTTTATTCTATGGACGTTATAAGTGTGCACTAAGTTTCATGAAAATCTGATAAAGCGTATTAAAGTAACTTATTAAATTTAAATATGCTATATGCTCATTATATTATACAATAACAATAATAATAAACCAACATGTTTTCCATTTTCCTCACATTTCCTTCATATTTCCTTCTCTTAAGTTGATAAATCGTAAGCGTTGTATGTATGCATTCCCGAATTTAAGAAAGCGGAAGATTTTATGCTAATTTATCAATTATTTATTTTATCCTGTGTGTCGTTTTAACTTTTAAATAATTTCGCATCTGTACATTAATAGGCATGAAATGTTTACATTATTTTATATTACTAAATTTTACTTTTAAGCTACTTAAAAAAAATAGGAGGTGCTCAGTTCAGTTCGAATAATTTTGTGTGTGTGTTCGCCCATAATTTCTGACTAGATGGAGGGATTTCAATCATCTCATGTAACAGGAGGCGGAGTCATGCACTGGTCCCATTAGGCTAACTTTATATTTCTGTTAGAAATTGGTTCAATAGTCTGTTTGTAATCCTGAAATGAAATTATGTTAATAAGATGATACTACCCCGCTGAACATTCCATGGCTGCTGATTCAGGAATCCGTCTAAGTGATCTCATACGCGGCTCTCTTTATATTTTACAAGGCCAGAAGGTTTAGAAGTGGCAATGTGTTGATAGGCCTAATGGCTATATACTGCATATAGCTTGTAACATATGCGCATAAAATATAAATTAACACAGAATTAATCTCTATTTTCTATTACGCAATATATTTAAAGACCATACAAATTATACTAAGCTATTTAAGTTTATGAAAAAAATTGTTAAATTTTGCATCAATCGAAATCGGCATAGAATGCTATACTTTCAGTTAATGTACCAGGCAAACTTTAAAGGAATAAATTATAATAACTTTTTTCACATTATCGATAGTCGTTAGGCCATAATCACAATACATAAAATACCCAGACACTAGCGCTTGTGAAGTCAGGTATTTTGAAACGTGTATTAGTGCCGAAAACTAGAAATAAAATTTCTAGGTCGAACACAAAACTTTCTCCATCTATAGTACCTATGGGCAGTTGGGGATTTAATGTAAGATTTTTAGGCTACTCATGATATACGCCTATGCAACATACATACAAGAGGGTATTTCTATTCAACCGTCGCTATGTAAACAGAAGTTTGTATTAGGTGTATGGAATAGAGGCTTTGCATATGCAATTAATGTGTGTGTGTGTTTTTTTCCAATTAGAGTGACACTAGGAAATCAATTTGTTGGTTGGCAGAAGTTGGCGCTTGCCTAATCGTATCAACAGGTGGCCAGTAGCAACTAACCATGTGCCATTTTCATTTATTGCATACAGGTAGCAACACCTGTAATCTGTAATGATATGCACCTTCATAGAGTATGAAAACTGGCTAATTCTGAACGACCAGCACAGAATGTGTGCATTATGAATAATATTAACACTGTATTATATTAATTAGGGAAGAATAGTGGTGATTTATTGATTGTTCTGGTATGACGTTAACTAATATGGTTATATTGTAATGAATAATTTTACGCTAGTTATTCCTCTGCTGATCATAATTATACTCTACCAAAGTCCATTTGGTTATATTATATTAGCAATTTGATTTCAAACCAACTACATGGTCTCCACTATAAGATTTAATATTAAATGCTTGTGTAAAGTCAGTTAAGTCAACAAACAGGCTAAATTGCATATTATAGTTATACTTTTTGTCATGTAACTAAAAATTATATTTGTGTTTAGTTGGTTAAGCCATATCATTGTTTTGAAGAAAGATATTGAACTGTGCATCTTCAGACATCTTATACAATTCAAACGCTTGGTGTATAAAAAAAACTAGTAAGAATTTCTATGACTTGTCCAAATATACCCTCCCATTAAAATGTGTACAAACAGTCTAAAACATTAAAATGTATAGTTTATTACAATATATAACGTTCTTTGATTTTTTATGAGATTGAGGTTAATAGCATTGTAAGTACTTTAATTTTAAAATAATATCAAAGAGAAATTGTGCAAAACCAGGATAACTTAAAACTAGGTTAATGCAAAATCGGTTAAGTCAAATAATTTAATGCGCTAATATGTTAGCGTTGAATGAAGTAAAAAACCATCCTGTAAAATCCTGCCATATGTTATGTACTGTATAACGAAAAAAAATGGTAGTTTATCTGTAGGATATAATTTGGATTTGAAAACTTTCAAATCGCGTTTTCTCAATGAGTGTTTTTCTGCCTTAACTGACTTTACACACGCACGCATGAATTTTTAGTATTTAGAGGTCTTAAATACATCATATTTATTATAAACTTAGAAGAGACCTAAACACTTTAACAGAGGTGTATTTGTTTTAACCATGAATCAGCTTCGTAATTATTGTAAGATAAAACTTCTTCTAACAGAAATTGTCAAATGTGTCCATTAACATCAAGAGAGTTCAGTAAAAAAATTTTAAAAGAACAACTTTCTTGTACTAATGATAAATTATGTGAATTTAATTGGAATGAAACAAATGCCTTAAAGCAACAGTTTAATCAACAAATAAAGTTAGAATAAATTTGTCACAACAAACAAGACTTCAATACAATTTTTATATTTCCTTAAGGATAAGTTTTTGAAGGCGCTTTAACTTTTTTACCTATGTTTCAATTTATGGTTAAACGATCTTCTTTGATAATATTTATTTCTTTACAGATTTTTAATAAAGTTGGCAGTTTTGTCTATTTAAATAAAAGTCATACAGATCAGGTTACATTTCCATTAAAACATATCCTTCAATACCCAATTAACTTTTATATCAAGGGTACAGGGGAAAAACCCCGTCAGTCAGTTTTTCAAGGAAACGGAATAATGATGCCATTTAATGGTTGCTGAAGTATACTTTTCGAATAGTCTGTCATCTTTTGTACAAACAAAAGTCTGACTTTGTACAAAATATTATAGAGTATTCGAAAAGTATACCGGTACTTCAGCAACCACTAGATGGCATCATTATTCCGTTTCCTTGAAAAACTGACTGACGGGGTTTTTCCCCTGTACCCTTCATATGTTTTTCCCTTAATAAAATAATTTATGTGTTTGTTAATTTGGATAATTATTTTTTTTATTTAACAGGAATAATTTATTTTGATTTGGGTTTATTGTTCTCTTCTTCCTTGATTTACGCAAAAACAATCAACTGTATTGCGAAACTGTGAAGACATATACCATACATTATTAGCTACTGTAATGATATCCGTAAAAACTAAGACTTGCTTGGATAATTCTTATTGAGTCAAATATTATTATCGGCAACAATTTTAATTAAGCCTTTTTTCTGCTAAACTATACATTTTTCAGCGATATGGTATTAGATTTTTACTACACACTATTTGACTAATGTACCCTGATAATATGTTCAATTATTTCACTGTGACCCTATATAACATAATCGCTCAAGATGATGCAAATCATTAAATTTTATATTAAACTGTCTGGTTTATACGTTAACAAAACCCTGTTGTGAAAGGAGGAAAGTCCGGAAAGGAGGCTAGACATAATAAGGAGAAATAAGTGAAACAAATGCAAACCAAAAGCTCCAGCAGACGGTGAACGAGCCACGAGAACCTATTTTTAAAACTTATGAACGCAATACCAGGTAAACTGCCTACATATGAACATTTCCAGTATGCCGACAACCGAATGACGTAAATGTATCTAGCCACCCACATGACGATCCATCTTCCCACATAGCCTACCTTCACTACGATCCCCCTGAGATTCTTCCTATAACACGCCTGCGTACTAGTGAGAAAACACCAGGAAATTATACATTTCCATCACGCTTTCTCGATTCACTCGATGTGCGAGGTGCATGACTAAATACAATATGTATTTATACGAGACTTTTTTATTTATAAGTTTATTTATCTATCGAACAGATATTTCGATGAACAAAACATAGGCCTATTAGCGATGATGATAAAGATCACTAGGATAATCAAAATAATAGTATAATAAAATTATGTGATAAAAAATGAATCGTAATAACCAACTAATAATAACAAGATATTGAAATTAGAAACTCAGTCATAATATTGCCAGAAAGAGCAGCAAAGAATAAATGATAACCCTAATTCGTGAACTCTTAGTCTAGCGAAACAAAATCTTGCTTGATAATATAGCTAGTGAAAGTTCTTGACCATACTTTGGACACGTAGGACGAAAACTGTACGAAGTACAGAAAAACTAAAAGCTGGATTATTTTTGGCCCTCAAATTGAGAGCTCATAAGTCATAAACGATCGTACAATATGTCATAATATCAATTTTTTGAAAGACTCCATGTTATATTGTTATTGTAATGTTAATGTAATGTTAGTGTGTTGCTTTTTTCTTCATATGATTTAGAAGCTAAAAATAGGGACTGTTTTTTATTTACTTCAAACGTAAAATGGGATAATATACATAATGGTTATACCATATCTCAAGAACTAAAGCTGATAGGGCAAAACTAAGGCAAATTTGGCATCAGCTACCTAAATATACCCAAGAATAGGTATAAATTCTAAGGCACCAAAATGGCTGTTGGTGTGTGTTATTAATGCAGATCTCTGTGTCGTGTGGAGGGTACCGAGGCTTCCGATCTAACTGTGCTTCCACAAACTGCAACGATTTATCGTTAAGTGTGTTGCCACCTTAATATTTTGTATTGTTTTCACACCATTCAATTTATTTATTCATTTATTTATTTTTTATTTATTTATTTTATTTTAGATTTATTTATTTTAGATTTATGTTAGATTTATTCATATTTGTGTGCTTTTTTAGGTTAAGAAATTTACTACATTCGCCTGAAGTTCGATCTGCTCTTTGCAATTGTCATAAAATCATTGGCGATGGTAAAAATACTTTCAAAAACTTTATTTACACGATGACAAGGACCTTTCTAAAAAACAATTTCTTAATAAAGAACTTTGATTCATTCCCATATTTCTCCTGTACACTCCGTGATAGGTCCACCGCTGTGGCAGCGGGCCGGGTTCGATTCCTGGACGGGACAAGTTACCTAGGTGAGGTTTTTTCTGGGGGTTTTCCTCACCTGTGAGACAAATGTCGGGTAACTTTAGACCCTTGTGGTCCCCAGATATCATCATTATCATTATCGTCATTATCATCTTCATCCCATCCTCTCCTTGTTTGGAGTGAGTGTGTGTGTGTGAATGGTGTGTCTCGTCCTATGTGTTCGTGTTGTCTCAGAGGTCGCTCCGGCACTGGGCTGATCACTCATCCGGGGAGGCCCTCCATGTCCTAGACTGGTCAAAAAAGTATGTACATGTATGTGATCCAAAGATAATCCCTCTCCCGACAGGTCGCGGTCCTATAAGGCCCGGGCGGCTTGGGCCACTTAAATCCTAAAAGGGAGAGATAAAACTAAGACAAAGAAAGAAAGAAAGACTCCGTGATAGACCACCATAATTGTTGGTCTTAAGGGAGGAAATCACCTTTTACCATAGCACCAGTAACTTGCTGTCATGGAGCTCGGTAATTTGTAGTGCTTCACGGTTGCATTTTAGTAGCTATTTAATGCTTCTTACTTTCCTGACTGGTTACTGTCATGCTGTTCAACTTCCGTTTGACAGGAAACAGATGGTTCTGGTCAGTGTTGATATTTAATTTTTGGGCGATAAGAATAATTTCTAGCACAGTGCCATCAGTAAGTCTCTCCGAAGTTCTGAATATGATTCCCACCTAGGCGAAAGTTGGTGTTTCTCCCAAATCAGACTTGTAGCAGGTAGGCCTATACCAGAATAGGTCATATTAACTATTGATGGGCGTCTGTTTTTTTATTGTAGATGTGTATGACATCTCATAATTTCAACTGATATTCATTTTTATGAATACGATGCAGAAAGAAAAATACAATCAGAACACTACTATAAATTTTCTTCAAAGTGTTCTTCTTAGGCTAAATAAATAGAAAAATAAAGAACTCATAACTTTTAATAACCTCCAAATAATGCCCAGGTCCACTCTGAACATAGAAAACAGGTACCATAAACCTCCAAGTAAAGTGATCCCTATACTGGCCATGGAGGCCCAGAGGGATCCAGGAGGTTGAGGCTCCCAGATTTTTAGACAATCGGGTCACAAGGTGGTAAGGTTATCAACCTTACGCACCGGCCGCCTTTACCCCCAAGATCGCTCCTGGTACTCATTTCTGTTGGAGGCTGAGTCGACCCCAGGGCTATAGTGCCACTAGAATGATTAGGCCAATTGAAAAACTCCAACGAGCTCATCGGGGATCAAACCATCGACTTTCCGGTTTGTAGCGCAGCGCCTCAACCACTACGCTACGGCTAGACCTCCAAGACTCTTCAGAATTTTACATATTCCACATCACTACATTCCATCGCATCAAGACAACCTTTTCCATATCTCATTCCTAATCTACAATAATTTCTGCCATAAATTCCATGATTTAACCAAATGAAAAGTCTATGTTAATGCAGCATAGTGCTAAATCGCAAATGAACAAACAAAAAAAAAAAAAATGAAGAAAAAGAAAACTGCTGTAAAATACGTATGTAGGCACTGATTATGACTTCCCACTTCTTGAAGATATATCATATACTCCATATACTTCAAATGGTTAAAACAGAACATCCATTTATATAATTTTAAAATAAAATCAGAAGTTCGCCTTTTTAACATTTTCATTCTCAAACCCATTGTTTGGAAATTAACTCTAGAGAGTTTATGAAAATAATAGCATACCGGTAGGCCTACGTAAATTTAATTAAAATATATGGTAGGCCTCGCATTATGTACCCTAGGTAGACCTACTTGGTGCACATGAAATACTGTATTCTGAAATCTCATGATGAGTTTTCATACGAAATATATTTACGTATTTTGAAATCTTCTGGGTTTAAAAATAATTTTAAAATGTGTAAATGAGTTTTGTGAGTAGGCTATGTGTGTTTGTGTGTGTACTCGCGCCTTGCACCTGTGAACAATATGGTCAAAAAATGGCAATCTTATCAAAATGAGTTATTTCTTTCAGACCATGCATCTCTCATGAAAAAATATCCACAGCAATTTCTTACACTTAGTACCACGTTACATCAATACATTTTCGTTTTTTTTAAAATTGTATAGAGGATGTCTCAAAATATTTTGTTTAAATTTGACGCACTAACTGGTCGTAATGAGAAGTACCGGTATAACGTGGACGGCGAGACAAGAAACTGGGATTGAAGATGCACGGTAGCAATATAAACTTGTGGAGTGGCTTAATTTATGTCTCATCGGCTCAATTATACTTTGTATAATTTTCGTTCAAATTGTCTGGAGATTGTTCGTGCAGGATTTTGCTCCACCACATTCATTTTTAAGATGAGTTCTGGAAGGGTTATCTTTCAACCAAAGGTTCCATTTTGTTTGCCATAACGATATATTGTGATTTCTTTTAGGGCTCGAGTCAAATTCATGGCTCGAAGTTTCACCAGAAGGAAGCAGGTTTAAATCACGCTTTACCTTTTTTAAATGGGAGTATTTCAGACACATGGGTGTATAGGCCTATGTAGGCCTCTACCTAACAATTTTCGAAACCGTTCAATAAACTTAAAGACAGATTGAAGAAACTCGTTCAGTCTCCAGCTGCTAAACTAAATGGTTAAAATTATCTACGTTAAAATATTTTAAGCATTTAAAGTTTAGAATAACTAGAAAGATTTGATCAGATTTATCAGAATTTGCTCGCTGAAGAGGCCACGTTTAAAAAATAGAAATAAAAAAAAATATATATAAAAAGAGCTGTTCTTATGGTGAAATTCTGGAAGAAAATACCGTCTACAAATAACGTTGATTATGTTTAAAATTTTTAATAATTTAAATATAATATAGCTTATACCGTATGTCAATATTTTATGATATTGGGGTGAAAAATAACCTAGTAATGATGGATATTTGCGTGTTGTTAACCTAGTTGAACATAATATAGACCTATAGCCTACATATCTATACAATTCGACAACTCTGTAGAAATTTTTTTTTTTTAGAGAAATGTAGAGACGGTGAACTGTAAATTTTCCAAAATATTCTAACTAGATGTAAATATAAAATACGTCGACCAATACGGATATATTTAGTTTTTATTTAAGAATAGAAGTTAATGCATTAATTTATTTGTTATATAGATAGCAGTATTAAAAATTAGAACATCCCTATCATAAAATTCAGATAAACTTATTGCGTTTAGGAACATGTTTTTTTTCTTCTTTTAATTTCGCGATCATTGATACACTCATGAACAATAAGCCTGTTTTTTAATGAATTTATATCAATACTATCCTAAACTGAAATTACCGTTTTTCTTAGCTTCCTTATATAACTTATTTATTTACCTATTATTTATTGTGCAAAGTTAAGGCTTCTCTTTCACTCCACCAGAGTTCAACTTTATGCTATTATTTCCGAAACTGAGTTAAGTTTCTCTGAAGTAGTACATTTTTATGAATATAATTATACTACTAAAAACACCCGACAATTCTCCTCAAGCTCTCACAGTCGCGGTACAGATTGATAATGTAGCCCAATACTTTATGTATTTATTGATTTCTGTATAATATCTCCCTTTTCTTTCAAGCTCATACATAAAGTTTTGAACTGGCTGTACCGACATTCTAATTACTGAAGAGTTGATCATTAAAATCTGCAAGCAGTTACCGTAGCAGAAGCAACTGGCATATTGACTAACCGTAAGCTATATGCTTTAGAAGCATAGGTTTCTGCCATCTACCGGCGAGAAACTGAACCAGATCCATTAACGAGCCCACAAATTGTGTCACGCTAAGCTAGCGCAGTGATGAAAATACGATAAAATCGCCACTCAAGACCCTGAAAATTGTTGAAACGTCAGGATGACAAACTGTAAAGAATCCAACAGAGGAAAATGACAAAAGTGTGTTTCTTTGTTAAAACGTATTTTTTTTAAATATTATTCATTAGCTGAAAAGCACTAGTTGTGTTGTATTATTCTTGGCTATACTGCATCGTACAAGATCGTGAGCCCGGTAATGGATCTTTAGAAGGGGGAAAAAAACTGTGTAACACAACCAAACAACAAAATAACTCACAACCGCACAGAACAATTAATAGCCAACACTTTAAGTTTTTATTTTCCTACATCGAAGTAATAAATATGACGATAGTGAAAATGGTCAACACTAATAAATCAATTGGGGTCATTCATGGAAGTAATTTCTCTAGAAATGACTCCAACCAAATATTTTACGTAGAATGGAATTTGACTATCCTCACTATTTGCTACGAAATAAGTAATCAAAACACTTTATTATTATTATTATTATTATTATTATTATTATTATTATTTTAAGACTTCCTACCATTGTAGGATGCGTGTACCGACAGATAATTATATTAAAAATATCAATTTCAATTTACAAAATGTCGGTACAGCCAGTTCAAAACTTTATGTATGAGCTTGAAATAATAAAAGGAAGATATTCTAAAAAAATCAATAAATACTTAAAGTAAATAGATTGGGCTAATTATCCATCTGTACCGGGACTGTGATAGTTTGAAGGGAATTGTCGGGTGTGTTTAGTAGTTTAATTTTATTCACAAAAAAGACTGTGCTGCTTCAGAGAAACTGGTCTCAGTTTCGGAAAAAATAACATAAAATTTAGTCATGTGCATAGAGAAAGTGTGGAGTCATACAATAAACAAGTTTTACATAAAAAGATATTGCTTGGATATTTTAAATGGCCCCTTGATAGGTGGTAGTGCTATAATCATCAGCCTTGAAGGTGTACATAAAAATAACCCCTAATATTGACATCTGACACGGTACAGGACGGCGAGTTCCGTTTGTAATAATACTAGGAAATAGCCCATGGCTTTGCCACGGTTAAAATGATGCTTAAATACGAAACTTACAGGTCTGCAATCCTGAAGGCACTGACAATACATTTACAAAAGTCAGCGCTGGCTTCATCAATTTTTATTTAAAATATATCATCGTATACTACATTTTTGGTGAAAACTGCATCAGAATAGTCGAGTAACTTCCCCTGTTCTGATGTGTTTTCCACCTTAACTCTTACATCTTCTGAACGCCTCACTCCGTTCCTGTTCCTGTTTCTGTTCCTCTTTTTCATTCTGTTCTATAATCGATTCCCCAATATTTAATCTTGGCCTCTTGGAATGAACGCAGGCATTATGGTCAACCATGTTTTAATGCTTCCTTATCTGGATATCTTACGCTTTTTCCTTCAAAATACGTTCCTATCAGTATGTAGATTACATAAATTAATTATATCGTAAGTTTTATGCAGTCCCAAAGCCACCTAAACACTGATAATACGTAGGCTATTGTTTCTCAACTGTTTGTTGACAGATGGATATGATGAGAATTTTATTTGATCTATTCTGTGCAATTGTAAGAAATTATGTAATGTTTCAAGGGAAGGAATGGTATGTTTTTATATTTTTATTATCAGCGATATTTCAATGGTAAAACCATCAATATTTTACAGTATGTACCCGCGGTTTCGCCCGCCATTATTAATTGACTCCAGGATTTTTAAGAAATTTATACTGACAGCGTATTAAAAATGTTTGTGGTTCAGAGCTATGAAAATTGTAAGTAAAAATAAAATTAGAATATTTGTTCATTGTGTTCATTTCACTTAGGCCTTAAAAAATAAAGAAATGGTTTTCCTAATTTTGTTCTCGTCGTGAAAGTTTACACTGCGAGAGACGAACATTGCCCGAATATACCCGATGTCTCACGAAGCGGGCGAGCGAGCAAGCACGCTATTTAGGGCCGTTGAATTGTATAAGAGTAGATTATAATGTATTTTCGTAAGGGAATAAGGGAGGAAGTACATATGAAATCAGCCTACATTTTGGCAACACTTTTTAATAAAGAACCATTATTAATTTATTAGGGCCATGATCTCTTGTTTTTGTCGCCGACTATTGCCTTCCCTGCGCGGTTGCCGTAGATTCAATGCGTACATGACGAAGTTGGTTGCATTGGTTGTTATTGTAATGTAATTGCTATGTGATTCGTTGGGATCATAAAATGAAGAATGAACAAATCTAAATTTTTTTTTAACACTTACACTGCAGGTATTCCAAGGATTGTACATAGTGTTGTTCACATGATAATAACAAATATACAGAAAAATAATCGGGGTTAGTTTCCCATTCTACTGGATTCGTTAATTTTGTTTTTTACACACGAAAAACGGCAAAATTTCATGTAATATTATTCTCCAGAAGTTTTAGAATCCATATATAGGCACATTTTGTTTCTAAGAATATTTAAAATATGGGTAAAATCGGTAAGAAGTTCACAAAAAACTAACCTAAAATGGCGCTCAGAAAGGAATCACAATAATACAGAATCAGCTGCTAGAAACAGCGCAGGTGCATGCTGGGAAGAAGCCGATGGGTCACGTGGTGCTGGAATCAGCTGCCAACATGATAATGGTCAGACGACCCTCCGGAAGATATAATTTGCCACATTTTCGAAACCGACAAACAGTGTATCGTACATTATTCGAAAATGCAAGGGCGCTTCGCTTCGGCTGCCGCCTCCGCTCGCGCACTTAACTAATGTGGTTAGTGTTTTGCATTATTTAGCTATATGTAGAGGTTGCAGGACCGTATGGAACAGACCAATGACATGCAAGATCGTTGTCAGCCAATGGGATTGTTGGTCTGCAAGCCAGAGACCGCATACCAACGCTGAACATCGCGTGTGGAAATCCAGTAGAGTGGGAAACTAAACCCAAATAATCACTCAGAAATATTGATAGTTGTGGAAGTTATCAAGAAAAGGGCATTTCAGTGCATGAAACGTGGCTGGCATTTTGAAACGATAATAACTCGTAACTGTAACAGTTTGATTAATTTTGAAAATAGTATGCAATTGTAGAAGTGGTCAAAAAAGGGTATGTCAGATTGCTAGGTTGTAGAACAATTCATTACTGAGAAAAAATAATTAATTTCACCTATTTCTCACCTATGAATTTTACCCAAAGCTGTAAGTCCCCCCTTAAAGATGCATTCACTTCACTGCCTGGCTTCAATGTGCATTCATATATTTCAGATCTTTCGGCAATGTTTTACGAAGTCTTAGAGTCAATTTTGTTTCTCTTTGGTTGCGAAGGCCAATAATGAATATTAACTCTTAAGTCCTTCAGGGTTTTGTTAGTTAATAAAATGTTTATAGGATTAAAGAACAAAAAATGCTCATATTGTATTAAAAAGCAATACCTACTTTTAACGTACGAATTTATATTCAAATCCCATCCCAACACAACATACGACGACTCCGTGCTGATCATCACAGCTTCGTATTATAGTACACAAGCAGAGTCGTTATTGAAGAGAGGGGGATTCAGGCGCAAGGGAGAAAATCCTTATTCCCCCAGGAGAACCCTATACAACCTGACGCGGTCCCTTACTAATTCCAGAGGCTCTGAAATTACCCACCACTTCATTTATAAAATGAATGGAATTAAAAGTCATAGAGATGATTAAAAATAATAGCAGAGTGTGACTAAGAGATCCTGATTGTGTTATTGAACAGCAATTTATGGTCGTTTGACTGCAGAACGATAAGTCACTTACACCATCCTTTACAGATAATGGTGAGTCTTTTTCTAGAAGATAAAGATACAAATCAAGAAAGTATAAATTCCTTAATTGCAACCAATGGTCATGATGAATGGAGCTCTGGTGGAATGATATATGGAAAGGGAAATAGGAGTCCCGCGAAAAAACCTGCCCGACCCCATTTTGTCCACCACAAATTCCAAATGGATCCACCGAGATTCGATCCCGGGTTCCAGCGGTGAAAGAAGAAGAGGGGTCTAACTCTTCGGCCATAGGGGCGGCTTGAAATCAAGATACTGTATTTTGGTTAAGCTGACGGTATCCTAAGAAGAATAACTCATTTCTTCTGTTTATCGGGTTTTAGTGAATTATTTTATTCGTCGTATGATGGCAATAATAATAAAATTATTATTATTATTATTATTATTATTATTATTATTATTATTATTATCTTGAAGTACAATTCATATCACAGGATAAAGGATCGCTAAAAATGTTCTTTCTGTTTTCGAACACATCTCACGTACGTTTAATGACATTCTAATGCATAATATCCGTATGAATAGTGAAAGAAATTATTATATAAGTTTTATAGTAATTAACTCTCATCCTTGTATCCGGGTCAAGGGTATTTCACCCAAGCTTTCGGTAACGCACTCCAATGTCATCATCAGGGTATTTCCTGACGAAATATACAACGAAAACGACCAAATAAAACATGAAATTTATAGTCAGCATGTCTACGAGGCGTCATCCAGTCATGCTACACGGTCTACAAAATCAGGCTGCCATACCTCCAGCCAGTAAGTAGTATGCAGTCAATGTCAAACCAAAATTATACTTTTATGTTTTTCGCGATTCTTTTTGGAGCCAAATTAACATGTAGCAGACACTTAGCAAGAGAAGGTGGATGGTTCGGGAGTTTCCTCTAACCCTTTTTACTAAGGGTCATTCCACCACCTATGAACTCACCGAACCTGTACTGGCAAAACCGGCAGCTGCTTGAAAATATTGAATCACAAAACTGTAAGCGCCTTACAGCATCACGGAACATCTACCCCTTACTAAAATGTTATGTATTTTATTCTCTTTTACCATCCTGAGATTTTTGTTTACATTTTATTTACATTTGTTGACTTACAATGCTAATAATAGTAAATAAATAACTTTTCTGATATATTTCCTACCGCATTCGTCCTCGAGTTTTATCTACTACAGCCAACCCTCGATATAGTGCCACCATCCGTTCTCTAACATTTAGTGGCACAAAGCGAGGGTGGCACTAAAACGAAATTTAGTTTTTAAAATAAAAATGGCATAATACAGTGCTGTATTAATTTGCTGCACTGTATTATGAAAAATAAATAAAAGACAAATAGAGAAATTTAATATAAAATCAAATACTGTACAGTAACTCAATTTATTACAGTAGATGTCCAGCATAAAAAAGGGATTGAAAATCATGTTGGGTCCATATAAGTGTCCATATAACTGTAGTGTAGTGTTTAGAGCTGAATGGACACTGGACTAATAGAAGTGGAAGTTTGGAATGTCTCAAGGCTCTTTCTACCTGATCCTGTGATCCACCCTCAAGCAGGCTGTCTGTCCAACTTCTTAACTTAGCTCCCTCATTACACTGTACTACATTTACACTCACTTCTTGGAAATACAGTGCAATATGTTTATTAAATAATCCTCCTAACATTCAAGCCAGTTTTAAAAGAATTCTGCAACTGAAAAATTCTCTGCAAGCTATATTTTGTAAAAATCTTGTCTTATATTCACTGGCACTAAATGAATTGGCACAGTAACGAGGTTTCTTATGTATTTTATATAGGAGAAGATCCGTTCACTTGCATTTATTGGCACGGTGCGATGGTGGCACTGTAAAGAGGGGCAATATATCAAGGGTTGACTGTAGTTGAAAGTAACTAGTACTATTAGGCCTATCTGTGTCTACAAGAAAGTCTCGATGGTTATACCGTCTACATGAACAGAAGAAATCAGTTATTTATTTCAGACAATGATTCATATTTTATTTTGCAGACGCTCCCGTTCATACGCTACATGTTACGCATAAATCATGATCATGTACAACCCCTACTGCTGGCCCTCAGAGGCTTGGATTAAGGAGAACATTGCGAAATCAAAAAATTAGGAAATATCAGCAGTACATCTCCCTTGTATCCTAGGATCCATTTCGGTGCATAATACACACTAAACTAACCAAAAGCCAGTCTGTGTAGGGATGAACAATTTATGCCCCCATTTAAACTTTCTCTATACTACAAGCAAGATTAACACGTGTCACTTTGCAAACCAAATCGATAACAAAAGAGGGAGGGGTGACGTCATATTTGGGGTAAATCTCAACCCCATCCCTTCATAACTATTGAGTAATGACAGACCATGAGAGGGATCCATGGGAAGGGAGATGTTACTCATATATAGAGAAGAGTCGCGTGTGAATCAGCCTTCGATTGTCTCTTCCGTCTATATTTTTCCTCCCTCTTTTGTGAGCAAGGGAAGAAAAATCAATTGTTTGATTCTGAGATGACAGAGGGTACACAGTAAAGTATAATGGTAATGAATCGTGAATATAAAAAACTACTGTTGCTTCGTCATTGAAATGGCTAGATAATATCTTCCGCCGTTTTATGCTGTAAACGTTTAATACAGAAAACTGATGAAGGGAATAATGCAAGAATTATTCAGTCCTGCGATTAGGAGATAAGTATGTCTGGTGCATTCTTGTAATTGTAATTTATCATTATCTCTTTATCAATACATAACGCACAGTATAGTTACTGTATTCAATCCTGATATACGAAATGAACTCATCGGTTTGAAATAGATGTTCTGAAACCTAAATAGAAATGAACAGTGTTAAACAATCAAATGTTAGGAATAATTAATGATATTATTGTCTTTCTAAACAGAACAGAAAGTTCTTATAACAATTTTGCATATGAATAGATGTCTTGCACTTGGTCGTATATTCATTCTAATTGTATGAAAAGGAATAAGGGTCATATAGCCTAACCTCATGGAATACAAACCTTGCTTTTCAATGCCTCGTACTTACTATCCTTATAGGCATATGGGTATGGAGTAACTGGGATTCAGCCATCATTTCCCTTAAAACTTACTTAGGCCTAAATAGTTTTGCATTATACAGAGTGTTTCGGTCAAAAACATGCCATATTGACAGAAAATAGGGACCGTTCAACTGAAGAGAACTGGGAGTCTACAAAAACCAGGATAAACAGATTTTGGCTTGTCTATACTTACTTACTTACTTACTTACTTACTTACTCAATGGTAATACACAATTCCTAAGTAAGCTAAAGGAATATAATATATTTTATGGAACCCGGAGATTCATTACCGCACTTACCTGAGTCCGTCATTCAACCCTATTCTGTACTAACTCCATCCAGCCATCCCTCCCAAATCCTACTTCTCTTAAATATATTCTAATATATTCCTCCAACCTACGTCTAGGTCTTCCAAGTGCTCTCTTTCCTTCGGGTCTCCCAGTCAGTATTTTTTAGATACGTCTTTCCTCCCCCATGCACGCAACATGTCCAGCCCATTTCATCCTCCGTGATTTAATTACCTTTACTATATCTGGTGAAGAGTGCAGATTATGAAGTTCGTCATTATGCAGTTTTCTTCAGTCCCTATAAACTTGCCTATAGCAGTCGTATACGGTTTGACATATTAAGTGCATTTATTTACACATAATATTTACATTTAGTTGCACTTGATCAATTTCTACATATAAATGCTTATCACTAATTTACGTATTATTGAGATACCAACGTACAAGTGTGCCTTACGACAGTTGCACGACGGACTTCATTAGAAACATAACATCGAAGTAGGAGATTTTGCCGCACTCTGGCGTGTGCATGTTTCGAACCTTGTCACAGGTGATTACAATCCTAGCCATTATTTCATGTCCAAGTCCACTATTTTCTCATACTTAAATAATTTTAGGAACAGAGTGTGTTGCCTGCAGTGTCATCTTATGGTTGACAGAACAACAAACAAAACAGTGGAATGATAATTCTTTCACACTGTCCGTGTGTAGGCTAAGATGGACACGTGAAGTCAGAATGAAAAATTCAATGCCATAGCCGGGATTTGAACCAGGATCTTCGGCTCTCCGGAGAGCCGAAGATCAAATCCCGGCTATGGCATTGAATTTTTCGGCTCTCCAGAGAACCGAAGATCCTGGTTCAAATCCCGGCTATGGCATTGAATTTTTCATTCTGACTTCACCTGTCCAACAAACAAAACAGTTTGGGATTCCTTCCTTAAATAAAGACAAATACTATGCGACAACAATAAACATGTGTAAACATATTATCCTTAAACTGACTTTACAGATCCCAGTTTCTATTTCAGTCTGTCCAGAACAGAAGTCCCTATTTCTTAATTCTTGCACGCTTTTACTTACGCACTCTGCATTTCATTTCCAAAATTCATAACTAAATGTTAACTCTGCGGACACTAGCACTATAATTTGCAGCTCTCCTTCAGCACAGTATAATAAAGTGACTCAGTTTTTATAATTCATCCAACCTTGCAAAATATTCAGACTAAATTAATATCTTCAGTTCAAAATGTTACGAAACAAACTGCATACACAATTTATAAATTGTCAACAAATAAAGTTATGTACAGTATTATAAATGTGGGTTAAGTTGCAGCTGCATTTAGTTCGACAGATGGAGGGGAGGGGGTAACAGAAGGGGGTGAATGAAGTGAAGGGTTGGACAGGAAGGGAAAGCCGCCGAGGGTTTGGAGAGCGTGAGATGAAATGAGTAAAGCAGTGACTGAAAGGGGCGGATTTGGGTAATTGTCGGAGGTACAGTTGAATTATTAATTCTGTTTACGCTATTTTTGGTTGCGTTGCCTGCAAACTGGAGATCACAGATTCAGTAGTTTATAAGAAGCACGGGAAATTAGTGGTTAATAAGAACTTTGTGAGTGTAGTTGTTAATACGAACCATGTAGATTTACTGGTTAATAGAAACCTTTTGGGTGCATGATTATTAAACACCGTATGAGTTTAGTGGTTAATAAGAACCTTGAGGATTTATTTAAACTAGATATAGGTACACAGAAACTATCTTATTTTAGGGGACCCAGAAGTTTAAATAATTGTTTCTTAACTTTCGATTTCTCATTTCCTGGGTGTTGGTAATTTTTATTTTTATTGTAAGCTTTTGTTTATTTACCTCTGTCATTAGTGCCATTAAAGTAACATAATTTAACTCACAATTTCAAACTTGCATTTTAATTGTGTTTTATCACTGTCTTAACAAAGCTGAATCTTTCGTAACTCCATAGAGTATCGAGACACCCTAGTGAGCAGACCCCAGAAAGGATATTCCGTTGATTTCCACATCGCATTACAACTTGTGGATTTTTTCCCACGAGACAATTCCCTTGGTTTTATCTCTCGATTGTACAGTCATATTGCAGCTAAAACTAGAGACAAAAAAACTTGCACTACGCGTTGTTCAGCGAAAGATATGAATGTAAGTCGAGAGGAGAAAAACTAGACTAAGGTATAATGGAAATTGTAGAAAAGCAGAAGACCTTAGCGATAAACACGAAGAGAGGAATAGTGATCTATTGCAAAAAAAAAAAACAAATACTGTAATATCTCAGCATGGAACGTTAAAAAATGGGATAACAGGAATTGGTCAACCAAAAACACAATACATGAAGCAAATAACTCAAAATATGGAATACCCTACGATGAAAAATGAGAAAGGACGCAAGTTCTACAGAAGCTAGTTACATATCGATGGCTTAGTGTTAAGTATAATGTGTTCTAGTTCCACATTAACCACTAACATCAAACACCAGCCGGCAGATCGCCATAAATATCTTGAGCCGGAGGGTGCCTAGGACAATAATATTGTGTATTTTGGATCTTCAACTTGTTTCGTTGGAAATGAACTTACTTAACAGCCAATACAATTTCGTTCGCAACCAATTAGGACGCATTACTTAATTTTTGACACCTAAGCTTTCACTCCACGTGGAGTGAAAACTCCCTACTAGTGCCATTTTCCCGTTCCACTCCATTAAGAGTCAGATAATGACTAAATCCTTAAAGGATGCCGATGATTATCGTGGCTTTAGAAACGCACTATACAACTTTGGCGGTAACGTATCAAGTACAATTTTGGATTTAATGTGTTAAGTGCGAATTTTTAAGCTCCTGAGGTATATCCTTGCTCTATATAAATGTGACAAGTGAAAAAAAGAAGTGTACTATAGTTTCTGCAGGGGCAAAATGTGGTAAGTTACTTTCCCTAGGTCACATTATTCCCTGATTATTAGATATTAAATTGGATTTAAAACTATAGAATTGGTGCTTAACATATGTGTGTACCGAGCCATCGATATATTGATATACTATTATAATAAATAATAAGATTTATTAAACACACCGCAGCTAAACCAATATAATCTCAAGCCTCCACTGAAGGTATCACTTTATGAAACATATAACGTGGTACATAGAGCACAGTAAACGGTATACCAATACAAGCAGTGGCGTCATTCTATTTCTTAACAATCCGTCATCACCAATTGTCACCAATTTTAATGTTAGTGCCAAATATAGTAATAATATTAATAATAATAATAATAATAATAATAATAATAATAATCTGCATTAAATAAAAACTAAATTTTGTGAATGCTTTCGTCTTGAAACTTCGATAGTGATGCAAGTGTCAGGGTCCACTGGCATTTGTAAATATACGAGTAGCCGTCGCGGTGGCTCATACTTAGCGCGTGGGCCTGGCATGCTAGCGGTCCCGGGTTCAATCCCCGCCTGGCGGGCGTGTCATTCTTGGTGGACGAAGCCGTGACCTTTGGGGGTTTTTCTCGGGGATCCTCCCGTTTCCCCCTTTCATTCCACCAACACTCTCCATTTCATCTTCAAAACTCCCCCTCATAATCATCCCGTTTCCTTTCCCGGTTTCCGGTTTACCCTCGCCCCCAGCACCTGCTGTGGGCCTCTCCCGTCCTCCCCGTCGCTTGTGGTCCTGAAGTTGCTGGCTGGTGTGCTGAAAACCTGGGGGCTCTATAAGAGGTACCGAGGCAGCGGCACACGTGGCATGGTAGAGGTATCTGTTGGATGTAGGAGAGTTCCGTGGGGTCTGTTGTCGAGGGACCGTTGGGCTTGCAAATCATTCCATTCCGGAGGTTGGCACAATGAGCCACAAGGCTGAAGTGCTTAGGGTAGTCCCAACCCGCCTTCCCCCTTCAGGGACCAAATACATACATAAGATACGAGTATGTTGATGAAACAAGCAACGTGAATTTCATAATTTTCATACGATTATCTTAATTACCATTATAGGCAAGTAGCATACGAGTGTTTTTGTGCGACCATAATTAATCTAAGTGTTTAAATTTTGAGGTTTTAGATCCATTCAAACAAACGGCCACGCTTCTACGAGCCATGACTTTCGCATCAGCTAGTTGCAGTTCTTGTTTTCTATGGCAGATGGCAGCTCATGTGGTCCGTAAAATCGAAGCTTCCTTTTCGTTATTTTCATGAATCCAACGGATTTTAACAACACGAAATTATGTCATTTTAGTATGATTCTAAATTAAGAAGAACAGAATTGTTTTTATTTTAAATACAGAGTATTTATTACGCAGATATCAGCTGCTAACCTCAAGGTCACAAGATCGCTCCGTGTTCCATAATAATTACTATATTATATTGATTATCTATATTAATAAAAGGAAGTGTCTGTCCTCCGTCTGTCTGTCCTCCGTCTGTCTGTCTTCCGTCTGTCTGTCCGCGATGCCCAGCAAAATCTACTCAACGCAGAGATCTGAAATTTTATACATAGGCGGACTGAAGGGTCGGAATGTGCACCTCGAAGCCGGAATTTTAATTTTCGCTTTAGTTCGTGAGTTATGAGTGAAAAATGAGCAAAAAACGTGTATTTATTCCGTTTTCGAAGCATGAGTTTTCAGTAATACAAATCAATTACACTAGGCTTTGGCTATTTTTGTCATTCCTTCGACATAAAAGCATCGCGATCTCTTGAATGTTGTAGCTCACGCTGGTCAATTCATTTGTTTTTAATGTCAAGGCACGCAAACATAATATGAAATTTTCAACTACACCGAAGAGGATTATTATTATTATTATTATTATTATTATTATTATTATTATTATTATTGTTATTATTATTATTATTATTATTATTATTATTATTATTATAGGGATAATCAATATTAGCCTAAATATGGTCAAACGTTGTTCCATTTGGACGAAACTCACTATACAGGGGTTTTCTGGGCCAAGGAACTCGAATCTGAGGTCGCTTTTACCACGTGACGCTATCTAATCGTGATATGTGGTCCACATGATTTAGGTGTTAATATAATGATTTAACTATTATGCTCTTAATTTTTAATTTTTTAAATAATTATCGCGGGCGAAGCCGCGGGCACCTGCTATCTTAAATTAATAAAAGGACGTGTTTGTCTGTCTGTCCACGATGCCCAGCGAAATCTACTGAACGCAGAGATCTGAAATTTTAAACATAGATGGGCTGAAAGGTTGGCGAATGCGCATCGAAGCCGGATTTTTAATTTTAGCTTTCGTTCGCGAGTTGTGAGTGAAAAACTGGCAGAAAACGTGATTTTAGCGCTGTCGAAGCATCAGATTTCAGTAATACATTTCAATGTCAAATCAATTGCAGTTGGCTTTGGCTATTTTTGTCATACCGTGGTAATAAAAGCATCGCGATCGCTAGAATGTTGTAAGCCCACGCTGGTCGATTCATTTGTTTAGAATGTCAAGGCCCGTAGACATATGAAATTTTTCAACCTACACGGAAGAGGGATAATCAACATAGACCTAAATATGGTTAAACATCGTTCGATTTGGACGAAACTCACTATACAGAGATTTTCTGGGCCAAGGAACTCGAATCTGAGATCGCTTTTACCAGGCGACGCTATCTAATCGTGACATGTAGTCCACGTGATTTAGGTGTTAATAAATATAATGATTTAACTATTATGCTCTAACTTTATGCTCTTTTTTATCGCGGGCGAAGCCGCGGGCACATGCTAGTATATTATAATTGATACTACCCCGATGTCGAAATGAGTGTCATTATGATACCCTTACGTCACATGTAATATGGTCGAACAAAAAGTATTATTTTTATTGACAAAGTTTACAACCAGCGGCAATTTTAATACGTGGTTCGGACAAACCAGTGCTAAAAATATTACTTATACGACACTACTAAAAATATGGCCTTCTTAATGCATTCGTTGAGAGCTGCATCTTCCGGGTTGCCATGCTGTGATGGTAAAAGTTTTCTTCAATCGTGCAGTCATGAGTCAACTGAGCTTACTATAATTTGGAGAATACTTTTCATATGGTGTGTGTGTGAATTTGTTCTGACCGTGAGAACCAGAATGCCGGATTCACCCCTCGAAATGACTACCCCATCGGGGAAGGTAGAGCGATATCACACTGCAGATCAACAATCAGTTATTAATAATTGACATGTGCAAGGTGTTTCAATAAGCTCGCCCATGCACTCACATCATACTTAAAATACAAAGTAACAAAATAATTTATTAGTGACTTAAAGTGCTATAGTATTAGCCATTGGATTTAAAATACAAATCAAAGTGACAAAATTATCCAGTTTGCCAAGTCACTGATGATTATTCACCTTGTTGTATAAGTGGAATGCAGTAGAGTCCCGCTATTTCGAACTAATTTGGACCGAACACCGTTCGGTTTAGCGCGAATTCGGAATAGGCGGATTTCTTGAATAATATCAACGTATTATCTTGTTAAGGCGTAAATTAAGTGCGGGGAATTGTATAAATGGAGCCGACATGGGCTGTAAGAAACTAGCTTTCGTTCCAATTTGGTTTCAGGCGTTTTCATCAAGCTTAGGCTTTATGTATGTCTCTATTTAACTTCTTTGTATAAATGTATTTTTTTTTTCACGGACGTCTTTTTAATTTCACCTGTTTTTAAGTAAAAATATCTGTATTTTTTATTAACTCTGTTCGGAATAGGCGAATTTTCGGAATAGCGGGGTTCGGAATAGCTGGACTCTAATGTATTAAAAAACAGGGTGTTCAGGAAAATATTCGGACCTGGTAAGAGAGATGAAAACGGGGACTGGAGTAAACTGTATCATGACGAGCTTCATAATCTGTACTCTTCAGCGAACATAGTGAGGATAATTAAATCACGGAGGATGAAATGGGCTGGACATGTTCCGCGCATGGGGGAGGAAAGACGTATTTCAAAAATACTGACTGGGAGACCCGAAGAGAAGAGATCACTTGGAAGATTTAGATGATAGGTGGGAAAACAAAATTAGAATAGATTTAAGGGGAATAGGATTTGCGATAGATGAAGTTAGTACAGAATAGAGTTGAATGGCGGGCTGATGTAAGTGCAGCAACGAACCTCTGAGTTCCATATAATAGATAATATTCTTTTAGCATGCTTAGGAATTGTCTATTGGCATTGAGTAAGTATATAATTGGAGTCAATTTTTAGAGCTTTTTATCACTAATTAAGTGTAATTATTATGTCGTTGGTCATGTAGAGTCCTAACATACGTTTATAGGCATATGCTTTGTTTGTGCTAAAATTATTAAATGTAATATTTTAGGGAATAAACTGCAGACTAACTTATATTAGCCACATATGCAATCAAACAAACATTAAAATTTACTTATAACTGGGAAAATAGCTAATTTTTCTCTCAAAAACTAGTGACTGACATGTAATTGACTCCATGTATGTTCTATTTGTTATTAAGTGCCAGAATGATATTTTATGATATTGTGTGGGAGACGGGAAAGTGTCTGTCCATCTGTTTGTCTGTCCGTGTGTCTGTACGCACAATAATTCAAATACAGTTTATTGGATTTTCATGAAACTTGGTATACGCATTTATAATGTCTACGGGAAGAAGTCTATTGATATTGAACCAAATCGGTTGGCCGGTACCGGAGTAATGCCGAATTTAGTGCCTATTTTGTGGTAATATATTATAAAGAATTTATCAAATGCAAATCCGTCCTCATGGGAACATATTAATTTACAGTGTTCATAAACGGCTTTGGAAGTTGAAATACAGATAGCTTTGACAAATATCACTACCCACATTTTCCTTCACACATGCTTATCAAATTATACCTTTGTTCTTCCATGAGCCCTGCTTAATGAATCGACCTGGAGCTTAACTAGGAAATCGATTAAAAAATAACTTATTTTCTGCACACACTTTGCATAGGCTAAATGTATAATACACAAACGTTGAACACTACAGATCCCTGAAGACGATACAAAAGTATCGAAAGGCCTATTCACAAAATAAAGGTTGTTGAGCTGATGGTATCAATCATTATTCACTCTGTTTAATTTAATTGATTGAGCTCAACGATATAATAACATGTATTTTAACATTAATAAAGGTAATATAAATGGAGTATCATAGAAACGTATAAATTGTGATAAATACAAGGAAGAAGAGCAGGAAAATAAAAAAAGAGTAAAGGTGAACTTTTATTACCCCACTTCACTTAAAACATTAGATGAGTAGGTCTAGGCCTAAATGTTGGTAATATATTCTAAAGTTCATATAGGGACGATAAAAATAAATATTCAAGTAAAGTAGAATGAATAAATCAGAATATCAAAATTCAATACGCCGTAGCGTAGTGGTTGAGGCGCTGCGCTACAAACCGGAAGGTCGCGGTTTCGATTCCCGATGAGGTCGTTGGAGTTTTTCAATTGGCCTAATCTTTCTGGTGGCAGTATGGCCCTGGGGTCGACTCAGCCTCTAACAGAAATGAGTACCAGGAGCAATCCTGGGGGTAAAGGCGGCCGGTGCGTAAGGCTGACAACCTTACCACCTTCATGTGCCGAATGTCTAAAAATCTGGGAGCCTCACCTCCTGGAACCCTCTGGGCCTCCATGGCCTGTAATAGGGAACACTTTACTTTTATCAAAATTCAAAGAAGAAAAAAAGGTTTTTTAAAGAAACTGAACAAGAACCTACATATAAAATAACATTCTAGAATGTATGAACTACAACACTTTTTCCAAGATACGTTCACATCTTCCACTTAAAAGTTACACATTACTTCTAATATAAGATACCGGGGAAGATAGGGGGATGTTACTCAGTTCGAGTCACGTTTTTCATTGTCTTCCCTTTCTATTCCGTGCGGGCTCTTTGCGGGTTAACTCGATGGCAAAGTGCCAAGCTTTAAAATTGAACTGCTATGTTATGTCTCTGATGAGTACGAATGTGCATGTGGCTATACCATACCTTCCCGACTAGAGCCACCCCTAACACCACTATTGCTATTTAGCTTTCGGTTATAAAAGATTTTCTTTGAAAATAATGTAATTTTTGCAGGTTAAACCCTGATCAGAATGTATCTTTACTTATTGACCTATGAAAAATGCATGAAGTTCAACTTGAAGTTCGTGAGAGTCGCAATTACAACTTGGGGGAAAACAACTTTTCTGGCCATTCCGTATCAGTATCATTCCATGGGCTGTAACCGCTTCAAAAGACTAAACTCACCATCTGAAGAGGCAATGGTTTCTTTGTTGTCAAAATATGTAGGGAAGGGTAATATTCGCAGGCAGTGGCATAGGTAGAAAATAATTTCGGGAAGGGCCGAGAGTAGTGGGAGGTTTTAGGGGTAAGCAATCCCCCCCAAGAAAGGGGACCAGGAACCACCCCCGGAAATTTTTTTATGAAATAATGAAAATCACACTTTACGCTATTTTAGAACTGAAGAACTAGTTAGCAAATTGTTTTACTATTCTCGAAAACATGCCAACTTAAACAAGAATTCGTTACCTAAGTTATAACGCTTATTACTACTTATAAGAAAAGTCAAATAACACATGGAACATTGGAAATAATAGTCCTACATTTACAAGTTATGCTATATCATATTTGACACACCAACAAACCTTGTACAATTTAACCTTAAACATTGAAAAAATAATACAAATATAGAATATTACATTTTGATTTGTGACGGGGCCGGATCCCCTGGACCCCACCTTCCCAACGCCACTGTTCGCAGGATCAACACGATAAGCGTTTGAAAGAGACCTCAATGTTATTCTTAGGCTGAACTAATAGTCTGTCATTTATCCTAACTTTAAGAATAATTCCATATCTTAAAGCGATGATGTGGTTAATTTTGTATTATGAAAAACTTCAATTAGAATAAAATATATTTGAATTAGTCTAATATAAATATATACTGTGGATGGCAGAAAAAAGGCATCAGAATAATAGGTAATTTAAGTTATAAAGAATCATGTAGAGAAATTTTCTCTCATCTTAAAATAATTACTCTTGCTTGTGTACATATTCTTTACAACCTACTCTTCGTAAAAGAAAATTAAGATACTTTTGTGACGCAAGGTGCACTACATGATCATGATACCAGATCTAAGTTTAACTTAGTTACTCCTAGTTTTGGATAAACCATAACTATCAGCAATGTAAATTATTCAGACTTATACCAAATAAGATGTTCAAAACTGATAATGACAATGATAATGACAAGATAGCTGAAAATCAAAGCTTTTTATACTGTTGAAGAATGTTTAACTTACAGTGATTTGAGAGAACTGAAATAGAACTTTCCTCATCAACTATTATATGCTTGTAAATTTATTGACTGTATTTTATGCTTGTAAATTGATTGTATTTTATTATATGACGAAGTCTATTATATTTTTTGTCATTATTTAATGGCCAATAAATATCTTTAATCTTGTGTGTCACAATCATTCCTCTGCTCTTATGATAGAAAATTGAAATGAGTCATTGAAGATTCGTTACATTTAGCTGTAGGTTGTGACTAAGAACACCGCACATATTATTAAAAGGGTGGAGGCAAATTAAATCCGGTAATTTTATGGCGATGGTAATGTGTGTGTCAGTTTGTGATATTTATTTACTTATTTTGGCAGAGTTAAGGCCATTTGTCCTTCTCTTCAACTCTTTCAGTCAACAATTATAATAAAAATAGTTATGATAACTTATGTGTGCAGAAAACTAAATTAAATCAACTTAAATTAAATTTTATTAAATACAAAATAAATATACTTCCGGTATAACTTACTACTAGAAGATTTGGAATAAGTTATAACGTGGCTGACGCAAAGCAACGTTCTCCGCTTAACAGTATTATAAAAAAGATGAATAATAAGGAAAGCCGAAAGATTAAGTTTCGCATTTGGAAGAGAGAAAGCGATTGAAGAATAGTGGGAAAAAATAGGCCAATGTACAAGAAGAGAGTTTTGCCTTCTAAAGACCCGCCAGGTATGTTAAGTGGAAAAACATTACAAATGTACAATATTGTTTTAACACTCTTTCCATACTATTTTGTGCAAACTAAAATTAAGTTTTGTTTATTAACAATCCCGAAAATAAAAAAAGGCTAGCTAAATACAAAGTGTAAATTTATTTATTTTAGGTTTTGATCCAATATTAATTCATATGGTAGAATTTATATGGTTGTATGCCTTTCGCAACATTTTTCCACTAAAAGGTTTTTTCCCCCAAAACACGCTAAAATCCTGAAGTACATGGACTCAAAATGTATTCTTTACATGGCATGCAACATGTTTCTACAGTATATTACGTATTTTGCAACGTGCGCCACAAGTTAAACCTTTCTTTCTTTCTTACTCGTAGTTTTACCGCTCCCTTTTTAGGAATTACAAACCCATATACACGGCAGCGACCTGCCGGAAGAGGAATTATCTATTGATCACACATATAGCCTACTTTTTTGACCAGACAAGGACATGGAGTCCCCCGGGTGAGGGATCGGCTCTTCGCCGGGGCCATCTTCGAGACAACACGAACACATAGGACGAGAGACAATATTCTCACACACATTTACTCTAAACAAGGCGAGGATAAGATGAAGATGATAATGACGATCAGATGATATCCAGGGACCACAAATATCCTCAAATTTGTCTCATAGGTGAGACCCTACCTAGGTAACTTGTCCCGACTAGGATTCTAACCCGGCCCGCTACGTGAGGGAAGCGAATGTCTTTTTATGTCTTATTATTATTATTATTATTATTATTATTATTATTATTATTATTATTATTATTATTATTATTATTATTATTATTATTATTATTATTATTATTATTAAGGGCCATGCATCATTTCGGGCCTTTAAGTTAGTGGAAGAAATGCAGAATCCCTTTGTTAAATTGTGAAATTACTAGCAGGTGCCCGCGGCTTCGCCCACGATAATTAATTGAAAAATTAAAAATTAAGAGTATAATAATTATTAAAGCATTTATTTAGTAACACTTGCACGCGAATCATTTATAAATTAAACCATTCATAATCAATGAAACAGCTAAATTTCAGACTTTAGAGTTCATTCCACGATTAGAAAGCGCCGCCTGGGAAAACGATCTCAGATTCGATTATGCAGTTCCAAAGCTAACTGTGAACACTGATAATACCAATTGTTTCTCAACTGTTTGTTGAAATATGAATACGACGTGGATTTAATTTGACAAATTCAGTGTAATTTTCAGAAATTATATAATTTTTCAAGGGAAGGAGTGGTTTGTTTGGATTTTTACTGTCCCCGATAATTCCAGGGTTAAACTATTAATATATTATAGCTGGTGCCCGCGGCTTCGCCCGCCATTATTAATTGACTCCAGGATTTTTAAGAAATTTACACTGGCAGTTTATTAAAAATGTTTGTTGTTCAGAGCTATTGAAATTGTAAGTAAAAATATAATTAGAATATTTGTTCATTGTGTTCATTTCACTTAGGCCTTATATAATAAAGAAAGAGTTTTCCTAATCTTGTACTCTTCGTGAAAATTTAGACTGCGAGAGACGAACATCGTCGAGTATACCCGTTGTCTCACGAAGTGAGGAAGCAAGCACGCTACTTAGGGCCGTTGAATTGTATAAGAGTATATTATCAGCTTGTGGAATTGATACCTGTCACATATTCACATAGGATACTATACATAGCCTAAGTAAATGGATTAATTTGTAATTATTATTAACCACCCCAATTCTACAGCCAATGGTGAAACCGGTAAGCACGTCAATTGTTTTAATCAGTAACAATCCTCGCCCAGAAAGCATCATAGACTTACTCGTATTTGAACGATAATAAATAATTCTTCTCTCTGAAACAGAAATGAAAACACGGATCACTTGAGTTGTGCGGCAATAGGGAACTTTACGTAAACTCCCCTTCATGATATGTGAATTAACAACATACAAATCACATTACAGCCCCTTCGAACAATCAACCTGTTACTACAGCATACACTGCACTCCAATCAGAAACGCTGCCTGCGGCCTCTTATTGTAACCAATCGTGTCAGCGGACGAGGTAATATAATGTGGGAGGCCACGTCACTGGATCCCACTCCTAATCTTAAATCCCTTAGCCCTAAAGGTTCAATTATATTGGCTTTCCATGTTTCAATGTGATAAAACCGTATAAATTAAATGTTGGTTGTAAGTCTATGTAAGTGCTTTTGTGCTAAATTTAAAAGGAGACAATTTTTTTTTAATTACACCCAACCCTATGTAGCGTACAGACCGGTGTTATGTGTTATGTTATTTATTGTTTATTAAGAATTATAGTATACATTATATATATATATACCATCAGTCATTTTCAGTTTAAAAAGGTATTTATAATTTTAAATACACTAACACTGAGATGATTGACTTTTTTTAGAATTAAAAAAAATCGGTCATTTTCAGCCTAGAAAGGTATTTACAAATTTAAATATTAAATGTCACTCAGATGCATGGGCGTACGGTAAGGGGGGGTTCGGGGGGGTTGAAACACCTCCCGAAATATCTGCAATATTTTGAAGATTATAAATCATGGAACGAAATTTAAAAAAACAATCTGATTCAGTTGTTACATATTTTACAATTTCGTACATATTATTTAAGATTTATCGTAATTTATTTAAGATTCAAATTTCAAAACCCCGTGGTGTTGATAGCTTTTCAGCTTAATAACAGTGATGTATTACTAGTAAACAAAAATCCCTTTGGAATCTGTCAAACGACAACTCGAATATTCCCGCCAAAATCCATCAACCTGTTTGTAAAGCCAACAGTAATCACGAGCTCATCACAAAATTATCATGAAGTAATCGGCATTAATCGGGCTTTTCCACCGGTGGAATTACAGATGACTTTAAAAACGTGCCTTATGCACCATACAGTATTATGGTAATTTTTCAAGAGGAAGTTTTTATTTATAGACTCTAGCTTAAACGAGAAATGGATAGAAATCTCAAGAAAAACAGTTTCAAAGAATGAGCTGCATATTAATTTATTACAGTGTATTAATTATCACAATACAACTGTGTAGTAATTAAAAAAGTAATAATTCACAATGTGCGCATGGACATGGAGTTGAGACGACTTTACATTGTACCCCTCCCGAACAAAATTTCACCTTACGCCCATGTGCTCAACATTGCCCGTGAGCAAGACAACCTTGAAGCCGTCTGCAGTGTTGAAAAGCATAGTGGACTGTTTTTACTTGTACATCTGTAGAATCATTACAGTAATCTGTATTTCCCTGAAGCAAGCCAGGCGAGCAATGTACCCCTAACGAGTTAGACCGGCCACTTCTCCTGCAGCGGTGTACTGCGTGTAGTCTACTCAAGGGATAAAGGCGCTACTTGCTACATGTTACTGCCTTCACGTTATTCGGTATTGATATGAGGCTCGTCCATAAAGTAAGTTTCCCTGGGGCCGTTTACAGAAACAAAACACAACTTCTTGGACATATTATATATTCCAACAGATACAGCAAGCATTCAGCTATTATTCAACATATTTGCCACCGGAATTGAAACATTTGAATTTCTAATGATGTTTTTAATTAAGGAATATTCCACAATATAATGGTTTTTCTTCATTCCACAACAATCTTCTGCCTCCATAAGCCCCTGTCCATAGCATCTTCTTCATTTAACCTTCTCTCCATACTCCTTTTTTCCCCATCCATCCAGCATCTTTGGGCTTCCCTCTTCTTCTTGTTCCTTCTACTTTCCAATCCAAAATTTTCTAGGGTGCTCTATCCTCTGTCATTCTGAGTACATGTCCATATCATCTGAAGCATCTTTCTTCTACAATTTCCAAGATATTCTTTTCAACTTGCATTATTTACCTTATTCTATTATTCCGAATGTTTTCTTTCCTGGGTTTTCGTGCTGAACGTCTCCAAAAATAAATTTTTAATACCATTAATTTGTTTTCTTGTTGTCTACTTACGGTTCAAGTTTCAGCGCCATATAATGTTGTATTTTGGAATAATGCCTGATGTATTAATTTTTTAGTTCTATGTAAAATATTTTTACTCCATAAGATTGAACTTAGCATATAATCCTCTTCCCATCCGTTATTCTTCTTTGAATCTCTAAATTTGCTGTTGCATTCTTTTGTATAGATATTTAAAATGTCTTTATTCATTCATAAATAAATTGAGTTTATTTTCGTGCAAAAACTATGAACTGCTTTTCATCAAAGTCTGAGTCATTTAAAAATGAAAGTCATGAATTTATTTCTTTTTCAAGACGAGAAAAGAAGGAAAAATATACTCTTTATAAAAATCTAGTAATTAATGTCATTTTCAAAATAACTCGAAATTACAGCACAGGTTATTTTAATATGTTCAAAACATGATTTATAAGAATGTCAGCACCCAGTTATTAGTTCCTTGCCCATCATATATCATAATTTCCACGTCTAGCAAATCCACGATACAATAATTATTATACAACTGGAATACTCCCGCCGAAATCCATCAACCTGTTCGTAAAGTCAACACTAATCAGCAGCTCATCACAAAATCATCTTGACGTAATCGGAATTACTGGGACTTTTACACCGGTGAATTTTTAGATGACTTTAAAATCATTCCCTATATACCTTACTGTAATTATAATAATTTTTCAAAAGAAAGTTTTTATTTATAGACTCTAGTTTAAACAGGAAATGGACAGAAACCTCAAAAAAAATAGTTTCAAAGACTTGCGGCGGGTCTAATGTAGTGTGGGTGGGCGCCAGATATAGATATACTATATCGAATTTATAATAAAGACCCTCCGGTTAGCATCAAGTCAGATTCGAGCAGAATTTTCTTTTCTCGGAGCGGGAATGGTAGACGTGCAGACTGGTGATCCTTCCTTCATAGAAATGACGTTGCGTACAATTGAACAACAAACTTTTATTTTAATTAATTCAGCAAAGTTCTTAATACAATTATTATAATTGTTACAATAATTACAAAGAGTAATTATAGAAAATTGTTCTTGTTGCTTAGCTACGTAGAAAACTGATGGATTATTGGTTTACTAATCTCCACTTTATAAGCTCGTAATATAATCAAAGTTAAAATATTATGATGCTGACAATTCTTCTATGTCCAAAAATTACAGCCGTGAAAATGTTTAAGTATTGAAATTGTCGACTGGAAATTCTTCTAAGTCGGATAATTATATTCACAAAAAAGTTAGAGTATCGAAATTAGATACTGAAAATTATTCTAAGTCGAATAATTACGACCCACGACACTCCGTGGTAATACGGGAGCTACTAATCCCGTCTTCCCCGACCGATATCCAAGTGTTCACCCCGATCGGTGAAATCCAAGTGTTCACCCCGACGGATGAAATTTAAGTCTCCTTACTTGCTTTGTAATAAATTAAACTAACTCTCCAAAATCCTCCTAAGGACGTCCCACTTACCCCATATGTTAATCCCACGTGACAATTACTCTACATCTAATTGGAAGTGACGAATCTTATCTAAAGCCAATAGGATGCCGGTGCCTCCTTAAGCCAACCTACTACTTTCTCTTTACTCAATACTCGGAACTCAGTAAAATGCACTGTTTAAACTCCAAGAAAGGTTTATATCATACCATCAGTTTCCTTTGTACTAAATAATATTAATATTCTTATTCCTATTCATCCAGCACTCAAGGTATTGACAGACCCATTGTCCATTCTCATTCCTTTACATACTTACAATAGAGGCTACTGTGTGTACTGTTATGTCTTTGTTCGAGGGAGATACCTGAAAGCTATTAAGTGAGTTATTAGCACGGGGCTGGAATTACCCGGCTACCTGGCCAAGCTTACCATTTTCTATGACCAGTGCAAATTGCATTAAATACATAAATATTCAATTTGTTAATGACTATGAATTTTAAGAGATTTGTTAATAATTGCAATAAACTTTTCTCCAGATTATGCATATTTTGATACCAAACAAGCTAATGAAATATTATCATTTAATTAATTGTCATTTATATGAGCATAATCTACTTTATATTACTTTATATAGGCTGGGTTATTCTGGACTGCGTCAGACTGTGTTGCATATTAATGATCGTGAAGCTCACAATAGTAGTTATAGCAGATTTAATTGTGTGTTACGCCGTTGGCTGACTGATAACCCTTTTTATAGAATTGAAGAATTCTATATTTCAGTAATAAATACGCCTGTAACTTTCTGATGCTCAGACAAGTGTAGGTTTACATGTGTAGATATAGGCCTAGTATATTATTGTAGCTCTCTGTATTGATAATGTCTATAGCACCACTGGATGTTTATGACTGTAAATATATTGAATGGAAAATTGAGTTGAATAGTGTATTATTGATCACTAGGGTTCGGATGTATATGACATATAAAAGTGGAAAATATGACTGAAAATATGCCCTTAAAATGACTAAATATGACCCAGAAATACTGAATATGACCCAATAAAAGTAACGTATTTTCAAAAAATAAATGTTCCAATTTAAAACGTTTGAAGATACTAAATTTTTACATCACATGAATTCAATCAGACAATCACTTTTTGACATTTTTTGTTTACAGTTTTACTTGTAAAGAACTTTTAGAATTTGCTCTTGTTTGCTCGATTCATCAGCTCCAAATACTCATAGTATTTTGTAGACCTTGCGTGTCCCTATAAAATATGAACAATTGCAATAGTTTTAAAATTTAAGTTTCTTTTAATTTGGCATTAACATTAAATTAATTAAATTAATTTCAAATTTAACTCGGCCATGTAGTAGCCTACATACATTGTATAATTGTGCTCTTTTACCGAATTTATAACTGAAATATGACGTTAAATTACTAATATGGTCAAAATATGACCAAGAACAAAATATGACTTTATAGGCAAAATAAAAACGGTCCGATTAGGATAACAAGCGTGCAATTCATGTTTAATTTGTGTTTGTGGCGATAATGGAGGCCAAGATAAAAGTTTGACATGTCATAAACATCCGAACCCTATTGATCACAATACAACTATTTAGTTATTTAAAAAAAAGTGTGCGCAAGGACATAGATGTGAGACGACTTTACGTTGAACCCCTCCCGAACAAAATTTCACCTAAACGCCCATGCTCAGATGGTTAACGTTTTAAGAGACAGTTAAACACTTTAATTTTATTTAGTTTCGTTCCGTATAATTGGCATTATAATAAATTATGAATATCATTTCCAAAAGAGTGTGGTTTAAATTTCCCCTTCTTAAAGTTTTCAATGCTAAGCAAGTAAGTTGGGAGTTCTCTGTGGTTAATGTAAACTTTCCATTCATGGGGAAAACTTTCCTTGTATGTAGAAATATACCATGCTTGGTAGACCATTCATTCTTAAAAATAAAATAAGGATAAAATAAGCATATTTAGGCCGAATAGTACAGAAATAAGTAGTAACATAATAAAATAAATAAAATAAATCTGCTTGATTAGATCCTGGTGTCTAGGCTTCTATACGTAATTTGCTAAGGTTTTATTTTATTAAGTGCCAGAATGGTACTTTATGAGATAGTGTGGGGGACGGAAAAATATATGCCAGTCTGTCTGTCCGTGTGTCTGTACGCGCGATAACTCCAATGGGCTTTATCGGATTTTCATGAAAATTGGTATAAACATTTATAACGTCCATGGGAAGAAGCCTATCGATATTTGACCAAATCGGTTGACCGGTACCGAAGTAATGTCCAATTTAGCGCCTATTTTATGGTAGTATATTAGAAAGAATTTATGAAATGCAAATAATTTCTCATGACAACATATTGTTTTACAGTGTTCATATACGGTTTTGGAAGTTGCTATACATCTAGCTTTGAGAAATAACACTACCCATATATTCACATATGCTTATCAAATTATATCGGTAAACAGATCTAGGTGGCCGAGAAGGTAACGCATAGAAGTCTCATTCTGGAGTCCCTGGTTCAAATCCCGTAACCGGCTAATTTGATATGGATTTTTTTTTTTGTGTGTGTGTGAGTGTGCGATTGTCAAGATATCACATCTATAAAGTTTTGCTGAAGCTGGACGATTTTAATCTGTTTTTTTTCCGTAATGAATCGATCTGGAGCTTAACTTGGAAATCGATTAAAAAATAACTTATTTTCTGCATATCATAATTGCATTTGTTATTGATTACACAAAAACATCCTGGTACTTTGTTACATCAGTTTACCTTATTTTATTTAAAGTTTATTGATATTTCCAAATACAGGATATTTTACAGATGATATACATGTACATTTACATTTATACTCTCTTCTACATGATCATAGTAATTTCATTTTCTACAATAATTTTTAATTGCTATAAAAATACTTAAAATCTATTACTCTAATGGAGTCCAGCAGTTTACGTTAGGCCTACTCAACTAACAAACTACAATAACTACGGTAGTCACAGGTAGTAACAATCAAATGATTATTTTAAGCATTATACTACTCATTTCATTTGACCCCCTCACAATGCATGTAGTCAATGAATGAAGATTTTCTGGTCAAGGAAAAAATAGGCATATGCCTGAACATTCGAGGACTAATAATCATATAGGCATATGTTACTATATGTTCATGTCACACGATTAGGAAGAAATGTGTTTGATAGGAACAAAAAGGGGTGGGTGTATAGTACCTGTCGGCGAACCAGCTTGAAGCCTGTAGGGAGCTGACCTGATCCCGGATCAGGTTAGGTAAAAGCTGTCCTCTATGCGTATGTGTGTATGTGTGGGTGCTCACTACCGATCGATGACGTGAGAGAAATAAACTTCATCTTTTCCACAGTTCAGCTTTTCTCACCGCATTTCAGAGATCCTAGTATTTCCTGTGCGATTTTTATATTTCGCACATAATGATGTGGTAAGTTTCTCTTGTCACTTCTATCATCGAGCTTCACACAATTATAAAGTTTTGAAATGTTTCAGTTTGTGTGCTTTGTTTTTAGAGTTAAGATTTTAAAATTAATTGTTTATTTATATTATTTTTTCGAGGATAGTGTTTTTTATCTACCTCGAATCCATGCTAACATAGTGGAAACCTGTAACATGTATGTATACAAAATATATTATTGAGGGTGCTCGGCACCCCGAATAATCATTTTGGGGGTGCTGAAAATGCAAAGCACCCCCGAAGTCGGCGCCTATGATATCTGTAGTGTTTCCCTTCCATTACATTGTACGTCATTTCTAAGGTCAATAATTTTACAGTAGTTTTTTAATATTATTTTAATGCATGTTAAATTAATTTATAAGATTTTCTGTATATTATTACTTACTTACTCAATGGCAATAGAAATACCTAAGCAAGCTAAAGGAATATTATCTATTTTATGGAACCCGGAAGTTAATTGCCGCGGTTACATAAGCCCGCCATTCAGCCCTATTATGTGCTAACTCCACCCAACTATCCCTCGAAAATAAAAACCTATCCTAATATTGTCCTCCACTAATATGTAGATCTTCCAAGTGGTCTCTTTCCTTCGGGTCTCCCAGTCAATGTTTTCGAAACATGTCTCTCCTTCCCATGAGCGCAACATGTCCAGCCCATTTCATCCTCCGTGATTTAATTACCTTTACTATATTCTGTGAAGAGTACAGGTTATGAAGCTCGTTCATTATGCAGTTTTCTCCAGCCCCCGTTTCATCTCTCTTAGGCTCGATTATTTTCCTAAGCACCCTGTTTTCGAACAGATTGTGTTCTTTCCGAAGAATAAGCGACCATGTTTCACATCCATAATACAACCGGCAGGATAATTGATTCATACATTTTTTTTTAAGATTTCTGGACAGAAGACGAAAAGATATAAGTTTCTGAATTGCATAAAACAAGCCTTTCCTGATTTTAGTAGACATTAATTTCCAATTCAACATTCTTGGAAGCATCGAAAAGACTTCCTGCATTTCTCCCGATTGGGTTTATGTCATCGCCCAACAGACGAGCATTAACTGCATAACCTAAAATCGGGTACAGGATTTAATTATAGGTCCTTTTATTAAAAGTAGAAAAAGGATAATAGACCTACTCATATGAGCATAGATCATCTACTGTTAACTATTCTTCCACACTTTTTTTCTAGAAAATCTCTTACTGATTTCCACAAATGAACTCATATCTGTTAGATATCAATTAGCTACATGGAACGTGTCGAAATGGCGATAATAGAGGTATAATGGACTGTTGTCGATATTTGCGGGAATCAGGTTAATCCGGATAATTCCCTCTATACTTGAAAGCATGTCCTGAAGCCTACTTGACATTCCAGAGTTCTCTGCATTGCTTTCATATCAGAAGAAGATTGAAGCTCTCTCTTTCTCTGTTACCCCTAGAGCACATGCGCCGGCCGTTGCCTAGGTAACTCAATTCTTCCTCTCCTCCCACTACCCTCTATCTCTGTGATTCTCTCTCTCCCTCTCTACTATGTACTATATGTGTGTGCAGTAGGACTACTGTTAACCGAAACAAAGAGGGGGAAGGTGGTTTCGGATAACCAAAATTTCGGATAAAAATTAAAATGTCAGCTTTAGAGAAATCAGAAACAGTGGAAACACCAACACCAAATTCAGTTGTAACAGTACGCAAAATCTCATCATTTTTAATTATTTTAAGGGCTTCTAACCGTTCTATTATCGTTATCACGACCCGCTTCCGCTTTTCTGACATGATGCACAATGAAACCGATAAAAACTCTCCACAAAAATGTTCGATCGCCACCGCAAGGACAAGTACTAGCACATACCCGATGTGAACAAATAAAAGAAACAGAGTTGGCATGTGCCTTTACAATATATATGAGACGGAGGTGGGTAAGATCAGAGCCCTCGCATTCCGTTACTCATCCTTGAGACTTTTTTTCCCCCACTTGCTTTTTGTTCATACGAATTTGTCCCTTCCTCCTTTTCTTTCTTCATTGTTTCAGCACATTCTTAACACCTAATAACCATGTTCATTTTCTCCTTCCTTTAATTGTCACTCGTTCGTTTCCATCCACATGTTCCGTGCTTGTTTATCGCGCTTGTAATTCCTTTACTTTACTTCATTTCCCATATTTAGCTTCCCAAATCATAAATTCATCCCATTTTTCAAGATAGAAGTTTTTGGTTGCTTTTTTGGCTATAATTCGTTCTTTTCACCTCCATAACTACTCTTTGTTTCTTTCTTTCCTTGGTCATTCTTTTTAAGGCAGCTAAGCATTATTTTTAGGTTTGCCACATTCATTATTTCCTGCTTTTCCTTAATCTCTTCTATTAGGAAAGATAAATTCTTTTTCATTTTCTATAGGCCTAGTTGATTATGTTATATTCATTCTATCTTTACTGCTCCCCCATATCATTATTTATTGGTAATTCTTTCTTTTTCTTTGCCATAGCTGATAATCTTTCTCTTTGTTTTTGGTTACTTATATTCATCCTTTCCTTATTAATTACGTAATCAATATTCCTTCTCATAGTTTTTATTTTTTATTTTTCCCCATAGATAACCGTTTATCTTCATACCTCTCCTTACAGTTCATAGTCATTCCTTTCCATGTTTTCCAGAGTTATTCTTTTTTTGCTTACTTTCATCGTAATTATACATCCAATCCTTTTGTTTGATTTTTACTTTTTCCCAGTCTTCTTTTATTTTTTTACCACAGCCATTCTTTTTTATTACTCTCCCGTTTTATTCTTTTCTTATCTGTTTCCACTATTGTCAATATCATTTCTAACTTTATTCTTTGTTTCTTTCAACTAATTATTTAATTAATTAATGCAATTTATACAAAGTTTCCCCTTGTTTCCCAGTCTTGTTCACCAGGACCGTCTTTTCCACTTCTTTTCTGTGCTTGGCCTACTTTTCTTAACTGATCTCTTTTCTTTCGAGCTATTGCAATTATTTCAGTCTTATTTCCGTAAGCTTTTGTGCTTTCTTTCTTGTTTGAAAATGGATGTTTTCTCTTCGTTCGGTAATACTTACAGTATTTCATACGTTTACCTTATTACATTTTTCTTTAGCATATAGGATAGGCCTATGTATACGCCTATAATTTTCCTATTCTGCATTGTTTATTTCTTTCCAGCTTTCTATAATTAATTTAGGCCTATTTGTCTACTTTTATATATTTCTCTTCTTTTCTTTTCGATCTTCCTTCCATCACTTTGTATTTCTTTAACTTGTCAAGCGTTGCGTATGTTTTAGTTAAATGCAAAAGCATAATGTTCTCTTCATTGGGATACGAGTTCTGTATAATAAATATTGTTATAATTATTACATTCTAGCCCTAAACACATTCCCCCTGAATGACTGAGATCACACAGTGATACAAAAGGGGGCGTGGCAGTTCTCATTTTCTTCAGTAGATGTCATCCGAAGTCAGTGAAACACGAATTCTACACAGATATTAATGAAAGTAGGGCATTAGAATTACTTATATCCATATGTTCCTACCGTTTGTAGTAAGTCATACTCAGAAAAATGTGTTTTACACTGACTTGCCCACTTTCCCTGGAAATGTGCCTATGATAACAAAATGCAAATACAGCAGAGGCAGTTTTAGCTCAAGGTGGCAGCATGTGTCATCGCTCCAACAGTTCAACACCCAGTTTCCTCCGGTAGATGTCAGATAAAGACAGCGAATCCACTATTGTGTACTCCATACAGTTTCACAGATGGTGGATAGATGGGAGGAGATATGCAGAAAAGCCCGAAGTTAACCCCTCGTCCCTATGAGTAACAGAATTACAGGCATACAGCACATAGAGTTCTGACATTACACTTACGTAAAAAAAATCAGCACTAAAGGAATTTGGGAAATGACCTAGTAAAATTTGCCTGCATATGTGTTTTTTAAATTCATTTTTTAAAAGAATTCACCAACTTTCATAACCTTAATTAGATTGTCTGCTGTAACAAAAATTTAACACTTTTCGCTAATTTATAATTAAAGCCCGGATTTTCATGCACTATCAAACTTAAAAATATGCATGCATTCATGCACTATCGTATCTCCAAATATGCACAATGAAGGGCGAAACATGCACTATCAAAAATCCGCACTGTACTGCAATATATTTCAATTTATCTTAAAACAATATACAACAACGAGTTTTTCCAAATTCTCCTCACTTAAACTCGTGTGTTTATCAGTTAGGACATTCTTGAACGCAGAAAAGGATCTATCTACTTCACAAGAAGTAACAGGTCCATAGGCCTACTTAAGGGAAGAAATTTGACTGAGGGTGATATCGAATTTCATATCTTTTACATTTTCTCCACATAATGCGTCTTTCACGTTTTCAGAAGTTTAAGATCAGGGTTTGAACTAAGTACCTTCTTAAGTTTTTCTCTGACTGTCACACCCGTTTCTCCACAACACGATTCTAAAGTATTCAAAGTCTTCAACAATGGCTAGTGACTGACAAATTCAAGCAGTGAACATTCTGTTTAGCAGTTTTCTTTCAATGGAAGGTGGTGGGGGTCGGCGAGTCGGAATTTTCTTTTGTAGCCTTGTGTATTATATTACCACAGTATAAGTATTAATAAGTATTAATACGTATACTGTGATATTACTGTTTATTTAGGGTAAGTTAAACAGTAGCTTGCACTCTTAATTCATGCAGGTGGCAGACTCTGTTGCCAAGTCAATCAAAATATAACAATGGTAATGCAATACAACATTTTTACGTTTCTTTGAAAAGCCAAGATTTTAGGGAGGCATATATTCATAATATGCATAGTTATGCATGGTAACTTGATATTATGCACTAAAACCAGAAAATGAGGGTTTATATGCATTCAAAACGTCTGAATATGCTACATTAAGCCCAAAAAATCCAAAACATGCATTATGCATTAATTTTGCCATAAAAAGGCCGAAATATGCAAAGATGCACGGAAAAAATATGTTTATTTGGAATCCATAAGTCATGTAATGTGTACCTACAAAGTTTGAGAAGTGTAACCAAAGTATATAAAAACATGCATTTGCATGGAAATCCGGGCTCTATTTATAATATATAATCTTTTCAGTTCTTAATGATTAACTAATGTTATTCATTGTCCTATTCTGAAGAAAGGTACGGAAGAAAGCTAGTAAGATAGTTTTTGTTCTTACTTCTAGCATTTAGGTACATCTTAAAACCGGGTCTTATAAAATGATATCTATTTAATCATTTTTTAAAACAAAAGTCGTCCACCAGTTTTCAAACGTTAAAAAATCGAATTGATGTTGTAATCGTTTCTCATGATTTTACCGCAGATATTAATTCATAATATATCCCACAAAACAATATGGCACTGTCATATTGATTATAAAATGTATAATATCAAATTGAACTGAAAACTTGAACTGACGCTATAAAGAAAAACAAATATTCAGAGAATTAGGCTCGTGAAAATTGACTTTTCAATTAAAATGATGTCCAACATAATGACTTGAAATCCATTAAACTAAAATTGAACCACACCAGAGAACTACGACATCAAAACTTTTAAGATAAAAAAAATAATAATAATAAAGTCAGTCTTTCAAACTTCGGTGAAATATAAGCTGTAAGATTTGGTAAAAAGACATTTCGTTTTAACATTAATTTGAAATTCATTTTACGTTGTTGGACGAAGGTAGGTGTGTTTGTGCTGCTAAGATGTATGTTTAGATTAGGTTTGCAGGCAGACCAGTGTAGGAGATCGTCCAAAAGCAAACAAAGGCAATAGAAGCAAATCAGTATTTAAAGGGTTTAAAAAATCTCAACCTGGAGGCCCCCCACTCTTAGCGATCAAATAAACAAAAAGACGAAAAGCATGATTTAGGTTGCTCGGCACAGAGTACCTCGAATCGGGACCTCCCAAATAAATATTGCCAAATCTAATTATTTAGTATATATTTACTTCTTCTACAGTACTATATTTACATAAGATAAGCCCCGTGAATGTTTTCTCAGTATCTTGTAGGTTCAACAGTAGGGTAAATCCGGGTGAGATGGCCATGCTTTTTTAAATGCTCAATAACTCGAAGAATTTTCATGATAATTCGTGTGCAAAATGTTCAATTAGGTCCTTGGATGTCCACATTCTCATAACATATGGTTTTATGGAGAAAAAAAGTAATTTAGGGTGAGAAATCCCAACATTTAAAAAAATGGTACGTTGGCCATCTCACCCGAGGTGTCAGGGGGAGATTGCCATAGGACATAGGGACAGTTGGCTGCACCATTTTCGAAGCTAGAAAGTACAGGTAATAAGTAGAAAGACTATACAGCTTACTTCTATAAATATATACAAACAAAATAAACTTAAGTGCCAAAATAAGTTATCTTAACGTAAAAATAAACATATTTTCGAAAACAGAATCAATTCTGAGTAATTGAAAAGTTCTGATACATTTCTGAAAAGATAACTAAACTCTACTGCTTGCCACTACATCCGTTGGAGGGGAAAGGCATATCACCTAACCTCTACATCATTTATCTCCATCTTTCAACTTCGGTAGTTGATGACAGGATCGAGAGCACCTATTATGGAGCCTCCTTTGGCATAAATACATGGGGCCAATCCACTTTTTAAGCATATAAATAATTTTGAAAATGAATTTAATGATTTATTTAATTAGGGGTACACTGTCAAAGTCGTTTTTATTTGCATACTTTTTTCTGGATTTTCGAAATTGTTTCATTAAGGTTAATTTGTTCGTTTATGTCATTTCCATAGCAATAAAAATAAATAAGTAATTGAGAATCGATGGAAATTAGTCTTAAGTGAAATTTTTTTCATTTCGTGTTAGAAGAAATCAGAAGATCTTGAAAATATGGCTCTAAAGTTGGTGGCCAACTCTCCCGGAAAAAAGTGGGCCATCTATCCTATTTGTAAAGGTGAAATGGCCATAGTCAGTAGTTAAAAATGGAAAAGTTTAGAACAGAACACGTAATACAGGTGAAATATATAAGGTTCGCTCACCTCACACAGTATGTATCGTTTAACTGTTAGTAATAATGTCGGACTTCTGCTTATTTCATTCAATATACAAAAAATAAATGGACAGTTAGAAAACAATAATGTTAAATCAATCGCGAATTTCTAAATATAAACAGCGCAGGTGTTCAACAATCGACTCTTAGTATCAAAAGCTTGCCGCCTACCAAGTTACGTTCAAATATGTTTATCGGCCTTGAAATCAGAGCGATTGGTCGTCTCCCCCGCGTGGCCGTCTCTCCCGGAATTACCCTAACTGGTTAATTGTTTGCCAGTATGAGGTAAGTTATTGCTGTTAGTAAATATAATTATTGGTCATAAAGGTTACATAAACACTTCTTATTATATAAAACATAAGTTAAAAGCACTAAGAAGCTGTGTGATTGCCTTCTTATTCTGAACATGTTTGTTCGTTTATTTGGTTTGAGAAGACTGTGGTTACTGAAAAGGTTTGAAATTCTACGATATCATCGCTCATTAATTAGTGGTAGAATTTTCATGCAACCCTCCCTAAGAGTAATAAGTTACTAGTTTTCAATTATATCTCATTAAAGATATTTCTCTGTAGAATATTATGAAATTCTTTCTAGTGAGATATACACTGAAATTTGTCAATAACTGTACGATAAATTTTAAGTTAAACGTAAAATCCTAATAATAAAATTAGTATAAGAGATCAATGCATCCTCACTATTTTGTGAACGCTTTTGGGTTCCAGAGTAGTCTATGTGTCAAGCTGAGAACCGTGGTTCGGTTCCTGTTCAGAAAATATCCCTCTACAAAACAGGCTTCCATTTCCAGTGTGTGGAATGCGATAATGCCTATGATTTTGTCTTGGACATCGAAAGAAAATTTAGTGCATTGCAGGCGATATGTGGGTCCATTAAAAGAACGTTAAGAAATAACTCCAGAGGTTTATGGCTGCCCTCTCTTTAATATGTAGAGGAAAGCCATGGGTGTTAACGAAAAAGAGATATAGTTCGGCTACAAAATAGAGAAATGCGATTCTTCGGTACGTGAATGTTTGTACAAGATTAAATAGGATGAGGTCTACTGAAATCACGGAAGAATTTAATACATTCTCGGTAAATGAAAAAGAAAAAGAAAACTGAATAAAGAAAATAATGAAAAGAACGTACACACATAAAGAGAAAAAGGTTGCAAACAAGCATTATATTAAAAACATTAAAGGAAAAGAGACATAGGAAGACCTATATTCATAAAAAAGAGCCATATTGAATTACTAATCAATGAAATGCAGTAAATCCGCCTTTCAGTATTAAGGTCTTTTAATTATCAGATATATATTTCGACCAGCTTCTGGTCAGATGTATCACTGAAGATGACCGCAGGCTGGTCGAAACAAATATGATAATTAAAAAACCTTAACATTGAAAGGCGGAATTACTGCATTTCATTGAATAGGAAGACCTTACAAAAGATAGTTTGGCATCATTGACTGGAACAGGTGAAAGTGGATACCTAATCTAGGAGATAAGAAGAAGAAGATGAAGAAGAAGAAGAAGAAGAAGAAGAAGAAGAAGAAATGGTGAAGAAAAGAAAGAAGACCTTACTGATATAGTTCAGTACGAATTGCATATGTTTACTATTGCATAACATTTTTCCATCTAAAATGGAAAGGGAAGATTTTGTTAGAGGCGAGGTTTCTCTTTGCATAACATGGTATTATATTGGGGATCTTATTAGCAAATGACGTGACATAACACGACTTCTTCCGCAGTCTAGTTTTGTAAAACCGTTACAGTTAGTGTCAATGGGGAAGCAGAGCAGTTCGAAGTCGATAATAAAAGTGAAATTAAAAGTTTTGCGTGAACTTATCGCAATATGTTAAATTACACATGAATTTCTTTTAAATTACTGTTATTCTCCAAACGTCGTTGTGACGAAACGAACAAGTTCAAGTGAAGAAGTGAAGTGATTGCTTATGAAACAGGAGGTTCTGCCTTTGTTTAGTGTTTAAAACTTGATTTAAGTATGAAGTACCTCAATTATCTTAACCATACTAAAAGGTAAGAATGTATATCCAAATAAGAGATCAATAGTAAGTTCAGTGTCTGTATATAATGGCCTATATTAGAAACTTCCAACAGGCGGAAGCTTATGTTATTTTAGGGTGAAATCTGGCGAAAATATGACAAACCATAATACCAGGAGAACTTTATTTTAGGCTTTACACACGCGTTAGTTGTGTAAGAAATGTCAAAACTTATATACTCCATAGATACTTACAGATAACAATCATTTCACATTATAAGCTGTAGTGTAAAATTTCTTATAAGTGTAAGGGAACGAAGAGTAAACTTTTATATCTGTTGAATTTTATAGGCAAGATGAATATCCAATAAACAAAAATAGTGCATTCCTATCACAACGAACAAATATGATCTAAATATAAACATGATCGAGATAATTCGGGGAACAATGTTCAGCAGACTAGAGACAGATAATTACACCACGACGACGCTTTTTGTGAATACCTTCGGCGGATTCTTGGAGGTAATAAAAAGGACCCAACTATTTGTGAATTATTTCCGGCCCAAGTAACCTAAGAGGAACATTGAAAAAAATGGCATATGGTCAAATTATGAAAGCTAAAAAGTAAGTGCCATTTGCATGTATTGTTTTGTGTTTTTTATTATTTTGCATAGGCCTACTCTAGTTACTGTAATTTTGGTAAATTTTTAATTATAGTTTTTAAAAAAAGCTAATTTTAGCATTATTTAGCAATTGCATAAACTTTTTCTGGTAGTATTTAGTCTTAAAAAGATGCTTTCATTTAATTAAGTATCATTACGAATTTCAACTCAGGTGTAGGCCTACCATTCAAGGGCGCCCATACGATATTTTCTAGGGAGGGGCCAATTTTTTTTATTAATTAATTTTTTGTCGCTTTAGCTTTTTGGGTAACTTTGTAACATTCTGTTAATAAAATAAGTGCAAAAATGAGAAAGTCAGAAAATAACTTCGGGGAGGGTCAAAAGTGATGGGGGGGGGGGGTTAGGCCAAGAAAGGGGGGTCAGGGGTCCAACCTCGGAAAATGTTTAAATATTGAACTAGTGAAAATCACATTTTTAGCTACTTTCGCACTGAAAAACTAGTTAGCAAGTTTGTTTACCATACTCTGAGACATGCCAACGTAAACAAGAAATCATTACCGAAGTCAGAGGTTAACCCCTGGAACATTTTTAAATATTGAACTAATGAAAATCACATTTTACGCTATTTTAGCACTGAAAAACTAGTTAGCCAATTTGTTCACTATATTCTAAGATATGCGAACTTAAACAAAAAACCGTTACCTATTACTATAACTATTTATAAGAAAAGTTAAATAACACATGGAACAATAGAAATAAAAGCCTACTCATTATGTTATGAAAACAAAATAACTGCTATATCATATTTGACACACCACCAAAACTTGTCTAATTTAATATTTTTAAAATACAAAAATAGAACTTTGGGTTTTGATTTTTAGGAGTCCGTACCCCCTGGACCCCCCTTTCCTAATCCACTGTGGATTCTTCTTCAATGTTGTCGATTTGGTGAAACTTCTGCAAATTTTATTTCTGACTTTTAAATAATTGTCTTAAAAGAAAAACACCTGACTATAATTATTAATATACATTTCTTTTCCTTTCCCTGAGAGCTAGAGGGGGGCCGTGGCCCCCCCTTGCCCCCGGGTATGGGCGCCCATGCTACCATTCAAAGGTATTTGCGACCACAATAAATTATTACATTCATCTAATACAAAGAAAAACCGCGAGAGGTGCCACTGGTGATGAGATCGCTGACTCACATTCGGGAGGTCAGGGATGTTTTTCCATAATTTTCCCCTAGGTGATCATCGGGCAATAGACTATTTGATTCCTTCATGATGGACCTGTAAATCGTAATTAACTAAATAAATATAATTTTGCATCTTAGAAAATTTGCCTGGCTGCGAATCGAACCCAAGTTTTCAACTGGTCTGTAGGGCTCTAGTTGATTATTTGGTTTGAGACTAGCCAAGACTGCGACTTACAGATTTTCTTTCTTTCTTTACCTTAGTTTCACCTCTCCCTTTTAGGATTTAAGCGACCCACGCCGCCCGGGCCTTATAGGGCCGCGACCTGTCGGGAGAGGGATTATCTTTGGATCACATACATACTTTTTTGACCAGACAAGGACATGGAGGGCCTCCCCTGATGAGTGATCAGCCCAATGTCGGGGCCACCTCCGAGACAACACGAACACATAGGACGAGACACACCATTCACACACACACTCTCAGAACAAGGCGAGGATGGGATGGGATGAAGATGATAATGACGGCCAGATGATATCTGGGGACCACAAGGGCCTAAAGTTACCCGATATTTGTCTCAAAGGTGAGGGAAAACCCCAGAAAAAACCTCACCTAGGTAACTTGTCCCGACCAGGAATCGAACCCGGGCCCGCTGCGTGAGAGGATGCGACTTACAGATTGAAAACCTAAAACTTTCCCCTATAGATTAAAACATAAACCTCTTTAATAATATAAAACCGAAAACTAGTCGATATTTATATATTAATATGTTTCTATATATTTTTTATCTCTCGTAAAATTTATAAATGTGTAAAACACAAAGGGTAAATATTATAACAGTTCACCATGGCTGCAAATAAAATTATATCAGTTAGATATAGCATTTGCTTGCAGCAACGGATGACATGAAATGAAATGTTCAGTTGAGAAGTTCTGTGTATTATGTAGATCTCACTTAGTGTTCGCCCAGCGGTCCCGGGTTCGATTCCCGATCGGTACAAGTTTTCTGGGGGTGTCCCTCACCTAGAAGGCAAATGACAGGGATGTGTGAGCGACCGGGTATTATTCTCTGTGTTCGTGTTGTCTCGAAGGTGACCCCAGCATCGGGCAGATCGCTCATCCGTGGAAGCCCTCCAAGTCCTTGTCTGGTCAAAAATCTGTGATCCTACGGCTAATCCCTGAATATTCCCTCGGCAAAATGTAGATTTATGCTGCACCCCAGCCAAGCTCCGCCGTTTTGTTAGGTTAGGAACGTTTTTGTTAGTTTAGGAGCAATATACTGAATAGCACGAGGTTTATTATGTCTCACATTGAATTTCTTCTGTGATGAAACCCTAAACCCCACCTCCCCAGGCGGGCCTCATTAGAGAGGAGCCTAGGGTGTAGCATAAAACTATTTTTTCCCATTCCCTCTCCCGATAGGTCGCGGTCATATAAGGCCTGGGTGGCTTGAGCCGCATAAAACAGGAGAGGTATTACTGAGATAAAGCGAGAAAGAGAGCGAGAGAGAGAGAGAGAGAGAGAGGGGGGGGGGAGAGAGGTTAATGAAATAGACATTATAACTGCAACTCATTCTTTTGAACTTCACTTGGAAAAGTCCGCTCGTCTAATTCATGAAAAAATATTTATCTGTAAATTAAAAAGTATTTTTCACACTATCACCTATTCCTTTTTTCTGGAAGGCTTGTGGTTATTTTATTAAAAGTTTTCACTTTAATTTGTTTATTTATATTATTATAGCAATAATGTCCATATGTAGTCTGAACATAAGCTGTTTAAGATTCAAATTCTGTATAAATTTAAATGCTTTATAGCTATACTAATTAGCTTTAATTATTTAAAAGCTTACAAAAAGTTTGATACACGAGGGAAAGATTAAAATTTCCTAAAGGACATAGACCCTACGGTATATAGAGCATGTATTATGTAGTAGGTAATATCTTCATAGGGAAGACACAATGGAATCCATACATTTCTGTTATTACGGCATATTTCTTATTATATTTTTCCTTCCTTCTTAACCGAACTCTCCTATCGAAGGGCTGACATGTCAATGCTTGGATCAATACAAATCAGGGCTATGGGGAGACTAATAAAGGACTCCTCTTATGACTACGGACAGGAACATTCAAGGTAAATAGAAAGTAAATTCCAATCCGTCATTCGCCACTGCAAATGTGCAAAACTCCGATAAAACCCTCACTCGGTTTGGACGGCTACCGGATTTGAACCTGCGACCTCCTAATTATGAGTCCGAGACAATATCTCTCGATGGGTCTTTCTTTTGTTTAGAAACAAAAAATAACTCTCTGTGAGAGTTCTTCATTCTGTTTTCTTCAGTCTTTATTCTCGGGAAAAGTTCAGTCTTACTACTTAATTCACCTGCACTGCCAGAACCGCATACCTTCAAGAACCTATGTGACTATTTCACGCACAAACGCGCAAGGTCAGGTGTGGCGAACTGAGGTAGGGCCTCACGCTATTGGTATTAAATTCGACTGCTGGTCGAGGTGAAGGATTTTAATGTCTTCCTTGAAAGATTTGGTATTTTTCCGCTCTTGTATCTGGACTTGCTTTAAGGAGGTTACACAAATATGTTACCTTTCTTATGCCCTTGTTGAAGAAAAAAAATAGGAAATCTCGTGAGTTATTTAGTTTTACTTCCTAAGGTTTGAACTCGATGAATCAGAAAAAAGAAAAACTCCTTACTCCATTTGCCCACTTATCTTTACATTCCGATGTGCATAAAATCGAAACGATCATTATACAACCGAAGTTCAAATGCACGACGACTTGAGATTCCTACCATCCCCCAATAAATCCGCAGACTTGTTAAGAAAATCTATTCATCTTTAGTGGATAATGAAAATTAATTAATTCCAGCCCTTGGAAATTACAATCCAGCATAATATCATCGTCACAGGACACCAAAACGTACCCTAATAGAGTAGTAGTGGTGATATAAGTATGAATTATTGCACTTCAACTACAACTATCGATGTCTAGAAGATAGATAAATTATCTGGCAGAATACAAGCCGAAACTATACGGTACTAAACCACAAAATAGATAGCATCATCATCAGGCATGTGATTGTAATGTATAACACAGCCCAACAAAAAGAACTTTTTGTTTGGTGTCTCAGATGTTTTACCGGATTCTGGCTATACTTAGTGTACTTATTCCAACTAAGTAAACAGTTTTTTCTACCAGCTCTACTTTTATATAGATTTTATTCGTGAACTCTGTCTAGCAAAACAAAATCTTGCTTGAAGGTTCTTACCATACTTTGGACACGTAGGACGAAAACAGTACTAAGTACAGAAAAACTAAAAGCTGGATTATTTTTTGGCCCTCAAATTGACAGCTCATAAGTCATAAACGACCGTACAGTATGTGATCATTTCAATTTTTTGAAAGACCCCATATTATATTGTTATTGTAATGTTAATGTAATGTTAGTGTGTTGCTTTTTTCTTCACATGATTTAGAAGCTAAAAATAGGCACTGTTTTTTATTTGTATCAAACGTAAAATATGATAATATGCATAATGGTAATACCATATCTCACAAAACTAAAGCTGATAGGGCAAAACTAAAGGCACATTTGGCATCAGTGACCTAAATATACCCAAGAATAAGTATACATTCTAAAGCACCAAAATGGCTGTTGGTCTGTGTAATCAATGTTAGTAATGAATTGTCGATGGTTGTGAGGGGTGATTTTGTTGTTATTACTAAACTGATTCTGTTTTGTGTAATTCATGAGTTAAAGACATTACGTTGGCTCGTGGGTTCAAAACCCGCCATCCTCGCCAATGTAATGTCTTTAATTTTGATACGTTATAGTTTTGAATGGACAGATATTGTTTTTTGCATTATGTATATTGATATGACTGTTGGTGTGTAAATATTGGCCTAATCCTTCTGATGGCACATGGCCCTGGGGTCGGCTCAGCCTCTAACAGAAATGAGTACAGGAGCAATCCTGGGGGTAAAGACTGATGCATAAGACTGACAAACTTACCACCTTCACGTGTCGAATGTCTAAAATCTGGGAGTCTCATCCTCCTGGAACCCTTAGGGCCTCCACGGCCTGTGTAGGAAACGCACTATTGGTGTGTAAATAGTGTGTAGTGTTATTTAATAAACCTACAGAAGGGTCAGTCTTATTTTACATACATATAAATTTCACCGACTAGTAGGCCTCCCTTACCAACTGTTCCATTCACGCCTATCACATAGGCCTACACTGGCTTTTATTGACCGAGCGACGCGAGGTCCTGTTTTAACTCGACCGTTCGACATTTTGTATGTTTGTTTGTAAATTTGTTTGTAACGCAGTCACGATCAAACGTTTTGTTTGATTTTCTTACATTTTGGTATGAATGAATGTTCCGTGAAGTAATTAAAAAGTTTGTATGTGTAAGGATTTTTACTTTTCCATTTCAAGATGGTGGCCATTTTAATGGTTCTGTTTTGTGTAATGTTCAGCTTCTTTTAACGATTCTAGCCATTCGGTTCATGCTATGAAATTTTGAAAATTACCTTCACTCTCGAGTGTAAAATTTACTATAACTTTGCTCCAGTACATTTTAATGGTTTACCAGCAACTATTTGTAGCCTAAATTTGTTTGTTATGGAGTGACGACCAAACGCGTTATACGATTTTCTTCCAATTTTGAATAGATGTTCCTTGAAGCCATTAAAAACTACGTATGTGTAAGAATTTAATTTTTTTAAATATGTTTCACGATGACAAGCAGATTTTCGATCTGCGAGGTCTATTGTTCACAGGTCTACTGATTTATTAGGATTTAATTATTTACTTACTGATTTGTATGGTATGCTTAGGCAAAGACTTAATTCGTAGGAAAAAAAAATTGATGTATCCTATATAATATGCGATGGTATAGAAGCAGACCAAAATACGCACTTATGAAATCAAGCGATAAACTACAAGGTCATGGGTCTCAGATTGTATAACAAATTACCAGCAGGTTTAACTGAATTTAAGCTAAGCTTTTGAAGAAAAGACTTAACAAATGGCTGATTAGGAATCCATCTGAATCTGAGGAAACTCGATCAAATTTAGAATCTTTACCACTTTAACACAGGTTTTAAGTAATTTCTAGATTTTTATATTTATTTTACAATAACAATTTTTTAAATGAATTTCTTGATTTTGAAATTGAATTTACTACTTTAACGTTTGGTTTTTATAATGTATTTCACTATTTTTACACTTGGTTTTAAGGAACGCCTTGATTTTGATATTGAATTGATATTGATGTTCAATGTATTGTATTGATGTCTAGTGTCTGATGGTGACTTATTACTAGACCTGGGATTTTAGGCTCTAAAAAATTAGTTTTAGGCACCTAAGATATAGGCTTTTAAAAGAGAAAATAGGCACTTAAAATATGCTTTAAAAATGTGTAAATAGGCCTAGACAGAAAATAGACTTTAAAATACTACAATATGCTCTTCAACTGTAACGTGATTTTTTTTACTGTAAAAAAAGTGGTATAACTATTCTCAACAGAAATAATTGCAAAATTAAGACAGATTTAAAAATACTTTATGAAAAACAGTTTTGGAATACTGTATATGAAAAATTGACACAGTATGTCCCTTCTTACTATATACCTGCTACTTTTGAGCGAATCCTCCCCCGTCAGTCAGGAATCCTTTGGCGACAAATGTTTGGGAAGTTTCTGTGAAAAACCCACCCTTTGCTGTTCTGCTCTTCATTCAGGGATGTCCATTAAATGATTGTAAAAGTTAAAGTAGTTGAATTTTATTTTAAATGTGCAAAATAGGCACCTTAGCTACCAAAATAGTAAAAATAGGCTCAAAATGCCCAAAAAGGCATTTTAGGACACTGTAAAACTCTATAAATATAAGTGATTTGTCATGAAATGTCAACATATTTCAAAATTTTCATGTTATTTCATAAGGAACAAAATAGGCATTTGCCTTAAAATCCCAGGTCTACTTATTACTTATAGTTATGTGTTATATTGTATGTATTCATTGTATTTATGACATGGCCTACTCTATACTGTATAATGTATGCCTAACGGCTGTAATAAAATTACTATTAGGGTACTAATTACTATCTTATTTTCCTGCTGTTTTACCTAGGCTGTACATTTCAATATACACGTTTACAAATCGATGCCCGAGGGGGAATCAGAACAATATTGCGAATGAGGAAAACTCCAAACAACTCTGAGCGGACTCTAGATTTAAACCCGCGATCTCTTGAATACGATTGGCAACCTCAATAGGTCAAATTGTATTACTGTGAGAAATATAATAAAACATGTAAATGCTACTAGGCCTATATTTGTTTTAGTTTGCTAAGAGTGCGACTGACCCTTGTTGGAGTATAGGTGAATGCGAGGGACGGAACATGAGGTACGGGAGTTACTCATTCATTCGTACGGTGATACCCGTGACGACAACAACTCGGCCGCGTGAATGTCCATGTGTATGTGTCAAGTACTTATCGTGTGTGTTATCTACACTACAAAGTCATCCGGCTCCTACTTAACTCAACAGCAGGTAATTTCAAAACAAAGTTACATTTCCCCTGAAAAATACTAATAATGGGCTAACACCTTTTTTTATTTTCGTTTTAAATATGATCAAATATAACTTTTTTTCGTAAGCTAATTGAATTTTTATAAAAGTTTTATATTAACTTAACCTCTTAACCTTACTTTTACCGCCATTTTCATTTTGTGTAGGCATATTTTTAATATTTTCTCCCAACGTATTGTGAATTATTTATAGTTCACGTGCTTTTGATCCATAATATTCCTTAGTACAGCACAAAAGTCGCCAACTTACCTATCATTGTGTACAGTAAACAGAATTTAAATATAAAATGTGGTGTAGTTGTGTTAGATAAATGCAGGTTATTGTATTGTCAAGGTTCAAGACCAAATGTAAGAGACAATAAAATTATATGTTCAGGTACCTAGAATAATACATCAAAAACGTCCTACAAATTATGTTTTGACGTTAAGCAGGGATAGTAGTCAACAAATAGAAGGGGTCTATATTTGGAATTAGGTATGGTGTGATGTATTCAATTGAAGCAGTTGACAACAAAGAGTCTTATCGTAATAAAGAAGTTGTTAATATTCAATGTGGGATTAATATCGCTGGACTAATGCGTAGCTCTTAACAGGAAAAAATGAAAATATTGTAGTAAACCATTCAAGTCGCTGATGATTATAATTATAATGATAGTTTGGCCCATGCTAGTATTTCTTCTTACTTATAATAATATCTGTACTGCCAAAATGTAATTACTAGAAAATTATAATAAGTTTAGACATAATCTTAATTGATGCAGTTCTAAGTATTGTAATAAGGTATTATAAAAATATATACCATACATAGCTTTAATGTGTTTATATAGGCCTAACACAACTAGTAAGTATTCAGGTAGGCCTACAATTTTATTTATTATAAATTTTATTAACCATTGTTATGTAAGTGAATGGACGTGTCTAATATCAATTTTTATTGTATTTCGATCTTGAATAGATACATTTGCAGTTTAACTTGTGTTACAGTAACTGGTTTAATGTGCTTTGGCATTTGAAATTTAAATTTTTGGTACATTCCGCCCTTGAAGCTTTAACCGGCATTAGCATTGGCACCTTCCGAACAGTGTGGCGATCAAATTTATGTAACATAGCCTACTGTATGAGTTAGGATGCTGGTATATTTAGAATCCATTTACTTGACTCTTTTACAACAAGGTTAGATTGTCTACCACGATTCTTTTATTTAATAATAATAATAATAATAATAATAATAATAATAATAATAATGTACATTACACTTAGAAAACCCAATTACAATGTTCACGACAAAAATTAATTAATCCATATAATATAATAAGAACCAAATATAAGAATATACAAAAGATACATTACTGTAATTTAATCTGCTAAGTATATACATAAAAAATAAAAATAAATTCCTAACCACTTCTGGGTTCCAGCAGTTGCCAGGTTTCTTCTCTAAACATAGTACATAATGTCTTTGAGAATAAAACTAATTTAGAATAAGAAAGAGTGAGGAGAATATCTGGCATGATACATTAAACCAATATACTAACTACAATTTATTGTACTATGTTAAATTTATAGCGATCATAATACTTTTTTTTCTGAAGCCCAACTGAAAAATAATACCGTTCGATCTAAAACAAAGCGAGAAATATAGCATAGCGTACAGCCTGTGCATTTAGACGTGAGCACTTGCATGCGCCGCAGAGATAGGGCGGGACGGAAGGGGAGTGTGTTGCTAGTATGGATCACGTGAGACTGATAACACTGCGCATTGTGTTTACAGTGCTCTCGTCTAAATGCACAGACAGTAGTTTCTGAAAATATACTAACAGTAAGTTCTACATATAATGTCAGTGGACGCTAACCGCAAATCCTTAAAAATCGGTAACGTTCTAAGCAGAGAGAAAATAACAAAGAGTATTAAGAACATATAAAAAACAAGACCATTTTCTTTGATACCGGTATAAGTATTAAAGAAAACGGTTTATTTTAAATACAGAAATAGAGCACAAATTGTTAAAATACGTTGCGACATTATTATTGTTGTAATAAGAACGAAGTGTGTAGGTGCAAAATATTTATTCAGTGTATGCTCTGCAGTCAATGTCTGATCAAATTTGAAACAAACAGTTTGTGTTTGAAATAATTCTACGAACTCATAATTATAGTAATGACCTAATTTAAAGACATTTTAATGTGATTTTTCAGGAAGTTATAAATGTTTAGTTTCTGATTCACCTTAATTATCAACTAAAACAATCTGGTAGAAAGAAAGAGAGCGCCATTTCGAAGAGAGTTAAAAAAGGATGGGTTAATTTTGAAGAATCATTGTGTTAGACAAATATACCTGTGATAATCATAAATGAGACATCCTCATACCCTTTAACGCTCTAAATTTGAAGTGTTTTTGGGAACTCGAATTATAGCCTATGTATGGTAGTCATTTGTTTCTCAGCTGAATCTACTGACTGACGATTTCACAATAACATGTTGGCTGTGGGAAGTATCATCACAAGTAACATTTTCTTTTATTTCAAATTATTTCTATGGCCTTTCCTTTGCAGATAATCCGGTTTGCAATTGATAAAATTTGCGATTCCTTCTAGCTGTCTGTATCTGTTGTTTTCATCATGCGACCTTTCATCATCTGAAAGATTATTATCATATTACCATCAAATTTATTTTGTTTTAATTTCGAGAATGAGAAATTAGTTAATAATAATATCCGCTGGCCTCTAGCCCAATTCCAGCAGTACATTTTAGTTCAGCGCAATATTAACGCTCTCTGACAAAATAGAATACGGCCTAAAGAGTTAAGTATACTGTAGTAAAATATGACAAAATAAAGAAGAGAAGTAAAAAATAAGAGCTGAACCTTCGAATAGGTTAACCCCCGTATCAGCCGTGCCGTTTCCATTACTACGAAGTACACAATGTCGTCAATATGTAAATGATACCTGAATACAGCATAATGACATAATCGACGGGTTAAATAAAGTGGCAAATAAATTATAAATGAAATTCATGAAATTCCGGCGTCACGGCATAATCCAACTTTCCGACACGAAAAAGTTTAGTTTTCTTGTTGGTTGCCCAAAAATCGTTATTTCTTCTCAATCTTTGAAATATAACAACTGCATAACATTTTAGTAAAAAGACATCACTTTATTTAATTTAAATTAATTTCGTTCATAGTAAATTGTATACTGAATAATTTAAGAAAAATTAAAAAGTAATTCTAGGTTAACATTTTTATTAAGGGGAGCAGACTTTAATGCTCTGACTCTGGCTAAGTTTGGGATTCGATCCCTGTCCAGGTCGATGGCATTTGTAAGTGAATATCTGGCAATAAGTAGGCATGTGAAAGAATTCCTGCAGGGCAAAATTTCGGCACACCGATGAGTGTTACATACCTAAGTAGCAGTACACAATCGCCATGAATTTGTTACTACAATTATTTGTAACGGTTTAGGCCTATATATTAATTCACATGTTTTCGATTGACCTATAAGCCGCCAAAACAAAATATCAGAATGTCGAAGAAGAAAAAGTTCCTGTTTTACTCCTTTCATAATTATTTACTTCTGTAGACTCTTTAATTCAAAGAATGAATTATACTGTCAAGAACATTAATTGTTCCTTCCTTTTAAGTTTTAAACTTTAGATAATAAACTAGTGCAGTGGAATTCACGATTAAGAACTTTGTATATTTAAAATTAATTCAATTTCATTCTTAATAAATTACCACAATAATTAAATGAAACGATCTTAAAATATATACTTATCCGGCAACAATTTATCAGGTAAAGTTTGCCCACAAAAGGCAAAAAGTAACTGTTTTCTACGAAATATTAGTGTATTAATCTTTTATTTATATTATGTTTTCTTAGAATGAATTAAAAAAGCGCCGCGCTTTCAATAACAGAAGTGAATATCGTATTTGTTCTGATTCGTGTATTTCATTCATTTGTGCATTGGGATCTCTTGTAAGTCACCGTTACGAGTACATTGCTAATTGATAAAATTGACCAATATTCACTTATATAAAGGCAGTAATAGTATTTAAAGCTTATGATATTCTGCCTTATGGGGTGAAATTTAGGCCGTTGAAGTGAACTAGCTATTCGTAGCCGGAAGTGACGCCAGAAGTCATGGTTCAAAGCTGCATAGCAATCAAGTCCGTAGTAGCTTGCAATCGATAATCTTTTCTTCATTAACAAACTTAAGTTGGAACTAACTACTCAATGACTGCCAGACTTAATCAAAATGCATGTCCAAAGCTTGTAGAATGTACCGGTAATTAGTAGTCTTCAAGTAGCCTGTCTCTTAGCATATTATAGTTAACGGATTCAGCTTTTGGACAGGGCCTTAAATTTCAAACTGATAGTATCCGTGTATCTTCCTTTAGCCCTGTTATAAATAATTAATTGAACCATTACGGCATTATTCATTATTGTGGGACTTCCAACGTTCGTGTCTGTCTTATTAGTTTTTACATTCCAGTGAGGCTTCTTATGGTCGCTTCCTCTTCGGGAAGAACATAATCTGAGAGTGTTCGAAAACAGGATGCTTAGGAAAATATTTGGGCATAAGAGAGATGAAAATGGGGACTGGAGAAAACTGCATAATGACGCATGGGGGAGGAAAGACATATCTCAAAAGTCGAAGAGAAAAGACCACTTGGAAGACCTAGACATAGGTGGGAGGACAATATTAGGATAAATTTAAGGGAACTAGGATTTGCGAGGGATGGTTGGATGGAATTAGCACAGAATAGGGTTGAATGGCGGGCTCAAGTAAGCGCGGCAATGAACTTTCAGTTCCATAAAATAGATAATATTCCTTTAGCTTACTGAGGAATTGTCTATTACCATTGAGTAAGTAAGTAAGAAAGGCTTCTTAGACTGTAAACATTATCCAGAATTAACTTTTTACCTACTATTCAAGAATATATTTAGAAATTAGTTTCTGAAGGGTTCTAAACTGATTGAGCACTGATTTTTAGGTAGATTTCGAAGAAAATCTACCTATTGCAATGGATACCACTTTATGATTTTCGAAAAATTCTTTCATATCTTTACGTTTCATGCTCCCCTAAGTACAAAACCACCGCCCGTTAAAAAAAAAAAAGTGTGATATTTATATATATATTTATATATATATATTTATATATATATATATATTTATATATATCTTTACACGATAGCAGCCGTAATTTTGAAGATATTTGAACCAAATTTTAATATGTTATTTCTAGGCCCAATAGTTCGGACAAGTTCGTTAATGAGCAAAATTGGCCCAAGGGGATGGTCGGGGGAGGGGGTTGAAATTTTTAAAAATGTATATCTCGGCCCCTATGAAGTATAGAGGGAAACTTTGTTTGAATAAATTAGAGTACTCCCTATGGAGTTCACAGTGACACCAACGATTCGGGGGTTCGAGTGAGGGTGGGGGTGGGGGTGGGGGATGAAAATTCGAAACTTTTGAAACCACGTCTTGTGGGGTATCGTTGAAAAGCTCTTGATGAGTACTCTACAAATCAATAAATAGTTTCTTGATAGCTCTCATATGACGCGAGATTTTAATGTTTGAAAATAATAACACTTGAAAGAATTATTATAATATCATAATTTTGTCTTGTTTAGCGGCTTTGCTAATTTTATTCATTGCTGATCTTGCGCACGGCCTCCCAGAATATTATATCCTATTATTGTTGTCAAAACAATTGATTGTAGGCTCTTCCTCTTTACTGCAGGTTTTCCATGCCAAGGCTAAAGAAGAAGAGTGCTATGCAGCGACAATAAATTAAACCAAAAGCACTTCGAAATCTACCTCCGCCTGTAGGCCTGCCTAAAGGGATTTTTTTAATAAATGATGCTTTAAAAAGTTCGTATTTGGGGGGGGGCAGACCCCAGAGCCCTCTCCTTAAATACGTCCTTACTAATTATAACTTCGTTCTTCTAGTAGTCCTATATTTAAATTCCTTTAGAGAGATCCGATAATTCTTTTATTTTAAAGGTTTTGCCGAAGAAATTTATTTCTAATTTTCCTGCGCAAGATAAATTTTCCTCCATCTGGCTACACTGACCCATAATAAGTATGTGCATTGTTACGAACCTAAAATAAACAACTGTGAATCTATCTGTATGTTTGTGAACTTCAGTGGTGAGATTGAAAGTGACGGATACTCCCAAGGAAAGAATTAACTAGTGTTGATTTATGTATTTCTGAAAAGAAATCGAGGAAATGTATGATAAAAAATACGAGTTCTTAAAAGAGTGGAAACTGAACAATGGACTATATACAGTTTTCGACAACATATTATATTGGCTTATTTTACAAAGAAGGTATGTCATTATTTGAGGATAATTTATTACTTTTAATTAATTTTAATTAGTAATGGAAGATATTTAAAAACGTGGGTTGGGCGGGATATATCTCATGCGAAGAGTGCACCTTATATTTGTTTTTTCCCAACAACTGTTGCATTTATGTTTATATTGTAAACAAAAAGGGAAGCTTTTTCCTAAATTCCTGTTTAAATATATTCATAATGGCTAGGAATACCATTTCTGCTCAAATCGCTGCTTACTGTACAGATAAGTTTTATGCATGTCATCTGGACTTAGTCATGTTAAAATGTTTATTACTGTTTATAGGTACCGGTATAGCCGACTGTAGGCTTATTGTGTTTAGCTATGGATTCGACGTCGAGCGATTGACTTCAAAATAAGTTTTGACCTCCTGAGTATTAATATAATGCATTATTTTGGGAAACACGTCTGTGTGTATTTCTGAGAACAGTAGGCCTATAGCTCGGAAAACTAAAAATTAAGTCAAAATGAAGTTAGATTAGATATTCTATGTGACATGAAGCATGTCCACAAATTTACCGTACTCTTACAAACTTATATTTGAAGCATTTTTTCGTAGGAATTTTTTGAAGGTTAGTCATAAAGCTGGACATCTCTTCCACACACATTGGCTTTCAGTTCTACCATGAGAAAACCTCGTAACGCCACTTTTTTCGATTATACGAACTCCATTCTTTCGACCTTACAAATTCCTTTATTCATAATAAATCTGTTTGTCAATTGCAGTTCTTGCCAATATTGTTATTAACATGCCATATTCATGATAAACCATATTATAAAAAGCTTTAAAACATCTGAATCTACTGCCATTATTAATGATCTCCGAAAAGTCCTAGCTAAAATAAAAATAAAAACTTTCACGATTAGAGTAGACCTATTCCTTCTGAAGTCGTGCTAACCATTGAAAATCGAGAGTAACGTATGCAAAATGCCTAAATTACTAAAAGGTTGTAAAATACCAACAAAACCAACTTTATTTAGCCCTTTACGAAAATTAATATATCCTAAAACCGTAACTTCCAACAACGTCAAAAAAACCACACCCACCATAACACAAATTAATCAAATAATACATTCAACTCATAAATTTAAACCCAGTAACCTAAAGGGTCTGCAAGAACTATAATAGGGAGCATGTTGCTTTAGTAGCGCCCTTAGGAAGAACTGGCAAATAATTTGCTATGTCCTTAGTAGTAATCGTTAAGTTTCCAATATTACGTGTAGGCTACGTAGTTATCCATCCACCAAAAGACAGCGCAACAATCATAACCTTGAGATACTGAAGATTCTCAATGTCAAGGAGAGAAGTAGAAGAGTTTTTTTGCAATCTTTAAATCTGGAAATACCGGTTATTTACACGCATACATGACGAAATATCGGTTACTTGGAATGAAGAAATTCAGACTTAATTCTGATGCCTTGAAGCATCTCATAATAGGTTTCTTTCATCCTTTCGTTTTCGTTCGCTGTCGTAGAGTATAAAAACAATAAGTAGTTTGACATGCTCTTCTTTACGTAATAAATAAGATAAGATTTTCAGAAAAACGTTTTCGGGACCCCTGTTTGTTCTGTTTTTATTTATTTTTATTTTCGCTGGGACCCGACATCGAATCTCGGTATATCCATGTGGAATTTGTGGTGAACAAAATGTGGTCAGGGCAGGTTTTCTCGGGTTGCGCCTGTTTCCCCTGGCATATATCATTCCTTCGCTGCTTCATTCATCATAATATGACCATTGGTTGCAATAAAGGGATTTATTTATTTATATACTTAATTGAATACAAGTCTTTTTCATTCCGTTAGTTACCAACCGTTGGTAGGAGCTTACAATTCTATATGACGAAATTGGATATGTAACAATATTGGTCGAATTTAAACCTGCACACAGAAAAACATTGGAGCAAGGTTAGTTATGGCTGCCGGGTGAAGTGAAAATGTTATGTTGGTGACTGGTAAATTAAGGTAATCATTGATATATCTGAGTGACTGTATTCCTCCATACCCCTAAGCTCTAATGTGATGAAAGTTATACGCATATATTTAAGAATTGCTGTTAACGCTAAAATAAATTTTCAGAATCTTCATTGTGATATTTCAACCCATCTGCTGTTAGGCTACATTTATTCCCCAGCATTTTATAAATTTTATAAATTTAGATTAATACAAATAAATTTGTAAATTTATTACGACAAATCACAACATAAAATTTGAATAAATGTAAATTTGAACGCCACCCGAAAAAACCAAAATGTCTTTGTGCTCAGGGGCGGTTTAGTTCAATACACTGAAATAATTATTTGCATATTATAATACATTTTTATTATAAAAGTAATATTCAAATCATCGAGCTGCAACAGAATTGTTAGAAATATATTCATTGCAAGAGAAAGAAAAAAATAAGTGTTCGTTTTTATTTAATAAAATTTTCTGAATAGGAAAATTGTGATTGCATCCTAAAAGTCTTTCAATTGCGTAATTTTTCAGTTTTTATATATCTTAAAAATTCTTTCACAGATATTAAACTAGCTAAAGATTCATATAACTTAAAACGAGTTAAACAAAAATTAAAAAATCAATTTTTAAAACCTTAAAGGTGAAAGGTAAAGGTAAAAGTTCAACACATTAAAAATACTCAATTAATCTAGTTTATTATTAGTTATTATTTTTGTTGTTGTATTGGCAATATTATTTTGTAAATTCCTTTTTTATTTCTTAAATTTAGAAGTGTCCCGGTTTCTCAATTGCCCAATTTGAAAAATCTTCAAACTTATGTTCACCAATTTTCTCAGACTTGCACTTCTTTCGTCTGTTCTAATACTGTAAAGCATTCCTTCTTTTATTGTACTTGCTTTCTCATTTCTGCTTATATTTGTTTGCACTCCCTTGTATTAGATTCTTTTCTTGTCTAATCTCGTTTTCATTTTTAAATTTCTCATTTTCTCTTCTATTTTGCCTTATTCTCTATTCACGACTATTCTCCAAACCTTTCGTCTCTCAGTTTTGTTGTCTACGACTCCTTGCCATATACGGTCATACTACACTTATTTCGTTTTAAAATTGCTATGTGTTCAAAAGCAATCATGATGTTAATAGGTAATAATTTAGACCTAAGGATTTTTTTTTTTTTTTTTTTTTTTAACGAACGTCAAATCTAAATCTTGCAACCCATAGCTTCAAGTCTTTCGGGATAATCCACACCTGGCTCTCAGAAGCTAGCACGTAAACAAGTCGACAATTTGATATAGAACAATCCTTATAAGTTTAATGTTATATTGGCAATGCTTGCAACCGCAATGTTATTTTGCTCTAAAAGATTTGAATTGTGATTCTCAATGCGTAACCTATGTACGCTGAATGTGTGATCTCCCATACAAATTACGTTTTTAGCACACCGCTGTGTCTTCAGTTACATAGGCCTACAAAATGTTTACGTCCTGAAAAATCTATCGGCCGCGGCTTTGATCCCGCGACCTTTGGATCTAGAAATGTTACGCTACTCTACACCACCGTAGCCGCCCTATAGTTGATGGCGAAGATTATTATTGTTATTATTGTTGTTATTATTATTATTAATTTTCAGAGAATAAATTTTGTAGTCTGTATTGTAGTCTAGGTCGCGTGGAAGAGAATGGCTGAAGTCCTTAACTCTTCTCGTGTACAATAAATGTAATAAATTCATAAATAAAGAACGTACAAAATCTAAGATCAGATAACGAAGTAAATAATAAAAGTAAGATGCATCCGAATGAACAAAAATCTCTATTCAATTGCAGTTCCAATAAATAAAAGAAAAATGGGAGATAGGAAAAGAAAAGATCTTATTACAATTAAAGCTAGTAAAAAAAAAAATTACAAGTAAATTTATGCATCACTACAAAGAAGTTGCTACTCTCTCAGTTTTAACAATTTATTCAAACATGGCGATAAATTGTCAGTCCGAAAAAGTTTCCCTCCCCATGTTGACTATGCTTAAACCCGTCTCAACTGTCAGCTTTAAAAATATTTCCTTTGTTGACAGGATGTCATTTCGGGCGGACTTGTGGTTCCTTTGGTTCATCAACTGCTTTGTGAAGATCTTAATGAAGCCGGTAATCCTGTTAATAAATATAAGGCGGAAGAAGAACATACCACCAATGCGGAATGCACTTCTTTTCCACAGCGCCAAACAATTGGCACAGATGATACGAAGTCGCAAGGTAAGTCAGAAAAATAATCTTAAACCGCTGTGTATACTGTTGGCCGAGGTAGAGATCCGCCTAGATGTCGCGTGATCAAACCCGGCCGCGGTCAATAATTTTGCAGGATGGAAAAATCCTGGGCACGGAGTTCTCCGGCAGGGATTTAAGCTGGGGGGCCCGTGTCGTAGATCTGTCACCTGACAAAATTTCTCTGCCATTTCACGCCCAAGTAATACCTTGGGTTCCTGAGGGGTTTGTGAGGCGATGGGCTTACCACCTGTCCCTCTGTCTTCTCTCGGAGAACAAGCGTAACAAAATTTTTATCGGTAGCAGTTACCTCCACTTGGAAGCCCTAATGCCCCGATATGGGAGTATACAAGAAGATAGATAGATAGATTATGAAAGCCTATGCAGAAAATAAGTTATTTTTGTATTAGATCTCGGAGTTAAGCTCCAGATCGATTCATTAAGCAGTTCTTACGGAAAAACAAAGGTCTAAAGTTCGATAAGCATATGTGAAGGAATATGTGGGTAGTGTTATTTGTCAAAATCCAATGTATTGCAACTTCCAAAGCCGTATATGAACACCGTAAAACAATATGTTGCTATGAGAACTTAATTGCATTTGATGAATAATAATATTTTCACAAATTAGGTCCCTAATTGGGCGTTACTTCGGAACCGGTCAACCGATTTGGTCTAAAATCAACAGGCTTCGTCCCAAGCACGTTATAAGTGCATATACCAAGTTTCATGAAAATCTGATATAGCGTATTCGAGTTATCGCGCGTACAGACACACGGACAGACATATAGGGGCAGACATTTTTCTCGTTCACCATACAATCTTAGAAAGTACAATTCTGGCACTTAATAATCTCAACTTATTCTCAGAAATTATTTTATTTGGCTGTGTCCAATTGGCACCCTTAATATAAGGCAACTATCCTTTAAGGATCCCCTCCCCATTATGAGTGTTATCATCCATCGCCACACGAGCCTCAAACTAAACCGTTACCCACTGTGTAAAACAGGCAGGATTACAGTAAAATCATTAGCAGTATCACATAGGTTATTGTATGAAAATTTAACGTTCAATCGTTTCCACTGCTCTGGAAAATTACCGTACGTTGCCTTTAATAGACGTATTTTTGTCATCAGTTACAGATCATGACGGTGGTATAATAAACATTGTTTACAAGGTAATGCAAAGAATTGACCTTGCCAGTTTTCCCACAGATGTTTGTTTTTACATATAAAAGAGAAAATTTCATAATTACTTAATAATATGACATTTCCCAGACCATTGCAAAGACTGTGCGAACGGTTTCCCTTTATAGTCACAGTACGTTTTATAGTGTCAAGAATTCAAAATTACAGTTCATAACGTCGAGGAAACCTTCGTTACTTTTTTGTACATATATACAGTGCGCGCCGCTTATTATGATCGCTTCGGGATGCAGCTAATCTGATAATATTAACCGATTGATAACAGTAGCCGAAGGAATTAAATGAAGGTTATTTATTCATATATAAGATAATACACTACAAAACAGAATTAAAAATAGTTGTTCATAAAATAATACGTAACTGTGAATAATTGAACCACTCACACTAATACAGTAATATACTGCAAGCAACTACTTTTTCGACCAGCAACAAAGTTCTAATTTGTTTTACTTTAATTTAGGAGTCCATTAACCAATAGTTCATATTCAGTTACGACTTACGAGTATTTTTGGAAGTCTATACTGATCTGTGGTGAACGTCGTGTAACAAAATATCTAACGCCTGTCTGTTTAAGTCTTTTCATTTAACACTAGCCATCACTGCACGTCAACACTTATCTTCATAAATCAACAACTGCAGAATAACTGTGGGGTGAAACATGTTTTATTGCTTAAAAGAGAAAGTTAGGTAATGCCGCCCCCTCGAACTGGTGATTCTGTGAGCTGGGAACAGTATTGCTACCTCCAGTGCAATTGGGTACAGTTGGATTAGAAACGAAAATCTTAAAAACGAAATTTTGAATGACATACAGTATTTGAAAATACAGCTGCAAAAAGGAAAATGTAATAACTTAACGGAATCTTCGATCACAATAAACAGCATTTTTTCAATGTATCAGTATTAATCCGTACCCGATTGATAACGTTATCCGCGATTACATTAAGCGATGTTCACTGTACCGTATTTCGAATTTACAAGAGCATATTATGTAAATAGAGCATATTATTGGTACCGAACACTGAGTTCCTTGTTTTGAATTCCTAATTGCTTCTAATAAAATTTAATTTAAAAACCTACTTTTTGTTCGACCATACTACGAGTATAATAAGCCTACCTTATTAAATGTGACCTAACGGTACCATAATGGTATCCATTTCGATACAGATTTTCATTATAACACAGATGTGTTATTGATTATTATCGAATACTGAACTATTTTGAAACCTTGAGAGCAGCAAATGAAATTGCATAATAAGCAGCCTATATGTAAAATAAAATCAATCTGTTCGTGTTAATTTACTATACTAAAATCCGTTCGTTTTAAGAAAACGCCCAAGAACAAGCGTCGACTTGACGTACGCCATCAGCTGCCATCTATCGCAGAAGACAAGAACTACAAGAACTTGCTAACAGCTGATTGCCGCGGTCAGGCGATTTTTTTATGAATCTAAAATCTCTAAACTTAAACATTTAATTGCGGTGAAACGAAAATAGTGTTATGCAACTTGCTTATAACGGTAATTAAGATACTCGTACGAAAATTACGAACCTCGCTTTGCTCGTTTCATAAACCAACTCGTATCTTATTAAATGTCATTGTAGGCCGGTTGCCTAATGTACTATCATACCAACATTATAGCGGTTCATATAGATTCAGAACTTTATGTAACTTTCAATTATTTATGTTTAAAAAAAATCATATGAGCTTGAATATTCCTAGGGAAGTTTTAGGATGTAGCCTATTTTATATAGGCTACAAGGCCTTGCAAGATGCCGGAATGCAAACTACAGAAATAGGGTACGGTAAACTTTTCTTACTCAGCTGTTCGAGGACGAATGCAGCACCTTTCTTTCTCCAAAAAATAGCCAATTACCAATTGACATTTGTGGGATAATAATATGAAGTTTGCATTTTAACTTCCGTATTGTAATGGTATTGACTGTGGGGCACTGATCAGTGGATGGTTACTGAATAGAGTTTTGATATGTAACGTATGCTCTTAAAGGATGCAACGCTGAATAACATTTCACTAGTGTAATGTTTTTACCAGTTATTTCTCAGTGACAAACATAAAACTGACATACTTCGACCTTGGACTTTGGAAAAAATATTGATGCATGTGTCTTCTAAAAACTCCTGAATGTTCAGGTATGTTAACGTCAACTCGCTCGACATTTTTTAGTCTATTTGCAACACTTTTCTAATGTTGTTTTTAAGAATTCACTAGATTGACTTCACAATTATGTAACTTCTAGAAGTATCTGGATTGCAGAACATACATGCTTAATGAATCATTATTCCTTGAACCAAATCAAAACAAATTTTCTAGTGAGGATACTTTAGTGATAAAATTTTCCATCTTAAATATAAAGGTCTGTAACTGTCGCGGTGCTGAGTCGGAATATTATCCCGCATAAGATCTTACACATTCATGAAAATGTACGTAACGGGACAGTCGCATTTACGCTCACATAAAATGCAATCGACACCAAGTTCAATAAAGAAACGAAATACAAATGGGTATATAATCGTGTAAACAATCTTTGGATATCCCTTGCAGACATGGTTATTTTTGCATTGAATAAGTTCTTTATGTGAGAGTACATTTAGTGAAAACCCTTCTCTGGGCTTTAACCATTAACCATTAACCATTAGTAAAAAAACCTGTTGTCCTTGGTGGATCATTTTGTGGCGTGCTTGGCCTCTAAATTCAAGGGTCCTGGGTCAAAACTCTGGGAGAAAATTTATGGTGGGTGGGGGGGTTGAATACTTGGTTCCAATTCCAAGTCTGTGATATTAGGATTGGTAAAGGAACTTCAAGGCTATAGAGCTTAACTGGAACCTAGTCATAGTTTTAAACTAAAGGTCAAATATTACTACATTTTTTTTAAAAATTATTTTAGTAATATCCGTATAACTGACATTGAAAATATTGTACGCTTTCTTGTGAAATAAGTCACAAGTACTCTTTGCTCATCTATGTCCATGAAAAAATCCAGTTTTTAATAAAATCAGGTAAACTGACATAAGAAAGTGCCAGAATGCTTTTGTTTAATCAACGATAGACTAATTGCAATTATGATTTGCAGAAAATAAGTCATTTTTGTAATCGATTTCCGAGTTAAGCTCCAGATCGATTCATTAAACAGTTTTTACGGAAGAACAAGGTCTAAAGTTTGATAAGCATATGTGAAGGAATATGTGGGTAGTGTTATTTGTCAAAGCTAACTGTATTGCCACTTCCAAAGCCCTATATAAACACTGTAAAACAATAGGTTGCCATGAGAACTGATTTGCATTTGATAAATTCTTTCTAATATATTACCTTAAAATAGGCACTAAATTGGGCATTACTCCGGTACCGGTCAACCGATTTGGTCCAATATCAATAGGCTTCTTCCCAAGGACGATATAAATGCGTTTGCTAAGTTTCATGAAAATCCGATAAAGCGTATTTGAGTTATCGCGCGTACAGACACATGGACGGACAGACAGACCGAACAGTCATTTTCCCGTCTCCCACACAATTTCAGAAAGTACCATTCTGGTACTTGATAATCGAAAGGCGTGAATGAACATTAATAAGCGAACTGTTTGCACGTAGTAGCCTATATAGGTGTAGCCTAGGGTAGGTTTATTTAACGCAGGTAGGAAAAATCAACCACGTTTATTGTCGCCTTCCTAGAGATACAGTGTGTAGGCCTACTTTGGTACACAAGAATAATATTTTCATTGTAAATTATTACAAGGAAAGTGTCAAAGCCTTCATGCCAAACATTAATTGATAGCTCTGTGAAAGATCGGGAGTGCTATCAGAAAGCCATATCCATAGAATTAGCTGTCTGTTTATGCTGTAAAGCCTTGAAATTGAAGCCAATATTGGAAGATAGAATAGCAATTAACCACAACTAGACAAACCTACTTCAATATTCAGTACAGCATGCAATCGCTTGCTTATGTTATTGCACGACCGATGGACTGTCCAGACTTACCACGGTCTAATCAGCAGTATCATATTATGTATACCGGTATATGCATTATTCAGGGCTGAACTTCGAGACCTTCGATAGGGACGGGGAAAAGTGGAAACTTTTTTTAAATATAGTATATCGATTGTGTCATCAAAATTAGAATGTAGGTGTGAGAAATTGATAAGTTTTCTTGCACTGTATTCCAGTAAACAAACCGCTAGGACAACATCTTACGTCATCCTTGTGTAATAATGGCGCTGTGTAAGTAATTTTTTAATCCTTCATATTAAAACTTTTAAACCTGAAGGCACTAGAAAGTTATACAATCTTTATATAAATCTAAAACATTAAGTAATTTTAACACTCGAATATTAATCAGTCGATTATAGACTATATTGTAAAAATGTGTAATACGCAAAAAAGCTCATTCTTCGCGCGTGTGCTAATGCTATTTTTCTTGGAAGATTACAACAACAACGACAACAACAACAGAGAGAGAGAGAGACAAATTTGCTCTAAAAGATGTGAATGAATCTTTTCGATATTTTTTAAAAATATGTTTAATACAGCAGGCGGTTGCTGATACTCGTTTTAAAATACAACTGTAAATTTGTAAAAAGAATAATCAGTTTAAATCTTCCATGGCGTTAGAAGACTGATAAAAATATAGCATTAATGAAAGCAATAGGCCTATTTAATCAGTAATATCCTTAAGACAACAAGCTCGTTAAATCCTACACTCTATTTTATTTATAAACCGGTGAGAAGAATAAGGTACATATTCACAAGCCTCACCTTTTGGAAACTGGAAAAAACTAATTCCTCGCCAAATACATGTTTTTACACAATAAATATGTCCATTGATAATTAATTATACCTTTAGGCAAGTAGAAACAGATTAAGATACGTGAGAAAAAAATTATATGATTTTTATACCAGAAAAAACTGGATTATATTCCTTTTCACTCAAAAAATAAAAGATTTTAAAATTTATGTTTTGCTTTAAGTGTATTACAAATGAGGATCTTTTATGAAGATGTTTTATTAAGTGGACTTCATTTACATTAGTTTCATTAGAATGACGTAAAGGGTAAAGATCAAGATAATTTAATTTTTATGGTGCACAAAAGTCATTTACATGATACAAAACAAGTAATCTACTTGAAACATAAAACTTGGTACAATATTTTAATGGATAAACCAGCTTCTGAACTAACCTTACACCTTATTTCCTTTTTCTTTTTTCAACTGAACTAACGAGACATTGAGTGGTATATTTAAACTATTTACAAGTTCCTAATGGCCGTGTAGAGAAATATGCCTTTTCTTACCTTGAGTGGGTGTGTATACAAATAAAGAACAAATTGGCTATCTTGGTACAATTAGCAATTTTTGTGGAATATGTACCTTTTTCTTCTCACCTTACATATTTTAAAGGAAAAGGGTAAGTGCCAGTACATTCAACTTAGCCGATGATTTTGAAGGAGAAAACTGGAAAATGGTATACTAAAAGGCTAATTTCATAACAGATTATATAAAAACAAGTCTAGACAACTTCAACCTTTGCGAAATGTAGAACAACAGAATTCTACAGCGTCCAGTTGAACAGAAGTCTCATTAATCAATGACGTTCAGAAAACAAACATAAATTTGACATCGTAAGTCAATGCTACGATGCATTTTTTTTTATTAAAATTTAGGCCAATGAAAGTTATAGATGGAAGAACTCATATTGAATACTGATTTTCGAAAAACTCTTCTAAATATTGATAAAAGCAGCTGCACTTTTAAACTACTTTTTTATCATACAGTGCTACTTCGATTGATTTTAGATGACTTAACTTTACACCTTGTCGGTTTCTTCTCTTAGAATGAACAAGTATATGAAGTCTAAAGATCGAAAGGGAATTGAGTGGCACAAAACATATTGTCTCAGTCGTATTTGAATCAGGTGGTTTGGGGGAAATCTTGTTCTCTCATATCGAAGTTGCACTAAAACTGGTTCTCACATGACACAACAGTGTTACTCCATCTGACTGCCACGTGCCAATGATGCTTTTGTACCTCAAGACCTATTTCCCAGTATGGCACTTAACAGTTTGAATAGAGCAACACTGTTTTCTATAATCTAAGAACCGGATTTACAGTAGAAGCACAATGTTGAGAACGTTTCCCCAGCTTGCCGGCACAAACACGAGAGAAGAGCCCAAAAATGTATCCAAGAAAGTTACATGAGTACTCTACGTAAGATATTATTTGGGTTTGTGTATCATTCCGATACGATACGAAACCTTTCATAATTTTTACAATCACTTTACATGAATAAAATGTAATTTTTTCGCGGATTTTCTTGAAAACGGATCTAGCGAATTTGTTTAAATTTCTTACACTAATTGCATAGTTAATGTAACTAGATATTGTTACATGTAACTAACTCCGTGGCGCTAACATCCCAGGTGGGACAAGGCCTACCACCCGACCGCTGCGCCATCTATCATAGGCAGACGGCAGGATTGGGGGCATATGGTCAGCATGCCCACACTCACGGCCGTTAATGGTGGTTTCCATGACCGGAGCCGCTACTTCTCTATCAAGTAGCTCCTCAATTTGAATCACGAGGCTGAGTGCACCCCCAACAGACCTCCCTACCTCAGAAGGGAGGTACCAAGGATCGAACCCGGGCCGACGGATCTGTAGTCATCGATGCTAACCACAAGACCACGCCGGCGGTCATTTCGTAACATGTGGTTTAGTAATATTCTAATACGAAAAGTTTACTTTTACTTGATTTTTTTTTTTTTTCAAAATAAATCCTGTGAAGGGTAGATACAAGCCACTTGTACTGTACACAAACATGGGTTTTAATGCTTGCCTCGCGAATAGCGTGACTTAGAATGAGGCTGAGACAACTAAATGGGCACTAATGCAATACAGTAGTGTACTCTATGCTGGAATATAGGTTAGAGGAAGTTAGGTGTTTCGCATATTTTTTAAACCGAAGCAAAGAATGAATGGCTTGCTGCTCTGTCAAATACTTTTTTCTTTTGGCACCCAGAAGCAAGTGGGACGCTGGAACAAATGTATTGAACAGTTCGGGAACTATATTTAAAAATAATACAATTTTAAGTCCTCTGCTGCCATTAAAATTATTAAAACAAAATTGTGTGCGGGTACATATTGATGACTTGCTCCCGTATACAAATCAACGCACTCTCTTAATAGATATTCAAGAACAGAGAATGTGTAAATGAATATGTACTTGTGCCAGTTCTCTGTACCCACAAATAAAATAAATATGCCAGAATGCATTCCATTGAACCTGTATACATTATTCATTGTACTCCTTAGCGATTTAGAATGACCTTGCCCAAGTGTTAACGACAGTAACTTAGCTAACCATTTTTTTTAAAGATTCTGGCAATTACGCCGAAGCTATTCTGATGGACACAAGAAATATTACTTTTATTTATGACTAGCTGGTTTCCCGTTCTTCATACGGATGAAAAAGTATTTTTCACGGTTTTAGTCTTACCTGAGAAACATCACGAGGAAGTAACAGTACTTTTTTAAGGCGCCTAACCAGAGTTTAAGTTAGGAAAAAAACCTTTAGCAAAAAAGCAAAAATGGATAAAAAAAAAGCTTTAGCAAAATGCTAAAATACAAATTTATTTCTAAAAGTTAATTTTAACTACATTTTTTATGTGGCTTCAAAATAATAAAATTAAAATGGTACAAATAACAAACTGAACTATAAAGGATTTTTTTTTTCAAAACACTTTGGTTTGGAATTTAACACTTTTCCCTGTTTCAAATTGGCCCACTTCTCAAAAGCCTTGCTAAAATTATAGCTTTTTCTTTCGGGACCTTCAATTTTCATCATTAAGATGTTATTATCATTACACAAATTTATTTTATTGCGAAGATCAGTTTTAATAAGGTTCAATGCACTAAAACCTCTCTCACAATCTACTGTGTGTACAGTAGTGGGAGTGTTAAAGCTTCAATTTATTTCGCATAAGCGGGGCGGGGGAGGGGGACTATATGATCACGATGTAAGAATTTCCTTTCGTATTTTTGCGAAAGTGGCTACAATTTCTTACGCATTCTGAAGTTTACTTTCGCATTTCGCGAACAATGCGATCGTAGCTTAAACCCTGCGCCTGACGTTCTTTCGGAGTCTGCATCTAACTCCATGAAAACCAGTTAATTTGTTTAGTTGTGCAGTATTCTTTTAATATTTGACCTACATGTGAATGCAGTTATCAAATATTTCATCCAAAGCCAGCGCAATGTCGCCCGTGCAAAAAAGAGTCAGATCAAACTCGGCAACATAGGTTAGAAGTACAGTGAGTCCCACGCAAGAGTTGGCCAATGACGCGGGTTTCTGCGTCGCGGCTGGCACAGCTCCAACTCCCGAGCGATCGGGTGAAATATCTACGCAAATAATGCCGCGGTCGTTGTAATGATTCAGGTTATCACATTTACAGTTAAAATTACAATGAAAATAACCACGTACTTCATCACAAGAGACGATGGAAATGTTCTCCTCTTGCATCCAGACAATACTGGCACCCTTTTAGGAAATTTTCTTTCACGCCCGTAAGTTCAGCTTCCGAGACAGAGTTACTTTCTCTACTATGTGATATTGTCATCAAGTTCTTCTAACAGTATGTAAATATTATTTATGCGGAAACTTAAAAAATAAAGTATATAGGTCAATTTCCCATACACAAGAAGAACTTAAAGACAATATCACAAGAGAAATTAACTCTATCTCGGAAGCTGAACTTACGCGCGTGAAAGAAAATTCCCTAAAAAAGGTGCAAGAGGAGAACATTTCCAACATCTCTTGTGATGAGGTACGTGGTTATTTTCATTGTAATTTTAACTGTAAATGTGAGAACCTAAATCATTACAACAACCGCGGCATTATTTGCGTAGATATTTCACCCGATCGCTCGGAAGTTGGAGCTGTGCCAGCCGCGCCGCAGAAACCCGCGTCATTGGCAAACTCTTGCGTGGGACTCACTGTAGATGCTGGAAGACATGTTACCAAACGGTACAGCGTGACATCGGAAAAGCATTAGTTCGCATAGAGTTAGATGCATACAGGCGCCATTCTCACTCAGGCGCACTAAAAAATTAAGTACGGCTACTTCCTCGTGATGTTTATCGGGTAAGGCTAAAACCCTGCAAAATATTTTTGTTTCACCCGGAACAAGGACAGATAAGCTACTAGAGATAAAAAAAACTATTGTTTTCACTCTAAGGACAAAGCTAAGATAAACAAAAACCAGTGTGTCTGTCTCACTCTTAGGACATAGATCGAGTAATGTACTAGAGTGAGACCGATGAACTGGAGGAACAAAGGTCTAGTTTTATAAAAATCAGATTAACTTCGTCCAGCATTAGCAAAACTATGCAGATTTGTGATAACTTGACTATAGCATACTCACAAAAAATAAAAAATAAAAAACATGTCAAATTGGACAGCTACGGGATTTGCACCAGGGACCGCCAGAATGCGTGTCCAAGACTTTACCATCTCGGCCATCTCGCTCAGTTTAACGCTCTAGTTTGATAAGCATATGTTAAGGAATAGTGTTATTAGTCAAAGCTAAATGTATTGAAACTTCCAAAACCGTATATGAACACTCGAAAACAATCTGTTGTTATGATAACTGATTTGCATTTGATAAATTCTTTCTAATATATTACCATAAAATAGGCACTAAATTGGACATTAATCCGGTACCGGTCAACCGATTTGGTACAATATCATTAGACTTCTTCCCAAGGACGTTATAAATGCGTGTGCCAAGATTCATGAAAATCCGATAAAGCGTATATGAGTTATCGCGCGTACTGACACACGGACGGACGGACAGACATTTTCCCGTCCCCCACACAATCTTATAAAGTACCATTCTGGCACTTAATAATTATATTATACTGAAAGGCTAACTTTTATCTGGTCAGAGAAAGTTATGTGAATTTCACATCAGATTTTTTTATATAGGCCTAAATATAGGTCATCATAATCATCCGTGATAGGCTACTACAGTTAAATGAGGATCAAGGGCTACAGTCACAAAAGTGGTCGGTAATACTTGTTGAACTTGACTTACTATGCTACTTCCTGTTTTTGACATGGCTGTTTTTAATATATGGAATATAGAATCCTACAGAAGGCGTGAATCATGAAGCAACTCGGTGTTCACACAGGTGTGTTATGAAATATGCAGGGAAGCAGGATATTTACATAATCACTTTCTTCTTGAACTTGACAAACACTTGATGGCCTTCTCATGCTTTAATTGATTTATCTAGAAGATCTTTTAGTTAGGAAGAGCGAGCGCCACATTCTTCCAGCAGCCATTTAGTTGTAAGACAGCTAGACAACTTGGGATGGGAATTCTCTAAGTGATTTAAGCCGAATAAATGGGAGTCATATCTCAACTTTGTTTTGCACTATACAATAAACATCACATTATTATTATTATTATTATTATTATTATTATTATTATTATTATTAGTATAAGTATTATTATTATTAGTATTATTATTAGTATTAGTATTATCAGTATTGTTACTATTGTTATAGATTTATTATTTCTGTTTAATGTTTCGAACGTTACCGTCATCCAAGACCCATAACAAGTGTAACCATGTCAATACCAAAACTTAATTAAGAAGTTGTAGTATGAAATAAATCAATCTAATGCTACTCATAAAAATCAGATTTTGATTCCGATATTATAATTTTAAAATAAGAAGATAATGATGAACATAACATAACCAGTACCGGTACATATTAAAAGGAATGGTTCATCCAACAAATATGGGATGAATCATTCAGATCTAGTGGGCTTCGTTTTAACCATTAAGATTTTAAAGTAGAGTGCGCACTGCGCACCATGGACTTTAGAACCACTTTAAGGTACGTGCCACTCCGATATAAGAGGCTAGACTACTCAACAAACATTGCAAAGATTAAGATCCTGAAAACATTCTTAAATAAAACAGAAACGTGGTCTTCTGTTAGAGAATATCCCAATCTCCAGGCCAGATAACAAATCCAGTCTCAATCTGGTAACAGAGTTTGGAAAAAAAAAAAGGTAAAACATATCGCCCCCGAGTCCTCCACTCCTTCTCCTATAATTGTGAAATATGATTTTTGGTGCAAGGTTCTTTTTTTATTATGAAATATTATTTTGTAATTTATAATTGTGAAATATTATGTTTGGTGCAAGGGTCTTTTTTTATTATTGAGTGGGAGGGTATTACCTTTATGCCATTACCCAGAATTTACATCTGATATAACATTTATTAACAGTTTCCAAAATGGGATTTGAATATCAACCAAAACCTCTCAAATCATCAACATAAAGAAAAATTTTGACTAATCCAAATCCAAGGAAAGGGGATCTCAGAGGCCCATAGCTTTTAATTCTTGTTTATTTCGTTATTGGTAAACTTAAAACCACTTGGAACAAAAGCATAAGAAATGTTGCTTAGTCATATGATATACGGAGAGAGCTTTAAAATATTTTAAGTAAAATAATTTTAAAAACTAAATTCGTTATGGGCCGTTGAGGGAATGAACCAATTCTGTTTTCATTTTTATTCTGTTTTTGACATCTTTCCTCTCACATATTGTGTCATTATTTAAACCAGTTAATACAGTACATAAAATATTAAGATTTTTATGTTATATTTATCGATTTGTAAGAAAAAACAGCTTTTAAAGAATAATCAAAGACCATAAGAACAAGTAAAAATATTTTGAGTAAATGAAATGAAATATTTATTTGTGGGTCTCAGTGGCCTCTCCCCTTGGTAAAGTATGTCGCAAAACTAGTTTGGTAATGCTAGAGTTAAATTTCTATTTCTATAGCAGCCTTTTTTGGTATCAAGGACCGTGCAACAAGGATAAATCTGGCGCCAAGCAATGCCCTGGAACGAATCAAGACACTGGGCATGAAACATTTAGTTTTGTTCAGAGACTTCTTACTTTACATTTAAGTTTTCTTAAGAGCCTGAAATTTTAGACTGCATAATGTGTTTGCTCCAGCGGAAAAAATTTTACCCTTGACCAAGGTTTAACTCGCTACCTTGGGCTCAGATACTAGTATTCAACCGTATCAGATCTTAGATATTTAATGTCACACTTGTCACCTAGAAGAGCCTTATATTTTATAAATGCAAGGCAGAAGTAGCCTAAAAGCTACGTAAACCTATTATTGTTTAAGGACGACCAGTTTTTCTTCTAACCTTAACCTTGAGCTACACATTTTGGGAAGTTCTGCTATTGACGTAAGAATTTCCACCTTGGTTCTTGGCGTTTTTGCAATTTATCCTTTTTACTTTATCTACCGTATCATAGGTAGGCCTACTATAGGAGGAGGAAGTAGTCTTTGACTCTGAAATTCAAGTGCAGTTTCTCCAATAAATCAAGCCTTAATGTCCTCTCGATATTCAGTGTCTTCAATAAATTAAGTATTTAGGCCATCAGAGTAAAATAAAAAAATAAATAAATAAATGCCATTTCATACTAATGTCAGTGTGCATGTCTGGAAATAGAATAGCCCGATAACTAAAAATCGTATCAAAACGAAACTTTATACTCAGGGTTAGACCTTAACATCTTTTGGGGATGACACGTAGCGCTCTGTGTTTGTATTGGGAAATACTTAGTCCATAACATCAATCACGATGCTTCTTATTCTTATATCCACTTTATATGGAGAAAATTGTTTTTGATCATCAACAACAACCATATGGTATGAGCCTACTGGCCCGTTCCGTCCCCATCAGAACTGCTGACTCCATCGTAAATTCGGGCGACATTTCTTCTTCCTCGTGGAACATGCTGGAATGCTATTTTAGGGAAGCGGTGTTCATCCATCTAATGGTTATTTCTTACACTTTGATTTATATCTTCCATGTGAAGTTCAGTTCTAATCTCTTCACTTCTTCTATGGTCCCTTAATGATATTCCTGCCACTGACCTAAGAAACCTCATTTCTGAATCTTCTAGCCACCTTTTACTGTCTCTCGTCAGTGTCCAAGTTTCTGAACCATATGGTAGTATTGGCAGTGCTATTGATTTATAAAATTTAAGTTGAGTCTCTTCTGTGGCTTTATTTCCTAGACTTCTCCTTATGGTTCCGCATATCCACTGAAATTTATGTAGCTTTTCTTCAGTGTCCAGTCACTGAAAGCGTTTCACATTAAACTTTCCTATTTTGAATTATTTATTTTTTTAGTTCCCTCTGCGAGTTGGCCCTGTGTGGCTTCTTTCTTTGCCATGTGTTTCTTTCAAGCGGCGATGACAGGGTTGTGAGAAGCCTTGTAAATGAAACTGTCCTGTCACATGTGCAGGATGTAAAAACACAATATCTAGCAAAGAAACCAACTAAACGTTTTCACTGTATTAAGTATAGGCCTATCATGGTCTTCCGGTGGAAATTAAGCGTAACATGCCAATAAAGAAAATGATCCTGCTTAATAATACATATATCCGCTCTGACAAAGTTTATTTTAACATTTAAAAACTGTTTTAGTGACATTGTTTAGAATTGCTGGAATTCACATTATATCGTGAAATTCTTGTACTGTCTGTTGGATATTGTAGGCCAAGTGATAATTGAGAGCAAATAATTAGTATATTCAAATTATTTTTTTTTTTCGCCTTATACACCCAAAAAGATAAAATTACCAAGGATGAACGACAAGGAAGCTGAAATCAACTATTGAGCTGCACTTCTAAAATATATATTATTATTTACCTCTAATTGTCTAAGTATAATAACCAGGGCAAGGCATTTCATGATTTTTCATCTTTTTTATATGAAGGTTAAAAGATAGCTCGAATATATACAAATGTTTATAATTTATTAAATAAGGACAATTTGTTTTTTCTTTTTTTTTTCGCTTTATCTTACATTTTTTCATTTTCAGGAGTAGGTCTTTTTTTGGAAATTTTTGGGTCATTTCTGGCATTATTAGGTCATTTTCGGCATTTTTAGATCTTTTTCGGCATTTTTAGGTCTTTTTCGGTATTTTACGACATGTTTCAGTGGAGGTAGAGAGGAGCTTTTCCATGTACAAATCGTTACTTTAAGACAACAGACAGTTGTTTTTATTTCAGAATCCCCGCCAGGTGTTCATAGTTAATTTTAATTCAGGTTTGTTGTAACCACCAAAGCAGTTTGACTTGCAGCAATAGAGAATCATGCTTTCTTTCTTTTTAAATGATACATATTTGCTAGGGGCATATCAGTTCAGAAAGAGTTTTTTTTTTTTTTTTTTTTTTTTTTGGAGCTAAGGGTGTCCAAGTAGTGTAAATTTACTTACTTCTTTAGTAATAAAATAAGTGTGTTTTATATTGTAAATTTATATATAACACACTGTCATCCATTAAATTGCTTTTAGCAATTCATTACTTTAAAAAAACAATTATAAGTATTAATAGTAAATTTATTGGTCATTTTTTAAAACTCTGTGTCAATTTTTCACTATTTTTAGATCATAAACGCATTTTTATTTTGCATTTTTGCACTATTTTATGGGCATTAAATGCCTTGCCCTAATAATAACTTTGCCTATAAATAAGGTATGTTTAGTATTATTCTGATTATCTGGAATTGCCATTTGTGTAGTTCAGTATATAAGTAGGCTATAAGCAAATAATTTTACATTGTATTCGAAATAGCCTAATTTGTTGATATTCATGAACATGGAAATCTTTCCATTACTGAAATACTGTAAAGCCTAAGGGTAGAATTTATGTTATCTTTTAATCTCCTCCAGTACCAAGATTTATTCAGTTTCAATGAAGTATGGCAACATTTAACCCAAATATGAAAAGGCCTTTCTCAAAACACCCTCTACTTACGGGAAAGTATTCTTAGAATGAAATAAATTTGGCACTTCTTTAATATGCTCGCATACTGAAGGATTATGATTATAGATCAGTCTTTTAACGAGCTTCTGATAAGGTAAGAATTACCGGCTAGAACCCGGATCTAACAGTCAAGTATCGTAAGATATGTTTTACTACTCACTCCTTATCTAACTTACGTTATGGTTCTTCGCCCTTTCCTTCTACTTTCAATCGGGGGTATATCTAAGAGGATCGAGAGATCCTGGCCTCCCCCCCCCCCAAATTCAACACATAGTCAGTTAAAGTCATATTTGATATATAGAACATTTAAATCACGATTAAATGGACTTTTGCTTATATACTGTAGGCGTATCAAATATTACAGATAGTGGTACGCTACTTTAGTAGATGTTCCTAAAGTTTATGGAGGTTTGTGTAGCAGTTTTTACCCCAATTTTCCTGAAACGTGGATAACGGGACTCCCTTATAGTGATCAGCAGCTCTCTAAACAGCCTAATTTTAAACGCACATAGAAAACGGACAGGAATGTTGACAAGTACATTTCAGACCCGCATTAGCCTTTATGAGTCTAAATACTCCGAAAAAATGTACTCTCAGATTGTCCAGTCTAGGGATTTAAACCCGCGATCTCATAAATATGAATCCCAGACGTTACTTCTTCGCCAAAATAACCCACTGCAGATTTAGCCCTGAAATGCACGAGACTCAGACCAAACCAGGTCGTCGAATTGCGGGCTTCAACTGTAATGCTTTTCCCTAGACTCCTTTCCATACCTGCATACAAAATCCAATGCTAGGGATGAAAATGGTTCCTCTCCTATAAGCTATAACTTAAGTATGCTTGTGCTTATTTCCCCTCTTCTGTTATTTTATATGCAAATTAAATTTTTCTTTAATTTCATCTCCATTTTATTACAAATTTGTCACATACTACTCATTCCATAGGATGCATTATGAATTTAAGGGTTAACACACCGAAAAAGTAACGCCTGCCCGTATTACTTCGGTTCACACTCACAATCAGTGACCCATCAAGTCTATAAATATAAGGGTCCACTTTTGAATTCACTTGATGATTGCTTATATTAATATTTAAATTCAGCTCTGAAAGGGTTAATATTCCAGCTTTCTTCATATTGTCAGAGAAGAGAAGGCCAATGAATTCACTCTGATCTGTTTGACGTATTTCGCATATATTTAATTTGTAAGTTCTTGTGTTTTTTAACGGATTAAAAAAGATTATTCCCAAGGTACATCAAGAATTATCAAAGCCAATTTTTAAAAGCTTTTAGCTAATACACTGTCGAATCGCGAAGCCTACTCCACAAACTCAACTACACGCGCACTAAGTTCCAAATTAATATCTTCTAAAAGTTACAAAGAATGATCTGTTGTTAAAGAAATTAGAATGGGCTGCGCAACCTCATGAGAACAACTGAGGAGATACTTGAGTAAAGAAGTATTGCTCCTGTTAAAGGAAACTATCATTAAAAGTTGTGGGAGTTGGCATATGCTCCGTCCTCAATCCTACCATCTGCCAAGTAAGTCGAAAGACTGGGTAGATGAAGCAGAGTCTGATAGTCTCCCTTGTCCCTCACACGGATAAAGCATTATGAAGTGTTTAGCTATTATGTTCAGTCTCACTTAGAAGATGGGAGAAAAACGGTAATTACGCATTTAAAAAAAAAAGCATTTTAGGGGCAGTATGTCATGTATGGGTCATGAAACCACATAATATGCTTCTGTTGTAATGTATGTTTTATGAATATTTTAGGGGAGAAATTCCTCTTGTCATTGGGAATCAAACCCATGACCTTCGGCTTTCCATGCTGAAGCTCTATCAACTAAGCAAGCCAGAGTTCGATTCACACCGCCATGTTGAGCCAAGGGGGTGCAATGGGGTGAATCCTTCCTGCTTAGTATCACTTTGCCAACTGTAATAATTATGTACCTTTATCTCTTATTCTGCAGGTTACATGTGAAGAAGTTGTGAAAGCATATATTGCACGAGTTCGAGAAGTAAATCCTCTTCTGAATGCGGTGGTAGAGGACAGATTTGAAGCATCTCTTCTGGAAGCCAAGTATGTAGACAGAGTTATCCAGTCAGGAAGTAAAACTGAAACGGAACTCGAGGCAGAGACGCCACTTTTTGGGGTGCCATTCACCGTCAAAGAAAGTTTAGCTGTTAAAGGTAAGATCGTTTTATTCAGCCAAAGCAGCATCATCATCCTCGTCAGTGAACACTGAGACAATAGTGGATTTGTAATTTTTTTTCCCCGAACATTTTGCATTTTCTTACGAGGTATAAAATAGTGTATGGCCATTTGATGATTTCCATCTTCACAACATATTCTTCCTTTTTCTGGCCGTGAAACTGCATGATGGGCGCTTCTACTTCTTACGGAGTGCCATCCATCATTTCTACTAAATCCGATCTCAGTCTTCCTTATGGCTAGTTACCCGGATTTTGTTTTCGACTACATGTTCCTTGGATAGGGTGTAAAAAACGAGGTATTTGAGCGTCCCAAATACAACTTTCAGAACATTAGGACATTTTCCAAAACAAATAATGGACTCTTTCGGAAAAAGCAGAACGAATGGAGACCCTGTCCTTGGATAAATGTGATGAAAATTATTCGTTAAAGAACATTTCTTTACAGAAGTTCTGTCAAATGTGCAAAATTATGAGAGCGACGATTATAGTTTTTTTTTTCCCCACCTGCGCAATAGCCTCGACGGATTTGATATCGAAATATTGTCACTTGAAACGGTGACGCCAGTCTTCAAGGGAGTCACATCGCGCTGACTAAGGTATACGGCTACGGCTGTCATGACTGGCGGGAGGGTAAGAAAGCTTGTCTCTCTGAATTCAACCCGCACATCTGAATGCCCTTCCCCTCACACGCGTTTCGCCAGTATCATGAAGAAATAAATTACAGCACGTTTTTAAGAATAATAATATTTAAAGATAATTAGTTAAGGGTAATAACACATTAAATTTTAAATCATTCAAATCCATGCGTACAAGTAAAAATAATAATGAATTACGCTCATTCCACCGAGTTATTCTTGAGTAAAAGTGATAGAAAATGTTTCGGAAAAGTTTGAAAAATATTAATCGACTTTTTAAAAATTCAAACATTTTGAAATCTTGTGAATTGCTCAATTCATGGGTCCCTATTTATGGTCCACACATCGTTGCCAAAAGTTAGCATTAGCTCTGTACTTTACAAAAATTATTTTTTATATGCTCTGATTTTTTTGTGATTATTGCACTTGAGAGGGTTATTCTAATACAATTATTAACTTAATTTTTTAATTTAATTTTTAACATACTTATTTAGCCTGGTAGAGATAAGGTTATCAGGTCTTTTCTTCCCCTCTGCCAGGATTCCAAAAATACAAAATACAAGAAAGATAAGAAAAAAAGTACAGTAAGGAAAAGAAAATAGCACTGACTCTAAAGCTAAGATATGGGACTACAATAACAACCTTTGATCTCTACGAATTTGAACATGTTAATTTTCATAGGCCTACATCATTAATATTCTGGGAATATATAAGTGATTGAATTCATTACATATAAATGTTAATATGTTTTATGATTTTATTCATTTATTACACTCATTATGGATAGACTATGAAGAATGGCCTACAGTTTTCTCTCACTCCCAGTCCCCATAAATCGACAAGACTTCCACTATTACTTCTCACTCTGACATTGACCTTTAGGGAGTAAGTTACGTTAGAGGTAATTTAAATTGCAGATCTCTTGCAATGACTAAGAACTTCTGTGATGCTTATGTTACACATAGCAAACCAATTAATTTATATTCTTTTTATTTACTTATACTGATATTTTTCTTGTAAAATTTGCTATCATTTACCTCATAGGAAAAGAATGTTTTGCAATGTGCCAGTGAAAATATCCTTTCCTGGTCCATGAGTGGATGACTCCATGGATGATGGTCTTCACAAAAATCTCCAAACATATATTTCACTCAAAATTTAAATTTAAACATACAGCAGTAAGATAGGCTACTGGTAGGCTAAAGTAATGGAAAAATGATTGAGGAGAATATTAGGAGTCAAAGAACAAGTAGTAGAGCTGACTGGAGGCTGACATTGCAGGAGGCTAAAGCTCACCAAAAGCTAGAGGGAAGAGATAGTGTGAGAGAGAGAGAGACACGAGGGAGAGAAATTGGAGAGGATGTCTCTTTATGGTAATCCTAAAATAGGACATCTATCCAAATATAATATTTCCCCTAATTATTCCATTTTCCTCCAGCACCACATTTAAAAATCTCTCCAGGTATTCTTTCTTTTTTTCTGAGCATTCATGTTATCAAACCATAGAGAGTAGTGCTCCAGATATAACATTACGCTGTGACAGATTCTTGTGCAATTTCATGCTCTTTCCACTGGTCAGTGGGTAGTGATTTATTCCTTGTGAGCACAGTTTTGACAATAGCAATCTGTTTATTCTATCTTGGTCCAGGTGACATCCTTCATAAATAGGCTTCCCAAGAACTTAAACGATCTTCAATTCTTGAAAACTGATTAGATATTTCTATTGCTCCAGTGCATGTAATTTCATATGTGAAATAATCTCTTCCAAAATGTGTTTCAGGTATGTCCAATGCTGCAGGTCAAGTACAGTTTGAGGGACGTAGAGCACAAGAAGATGCAGATGTAGTGAAGCTTATGAAAGCTGCTGGAGCTATTCCAATTCTTGTGAGCAACACCCCAGAACAGTGCATGTTCGTGGAGACTTACAACAAAGTGACAGGAACCACAAATAACCCGTATGACCTGCGTAGGACACCATCTGGCTCATCTGGCGGAGAGGTCAGCATACAATATTTAAAGCAATAATCGTATATCATGGAACTACTCACTAATATATTTCTCTCATGTATCTATTGAGATATTACTGGGCACTTGTATGTGTAAAATATTCTACTAGTGACATTCAATAAAGGAAAATTTGTCCTGGGTGTTCATCTTGGTATGTCGGTCGTGGAGGTGCAGAAGTAATGTGCTTTCCTCTAGATCTAAAGTCATAGGATAAAACGTGGCAGCAATCAATGGATTTTCAGGACGTAAAAATCCTTGGTACAGAGTTCTCTGGGAGGGACTTTAAGCTGGAGGCCCCGTGTATTGAATTTAAGTCACATAAAAGAACTCCAAGCCAAAATTAGAGCCTCTGGACAAAATTCCTCAGCGCTTTCGTTTCTAAGTAATAATTTAGTTTCCAGAGGGGGAGGTGATGTCCTCTCTTGGAAAATAAGCATAACAAAATTAAATTAGGTACTAAAACCTCCAATTGGAAGCCCTATGGCCTACTCTAGGGATTACAGGAAAAAGTCAGTTCATCTTGGTACATGGACATCAAGACCACTCGCTTCCACAAGAACATACCCAGTTCTATTTCTTTTGACCATTCTTTCATACTTCTCAGGAGAAATTTTAAAAAGTGAATTGTGATTAAAGTAGTGCACTGAGTAGGTTGTCTTTTTTGTTTGTTCTATGGCTGATCCTGAACAAATAAACAGAAAATAATCCTACTAAATTCATTGAGGAAAATTTGTCATAGGTAAGAGACGGACCCTGGTTTTCAGCTAGCTTTATTAATTAATAGCAAGACCACCCACCTCCAAAAGATATGCCAAATACCTTCCAATTATTTTACCAGACCCTTATCAGCCTTGTTGCAAATATAAATACACACATGCATATGCATAAACTCAACGAGACCTCTTACAGCTTCAGTGTTTAATTACAGGGATGGTAACCAAGACTTTTGCTAGAATTGATTGACAGGTTTTCAGTCTTATCTCAAAAGACCTGGTTATCTTAAATTCCAGTTACAAATAAGCATCAAAATAAGATGATCCTTGCTGCATTAAAGTATGCATGTACCAAATTTGATATGGGTCATGAGGAATATTTGGTACTATAGGTAGAAGAAATATTTCAAAAAACTCTGGTCGGAACGTTCACAGTGGAGTGAAACAACATTTGAAAATGATGCGAGTTGACTAAGTGGAGAAAATAGTGTGTAGTCAACTCGCATCATTTTCAAAAGAAGAAATATTGCCTGCGACCCCCAAATTCAGAGTTCAGTTTTCAAAAGCACTATTTTCAGAAAACATGCCTGTGTGTGTGTGTGTGAGTGAACAGCCTAGCTTCAGAACGGAAAACTGTATGAAAACAAAATTTTGTATTTGAGTTAGGTACCTTCTGAGGATGTGATACAAACTTTGGTGGCAACTTTTTCTTATTTTTAAGGGGACTTTACATGAAGAAAATTTCGTTTTTTGCTATTTTCTTGAAAACTGCTGAAACCATTTTTTTTTAAATTTTGTAGTGGTGTGCACCAAGAGCTAATTTTTTATTTAAAACTTTTTTTAATTCTCTGAAGGGTAGTTATAAGCCACTCACTCAGAATATGTGCTCTTTGTAATATGGCATCTTGTATCAGAAAATTGTATGAAAACAAAATTTTGTATTTGGGTTAGGTAGCTTCTGGGGATGTGACACGAAGATTGGCGACAACTTTCTCTTATTTTAAAGGGGACTTTACATGAAGAAAATTTCGTTGGTCCTGATTTTCTCGAAAACAAGTGCACACCAATTTTGTTTAAATTTTATACATGGGGTGCTAAAACTTTGTTTTAAAACTTTTCTCACAGAATGCTTACACATGCTTTACGGAACACTATTGTACTGCATAACACTATTTGGGAAACAATGGTCTATACAATAGAATTTTTTTTACATAAAAATGCTAATATTTTTACGAACTTCGGGAAAATAATCGTTCACTAAGGTTTGGATAAAAAATTCAAATCATATAGAAATACATAACATTAACCTATCTGTATTGACTTAATTTTTTTTTTCAGGCAGCCCTAATATCAGCAGGTGCCTCTGTTATCGGACTTGGTTCTGACATTGCAGGATCATTAAGAATTCCTGCAGCCTTCACTGGCATTTTTTCCCATAAACCTACGCCTGGTAAGAAAACATGAAATAATTCTTAGTGTTTCAGTTGTCTTCCTTCCTTTTTCAATTTGGTCATGCTCTTCACTTCCTTGTCCTGAGAGAGGAAAGTTTTCATACCCTTTTCTCATTTTAAAATTGTGTTCTAAAATTATTATAAATTAATAGAAACTCATTAATTATTGTGAGTTTTAGGGAAATGTTTTTTAAAGTTTTATCAAATTATTGTTTAAGTAGCTAATATTCTCTTTCTTTTCTTTCTTCTTTATTCTTGCTAATATTATCTTCTTTTTATCTCAAATTTATTTATGGGCCTTCTAATTTTAACTGTGAGGTCATATCATGTATTAGATTATATGGATATAACAGTGGGTTATGTAACTATTGATAATGCTTGTGTTTTTCTATTTTCGATGTGTTATAGGTTTTGTAAATTTTAACTAATATTCAATTTTTTATGATTATGATATAAGATGAAATAATGACGATAAGTCATGATAAAAAAAATATCAAATTTGGCATTTCTCTTTGGGACTGATAAAACTATAAAAGAAAATCAAATTGAGATTCAATAGGATTTGAACCTGCAACCTCCCGAATGTGTGTCTAGGATGCTATCGTCTCAGTCATCTTGCTTGGTTCTTGTTCTTTGTATGGTTTTCAAACAAAAATGGTAACCCTCCAGATTGTAAGTTAGATTATATATTGCCATCACTTCTCGGAAACAGATAATCTTAAACGTTGTGGATAGCAACATAATGTAGATAAGTATCCATGAAACATGTATTGTTATTAAAGTAAGTAAATAACGAATTTCAAAATGTATTACCATCTTGATTCCTCCAAAAATATATAGTATATTGAGAATATTATAGGAGAAAAATTCCTCCGACACTGGGACTTGAACCCAGGACCTTTGACTATTCGCGCCAATGCTCTACCAACTGAGCTAAGCCGGAGTTCAATTCACAGCGCCAGGCGGAATCTCTCTCCTATGACTGATTGCCCTAATGGCCCAAGTCCCAGTGTCGGAGGAATTTTTCTCCTATAATATTCTCATGTGGTGTCCAACAGAGACAATAATCTGTGGTTCATGAATGCTTAAATATCTATATAGTATATTGCTTACTGCAAAAAGTTTCACTAATAAAATAAATAAAAAATTATATTGCTGCACATAACACTAATACATGAATTTATATTAAGTAATTTAAAGATATCTGTGAGAATAAAATATAGGTATTTTGCCTAACGTGCAGTCTCTATATGTGACAAATCCTACAATGACTCATACATTGTACATGTATGTGATTAAACTGGTTGAATAACGTTTTTTCTGTTTTAAATTGCCAAATGTTTCATATTAGCAGCACTAATAGGAAGTTACAGGAATTTTCTATCAATACAGATGTGTGAAGAACTGAAGAAAGGGTACAAAAAAGCTTCATACTGTTATGTGTCTCATGTGGCCACCCCTGATATATATGAGTGAAAGTGACATATTTTCCAATACAACCTTCTGAGATAAGACTATGATAATGAACAAGTTGTGAAGTAAGCATGCTAATTTACAGAACATAGTACTAACTGTAACAAACTATAAATCACTAATGCCTATGAGTAGTGTGGATTGGAATTAAAGTAATTTATTTCTGCATTCAGGAACTATATCTGTCAAAGGACACAATCCCACATCTCCTGATGAGAACTGGTATCGATATTTTTCCGTTGGCCCTCTTTCAAGGTATGCAGAGGATCTTCCCCTGCTGGTAAGGATTCTATCAGATAACAACCGTGAAAATCTAAGGATAGATGAAAAGGTTAGTACTAATATGTATTTTTTTTATGTTTCCTAACCAATGTAAAGTAATAACGTTCAATTAAAAGCCAAGTAATGGTAAACAACATCATCCAAAGTAGGATTTTTCTACGTAAACAAATCATAAATATTAACTAAATATTAAGGAGCATGTACAGCATTAACTCAAGTAATTAGTGTAAAAGTAAAAAATTTAATTTCTTCATTCCCTCTAATTATTTGGTGCTGTATGTTTTCCTGGTGATTACAATCATCACTAGTCCTAAAAAAAAGCTGTTTAATTTATGAGAAAAAGAGTTTTAAAATGTAAGTTACAGTACTTGACCAACAACATTACCGAAGAATAGGTGATACGAGTAAACTGAAAGATCCAATTGAATCAACGCATTTAAGTTTTCCATCATAACTTGAAAAGCAATAGAGAACAGTCAAACCTCCATAGAACAATATCTGGGGGCCTTAGTTGATTGTACTGTTGTATGAGGATTATTGTTCTGGTATATTTAGGGGCTGTGATATACCACTTACTAGAACAATTGTATGCAGAATACTGTGTGATCTACAGGGTAATTCAAGGAGCAGACATGCAATGAAATGAAAAATAATTTATCACAAATTCAAATCATCAGAACACTGCTAATTTTGTTTCTAAAGTGTCTGACTTTGAGCAGTGACCATAGCTATTTTACACCTGCAAACTAAAAAATTACTATCAAGACTGGATTTAACATCACGGATCATGCTGTACTATAAATTAAGACAAATTCTTCACTTACATTAGAGATGTTTCAAGAGCTTACTGCACTCATCATCACCTGATCTCGAGTGCCGGGAGCTGAGTTGCCCCTTTGATGTGGGTAGATGCATCTTGTGATGAGGTTTTATTCTGTGTGATAATGAAATGAAACTTTTGTTAGTTACAATACAGTATTTATAAGGGAAACACTTAAAACATACTGTACATGACAAAACTTGCAAAGAATGATATTTCAAGAAATTATATTCCTTGACATTTTATTAAACAGTGTGTATTGCTAAGTAATGATGGGATATTGGTCAGGCACTGCTCGGTTCATTCCACAGACTCTCCCGCATCCTTGAACTCTCAGCCACACAGAACTTAATTTTAGGTCTATATTAACTAACAGATTTTGGTATTCATCCTCTTCATAGTAGTTGAAGAAATGTTGTTAAGTTTTTCTGATATATAACTCACATATTCGTAAGACATTATTATTCACATAGACTAATTCTTCTGCACTAATGGAGCCAACTAGTGCAAATGCTTTCTTTTAAGTTCCTCCAGTGGGTGAGGAATAGTCCCTTACAAGAATAGTTGTCTTCTCACACAAATTCTTATCTTTTAGAAGACTAAAGCACTGAAGCACTGAATCATGCAAACTGAACACATAATAAACCTGTTGAAGTTGGAGATGCCTGCAGAACACATCGAGCAATGGGCAACCTGTATTCAGTCATTAAAAAGTGAAGCACACTGTAGAATGAAACTACAATCTATGAATTCATCATCATAGAATGCTATTGTTTGTCTAATCTATCTAGGTGGCACTCTGAAGAAGAAACAACTTGGCTGTGGAAGCGTTGGCTCACTACTATTACTGCTGCTGCTGCTACTACTTGTACTATACTACTACTACCACCACCACCACCACCACCACCACCACCACCACCACCACCACCACAACTACTACCACTAATGTTTCTTTACAGTCCCATAGGAGTTAATATTCAGTGAGACATACTCTTGGAGTCAATATAAAACCATCAAGAATATCATTCCTTTCTACAGGCTCACATGTATATGGCACCATAATGGCAAGCCCTTATGTACAGGTAGGGAAAAATAAAGTGGACCGACTAAAATATCTAAGTTGCCGATATGAGCCACCGCGCATGCCTAGCGGCATTCACAGGATATTATCTCCGTCACATTTTGCGTTTATCGGTAATAATAATAAAAAATCTGACCCTGGCGATGACAAGCACAATCGAAAGATATGCAGAATTGAGTATCAAACTGACAACTGAACAAGGCTCTGAAATCAGCTACAAGAGTCGGTCCGCTTTTTTTTTCCCCCTACCTCACCCACATCCAAGCAAGGAAAAGACATCCTAAGAAATGTGATTTCATAGATGAGGAATGAATCATTACTAACACCATGGTCGTCCGGAAGGGGGGGCAGGGTAGGACCGTTGCCCCCCTCTGGGAATTTTGTTTGCACATAATAATCTGTAAACTAAATGACTAGCAACTAATATGAAATGAGGCTCGGGTTCCAACATACTATAATATGAGTTGTTTGTAACAGCTGACTACTTTAGATATGAGCATGCAGAAATAATTAATTCCATTAAACTTGAAATCATTTCCAGCCAAGCAATTTATTGTAATCAATGTAAAGCAATGGATACAGTCTATCCCATTTTATATGAATAGTAGGCCTATCTGTGTAATTGTAAGGGGTAGGAAAAAGTCATGTGAGTGTACTATATTAAATTTGTACTGTGTATCCATTGCCATAGATGGTTACAGGAAATCAAGGATGTGGATGATGATAATAAGTATGATGATAATAATAATAATATTAAGAATAATAATAAGACTAATAATATTAATAATGGTAATAATAATGATGATGATAATAATAAAGTGGTTGTAGTAATACAGTAATAGCATAGTGAAATGGTGATGGCAGTAATTTGTTCATTTGCCCCCTTGACAAAATTTCTGCGGACTTCCATGACTAACACTATACTTTCTTCTGTGTAGGTCAATGTTAAAGATATTAAGTTCTTCTACATGGAAGACAATGGAGGAGGTACAGAAACTGATAGTGTGAACCCAGAAATCAAACGAGCCTTGCAGAAAGTTGTGGCACATCTCAAGAACACACATGGTATTACAGCTAAAAAGGTGAGATCATATATTTTTTTTTACATGAATTGGGTTTACTTCATCTGTCTGTACTACATACAGACCAACAAGCTTAGGGATCAGGTACAGAACCATTTTAACAATTTTTGTTAAAAAACATGCTGGCATGGACTGCTTGCTTAGTTGTTATGAGTAGTATGTTAATTTGCGGGTGTGCGGGCAAAGAGAGTTAAGTCCACCATGCTCAAGAATTGAGAAATGTGCATAGAGTTATAAATAAAAATGTTCTTTACATTTGTGTTAAGTCCAGTAAGTCATATTCACAAACGTATGGTAGTTATGGATGTGTGCCTCATGGGTTTATCCATCTCTAAAGCGATGTTGGGCAGGTAAAAGTCACACCAATTCTCAGTAACAAGAAAGTGGACTTAACTCTCTTTGCCCGCGCACCCGCGAATTAATGGAGGGTATGGGGGAATTCCTTAGCTCATAAAATAGTTTTCTCTGGCAGGGAAAACTGTGTTTCCCTTCTGTTACCCCAAGCCATTAAAATTACTTCTATATCGTAAACATTATTTAGAGAAAGAGAATAAACTGAAGAATAGCTGTCCTTAGTCAAGAATTACCATCTAGGTATAACTTACCAATCTGTCCAAAAGAACTATATAGTTATTCAATAGAAAAGCTACCATATGGTGGTTACTCAAAATATTTGATTGTAATAATGGCTGTTCAACATAATCTGAGTGTGTTCGAAAACAGGGTGCTTAGGAAAATATTTGGGCCTAAGAGAGATGAAAATGGGGACTGGAGAAAACTGCATAACAACAAGCTTCATGACCTGTAGGCCTACTCGTCACCGGATATAGTAAGGGTAATTAAATCACGGAGGGTGAAATGAGCTGGACATGGGGGAGGAAAGACATATCTCAAAAGTGTTGACTGGTAGACCCGAAGGGAAAAGACCAAGTGGAAGACCAAGACGTGGGTGGGAGGGCAATATTAGGATAGATTTAAGGGAAGTAGGATTTGCGATGGATGATTGGATGGAGTTAGCACAGAATAGGGTTGAATGGCGGGCACAGGTAAGCATGGCAATGAACCTTCAGGTTCCACAAAATAGATAATATTCCTTTAGCTTGCTGAGAAATTGTCTATTGTCATTAAGTAAGTAAGTAATGGTTGCTCACTAAGAACATACTTTTGGGAATTTTTTAGATACTGTGATATAGTATACAGGTGACGATGAATAATGGCTGAAGAGTCTCTTAAACATTCAAAGTTTTTAAATTACTTCTCCGGCACTGAAGAACAAACCAATCACTTCCCGATTCTGTATTATATTCATCTCTTGCATATATCTAACACATGGATCGTAGTGATATTTCTTCTCCATATTGATACCTTTGGCTTGCTTGTTGGTTTATACTCAGCTCAAACCTAGCCATTGGATCTAAAGTACATGCCTTAGTGTTCATTCAGTTATAAATCACAATGTCAGCTAAGTGAACCAGTGTCAGAGATGCATGGGATTTCTTCAAGCACTTCTTTTTCTGCAATGGCTGATTGTATCTATGGTGTCTGTTATTGCATTATTATTATTTTTTACATAGCTGTTAAATCTCTTAAACAAATTAAATTAATATAGGAAATATTATTAAGTGCCAGAATGGTACCGGTACTTTATGAGATTGTATGGAGGGACGGGAAAATGTCTGTCTGTCTTTCTGTCCGTCCGTGTGTCTGTATGCGCAATAATTCAAATACGCTTTATCGGATTTTCATGAAACTTGGTTTATGCATTTATAACGTCCATGGCAAGAACCTATTTATTTCAGACCAAATCAGTTGACCGGTATTGGATTAACGACTAATTAAAGGTAACATGCTTTTTAAATGGGAAATCATGACTATACTACAAAGCCGCTTTGCTAATCATTGAGGGCCTTGACTCCAATGCCATCAGATGTTTGTTTATTTTGTTGTTCAAGTTGAAAGGACACTACGTAAATACTGTTATATACAGAAGGTATTTACTGTGAAATAATTAGGCCTATGTAGGCTACATTAAGCGGAGCTCTCTGCCAGTGCATTTTGTGAAATGTTGACATATTTTAAGAATTCTTATGTCAGTGTATACGAGTATGAATTAAGGTTAAGCATCAAATTTGAGACCTTTGTTCTTCTCCAAGCCCTGTTTAATGAATCGATCTGGAGCTAACTCAGAGATCGATTACAAAAATAATTTATTTTCTGCCAATCATAATTGCAATTTTCACTGAGTAAACAAAAGTATTCTGGGACTTTGTTATATCAGTTTACTTGATTTTATTTCATTTTCAATATTGTCAGCTTGTGGCATTGGTAAAAAACCTTTCCCCTCAACAACATTGGCTATAAGGCCTAGTGTGAACATGTCTCTCCCTCCTCTGAGTGAATTCCCCATCATTATCATGGCATATTTAAATATACAGTAAATGGTAATATTGGTAAAAATATCAAGCTGTATGCTAAGTGATCGTTCAATGGTATCACCAGAGACAGATTTGAGTTATAGAATCCTTTAGTGAGTTTGTCATTTCTTCCTCCATTTACGCTGAATGTATATCTACTCGTGAGCTAGGTCTGCTTTAAAAAAATCCACTTCACAACTACATTTACCCTTATAAGGTTTTGATTTCAAATAAAGCAATCAGCGTTATAAAATTATTTGGCCATTGGTAAGTAGGATAAGAGTGATCCTTTCCATTTCATTGAAACCTTTTAAGAAAGAGGTTTTTCAATATGAACATTAAACCAAGGATTGTTTAATCGTTGGGAGAAAGTATATGCTTGAAAATAATTGTATTCCCCGGTTATTTTTAGAAGCAATACAATACTATCGGTCTAAATATAAGTGGTATTAACTCCATAACACTTCTAACTTTTCAGGTGCAGATTAAAGAATTTCGACGCAGCTTAGATGTGTCAGGCCCTGTGATAATACAACTAAATGATGTTTCAAATGTTTACCAAAATGATGGACATCCAAAGGTTTGAAAGCACTTATTGAACAAATTAATTTGAAGTCTAAACATTTGTCCAAGTATATAAGTAAATTGTGCTTAGCAATATATGCAATATAAAGTGTGATATCCGAAGACCCAAAGCATTTTGATTGGCTCTTGAAGACAGCCAATCAGAGACTGAGCTACCACAAACCGGTAAATGAATTTATTACACTTTTGAAAGCGAATACTGGGTCATTATGTATGTGTAAGGTATCAATTGAAATATTTTATACGATGCATTCAATTTTTTCGCTCTGGTGTCATTAATTTCCATACCATTGAGTTATAATAGACCTAAGTGTTTTGGTTAAAATATTAAAATTAAAGTGTATTTAAAGTTGAACAATGTTTTGTATCAATGTCTTCATCAAAAGCCCCATAAGCGATGCATTCAATGAATAATAAACAATGAAACAAAAGATAAATACTAGTGATTATGGTCAACTCTGAAACTAAAATGAATGTGAGTAGCCTATATTTCATTTTAAACATGTCTATATTTCATTTTATTCATGTGCCAATATTAATGTATTCACTGATGGATTGTTTACAACCTGAAGTTGGCTTCAGTGAATCATATTACAACCAATGCCAGTGCATTCTATGAAATCGACATTTATTTTTAAGCATTATGTGATTACAAACAACTGTTTTATATCGTCTTCCTTTCATATGTAAACTATTATTTTCCTTTTACAGCCATGGAGAACAATACTATGGGAATTCCTCAAGTTTTACACCTGTTTATCAAAATGCACCTACCCACCACTGCTCTACTCGCTACTGAAGAAGCTTTCATTATGGCTTCCAGATAGTAAACTTCAGAAATTAAGAGACAGAAATGCAAGCCTTAGGAAAGAGTTTTATGTAAGTATGTTACATGCTTCTATCAGTATGTAGAAAACCATTAATACAGTAGTAGCATTGATTTCAAAGGAAATTTCAAAGGAGTGTTTTGATCGATATTTCACTTACAAATTGCACATCATATACATGAAGATGACGTTACGTATTCACTAATGTCTGACTCTCAGAAACTACTTCCTTTTCAATTGAACTTGAGTGAATAATGTGCCTAGCATAAGTAAGTCGGTGCTTCAGTATCTTTCCAGCCAGTGCCTTGCCAGGATTGATATGTTCTAAGATTTGTTGTTGTTGTTGTTGACTCCAGTTGCTCAGGATATATCGAAACTCAACAGTAATCTTTGCTAATTGGAATTTAGAATTACCTCTAAACATTCCAATGCAAGCAAGGGCCTTCTGATATAATCAGGGTGGTTGACTATAAACAGTATGAAGCTAGACTGTTCCGAGATCCCTAAATTAATCTTTGATACCTTAACTGAATGTATTATAACCTTAACTACTACAATGATAAACTAATCCTAATGTAACAAATTCATAAACTGACTCATAATGGTCTTCCAGTCATTTCTGTCTTCGGGCTCTCTACACCACAAACTAAAATCCATCCCTATCTTGATTTCTGCTTCCCAACACTTCTTTTCCCAGTCCTGGACTCCCACTGTCACTGTATGTCCATCCTTAGGACATATCCTACCTAAAACCATTTCAATATGGATGACTGCTTAGTGATTACCTCAACACAAATGCATTGATCCTCGTGATCAGCTTTAACAAATACATGATGAAGGAAAATGTTAAATGTGGATTTTTACTTATTATAAGTCCCATATTCTCCAGGGTTGAGGATCCTTTTCTGAGGTTTTAGTGGTTTTTACTTTTTCATATACAGTGAAATCTTATTTTAATGATCCTGGCTTTTTTACAATTTCTGTTTTAAGGAATGAAACCTGAAGTCCCTGAATAATTACCATAAGAGCAATGTAAGACATTTTGAATATGACTTTAAAAATTTATAGTTAGTAATAGTTAGTAAATGTACAAGAAACTTAATGTAATAATTTCACTTATATTGTAAAATTGGTTGTGAATTATGTATATAATTTGTGTTGTAATTTATGTATGTAATCTTTGTACTCCTGACTTTGTCTATTACCTAAATGGTTTAATGACAAGAAAATAAAATTATTATTTTTATTATTATGAATTACTCCTTTTAGGGAACATTGCTTTAAAGAAAGTCCAATTATTAAGGAATAAATATTTTTATATAATTTACGAATATTTATGCTGAATAATGAATTTCTAAACTGGTTATGAAAACATACAATGAGTGAGTGGAAACACTATACACAACAGGTCGAGTATGTTGAGGATGAGAATGAATTTCTCAGATAATTGTAAACATCAGTTTTATAATTTTAGGAAATTCTGTGTTTAAAATCTTTATTCATTTATGTTTTAATAATTGTATAACTTCACTGTGTAAATTTCCATATTAATTTTATAATTCAAACTGGTGTTTCCAAACAGGGGAAATTTGTATCAACACTGTAAAACACCTGTGCATAGAATCTGATAACCTATGTTGTAAGCACTGACTAAAACATGACAGAGCCAACATAAATCCTATTTGACCTAACTCAATTATGTTATAATATAAACATTAATGCTTCAAATATGCAGTAATAACTATAAATTTAAATTTAAAGTCTTGAACTGTAATAAAGTATTCATAGGATGATGTTATTTTTAAATTGCACATGGTCCAAACATAGCACACATTTACCACGGCTTCACTCACAATTATTTACTTAACTGCTAGATTTTTATTTAAATAATTTATTTAACAGAAAATAATTTTAACATTATAATTTTTTATTAACACTTACATCACTTTTACATAAATTCCATGAATTACATCATTTTATTCTTAATTGCATTGTTTTTCCGTAACAGATATAAATAATTAAACGAATAAATGAATCTTTTCTTCTGTATGGGCATAATGATTCAAAATGAAACAATTAAAACTCAGCACTGACTCATGAATCTTACCCAAATCATGCATAAACAAATAAAACAAATGATAATTAAAAAAATTAATATCCCGGTTTCGATGTACATTTCACATTTAAAGTGTATGCCTCGAAAAAAAGACCTCAGATTCGAGTTCCCTAACCCAAAAAATCCCTACATGGTAAGTTTCATCGAAGTCATTCAATGCTCTTTTTTTCCCTGATTGCTATGGAAATTAATCTCACAATTGAATACTAATTTGTTGATAAGTTGTGTTGGCCGTGCAATCATGACATAACAAAATTTGGTTTTTATATAGTAGCTGTTCTATGAACGGTATTTACCACACCTAATTTATTGTATTATATTTATTTTCTTACAGGAAATGCTTGGAGATAATGGTGTGTTCTTATACCCCACTTTTGTTGAAACAGCCTATTTCCATCTAGAAACTTACTACAAAACGTACAATACAACTTACACCATGATAATGAATGCCTTGGAAGTTCCTGTTACGACCTGTCCTATTGCATTAGATAAAAATGGACTGCCAATAGGGATACAGGTAATTCTAAACTGTTTCTTTCACTTTGTTAGCTGTAGATCTTCATCATGGGGTAATTTTTATGTTTATCTACTGTTGATGTCATACTGCTATTCTTACTTATATCGTATTTCATCATCTGATTCCTACCAAATGAAATATTACACCAGTGATGTCAATCACCACCACTGGCCCTCTTGGCTTGACCATTTATTAGGACATCTCACTTGAAAATTGCATTACTATCAGTCAGTACTGAAGGTAAATTTGGCCCATGGAAATGACTCTCATGGAAGTTAATCATTCATTTCATTTCATGGCGAAAGATAAGAGTAAGTCGGCCCTTATGCTCCGACCACTGCGTTGCTATGGTGACCACACGCTTGTTATCTCAGCACTCCCGACCGTACCAAATACCAGCTACCAACCCTTGCCCCAAAATGGCAACCCGCTAGCTCACTCGGCACTCTCGATCAGACCACAATCACCTCTGCATATAGTCTAAATAATGCATAACACTATCTACATAGTTAAGTGCGCGAAGCGGAGGCGGCAGCCGAAGTGAAGCACCCTTGCATTTTCGAATAATGTACGATACACTGTTTGTAGGTTTCGAAAATGTGTCATATTATATCTTCCAGAGGTTAGTAAGCCTGTCACCTTTTGTTTAGCGGTATGACGTCACACTACCAACGTCCAAACACGAGTTTCTACGTAATATGAGAACAGAAGAATTCGCTAGATCGTGGTATAAAAGAAAGTGCATTGCGAGGGCATGGTGGGTGGGAACATTCATCCAAGGTGCGACTTACATTTATTTTTTCCCCATTTCATATTATGGAGTCAGCATTCATCTTATATGACATTAGGTTTTGGACGTTTAGTAACATTGAATGAAATTCTAAAAATATCTAAATATGAAATGAATATGAATCATGTTCCACAAGATCTTTGAAAACTTCGTACAAATAGATGCTCTAATGCAAACTACTGTATTAGAAGAAACCTCCTAAGATGTGTACAAGATGTGTACAAGATGTGTATTATTTTGCAGTTTTTCTGTAAAAAAATGCCTTGTTGACTGTGTAATAGCTATTTATGATGGCTAAATATTGTGTTGGCTTATGTTTGTGTTTTGTCAAAAACATTTAAACTGACAGAGTTTATGGACCAGATTTTTATTGTCAAAATAGATATTTCTGTTATTTTGAATTTTAAATCGTTAACTGGTACAGATAATAGGAGTAGTATGAATAATAATATTTGTAGTGGTTAAATTGAAGGAAATGGATAATTATTTATTTGTTCAAAAGAAAATAGAACATCAGTGACATCTGGTAATATCCTCAATAACCGCTCTAACATGTTAGCACCATTTTCTTTACCCTTAACGAATTCAGGCTGTAAAATGGAACTTTGCATAGTTGAAGAGAGTTTTGTTAATGTGTACGATTCAAAATAAAATAACGTAACTGAAAAAAAAAAATTAGCGGTTTTATGTATGGAGTAGGAAATCTGAGACCAACACTGTCTCTGCCAGTTTATAACCAGATAATTATGTCATGGTTGAAAACAAGAAAAATTAAATAATTATGTATGGATTAAACCTCAGAGATTGACAATGACTCTGTTGTAGCTATTATCTTCCTCAAACATTAGATGTTTATTCAAAAAAACTTCATTCCAGTAATTCATTCGATAATTAGATATCACTTTTTATGGTAACACATTTCAGTGAGAAAATTATGACATAAGTCAGATGCCGGAGGCCTATACTGCTGCAATGATATTAAGAGCCACAAAAAAATCATTACTCAACCTGTTCAGTCCCGTTTAATGCCTGAAATGAGTAGACTGCAGCCAAAGACAGATTTATCATGGGGGCAGGATAGGGTAAGCAGACATCTAGAAAATCCTGGACATACCCTACATTTTAACCTTATGGTGGACATCGGGGGAAATTTCTGAACAATCTGGAATTCTAAATTTTGAGGAATGTAAACATTAATTAGTTTCAAATGGATTGGCAACTTGCAAAAGATTAGAAAATTATTTGTTGCAGTTTGCCATAACAATATCAATTAAGTTTACCGTGAAAATCTATAGTTTTTATTTTCTATTGCTTGTAACAGTGAAAGGAAGATGTTGCAATAGTTCAGTTGAATATCCAAAATGTTCTGAAGTGGTGAAAGGACTGCAACAATAGCAAAACTACACTCTTCCAATTGCATTTTGTTTGTTGTGGAATGTGAAGGCAAGAATTTTTATAAATTGTCATTCAGTGTAAGATGCTGAAGAGAAGATGTAAGTTACTGAAGATTTACCAGAGAGGTATATATAAAGTATAAAACCTATTCATATAATATGTTCGAGTAGTAATTTGTTTTAGAGCTTAATTTTCCTACATTTAACATTTTTCTGTAATGATCTAAATTTTTGTAGTATCCTACACTTTAGACCACTAGCATCCTACATTTTATTAAAATAATCTGGTAACCCCACAGTGCATTGCCTTTCCTTCTCGTATTTTTTCCTACCCAGAATGAATTCATTATGTCATTATTAACTTGTAAATTAATAAATGCAGCCACACAGTGGCGGATGCAGAATTTTCTTTCGGGGAGGGATTTGAGGAGATAGAAAGAAAACTAAAACTAAAAAAAAGTTATTTTATATTAATAAGAGTTTACAAAACTGTAATGTTACTAGTAGTTTTGTTTGAATGTGAAATATGTCCAATTACCATTACAAGAGGTACTCAAGTTGAAAGGATTTGAAAACAAAGTTTTAAGGAAAATATTTGGGCCAAATAGAAAGGGATGTCAGGGGAATACAGAAAGCTGTACAACAATAAAATTTACAGTCTGTATCACTCTCCAAATATCTTAAGGTTAATTAAATGCAAGTGGTTAATACGAACTATATATGTGGAAGTGGATAGAGGCATTTATCTAATTTTAGTGGGAAGACCAGAAGGAAAATGACAATCAGCAGATCTGAGATGATAATGTTAGAAAGGATCTAAGAGCAACTGATTGTAGAAATTTGAACTGAACAAGTTGACTATATTTTAGAGTCCATTATGCTCTCTTTTCAATTCATGAGAAATAAGCAATTTATTTACTAGAGAACACAGATATAAATAGGTATGTAAAATTTGTTGTACCGATTCACATTTATAGCCTATTCTTTTTAATTTTTTTTTTAATTTCGGGGGGGGGGGGATATATCTCCTCGATCCCCCCCCCCCCTCTGTGTCCGCCACTGTAGCCACATGACTTTTACTTTTAACTACTTTCAAGTACAACATTATAACCCACACTGATCTTTTGCTGACAGCTTTAAGCAATGAACAAAGTATAAATTTTAAATAAATGAAAAACTTGTTATTGCAATAAGAATCGCGTTCATGATACATGTACTGTTATTTGTGTTTATTTTATAAGGAAGCTACAGTATTACAGTGTATCATTTGAGTTAGTTCACTAGTAAATACATAGCTCTTACAATTTATTTAAGATTAATTAGCCTTACTGATAGAAACAAGCAGAAGAGAAGCTCAAGATACTGTGGTACTCAGGAATATCACAATTGTCATGTGTTAGCAACACTAATTTTATTGAGCAGAGTCTGGTGTTGCAGCTCCTGATTTATTACCCAGGGCAGCAAATTTTGTTGATTGGAACCTGAACACATTAAGACTCTTTGAGGAAAGTAAACTAATAAATTTAATTGTACAATTTCAATTATCAATATTTTCTTAAGCTATGCATTAATTCATGTCCACCAACATGGTCTTGTGGTTAGCGTCGCTGACTACAGATCCATCGGTCCGGGTTCGATCCCCGGTACCTCCTCGGATTTTTCTGAGGTAGGGAGGTCTGGTAGGGGTGACTCAGCCTTGTGATTCAAATTGAGGAGCTACTTGATAGAGAAGTAGCGGCTCTGGTCATGAAAACCACCATTAATAACCGTGGGTGTCAGCATGCTGACCACATGCCCCCAGTCCTGCCATCTGCCTACAGTAGATGACGCAGCGGTCGGGTGGTAGGCCAAGTCCCACCAGGGATGTAGCGCCACGGAGTTTAGTTTAGTATGTATTCATTCATAATCAAAATTGTATATGCCTATGTATTTCTCATTCTGTATCTAAGTTATATGGTCACCCAAAATGCCAGGGAGATGTTTTTAATAAAACTTCATTCTGAGCCAGGGCCTACCATCTAACCACTGCAACATTTACATGAGAAGATGGAAGGATTGGGGGCATGTGTTCACCATGTTGAATCCCACAGCCGTTACTGATGGTTTCATAACATGAACCGCTACTTCTTCATCAGGTAGCTCCTCAGTTGTCCTCACAAGGCTAAGTCAATCGTTCCAGAGATCCTTACTCAGGGTTCAAATGAAACATATTCATGAGGGGGGAAATTAAATGTGGGTCCAATGCACTAGCGTAATATATTCCTGCGCAGTACAAGCATATAACCCCTCCAGGACTGTATGCTGATAGAACAAGGTCGATTTGTTTTCCATTTTTCAAATCTCACTTTGTCTATACATCCTCCATTTAGGCTACCACACTTAATATCACAATTTCCACTATCGGTACATATTTCACTGACATTATTGGAACAATTACCTGTCCAGTAGAAGACATGGCCCTATTTCCTCACATTTCAAACTGTTGCTTTACACTTTTTTTTATTTAACTTATTTATTAAAAATTTATCCATTTTATTAACCAACTTGAAGAACATCCGCCCTGTAAAAGACTACCAATTGCTACTGCACACATTTTCATAGCAAACATTCTTTAACTGTTGTCGGCAAAGTCAAAGCAATAATTGTTTCTGCAATTTTCTGTTGCAAATAATTTATTTCACTTTACTGATTTGTCACAATGATCATTCCCTTATTTGCAGGTTGTTGGAGCCCCATACCAAGATAGGCTAACAATAGCAGTGGCTCAAGAATTGGAAAATGCATTTGGTGGTTGGTCAGAACCTCCCAGTACTGAAAGCAGTGCAAAAACATACCCTACTGACTGAGAATTGTGGCAATTTACCAGTGTAATCAATGCAATTTGCAGAATCAATATGAAACTGCAAGAACATGGCATTCTTCCATGATCGTTGTTTAACAAAGAATCATGTTTATTGGAGTGTATGTCATGTTTTGGGGCTTCCAGAATGGAGGTCAGGGAGCAAAGTGGAATACTGGCCATGCACACTTGGTGAAGACCTTCCATTGTAATATGATACATGCATCATTTAGCTTTTGTATAAATTTAGCATGTTGTTTAGACATAGTACCTTCTTCATGGATGCAATGTGCCTTTTATCTGTTGCCTATCTATTCCAATTAAATATTTGCAGTTCTTGCAAAGTAAACGAGGCTCCCATAAATGTTCTTTCGAGTTTCAAACACAGTGTATTTGAGCATGCATCTAACTCTCATGCTTATTTTTACTATAGAGTTTATGCTAATCAGACGTTCAGTGGTATTTGTTTAATGAGAGTATTCTACACTGCAGGTGTGCAATCATCTATAGCAAGGTAGATGGGGGTCTAAAGGAATTTTTACAATGGCCTTGTCCTGTGGGAACCTACTGGTCTAGATATCACCACATCAGTGTACAAAACTAAAAACCAAATTTTCCTCCAAAGAATATATATCAGCCTCAATAAAAAAAAAAGTTGCTTATAAGTGTGTTGGACAGTTGTTTGGTTGTTTATTGCACAAGTTACGTACAGTAGAACTTTGATAATTTGAACTTTTAAATCCAAAATCGTGAATAATTCAAATTTTTAGCATTGTCCCTTAACATCCCTATACAAAGCAATAAACTTTTCTAATTTGAAATTGTAATTCAATTTATTTTTACTGGTTTCTTCAGGTTCGAAATATCCAAGTTTGACTGTACATAAGCCTTGTCACTAATAGGGCCTAATCCCTGTATTACTAACTGCTAAGAATTAAACAGAGTTTGATTGTGAAACATCAAACATGTTGTGTTGGGGATGATGTTTCTTGCCCATGGGCAGTAAAGAAAGCATGTGACTGCACTCCGCTAATGTCGCCATCTATCCAAGCAGTGAACAAACAAACAGCAATAATAATTTCATCTCCCATGAGAAAATCAAGTTTCAGTATTTCATTAAATTGATTTCAGAAAACTGTAATCAGGGGTAGAATCAAGAAAATATGACCTACAAAACAGGAACAATGTTAATTCCGCAAAAGAAGCTGAGAATGTTTCATAACAAATTACCTTAAGAATGGATGCATAACCTCAAAATTCAATCTCGAATATCTACCAAACGACCGGCTGTTACAAATATTGGCAATCTTTATTATTTACACCAAGTTTATACAAGGGTGTTAGGCTGTGTAAAGTGTTGCACACATTCAGTGTTACACATGGATTATCAGTAAGATAGTAAGAAAGGGGAAAATGGTAGTATATGCCACAACCGAGTCCCCCACTCCAACTCTCTAACAGCACCCACCTGGAAAGTAGGGATTTTGAGTGGGGAGAAACTTAAAACAGTGGAGACATTTAGCGGCAGTGAAATATTATGTATGGTGCAAGGGTTATTTTTATTGTGAAATATTATGGTTTTTTATAATAGTGAAATATTATGTTGGCATTGGTGCAAGGGTAATTTTTCTTTTAAATGTGAAATATTAAGCTGTATTACTGGCGTTGAGCAGCGGCCGGCGGGTGGATACAGGCATATTGGCATGCAAAGCGGGGAAGGCCCATGGTGCAGTGGCCAGGCAGGAAAGGCGTGAGGGGTAGTGACCAGGTTGGGAAAGCGGCCGTGCCGATGGAAGGGGGAGCAGGTTGTGGCACATACTACTAACTTGCCGGAATGCCAAATATCTCTTCAGTGAGATAAGAATGAAAGCCTGTCATTAATTTGTCCATAACTGAGATGAAATGGCTGCTATAGAGGTCAGAGGACAAAAATCATTTTGAGTTCTTGATTTTGGGGAGATAAATCATCCAAATGAAAAAAAGTAACTGTACCGATACCAAATTTAATGGGTATGGGTACAATATAAAAGTTATTTTGCCACAATGTAATGAGTGCATAGTACTATACAACCTGGTTGGGACATGTAGAGAGAATGGAGAACAGCAGGATACCCAAAAGCCTGTTACATGACAACATAATATGAATCAAAAGAAGGAAGACCCGAAGAAATTAAAGATAAGAGGATGGAGAGGATTGGCACAGCAGTGGGAGGAATGGAAGAAGGTTGTGAAGGAGGCCAAGGCTCATAATGGGCTGTAGAGCCGAAGAGTAAGTAAGTAAGTAAGTAAGTAAGTAAGTAAGTACTATACAACCTACATATTTATGAATTAAAAATATGGATACCATGGGCTGTGTGTTCAAGTTAATGCCCAGAAAATGAGTGCTGATCTCTTCAAGGTCATACCCAAAGATTACAGCTCCGAAAAGTTTTGATAGTTGGTCACCCCTGGTATATAGGCTTTCATCTAATTACATAACTGTATTTTGATATATAAATATATGCACCAGAACACTTGAACTATTATGAAGAGTATTTATGTTAATTTAGAAATAGGGTTATTTCAGATAATAGCTAGTTGTTTGATAAAATATTTAAGGTCCTATTCTTCAAAGTGCATATAGCCCCCCTGATACATGTAAAACTAATACAGTAAAATCTCCCTAGCCGGCAAGAATGTAATAAGAATGGTTCTTGAAAGTTTTTATTTTTGAGTACATGCTTTCAAACATCCCTCTTTAGACTTGTACCGTAATGCCAATAGCAAAAATTACGGCTGTCAACGTTTGTTGATCACGATTTCAGTGTTAAAGCAATCATGTCAAACTTCGCGTGCATTTGGTTGTTAGGAATAAAATAACTACAATTTAAATATCACAAAATGAGAAATAAACAGCATTTAATTCATAAATTATTACGAAAGTTAGTGTAAAATTCTCAATATGGCTACACTGACTGCCCGGGCCACTGAAGACCAAAGTAGTTCAAAGTTCGTAATTTTCTTAACATCATTTCGAAGTTCTGCTTATTTAAAAAAATGGTGAAAAAACCTTAGGCACTCACCTTATGCGTTGAAGATTCATAATTTCATATGCTGACCACAAACTGCTCGAGAAAAGTTAACATTTTCATCGAATTAACATCGCGCCGCGAATTTCATTCTCACTACATTTCAACTACTGCACTGACCACGTGATCTTCTAAACCAATGAAATGCTGGACTAGCTAAACGCATGCTCAGCAGTCATCTATCATAGACCGCGTAAATTCAAATGCGGCGGGATGCCTCAGAATACTAGGCCAGTGCAGTGGTTTCCAACCTGTGGTCCGTAGACCTTGGGGATGATGAAAGACCCTAAAGGCGCGATTTAATTTACCATATTCTCTGTTTCTCTAAAGTTTTAATCCTTTTTTCTCTTAAAATATATATCAGAAACACGAGAATACCTTCAGGACCACAGCATTCTATCAAACTGATCTGAGGCTGGAATGTGTCAGCCCTGACTCACTGCCACTCACAGCATTCCCCCAAGAGAGTAAGAAACAGGACAAAATAAAAGGACATCTCTGAAATAACGAGAAGAACTTGAGTGATAGGAGTAATAAATTTAATGTAAATGGATGCCCAGTGGTAGGCCTATAGCCACCCGCCAAAGAATCTGATAAAATAGGCAAATAAAATAAAATAATAATAATTAAAAAGCCACAGCTTGATACTTAAATTCCTTTCCAAGGATGGACAATGGATATGCTTTTATTTCTTTCCTCGCATAAACCCCAGTTTTACATTTAACAATAAAATGAAATAAATTTGCATGTTCCTTGTTTCGTGCTAGGGTGTTTTGACATTTACTGTGGTTCTCATGTCTTTCAGAGTTTGTGATTTTTCAAAACTAGTCTAAATACAAATCAAAAGTTAAAAACTGGTTGAAAATATTTCTCAAGAACAAACAATTCTTACTGCATTTGCTTCTACATACTTATGCAAATTCACATTTTCAATTATAAGTTTCAAGAAGAACAAAGTATAGAAATGAACTTCATGAGTGAGATTTATGACTTAAATATCCACCATTGAGCCAGATATCACTAAAGTACAGGGTGGTCCATATGTCTTGTTACCCCCCCAAATAAATATCTTGTTATCCCTAATTCAGTGTTTCTGCAGCAGAGATGGCTGACACAAGCTCTTACAGTGTGGGAGAGCGCCTCATTGTCAGTGTTTGTCAGGTCTCTATTTCTTTGATGACCGATTCAATCAACATTCCTATATTGCCATGTTACAGACATTTTTGCTACAGAGCTCCAGAGAATGAATTACAATTCCAACATTGCCAAAAATAACACTGACCAATTCAAGGAAGTTTAAACTTTTTGTTTTTTCTTTTACAGTAGAGTCCTGCAAAATTGGCCTAATATGAAACAAAAGGGCGCCAAGTTTCCGAAATACCGAGTTATCACGAAAACTTACAAGAGTTCCTCCATGACTCTTGGCATTGGCTCTAAAGGCAAACCCATTCACGGGGGGGGGGGGGGGGAACTGAGAAAGAAGAAAACATGAAACTTGATTGTTTTAAACTGATGTTAGTGTAAAACTCATCACAGATCGCAAATTGACATCCTGGAGTCATCATTAATGTAATATAAATAAATGAATTTTCTTGGGGTTAATTACTCAACTTCAGAAATTGCTTGGAGCCGAAAGCTGTAATTTTCACTATCTTTCAAGAATATTTTCAAGCCTTTGCACAGATAGTTTTATTTTGCTGTGTTTAAGAAAATATGCATTTTTATTCATAGAAAAATAAAAACATGCTTCGGAAACATAAAAATCTTAACTATGTAAAAGTAAGGTCACATAATAACGTTCATATATTTTACTGTTTTGTGTGTTAAAAGCGATCTTGTGCGTTTGAGTGTTATAATTGAAGCGTTTACTTTCTAAGGGTCTAAGTGCCAAAATCATGATTGTGTAGAAAACAAGATATAGACCCACAAAAAGACGTGCTGGAGATAGACCCACCTCTATATCTTGGAATTTATTGCTACTAATGTGGCTTTCCCTGGACCTTGGACCCTTCTGAATTGCATTGATCTGGGTACATAGATGCATTTAAAATTATTAGCAGAAAAATCATGGTTTTGGCACTCAGACCCTTCAAAACGCTTCAATTATGAAAAGGGACAGTATGAATAAAGTCTGATATCATGATTGCCACACTGTGTTTACCACCAGTACATGGTATTTTTTAAAAAAACAATTCAGTTTTTGAGAGACTGAATTAAAATTATTGAAAATGTCACCTTGTGACTGTGCAATCATTAATTAGTATAACCAAAAGAGAACTGAAGATTCCACATAGATTTGATAAGAGATAAAAAGTAATAAAATAAAAAATAGTGAGGTGGCAAAAATGCATCTTCGACTCACATTCAGGAGGTCCCACGATCAACCCTAATAGTCAGCCAATTTAGGTTGGGTTTTTTCATAGTTTCCCCAGTCAAAAAGGCAAATGCCACACTGGAAATTTACTTTCCATGACACTTCATGTATCATATTCTTTACCAGGTCCTGGATTTTGATGACCTATGAGCTATAAAATTACTGCAAAAATACCAAAAATGACCCAAAAATTTGTATGAAAATACTAGTTTATTCATCAGATTTATAATTACTTAATTGGTACATACGATTAAAAGGAAACAGCAAACACAGACTTTCTGTATCCAAATTAAAATAATAACAAGATCTATTTATTTATGCTTGTTTAGAGTTCCGATAATATTCAATGTAATTAAATGCGCAAAAACTCTATATAATGCGAGAATAAACACAAAATAAGAAAATAATGACTTTCATATTTTTAATCTGGAAAAAACAGACTGTAAAACAACCAGAAAATGATCAAATAAGGACATTACAGTCTAAAAAATGACCTAAAAATGAAATAAGGGAGAAAATGACCAAAAATGACCTTAAAAGATACCATTTATATATAATCTAGAGTCATGATCAGAATATCTGCACTACTGGGAATGTCCATGATGTTCCAGTTAAAAGATGACATGTCATCAAAATCTGGGCCCTGTTTATTAAAATTGATTATCAGTTAAAATAAACAAGCCATAACACATCAATAATAGCAAAACAGATGCCCATCAATAGTTAGATAGCCTACCCTGTTATACCTAAAGAACCCGATTCATGATATGACCTCAATATTAAAATAAGTTTATAACAAACCTGATTAACCACTGCCCTCTAATTAAGGAATACTATGAGGGTTGAAGGATAAGTCATGACAACTACTTTTTTTCTCAAAGTAAGGCAAGGGTACCATGAGATGTTATACGTCACAGGAGAGTGTGATATTTCTAGTGTAAGGACATATTATTTGGTAGCATTGTAATGTACAATTATACGAATAGAGACAATAGCAATTACGTAATTTAGTTGTGAATTAGTCAATCGAGTAGACTGGATATGACAAGATGTGAACAGCATTTTTATGTCAAAATAATTACAATCCAAGGGAGAAATACCAGATAATATCACAAGGAGCTGATGGAAGCTTTAGGGAATAATCTTTTGTTCCGAACTTTAAAGATCATGGAGTGGGTATGTGTGCTTCCATGCTTCCAACTACTGCAATACATTAGAGTGGCACAATGCAGTCATGTATAAATGTTTAAGGGTGAACTTGATGATCAAAGTTCCCTGGTGGCACACTGAGATAGGAACACTTTAGAAATATTATAAACATACAGAAAAATCGGCAGCTAACCCATTTATGGGAAGAAGGCCATGAAATCTGAGATGAAAAAGAATTACCAAAACAGTTAAAAAACCCTTAGAGCTCATGAACTGGGAGAAAGAACCGCCAAAAACTGCTAAACTCTGACACCACAGTGCGCATCCAGGGAACTTTAGACAACAAGTTCATTACCTACCACCAGATGGCCAGTTGGAATCAACTGATGATGATGGGAATACCTGTTGAAACATATTACTTTCTGGATAAATAAACCTAACAGTGAAGTAAGTGTGTACATTTCCATACTTAATCTTGCTACAGATTTCAATACTTCACTGTGCTATTTCCTTAGTAATATTATTGGAAAAAAGTGAAACCTTGGCAAGATGCTCTTCAAGGGGCCGCGTAAAAATAGCATATTACACGGGACCGCGTGTTAGCGAGAGTTGGGTAATTTTTAGATTTTAAAAATTGTAACACCAAGATACAAATCAAAATAAACATTAATTTGTTGAATCAAATTAGGATTAAATACAGTAATTATGCTGAGGGATATTTTATATTCCTTTCAGAAAAAAGTAAGAACAAATACACTACAATACTGTAGTACAATTCGTAATCCACTTCATGATTTTTCACTATTGTTCTAAGCATCGAAGAAGGGATTCGTAATGATTCTGCCAAATGTTTCTGATTCATACTAGTGTTTTCATCATGTTTATGGAGAATTTATAATTCTCTGATATCGACAAAGCTTTCCATTTCACTCCTTGACTCGTGTTGGCACTAACAAATCACTTAGCACTTCTACACAAAATCAAGCCACAATGCGATTTAAAACTGGCAGAAAGGAGGACCGTGGAGGACTGAATCCGTGCTATGAATAAGTCTTGCAGGTACTCCAGAGTTGCATTGCATTCTACTGAACTTGCGGGCGCTAACAGTAAATGTAGAAGTCTGGAAAATATTTTCTCAGGATCTTTAAAAGTACGGTATTTTAGAATTTTTGACAGATGAAAGAAGAGTATTAAACGGGATGATGAGCATATTAAGAGGTGGATTTTATTATAGTTTTATATAGTGATGTCAAGGAACCAAATGAAAAGAGCGTATAACGCGGGATAGCGTAAGAAACGGGCGTGTATTATCGGGGTTTTACTGTACTTATTTCAGGGTGTCCATAGAAATTTCAAAATAAATTTCCCTGGCTTTCCATGTCCAGAATCTCACATTTCCCCGATCACAAGAACTAGAACTAAACTGAGCAAAAAAAACAAAAATCCAGTCTCTTGTTCCATCCTTATAACAAAAATAAGAAATAAATAGCTCAAGTGCTAAAAACAAAAGAGCTTACAGAGTCTGGGTTACAGCAGACTGGAGCTCACCACATTTTGTTCACTGGAGCTAGTTATTTTCCCTAACTATTCCATACATTTTTTACAAATTTCCCTGACTTTTTTCCTTTAGGAAATTCCCAGACCAATTTCAATTTTCCTGACTTTCCAGAATTTCGACCCTCTGTATTTCTTAACACTTTGAGTGCTGATTCATTCTGCAGTAGCCTTGAGAAAAATGCTGGCAAATTTTGCAGTACTTTGAACTCAAAATTTAAAAAATGTTATAATTATAAAAAAATATGGTTTGAAAATTTTTCTTGTAAGTGGTGTATAATGAAATTAAATGCAGGAATGGAATCTTTACCTCCAATAATATACAAACCTGACAAATTAACAATTAAAAAGTTGAACATATAAACTGTAAAATTTAATTCTAGGTTACAAGTGTACGGAGTATTCAGTGTATCCTGTCAAATGACAGGATCTGCAATTTTTGCAAGTTCTGAATCCCGTCATCTGACAGGATTAGCAGACAAAGTGTTAAAGGTACCATTTGTTTGTAAAATGATGAATAAAAGTTTCTTTATACATATTGGATACTTTCTGGAAACACGATCCACATCTGTGGGAAAAAGCAGCATAAACAATAACCAATGTAGCTTTCTGTCTGGGAGAGGATTTTAATTCAGAAGAATAGTAATCAACTTATGAACTCCCCGTCCAATGATGACCTCATCTCTAAATTTCTAAATGTCCACGGGAGGGTGCCATGGCAGTTGAAGTATAGCTGTTGAAAATGGTAGCGATGGTGATAGAACTAGTTCAGGTCAACTGTACTGAAAGTGAAGTTTAGTGTTAATTTCAACTCCCTATATAATTAATATGTTATATAACTTCACTGAGTTAACTTCCAATACAATTTAACATTAACCCTGGCTGTAAATATAGTCAGGATAAACAAAATAAGGAGATTTTAGATACAATTTGGATAGGTGAAGTGGTACTATCCCTAAGGTTTATTTAGGATGAACAAAGGACAGTCATGGTGCAAGTTGGCTTATACATGACTTGGAGCTTTCAATTACCCCGAATAAACTTTTGCAAATAACATGAATCACTGTATTATCACCTTTACATCACTTTAATGTAAGAAGAAATAAATTTAACATTCACATTTACATAACAGAGTGATGTACTCATATGTGGGTTACCATTCTGTACATATATTTTTTTTTAAATGACAGCCACATATGAACAAGAAAGAAAGAATACATAAAGATCTTAATTATATTCAACATGGCCCATCAGTCTTACAAATGCAGAACTGATACATCATTTCAAATCTATCTGAAAATCCAAATGGGGTTTACATTAAAAGTAGTGTACCTCAATTAATTTACTTCGTTACTTTTGCAAGAATTGATAAACTGCAGAGGTAACCTAAATGATAAACATGGAAATCTCAAAAAGCCATGACTTTTAGAGACAATTATTAAAGAATAATTGCCTGTATATAATTTCAGTAATAATATGAGAGTATGCAATGATAATACTAAATATACTACTATATAAATAAAAAATAAGTATACATAAAGATAAAAGTTCTTTTTCATATTCTTCTTTTTAAATAAGTTAATCAAGAGTAATCAAGACATGAGCCAAGTTTCAGATTCTATCATACAAAATGGACGTCAAGCAGTGTTGTTACTCTCTCAAGTTTTTTGCATTGTTTCTGCAACCACCAAAATCCAATAGGTATAAAATTCTAAACTATACGCACGTGGGTACCTTATGGGTTCTCGTTAAATCCAATGTTGTTCTAATGGCATATAAACATTCTATATACGCTTGCCAGAAGAGACAATGCATTAGTATCTAGCCCCCCCAAAAATGTAAATAGTACCGTATTGAATAAATTTCTGTAAATGTAACACTTAAAGATAAACATATAAAAACTGCCACTATTATTCTTAATTATTATTATTATGAAAAGAATAGCTTGAGTATTCAAACCCATGCAAATGCAATGGTCCATTAATTGCTTTTCATGTTCTACTATCAAAACTTAAGCAATCTGATAGCTATACTTAAAAAAAAAAGAGTCCAGAATCTACAAGATGTGAACTTTCCGATAAGAAGAAATAGTTAGATCGGAACACAGGACAGGACACATATTCTTTACCAGTCTCAGCACACGGTAGTAATAACACTTAAATTAAAACTCCCTACAGAATATCTGTGATTTTTCTTTGACAAGAGATTCTTAAATTATTTCATCATAAAAAGTCTTTCTTGTTTCTTAAGATTAACCACAACTGCGAACTTACTTTATACAATTATATATTAATAAAAAGACAAAATCCTTAGAAAGTTTAACACTGACTGTTAGGCAAGTTCATCGTAATCTTGGAAGTTTAAGCCTGAGCTGAAATCTTGAGCCTGATTGTTAAACTCCACAGCATAACTCTCTTTCTACAAGTTCTTCGATGTGCTAACTTTACTACTTTAAACTACCGTAACCACCATTTTTTCTTTTAATATTCCTTTCAGTCTGATCTTTTTTTTTCATACAGTTATGAAATGTCTAACGCATATTTTTATCATCCTTTTCAAATAACACATAAATCAAAACAAACTTGATGCATGGATAAATTGAGAAAAGCTCACAAAATTCCATTGGTGAGGTATTGGAAGCCATCGTACAATTTGGTGCTGAGAGAATGAATGCTTGACTCCACCAAGTTGTCCACTAAAAGCTGTAGCTGTTCCTCGGTCAGGTTCAAATGAAACCGATTTTTCAAACCTTGAACTGTGGCTGCCCCAGATTTGAAACATGGCAACTGTGACCCTGAGAAGTAATAAAAAAATCATCAATATGATGAACAAATGTAATGGAAACTTGTTATAAAGGTAGATTGTTCTTGAAGATCCTTATTACACTTAGAACACGTTAAATTTTCACACGTATTGAATTATCATATTTACTTGGGCATAAGATGCGCTTATTTCCCAGATTTTGGTAATAAAAAAACTAGGGTACATCCTTATGCGAGGAAAAAATTTGGGGGGAAAAAACATGTTAAAAGATGTGCCAGCTAACGATCGACAGCATACAACATCGATATGGCGGCTGCGACTAATTTACATATTGATTCTGTTGCACATATGACGATTGATAGTAATTGCATAAACAGACAAACATACACCTTACATTCAGACATCGTAACTTCTTGGCCAGTGGCTCTGTTACTGTGTTCTTCTGTGAATTTGATAACTTTCAGCCTAAAACTCGCTGCATAATTTGAATATTTTGGTTGGTTCTTTTTCAATGCCGAAAACAGGTTGATCAACACACTGTCAACTGCAGATGTCCTAAGAATACTGCAATATTAATTGACAATCGCTGGGTGTGTATTGTGCAATAAATACTGCTTCCATGCAGTGTTGTTTAAAAACTTGATTTTAAATATAAGTAGGCCATCCAATCTTACAACTTCAGATATTATTAAAACAATCTTTTGTAAAAGTGAGATGTGACTATAATGCAGGGAATTTTAATTTCTTAATGCAAAAAGATGGGGTGCATCCATTATGCGGGGGCCTATTACTCGAGCAAATATGGCACATCTCTTACTTAATACATTAAATACACATTACACCACTACTTATGAATCCATAAGTATGTAAAATTTAACAAATATTTTGGTATATGTATATTTCAATCAACATGCAATAATCATGAAAATTACACATTATTTTACTTGTTTTAAATAATGACTTATCCACAAAACAAGATGCCTTTAAAATGGTGACATTACTCCAAAAGGCCTAGGCACAAATAGAGATTCAAAGCTGAAAAACGGTAACACTTGTTTTCTTGTTGACTGTTCTGCCAAACAACATTAATTTAATCACACATAAATGATAAATAGCAAGGCAGCTAGTAATTAGCATACAATAAGCATCCGATCATCTGTGGGATGATTACCCGTTTTGTGATTAGCCCAGAGGTGCTGTACTTCAATGGCATATTCTAACAGGAAGTGTAAATATTACCTTAAGCATCCTTTAAAACATATACTGAAATCTAGCACCAAATAAATAAATAAATAAATAAATGGCCAATAAAAAAGGGGGGAACCATTGTGTAAACAGAGTGAAAGGCTGATACACTAAATTTCATATTTCAGTAATTTTATTGCTATAACTATTACATTCATAAGCCACGTATCTGATATTGACCAATTACAATTTAGCAATGCTTTGGTTATCGATCTATCATGGTCGTTTATCTTATAACATGCGTGCAATGGTCACAAGGATGTGTTTTATCTGATATAATAACAGCTCATTACTGAACCGTCATAGTATTAATTATTGATGGGCTACGTTAACAATCTTGATTCCTTCAACATTCAACTTTGAAAATTGTGTTTTTAACCAATGTACATTTAATTAGTGTCAAGATTACAAATAAATTATTTACTTGGGGGGGGGGGAACTATATTTTGTTCTGTTTTTAACTTATCTTCATTCTCAGGTTAAATATTTACATTTTATTCTTGGAATAGTCTTAATAAATCCCATTTGACATTATGAGTAGGGACCGGATTCTTAGGTTTTTACCTATTTTTTTCCTTACTTCCAAAACAAAAAGCGATCATACACTTTTTCGAATCATGTCCATAGGATTCACCCACATTTATTCTGTGGCACCTAAAAATACCTAAATGGAGTATAAAAACCTAAATGTACCTAAACGGGATATAAAACCTAAAATATCTAATTTAGGCTATTTTTTGTGTGTCTTTTTTGTTAGTCAGTTGAGAAATTGATATTTTGCGGAGAGACAATTTTTGTCGGGTTGAAATTAATACCCCCAGCGTTTCGTTCAACCCAATGTGGTCTAGGATGACAGTATCAAGGGAGGAAGTGTAAGAGTACCGGCGTATTCCTTTTAAAATATTCGTACGAACAACCATTGTTGACGTCATGTGAGGTTGAAAGGACATTTTCTGCCTTCAAATGTATTCTAAGAGATAACAGGAAGAACTACACAGTTGAGAATATTGAAAGATATTTAGTGATATACTGTAACCAGGAAATGTGAGACAATCTTATTTTCACTGCTTCTTTTGATTGTTTATGCTTTCTTTCTTCAATTGTATAATATTGTCCTAAAGCAAGTTTACACAAATTTAAGTCAATTTTGTTAAGTTAAACTTTACAAGTATTATGTATTGAATCCTATGTAGCACATTCAAATTCATTAAACCAATTATTCTACCCGAAAACGATATTTTGGATAAAAACCTAAAAAAAACTATTTCACCTAATGGAAAACCTAAAACAGTGTTTTTAAAAACCTAAAAGTCCGGTCCCTAATTATGAGTTTCATATGATAAATTCATAATCTCTCATGGGATTACTTATGATAAAAATGTTACTTCGTCTTGCAGATCTATTGACCTGCTGTTTTAGATCTGGTGGTAATGCTGAAGGCAATATTACCATAATCTTGCAAATTCAAAAACTGGAATATTGAATCTTAGAACAGACCTTAAGATATGTGTTTCACAATCTTACCTGATCGCATTATTTCCACCAGATTAAGAATTCGATCCATGTGTTTACGTGCTGCTACTAAACCCTGCAGGATTAGAATCTTGAAATATTCAAACATATCAGAACCAAGACCGCCCATGACTTCTACAAACTCTGGTGTGAGCTTGAATGGAGAAGTTTCAAACCCCAAATTTCTTGGAGACGTTGACAAGATGAACCCAAAATCAATGTGGATCAAATGTCCTTCGCTGTTCAGAAGAATATTTCCATTATGCCTGAAAAATTTTAAAATGTTTAAAATGTTTGGTCTCTTAAATAAAAAATATTTACAAAAGCTGAGTAATAAGAAACAATTTAATCCAATCCAATTGATCACTACTAAGTACGTCTACACATTATGAATTCACATTATTTTGCAATCCAAAAGTGAATTCTTTGGAGTTATGAAAGTATGCAAACATCTGTCAAAATGAGGACAGTTTGGTTATTACATATCATGAATTTGACAGATTCAATAAGCCGCAAGGGTGGACAGTCTATGTTGACAATTGTGTCTTAATCCACTCACTCTCTCACTCACTAACCTAGTCTATACTGATATAAATGATTTAGTTCTACAATTGAAGGGCTTAGAAAAAAGATGGCACAAGCGACAAGTGCAGATATTGTTATTTTATGTGGTAAAAGTACTCTCAGATAAGTGAAGAGCCAAGGAAAAAAAGAGGTTTCTATTTTTTCTGTTAAGAAATTTAATATTCTTCAATTTAAAAATAAAAAAACTAAAAACAATTTTTTCCTGAGCTATTACCACATTACCAATAGTTTTAAAACTTTAAATAAAATTCTAGGTAGATGTCACTTGTACCACCTTTTTACTGAGCCCTTCAATTAATATTAAAAGAAAGTAAGCTTTACCTGTCCTTAACCTGAACAAGATAGCAGACAAGACAATATGCAGCACAACTCTCCACGAAATTGCGCTGTGCTGTAAGGAAAGCCTCAGAGTTATGGGCACCATACTCTCGCTCAAAATACCCCAAGAGTGAGAGTTGGCAGTGCTTCTTCTTTATCTGATGTAGTGATACTGTGTTCAGTATGGGTTCTATTAGTCCACTGTCGTTAGAGAGACACAAGATTCTGAAATTAATCAAACAAAATGCAATAATGAAAATAATTTAATTAAGGTGTACATTTTAATCACCCACCCAAAACTACATCCCCAATAATTACTGTTACACAGATGAGTTAAAGTTTAAAGGAGTGTGGCATATGAACTATCATTTTATATGCAATATGCAATTCTTTGGCAGGATCAACAAATGACAAGACATACGGAGACACATACACAGACACAAACGCTAAAGTTCTACAAATCATGATCATTCCCTCCAAAACCAATAACTATTCAGTATGTTAATTAAATGAGATGGTTGACATTTAAACACTTTAGACTTCACTTTTACTTACATTTTTGCAGAACATATGTTTCATGGGCTTTGCCCACATTTTCTACTGCTAGTCAACTGTCAAATCCTTTCTTGTAGAATTACTGATGTGCCCCCTGTAGATTTTATGAACTTCTATCAAGTTTTCTTCTTGTGGTATTTCAAAATTCATTTACCTATGTTCAAACTTTTATACATATAAATCTTTTCCCAAACTTCCAGATCTTTATGTTTACGTACTCATTTCTATAATTTAATTATTGTCAAATAATTTATAGTTTATGTTGTCAAATAGAAAAATCAGCAGTAGCTGCTCATTGTTGGAATAATAATCATAACTAGAGATGGGAATTTTTCGGTGTTTTCAAACCGGAGAAAGCAGTACTTTGAAATGTGAAATTCGGTGGTTTCAATTGAACTTTTCGGTACTTTCAAAACTATAGCAGATTCACGGGGAAGCGTACCTTTTATGTGCTTAAACCATACAATCAAACTAAATTATACACATTTAAACCCAATCAAGACACAATATTTACAAAAGGCTAAACAATACACATTTAAACTCGATCAAGACACAATATGTACAAGGCTAAGTAAAGTTTATCCTTCAAAGAACATCTCACTAAAAAGTTCAACTTTCCCTTGTGACAAACGATGGCGCCTGTGACTCAATACGCTATGCAGAAAAAAATCTTCCGCAGTCTGCATTTGCACACGGCATCCACAACGCCAAACTCCAAGGAGAACTAAATACGTCGTACTAATACTAATCGAATCCTAATACCGTATTTATCCGATACCGTATTTATTATACCACCCCTGAATTTAAGCTGCACCTGCCTTTTTAACAGTAAAATAAAGGAAAAATAATTAAATTAACCCCAAAGTAAAATAATAAATTGCCCCATATTCATAATATTAAGGTAACACATGTCTTAGCTGAAATAGGCCTGAGAAGAAAAAGAAAGTATCAGCTGACTTAAGTTAATACAATTAAATAAAATTGATGGAAAAGAAAACAGAAATCTGTACTTACACTTCATATGACTTTCAGTGTTGAATTTCGCACGATTTTTCTATTTTTCATAACCACTTTGTTACCATTATTTGCATTTCCATATGTTACAGCCTTTTTTTTTACTTCTGAGCAACTCATAATATACGCATATTCTGTAATACCGCTATAAAAAATGACAAAATACGCAAAACAAAAATAATAAAATTAACATCACTTGCTTCCGCAATTTTACGCCCCTTTACGATGTTTCAATTAAATTGATATATTTTTGATGTTGAATCGATTCATATATCGATAGTCCTGGAGATTCAAGATAATCGATAGGTGGCGGTGCTTGGAAGAAGGTAACCAGCTACGGTAGATCAACCGGTTTTTTCGTTTTCGGCCTCTTTCTCGCAAAGAAGTAAAAATTCGAGCCAAAATCGCATTTTAAAGTAAAAATTTGTGCCAAAATAGTATTTCGAAGTAAAAATTCGCGCCAAAATAGCATTTTCATGCAAAATTCGCATCAATTCGCGAGTTCAAAAAACATTTTTCAGGGTACTGTTGTGTGTGTTGAAGCTAGTTATCATTCATAATACAGTTCTTAATAAAAATTGTTAAATTCGCGATCGCGAAAAATTCCTATCCCTAAACATAACATATGTAAGGATTTCAAATTATTGAAATCGGTAAATAAAGATACAGGTCTGGAAGTGTGGGAAAATATATAAAAAAGTATATAAAAAAAGTTCGAAGATAGGTTAATAAATTTTGAAATACCACGAGAAGAAAACTTGATCAAGAAGTTCATAAAATCTGCACCAGTGGGCACATCAGTATCCTCCAAGCAAGAATTTGACAGTTAACTAGCAGTTGAAAATGTGGGCAAAGCCCATGAAACGTATGTTCTGCAAAAATGTAAGTAAAAGTGAAGTCTAAAGTGTTTAAATGTCAACCATCTCATTTAATTAACATAGTATATTGTTTTATTGTATAAAATGTTCCATTAATATATGGTGTTTCAAACTATTCAGTAATTATTATTAATTAAATTTAAAAAAAAAAAAAAAACACACACAATTACATTCTTATTTATAGTCAAACTTACTTGTATGGCCTAACCCAAAGTTTAACTCTTTCTGCCTCCCAAATGCGCTGGAGCATAGTTAAAAGTTGTGAAGCAAGTAACTCTTGTCTCAAATCATCACCACACTTGACAATAACGGACAGGAGACGCCAAGAGGCCATGTGACCATAAGGTGATGCTTCCCTCACTCTCCTTTCCTTCTCTTCCCAAGGTTCCTTTAGAGCTGCAGCAGAAGGGTCTTCTGGGTCATGAGTGAAGGCCGCTCTTTTTGAATCATGCAAAGATTCTGACAGTCTTCTTCGTATGTCACCTGCAGCTATGAACACTGGTGGCTCTCTTGAATCACTAGACTCCTGGCTCAGCTGAGATATGGTATCTCGATCTACTGGTTTCCGTAACTGCATATACTGGAGAGCAAAAATAAAAGTGACTAAGAGACTAATGAACCAGGATAATTAATAAATGCTGCAATAAGAAGGGGGTATATTATTTAACAAAATATAAACAAATTATGAACGCTCAAGCTTACAGACCATGTGAAACATTAACTGTTAACCCAATAATAAATTGTTCAAAAAGTTTTTCTCTCAGCAGGAAATATGAAATGGTTTTCCAGTCATTTACAAACAAAAGGAAATTCTTACAGATATGGTCAACATAACTTATTAGAAAATCATCTGCATTTTTGTGAAAACTGGCTATTTTTTTTTCTTTATTTCTTTTCTTTTTCCCCACATCTACTCTGTGAAGCATTGAAAGGGTTTAACAGTCTCTACTACAGCAATGCCGTATTTTGACTTTTAGAATTGAATAAATTTTTGCATCCTATTTTGCAATCCTCATTGAATCTGTTGGACACAGAGTTAAGAATTCTTAAGTAATTAAGTAACTGCTAAAGCACATAATTATGTGCTATTATTATAATTATGTGCTATTATTACAATTAAGGACCATATTTTTTGGTAAAATAAAACGGTTCATTTTGCTATTAACCCTTCCCACATCAAATTTAATACCTTATTGGCCCAAAAATAAGACGACCTCGAATATAAGACGACCCTGAATTTTTGAAGGGTAGTTACGAAAAAATAAATAAAATAGCTTATTGGTACATTTTGCTTCACATAAAACAGAATTTTGAAGTTCATGTCGTAACTTCTTCTCTCGCCTTTATTTACGCATTCAGACAATGAAGATGCTTTCTTTTCCACATCGTCTGCTATGACTGGTGGTCAAACAAAAGATTTACGCGTAGATAATAGAGACGCACAGGCAAGTAACAGTGCAGTCAGGATCAGAAGGTCCTGGTGAAGTACAAACAGAAGCATGAAGTCGGGAAAAATTAGTTCGGTAAAGTTTGTGAATTTCCGTGCAGCTTTAACCTTGGGTCGGACGCACGTCATTTGCTTGGGGACACCCGCCACATCGCCGCTGCCCACGTGCACAGCTGCATTCAGGAATGGAGAGTTGTTGAGTCTTAGGCTGCGCATATAAGACGAGTATAGTTTTTAAAAGCACATTTTCAGGGAAAAAACGGCCAATACGGTACATTAAATCCAATGTTGTCTGTGGTAGGTGAAATTTAATATATTAAATTCACTCTCTCTGGCGACAGAGTGCATAAAATTGATACTAGATGTCAAGGGAAGTCTCTTTCATATTTCCTGAAGTGAACTGTCTTCAGCACACCATTTCCTCTTGGATTGCTAAGAATAAAAATGGATGCCGGCAATGTTGTTGAGGACGCTGTCGATTGCTTTTTGTTTAGATGGAAATTCCCGAACCAAAGCTGATTAAGCTGTCGGAAATTCCCGAAACAAAGCCAATATCGACCGACTAATCAACTGACTTGACATGTTGTCCATTTTCTCCAGAAAACAAATTAACACTTGAAAATGTTAAGTTGAACACGCTGGGTTTGCATGTCAAGTCAATTGGAACACAAAATTGCAATATACATGTAAATATCAACTTGTTAAACTTGATATGTTGATGTTAAATGTTAAGCAGTGGAGACCCAGCTTAAGGTAAACACATCTTATTAAGTGAAGTTTCTGTGAAAATTTCATACTAAAATTTGCTACTGATGTCAACACTTCTGTGCTACTTTGGTGGTGATGCTGGTTTATCTTCTTGTATATACACCTAACAACAAAATGGAGGTCAGAAACTCAGTCCTATTTGGAAAATTTAGAGAGCTCTCAAAAAAGCATTATTCACAGTAACACGATTTTATGTTTCAGTGTAGTGCCTTATGGTAAATATCATGCAGTAAAGCATTCACAAGATACTCCAGAGACATAATATGTCACTGTAACATTGTCAATTAGTTGAGTGGCTAAAGGAGAAATGCTAGAATTCGTAAATGCATGAATTCAGAACCTATCTTTGCTTAATATTTCAAACAAAGTGTGCACATGCATACATGTATCTTACTTTTAAAATCTATGCTTTTAACAAGCTATGTACAAACCTGTTGTGAGATCTCATCATCTTCCTGAGACCAGCAGTCTCCAGTCTCTTCATCAGGATTGCCATACACACTGAAGGCACAAAGCGATGCACTCTCAGCCTGTGAAGCCTGTTCAGCTGCTAAATTCTCCTCTGACTTAGTGTGGCGAAGTGTGTTCATGATCTTAGCTGGAACCGGTGATGTGTGAATGTCGTCCACCTCCAATACTTCAACGTAGATTATATATGGAGCCTAGTGACACAAAATTAGTACATGTATTTACGCTATATATATACAGACATTATTTTTGCGATATGCCAGAAAGGCATGGTCCATGCAGCAGTCGGGAAGCAAGTCATCAGTCGATAAAGCCCCCTCAATTTAAGCATACGGATTTTTAAATCAGGCCTACAGTTAGAATAATCACCTACCTTTGTCACAGAAGATGCTGAAAATGATCTCTGCCTACTGCCACATATTTCTGACATCTTTTAAGAAAGTTTGCATTCAAGCGCATTAATTCTTCTTGTGAAATTGCTGCAATTTCTTTTCTTATGTTCTCTTTCAGTTCTTCCAATTGTATTGTTCATACAATACAATTGGAAGAACTGCTCTTGTATAAAAATCACATACAGTAAGATTAGGAGATCATGACCCCTTACTAATTACCCCATCTTCAACATAAAAATTGCATTTTTCCAACAAGACTCCGCTACAGCGCATACTGCAGATCTCTCATTACATTTAATTGAAGAAGTGTTTAAAAGTGTTACTAAAGGGTTATGCCCAGCAAGATCTCCAGATCTTACTGTATGTGATTTTTATTTTTGCGGGAACTTAAAAAATAAAATGTACAAAAGTGTACCCTCATATTGTACAATTGAAGAACTGAAAGAGAACATAAGAAGGGAAACTGCAGGAATTTCACAAGAATAATTAATGTAAGTGAAAGCAAACTTTCTTAAAAGATGTCAGAAACGTGTGGTGGTAGACAGAGATTATTTTCAACATCTCGCATGACAAAGGAAGGTGATTATTGTATCTGTAGGCCTAATTCAGAAATCTGTGCACTTGAATTGAGGGGTTATGTACATGAGCCTTTACAGGCCGACAACTTGCTTCCAGGCTGCCAAGCAGACCATTCGTTCTCGGCACATCGCAAAAATGATGTCTCTGCATATATATATATATATATATAAATATATATTTTTTTTTTTAGGTGTTAAATTCAATGTCAGTAGATCTAAGTCTGTATTCTGAAATTTCCACCTTGGAAGAAATATATACTTTTAAGTCATCAGGTCTCAAATGAGACTGACCAAAGAATCCAGAAACCTTGAAACAAATTTAGTTAAGAAATTATGGTGTAAGTAAAAATGCACAATTTGAACTGATGCTATTAAAATCTAATGCTAATATTAATTAGCCTACACACAGCCAGTGTGAAAGAATTATTATTCCTAATATTAATTACTTTAAGAAAAAAATAACCTTCTGCACTGCTTCAATAGAAATATGATCTTCAGATTTACCATCATAACTGAAATTACTCCCACTTCTATATATTTCCAGTTGAAAAAAGGAATAATCGCAAATCATTGTAGCTAAGTTGTAATGAGTGAAGTATGAGGCTGGTCAAAACTCAATAAATTATTTTACTTGATTGGTGGATTGCATAATTGAAATTATCAATGCTATACATGTACCTTATCTTTAGAATTGAGCACAGCTGATGTTTGAGGTGGAATTCTCACAATATGATGTGGAATTTCACTGCGTATAGGCAGCCATACTCTGGCAGGAAGATTTAGGTTTAGTGTTTGGAGTTCAGCAAGTAGTCTTGTTGTTTTGGCCTCCTTTGTTGGAATAGAGCTTAAAAGCTTTCCAATTGATATGAGAGCTTTGATAAATTCCAGCTCGGGGGCCAAGCGTGGTGCCTAAATAAGAAACAAAAAGACAAATCTTATAAAATACACATTTATATAGCTCACATGAAAGAACAAATCCTCATAATTCAGGAATGTCTACATGGTATAATTTTGTCCTGAACATAGCTGCCCATGGTTTAAGTCTATGATGATTCTTCGTTCCCACTGATCATGAACTGGAAATATAATGCTAATATTTAGGGACACCTGTTCTTCGGAGAGGTGCAAAAGTGAATCTTTCTTATGAAAAATCACAAATCTGACCAAAAATGCAGAAATAGCAAAATAATTCACAGAATTATGTGAATTACACTGAAAGCATTTTGAAGGTGGCAACTTTAGATGGCGGCAATTGTGATTCGATCATCGAAGAGGAAATGTGACAATAAAAATTAAAAGTTTATATTTCAATTGATTTCATGACCTATCGTTTATCGATACATACTAGAAACATTTTGCATTTTACAAATGAAGTCAAGCCCCATCAATTAAAATTAATGTTTGCTGAAGCTCTTATTTCTAATAAAAGTAGTAACATTGTGATGAAATTTTTAAAAAATGGAGAAAAATTTATACTGAAATTACTATACAAAATTTACATAACCTGGCAAAAATTTTCACTCAAAATATGTGCTTCTACTAATATTGTAGTGATCAAGAAATGGTATACATTATAAAATGTAACTATATTATTGCAAAATAATCTTAAAAAGGCAAAGAACAGTGTAATATTTTAATGGTATCATACTCACATTGCAACTACAATCTATTCGCTTCCCTCGAAGATCATTGACAACACCTTGGCATGTTTCAAAACATGTGCATCCATTGTCAAATGCTCGACCAGAACTTAAATCTCCCAAACACACTTTATTACTGCTTCCTGCTGCAAAGTGAGAAAACAACAAAATTATGCTACGGAACTGTACAGTATTATTCTCATTATACAATTTCATGGTTAGTGTAATTAAGATATAAAAAATTATAATTTTGCATTATAACTACATTATGAGGGTAGACAGATTAGAACACAGTGAATGAGAAACTGGGTTACAAAACTCAATAAGCATCCACTGATAGAAATGGAGCTCTTACTAATGCAAAAGTGTTAATATAAAATGAATAATTTTATAACATATTCATAGTTTTATTTTTATCTATATACAGTGGAACCTCGTTAAGACGTTTTTCTAGGGACTGAGAAAAATATACGTCTTAAGCAGGAAAACGTACTACTGAAAATTTAAAAAAAAATCGTAGGGAGTATGTAGATAGGCCTATGTTTTCTAAGTTGCTCAGAACCACTCAAAAGTGCATCCTAATGACTCAGAAATACCCATATTGACACACAGGAGCTTCTATGCCAAGCCATTAGTTATGCGAGATTCAAATTGTGTAAACAAATACATAGGCCTAACGATTTTATTTGAAAAAATTAAACAAAAGTTGCAAAAATTGAAGGAATGTATGGGAGCCATATTTAATGAAAAACCATACGAAATTCACACAAAAAAGCATCCACTTTATTCTAAAACATCTCACATGAAACAAGTTGCACTCCACAATCTATTAACAAACATAAAATAACTGGAAGTGTAATTGTTCAAAATTTCAGACGTGCCTGAATGTTAGCGAACAAAGTCAAATTGCTAATGAAATGTGATCCTATACCCATGTGAGAAGCATGATCTGCTTTTTTAGCCTACATTTCATCAAACATTCTAATATTTTCTTCTCGACACCACACGAACCGTAAGAAATTTGAAACATATTTCACTACCTAGAGAACACAATAAAAATATCACGAAAAAAAATGGCGACTACACAGCTGACGCTGAAAAATCTGCATGACGTCAAAATGACCAATGAGAAGCGAACACAATGGCTGCCGATTGGTGTCCAAATGACCAATGAGAAGCAACTATAATGACTGACGATTGGTCCCATAGAGCAAAGAGTACAAGAATTCTGACATAGAGATTACACGATCGGACACAAACAAAGCTTGTGTTTGGCAAAGTGTGGTTGGCGAGCCAAATACGAACGTACTAAGCGTGAAACCAAAACGTGTTAAAGAAACATTTAAACATGTAATTATTAAGATTGGGGCCGGGACTTCCAAAAAACGACTTACTATGCGGGAAAACGTAGTAATGAGGAACGTGCTAACAAGGTTCCACTGTACTATAATTAAGATTCAAACATCACTAATGTTATTCAAAGTAGTCGAACGTTTGAAACACTTTTAGCTCACTTACGTACCTTTACTAGGACATGTTTCAAGAGGTAAGTACCCTCCCATCGTCGGCTAGCGGTATGAGTCGACCGCTAGCCGACGATGGGAGGGTACTTACCTCTTGAAACATGTCCTAGTAAAGGTACGTAAGTGAGCTAAAACTGTTTCAAACGTTCGACTACTTTGAATAATTAGTATAGTTTCACTGTCAAAAAAACTTCATTCCTAAACTTTGTATCACTAATGTTTTTGGCTGCATTCAATCAACTATACACTACTTACATTATTCAAGAGAGGAAAAAAAACGCACGAAAACAATGTATCCTGAAAGGTTTAGACAGATTAAGAAAAGCTTTGATTTCCACTGGAAGCAGTGGCAAATGCTAATTTTAAAAAAAGATCAAGCTTTCAGGGTTGGCCCAATAAACTTTACGGGCCAAAGTATTTTGGGAAGTAATAGACTGATATCATTTAATTCACAAAAGAATTGAACCATCTGTGATTTCCTCTCCAGCTTGCTCTCATAAATCCGTGCACCTAAGTATGAGTGGACTCACTCCAAAATAACATATTATCGGTAATCAATTTTGGTGGGATAAGATACTTTCAAAACTACTGTATCTTGATTGTTTCAAAATTAATGGACTTGGCTAAACTGATACAGTATTCACTCAAATTTTAGGCGCACCTTGTCAGCCGAGGAAGAGTGTCTGGGAGCTGTCAGTGCACAGGACTCAGATACTGCTAGGCAGACTTCACTAATGAAATGAGCAAGTGTGCCCTGCCGACCAAGGGGAAGAGTGTCTAATGGCTGTTGGTACACAGGTCTCTGATACAGCTAGGCAGACTACATCAGTGACATGAGCCAGCATAGCCTTTTAGCACTTACCACGCCAGGTGCCCTCATGATTAGAAAGACATATTCAGTGAACCAGATCTTAAGTAAGGCCGGCTGGGGGCACCAAAGCTTCTCAGCAATTGGCATGCCAGTTGCTATCATTACTAGAAAGACATGTTTGTGCAAAGTAGATTTAAAGTAGGCCTTTGCCTAAGTGTCAATACAGAAAGATCCCCCAGACTTCTTGTGTATATATTATTATGAAAACTTGGAATATAATAAGCATTATGACAAATTTGGAAGCATTTACAGGCTCTTACAATCACATTATATTATTTCTCTACAGCCCATGAAAACACTGCCTGAAGCTATGCAGATTATCTGTAATTTTTATCATCAGTGCTGGTTTTTCCGGCAATTAGCCCAGATAATCATGAGTGTGCAGTATTTTTTGAAAGTGATAAACGTGACTACGAAGAATTCAAATTTGATTTCACGAATCTAGTTCTGATAATAGCAAATATTATTACTCATTTAACTGAGACATAAGGCAATAATATTTATTTCAAGTTCTATAGGGTCTTTTCATCCCACAAAAATTTAAGCTTTTTAATTAAATAATTAAATTCAAACTTGATAATTAAAAGATAGATAGATCTGTTTGTGTACAAAGTACAAAAAGAGAGCTCAGGTCCATTCAAAGTTGAAAAAGCATCAAGTTCCTCTCCAGTTTTTTTTACACCTATTTTACATAGGTGGAATCTGAAAAGCAATTAACATTTAGGAATACTTTCATGCAATGTTTTAATTCATAAGTAAAAATAACATTAATTAGTCAAAGAAAAGAAAGCATCAACTATTGTTTAAATTTCACGGAGAAAATTCTAGCCCTAGCTAATCTACCAATGGCAAAAAAATGTCACACTCAGTGGGTTAATAGCACTAAAACAATGCAGAGCATTGTAAGAACTTACGTATGGACAAAGTTCTCCTGTGACAAGAATAGAGACCAGTCGCATCAGACCGGGACCGCTGATGTGTTTTCTTGTTCGGTGACATGACTGGTGTGGTGGGAGGGAGAGGAGGTGCTGGAGGGGGAACACCTGGAGTGACTGGGAAAGTTAATTCCTTCATTTTGGAACAGTCTGGAGAAGGACCAGCAGTAGATATCCTCGGCCGTCTAGTAAGGGTGGAATCCGAATCCTTTGGCCGAAGTTCATCAGAGAGGATCAGGTTTTTCAACTTGGTCCCATGGGATTTTTTCTTGGAAGGCAGATGAGCATCTGAACTATATGCATCTAGCAGCCATGCGCATTTAAGAGAGAAATCTGCAGACTTTCTACACCTGCAAAATGAAACATTTAAAATTAAATAGGTCAATGATTTATTAATTTTGATGAAAAATTATGAAAGTTCAGTTACTGGTATGTGAATTTCCTTTTTCTTTTGGACATCAAAATAAAAAAAATAATAAACAACTTTTTTTATGGCTAGGCCTTGTACATTTTCCACTTTTCAGACCACTCCAACATTCAATTTAGGATTCTCGAAACACTCAAAATGTTTTGGTACAGCCTTGCAATAATAGAGGATAGTTTACAGAAGAAACATTGATAACTTTTAACTTCCCAACTATAATCAAAGAACAAAATATGTAATCAATACTATTATATGCAGGAATCACCCTAAACAGTTTAGTTTTTAGTATTAACAAAATATAGGCCTATGTTAAAATTTATCTAAATGTTCTACACAAATCTAATGAGTGTAATTCAGAGGGGACTTTCAGTGTACATAGAATCAGAAAAAGTGGCTTTATTTTTTAATATTTTAGTAATTCATTTCTACTTCCTTTGCCTATGCCATAGGTACCTTAAGTGTAAGAAGTATTGTTCTCAACCACCAGATTCAAAGTTGAGTTTTTAACATAAATACATGTTTTGAAGCCCCCTGAATACAAAAGTACTATTTTCGAAAACATGTCTGTGAACAAACTCCAGAACGGAAAATCGTATGAAAACAAAACTTTGTATTTGTGTTAGGTACATTCTAAGGAAGTGACATGAAGATTGGCAACAACTTCCTCTTTTATTTTTAAGGGGACTTTACATAAAGAAAATTTTGTTTTTTGTTTTGCAATTTTCTCGAAAACAGATCTAACGATTTTGTTTAAATTTTACACATGGGGTGCTTATACTAACAGGGAACCATGCGGGTTGTCATGTCGAAACTTACCCTCTCGGTTCCCTTGTAAGGGCTAAGAGTTTTATTTGAAACTTTTTCGAAAAAATTCTATGAAGTGTAGTTATAATATAAGCCACCAATTCTGAATATTGCAATATGACCTCTTGTTCTGTATCATAATTTGAAGTGAGAAAAGTGTAGTGGCCATGCTTAAAGGAAAGTTACATGAGTGTAATAATCAGATTTTATTTAGGTTATGTATCCTTCGGGGATGCGTTGTGATGTGGTAACGACATTATTTTCAAAATTTATATGAAGAGAATGTCATACATAATATATTATACTAAGAGGCTACCTTTTATTTGGGCAGAGGAAGGTATGTGAGTTTCACATCACATTTATAAATTCATTTTGCTGCTCAGGTAGACACAATCAATTAAAAGTAATTACACTTGTAAACACAAATCAGCAGGTTCATAAAGAAAACTGATTATTTCTTGGTTCTAGCTTTAGCTAAAGTTTGGGGTTACATTTTAGCACAAAGTTTCTTTTGTCCGATAAAGGACATGCATATTTAAAAATTAATATATATATATATATATATATATATATATATATATATATATATTAAATCTTCCTTTGAAATATCTGCAATATATGATTTTCAAAACCTTTAAAAAGAATATGCATGACTGGATTCATACTCAAGGGGTACATACTCACAAGGGGTAAATACTCAAAAGGGGTAAATAAACTACAGCATTCTAATATTGCCGATTTCATCAGAATCCTCTAGATTCAAAACTCCGTAAACGCCATTCAAAATAGAGGTGTTTTTGAAGTTCAAAGCAGTGGGATAGAGGGGTTTTTTAACTTAACTCTGATTTTCAACATGGCATTATATAGTACTTTAGACGGTTTTGAACCTCACATATAAATAAACCAATTTAAGCCATCCATACAAATCTGGTGATGTACAAAAGTAAGAAAATATAATTTGGCGTTTAGGGGATTTTGAATCTAGAGGATTCCTGTCAATGAAACCACCCAAAGACAAGCGCAAAGATGAGTGCAGATCAGACCAGCCCAAAATAACTTCATGAGCCTTATTACTGACATTTCATGATTTTGCAATCTAGTATTTATATATAATAATCACATGTATGAAATATTACTACCATATATTTCCGAATTAAAGGCACATCCCAAAATATTTTATTTCATCCAATTTTAATGAAGTGTCCATAAAAATACAAGGTGAGCTCCAAAGGTAATCTATCTTGTCAAGTTTTACATTTTGTCTTCTGCACGCTCAGCCATCATTGCAGTGTTCAAAGGTAATAGAGACATGTAAAAGCAGTTGAAGAGAGAATTTAATAAGATGCTAAAAGTGAGTAAGGGTAGATTACAACGTAGCTTATCATAAAGAAAAACACGGTAGCCAACAGAATGTCATTAGATGCATGTTTCAAAAGTAAGGTTCCCTTGCATTCCGAAACACATGGAAACAAGAATGTTATTTGTCTATTCGGTGATGCAGAAACAATGTCTTGTTTGCTTGCTACAGGAATGTAAGATTGTTCAGAGGGCAAGAAAAATGTAATTCCAAAATTGAAGTAAATGTTGCTGCCAAACGGAATGTATCAAAGATATTTCTGTAATAAACTCACGTGTTCAATTCTTACAAACATTACATCAAGTTTATTACCAGTAAGTTACCTTGGGTAGGCTATATGTGAACATCTCTACATGCAATTTTGAGAATGCTCATATTTTATACAAATTTGGCACATCCAAATATGATGTCCATCTGGATTTTAAGCAATAAATGAGTGGGAAAAAAAAGACGTGTTTTAATTTAGAAATATACAGTATGTTTGTAAACAACCTACCTGTGGACAAGATATGGATGGACGACTTCAGCAACATCATGCATCTGAATGTACATGCTGACCAATTGTGGCAGGTAAAAATCCACCTCATGATCAGGGAAGCTGAAGATTTTGTTACCTGGAGGTAAGAAAAAAAAATCACAGTAAACTTTCAATTATATACCAAATGGTCTCTGTAGCATTTTCATAAACAGCAGACTAGTTGTGATGACTCGAAAATTAAACATTTAATTTTTAGGGTAATTTTATTCCTTGTCATTTATTCAACCAAATTGTATTTAGTTCAGCAAATTGCACATTTAGTTTTAAACAGAGTAATTCTTGAGCGAAAATTTAAAAAAACATATGACTATGTTTCCTGACATGATTCTTAAAGTCAGCAATGGAGAAATACCTGCATCTGGAAGGAAAATTAATTTGAATGAAAATTTATGCATTTAGTAACATATATTTGACCGCCGAAGTGGTCGCGTGGTTAGCGTAGCTAACTACAGATCCGTTGGCCCAGGTTCGATCCCCGGTACCTCCTCGGATTTTTCTGAAGTAGGGAGGTCTGGTAGGGGTGCACTCAGGCTCGTGATTCAAATTGAGGAGGTACTTGATAAAGAAGTAACGGCTCCGGTCATGGAAACCACCATTAACGGCCATGGGTGTCAGCATGCTGTCCACATGCCCCCCAATTCTTCCGTCTGCCTATGGCAGATGACAAAGCGGTCGGGTGGTAGGCCTTGTCCCTTCAGGGATATAGCGCCATGGAGTTAGTTAGTTAGCCATAGGAATATGTATTACCCACATTGTGAATAATAGCTCAAGGCACTGTTTGACCATCCTTGCAAACTTTTATTAAGTGCCAGAGGGTACTTTCTGTCTATAGGCCAACACGTGGTATCTTGAATACACTTTACCAGATTTTCATGAAACTGTGTATGTACACACTTATTAATTTTGGACCAAATCGGTTGACTGTTACCGAAGTAACAACCAATTAACGGTAATGTGCGTTTTAAGTAGCACATTTCTTATCAATCAATAGAACTGAATATGATGATCAAACTTTTTCAACAAACTGTGGTCTAAAACTGTGTGCTTCTGAAATATAGCCTTCTAACGTTTACATCTTTCTAAATTTGCTTAACATCAGTAAAAATTTTAAGTAGAAATTTATGTGAAAATGGAAAAGTTTACTTTGTACATTTTTGTACATTTTTCTTCCTGTTCAAAATATTCAAGATATACATGAATGCAAAGCAGTGTGTGTTTATTCTTGTTTAGGTAGCAGTGCTTGTAGCCGTCATACACATTCTGTACTCTTCCTGTGCACCAAAGTTTTTCAACAAAAAGGGAAGGTATTGTTTTTAAATGTGCGCATTTATTCCAAATTGATAGATGTTTTATTATATGTCATTAATATAATTTTCATCTGGGACAGTTGTTATTTTCATAACTGTAATAATGCCACAAATAATTGCAGAATTGACCTGCTGATATTAATGGATAAGTAATTACTTTACAACTTTCATAATTATAAAGGAGTTAAAAGCAAATGAACTATTGAATGTGGTCGGGGAGACAGATAGTCTTTCAAAAGTAAAAATTATATTGATGTTATATTTAGTTCTTAGAAAAATCAGTCGTTAAGTGGGGTCTTTGTATATTTTACCGTACTAGATTTGTATCAGTATTAGTGATATAGCAGCTGTGTGTAAAAATAAGTACCGGTAGGCCTATATACGATAAGTAGTATGTATGATTAGGAGTCTAAAATGTTTTGTATCGGGTGAAATTTTTGTGGATATGGAAGCTTGTTTAACAGAAACCTTCCCCAGTATTGAGTACTTACATTTACATGGTTAAAACTGAAAAAGCAGCCGTGAATACAGTAAATAGTACAATGAAATAGAATACCATATTTACCCACATAATAGATGCATTTCCCCCCAAGTTTTTATAGCAAAAAACTCGGGAGAGTCCTTTATGTGAGGAAAAAAATTTTAGTAAAGAAAAGAACACACACTTAAAGATGTGCCAACCAACAACTGATAGCACACATCTGATATAGAGGTTGCAACTAATTTATATATCAACTGTACCACCCACATATGACAATCGATACTTAGCAGTTGTGCAAACAGACGAAAAACACGTACTCCATTACAACTAGGCACTCTAAATTCTCATCCAGTGGCTCTGTTACCATGTTCTTCCACAAATTTTATAACTTTCAGCCTGAAACTTGCTGCATGCTAACGTGAATGTTATGGTCGGTTCTTATCCATTGCTCAAACGCAAGTTCTTATCCATTGCTCACAACTGTCTACTACAGATGTCCTAAGAATATGTTGGCTTTATTAGGGAATAACTCAAAAAAAAAATGTTGGTATCTCTAGACAACAAAAATGCACAATATAACAATAATAATATAAAACATATTTCAGAAAACAAACATTTGATTCATTATGTAGTAGGTACATGTCCTAAGACTATTGTGACATTAATCGATATTCATTGAGTATATTTTGTGCATTAATAAGAACCAACCATGATTCTATGCTATGTTGTTCAAAAACTTGAATTTAAAGATAAGCAGGCCATCCAATCTTATGACTTCAGATATTATTAAAACAATTTTTTGTTAAAAATGAGATGCGATTATTATGGAAGATTCTTATTTTTTAATGCAGAAAGCTGGGGTGCATCCATTATGCGAGAGTGTCCATATGCTAGTAAATGTGGTAATACCCCAGATATGTTATTTTTTACAATTCTGACCAGTTGTAAGCACATTATATCAATTAAAACAAGTTTTAAACCAATTTTTGACATTTCCCTGGTATTTTATTTTTTTGCCAATCCTGTATGGATGTCTCCACCAGCATTATAATTCTTACTACATTTGCTTTGTACAGGAATGTAGCATGCTTAAGAAATAATTATGGGTTGGTTAACTGTATTTCTATCTAAGTAACCTTACCTATGTAACTCTGAACTCCGGGCTCTTTAGAATTAAATAAGTAGGTGATAGCCATTGACATGTCAAACAGTTTGCTTTCGAAGAGTCTTAAAAGAAACCCTTTGGCTCCTTTAATCTGCACTTCGTCCTTTTCAGACTTCTTAAATTCAGAACCCCCACCACAGCACAGGCTTACTGATGTAGGAGATAACAGTACCGGAAATGACTGGTTTTCGTTAGCTGGTTTGGAAGCACCACCTGTATCAGTACACTTCGAAGCACAGTTTTCATCAACTATATCTTGGATGTCCACAGAATTTTGAGACTGAACTACCTCAGTGACTGGCCTAACAGGAACAGAGTCTGTAACATCCACCGGAGTTTCCTGCTCTTGATGGCCGTTGCAAGAATCCACCGAGTCAGGACATTCACCGCACAGTTTAATCCTATGATTTGTATGAGATAATTGCTCTTGACTTGATTCACGGATTGGTAAGTCCAGACTCTCGTGACTCTGGTTAATGCCAGTCAACTGTTCTACACTCGATTCACGGGTGGCTGTGTTTGCATCACTACCTGAACCACTGTCAGAACCACACAAAATGCCTGAGTCATCTGAACCCAAACTTGTTATCTCTTCACGGTCGCGCCCTTTTCCCACAGGAGGTCCACTAGCTTTACTCTTGCTGCAGTCTCCTGCAGCCATTGCTTTCACTGCTCCTGGAAGCCGCTCATTAGGTTCACATTCTGGACTTGGAGTTATATCGACTTCTGGAATCCTCTGAAGGGCAGAATCTAAACTCCGATTGCGATGATGCATTGTTAGTGTTGTTACTGTTGTCACCTGCGACACGGGGGGCAGCAGAATACCCATGGATCTGTACAGAATAAAAATATCCATCAGTTAAAGGAACAGAGATTTAACTCCAAAAGGCAGAACCTGGATCAACAGCTGATGGGACAAAGATACAGGTTCTAAAAGGGCCAATGTTAATTTCCTGCAAAAATGAAATCTATGCATTATTGAGCTCGACTAGTCTTTATCTTTCGTTTACTAAAAGTGTCAATGTCTGATGCTATTAATAGACATAATACAGAAACCTTAGAGGCCAATGTCGGAAGTTCTCAGCAAAAAATGTTACATCTATAAAGGCTTCAAAGTCAGTTATCTCAAAAGCAAGTTTTATGACATTGGCCCTTTTAGAACTAAGCCACAGTTGTATGGAATGACTTTAAAAAAAATTTACATATTAGGAACAAAGGTAATCGCTAAGGAGACTGAAATGAGAAAGCTAGGAATGCTGTTGTTTGAGAGGGAATGAAAAGAAACCAGTATTATTGTCAGTGAGACAAAATAAAGTTATATGGTACAGCCATATACAAAGCCTAGTAAAGGAAAGAGTACCAAACATGCTTCAAATTAGCACCCAAATGTACAGAAAAATCATGAAAACTGTGGGCCAAACGCAATTAAATATGAATTTAAAGCAAGTAGACAACTTTAAGACCTACTGTCAAATTTATTCCTCCTAGATTTAAAACATAAAACAAATCACATATTCAGCATAATGCATAAAATAATAGTGTTACATGTTTCTTTAATTATTCTCTGACTGACAAGCTCAAATCGTAAGATTTTTTAACTATTTTTAACACAGGCGATTTTACTTACACACATGCAATATGCAATAACACACATAATGGAATCATGAGATATTTCAGCTAAGGTTAACAATCCAGGACAGTGTTCATGAACACCCTGCAAAACAGGCAAAACTAACCTGTCGAACATTTATTGGAGGTTGACCCTGGGAATAACACCAAAGGACATCTTTTTTTACAAGAAGTTCATGACCACAGATCAAAGATCTAGAAATAATCTGATGCATATAAAAAATAAAGCAGGTAAGTTATTAATCATAATGAAAAGGGACCCTTAAAATAGTATTTGTTTAAGAAAAAATGTTTTGTGTAACAAAACAAAAAATAAGCTTTCAGGAAAGTTAAATGTGAACATGCTGATTCAATTAAAATAAGTATTATACTTCTAACATTAACTAAATTCATAAAACATAACTGCATGTATACAAGATGCCCACTAAAAACAGAAAATTTCCTATTAAAGTAGCTGATCTGGTTTATGTGGTCAGGATTGTTTAAGCACTTTACATTTTTTTAAATCTTATGACAGAAGCCAACACAAGTCCAAATAAAGGAACTGGATTTCTGTACCGAATTTTGTTGGTTTGATCCGAGGCCAGATCAAAAGACAGTGTAAATGTGACAGTCCTGGCTGTAGAATTGCAGGCATGTAAAAATATTCCTGAGGGCAAAATTCCAGAACACCAGTGACTGTTACAGATCAAAGCAGTAGCAAACAACGTTGTTCTTAAAAATATTAATTGATTATATTTTAGGGGGGAAAATACCTCTTATACCAGGATTCAAACCCATGACCTTTGATTTTTCTTGCCGATGCTCTCCCAAATGAGGTAGCCAGAGTTTTCACTTATGTGACTATTTAAATCCTAAAACTATGGTCTTCAGACAATTCCAATGCAATAAGACTAACACCATCACATTCGCAGAAAATCAATGTGTGGGTTATGATTTAAGATTTGTTTTGATATAAGCTTATGCTACCAACATAACTCCTAAGGTACAAGTTTGTTTGTGAAATGTGCAACATGAGTTTCATAATTTTCATACGAGTATCTTAATTACCATTATAGGAAAGTTGCATACAAATGTTTCGGTTCGACCATAATTAGTCTAAATGTTTAATTTTTGAGATTTTAGATTAACGCAAGCGAACCGGATACGCATCAGCATGCTGACCTTCGCACTAGCTGGTTTATGTAGTTCATGTCTTCTACGAGAGATGGCAGCTTACATCGTCAGTCAAATCGAAGCTGTTTTCATCAAACCAACAGAATTTTACAGCACAAAAAGAATTCATTTTAGTGCAATACTAAATTTAACAAGAACAGAATTGATTTTATTTGAAATACAGCCTATTTATTACGCAGATTTCACAAGCTATCTCAAGGTCTCAAGATTGTTCCGTGTTCCATAATAATCAATACCACACCTGTTTAAAAATGATAAACAGTATCAATACGAGTGTCATTATGATACTATTACATCACACGTAATAAGTGTATTATAGTAAGGTCAAACAAAACAAAAAATTAAGAAAACAAATTTTGAGACCTTACAAGCTTATTCATAGGCTTTGTATGCAAGATTTATAAATACTTTGGATGATTGAAGTTGCTAGACTGAATTCACGGATAATTTTTTGGTAGTTTCTGTTCTTGAAAATCACAGCTGTTATCAATAAAGAGAGAGCTAATATAAAAGAAGTAAGAAAAGAGAGACTTTTTTCTTTCTGTACTCCTACCACAGGCACTGTGGGTAAAGAGAGTACAGCATTGTGTTCTTAACTTACATAATATAAATAGAAGCATTTGTAACAAATTTATCTAAGACTTTTATTTTGGCTGGAATAAACTTCGATGTGAAACGAAGGCACGAAAATACTACGTTCATGTGTTAAGGTTTAGCACAATCAATTTGTAATTCAAAGGCAGTATCCTGAATTGTTCCTATAAATCTGAAAACAACAAGGTGTGATCAATCTTTGTACCTTTTTCAGTACTCTGACATTTCTCTTTTATCATTCTTATCGGTAAGTTTATATCTGCTTACATCATTTAATTGCCTCGCTCAAGGTTATGTTTACACAATCAGTGGAGCATACCATCATGTGCAATGGTAACATAATTGTTTTTATAGTACCTATTGATATCACATGGTCTCTGTCAACACACTGAGCAAAGAGATGTTCTGCAATTGTTATACCATTTACTTGAATTCAGGTTGAATTGAAGCTTTTCCTGAGAGCTTTATGGGGTGAATCCCCCAACAAGCAAAGTGACTACATTATATAGAAATTTACGGAAGTTCTCTTTCATATACTCTAAATCGCATAGTTTCACAATGGACTATTGGCAAGTCAAAGTTTTATAAGTTTCCGAGCTTTCAGACTCCAGCTCTGAGGCTATCTTCCGGGATCCGTGGAATCAGAAAGCTCAGAACTCGGCTGATAGCCCGCGAAGAACTTATCAATAGTACCCGCCAACAAAAATTCAAATCGTTCGTCTTTTTCATTGTCAAGGTGATAGTGTTAAGGCAACCAACGTTAATCAATGAATATTTTCACTGCTGGCTTGCCTAAGAGTGAATTTAATGATTAGAATGTTTTACTCAAGAGATCAGTGTAGTAGTGTAGTTGGGAATGTAATCCAAGTCTGCAGGGCCTTGTTCCTGAGCCACAGCAGTTCATTGGCAACATGGGCCTTTCAAACAGTCATGTTCCTTTCCTTGAATGCAATTTGATGCCCTCCAATGGTAGCTGTAAATCAAAGAAATTTTCTTCACCCTTGCCTTTGCTTTCAAGGGCAAGCCTTCTTTTATGGAGAATGGATCATGAATCCATGACTTAATTTTGTCAGGAAAGGGACATTATTCTCAGAAAGTCTTCCTTAGATTTTACAAATGAAGCACGATTATTCTTTTGCTAGAGTTCTGTGACATTTCTGAAAAAACTGACAAGTTTTGGAACAGTTTCACACTTCCATTTCTCAGTCGTTTCTCCCACAATTCCGATTTTTTAAAAGTTGCTAAAATTTTTCCTTGACATGGAAATAATTTATATTAGTTCCCTGCAATGTGGTAGCCTATTCAGATCAATGAGGTGGATGAAAATGATGGATCGTTAAGCTAATTTTGTAAGAAATCCTAAATTGTTCAGATTTTCTGGAAACAATTTTTCAGAGCTATAGGAACATGTGTGCTCTTCCATTAAGAAGAATCTCACTTCATCAATGAGCCAATGCTTTTCCCCTCTATAGCCATCTAACTTTAGCTTTTAACCCTGGTGGTCCAGGCACCCACAAATTGGGAACTGCTGCTGTAAACTATAGCCAAGCATTTAGAAATGTGTTAAGGTTGTTTGAATTAATAGTATTAATCCTATGGCAAGTGGATGTTGTATTTGATAACCCCAGATGAGTTAAAGTCATTGCTCTTTGGTAGTTATGAAATTAGCTGTTCAACAGTGAACTGAAAAGAAAAGTGTGACGTACACTCCTCAGCAGCCTCCGCCTATTCAACAGTACATTCAACACTGGTTTATTTATATACCCAGGGCCGTCGCATGGTTTGTGGGCGCCCGGGGCAAGATTTTGTCTGACTCCCCCCCCCCCCTCCAACTCAATCCCACGTGTACCCACCCGGCATTCCACCTATCTGTAAGGATTCAAGGCCCACAGTAGAGAATATTTTATATATAGGCTATTATTATTAACAGTATACAAGCAAATCCAGCTGCTCAATTTTGAGCAAATTTTCATTTTGAGATAACTTAGCAAATATAAAGTTATTGGTGTCAAATATTTATTTGTTCAATAAATACATACAACGTAATATTCAAATTCAGTTATAGGCCTACCTAACTTTGAAAAATACGTTACATACGTCTAACTTATTTTTCAAATTTGGTTGTTTTACTTTTGCCATTGCCATGGCGCCCCCCTGGTCGCCCTGTTATCTAAGTGCTTGCCCGTATGCTCCCTCAGCCTGAAAAGTATGTAACTGAGCCATCAACATTTCAGATTCAATAAAATAAACGGTTTGTGATTTTCAAAGTGATCATGATTTTTAGACAGTAAATTGCTCTTTTGCTCCAATTTGGCCCTTTTCAGTTTTACATACAAGGAATAGGACATAAGTCATGGCATTTTTTGTTTGTTTGTAAAATGTGGTATTATTTTGAAAATGGGCAGGGTATGGAATGTATGTATGATGCAGATTATGGGGACTAGACATAGGATAGAGTAGGGAGCAGACACCCATAAACATGCATACATGATGGCATAGTGCCACTCTAATGTATTGAAGTAGTTGAAGGCATGAAAGCACGCAATGCCCAACCTATAAAATCCAGAAGGTATGGAAGGTTCTAATCCCAAAGTTTCCACTAGCTCCTTGTGGCATTCTCTGATATTTTCGCTCTTAAGAAAAAGCTATCCTGATGTAATAAAGCAGTTCACATCTTGTCACATTCATTCCGTACGGCAATTGACTCACAACTTAATCCCTCTGTGAGATATAAAAATACCATCAAATTATGTGTCCAAAGACATCCCATATTTTCAAAAAATAAAAAAGATTCCCCAACCCTTGTAAAAACAGATATAGTTTACATTACACACGAAAATGACCACTGTACAATTCTCTACCATAATCTGTATTCATTTCTTTAAAATATACCAATTATATTTTTTAACAATAGGGAATTAAACTTAGCTAAATTGCTGGGCTTTAAAGCGCTAAACAGAGAACTGGCAGCAGCCTAGTGAACTAAGTAAGGCAGTGGCAGTGAACCACTAAATACATCTGTGTCACATCAACATCACTAACAACAACATTAAAAGCTATACGTGTTCTTCTTCAGTACACAGAGACCCATGCACACAACAAACAAACCTGTCAACTTTCATAAATCCACATTTTGGAGATGCTCATCTCTCTTCCCCTTACATTTCAAATAAGAAATTATGGAATTTTTTCTTTTACAATAAGGGCCTAGTGGGTCAGTTCTATGCATGTAAGCACCATTAGGGGGTCTATTTTCCAACCCTGGACATGTATCCAACAGCAGCCTTGCTTAAGCATTACCCAATTACGTAGAGTCAACATTTTCTACAGTTCATTCACCCTCTGAAAGGGTTATCACCAGGCTTTAAAACTTAGTGCCCGAACCCACAGAGGGAGTTGATTCCGGTTACCAACAACCTGAGTATAGGGGGTGGAGGGTGATTGCATAGGCTGATAAGACAGTCATTGATAGTAGTACTGAGAAGTGAATGCTCTCGTAGTACGGTGCCTCTCAAATTGGTCAACAGTGTACCTTGTCATTGTGCGTGTTTAAATTTATAATACGTGTTCGGCATGCCGAAAGTAAAGTGTTCTAAAACGCAAACATATATTGGAACATTTGGGAGGGACTATTATACACAAACAGGAGAAAGTATCGTTTTGCATGCTTGTAATGTGAGTTTAGATAATGAGAAGTTATTTTGTGGTCTTCCTATATCTGTATTCCGGTTTGTTTACTATCACGAGAACTAGCATATGGTAGCTAGGGCATACGCCGAGCAAAGTCTGTACAGTACGATTGCTGTTAACATATTCGATCGGGCACTAAGTTTTAAAGCCTGGTTATCACCCAATTGCATACAAGGAGAAATGTTATTATTACATGCTCTAATTCATTTAGTACTACCCAGGCTGCACTGTGAGGAGGCAAAATCCCAAAATAGTTATTTATTCTTAAGTAACATTGTGGCAAGTAAAATGTTAAAATTTTTACTTCCTCTGCCCATACCATAGGTACTATACGTAGAGGAAGTATTGTTTTCGACCCCCAAATTCGAAGTTGAGTTTTTGACATAAATACGCGTTTTGAGGCCCCTATACTATTTTTGGAAACATGTCTGTGTGTCTGTCTGTCTGTGTGGATGTCTCTGAACAGGCTAGCTCCAAAACGGAAAATCATATGGAAACAAAATTTCGTATTTGGGTCAGGTACCTTCTGAAGATGTGAGCCGAAGATTGGCGACAAGTTTCTCTTCTTTTTAAGGGGACTTTACATGAAGAAATTTTCGTTTTTTGAGATTTTCTCGAAAACGGCTCAAACGATTTTCTTTAAAATTTGCACATGTGTTTCTTATACTGAGAGCTAAGACTTTTATTTGAAACTTTTTTCGAAAAAATCCTCTGAAGGGTAGTTACAGGCCACCCACTGTTTGTAGAAAGTTTGTCTTGCGTGGTGAACAACTGAATACACGCTCTTTCACGGCCTCTTATTCTATATAAGAATGCGAAGTGAGAAAGATGTATGTATTGTTGACCATGCATAGAGTAAAGAAATATCTGAGGGAAATATTCAATAAATTTCGGAAATTATTCTTTACGGCGGAAAGTTCAATAAACGTCTGCAGTCACTTTGCCTGCGCTTTTAGTCGCATCATAGCGTAAAACTGTGTCTTGTGATTCTGTACAAGGATATGTGAATACTGATAACTTTTATTTGGGCAGAGGAAGTTATGTGACTTTCACATCAGATTTTTTACTTTTACTTTCACTTGAAGAGTAACATTTCTTGTGCTGGAAAGCCAGAGGTTTCACAAAATGAAACAGTCAATCCTGTGTTATTTGCATACTTTAGTTTTTTCTGCAAAGAAGACAATCTTTCGAGCAATTTGCCAGGGTTTGTGTGCCATTTTCTAAGAAACAGTGATTGCAACCATGGTATCCGTTTGATATTTTTAAGCACATCTAAAGATTCCAGTTGTTCCATTTTACACGAAAGCTTACTGTATTTGTGTAAATTAAAAATGAAAACAATCACAGCTATCTTCCTATATATGATTATAATAAGTGAAGAGCATTTACCTGGCAAGTTATCTTCCCTTACGTGTAAGGGGGAAACAGTAAGACCATGAACACATGGATTCCACTTCCATAAGAAATTGTACGGAACCAGAAAAAAACCAATTTAAAGGCAGAAGACCTTTCTTCCTTTGGTGTTCTAGATTTTTACATTGTACACTAACCAAGAAGAGTAATAAAAAATATAAAAAATAAATTAAAAAAACTTTATATCCAAATAAGATTTCTCTCAACAAAAATACGTAATTTCACATTCTCTGAAAATGTAACACTTTCCTCTGTACTACAATGCTAACCAATACAGCAACTACTCATACACTAAAATCTACATGCTACACATCATGCATCTTTATTTTAGAGCACCTTTCATTAATGCTGTAATAATACCACATTATAGACTCCAAGATATAAAAAACACACAAGACAAAAAAAGGCAGGTTGAAGATAAAACAATGCATATTAAATTACAAGAAAGTATAGGTATAGCTCTATAATTTATTTGAGTGATTATGCAATATAAAGAAAACATGTAATTTAATACTAAAAAATTGCCTCTGTTGTTTTTACCACTCAAGAACAATGTAGGTCCTAATTATCTGAAAGAAGTTACTTAAGGATCTAAAAAGACTTCAGGGCACAACATTTAAAACCAAACTAAAACAATGCCTTCTTTTTAAGCAATTTAAATTACCTTAAAGGTTAGAGGTGCATATTTTTTCATTGTATCTAACTTAGTATGTAACTACTTTCGTTAATTCTACAAAACGTGTAAATAATTTCTATTAAATCAATAAATATAATACAGAGCATTTCATGTAAGAATTGGCCAATCATGCAGGTTTCTGTGTCACAGCAGCCACAGCTCTAACTCCCGAGTGACCAGGTGAAATATCTACGCAAATAAAGCAGCTAATGGTGTAATGATTCAGCTTCTCACAATTACAGTTAAAATTACAGCCAAGCACCGCATCACAAAGAGATGTTGGAAATGTCCTCCTCTTGCATCCACATAACCCTGGTGCCTTTTTAGTAAATTTTCTTTCAGGTGCATAAGTTCAGCTTCCGAGATAGAATTAATTTCTCTTGTAATATTGTCTTGAAGTTCTTCTGATGTATGGGGGTTTGAACTTGACACTTTATTTTTCAATTTTTCACATAAATAATAGTCATATACTGTTAGAAGAACTTAAAGATAGAATGACAAAAGAAATTAACTCTATCTTGGAAGCTGAACTTATGCATGTGAAAGAAAATTTCTTAAAAAGGTGCCAGTGTTATGTGGATGCAAGAGGACATTTCCAACATCTTTTTCCAACGTGGTTATCTTCATCATAATTTTAACTGTAATTGTGAGAACCTGAATAAATATATCGTTAGTGGCTTCAATTGCATAGATATTTCACCTGATAGTTCGAGAGTTAGAGCTGTGGCCGCTGCAAAGCAGAAACCCGCATGATTGGCCAACTTGTATGTGAAATACACAGTATATTAGGTAATGATGGAGGAATGACTTTGTATAATCTTAATAAATCTCATTTTTGTAATATAAATACCTACAAGGCAATCTTGAACTTCAAAATAGTGCCTGGACATTTAGCACTGTTCCTAATATATCTATAATCCATGCATGGCTACCAGGGTGTAAACAGACTATATGGATGGACAATTATTCTCACTGCCCTGGATGTTATCAGATGTCAGTTTGCAGTATAGCCATTCAGAATAATTAATGCATTATCGTAATAAAGGAGCTCTAAAATAAGTTAAGTACAAACATGAATAAGCTTTGATTCTGACCTAAAATCAAGACTCAGATTACGCTGGTGATTGCTGAGTCGAGTGCGAACATGCAATGCCGGGTTTGTACGTCCGTGCACAGGTGGCACATTGTTGTGACATGCTGCTAACTTCTGTCTTTTGATCAGTGCTGCATCAGGTCGCTTGTCTGCGAGAAGGTTGTTACCTCCCGCAGTGGGCCCAAGTGCAGGCGCCGGCACTACTTCACTCATGGTGGCTAGGCTGCAGGCCCAGTCATCTGCCAATCATGGCTCAACCTGCCTCTTTATTGATGCCTGTGATTAACCCACCTGAAAACAATAAATTTATTAATGAACATCTGCAGGTGAGAATGGTGTTGTCATCAATGGTAATACCGTGAGATGTAAAATGCATCCCAGTATGACAGGGAAGGGAAACCTGGTTAAAACACACAGTATATCAAAACAGGATATGAAAGGCTCAATGCCAGAGATGACCAAGCGCCGTTTACAAAATTCTGAGAAAATGAAGGATAAAGTAAACAATAAACCTTTAAAAAAAGCCTATGGAACAGTACTTCAAAGGTGTGAAGTCATTCCCCTATTTGCCCTCCCTTCCCTACACTTCGGAGGTCACAAAGGGAGGGGAAGCAGGGGAACAGTTTCACACCTTGGGAGTACTGTTCCACAGGTCTGTTTTGAAAGCTTTAAAAAAGCACCAGACCTGACTAAGTGTCACACTGATTTAATAACCTCTTATGCCTATGTTTATGGATAACCATCCATTATTCATAGCAAGGCATACCTAATTCTTTGATGGAGATTCTTCCTATAAATCATCTCACACAGTAGAAAATTTGGATACCAAACTTGGTACTCAGTTATGTATAACTCACACATCACAGTCATTCTTGTGATCCAGACTTGCTCGCCAGTGTCTGCACCTTGCAGACAAAGTAAGACTGCTAGTCATGTTTGGCACAGAGAATTCAATACAATATTTTCTAGTCATTATACTGAACATACCAAAATTCGCCACAATACCACTTAGCCAACTCTGGCAATAAGTCTTTCGTATGCAGTTCTAAGAACACTGCCAATCTTCAAAGTGAATATATCAGAAGTTTGGTTTAAAGTCTATAACCAAACATTCTGTAGAATACTGTAATACTGGACCAAATCAGTTGACCAGTACCGGAGTAATGCCCAATTTAAAGCCTATTTTATTAGAAAGAAGGAATCAGTTCTCATTGCAACATATTGTTTTACAGTGTTCACATACGGCTTTGGAAGTTGCAATATAGGTAGCTTTGACAAATAACACAACCCATTTACTCCTTCACATATGCTTATCAAACTATGAGGGTCAGACAAATGAAAACGAGACAGATGGGAAAAAGTAAGTAAACTGTTTATTATTTCAAAAGTAATCGCCATAACTCTTAATACTGTGTGCAAAATATAAAACAGATTTAGATAATGTATAAGGCAAATTTCAAAATGATAGTGATATTTTTTATAGAATATATCTTTCCAATAAATATTGCACACATTGCATTGATACAGGTACATGTCTTATGGTTTAAGTAGTGTATGCTAAGAAAGTCTATTTCGGTTGGGTTTTGTGGACTTGTTTCAGTAAAATGAACACTGCACATCCCTTATTAGGCAAATCTAAGCAAGAGAACTGCGTGGAAATTGAATCAATGAATGGAGTTACTGAGGTAGAAGCAGATAAACAATAAAGATACCTGTGTTTTAGGATAAGTGATAATTTATTTCATTTAATACATAAATAATTAGGTCAAGAAAAGTCAATACAGGTAGTGTATTGAATGAACACTTATCAATATTATTATTATTATTATTATTATTATTATATGGTTATTGTATTGTTGAGGGTCAATTTTTAAAAATAACTCTCAGGCCGATTTTTATCCCCAGTCTGTGCCTGGTGGAAACTTAGATCGTGTTAATGCCTTGTGCCTGTACAAAATGAGTTAATGCTATATGATTCAATGACCAGTCTACTTGCTGTACCAGATTCAGAGAATGTAGGTGGTTACTTGTGTAGGATTATGTCACACAATTAATTACCATATTTCCAGACATCGACATAAGTAGTCTCTCCTTGAAACAAGCCATTGAAATTAAAGTTTCTTTTTTGTCCAATAAAGTAAAATATAGGGGAAAGTCATAAAAGAACTTAATACAAAATAATTTCATTCAAATAAACAAAACAAATTATTTTAAACCCACATTTCTGTACGTAAAATGGTAAATTTTGGTTAATTAAGTTTACACGAAACATGGTATTCTATACTTCTTCTTTCATATGCAAGTCAGAAAGGAGTTTCTGTTGTAGCTAAGTAATATCTGTATCAAATGTAAGAACTATTTTAAAAAGTTGTAACTAGTAATTCTTCATAAAACTGTTAAAAACAAAATTTTGTTAAGTAAAAGGGTAATAATTAGGGTAAAAGAAAATTGTTTACATGCTTAAGGACATATCCTCAGAAGACATTTCACTTCAATAAAATATCCTGTTTTATAAGGATACTGGTATTATGCTTTCAAGCTATGTGTTTTAAGACATAAACACACACAGACCTTTTGGTGCATTCTTGAAGGCATTGAGAAGACATCAGAACACACAATTCAAGACAGAATTCAATCTAGAAATACCACACTTCCTCTGGCATGGGTATCGGCAATTGAAGTAATAACTAATTATTAATTATTTTATATACTACTACTTATAACTAGAAATGAACTATGGGTGTTCAAACAAAAATTTCTCTTAGCAGTTTCTTGTAAAACACAGTTCAATTACTTGAAGAGAAGCAACACTGTTTACTACACTACTCAACACAAAATACAACAAACTATCACACAGTCATCAACACAACCCATTTCTGAGATTAATTTCAGTGACCTTTGTCTATATTCCTTCGTACACATTCCTTTCGGTATCTTCTGGTAAATAATCTTTATTTAGTGTGAACTTTGTTTTGACAATTTACAGCTCATTTTAAACACTTAGCATATCCAATGAACATCTTTCCAACTATCTGTAATACAAACTAGTAGAACCGACAATGTACCGGTAGTGTCAATTTCTCATATCCTAATAGTCATACAAAAATGCACATGACTGATTCGAACAGCGATTCTGTACTTTATAAAACATATTAGCATTTAACACAGTTCAGCAAATTAAGCTTGCATTTAATTAAAATAAGATCTTGATAAGGAATTTTATTAGCTGGCTAATGAACATCAGTTAATTACAGTATACTTAAATACATTTGTATCAGAATACTATTCTAGCTGTCAATATGGATGTGAATATAACCAAATAAAATATAATAAAATAACTCTATGCCTCACTTTAAAAAAAAATACATTACAGAGTTACTTACTTAATGGCAATAGACAATTCCTAAGCAAGCTAAAGGAATATTATCTACTTTATGGAACCTGGAGGTTCATTGTCACGTTTACGTGAGCCCTCCATTGAACCCTATTCTGTGCTAATTCCATCCAGTCATCCGTTGCAAATCCTACTTCCCTTAAATCTATTCTAATATTGACCTCCCACTTACGTCTAGGTCTTTCAAATTGTCTTTTCCCATCAGAAAACTCAACCCATGTAATATTGCTACGTAACAGAGCCTGTTGCTTAATAAAAAAAAATATATATACACATAAAAAAATTTTAAAAATAAAAAAACAAATTCTTCTCCTTGGAATATCCCTTCCTTATACTAAAAATACAATTAGATATTTAAATTCTTTCACAGAATACACAATATTGAAATTATTTTCTCTTGAATTCAAGCCTTTCAAATTCAGTAGTTCGATTTTAATATTAGATCAACTCTTACTTCACATCATTGGTTTTTAAATGTTTAAGCACTATTTATGAGATAGAGTATATATATAAGGTGGAAAGTATGGATTAGAAAAACCAACTTATCGTTATCATGGGACTTGAAATGAGTATGGCCAATAAAATCTGAAGGTCAAATATTTCAAGATTACAAAAATAAATTGAGTTTGAAAGTTTTTTATTTTATTTTCTTCTTCTTTTTTTTCTCTCTTTTTAATAAGACTTATTCCTCCAGCCCAGTGTTTAATGGCTCTAATACGCTGTAAATTTTAGCTCTACACACTACAGTTTATTTCCTCTATAGCTTCATGTCCTCTGAATCCTATTAAGGTCACAAATTTAATATTCTTCTTCAATTTTGCTTAGAAATCTAGCTTAAGAATATCTCTAGTCAAACTTACAATAGTTTACATAGGTATAAGTTATATTTATTATTTATATATTGTACACTCAGTATTAAGATACGACATGGTCTATTGCCGCATACTGGCCTACTGACAGTAAAATTGTATTTATTATTTACAGTATTTATTTATTTTTGAACTCTATAGTGGGTCAACCAGTTAGGGTAAGGGAGGGTAATTGTAAACAAGGGGTATTTGTAAACAGTTGATATAAATCTTAAATGGTGATAATTCTGGTCTCATGATTGCTGTCATTGGATTTGGCCATCTAATTTTTAGCAGATATCAGTTTTCCTCTCTTTTCTGTGCTGTATATTGTTGAATGTGGACCTTTTTGTATTGCTGTGTGTGGAAGTTCAGAAAGCAAAGATTTCAGAAGAAAGAAAATTTCCCTCTTCCCTTCATTGCTTGGTAAGTTGGACACCTATTATTGTTTATTGAGCTTGTTATCATTCCCAAATGAGATTGTATTAAGTCAAATTACTAAAATTTAAATTAGATCAAGTGTAAGTGTGTGTTTACATTTTCCCCTGAAATAATGGAAAGCAGGGAAATTGGAAACAGAAATTCATTCCAACGTAAACATGTAAAATTGTGAGTAACAGATGATTTATATTGTTCCAGGTATTGGAAAGTGCCAAGGACATATGTTAGGTACAGTATACCACCATTGGTCTAGGTTCTTCCCAGTCCCAAACCTAGTACACACACACACACACCCAGAACGGTGTATTGGGCAAATCTCATCCGCTGAAAAATGTGCCGTCTAGGATTTGAGAACAAAATTACATATATCACCCCAAAAACAGACTTCAAATGACAAGTCAGCATTCATTGATGGAAGTCTTGTTGAGCTCTTCTGCAAAACTGCAAATTGCCACAAGATCAATTTCCCCACCTTCTTTAAGTGAAAAATACTGGAGAGCTAGAGAATTAATGATTTCATTGTCAGAAATTCAGCATTAGCCAACAACAACAACAACAACAATTTCCCCACCTGCTCTGAAAAAAGTAAATTGCCGACTGCAACAGCTTTGCTATGGTGAAGTATAAACCAATGAAGACGTTTTGTGTCAACTGATGGAAATGAAAAGGATCAAAAAGAAAAGGAAAGTAGAACAGAGCAATGACAGTTGAGGACCAGCTGCCAACGCTTGATGAACTTATTTAAAAATTATAACTACTCATCTGAACAATTCTCCTATTATTTCTTGCTCTACTATACAATAGGCCTATTATTATTGGCAAAATTATGTATGTTATGTTAATTGTGTATACTTTATCATGCAGCAGCTACTAAGAAGTATAATAAATATATTCACCGATTCAAAATAATGGGGATAACACTTTAATGGGTTACCGTTCACAAATTAAGATGCTGTTTCATTCTAGATTCTTTGATGACAGTGGCCTACTCACTATCATTATCTCGTTGAAAAATATTAGGGTCAAATATTTCCATATATACTGATTCAAATTATTTTCAAGGAGAACAGTTTACACAAATCTGAGCATCACAAAGCTATTTACAACAAAATTTTACGGAATATTAGAATATGTTAAGGCTAGAACTCCATAGAATAATAATTTCTCAAACTTTCAAGTTCAGTGTGACCTGATTAGGTTTTCTTAAAACTCTTTGAAAGGGCATTTAATCACGCAAATTTTATTTTATATGACCTAAACTGCAAAATCTAGTCCTGGAACTCGTTATAAATTCTGATGGTTTAGGCCTACTAACAATTTAATTATAAGAGTTATGTTTATTTCATTTAGCCTACAAGGCACCTTATTCTGCTTCCTTTCCACAAAATCTATGTCTCCAGTATAAACTTCTGGATTACCGAACCTTTTATGGACTTCTCAAAAGCAAACTTGGAGGCCTACGCTATAAGTATTTGGAAAAAATTATTTTTTCCATTTAGGTTATTTTTCTTATACTTTGTAGACATAAATATTTGTTGATTTGCCTCACAATTGACTGTGTCATTGCAAAAAGGTACCTAAGTCACTTCTTTTGGAAAACAGAAATATGACAATTGTCAGTATCCATGCACACACACACACATTCTGAGCATAAAAAGTGCCTATATCATTGCTATCGTAAGGTGTGACAAATCCAACATGAAAAAACCTGCACTGCAGAAATGTACCAAGCTATTGTGCTAGACAGTTTCTTTTTAGTTTCTCAAAACATTGCTTAGGCACTTTTCTGCAATGACACATTCAATTAAATGTTGCAACCATGATGTACTCTCTTGAATGCCTTTCACTGACCATGATTAGAATTTGTTTTAATCACTAAATCTCTAAATTTGTGCTAGTAATGTGCAGTCTAAATATCTATTTTCAACCATCAGCATCCTTTCAGGGTTAAGCCATAGTCTGACCTTTAAGGAATGGAACGGGAATGCAGCACTGCTAAGGAAACAGAGCGAACGCAATACGTCGCACAATCCACATGGAGTCATGGAAATAAATTGCTTAAAAGTGCCTGTGATTAAAACTTGAATTAAAAAAAAATACAATCTAAAAAGTAGCATAATTATATGCACTGACTGCTTGATTGTGTCAATTCTATAGGCTAAATAGAACCAGAAATATGCTCCTTGAATTTTTTTATTTAGGGTAAGGTGGGGTAATTGTAAACGGATTTAGTGTGTTTCCACTTTGACTTAATACAGATACTAACAAAGTTAAAATATCCTTGTGAATTTTGGACTTTAAAGACAATTATAACCTTTTAATACAAATCCACCTCATTGATACATTAATCTAATATTCTAGAATGGCATTAGACTAAGTTTACATTTACCCCATCTGTTCACATTTACCCCACTACCTAGGGGGTAAATGGAAACGGTGATCTCTGAATACAGACAAGGCAAGGACTTGATATAAGGGATATTTGTAAAGAAACACATTTTAGCAAAATCTGAAGGCCTTTTTGAGTGATTACAACAGTGTTTACAATTACCCCAAAAGCTATTACAAACCCGATAGGTACTGTAAATAAGGTGACCTTTATATGAAATTTATTAAGGATCACTCAAGATAAGGCAGTAGGCCTACATTTTTAATAAAGGTAAAGACAGAGGAATGATGGCTAACCCTCACGAACATCAACTGAACTTTCAAATATAAATTTCATTCGATCCCCGCATTTCTGAAGAGTGGGCTCCGGCAAAATTGCCAAAATGTCACTCTCTTCAACATCAAATATATCTTCTTCCTGTGCCTGAAAAATTGTTTTCAGTCGGTCTGTAGACTTCAGGCCCATGACTTTGATTTCCTGCCTCCCTGTCTCTTGCACTACGGCTGCATAGATGTAGTTCACAGATTTTCTTTTTCCAGAGAGAACCCTAACCAATACATATGCTCCAACTTTAATTGATGCTGCTGTGGGGGCTGAATATTCAATCTGGGCCTGGTTACTACTCTCTTCCTCTTCACCGAAAGTTATGTCTTCAAGTTCATAGTCATCAAGTGCTGGCAGTTCTCCTTTTCTTGTTTGACTTGCCCTTCATTTCCTTTTTCTTCTCAGCTTCCTTCAGTCGACACAAAACATCTTCATTTGTTAACACTTCTCCATAGCGAAGTTGCTGCAATCGGCAAGTGACTTTTTTCTCAGTAGGAAGGGGATTTGACTTTGAGTCATTTTGCACAGTTTTACAGAAGAGCTCAACAAGACTTTTAGGAGTGAATGCTGCCTTCTGTGAAATCTGCTTTTGAGGTGATGCATGCAATCTTGTCCTCAAATCCAAGACAGTACAATCTTCAGTGGATGGGATTAACACACCTACTTTATGTGTGTGTTTACTGGGTTTGGGACTTGGAAGAGGCTTGGCTAATGGCGGTGTACCTTGGGAAGAGGTAGATGCAGAACTGTTAGATGTAGGACTCAATTGGTTATGTAGGCTGCGTTTGTACCGTTGGAGGTCTGCAGGGTCAAACAGATCTTCTGAGAAACGCTTTGAATCAACTGGGAAAATTCCAGTTGTAAGAAATCCACGTCTGATGTTCTCAGAAGTCAATGCAACTGCCCAGACCTGTCCAAGGAGTTCTGCAAATTGATTTTTCTGCAGACGACACACCCCTTTGCCCATCTGCCCTTTACCAAACTCCACAAGCTTCTGTTCCCATTTGGTCTTAACTGGACCAAACACACATTTGTCTAAAGGCTGTAGTCGATCAGTTAAATGGCTCGGCAAGCGCACCAAATGAACATTACATTTCACAGCTTCTTCCACTAGTCGTAAACTGACATGGCTTGCATGCCCATCAAATATTAGAACTGCAGTTTGATGAGACAACTGGTGTTTTTCACGACAATTTTGTACATGAGGGATGAAAGCCGTAGTGAACCAATAATAAAACTGGGGCTCTTCCATCCGCCCATTTGATGAAGCAGCATAGATGGTCCCCGGATAAGCATCAGTCGATGTCCACCGGCTTTTTGACATATGTTCTTGGCATTTTCCAATACCTGGAACAATATAAATAATAATTTCACATGTTTACATTTTCCCTGAATCTCTGTTTCCAATTTCCCTGATTTCCAATATTTCAGGGGGAAATGTAAACACACTCTGGCCCTTATCTAATTTGAATTATTGTAATTTTACTTCATGTAATATCATTTGGGAATGATAACAAGCTCAGTAAACAATAATAGGTGTTCAACTTACCAAGCAATGAAGGCAAGAAGGAAATTTTCTTTCTTCTGAAATATTCACTTTCTGAACTTTTATGCAGAGCCACACAAAAAGCGCCACACTCAACAATGGACAGCACAGAAATGAGAGGGAAATTGATATCTGCTAAAAATAATATTGCCAATTCCAATGGCACCAACCATGACACCAGAAATGTCACCATTTAGGTTTTATACCAACTGTTTACAAATACCCCTAGTTTACAATTACCCCACCTTACCCTAAATATTTTCTTTTTACATGTTCCTCCATAATTAACCTAATATGCTTAATTTAATTGTACGTAACGACAGTTCCTTTCATTATGTACTTTTTATATTGTCTTTTTTTTCTGCTTTTAGTATTAGTAGGCTTTAGTATTAGTTTAAAAATGTAGTATTAGTATTGTAAAATTGTTGTAATAATATAAGAGAAAATTGTAAAAGTGTAATGTGCCTGTTTTGTTCTCAAGATGGATAGATAAATAAATAAATAAATAAAAATAATGGCTTGTGTGAAATGTTGAGGAATGCATCTTGACTGGTTGGGAATGGAATTCTATTGGCTGTAAAGCAAGTTTTTCACTCACGAGACAAATTAAAGACCCTAAATATACAAGCTTATTGTTCAAGACACCCTCCAGTTCTAGTTATTTACGGCAGTTAACGCTGATTTAGAATGCACTATATCTCACTCCTCTTACTCGATTTGGAAATACCTATTCTTGAAAATGTGCAGGTACTGGACACATATTAGACAGTAAGACATGTAACAATTCATTGTGAAGACTACTCTAAATACAGAACATAAATAATCACCATCACGTTTAACAGATAAAAATAACTATTTTAATAAACACTAGATCAATTATATCATTTTACAAACCAGATAAATACATTGATAAAATACGAGAAGAGCTAAGGAGATTTTACGGAACCTGGAGGTTCATTGCCGTACTTACATGAGACCACCATTTAACTCTATCTGTGCTAACTCCATCCACCCATTCCTCACAAATTTTATTTCCCATAACCCTATTCTAATTTTGTCCTCCCACCTATTTCCAGGTCTTCCAAGTGGTCTTTTCCCTTCGGGTCTTCCAATCAATATTTTTTAGATATTTCTTTCCTCCCCCATGATCACATTATGTCCAGCCCATTTCATTCTCCGCGATTTAATTACTTTTATTATATTCAGTGAAGAGTGTAGATTATGAAGCTAGTCATTATCCAGTTTTCTACAGTCCCCATTTTCACCTCTCTTAGATCCAAATATTTTCCTAGGCACCTTGTTTTCGAATACTCTTGGACTATGTTCTTCTTGTTATTACCATATTATATTAAAATTTTAATTTACTATATCCTTTTTTTAATTTCAATGAAAATTATCTATCAAATTCAAAAAATGAATCATGTTCCTATGATCTAATTTTAATTAATGTAGTCACAATATCAGTGTTGCAGCATCACAGCTATTAGTAATGACAATTACACATTAGTAATGATAATGAAGTTCACTTGCAACGAAGAGATAATATGTAGAATAAATCAGAGAGCTGTCACAACTGAACCTACAGAGATTTATGAAAGGTTGTGGGGGTCTATGCCCTGCACTTATCTTTATAACAAAATGGAATGATGCACTGACTGCTTTATTCTGGAGGAACAGGTCCCTGGGATCACCATATGGGATATTAAGCAGGCCCTAGAATTAGTCTAGAATGTAGCCAGTTAGCAAATTCCAACCAGCACCTGATTCTAAATATTAGTCTTAGTCTGTTTAAAAAAAAAATCTGATGTGAAAGTCACATAACTTCCTCTGCCCAAATAAAAGTTAGCAGTATTCACATATCCTTGTACAGAATCGCAAGACACAATTTTACGCTAATTATCCTATAAATACCTCTTCTTTCAATGATGCGACTAAAAGCGCAGTCTATATAACAAACTTAAAAAAAAAAAAACAAATGACTGCAGACGTTTATTGAACTTTCTGCCGTAAAATATAATTTCCGAAATTTATCGAATATTTCCCTCAGATACATCTTTACTCTATGCATGGCCAACAATACATCTTTCTCACTTCACATTCTTATATAAAATAAGAGGCCGTGAAAGAGCGCGAATTCAGTTGTTCATCACGTAAGACAAACTTTCTACAAACAGTGGGTGAACAGTGGGTGGCTTGTAACTACCCTCAGAGAATTTTCTCGAAAAAATGTTTCAAATAAAAGTTTTAGCTCTTAGTATAAGCAACCTATGTGCAAAATTTAAAGAAAATCGTTAGAGCCGTTTTCGAGAAAATCGCGAAAAACGAAAATTTCTTCATGTAAAGCCCCCTTAAAAATAAGAGAAAATAGTCGCCAATCTTATCCTCACATCTTCAGAAGGTACCTGACCCAAATACGAAATTTTGTTTTCATACGATTTTCCGTTTTGGAGCTAGCTTGTTCACAGATATTTTCCACACAGACACACACACACACAGACATGTTTTCAAAAATAGTATTTTTGGATTCAGGGGGCCTTGAAACGTGTATATATGCTAAAAACTCAACTTCGAATTTTGGGGTCGAAAACAATACTTCCTCTACCTATAGTACCTATGGTACGGGCAGAGGAAGTAATAACTATACTACTATAAATAACTGATACCACAGATTATAAGAAGAAAATTAATTTACAAAAGATTAGGACAGCAGATATGCTCACACGGTATAGGTCTGAGTAATAGGGCCTATATTAAATTATGATCAACCAAATTTGTAGATCAATTTCTGGTCAGATTTCACGTCCTGACTACAAAGAGTTGGATCCATGCTTACTGTAGTGAAATACGCAGTAAACATATGTTTTTCAAATATGCAAGCAGTTCAGAACTAACCATTATGTCAAACTTTCACCGTTTATGATATAAGTTAATCTCTCTCTATAAGACATCAACGAATATTTTGATTCATTTAAAGGTTGTCTTTTTTGCCAGTGTTGATGTTCTCAACGTTCAGGGCAATATTCATAAATAGTATGATTAATCTCTTCCCTTTTTATTTGTTAATACCTGCTGTCAAGAATTCTCCTCACTTTATAGAGTTTTATATCATTATATAGTCTAAACAATCTGCATTTCTTTTTATTTTTTAAAGTGTAAATAATTTAGTTTGTTTTACTTATTTTTTATCATACTTAAGTTAAGTATATCTTGTATTTGTGTGCAACTTTATGTGTCCCACATCATATGTATGATCAGTTGGACTAAATAAATAAATAAATAACATTAAATTGCTTTCGAAGCGAGTGCAAGAATTCATTCATTATTTCCAAGTAGGGTATAATGTAATAACTTAAACTGTGGAACAGCACGTCGTAACATGACAGTGCAAGACTAGATATTACGTGCAGTATGACGTCAGTCGCTCCCTCCCCTCTACCACTCTCACTACAATACTGTACTGTGCATCAAAACTTACACTCTAAAGAGTCTGCACTCCTGCAGTTTAGTAATGTTAATTAGTACCCTCATCAGTCAAGTGGTTAGCATGATTGCCATTACCAAGATCAGAATGTTCAAATGCAGTGAAAAAACCCATGGTAAGCCTTCTTTTGGAAGAGAAGTAAAATGGATGGTCCCATTGTCTACTTAGGCTACATGGTTTTTAGTGCATACAAAAGTGCATTTAAAGACATTAGCAATCCTCTACAGTTAAGAATCTTACTTTTGTTTGTGAACATTATTTCTTTCTTAATAAGATGAGACATAAGGTTTGTTCCTACAGCCGTGCCATGAACTGTCAAAATACCAAGACATGTGCGCACATTGTCAGTTCACTTAAAAAGGACAATGTGCACATACGTTGTGCAGCAAATTAACAGTGTGTGCATGCGTCGTGGTACATGGTAATATATGGCATGGCTGTAGGAACAAATCTGTAGCCTACATGTAACAGTATGTGATCACCTTTTCTAGAACACATTAGGCTAATAGTCAAAGAAGCAGCTCTATGAATTTTTGACACAAATCTCAAGACTTCATTTTGTCCTGATACGTAATGATAATTGTCAGGCTTCTATAATAAAAAGATTTTATATGTTTGCATATGTCATAGTGACTGCTGTCTTGATAAGATGAGATACACAGTAAAGAGTACAGCATGTGATAGCATCATAGCATCATTCAGTGACACCCTCTTATCTTATCTATGAAACAAGATGAATGGAATGTGAAGATTATAAAGCACTGCACCCGTAATGACCAACAAAGACTTGTTGTTCTCTCTCAGTTGTCACTAAATGTAGGGAATAGCCTATTATGTCAATCTATAGGCTACTGGTAATCACTTTCAGAAGAATGACAAGAATGGGAGATTATCAGTATTTCAGGGACTCAAACAAGGGTTATCTGACAAAAAACTTCTACAACTCTTTTTATTTGTATCCTTGACAGAAAAAAAGTTTTTAGGTATAGGCCTACTGAACTGGTATGAATTTCTAAACAGGAAAAGAGAACTGTCTGGAAACAAACTTCTTTGTTTTCAAACTGTTTATGTGTACTTCGAATTAATCAGCCAAGACTACATTCTGAGATAACCAAGTTCAGTTAAATACAATAGAAAAAAATAGGATAGGCCCTAGTTACCTAGGGGTTAACAGTTACTAATGACAGCTGGTTACTGCTACTTAGCCTTTAAATCACATTACTTTATTGAACAGAGGTAGTGAAGATGTTGGATGTATAGAAAATATGTGGGAGTGAAGAAACTTAACCAAGACAGAAAGATTTTGGGGGTTGAATCAAATCAGTTGCAAAACCTATCTCCCCCTCTTCTTAACCTGTGAATGATCGCTGCATAAAAATTTGTGTTTATGGTAATGGGTGAGAATTTTAATCACAGTATGATTTTATTTTATTTCCTCAACCATATTACTTGCAAAGCTAGAAATTTTGATTGGAAAGTGAATTGCCAATAACAATTAATAACAATATCAGTGACATAACTGAAGGCCTTGGGAATCTCGCAATGCAGAGGGGCCTGAGGCCCTAAGGGGCCTAAAGGAAACCTGAAGAAAAGAAAAATGTAAGTAGATTGTCATAATTGATAATTAGGGGGCGGATTTCTATGACATGTCATATTTTTCCCCTTTGCATTATTTCAGGTTTCCAACTAATTTAAACCCGATTCCAAGCATCCTGGTGAAAATGGAACGGCTTTTATTGTGCATATAACTGCATATTTAGGAAATTTTCAACTATTGTAGCATATTTAGTATGAATATACATATTTAGGTCATATTTTTGGCATATTTGTATGCATATTAAAGAAATTTTGAAGTTTCATATCAAATTTTGTAAATTTTGCATTATAATGATACTTTTTGAGAATTTACAGCTATTTTAAGTAATTAACACTATATTTTAATAAAATGTATTATAATGAAACTTTTAAAAAATATGCACAATGTGTAATTGGTAAAGTCATATTTTAAATTCTATTGGTCATATTATAATGTTTTTTAGGTCATAAATGCATGCAGATATCTTATTTCTTAGGTCATAGAAATCCGCCCCCTAGTCATAATACAGGAAAAACGTCAAAGCAGCAAAAGAAAGAAAGATTTTGCAACTTTCATTAGACATGCGAGGATATGTTACAATAGCTATAAGCAAAATGAGTAGGCCTACTAAAACTTAAATTTGAAATATACAGCCTAACAAAAGCCTGTTGTTTGTTGCTGTGCTGCAGGCTGCTGATAATGCATAATACTGGTATAGCCTATTTTATAATAGTGAACGTTTTAGTTCATATTTCCGTTGCTTTTATTAATGAAATATTGAGGTAGACTGGTGTCACTTGGACATTACATCAAACATCAAGTTTTACTATAGGCTAATGGTGGAAAATGAAACTAGTGTTAGATTCTGGTCTTGTGTCGCTTACAATATTACACTAAAATAGCCTAGCCTAGTTCTAGCAATTCAATTAACCCTTTCAAGTCCCGGAACTTGTAATCCACTAGGTTCTGCATTGTGCTTTTGATCAGTTGGTTTGGACTACCGGTCTGGCTTAGCCCTACCTAATATAATATTTGAGCTTGTGTTTCCATGTAGATCCAATGCCACCTATTAACAAGATTGGATTAAATTGTGAAATTAATTGAAGGTGGCTTTGCTCGGTTACTATCGTGATTCATTTGTTGACGACTTGCAGAGGTATGTCATATAGGTGGACAGAAGGGGATCATGAATGCATGCCTAAGTGGGAAAACATTGAATGATTTGGACAAAATTCACTATGTGGGGATTTTTTGAACCAGGGAACTGGAATCCGAGGTTGTTTTTTCCTCAGGCGGCACACTTTAATAGTGAAATGAACCTCGAAGTTGGGTTTTTAACTTTTTAATTATCAATCGTTAGGGGCCGTATTTTTTGGTAACAATAAAACAATAAAACAACCTCCCCTAGCTATATTTAGCTTTTATATGCTTAAAATACCAATATGAACCAAATTGAATCCACGAAATATCGCGATATTGACTCGATTCCGCGAAATGTGTCTATAAGCGCGAAATATGCCCCTTCTGTCCGTAAAGTGAGAAACGAGCACGAAAATGTGCCTTAAAATCACAATATTGTGTTTTGGTGTACCGGTACTGTATTTTTTATTTCTTAGCAGCATGCTTTTTTTCTGCTGTTTCTGTGGCTGTCTAAGATTTACCGATATATCGATATTTGTGATCGATTACAAAGATTACAGAATTTACACAAAGATTGTCTGTGGCCTGGTTTGTACTGTTGAATACAGTACTTTCCTGCTATGTCTTTGCCAAGTTAGCGATGCCTATGATCGATTACAGCAGAAGAGTGTAGAATGTTTGTTACTTGTATTCAACAGATTTCGTCTTTTATCCACAGTGGTATGGTTGGCACTTCTGTTTGCAAATGGCTATCTGATGGTGTTTAGTAGAAATTACGATAATACTTCTCGTCATTATATTTGAACATTAACTCCAATCATGCCTAAATCGAAAGTTACTTCAGTTCATACAAGGGCAGAAGAATATGGAAATAGAGGGGGGGGGTGTTAGTTCATGTAAATAAAGAAGCAAAGTTTATCATTGCGCAATGTTCCCAATGTGGTATAAGTAATTTATTTCACGAAATACCCACCGAAATAGAAGGAAGTTAACCCCGAAATCAGCCACTTTATTTCACCAATAAATCAGGGCCCTATCAATCGTTTTAATTGTTTATGCATGTTTTGGGTAAGGATCATGAATCTATGTTACCAGTGGCGGCTCATAGCTAAATTAGTGGGGGTGCTGCTCCAGAAAATTTTTAGCCTTTGTTTTAAAATAATGTAAAAGGAAACAAACATAGCAAATTTAATGCTTTTAATATAGCCCACAGATTATGCAATGAGGCAATCTGTCCAGGAGTCAGAAAAGCAAACTCCAGATGCCTTATTCTTTGTTGGGCAAAACGCCCTAATTCTTTCTGTATCGAGACCTAAGTTCAACAAAGCAAATAACATGTAGCCTAAATGTTCTTATGATGAATAAATAGAAAAATTTAAATAATTCTTTTTAAATCTATTTTCTTATACAGTGAGTCCCACGAAAGAGTCGGCCATTGATGCGAGTTTCTGCGTCGTGGCGGACACAGCTCCAACTCCCGAGCGATCAGGTGAAATATCCATGCAAATAAATCCGCGATCGGTGTAATGATTCAGGTTCTCACATTTACAGTTAAAATTACAATGAAAATAACCATGTACCTCATCACAAGAAATGTTGGAAATGCTTTCCTCTTGCATCCACACAATACTGGCACCTTTTTAGGAAATTTTCTTTCATGCGCATAAGTTCAGCTTCCGAGACAGAGTTAAAATTTCTCTTGTGAAATTGTCTTTAAGTTCTTCTAACAGTATGCAACTATTATTTATGGGGAAACTTGAAAAATAAACTGTATAGGTCAATTTCCCAAACATTAGAAGAACTCAAAGACAATATCACAAGAGAAATTAACTCTTATCTCAGAAGCTGATTAAACTTACGTGCGTGAAAGAAAATTTCCTAAAAAGGTGCCAGTATTGTGTGGATGCAAAAGGAAAACATTTCAAACATCTCTTGTGATGATGTACGTGGTTATTTTAATTGTAATTTTAACTATAAATGTGAGAACCTGAATCATTACACTGATCGCACTCTTTTTTGTGTAGATATTTCACCAATCGCTCGAGATTGGAGCTGTGCCCACCACTACGCAGAAACCCGCATCACTGGCCAACTCTTGCGTGGGACTCACTGCATTTCTGATACCGGTAGGAGTTATTATGGTATCTTCGTTCAATAAGTACCAGCAGGTATACAATGAATACAATACTTATCAGAATTATTACTTTATCAGACACTGCACCTATTATTTGTCTACACCACTCATGCATCAATTGTCTCACCATGGGCCTAAAGGTATTTCAGAATCAATTGATTTAACCCTCTACCTAAGATTGCCACCACTGTTACAGCAGAGAAAAATTTGCCTACATATGGCCATACAGAAGCAAAAATTATAAAACATCAATAGCAAGATTATAATGGCTTGCCTGTAAGTTAAAGCATGTATTTTACGTACCAGGTAGATTATTAAAGAAGTCATTCATGAAATACAGTTGGCATAGGCCCTATTGAAATTTTGGCAATCTTGATTTTAGTTAGCTTCTACAAATGCTTTTATTTGAAGGATATGCACTATAGGCCTAATATGTATACCCAAAGGCTATGGGTTTTTAAGACAATGTTTGAGCAGCAATTGAAATGTCAGGCTCACTCTGTTCTCACCATATCAGGATAAGTGACCACCGAGTTGGAAGGATCCATACAAACAGCGAAGGCATTGATTTAAGACAGGGCAGAACCATACACCCATTTTGCTATTTTAAATTTTCCACAATACGGTTTATACCATGAATGGTATAGCCTAGGGCCTAATAAAATATCAGCAGTGAAATAGTTAACTTTAAGTTTCCAAACCCTCCAATAAGGGATGTTACTTAACCATCAACAAAGCACCAATAGGAGGTATTTACTTTCCCTTAATAGCATCAAAATGGAAACAGTCTACTTTCACTTAAGTTTCAATAAATTATAACCAAATAGTCCTGGATATAATTTAGAGCCCAGATTTTAAATTCCTTTTAAGCAACAATTAATTTTTGATGCTGCATTCCCGATTTTATAAGAAACAGCAAAATCCTTAACTGTCCAAATATCTTCTTAATTGCAATTGTCCTAACTTTCTAATAAGGTTCATGTTCTGAACTTAATAAATGTCATTTAACTTTTTAAATTGTGCAACAACTATCAGTCACCTAATAAATCCTAAATATGCAAAATAGGCCAAGAATAAAACTTAATATCACACAAAAACCTTCAATCAGAGCAAATATCTCAATAACTTGAAAATAATTTTCTGGTATGTACTCCCAACTCTCAAGCTGTGAAAATGTCAGAATGGGTGTGCCCAACAGGAATCACAGAATAGGATGCCAAACAGAAATATCGAGGTACAAGAAATATGCATCAAACATTTACATACATTTAAAGTAACTAAATTCCCATTAAATACACTGGAGTGTTCCACTTCCGTATTTTGGTCAACTTTCTACGACGGCCTCCTACTGGTAAAACGTCTGTCAATCCATGTAAACAATATACACGCTCGGTTAAAACTAAACTAAATTGCTTTATCTATGTCATATTTTAAACAGTAATTTACAAAATTATTTATAAAGTTGAACAATTACTTACCACGCAAGACGAAATGTCTTTTAATGTAATCAAACCATTAGAATAGGATTTTTAACGACACTCTGCCACGACAGCCATATTAGATTACTTCGACAGAACTACCAACATCATAACAGCAAACTAAATCCACTTTCCATGCTTTCGAGGTTTTCATATCCCCACTCACAACTATTTACATCACACGCTATAATCAAATCTATACGTCATCGATGACTACATTGATGATTCATGATCGTTGTAATTTATTACCTTTTGAGATTATGACTAACTGGCTGTATCACAGAAAGGAACCACTTCACGAATTGGTCGAAAAACTTTCAAACCAGTTACCATCGGATTCTGGAGGAAGCCATGTCCTCATGTTGGTAGGAGACATAAATATGTTTGGGTGGGGAAGGTCACTCGTTCGGTGCAGATGCACTCAAATGAGCTCAATTCTAAGGACGCCTCGTGGTAGCCTTGCATCTGATTAAGGCCGTCCATACGGCGAATGACTAGGCAGCAAAGAATGGGAAAGACAATCATTGGAATCTTCGATTTTTTCGGTACCCTCTCCCATGACATGTAGAAAAAAAAAGTAACTAATTTGACAGGGAATTAATGACATAGGATACGGTACGCTTAATGCGACAGTAAAAATTAATTTAATTTTGTAATATATATGTAACAAGTTCACATTATTCTTAAATCATAATCATAAGTAATCACATTCACAACTTATTATTGGTCTACATGTATTATCCATCATTTTGCATATACAGGATGTTTCAAAAGTACTTGTAGAAACTTTGGGGACAGATTGCCCACAGCAAAACAGGAAAAAATCATTCATATAAACTTGTCCGAAAATCCTTAATGTCGGAGTTATTAATGAAAGTACAAGTTCACCGCAATTCAAGGAATAAGTATACAATTTAAATTTGTAACCAATAATAAAAATAACCTTGTTGGATAATTAAATGTTATCAATAAAAGTCTGCTGATGTAATTATTGCATCCTAGAATATGATGTGTTGCAAAGGAGACTGCACATTCCAGTCTTATTGTTAACAATCAATGCATTGACTGTGATCTACCATTACAGATAGATGGACAGACAAGTAGGGTAGGACCAGTTCTATGGCCTGCATGTTCACCTGACCTCAATTTTATGGATTTTTATCTGTGAAACCAAATAAAACATTTTATTTATGCAGCAGACACTTCATCATGGAAGCCAGCAATACCATTTGACACCTTGTGTGAGTACCTACTTCAATGGATGCGTCAGTTCATGAACTAACAAGGGAATGTGTTGAGCAGGTTATTTTGAACATTTATTATGAGTTTCTGATTTGAAGACAGTTTCAACATTTGTTAATAAGCCGTCAATGTCAAACACATGTATCATAATGTTCTTTCATTAATAATAATAATTAATCAGGAACCAAGAATTTTCAAACATATGAAAGTATGAACTTTTTCCTTGTTTTGGTGTGGGGAACACACTCCCAAAGTGTGTGAAAGTATTTTCAAACACCCTGTGTATGCCCTATAACTGTATATTGTGACAAAGCCCAGAAAAGCCAAGAGCCTGATAGAAGGAGGAGTAAGCCAGAAAGAACTAGAACGACGGAGTCTAGAAGGATCGCGCTCCCCTAGTGGATGGACGGCCCTCTTATTGCTGATTGGAGCCGCGTGCCGACGGGTGCGGCCTACTCCCTGACACGGCGTGGTGAGTGACGGTGCACGCTCGTGGGAGGGGCCAGAGGTGGAGCCACGCGCTAAGGGCTTGACGGCGCACCGCGCAGACATTCTAGACCATGCACGGGCGGAGAGCTTTCCAGACCTCAACTCTGGAACTTTCGTTAAGGCTATATAAGGAGTGCGAGCAGCCGAGCCGGGCAGTCAGTGATGGAGCGGCAGTCAGGGTGAAGAGTTCAGTCAGTGAATGAAGAGAGTTCAGTGTGAAGAGTCCGTACATCAGAGGAGAGACAGTCTGTGAAGAGCCGGAGGGTCAACGAGGGAACAGTCAGAGAGGCAGTCCGTGAGTAGCGGCGAGCGTCAGCGTCAGAGGGTGAGCTGGACGGAGAGGACTGATCAGCGCGGCCTCAAGTGAGTGTGTCTTGGGAAGCTGAGGAGCCAGTGACCGGAGGGACCCGAGAGCGGAATAGCTAGTCAACGGGGAACTAGTGACCGGAGGGAAGGGTGAACGGAAGAGCTGGTGAGCTGATCTGGGCTGAGGTAGTGCTGTCCCGGGGAACTCGGCGCGACGGGTGGATCGCACAGCGGCAGCGAGGACTGTGGAGTTGACCGGCGCGACGTGGGATGATCTGGATTGGACTGGAACAGTGCTGTAATTAGGACTGAGCACAGTGAGAGTGAGCACTGAACAGGACAGTGAACTGGCAAATAGTCTGGAGTTTTCTGGCTGTATTGGGAATTGTTGTAGGAAATAAAGAAACCTCCATCCTTCAATTATAAACTCGGTGTTCTCATTTTGAACCCCGACGAGCCCTTGTTACAATATAATCACTGAACTGATTCTTCACTTCCCATTACTCTTTGATAACTGAAGCACAAAACATAATAAATTACACACTTAATCTCATACGAAACTCCCATATAGCCTCCTCTACTTTTCGTATTCTAACATAGAATAAGCCACTATGTACAGCAGTCTAGAGATGAATAACTTTCAGAGTATTTATTTAAAAAAATATCTCATAACATTTAGCTCTTAGTATATAGCAGTTTTTTTGAGATTCTTAGAAAACCCAAAAAATAAGATTTCCTTGCTGGAATGGAAGAGAATGATTCATGTCACATCCCCAAAAATTGCTTAACCTAAATATAAAATTTTGTTTTTATATGTTTTTCCAATTTTGAGCTAGCTGTTCACAGACAAACACATACACACACATTTGATGTGTTTTTTTTAAATTACATTTTTGAATTTAGGGGGACATAAAAAAATTTAATTTATGTTGAAAACTTAACACCGAATTTCAGTGACTATTCCACTCATAGCAGTGTGTTTGATGTTGATTGGTCTATATCCGAGGAAATGCTAAATGTTATTAAATTTAGCAATTCCTCAGATATAAACCAATCACAATCATTTATCTTATAAAATCATCAGCTCGTTACTGGACATGTAAGGCATCAACGTGCAGTGATTAATACTTCACATGCTGCCATTAACCAGCATGAAAACACATTATTTTATACTACATAACTTGTTTGAAAATTGAAATAATATAATGTCCATTGATTAAAAACACAATTTTAATTCGGTGCAAGCCAGTTCGTGTGCTTTTATAGCATTTTGATGTAAGCAACTACCATAATGCCCTCCATCTTGTGATGCAAATTATTGGTAGCAACGCAAACTCGAATTGATTTGTGGACTGTTCATCCATTTTGTATGCTGTGATCTTACGTCTGACAGAATACTGACAACAAAGTAAGAAAATTATTATTTACAAAATCCGTTACGGTTTATTCGTGGAATAGTTTTAATAAATCTTCCTCCAAATTACGTATTTCATCAGATAAATTTGCTTGAACTTCGTTCACGCAAATACATCAATAAACTCGAAATCTGTCATGGGATTATCTACGATAACACAATAATTCTATTACATTCTTCTACCTAGAGTAGCATACCGACGGTATGGGTAGAAAAGCTATTACAAGAAAAAGATGGAAACAGCTAATCTAATGTATACACTGTACATAAAAATAAATACACTGGCCTGGATTAACTTTAAGCATCTTGTCCCTTCTCTATTTTTTCAGAATGAATTCTTCCATTGCACTAGTAATTTTGATCTATTCAAGCTAGTTATTTTCCAAACAAAGTTAAATTAAAAATCACCGGTTTTATTCATGATAATGATGCACATCTAGGTTCATTATTACCTACTTCAAAGCAACACAAATTTAGCATGCTGAATGGAGCAGCAAAGCTGTTAAGGATGTACATGTGGTCTTCTTCCATTGTGTCATTATTTCAAGTTCTGGAGTGCAGACATAAGCAGCTATTTTCAATAAAATATTCAATGGAACACTTTCCAAAAAAAGAAAGTTATATTAATAATTCTGAAATAACAAGAGCCAGAATATTATTTTCATTCTTTTTGAAACATAAATTTTTGCCTTCTCTTGCTTTAAGCTAACATTCAACATAAAAAATATACTTATTTTATGGGCAGATTATCTGTGCAAGATTCTTTTTTTTTTTTAATTATTTATTGTTCAATGACAGAAGCTGATGTGCCTCGCCAGCCGAGGGAAGAGTGTCTGGCAGTTTTTGGCACACAGACTTTATTGGTGACATGAGGTGGGATGTCTTGCCAAATGGGGCACCACAGCACTCAGTGCACTGATAACCATCATTACTAGAAGAATATTATGTTTAGCAAAATAGGCATTAAGTAGGTTTTTGTTTAAGACAATACAGGAGCACCAAAATTATTTTGCATAATGAAAATGCCGAGTATAACAAGAATTATGACAAATTTAGTAGCATTTATTAAAATCACATAAGATTATTATTATTATGTGTAGCCCATGATAACATTGCCTAAGCTAGAATAATTCTATTATTTAGATTACCGGTATTTTTTATTATCAGTTCCAATTCTCACAGTTATATAATCAGAAGTTTGCTATAATTTCGAGAATTTGCAGTGACATCAAGTACAAACCTTTAAATATATCAAAACAGCACTTTTGAACTTGGAGAGAAAAAAAAAAAAAAAAGGCTCACACAGCATTTTCTGCATTGCAAAATTATGTTTTTTGAGAGAGCCAGTAACATTAAAATTTGATTTGCACCCAGCAATGGATGTGAAAAGTGACTACTTTAATAGGAAAATCACCTGGCACACCTAATGTGTGGGTGTGTATGATAACGTTTCGACTATGGACAGATGACATTCATTTGTGTATATTCTAAGTGAGAATTGGCTTGTAAAATGACAACTAGTCAGTCACATAACTAGCCTAAATGTCTAGGGCAATGACACATTTTACTAACTTATCATTGGTTTCTATGTAAAAAGACACATAATATTTTATTGGTTCTTTACTTGCAATTTATGTGTCCATAGCTTCTTGATTTTTATTTGAATTCACTCAGTATGGAGTACAGTAGAGCCTCGGTAATTCGAGCCCCGGTATTTCGAGGTTCCGTGTAATTCGAGCTGGTCTTAAGAAAATTAAAATTTTTCATAAATCTAGAGTAATATCCCGTTTTTATACGGTGTCCGCATGTAAGTTTTACGCACTTCCGAATGTGTTACATTTTGAGCTTTCTTTCAGTTTTTCCATGTACAAAAATGCAGGTAAAACTGTCCCACTTGGGTTTTCGTTCATAATACACAGAAATAACCTTGGCTTCAGGCTGCTAATGCATATCTATTACAGATTGACAGAAACCGTTAGGTTCGATCTTTCTTTGTCGGGACTTCGTGTCAATCAATTGTACAGTGCATACCATCCTTTCAGAAAAGAATACTGTACTGTTACTGTAATCCCACTCAGCGACAATGGTAATTAAAAGTGTTTTCCTAGTAACGCCGCTTTCCCGTTCCACTCCATTAAGGGTCAGACAATGACTTAATCCTTAAAGGATGCCGATGTAGCAAATTGGAAATGTTTGCCAATACACATACAGGCGTAATACAGGTATGTAGGCCTACTATATTCTTTATTTATTTACTTTTTAAACCATTATTGTGCTCATTCAAAATTTATTTATGTTTTACCCACTGATTTAGTGATATTTCTGTAAAATCCGAGTTTTTTGTAATTCGAGGTAGCCTCAGCCCCAATTAGCTCGAATTATCGGGGCTCTACTGTACTTAAAAAAAAATACGGTTTGAAAAATGTTGAAGTCATTGGTTTAATGGTTGGTAGTAGGGGAACAATAACAAGTTCCTTCTTAATTTTTGTAAACAATTTTCACATACACATCATCTGTATACTGAAGTGGCATTATTATCGCTTAAGGGATCCATCCAAATATTGAGAAACTACCTATACAATGACAAAAATTAAAGCTGAACAGGTTTCATTTCTGAAATTTGATTGTTTTAATTTTCCTGTTATTATTCATCGTTTGGATAACTTTAATGTTTAACTGAAAGTTAATGTAATTTTTGTATAAGTGTATATTTTGTTCATGTATTCTTTGTCTGTAAGGCGATATGCGTTGTGCAGAAAGATTGTATAAATAAAAAAATTACAAAATACTGTTTACTACTAGCAAATCAACAGTTAAGCTCCAAAAGAATAATTTAATAATAATAATTAGAAACAAGGTTTCCATGCAAATGCATGTTTTCATATAAGCTGGATAGGCTTCTCAAAATTAGCAATTTTCAGTTTTTGACTGTACTTTTCTGTGCATGTTTGCTTGTTTTAGACTTTTTGTAGAAAATTCATACACAATTACGTTTTGGAGATTGCAGTTTTAATAACACATATTTAGGCTTCTATACGACAAATGCTATCATTATTTGTTACTTCAGTGCACAAAATAAGAATTACCTCTGGAACAATAATTTAATTATTTTTTTCCCGGAGACAGGTATTTCCAAGTCACTTGTTTAAAAAAATAAATAAATAAAAAAAAACTAAATAAAAAAAATAATAATAATAATTATTCACAGCTCTCTTTCACCTTGCCTGTCTGGTACAAAAAATAAGATAAATATTTGAGTTCAAAAGTGAGACTCAATGAGGAATGTGGAATACTGGTAGCTAGAAATACACTCAAAAGTAATAACACCACATTGTGGAAAGTTCTAGTAACAGTAAGTTATGATGGTAGCTTATAAACATGCCTGTTTTAATAGAAAATAGCAATACTTCACTGGTGAACTGCAATTTATTCATTTATGTCAAACTGTGAAGTCTAGTTATGGCTCCACTGAAAAGTGTAAGAACTATTCATGTCGAAATGGATTTTTTTTTTTTTGGGGGGGGGGGGGAGGGAGAAAGGCATAAGTCACTAACAAGGAACCCTTCACTACCCTCATATCGAAACATGCCTCAATATTTTTCCTGGGTCATCTAGATGCTGTAAGAAGTCCACGCTCCAAAAATTAGCTGCTGGTTTCAACTCCAAGTACCCTAAATCGTACCTGGAAAATGTCGGGTTGAAGCAGTGTAGTGGGAGAAGTTGGACAACCCTTATCTGCAGTTCCAAGTTCCGGATGCGCGGAGACAATTGACGGTCGAAAACAAAACAGAAGTGACTGGTGTTGATACAGTTCATTCTGCACCATAAATAAATAATCGCGTAATTATCACATTCTTCTTAACATGTTTTCACATTTGTCTGTAGACAGAATTCGATCGCTGAGTTGTATATTTGATTGCAACTAGACAGACAACAGAAGGTAGGTTAAAAGCTTGATCCTTTCATTTGCGAATCCAAGCCCATGTAAACAAATGCATGTGAATTGAACCGCAGCACACATCATGCTTCAAGACAATACAGTGCGGTACTACATTCGATTTTTATATAATTAAAAACTCATAATATGGGACGAAAATTATTAAGATAACAATATTAACTTATTACAAATGTTTCAGTATATTGCGAAACATGGCATTCGTAATATAATCCTTCAGTTTGCAAGTTTGTTGTGAATAATTAGGTGAAAGCACGTGAAAGTTCGAAGGCTTGTTCCGATATGTTTCTGATTTGAGAAATTTCGCCACTGCCGGAGAACTCCGCTTAATGTACGTAGGCCTAATTATTTCACAGTAATAATCTGTATATATTCTGTACATACCATTATTCATTTAGCACTCAATTTCAGCTTGAACAACGAAATAAGTAAATAAACATGTCTTTGTTTTTAACGCATATGACAGATGAAAGTAGCCCTCGTGGATATTAATTATTATGGAAGGAAACACGGCCTACTAGAAATATTTCGTTGCCCACGGGAAGGAGTTGACGAATCAAATACAGATAAGGGCGGAATGATACCAGTGCAATGTTTATATTCTCAAAATGAATGGATGACGTAATACTCCCGCCAGTCAGGGATGTCCAGTCCCATCTCTAGATTACCATGTTATTTTCCCTATATGTTCCGAGATATTTGCAGAGCATTTTAGGGTACTTGGAGTTGAAACCAGCAGCTAATTTTTGGAGCGTGGACTTCTTACATCATCTAGATGACCCAGGAAAAATATTGAGGCATGTTTCGATATGAGGGTAGTGAAGGGTTCCTTGTAAGTAGCATTTTCCATCTTTTAACCATTTAATTGTAAATAGTAATTTTCCTTAGGATCATTGTCTTTACAAGAACATCTTGTCAGATAAACAAACTTAAGTAAATAAAATTTGGAAAAATTGATTGTTGTGTACTGTTCCATGAAAAAATAAAAAAGCATGTACTGTACTGTTCTTTGTATGGAGTATAACTGTTGAAAATGATGAGGTGGCTCATCGAAACCTAGGTTCAGGTTAGTAATTAAAATAAGGGAAGTAGTGTATGTAACTCATCTGAATATTATTTTTTCACAGTGAATGCATTTTGTACAGTCAATCAAACTGTTGGTAAAAGCAGTAAAGAAATATTGTGTTTTATGGTGAGCAGGATAATCATTTGATTGTGGGTAACCATTTATGTACAAAATTTACTTTTCCTCTGTCAATTTCATCTACGGAAAGCATTTTGACTTACTAGTGTCTCACTTTTAAAGTTTTGGTTATGATGGAAACTTTTTTGGGATGGTATATAGGGGACAATATCTAACAAAACTTGTACAGAGTCAACATTTATTTAATATTTACACTTCTTGCTCCACTTACATTTAATTTGCAGGACTAGTTTCCAAATGTTGACTCTGTACAAGTTTTACAACATGCTCTACTGTTTATAGTACTTCAATTAATTATTTTAACACTTGAATATCTAACAAGTTATATGGTTGTTATATTTCAGTTAATACTCTTTTTTCATTCTTGTTGTAACTTAATATGAATAGCAAATGCAATACATAAGTATTAAACATTTACTTCTTTCTCCTTTTAGTTTTCTTCTTTCCATGTTTCTTCCTCTTCTTTTCCTGCTCAATCCTAGCTTTTAGAATTTCATCTGGCCGCTTCAATTCAGATTTATATTTGTTCTCCAGTTTCTTGTTGTGCCGACCCCAGTGAGTATTGGGATATGTTTTCAGACCTAAAGAGAGAAAAAAAAAAAGAAGCAGGTTAAAAATGCTGTGACAACTAATCGAAGTTGCTTGAACTATTGCTCCAATTGGTGGGGATGGAGCGGTGTGTTTGATGATATCGGTGCTGGTGGACAATTTCACTGATTTTCACTGATAAGGTCAAACACACCCACTTCACCCACAGTGGAATCTTTAAAACGTCTAATTGCAACTGACAAAGCTACCCCCACCGACTTCATAAGTGGAAATACAAAACAGTCAGATGGAAGCCGAAGGTGACCACATGGTAGTTGGGATATATCAAGAAAGTGAAGTAGAATGTAAAACCCAACTCTATATTATCATTCCATTTAATGTACCACTTTGCTATAAAAAGTCCTACTTCAAATACTGTGGAACATAGTCTGGGTTTATGAAATAACCATAAAAAAGAGATGCACCACTGAGAAACCACTGAAATCTGTGCCATGTTCCTAACATTACATTATGACCATGACCAGATGTTTCTTTTTTCTTACATTTTTAAGAAAACAATGCTGAGTAAAACTAGCAAATAAACAATTTAATTCCAGGTTTATGTTGCTATATAAAGATGGTGAATTTAATGATTTGAATGACTTATCCACAGATTTGTGAAACAGCTTCAAGTTTGTTACTTCAAAAAATTCTTTATAACAAGTACAGGTAGGGGAAAAAAAAAGCGGACCGATTCTTGTAGCTGAATATAATATAATTTATAAATTTATAATTTAATTTATAATTTATAATAATATTAATAATTAATATATTCAGTTATAAACCAATACGATTAGAAACCATATTCTGGGTTTCGAAATGGGTTAAGTCAAAAGTTGACACTAGAACAAATTTCAATACATTCCCTGCTATCCTGTGAATGCCGCTAGGCATGTGCAGTGGCTCATATCAGCAACTTAGATATTTTAGTCGGTCTGCTTTTTTTTTTTCCTACCTGTACATTATATTTCAGCATACATTTCAAATGATACAAAATTAAATCCAAAACATATTATTTTTAATTGAGAGAGTAAATTGTTGCTTTGCTAAAATTTTGAATGCTGTAATTTAAATAAAATTCAACATTTCTACATACCTTTTAGCTTGTTTGCTATACTAGGAGTTGTGGCATCTTCATTGTCATCATCGTCATCATCAGCAGCATCATCCTCTGCTAGTTTATTTTTCTCCTTCCATTGGGCATATCGCTTAGTCTTGTAGGTAGCTGGGATCCACGCTCCTGATTCATCACGGATCTTCTTCACTTTATCCTAAAACATTTTTGCATATTATAATTAAAATATAGGAAAGATAACATGAAAGTAGATTTTGAAAATGTACAGCCCCGTATTACAAACTGTGTTCAAACTTTTCTTTCAGTTTTAAATTATTTTTTCAGGTTTTATTCACTTTTAACTGTCAGTAAATTTGGGGTTTAATTTTACTGTAGGTTTAAGCTCTAGATTAAGATTAGATTATGAGTGGAAAAAATCAAGGACTTTGAATTAGGAAAAAAAAAAAACTTCCAGATGCAGATGTAACTACATTTTGCAACTGTTTTATACTTAAATGCACATGTACAATATGTTCTAGCAACACTAAGTTACAACACTACCATTTCAGCGGATTCCAATTTTTTGCAAAACTATAGGAAGTTCTGAGGTTATACACATGTTTAGCAGGTTCACATTTTGTCAAACGAAGTGAGGAAATGAGGGCAATTTGAATTCCTGTATTTATATGCAATCCAAACGTGTTTATGGTATTTCAATGATTTACACTTCAAAATAAGGTGAAATGTGTATGTAGCTGCACTGGAATTTCTTTGAATTAAAAAAATTAATAAATTGATCAATTATAAAAAAACAGAATACTTAACCAATGATACAGATGAATTGTACATCGAAGGGGAAAGAATAAAAAAGGTTAACAACTTCTGCTATTTAGGCACAATCTTAGAAAAAGGGGGAACATCAGACATGGATATCAATCAAAAGATAAATAATGGGAGGAAAGTAATTGGAATGTTGAACTCAGTCTTATGGAGCAGGAACATCATTTGTAGCACGAAGAGAATAATATTTAAGTCAATATTGCAAAGTATAGTGTTATATGGAGCAGAGATTTGGACAATGAACAGAAAACATATGAACAAACTGAATGTATTAGAAATGGATTTTTGGAGAAGATCAGCCAGTGTCTCACGAAGAGACAAAATAAGGAATGCAGAAATACGAAGAAGGATGGAAGTGGAAGAAGACATTAACAATACTATTGAGCAGAAGAGACTACAGTGGTATGGTCACGTACGAAGGATGGAAGAAGGAAGGATACCAAAATATATACTTGAATGGGAAATTGGAAGGAGAAGAAGAAGAGGGCGTCCTGTGACTACATGGATCAACAATGTACAGATATCAATGGGAAGAGTTGGTGCAGTGGAAGAAGATACACAGGACAGAGAAAAATGGAGACAGATTATTAACAAATGATGACAAGCTCAGAAAAGTGTATTGATTGTGTTGAAATGTGATATGTGGATACTTTGTTTTAATTTGTTTGTATTGTTTGGTTGGAGGACAGCCTCTGTATTGAGGGAAAACTCAGAATGTATGTAATAAATTGTCGGTTTTCAGTGCATAAGCACCTTATATGAGGTCAGACACTGATGAGGATGTAATTGAAAATGTACTGCTGATGAGTCTTAATGAGGGACAAGCTCCACTAGAGGCTTTATTGTTTAGTTGGTGATGTAACATTTCTGTCCAGAAACGGTGCAATTCATTAAGACACAAGACACTTTTTTAAAAATTTTAATTTAATGAAATGAGTGTTTATGTTTTCATCACTAATGAAATAGGAAGTGTTTAATTTAAGTAGTATTTATTTTCAAAAAACACTTAACAATAATTCTTTTAGTGTACGGCAATCTGTAAGTCTTTGTTTTCTAAACAACTGTGCTGTAATATTTAACCTAAGTCATAAATTTTGCATATAAAGGTTTTTTCATGTAATTTCATAGGTCCGAGTTGTTTATAGCTCGAGGTAGTCTCGGCCTGTTTATGTCAAATTACTGAGACTCTACTGTACACAAATAACTGTAGTATAGTGTCAATGCAATCAATTTCTATCCCATCAACTCAGGTTTTTCAATCCTTATCGATTTAGACTGAAATCTATGACAGGTGAAACAGGCGATTACTTTTAATGTTACTACTCTAAATATTCTAGTTTGCCTTGCTGTCATTCCACATTTCTCCCTCATCAAATCATCCCTAGTGCTAGATAAATCTGTCAAATAAATTAGTTTAGGTGGGACTGGAATCCATGTGATCTGAAGTCGTTTTGAATAGGGATTATGCAACCTTTGAGAGCAGAGGAAGCAGTATGTATTATGCATACCCCTTAATGCTAAAAGTACTACTAACCTTACTGACAGAAACCATTTTCTTCTTCTTGCGATCCCACTTTTTCATGCTTTGTTGATGTCTCATTGTTTCTTCACTATCACCAGTCAGTTCCAAATGAGCTTTTGAAGCTTCTTGATGGAAATTATTTACTGCCAATCTGTTAAAAAAAATGTAAATTTTTATTCATAATATAGGGGGGGGGGGGGGGAATATAGTGTCTATAATCCCAAAGATTTTGAAGACGAGTTAGAGCATGCAACTTAACTTCTAATCTGCTTGCATAGCACTTATTTTGGGGGCATTTGTTTTGTACACTCATGTCTATCCATAGGAGCAACCATACAATTATCCAGACTAAAGATATCACCCATCATCACTTATGGCTGATATGGGATTACCTAACAGAAAGGAATATGTAAGCAATTGAGAAAGTGAAGACGGCCTCCATGAAAAAAGCACTATACGTCTCAAACACCACCCGACCAGTATACATACTAGCCAAAGAAACTCTTTACCTGAAGATCTTAGGAATGACCTCCAGCTACCAACAACAATGGCATGGGACAGAACAATTTAGAAAAGAAGGGATTTCACTCATCTTAAGTAATGTTGTACAGAGTTTATGGAACAAATTATGAAATAAGACATATAATGACCAGTCTGAGCATTCATGGCACCCTAAAATTATTCCAAGAACCCACGAGTGAATGTGGCTGTGAACCAGTTGGCCAGTATATCAGTGAGGAAGTACAATACATTGCTGATGAACAGTAGAAAAGCTACAAGACTGAGCATATGTGACACATTGCACACACTTAATTTATTATTATTATTATTATTATTATTATTATTATTATTAATATTTATTGTGGGGGGGAGGCAAGACCATTACTCTGTCTGTTTACATTTTGCAGTATTCTCTCTTGGCTTAGCAGAAGTTGTGACACACATTAGGAGGGGCTATGTTAACCCAATGAGATGAGACGAAGGGTAAGTTATGAATATGTAATAACCAGAGGGATGCTTCAACCTAAATCCTTACAGAAGACCATGATCACCAGGAAAACTTATCTATGAAAGATAAAATTATCCATGGTTCAACTGGGAATTGAAGCTCCATGATTAGCAATCAGAAGCTTTAAACATTACACTTTCATTTATAATGAATTACTGACATAAGAACCCTCACTCAATGCAATCTGATTTAAAATTTTCATGCATTTTACGACAAATTTTGAAAACCTAAATATTTTCAGATATATGTATTAATATTTTTTATTTAGTGTGGTGCAATACATCGCCTGAATATTTAGCTACAGATGGCAGCTCAAAGCAGGAACAACTAACTGAATGGCTCCCAAGGAGAATTTTGTTTATCTGTACCCATGCAAGAAGTGGGTCTTATATATTTGGCAAGAGCAGTGCTTTTTTTGTGATGGTATGCAACGGTACGCAGTACCAGCACCTTTTTTAAAAATAAAATTTGGATATTACTTAGAATACTTTTATCACAATTCCCATAAAATTACGTTTTATTTGAAATCAAGCTTCTTTGTTGTTTTCTACATACATAATAACCTGTATACGAGTACATGATTGTTTTTGTAAATTGCCGTGGCTACTGGACTGCAGGAGGGTTGGGGTGGGTTTTCCAGGGCTCAGCAAACTGCTCCTGTGGTCAAGGCCATTCTAACGGTATAAGTATTGCACCAAGTGCAGTTAATGCCAACGTAGTAACAAACAAGTAGTAAGTAGCTAACTACCATAGTTAATCAGAGGTTAGTGCAAGTTAAAATTTAACTGCATTCGTTGCTTACATATAATTTGAAAAGAAAACCCTTGGTTTGTGTTGCACAGACAAGTGAATTCATAATTGTTTAGTACGGTTGTAGGAACAAGAGGTGCACGTTGCTCACAAGTAGAGAAGTGAAATGAGTAAAATAATTAATTATTTTGTACCAGTACGCAATAAAAGAAAGCATGACGATGTTTTTAAAATACCTCATAAACCTGCCAACTGTGATTAAACTGAATCTGAATAGTACGTCACAAGTACCGGTAATTTTACTGCAATTCAGGGGAGAAACATTTCTGGCCATGATAGGCCTGATTATTGGACATTAACTCAGAAAAATGACGTCTGGGAGAAGTGTGGGAGCTCCCGTGAGGTTCAGTTAAAAAGTATCTGTGAGTACCGGCCACCTTTTTAGTTAGAAAAAAAGCACTGGGCAAGAGTATGACATATGTGTGTTTGTGCCAGTGAAAGGGTTAGTTATCGTATGAATTTTAGATTCCTAATCAGTAGCAATAGAAAATCTAAGGAGATACTGGGGATTGAACCTGGGCCTGTGGTTCTGTAGCCAGTGATGCTAACCAAGAAATCACACAGTTGGCCATTTATGAAAATTAGTAAGTACAATAATGAATTATATATTAAACATACTTTACATAAAATAACAATTAATTAACATATTTAAATTATATTTTCATGGATGTACAGTAATTTACTTATAAAAGTAGATAATGCAGAAATGAGTTATGCATAAAGCAATCTCAGCTGTATTAAATTTGGTTCATTAACATGCATTACTGTACATAAGTTTGTGTGTTGAGTTGTTTTGGAATTACTAAGCAAGTAACATGGAAATATAATTCATGGTAATATTCTTTTGAGATTTGTTAAAACTACATTTGCATGTATTCTATCTGAAGACAAACAAAAGGGAAAACTGTTTAGTGCATGGAAAAATACAAGTCATATATTATTTGAGATATGTAAATGTACCAAACCAGTTTGAACATGATGATAGTCTGAAATAATCAAGGTAACAATACACCTTAGTGTAGAGAGTGAGTCAGCAATACATGAATAAAACTAAACTCCATGGTTCTACATCCCTTTGGGACTAGGCTATTATCTGACTGCTGCATCACCTACCATAGGCAGATGGCAGGATTGGGGACCATGTTTCAGAATGCCACCTTCCACCAACATTATTGATGGCTTTCAACACTAGAGCTGCTACTTCTTCATCAAGTAGCTCCTCAGATGGTGTCACAAGGCTCAGTGAGTGTTCCAGACCTCCCTACCTTAGAAAAATCCGAGGAAGTACTAGGAATCGAATCCAGACTTCCATATCCATAGTCAGCAACAATAACCACTAAACCATGCAGGGAATCCAATAAATAAATAATTAAATAAATAATAACAACAATAATAATAATAATAATTATTATTATTATTATTATGACAATGATAAAAATAATAAACAAAAAAAAAAACAAAGTAAAATTCCCATACTGTATTGTATAGACTTGAACAAAAGAGGATTCCTTATCTCAGAATTTAAATTCATTCAAGGAGTTACCTTTCCCTAGATGCTAAATTCTAATTATTTTCTGTTATGTTATGGTATTTTGTGTAAAGTAAAAAGGTAAAATGATCCCTGTATAGGCCATGGAGACCCATAGGGTTTCCGGAAGGTTGAGGCTCCCAGATTGAGACATCGGCACAGGAAGGTGGTAAGGTTGTCAGCTATACACACTGGCTGCTTTTTATCCCCAGGAGTGCTCCTGGTACTCGTTTCTGTTAGAGGCTGAGTCAACCCAGGGCCATAGTGCCACCAGAAGGATTAGGCCAATGGAAAAATTCCATTGACCTCATCGGGAATCGAGCCCGTAACCTTCCAGTTTGTAGCACAGGGCCTTAACCACTTTGCCAAGGCATACCACTATTTGGTGTAATAATTACAAAATTAAAAAGGTTTACATATAATGCAACAATTGAAGTTGAAATGTGTTCACGAAATGAATTTACAATAAGAACAATTAGGTGAATATCACATATTATGACAAAAAATAGAGAGTTTTGAATAGGTAGTTTGCTTACTTCGAATGTATGTTGAGTGTTTCGAAATGTTATATAATCTACTGGAACCGACTGTAAAGAAATTCACAACAGAAGAAAGCCTATTGCTGCAAGAAGAAGCCTGGAAATCAAAAATGGTGTCCAGCATTCTGTGTGCCAGAGCCTTAAAACTTGAAAAAGTTATAGTCTTCAATTCAGCTAAACACAGTAGCAGATGAGATATCCCTTTCTCTTTCTATTAAAAGTAACCACCTAACTCACCCTTGCTCTGAATGATGATCAGGTGCAGTGTAAGGAATATAATGTTCAGTATCTCTCATTAATCTCTTCTTCTTTCTCTTTTGCTCTGTTTGTGCATCACGTTTACGTTTCTTTGGTGCAATGATGCTCTGAAATGTATCCTGAATGTCAATTTCATTACTTGCCGGTAATGAACTTCCAGCATCAGAGGTTCTTGCTGAAATTAAAAGATTAAAACTATTGCATTATGGAAGTATTATACCACAATTATGAAAAAAAGCACTGAAATACTTGGAGGAATATTTTAATCAAAATGGGACTAGACAGGATTACCTCTGAGCTCCTAGCTGATTTTTTATTTAAACCCTGTAAGAACAAACTAATAACATTCCATAATTATAGACAATAATTAGGGCCCTGATTTATTGGTGAAATAAAATGACTGATTTCGGTGTTAACTTACTTCTATTTCGGTGGGTATTTCGTGAAATAAATTACTTATACTCGTACATTGGGAACATTGCGCAATGATAAATTTTGGTTCTTTATTTACATGAACTAACCCCCCCCCCCCCCCATTTCCATATTCTTCTGCCCTTGTATGAACTGAAGTAGCTTTCGATTTAGGCATGCTTAGAGTTAATGCGCAAATATAATGACGAAAATAAAATTATCGTAATTTCTACTAATCACCATGAGATAGCCATTCAAAGATGTTGTAGCCATTTGCAAACAGAAGTGCCAATCATACTACTGTGGATAAAAGGCGAATTCAAGTAACAAACATTCTACACTCTTCTGCTGTAATCGATCATAGACATCGCTAACTTGGCAAAGACATAGCAGGAAAGGTGTGTACTCAACAGTACAAACCAGGTCACAGACAATCTTTGCGTAAATTCTGCAATCTTTGTAATCGATCACAAATATCGATATAACGGTAAATCTTCGACAGCCACAGAAACAGCAGAAAAAAAGCATGCTGCTAAGAAATAAAAAATACAGTACTGGTACACCAAAACACAATATTGTGATTTTAAGGCACATTTTTATGCTCATTTCTCACTTTAAGGACAGAAGGGGCATATTTCGCGCTTATAGACACATTTCGCAGAATCAAGTAAATTTCGCGATATTTCGTGGATTCAATTTAGTTCATATTGGTATTTTAAGCACATAAAAGCTAAATATAGCTAAGGGAGGTTGTTTTATAAAATTTCGCGCTTATCGTTGTTACTAAAAAATACGGCACCTAACAATAATACAACATTTAAATAACCCAAACTAAAGAGACACTAATAATGCCTGAGAATAATAGTAGAAAATAAGGTCACACTAAGCAACCTTTTCTTAACATACCAGTATTATTATACCAATTTGCAAACCTTGGACTTTCTCAATCAGCAATGCTTTAGATATAGTATGAGGGCTATCTTTTTTCAACCTCCTAGGGGCATAAAATGAAAACCACAGTGTAAATCAACTGTTTTATTTGAAACATTTAGACACACCTTCCAGCTACTTCTCTACATAGTCGCCACTCCGATTGAAACATTTGTCGTAGTGCAGTAACATCTTTCCAATACACTCTTCATAGAAGCTTGCCACCAGCGTATTGAGAAGGGTCTTCACAGCATTTTGAAGCAATCTGAAGTTCTTCATTGGTGTGGAAGCACTATCCTCCCAGATCTTGGGTTTGTTCGGGAAATTTGTGTGCATCCATTGTTTGGATTGATTAAGTGGAAGGAAAGGAAATAGACATTAAATCCATGTCTGGGATATTAATACAATTAAGACTGGCATGTTGTCATGGTAGCTCAATGGTAGAGCATCGGCGCATTAAGCGAAGATCCGTGTTCAAATCCCGGTTATGACATAAAATTTTTTTGTTTGGATTGATCTTTCGATTCTGGATTGTCGTAACAAATCCATGTTTCATCCCCTGCCACAATGGATTTCAAAAACTTGTCCACTTGCTGAGTGACTTCCATTTTTTTCGGTAGCTGAAGAGAGATCCAAGAGAAGAATAGCACTTCCACACCAACGAAGAACTTAAAAACACTATAAAGTGCCATGAAGACCCTTCTCAATACGCTGGTGGCAAGCTTCTATGAAGAGGGTATTTCAAAGTTGGTACCACGCTACGACAGATGTCTCAATCGGAGCGGCAACTTTGTAGAGAAGTAGCTGGAAGGTGTATCTAAATGTTCCAAATAAAACAGTTTTGTTTGTCACTGTGGTTTTTATTTTTTTGTCCCATCAGATTTTTTTTAAAACAAATAGCCCACGTAAAATAAGAAAACAATTTTTAAATTCTTATATGAAACACACAAATTTCTGTACCATAAGCATGGATTTTGCAATTTTATCACTTCTCACTGTAGCATAGCGCACTGGATGAATGCACATTCAGATGCCTGAACCTGTGTTGTTCGCAAAGCAGGACAAAGAAGTCTGTATTGTGGAATAAAAAGCTAGCTTATAACTAGACTTCGGACTTTTAGGTCGTTAAAAATGTGGTTTTAGGTACCTAAATTAGGCTCTAAAAATTCAAAAATAGGTTCTAAAAATCATAAAATAGTCTCTTATAAAATCGTTAAGTTGCCAATTTTCTGAAATATCTCAATTGCAAAGCAGAATATTATATTTATTGAAGTCACCATTAATCAACAATCATGATAAAATACAGAAATAGGCCTATGGTACACAGAATTATAAAACTATTACTAGGGCCTGTATTACTACCATAACAGTGAAAGCCTAATCCCTGCGCCCAGAAGCTACGCGTATCATACTAGCATATTAAACCCCTTGTATCCCTCAGTAATTCAGAGAACTACGTTTTTTTTAAATTTTTTGTTTTAATTTAATTTTTTTTATATACTGGATGTGGGAGTCGGGAGAAAAACACTACATTTTCTTGGGAATTCCAAGGAATTTTTCTACTGAAGACGAAACATTTCTTACTATTTTACCACGTCACAAATGTGTTATGTACTGCACATTCCGAGCTAAAACTTTAGTACGAACTGAAAATAAATGCTAGAATTTATAACAAAAAGTAACTTACGGGTATTTTAAACGTTAGAGGAAAAACAAGCAAAAAGGCAGTATTAGGCTCTAACGTAAAAATAGGCTGTTTTAGGTCCTAACAAATTATCAGTTTTAGGCATAGTCACTTATGAAATATGCATATACAAGTTTTCGTCCATATATCACTTAAGGATTAAAATAGGTTTTTACCTAAAATCCAAAGTCTACTTATAACTTACTATTCCCTGGATAATTTCTACAAGTAAAATATTCCAGGTTTTAGTTACTAGTATAAGCAGTCAACGAATTAAATTTAAAAATCATTAAAGACATTTCCAAGAACATCACCAAAAAAAAAAAATCTTTAAGTAATACCCTATCAATGACAGATGACTACCTCACATTTAGTTTTTCTTGTGGTTTATTTTTTAGCTTGTCTGTTCACAGAGATAGACACATATACAAGCAGGCATTTTTGTGAAAATAATTTTTTTTAACTCTGGAACCTCAAAGACTGTGTTAAAGATGAAAATGTTGCATCCAAATTTAAGGTCAAACATGATTAAGTCTTCTCCCACTAGTACCTTGTTATGGGCAGAGTAAGAAATAAGCATGGAAATATTACTGGCATAAATAACGAATTATTCAAAGAAGATGTTATGTATTTAAAAAATGATGGAACATATACAGTGAAGCAACTATAATATAATAATTACAATTAAATTATTATTATGTAATTTCTGTAACTCAGTAACCTAATGATGAAACTTTTATTTTGTCCCGAGTTCAAAGAAAGACAAACCTGCATTTTCCTTCTCAGCATTTTCTTCTAATATTCTTTTATGGTTGTATATAAAATTCTGATGCTTTGCTCTAGTTGATTTCATTACAGCATACGACTGTGATTTCGAAGACTGGCCAACTTCAAATATTGTCTGAAAAAAAAAAAGAATAAAAAGAGAATGTTACAGCAAAATTATGTCACTGCAATGTATACACAAAGGATTGCTTCTGTTTATCTGGGCTCGTTATTTTTATGGAGTTTCTGTGCTTCCATTGTCCAACAAAATGTTCAGAATACTGTCCCTTAGATTATAATCTGGCAGACACTTACAGTATTTGCACACGACAACTAAAACAATTGATATTTTAAAGACTTCAGTCTGGAACTCCGTCTGTCAGGAAACACTTGTCTCAGGCGCACTGATTAGGTTACTGAAAACAGCAGAAAATACGCACTTGCAAAATTCAGTAAGTATTACTCATCCAAAATCATTTATGAAAACAACTTCAAAAATTTCAAAAGAATATACTTTTCCACCTACCAGTAGATCTGCAAAAGCATTTGTAAAGGCAGCATTATTATAATCAATAAAAATATAACGGAAATATTTTAAATAACTGCGTGACTTCAATGGCTAAACCAATTTTGAATGTATCTATATTGCAAAATAACCATGGGAAGATACCCTACATGATTTTGAAGATCTTGAGATTTAATAAAAATATATTGAGAGTACATGTTATGGAAGTACAATCACCTTTAAAGACAATTAGCAACTCTTACTGGAATCAGAATTTTAATTTGAAAGCATTGGCCTTTAAAACAACTGGTAAGAAATTCCCATTCACAAGGCCAGTACAAAACTTCCTTGATAATAATGGCATCATATGATATGCTCTCAGGGATATAAAAGCAACAAAAAGAATAAACACCAAAAATAGGGTTTATTTCGCAGATCATAAAATTTATGATTTTATATATAAAATTCACATTACTTTGGAATTTAAATTTACCCAAAATAGTAGTGAACAATTCACTATGTCACGATACATAATCTGGATTCTAAAATATGTTTCGTTTGAACACTGTGATCTAGTAATACTGTAAAATGACAAGATCAATACCGTATTATAACACTGCAACATTCTGTTAATGTTTCTAAGTAATATTCCCAGCTTATTCCTTTTAAATATCATTCAACCCATTTCGTGGGTGGACAAGGCTAAAAGATTATTCCTTCTTCTCTATCAATTTCTGTGTTTTGAAACAGCTGTTTGGTCTTGGTACTGCCCTGTTATTCATACTGAGTGGCCACAGTGTTAGTGTTAATTATTCCAAAACAGGTGAAATCATATTCATTACGGAAGTGGATTGGCAACGACAGGAATTTTACTACAGATGGTCAAGTGATATTTTGACAAGCCTGCCAGAAGTGCATAAGTATTATTTACCTTTCTGCAAAAGGGAAGGAAAAGTTTTAAGAACCAATAAATAAATTTATTTCATCCCTTGTTGATCTAATATGTGGTTAGCATGCATAACAACTGAGAAAGGAAAAATATCAGTTTCACAATATCCATAGCCACATATAAAGCGCTTTTCATACACACAATTAGAAGCATTTGGTTCAAATCACGCAAAAGCTTGTGTCCATCAAGATAAAATTAATTTTTTTGACCTCTCGCACCTAATTTCTCCACTGATTTGTGCTTTACTTTTATTGTACAGGTGAAATGCGAGCAGAAGTCTCATTTGTGGAAGCACAAAGGAATCACAACTTATTTCTCATTTTGATTGTTTAGGCTTTCTTCACTTCTACATTAGCATCTTAAACCAAGTTTCAGCAAATTTAACTCAATTTCTCAGTTAAATTTTGTATGTATTATGTGTTGAATTCTATGTAATACATTCAGAGATAATTAAATCCCTTCTTATAACTTAAAATTAAGTTTTGGACAAATTAACCTAAAAAACTATTTCACTTAATGAAAAACTTAAAATAGTGTTTTTTAAAACCTAAAAGTCTGATCCCTGCACATAACTGTAGGATCATTACAATTATAACAATATATTATTGTTAATACATAATATCTTGAAGAAAACTCACTCCTTCATTAATATTCATTACTTACTAGTAACCTGTTTTCGATAGGACCTATCATCGCCAGCTACGTCCAACTGTCATACTTCCGTCTTGTACTACCTGGTGATGCTGTTATGGTTTCACGATTAGATTCCATAGCCAACTATAACTTTCTGTAGCCAACTTTCTCAGCAGAAAGTTTAAGGGAGCAGCTCTACTTAAAAATCTGCATCATCCAATTCACTTGACCATATGGGAGAAGATCTTCATACAGAAACATAGAAATATCCTCCAGGATTTTGACAGGGGAGAACAAGTTGGGCCTAAGTGGGAAACTCGTGAAACCACAACAGCGTCACCAGGTGGTATAAGACGGAAGTGTGGCAGTTGGACATAGCTGACGATGAAAGGGAGGTCCTATCAAAAACCGGTTACTAGTAAGTAATGAATGTTAATGAAGTAGTGAGTGTTCTCCAAGATATTATGTATTAACGTTGTTCCACTTCATTGCCTCTTCCCATTCCAAGTGAATTTAATTAATATCGTACTGTATTAACTTGTATCTGCATTGTCTAAAAAAGAACAGGACAGTTAAGTAAAAAATAATCCATGGAATGGAAAGCAACAAACTATTGTGAAGAGAAATAATTTTTCACTAACAACACAAGTTAACTCACTCCATTAGGCCTATAACTCTTCATTTTCTGCAACAACTCTGCAGCACCCGACTGAACTCCAAACTGTGCAGGAAAGAGTGGATGGAGCGGAACTTTATCTTGATCAACATCTTTTACTCGCTTTACACTTTCCACAGAAGCTCCTGGTCTTGATCTGATGTATTGCTTGTAACCATTGCTGCAGACATTCTTCATATTTGCCTAAAACGAAGAAAGTGGAACTCATTAACACTAGGGTTTATCACACATTCTAATAAACTTTAGATGATACTTGAAAATAAGTACAGATAAGAGAAACGGCTGTTAACAATTGAAGAGCGTTCTTTCAAAAGCCGATATCTACATAAAGTATAGTTTTGAGACATCCCAATTTTTTTTGCATACACTTGAAACTTTTAAGAATTTTTATCTGTGTTTTTGCTATAAGAATGTACATGCTAACACCTTTATGATATCAATACCTTCATTTAGAGAAAAATAATGTAGCATTGTTTATTTCAGCTCAAAATATTCAAAGTTTTCACAAAATCCGATATCTGCACAGGACTGTATCTGCAGATTTAACGTTTAATTGTATATTGCTAAAGAGCATTTTTTGCATTTGTTACAAGTGTTACATATCTAGGCATATTTTCAGGCAATTAACAAAATGTATATGTCACTCCACATACACTGACCAGCAAAAAAAAAAAAACGATCGCTGTAAAATTTGTTGTAATTTTAAGATTAAACATAATTTTGATTGGATGTTCATACAATGTTGTTGGTGAGGATGAATTATTACTTTTATTGGACCATTAGCTATAGATACAGCATATCTGCTTTCTTCATATCTTCACTTTATCACCTAACAAAACAAAACAAAAAACATCGCAATAGGGCGATTCCAATTTGATTATGTGCACTAGCTTGTCATACACATTTCAAGGTGTTTCATTGTTGTATTGCGTCATTTCCTTCCAAACGGAAAGGAAACTGTCTTCCTTTGCATCGAAGTGATTCTGTCAGTAAGTTTAGTTGAAATAAATGCCTCTCAGTCCCGAAGATTTTGCCAAAGCTGTTGCTCTAATTGATGATGGATTCAGCCTCCGTTATGCCCCTGCAACCCTAGGCTCACCATTCACCACGGTGAAGAGGCAACACGGGGAATTAAGTGTGAAATGTGTCATTAAATTTTAATCTTAAAAACGTATACAATCGCTGTAATTTTATTTCAAGCACTAGGCCTACTACATAATATTTATTTAAACTTAATTTTTTTAAATTTCTTTAAGTGATCGGTTTTTTTGCCGGTCAGTGTAGATGTGCAGCCCTTATCCTGTCGTTTTTCTTAAGTAGTACAAACATTATTCCTCTACAAATATTAACATTCAATGCGAATACACATCACAGAGCAACGAGACTACTTCAAAACAGAAAAGCTATTGAGTAGAAACATTTAAAAATCTCAGTGGTCACCTAAAATAAATGTAGTGATACCTAAAAACAAGTGATTGTTGATGAAGGACCCAAAATAAATCTGAATATTGATTTCAGAACAGTTATAAATCTATTGTTACGAGGGAAATCCATAAAGTAAGTTTCCCTGGGGCCGTTTACAGAAGCAAAACAAAGTTTCAAGGAAATATTTATTGCATCAGATACAGGAAGTGTTCAGCTATTTTTCAACATATTCTCCACCGGAATTGAAACATGTCATACCTTGGGACCAACTTTTGAATACCTGTGTCGTAGAAGTTTGCCGCCTGGGATTGGAACCACTGAGTGACAACCACCTTCGCCTCTCTGTTAATCTTTTCCCAGCCGAACTTCTGCAGGATACTTGTTGGGAGGTGTTTAAACATCCACCCTACAGCTCGAACCCCGCTCTTAGTGATTTCCATCTTTTCCCACACCTCAAGAAAAAGACAGGGAAAGACTGAGAGGAGTAAATGTCTGTCACACAGTGGTTAAAATCCCTGGGGGCAGACTTGTACGACTCAGATATCAAAAGTTTGTTCCACAGTATGACAAATGTTTCAATTTTGATGGAGAATATGTTGAAAAACAGTTGAACACTCCCTGTACCTGTTGGAATATATATGTCCACGAAAATGTGTTTTGTTTCTGTAAACAGCCCCAGGGAAACATACTTTATGGATGCGCTTCGTACATAGCCTACTAAAAGAGTTCCATTCATTTATTTGTTGCAGCCATCACATCTGCATAAAATGCTTTTGCATCATCAGGGACTGAAAAGTACTGCATTAGTTTTTCAACATCCTGTTTTTTCCAACACATGGTTTGCTTTGGGAAATTCATTTTTTTTTCTGCAAACACTTTTAAGTCTTAAACACCTTTTTTTTAGCACTTCATATTCAATGTCTGATCCAAAATTTGTAGATCGAAAGAAGCACTTTTTTACTTTCCCCTTTAACATTTCTCTTGCAGCGCAAGAATAGTGTTGCTGCCGAAATCTGAAATGACAATTGGGATCTCAATGCAGGACTTCTTAAAATCCCGTATTTTCCAGTCTTGACCAAGCATTTGTTTGTACCTTTATATGTTTCTTCATTATGTCGCAGTTGAGGACAAATAATGCCATCTTTAAACCTCTAATCCTTCTCTAATCTCCCAAATACCTGATCAGGTGGCATGTAACTATGACCAGGTACCAACGATTAATGAAATGGCCAGTGTTTCCACATGAAAAAATTGGCTTTCCTTTATTCGCCACAGATATCGGATTTTGCTAGAACACCTTAACTGTAGATATCGGATTCTGCAAAAACTACCATTTTTCTACCATTTCTGAGTGGAACAGATGTCGGAATATGAAAGAACCAGTATAACCATTGGAAAGGCAGCTACTTAAACTATATGAAACAATAGAGAGTTTTTGCCAAGCTTACGTTGAGTTACCGTAAACGCTAAAGTCACGTGATTGATGCTCTGCGCATGCGCCGGTTTGCCGTGACGCTATATCTAATAAGGTGACACGTTATTTCGGAATCATTAGCGTGAAGCTTACGGTAATAGACATGAATCCCGAAAAACAGGAAAGACTTCGCTTTAACATAAATAACAGCTTGATTCTCTTGCGTGAGGTTATTGGTTCAAATCCTTATGATGATCCCGAGGTTTTGGAAGGAGATGGCAATAATTTCAGACATGGCTAACGCATTTAAGGTTAAAAAGGAGTCTGGTGAATCAGCTTCAACGAGGAGAGGACTAGAAGACAGGGGAGAGGCATTGTGCAGTATTGGTGTTATAGCTGGCATAAATAATCAGTATATAAACAATGACATGATTGTGGATGACATCCCATCACACAGCAGTGGTTTAACCTTCAATAAAAAGCTTGAACCTCACCCTACTTCCAATGGTCAGCTGATTGCCCAAGGTTTCAACTTTGGTTTTTTAGATCTAATTCAAATGAGAAAAAGAAGACGCATGGAATCTATACTAAAAAAAATAGTTCAGAGTTTTTATACCAAATGCAAAAAGCTGATAGCAATCTGTAACAGAAGGAAGTAAAACTACAAGAAAGGAAATTGGAAATTGCATAACGAAAAGTAGAATTAGAAGAAAAAAAGATAGAAAGCAGAAATTTGATAATTGTGATAAGTAGGCCTATGTTAAGTCTATGAAGTTGATTACATAGGCTTCAATCTTCCTGTGCCTATTTAACAAAAATGAGAACAAGACACAATGTGATCTAAGCCTACAATTGCAACTCTTACAATAATGTATACCTAGGCCTATTTACTGAAAGCATGTTCTTCAGTTTTTCTTTACAGTGTCATGTGTTAAGTGTATGATTTTGACTAGGGTTTACATAGGCCTACGATCTTCAGCTGTCCAATTAACTTAAAACAGAACAACATTGGCCTACAGCATGACCTAAACATATAAATGTAACCCTTACAATAGTGTATAGGCCTATTTACTTGCAGGATTTTCTTTTTAAATTTATGAGAGTTCAACTAATAAGATGCCACTACTTACGAACTACTTTGAACTTACGACTTGAATAATATTTACTGATAATAGGCCTATACAACATATTTCTCTATCTAGGCTACTTGTGGCATATGATTTTTATTCTAAAAATTACGGCAGATTTTCAATTAGCCTATGTGTACTGTATTTGTAGGCTTAATTATTTATAACATAATAAACTACTTCAGATAATTTAATGCATGTAACATACCCAAAAACATTTCAATAAATTTACGTAGCAGTTAACGTTATATTTTTCTGATTAAAATCCCATTTTTAGGTTATGTTAATGTTTATATCCTATTATGAGGTGCTATAGAATTCATATATCTGTAGGCATATAACAGAAACAATGGACAATTAAGTTTAATCATAGGCCTAGCACATTCTGGGAACAATTTTGTATAATATTCTCCAATAAGTCTTTGTTAAAACCTCCAAGTGCAACATGCTGAAGCAGTTCCTCCATTTTCTCTGTTACCTTTACCGTACCGTATCAATTTACGCTGGCAAAAACTCTGTCGCGGAACAAGACGTTATTCCAATTACCGTATTCGATCATATGACATTAGTGTGTACCGTATCCGACATCACGCTATGGCAAAAACTCTCTAATATATATCTCAATTTCGTCAAAACCTACAGTTATCGGCTTTTGAAAAAACGCTCAATTCACATAAATGAATTTACATTGAAATTACCTATCAACAAGAAAATACACTTTATCCTGTGTTTGTAAGGGAATAGATTGACTAAGTTAAAAAAAACTGTTCAGAAGATAAAAAGCATATTATGTTTTCAGGAAGAAATGCTCTTCCCCGGACAGTTTAACTACAAACAAGAGTAGGAAGTTTCCAACTTTAGAGGGTCTGAGGGCCAATATTATGTCCAGCAGTTGATTGACAGTCTGCATAATTTTTGGGGGATCAAGTAAGACAAACTGTACATAATGAGCTGAAAATGAAGAAAACTCATGTGTAACTCTGCCTCTTTTAAGATCTTTCTCAAGAAGTCTTGAAGTAATCATATTTTGACTACCGGTATATTATGTAGATGTGCACCTATTTGAATAAAAATTATGAATTGCCTACTTAAACTTTATCAACATAATCAACAATCTTGAGAAATAACTGTGCATGCAAAAAAATACCTGTACCATAGCAGAGTAAGAAATAAACTAACTCCCTCATGACAACCAAATCATGGACATTATTAAAGGAGTAATACCTGTGCAACTAAAAACCAAACTCCATGCTGCTATATCCCTGGAAGGACTAGACCTACTACCATAAACAGATAAACAGAATGTGCCCAGCATGCCGACACCCATGGCTGTTAATGATTGTTTCCGTTGCTGGAGCCACTACTTCTGAATCAAGTAGCTCCTCAGTTTGTATCATGAGGCTGAGTGTACTCCATTCCAGACCTTCCTACCTTAGAAAAATCCAAGGAGGTACCAGGGATCAAACCCAGGCCTGCAGATCCATTGCCCGCAACGCTACCCACAAGACCAAGCAGGTGGTCTTGTGCAGGTACCATACTGTAATTTTATTTGTGTAGTAACTCCGTGCATTTAAGAGCTTATGCTGCATACCCTAAAATTATTGACAACAGGACTGCAATATTAACTACATATGAACATTTCTCGTAAGTTAACTTACAAGAGAATTATCAGTTTCATGCCATTGTAGAAGTTCACTCTGCTCTTCTTCCAACAGGACTTCGGGTACTCTCCCAATGAAGCCATCAGGAAAGTCACCATCATCACCTTCAGCAGGTTTCTGCTTTGATACATTGAAAGGTCTTCCCAGAAACAAGTGTAAATCCAGCAGATAAGCAAATTCATCCTTTGAGATCAGTGAGTATGCGACTCCACTCCTTCCAGCACGTGCACAGCGACCTGAACATAAACAAACGAGGGTTGGTACTTTAATAGTGGCAACGCGTCTATAAAATTACACTGAATTCAGTTTTAAATCGCTTTGTCAGATGTTGATTGGATATCCAGTAACTTCAAAGCAAATTGGAGCCCTCTTATCACAATGGATGCCTTCACAGTAATAAGAAAAATATAAACTGGCCCCATGACTTTAGAGGTGTAACAGAGACATTGGTAACAATTCCATCAGCTGAGAAGACTCTTGACTTACACAGGCTTATGACAAATTTGAAGAAAGAAAAAAAGAAAAAGAAAGAAAGAAAGAAAAAAAAAGCAAGATGGGTGCAATCACATGTTACAATCAAGCATATATCACTAAGAGGAAAAAACTTTTACCGGTCTTAAAATTGTTCATTATGATACTGGTATTGCAGATTATTGTGAGTCAAGAATAAGTTAAAGTACCATGACTTTTTGAACCAATGGCTTTCTTTCAGTTCCAAAATTTCTTTTTTAAGTTTGAGTTTTAAGTGTTAAAGAAAGTGTTAAGTGTTTAGAAAATGTTAACCAAAAGACGAAGAAAAGGCTTTCTTCACATTATTTCAATTTTGAATAGTTTCGTTCACTTACTTGTTCTCTAAATTAAAAAACTGCGTAGCCAGTTTGTTATAATTGAGGAGCTTTTTTTCAAAAGCCGATATCTACATGGATATCTCAGTGCAAGAGGTGACTAAGTGCCATCAAGAAAAGTGCTAATATTTGTGTGTATTGACCAGCAAAGATCATATTTCATCTACGCCAAACATGACTAGCAGTCATTACTGTGTCTGAAACTGATACAGCAAGGCTGTTTGTCATGTTTGGCTTAGATAGAACACGAACTTTGCTGGTCAATACACACAAATATTAGCACTTTTCTTGATGGCACTTAGTCACCTTTTGCACTGAGATATCCATGTAGATATTGGCTTTTGAAAACACGCTCTTCAATTATTCTTAATTGTGTGAATGAAGATTCGTTTGTCTTCTTGAATTTCTATGATGTGATGTGTATTGTTTACTGGATAACTGCTAACATGCAAAAATAAAGATGGCTTTCACAGTAACTAAGTAGGTTGGGTGCCAAGCTGCATCATAAATAACAGTGAAGCCAGTTCCCCATATACTGTACTTAACAGTAAGTGCTCTGCTCAAGTTTCTGCTCCAGCAGTAACAGGAAACATATGAGGGCTGATCAACAAAGACTGAGGCTGATTTTTTCTGTGGCTTCCTTCATAGTTACCTGTCTGTACCATGGAAATTTGAGAAGACCGGGGTTTCATGTATAATATCCATTAGTGACAGCAGTTTCCTCTTGGTAGGTTGGTAGTAATGCGATATGTTGTAGACCATGTTTGCATTTCGCATAACACAAAAAGGTGACTCCTGAACAAAAGGCTGTGCGAATCAAGACATGCTGTGAAGTGCTGGCCCTCTTTGCTGTTGGATGGGAAGCATTTCTGGAATCAGTTATCATGGGCGATGAGTCTTGATTGCATCATTATGATCCTGAAGGAAAAGAAACCAGCACAGTGTGGAAATTGCCAGGTTCTCCAACACCAAAAGAGCTAAATGTTGTTCCATCTGCAGGGAAGGTGATGATCACATTTTTTGACTGCTGTAACAGTAGTGTGGGGGGGAACTGGATCCTGGTAAATCATTCCACTACAGTAAAAAAATGTGATCACCATCACCGTCCCTGTAGATGAAACAACTTACACCTTTTTTGGCATTGGAGAACTTGGCAATTTCCACACTCTGCTGGCTTGTTTTCCTTCATGATCATAAAGATGTAATCAAGACTCATCACCGGTAATAAGTGATTCCAGAAATGCATCCCCTCAATCAGCAAAGAGGCCCAGCACTTCATAGCATGTCTCGGTTCGCACAGCCTTTTGTTCAGGAGTCATCTTTTTGTGTAATGCGAAATGAAAGCAGGGTCTACAACATACAGCACTACTACCAACCTACCAATACGAAACTGCTGCCACTAATGGATATTATACATGAAACCCCGGTCTTTTCAAATATCCATGGTACAGACAGGTAACTATGAAGAAAACCACAGGAAAAAATCAGTCTCAGTCTTTGTTGATCAGCCCTGATTACCTGAACATGGTTTTTAAGAGCTGCACAAGTAGGGTTCCAGAGTCATATGTGACTCACAAGCCATGAACTGAACACCCCCGCTTTATGTTAAAAGTAATAATGATACTTAAGATTTAGATTTTAAAAAAAGATAAAAACTTAGTGACACATAACATACCAACTCTGTGGACGAACAGCTTAGACTTTGCCGGAAAGTTGTAGTTAATAACATTGTCCAATTGAGGTATATCTATACCTCTTGCTGCAACATCCGTTACAACAAGGACAGATACCTTCCCAGTTTGAAACTTGGCAGCATTTATCTTCCTTGCAGACGGATCCAAATTGGAATATATATAAGTACTACTTATACCAATTTTGTCCAACACCTGTGAATATAACATTTTTATATTATTAAATCAGCAACCTTTAATCAATAATTTTTTAACATTGCTTAAGCTATTACATACATGATAACCTGATATACGTTTTTCAAAAAAAGAATTAAACAAAGAGAAACCAAATCCCATACCCTTACAAGCTGAATGCTTCCTGTCCCAGAACTAACACTATCTCAAACTATCCATGGTGGCGATCATTTCTTTTTTATGTGTAATGACACTGAGGAACAACAATTCATACTTGAAGCTGCCTTGCCTGTGAAGTGGAATTACGATCAGTTTTATTCCACTAAAAATTAAATTAAATAGAAAGCAGATAGAAAAATCTGCAGTGGCTTCAATATATGTGACTGTACCAGGGAAACCCAATCAAGTCGGTAACACATTATCGTGTAACAGTAGAAAACAGCTGACAGGGTGTATAATGTCAATTTTTAGATTTTGACGTCATCTGTTCCTTTCGTTCTTGAATTACATTCTCTGATCAAACATAAAGAAACCATTGCCAACCCTGATATTTTCTGCCTGAAAAGTTGCAACTTATTTTTGGGTTCTTGGAGGCACAAAATTCTTGCTCCCTAAAATTTCCTTTGCAACTTTTCATGAGAAAAGAACATAAAAAATTGGCAACAGAAACATTCTGTTAGTATGTGATACACTTTGATTCAGTATTGTAATGGTATTCGAAGGTGATGAATGATCGAATTGGAAGAGCATGGAAAAGTTCTTTATCTTTGGAGATCAATTGCCATGAATTATACTTTTTATAAAATAAAATTTTGAAGAACATAAAAGCATCAATTTTTGAGCTAGAGGTGTATATTTATACACAAATGATTTTTAGAAGTTTATGGTGCAGATGAATTCACTCATACAGAAAATCTATTTTTTGACTGTCAAGTCTCCCTGGCAGGGCCACATAGGCCTATGTAATTATAGAAATATACTTCAACATCATGATTATCCATGGGATTCAGAAATAACCATAACACTTAGATTTTCCCAATGTTGTTCCAGGATGACATTAGTTTTATGCGACTATTCCATTTATACGTCATGTGTTTGATACTGACCAATAACGTTTAGATATAGATACTGGATATAGACCAATCACGATTGTTTATCTTATAATATCCTTGCTATGAACATAAGGATGCAAATTTATCTCATAAAACATTAGCTCGTTACTGGACACACAAGGCATCAACGTGCAGTTATTAATATGTCACACGCTGCCAGTGAACAGAATGAAAACACATTATTTTATGCAACATAACTTGTTTGGAAATTGAAATAATATAAATGTCCACTGATCAAAAACACAATTGCCATTTAGTACAAGCCAGTTTGTGTGCTTTTATAGTGTTTTAATGTATGCAATAACGAAAACACTATCCATGTTGTGGTACGGTATGCATTTTTGGTAGCATTGGGAATGCGGATAGATTTTTCAAATCTTTTCATGACTGTTTATTCATTTAGTATGCCTTGATCTTACAGCTGAAAGAATAATGTCAACAAAGTAAGAAAATAATTATTATTTACAAAATCTGTTACACTTTATTCACGGAATAGTCTTAACAAATCCTACTTTAGATTAAGAGTTTCATCAGATAAATACAGGGTGCGGCATTTATCGTTTCCCATTTTCAAAACCGTGTAACACATTTATTTAACAAAGAATTAAGCTTAATTGAACATTTTTAAATGTCTTACAATCTTGGATTTGCAATTCTGGCCATACTTTTTGAATATGATGTCCTTGAGATGCCCTCCATTAACTTCAACACATTGCTGCAATCTCCCTCGTACACTGGCCATTATACATTGGGTGGTGTCTTACGTAACATTTGCAATTTCCTGCAAATCCACGCATATCCACAAGCCCCCACTTCACAGTCCTAAGGTCGTGGTGTGGTATCACAGCACAGGGTATTATTGGCCCTTATTTCTTTGAGAGCGATAATGGTGCTTCGGTGACTGTCAACTCTGAACGTTACAATCACATGCTGCAAACTTTCTTCCTACCAGAATTTAGATATCGTAACCTGGATATTGAGAGATTGTGGTTTCAACAGGATGGTGTTGTAGCACATACTGCACATCTTTCAATGGATACCCTTCATGCTGCTTTCCCAGGCCGAATTCTTTCCAGTTTGGTGATATCCAATGGCCCTCCAAATCTCCCGACCTAACTGCACCAGATGTTTTGTTTCCGTGGGACTATCTGAAGTCTAAAGTTTTCGCTCATGCCCTCCCTGACATTAACAGTCTTAAAAATGCAATTCAGCAGGAAATTGTAAATGTTACGCAAGAAATCACACACCACGTAATGGCCAGTGTACGAGGGAGATTTCAGCAATGTGTTAAAGTTAATAGAGGGCACCTCAAGGAAATCATATTCAAAAAGTGAGACCAGCATTGTAAATCCAAGACTGTAGGACATTTAAAAATGTTCAATGTATCTTATTTCTTTGTTAAATAAATATGTTACATGGTATTGAAAATGGGAAACTTTAAATGCCGCACCCTGTATATTGACAAACTTGTAATCTCTCGTGGGTTTACCTATGATAATACAGCTAAGATGCAAGTTAACAAACCATATGTAGATACTCCACGTGATGTTTAGTGGCAGCAAAGATAACTGTCAAAGACTTGGGTTTTATAGCATATTTCAGCAGACACAGTAGAGCCGCAGTTTTATCTTCTGAGCGACAGCAAATAAAAGCAAGTTTCAACTGATCTGGAACCTTTGATTCTACATCCAACCTGAAATCAAAGTTCCAATAAATAATATTAATCTATTATATAAAGTCGAATGTGTGTTTGTGGGTATGTTTGTTCCTTATACAAATCTACATTTCTTTACCAATTTACACGGAATTTTGCACACATACCCAGTTAAGCCCGGAAAGTATAGCGGTCAACATTAAAATTCAAACAAAATACTCCTTCCCTTGAAAATTATATACTTTCTGAGAATTTTGTACTGAAAAAAATGAATTGCTGTTTAGTTCACATGACAACAGTGAATTGTTTACTGTGATGACATAGGGCCTTGGCGACTATTTAATGCTGGACTTTAACGAATTATGATTCTATTGATGTAATATATTGGCGAAAATAATCACTGAAAATGAAGTCCACGAAAATAAAGCACAGTGTGATGCAGTCACATAACTTCCTCTACCTTCGACATAAGAAATATTTTCTCACTTCACATTTTGATGTAGAATAAGAGGTCGTATTGCAGGAGCAACTTAAGTGTGTGAGTATGTTATATCAGAAGTCTGTAAATAGTCAGTTATCCATAGCTGTAGGCTTTGTATTAGTTGAGATTTATCATCTATAGGCCCTAAGCATGGGATGGAACATTTTGAGTCCTATACTCGCAGTATATTATGTCCCGGGTTTTAGGGGAGGAAAGTATGAAAGTGATACTGCATTTCTATTTTATTTCAGGACCGAAACGGTTTAACATGAGACTGAGAAATAAAATTTTACGTCAAGTCAATACAATCTTATGTAATTTATGTTTCTTCTTATTTCAACCCCTCCCAGGAATGATGAGTAGAAGCAACGGAATGCAGCATTCGACATCCTCTATGAACCATAAAAAGCTATATCTAGCGTTTTCTGAGTGCCATATGTTGTTCTTCCTCATTTCGAATTCTACATACATTATTATATCAGGACCTAGAGTTTCAACATCGAAAGTCCTCCATAAGTTAATTTCAAATTACAAAATACAAATCCCGGGCGACGCCGGGCCTTTTCAGCTAGTAGGCTATAAAAAGCAGTTTATTAACAATACACACAAACAATTCTAGGGTTGTGGTAATTCTTAAGGGACAGGGCCTAATGTCTAATTGCAACACTATCTAACACCATCATTTGGCTTTGTTGGTAGAAGGCAGGATTCAAGAACATAGGGTCTGCATGCAGAAGACTGTAGTTTGTAGCTGCTAAAGTGCAATTTTAACATACCCATGTTACATAAATTCCTGGAATAATGAATAATCCAGTAACACTAATTATTGCACAAATCTTTAAAATTATTTCTCTGTTTTCTTTTAACTGGGATTGGAAACAATATGAAGCTTCTGTTACACTGAAGGCTGATTGGGTTACTCATTAAGATATCTATTTTAAGAAATTGTTGAGAGGTTCTTTAAGCAACGAGTGTATAGAAAAACTTGTACAAGTTTTACAACATGCTCTACTGTATATATTACTTCAATTCATTATTTTAACACTTGAGTGTATAGAAATTCAGGCAAAGGACCTGTACAATCATTTACCTGATATAATGAAAAATATAACAAATAATAAATTGAAGCCAAGAAGAATAAAGTCTTTACATTGTAGAAAATCCCTTTTACACAATAGATGAATTCAAAAATGTATAAAACATAGAGAGGTCTAAATTATAATTTTTAATATAAGTTTATAGCCTAGAAAAATTATGGAAGAGTAAGAGTAAGAAAAATATAAGATGGATTACAGAACTTAAGGAAGATATGGCAGAGCTACATATTACAGTAGAGGATTTAATATACAAGACAGACACACTCAAGATATTGAAAGACAAACACACTACACTACAGATGAAAATCAACAAACAGTGAATAGTTAGAGTAGTTCCAGAAGCAGAAAGAAAATTGCGGTCAGAAAGGATGAAAAAGTACTGGGCTGACAAAAAGAAGAAAAACCTCAACCAGAAACCTGACTAAAGTGGTCCTATGAAGGCCAAAAAAATTAAAAAAAAAAAAATAGCCTAGAAATTGAGTATATTTGTATCTAAATGTAATTAACTTTTGTTTGTGTTCAATGCATATACTTGATGAACCTTGTAAACCTTTTACATATGGCTATTAAATCTACAAATCTAGAAACATTAATACCAAAACAGCAAATACAGTACATACCTAAGTAGTACTGGATCTGAAAGACCAGCCTTTGCAAACTCAACCAATACTTTTGGTAAAGTAGCTGAGAATAGGAGTGTCTGCCTGTTATTTGGAAGTCTCTTCATTATGTCATGTAACTGTTCACCAAACCCCATTTCAAACAATCTGGAATACAAATCAAGAATTTATTTATCAAAACTCTGAATACGTCATATGAACTTTACATGCAAATGGAGCAACTGTATTATTCATTACTTGTATTTAGATAATACTGAACAAGTTATATACAGTAGAAGCTCAATTTAATGTTGTTATGGGTTTACATAGGACAGGGAGCATGTTCGAAAAGTTTTTAAAAAGACAAACTATACTTCAAACATAAACGATTCAAATCCACAGTTGTAAAACACGCTACACACAATTCACATTGATTTAATGAAATAAATATACAATGGGAATGCTGTAAAAAATTGTAATTAATGAAAATATTACATTGCTTTTTTTTTTAATGCTGCCTTTGAAAGTCAGCCCACAAGCTGCGCAAGATACTCATTTTTAAAAAATAAAATCAACACTCATCTATTCTTTTCTTTGTAGATGACCAAGGAGGCACAGGAGGTTGAGACTCACAGATTTTTAGACATTCGGAACATGAAGATAGTAAGGTTGTCAGCCTTATGCACAGGCCACCTTTACCCCCAGTATTGCTCCTGGTACTCATTTCTGTTGGAGGCTGAGTCGACCCCAGGGACATAGTGCCACCAGAAGGATTAGGCCATTTGAAAAACTCCGACCTCATCGGGTTGAACCCACGACCCTCCAGTTTGTAGCGCAGCGCCTCAACCACTTCGTTTGTAGATTAGTAATTTGGTAAATTTATGTGACATTGTAACTAACGAAATGTATAGCCTAAGACAAAAAACAAAAAATAAACCATTCAGAAGACAAGTTTTCTAGACAGTAGAAATTCTCAGCGGATACTGCATGTTTGGGAAAGAATTTTTCCAGTAGGAAGTATACTTTTCATTAATTATGTTCATTTCAATCCATAACTATGAAATATTTCTGATCCTGTGTCATAACATAATTTTGCTATCCTACTGTCTGCATTACTCCAGCCTAGACGTTTTTAAATGAATGTAATACAATAGAACTCAAATTATCTGGATTAATTGGGACTAGACCCAATCTGGATAATCAAATATGTGGATAATTAGATAAATCAGGAAAAAAGCCATTAAAAAAAAGTACAGCACTGTACTTACATAAATATATTGGCCAGAGTCAGTTGTTTTGCTGACAAACTATCGATTTGCTAATAGTTTTGCTTTTTTTGCAAATAAGCAGCCCTGAATTAGCAAATGCCCACTACTGAAAAAACCACTTGAAAACAGCCTCAAAGCAATTCGGACAGTTGGAGTTTGGATGATTGAAGTTCTAATGTATATCCGTACAAAAATACTGTTTAGTGAATTTGAGGAATATTCAAGGTATACCGAGCCACTTTAAGATAAAATCAACTTGCAATAGATGTTAATGTTAACAGCAAGGGCAATGCAAACTACATGCAGAAAATCAGAAAAAAAAGAGAACTTTAAGAATTTATAATTTTTCTCTGAAGCTGTAACAATTTTACCACTCAGAAACAAATTCATCAGGGGTTAAAGCTGAATAAGTATGATTTTATGTCCAGGACTTACAAACTGGCCAAAAATTAAGGAACTAATAGTTTTTAGGTGATATACACAACTGTTATAAATTGCACGAGTATCCCTCACAGCATCACAGAACATAAAGGTCAATGGCTCTAGAGGATCTACACCAACACATAATTGTTACTTACTTATACATATATTCTTCCGGGCTTTTACAATTATCATATTTATAAAGACATAATACCAGCAGCTTTAGGCCCATGACTTGATTCAATACAATGATCTATTCAATAGTACATGGCCAGTACATGGGAACTGAGAATCACTGTTTTTTCCCCCCTGTTCTCGCACTGAAAACGTTTAGTGAACATTGAAAGGAATTTTTGTGTCTCATCGTAAAGAAGTTACCTTCTTTGCATCTGTAGAAAGATTGAGTACAGAAATATGCACACTAACTTCACTATTAAGTTATTTACCCAGATTGACACTGTTTCATTGGGTATCCCCATCATCATCAGCTGATTCCGACTGGCCACCTGGCTTATGGTATGGGAGAAAATATTTATCCAAAAGAACTGCCAAAAACTTCTAAACTTTGACACCTCAGTGGGCATCCAGGGATCTTCGATCACCAAGTTCATCCATCCGCTGCCAGAAGGCCAGTCGGAATCAGCTGATGAGGGTGGGGATACACATTGAAACGGTTGTTCTGGGTAAATATACCTGATAGTGAAGTTAGTGTGCATATTTCCGTACACTTTCTACAGATGTTAACACTTCACTGTGCTATTTTCCTAGTAATATTAATATTGACCTTCTTTGCAGGTTTATTACACACCTGTCTGCTTCATCAAATACAACATACTCCACTGAATGTAGTTTCAGTCCCATCTCCACACAAATATGCATGAATCGTCCAGGTGTTGCTACAATTATATCTGGATTTCCATGAAGTGCACTGAACTGATTGTCCATGGAGTCACCACCCAAAATTATAGCTGCTTTAAGACCAGTGAAACGTCCTAGTTCTTTGATGAACTTCAGTGTCTAGCAAAGAAAAGAAATCTTAATACATAACCTATCATTTATATTGATACATATAAATACTTCAGAAATCCTCATGTCATTTACTTATAGAGGACAGAGTGTCAGGTGGTATGCCCATTGCCTTGATGACCATTTAAAAGAAACTCACATTTCCGGTACTTGGGAGTTATAGAGCCAGGGAATTTGGCCCAGAGGCTCTAATTTAGGCCTGGAGTTCTTTAATGTGCCATAAACCTACGATATGGGAGTTAAAGTTTGCAGTTTCTCTCTTCATGCCCAAGATTTATATGTCTTGAGAATCCATTGACCTAGGCCAAATCTGAACACACGACATTTGTATCCAGAAGCAGGCACACCACCTCTGCCCCACCAAGCATGATGAGTGCTTTATACAATAGCTGAAATTACAACAAATTTAATACTTTCAGAGCTGAATTTATATCTTAATATTTGCATTTATCAAGTAAGATCAAGAACGGTTTGGTATCAACTAAGAAAATTTTATTGGAATAGCTCGTTTCTATGATTTATAATTTTATTACGTAAATAAAATCGGCAAAATTCAAATATAAGTCATGAGGGTGCGTTGGGCAGGATATATCCATCCCAAGGTGCAACTTATACAGGGTCTTTATTATAAGTTGAGACCGGGCGACGGAAGGCGCGCGCAGCCGGTCTGACCTTGATGCAACATCGGCACGTGCAGTTATTGTTAAAGTGTCAACATGGTGAGACCCATTTCGCTGCAGCATCGTATTTTTGTGTGTAAACATTATTTTAAGTACGAGTCTGCTGGACGTGTACGTGATGAAGATAAGGTTTATCGAACAAATCCTCACACATTGGAGGAGCTGAAAGAAAACATTACGAATGAAATTAGGGGCATTACAGTGGAAGAACTCACTCGCGTCAGCCAGAATGTGGTTTCCAGATACAATGCCTGTATAACACAGGAAGGACGACACTTCCAACATATGTTATAAGGTAAGATATGTAATACTTTATATAGCCTACACTTTAAGCAGGGAAGCCGCGCGCGCGTCACCGGCGGCTAATGCGGACTCCGTAGCGGAGAGTGAAAACACCGGTCGCCCGGTCTCAACTTATAATAAAGACCCTGTATTTGAATTATCCCATAAAATCTAATAGCCTATTTTAAGACAAAGCTTATACCTCAGCCTATATGCAATTTTTGCGGCAATGCATAGGTATCGGTATGTCAATAGCAGTGAAAAGGTTAAAGAAGCCCACTTACTGTGAATCACTATGTACATCATCTATACAAAGTGCATTTTTATAGTGTTACTATTCTAAAGAAGCTAAAGAATCACTTTACTACTTAGGACCGATTTCACCAAACACAACTTTAGTCTCTCTCTTAGTTAATATTCAATGAAGACAAAATTAAGAAGCAATTAACTAAGGAAAACTTATTTCTGCAGTCATACCAACACAACACATTCTGCTACAGAAATGCATTGCAATAATGTACATTTACATATAAGCTGTACAGGCAAAATTCATTTTTAACAAGTGACTGTCATTCACACCAGATGCGGGAAGGCATTTGTTAAACCTTATTATCTAACAGCAAATTTATATTTAAATTTCACAAAAGGTTCATTGTGAATAATCATGCGAGCAAATAAGCGAATAAGAAGCAAGAATTTTTTCAAGGAATTAAGTATTTTACCCTTACCTAGAATTTACATCTTAAAGACTCTTACTTACTTACCATATTTTACGGACCATAAAAAGCACTTTTTTACCTTGAAAACAGAGCATTAAAAGTTGGGTGCGTCTAATGGTCCGATGTACACAAAAAAGATTAAAATTATGGTAAATATTGGTAGAATACCATAGTTATACACAAGGTATTGTAAACGATAAGACAATTTACAAATTTTAGCACAGACTGTACATCACTGCACTTGTCACAATCGTAAAATGAGGGTAGCTGGAAGTCAGGTATACAGTGCGAAAAGAAAGAAGCATTGAGCTCTTTTATACAAAAGGAGTGTCTTCGCCGGGTGGTTTAAATGAATGCAATGACCTCTAAACAGCCTAGTCCTGTTACACTTAGCGTATGCTGAATTGAGGGTTAGAGGGTGTAAAAGTATTTCCAGTCTGTCATGAGAAACATTTCAGTTGTTAAAATTTACACGATTCCACCTGTACAGAAGAGGTTTTCGTACAACGCAGGTTTTAAATTAGAAGTGATTTACACTGATTCCATTGCACTAGGTTATAATTTGCTTATGTAATGAAGTATATTATTCCCTTTAAAATATTTCGTTCAGAATCACATTAAATTTATTTTCCTTTAAATTTCCATCCTAAAATTAAGGTGCGTCTTATGGTCCGGAGCGTCTTATGGTCCATAAAATACGGTACTTACTCAATAGCTAGCCTTACATGCAAGCTGGGAATGTGCGAGCAATAACAGGGGAAAGAACATGCAGGCAATCACATGCGGTGAAAAAATGCAGTCTAAAATGCATGCAAGTGCTTTCTCACAAGGTAGAGTGTCAACAAAAGAGCACATGCAAAAGATTGTGCATGTAATGGTCAAACGTGGGCGAATTCCCTTGCTAAAGAGCGGCGTGTGGAGTCTCTGCATTCCAGTTATGCCAGCTAAGAGCATGTGGTTTTATTTAAAGTTCAGTACAGAGATATTTACTGGAGTTGATGTAGTAATAAGGGGAATTCCCCACACACACAATTCCATGCGAAAGAGTGAAGCGATACATGAATGATGCTGCACGCTTTCTTTTGTTTGTCTATTGCCTTTATATTCACATGTTTTCACAGGAATTTGAGTGGGCACTTGAGTAGCTAATAGCAATAGACAATTCCTAAAAGAATATTATCTATTTTATAGAACCTGCCGTGCTTACACCAGCCCACCATTCAACCCTATTCTGAGCTAACTCAACCATCCCTCGCAATTCCTACTTCCCTTATTCTACTACTGTTCTCCCACGTAAGTCTAGATTTTCCAAGTGGTCTCTTCCCTTCGGGCAGACCAGTCAACATTTTTTAGAGATATCTTTCCTCCCCCATGTCAAGCCCATTTCATCCTCCGAGATTTAATATCCCTTATTATATTTGGTGAAGAATACAGGTTATGAAGCTGATTGTTATGCAGTTTTCTTCACTTCCCATTTTCATCTCTCTTAGATCTGGATATTTCCCTACGCAGCCTGTTTTCTAACACACTCAGAATGTGTTCTTCCCTAGGAGCAAGAGACCATGTCTCACATTCATATAATACAACCAGCAGAATAATTGCCTTTCTAGATTTTTATTTTTCAATTTCTGGACAGAAGACGAGAAGATAAAAGTTTCTGAATTGCTTAAAAACAAACACTTCCTGACTTTAGTCAACGCTTAACTTCTGGCTTAATATTATTTGTATCTGTAATTATTGTTTCCAGGTATTTGAATTTCTCCACTTTGTTTGAAAGATTTATCAGCTATTCCGTTTCTGTATTAATTTCCAATCCAACATTCCTGCAGGTATCGAAAAGGCTTTCTGCATTTCTCTTGATTGTCTTTATATCATCATCTAATCGACACACATCATCTGCGTAACCTAAAATTGAGTGATTGCCATTTAATTCTATGCCTTCTTTGTTTTCCTGAACTTTTCTAATAGCAAATTCCAAAGTAAAATTAAAAATAAAGGTGATAATGCATCTCCTTGCTTCAAGCAACTTTTAATAGCAAACCTATCTGAATTAAGTTTCCCTATCCTGACTCTAATATAATTACTGTATGCAAATTATTGCCACAGCATCAGTAACTGGGGCAGATTAATCAAGCCAGAATCCAACAACCTCAACACAGATGTAGGCCTCAGCATCAGCCAACAACAGGTGACAGTAGGGATAGACAGCAGATGGTTGACAGACACTGGCCTGGAAAATGGCAATGGGAAGAGCACTGACAACTGATTGGTCAACTCTGCTCAATCAAAGTGGCAGGCCTATATATTTCACCTATATATAACTGGACATTTCAGCTTCTGTGAAGATAAAGACAGTGTGGGCCTTTGAAACATCGGGAATAATTAACCTGCGTAACTGACAGACAACCTATGAGTCATTCATTCTTACAATTGAAATAGCTAGGTCTACATTGAATATAATGGACCCTCGAATAATTGAGGCTTGGATAAACAAGCTTCCACTAAATTATTAAAAAACGTGTTCTTGGAAGAAATGTAAAGGTTAGTTTAATGATGAAACTCAAAGGGGTGGTTGAAAGTTGACCTTATACATAGAATGTTTTGTAGAGAAGTGCCAGGCCTACCTAGGGGATCACCAATGGGAGTGGCATTAGCAGAGCTAGGAAGGGTAGGAAGGAAAGGAATAATAGTAGAAAGAATTTTGAAATATTGGCATCGCAATATAAATATGGATGAGGATAACGCATTGAAAGAATGTATGAAGTATTTAAATGAAGGTAGGAGGCATGTTAATTGGGTGGAAAAAATTAAAAGGATACTGGAAGAAGTTGGAAGGGGGGATATTTGGCAAAGAGGAGAAGGTAATAAGATAGGATTTTGGAGGGAACTAAGAAAAAGAGTAGAGGACATGGAAAGACAAGAGATCTGGGCAAGCTTTGTAAACAAAAGCTCCTTAAGATTATACAGAGTAATTAAAACAGAGTGGGGAAGGGAGAAATATGTCGATTGTTGTGATAAGCAAGGAAGAGAGGGATATGCATGGATGAGAACAGGGGTGATATATCTGAAAGGGTTAAGGAAGGACAGAGAGGAAGGTTGTGTACTATGTAATAAAGAGGAAGGAATATCACACTACTTAACGGAATGTGAAGGGGTAAGACGGTGGAGGGAAGAAATCTGGGAGACAAAATGGGATAAACTTCATAATGAGATAATAACCATCAAGATGTTGAAATTCAGAGGAGAAGAAAAGACAAAGAAAATTGGGGAGTATTTAGGAAAAATGAGAGAGAAGTGGATGAGAAAAATTAGGAAATAGATCAAGAGTAAAATAATCAAGAAAGGTGTGGTAAGTTAACCAGAATCCCCATTCATACACTAAACCCAGGGGGTATAGTATGTAGGGATTCTTAATGGGTAACGCTAGACTTATAGATAAGAGATGTTTAAAGTGGATGTAGATAACTATGTATGTAAAAGCATGTGTTAATAAAATTCTATTCTATTCTATTCAATTCTAATGATGAAACTAGATTTCATAACCACTTACTTCAAAATGATGTTGTGAACCTAATTACAGGTACACCAATTTCCTTCAAAATGAATTCCAAAGCACTCACATGTTCCACTTTATTCTTGAAGTTCAAGTCCTTGGAATAATATGTTTGAACTTTGTATAAAACCAGAAGTTTCACAATTTTCTGATTTTTACACTTAATTTTACAAAATGTGAATAAGATGAACAATCACTCTGGGTATATATACCTAATAGTGAAGTTAAGTGTGCATATTTCCATACTCAATCCTTCTAGATATTTCAACACTTCACTGTGCTATTTCCCTAATACCATGTTAGCTTTGTGAAAACTTGGATTCAGAGAACACTGCAATGTTGTAACTCAGTGTCATATAGATCTGGTGCACACGCATCCAAGTAAAGTAAAGTAAAGTAAAGTAAAGTAAAGTAAAGTAAAGTAAAGTAAAGTAAACAAAACAAAATAAAAGAACACCAAAAAAAAAGTTGTGAAACTAGTTACTAAACCCATTTTTATTGTGTAATCTAGTCTTTACTGGAGACGTTCTATGAAACTGAACCCATGAGGGAACAAGTAAGCGTTCAAATCTTTTAAAATCTACTAACCTGCAATGCTAGTTCTCGTGTTGGTGACAGAACTAATGCTCTTGCTCCGCTCTTGACTATTCTAGTCTTGAGTTTTTCAAACAGAGGTATAAGGAAGCAGGCTGTTTTACCACTACCTGTTCTAGCCATAGCCACAACATCTCGACCTTCCAAAACCAATGGAATTGTCTGGAACAGAAAAATCATTTGCGATTCTTCATACATATGCCTCTATGTATATATAATTTTACCCTTTTCATGTGAAGCTCTGAGGGAATGTTAGTATAAATGTCAGACTAATTTTGCTGATATTGCAAACCCAAATAATTGGATTCAGAATTAAAGTTCAAACACTCAGGCTAAGTGAGTTGGCACAACGTCAGCATGTAAAGCCAAAGGTGTCAAGTTCAAGTCCCAGTGTGAGAGATATTATTCTCCTAAATTTTCTCATGTAATGTCAACAGAAACAATTAATATGGTACCATACTATACCAGTACACTAAACAGAGGGAACCCAGTCATAAAATCATTAAATCCATGTGCCTCACAATACTGTATAAGATGTAAATGTCTTTCAGTGAAGCCAATCTAAAGGTAATAAGGAGAGGTATTTCTACCACTGAATGGCTTCTTTTTAGTATGAATCTTTCTCTGAAGACAGATACGACAGGATGTCCGAAACACGATGTTGCATGGGGGAGGAAAGATATAGCTCAACAATATTGACTGGGAGGCCTGAAGTGAAGGGACCACTCGGAAGATATAGATGTACACAGGAGGACAATATTAGAATAGCTTTAAGGGAAGTAGGATGTGGGAGGGATAGCTGGATGCAGTTAGTTCTGAATAGGGTTGAATGGCGGGCTCATGTTAAGTGCAGCAATGAACCTCTGGGTTCCATAAAATGGATATGAGGCTCACCCAGAAAGTAAGTTCTGATCGTTTCCAAAGATGGCATGACTAGTCGTTTGTGCATGAACATGCATAACAGTAGAGAGGGGGATATGTGGGAATACTGCAGTGCAGTTTCAGTCTTGTGATGTCAGTAGATGTTGAACAGTGCTAGGAGAAAATAGCTGAACAAATATTATCTCTTGCCAACAGCTGACAAAAGGCATTATGCTTCTGCACGACAATGCATGGCCCCATACAGCCCACGCCACACAGAATCTTGGATGGGAGATCTTCGACCACCCACCCTACAGCCCTGACTTTGCACCAAGCAAATTTCATTTCTTCCATCTTATGAAGCGCTTTCTGGGAGGAAAACGTTTCCACAATGACGGTGACATGAAGATGGCAATGATTTCATGGCTCCAAACATGGCAGCATAGTCATATGATATGGAATACAATTGTTGGTACACCACTACAATAAATATCTCAATAACAGTGGTGACTATGTAGAGAAATAGCCAGTGAATCTCTGTAAATGGGTCATTCTACAGAAATATCTGCTTTTTAAATAATGAGAACACAAAATTTAAATTTGGTTTAAAAAATCAGAAAAAAATCCTGGTTATTCTTCTATCCAAAGAAGAAACTTTCAGCATACAATGCATACACTTTACTCAAATTTGGGGTTACTGTCAACCAAAATTGATTTTAAGTTCCAGGAGAGTGATTTTACTTACTGATGCTATTATATCGGTGGAATCACACCTCCCCAAATTTAATTTTTCAGTATATATGGTTTCAAAACTATCTAGGACCTAGGTCAGAATGGGAGTTGAGATGTAACTCACAAAACAACATAGGCAAAGTTTTTGTTGAAAAAATAATTACAAATTGTCCTCACAATTTTCCAAAGTATTGATGGAATATGTTTAAAAATGTTAGGAACTGTTATACATTTATTAGGGAAAAATAATTATTTAAGCCAAGAAGTAAAAATAAAGAAAGTGCATAAAAATCTTACAGGACTAATGTCGAATCACTCTACTGGCTACCATATCACTTTCCTGAAAAAAGTTAGCCAGGAGAGTGAGGATTTTTATTCCTTTTGCCATGTGCAGGTAGTACAGACACAGCTTGATGTTAGGCTTTTAGGGAGACTTTTTGAATCACCAAAAGCATTTAATTGCTCTATTTTCAATTTTTTTACTCTTAAATTTAAAACAATACTACAACCAGGAGAATGATTGGCAATAAACATATTTACTTAAAAGTGAAGATGTATTTTGCTCAGTTGCATCAGGAATCACAACAAAAATGTCTTTTCTTCACTGGTCTTCTTTGTTCACTGGTCTGGAACAGCGTTGCCACATTGAGAAGCAAAAAGTTTTCCTCCCTCTTTTTTCCTCAAATTTTTCTTATAGCGCCAGCAGAGTGAGTTCAGAAGCTGGGGACTGAACTTTTGAACAGAGTACAAACTTATTCAAACTTCAAAAATTTGAAACATACATGTGAACTAGTCCCCAATACAATAAAGAACAATGTCACAAAATGAATTAAAATAATCATGCCACACATTGTTTCTATAGTGAATAGAGTAGGCCCTACTGTAAACCTGGAGCGGGGACAGCCCAGGAGAGTGATTTTTTACTTAAAAGGGCTGAAATTCACTATGGAAAGTTTCCATAAGTTTGACATTGATTACTTAGTTTATAACAATGGGTCCCATAGTTAAACATGGCTAAATAAAAATATAGAAATAACAATGTTATTTACAGAGTATTAAGAGAGGACAAGAAAAGCGTAATTCCTGTAGAATGACCCAAATATTGAAATATTTCTTACTTATTGATGCTTTTGTTTTCTTTATCGGCGATCAGAACCCTGGATGAACCAAGTAATATTCCTCTAACTTGCTTAGGAATTGTCTATTGGTACTGAGTAAGTAGGTAAGTAAAGAAGGATAGGTTATGGGAAACTTGAATAATGCAACTCTAAACAAATATTTGAACATATTCTAATGCACAGTTCATAATTCTCTAGGAAAGCAAATCTCTGTGAAAATATCCCTCTAATCAACAATACTGTTAGTAGCTTTCCTTATGTTATTAAGTAAACATGGTGACAGGCTTACATAAAAGCCTTTTTTATTTACTGTCACTTTAAATTTATTATTACATTATCTTTGTTTTTGTTCATTGAATAAAATAAGAAACATAGGATAATTACCTTTCGTTGAATAGGTGTTGGTATTTTATAACCTCTCTTTTGTATTCCTTTCAGTACAGGGAAACTGAGACCCATTGCTTGAAACCCTCCTGATTTCTTAACATTAGAATTTTTCTTTTTTTTGCCATGTTGTTCAGAGTTAGCAGTTTCCTCATTCAGGTCACCAAATCCAACAATCTCTGGAGTCATTGTTGTTCTTAAAAAAAGAAAATACAATGTGTATTTCACAATTATTTCCATTGAAGCACATTTATTAATAATGCAATAGGTTCCATGTCTGAAGGGTCATCTTACATTTAAAGTATTTTTTTTTTTAATCAGGCTTACAGGCCATAACTAAACCAGCAGCTTGAGAGTAGCCCCAGCGCTGCCTAAGATCTGGCCATTCTGTACATTGCCTATGAAATTCAAGTATGCACCATACAACTAAATAAATACGCATTATAAAACATTAGAAGCACTCGCCCTGTTCACAGTGCCTCCTGGAAGTGACTTCCATTCACATCAAGTAGGCCCAAGTCTCTTACTCTCTCTAGAAATATTATTAATTTATTGTTGTTAATATTGTTGTTTTTTATTAACTTGCTGTTTGTAATTATTAGTGCATGGATTTATACGCAAAATAAAAGAGTAAAATATGTAAAAACAAGTTACTAAAGAAACCAAATCAATTATTAATTTTGAAGAAATCTTATCTACCGGTAATTCACAGCTGTTACAGTATATAAGGAAGGTATCTGCAAATTTTGTTGTGTGCAGCTCCTGTGTCTGTCAGTGAAGAAAGATTTGTAAAGTGAAAAAGGTCTTTCCATTTCGCAGGATGTCACAGGTGCATGTGAACAGCTACACAGTTCTTCTTCGATCAATTTCTCTTCAATATCGGGTTACCGTAATATAATAATTATTATTACCGGTATTACTATTATTGTTGTTGTTATTATTATTATTATTATCTTCATCATAACAGTTCCTTGGCTGGAAATTTAACGCACTAATTTCCCTCACTCAGTATAAATCGGTTGTTAATTAACATAGCCAACCTCCTATAGTTAAAGAAAGATAAAGTAAAAAAAAATCCATCTCAGCTTATTAAAAACTGTTCTTAGAATTAAAGATAATAGACTGTGTCCAATTGGCAACCTTCATTAAGGCAGCTATCCTGTAAAGATTTCTGACAACATAAAAATGGGTCCATTCATTGTTTATTTATTTACTGGTATTCATCTGTCATGTAGTGGAGAACCAGGAATTAAGCTGAGGAACAATTACATATGAATAATGAGATTTTAAGGTGTTTACAGGCTAAGCTACCTGATAGCAAATGGAGATCATATAAAGCAGATAACGTGAACATGATTCTTAGATTTTACAGTGCAGATTTTTATAGGTTAGTTTTTATCATGTAAAAGTGAATTGCATGGCCGAAGTACCGAATGCCTGGGTCTTACTGTCGAAGCCACCGATTCTGCACACTGCTTGCCCATCACTCTGATTGTCACATCCAGCAACCAAATCTTTTGAGTAGCCAGAATAAATTATGCCTGTCACTTATTTATGATTTTTCTTATATTTTGCATAGCCTATTTTAGGAACAATTTGAATTTATAAATATATGAATCCTATAAACTTGTAACGTTTAAAGCACATTAGTACCTCAAAAATGGTCACTTTTTGTCTTTCTTTAGAAAAGAAATGTACCATAATTTGGCTTTTATTTTGGTTACCTTGTTTTTACTTCCTAATAACATCTTTTATACAAGTAATCTACTGTTTTTAAATACTACAGTGCTCTCATTTTATAAGGAAACTATGCATCATTCTGCCTTAGGACAACTATCTCAACTCTCCTGACCACATGTGGGAATACAGTATTGCAAAACACTCAGCAGTTAGTTGCTTGTGTATTGGAAAATGAAGTACCAGTAGACTATATGGTTGAACAGTGAATTTATCTATGCAATGTACTCGATACAATATAACTATATATATGTAGAAGATGCATTCGGAGATTTAGATGTAGCACTCCTACAAAATCTTCTGTTTTGAAGTTGACGAAAAGTGGCATACAACAGGTTCAGTTTGTGATACACAGAAGAAGCTAGGGGGATAGTTTATATGATTATACACTATGCTTATTTACAGAAAAAAGTTCAAATTCGGTGATTATTAGGTTATTGTGTTCTTCATAAACCACAGAAACCATATAGGCCTAGTAATGGGTAGTGTTTTAACACGCAGAAAATGAGAATACAGATGTCACTGTAAATGGCAGTCTCTGAACAGAAAATGGCTGTAGGAAGGCAAGAAATACGACTAGCAGTGAGTTGCACACAGGTCATGTAATCCATAAAAAAAGGCTGGGATTGTAAACTTCAAAACGATCAACACTGACACAGCTGTTCCTAACCTAACCACCACCAACCTAGCTCTACATGTCACTTATAACTTAACCCTAATATCAATATTCCTAACCTAACTGCAACAAATCTAGCTCTACATGTTACTATTATAACATTAATATCACAATTCCTAACCTAACTGCCACTGATCTAGAATTGGAAGTTGAGCGAAAATGTGCGGAGTGCATAATGAAGGAAAATAAACCCGAAGCAAGACTGAAAATGAACTTGGGGAAAAAATAAATTTAAGTCGCACCTTGGATGAATGTTCCCACCCACCACTCCCTCGCTATGCACTTTCTTTTATACCACTTCTTTTGTCCTCATATTACGTAGAAACTCGTGATTGGTTGTTTGTAGTGTGATGTCATACAGGTAAACAAAAGTTGACAGGCTTACTAACCTGTGGAAGATATAATATGCCACATTTTTGAAACCTACAAACAGTGTATCGTACATTATTCGAAAATGCAAGGACGCTTCACTTCGGCTGCCGCCTCTGCTCGCACACTAAACTATGTGGATAGTGTTATGCATTATTTAGACTATGTGAAGAGGTGATTGTGGTCCGATCGGGAGTGCCGAGTGAGCTAGAGGGTTGTCATTTTGGTGCAAGGGTTGGTAGCTGGTATTTGGTACAATCAGGAGTTTGGAGAGAAGGAACGATCGGGAGTGCCGAGATAACAAGCGTGAGGTCGCCAATAGGAACGCATTGTTCGGAGCATAAGGGGCGACTTACTCTTATCTTGTTAAGTTTTAGGTCGCGCACTATGCAAGATGATATTGGACTAAATCAGAGTACAAAGAATTAAACAGAATTAACGGCAAAAGATAGATTGGGAAAAAATTATATTGCGACTCACCCGACTCCCCCACCACTACTCTCTAAACGGGACAGCGAGGAAAGTAGGGGTTTAGGGTGGGGAGATTCTTTAATACAGTCGGGAGAAACCTAGCGGCGGCATTAGAACTACTAGCAGAATAGCGACGGTGGCGACATCTAGTATGGAAATGGTGAAAGAGAAAAATAATTTATTTCTCCTTTATTCTCTTCTTCTCTTCCTTTCCCGTCTCTTTCCTCTCTTCCTCTCACCTCCTCTTCACCCTACCTACCTATTCGAGACCTATTCCTAACATTAAATTCTGGATCGAACGGGGATCGAACGCATGACCCTTAGCATCGTAGCCAAGAGACTTAGCCATTACGCCACGAAGACGAGTTGAGCAGTGAAGGAAGTTCCGATATATTTTAGTTATCTATTGCGTTAGCGAGTGTTAACGCAAGAATCGGGTTTTCTAATTTTGAGATGGTTTGTTTGTTATGAAAAGAGTAGTGTTGGTGCAAGGGAATTATTCTGCATCAATTAAGCCATGTTTTTTGTCATAACACGGCGTTTTTTAAAATTTGGAAATATTATGTAAATTTCGATTTTTTTTATATATATATAATTGTGAAATATCCTGTTGACATGAAATATTATGTTTGTTGCAAGGGTTTTTGGCATTTTGTATTTTTTTTATCGTGAATTATTATTTTTTTATCATTTGTGAAATATTATGTTTGTTGGTGTTGCAAGGGTATTTTGTTATTGTGAAATATTATTTTACCTGTTTAAAGATCGTGAAATATGTTTGGTACAAGGGTATTTTTTAATTGTTCGACATTTTCTATAATTCGTGAAATTTTATTTTGTTTTTTATATTAGTTTTTAAAAATTGTGAAATATTATGTATGGTGCTTTTGTTATTATGATTTTTTTTTCTTTCAAATCGGTGTTTAAAGATCGTGAAATATGATGTTTGGTACAAGGGTATTTTTTTTTGTTCGACATTTTCTATAATTCGTGAAATTTTATTTTGTTTTTTATATTCGTTTTAAAAAATTGTGGAATATTATTTATGGTGCAAGGGGCATGTTTTGTTGTTAAATATTGTTTTTTTATAATTGTTTTTTATAATACTGAAATAATATGTTGGCCTTGGTGCAAGGGTATTTTTTTTAAATGTGAAATTGAAATATTATGTATGGTGCTTTTGTTATTGTGATTTTTTTTCTTTCAAATCGGTGTTTAAAGATCGTGAAAAATGATGTTTGGTACAAGGGTATTTTTTTAATTGTTCGACATTTTCTATAATTCGTGAAATTTTATTGTTTTTTATATTCGTTTTAAAAAATTGTGAAATATTATTTATGGTGCAAGGGGCCTGTTTTGTTGTTAAATATTGTTTTTTTATAATTGTTTTGTATAATACTGAAATAATATGTTGGAGTTGGTGCAAGGGTATTTTTTTTAAATGTGAAATATTATGTTGGCTCTGAAAAGAGCCGTTTTGGTGCAAGGGTAATTTTTCTGTTAAATGTGAAATATTATGTTGGCTCTAAAAAGAGCCGTTTTGGTGCAAGGGTAATTTTTTAAAATCTGAAATATTATGTTGGCTCTGAAAAGAGCCGTTTTGGTGCAAGGGGGGGGGAGGGAATGTTCATTTCCGAAGCATTAATTAATTATTCGGTTCCTGGGATTTTTAGTGTGGGTTACCATTTAGGTCTAAGACTTGTCTTGCGGCAATATCATAGTACCACCTTTTAGCCCTTCTGTCCCAGCTTTCGTCCCAATAGATGTAATAGTATCTCATAGTACGATCCATATGTGGCTTCGTTATGAAATATCTATTAATGCTGCGGAGGCATTCTATGAGTGTTTCAACAGATAGGCCATTACCGTATGCAAAGCAGGCGATAATCATCCTATCTGTATTCCCCAACTCACTTGTCCACCACTTTAGCAACATATATTGGGGCCATTCCCTCTTACTACCAATTATGTCTTGCACCAGAAGCCAGGGTACAGACAATTTTCTACGCAATGCATCCTTCTTGCTTTGAGTAGCCATTCCAAGTTAGAAGTTATAGCTGCAATGGGGATGTTTTGTACTTGAGAGGATTCCCAAAATATGGGATGGTTAAGAACCGCTAGTTTTAACCAGTGGAGGGGAAGGGAAAATCCCAGCTTTCTACCTAAACTTGGCAATCCCTAATTATTTCGCGCGCTCTTCGTTACTTGCTTGTATTCTGTGCGGGTGTAGAGACACACGTAATTTTTGTGAAGTGAAAATTGAAGTGCCTTTGAATATGGAGATGGTGCACACAGGTGAGACCAGCAACAACACAGGTAACGAGATGCAGCCCACAGAATCCCTGAAATGGCACTTTTTTGTAAATTTGATCACATCAAATTTAATTAAAGAAGCCATTGCATTCTGTAGGTTGCACGGGTTAATTAGCTCTAGTTACCTGTGCCCGGCTTGTGGTAAAGGGATGAAAGAGGTTCCTAGGCTGGATCATTCTGACGGCGTGCATTGGCTCTGTAGAACCAAAAAAAATACTACCATTGCCCCTCGGCACTTTATGTCTCGTTCTATCAGGAAGGGTACTTGGTTCGAGGAATCCAGACTGACCATACCCAAAGTTCTTGCAGTTACGTACGCTTGGTTTAAGAATCTTAGACCTGGGTTCGTATCTGAAGAATGCGACATTGGGGAACCGACTGTGAGGCAATGGTATTATTTTTGCAGGGAAGCTGTACAGTGTGTTCTGGAACGACATAAAATCAAACTGGGTGGTGTTGGAAAGATAGTTGAAATAGACGAGTCCAAGTTTGCCAAAAGGAAGTATCACAAAGGTAAACATGTCAAAGGTCAATGGGTATTTGGCCTTGTAGAACGTGGTACCAATGCATGCTTCCTTTGCACTGTGGCAGAACGTTCCAAGGAAACGCTTCTTGCGATTATCAAGGAACGTGTACTGCCTGGAACGACTATTTATTCCGACTGTTGGAAGGCATATAATTGTCTGAACGATGAGGGTTATTGTCATATGACTGTAAACCACTCGATTCAGTTTAAGGACTGGGAAACGGGTGTGCACACCAACACCATTGAGGGTTTGTGGGCACATGCGAAGCGCAGTCTGCCTCCCACCAATCGGAAAAAAGGCGCTCATTTCGAAGGCTACCTAGCTGCTTTTATGTACCGTAAATGGAAAGGGAAGGAACACACTTTCGAAGATTTGCTGTTGGACATAGTGTCATTGTACGAACCTAAGAATTGCGATTAACTCTCCGCATTTCTTTATTGCAAGTTGGGACTTGGAGAGCTAGGTCACTGTAAAAACGGCTCTTTTCAGAGCCAACAGGGACCCTACGGGAAGTGATGTGTCAAATATAACCTCTCCTTCCCAAATCAACCTCTGCCTTCACGTGGCGGGTCCTGAGTAACGCTAAAGAGGCTCTGGTGACATGGTAATTGCAACTATAATTATTACATTGCAATTATTAGAGCAAGCTGCTGACTTAACACAGCAAGCTGCATTACCGGCGCTTAGTAGTGGTTGGCATGCAGCGGGGAGAAGATGCGCGTGGGAAATGCGCAGTAGGCGGTGAGGGGAAGCGAGCGTGCAGGCAGGCTGGCGGAGAAAGCGACCGCGCGCCGGTGGAAAGGGGAGCAGGGTGAGTCGGAAAGTAGCTGCTTGCCGATAGATTTATGCTGTGCACCAGCCAAGCTCCGCCGTTTTGTTAGGTTAGGAACGTTTATGTTAGTTTAGGAGCAATATACTGAATAGCACGAGGTTTATTATGTCTCACATTGGATTTCTTCTGTGACGAAACCCTAAACCCCACCTTCCCAGGCGGGCCCCATTAGAGAGGAGCCTAATGTGCAGCATAAAATTATTTTTTCCCGAATTAACAGATCTATTAAACAGGAGAGGTATATGCCCTACAAAAGGTACATAGAGAGAGTTGAAGCAAATAAAACTATGGGCAATATCGAAAAAGTATTGTATTGTGTAGATACAGATCCAGCGTGTCTTTAAGTTTCTTCTTGATTTAGAGTTCTGAATGCACTAGTATTCGGATCCCTACTCAATGCTTTATAGACAAATTTACTTACCAGATTATAAAATTATTCTACGAACGAATTTCTTATATTTTCAACACACTGACTTATAAATCATAACCATTTTCCCTATGTACGATTACATTTGTGCCTTTACGATACACGTGCGACAAAGTACACAATGTTGCCATACTAAGAAATTGCGAAGGCAGTGGTACCACACTAGGTTGACATCCATCACTCTCATTGGCTGATATTTTAAAACTGCCGCCTGCTGCGGCTGCGGACCGCGCTTTTCAGTCTCCGAAAATGGTGCCGGGCCATTTAAGTGGAGAAAGATACCGGTACATCGAATTTCGGTCACCGGAAAACGGGCTGCAGAATAATGTGAAAACCAAGGGCTACTACTAAGAGAGATGGAATGTCCCTTATGCGGCAAAATTGCTGAAGCTTCAGGTAAATATTATGATATAGAACAGTAAAGTTAAAGATAAGCAGATCAGTCATTATGATTTCTATTCTTCATATTGCAAAATAGGGGATATAGTTTAGGCCTTTTTACAATTCATATATTTATTCACATTTCTAGATAGGGGATACAGATTAAATCATTGTTTATTTGTAAGCTAATTTTTTTATTGCATTTCTAGGTAGGTCTACTGGACACGAATTAGCCTTTAAATTCATATTTTTCTCACATTTCTACAAGGGATACAGATTAAGAAATTCTTTACTTGTATAATGTTCTTGCATTAACGTAATCCGGGAAATACCATGAACTAGTAGACATACTTCGTTTCTTAGTGCGCCTGACGTCAGGGCCGTAGCTAGGCGGTGGTGAGATGTGCCCCCGCCAAGGGTGCAGGTACAAAGAGGGCGCAAAATTAACCATGAAAAATCCCGCCTTTTCATTTTCAAATTGAGGTTTAGGTTTTCTTTGATAATAACAATGTTTTTATATTAAAATAATAAACAAGTTTACAGAAATGTGAAAAATTGTTCAGACCCCCCAGTATTGGAGGGCGCAGATTTGTCAAACTCACCAATGAAGCAGAAGGACCTTGCTACGCCCCTGCCAGAAATTCTTCCAGAGTTTGAGAATGAGACTAAAAGAAATGCCTGTCTACATTTTATATCTAACTCCATGCATGCCGAATGCTCTTCCAATGTCTTGTTGGGCAGCATGTATATATATTAAAGATGATTTTCTATGAGAACAATCAAAGTAAAATTTACCAAGAATAATGAAAATCATAATATCAATATGAGACACACAGATATGGGCTAAATTTTTCTTCAACTTCATTAAAATGTTTAAAAAAACATTAATATCAATGCATTAAATTGTTTATTTCGTAATTAAACAAAAGTAATATCAGAAAATAAACTATCATTAAAAACTGTTTATAACAAACATATATATATATATATATATGCGTTTCATTCAATAGATAAGAGATATTTATGGCCGACTGCTAAAATGAGGTTTAATCCACAGCCATGGTTTAAAACTACTTTTTGATCCTCAAACAAAGTTTCTCTAATTTTTAGGTCATCTAAACGAACATGGCTATGTTAGGTTTAAAACCTCAGCTGCAGATATTCAAGATGGATATATTCAATCAGCTGCCTAGAAGCTAGCCTAATCAGAGGCGAAGGCATTAAATCCGTGTGTTAAAATACTGAAAGCAGAAAGAAACCATTTCACGAGAGCAGTGACTATCAGTTAACAAGATTTTTTTTTTTCGAAAGAATTGATACGAGAGTTAACAAAAATGCAATAGACTTGCCATAATCATGGGGTTGTGTTTACTTAATACATTTTCACCAATTTCATAGGCTATCTCGATGTGAATAATTTTCTTAAAATACATACTTTTAGGTCTATGTTTACTTCTGTAATAAATAGAGACACCTTTTGTGCTTATTACTACTAAATATTAGCAAACAGGGCTTGGATTTTGATGACCTAAAATACTTAAAAAAATGAGTTATAAAATGACTGGAAAAATACAGAAAAATGACCCAAAAATTGATGTGAAAATGCTAGTTTCATCAGATTTGTGTCTATTCTACTCTAATGTTTTTGACCCCATTATGTGGGCTTGAAATTAGTTGATTGGCACATACGGTTAAATGCAACAGCAAACATCGTCTTTCAGTATCCAAAATAAAATTATAACAAGATCTATTTAATTATGATTATTTAGAGTTCTCATAATATTAAATGTAAGTAAATGCACAATAACTCCATATAATGCAAGAAACAACACAAAATGAAAAAAATAATGACTTTAAAATTTAAAAAATGACCAAAAAATATGAAATGTGGGAGTAAAAGACCATAAAATGGTCAAAAAATGACCAAATAATGACTTTGAATTCTAAAAATGACCTAAAAATGAAAAATTGGAAAAAAGTTCAAAAAATGACCCCGTAATGTAATTGAGGAGTCATGATCAGAATACGTGCACTAATGGGCAACGTCTATGATGTACGGTACCAATTAAAAGATGACATGTTATCAAAATCCGGGCCTGTCAATAAATATAGTGACAGCTTCACAACAAACTTCTCATTCCAACAAATAGAATCTTCATAGTTTTTTGTTTCTGCGACAATACGTTGATGTAACACTAAGAAATATTGATTATTTGCTATGTTGTCAGTTGTAAAGCAAGAGGCTGTCTCAGACAGAGTGTGTGTCAACGAGTAAGTTATGCCATATCAGAAGTCGGTAAAAAATTCTATCCACTGATACGTTATTCATAATTGTAGGCTTTGTACTTTTAGTTAAAAAATATGGATGCCCTAAGCATGTAAAGGGAGACAAAGTAGGATGGAACATTTTCAGTCCTATGCATGCAGTATATTATTATGTCCCAGGTTCTGGGGAGGAAAGTATGAAAGTGATATTAAATTTCTTTTTTATTTCAGCCTCGATTCGGTTGTATGGTAACATGAGAGTGAGAAATAAAATATTCCGTAAAGACAACACAATTTTATGTTACCAGAATTTATTTTTCTTCTTATTTCAACCCCTACCAGGCTTGGTGTGTAGAAGCAGTGTGGTGCAAAACTCTACATCCTCTATGAGCCATAAAAAGCTACATCAAACATTTTCTGAGGGAATGGTTTGAGTCATTCTTCCTCATTTCAAAATCAAAATACCTATATAAGGACTTAGACTTTGAAAATCGAAACTCCTTCATAAGTCAATTTCAAATTACAAAATACAAAACCTGAGTGACGTTGGGTCTTTTAAATCTTTCATATATGAGCTGTTATGATTTAGCTGTTCACACACTCCATGAACCATACAATTCTTGCTTTTATGTAAGATATTATATATATTTATTTTTTCTAATAATTTATTTCCTACATGTAAGTAATGATTTTGTAATTCTTGTTAATAGCCATCATTTGTTTCAATTGCTATGAATCAGACTGTATATCTAGGATATTTGACTTTTAAAATAAGATTTTATTCCAATTTTGTTATTCTTCCCACTGAACTAGAAACATCTTTCAATTGATACTTCATTCATATGCTTTGACAAAAAGGGATAATATCTTACTACAGTAATTTTCAAATGGGAAGCGTTTTCCTTCACCGCCAATCACGTGTACGAGCTAAAGAAGTACCGCTATGAGGAAGGGTCTTCCTTCCGTCTCGCCGTCTCTGATTGGACCGCGTATCTAAGCAAGAGGAAGAGCAAAACGCTTCCCATTTGAAAAATACTTTAGTAAACCATGATGCCATGAGAAGCTTTTGTTTCTTTTAACAGGTGCCTAGAAAAATGGTCTATTTAGCTAGTAGTTAAATACACTCTTATACAATAGTGTACACAGGGCTGGCTCTAGGTATTTTGGCACCCTAGGTGAGAAATAATTTTGACGTCCCTCTAAATTGCCACCTCAATCATTCCATTTTTACCATTTTATTAAACATTGAATTTCACGTTTTCTAGCCTGATACTGGTAAATGGTTAAATAAAATTGATTTTAATTAGACCAATTAGGAAACAGCTTGTATTTATGAAGATGTTATAGCATAGCTACATAGTATAGGATTAAATTTTAAAAAACACATTTAAGTGAAAAGGTTATAACTTTTTATATTCGTAGTAAACAAACAAGAAACTGTATCATTGATAATTTTTTTCCAGGAGCCAGTAGTTGAAAAAAAGTGTAATATCCCAAAGACACTTTTCTTGCTTTAATTTTGGCTGACCCTAAAAGTATCTAAATTTCCCACCCTAGATGGCTGCCTAGTTTGCCTATGTGAACAAGCTGGCCCTGAGTGTACAGTCACTTATAAAACTTTAATGTTTGCAAATATAGGTAAATATTCGAAAATAGTTTGCAAAACCTCTTTATCGTCTATATTATTTCTGTTACAAAAATCCTTTAACCTATGCAAGTAAGCCAACACTTATGAATGGGGCATCAATCAAAACACATTTGCAGAGAGATTTGATTGAACATGCATGGTGTTGAACAACCTTCAACATTCATAGGAACTATATATTTAAACATTTTTTAAAACATTCTTTGAGATATTTAATACAATTTTTTTCACTTGAATATAAAAGAAGTAATATCAGTACTAGTAAAACTAAATCTAAATACGGAAATTGGTATACCCCTGAATTGCATAATCTATATTAATAGAAGTGAATTTACAAAAGGGTTGTTGCCGCATCACTTGAGAACAGCTCGACCGATTTGGTTGATTTCTTTTTTGTTGTGTTCGTAATAGTCAGGACAAGGTTTGTATGAAAGAAAATTTTTGGCAAATTCACGGGAAAAGTCGGAAATGTGAAATGAAGCACAGTTAGAGGGTTCTGCTGTCAATTGTTTACATAACGAAATTATTGTTTACGGTGTTCACATAGGGCTTTGGAAACTATATTATAATATTGGGCTTTAACAAATTCTGATACTATGGATGGAATTAATACATTTGTGAAAATAATTTTTGAAGAATAAAATCCACGAAAATAAAGCAGTCACATAACTTTTCTCTACCCTCGTCATGGAAAATACCATTTTCTTACTTCACATTTTGATGTAGAATAAGCGGTCGTATTGCAGGGACAACTTAAGTTAAGTGTGTGCCAGTGAGTAGGCCTATGCTATATTGGAAGTCGGTAACAAATCCTATCCACTGATACGTCACTCACAGCTGTAGGTTTGTATTAGTTGATAAATAGGCCTAGGGATGTTTATCAGAGACCCTAAGCATCTAAAAGAAGACAAAATGGGATGGAACATTTTCAGTCCTACGCGCGCAGTATATTATGTCCCTGGTTTTTGGGAAGGGAAGTATGAAAATTATATTGAAATTCTTTTTTACTTCAGCACCGAAACGGTTGTATGGTAATATGAGAGTGAGAAATACAATTTTCTGTCAAGACAATACAATCTTATGTAACCGGAATTTATTTTTCTTCTTATTTGCACTCCTCCCAGGCATGGTGTGTAGAAGCAATGGAATGCAACATTCGACATACTCTATGAGCCATAAAAAGCTATATCTAGCGTTTTCTGAGGGAATAGTCTGATTGTCATACGTCGTTCTTCCTCTTTTCGAATTCTACATACATATTATATAAGGATCTAGAGTTTCAACATCGAAAGTCCTCCTTAAGTTAATTTCATATTACAAAATACAAAACCCGGTCGACGCTGGGCCTTTTAAGCTAGTTTGAAATAAAATATTTTCATATACTATGATATTCACTAATTGACTAAGAATAATGCAGTGTTGAATGCATTGAAGGAAAAGAGGCGTGCATATAAATTAGCTATACAAGATGCAAAGAAAAAAGTAATGAAGAACATATTGAAAAATCAGCAAATAAATGTAAAACAGCATGGTCCTTGATTAATGAAGCAGCGGGAAAAACTAAGTCAATATACACAAGTGAGATATTACCTGATGTATACAATAATTATTTTATATCAACAGTAGAGGAAATAAGCACTAAGGTAAATGTGTCACTTGAAAATACTAATAGATATCTGCAGAAAGCAATCAAACCGCCAGTTGTATATTGTGAGTTAATTTTTGTAACTAAGGAAGAAGTCTGTAAGGTGGTAAATTCTTTGAAAATTCAAATTCTAGAGATGTCTTTGGCCTAACTAGTGGGGTAATTAAAGAAATTGTATATACTATTCTAGAACGTTGACTTTCTGCATAAATCAATGCAGACCCCATGAGCTTTTCCTCAAGCATTAAAATTCTCTAGAGTACAGTGTATAAGAAAGGAGATCCTAAGATTCCAGGGAGTTATCGACCAATCTCTTGCATACCCGTAATAACGAAATTTTTTGAAAAAATTACAAAAAAGAAAATTTGTAATTATTTTAATAAGTATAATCTTTTCAATGATAGTCAATATGGATATCCAACCGGACGCTCAACAACAAATGCTGTAGATAGTCTAGTTGCTCAACTGTTTGTAGCGTTAGGAAATAACTGTTTAGCCGAGATCACCTTATGTGATCTAAGAAAAGCTTTCATTAAATATTTCTTAATAAGCTAAATCATTATGGTGTACAGGGAAAGGAGTTATTAATGATAAAATCTTATCTTGAAAACGGAAAACAGTTGGTGGATATAAATGGTAAACATTAAGAAATATTGAATATTAGGTGTCCCACAAGGTTCAGTGTTGGGGCCAATTTTATTCTTAATAATGATCCTTTATATCAGCAGAAACATATCGGCATTATCAATAATTTATGCAGATGACACAACTTTACTAAGTACCCAAAAAGTTCTTAATCTATTAAAAATTTAGCAAAAAATTCATTAGAAGAAGCAACAGACTGGTTAAAAAATAATGGCTTATATTTGAATGAAGAAAAAACAAAATCATTACTTGCCACATTAATGCAGGAAAATGATCAAGATATGGAAAAAAAATGCAAAATTATTAGGCATAACTGTTGACAAAAATCTGTCATGGGAAGAACACATAGAAGTAGTTTGTAAAAGGCTCTCACGTGTAATCTATTAAATAAGTAGATTAAAGAAATGTGTATTTTCAGATTATGTAAAGACTGCTTATTATGCATTTATTCAGAGCATGATAAGGTATGATCTAGTAGTATGGGGAAATGGGGTAGGATTTAATCAAATATTAGTTATACAGAAAAAAGCAATTAGAAGAATAACCAATGCTAAAAAATTAGAGCATTGCAAACCACTATTTATTGAGACAAACATACTAACAATAATAAATTTGTACATCTTTGATGTTTTGTCATTAGTAAAAAAATACCGTAACATAAAAAGCTATCAAACACAATGTCAAGTGCATACATATCATTCCAGAAATCAAAATTAAATTGATCTGGTTAGGTGTAGGTTAAACAAAACAAAAGGATATCATAACATTATTGGGATAACATTATATAATAAATTACCATAAAACTTCAAGAAATGTCCCCAAAATTATTTTCAGAAAAAATCCTTTTTACAATGTTCAAGAATACTTAGAATCAGATATACAAATAGACTAGAGCAACTTAGTGTAAGTATATTACATGTGTAATCTGTAAGTATATTTTGTTCATTTAGTGTCACTTAGATTATGGCAGTAGTATATCTTACAATAATAATTTTGACTGATTTAATTAAGTTTGTAAGATTGTAAATACTCATAGCTTAGGTTGTTGAAGATATGTATTTATGTAAATAGCTAATGTGACAGATTGCAGTTGGTACTGCCTAAAGGTCTTATAAAAATATATCACATTATCAAATATATAGAAAGGTTCAATCCTAGGGTGTCGGGGTGGGTGGAGAGTCTATATGGCTCTAGCTTTCTGTGCCTAAGATCGAGGATTCAATCACAGCCCCACAATATAACAATAACCCTCATATAAGAATACAACCTGGTAGAGCCCACAAATATCACTCTATGGAAGCTTGACAGTAACAATAACAATAACAACAACAACAACAACAACAACAACAACAACAACAATAATAATAATAATAATAATAATAATAATAATAATAATAATAATAATAATAATAATAATAATAATAATAATAATAATAAATAATTAGGAATTTTCAAACCCAGAAGAGAAAGAACGAAAAAGAAAAGTCTTTCAGTGTGTGATTTGTGATTTAACCAGAGGGGGAATGCCTAATAGTATTAAAATTTTAATATGAATACTATGCCTTCCTGAAAACTGGCTTAATTTATAGGTAAACAAAACAAATTCTGTATCTAATAAAAAAAGAAATCTTTCACAGTAGAAGCAAAAATTAGGGGAAGTGTCTTTAATTAAATTTCAGAGCCTAAAGTAAACTGATTAGTAGATACAACAGTGACAAGTTTATTTGTATTAACTTGTCAATGATTAAATAGTTACGGATGCTTTCAGCTCAGTTCATAGACAAAATCCTCAATATTTTCCTAAACAGTTTTATAGTTAACAAAAGTTCAGTGTCTTCTGACCAACTGAATTGCATCAAATTGGAGGTACAAGATTTAAGCGGTGCGAGCAATCAGCAACTCACAATCAGCATGGTGCCAATCTTATGCACCTGGTGCATTATTCAAAGTTTGATATTTTGAACAAGAGATCTATAAAAACCACTACTCAAAATACAACAGACCTATATCTAAAGGAAATAAAGACAAATTTATATACCAGAAAAAAAAAAATTTAGGAAAACAAAATTAATATCTAAGTGAGAATATGAATTAAATATTTATGTACATTTAACATATCCAGTGAGTGGGAAATAATATTTGCTAGCTAAAATATTATTCAGAATATACATTCATACGGACAATAAATAAGGTTATCATGTCCTGAATAGCCAGGAACTTCTTGAAAATTGATAGAATGCATCTAAGAAATAAGTTATACATACCAAAATATGACAAATAATAACCTCAGCCTAGACATGGTATTATATCACTTATTGAGCTAGAAAGGAAACAAATTAGCAGCAATACAATAGCAACATTCTTTTTCTTTTGAAAATGATGACGATACAATATAATAATAATAATAATAATAATAATAATAATATAGAATAATTAATCAAATAATCAAATGTTAATAATCCAAACAATAAATTCAAATTTATTCCTTTAAAGTCATTCACTACACACAATACTATGGCATAAACATTGTAACACAATGACAATAAAACATTAATGAAAATTAAAAAAAAAGAATATAAAGATTGAAAATGCAAGCTTAAGTTAGCTTTTAATAATTTGAATGAGTTAAATACTCTTCCATTGTATAAAAGCAATGGTCAAACAAATCTTTTATTACTTTATACTTGTATAAAATTTAACTTTTTATTAATTTGATGGAATTTGGTATTTTATTATAAAATTTTATGCTCATAATTATGTTCATTTACTTGTATGTGCCGTACATGTCTATTTATCGCGGCCATGATAGTAAGGCAAGCAAGGTAAGGTAATAAATACTGTATTATAACTCTTTAGAGAGCATAATAAAATAAAATAAACATGGAAAAATTATTGTGGGCGTTTTCCCATATTTTGACGCTCAGGCGGGCGCAGATTTAAATGACCTCACAAATGGGGAGTCATCTGCCGGCAGAGTTTGTAAGCTCTCATTCGATAACAGATCGCGGTGGTACGCAGGCGTGCGCGACTTCAGTTAGCTTTCGGGACTAGCTAGTACGGTACTAGAGTAGTCCGTTGCGCATAGTAATCAAGCCACGAGGTGGTTAATAATCGGGAATCTTGAATGAGTGCGAGTGATAAATTTGTGTGCGTAGGGTACTTTTTCCGTGCGGGTTATTTGTGAAGTTCGTGTGCGAGGATTTTGTCGATTGTATTCCAAACGTGTCGTTTCGTTTTGATATCGGTGTGTAGGTTTACTGGGAAGCATAGTGCTTTTACCTGAAGGATTGTATAACATTCGCGAATAGTGTTGCGCGGCTCGGCCATATTTCAGCCCGACCCGGCTGGTTGGCTGGGAGAGTGAAGTGAGCTCAGGGGTTAGTAAAGGGAATAAGGACACGCCCCACAGTACCCGAACGTCAATTTAAAGTGTTTGCGGAGGAGTGTGCCTGTGTGCCCATGCTTACATGTGTAATTAAAATGGCTGTGTATGGCATTTATAGTGAGTGACAAGAGAGTGGAGTGACTCCACGAGCAACTCCCACGCAACAAGCAGACCGGCTGGCTGTCTGCAGCGAAACATGGCTGACGACGAAGTGTTATTCGATGACGTTTATGAACTCTGTGAAATCATTGGCAAGTAAGTTGAGGAAACACCTCCACACTTACAATTACCATATACACATGCCTCCACATCATACCGGTTTAAATACACTCTTTGCCTATTGTTTCACGTATTTTTGCATTGTCTAAGAGGTTAGGGATGTGGTTCAGAGGGATGCTTGTTGCTACGATAAGGTGTGTTTATTAGGTCCAGGGATTACCTACAGTAGGCGTGCAATGCTAATTAATGAATGAAATGCAATGTTTTAAAAACATGACATAAACGTATATTCTTTCTATTGCAATTTAGCAGGCTGCAGTATATTATAGATGGCCAGATATTATTTATTGTTGATGTAAACAGATTTGACGAATTAGTAGAGTATCAGCTGTCAGAAAATCAACTATTGACCAGAACCGGGCGAATGAATTTAAATACTGTATCGTGACTATCGAATTTCTCGTCATAAAAACCTTAGAAAACTGTTATTTATTTTTTATTTTTTGAATTGGGCGTCATAAAACACGATGAGCGATCTAAGTACAGGAAATTAGTAATTTTCAACAGATGTATTTAACTTTATTTATTTCTGAAAATAGAAGACTTGTCATCTGGTTAAAAACAAGCATCTCTGAAAACTATTTTCCAGTTTGTGTGATTATTATTTTGATTTTTAAAATTTTATGCATGTTGTTTAACTTGGAAGTGATCTGAATGTGCAAGTTACTTAACTACTGTCATTTCTGGCATAATAGTAGGCCTACATTTTAAGAGGAAAAGTTGAACCACCCTTAACTTGGGGGGTTGGTAATTTTTATTTTCAAAGAAAATTTCACTGTGGTCTTAAATGTAAAAGGCTGTGCTGTAGAAACTAGATTTTAAATTATGTTTGTTTAAATTTGTTGCTCTGCTAAGACACTGATGGTTTTATTTCAGATAGACCAAATGAATATAAGTCTATGTGATTTCCATCTATGTATCTTGTTGGTCTAGGGCATCTATCTAGGAATAAGATATCTTTGAAAGAGAAAGATAGTCTTTTCCAGGCCAGGTTTACACCAGTATCGATTAATATTGAAAATACTGAGAAAAACAGGGTCAGTGAAAATTATTCTATTAAATTTATTTCTGTAAGTTCTAGATTTAGAATTAGCGGGAAAGAAAATATATATCGTTTTATAAATTTTTGCTCTGAAGATCTAACAAGCAAGGGTCACTCACTATTCATGATACCGGTATGGTACAACTTGCATGAGTTTCTTAACACATGCTGAAGAAATAAACTTGCGCTACTGGAATTTCAGCTCATTGAACTGGATAGTTGACGAACGTGATGCTAAATAGCATAGACTGTACTTAAATTTCATAGCTGAACACATTATTTACTGGTCCGAGAACATACAGGCATGAAGTTTTAGAATCTCTGGATAAATCCACTCTTTGAAACAACTTAGGCCTGATAGTGAAGTAACAAGCACTTATCTCCATAGGACATCATAGTAAGGCAAAAAAAAAATGGTTGTATGGCTATTTAACAAGAGGGGTGTACTGCAACTCAGGGCCGTAGCAAGGTCCTTCTGCGCCCTTGGCGAGTCTGACAAATCTGCGCCCTCCAATACTGGGGGGTCTGAACAATTTTTTTTTAATTTCTGTAAAATTGTTTATTATTTTAATATAAAAACACTGGTATTATCAAAGAAAACCTAAACCTCAATTTGAAAATGAACTAAGTGTTGGACTCTCAAGGTAGGCCTACTAAAACCTTATTTTCAGACGATTGAACTACTTAAAAAATAATTAATTCATAAAATCTAGAATTTTTTTCCTTGATAAATTGCACCAGTCTAAAAAAGGTGGTATTTTTCATGGTTAATTTTGCACCCTCTTTATACCTGTGCCCTTGGCGGGGGCCCATCTCGCCACCGCCTAGCTATGGCCCTGCTGCAACTTAAGCCTGTGATCATTGCCTGTGCACTGGAGTTTTGTCCTACAGAAGTTCTTCTACATGATGGGGACATGTTACGTTCATGCACACATAGGCTTAAATACAATTAACCTGGGCTGGGATTGAACAGAAAGCTAGTGCTATACATCCTGTGCCAGTCGAAGAAAAATAAATTGTTATTTAAAGAAAACCGTCCATTATTCCATGGCACTAAATTGTCACAAGTTTCAGACTCCCATGGGCATGTTACTATTCAGGTGAATTAACATATTATTTTGCTGAAATTTTGTTGTCAAGCAGGTAGGCTAAATAATCTTCCCCTTGACCATTCAATTGATATAGACCAAGATCCCTCATGTAGCCTTTTTTAACCCTCCTTCTTTTTCTTTGCTTATTTGTTGGTTTGTTTCTCTCTTTTATTCTATGTTTCTTTCTTTCTCCTTACTTAATTTTCTCTTCTTAATAGGCTATACATTTTTAAATGATTAAATGGTAGTGTTATAAGTTACCTACCAGTAGGCCTACTATGCTATTTTCCAGATGAACTAACAGAGTCATTATTCCTGAAATTATTGTTATGCAGCTAATCGGTTCATCTTGACCTTCAATCAATGCAGTAAGCATTGTGTTTGTCATTTACTCTGTGTCACCTATTGTGGATTATCTGATTTGCATTTCAAGAGGCCACAATTGTATAGGCGAGTTTCTAAATTCATCAATGGTTCCATCCGATGATCGAGCTTTCATCAGAGCATTTTTAATTTCATTGATGGAATCCATCGGCTATCCATCAAAGCGTTCTCTGGGTCCTGATGAGTTTGTGCTGGTTTCCATCGACTGGCATTGGTTCCATCGTACCTAAACGTCCGATGGTTCAGACGAATTGACAATTCAAAATTATGTAATGGAGACAGCGCATATAAGATTCATATAGGCTAACTACATAACTTAGACAAAATTGCAGAGACATAGGCTAGTACCGGTAGTTAAACTCATTTTTGAGGATTCGTTATCCGATTCCTCATAAAGGGCTAAAACTGAAAGAGAAAGATATTTTTGAAATTGTAAAAATTATAAAATACAGACCATATAAGTTAAAATAATATTACTAATTTCGGGTAAATTTGAAAACATATAGCTACAGTACTGTAATGTGTATATTATAAAATACACAGACTGTCTAGTTACTATAAGCTAATTTTTTCTATTAAAATACCAGCGAGTCTATCTTTGTGATAAGATGTTAATTTAATGTAGATCTTACTTTTGTTTATTTATTTTATTTAATATAGCCTATTACAATCAATGGGTCCTGTAAATGCAAATCGATCATTAGGCCTATACTTTTTTTTAGTGGGAAAATAATAAACCGGTGTTACTAACAATGCCATCACCAATATTTTATAATTTTATATGCAGTTACTATGTTGGCACTCCCAAAAAACATCGCTTTGGCCAATGATTGGTTTTTTAATTCATCAGTCATCATGAATCCAACGAGAAAAATTAGTGAATAATAAATTATACTTGACCAATATTAATATATATATAATGTAGAGTTTTTATTAAAACGGTACAAAATTTACATTCTCATTAAAATAACGGGACAACCAAAATATATGAGAATAATGGTAGGGCTACTGTCTCATTCAAAATGGTACATATGGTCATCCTAATTATAATAATATAGGCTATGTGAGCATATAACTTATAGCCTTTTAAGGACAAGATTCATAATCAAATTCAGTAGATGCACTGTAGGCTACTGTATCAGACCACATATAGTAGGCCTACGTTGATTCTCTGTGGTGAAAATGATCTTTTGTATACCCTACTTGTTCTGCTAGTCGGTGACACTTTGTTTCTTAGTAATACAATAAAACTGAAATATTTAACACTTCGACATAATTGCCCATCCGTTTCCTTTCTGGATTTAGCTTACAGTGTATTGGTACAGTCTTCATAATGAAATACTATAAATTAAGTTACAATTTATGTTTTGAGCAAAGCACATGGTGGAACACTGTGTTGCAGCTCATCTTCTGTATTGCCAGTGGTTCATGACGGGTGAATGAGAAATCGCTATTATTTATTGTACTGGAATGATAGGGATTATCAATATGCAAAGTAGTAATTTATGAATTGTAGTTAAATTCTGATTCATATGTATTTCTAATTATAAGGGACATTGGCTATTAATTTAGTGATAGGCTAGATGATTTCTGTTGGCCTTGGTATTGTAATCAGTGTGGTGCTGACTTTCTGTGCTCAAGTTTGCTGGTTCAATCTCATGCCAGGTTGATGACATTTTTATGTGCAGAAATTTGACAAGCTCATGTCTGAAAATTTAGAGGTATGTAAAAGAACTCCTGCAGGAAAAATTCTGGCCCACCACTGTTGGTCACAAGTATGAGTTGCATAACACCTCCCTTGTTAAATAACTATGAAATCAAACCTAGGTAATTCTTTAATTAATCTAAACATGGTACAAGATATACTCGATGCAACAACACCATTCAAATCCTGTGGAGATCATATGAGTAGGAAGGATGAATGCGTAAGAGAGCATTCACAGCAAAGTAGCGTAGCAAGCGAGTTGCAATAGTTGGATGCAGGTTGTGCGCTACTCATTTTAAATCCCAAATAAACGAGTTCAAATCTTCATACCGAAGTAGCGTGGCAATAATGAATCTCGCAGAGTGCAACATTCATTTCTTCAGATAAATCTGGACTTATTTCATGCGACGCTACTCGGGATGACGCATGCATACGCCTTTTCAGCTGTTTTATAATTGTTATAAGAAAATTCAACACATATTCACTTGTGTAGTGATAGATTATGGCAAAGATATCATGAAAACTGCTGGAAAGAGAGCTATTATTTGTACATGAGTAGGCTATATGATATGGCAATCAAAACTAGTAGGAAAAAAGCCTGGATTAAAATTGCTGAAACTATATTCTCTTTAGGTAAATTACATTATTGATACTTCGGTATGAATGCAAAACTGTGAACCATGCAGCTCGATGTGCAGCCTGCATTCTGGTAGTGCGATTCGCATGCAATGCTACTTCGGTGTGAATGCTCATTAATAGAAACATTCTATTAGTAAAACCAGTGAAAGGTCTGCCCAAAGTCGCTTCTTTCATTGTGATAATTGTAGCGTACTTACCATGTTTTTCATTCACTTCAAAAGCTTTGGAGGTAGAAAATAGAGTTGAACTGCAGATGATATTACATAGCGTAGCAAAAACTAGATGCCTTACTATTGAAGTTCAGTATTTTTATTTTGGTCTATTCTAAATCCCAAATATGATGACCCCAGGTTTCTTGTATGGGTATGTGGCACATGAAAAGATCCTCTAGCCATCTTGTTCCAAGTACAGTAGAACTCTGACAGTTATCCGGATTAATTGGGACTGAACCCGCTCAGGAAAATCAAATACCGGCATCTGAATAATTGGGTAAATAATGATAAAGGTAATTTAAAAAAAACTAAATTTTACAGTACTGTACTTACATAAAGTGTCATATCCTGGACATATCGGTCAGAGTTAGTTGTCTTGCTGACAAACTGTCAGTTTTTTGGGCTAAAAGGTTTGCTTTTTCACGAATAATCGGTCCTGAAAGAGGGTTTCTCAATGCCTGCTGCTGCAAAAACCACTTGAATATGGCCTCAAAGCGATCCGGATAGTTGGAGTTTGGATAATTGGATTTCTACTGTAGTCTCATGATACTATTATTCAGACTATCTCTGCAGTGATGTTCACAACGCAAACACTTAAACCCAAACAATGCAGATTGGCTGTTTGGTTCAATTAATCTTCCTCAGTACCGGTACCGGTAAATGATATACAGTAGGCCCACTGTGGCAACAAGATGAATTTTAAGATTATCCTTTTTATAGCATTAAGTATCATTGGCTCCTAAGTTTAATCCAGTTCAGCAGATTCCTCAGTTTGCTGATGTCATCTCCTTAAGGAAGTAATATTATCAGTTCATTCTTACCCTTACAGTGCATGAGACAGTGCATGTCATTGATTCAACTCTTACTTGGTGACAAATTAGAGATTTTACAATTGAAGTTTCCCAATATTAGTGGTGCACCTCAACATGTTTCTCTTTAACTTCTCTAACCAACTACTATCGTATTTCAGCTGCTAACGGTGTAGTGATTCAGGTTCTCACAATTACAATGAAAATAACCACGTATCTCATCATAAGAGATGTTGGAAATGTCCTCCTCTAGCATCCACACAACACTGACACCGTTTTAGGAAATTTTCTTTCACGTGCATAAGTTCAGCTTCCGAGATATGATAATTCCTCTTGTCTTTAAGTTCTTCTAATATATGGGGGTTTCACCTATAAGAACTTAAGACAGTGTCGCAAGTTGAGAAATTAACTATATCTCGAAAGCTAAACCTACGCGCGTGAAAGAACATTTCCTAAAAAGGTGCCAGTGTTGTGTGGATGCAGGAGAAGGACATTTCCAACATCTCTTATGATGAGGTACCTGGTTATTTTCATTGTGATTTTAACCATAATTGTGAACCATTACACCGTTACCGGCTTTATTTGCGTAGATATTTCACCCCATCGCTCGGGAGTTTGAGCTGTGGCCACCGCGACGCAGGAACCCGCATGACTGGCCAACTCGTACGTAAAACACACTGTAGTACTGTATATAGTCGACCAGCCAATGGTATGTTGGGTTCATTACATGTACAGTTTCATTGCCAAAGCCCAGTGGGGATTCCTCCCCCCCACTGGCTTGTACCATTGCATGGTACACATACTTAAAACTATAATAATTCTGGTAGTGAATTTTTAGGCATCTTTCCTCTGGTAAAATGAAAAATCACACACTGCCAGGGGCCTATATCCTAACCGACAATTGATGCCTCTCCTCTCTTCATAGAAACTATATCTATATTGGTAAAGCAATTAACTACAAACTTCATATTTCGAAATAGCCTTTCCCTTAACTTGAATTTTTAGTTAATCAGATCAAAATTTAATTTCTTCCAAAAAAAATTGTTATACTCTAAGAATGATTTGCGATTTTCTCTTCTTTGCGGAAGTGGTCGCATTGCGAGAATGCACATTGAATTGTTTCCGTCTCACACAAAGTCGTGTAATCGCGAGGCAAGACTTGAAAGAATGTTGTGGAAGAGAGGACCTTCTTATCTATCCTAACAAAATTTTATTGTATGTTTAAAAACAGGGACAACATTTATTCGTCGTCATGTGGTAGCGGTAGTAATAATAAGAGAAAATCATGCTTCTTGTTAATCCCCAAGATACGCTTAACTCGAATATAAAATTACGTTTTACTAGGAATTTCCTTTTTGAAGCTGCCGTAGCCTATGCTTTTCACCGACAGACACATAAGTACACAGGTATTTTCGAAGTCACAGTATCTCCAAATGTGTATTAATGCTAAAAACATGACATTAAAGAAGAAAAGACCTTACGGTCTTAACTTCTCCAGGTTAAATAAACTATTATTATTATTATTATTATTAAATTTGGGGGCTGAATACAACTCTTTTTTTTAAATTTATTTATTTTTTATTCCAGCTGAATACAAATTTAGTGCCTATGGTACGGATAGAGAAAATAAAAGTCGGGAGTAATCTGACGACTTAACATGAAGCACTAGCTGGTTAATCGTCCTTCTTATCGGTATAAAAAGGGTATGCGACATTGCTCTAGCTTTTGTAGACTTTGCAGCAAGATTTTTACGACTTTTCTTTGACATTTTGTTTTATTTATGAAAGAAACAGAGAAAAATCTATCTGAAGAACAATTTGGCCGCATTAAGGCTAAACGGCAAGGAATATAATCCTTTTGTTCACCGAAAGCCATTAAGATTGCCTCTTTCGATAACCATACGAGAGAGTGAAAAATACCATGAGCTTTTTTTTTTTTGTATAAAATTTAATTTCAAATATGGAAGTACAGTACCTCCTAATTGGATTTAACCAACGTTTTGGCCAGAGTAATGTTAAATATCGGCAAGGAACGTAATCCGATTGTTACCACAACCCGTTAAAACGGCCACGATCTTTGTATATCGAAACAGTTTTGGGTCCAGTCCTGTGTTCTTTCTAGGTTTAAGAACTACCGATAATGTCGTGCAAAGGTCCAGCGTTATCAGTTAAGTAGATAGTCCGTGAAGGAGTAACAGACACTCATAGAAACGACTAGCCTTTTATTAATTAACTAGCTTAAAAGGCCCGGCGTCGCCCGGGTTTTTATTTTGTCATTTGAAATTAACTTATGAAGGACTTTCGATTTGTAGGCCTACATAGAACTTGAAATGAGGAAGAACGACTTATCACACTTAAACTATTTCCTCAGAAAACGCTAGATATAGCCACTACATGCTTGATTTGCTTTTGCCACATTTCTGGCGTCACCATCAATACTGCTCTGTCAAACCGTTTCCTAACATCGCATAATTTAAAAGTTTTGTTATTTCTGGCCACAAACCCTTTGATAAAACTCCATACCAGTTCAATTGGATTCAAATTGCTATGATAAGGGGGCAACCTCAGTACTTGATGTCCCGCTTTATTTGCCATATCATCAACCACATATTTATTTTCATCTTTGTCCGCGAATTCCTGTGCTAAGATCACTAACTCTGCCTTAACACTTTTATCATTAAATGTTACATTCTTTTCTTGTAGGCATTCCACAATATATTGTTTACGCCAATAAGTATTTGGACGCCGATAGAGTTTCACACTGTGGTATGATGCATTGTCCATAACTATTAAACTGTTGGGTTCAAGTTTCGGCAAAACATTAGCAAACCAGTTACGGAATACCTCTTCATTCATGTCTTCGTGGTACTCACCTGTTTTCTTTGACTCAAAAATGAGCAAACCCCCATCTACGAAGCCTGTTTCACTACCTATATGCGTAACTATTAGGCGTTTCCCCTTACCCATAGGATTTTTTAAACCTTGACTTAATCCTGCCCTAAAAGCTTTTTCCTTTGATTCAACAATAGTGTCATGCCAAATTTTAGGGGTGGTGTGTCCTGCATTTACCCATGTCTCGCCTAAGTAATAACACTTTCGACCTTCTGCTCGGTATTGCCGTACAGCTCTAAGATAACGTCTTCTCCAAAGTACAATATCATCACGATCTACTATAACATTAACCTCACTTCTTTTCACATATTTCATTCCAATTTCCAACAATAACTTATAAATTGTTGTTCTTTTAAAATTAGGTAGGTCGGAGTCCTCATTGACAGCACAAAGAAGTTTATCCACAGTTGGAGGTATGTTATCAAAAAAGAAATGATGAACTTTTGCTCGAATAGCACTTTTCACAAAGTCATCAATAATACTATGCAGCTTTTCAGCCTTTCTTGGGGGAGTTTTCACTACACCAGAGTCTCTGTATTCACTACACACTTTCCAGATACTTTTGGTACATATACCGGTGAATTCAGATGTCAATTTTACAACGTCCTCAATTGCAAGTGCTGGATATATATATTTTTATACCCATTAAACACATTCAATATAATTTCCTTCTGTCCACTTCGCAAAGATTTACCTCTCTTATTTTTAATTATGCCACTTGGGCCTGGTTGAATTTCAGTCATTATGTTTAATGCTTCTCACAGACTGGGTTATAAATTATAAACACCACGTTTCGCTGTTCACTGAAATTTGTATGTTTACATTATTCACAACAATGACTCTCGCAAACTGGAGGGTTATATCACGAATGCCACGTTTCGCAATACATTGAAACATTTGCAATAAGTTGATATTGTTATCTTAAAAATTTTCGTCACATTTTATGAGCTTTTACTGTTATAAAAATAAAATCTAATACCGCACTATATTGTCTTGTAGCATGATGTGTGGTGGGGTTCAAATCACGTGCATTTTTTTACACGGACTTGCATTCTCAAAATGAATGGATAACACACTTTCGATTTGGTTTGCTTGCAAGACTCACTTTTGTTTTTGTTTGTTTTGTTATGAAAACATGTGAAAGTGGAACTCTCAAACTGTGAATGTCACACTTCTTTTGTCACACTTCAATTTTTTAAATCTTTTTTTATGTAAACAATTGACAGCAGAACTCTCTAACTTTGTCTAACTTTTCCTCATTTCATCACATTTCCGACTTTTCCCGTGGATTTTCCAAAAATTTTCTTTCATACAAACCTTCTCCAGACAATTACGATCACAACAAAACAAAAATCAGCCAAATCGGTCGAGCCGTTCTCAAGTGATGCGGCAACAACCCTTTTCTAAATTCATTTTTATTAATATAGATATAGATTGGCATCTGTTCTATTAAGCTGCGGTTCTAATATTTTACAGCCTGCCATTTGTTATTTTAGATAACACTTTTTAACGAGTTTATCGTTTCTTCGGATCATGGTCGAATTCGAGAACCTCTTGGTAAGGCATGTTGCATATCAGCACGACGAACTCTCAATGATAATTGTAATTAATAATAATAGTAATTATGATAATTGTAATTAATAGTAATAGTAATTAACACAGACTGGGAAGGCGTGGTCGTGATATTCGGATGATTGGCAATGGCAACACAGTAAACGCTACGTCACTCACGATGTGAAGTTGCGCCTAGATAGTCGTACTTCGCAACCTGCAGTACAAACATTGTTCGCGAGCCATGATTCTTCTTTTTTCATTTTCCATTTACTAAATTAGAATAGTCTACTTTGAACTAGGGGATTTTTTCCTCTCTTAGGTTAATTTGCATTTGGCACTATGAAGACGTTGGGCTATATTACCGGAAACCAAAAGAAAATTTCTCTATGGTGTTGTACACGATTTATTTGCATTTTATTTTCTAACCGTTTTCGTAGCATGTGTGTCATGACGAAAGAATTTTTCTAACTAATGCGAATGGGGTCTTAGGTATTTTATTAAATTATATTTAGACGTTACGCAGACCTTGATCGCTTTCCATCTTCAAATACCACAAAGAGAGAAAAAAAAAAATCAGAATTTTCTTCTGGAACAGGAAGCTAATTTAACAATAATATTAACGTGCTCTGTATGGAATGCCTCTAACCAATATTAGATGCAAAAAAATGTATAATGTCAATCTAATATTCGTGCCGACGAGATTTTCCAATGACTAAATCTTGCCTTAAACATTGTTGTAAGCAGTTTTCATCAGAGATAATTAAAAAAATAGTTTTGCGCGAGATATTTGACTTTTTATTTCCCGTGCCCTTTATAAAATTGTATCATTTACTGCTATACAAACAATTATAGCCCAAAACCATTAGAATACGAACCCCGTTATTAAGTCAGCAAATTCGGCGAGACCGAAATCGTGAGTGAGTAAATATCATACACGAAACCTGAAAAATCCTTCAAGTATGATCATTCCCTGCGAAATGATTAACTAACCACAGTTTCCTGTTGTAAAAGTTGTACATCCCAATAATTATATTAGTGTATAGTGTTCTGGAACCCCACAGGAAATACGTTCTGGTATTCCTTACAGCAGAGAGTAGAGGGTTAGCACTATTGTATATTAGACCCTACCTGTTGCAGACTGAAATGTAGTTTTATTTTTTATTTTTTTTTATTTTCCGGTATCGCAGTTATTGAGTTAGTTACATTTTTAAAAGGACTCTACTAGTACCAGTATATGCCTGTGCAAAGCCATTAATTCTTCTGTGCTTGTACTTATAACATAATTTATAATTGAGGGAGTCAGTGCCACAGTGATCCTGGCAGATAAAATTTTGATATTGATGCCATCTGTAGCATTTGAGGATGAATTATCTTTCTATGCCAGAATTGTATAGCTAGTTTTTAAGTCGGTAATCTATTCTCTGAACGAAAATTCCTCTTGTACAAATGTAACCAAAATTTTGCAAAGCATAATCATTAGAATCAAAGAAACTTAAAAGTAGCAGTGATCTCAAATATTTACCCCATTCATCGTTAATTTTATGACACTCTGATTTCTGAGACAGATAATATGGAGAATGACAGTGATCTTTCTGATGGTATCACCTTATTTGTAGAACCGAGTAATCGTTGGAACTCATGAATAAAACTAATATGCAGCTGTTCCTATTAAATAATATTTTATAACATTTAAAAAAGCCCAGAAATTTTTTAAATAATTGTTTTTCCTGTTCTAAAATAGCTTACAGATAAAAATAAGTGCAACAGTGGTATAACCAAGAGAATGATGCTGTAGGGCAGTTGTTCCCAACCAGTAGGTCTGCGGACCACTCAGATTGAAACTAAGTCATGTAGGAACCACTCCCACCCTCGCCATATCCCTATCAGTTGTAACCCTTCCTCATCGCTTTTTCCATAATTAAATTCAAAGGCGATTAAGTAAAACAGTTTTTAGAACACATTATTTACAACTTAACTACAAATTATTTAATAAATAAAAATTACTTTGTTTTATAATGTATAGCCACTACATATTAAGTAATGCACATAGCTTTCAACATCCCATTTATTGCCAGCGTTTTATATCTGCTGCCGGACCGTTCTGCGGACCACCGTTTGGGAACCACTGCTGTAGGGTATAATAAAAGTTAATATCTGTTGACATGCTGAAGAGTATGTATAACTTTGTAGTTAAGTTGATCAAGCTCCATAGAACACCCCACTCCTAACAAATCTGTATTTCCCAAATTGTAAATAAGTAGAACTTAAACTTGCTTTTTCTCTAATCTTTAAAAAAAAATATAGCTTAGACCACTTTCGCGCTGACCCCTTCAGTTCGTCTCCACCAAGTTGACGTTTCATCTCAGTGTACTATTAGTCCCATGATAATTACCGACACCTTTGAGACTTTTATCTAATTCATTCCAGCCATCATATTAGTTCATGTTGGGACATAGCATTTGACTTAAAACTTATCTGACGTAGGCTTGTATTACTAAAATCAAACTCAGGTAGTCACCCGGGTGAGAAAACTGCACTCCAAACTTTCGGCAAGATATTATCTTATACTGCATTGTGAAATCTTGGCCTACGTTCCGGTTTATCTCACCTGGGTGATTGCCCGGGAATCTGTGATTGGTAAATACAGTTTCGCAGGCCTTCGCCAGTATGGCATCTGATTAATCTGTCTTGGGCAAATGTAACATACGTGAAGCAGCATTAGACAAGAGTGCATAAAGAAGTTACAATTCGGCTCTGAAAATTTCTCTCCGCTTAAAAAAAAAAAAAATAAAAACCTGGTTCCAGTTTGTGCAGCATTTATTCCAGACACCGCAAAGGTTACCTGACATAAAAAAAAAATGAAATTATTTGTTAGTTAGATGTAAGCCTATTGGTTGAAGACTATTGCAAATGATATATTCATAGTTGAGCAGTCTTCGCATTTAATTCGTCTATATATGAAATATTTGGATTTCTTGACAAGGAATGTTGAGGAAATCTCTAAATAGTGCCCAGTTTGTTGCATGGTAATTGAATTTGATGTTAGAAATGTCATGTTTTGCATGATTTACTGAAATTATCACCTGGTTGTCATCAGCAGTGCAATTCAGTTAACACCATATATGACGAAAAAGCAAAATCATATTTAATTCGTTTCCTAGGATACGATTAAAATCAGATAAATGCCTAAAATATACATTAAGCTTTCGTGCTTCGTTGTAGATCAAGAGGGAAGTCTCTGTCTACCGAGCAAATGCATGTAGCTCGAGGGCTTCACGGGTTCGAGTCCCGTACAACAAGGCACACATTTTTTATTATTTTCTATTTGTATCACCAGGACATAATAAATATGAAATGAAGTATTTTTTGTCCATTACTGCAGATTTAACTAATTAAAATATATGTACACATTGCAAAAGATGTTCATCGCCTCTACAATTAATGTATAGTTTCCACTTAATTTAATCCTCACAAAATGTCCTAAAAATATATGTGAAATGAAATGAAACGATTAGCCTAAGATGTCCCGTTAAGGGCTATGGCCTCCTGAAAGAAGGTGCACTTACACCCCAGAATATTTTAAATTAAACTTGATAATATTACTGAAAATGCTAAACTGTAAACTACTTTTTCACGAGAGTGCATATTTTTCTGTTATAAATAAATAATAAGATTTTTTAGGTTTCGTCCAGTTAAATGTTTTAAGAATGACCATCAATATTGTTATTTACTGTGTCTTGTTCAGCACACTTTATGGAAATTCTTATTACCATATTTAAATAAAAATTACTACTATAAAAGTGGCAATAAGTTTAATAACTTACTGAATTACAACTTTCATCTTCATCTAGAGCTCATTCAGAGAAATGGGAAAAGAATGTAGAGTAAAACATTTCCATCTATATATGCTTTCATATTCTCTGAGCCTATGGCTTGCCATCTTTTGGTTTCAGAAATAACAGCCTTTTCTTGAATAAGAACGTTCGAATGCTGTAAGATCGGAATCCACTGAATTAACGAATTATTTGTCAAGATAGAATATCATTTTATTTTTCACTTTTGATTAAACGCGATAAAAGCATCTTTTATTTTAATGGTTAGTTGATAAAACCTGGTGGAATATTCTAACATAATTCTAATTGCTTTCAAAGAAGACACGTAAGCTTACATAACTTGATTCTTCTTTAATCGGGATAGGAAAAAGAAGAGACGTAAACTTACAAAACTTTTTATTTTTAATCATGACAGCAAAAAGAAGAGACGTAAACTTATAAAACTTTTCTTTTTTATATCTGACAGCAAATTCTGTGAAGATCGTTAGCCTGTATGTAGTATAGGTACGGCGCGAATGGCCTTCATTTTGTTGTGTATGATCGTAATGCACATAGTCTGAACAAAGTCACCAAGACAAAACTTAGTACATAGGTGAGCAACTGAGGGGAAACGTTTTAGTCCCCCATCCTCCTGTGACGTAAGAAACCTGTTCTTCATGTTCAGTGTCACGTCGAAACTGCTTTATGCTGACGTCAAGGGCGACTGTAGTGGGAGAAATTCCCCTACCGCACAGTGACACAGATGCGGACCCATGACTTAGTATATCAGGATAAGCTCGAAAGTCTAGAATCAACGAAATATGAAAGTTATTTACAAAAATCCCAAAGACCTAGACCAACAGTAACACCATCTAGGAAGCAAAAGTGAATTAATATTTGATCCATTTCCTAGGATACGATTAAAATCAGATAAATGCCTTAAATATACATTAACATTCCGTGCTTCGTTGTAGATCAAGAGGGAAGTCTCTGTCTACCGAGCAAATGCATGTAGCTCGAGGGCTTCACGGGTTCGAGTCCCGTACAACAAGGCACACATTTTTTATTATTTTCTATTTGTATCACCAGGACATAATAAATATGAAATGAAGTATTTTTTGTCCATTACTGCAGATTTAACTAATTAAAATATATGTAGACATTGCAAAAGATGTTCATCGCCTCTACAATTAATGTATAGTTTCCACTTAATTTAATCCTCACAAAATGTCCTAAAAATATATGTGAAATGAAATGAAACGATTAGCCTAAGATGTCCCGTTAAGGGTCAATCCATTAGAAATGAACCAGGCCAAGTTGCTCGACATTTTTGATTTCCCTAATTTTTTTACCAGTTATTTCCCAACTAAAGGTGAGTTCAAAACTATGGTTAAAAAAAACATTGGGCTCATACTTTTTTTTTGGCGGCCATTTTAAGATTGTTTTTTAATCATATTTCAGTGGAAAACATGTTTTGCACAAATGTATGTAACTCTGTTAATTTTATAGATAACAAGACAAAATAAACACCAAAATTATCAGAATGAAATCCTCTACATTTTTGTTTTAACACAATATTACCTAAGTAGTGAGGAAAGTGAAGAAAAAAAATCAAAACTACAAATTGAAAATTGACTTAAAACGGGAGTTTTGGGGCCGCAAAATTATTAGAAGGAAGAAAGACTCGCCCTTAATTATTTTATCTGGTGTAGATGTACTATAGGACTACTCGCTGTAGAAGTTTAAAGCTTGAACTCTTTACGGTTTTTTATACAATTTTAAAAAATGCCCAAAACCGTATTTTGGCAATATTTGAAGTAGAATATCTCAAAAAGGACTGAGTGAAAAATTATGAAATTTATACAGATAACACCTCTTTATGATATAAAGATGTGTTAAAAATTTAGTGGCTGAGACTCAACTGGTTCCCGAGTTACAGTGCATCGAATTTGGCCATAACTGCAAACTATGCACCGAAATTTCAACACTCTTCAAAGCTTTGAGGAAACCAAAAATTTGTCATGCTAACTGATGAAATGTAGCCTACATATGCAACTCTTTTGTGTAACAAACTTAGGCTCACTAAAATTTTATATTTAAAATTACAGTGTGAATTTTTACTATTAAATTACCGTTAAATTTCGTGTGCCTATAACGCAATGTTTGGCCAAATTCGATGCACTGTAACTCGGGAACCAGTTGAGTCTCAGTCACCAAATTTTTATCAAATTTTTATATCATAAAGAGGTGTTATCTGTATAAATTTCATAATTTTTCACTCAGTCCCTTTTGAGATATTCTACTTCAAATATTGCCAAAATACGGTTTTGGGCATTTTTGAAAAATTGTATAAAAAAAACCTCAAAGTTCTCAAGCGTTAAACTTCTACAGAAAGTAGTCCTGTAGTAGATCTACACCAGAAAAAAAAATTAAGGGTCAATCTTTCTTCCTTCTAATAATTTTGCGGCACCAAAACTCCCGTTTTAAGTCAATTTTCAATTTGTAGTTTTGATTTTTTTCTTCACTTTCTTCACTACTTAGGTAATATTGTATTAAAACAAAAATGTAGAGCATTTCATTCTGATATGTTTGGAGTTTATTTTGTCTTGTTATCTATAAAATTAACATAGTTACATACATTTGTGCAAAACAAGTTTCCGGCCGAAAAACTGTTACAAAGAAAACTTAAAATGGCCGCCAAGAAAAAAGTATGAGCCTAAAAAATGTTTTACTCTAGTTTTGAACTCACCTAATATTGGGGAGTAACTTGTAAAAAAAATAAGAAAATAAAAATGTTGAGCAAAAAATTTTATTCAATTTGGTTCATTTCTAATGGATTGACCCTATTTTGGCATTATTTGAAGTAGAATATCTCAGAAGGGCCTGAGTGAAAATTATGAAATTTATACACATAAGACCTCCTTATGATATAAAGATGTGATAATAATTTGGTGACTGAGACTGAACTGGTTACAGAGTTACAGTGCATCGAAGTTGGCCAAAAATTACAAACTATGCACCGAAATTTTAACGCTCTTCAACGCTTTGAGCAAATTATAAATCTGTCATGTTAACTGATGAAAGGTAGCCTACATGTACAACTCTTTTGTGTAACATACTTAGGTTCACTAAAATTTTGCATTTAAAATTACAATGTGGATTTTTACTATTAAATTACCGTTAAAATTCATGTGCGTATAATGCAAGTTTTGGCCAAATTCGATGCACTGTAACTCGGGAACCAGTTGAGTCTCAGTCACCAAATTTTTATCACATCTTTATATCATAAAGAGGTGTTATCTGCATAAATTTCATAATTTTTCACTCAGTCCCTTTTGGGATATTCTACTTCAAATATTGCCAAAATACGGGTTTGGGGATTTTTGAAAAATTGTATAAAAAACCGCAAAGTTCTCAAGCTTTAAACTTCTACAGCGAGTAGTCCTATAGTAGATCTACACCACAAAAAAAATTAGTCTTTCTTCCTTCTAATAATTTTGCTGCACTAAATCTACCGTTTTAAGTCAATTTTCAATTTGTAGTTTTGAATTTTTTTCTTCACTTTCCTCACTACGTAGGCAATATTGTTTTAAAACAAAAATGTAGAGCATTTAATTCTGATAATTTTGGTGTTTATTTTGCCTTGTTATCTATAAAATTAACAGAGTTACATACATTTGTGCAAAACATGTTTTCGACTGAAATATGGTTAAAAAGCAAACTTAAAATGGCCGTCAAAAAAAAAAGTATGAGCCCAAAATTTTTTTTACCATAGTTTTGAACTCACATTTAGTTGGGAAATAACTGGTAAAAAAATTAGGAAAATCAAAAATGTCGAGCAACAAATTTTATTAAATTTGGTTCATTTCTAATGGATTGACCCTTAAGGGCTGTGGCCTCCTGAAAGAAGGTACACTTACACCCCAGAATATTTTAAATTAAACTTGATTATATTACTGAAAATGCTAAACTGTAAATTAAGTTAAGTTTCCTTTTGAGAAAGAATACTTTTTCACGAGAGTGCATATTTTTCTGTTATAAATAAATAATAATATTTTTTAGGTTTCGTCCAGTTAAATGTTTTAAGAATGACCATCAATATTGTTATTTACTGTGTCTTGTTCAGCACACTTTATGGAAATTCTTATTACCATATTTAAAAAAAAATCACTACTATAAAAGTGGCAATAAGTTTAATAACTTACTGAATTACAACTTTCATCTTCATCTAGAGCTCATTCAGAGAAATGGGAAAAGAATGTAGAGTAAAGCATTTCCATCTATATATGCTTTCATATTCTCTGAGCCTATGGCTTGCCATCTTTTGGTTTCAGAAATAACAGCCTTTTCTTGAATAAGAACGTTCGAATGCTGTAAGATCGAAATCCACTGAATTAACGAAATTATTTGTCAAGATAGAATATCATTTTATTTTTCACTTTTGATTAAACGCGATAAAAGCATCTTTTATTTGAATGATTAGTTGATAAAACCTGGTGGAATATTCTAACATAATTCTAATTGCTTTCAAAGAAGACACGTAAGCTTACATAACTTGATTCTTCTTTAATCGGGATAGGAAAAAGAAGAGACGTAAACTTACAAAACTTTTTATTTTTAATCATGACAGCAAAAAGAAGAGACGTAAACTTATAAAACTTTTCTTTTTTATATCTGACAGCAAATTCTGTGAAGATCGTTAGCCTGTATGTAGTATAGGTACGGCGCGAATGGCCTTCATTTTGTTGTGTATGATCGTAATGCACATAGTCTGAACAAAGTCACCAAGACAAAACTTAGTACATAGGTGAGCAACTGAGGGGAAACGTTTTAGTCCCCCATCCTCCTGTGACGTAAGAAACCTGTTCTTCATGTTCAGTGTCACGTCGAAACTGCTTTATGCTGACGTCAAGGGCGACTGTAGTGGGAGAAATTCCCCTACCGCACAGTGACACAGATGCGCACCCATGACTCAGTATATCTGGATAAGCTCGAAAGTCTAGAATCAACGAAATATGAAAGTTATTTACAAAAATCCCAAAGACCTAGACCAACAGTAACACCATCTAGAAAGCAAAAGTGAATTAATATTTGATCCATTTCCTAGGATACGATTAAAATCAGATAAATGCCTTAAATATACATTAACATTCCGTGCTTCGTTGTAGATCAAGAGGGAAGTCTCTGTCTACCGAGCAAATGCATGTAGCTCGAGGGCTTCACGGGTTCGAGTCCCGTACAACAAGGCACACATTTTTTATTATTTTCAGTTAGTATCACCAGGACATAACAAACATAAAATGAAGTATTTTTTGTTAATTACTACAGTATTAACAAATTATAATATATTTAAACGTTGTAAAAATACGTCTATCACCTCTAGAATTTAAATTAATGTTAAGATTCTATTTAATTTAACCCTCACAAAATGTCCTAAAATATTTGTAGTAGGCTACACTTAGTATAATTATATAAAAATAAATAATGTAGAATATTTTGAATGAAAGTTGTTTATATTACTGAAAATGGAAAAAAGTATAAATTAAATTTTCTTTTGAGATAGAAAATACTTTTTCATGAGAATACATGTAATAACTTTTCTGTTATAAATGAATAACAATATATTTTTAGGTTTCATCCAGGTAATGTTTTAAGAATGATCATAAGCGTTCTTAATTTACTGTATCTGGTATTGCACTTTTTATGGAAGTTCTTATACCGTACCACATTCAAATTAAAATCACTACTATAAAAGTGACACCAAGTTTAATACCTTACTGAATTACCATTTTTATATTCATCTAGAGCTCATTCAGAGAAATGTGAAAATAATGTAGTGTAAAGAATTTGCATCTAAATATGCTTTCATATTCTATACTGAGCCTATGGCTTGCCATCTTTTTTCAGAAATGACAGTCTTTTCTTGAATAAGAGCGTTCGAATGCTGTACGATCGGAATCCACTGAATTAATGAAATTGTTTGTCAAGTTGGTATATCATTTTATTTTTCACTTTTTATTTTGATAAGAACATCTTTTATTTTAATGGTTAGTTGATAAAACCTGCTGGAATATTCTAACATAATTTTAATTCCTTTCAAAGAAGGCACGTAAGCTTACAAAACTTGATTATTTTTTAATCTGGACAGCAAAAAGAAGACACGTAAACCACAAAACTTCTTTTGTTTAAGGGCGTTCGAATGCTGTAAGATCGGAGTCCACTGAAATGACGAAATTGTTTGTCAAGTTAGAATATAATTTTAATTTTCACTTTTGTTTAAACACGATAAAAGCGTCTTTTATTTTAACGATTAGTTGATGAAGCCTGCTGGAATATTCTAACATATTTTTAATACCTTTCAATGAAGCTTACAAAAGTTTATTCTTCTTTAATCTGTACTGCAAAAAGAAGACATGTAAACCACAAAACTTTTTTTTGAATAAGGGCGTTCGAATGCTGTAAGATAGGAATCCACTGAATTAACGAAATTGTTTGTCAAGTTAGAATATAATTTTAATTTTCACTTTTGTTTAAATACTATTAAAGCGTCTTTTATTTTAACGATTAGGCCTAGTTGATAAAACATGCTGGAATATTCTAACACTGGATTATTTTTAATCCAGACAGCAAATTCTGTGAAGATCGTTATATGCAGTATAGGTACGCCGCGAATGACCGACCTCTTCTGGTAATGCACATAGTCTCAACAAAATCATCAAGGCAAATATTATTAAAGGGACATAATGTCAAAATAACCCCGAAAGTCTAGAATCACCAAAATATGAAAGTTATTTATATATAATTTTTTTTTTAATAAGTTATTCCTCAAAATCATAAGACAGTAGTATCGGCCTATCGTCCCTGACTACAACATTTATAAAAAACCCGGAGACCTGGGCCAACAGTAACACCATCTAGGAAGCAAAAGTGAATTAATATTTAATCCATTTCCTAGGATACGATTAAAATCAGATAAATGCCTTAAATATACATTAACATTCCGTGCTTCGTTGTAGATCAAGAGGGAAGTCTCTGTCTACCGAGCAAATGCATGTAGCTCGAGGGCTTCACGGGTTCGAGTCCCGTACAACAAGGCACACATTTTTTATTATTTTCAGTTAGTATCACCAGGACATAACAAACATAAAATGAAGTATTTTTTGTTAATTACTACAGTATTAACAAATTATAATATATTTAAACGTTGTAAAAATACGTCTATCACCTCTAGAATTTAAATTAATGTTAAGATTCTATTTAATTTAACCCTCACAAAATGTCCTAAAATATTTGTAGTAGGCTACACTTAGTATAATTATATAAAAATAAATAATGTAGAATATTTTGAATGAAAGTTGTTTATATTACTGAAAATGGAAAAAAGTATAAATTAAATTTTCTTTTGAGATAGAAAATACTTTTTCATGAGAATACATGTAGTAACTTTTCTGTTATAAATGAATAACAATATATTTTTAGGTTTCATCCAGGTAATGTTTTAAGAATGATCATAAGCGTTCTTAATTTACTGTATCTGGTATTGCACTTTTTATGGAAGTTCTTATACCGTACCACATTCAAATTAAAATCACTACTATAAAAGTGACACCAAGTTTAATACCTTACTGAATTACCATTTTTATATTCATCTAGAGCTCATTCAGAGAAATGTGAAAATAATGTAGTGTAAAGAATTTGCATCTAAATATGCTTTCATATTCTATACTGAGCCTATGGCTTGCCATCTTTTTTCAGAAATGACAGTCTTTTCTTGAATAAGAGCGTTCGAATGCTGTACGATCGGAATCCACTGAATTAATGAAATTGTTTGTCAAGTTGGTATATCATTTTATTTTTCACTTTTTATTTTGATAAGAACATCTTTTATTTTAATGGTTAGTTGATAAAACCTGCTGGAATATTCTAACATAATTTTAATTCCTTTCAAAGAAGGCACGTAAGCTTACAAAACTTGATTATTTTTTAATCTGGACAGCAAAAAGAAGACACGTAAACCACAAAACTTCTTTTGTTTAAGGGCGTTCGAATGCTGTAAGATCGGAGTCCACTGAAATGACGAAATTGTTTGTCAAGTTAGAATATAATTTTAATTTTCACTTTTGTTTAAACACGATAAAAGCGTCTTTTATTTTAACGATTAGTTGATGAAGCCTGCTGGAATATTCTAACATATTTTTAATACCTTTCAATGAAGCTTACAAAAGTTTATTCTTCTTTAATCTGTACTGCAAAAAGAAGACATGTAAACCACAAAACTTTTTTTTGAATAAGGGCGTTCGAATGCTGTAAGATAGGAATCCACTGAATTAACGAAATTGTTTGTCAAGTTAGAATATAATTTTAATTTTCACTTTTGTTTAAATACTATTAAAGCGTCTTTTATTTTAACGATTAGGCCTAGTTGATAAAACATGCTGGAATATTCTAACACTGGATTATTTTTAATCCAGACAGCAAATTCTGTGAAGATCGTTATATGCAGTATAGGTACGCCGCGAATGACCGACCTCTTCTGGTAATGCACATAGTCTCAACAAAATCATCAAGGCAAATATTATTAAAGGGACATAATGTCAAAATAACCCCGAAAGTCTAGAATCACCAAAATATGAAAGTTATTTATATATAATTTTTTTTTTAATAAGTTATTCCTCAAAATCATAAGACAGTAGTATCGGCCTATCGTCCCTGACTACAACATTTATAAAAAACCCGGAGACCTGGGCCAACAGTAACACCATCTAGGAAGCAAAAGTGAATTAATATTTAATCCATTTCCTAGGATACGATTAAAATCAGATAAATGCCTTAAATATACATTAACATTCCGTGCTTCGTTGTAGATCAAGAGGGAAGTCTCTGTCTACCGAGCAAATGCATGTAGCTCGAGGGCTTCACGGGTTCGAGTCCCGTACAACAAGGCACACATTTTTTATTATTTTCAGTTAGTATCACCAGGACATAACAAACATAAAATGAAGTATTTTTTGTTAATTACTACAGTATTAACAAATTATAATATATTTAAACGTTGTAAAAATACGTTTATCACCTCTAGAATTTAAATTAATGTTAAGCTTCTATTTTATTTAATCCTCACAAAATGTCCTAAAATATTTGTAGTAGACTACACTTAGTATAATTATATAAAAATAAAAATAAATATTGTAGAATATTTTGAGTGAAAGTTGTTTATATTACTGAAAATGGAAAAAGTATAAATTAAGTTAAATTTTCTTTTGAGAAAGAAAATACTTTTTTTCATGAGATTACATATAATTAGTTTTCTGTTATAAATGAATAACAATCTATTTTTAGGTTTCATCCAGGTCATGTTTTAAGAATGATCATAAGCGTTCTTAATTTACTGTATCTTGTATTGCGCTTTTTATGGAAGTTCTTATACCGTACCACATATAAATAAAAATCACTACTGTAAAAGTGGCAACAAGTTTAATACCTTACTGAATTACCATTTTTATATTCATCTAGAGCTCATTCAGAGAAATGGGAAAAGAATGTAGAGCAAAGAATTTGCATCTAAATATGCTTTCATATTCTATACTGAGCCTGTGGCTTGCCATCTTTTTTTTCAGAAATGATCGTCTTTATTTCAGACGGTGTACATAGTCTTAATTGAGTTTTTTCAGGCCTCCTTAAAAAATCGTTAACTTGATTAAGTACATCGGAATTATGTATTTTATAATTTGGATCTTCCTCAGAGGGACTAAACTGATTTTCCAGCTGATCTGCTATAACAGCAGCTTTATCTTGATCAGTGTATACAGGTCCTCTATTGCTCAAAATAGGCTTTCCCCTTGTAGTTGTAAGAGGTTTGGTTAAACGGCGTGTAATTTTCCAGATATTAGAGGAACTGCTTGCTTCCTCTATGTCTTTATCGAGCTTATCAATCACATTCATAAGAAGAGCCTTATGAACCTGGCTCTTTATTATATTGTCTTTTATAAGCAACATTTCTCGTTCTCTGCCATATTTTTCTTGCTCTTTTCTTTTCTATAATATTTTTTATGCTAATCGGTAAAAGAGCCCGTTCAGCTACAGGTAATATACTGGTGGAAGTCTTAATGGCGTATGATATCGTATTCATAGTTATTTCAGTCTCCGCATTTAGTTCTTCAATAGATGATACCTCTGGATTTCCTGACAAAGAATTATTAAGGAAATCTATATAGTGCCCAGTTTGTTATTCTGTAATTGCATCTGATGTTGGGAACATCGTGTTTTGCATAATTTATTGAAATTATCACTGGGTTGTGATCAGAAGTGAAGTCTTCAGTTGAATATATGTCCAGCGGGTTTTGTTTACCTCTGTAAAGAGCAATGTCTAATACATCTGGCAGAACAAGAGGGTTATAGGAATAATACGTCGGAAGAGCAGGGGCTAATGCATTGTATTAGTTTGTAGCTGAGTGTTGTTCTAACAGACGTCCCCTACTTGTAGTCAGCCTTGAATTCCATAGTACATTTTTTGCATTGTAATTTCCTGCAAACATAAAACAAGATCCCAGTGAAGTAAGGAGATCTAGATCACATTTTAGTAATGGCTTTGTAGGAGAACAATAGATGGCTCCAAATATAATTGATTCATTAGGAAAAATAATTTCAATAAATGTCCCTTCCATGTGAGTGAAAGCAGGTGTATCCATTTCTCTGTGGTAAATGCCGGACTTTACTATTATGGCTGTGCCGCTGTGTGAACCTTTGTCATTTCTATAAACCTCATATCCTCGTAGAGATAACTTACAAGTTGGTTTTAAGCGTGTTTCGTTTATAAGGAATAAATCAATATCATTTTCTTGTAAGAAGTTATATAATAAGTATTTATCTCGTTGAAGTCCATTTGCATTCCAGAAGGATATTTTAAAAATCCTGTGGATATTATTAGTGTTTGGTATTTAGTTCTCATCACTTAGAACAGTAGAAATACCATCAACTAACTTGAGTAATTTGGAGATGGGATCTGACTCCTGCTTCGCTTCTCTAAATATTGCCTGCAGGCCCTTCATAAGATTTGTTACGAATGTAGCCATTTCCCTAAACTCAGCAAACATGGAATTAGATGAAGGTGCTGAATCTGTTGAGGAAACATTGGTCTTCAGTGCAGGCAAAGGAGGGAAATCCTTTGTACAATTTATGTTTGTGACTGACAGTTTTTGCCACGCTGCTTCCTTTTTACGACCAGTGGTATATGCCATAAATTTACTACATTGCCGATAACTGGCTGGATGTGCCTCGTTACAGTTGGCACATTTCGGTGGGTCAGATGGCAGTTTTCTACAGTCTTTTGATGAGTGAGCTTCATTACATTTTACACACTTGGTTGTTACATTACAACCCGAGGCTTTATGACCAAATCCCTGACAATTGTAACATTGTTGAGGACCATTTTGTCCAACATATTCAGTTATGCTAAGTTTTAAGTTATACAGGCCTGTTAGCTGCCTTATGTCAGGAGTATTAGCCATGACATAAACAGTTATAACCCATAGGGGCAACATCTGCCAAGTTTGGCCATCATTATCGCTATTTCTGATCTTCCTTTTCATTTGCCTTGCGCTTTCAACAGGATATTGAAGCTCCTTTAATTGCCTTACTATATCCTCGACTGATGTGTCTACAGGCAGACCTTTCATGACAATTTTGGTAGTTTTATAACTGCCAGAGACAGAAGTATAAAATTCGTACTTTTGGTCCTTAAAGTAGTTCACTACTTTTGTAGCATCTTCGTCGCTATGTGGGTAAACTTTTAGGCCTCTAGGACAATACTGACACATCGGGATTTCTGAAGTTAACTGCGAGAATGTTTCCCGCAGTCTGAAGTAAGGCACCTTAGTAAATAGAATTATAGGTTTAGGCTTTTTTATTTTTTCTTGCTTTTCTTTGGGTGTCATAACCGATTTGCTGATGTGCTGTGAGGTCGACCTGTTTGGATTACCGCATTAGATGTCGATGCAGATAAGGATGTCAAAGTGACAATATCAGTCAGTGGCTGAAATTTATTCTCTATGCTTATCGTATTGCTGGTTGATTGCCTTACCATTTTCACTGTGTACTTTTTATTTGGGTGTTGGAAATCATCTTCCAATCTCCTTCGTCTCTGCACTTGAGACTCAATTGGTGGACGAGCAATATCCGTATCTATTACTTCCACTCCATTATTCTGTGAGGGCGAATCCATTAATTCCTGCATATTTGTTATATGGGTCTTAGACTGTTCTTTAGGTCCAGAATATTGTTTCGGCGACTTACCATGTAGCTGTGTAAGTTACAAGTTCCATAAAAGTCCATATTGGGAAAAGCGGTTATACCGTCACCAAATTCACGATCCTTTATAGGACAACGATGGATTATTTCAGATTCTTTGATAGAAATTATTATACTATTTAACAGAGCAAACGAAATCAACACACAAACACAACAAGTAACACTATAATGTCAGTAGCTTTCACCAATATTTGTAGAAAATTCACTAGAAGCGTTTGAATTTACCGGTTGCTAACAACAATTTGAAAGAAGAGTTTTATACAAATCCCGGAGACCTAGACCAACAGTTTCTACACTCATTACCCGGCCTCTACTTCTAGTAGACAAGGTGTGAATAACTGTTACATTTTACTACTTTTTCAAATTGTGTATTGTATTATGTCACTGTAAAGGCATGGGTCCAGCAACACCATCTGTGAAGCAAAAGTAAAATCATATTTCATTAGTTTCCTAGGATACGATTAAAATCAATTAAATACCTAAAATATACACCAGTATTCCGTGCTTCGTTGTAGATCAAGAGGGAAGTCTCTGTCTACCGAGCAAATGCATGTAGCTCGAGGGCTTCACGGGTTCGAGTCCCGTACAACAAGGCACACATTTTTTATTATTTTCAGTTTGTATCAGCAGGACGTAACAAACATAAAATGAAGTATTTTTTTGTTAATGACTACAGTATTAACTATTTATAATATATTTATACATTGTAAAAATACGTTTATCACCTCTACAATTTAAATAATGTTAAGCTTCTATTTGATTTAATCCTCACAAAAATCCTAAAATATTTGTAGCCTAGTACACTTAGCATAATTATATAATAATAAAAATTGGAACCTAGAATATTTTGAATGAAAGTTGACTATATTACTGAAAATGGAAAATGTATAAATTAAATTTTCTTTTGAGAAAGAAAATACTTTTTCATGAGAATGAATACATATAAGTTAATTACTTTTCTGTTATAAATGAATAACAATATATTTTTAGGTTTCATCCAGGTAATGTTTTAAGAATGATCATAAGCGTTCTTAATTTACTGTATCTTGTATTGCACTTTTTATGGAAGTTCTTATACCGTACCACATTTAAATAAAAATCACTACTGTAAAAGTGGCAACAAGTTTAATACCTTACTGAATTACCATTTTTATATTCATCTAGAGCTCATTCAGAGAAATGGGAAAATAATGTAGAGTAAAGAATTTGCATCTGAATATGCTTTCATATTCTATACTGAGCCTGTGGCTTGCCATCTTTTTTCAGAAATGAGTCTTTTCTTGAATAAGAGCGTTCGATTGCTGTAAGATCGGAATCCACTGAATTGATGAAATTGTTTGTCAAGTTGGAATATCATTTTATTTTTCACTTCTTATTTTGATAAGAGCATCTTTTATTTTAATGGTTAGTTGATAAAACCTGCTGGAATATTCTAACATAATTTTAATACCTTTCAAAGAATCTTACAAAAGTTTATTCTTTTTTAATCTGTACAACGAAAAGACTAGAAGTAAACCACAAAACTTTTTCTTGAATAAGGGCGTTCGAATGCTGTATGATAGGAATCCACTGAATTAACGACATTGTTTGCCAAGTTAGAATATAATTTTAACTTTCACCTTTGTTTAAACACTATTAAAGCGTCTTTTATTTTAACGATTAGGCCTAGTTGATAAAACCTGCTGGAATATTCTAACACTATTTTAATTCCTTTCAAAGAAGGCACGTAAGCTTACAAAACTGTATTCTTTTTTAATCCAGACAGCAAATTCTTTGAATATCGTTATATGCAGTATAGGTACGCCGCGCGAATGACCGACCTCTTCTCGTATATGATTGTAATGCACATAGATGAAAAAATCATCAAGGCAAAAATTATGAAAGGAACATAATGTCAAAATAACCCCCAAAGTCTAGAATCACCAAAATATGAAAGTTATTTATAATTTATTTTTTATTTTTTACATTCCTCAAAATCATAACACAGTAATATCGGACTTTCGTCCCTGACTACAACATTTATAAAAATCCCGGAGACCTAGACCAACAGTAACACCATCTGTGAAGCAAAAGTAAAATCTTATTTGGTTCGTTTCCTAGGATACGATAAAAATCAGATAAATGCCTAAAATATACATTAACCTTTCGTGCTTCGTTGTAGATCAAGAGGGAAGTCTCTGTCTACCGAGCAAATGCATGTAGCTCGAGGGCTTCACGGGTTCGAGTCCCGTACAACAAGGCACACATTTTTTATTATTTTCAGTTTGTATCACCAGGACATAACAAACATAAAATGAAGTATTTTTTGTTAATTACTACAATATTAACTAATTATAATATATTTACACATTGCAAAAATACGTTTATCACCTCTACAATTTAAATTAGTGTTAAGCTTCTATTTAATTTAATCAGCACAAAAGTCCTAAAATATTTGTGGTAGGGTACACTTAGTATAATTACATAAAATAAAAATAAAAAATGTAGAATATTTTGAATGAAAGTTGATTATATTACTGAATATGGAAAAAACTATAAATTAAATTGTCTTGTGGGAAAGAGAATATTTTTTCATGAGAATGCATATAGTCATTAATTACTTTTCTGTTATAAATAAATAACGTCAACATATATATATATATATATATATATATATATATATAATTTATGTTTTCAGACTGGTCAATATTATAAGCATTGTTCATTTAGGCTATTGTAGGCTATGAACTAATTCTTTAACCCCAGCCATTATTTCCGTTGATTCAAGCATTCTTCACTTCGATCTAAATGTTTAGTTTATATTACGATTTAAGCACTCCGAGGACCCGCAGTTTCACATAACTTAGAAGAGAAGTCTTTCTCACATCCAGCCTTCCATGTGTTTCTATATCATTATCATTTACCATCGATTGAATGTTGAGATCCTTGAACAATACTTTAAGTAAGAATTATGCAGACATATTGCTGTTTTCTCAAATTAATTTTGATTAAATTACAATTCAAGCAGTTATTTATTAGAAAGAAAAAACCATTGGCTAGGCTGTCCGCTGGATTTGGATTTGCGACTTCTTAATGTGAGTTCGAGAACCTCCACGAACTTAATTTGACTTGTCGTATGAGATTATAATTATTTAAGCTCCTAGGAAGTACCGGTACTCTAATAGTCTAATGGGTAATGGGCACTATTTTTAATTAAATCAACAACAAATACATAATAAATCGAATTAACAAACCAATCCCCTTTGTCGACGGATTTCCTATTCTGGTAGGCCGGTGCTCAAATCAAGGGGTTTCCCGGTGCCCATTTTTCATGTTTCACTCCTTTTTCGGGGAATTCTTGGGTCCTACCGTTACTCGGATTCCACATGTAAAATAAAATCCCAGCTCCTATAATTCCAGTCTATGTCGATAACCCACCACAATGAGCTTTTTTATAATCCTTTAGGGGATTGCTTAATCTACTCCCACTAGCATTCATGGATAAGGCCACCATATACTGTAAGCCATCATTGTCGAAGTGAACGGGCCCAAGGCTATAGTAAGAGGAATTTGATGGAAAACTTAGTTACGGAAATTAGAGTGGTTACTCTACAAGACCTGTGTGCTTTTAGAAATGTGCACAAAGATTAGTAGACCTATGGATATTAATATGCACAGCCTGCGCAAATTCATATCAAAGCTAGCCTTATGATTTGTGTAATAGAGTAGACAACTGCAGATAATAAGCTAATAATCCTCTGTGTTCTATATGGATATGTCTGACCCAGATACAACAGAGAGATGGTGAGGGGTAATAATTACGTAAAGAAATAACCCTAGCGCACTTCTGGTATAAAAAAAAAAGCTCTAGAATTTGTATGGTTATTAAAATTATGCGATTAGTGTAGAAAAGACATGTATGCTACGTATAGGAGATCTGTTGCAGAGATGCCTGTACTGTAATGACCCGGAAATAAGCCGTATATTTTTGATCCAAATTTAAAATGTGAACCTTCAGGGGCTGTCTTACATTTGCAATTTTATATTAAAAGAAAATGTAATCTGTCTCATCAGGCCTTACCCTTTCAAAACATTAGAATTGGTTGGTTCTCATGGTTTATTTATTGATGGTTGTATACTACTGCGTAGGCCTGTAACCGTGTCCGGTGTGGTGGAATTTTTTCCCGCAGGAGTTCTTTTACACGCCTAAATAGACTGTGGCATTTAAGCACACTTATGCTGTCGACTTTGGCCGGGATCGAACTCGCAATGTTGGGAACAGAATGCCGGTGTCTAATCAACTGCTCCACCCAGTCAGATATCATTAGAATTGCAAATAACATTTTCTAAATTCACTTGTACGTCCTCTTCTCATTCATGAGACCGAGATTCTTTCTCCGAATGATCCATGTGGGATTTTTGATGGACAAATAATCATGACGTCACTAAGGCATATTATTAGGAGCCTGATTTTGTCGTGAAATGAAATGGTTGTTGTCGGTGCTCAAGGCTTGGCCGACCATAGATCAATTTTCCTAATTTATTTATCTTGTTTTACCGTTTTGTTTTTCTTGTTGCACACAAACACTCACGCCGGAGGCAGGACTCGAACCCACAGCCTCATTTACCTCAGCTCCTTGGCTTAGCTACCGCGCAAGGAGACCGGCGGTTGTTCGGTGGATATTTTGCGGAATAATTTATTTTATGCTACAGATTATAAATTTTACTTCTTTATTTCCTTTAATACTTTTAATTTATTTACTTGAATATAGCCTAGCGGTGAGAAATATAATCAAATTTATAAAACATTATTTGGCAATGAAAATCAAATTTATTTTTAGTATTGAAAGATAGAATATAAATTATTACAGTGCGAATTACGTAGGATTTTTTTTTTTTAATTTCTGGTTCATTGTAACTGTGATAATTCAATTTTCATTTTACATAAGTTCTATTATTTGTATCACTTTGGACATACTACTACTGATTTCAGTTGTATGAAACAAATAGACTAAACATTAATAGCATTTTCCGAATTTTCAGTTATATGAAGTAGACTTGGTCCACAGCAGAATAGAAATTCTACAGTACAGTATTTGTAGTTACTTTCGTTTTCATAATTCAAATTTAGTTTCAGAGTAAAATTCTAAAAAGTTATTATTTAAAAAAAAACACTTCAGAGTTAATGTCCCATCACTAATGATATTTTCAAAAGAAAACACATTCGTTGGAAGTGTTATCTACTGTTTTAGGCTATATTTTAAAATCAAAGCAAACATTCTTTATTTTCTGAGTTTTTTTTCGAAATTTTGTCGATAAGGTTAATTACATGGCCAGCACAATGGTTTTATCATGAAAAAGGTGGTAAACCAATTTAATGACTATTAAAATCAGTCGGTAACACCATCTGTGAAGCAAAAGAAAAATCATATTTAATTCGTTTCCTAGGATACGATTAAAATCAGATAAATGCCTTAAATATACATTAAGATTCCGTGCTTCGTTGTAGATCAAGAGGGAAGTCTCTGTCTACCGAGCAAATGCATGTAGCTCGAGGGCTTCACGGGTTCGAGTCCCGTACAACAAGGCACACATTTTTTATTATTTTCAGTTTGTATCAGCAGGACATAACAAACATAAAATGAAGTATTTTTTTCTTAATTACTACAGTATTAACTAATTATAATGTATTTACTCATTGTAAAAATACGTTTATCACCTCTACAATGTAAATTTTGTTAAGCTTGTATTTAATTTAATCCTCACAAAAATCCTAAAATATTTGTAGCCTAGTACACTTAGCATAATTATATAATAATAAAAATTGGAACCTAGAATATTTTGAATGAAAGTTGATTATATTACAGAAAATGTAAAAACTATAAATTAAATTGTTTTGGCCATACTTTTGATAAATTAGCAAGAGATAGGATTATACCATATGGCAGGGGAAGCCTATTGCACCCTGATACAACGTTCTCCATCCCACTTTGGCCACAAATTTCATGTGGATTGATCGGAATTCAAATGGCCATGTGTGTGATAGATTAGAAATGGATTGGAATGATAATACATATTGCAAGGATACGTGGTTCATCATAGAAAACCTACCCCATCACTTTTTGTCCACAAATTACACATGAATTTACCGGGATTCCGCTCAGTCTTTGGGCAGAAAAGGCGTAATATGGGGTTGTTATTAAAAAATTAGAAACGCTCAGAATCTTTGTCTTTTTATTTTGTATTTCAGAGCCATTTCACATAATATTTGCATAATGGGCTGAGATATTTTATCAACCAGGGCTTTTAGTGGTGGTGGCTAGCAGGTCGCATTCTTCTTGGCTAAAGTAGCCGCGATGTTAATGGATGTTAATCTTTTCTTTTATGTATTTTTCTTTGTTGATGCATTTTATTCCTCACTATTCGTTTTCGCCCGTCATTTATTTTAAACATTTTCCTGCCTCCGTCATATTTTCCTTTCTTTCAATAACCCCTTTCTTTCTTTCTTTCTTTCTTTCTTTCTTTCTTTCTTTCTTTCTTTCTTTCATTCTTTCTTTCTATTTATTTTTCTTTCTATCTCTCTTTGACTTTTTCTCTCTCACTTTCCCTAAATTTGTTTCTCTTTTGCTATATTATTTTTCTTTTTGCGTCTTTTTGTATTAGAATTTTTTATTTCCTTTAAAATTAGAATACACAGTAAAATGTTGAATACTAAACATCTTCATCAGCGGAAGTTACACCGTGAAGAGACGCTTAACGCAGTAGTTTTGTGGAAGTTCACACAACGTCGTGATGAAAAGCAGTGGACCAGAAACTGACTCCGGACAGGTATCTCTAGTGTCATTTTCAAATGACGCAGCGTATAACAAGTTGCTGCAAGAATTTCCTGGCCATGTCAAGGATGAGTTGACTGGTTTCTGTTTAGAACGTTAAAGAAATTAGGAGTTGTAAGAATAATTTCTAGCCTTTATAGTCTTTCGCTTCATTAGTTAATTGATTTTTGAGGGTTTAGGCTAGAAATTATTCTTACAACTCCTAATTTCTATTGCCCTCTTATTCCAGATGAAGCTCATTAATAAAACGTTAAAGAAGCAAAAGAGTAGGTTATCAGATGTAAAATATGCATTACCGGTAGGCTATTGTTACTTTTTATTTCGTATACAAATATGTTAGTTCTTAATTAAGCTTAGGAATGGATATTATCTTAGGGCCTACCTGTATATTTATTTCTCCAGGAACATCATTATTAAGATTATTAATACATGTTTAACATATTTATGTATAGACTTCATAAATTATGAGTACTGTTAATAAAACTTCAAGTGGACATTGTAATCTACGTTTCCATCATTTAGAATTTTTGATAGGTTTATACATACTTGTGCTTTCAGACTGAACATTTTTAATTATTTTATTCAGATGAGCACTACCGAATGAAATTTATTTTTCAGAAATATTACAAGAGTTTCAAAAATATCTTACCTTAAACCAGTAATAACAAATTATAATCAGTTTAGATTTCCTAAGTTAATCTAAATAGAACTTTCAGGTAAGATTTACGAAATTAATAGTGCAGTACGTAGTCCACGACTGCACGGGGACTAACAGAATATGGGAGTCGTATGTCCATATTGACAGACGCATTTTAAAGTTAAAAAGCGTTTGCATTAACCCAAACTCTTGAATGTTGATGATGTATTTCTCTTTCGATTGCTTAAAAAATAGGCGTATGTGTTTATTAGCAATGACAGCTGCTGTAGACTGATTTAACACCCAGTTACAACTTCGATCCATTTTATGAATTGCTTAATAAAAATACGCTAATTATAGGCCTATATTCGTAGTATTCGGGGAATTCCAAAGCACATTTCAAATTTATTATGCTTAAAACACTTCATAGTCCTGTGATTAGGTATGCTGGCTACGGATCTAGTGGCCCGGGTTTGATTCCTGGTACCTCGTATTTTTAAGACAATTGAACGTGCGCTCAGATTCAGGAAAACCGAGGACATCCTTGGCAAAGATCACCAGTAGCAGTCGTGGTCATAGGAGTGGAAATACGGAAGTAAGTGATGCAGCGATCGATGGGGGGCCCTATCCTTCATTGAATATAACACCACGGATAAATTACCATATAGTTAGCGGTCGCACTAAGAGCGGTGTTAACTGCTAATAAGTTCTGGCTATTTACAGGAAAAGCTGTTGTGTAGGCTCCATCAGACTTTCTGGCGGTGTATTTTTTCCACAACTCTTTCATCCTGCATCATTGCAAAGAATGGTCCCATCTGAGAGTCTTTGTGTAAGAAATCTATATTTCTTCGTAACAGTACGTGAAAATACTGTATATTAGTGTATATTTTTTCTTATAACGAAATTATCGAAACTCCACATTAACTTACTTAGGCCTGTACAGTGTATTCTTTGCGATGAAGTAAAGAGATCTGATGGTTCAAGGCATAAAAAGTTTATAAAGTGGTAGCCTTAGGACTATGCACTGACCACCTTTACCCCCAGGATTGCTCCCGGTGCTCATTTCTGTTACAAGATGAGTCGACCAGACCCTTACTACCACCAGAAGGATTAGGCCAATTGAATAATTCTAGTGACCTCGTGAGGGGCCGAACCTGCAGCCTACTGATTTTTAGCGCAGTTCATCAACCAACCAAGTCACGGCGTACCCCATTTGATTTGGATATAGCTTAAATCTGAATGGGGTATTTATTATGTGGCGTGTAAGCGTGCAAACTTGATTAGACTTCTGCATCTAAAGGCACGTAAGGAGAACATACAAACCTTCTCCGATCGGAAAGTCACATTGGTCTACATTCTCATGGGAAATCAGTTACAAGGTGGAAGTGCTTGCTTTAGTGTTCTTGGAAGACGGAAGCTGTCGTGAGAAAATAAGATTCACACGCTACCCCCCGAGACTAAACGGGTTATAAATTGTAGTTTGTCAGATCATTCTTTTCAGAAAATAATATAAAATACTTCTGGAGTCAGAAGTACTTTCCCGAAAACTCTAATTAAATTTCTTATAGTACCGTACCATACCGGTAGTTAACAAAATCATAGCATTCTTTGTTTCTGTGAAAACTTTCACAGACCTTTCAACAAAATCCTCCGCAGCCAACCGGGGCACAGAATCAAGTGAGATTTTTTCCAGTAACGCTTGAGAAAGTTTGATTATTTCAGTAGCTTATTATTTTAATGCCGCCCATACGGTGGCAATATTTTTACTTCCTCTGCCCGTACCATAGGTACTAGGCTTTTAGGTTGAGAAAGTAAAATTATTGTTTTCGGCTCCAAATTCGAAGGTGAGTTATTAACGGTTTGAGGTATCTAAATTAAAAAAAAAACTATTTTCGGAACATGTCTGTGTGTGTCGGTTTGTGTGTGTATGTCTGTGAACAGCCTACCTTCAGAACGGAAAATCGTATGAAGACATAATTTTGTATTTGGGTTAAGTACTTCTAAGGATGTGACACGAAGATTGGCGACAACTTCCTCCTATTTTAGGGGACCTTATTTGAAGAAATTTTCTATGATTAAAGTAAAGAAAGTTACGAGAGTACATTAGGCCTATTCAGATTTTTACTTTCTCTAACTGTACGATAGGTGATGATCCACCCTTCATATTACTATGATCTTAGATTTAAGGGAACAATTATAATTTGGCAGAACAACCTCGCTTTAAGTGCTATAATGTTTTCAATGTAGTGTAACATTTTTTGGGAAGCATCGAAATGTAACTTATATAAAAAAATGTTAAATTTATCATTTCCGGTACGATTTTAAAATACTCTCACGTAGAATGAGTGTGCAACGCTTTATGAAAGTCCGTTCAGTCATAATAAAATATTGTTACTTTTGTAAAAACTGTCTACTGTATGAACCTCTTAAACCGGAAGATCCTGACGTCCTTCCGGAAGGACGTGGCACACATATATTGTTTTTGTTTTCTTACTAGCCAGGCGTTATAACTCGGATCATAAAATTTCAAGTCTGAAGGCAGTAGTCAAACCAATCATTTTAGTTGTCATTAAGAGGGCCCGGATTTTTATGTGCTAAAAAACTTAAAAATATTTATTTTTTATGTCCTAAAAATGTTAAAAATATGTGCTAAAATTTTAAAAATATGTGATAAAACAAACAAAAAATAGAGAAAAGAAACAAAAACACCAGAATGTTCGTAACTTACTAGAACAAATTATATTGAAACTCGCCAACATCAGATGTAAAATGCTGACAGGAGTTGCAGTGCACAGCAAATGTCATTTCCAGATTATGGATCACAAATCCTTGTCTATTATCCGAGAATAATGCCTTATATTGAGAAAAGGAATGTTCTACATCACACGATGTTAACCTTGCATATTTGAAGAGGGGTAGATCACTAACACACACACACACAATCAATTCAATTATGTTTTGGCCTTCCACAACTTGAGCGACTTTGCCACCATTTTTCTCAATCATACCTTTAAATTTTGTTCTTAGAACTTCTATTTTCGAACCTGAGATAGTGTTAAGTTGCCTTTCAACGTATTGTATTTCTTTAAGTGAATTACGCAATGTTGAGATTGGGTTCTGTTCTGTTCTTCCCTGATAATCATTCTCACCTCATTGCAAGTGAAGAATTTGTGTTGAATTCTTTCGAGATACAAATTTTTGTTGTAAAATGTTAAAAGAGAATGAGGAAAAGTACTAAAATATTTATTTATGGAGAATATATAGAAAATATTTATTCACATAACTTTTTTGTAAAACATGTGTTTTTATGTAAAATAAAATTTGGAATTTGCGGTTGTCGGACCTTGATATGAGCATCAGGGGGAAAAAATTACATAAAAAATCCGAAAAAAGTACTAAAATATGTATTTATGGAGAAAATATCGAAAATATTTATACACATAACTTTTTTTTGTAAAATATGTGTTTTTATGTGAAATAAAATTTGAATTTTGCGTTTATCGGACCTCGATTTGGATATTAAACTTTGTTTTAGGAATGTACGCATCAGGATAAAAAACATTTTTTTACATACAAATCCGGGCCCTAGTCATTATTGTTACAGATGGTATAATTATAGCCTTTGGGAATTATGAGGACTTACCGCTCCCTTACTTGTTCTTTACACGCAAACATTACAGCTTATATAGCTTGTAACTAAGCAAAATTAAATAAATAAATAAATAAAATGAGCACTTGCCCAACGAGCGTACCTCCATTTAAATCATACTAATTATACTTTATTTATTTATTTTTTTTAAACATGCCCGTTTCAACTGATTAGTTCTCCCATCCCGTTTTGTTCTTATTAGCTTTTAATTCTAAGTTCTACTTTGATCTAGTCATTTTCGAACCACATTTATACAGTAAATTTTTTGTGCTTCGTAAGGAATAAGGAATTGCAGGGAATGAGACCAGTTCTCCATTTGCCAGAGAGTGAGGGGAAACCCTGCGAAAACCTCACTCGGATTGGTGTATCTAGGAATAACCTAGATTTTCGTTACTATTAAGTTAAGTGGTTTGTTTACTCTCAGTCTTGGTCGCTTTCTTTTTCGTCTAGCGCAAGTCTCGTAAATTCTTTGAGATATGGAAAGTTTTCCCATCGGGTCCAGCATCTACTATTTACTTAAATTTTTTGCGGAAACTGTAATAAAACGATAAAATTAAATAAGATCGCAGTTTTCAAAGCTTAATCTATAACGCCAGCCTCAGACTTCTGGTCCCCAAAGGAGATCGGAAATTTCGCGTCCTTGTAGGCCTATAACTGGTAATTTCAATAATGAAGTGCAATAATAACATCCGCAGTTTACCTAGTTTATCATAATACTGCAATACGACTCTGTCAGTTCGGTCTGTGAAGAGCTCTTTTACGATGGTAGTCTTTTACTGACTGATATAGACTGATGTGGACTGAAATGAATAAGTGTATTGTGCAAGACTAATTGACAGTTGTTTTAACGACTGATGTATTAACACATGAAATTAAATCTTTGCTAATCATTCACATTTCTCTTTATTATAACTTTACACAACATTTCATTTAGACTTATACGTATTTCCAGAAGGACGTCAGGGTTATATAATACTCGTACCTTTTGTTAACGGGGAAAGGAACTGTCTACACTTCAATATAGTATATTGCGATACAAGTGCCGTAAGGCACGTTTGCGGGTCGAGGAAACAGATTGAAAACCCGAGGCGCAGCCGAGGGTTTTTAAGTTTTCGAGACCCGTAAATGCCTTTACGGCCCGTGTGTTGCATGCTATTTTTTGCACGACGGTTACTTATATCAATTTAATTATATTAATTTGATATTACCTGAAAATATTATGTAAATACATTCTTGAAAATAGATGTTTATTTCAGAAAGTGATTCGCATGTGTTTGTTGTTATGGGAACCGAATATTTGTCCTGGGGGCTTTGTCCATAAAGACTTATATTATGAAGTGTATCGTAATGAATTATGACGTGGCCCTTGGACCGTAAGTAATTTAACCTCATCGCAACGGCCATAGCAACAAGACTGTGTGGGAATGTCAACTTACGATCCATGTAAACAACTTTCGTAAGTAACACTTACTAGCTAAGGAGTGCAAAAAGTGTTTTACGAACTGTTGGGATATCTTTGATGGTCTTTCTAATATTTTTCTAGATGTAGGCTTAGCATTTTTTTCCACCAATATGCACAACAGATGATGAATCTTGAAGTGCCTACTAGTAAAGTTGTTTAATAATAAGTGATTACTGATTACCTATATTGGGAGTATATCACCTGTAACTTCAAATATCTTTCCTCTTTCAGAACCATGAATGATAGCTCTGCTCTTTTCACTATCAAAGGAATGTAATTAATCTAGTTCACCTCTCATATTCACCCTTGCCTTGTAAAATTTACAAAAACACTGAAAGTGAATATTCTTATGAGTGGACTAAAGATGGCTTAACTTGTATTAATTTTGGGTTGGCTCTTATTGAATACAATTTGAATTTAACAAGGAAAAAGTCTACTCGATTACTTTTGATTTTTTAAAATGTACAAGTAGACAGTATCTACAATTTACTTGATTTTTTTTTGCGGAAACTGTAATAAAACGGTAAAGTTAAATAAGATAACAGTTTTTCATTCCGAATCTTTGACGCCAGCCTCAGAATTCAGGTCCCCAAAGGAGATCTGGCGACCAGTTAGTTAATTAGAAATATGGCACTCACTGTCAGCTAAAATTTCGTGAATCGTTAGTCACAGCCATCCGACTGCAGTTGTCCACATGTTCATTAAAAGTCTGTTTCTGAACTAGGTTTTATCAAATTCATGTTCCACAATCAGGACTCACATATTGGTAGGTAGAGTTGAACAACGCCACCTCTCGAAGAGCAACACGAAACAAAACATAATACTTTTCCTTGGAAAGGAGTTGGCCAAACAGATTTGAGCTTGAGATAGACTCATTATGAAAATTAATACTGCCGGATATCTTCGTTAAAGTGTTGCGTAACGCACGTCGAAAATTCTTCTTCGTCAATGTCCATGGAAGGTGTCGTGATGAACTGTGCCGGAAGTTAAATTTTCTTGAAGTCCTGAAAACGTTTCTGAAATTGCTCCCTCAAACTTGATAGAATTGCTACATTCTTTTTGTCAGAATAGGATTGTAAAGACTCCTGTTTTCAAGTCTGTTTTTCAACTGGGGGAGTGTTTGACTTCAGCTTGGATGAGGTTCTTTTTCCACAACTCAAGCTTTCTTGAAATGCTTGAACATCAACTATTATTTCTCCCAAGTCCTTGTCTTTGCCATGCAGTTGGAAATTGAGTTTATTAAGCTTTAATAACGAGATTTAATGAATAAACTATAACCACCATTACTCAACAGTCAGCTGGCGGTACAGTAAGTTATAGCCAGTCTCACGAAGCCAAATTTGACATTAAACTTAGGTAACTTTCCGCAAGCCACTCAAAATTTCCCTGCGAGCTACCGGTAGCCTACCCTACATGTGACCTTTTATGTTTATTCATGTTAAAACCTTTAGAAAAATGTGTTGCGTTCAATACAGTTATTTATCGCAGTTTATTCATATATTGTCCTGACGTCCTTATGGAAGGATAACAAATTTTGGAAACAGTATGCACAAGAAGAGCCTAAAAATGCTATGTTTTATTCAACACATTCTTACTATTAAATTTTTGTCACATGCAATTCAATTTTTTAAAATTCCGGATTATTTGGGATAAAATAAAATACACAATTGAATATCAGGATTATCTGAGTTGAACTGAAATTCATAGAAATTCTCATTTCGGACTTCACCCTTGTTTCTCAAACTTTCTACCCACACAGAATGAAATCACATTTTTTAACTCTTGTTTCATAAATAACGGTTATGTAAAGTGGGATTTGTTAATATACGAAAATTCAGTATTATGCAGTGGATATTAGGAAAATTCTTATTTTATTTTGTAAAGAAGTGAATGTAATATTAAGGGGGAAAATGTTGAAACTACGCTAAAGTGTGTGATAATTCGAGAACGCTTCAAACGCTTCGGGGTGATTTAGAGTATCTAGTTCCGTAATTTATAGGCTTTGTGTTCAGAACTATTGTGTTTGAACACAACACTTTGTAGTACTCCCAGGTTTCAGAGTCACAGATTGTCAAGGTATTGTAGAGGTAATCATTTCCATGGTTTCATGTATGAAGTGCAAATTGAATCAATTACATGCTACCACAAAGAGCCACAGCGAAGCGACATTCTGCAGTGTTTCACAGTCGTAGTTCCGCGCAAGATAATGTAAATCATTGAACGGAGAACGTTTCTATGCACTGATTTAGGTAGTTTTGCTCCCTACTGTGAGAACAGGTTAAAACGTTCGTAAAATCTTTACTCTACTGCTTTGAATATTCACACAACTTAACATAACGGTAGTACATTGGGATTGAATAAATTCTGTATATGTGCAATAAATAGACTAATGATAGGCAAGTGGTGACCAAGACTTTTCTAACTTCTAGATAACAATGGCCTTCATATGTATTAAAGCCCTCCAATTACGGAAAGAGTAATGAGGGAAAAGTCTCAAGCAAAAAGGATAATATTATTATTAAAACAAAACTTGCTATTAAATCACCTTACAGGGAGAAAGGTTAAAAATGTCGGATACTTATCTGTCGCTAGTGTCCTCTTGATTATCTCACCACCATTTCGCGATAAATAGCTGGATTCACTGAAAGTAGCCTACTAATTTAAAGGTTCACAGATAGGCCTATACATTGCCTCAGGGGCAGTCGAGTCGGTTAGTTTATATTTTGGAAGGGTACATCATACAAATAAAAACATTATTTCAACAAATAAATTTACAAATAAACTGAAAGAAATCATTAACTGTGACCTTATTTAACGGTATCTAATAAGGACATCATTTGGTCAGGCACTTTCTTTAAGATCTCGTTCTTTCAAGCTTTGAAAATTCGACTTGTTTCTTTCCTGTATGAAAGACTTCTAACACGATGCCCATTACTTGTAACAGTAATGTGTGGAATTATTTTTGTTGTTGTTGCTAAATTATGTTGTATCAATATGGATGTTGTTGTCATAACTTATGTTTATTTTAACTTATATAGAATTTTAATGATTATGATATTAGTTTAAATAGCGGAGATGAGTGAACAACTATAAATTTACGTTCTTTCTGGGTATAAAATATGTTTATGCAACATTTAATGTTGCATTAATGTACATTTTGTGCCCTATCCTTACAGACAAAGATGAACCATTACATTTTTATATAAGTATTTAATGATAGGGATTGAAAGTTTATATACCATTAGTGGTAAAAGTAACTTTTTTTATATATTTAAAACGCCTATTAATGTTGCAGAAGTACTCTGTAATCAGCAGACAAACTATTAGCACCAGAGGTTAGAGGGAACGAAGAAATGAAACGTTTCTTTTACATTTTTTGAGCCAGTTAAAGATGTGCATGCCCCTTAAGCGTTAAATGTTCACCTTTGACATACACATTACCCCTTAGCTTGTAGAGTTGAAAAAGACCTCAGGTGTACAATACTGCAACTTGCTTTATCCGGGCTAGCAAGTGAAATGTCATGTAGCGGGGAATAAAGTCATACCAGCGAAATGTAATTAAGTTTTGTAACTTGTCCATTTGTTTCCAACTCCGGACTCGTTAAATAATTAACAAGAGCACGGAGTTGGCTATGGAAATTGTTGTGTTGTAGCAGCAGGCAGAGGACGAGATGAAAAAGAACAGAAAGTAATATTGATTGTTGAGAGTCGGAGCTGCAATTAGCCGTGAAATCTTGGCGTCGTTCTGTTCCGGTAGCTCCAGCAGCAGTTCGTCTGCAAGTTAAATAATGACGGAAGGATGGGCTAAATTGCTTGTCTCGACTTAAAGGGATCTTGTTTAAGATGACAATGAACAACTTGCGTGAAGTATCTCACCCACTAGTTGCCTGTTTTTTTTAAGTTCTCGTATGTGTAAGTTATGAAATTATGAAACAGTAGGATAGCATGAAAGTAGGCTAGATTCCATAGTTTATGCATTTTTTATTCTTGTGATGAAGAGAAAAATAATTTTTTAATTAAGTCTGTCAAATCTGTAATAAATTTCTTCCCCATTACTTAGTATCTAAAGTAACTTAAAATGTACCTGCAGTATTTTACAATGGCCTTTTAAAGAACCAGTCTTGAATATTATTTTTCTCTTTCGAAAGGATCTTAAGGATAATCTTTGAAGGCTGGTTAGTTTAAAAAAATGGATTATTTATTTTCCATTCATGGTTTAATTATCGTTTGTCGATAGGCCTAGTATTTATTTAAAAATATTCACCATTAACTTAGTTTGTTTATTTTCTAACGCAGTAGGCCTACAGTGTTTTTCATTCTCCTATACCTATAAGTTTACATATACTTATAAACTACATTTCTTAAAGTTTAACACATATACATTTACAAATTAATCATTTACATACAAATATTCAATACATGTACAATAATATGAATATTACATTATTTTAAACATGCTACATTTTACTTATGTTTCATTAACACTATATTATACATTTTAATGTTATTTCTAACTCTATTTTTACAGTACTTGGAAAATGAATTTACTACTATAATTTATTTCTGCTAGAAATTACTTGTAGTTAATGTAGGTACAGAATTTAAACAATGTCGATAAGAGCTTTTTTCAACAAAATCGCAACAAAAATTTCTCCATGAAAAATAATAGCAAGAAGATTCGCCGTAGTGCAGTTGGTTGAGGCGCATTACCTTACAAACATGAAGTTCCAAATTTTGATACCCGATGAAAACATTGTTATTTTTCAGTTGACATAATCCTGAAAGTAGGCTACTATGGGCCTGAGGTTGACTCAGTCTCTAAGAGAAATGAGTAGATTACCTAGAGTATTCTTAAGGTAAAATGGACCGCAATGTTTGACGGACAACCTAACAAACTTCAAGAGCTTATTGTGTTGTAGGTCCTGGAGCCGCGACCACCAGAAACTCTTTCTGTCTCTATACTGTTTACAGGGAGCTAGAAAAAAGTATAGGCCTAGGTCTAGTCGCCTTGGTATCCTCGTCCCCAGCGGTGCAGCCTTTGAAGTATTGCTTGTTTAATGCAAGGACATATACGTTAACAGCCGCGTGTTGAAGTATTGTCAGGTGTTAGCCGGAAACGAGAAGCAAAGAAACGCTGAACGTTTGTATTATATTACTATTGTTAGGCCTACTGGATTGACTTGGCAACAGAGCTTGCCACCTACTAGCATTTGAGAGTGCAAATTACTGTTTACCCTCAATAAACAAAAACATAATCTGTCAGACCGCTAAGGAAATGCCGACATTTGACTCGCCGAATGGGAACGAGGAAAACGAGACAACTATAGCATGAGAGCTTTAGAACATAGTAGATACGATTCGTGTTACATCACCGGCAGATGCCAAATTCTAATATTAAAAAATCGTGTTTGTACTAATTTTGCTTTCAAGCTCTGCCTCTCCCCACAAAAAGAGGTATCCTGAAAATGACGTGTTGTGGACGCAGGGAATCTCATGTATCGAAATAGTTATTTATGATCCAAGTGGTAAAAACGTTTTATTTTGTTTTTCGAGTAGGCGTCCTAAAACCTACGAGCACACCAACTTGCTTTGTGATGTGTATTTTCCACTACAGTAGCCAAACCATGCTAAAGCCCTTCTACCAGACGACCGATAGGCCTATAATATTCTTTGCTTACACTATACACTGTTGGGATCAATATCGTTCCCAGAAAAGTGGATTCCAGTATAAGCATTCCTTAATCATAAAGGTTTCTCGTGTTGTCAACCAGGTTTGTAGATCAATTGGACCTAATTGATCTACAAACCTGGTTGACAACCCGAGAAACCTTTATGAATAAACTTCGCCAGGAAAATTTGAAATCTTACAAGCATTCCTTAATTCCCACACACCAAATTCTCAATGCATTGAATGTTGTGAAGTTTGAGGCTCCAAGATTTTTAGACTTGACATGAGAAGGTTATGTTTCACAACATGCCCTCGTGTGGAACGAGCCATATGCTGTTAAAATTATTCGTGGAGTTACGATGGGAGGTTTTCTTCTCGGTAATTTCCATTTTACACCTTTCAAGACATTTCATAATAAAATGAAATTTGTACTAAGTTAGCTATGGAAATTGCGGCAGACGCAGTTTGGAAGAAAGAACAGAAAGTAATATCGATTGTCGTGAGTTGGAACTGCAATTAGCCGTGAAATCTTGGCGTCGTTCTGTTCCGGTAGCTTCAGTAGCAGCTCGTCTGCATTTTAAATAATCAGCCTGGGATACAAGAAGGACAAACTAAATTGCTTGAAAATATGCCGATGATAAGGCAAGGAAAACTGTGTGCAGTATTACAATTAGCATGCAGCTTGTGTTACGGTGTTGTTTCGTTAACACAGGATTTTTCATCTCGGAATATGTGTGACCTCTTTACTAACTAAAATTCCTTTTAGAAAAATGTTTAAAAAAAAAAGCAAAATACAGTACTCATCTCCCACGTGCTGCGGATTTCTCGAGCAAAATTAGGTATAAAAATATCTTGTGACAACACAGTAGGCTTCTTTCGCAGCGTGTGGCTAAATGGCACAGCAGGGCGTGTTTAGTTAATGACCTAGCATGCCTCCACAGTTTAGAAAAAATCGGAATGAAAATTCTGAAAGTGCTGTTTATGGCTAACTGTGGTGTACCTCGTGAATAGCCAGGCCGACCGAAAAAAAAACTGATATAACTTCCTCTATGCAAATAAACGTTTAGGCTCTTAGTAATGCAGTACATATTTTAATACACAAAATACCGTGTAATATAATATATTGTGCATATTTTGGAATTAATTTAGGAAATTTTAGCAAAACGTTAGAGCCGTTTTCGAGAGAAAAAAATACATTTTCTCTATATAGGGTGTTAATGAATAACACCGAAATATTTCACCTGTAGCCTATATAGAGGAGACGTAGACAAGCAACTTTTATTAGGAGAATTTTGCTCTATGGATTCAATTTTTCCTGTTACAGCATAAAATCTCTCAGGGCATGGACGCCACTGACTAATAACAATTGAAAAAATTAAAAACAAAGGAACTTCGTTGTCAGCACTGTAGTTATGAATAAAAAAAACTAATGCAGTGGCGGTCAGTCATGTGATTAGTCTGTAAATTTTGCAGATTATGGAAATACTGAATTATAGTATAGATAAATGATTAAGAATCAGATTTTTTTTTCGATCACTAAAAAGGCATGAAGTCAATTTAATTAAGAGTTTAACCCTATTTCGCTTAATGATTGACTTATGAGCACCAAATTGTAATGACTTGGATGCTCTGTAGCGTACACATTTTACGTCATAGAGCAAAATTTTCCTGATGAAAGTTGTTTGTCTATGTCCCCTCTATATACACAGGTAAAATATTTTGGTGTTATTCATTAACACCCTGAATAAAGTGGCATTAAAAATAAGATAAAGTTTCCGAAATACTGCACGAATAAGTTTTAATGATTTTAAATGCTAAAAATCTAGAGAGAGCAATAAAATTTAGAGGGGGCCCACCTGTCTACGGGCTTGTTTGTGAGTGAAGCTACAAAATGATTCTTTGCTCGCGGTTCGTGACCCAGTAAATACCTAGCTAGTGACTTGAGCCCTAAATGGTTCTGGCTCCCAAGATTTGAAATATCTCTGCAGTTTTCAATGTTAAAAATTAATGTGTGATAATTGGTCATGAGGCCGGCTAACATAGTAATAAAGGAATGGTTCGAGTTCTTACTCCGTCTTTGGGAGTAAGGATTCTGTGAATGATGTATGGGGGAACACGCGAAAGATTAATATTTCGTCCCTACTCCACTTCGAACAAATTTGTGGTTTTATGTAATGCTTTTTTTTTCTTCTAGATGGGCGATATAGGTTTGTTATTTTTTATTCGTCTGCAACTTAGTTCTTTATTAATTTTTTAGCGTAACTATTTTTCTAATACAGATTTTTAAAGCTATGGTTGAGATTTTTTCACTCCTTATAGCTTCGTTCAATGCTAATTAACTAGTGTATGTTAGTTTTAGGAAATTAAAGAAATTGCTAGTACTATCAAACAGTATAGGCCTACAGGATTCTACTCCCACAAAGGGATTTTTATGTATCTCTTACAATAATTGGGAAGTGCACTTAGAATCTACTTTTTGATCATCTTGTTGGGAGGAGCACGTCAAAGGTGTGGTCTTTTCCTGATTGCGCTTTTTTGTGGGTGTTCCATTTCGCTTTAATGAACTGGTTACTGTAAAATACTTTCAGCTCATTGTGATGAATAACATGCACTAACCTTCTTATGATTTTTTTTACATTATTATTTTCCGTACAGCGCGAATATATCACAATTTCTCACCGATAACATTATGTCCTATCCAACGCATTGTTAATAAAATCAGGTAAACTGATATAACATAGTGCCAGATGGAGTTAATATGCTATATTTAAAAAAAAAAAAGAACTATTGAGTTTTAGACTACAGTTTCTTGAGAAAGTTTTATGAGCATATGCAGTGTTCGAAGTGAGATAAGAGCAGAGGTTGTATGTTTCTCCACAATTTTGTAAAGGCTTTTCTGGCATTAACAAAATGCGACAAAACAATTTATTAGGCCTAAGCGTAACAACGTATATTGTATGATATGTAATTTAGTTCTATAATTACACCTAGCAGGGTTGGAATGTTTAAAACAAAACGTTTAAAACAAGTGTTTAAAACATATTTAAAACAAGTGCTTGTGTTTTTTTAAAGTTTGTTTAAACGTTTTATATATATATGTATATAATAGGCCCTATACATTAAAATGGTTGTTTTAAACAAAATGAACAATTTAAACTTTTTTAAAACAAACAACATTGTTGTAAACATAAAAAACGTTTTAAAAAACACGTTTAAAACAACCAACATTGTTGTTCACGTAAAAAACATTTTTAAAAAACGTTTATTTTGTTCTTTAAAAAAAATGTTTTTTTCCAACCCTGACACCTAGTATTGAAATATGATTCACCAGCTCGTAAGTTTCCATGTTGGCCCCATCCTGGAGGTGCAGCATTTTGTGTTTTCCTTTTTCATACTTCTGCTTCGTCTGCCTAGACATAACTTAATACATTTCTCTTGAATTTATTTATGGGAGGTACCATATGCTTCAAGAAGAGTAGGTAGTACTGTTAATAGGCCTATTTGAAGTTAATATCTTGAAGGTGATAGAACAATGTTCATTCCACTAAGTGCCCTTTCACATTCTGTAGTTGATATAATTACAAATTAACGTTTCGAGATGCCGCCATCCTGCAGTTCCGATCTCACATGCACAGCACTCAAGAGTATACTCCGTTCAGAAAATGGTTTTTAAACTTCTAGCGCTACTAACGTCAAACCTACAAATAAAGTATAAAAACTGAGCGTTTAATGGTTACTCTGGCAAAATATTAGCCGAAAACAGGCGATAATATGAGTTGAATAAAAAGAGTTGGCACTCTGCTGATGATGCAGGAACACCCCTGCGAAACGGCCGTCCAGAAGTTTACCAAGGTAAATAAAGTGCGTTAAGGAAAGTGTTTTTATTCAACTATTTATTACACAACGCTAAAGTCGGACACAAGAATGATAATAACTGCGCCACCAGAAAACAAATCCAGAGGGCTGTAATCCATTAATCATTTTTACTAGTACCGGTATTGCATACCGAACACTGAACATATGTGAAGGAATAAGTGGGATAATTCCTATACTAGTATGACTAATTATTTGCTATTGTAACTTCCAAAGCTCTAACTTAAGTGAACACTGCAAACAATATCGTCATGAGATCAGAATTACATTTGATGAATTTAATGTTTTCAGAAATAAGGCCCCTAATTGAGCGTTACTGGGGTACCGGTCAACCGATTTGGTCCAAAATCAATAGGCATCGTCCCATGGACGTTATCAGTGCTTACACCAAGTTTCGTATTCGAGTTATCGCATGGACAGATATACGGACAGACATTTTCTCATCCAGTATACAATCTTACAAAGTTCCATTTTGCACGTACTAAATTATATTGGTGTTGTATTATGTTACGAATAAATATTTAGCACGGATTTTTGTGTGGTAAGACTCAATATTTAGAATCCGAACTGAGAATGTTTTCTTGTCAGATTTATTTTGCAAATCTTCTAATCTTATGTCTTAGTATTTATGTTTAATACTAACTTTTTATAAGAAATATGCATAATCGATTACAGTTGCAGTTTGAAAGTTCCACTTATGTAGCAATAATATTATCTTTTGCAATGTCTTAAAACTACAGGAAGAAAATAGGCTATGTAAGAATGAGTCGTAGCAATTGACATATTTGCGTGTGCAGCAGAAATCAGTTTTGATAGCCTATTGGTGTTCAAGACATAATTATCTCTTCTCTCTTATACAGCAATACATTTTGGTTTTTAAGGCGATGATAAACATAGGGCGTTCGACTTCAGATAACCTACTATTCCTGCGTCTTCGTTATAAATGTTACAGCATGCTATTCATGTCATTTGGTCCTATGTTTTTAATTAGCTTGACATTTTGCATATTTTTGTTAGATTACTTTGAAGATTGAGCTGTGAGTTTCTTCAAGTTTATGGTTAAACTTTCGACCTAAATACAGACCTTCAAATAACAGGAAATTACGGAAATGGACCTGTAAATAAGCAGCTTTTACGCCTGAGTTGGCATCATGTGCGTGCACTGATTACTTCTGCAGTATAAATTCCCATTAACACTACTTCTCTGCGTTTATTTGTCTGTGGATGAATAAATACAGAAACGTGCAGAGCATCTGTCAATAACATCCTGTCAGTGAGAGTGTTCGCACGTGATCTCCATTCTGGCAATTTTTTTCTTTGATTTCTTCGGGAAAAGAATAAAGTTAAAACACCCACTCTTATCGGGCCTTGTCTCATCAGACTTAAAACATAAAACCAAACCCCATGGCATTACAATCGTTATAGAGTAAAGGACTACCGCGACTGCTGCCACATATACCTTCATCTTTGGACCTCATTTGTAGAGAACAAGATTGGGGGCTCGTGGTCATTTTGCAGACTCCTGCTGCCGCCTAACGACCGCTTTATTGCAGCTAGATTAAGTGCCTCATTTTTCGTTGCGATGCTAAGTGCGTCCCGTACCATGAAACGTCCCAGGAATCCGTAATCTGCTACGCTAACGACTACAGAGGCAGATGCTTTATCTTAAAATATGGAGATATTTATCCACATATTAAAACTTATATCCACGGAAACCAGCTACTTCATTAAAATATTCCTAGCTGATTTTAAACTTATAATCCACTAGTGACTAGTTGTTGAATGCTTATATGAAAGTATAATTAAGCTCAGAGAAGGTGAAGTTATTGTTATGTAAGGGTAAGGGGTGTATGGGTGGCGCCCAAAATAAAAAAAGGAAGAAAAGGAATGTAAATAGTTTGTCATAATGGGGGAAAACATGCAAAACTTAAGCTGTAAAAAGAGTTTGCTTAATTGAAAGATGGTTTCTCCTGTGGATAACACAACAAAAGTCAAGCAATGATCTTCACCAAGTGACCGCGCAAAAAGCTAATACAGTATCGTATATGAGTTTTTGCAACACCCAATGACCCTTAAGGATGCTACATATTACCAAGGCTTGTAAACTACAGAGGTAGCGTATTCCGGCTAGTTTATAGGACAGGGGGTTGCGGCGAGCAGGCGAGTGTGTGACGTCACAAGATTCCAGATCTCGCAATTTTCAGTTTTTACTCAGTCTAGAAAATCTTACACCGCGTGATTAAACTCGTAACCTTTAATTAACCCGTGGTCGGATTCCTGTGAAATTTATACAGAAATAACTACACACATCAGCCCTACTGATGGTTAAAACAGAGCCTTAAAAAAGCGGACACAAATGTTTTTATTTCATTTTATAAACATCACCCGTTACACAAAATTCATGGAGGGAGAAGCAAATTTCACTATGCGACAATTTTTTGTATTTTTGTGTCCCGAAAAAACTTCAAGCGAGAAAGTTTTAGTGAAATAATTGAATTTTAATACAAATGAAGTTCCAGCCCCATATCTCGAATGGTTTACGAGTAATTGAGTGGTAATTATTCCGGGCGCTTCAAGGTGTCAGAATGATTTGGCGCTTCAAGCACGACAGCTTCAAGCATGGTGCCGCTGACAAAGCTTCTAACTACTGATAGATATTACCAGTACATACTGTTTTTAATAATACAAATGGAAGGTGCTTTAGAAAGTGCAATTAACTGAACCATTATGCCGGGCCAGATATGTGCTGTGGCAGTGTGTAACAGTAATTTTGTAGATTGTAGAAAACAGCTAAGATGTGAACTGTTCTGTTATTCAAGTTACTTAAAATGTTCTTCTGATTCTACAGCATTTGTCTTTAAAATCTTGTAAAAATCTCCCAAAGGATCTAGATTTGAATAGAAATTATATAATACAGGTAGGCCTATATAACAGCTAAAGGGTGATTTGTTCTAATATTTTATTGCCTAGAAAATATTCCTCATTCTAGAGGTTATGTTAGTATAATTTGATGAAAATTTGTTAAAGAATGTATCCTATATTTGTATAGAAATTGTACCTTATAATAAGGGTAGAAAACAACTACAGGAATTTTTATGTATCAATATTAACATGTACAGTACTAATGTTATTATTACATTGCGTAGACTATTGTAGAGTATTAATTTGTGTTAATATTGTAATCAAAGCAATACATTTATATTAATAATAATTTTCTCCGGGTTATATGGGGTAAGTTATGTAGGTAATGATCGGTGAAACACGGCCAAAAGTGTACATCTGTATACAAATTATGTGACGACAGAGATAATATAGACCTAATAAACTAAGGGATGGTTTGTGAATTGCAGGGCAGGGAAACTTTCATGAGCAGCACAACGAAAAGAGGCGCAGGATCTTTAAAATCGACGTCTCAACATAACAAAAAGGACACAAATTGCTTCGCAATGCATTCTACATAAATCACACAATATTTCAAAGGATTTTTCCATGAATTTTTCATTAAAAAGTATCATCGTCTTGCCCTAACTATAACCCGATAGCATGCTCTTAAAGCCTCGGCAATTCAATTTTAATTGTAATACGTTTTCATGTTGATAAATTATATTAAAATATGAAAAGGGCGTAACAAGATATTAAACTAATAAGGCATTTGATAAGGTAATTAGAAATAAAAGTTACTAGCACAAAGGATCAAAAAATAAAATAAATAATTCAACAAATATCTAAATAACAGTAGTGCAGATTTACAAGATTAGGAAAAAGTTTAATTCATTCTTTTTCCCCAGCGGGTCAATCTTTCAGTATGGGTACAAGTAGCCAGTTAATATCCTTTATTATTGAGTCCACGATTAAAATATTTAAGGATTTTTACGTAATTGCTAGTAGGCCTATTTTATAGAATAAAAAAGACCTCTGTGCCGTTCCGATAGCTTTATCGCCTTGAGTAATTACCACTCTATTACTCGTAAACCATTCAAAATATAAACGTGGTACTTTATGTATAATAAAATTCAAATATTTCCCTAAAGCTCACATGCTTGAATCATTTTCTGGTCACAGAAATAAAATAAGCTCACATGCTTGAATCATTGTCTGGTCACAGAAATAAAAAAATTGTCGCATAGTCAAATGCTTCTTCCTGAACATTTCACGGTCGTCACAAATCACTCCGACACTGAAGCGCATGGAATAATTACCACTTAATTACTCGTAAACCATTCGAGATATGGGGCTGGAACTTCATTTGTATTAAAATTCAATTATTTCACTAAAACTTTCTCGCTTGAAGTTTTTTCGGGACACAAAAATACAAAAAATTGTCGCATAGTGAAATTTGCTTCTCCCTCCATGAATTTTGTGTAACGGGTGATGTTTATAAAATGAAATAAAAACATTTGTATCCGCTTTTTTAAGGCTCTGTTTTAACCATCAGTAGGGCTGATGTGTGTAGATTATTTCTGTATAAATTTCACAGGAATCCGACCACGGGTTAATTAAAGGTTACGAGTTTAATCACGCGGTGTAAGATTTTCTAGACTGAGTAAAATCTGAAAATTGCGAGATCTGGAATCTTGTGACGTCACACACTCAAGTGCTGCGATTGGTCTATCCCGGAATACGCAACCTGTATAGTTTACTGATCTTGACATATTACAGTGTAGGCCTACCCGTGCCAGATTTTGGAGGTAGGCGATCTAGGAAATAATATTACTTTATTTCCTTGTTTCCTACTCTATAGAAATAATAATAATAATAATAATAATAATAATAATAATAATAATAATAATAATAACAACAACAACGCCGCCGCCTACCGGCAAAACTAATAAAGCAACGTTTTAAAACCTTCGTGGTCCTATCAGTCTATTAAGTTGGACATTACCCGCGGTTGAAGACATGATACTGAACCCATATGCTTGAACATGAATTGTTTTGTTATGGGGCCTAAGCCTTCTCCGTTATGCCGCTGGTTACATTACTCTCAAAGTTCTCTCTCATACATATTACAACAGATTCAATCACCATGTATTTAAAGCAGCTTCTGGTAAACACAGCTAAATGGTAACAGCAATGAGATTATAACCAGGTGCTGAAGAACAAACGTCGCATGGAAAATCATGAAATGCATAGTTCGCCAGTAATAAGCACCAGAAAAATATATTTATCACCTAGCCTATAGGTCTATTATTTAATCCTGTCATTACTTTTACTAAAAATATTTACGCTAAACGAAATATACTCTAATGTTCCGCAATACATTTTGGTGTTATCTTCTTCCCAGAGTCTGGACTACAGTTGTCGGCACTTTCACTTCCAGTTTCTGTCTACTCTTGGCAAAATATTCCATGTCTTGTTTCCACACAAACGACGCATGACATGAAGCTATAACCTATTCTAAGATTGCCTTTCTTGTAAATACAGGATCTTATTTAGTAACTTCACGTATTCCTGTATTTTAATTTTAATTTTTTTTATTGAACATCAAAATCGACCTTATTTTAATGTATCTTTTTTTTTGTTTCCTTTGTTGATTGCTTTGTTTAATTCTTTTCTTTTTTTCTTTAGCTGGTTGGTTGGCTTGCACTCCTTTCTTTGTTATTCTTTTAAATTTACATTTACGTTTATTATCTTTTATTTAGATTTTTTTCTAGGATCATTTTATTATTTTTAGGGTATTTAATTAAATCTTTCTGGCCAATTCTCTAACTTCCAGTTCTTATAATTTATAAAATTCTAGGTCTCTGAACGCATACTCACCACACATTTTGCCCCTGTTCAACCATTCGCCCCCATAAAAGTCACAAGTTTAGTTTTTTAAAAACTTGTGATAAAACTTACGGGATCATTTTTTACAAAATACTTTTCTGAATTTTGGTTTTAAATACATAATTTATTATTATCAAATCAATAAAGCCACAAGATTTAATATAAACAACAGATGCTATGTAATATCCTTATATATTCTGTATTGAGTACATATTAAAAACATTTAATTTGAACTGAGCTCAAGTTATAGAGTTCATATTTCAGTGGCTCAAAAAAAGAAAGAAAAAACATTGCGAAATTACTTCAAAGATAATCAAAAACAAACAGTCTAAGTTGAATTAAGAAAGACATTTCCATAAAAAATACTGTTTTTATAATAGGGCCTAAATTTTCTCACTTTTTTTAAACTGTAGGCCTACGTCAAGTGCAGAATGATGCCTCTTCGCCAGCCATGACGATCAATGTTCCAGTGATTTCCTGTAGGCCTAACTGAAACTCTATTGGGCACAGTTTTATTAAAAACGCTGTAAAAAAATCTGTAGGAGGCGCCGGAACGTTCCGGCCGAAATTAAGCACTGCTGCTCTATTTTAAAGAATCATTTTTTATACTTTATTTTCTTATTGTATATTTTTTCCATTTGATTAATTGTTTTTTATTTCCTCTCCTTAGTTTATAATTTAAATTTTGCTGATGTATTTTTATTTTTTTTATTTTCTGTTTACTTGGCATATGGAAGATTTATTTTCCTTTTCACTTTAGCTTTCATCTCCTATCTTTTTACGTCTTTTCTTACTTTATATCTGTATCTGTATGTCTGATTTTCCTTCCTTTCTCTTTTTCTATCTTGATTTCTTTCCCTCAAAAGGCCAAAATAAAGTTTTCAGAGTTATTACTTACAAACCAGTTTCTTATGGGTCTTGTACAGTTGTGTGAATTCAAACGGATTTCTTGAATAACCTATATGCAGATAAAACAGTTCTTTTGATATGGCAGACATATAATGGTAGTAGTTACATTCTGCGTGAGATGGTTAACTGTGCGGTAAGTGCGTGATTGATAGGATCGTTAAGTTTGTTTCAACCTTGCTGATTAGATTTCTGACTTCATTGGGCGGTGTTAATGGCATTAGAGATGAAACTGGTTCACATACAGACTCCTTCATCACACAATTTGCCTCGTAACGAAGTAGCTTGCCATTCACACCCTTACGAAGTGGGTTGCTAGGTAAATAAAGAAGGAAAATATCTCGAAGAGACCCATGCTCCAATACTTGAGGGTAGCCTAGACATGGTCAGAATGCAGAATTTTAGAAAATCGCTCATATCTCCTCAAGTATTGCAGCCATACTTCTTAATTTTTTAACTCATACTTAATATGCTGTGTTATTAATACACCATTTTATTAAATATTTTTATGCTATTAGCATTTCTATTTTTTTTTTATTTTTGTTTTTAATTTAATCACTACACTTAGGCATCTTTTCTACGGAAACTATTTAATGGATCACTCTGAAATTTGACCTGCTTACTTTTAAAGGATCAATATAACTTTCCACGGAGCCATTTTCAGCCATGAGTCTAGAAGAAGAATATAATACGAGTATACTTACTTAATTCTGTGGATAGCAAAGTGGATTCAACGCTTGTGTATCGACCAGAAAATCCCATGTTCAATCCACGCCTTTTGCAGATTTCGCTCCGCGTAATGTAGAGAACCTAGCGTATTAGTGCATACTCTATATATCTGTTAATGTAGTAGGGAAGAGGCTTTAGGTGAAACTGAAAATAAAATGGTATTAATCATTTTTAAAACGAAGCCACGAAACATTACTGAAATACTGCACTAAATTTATAATTCATTTAAAACTTAATTTACACGAAACACAAAGGAACTGTGGTTTCACCAATCCTTGTATATTTCAAATAAAGCTAAAATCAAAATGTTCTAATATTAATCATACTATATTCAACAGCATGGATTTAGTAGGTCTATAACAGTAGATTGTTCACAGTATGGTTTTAGAACGTTAATTAATTTTTTTTTTTACTAAGAATACGTAACCATTGTTAAGTGGACTGTCGGTGGACTGTATATTTCTGTTTCAGATATTATAAATTTTCTTAGAATCGGCTTATGTGACGTGTATGGAATTTGTAAGCCTCGACACAAATAGATAACGTAACTGTAAAAGTAGCTTAAATTGTGCAGAAAAGAATACGTGTATACTGTTTATAGTTATCGTTACTTTCTAAAGTTATGTACGCAGTATTAGTCCAGTTTTTTCTTGGCTTGTGACTGTTATGCAAATTTTTTGTTACAGACCGTATTGCAGTTAGCGTGTTTGAGAGAAAGATCGTGAGGTACCGCGTTCGATCCAAGGTCTGATTTGGATACTACCTTTCCCAGCACTCGCAATAGGAATTGAAATACTTATATCTATTTTTCAATAACTGCTATCTAAAAAAAATTAGATACCTCCTTTCTATTTACTCGCTTTAAAAATCTAAATATGTAGCCTATATATATAATTTTATCTTGAACCAGAATCTCTGTTATTTGTGGAGTGGGAATGATAATTGTATTTAGGTGGTATGTGTTTTTTACGTATATTCAGCTCGTAGATACCCGATTTCTATAATCAGAATATACCCTGAACTCTGAGCATACCCTACTGCTAAATATACTTGGTATAATTTATATGTTTGCTGTTAAAACTATAATAACATTTTGTTTGTTTCATTTATGTATTTATTTTTAAGCCTTTTATCTTTTCATAAATTCACTTTTTTATTATTTTAGTCATTAACTCTTTGTGAAACTGCAGCCGAGACAAGCAGTCCTGCTCATTCCGGTTTATTTCTCATTATTATCTAGTTATTATATTATAATATATAGGTATGTTAAATATTTTAAACCCTTTTTGTATTTGTACTAGAAAGCTTGTAAATTATAAATAAATAAACAGTAATGCTACAAGAAGCAACACTACTAACATCATACTTCAGACCAGGCTAATAAAACAATTAAGAATAAGAGGGAGTTTATCACATATGGCAAATAACGTAATTTATTCACCGGATGAACACGAAGAGTAGACATCATTGCAATGGACAAAAACCGAACTTCTAGTTTTATAATAGACCTTACAATCCACTGTGAGACTGACAATGATCAACCCACATCAGTTAATAATGAAAAGAAAAAGATATACGAACCAACCATTGAATAGCCTATTATTTTCAAGAACAAGTACTATCTGGAAAAATGAGGAAGTCGTGGATTTAATAGTTGTTTGTAGGGGTACAATAACGAAGTTCTCTTTATATATTTGTAAACGTTTTTAACTGCCAAAAAAATTAAATTTTGAATGGCGTTATTACCACTTAAAGGGAGCCATACAATTATTAAGAAACCACTTACATGACACAAACTAACCTAAACTTTTTTTTTCCTTTCTTCCCCCCCCCCCCCCCCCACTTGAAGGGTTTGATTTACTTGTTGACCTTAATATGTACTCATGTAATTCTGTGAAGGGAAAATAGACTAATTGTTTTCAGTATTCCTTGTCATTGAAGGCTATCTGCGCTGAGCAGAAGGATAATAATTTAAGTTACTCAAAGAAAATTGGTGATGATAGAGCGCACCACAAGATTGAGGGCATCGTGGTAGTTGCTTACATCAAAAAGCTATAAAAGCTCGAGAACTGGCTTGCACCGAATCGAAATTGTGTTTTTAATCAATGAACATTTAGATTATTTCAATTTCCAAACAAGTTATGTTGTATTAAATAATGTGTTTTCTTACTGCTCATGGCAGCATGTGTCTTATTAATCACAGCACGTTGATGCCTTACGTGTCCAGTAACGAGCTGGCGTTTTATCAAATAAAATTGCAGGAAGGATATTATAATATAAACGATCGTGATTGGTCTATATCCGAAGAATTGCTAAACGTTAATGGTCAATATCAAACACGCGGCATATGAGTGGAATAGTCGTTACAAAATGGCAGCGATATTTTGTGCGCTAAAAATGCCGTGATAATTTCCACAAATGTCAATATTTTTGAGTGATTTTTTCTATCTATTTGTAAACATAATGTGAACAACATGGTCTACTATCTTTGGAATATCTACAGTATAATTTTTTTACATATTTTCTTTTGCATTAAAATATTTGAAAAACTATTAATGTTAAATCAGTGATTGTAGGTGGTGAATATCATCATCAGGGCCCGGATTCTAATAATATGTCATCTTTTTATTGATGCTGCCTAGACATTGCCAACTTGTAGATAAATCCCAATCATGACCTCTAGATTATGGACATTAATTTTTATTAGGTCATTTTTTGTCATTTTATGCAATTTTATATTTTTAGGTCATTTATTTCAATTTTACGTCATTTTTTGTCATTTTCGTGTCGTTTGCTTCCTTATTTATAATTTTCATGCATTTACTTTAAATAAATCACTATAATGCAACATCTATGTAGAATCTACTTGAAAATCAATTTTCTTATTTTTCTTCTTAAATGTTCCAATCAAGAACAAAGTTTTTAATAATAATAGTTAGATTGCGCACAATGTGCATTGGAACAAAGTTTTTTATAAAATGGAGTATAAAATTTATAAAATGGAGCCTGTGGTAAAATCGGAAAACGATGAAATTGAAATTAAGGAAGACGTTCCCACAACAAACTTTTTAGACCTACAATGTCCTTTCTATCTTTGCAGTTTTTAGGATTATGTACAAATTAGTCTGTATCTTTGTGTGCATAGTAATAACTTTTATAAATAAAATATGAGTTTTTAGGTCATTCTTTGTAATTATTAAGTCATTTTCTTTAAAATTTAGGGTCATTTTATAGGTCATTTTTAAAACAATTTTAGGTCATCAGAATCCGGGCCCTGATCATCATCATCATCAAAGTGCCAACAAAGAACATCTATGTGAAAGTGAATGGCAATGCTGTCCCTACTCTCTTGATTGAACGACGCGATAGGCCCAGCTGATTACTAGCTTGATCCTACCACTTTCGGAATGATAACCCCCGAGTGCCACATGTCCTCAGCATGTTATTATGTCATCACATTTGTTTAATAAATTACCTGAGATTCGAGATAGCGTGTCACGTAACGTAGCCTACAGTTCGTTTCGATAACATAACATGAAAAGCATCGTTACGTAACTACTGGTGAATCTTTTATAAGATTTAAATGAATGCTACGATTTAATGATCGTTTACAATGAGGTTTGCGGGTATGGAGGGTGGCGTATAATCAACATACAAGGAGTCCGCATGTGACATCAATCGGGACATGAAAGTCCGGTTATCATGAACTGCATGATTCCAGACATCAGTATGTAAATGATACATAATTAAATTGAAGATAGTGCCCTGCTGAGCTATTTGTTTTATTATGTTTGATCACGCACGAGATATTTAAATAGAAATGCACAATACAGGATGAATTGAAATAACCATGTGAAAAAAATTTAGGTCCATGATTTTCATGCATAGGCCTGTCGTACTTCGAAACTATAACCGTCCTCTGATCTTTTCCGAGTGATTCGAAATTTGCCATGTGTGTTCGCTTGTATAGTCAAAAGCGAACCTTCCTTTATTGCACAGACATTAGCGAAGCGCTGCAGAACGGTCACTTCTAGTTCACATTATTTTGCGCAGTATTGGCACGCAGAAATGTTGTTTCGTGATGTTTTACTATAAACTTGACATAGCCAACTCTGGACCCGGCGAGTGTACGAAGTAACTAAAGATCTCGCACGAAATCTCTGCCGATGAAACCGTTACTCGCTAGAGAGAGACATGCTACTGTGCGAGAGAGAGAGGTAACTTGGCTTTTACAAATAGAAAGGGAGGTACTGTTGTGCGAGAGAGATAGGTAGCAGGCTAGTCGACGCTACAGCCCCCACGAAAACATAATGCAATGACGTAGGCAATCGGCACAGATTTCGTGCGGGATCTTTACTAAGCGATATGACGGCTTCAATTATGATTACAACAGTATATAGTGCTGCCCTCAGTTTCACGTTCAGAGTTCGCTGTGTCAAATTCCTCGTATATTTCATTTCCAAGAGAATGGATTTAGCCAAAATGTTTTTTGTCTTCGTTTTTGCTTCAGAGTTTTCAAGTAAGATCGAAAGTCTGCTCACATTTGACCAAGCAGTGAAGCCTTTGGATGTTACAGGTCTATGCAGGAGCTTTCTGCTTTGCACTACAATTTTGGTTACTGGTCTACATCATTTTGTTATCCAGCTTGGAGTGGCAATTTCCCATAGGCCTACTCGTGGATAACATCGCGAACGTGAATAGAGTGAAGTCTTCTTTCAAGTCTGTGAGATAATTATTTCTTCACAGAAGTTTGCTTATAATTATTTCTTCAAAGAAGTTTGCTTTATGTAAGAGAAAATTTCGTTCAAGCGTAAAGAATTTCCAGACGAGGTATCAAATATTGCATTACGGTGCGCCCTCTTACTTTTTGTAGTAGTCAGCATTTTAAAGCGATCATACACTGAGATAAACATAGTTTTCGGAAAGTTTCACGTTTTGTAAACAGAAAATAAATATTTTAATGTTTATACTCTATACTCTTTAAAGTTTAATTGATCTATTATTGAACCAATAACAAGAGACTATGGACAATAAAAACAGAAGTATGTCATTTGTATTGGCAAACTCACAGATCTTAGCACATGATATGACCTCTGAGTTGAAATGTGCTAAAAACAGAGGTAAGATAAAATAGGTGGGAAAATAACTAATTTAATGCACTTTTGAATGCATTTTTAAAATAGTAGAAATAAAAAAAGATCTTACTGAAAAATTATGAATTGTTCCTAAAATAGCCTAAGAAGTTATATAGTGATTCAAAATAAGAAAATAAAAATTAATGATGAGCCTTTGTGTGTAGGTCTAAATGTACAGTAAACCGCGTGAGTCTGGAGACTTGGGCTCAATCTCTACTAACTCCTTGGCCTTTTCTGAGCCTTTGAGCTAAGGAAATCAATGCACTCAACTGAGAAGTTACTTGAATGAAGAAGTAGCGTGCGATTAAGAAACCGTAATAAAGTTAATCTAGTGATTAGCATCTATGTATTTTGGCGGCAGCTCTGAATGATAACTTTTGTCATCTTAAGAATCCTAACGATTTTTTAAAAACAAAACAGACATGATTAAACCTTACACTTCTCCACAATGGCTTCGTTCTTATTGTCGTAACGTGAAACCAGGCTTCTTTATGCCTTCATCCAAGGATGATTGCCACCTGCGATGAAAGTCAAGCTTGCACTTCTTGCTTAACATCATCATCGTCATTGAAATGTTTTTCAGTAAGGGGTTTCTTTGGATGAAGAAATAAGGGTTTCTTTGTCTGTGTGTGGTCGGAATTGTCATGAATCAAAAGGATTTCATTCGTTTTGTTCTTTGTTGCACGACTTTGCTTTCATCGCAGGCGGCATCATTCTTGGACGAAGGCATACCAAACTTGGTTTAATTTTATGACAAGTGCTTCGGTAAGGGCGGAGACTATGTGGAGAAGTAATGTAAGGCGTAAGGAATTGATTGAAAGTAAAATATTGGGAAACATAATTTTTCTGTTTTGTTAAAAAAATAATATCGGTACTTATTAAAAAAAATCTCGTAGATTCGTAAGAACATTCAAATGGCGTAAGGTAATATGCTTTAATTATTATAACTAAGTCTGTTTTTTGACTACTGTACTGTGTAATGTACCAATAAGTAGCATATGTTTACGTTACGAATAAGTTATTTATTGTAGGACTCTTGTCATTTGGGCATTCGTAGTTCGATAATGGATGCGCAGGCTGAAGCGTCATTCACAGGTCCTTGGGGTTATTTATTAATGATTAATGGTGCTCGATACAATAACACTGATTTCCATGAAATGCTGTTATATTCTACACAGGAACAAATATCGATGTTGGATAATATGAGCTTTTTCCAACATTGAAGTTAACATTTCATTCAAAATCCAAAGCTTTAAGCATACTTGTTAAACTGATTTTTGAGGTGTTAAGGTAATCAGTTTAATATAAATTTAAGCTCATTTAGGCCTATACACCGGTATTACATTGCTATTTAGAATGTGGTTTTTACTAACTTAGTACATAATCTAGATTTTTATAGTATATGCTGCGTGATCCCAGTTAAAGGATGTGCATTAACTGTCATATTATTATTATTATTATTATTATTAATATTATTAATATGTATTGTAGTAATACAGTAGTAGCGGGGTACGCCGTAGCGTAGTGGTTGAGGCGCTGCGCTACAAACCGGAGGGTCGCGGGTTCGATTCCCGATGAGGTCGTTGGAATTTTTCATTTGGCCTAATCCTTCTGGTGGCACTATGGCCTTGGGGTCGACTCAGCCTCTAACAGAAATGAGCACCAGGAGCAATCCTGGGGGTAAAGGCGGCCGGTACTTAAGGCTGACAACCTTACCACCATCACGTGCCGAATGTCCAAAATCTGGGAGCCTCACCCTCCTGGAACCCTCTGGGCCTCCATGACCTGAATAGGAATCACTCACTTTAATACAGTAGTAGCAGTTTTGCCGCTTCATATGCTTAAAGAGCCAACGAAATAAATGATGACAAGCACGGCTGTTGGCGTTCGTATCGGGAGTTTGATTGATATCGAATTTAGTTGATATTTAGTTTCTTGATATTTACGTATATTTCAATTAGGATTGAACACGATCTAATTCTGTGTTTCTCCCAAGTTGAATCGGAAACTCGCTCCCACTTTAATGCTCGCTTACATGACCATGTCGATTAGGAAAACAATTAAGATAGATTTGATTCCGTCCTGTAAAAACACTAAATTATTGTGGAAAACTATGTTTTTATTGTATGGAGCAGACTGCCAATAATTAATAATGTGTCTTTTTTTGTGTGTGTGCAGAGGTCCGTTCAGTGTGGTGAGAAGATGCATCCACCGGCAGACAGCGCAACAGTTTGCCGTCAAGATAGTAGACGTCGCCAAGTTCACTTCCAGTCCCGGACTCAGCACGTCAGGTAGGTTGTATACTCCAAAGGCGTTTCCGTACTCTTCCTACATCGCTACAACCTTGAATGAAACTATTCCGATTGTCATAAGTCATAAATTATCCGAGGAGTAAACTATGATGCAGGGGTGCCAACTAGTATGGATTTTTCGTAATTATTACGATTTTCCATTAGCACCGAATTACGGTCCGAGGGAACATTACTACGGAAGACTAAACTTACTGCGAAAAAAGGAAATCGTAAAACCAAAATGTCAACGCTTTTGTATGTTCATCATTTAAGCGAACGAAATCATCTTTTCCGTCATGTTTTTGAGATTGGAATTACGATAACAGCAGAGACTCTGGTGGCAAAAATTACAACTTCTTAGTTAGCTGGTAGTTTTTGGGTTATCGTTGGTTTCCTGATCCCTTTCTATGGCTTTGTCCTTTCTGTATATGATTTTTTCTTTATCTATTTCTGGGGTCGAATTTCCGTTTCCATTAACTGTCATTATCTTTTTGGGGTTCCAACTTCACTTTGACTATGATTTCGATCATTGTAATTTCAGTTGATTAATTTGGTGTTTTGTAAAATGAAGGGTGTGAGTTTTCAAATTGAAGCCACTAGCAAAAACACAGCACGGTTATAGAAATATCGAAAATTTTTACACGAAGAAGTGGTCATGTTTAGTTACTTAAGTAATTTCGTGTTCAAGACCCAAATGGGTCTAGTGGCAGCAGTTAATGCAGGTAGTAATTTGCTGACACTCTCAGCGACTTGCTCAAGATGGGGACGAAAAGTCAACCGTTTGTCTAAAACAGTGGAATTATTAATAGTAAAAACTTTTTTTTTTTTTAGTTTTCACTTTAAATTTATTCTGAGGGCGCCTGAGTTCAAAAATGTACGCTAATTTTAAGGAATAAAAGTTTATATGTGCATTTATATGGCAAATAGCTCAAAACGGAAAATTTGTATGAAAATCATATTTTAACACCATCTGTGAGGTAATATAAATTTGTTCGTGTATTTTTCTTTTAGTTTACTAATGGTCCTTTATAAGAATGTGTGGGAGACAGGAAAATGTCTGTCCGTCTGTCCATGTGTCTGTACGCGGGATAACTCAAATACGCTTTATCAGATTTTCATGGAACTTGGTATATACATTTATAACATCCATGGGGAGAAGCCTATTAAAATTGGACCAAATCGGTTCACCGGTACCGGAGTTATGCTCAATTTAGTGCCCATTTTATGTTAATATATTAGAAAGAATTTATCAATTGCAAATCACTTCTCATGACGACATATTGTTTTACAGTGTTCATATATGGCTTTGGAATTGCAGTACAGTTAGTTATGACAATTAACACTACCCACATATTCCTTCATATATGCTTATCAGATTAGACCTTTATTTTCCGTAAGCCTGCTTAATGAATCGATCTGGAGCTTAACTCGGAATTTGATTAAAAAATTACTTATTTTCTGCATAATTGCAATTATCACTGATTAAACAAAAGCATTCTGGCACTTTATTACCTGATTTTATTATTTCCTCGAAGGTATCTTCTTAATATATTAAAAAATTATTAACAGTATAGTTTTTTAAATAAATTGTTGTTTTCTTTGAAATTCTATAAATGGAGAGAGGAAGTTCGTGATCAAATATTGCGATCGTTCTCCTAATGCTACAATATTAACTGTTAATAATTTTTTAAATAAATTGTTGTTTTCTTTGAAATTCTATAAATGGAGAGAGGAAGTTCGTGATCAAATATTGCGATCGTTCTCCTAATGCTACAATATTAAAGAAGAAAGGGATAACCTATCATTCTAATGCAAGGAATGACATAAATGTGTATGAATATGAGTAAAATCTATCTTTTGTGAAGTGAAATTATCGTTGTGATTTTCTGTGTCTACACATCAAAATGAGTTACTATTGTATTACCTGGAATAGGGAAGTTTCTTTGTATCCAGATGCCTAGTAATGTAGTTACTTGCACTTGCGATGTAATTGATGAAGTTTGGCTATTGCGGTATTGTGCTTAAATTTAATGATGGCGACAAATTGGAAGTTGGTAACATGGAGTATTAATACTGAAGTATCTTTCGTCGTTGTGTAAGCACTTAATGATTAGCTCGTTGGCCTCTAGTCGGAAGTTTCGCATGATTAAGCTCGGCTGGGAGCTGTTGAGTTTTCAGCTTGTAAAGATCCAGCAGAATGCTTGGAAACCCGAAAATTTACTCCTGGCTTTAGATACGCTTCGAAAATGCGTAATTATTATCTCCAGCATTACAATTCAGTACGCTATATACAGGTATTCTGATCTATGTGTAACTTAATGTTTTGATGAACTGTTTACCGTGAACACAATAGCATGAATATAAGTCATTCCAAACGGCGCATTACTTAGAGAACATTGCTAGAGATTATCATCCAACGAATATAAAATATAACATTAAAAATCAAGTAAAGTGATATAACAAAGTGCCAGAATACTTTTGTTTATTGAATGATAATTGCAATTATGTTATGCATAAAATAAGTTATTTTTGTTAATCGATTAACTTACCGAGTTAAGCTCCAGATCGATTCCTTAAGCAGGGCTTACGAAGAAACAAATCTTGGTAAGCATATGTGAGGGAATATGTGGGTAGTGTTATTTGTCAAAAGGTAACTGTGTTGCAACTTCCAACACTGTAAAACAATATGTTGTCATGAGAACTGATTTGCATTTGATAAATTATGTCTAATATATTACCATAAAATAGGCACTACACTGGGCTTTACTTCGGTGCCAGTCAACCTATTTGGTTCAAATGAATAGGCTTCGTAGATATACATGCGAATGCCAAGTTTCATGAAAATCCGATAAAGCATATTTGAGTTATCGCGCGTACATACAGACGGACAGACTTTTCCCGTCCACCACACAATCTCAGCAAGTACCATTATGACACTTAATAGATTTAAAAAGGCTATAAAACAATAATAAGACGAATAAAATCTATACAGTTATAAAATATGTATAAAATTAAAATTTTAAAATATCCATGGATACATTGCTACTGTTATTGTTCTAATCTGTTACTTGGATTATTGCTCAAATGAACTTATCGATTCTGGGCACTGAAATTAAAATTTGTGTTCGGCCATAATATAATAATACGCTAATTATGCGACGTAACCCTACCATAATACAGTATTATACATTTTTATAAAGTACTGCCGTTTATTCAAGTACTGCTGTTATTCCAACTATAGGTTTCCAACTCAGCATATCCGATAACGATTAAAGAAACTCAAATCCACTGATATCTGTTAGTCTGTTTATGTATTGTTTTGGGTTCGAGGAGGTGTTTAGGAGTAGAAAACAGTTTTATAGCCTTTGAAACTGAATTAGAGCTGAAAAGAACGCAGGAATCTTCATGTCCAAGATACTAGTGTGTGTTACCTGTATGGTGGATAAAATGCATGTACTTATTCTCCAAACGTCTTAAAATAATATTTTTATTTGTTTTTGGTTTTACTTACTATGATCACATAACTTATTTCGAAATAAAGACATTGTTGTCGATAACTGTGACGTTGAAGCAATGCCATATTATTTGTATGTAAACAATTGGTACGCTTGCAATTAATATGTAGGCTGAATTAACACAAAATTTACGCTATAAGTTATCCTAATACATTAAAAATAACTGAAGAGAGCTTAGAATAGCAGTCTACAGTGTGAGAAGTAAGAACTCTTCACTTGCTACGAGTGCTGATCGGCAAGGTACATTTATTAACGTACGGTACAACGAATTGATTAATTGACGAATTAATTTTCCCCGTATGAATTGCGCGTTTAGCCGAAGGGATGATAGGGAAATTTACGCTACAGGAGAGCGTTTAATTTCCGTGCCAAACTATGTACATTGATCTAGTTCGCCTGCAGAAATTGCGACGTCTTTGATGAATGATGCATGATATAGGCCTACCTTTGTAAAGTACTCATGCAGAAATTCGGCAAGGAAAAAGCTTGTAGTCCCAATGTTGCTGAAATCGAAAATGTAAAGGAAACTGACAGTGTAACGAAGAAGCACCTTCAAGTTGTAATATTCGTAAATGGCCTAATCAGTCACAGTGACTATTACAATAAATGTCACACTTATAATAATAATAATAGTAATAATAATAATGTATTGTTCATAGACTTGTAACAAAAATTGAACATAGTCAGGTTTATATAAATAAGTATAATCTAGGCACAGTTTCTTAAAACCAAAAGTATGTTTACATTATTTCTTAATTCTATACAGAATACTTCCAGTAAGCCAAGTAAAGTACCAAGACTGTGATAAGCAGCTATGTTAGCTCTTTTCTTTTGATATTCTTCCAAACTGTAAAGGGCTTTATCGATCATGTATTGTTTGAGGACTTTCTTTAATCTCGTATACCACAGCGGTTTGATTTGGATCAGTAAAGTAATAATTTGTGTCCACCGCTGTGGCGTAGAGTATGTGTTCACTTTCCTCAAGCGTCGGGCTAGGTTCGATTCTCAGTCGGGAAAAGTTTCCTGGGTGGGGTTTTTCTCACCTGTGCGAATGTCGAGAAACTTGACGCCCTTGTAGTGCCTGGATATCTTCTTCCCGTCATTATATTCATTCCAACCGCGTCTTGTTCATAGGAGTGATTGTGTGTGCGACCCTTGTGTCACGTCCTCTGTGTTCGTATTGTCTTGCAGGTGACTCTTGCATTGGGCTAATCACTCATCCGGGGAGACACTCCATGTTCTTGTCTGGTCAAATAAAGTGTGTATGTGGTCCAAAGAAAATTCCTCTCTTGACTGGTCGCGGTCCTCATAAACTTCCCTAAGCAAAGAAAGAAGGAAGTAAGGATTTAGAAAATTGCCTTTTAATAAATTCATAATCACTGAACTGTTATCCCATCTTCATTTTTTCCGATCACAACCTCAACTGCAGCATAGAGGTAAGACCCACCAGTCACACGAAAACTCTTTTTCTTGAGATGTCGCCATTTTGTAAAGGCCCTGAACTCGTGCTGCCAACTGGTCAGGGTTCGAATTAACGGGGGTGGATGGGGGATTCCCCCTGTCATTAAAATTTTTCCCGGCTTGTCAAATACAAATAGGGATATGTTTTTCTAGATTTCATAAACTTCATTTTAAAAATTCAATTATTTTCATTTTCCTATTGAGCTGTATAATTTGATTTTGTTAATATACACTCCACCTATGCTCAGTATGTATTAAAATTTTAAGACATCTAACCGATTTTAAGACATAACTTATCCCTTGACATTTACCTTGTTTAAAAGTAGTATAAGTCCTTAAAATATTTTTTAAATGAGTTAAGAATTTTATTAAGGTCTTGACTATTGTAGTATATGTACATAAGTGTTTTATTTATTTATAGACCAGTAGCTTATACTACTTTTAAACAAGGTAAATGTCAATGGATAAGTTATGTTTTAAAATAGGTTAGATGTCTTAAAAGTTTAATATATACTGAGCATAGGTGGAGTGTATATTAACAAAATGAAATTCATTTTAAAATCCCAACGCAGTTACCGGAAGCATTCATTTAGCCTATGTGTATTAATAATGCCGTTTTTTAACGTAACTGTATCATCAATACAGTGCATAGCACCAGAATTGATCTAACAAGCATTTGAAGTGCAGCAATGGACATAAGGGTTGGTTTCTTTTTGCCGGCAATAATACGATTAAAGAATGTTTACTATGACAAATGAGTGCAGCAATGATTGGTGTTCCTTGGTAGTCTGTCGAGTAGACTATGTGTTTTACAGAGACTGGATGTTCTGGTTAATACACTGATAAATTTGGTCCCATTTTATTTTAATTTTCCCCCTGATTAAAAACTTTTATTTGAACCATGCAACTGATGCACAAAATACAAACTTGATGAGTTTACGGTTCTTTTCATGTATCAATCATATTTGCACGTGTACCACTTTGAAAATATATGGCGTTTTGAAAACGAATGAATAATTTATAGTAGCCCTGAATTACGTATTTGATTAATCTGTATTTTATTCATAAATTTGTAATTTAGTGCAACTTGTATTTTTTAACTTCCCTAGACAAGTATATCTTTCAGTAATTTAAAATAATGCTCATGGCATTATAACTGGACTTATCAGTCTGTTCAATAGATGAACTTACGTCATAAAGTTTGCAACGTTCTTGCCATATAATTATATAAGTTTTGTTTAAATTTTGAATTGCGTTTTTATGAAGACTAACACGTTTACGGTCACTTTACTCATTCTGTACATGTCATGGGTACTAAAAGTTCCATTTCTCCTATATCCTTGCGCGTTAAAACCCCATTACGTGAAATGAGATGGTTCCGCAATAAATTTTTTACCGTTTCATCTTTAGGAATTGTGCTCTTGGCGTGTTACGACATTATGAGCTGTATTGTAGCGATGCTTTCTGTTCCTGCCTGTAGAAGTTTCGGTATCTTTCCATTCAAAATTCGTAGACGCTAATCAATGTCTCCTAAAGGAGATCTTTCTTTCGGTAAATTCTCAGCTCTTGATTTTCGTTTCGCACTCTTTTAATCTTTAGAGGCCTTCGGGAACAATAGGATATTGGCCTAATTAATATTCGTAAATATGGGATGAATAGGCTGCATTCTAATACATAATTTTAGAGTGGCCAGCTAAGATAATTAAATTCATAAAATTCCAATAATTATTGTGGCTACCGCCTATGCCAATCCATTCAGTTCGTGGTTCTTATACAGTGGGGTAAATTATACCCCCGCTGACCCCGCACTGCGGGTAGGGGCAAGAACTAGAAGGGGCCCAAACGTTTCGTATTTTCGGAGAATTTTCGGATGTTTTGAACCACATGCGTATATTTCATATGTATTCGTATCTGACATCAAGCTCATTATGAGACCTATTGCTGAAATACGCTTTTTAAAGTTGAAATTAATTAAGAACTCTTTAACAAACACCAGTCATGCAAGGCTTAATTACTAAGCGTATATTAAATTGTAAATTTTTAGAAGGCAGGGGAACTTTAGTTACATTCATTGAATTTTTTGCCTATGAAAAGGCCAGAAGGCAAAAGCGATTGTTCAGAACGACTTTATGTGAAAAGAAAGAAAAAAGTAGTAAAAATTATGAGGCATTCCTCTTCGCAATTTTTCCGAAAAGAATTACCTGTCATTTAATTTTAATTTTGTTGAGTTGTAAGTCTTGGCTATGACTCAGAGAAAAAAGATTACAAATACAGTGGTTGGGAGGATAAATAGTTATTAGCTTTTTTAAAACAACTTACTTATAGGAACACTTACTGAACAAGACTTTTTCTGGTTGTATTAAAAAGTATTTCGGGGCCCAAAATATTTTTGCTGGGGTCCCAGCTGCAAAAAGTTACGCCACTGGTCTTATATGGCATTACCCGTGGAGGAAGTGGATCAATATACTGAATGATCGTACTGGGGACAGACAATGTAGGGTTTATCTAATGTGAGATCAGCATGATACGAGTCGTGGGGAGTGAAAATTCAATTTCTCATATTATGTCCGTGAAGATTAAAACCCCATTATTTTGTTTGAAATGGCTTCTCAATAATTTTTTTCATCACATTTCGCGTTTAGGAACTGTACACTCGGAATAATGTGTGATGGATTATGTATAACCCAGGGCCTCCTCGTATGCCTTCGAAAACATTAAAGACAGGTGACAGAGGAGCGGTCAATGTAAAGGGTGTGTCAGCTGCTCCGATTTGGCATTCACCTTCGCGTCGTGGATGTGAGTTTTAGATTATACTGCCTAGGCATGACTCGTTTCCTTAAATTAGCGACCTTATTTTTCGCATTACATGTGAATTATTCACATGTAGTTTATTTTTTTCAGTAAGTAACGTGTTCGAATGCTAATTTTTGCAATGCCATCTGATTTAGTGTCTATTCTTCCAGCAGTGCTCAATTACGATGTATTAATTATACAAAATAGTCTAAAATTAGTTTGTTATAAAATAATTGTAACCATAAATTTGAAAATATATTACTTGTATAAAATATTAACTTATTTGTATTAACAATAAGCAATCCTCATAATAACACTTAGATTACAATGCATATTAAAACGTTCTTAAATGTATTAAAATGCAACCACATCCTCATAAAATGTATATTCGATGTTAAAATTGTAGCTGTAGTCTTCACGAGGAGTTTCGGCGGTAATTCGCCATCTTCAGGTGTAGAGTCTTCTATTTTACGTGGAGTGAAATCATGTGAGCTGCATATTTTTTTATGATGTCGTTGTTTTTATACGACAGTGCAACCCCTGACAGCTTTGAAAGATGACTCTAAAAAACACATTTGGCGTAGGTAGTCTAACAGAAACAAATTATGTAAGAGACTACTTAGTTCAAATTACGAGTTGACAGTTTTCAAAGAAGTTTTGTAGTGCAGATAATTATTAAGTCTCTCAAAAACTTGTATCTGCCAGTAAAATAGTTGTGCACTTAATTTTTAACGGAACAGCGATCTCTCCCAATGTACCCTGAGTTGCTGAAGATATTTAGAAAACGATTTCGTAGTATATTTCACTAACTAGCTACCTAACAGTTTTTTTAGAAAAAAATTCCAGAGTTCAATACGAAAGCATCAATTATTCTCCAGCTTTTCTTCTACCTACTTGGTCCGTCCATCCCGTCGTCCCATTTCGATCTCTCTAAAATAAATCTTAACACTGTCCTCTTTTTACGCGTAGGTCTTCCTTCAGGGTTTCTATATTAATATAATATACTGGAATATATTGGAATATACTGGTATATACTTATAAGTAGGGCCCGGATTTGTATGTAAAAAAATTTTTTTTTTCCTGATGCGTACATTCCTAAAACAAAGTTTTATATCCAAATCGAGGTCCGGCAAACGCAAATTCCAAATTTTATTTCACATAAAATCACATATTTTACAAAAAAAGTTATGTGAATAAATATTTTCGACATTTTCTCCATAAATACATATTTTAGTACTTTTCCGGATTTTTTATGTAATTTTTTTTCCTGATGCTCATATCAAGGTCCGAAAACCGCAAATTCTAAATTTTATTTTACATAAAAATACATGTTTTACAAAAAAAAAAACAAATTATATGAATAAATATTTTTGATATATTCTCCATAAATAAATATTTTAGTACTTTTCCTCGTTCTCTTTTAACATTTGACAACAAAACTTTGTATCTCGAATGAATTCAACACAAATGCTTCACTTGCAATGAGGTGAGAGTGATTCACTTGCACTTGCTTATCGGAGAAGAACAGAACCCGATCTCAACATTGCGTAGTTCGGTTAAAGAAATACAATATGTTGAAAGGCAACTTAACACTTTCTCAGGTTCGAAAATAGAAGTTCTAAGAACAAAATTTAAAGGTATGCTTGAGAAAAATGGTGGCTACCAATCCCTCTGCAAAGTCGCTCAAGTTTTGGAAGGCCAAAACATAAGTGAACTTGATCGTGTGTGTGTTAGTGATATACAGTACAGCTCTTCAAATATGCAAGGTTAACATTGTGTGATGTACAGTAGAACGTTCCTTTCCTCAAAGTAATGCATTATTCTCGGATAATAGGCAAGGATTTGTGATCCATAATCTGGAGATGACATTTGTTGTGCATAGGAACTCCAGTCAGCATTTTACATCTGATGTTTAGCTGCAATTGGTGAGTTTCAATACACATTCTGGTGTTTTTGTTTCTTTTTCAGAAAAATATTTTTTTTAGTTTTAGAACATATTTTAAACATTTTTAGCACATAAAAAATAAATAATTTTAAGTTTTTTAGCACATAAAAATCCGGGCCCTACTTATAAGTCGTCATTACTGTGTGCTTGTTGTCTAAATTACGAGTATAATAAATTCTAATGTGTTTGCGTGTCTGTTCTGCTAAAAAAAACCTGAAGGATTGTTAACATTTCTTTTTTTTTCAGTTTCCTATCTGACTGCCAGTCCATTCCTGTTTCAGTACCCCTTAACTTGCGGTACCCCGTGGCGCAGAGGTTGAGGCATTGCGCTCCAAACAGAAAGGTCGCGGGTTTGATTCCCGTTGAGGTCGGGGGGATTTTTTTATTGGCCTAATCCTTCTGGTGGCATTAGGCCCCTTGGGTCGACTTCACCTCTTACAGAGTATTCCTGGGGGTTAAAAAGCCTTAGGCCTACCATTTACATGTGCCGAATGTCTCAATGTGGGATTCTCAACCTCTCGGAACCCTTTGGGTTTCCAGGGCCCGTGCCTTTGTTGTATCTCGATGCGGGATACATTATACAATTATAGAATTAAATTATCAATTATTAAACGTAAATTATAAAATTAACGTGAGTTCATATTTTAAATATATACAGTCCTGAGAAAGTTCCAGGATTTAATTCATTTGTGTAGAAGTAAATGAAGGGGACATAAGTCAATGTAAACGTAATAGAAATATCTCACTCAGTGTTATTTTTACTTAAAATGATTCTGTTAAATATATTTCCGAAGGGGTCCCTCTATTTCCAGTTTTTTACAGAAGTAATGTTTAAGTAAAACTTCTTAAAAGAAAACTAAGTTAGTAATGGTAGAGGCAAACATAATGAAGAAGCATTATTCATCAGAATGTGTAATACAGCCTCTCAAACAGGTTGTGAGATGAGTTTCGCCATTTTTTCTGATAATTGGAAGTGTTTTATAAAATAGATATTCGCAGTACATTTAATTATTCGTATTTGTTTAAACGAAATAAATTATGTAATAAAATAAATAAGATACTAGTTGCTCAAGATATATTTTGTGATCTGTCGCCTAGGCCTTTCGGTGTTTCTACACCATCTTCAGGGCATCTTTTGCTGACCCGGAGCTCCAATAATTAAAATAAAATCTGCATTTCCTCACCTTTATAAAATAAGATAAAATTTATAAAATCTCTCTCATGGAACTATCTTCTGTGGCCTCCTCGCCGCGTTTCCAACTGGTATCTTATTTATTTTATTACATTAATCGAGCTCAACGGTGTAGAATATGTATTTTAATAGAAATAAATTAAATTAATCTGGATCTGCACATACAATTTTTAAATGATCAGAACCTAACACTCTTCAGTTTAATGTTCTTTGTTACATGTTTGAAAGATTAGAAAATATCTTGGATGGAAACTTCTCTTTTATAATGAGCGTTTTCTTAACAAACATACAAAACCGTATAGTTTTTGTATCCTTACAGTGAGGAGCGTACTTGATGCGATTTGGCTAAACCGCACAAGTGGACAGCTACTTTGTCCACGTTTCTCTTTGACCGGCCTTCTGGCATGAAATTAAACGTCTCTTGTTCCCGTCCGACTTGACCGCTCAAATGACTTACTTTCTGCAACCACCCAGGGCAACCCACCCACTTTCCCTTTCTCTTATGCAAGCACAATACACCACATACACAAAAGCGTACACACACACAAAGATACACGCATACACACACACATCGGTAAACATGCATGCTGCACGCACACTCACATTTAGACTTGCACATTATATCCAATTATACTATATTCCCTCCTCCACTCCTCATTCCCTCATTTCTCCTGAGGCTCATCCAGAATTGAACATCAGCGTGAGCGAACTTTTCTTTGAAGTTGTATAAGATTTAAGTTGGAACATGAAAACTGTTGGTCAAATGCGTAAAATTATTGGGTGGTGTGCATTTATTCCTGGACATTTAAAATTGATTTGACAGACTTATTGTGTTGTTTGTTGTTCACCTTTATTTTATATATGTTCGTCCACATTGCGACTAGCTTTTAAAAAATAGCCTATATTAAAAATATTACCTGTGGCGCAGGGGATGCGTTCGCTCCTCTCACGCAGCTGGCCCGGGTTCGATTCCTGGTCGGGACAGGTTACCTGGGTGGGGTTTTTCCTCATATGTGAGACAAATGTCAGGTAACTTTAGGCCTTTGTGGTCCCCGGATAGCATCTGGCCATTATTATCATCTCTATCCCATCCTCGCCTTGTTTGGAGTGTGTGTGTGAATGGTGTCTTGTCCTATGTGTTCGTGCTGTCTCGGAGGTGGCCCTGGCATTGGGCTGATCACTCATACCGAGAGGCCCTCCATGTCCTCTTCTGGTCAAAAAGTATATATGTGATCCATAGATAATCCCTCTCCCGAAAGGTAGCGGCCCTGTAAGGAACAGGCGGCTTGGGTAGCTTAAATCCTAAAAAGGGAGAAGTAAAACTAAGACAAAGAAAGAAAGTAATGCTTTATTGCTTACCTATTGTAACGCGTTATTGCTTTTACGTGTTCTTTGAATTTGTCATAAAACTGTCTGCCGGTTTGGCCGACATAGATACATTTACAATTTACGGTAAATCTGGTCGAGGTGATTTACAGACCCCAGAAAAATGTGGCCGCGGCATTGGCAGTTGGCAGAATACTGAACTTACTTTATTTGAATTAAGGTTTTATTATATTTTTATTTGAGTAATGTTTCCCTGAAGTGGGATTTGGCCCACTTTAGTTCAAATTTATCACAGGTAAATCTAACTGGCCGGTCCTGGAAACCACCATTAACGGCCGTGGGTGTCGGCATGCTGACCACATACCCCCCATTCTTGCCATCTGCATATAGGTAGATGACGCAGCGGTCGGGTGGTAGGCATTGTCCCTTCGGGGATGTCGCGCCACGGAGTTAGTTAGTTTTAAATCTAACTGGGTCACCTCATTTCCACAAACTATTTCTGCCCCTTTTCCTGAAATTTTCACTTTTGTTCCCAGAACATCTATGTGACACAAAGATTGGAGGCGACTTTGTCTTACTTTTAAGGGGACTTTACATGAAGAACATTTCGATTTTCGCTATTTTCTCGAAAACGGCTCTAGCGATTTTGTTTACATTTTTTACGTGGGGTTCAGCCACTAAGGGCTAAAGCTTTTATTTGAAACTTTTTTCCAGAAAAAAAACGAGAAACTCAGATTTGCCTGGTGAACAATAAAGCGTTGCATCAGGTTCAAACACCTGAATACGTGCTCTTTGCAATACGGCCTCTTATTCTATATCAGAATGTGAAGTGATAAAGATGTATAGAGCATGCTTAAAGTAAAGAAAGTTACATGAGTGCATTAATCAAATTTTATTTGGGTTATGTATCCTTCGGGGATGCATTACGATGTGGTATTGACATTCTCTTCATTTTTACAACCAATTTACGTACATGAAGAGAATGTCATACTTAATACAGTATATTATACTAAGAGGCAAACGTTTATTTGGGCAGAGGAAGTGAGTTTCACATCAGATTTTTTTTCTCTGAATCTCACGCACACATATTGCGTACACCCCACACACCTTTCCCTATACACTGATAACAAGAATATTTCCGGTCTGTTTGTGTGTTTTGATCTCATATCCTTTTAATTGAAAACTTGAGTATCCCTGATGTGATGGCCTGGAACTGTCACGACCACTCCAACTACCCTGATATATGTTGCGTGCATGCCGTAACTTACAACGAGTGAAACAGTGTTTCGCATTACTGTTCCCTTGCTGTCGGCTGCCATTCTGTTCAGACCAAGCAAAAAGTGACAGGAGACTTTATGATATCCCGTTGATTGCTTGAATGGTCTTTCTTCTGGGCGTACCAATTGTGAAGATCACATGTCTGTAGGCATAAGTGGTTCTTACTTCAGCTTTGTGTGAGAATTATCTTAGGTAATGTCACGAATGACTTGGGAAATCTCCGATAAATTTCCGAACGACTTATTTGTAAAAATTTGGCTAGATGTCGGTTAGTTGTTTGAACGTCTGTGGAATGTGTAAAATAAAATAATCTCTGTTCCGATTTGTCGCAAAATCTACTAACACCATAAAGCTAAAATTCTGCATGAATATAGTTTTTATAGCCGGAAACGTTATAGGGCTATAGTCGTTGACGCATCTCCGATATTTTACCAATATCATAATGATTAAAATTCAATATCAATTAAAATGAACGCAAGCCATGGCACCGACAACAAACGAACAGATGATCCTTTAATAGCTACTTGTAAGCCCAATAGAAGTAAATATGCCTACTTGGTTACAACACTTACATGAATATTGTATCAAAATTATCCTGGCAAGGAACATTCATTGACATTCTTTGTCACATAATTATTAACTTTTGTGTGTTATAATTGACTAGCAGGTTTTCCGTATTTTGTACGGATGAAAAAAAAAATATTTTGCTCGCTTTTTGCCCTACCCGAGAAATATCACTAGGAAGTAAGTGGTGTTTCGCTGGAGCGTTGAACAATCAATGTGTCTTGCAGCATCTAATAATTGCAATCTCTGTTCCGAACTTGACCATATTCATTTTCTCGCACAGACGCTATTACTCTGGCTTGTGATAAATATTTGGGTTTTTGCTTACACACAATAGGCTAAATATTGAAATAATAAACTGGTTCGTATGGAGTTAGATGCTGATAGGCGTCAGTCTAAAACCTCTGAATAATGTCTAGATGTAAAGTAAAAGTAAAATGTTCCCTATACAGGACATGGAGGAGGCCCTAAGAGTTCCAGAAGGATGAGGCTCCCAGATTTTAGATATTCGGATATTCGGCACGTGAAGGTGGTAAGGTTGTCAGCCTTACGCACCGGCCGCCTTTACCCTCAGGATTGCTCCTGGTACTCATTCCTGTTAGAGGTTGAATCGATTCCAGGGCCATACTGCTACCAGAAGGATTAGGCCAATTGAAAAACCTCAACGACCTCATCGAGAATCGAACCCGCGACCTTCCGTTTTATAGCGCAGTGCCTCAACCACTAGCCTACACCACGGCGTACACCAACCACTACACCACGGCGTACCCCAATAACGTCTAGAACCCTGCAACAATAGTTTCGCCCTTACGATGGATGGGTAACCAGCTACTATTACAGCAATAAGAGTTGATATTAAAATTATGATTTAACTGCAGATCCGGGAGTGTCGGTTTAATTTCAAATACTGCAAGACTTTCTTAGGATACGGTGTTATTTTAAGTTGAACCCAACCTCTTATCAGCTCTTAAAGGAAGTTGTTTGGCAGATTCAGAAATCCTATATAAACAATATGGGAAAGTGCTGTATCGTTCACAGACGGCCTTTGCATCAGGCATATTCGGTTGTGCAAAATGCCCGCAGTAGAATTTCATCACGTTGAGCATACTCATATAAGCTATTTTCATTTCTTATTCTCTCTCGTAGAATAAATAATATCTGGCTTATACAAGAAAGTGAGAAATTATGAAGTCAGCTTTAAATACTCCTATGTGTACGTTTGAGAGAATAAAAACAATATCGAATGTGTTTATTGCAACGAATAGCCTACTGCAAATTCTTTAACATTTCCGTGTAGGCAGAATCTTTTTCTACCTCAAGTAGTCTTCAGTATTGTGAAAATACATAGGCTAGCCTATCTCTCTTACTTACTCACTCATTGGCAATAGACAATTCCTAATCAAGCTAAAGGAATATTATCTATTTTATGGAACACGAAGGATCATTGCCGCGCTTACCTGAGCCCGCCATCCAATCCTATTCTGTGCTAACTCTATCCAGCCATCCTTCACAAATCCTTCTTCCCTTAAATCTATCCTAATATTATCCTCCCACCTACGTCTAGGTTTTCCAAGTGGTCTTCCGTTCGGGTCTCCCCGTCAATATTTTTTAGATATGTCTTTCCTCCCCCATGCGCGCAACATGTCCAGCCCATTTCATCATCCGTGATTTAATTACCCTTACTACATCCGGTGACGAGTACAGGTTAAGTATCTCGTCGTTATGTAGTTTTCTCCAGTCCCCATTTTCATCTCTCTTAGCCCCAAATATTTTCCTAAGCACCCTGTTTTCAAATACTGTCAGATTATGTTCTTGCCGAAGAGTAAGTGACCATGTCTCACATCCATATAATACAACGGGCAGAATAAATATCTTATAAATTTTTATTTTTATATTTCTGGACAGAAGACGAGAAAATAAGAGTTTCTGAACTGCATAAAAGCAGGCATTTCCTGATTTGAGTCTACACTTAACTTCGGCCTTGATATTATTTGTATCTGTAATTATTGCTGTCTCTCTAACCTTCTTAAAAACTTGTGTTGCTAGCAATGATTAAAAATATTGCCTTTCAAAGAAACAAACAACCTGGGATTCCTCAACTAGATAGTTTGTAGGCTTCTCATTTTGTGTCTTCTGTTAGTCGTTTGATTGACGGTTGCATGTCTGTAGTTATGCTAAAGTAACTTAAAGTTGACGTATACCATAACTTTCATATTAAAGTTGTTTAAAAAACGATATCTAATTCAAAGTTAAATAATACTCCAGAATAAATATAACTTTTGACCAAGTTTAGCTCGACCTATTCTTGTTTAACTAAAAAAATTGAAAGCTATCATTAACATATCGTGATGATTTTTTGAAGTGGTTTTGTATTTTGTTGATAAATACAACCCAGAAAATAGACAAAAGACATACCGCTCAACTGATATTTCGTATTAAAAGGATTTTGAAAATTTAGTACGATACAAATAAGTAATCTTTAAAACAGAGAAAAATTATTTATATGATTTGACAAAAAATGCCCACCGCTGTGGAGTAGGAGATGCGTTCCCTCCTCTCACCTAGCGGGCCCGGGTTCGAATCCTGATCAGGTTTTTTCTCACCTGTGAGACAAATGTCGGCTCACCTGTGAGGCAAATATCGGCTAACTTTAGGCCCTTGTGGTACCCGGATATCGTCTGGCCGTCATTATCATCTTCATCCCATCCTCGCCTTGATCGGAGTGAGTGTGTGTGTGTGTATGAAGGGTGTGTCTCGTCCTCTGTGTTCGTGTTGACTCGGAGGGGGCCCCGGCATTGGGCTGATCACTCATCCGGAATAGCCTTCCATGTCCATGCCCGACAGGTCGCGGCCCTGTAAGGCTCGGGTGGCATGAATCGCTTAAATGTAAAGAAAGAAAAAATGACAAAAGAAATATAATTTTTGAAGATACAGTACTTGAATTAAAGGAGTGGGGGGAAGATAGTGCTAACCCTCGTTTTGTAAAAGTTGAGATTTTTGCACAGTTTATATTTTTTCTTAGTCACTATTTATTTCAATATTTCTGAGCAGAGTCTAATTCTGTCAGCAAGTCTTATTAGTAACATAATATGTATAAAAAAGATAAAAAGAAAATTTTCAGATTTGAGTGAATTTTAAAAATGTAATATCTTAAAAATTAGGTTTGTTGGTTTAGCACTATCTTCCCCCGACCCCTTCAATTAAACACCGTTCTTAATGTCAAATTAAGAAATTTCATATGTATCGAAAGCTAGAGTAAAATAAATCTTGATATAATTAGATCGTGATGATTTTTTTCAGTACTTTATAGTACTGTGGTAAACACACTCCAGGGAATAAAGAGATGCGATCATTTTAACAGTTCTGTTTTATTTCTTCCCTGTATGAGTTATCTCGATGAAAATGGATATTAAGCTAATAGCAGATTACAGTAGGCGTTCTGCTAATGACAGCCGGTGACTGACACTTTCATTACAGCCTGAGATGAAACCTTACATGAAGTTCAAATTAGATGAATTGGTTACGTAATGAATAGGATGATTGACCTGTAGCTTGCCCTTTTAATATGAATGGATTGGAGTGATTAATTGTTCACATGCTCTTAATATATTTCGTTATTATTTGTTAGTAATTATTGATTGGAAATATTTACATTTTCGCCGGCACATTAAGGTTTAACACTTCGTTTAAAGGGAGTGCCAATAGTTCTGTACCCATCTTTAGGCACATTGTTTGCTCCCAGAGCTGGTGGGAATTGTTTCACTCAAACAGGATGTTCCCAAGAAAATTAGGCTATATCAGCAAGCTATGAAATCTGCTACCATAGCTAAAGAAATGTGAATACTGGGCAATGACGCTAAACTAAACTAAACTCCGTGGCGCTACATCTCTGGAGGGACTTGGCCTACCACCCGACCGCTGCATCATCTCCCGTAGGCAGATGGCAGGATTGGGGGGCATGTGGTCAGCATACCGACACCCACGGCCGTTAATGGAGGTTTACTGGACCGGAGCCGCTACTTCTCTATCAAGTAGCTCCTCAATTTGGAATCACGAGGCTGAGTGCACCCCTACCAGACCTCCCTACCTCAGAAAAATCCGTTGAGGTACCGGGAATCGAACCCGGGCCGACGGATCTGTAGTCAGCGACGCTAACCACAAGACCACGCCGGCGGACGGGCAATGACGCTGCCAGGATTTTAATCTGAGGAGGGGGGTTCTTAAAATTATCAAATGCATGCTAATCAAAATAAAATAAAAGATTAACAATAAACTGAGTGAAATTAATTATTCTTCAAGTGTCTTTACAACTTATTATTATGCAATTAAGTTATTATATTATTGAAAACATTATTATTATTAATTATTACCATCATCATCAGCAGCAGCATGATCATAATTATCACAATTTTACACCTCATCTGTAGTTAATAGTAAGTTTGATATTCCATTTTTAACACAACACGATACAAAGCATTTCGTTCTACTTTTGAAATACACAGTTTATCCTACCAGTAGACCCAATCACAACTGAATCTGCTTGCCAATAGTACTGAGTTCCGTGTGTTTTTAAGAGCTCGTATGAAATGCTGTAGCAAAAGAGAGTTAAAAAAGGAAAACGTTATTCAATCAGCTGATCGAATGAGGGAATGATGGAGAATTTAACAATGGTTATGGTTACTGCAGTAATATACAGAACTGCACACGCTAAATTCTTTCGACTCTGTGATGACTTGAAATTGTTGCTATTAACAAAAGATTTTATCATATTCTGCCATTATGAATACTGCAGCAGACTTGTACAGCAGAATTTGGACTCGATTCGGCGAATGTAAAGTGACACTGAAAACTAATACATTTGAAATCATTATCGAATTTCTGTTACGTACGGCGAACATTAATTATTAATCCAATCAACGATTTCAAACATCGTATATGAAATGTTTTAAACTATCGGTATTTGCATTCTTGTCAGTAATTGAACTTCAGTGAAAACGAGACATTAATTTAAAGAATAATAATTCTTAATCTGGGGGATTGGGGAGAGGGCTTTAGCCCCTTTAGCACCTCCCGGGGCTGCGGCACTGATACTGGGAATCATCTCTTTAGGCCCTCATAACGTAATTATGATTTAAAACTAGAAATTTCTTAAAGGTATTCATTGACACCGAATGTCCCGTGCTCAAGAATTAAAATATTATAATATTTCGTATATCCTTTAAAAGATCAAAGATTTGTTAATCTGATGGTGACAAATCGAAGGGGGTTGCTGAGAGCAGGTGTTTTGCTTCAACTTGATAACAGCCTTCCTCATGCTGCTCGTGCAACCATGAAAACTATCGACGACGTAGTCTATGCTTCTAGTGCCTCCCACATCTGCCATAGGCCTACTTGCCAGGTTTGGCACCATTAGATTTCCACACCTTTAGTCAATTAAAAGAGTTCCTTGGAGGGCAGAAGTTCAAGTCTGATGAAGACATCCAATCGGCGGTGCATGAGTGCCTACAGTGTCAACCAGAATAATTTTCCTCATGCGGTATCGAAGCTCTTCCTATCCAATGGCGTAAGTGCATTGAACTGGGAGGGGACTATGTAGAAAAATAATGTAGAAGCAAACATTCTTCCTGCAGAAATGTAGTGAAAAGAATTAATTGCGGTTTTAATTTGATTTTCTCTCGTATTTAATATTAATAATCAAATCTTATATGCGTTTTTGCCATTCATCGTTTCATTTTAATTTCATTCACCTATTTCTATTTCTGAATTACTAACAATGTACCGTAAACATTCTATGAAATGGAGGTATTTTTCTTGTAATTTGGAATTTCCTCTGGTAGAAATATGTTTACATTTCTCTGTTCTCTCTTATTGAGTTATGATGATGGCAGCCCATAAACACGAACTTTGCTCATCTGGGCTTTGTCAGTACTAGTCGTTAACATATCATAATAGACATAACAAAGATTGTAGTTGTTTATACCTTTGCAATAAAATTATCGCACATGCAACTTATCAGTGCCAGCTGCTTTCTTCGCAAGAGTCGTGAAGTGACAATGGCAAAATGTCAGAACTATCACGTGAGTGCATAATCTAAACCGCTGGCACATGTAGATTCGCTTCTGGGATGTTGCCATCCTAGGGAGCAGTCGATGAAACCATTTACTCGTAGGTTTTCACTTTTATCTCAATGAATAGACTTTAATTATGTTCTGTAAAAGGAGACTTGCTAAGCCCGGATTTGCAGGCCCGAGTTTGGTCCCGTGTACTTCCTCGGATTTTTGTGAGGTACACCTCAGATGCACTCAACCTTACTCTCGGCAATTCACTGTAAAGTTAGCTATATATTATTTTATTATATACTTAATTGTTATATGCAAATAAATGCAATATGCTATAAATGCAAATAATTGAAATAATGTAAATCGTGAATGTCGCAATATGACTTGTAGAAGTTGAAGAGACATTAAACATATAAATTAGGGAAGAAATGAAACCATTGAAACATAATTACGAAACTTCAAACCTATTAAATTGGAAATACTAATGCGTGGTGGTCTAAGAACCTGTAAAATACAAAGTATTAAAAGCTGGTAAAGTATAAAGATCTAAAACTATAAAAATGTTAAACCACAATCAACTCACTGCGGTGAGGTAGGTTCAACCACAGAGATAGAAAGCGGAATGTCGTGGGTTCGTTTCCCGTAGGTCGTTGGGATTTTTTCATTCGCCTGATCGTTCTGTTTTATGCCTTTAGTCCATCGCTAATATTAATGGGAACCAGAAACTATCGTGGGAGTAAATGTGGTCGGTGTACAGTCTTTATTTATTTGTTTATTCTGCCAACTACAGGAATAAATCTCGATTACAGGAAGCGTTGTACAACTTCCTAATCATACGGTGAATGTGTGAGGATAAAGAAGATACATGAATGATAGCTGTAATAAATACAATTAATTCAACAAGGCAAACATAAAAACTAAAAACTAAGTAAAATCGTATGAAATATAGGCTATAACAATTTATCATAGATGTCTGTGTGATGATTTAATGATTAGCTAAAATCCAGAAAAAAAAAACATTTTGAAGTGACAAGGAATTATAGTTTTTGCACATTTGAATTAAAGTTGAACATTCTCATATTTTTTTATTTAAAGATAATGCTGACATAGTTATCATCAGTATCCTCTATCTATTTGTAAATAATATGGGCGCTTCAATCACAAGAAACCAGATTCAGTGCATATTAAATTGCGAAACTGATTTAAAAAATTTATATATATATTTTTAAAAATCAAAGTTTCCACGATTGAGATGTAAATTTGATCAATAATGTTTGAAATGCATATCAAAATACATTGAATATTAGTAGGCGTACTGTATGCACTAGCTCAGATCTACACAGTACTATTATCAAATCTCACTAGGAATCTTTCGCCTTTCCGAAGCTACACAAGAGGTTATCAGCGGAAACTCTCTCTATGCATAAGCAGTAAGCTTCGTCATTCCACCACCCTTAATGCCCTGCTTCATGTTTTAATGTTCAATAGCAATCTCCCACCCTCCCCCATCAGGGAAAATGGCCCGCATGGCCATGCGGAACCTGAACTTTAACACTCGTTCTGCAACAGAAGCGTCTGTAATTTGCCATTCTCTCCCTGTTATTTTGAAGGGTTTGTTTCCAAGAAACTTTTCGAATAAAACCGTAAATGCCAGCCACCTAGACAGAAATTCATTCATATGAGGCAGAACTGCATAAACTGTAGCACTAAATCTAGCAGGATTACACAACTACCTGACAAGTTTAGTTTAGTTGCTAAAAGCCTTTTCTGTTGAATATAATATTCAAATGCATTTTTTTTACATGTTACGTTTACGTGCATGTGGAAGAGGTGATATGAAATAATGAATCTCCATTTATTCTGAACATATTACTGATATAGTTCAGTACATAACCGGGGTGCGTGGGCAAAGAGAGTTAAGTCCACTTTCTTGTTACTGAGAATTAGAGTGTCATAACACACTATACCAGCCCAACATAGCTTTAGAGATGGATAAACCCATGAGGCACACATCCATAACTACCGTACCATTTTGATTATGACTTAATGGACTTAACACAAATGTGGAGAACATTTTTATCTATAACTCTATGCACATATCTCAATTTTTTAGGATGGCGGACTTAACTCTCTTTGCCCGCGCACCCCGGATAATATCTATAATAATAAAAGAAAGTGTTTTTCTGTCTGTCTGTGCGCGATGCCCAGCGAAATCTACTGAACGGAGAGATCTGAAATTTTAACCATAGATTTATATTATAAACCTCAAGTTCAATGATATTCTGTAAATATATTTTCTCCTACATACTTCGTTTGGCTAATTCAACTAAATTTTGATCGTCGGAGCACGTCAACACGATATCTTTGCCTTGTCTTAAAACATTTAGCAAGGGAGTGATAAGTGTTCTCATTTGAAACAATGCTTTGTACAACACAGTACTTTTAGTGTTTTACCTACCATGCATTACCCATGTATTAGCACTAGAGAACGAAACGAGAAACGTGTTTTATGGAGGCATGACTTTCATGTGAAATTGTCACAGTGAACTGACATTAGAATGTTTTAGCACCGACTTTTACGAGATAATATAAGATGAGGTAGCGTCTTGTCTGTTAAAGGGAACCTAGAACATAGAAGGTAGCTCTGCGACACTCCAGTCGCTTCTAACGATCAAGTTTAGAAATATAAGCAAATATCATGCCATAATTGTATTTATTTTCGCTAATGGAAGTTGACTTAGGTATCAGACGATAGAATATTACTTTCTTGAAGGGGGGGGGGGTGGTTATTATTAGAGACCGGATTTTAAAGGGAATTCCTTTTTTTATATTTCATCACAAAACGTGATAAAATTAAACAGGACATTACTAAGTAAGTTTCAACTGCAAATGACCTGGTTTTAACGTCCCTTTTTTCCCTTTTTTTAGGCTCATTTCCCTTTTTTTAGGAACTTTCCCTTTCCAGTACCTATTTTGCTAATTTAATTTGAAAAATTCGTAAATTACCCAGTATTTGGTAATATGAAAACATTAAAAATGGTTTTCACTGATTCACCATTGAAAAATAATTCCTCCCAGCAGAATAGAGCGTTACAGGGAAATCACAGGCTTGCCATTGCCTAAGTTCCCCATTATTACAAGGTGGGGAACATGGATTTCGTGTGCTATTTTCCTCTGTGAGAATTTTAAAAGATCAAAAAATTTCTTCAGTCATTAGACGTTACAGAATCAGCAGCTGTAGAGCAAGCAAAGGCTTTACATAAAACAGACATGTATCTCTCTGATGAATTTTTACACTCTCTTACTTTTATACCCCTTTTTTTGGCAATAATTTTCCCTTTTTTCCCCACCTTTTTTGGGCAATAATTTTCCCTTTTTTCGTCCTTTTTTGGGTAAAAATTTTCCCTTTAAAATCCGATCTCTAGTTATTATATCAAATAACGAAATCCTTACCTCGAATTTCGTGTATGTGTGTAAGCTGGGCGTTGTTTTTAAATCACCGGTAAATTCTTACTTATAGTGATGTGTCTTCAGTTTTATCGTGAGTATATGGGTCATTCTACAGAAAACCTTCATTTTAATGTCACAGGACAATATATTGGAAACTAGTTATAATGTTTGCAATTTTTCAAAATCAGATATTAAAATACAATATTATCTATTAGTTAGTACTTTACTTTGGAGAAATTTTTAACTAATTAGCTGTAAAATGTTGTCCACAGAAGGTGATATCTCACTTCCGTGGACTGTCACAACCCTCAGGTAGAGAACTTCCAAAGATCATAGATACTGTACTTCTTAACATTTTCACTTAAAAAATATAGTATCTAGTCAGAAAATACTTCAGTTTAGCATAATGATGAATGAAATATTTTTTTTTTTTGTCCCCACTGTCAATATTTTTCAACCTGAGTTCATGTCACAAGGTTTGCCATCACTTCTGTGGACACTCAAAAAATGCCTAAAATATTCACCAGTGTGTGCTAGTTACCTTTTTCTGAGAGTCAGCTGAAGAGCAAAGGCACTCATATTGCAGAGTGGAGTATCTTTTGTTCTTCTGGATTGGATTTTTTTCATGTATATATCAAGTTTCTATTAACTTTTTGCATGTGGCATAGCTCATCCAGTCACTTCTGTGGTCTTTATTAAAGTTTAGTTTTTAAGTTAAAAAATAATTTTTAGTATACATGACTTTTAGAACGTGATAATCTCAATAACCTGAAGAGCTTTCGTTTCTGACCTCACAATGCAAGGCAGTTTGCAAAGAAACGTAACTTTTTATCACTTCCGTGGACATCACTTCTGTGGACATGTGGATTCCACGGAAGTGATAACTGTCCACAGAAGTGATTTGATTCATTATTTTTAAAATTACGCACTTGCTGTGATGTGTCCAGTTGACCACTAACATTAAATTTTATAACATGCTGAATAAAAAAAATATCTATTAATATTTTAGTTCCTTACCAGTATTGTAACATTTTATCTTTCATAAACAGTTAAGTCTTATTCAATGAGTACACTATCATTAACATGTCATTTTTTAAATTAATATTCTACATTAGGTCTCTTTAGTGCCTCCTGATATAGGTCTACTCCTGCCCATCATAATTAATGGGATGGCTTGGGGAGGCTACTTACTAGCCTATATTATATCTTGAATGGTAGGTTACTTATTATTTTCAAAACAAATTATAGGCCTATTATCATGTATTTGTAACAGCATGGTTTAGAAAATTTCATGACTAATATCACTATAATGTATACCGGTATACATAGGCGTAGCGAGGGGGGGGTTTTGGGGGTTTGAACCCCCCCCCATTGAATAAAAAATGGAAAATTGTATAATTTTTTTAAGTCTGCCCATAAATTGCTTAATACAAGTATAAAGCGTGGGAAGCTTAAAACTCGTTATTTTGCGTCTTAATTTTTAAAATTTTCCGGGGAAGGACCCCCGGAAGCTTAAAACTTGTTATTTTGCATCTTAATTTTTAAAATTTTCCGTGGGAGAACCCCCGGAAGCTTAAAACTCGTTATTTTGCATCTTAATTTTTAAAATTTTCCGGGGGAGGGCCCCCGGACCCCACTCTCCTTCCATACTCGCCAGACCCCGCGGATGTTATACCCCCCCCCATATGGTCGGCCTGGCTACGCCTATGCCGGTATATATATATATATATATATATATATATATATATATTATATTACCATGGACAATTGTAATGTTCATTTTTAAAGCATAGATTGAAAATTTTTGATATTTGTAGGCCTACCAGAATGGCAAGAGTAAAGAAAAATTATTTGAGGAAGAGAAGGAAACGAAAAAAAGGAAGTATGAGAAGAGCTAGAGTAAAAATGTAACAGGATTCAGCGAAGCAAGAAGAAGAGAAATGAAAAGATAGGGAGTGATACCAAAGGGGAAAAAAAGCAGGAAAGGAAACCTGTGTCACAGCTGACACACAGGGAGAGAAGGAAAGTTCAAAAAGAGTGGAGAAAACGTTCAACGAATTACAGACAGTTGAAAGAGCAAAATAATCATACTAGTTGATTTCACTGAGAGTCATACTCCGCCTACCATTCCAGAAATTCAAGAACCGATGCCAGGCTCCACTACTACTCCTGATTTCGTTCAGTCACACGATAAGAGCCCTTTACATTCACCAGATATAAAAATGAGGCTCAAGTAGAAGAGAAAGGGGTGAGAAGATAGTAAAAATACAAGACAAGAGATTACTTGAAATTACAGAAAGGAAAAATGCGAAGCTTTGACAGCAGAACCATTGTTTAAAAAAGCGGAAGAAAGGTAAAGAAGTGGTGTAAAAAATTTTCCAAAGTTGTGAGGAAAAAGCTAATTTATGCAGAAGTGCTACAATCACAGATTACGTCAAAATACACACAATAAAAATCTGTGAAGGAAAAGAGAATATTGAAATTAATTACATGTTGAACATTTTTTGAAAAATATCAATGCCAAGGTTATTTTATGTCACCTCACAATGGAGAACTACGCTGTCATATGGACAAACTTGGAGAAAAATGAAACTGAAAAAGATACGAGAAGATGTGATAAGTTTCGTAGAAAAATATGAATCTAGCAGACGTTAACTGCAATAACTGTTCACTGAAAGTGACAAATTGTTTTCGTTTCCTGACATGCCTGATAAAGATATGGTTCCTAAAGAGAACATTATAAAGAAATTCCGGCGTGCGTAGGCAAAGAGAGTTAAGTCCACCATCCTAAAAAAATTGAGATAGGCCTATGTCCAAAGAGTTATAGATAAAAATGTTCTCTACATTTGTGTTAAGTCTAGTAAGTCTTATTGAAAATTGTACGGTAGTTATGGATGTGTGCCTCATGGGTTTATCCATCTCTAAAGCTATGTTGGGCTGGTATAGTGTGTTAAGTCACTCTAATTCTCAGTAACAAGAAAGTGGACTTAACTCTCTTTGCTCGCGCACCCCGGAATTGAAAACTCCAAACATGAACACTAGGGGAGGTTATGTATTTGAGAAAGACCTGTATCTTTTTGTAAACTTTTAATAATCTCTAAGTTTTTGTTTTATTTTTTAGTGACATCTTTTTTTATGACATCTTGTGTATGTTATACAAGTGGTTACTCTGTGGCAGTAAATTAATTTCTTGAATAATAAACCTAAATCTGTTTTACCTTTACAAAAAAAATGTGTCACAAGCATAATTGATAACAAAAGTCCATTATTATAACCAAAAGTCACTTCTGTGGACATGCAATCACTTCCGTGGACAGCATCTTTCTTTTAGATTTTTTTTTAAAGAAAACCAAAAAGAGATGACCTATGTCACTTAAACCACAGGTTAAGTACTTTAAAACTAGTGCTGTAAATATTTTTTTAGGACATATCTGATAAATGCGTTTTTTTATTATTCTTCCATCAAAACTGCAGGGTTTCTGTAGAATGACCCATATATTACTTCATAGATTTATAATTAATTCCATCTTATCTCAAGATGCATTAGGCCTACCCTTATCCAAATAATTGAAATTCTATTTAAGTTTTAATACTACAGGGGCTATGGCTTATTTAAGTATAACGCAGAGTACGTAGAAGTAATTAGTCATTGTTTATACAGGATATATTACATCAAAGTAAATATTAAATTTAGTATTGAATATCTCAAGCTGAATTTTTAAATGAGTGAAGTAACGAAAACAACCATTTACTCGTTAGTGGATTGAAAATATGAACTAGCAAATATTATACACCAGGGAAATATTGTGTTTTGTTTACACAAGTTACTTTTTACATGCTTTAATTTATAAAATTACGAATCTTTCTGTCCTTATCTATCGAGATAGGAAATCAAAAATTCTTTTCGAGTGTGTAAACAATTCTTTTCGAGTTCGTAATGCCCATGTAATATGAATAGCATGTAGATGGTCTTACATGCATTGACAGTATTTGAGATTATGTTATCGATATTATTTCATTTGGTCTCTTCTGTTGTCGACAGCCTTTATATAATCGATAAACTTACATTACATTATAGATATAAAAACTTTCATGAACCACAGAAAATTGTCTCTGTTGGACATTACATGAGAATATTATTGGAGAAAAATCCCTCCGACACTGGGACTTGAACCCAGGACCTTTGGCTATTCGCGCCAATGCTCTACCAACTGAGCTAAGCCGGAGTTCAATTCACAGCGCCAGGTGGAACCTCTCTCGCCAAAGGTCCTGGGTTCAAGTCCCAGTGTCGGAGGAATTTTTCTCCTATAATATTCTCATGTAATGTCCAACAGAGACAATATTCTGTGGTTTATGAAAGCTTATATATCTACTGTATATTGACTGTTAACTGTACAATAACAGTGGGCGCCCGGTCACAAAAATCACTAATTAGTGTGCCTCACAGTACTGCATATGACGTAACTTGTCTGTCTGTGAGGTAGACCATTAGGGCAATCAGTCATAGGAGAGAGGTTCCATCTGGCGCTGTGAATATAACTCCGGCTTAGCTCAGTTGGTAGAGCATTGGCGCGAATAGCCAAAGGTCCTGGGTTCAAGTCCCAGTGTCGGAGGAATTTTTCTCCTATAATATTCTTACATTACATTGTATAAGTGTTCAGTACATCAAATTGATTTGAATTGATGTTCTCTGAACGAGTCGTAGTTGGAATTCGTCTCTCAGTGGTAGAAACTAAAAACATAAGAGCAATAAAAATGTAGGTCTCTGCATGGTAGTAAAGATCCAAGTGGCTTGTTTAAAATTGATCCCCCACCTTTATTATATAGTAGTACGTGTAGCATTGGGTAGGAGGAGGGTAGCGATCAATATGGCTGTGCAGCCTGCAGGCCTGAGATAAACACGGGTACATAGGCTACATATGTACAGTATACACAACTCTTGCAAGATTTGAATGCGCAGTCTTAAGGAATACCAGCTAATAGCTTTAGATTGTTTCGTACTCTGAATTGTTCAAGTTACAATATTCTAAAACTGTAGTAAACTGTATCTGAAGTAGTACATTTTACTGTAAGAGGACAGAGTTCACTAAGTAAAAAGAAAAACTGATGTATGTGTTTTGTTTTTCACAGCACCCCTAATTTCGCTGTATATTATTATTTTATTTATTGCAAAATCGGGAACAGCGATTGAAGAAAAGGAAAAATAGTAAATATTATGAGATAGGAGAGAAGCTGCCCTCTCAGCCATTCCACGGAAATTGAGCCTGAAGTGTCCAGACCGTAACAGCCTTTTAATATTAATTAAAAATATATGTATTCATTGAAAAATTATTAAATTAATTTTCAGTACTAGTCTACTGAAGAACTAATTCTCAAAATTAATTCCATAATTTTTCAGTGATGGCATATATTTTAAATTAATATTAAAAGGTTGTTACGGTCTGGACGCTTCAGGCTCACATTCCGTTGAATGGCTGCTCTCTGACCAGTAACATGAATTATTTACATTACTGTTCCCAATTTTGCAAGATATAAAATAATAAGATATTGCGAAATTAGGTATATATGAAGCTATATTATAAGCTATAATATTCTCACGAAATTAGGTATGTTTGCAATACATTACTATCTCCTACCTAAATAAGAGCTTTGATACTTTCTTGTTGAAACTGCAATAAAACAGTCGTTTCTGTATCTAAAATCTCGAAATGCACAAGAGCAACATGCTTTTGCTCATCCTATTTTTTATTAACATCTGCGTTAAGACCTCAAAAACAGGTACAAACCGGAGCCTGGCATATTCTGCTTGAAGACCATATATAAAAAGGAAGTCTGCCGCCCGGGTATATCGGCAAACCTCCAAACATTTCTGCGAAGGAGCACTGTATAGACTACTAGAACTTAGTACGAAATATCCGAATGGGTCTGTTTATGTTCTTATCTTACTCACAAATTCCTTGACATAATTCCTTTGACTTATTTAGTATCATGATAAAAACACCCCGAGAAATAGCCTAGTTCTCGTCACTAGAAGAAGTCTGATCCTCAGCGACTTTCCAGTTATACTTAATGTTATTAAGCGTGATTAAATAGATATGCTTTATATTATTTTATGTTTTTTTTAATGGCTTTAAATTTGTTTTAATTAGAGTACAACTTTTACAGTATTTAAATAATTCAGATCAAGTATATAACCTTAATTTTACAGTTAGGTTTCCCGATATCTATGGACCGCAAGCTAAGCACTCAGGGATAAAACAGGTCGGCTGTGAATTGTTCGACCAAATACAAGTATAGGTTCGAAATCATATTTTCTAAACGAGTTTATGCAATACTCTGTTACAAACGTATTTCTGGTATTGAAAACACATAATATGTCCTCCACATTGGTTCACCTCCACATTCCGGGATTCGTAAAAGTAAGTTCGCTGTCCTGTCCGTCACGCCGTGTTTTCGTGTCGGCCTCTTTACAACTCTTTTTATAATATTTTAATGAAGGGAGTTTTAGAGAAAATAGCTAAAATATGTTTTTTAAAAGCACAGTTGTAGTCAGGGTAGTCATCCTTACACTTTATGGTGGGTTAAGCTACAGTTTTCATGCAGTTCTACTGTAGGAATACTATTTTTTTAGCTTATTTAAACACGCTTTAACTGCATAGACTATAGGTCAAATCGTATGTTGAGGAACATTGATAGGCCGTCCAAGGGGGTTCAACCGGGGACCTCCCGATACGTGATATCCAGTCCTTCAATTGGACTAAAGACTAATCAAATGAGACAACATTAGATGGAATGTACTGATTTTTCACATGATGTATATCCGTGGAGTTGAATTGCTTTTATTTTTATATTAAAGGGCCATCGATAGTAAACCTCTAAATAGGATTTTGACTAATAATATAATTTTAAGTCTTTCGGTGTTCATAGCATTTCTAGTAAAATAGAGTCTTTAGAGTAAAGTCATTAAGTCCACAATGTAATTGGTAGCCTTACAAATAAGTTCTCTCTGAAAGAGCTATTCTAGTCGAGCTGTAACACAAGTGAGAAAATACAGCTTTTGTAACTGTAGTGAGTGAGGTCCATTCTGGCGATAGTCCAATTAAAACACGAAGCGACAGAACAATGATGATGCACAGAATGGATTCGAAGATTCCTTCTGTCAGAATTCAAGCCTCAAGGCAGTCAGTCATTTGCAAAATAAACGCACTGCATAGAGAGGATATTATTTTGGCGTCGCAAAAATGATTCAATGTTGCTGTCTTGAAGCCGGTTGCTTCCCCTGCGGACGCAATGAATAATATATTCTCAGTCCTTTAAGTTTTAACACCTACGCTTTCGGCAACTTCTCCATTGCCGGCATCAGGGGATTTTATGAAGACACGTGAGCATTTGAGGAACATTTATATTTTAGAGATTGACCTACATAATACCGAGTCTTATATTAGACGAATGGATATACTGTAGTTTTCCACGATGATGTTCAGTGTTCAACCTTGTTCGTTTGATAGGAATTGAATTCAATACGTTTAATAATGAAATTTTAAAATGTAACAAATAGGGATGCTATTTTATGATGAATAAAAATGATAAAATTTCGGTCCAAAGTCGGGTTGATTTCGATGTTATTTCACGTAAAAGCGTACAATTTTGGTGTTGTCTTGCATTAAAACCAAATGAATTCACGGCTCATGTAGTGCGACTTGTTGCATATTTATGCAAAAGACTTCAAATACCTTAGATTAGGCCTATACGCCTTTCATTTTGTGGATTTTAAAAGTTTCTGCCAGTTAATATTAACACTTGTCTGGTATAATCTCTTTGGCCTACTTATATTGAAGATATAGATTACTGGGCACCAAAATTAATCTATTTTTATATTTAAATAAACTGTAAAATAAATTAACTGTCCTAAATTCAAATAAGCCTATTCTCTAGCAAAAAATTGATTTCTATGAACATCTCTATACACCAGATTATTTTAATTTTAATTGAAAAAAATTATTGGGCTATTTTTTTATTTATTTGCACTTATATCACTGGCCTGTTTGCCAACTCAAATTGGTTTTTTGAATATTTATCGTATTATTGTGCATTTATGCCACTTTCGATAAATATATAATATAAGTTTCCTTAAGAATGCCTCTCTAAAACTCGAGATTTCCCTTGAAATATAGACTTTTGTTTAAAAAATCGCTCTAAGATCAAACATTTCGCAAACACACAAAATTTCTTGTTTTTTCGCGGATGTAAAACTACAATGTTTCGACTTAAAAGGGATTAAAAATCACTTAACAGAGGTAATAACAGCAATTCGTGAATTTTTCACTCATGAATACCCGGTAATATCCTTAATAATGAACTGTTTTAATGCTTTTAAATAAATTATACACTATATTATGATTAAAAGGACGCTCGCATGTGTATAATGTACTTGTATATATAATTAATCATCGGCTACTGATGGTAATTTTTCTCGAATGACTTACTTCTCAAAAGCTATGAATTAAAAGGTAACATAATCCTGAACGGTTTAGAGACACTGGTTCCCAAAGAAAAACATATTTCGAGGAACGGCAGAAGTTTTGTGGAATAATGCCCATCCGTACCGAACTTTAAAAGATCATGGAGTGGGCATGTGTGCGTTCATGTTTCCAACTACCGCAATACATTAGAATGGCACGATACAGTCACGTATGAATGTCACTTCTCTCAAATATAGTTACTTGAGAAAATGTGAGTTTTAAAGTAAATAGATTTTTAATTACAATTAAAAATATAACTTAAAATATATTTAAAAAAATACGCGATTACCATAGGCCTATCAAAATTTCATCCAGTAGATTTGTTGTGGACTTCATAATCTTGTATTTAAAACCAAGTACAAGTCTATGTTTGAAGTGATAAAGATGCGACATCATTTTGCATCCGCACCTATTTTTCTGTTGTTTTAGTAATGCGGATAACGAACAGGCGCCCCTGAAATTATTCTTATTTGAGCATGATCATGCATTGAAATATCTCCTAGGCAGAAAAAGAAAGAAACCTTGATTGCCATGACTCCTTTTAAGAGAGAGGGGAAAACAAAGCATTAATTACCTTATATAAGTTGGTTGTTGCTGAAATACTGCTCAACTGAACTTCTCTTTGTGGCATGGTGTATTTTATCAGTATTGTAGCTCCAGACTGTATTGTGTTGGTTTGAAAGGGGAAAGCAATCACAGCGAAATCGAGCAGATAAGGGGAAGAATAACTCTTGTGTGAGACTCATCTGTCTTGCACCTGCAATGTAGAGCGAGTCCAGGCAACAGGATAGATCTAAATTGTGTAATTCTAGTAATTTAATTGACTATTCTTAGAACCAACTGCACTCAAATCCCACTCTCCTTACGTTGCAATGTTCGTGGATCACGAACATGAAACGTTTAGCAGCAATGATAGCCCCAGCTTTTATTTCTTTTGTGAGTCAAACTATATAAAAATAAAATACAATAAAAACAATAAAAACAATACGGATCTATATCCCCATTCTCTATTCTTTGCTTTCCCTTATAATTTATTTTAAAAAAAGAGTGGGTGGAACGCCACGCGACAGAAGTAAAACTTTATTTTATTTTTTAATTTTTTCAATTTTTTATTATTGGATTTTTTCAATTTTGCATTATTGGACTTTTTAATATTGGGTTTTTGGGCTTTTTTAATTTTAGATTTTGGACTTTTTAATTTTGGATCTTTGAATTTTTAATTTTGGATTTTTTAAATTTTCGATCTTTGAATTGTTTAATTTTTTATTTTTAAAAATTTTTATTTTTGGATTTTTAAATTTTTGATTTTATTATATATTAAATTTTGGATTTTTGGATGTTATAATTTTTAATTTTGATCATTTAAATTTTGAAAATTTGTATTTTTTAATTTTGGATTTTTAATTTTGGATTTGCGCGGTAATGAACCTCCGGGTTCCATAAAATAGATAATATACCTTTAGATTGCTTAGGAATTGTCTATTGCCATTGAGGAAGTAAGGTCTGAAAAATTTCCTTTGATTACTCCTAATCATTGAGTTGATTGTTTTCTGTGCAGTCCGCACCGAAACAAGTAAGTAATTTCGTTCGGTTTTGAGTGTGACTGATTTCGTGACGGTTTTGGTGTGACTGATTGTGACTGATTTCGTGACGGTATTAGTGTGACTGATTTTCCCGATTTACCCTCTACCGCCACTAAAGAAGTTTTACTTCAAAAATGTACATTAAAACTATTAATGAAACTTTTAAAGATTTTAATTATTTTATGACAAGATTACAAAAAATGCCATTTTAATTTTTAATAATTAATGCAGCCACGCCAGCATAGCAAGATGCCCTGAATATGACACAAGAGTATCGAACGGCCTAGGTAGTATAAAATAAAGGTTGTTGACCTGATGGTTTAATTATAAATGTTATATTATTTTATTGATCGAGCTCAACGGTGCTATACGGTTTTATGCCCTTTTACTACCTCCATTTCTTCATCCTTTTTGCCACATGTAAGAATAGTTTCATTTTTAGTTTTTGTTCTTTTTAATATCGCCGCTTGTCTTTCGGAAAACTGTCAAGTACATTTATTAAATTTATTTTATCTTGTATTTTCTCTTGAATCCATAACTGCTTAATTTGATAATAACTTACTTTACAATCGTTTTATATAAATGCTTAAAATTTTACTTGAGAAATGTTGTTGACTAATATGACATTAATGTACCGTGTGATGAATTTCAAGCAATTTTGATTTAAGTTTTTGAAAGTAAAAATGTCACCGTCTAGTCCTCTTAAATCAAAAGTTCGAACGTTCGACTAAAATGAAAGGATCGAATGTCAAACTAAACAGCAGTTTTTTTCATACTTGAGAATAAAAATGGTTATTTTACGAGTATGTTTTACATTAAAACTAGTGCTCCTGTGTGATCGGGATTTTCTTCTTCTGTCTCAACTCTACTCTAGGGAAGAACGATCTGCATACCCGTCCCTTTTCAGTTTTCTGCCATTTTCTCTAACATATTTCCAAGCTTTTCTTCTTCATCTCGGTTGATATAGTTGTTATAGTTATAGTTGTCACCGGCCATGCGATAACTAAATCATACCTGCACAGATTTCGAACTCATAGGCGACCCAATGTGTTCCTGCAACTCAGGAGAGCAGACATCAGAACACTTAATCTATGAGTGTCGATTGTTATCTAGCCAAAGAAATATCCTAAAGCATCAAGTAACAACAGAAGGAGGATCATGGCCTATGAATATTAGTAGCCTCATAGAGAAACAATTAAAAGCATTCGTGAAATTCATTAAAAATATAGATTTCAACAAACTTCAGTAGATATCATATCAGAGACCTGGATGATTGTATATTCCTATATTAGTTATATATCAATATTAATTTGGCATTGTCACAAATTATTACCTAAATTCACAAAACTGTGACTAAATTATTGTTGTAAAAGACAATATCATTTCATATCAAGCCTTTAAAATAATTTAAAAATGGTTGATTCAAACTTATTATCTTTGAATATCTTTGAATATCTTTATATTCAGTAGTAAACGCCAAACCCAACCCAGCTTTAAATATAAAATTGCATGAAACCTTTTGCAATTCTAAGCAAATGTGTAATTGCCCTTGTTTAAAAGAATCTTCTGAAGTTAAATACTTAGGAATTATTATTGATAGACATCTCAAATGGGATAAGCATATTGCATTTATCACAAATAAAATACGCAAGGACTATTTACAAATTTGCTATCCTTCGAAATTTACTTCCGATTTCTACATTACGGTCAATATATCTAGCACTAGTTGAATCGTTAATCCAATACGGAATTATTGGCTGGGTTAGAGTTTCTAAGACCGTTTGCACAAAATTAATTTTACTTCAAAAGAGAATAATAAAAATTTGTTTAAATAAACCTATTGATTACCCATCAAAACTATTATATGTTGAATTCAATGTTATGAAAATCGAACAGCTTTATACGTTAACATTATTTATACATTACCATAAAAAAATATCTAAATTTATTTCCTATAGTCATTGTCAAAATACAAGAAGAAACTTCATCTTTCGTTTCGCTGAATCCATGTAAGACGACCAAGGGGAAATTACATGGTCAAAACTATGGTTTGAAATTGTATAACAATTTTATTGCTGAGTACCCTGAATATGTAAATTACAATCTTAATCATTTTAAGAGGAAAATAAAAATTATTAGATAATATTAATAGCACAACTTTAATTTTGTTTGGTCTTTCAATGTTTCAGTCCAATTTATTGTTTTTTGTGTGTTGTAAATGCTATTTTAACCACTGGTTAATGCTGAAAAATTATTTTTATTTACATTGTACTCATAAATTTAGAATTTTTCGTGTAGCCTATAGTATACTGTGCAGTGATATGTAATTATATTTATATTAATCTACTATATCCCCTAAACACGAGCTTTGCTCATATAGGGGCATGTTTGGTTTTATTTGTTTTTACTTGTATTAAATATGTAATAATAATAATAATAATAATAATAATAATGTAATGTAACTAAGTAATGTTAATAAATGTAAATGTAAATATATGAATATTGATTTTCACGAGAAAAAAATAGTATTAGGATACTTTGTAATGGAGCATGAGATTTATGAAGAATTAAAAATAAAAATCTAGTGCTTTTGAAGAGGGCATGCAATCATAGGCGTAACCAGGCCGACCATATGGGGGGGGGTTATAACATCCGCGGGGTCTGGCGAGTATGGAAGGAGAGGGGGTCCGGGGGCCCTCCCCCGGAAAATGTTAAAAATTAAGATGCAAAATAACGAGTTTTAAGCTTCCGGGGGTTCTCCCACGGAAAATTTTAAAAATGAAGATGCAAAATAACAAGTTTTAAGCTTCCGGGGGTCCTTCCCCGGAAAATTTTAAAAATTAAGACGCAAAATAACGAGTTTTAAGCTTCCCACGCTTTATACTTGTATTAAGCAATTTATGGGCAGACTTAAAAAAATTATACAATTTTCCTTTTTTTAATCAATGGGGGGGGGGGGGTTCAAACCCCCAAAACCCCCCCCCCTCGCTACGCCTATGCATGCAATTGCATATTAACATTTCGACTCGAACTGCTGCTGCTCGGGTAGAGGACGATAACCAAACTCTGGAAATTGAATCTCAGGAGTCGGATGATCGTTATGCTACCTAACTTCATTTCCCAATGATTCAGCAGTGCAATGATATGGGGGGAACAAGCTCGTGATGGTAACCGGATGTCCGGCTACGTTAGAAAGAAACATAAGGAAACGTACATTGTATTATCCCTTGCGTGACTAACAAAAAGCCAGATTGGGCCTTTGTACTTTGCACTTTGACGTGCACCAAACGTGGGGTCCCCGTAACATTTTTGTATAATTCAGGACTTTGCTATTAAATTTCGTCTAATAAAACATTACAACAATATTATTTTGGCGTTTTTATATCTATAATGAACTCCTGAAAACATATTTTACATTAGCATAAAACTATACTAAAAATGATATGAAATAAAAAAAATAATGAAAATTTAAATATAAGATACCGTAGGCTAATTCCATAGCTTTTATTCGTGAGATTTAGATCAATGTTACACATTGTAACTCTGTAGATTTTAACCACTGTTCCAAAATTTACAGCATCTTAGAAAATCGAGAACACCGAAAGACACAAATTTTATTATTATTGAATCTCCATTTATCGCAGCCCTATTTTGCACTACAGGAAGTTAGGGCTATAGTTAAATACAAACAAAAGCATATTTACTATTAGGGGAGATTGCTCCGTTACCGGTCAGGCCTCAAAACCGGTCAACAAGGTTTCCTCTAAAATGGCGAGTCAAACACGGGCTCTATGCGAGGAATAAGTTCCTTTTGTTCCTGCCTACCACTTCATAACTGTTTTCTGCTGCTATCTCTCGCCATTTTGAGGATACCTTGACCGGTAACGAAGCCTGACCGGTACCGGGGCAATCTCCCTTATAAACAAGTACAATGAGTGAACACTAGGGTCAACCACAATGACACAAATTTATCTCAATACATATTCAAACAGCTTACGAAAAATAAAGAATACGAAAGCGACGTAACAATTTCTGTTTTTTTTTAAAATAACTGCTATAGGCCTAGTCGTCACTTTGGCGGCGGGAAATAATGTTTAAATCACTGAGGAGAATTTCAATTGAATAGCGGTGTCTTACGAGCAATCAAGGATAATATACAATGCACTATCACATAGGCGTAGCGAGGGGGGGTTTTTGGGGGTTTGAACCCCCCCCCCCCCCATTGATTAAAAAAAGGAAAATTGTATAATTTTTTTAAGTCTGCCCATAAATTGCTTAATACAAGTATAAAGCGTGGGAAGCTTAAAACTCGTTATTTTGCGTCTTAATTTTTAAAATTTTCCGGGGAAGGACCCCCGAAAGCTTAAAACTTGTTATTTTGCATCTTAATTTTTAAAATTTTCCGTGGGAGAACCCCCGGAAGCTTAAAACTCGTTATTTTGCATCTTAATTTTTAAAATTTTCCGGGGGAGGGCCCCCGGACCCCCCTCTCCTTCCATACTCGCCAGACCCCGCGGATGTTATAACCCCCCCCCATATGGTCGGCCTGGCTACGCCTATGCGTGACTATCATACTTTATATTTATCTAAAATAATAAGAGGAAGTGTTTGTCTATCTGTGCTCGGAAGTCTAATGCAGAGTCTGAAATTTTAAACATAGATGGATTGAAGTTTGGCCGAATACACCTCGAAGCCGGATTTTTAATTTTAGCTTTGGTTCGCGAGTTATGAGTGAAAAACTGGTAGAAAACGTGAAATTTTTGCTCTATCGAAGCATCAGTTTTCGATTATACATTTCAATAGTCAAATAAATTGCAGGTGGCTTTGCCTTTTTTTTTGGTCATAACTTGGTAATAAAAAAAGATCGCGATTTTTTCAATATACAACATGAAATTAGCCTATTGATACCTTCGACTCTGTGAGCTCACCCTGGTCGATTCGTTTGTATATAATGTCTAGGCATACACCTGAAATTTTCAACCTAGACGGAAGATGGATAATGAATGTAGGCCTAAATGGGCAAACATTGACCTATTTGCTCGGAACTAACTAAGCAGGGGTTTTCTGAGCCAGGAAACTCGAATCTGAAGTCATTTTCCCCAAGCGGGGCTTTCTGATCGTGGAATGCAATTCAAAGCCGGATTTCTAGCTGTTTCATTATAATTATTAATCGTTTAACTTATGAACGATTCGCGTGTAGGTGTTAATAAATATGTTTTAATTATTTTGCTCTTAATTTTTAATCTTCGAATTAATTAACGTAGGCGAAGCCGAGGGCATCTGCTAGTATTTTATAATTGTCGATTGAATGTGGCAATATCTAAGCGAATTATTTCTCGCGGTCACGGATACATCAGATAAAGTTTAGGCCAGGGCTAAAATCAAATCATGTTATTTCTTGGAAAAGGGTTTATGGCCGAGTGCACCAACCTCGGTATTCAGAATACCGCGGTAAAGTTACTTAGTTTACCCCGGTAAAGTCATACTTTCGTTGCACCGTGCTCGGTTTCGACTTTTACCGCGGTAAGATGCAAACCGGCCGTGAAGGAGCTATAAAGTGAGAAAACAGCGGTTTTCTTTCCAAGATGGAGATCGGCGTAATGTATCATATTTACGATATCTAGGCCAAAAGCTAATTGAACATAAAGAATAATGAGAGACAGGTGGGGGTCTATTTGAAGAATGAACGATGGTGCATATCTTTGCAAATACTGTGCTGTTACATCGATTGAAATGACCTTCCTTTCTTACCTCAACCAAACCAGGTCCATCGAGTAGGCTAGTGGGCGTAACCACGATTAGTACGATTAGTACAGTATTTATTCAAAGTTTGAATTCATACGACATATATACGCAATATAATATTCCATTTTATCCTTATGAACATTTATTACTGAACAATAAGGCAACAAATAAATGAAATATGGAAAACCAGTGGTCCTAGGCCAAATTTAAGTGAATGGCTGCATGCATCACGATATAGCATGTGTATCGGTGTATAGGGTATGTAATCAATTTATCATACCTGCACGTACACGAACATAATTATAACAGCCCTTTCATGGCTATGCACATGATTTTGCACCTAAAATTTCTACTAGTCGTACGGGAATAAAAGCGAGGCTATGTAGAACTCAGAGCAGAGATTTCGTGGTGTTGCTTTGCCTTGGATTGCACACGTGTGAGAATTATTCTTTAAAACATCAATGTTATTTTATTGAAATGTACAGACAGGTGGGATCTATTTGAAGAATGAACGATGGTACATATCTTTGCAAATACTGTGCTGTAACATCGATTGAAATGGCCTTCCTTTCTCACCTCAACCAAACCAGTAGTAGCCTAGGCGAAACCAACTCATTTCACGATTGGTACAGTATCTATGGTGCTTGAATTCAAAGTATGAATTCAGACGACATATATACGCAATATAATATTCCCTTTTACCCTTATGAACATCTTTTTATTGAATAATAAGGCAACAAATAAATTGAATTTGGAAAACCAATAGCCTAGTGGAGCCACCGTGACTGGCAGACGTGCAGAGAGAGAGAGAGAGAGAGAGAGAGAGAGAGCCTAGCGGCCATGGAAGAAACCATCAACGAGAATTGGAGTCGGAGCAGAGTAACCGCAATATTTGCAAGCATTAGCAAACCGCGGTATGTTAGCAATGGTGCACAGAGATTTTGAGAATGCCCCGGTATTACGTTTACCGCGTTAACGAAACGGCTGAGAAAACCGGAGAATGGTGCACTCGGCCATTAGAGTTTTCCTCTATGTTTACAGCCAGCTAACGATAGTTAGAAGTAGGATTACTCCCACAACGTCTCTGGCCTTGAAGACTAACCCAGCCAGCGAGCTTCTCGTTACGTCTCGATATCAAGATGCGCGGATTCGCTGCGCGTAAGATCAGTGAGCCACTACTGGGCAGAGAGTAAAGATCATGCTGCTGTAATAGTTGAGTGGAGGGATAATGCCGCAGAGGCAGACAACACGTGGAGTGGGATAGCCAATCAGGGTGCAGCTACCTCTCCTAGGAGGGAGCTCTACGAACGGTGAGACTCGCTCCTAAGGTATATACGTAAAAACCCAGAGACTTTGTGGAGGTAATCCTACTCTACGCCTACTCGTCCTGTCAGTGTATTTAGTAATGCTGCCTGTTTCTGATCATTATAACAATGCGAAGGAAGGTAAGGGGTACTGTGTAGAGAAGGATGAATCTTGCGATTGAATTGGTAGTAGGGTTAATTAACACTCAGTACCATACATTCCAAACAGACAGGGATGGAACTCTCGCAAAAAATCTTAAACAACGTATACAATTCTATACATTACCACCTCAATCTGGGATGTAATTTATGAAAACCACCAAGAAAAGATAATATAAATTCAATCAACACTCTTCACGGAATTCTTCCATCATTTCCATGGACCCCTATAAATTCGCGCACTGAGAACAGCTTTTTAAAGTAATAGCACAGTATATACTATACTGTGGTAATAGGCGTACTGATCACTGACGAAACGAATGAATCACTAAATTTGATCGTTGTCAGGTTTAGATATCAGAGCGATGTTGAAGATCAAGAAAACCGACCTATACCTTTGAGAGCTGAATTTTTATGTTAATATAAGCAATCATCAAGTAAAATTATCACTGAGCTCTAACCTTGGGATCGACGAGGAAAATTTCAGTAGAATAGCTGGTATCCACGAATGGTGTTCATAACAAGAGTGTAAATATCCCCAAATTTTAACTTAAAGCATTACTCTTTGAATCTTATATCTCTGCTTTTATGTAATTTTTGAGGTGACGAAAATGTACGTCAGTAGCAGTAAAAACGTTAATTTTAATTAATCGGCTGTCTGTTGATTCGCTTCCACCTTCTGTTTTGTTGCATTGAATCCACTTTTGTCAAGGTTTTATGATTCCAGGAAATTTTCAAAATTAAAAGCTCAGTCTTACATCACTGCTTTTATATATTTTTTTGAGGTAACGAAAATATACGTCAGGAGCTGTGAAAAGTAAATTTTAAATAATCGACTGTCTGTAGTTTCGCTTCCACCGTCTGTTTTGTTGCAGTGAATCCACTTTTGTGAAGTTTTTGTGATTCCAGGAAATTTTCAAAATTAAAACCTCAATCTTATATCTCTGATTTTATACAATTTTTTTGAGGTGACGTAAATATAGGCCTACATCAGTAGCAGTGAAAAGGTTAATTTTAAATAATCGGCTATCTGCAGATTCGCTTCCACAGTCTGTTTCGTTGCACTGAATCCACTTCTGTGAAGGTTTTGTGATTCCAGGAAATTTTCAAAATTAAAACCTCAGTCGAAACTTTTGAAAGCTGTATCCAATAGAAAGAACAGCGTATTTGCAATCATGGTTCATCAATCCATGCGGGATTTCGCTTGTTTCATTTCCCTCGGAAATTGCGTTAATGAGTGAAATTGCCTCTACCCGCTCACTCACGCTAAAACCCTTAAACCGGGCATATGTCACTAACATATAACAGGTATCGATTGCAAACTTTTAATATAAAAAGTTAAGCTCATTAAATAGAGAAATGTTTGAAGTAGCCTTTTAGCCAATTGTTAATTTAGTAAAAGTCAATTATATCCATAAGAGGGCTTTATTTTCAGATATGAGAAGTTGTGAAAGGTATTTTGGATTGCTTTAATTAAAGAATCAAGAGTGCATTTTAGTTTCAGCAGTATGGTCCAGAATAATCAACCATTATTATTTAGTTTAGTTAAAACATTTTTGGTCTCTGTTGTTTGACCCTGAAATTGAATGCCGAGTTTTCACCATTATTAGCCTACACGTTTTAAGGTTCCCTGAATCCAAAAATGTAATTATCCCAACATCTGTGTATGTCTGCCTCTGTGTGAAGAGAACGAGAACGAAAAAAAGTTTTATATTTGGGTTAGACTTTTGGGGGATGTGACACGAAAATCGGTCACGACTTTCTTTTGCTTTTACAACCACTTTATAAAAATAATTTCGTTCCGATTTTCTCTAAAAATCGATAATTTTATTTAAATTTTGTACCCGAGTTGCACCTTTTTTACAAACTCAGGTTTTAAGTCTTTGCATCAAACCGAAATAACGGAATACGCATTCTCTGCAATACAGCCTTTTTGGGCTATTCTACATTAGAATGGGTGTGAGAAAGTTGTATTGGTCATGATTCTTAATGCCACACTAATTCCTCCAAAAAATTACACTTTAAGAAACTTGTATCGTAAATAATTATTTTAAAAGTCTTGGAATATCCTTCCTGAAAGTTTCAAAGGAATCGCAATTACACGTACGAATACATCATGTTTTAAAAATCGAAACATTGACATTTCATAACTAGCAATACAAAAAACAATCACATCCTTTGAAGGGCAAAATTTAATGCTAGGAGGTTCTTAATCTGGAATACTGCATATGTATAATTTTCACCGTTTTACTTTATTTTCATCAGGCTATTCCCTTAATTCATCCTAAAGCTTCAAGCTGATTAGTGCACAGTCTCCGCATCAGCACTCTGTAAACTGAAGGCCTAGGTTAGATTCCCACCCAGATTAAATTCCCCTCTAAAGAGTATACAGTAATAATTAGGCTTATATAATTTAAAACTCTTCAGTGACATTTAATTTTAAAATCCGATGTCAAAAGCTCGCATAACTTTCTCCGCCCGTTTTTTAAATTTTTAACTGGTCGACAATGGATGCGAGCCCCAATGTCAGGGACTTCTGACGTAACTCCCTTACTTACTCAATGGTAATAGAGAATTCCTTAGCAAGCTAAAGGAATATTATCTATTTTATGGAACCCGAAGGTTCATTGCCGCGCTTACCTGAACCCGCCATTCAACCATATTCTGTGCTAACTCCATCCAACCTTCCGTCGCAAATCCTACTTCCCTGAAATCTTTTCTCATATTGTCCTTCCACCTACGTCTAGGTCTTCAAAGTAGTCTTTTCCCTTCGGGTCTCCCAGTCAATACTTTTCAGATATGTCTTTCCACCCCTATGGACGCAACATGTCCAGCCCATTTCATCCTCCGTGATTTAATTACCCGTACTATATCCGGTGACGAGTGCATGTTATGAAGCTCGTCGTTATGTAGTTTTCTCCAGTCCCCATTTTCACCTCTCTTAGGCCCAAATATTTTCCTAAGCACCCTGTTTTCGAATACTCTCAGATTATGTTCTTCCCGAAGAGTAAGGGACCATTTCTCACATCCATATAGGCCTAATACATCCGGCAAGATATAATTTTTTTTTTTTTAATTTAGATATCTCTGAAAACATTTAATATCTCAAAAATAATACTGTTCAATTTAGCCTACCGCTGATCAGGTCAAAAATTATTATAATGTCTCTTAACAGTTACTAGTCTTGCAGTAGGTCGTTGCAAAGAGAAAGAACATACTGATCAATCGGTAAATCATCAGACGGTAAGCCGAAAGTCATGGGTTTGAATCCAAGTGTTAGAATTATTTTTCCTAACCTTTCTCATTAACCAAGGAATTCGGATTAGATTATCTTGCCCCAAGCTGATTCGATCTAGCGTAAGTTTAAATAATTTACAGTAGCAAGCTTTTTGCTTTTCCGCGCACAATAGTGGACTCGTAATACGGTTACTGTGTGTTCTCTTTAAAATTAAACAGTGAAAACGAGTCATTACCGCCTGTGTAATTCATGAAATTATATGTGAATGGGTTAGTAAAAGAGCGATTAACCGTACTTGAAACAATTGTGGCGGAAAAGAGCGCTGTCATGAATTATACGTACCTTCCAGTCATGTTAACTGTCACCCTAATTTGAATCACGCATCGTTGCCACAGGATTAACATGTGGCGAATTTCAGAGCCGTGTATGCTCTACTTGAAATCGCTGGAATGCACAGGTAGCCAGTATTATACTGGCACTTGCTTTAACACCGTATTTTGTACGTTTACCTGTTTTTATATACAGCTTCCATTCACTTGAACGAACAACTATAAAACCCTGTACATACACTATATTGATAGTTTAGCTAGCGTAATATGAGCTTATATTTTACTGAAAAGAAATGTGAGTTATTGAAAAGAAAAATACAAGTTCGTTGCAATAAACAAGTAAGCAACTTTTGTGCAGGGTTCCCTTGAGTTAGGCTGTTTATAGAGGTATTAGAGAGTACGTAAAATGCACACATGGGGGGGGGGGGAAACTTACAGACCTTATTAAGAGGCAGACTTTCATTTTTTCCTGCTTCTTTTTGAGATAAGTTATTTGATTTTGGTATTAATACTTCTTGAACATTTTTCAAGTTTAAATAAATCATTAATTATGACTCGATACAGATATCTGATTTTCACTGCAGCTGTGCCCATATCTCGAATTGTTTGAAGGCCTTAGCGCCGGATTTCCCCATTCCAGCAGCTGAATATAATATTATTGACAAGCAGGTTATCTAGGCCGCCCCCATGGCTGAGTGGTTAGACCGCTCGCCTTCCACCGCTGGGACCCGGGATCAAAACTAGGTGGATCTATGAGGAATTTGTGGTGAACAAAATGGGGTCGCGACAGGTTTTCTCGGGGTGCTCCCGTTTCTCCTGCCCTATATCATTCCACCGTTGCTCCATTCTTCGTAATGTGACCAATTATACTATTTGAGGTGGTGTATTCATACCTTAGACTAAAATATTTCAATCATTATATATTAATGTAAAAAAAAAATCCTGCTTTGGATATCTTCGTTACGCTGAAGCCGTTAAGTAAAGAAACTGGCTCTACTAGACGTGCGTGCTGCAGTGAATAAGGTGTGTAATACTTTATAGGAGAAAGATTAAATATAAGTTTGTTGATATTGCAACGTTGGTGCTGTGCAATGATTTTTTTAATGACTTGAAGATTCAGCAATTCCTAATGAAAACGATAGATTTCTATGAAATAGTGTTAATAAATAATAAAGATAATAAACTAAGAGTGTAATTTCGAATGTCTTAGTTTTTGGTATTCATGGTTTGTAAACGCAGGTTTCACCAATTTCACGTTCGACAGGTGAAGAATATGCGCATGGTTCTGCTCTCTAATTCATTGTGTGATTCACTGTTTAATGAGCTGACTAAAAAAGAAAAAAGAAAATTGAAAACGTTTAACAGTGAATAATGAAATATTCAAAAGTGTGCTTTTAAACAATGTATGGATGAAATTTCTCAGAGGTGGGCATTTCCTGTTTCTAGCTAAGGTGGTTGGAGCATTTTTGTCCTTATTATAATTGAATACGATGTTGAACATGTTTCTCTGGATAAATGACCTTTGGAAATATGAAAAAAATTGTAAGAGAAAATCTTGTAATATGAAGTTCCACTCAAAACTGGCATACAATAAGGTGGAAAAGCTTGCTAAAGAATTTAGCCATTCATCTGTCTGAACTCAGAACGGAAACAAAAACGTTTTGTTGATTTTCATTAGTCAACCTAGTCTGTCACCCTTGCCGAAAATTCTTATTGCATTTCTCATAGAGGAAGCAGTCTGCTTAAGGAACATTTTTTTTGTACTAATAAGACTACTTGTCGTGGAATATAAAACACTAACATAATGGTCAGTACATCGTCTAGTTTAAAATGGGACGATTTCATGTGGAATAACTGTAAAAGAAACGTTCGAGGAGGTTTTACTCATTCGAAAGTAATAAGCTGTATTTGAATATACACCTAATTATTGAAACTTACTACATTTGTTTAGTCTTCGTGAATTATGATTTTCATAGACTTTTTAGAATTTGGAGTTTTTATTCATCTACTTAATTCATCCTGTCGTTTTTTAAATTTTTATACGTAAGATTTTAATGATTGGGTAGTTATGGATGTTTTTAGGCTGAATTGGATAGCTCAAAAGGACACTTAGTTTGAAAGAAGATGTAATGGGGGAATTATTTCGAAAATCGTGTGTTCATATAAGAGTGGAAATGATCTGAATCAAATTTTGTGAAAAAATTTGCCTACATATTTCCGTAATTAATTAAACAAATTTACATCTTACATGATGTACCTATGCCATTAACGCTTACCGATAAACTACTGATGAAAAATTATGTATTTGTACAGTATTTGTGTTTGGGTATTTATATTTACGTCTGTCATCAGATGAGCAAGCATTTGAATGATACAAAGACTGAAGACAATATGCTATATGAATTGTAGGACATATCCCTGAGTTAAAGCAGTGTAGAATGGTAATTTATAACAATGAGTCATACAGCACATTCTCGCAGAGGCGGATTTCACTGCTCTCTATACGGTTTGTGATAGCGATTTGCATAATACATCCTGGGTATGGCCATGGTCATGACAGATATCCAAACAGCTCGTATACATTGCTTCCGTAGTAAAACAATTTGCGGCGCTAACAGAGTTACAATGCAGTTAATGCCGCCGCGGCGGCTCATGCTTAGCGTTTGGGCTTGGCATGTAAGTGGTCCCGAGTTCAAATCACGAGGCAAACGGGCGTGTCAATCGTGGTGGACGAAGCCGTGACTTAGGGTGTTTTTCTCGGGGATCGACCCATTTCCCCCTTTCATCCCATCAACACTCTCCATTTCACCAAATTCCCCCTCATTATCATCCCGTTTCCTTTCCCGGCTTTCCGGTCGTGTCCATCGGGTCACCGTCTTCCAAAAAAATAACGATAGATACCAGTCAGGAGTGATACATATAAAAATATAGTATAAAATTACAAACTTATGTATATAATTACACAAAAAAAGGTAGAGTATTCGTACCTGTCTTATTGCTATTGGGCAATGTGAAAGATTTATCATTCTGCTATTGTTATTATTACTAACTTTGTCTAAAACATCTGCAAAAATTATGAGTTCAAAGTTTTTGTAGTTATATTGATTAGCTAATAAATTAAATGTCTAAATATTAAAATTATGAGAAACTCTCTAACATAAGCAGGGCCGGATTCTTAGGTTTTAAACTGTTTTGTTACTTGGAAGCTAACTGTGATATTTTAACATAACTATCCATTTCTTTGTCATGGCAGTCACATAATCCAATTTTATAAAACCTAAAAATGGCTAAATAAGACGTTAGAAACTAATAATGGCTAAAACTGCTTCTCAAGTAAAATACGATAAAATAAGAATTATAATAATTAATTTAATTATCATTGTTCTACTAAAATTATTTTTTAAATATCTGCATACATTTTACATCTTAAAAATATCTGCATACATGTTACATCTTGATCATTGTTGCCAGTATATTATTTTGTAAGATAAAATATAGCATTGCGTTTTGTAATTTTGTCATTTAGTACCCCATTATTTCGGCAAAGAAAATCTTAAGTGAACCGAAATCCTTGGTTTCTTTAGAAGCAAATTGAAGGCATTCTTAGGAAGCTTATATTTGCATTTTATGCGCAGTGTTTGCTCGAACAAGACGCCGAAAATGAAGTATTTTTAAAGTTTATTAAATGAAAAACGTTCTTGTTTTACTTTGTGGTGGAGTTGGAAATGACAGGTATAGTTCTAAAATGAAGCAAAAAGTATTCCTAAAGTTTTGTTGTTCAGAGCCATGGAAATGTAAATAAAAATTAAGTGAATTAAAATATGTTTTCAATGTGCATATGGCACTTATCGAAGTGAAAGTCTGAAAATGGTGAAATACTAAAATAAAACTATTTTAATATGTTTAAAAACTAAGACAGGGTTTATAAAAACAAAAATCCGGGCCCTACTTATAAGAAGCATATCACTTTAAAGATATATTTGCAATTGTGTAAAAGCAGTTAAAATGGTTAACACCACCATTTTAACTGCTTTACACAACTGTAAATATATTAACAGCTATATGTTTTTTATAATCTTAGAGAGTTTCTTATAATTTTAATATTTAGACAACATTTAATTTATTAGCTAATTTATTTAATATTTAAATGTTACTCAGATTTTTTAAATTCATAATTTTTGCAGATATTTTAGGTGTGTTAGTAATAATAACAATAACAATAAGATAGGGTCGAATAATCTACCTTTTTTAGCGTGTAATTATAAAACATGAGTTTTTAAATGTATACTGTATTTTTATATGTACCAGTCCTGACTTGTACATAGCCTACGTACAGTACAAATAAAAAGTTATTCTATCGTTTTTTTTGGGGGGGGGGAAGATTGTGTATAATTAAATTGTTATTAGTGGTCGTTCAGACGGAAAATTTTACAAACCTTATTCATTAAGAGACCACTACGGAAATGAAATTTACCAATGATAGTCCATCTGATTCAAATCTAGCGAGCATGGGACCCATTGAGCAGCTTCTCTGCGACCAATTCAGTGTTCCGGAAATTAACAGCATCATTCACTACAATAAATCATCATCATCATCATCTTCACTCCACGGTTTGGTCATTTTACCCGTTCCGATTTCATAGGTTTCTCCAGCGTCTCCTGGGTCGTCCTCTTTCTCTCCTTCCTTTTGGGCTGTAGTTTAATAATGCATTTGGATATCTACTATCTTCCATTCTTAAAATATGTCCATGCCATTGCTGCCTACGTTCTGATATTTTATTTATTATTGGCTCAATTTCTAATTCTTTCCTGATATCTTCATTTTTTAATTTGTCTAATATTGTGCAGCCTTTAACACCTCTTAAAAATTTCATTTCTGATGTCTGTATTTTATTTAGATCCTTTTGTGTTTGTACCCAGGTCTCGCTTCCATATAACAGTGTTGGTATTGCCATTACTTTATACATTTTCATTTTTGTATCTCTTCTTACTATATTTTTAAAAGTTCTTTGTATTCTGAACTTGTTTACTTTTTCTTCTATCACTACAATAAAATAAATATATAAAATTTCCTATGGTGTAAGACTCTTCGGACATCCGGTACAACAATGAAAAAAAGAAACAAACACACACACACAGAACATTATACAGCAGCCAAATGCAAAGAAATCCAAGATAAGAGTGACATCTTTATCTCGTTTTAATTACAGTTGCTTAACGCTTCCGTTGTACGTATAGTATTGGCTTACTGTGTTCCTTCAGTTTGCAGTATTTCTGGAACGAGTAGGCTACACTGTTTTCCTCGGAGTATATTCACGAATCTAGAAAGGTCACCCTTTAAAACAACAAAACTCGTTAAAATGTTTAATTTAAATGCACGATTGTACTGTAAATGTACTTTTGTTCAGTTCACTGGTTTATACCACAAATGACATTTCAAAGCTGCAATAAAAGTTAAGTAATTTGAACTTTATTATTTGACTTGCTGACACTTCATTTCCGAAGCGTGGTTTCTATCTCAAAAGGGTTTGCTTTTAATTACTGTAGCATGTTCTATTGACAGCGTTAACCGTTTTTACTCCCTATATGCCTATACTTTTATTAAGTGCCAGAATGGCACTTTCAAAGGTTGTATGGTTGTCGGGAAAAATGCCTGTCTGTCTGTGTATGTGTGTCCGTGTGTCTGTACGCGTGATAACTCAAATACGCTTTTATTATATTTTGATGAAACTTGGTATACGCATTTATAACGTCCATGCGACGAAGCCTATTGATTTTGGATCAAATCGGTTGACCAGTACCGGAGTAACGCCCAATTAGTTGCCTAATTTGTGAAAATATTACACTGAATTCATCAAATGCAATTCAGTTCTCATGACAACAGTATTTTTTGTAGTGTTCATATACGGCTTTGGAAGTTGCAATATACTGGACTTTGACAAATAAAACTACCCAAATGTTCCTTCACTTATGCTTATCATACTATTGACTTTTTTCCCCGTAAGTCCTGTTTAATGAATCGATCTGGAGCTTAACTCGGAGATCGATTACATAAATAACTTCTTTTCTGCATGCCATGATTGCAAACACCACTGATTAAACGAAAGCATGACCTATAAGGTAACGAATACAAGACTTCGTGTCGGAGTTATGAATATAAAATACAAGTTTTCAGATATTGGCCTGTTAACTCTATCTGGCTCTTTGTTACGTCAGTTTACCTGATCTCATTAAACTATTGCATATTCTATTGACGTTTAACCGTTTACGGTTTACACGCCCATGCTTTTATTGTATGTTATACTTTTGCGTAAAAATATACAGTAATGTTTTCGAGATGTAGTTATAAAGCTAGGTTCAAGCATGGAGAGTTTTACTTTCACTACTTCATGTTTCTTCATTCATTGTTTTTTCGTTTGTTTACTAACCAGATGTCATGAAGACCTCCACTTTACATTTACATCTGTGTAAAGAAATGGTTGGAATGAAGCCATATAATTCCGGGAAGTACAAATCAGTACACACGTGCCAACACTTTTGAAATGCTTATCGGACAGCTACCAAATTTTTCACCATTACCCAACAAGATAACTTAGTATTTTCTTTCTTAAGGAGATTTTAGACCTACTAAGGCAACCAGCAATGAATAAATAATTTAATGCCGATTTATGTGCTTAATTATGAGAGTTTGATACGAATAAGCAAACTTTTCACATGCCTTCTTTGCCATTACAAAATGTTTGTTATTTATCGAATTGCATATTAGGCCTGCATTATTTACATAAATTGCATAAAGAGGCAAATAATTAGAGACTGAAACGTGCAGTTGCACTGCATTTTGTTGCTCTATATTTCTGTAGAATTATGAGTAGTAAACATGCACGAGAATTGACTGCAGTAGAAATAGATTTCGTCCATGCATGCAAGTCTTGGCGCATTTCGTGGAGACGGTATGTAGTATAATCATTAAGAATGTAACAGTAAAGTACTACAAGTCCTAGTTTGCTTGTACAGTGCAAACCAAACATGGCGCTACAGCAGGCCTATATCACCAGTACCTGTTTTGACTAAACGGAGAGAATATAATGTTTCACCAGCTGGTTAACTGTTAAAAAAGGATGTATTAATTTATTATGATTATTTATTGTGCTGAGAATATAACAGGCTTATTGCCGAATTACAATATTCTCTTATTAATTACGGTACATCAGTTTTATAAAATGGCGTGACAACACTATGGCGTTACAACACTAAGACTGTGATGCCCAATTATATATTTAATGTGATACTAAAACTATTTAAACTAATTCAACTAAAAAATAGAAAAAGAAACAAGCAACACAATATGAAACTTACGCAATGAAAGGAACAAATAAAAAAAAAACATAAGTAATAGGCCTATAATAGTTTTGGAGGAATATATATATAGGCCGCAGACAAGTACATGTATGGTATCGTCAAAGTATTAAAATGAATCACCATCCATTGAAACTATAAAATTCATTGGTATAAATGGGGTTAACCATTAGTTTGTTCGTTTGGGACTGTCCTAAATGTCGGTGTTGGAAGATTCCTTATTCTTATTGGGGTACTATTGAAAAGTTTCATATATATACAGGGTGTTAATGAATAACACCGAAATATTTTAGTTGTGTATAGAGGGGACGTAGGCAAGCAACGTTTATTAGGAGATTTTTACTCTATCCATTCAATTTTTCCTGTTACAGCATAAAATCTCCCAGGTCATGGCCGCCACTGACTTCTAACATTAGGAAATAAAAATGCAAAACAAAGGAACTTCGTTGTTAACACTGGAGTTACGAATAAAAGAAGACTAATGCAGTGGTGGCCAGTCATATGATTAGTGTAAATGTTGCAGATTATGAAAACACTAAGTTATGATATAACTGTTGATGAATGATGAAGAACCAGGTTTTTATCGATCAATGAGAAGGCACGAAGTCGATTTAATGAAAATTTTAATTCTATTTCTCTCCATTATTGACTTATGAGCACCTAATTGTAATGACTTTAATGCCCTGTAGCATACACATTTTACGTCATAGAGCAAAAATCTCCCAATAAAAGTTGCTTGTCTAAGTCCCCTCTATATAGGCTACAGGTAAAATATTTCGGTGTTATTTATTAACACCCTGTGTGTGTGTGTATATATATATATATATATATAAGGAAAGTTTTACATAAAGAAAATGACATGGAGCATATTTTAATAATTACAACTTTAAAGTTTTCAAATCCAGGATCACATTATACTTTTAAATCACTTATTGTTAGTGTTAAACATATCTATATTGTCCATTTTGTGCAATTAATTGTATAGACGGAGTACCTTATAAAGAGGAGAGTTGTTTATGATAAACAGTACGGTTTTAGCTATAATAAATAAACTAGTTTCGCTGTTAAACGGTTTGTATATTGAGTGTTCGCTGTTTTCAGATCCGAACAAAATGAAGTAGCCTGCATCAGTAAAGTTGAGTTTCAAGTATCAAGTTTCAAGTCTCAAATTTACGTGCAAATTGTGGCTCAGTATATTGAGAGGCCAGTTAATTAGATGTTGATCAGCCTATTAGGGATACCCAGGAGACACCGCGGCGCAGGGAGGTTGACAGAATAGACGTCCAAAAATTTATGCTTGTAGTTAATTGAAAAAGTTATATACATCACTATGAACGACGACAAGCGTAATGGTGGCGAATACGAAATTATCATGATAGAATTTCAAATTACCTACCGGTATGCGTTTATTAATGATGTACTTGCAGACCATCAACTCAGGCTTTGTAATAACTATATTCTATGTTGTGTTATTTGTTAAACTTAACAACAATACTACTCAAAATGTATTCAGTAGTTCCAAATTTCGATGGGATTCGTAGTATGGTAGGGTTAGATTTAGTTAATTGGTTCATTGAATCCCATTATCCATAATGCTTAACACCTACCTTAAACCGGGCTCTAATATTGATGTATATAATGGTTTTGCATACTTACCTAGAGATTTTGCATAAATCGTTTTTATTATCCCTAGGCCTATGTAATATAGTGGCTTATGGTCAGTGTTCGGAACGATTTATTTCTGGAGATTTTGGCATATTTTTTTTTTCCGTGCGCTTCAACTGATTTATAGTTTGCAATTATAAATAAGTAAATCTAAGTATTAGTGTATTATGAACCACTTTTATGGTTACTTATTATTAAATATTACTCTCTATTTTTATAATGAATTTTTTCTCGTTTTCTTTGCTTTGGAAGATATATCTCAGGATACAGAACCAACTGAAGATCGAGAAAATTATCACGCATTGCGTAAATAAGCAATTAATTAAATGGATATTGGAAATGTACGATGTGTGTGTGTGTATGTGTGTGTGTGTGAGAGAGAGAGAGAAAGAAAGAAAGAAAGAAAGAAAGAAAGAAAGAAAGAAAGAAAGAAAGAGGTGTGGAAGTGAAAAGAGAGATGCAGATATAGTCCTGGAGTTGAATGAATGTGCGATATCTTTGATAGGAGACTTTTCTTTGAACGTGCTAGAGTTAAAACTTTCACCAGGTTCCTGGTGTTTTGTAAGCAGAATCCTTACCACTCGGCTACTGTGCACAGGAAATTATCCTAATGGCACTTCAATTTTCCTGCTAACATCTAAGACTTTGAGACGTACCGTATGCATATAAGTAGCTAAGTTATTATACAGTTCCTCTAAAGTAATCAATATCAATCCTAAATATGAATATTTAAGGATTAACTTTTAATACGATTTCGAAGTCCCTTAATTAAGTTTGTTTTTAGAACTTCTGTAATTTGCAGTGCGCAAAAGAAATTATTTTATGTTGTGGCAAACATATTAACATTACTTAATATCACCACAATTTATATCACTTCACACCTGCATTGAATAATAGGTGGACTTTTTTTTGTCTGTTCCAGGTTCGTATAGAAACTTTCATGTACTATGCCACCAAGTTAAATCTGCACGGCGATAGGGGAAGTGTTTTAGCGCTAGTGTCGTCCAGCTACCACTATACGGAAGGGATGTAGGGGAAGCAGGTGGCGAAAGATCATAACATGGTTGCCAGATTATTCATTTGGACAGTGACTGTCTTAGGTGTCAGGTCATTTAAAAACACGGTAATTATCAGCGCCCCTCTTCCAGCCAAATAACCCAACACAGTGGACAGGAAGTGGCAGCGTGGCGGCGGGGGTGGAAGAAGGGACAGCTCATTTTCTCCAGTTGGGACATGGTTGCCAGATTATTCATTTCAACGGCGATTGCTGAAGATGAGAGGTCATTTAAAAACACAGGAATTTTCAGCCCTCCTCTTGTAGCCAAATGACTGAACTCAGTGAATAGGAAGTGGCAACGTCAAAGGAGGGAGATCGAGATTTAAGGCACATTCCTAACATATTTTCTGCATGCAGAGATAACTTGGTGGCGTAGTAACTTATTAAGATTTTGGTCAACGAACAGTAAGTAGACCTACTCTTTAGGCCATAATCATGTATTATGAATCTAACAATTATTCGTAGGCATTTGCTGGAAACACTGCTTCCAGCTGTATAAAACAATACAAATTAAACTTTTCACGACAGCATATAATATTTCGTAATACATTGCTGCCTATGTGGTAGCGTTATATAGTTTAAGCTAGATTAACTAACGGCATTCAAGGAATGAACTTCATATTGTTATTGATAATTTATATTCTTCTTTTGATTTAAGTTATTCAGACATAATTTTCCACTCCCTAGTCTGGTTATTAATTATGAAATGTAATGTTTGTAATAATGAATGTGTTGTTGTTTACTTAATTAAGCGCTTTGATCCAAGCCTCAGACTTATAGCATTCATCTGAGTTTTCTTACTCATTAAGGTCTCCAGTATTATGTTCCAATTAGTCTATTCATGCGTATTATTTTGCAAGAAGACTTAATTAGAGCTCTTCCATTCGAAGCTGATGTTTCCGAAGAGTAGCTTCAAAGCTACGTGCCAGGCATACTTATCAGTATCCGATTGAAATTGGTCTATCGGCATTATTTTAAGATATCCGATTGTCTTTTCTGTATGTGAGGGAATAACTACAGGAATTGTTTTAAATCGGAAAAGGAGATTACGAGAGAGAAAATATCATTTTTTGTGTGTGTACACGCGCGGACGTGTGTTGTGAGTGTAGTTGGGCATCGAAACAAGAAATGATATTTTATTTAAAAAATCCAATTCAGATGAGACAGATAAGCAGTCTCTTACCTTCTTTATCAACATGCTATTCATTTTATCATGATATTAATTTTGAAATATTCTGTCACCAGTGCCATAACTGAGAAAGATTGGGCCCCCCTGCCAAGTTTGATTTGGGTCCCGTAACAAAAAATTCACGCTCAATAGTATAGGTTCAGTAACCGCGGGAAATTTCTTCGACCGCGGGAAATTTGTTGTTCAGAATGAATGTGTGCTCGACTGATGTGTCTCGTCCTATATATAGGCCTACGTGTTGTTTCGGAAGGGGTGTTCCAAGTTCGATTCCTGGTCCATCCTTGATAATTTCATTTCTCCTAGATGGTTTCCCTAAGAGACTTTGATCTAATTTTTATAAGATAATTTAGGTTATAAACTTACCAAAGAACTTCATATTCCTAGACCGCCCTCTCATTCAATCTCGTCGCTCTGTCTAATAGATTTTCCAACGCCAGAAATGGGTTACAGTTCCACCACATCAAGGCTAGGATGTCACAAACTTGAACAAGATGGTCCTGGCGTTGGCTTAAATGAAACTTCTGTAGCCACATTCCCAAGCATTTGCCTAATTAAATGTATAGTACAGAATTTCTTTGAGTTGGTATGATCCACCCATATTTTAAGTTTTTTTTTTTTCAATATTAATGTCTGCAAAATAATTTATCTCAAGTATCTCTTATAAATTAAAAGACCTAAACATAACTTTTTGGAGTACTCACGTTATTTTCTCTGCCTTAAGAATAAATCAGTGATTTCTTGCTATCTAATTTATGGATAATTGAATAAATTGGTCCCGCTTGCTTGGATCCATTGGAAAAGGAGGCTGTTTGAGTACATCCTTGGGTATGGTATTCAAATTGAAGGTAGTCAAACTGAAAAATGGAGAATGTATGCGGAGAGCAAGCAAGAACATTTTTTCTAAAAAATTGTTCTATGACTGGCTAAAAATAAGCTTAAAAAAGGACATGGTCTCCTAGAAGGCGTAAGTATTTTGTGCCGTCCTCCTCAAGCTACGCCAAGTTGCTCGGAACGCGGATTTTCTTTTAGTGCTGTGGACGAAAATTCAAATAAAAGTTGCTGACACATAACGTGCAGCTCTTGTACAATTTTGAACGAATTACTAAAGTTATTTTCGAGAATTTGCTAAAACAAATAAAGTCAAATTGCAGCCACTCCATCAGAAGATATTTAAGGGAAATGTTAAATCCCATTTTGATGCACTTCATCTTTTCCATGCTATACCTGTACGGCCGTGGTAAAGATATAGCCTACATGTCAGTGAATTGTATACATAGTATAAACATAATTAATTGGTATTGTGTGAAATTGGCATATATTTTTAAGCATCTCATATTTTATTGTAAACGACTTTGTAAGAGTGTACCTACGTAATTACTTACCTAAATTTCAGTTTTCCTGGCTTTTTTCAGAAAGTGGGAAGTGGGAAAGTTTCGCATGAGTTTGTAACGAAAATTATTGCTATTTTACATATAATTTTCGTGGTAAACACAGTGTTCTTCATTCTGTATCTAACTTATGATGTGTGTGGTATACGTATGTACGTGAGGATATTAACAGTATTAGCAGATTTTTCTTACCAGTATATAGGTAAATCAGCAGGAAAAAAATTTAAAATCCTAGTATACGAAGTTCTGGAATGAGCGTGTCTTATCCTATCGACACTTTCTTTACGAGCACTACTACTCCATTTCCTAGCTATAGTATGCATGGAAACTGAGATACCAATGCACTGTGAAAATATTTGCCTTAGTTTTATGAGAGCGTTATATTTAGCCAACTAGTCCCGTTTTATGACTAACAGTAGAGGGAATGAGTACTTACGGGTCGATTACTTTACCAGTGGTGTAAATCTATTTGCGCGTTTCTGAATATTTAAAGCTTTGTGTTCTTTCCCATTGTAGCCCTGAATTCTTGAAATAATATAGTCCAACAGTCATGAAACACTGCGCGATTTTGCTTCAGATGATTTCAACGAAGAAATTTGATTTTGCCTTGCGTTGCATTGCGTTTATGATTGTATAAGTGTGTCCGTGTATAACATAGCTAAGTAAAGAAAACCAGCATGAAAACGGGATTTTTTATTTCAAGTAAATATTTTGTAGAAATTATATATACCGGTATATATATATATATATATATATATGTAACAAATACCCGTATCATTTATTTAAAGTTTAAACAAAATCATTTCATATATTTACAAATAGCAAACAAATTATTTTAAAAGTAAATAGTTATTAAGATAACAGAAAATAAATGAAGATTTGTGTTTCAGGTTCTTGGAATTAACAAAACAAATGTGAAATTTGGTTTTTGTGCGATTATTTATTTTTGTACGGTGTTTCAGTGACAACTATACAAGGTACTTCATAGCTTTGAGGATGCCAGAACATGTTTTCTCGCAGAAAACTCGATAATTTTTTAACTTCCGCCTAGTTGTTTTTTAATATTGCTGTCAGACCTATAGCCAGAATTCAAGACCATGGTGGGCAAAATGTTTCTGACGATGGGCTTGCATAAAACTATGAACGATTATTGTTAAGACAAAATTGTTTGTCCTATGTAGGTAGTGAAGAGTTCTTCAATTAAAAGCACGAGAAATAGCTAAAGCCCACAAACTTACTTTAAAACAAAAGCCTACATAAAAAAATATTCTAGTAGAACGGAATCTTTCCCTACTACAAAAGAATAAATTTTCTCAGAACTTTTTTTTCCATTTTTATGTGCCTTGTTCTCTTCTCAATTGCTTTATACACTAGATTAGTCATTATTGAGTGAGTCATGGGAAGTCTTTGAGGACAAGTTCATTCTGAAGACAAAATAGGGAAAAATGAAACGAAAGAATGAAAATTTTCTAAAAACTGACTAGCAGATAATAAAAAGGCAAAAAATGCGAAATAAAAGTAATCTTTTCTGAGGCGAGAGTAATTTATACTACATCCTGCATTGTCTGTGATGTCTCAGAAAAAAGATGAGATTTCATCAACTTCCGATCCCTAATTATCACACACAAGTATACTGAATTGTACGTTAGAATAACGTAACTACATAACGTTACTCAACAAAGCAAGCAGGTATGTCTGTTGCTGTGTATGTCATAGTCACACCTTAATCTAAAATAAAGGTATTGAATTAGGTTTTCTTGCTTTCTCACTATTGGAAAATTTATCAAGCACCATTTCAAACACTGCTCGCTCTGCCGCTATATTCTACCCGAGATACAGCATTGCCAGCTTGAAAAGCTGTTATGCCGGTTGTCGACCAAGAGCTAAGCTAACTTAGTTTTGTCGGCACAACTAGATATGAAATCCCTAACTTACCTTAGCTCTTGATCGACAACCGGCATTAGCGTTAGTAGCTGAGCGAGCTAACTACGAGTTCATGACGCTTATAGTCCAGTCAATGAATGCCAAAAAGGGGCGTGTAGAGGACATGGAAGGGGGGAGAATTTTTTTCTTCAGGAATGTGTTGGGGGTAGTTAGGAGGTAAACATACTAAAAGTCCCCACCCCTAGCCCTTCCGCTTCAGGGGTGGAAGGGGGTGGAAAAGGCACGTTTTTTTGTTTTTTGCTTATAACTTGAAAAAGGTGAGCCATAGTGAAAATCTTTTTATATACTAAATTAAAGCTGATAAAATTCCCTCCAAATTTGTTTATATGCATTGTTGTCGTATCTAAAACTATTTTCGAGATACAAGCTCTTGAATATCGCCGATTTTCCGAAAATTTAAATTTACCGCATGTTTTTTGTTAAATTTGTCCCTCTAACTCCTCAGCCTTTCAGTGTACAGCAAAGTTGTCAGGAAAAGAGTTTTAGAGAATTAAATTATCTTTAAATACGTATATGGATATTTAATGTATCTTCAACAAGACAAAAGTTACGTAAAAATTAGTTAAAAGTTAGGTAAAAATTCGATGATAGGCTGAATTTGTACATACTGGCACAGTAGTGCTGGCATTTCTATTTCACGATTGGCCTTTCGTCTTTTATGAGTCAAGATGTGCAATTACACTGTCTACTATCTGAGAAATTAAAGTGCCCTTATGTGCAGCATATTAGCATGACTTAACGTTTAGGAGGGGGGCTGTAGTCCCCTCAGTCCCATTCTGAATACGCCCCTGACTTGTACGGATACAACTGGCAATCGTGGTTTAATGACCTGAGCTATGGCGGGGGAGGGGAATTGTTTCAAATAAAAGTTTCCATCTTAGTACAGTAGTTATTTTACAAAATTTAAACAAGTCATTAGAGCTGTATTCGAGAAAATCACAAAAAACTAAATTTTCTTTATGTAAAGTGGTCCTAAAGGAAAGAGAATATCGTTGATATAGTCTTACATCCTTGAAAATGGAATATAACGTTTTGGTTTTAGGGTTTCGATATCTCCGAGAATTTCAAGAAACAGTTTTTTATGCTGAAAAGTGGACGAAAATTTGGTAACAGTGGAGAAATAACTTGAAAGGGGCCGGGAGGGGCCACAAACGAAACCTGTATAGAACCAGTTTGATGCTTTATGGTTTAGGGCAAGAATGGTATGTAAGAAGTCTCAAAACCCATCCCTACTTTTTTCGTTTTCGAGCGATAGACGGACTATAGTGCAGATAGACTATCATGCACACTCATAACTTAAAATATGTGTGTGTATGTATGTGTGTGTGTGTGTGTGTGTATATATATATATATATATATATATATATATATATATATATAAGGATGGGTTTTGAGACTTCTTATAAAACATTGTTGCCCTAAACCATAAAACATAAAACTGGTTCCATCCAGGTTTTGTTTGTGGCTCCTACCGGTCCCTATCAAGTCATATATATATATATATATTGTTCCCTATTACAGGCCATGGAGGGCCAGAGGGTAGCAGGAGATTGAGGCTCCCAGATTTTTAGATATCGGCACATGAAGGTGGTAAGGTTGTCAGCCTTACGCACCGGCCGCCTTTACTTCCAGGATTGCTCCTGGTACTCATTTCTCTTAGAGGCTGAGTCGACCCCAGGGCCATAGTGCCACCAGAAGGATTAGGCCAATTGAAAAGCTCCAACGACCTCATCGGTGATCGAACCCGCGACCTTCCGGTTTGTAGCGCAGCGCCTCAAACACTAAGCTGCGGCGTACCCCCTATTCATATATATTTGTAACTTATACTGTATATATATATGTACCTTAACACGTATTACTCGATGCATTGCAGGCTTCAGTACTATTTATTCCTCCTCTGTGCTTCAATACCTACGGTACACGTAGAGAATCTAGTAAAAAAAAAAAATTCCTTTTTCAAGATTAACTCTCTGGTGACAACTTTGGAGAAGTTGAAGTTTGTCAGTGAAGTCTATATCCAGGCTCAGCATCGCACAAGTTTGTAGAGTGTAAACTTACGGGTTGTCTGCCTGCAGGCTCTGCTGCGGATAACAGAATTTCTAGTCTGCAGGCTTCATTCCCGATGAATGTACTTTGTGAGATGTATGTAGTCTAGATATTAAATGGAAACCTTCTAACAAACGTTTCCTTTAAAGGGACAAAAGAACCCAGTTTACGTCGATGAAAACTGAATAATGAAGTTCTAGTTGTATTATGAAAGTGAAATTCATCAAGCCTTTTGTGTTCAACTGGGATCCGCGGGCCACATGCGGCCCTCATCATCTTTTCTCTGGCTCGCAATTACTGTTCTAATGGGAAACGGTAAATTGTTAACTTATAAGAACTACGACCGTAGGCTTCCGCGGTACGAGTTATCAGTAGCCTTACCTTGATAAAAACCAGTATTTTTACACCTACCGTATAATGATAACTAGTATTATCACCAGGGCTCGATCTAGGGTACCCAAGTCAAGAAAGTTAAGATCGTCCGGACTACTGCTTTATGAAGGTTTAGGGGAATTAGAGATGGATCGTTGCCTCAACATGTAAACATTCAGTTATAGTAAGGCACAAAATGATTGTTCACATTTATAGTCATAAATATATGCATTACATTTCTTTGCTTACAATGAAGCTTTCGGTTTTTAAACACATGATGGTGGCTGTTAACCTTACACCGGCCATCTTTTACCCCAGGATTGCTTCTGGTATTAATTTATGTTGATACTGTATCGAATTTTCGTAAAGACAGTAACATTTTGTGTTACCGGAATTTCTGTGTCTTCTTTTTTCAGCCCCTCTCAGGCATGGTGTGTAGAAGCAATGGAATGCAAAATTCTAAGTCCTCTATGAACCATAAATGCTGTATCAAGCGTTTTCTGATACCTACATATCGGTACCTATATAAAGACCTAGAGTTTCAAAGTCAGAAGACCTTCATACGGTAATTTCGAATTACAAAATACAAAAGACGGGCGACGCCGGGTCTTTTAAACTAGTTAATATCTAAAGAGATAATAGTATTTTGTTTTAGGAGTGAACAAGTGTGGACTATAAAAATTATGGATTAGTATTGTCCTGCAAAACGCATTATACGTACCATTTATAATGCCAAACCTCTCGATGTGCAAACCCTTATTTAAAACTCACAAGATCCTCCCATACCATGTATCATTATTTTTGAAGTCGCTCTTTTTGCTTATTCTCTTAGACGTATTTCCAAAATTAATTCTGACTACCATTCTTATAACACGCGCCATAGAAATAGCATAGCACTATCGAAACACTCTACCCATCTTTTCGAATCGTCTCCATACTACTTATGTTCTAAAATATTTTAGAAATTTCTTTTAAGAAAATGCATAAATCCTTTCTTTTAGCGAACTGTTTTTATAATATAAAATATCTGTATTCTTTGTAAATATGTATATATTTTTTCTCTTAAATTTATCGTTCAATTGAATTTTACATTAGCATTTGCTTATTCACTGATTAATTTTCCATGTACTGTAAAATTGTAAATTTAAAACATTCAAATGTGTAATGTTAATAAATTATAAGTAATGGGTAGCATGTTTAAACTATTGTGATATTAATATTATTGTATATTCCATATTTTATTTTCAAAGGGCAATTTAGTAAATTTAAGTGTAGGTTTAATACATTTAAATAAATGTTTTAAAAGTTTATGTATCATGAAAAACACTACTGTGTGAGCAAATAAACTAACTAAAAAACGTCGTAAATATGATAGATACCGTAGAGGACTAAAATTTGTAGGCTTTTTCTTCTTTTAGCTTCCATAATCTTGGAATGCGTGTATTTCCACGATGAATTGAAACTTGTAATTTCTTGCTGTTTTTATTGGCAACTATAATCCACTCTTTGCATGTCCAAGAAATTATTGTTGCATTTGCTGGTGGATGATGTAAACATTATTCCTTTGGTTAGCATCTTACAAGAATGTACGTCACCATTGAAATGGAAGCAAATTTAGTAGAGTGTTTTTCTAACTCACGGATCTATTTTCAATATTGGGAGTGTTGGGATTATGCCAGAACTAATGTCATGTTGTGCTGCGGTTTGCAACAGTATTAATTGTGATGCCTCATAAGTTATAAATTAACGTACGAGTATCTTGTCCAACTTCCTTAGACATAAATATGTAGAACAATGTATTATGATAGATCTGTATGAGAATTAGCTGTGCTAATGGTTGACGACAACTAGATGGTAATGAATTTAAACACTCCAATCTAATACATAACGTCGATATTTTAATAATAACAAACCCTTTAAGAACAACTGATGAATTCTGTTTGCGTAGGCCTAAGCCTGTAATTTGGTGAAAGGATTATTTATAACCGACCAAAAATTCAACATGACCCGAAATGGGTTATCTGTTTGGGGTATTTAACCATATCGCCGATAAACTCATTTGCAGGTAATAAAGCAAAAACCATACAATTTTGTTCAGTTTTGAAATGTTCTACATGTTTCTTTAGATCCAGGTAATTTTTGTATCAGAATAGCTACAATGTTTCTAAGAGAAACAATAAATATTAATAAAAAATTGGCTCCCCACAGCTTCGGTTTCTTTATACCGGTACTGTAAGATGAAATATGGCATTTTTTTTCCCGGGAACTGAGTTGATAACCTATGTGCTTATAGATAATTAAGGTGCTGTTCATTGAATGAAGGGTTTAAGGGATGGCTCAAATAGTGTGAAAACCAATTCTAAGTGGAATGGACATTATAATATAACGAGGTGTATAAGGTAGGCCTATAGCATAACAGGAATGTCTCGTTTCTTCAAATTTACCCGAATTGGTTTAGAATGATTGTAAGAAATAAGATAAACGACACTATGGTATATGTACCAAAGCTATGTAAATTCTTTCTATGAAAAAAGCACTAACTTAGAATGCGTAAAATCTTTCTACAAAAAAGGAAATGAGAACACAAAGTTAAAAAATTAAGGAATTTAGTATCACACAATCTTTAAAATGGAACCGAGTCAGAATTCCTTGCTAAATATTTTTCTCTGTGTCATTGCAATCGTATTGCAGCGTCTGCTCTCCCAAAGAAGTAGTTTGGAGTGTAAGTATTGTATTTGATGAGCATCCGGCCTAAGGGCATACATCGTAGAAAACGTCAGAGAAGAAATGTTACATTTTGTTTGTTTGGGAGAGGTCATCGATTTTTCTCATCGGTGGAGTTAGAACATCATTCAGCAGTAGCAACAAGACATAACTATATCAAGTTGAAAAAGAAATGACCGAACTTGAAATCTACTATAAGAACATATCTACATTATATGGAATTTATAAAACTCCTACAGAAAGAGAAATTGCGAAAGACTGAATGAAATATCTGGACATAGCCTGAAGATTGCATATTCAATGCAAACAGGAGAGAATGGCGTCTTCGCGTACGATATCTTATTTTCTGATGGAATTAAGTTCGTTTGAATTTGAAAGAATAAACAATCCAGACGAAAAAAATAACAGCCGGATGAAAACGTCATAGTGATAGCCTATCACGAGTTCTTATCTAGATTACTGTTTTGCTTTCCTTCATCGATATTCTACGTTTCTTTTGAGATCGATTGTTATTGCTGTTTGTTGTTTTTTATATTAAAGCTTTAATTTTCAGTTATCTTTATGATGCTATTACGATACATCGACAATTTATTCGCACGGGTACAGGATATTTATTCCCTAATGTCTTACTAGTTAAGCAGTGAATAGGCAATCATCATCCAGCGAATCCGAGCAACTTTTGCAATAATTAGTGGTGCCATCGCCAGTTTTTAAAATATTTCTTTTATAGTTCTACTAGCATGTGCCCGCGGCTTCGCCCGCGATAATTATTTCAAAAATAAAAAATTAAGAGCATAATAGTTAAATCATTATATTTATTAACACCTAAATCACGTGGACTACATACCACGATTAGATAGCATCGCCTGGTAAAAGCGACCTCAGATTCGAGTTCCTTGGTCCAGAAAACCCCTGTATAGTGAGTTTCGTCCAAATAAAACAATGTTTGACCATATTAGGGCTTACAACATTCAAGCGATCGCGAAAGTTTAATTTCCAAGGTATGACAAAAATAGACAAAGCCAACTGTAATAGTCAAACTTCCATTTAATTTAATTCCAAACCCATCTGAAACCCACTGGCAACAATATGTTTTAATGTCAAATGTGATTCGGATTCGATAATTCTGTGTAAGAAGGGATTAAGTATTCTCAAAAACATTTGATTTTTGGCATTTAAAGTAAGAATTTTTCAAAATCCTTTCTTAGTGAGCACCTACATTATGAAACGAAGGTACTGTCAAAATTCCAAGTCTCTACCTGATATAGTTTAGGCTCTACGTTGATTCCTGTCAGTCAGGACAAAGCCTTTTATATATAGAGAGAAGAGAAGAGATTGCTAGTTATCGTTTAATGCATAAAAGTGACTTAATAAACTGAAAGTGCCCGCAATACAATATTGTTGTTTAAATACATTTATATGTATCGTGTAATTCTCCTGTCATTTTTTTCTCTTCATCATCGGAGGTCATTGTATACAGATTAACGAATTCATCTTGATTATCTTAATTTATACATGAAATACGATTTTGTTGTTGAAACTACAGCCCGCTTGGTATGCAGAATCAACTGTCATGGCTTCGTGTTAACATTAACATTTGGCGTTTGTATGTTGTAGTCATTTAGTAGTTAGTTAACTTCTGTTTCCCTCTCTCTCGTTACACTGTCTGGTGTCAAATAGTTGTTACGGGTATTCCCGCTCTTGCATTAAATTACTTCTCTCCCGGCTGGTTAGTTTGTAGGTGCTCTATTGGTCGGATGTAGAGTTGATAGCGAATCCTAGGAGGGATATTTTAGTTTGCCTTCTGTCTGATGCTTGGAGGGATTTATTTTCATTGTAATGCCACACATACTGAGAGAGTAGAATATTAACACTCACCTCCTCATCCCTTGTGTATATGAATGGCTTTGAACGTATATGAATGCTAATTTCTCTTGATGAACCTACCATACACACGGATATATCACAGGTAGCTCTCTTGGAGCTTATAAAATTTGCAGAGAACTTTATTTTAATTGAAATTTAACAATGACGGATATGAATTAACAGTTAATCGTTACACTGTGCTGCAGGAAACTTTATTTTAATTAAAATTAACACTGACGCTTAGGAATAAAACGCTAATCATTATCATGGAATGCCTGGAAAGTAATAAAAGAGACAGTGGAGCTATTGTGCCCTAGATATGGTGTACATTATGTAATTAAAATATTTAATAATGTCCAACGCTGTGGCGCAGGGGATGCGTTCGCTTCTCTAGAATCCTGGTCGGGACATGTTACTTAAGTGGGGTTTTTTCTGGGTTCTTCCTCACCTACGAGACAAATATCGGCTAACTTTAGGCCTTTGTGGTCCCTGGATATTATCTGGTCGCCATCATCTTTATCCCGTCCTCGCCTTGTTTAGAGTGAATGTGCCTGAGAATGTTATGCCTCGTCCCATGTGTTCGCGTTGTCTCGGAGGTGGCCCCGGCATACAGCCTATCCCTCGCTCGGGGGCCTCCATGTCCTTGTCTGGCCAGAAAGATAATCCCTCTCTCGACAGGTAGTAATCCTCTATATGGGTTCGCAATTCCTAAAAGGGGAGAGATAAACTACGAGTAAGAAAGAGAAAACGTTATTTAATATCTCAGAATTGAAATACAGTATCCTATAAATTAATGTACACTTCTTTGTTGAATTTTAATTCTATGTTTTTTTTCATATATTGAGTAAAATGGTTTCTTTTTGCATGGCAAAATTATAATTTACATATCTACAATTTCATTAGTTGTAGTTTCGCTGGCTGCTTTAATCTCGACTAAAATAAGTTCTTGAGCATTTGTGTTAGGTGTGTTTTTGAAACTTCCTTCATTGTCGAAAACTTCTACTTAATACCGCTCTCGTATTCAGCACTATTAACTCTCAGCTAAGCTCTTCGCTATAACATGACAAAGAGAACTGTCGTGTCGTATGAAATCTGTACTTGACGACCTATCCAACATCTGAGTAAGTTAATGCCAATATAGATCTTTATAAGAAAACGACGTGTTAATACTACTCTTATTTTTTTTTAATGCTTCAACTTTGATTGATTTATTTATTATTATACCACATTTACAATGGAGTATGTAAATAAAATTATATAGGCTATTTTAAAAGACCTCACAAAGGAAGCAGATCATAAAACAAATGCATTAATAATTACGAAAAAAGCTGAATCAGTAATACAGAGTGGGCCAAAAGTCGCGATCGGTTATTTTGTATGTTAGTTTATGCAATAATAAAATGCCACAATTGACGTAAAATCTTTATTTATTGAAGTAGCAGGTATTAAGGGATGGAAATATGGTAAAATAAAGTTCCCTGGGCCTGTCAGCGTCATTGTTAAACGTCAAAAGTTTCGGTATGTGCACCATCGTTTTCCGCGCACAGTTGAATGCGCTGCCATGTCCTTCTGCTTGCTCGCCTCAGCATTTCGGGAGTGATCGTTCTGAAGATACGGATGATCTCTCTCTTCAGTTGTTCAACAGAATCCATCCGAATCATTCCAAGATTTTCTTTTAAGTAGGACCACAGCCAGTTGCCGCACGTTGTGAGGTCGGGGCTTCTTGGAGGCTAAATGAGAGGTCCACCTCGTCCAATCCACATAGGAAAGCTGGTACTTAACCATTCCCGAACTGGAGTCCAGAAATGCCCTGGGGCTCCATCTTGTTGAAGAACAACGGTGTTAAGAATACCAACTCTGTCAAGTTCCGGAACCAGCCATTGAGACAGCATTTCGAGGTACGATTCGCCAGACACAGATGTGTCAAAAAAATATGGCCCGATGATAATTTCACTGGTAACTCCGGCCCACATCATGACATGAGGGGGATGTTGTTGAATTTCTTCAAAGAAATGTGGGTTATGTTTGGCCCACAAATAAACATTACGCGAACGAGAGCTGAGATACACGGCGCATTCGTCAGTCATCAAGACATTACGACGAACCGCTAATGTGGGAAAAGCAGAAAGTAAATCTTCACATGCGACACGTCGCGTTTCCATATCCCGGTCACTTAATTCATTTATGGTGGTGGGCTTGTATGCATGATAACCTTCGTTTTTCATCCAGCGTCGCAACGAAGTTCTTGGGATCTGCATTTCTGCCGATCGCTTCCTTGTTGATTTCATCGGTGAACGCTCCAATGATTCACTCAGACGATTACCGACATCAACGCCACAATATTTTTTAGGTCTTCCGCTGCGTTTTGCATCCAATACAGATCCTGTTGAGAAAGTCTTGTTTTCCAGTTTCCGAAGATTGGCTTCAGTGGGAGCTGCTTTACTGAAACGACGAAAGAAGTTCTCTCTGATTTCTTCGTACGTTTCGCCAGTTTGTTCTTTTTCATGAACCCACACACTAACAATGAGACGTTCCTCAATCGTATATTTGCTTGTATCCGCCATTGCTTACAACACAAACATAACACAGCGTTTCACATCGACAACAATCTCCTAATAAACTCGCGCGCAAGAAAAATCTGGCTTGTCACTAGAACACAACAATGTCCTTGCTCTATCGGAAAATTGACAAACTAATGCTACAAAACGTATATGAAGGGGGTAAATATTCCTCTCAGCCTATGACTAGTTTTTAATTAGTTTTCGGTTTCGGAAAATGAGTTATTTCAATATAAACATTATCCGATCGCGATTTTTGGCCCACTCTGAAGTAAAAAACGATAAATATTACATGTGTTGGTCCTGAAACCCCGCTAGAGAAGGAGCTTGTGCTACAGTAGAAGTGCTATGTCGACCTGTTCTTGAAACTAAGAAGTAGACCAATTAATATTATGAAAAAGTACCAGGGGAGAAGGGCAAAAGCCAAGGATAATGGCATGACTCAAGTGATAAACAATGATAATTATTATAATATGAAATAAGCAATAATTATCACGAAACAAAAAGACGGAGCAGAACAAGTTGTAACAAAAACTAATTTAAAAGGGTTAATAAAGTAGGCCTAATAATTTATATAATAAAAAAAATTATAGATTTGAATACTCCATAGCTTCATGTAGCTAAACCTGGATGTACTATGATTTTATAATTATATAAACGAGGAACGAAGTTGGAGCTGTGTGATAGTCCAGAAGAAGTGAAACATTTCAGTTGTACTAAAGCAAGAGGTTTATTACGTCTTGCGCTTTGTTCATGTGGATCTGCTAGGAATTTTATTTTATTTTCATGTTAGAATTTTATAATACAAGTGTTTATTTTTTATTGTGTCATCTGTAGAACCTCACTGAAACAGGATATGCCATTTTTACCGCATATTTACTGCCGATATCCATATCAAATAGAAAAAAAAAATGTATTTTTTTATCGTGACATGTGTCAACAACAGTAAGAATAAGGGTGGCGTGCACCAACCAGGAGTAAACTAAACTAAAGTAGTAAATCTAAGAAGAAAGCTTGAAGTAAACAAAGACCAGTTTGCCTCTCTCACTCTTAAGTCAGAGGAGTAATGTGCTAGAGTGAGACAGATGTACTGGTTTTTGTTTACTTCAGCTTCCCTTCTTAGATTTACTACTTTAGTTTGGTTTACTCCTGGTTGGTGCACGCCTCCCTAAGACTAGGTTTTCGGACATATTAATGTCGGTTGTACGTATCTTAAATTATGTGTTACAGTAATTAAATCAGCTCTTGGATTCTATTAATAGCTTTAAATACACACGAAACGATGTTTAATTGAAATTTCAGTACACTCTTAGGTTCTCAACTAAAATATTACAAGAATAGCTAGATCTATTCGCATAGATGTCCAGCTCGTTGTTTAGCATGAAAGTGTGTGCGCTTTAGCGAAATGCTTATGGAACAATAACAATAACAAGCTGAAGGCGGTTGGATTGTGAAAGGAGAATAATATTTAGAACGAATGTAAAAATAGAAAAACAAATATGCTTCAAACTCAAGTACAGTAACGAACACCTCTGCACAGGAATTGTTAGAGAAACAGTTTTCGACAGCTTGTTGCTTGAGGGGAAAATATTCTTTCAAGAGAAGTAATTGAATCCTGTGAAGGAAGGATGGGATGAGTGAAGAATAAAATGATTGACAGCTTGATAGAAATTAATCAATTGAGTCGGGGCATGAAAAAATAATGGGGGTAGTGAAAGGTCTGAACTATAGGTGTTTTCTTTTATGACACACAAACACCCATGCCAGAGGCAGGACTCGAACCCACAGCTTCCTTACCCACGGCCTTAGCTACCGCGGCTAAGGAGACCGGCTTCCATCGATTAAGAGTAAAAATACCGTTGGAGTTACGAGGTCTGTAAAATGATATTTTACTGTTATAAGGCATTTTTGTGGGGCCCTCCTAATATATATATATATATATATTTAGGTTCCTTAAGTTCTACAAGTTAAAGATTAAATTTAAAGGAAAAATACATTAGATATGTTTCTTGGGCCCCCTTACATCATGCTGTTGACTTTTGCTGTCGTCCGTGAATTTTCACAGAACTGCAAGGAGATTAAGACTTTAAAGCAATTCGGAGCTATTTGAACAAATGATAAAGAAGTTATTTGAATAATTTGTATTGATATTTTTGCACATCCCTCGCTATTAGTTTGCGTTGCTTGTTCCAACTAAACAATTCGCAGAGTACTTTTTCCAACCTTTATAGCTTCCAGCCAAGACGACGCCTGAAACTTACGACTAGAAAACCCGCATAGCATATTTGTAACGGCAGAGTATAGGCGAAATGACATACGGCATGGGAAATCGAGAGCGCCTGCAATTTATTTATATTAAGTTAATGTATTATATGTAATTTAAAATCTGTACGCGATATCAAAGAAACGAAAGGTACATGCATAATCTTCATGAAAAGTTGATCTAAAAAAGTTTAATTTTATCTATGACGATTAAAATGATTATTTTCTAGACCAGTGTAATTAGGGCAAGTAGTACTTTTGTACTATGTTGCAAATTGTAGCCACTTTTATAACATTGATCACTTTTCAGAAACGGCAGACTTCAATAAGGTTTTTTAATTTCTGTTAAATGGATCGTATTATAGCCTCTTGTAATATTCTTTGTTGTTAAATAATTAATGTGATCCACTATTCACAAAGAATTCCCGCGGGACACAATTCCGACACACCGGTGACGGTCACATGCCCAAGTTGCAGTACACCCCCGCCGTTCCTAACCATGAAAGCAACCAATCTGCTAACATGACAGTTACGACGAAAGGGCTTTATGTAAATATACAAGGATCCACATCTGTACACACATGTGAAACTTTTAGTTTAGAATTCGTCTGTATAACTCTTTAGAATTGGAGGGTTTGAAGAATACGAAAATTGACACTCGAGTTATTTTAATTAGTTAAGTTAATTATTATTAGCTTGTTTCCTTACAACTGTAGGCTTCTTTAAGATTCTCATACTTAATAGCCACATTGTACAAAATTTCGATTGGATATGTATTTAATAAAAAGTATTTTCTACGTAAGAATAGTATATTTATGTGGAAGTTTTGATTCTACTGCGCTTTCTTTTTATACAGTTTTAATTTATCGCGAAATTGAACATGGTTTTTATGAAAAGACTAAGGAAAGGAAATAAATGTACGGATTAGGCCTATAGAGTGCTTTGGCATGTCCTGGACTCATTAAAATAAATCAAAACCACGTCGAAAAATTTATAATTATCGCAAGGGGAAAATCACGAAATTTTAAATAATTATTTTACTTTGTTTTAGAACGTTTGGAAATCTGCTCTGATTTATTTAAAGTAATCGATATCTTTTAATAAATCAAGCACTTTTGGGTTAATATAATAAATATTTTAAAATAATGATGAAATAATTTTTCACATATACATACATATATATATATATATATATATATATATATACACACACACACATACACATATACATATATATGTATATAAATAGGCACCAATTTTTTTTTTTTTTTTTTTTTTAAATACCGTAATTTCTTTATGGACATTTTAATTAGGTTTTAAATGTTCAAATGATTTTTCAGTATCTAAGCAATATATTGGCTTACAAAGGAAAAATAACTTCTCCTACAGGAAATAAGCCCTCAGTGGCATTATTACTTACTTTTTTCTTCATTTGGCCTGAGCAATTTATTCAGAAGTTTTCAGAGATCTATATTTCAGTTTACTTTCTTTGAATACAAGATTTTAAAACTATTACAATTCACAGAATACAAAATCCTCTTCCTTTTATCCGATCAGAAACAAGGCTTTTTATTTAAGTCATATTATTAATTCCTTTCTCTATTAAAATCTGTCGTTCCAAACTGTATTATTTGCGTGATCATTAAATTATAGTTTTCTTATTCATAAAGAATCTTTCTTTAATTTTCGCGCTTGTCTAAAATGTAATAATTGGTTTTAGTAGATGTAAAGAATCAGCGTGTATTAAGACAAAAAAAAAAATCACATTTACTAATTCATATAAAATTCGAATTTCACAGTACATAGACCACTTAAATTTGAAGGGATCGTTCCTGAGTTTTGAAATATTTTCCTTACAGATAAAACATAGGTTTATCTGCATCGATCATTCATGAAAAGAAAAATGACAATATATGGTTTTCGGTATTGTTAACAACTATTACGTGTTTTTTGTAATGTGCAAGATTAAAAAAGTCAGCAGGATGCCAGAAATATCGTCAGAGCAGTTTCATTTCGTTTAATGACATTTCAATTACAGCGCCATAAAGCTCGTGTGGTTTGTTGAACTATCTCACACATTAACCACAGAGTTGTGTCATCTCGCTGGTTTCTACCCCATAGAGAATGAAGCGCAGGCGGCCAAAAAAAGCACTCCAATAATTTCTCTGTTATAATATTGTGCACAGAGTTCAGAAGTAGGTCAATTTACAAACTCCATGTAAATTAGATAAAATCTCAAATAATAATTACTGTATTGCTTTACTACATAATAGTGGTGGCCACATATTTTTAATCTAATAACCTCTGGTTTTAATAATCTCAGTTACCTAGGCTTTGTTAAATTCTTTAAATATTTTGTCTAATTATTATCAGAAGCGCCGACTTGAAAATATTGTTGGGGGGGGGGGTATTGGATTTTTAGTAGTTATACATAGGCTTTATACGATAAAACTTCTATATTTTAAATGCGACTTCAGTACTTGAATTTTCCTTTCTTTGATGTGAGAATATTTTAGGAGAAAAAATCCTCTGACGCTAGGATTTGAACCCGTGACCTTTGCTCTCCCAACTTATGAATCCAGAATTCAATTCACGGCGCCAGATAGAATCGGTCTCCTATGATTACCCTTAATGAAGGTCACAAGTTCAATCCTGGTATCAGAGGAATTTTTCATCCTAAAATATTCTTATGTAATGTTCAACAGAACTAAGATGTAGTATCATGAATACTTTCCTATGTCTTTAAGTTATTTAATTTGTTAATTTATTATTAAGATATTATGAATTCAGATTATTCCTTTTTGGAAATACTTTCTGCAATTTCTTAAGTAACGTGAAAGTATCTTTTATTTCCTATTATATACCTTCATGCATTCTTTAAAAAAACTATGTGAAAACTTCAGTAATTTGATATTCTTATTTTTCTTTTGTTTCAGATTTAAAAAGAGAAGCTACAATATGTCATATGTTGAAACACCCCCACATCGTAGAATTACTAGAAACCTACAGTTCCGAAGGAATGTTGTATATGGTCTTCGAATAGTAAGTATATTAATATCGTACTTATAAATATGTAAATTACTTAAAAAAGTAAAGTAATGTAGATATAAAGTATATCTTAGATTTGGTGGTTAAAGATCCCGAATTTTAGGATAGTCGGCCTTGAAATTACGACTTACAGCTTGGAAATCAAAAGTCCTCCGTAATTTAGTTTTGAATTACCCATCTATTCGAATCTTCTCCATACTACTTATGCTCTAAGGTATTTAATTCACTCCCCTCTCATATCACATCACAAAAAAACAGAAATTTCATTAAAGAGAATGCTCAAATCCTTTCTTTTATCAAACTGTTTTTATAATATAAGTGATCTCTATTCTTTGTAAGTGTGTATATAACCTACTGTATTCTTAAATTTATCATTCAATTTGTAAAATTCATCTTCCATATACTGTAAAAATAGAGCTAGAAATAATATTAAAATGTATAATGTAGTAAAATGTAGCGTATTTAAATATTGTACATGTATTGAATATTTGTATGTAAATTATTAATTTGTAAATGTGTGTGTTAAACTTAAGAAATGTAGTTTATAAGTATATGTAAACTTATAAGTAGGTTAATGAAAAACACTGTACTGTGTAAGAAAATAAACTAACTAACTAACACGCAAAATACACAACTCGGGAGACGCCGGGCATTTTAAGCTAATACAGTAGAACACCAGTTATCCGAATTCCAACTATCCGGATTCCGGATTCAAGTGTTTTTTGCAGCAGCGAGCCGACAAAATCGACAGTTTGTCAACAAAACAACTGACTCTGACCAATATATTCCTGATGTGACACTTTATGTAAGTACAGTATTGTACAATTTGGTTTTTTCTTAAGAAATTACCTTTTCTATGATTTATCCAACTATCCGGATTTTTTATTATACGGATCGGGTCCAGTCCCAATTAATCCGGATGATTAGAGTTCTACTGTGTAAGACATAAGCAGACTATCGGCCTATAAATAATGTCATAGAAGGTATCATTCAGGACCTTTAAATAGGCTTGTGGTTCAAAATACATTTATATTTTCATAAAGCACAGTTCAGACTATAATATCAAACAACAAAATAAATAAAAAAATATTTTGACCAATTTCAAGGTACTTTCTCCCCTTTAACGACTGCTTCTTTCATTACAAACTGTATAGTAGAGTTATTCTTTGCATACCCAGGTGGCTTCCTTTTGTTGGGACAAAATGTTTGCCGACAACTCAACCCATGCTCTTTATTTTTACCGCACCAATCAGCTAGTTACCTCAGCCAATCAAAATCTAAGAATGTGACGGCTGTGACAGATACTCGTCTACTCCGCGTGGAGTGAAAGGAGGGGTTGCAAGATCTAGTTACAGTAAACAACAACACGTGTGAATTGATTAAAGTGAGGGAAGAACTGAGGTCATTGAGAGAATATTGCAACGTTGCTTTGTTTTGGAAAGTGGAAACCAAGACCGACTAGGTCAGATCAATTAACATGAAGAAACACCTACATCATGGTTTATTCCTTTGAAGCCTTGTTATGTAATGAAAAAACTTGACTATATATAACTGTTTCTTCATATGCTCATTACTTTTAAATAATTGTATGCAAGAATCATAAGTAGGGGCGGATTTCTATGACCTAAAAAATAGGATATATGCTTGCGTTTATGACCTAAAAACATTAAAATATGACTAATAAAATTTAAAATATGACTTTACTACTTACACATTGTGTATATATTTTTAAAGTTTCATTACAATACATTTTATTAAAATATAGTGTTAATTATTTAAAATATATGTAAATTCTCAAAAAGTATCAGTATAATGCAAAATTTACAAAATATGATATGAATCTTCAAAATTTCTTTAATATGCACACAAAAATGCAAAAAATGTGACCTAAATATGCATATTCATACTAAATATGCTACAATCGTTGAAAATTTCCTAAATATGCAGTACAATATTACATGCACAATAAAAGCCGTTCCATTTTCACCAGGATGCTTGGAATCAGGTTTAAATTAGTCGGAAACCTGAAATAATGCAAAAGGAAAAAATATGACATGTCATAGAAACCCGCCCCCTAATCATAATTAATGGAATAAATCACCAAAAATTGATACTAGAAAGAAAAGGCTTAGCCTTTTAGTGTCACCGCAAATGTAAACGCTTCACTGAACATGAGTAGCACATTTTTACATTCAGGGAAGATGCGTTGGGTCAATTTCCTTCTCGCTCTGCGTGTCAGACCCGGTGAAATTCTCGCTCGCCAATTATCACCTGCGAATCAATAAAACTCTGGCTACTACTCACGGCACAGGGATTTTTGTTTAACTAAGTGCCTTGTTAGGGGGCAAGAGCAACCCTTCATTTCAGTGATCAAAGCTTCTTTATTCCATCGTATCGCGTAATTATGCTAATGTTAGTGTCTGCTTACTGGCTTTAATTATATCTACAGGATGACTAAAAAGTACATGAAAATCAGACGTTCTAGAACATAGGCGTAACGAGGGGGGTTTGAGGGTTTGAACCCCCCCCCATTGATTAAAAAAGGGAAAATTGTACTATTTATTTCATTATTGTGATATATCACCTTTTTTAAAAATCTGCTTATAAATTACTTAATATGAGTTTAAAGCGTGGGAAGCTTAAAACTCATTATTGTGCATCTTAATTTTTTAAATTTTCCGGGGGGAGAACCCCGGAACCCCCCTCTCCAGATGTTATAACCCCCCTCCATATGGTCGGCCTGGTTACGCCTATGTTCTAGAAGGAAATTAACTTAGGCCTCCAACAGACTAAAATGTTAAAGGAAAAACAGCTTGTATAGATGTAGATCAGATATGTCAAACATGCGACCTTTTGCAAGCACTCCTGCGGCCCGCACTATGGATGCATAAGCTTTCTTAAATTTCGTTTCAATTTTTTAACCGACGATTTTGGGGAGACCTGGTTTATTTTCATACGACTTCCACCTTAGTCTACACATGGCCAGTGTGAAAGAATTATCATTCCACTGTGACCCACTAGTGGTTTACTATGAAGCCTTAAAGCACTTATGAGTTTCTAAGTCGCCATTCGGCCGCCCCTATGGCTGGGTGGTTAGACTGCTCGCCTTCCACCGCTGGGAGCCGGGATCGAATCTCGGTTGATCTATGTGGAATTTGTGGTAGACAAAATGGGGCCGGGGCAGGTTTTCTCGGTGTGCTCCTGTTTCCCCTGCCATATATCATTCCACCGTTGCTCCATTCATCATAGTATGACCATTTAGTTGGAATAAATAATTATTAAGTTGCCACTGGGTTGGTATCTCATATTGAGAACGCCTGGTGGCATAACGGGATATAAGAGTCAGTTGGAGAATTTAATGTTGTACCGGCATGTTGCCGGCATTTAATTTTTCAGTCCGACTACACCTTTCCATTTGTTACCTCTGTTCAAAGTCGGAACTGTTTCAGCTAGACACTAAAAAGAAGTGTCAAGCCTCAGGACAAAACACGAAAATAATCCTAAAATCTGTTCGTTTTGGCTTTTATACTTTTTTGCAATGCGTTACTGTTAAATATAAGTCTATGTTGCCGTTTAAAATGATATTTTGCTTTCTTTTGTTAAACTGCTTTATTATTTTGCATTAAGAATGTGGCTACCCGCTAAACCATTTTTGTAGGCCTATTCACATTGTATGATTCTAAGTTTATATAATAAAAATATTAATAGTCTGCAATAATTTTCAATTAGTTGTCATGTATGGCCCTCATGTCAAAACTAATGTGACCCATATGGCCCTCGGAGGATCCTCAGTTTGACATGCGTAAGTGTAAGTGACGAATAGAAACACCTGTTTTGTCATACTCTTTATGTCAGCACGTTCACATGACTTTGCTCCATACTAAGAAATTTAAGCGAGATAAAAGTAGGTTAATTTGTAGAAATAATTGCTATGAAAGCCCAGGTGTCTAAATGAAATATATTTCGTACAATACTGTCAGCAATACTTCAACGGATATATTCAAATGCCGGTATTCATCTCTTATAACATTTCAAACTATCAAGAATAGCCTATCCAAGAAAATAATATTACGAAACATTTTGATTTGAGATGAGCTCGTAAAGAATGGTCCTAATCTTAGTACAACGTGATTAAACTATTATGAAGCATTGCTGATCAATCTACATACGACATAAGGATGTGCATATCCCGAATCAGAAATAGAATACCGCATAAGATTTAAGTGGAATACCCGAGGGAGATCACTAGACAGGTTAGAAGCTGACGAAAGTATTCATATTAGGGAGTTTGAGATCGGAGAAGCAAATTCAACTAGTAGGATTTAGGGAAAGAGGTGAGAGAACGTTGCTACTGTATTGAGCTCTCTGTTTCTTGATTGGTGGTTGAAATTAGTCTTAACTTCGTAGCTGGTTTAAAGTAATTTAAACTTAAGTGATCGATCAGGGTGGCACAGTTGGTTAAGAATTCACATAAAAAATGCGACAGTCCAATGTCTGCAGCAGATTTACAGGCATGTAAAAGAACTTTTGAGGGGCAAAATTTCGGCACACCGGGTGTATGTTGCATAGTACCAGTGCCTAGCCGTCATTTTGAAAGCGTAACAACCCAAGAAACTAGGGAACGAAGTAATGATTTAGTAAAACGTACAAATAATATCATTGGTGAATTGAATGGTTTCAATTCACTGCCTTATACCCTCTATTATCATAGGTAATTCTACGAGAGATTACGAGTTTAGCGATAGATTCGCGACTGGGGATATGTATAATATATATAATACATTTTAAAGTCAAGGGTCAATATTTCCGATCCGGTATTTATCTCTGTGAATGTGGTCAAGTCCACTTAAAATTGGGTATCTGAGCCCTTAACCTCAGGATTCTGAAACCCCCATGTTACTGTCTCGGTGAACTCGCTGAATTTAACGAAATATTTGCACAGCAGTTATATGTCTTATTGGAAACAGGAGTTCGTAGATATGCAGTCAACAAAGAGAGAAGCAATTCAGAAAATTCTATTTCAGGAAACGGATTAATAAAACCATCCTTTGGGCAAACATTTCCTCTTCAAGACGGAATCAGGAAAAGGTATTCCGAGAGATTAACATTTGAACAAACCACCCCTTCCGATTTCATCCCTTACTATATTTCCCCTATACGTATCTACATGGTTTGAACGATATTATTAAATTGTGCATGCAAGTCCTCTTCAGCCAGAAGAAAAATCTAGGCAACATTACAATTCAATAAATCGCCCATTTCCCTGTCATCCTTTATGTGTTCTGCATTCATATCTACACTCGTAGAATTTTTCACACAAACCCTATACAACCAGTAGACAAAGTAGAGAACATTACAATTCTGTTAAAAACAAAACCCTTCGCTCTTTTCGTATCACATTACGTGTAAACAGGTTTCGTTTATACATCTACGTCATGCTTTGACCAATATTTACTCGGCGTACACATGTGTGTGTGTGTATATATATATATATTACCTGACTTTAGCTTGGCTACTTCAAATTAGGTCAAAGACCCTTCACCATTCTCATACTGTATTAGTTTGGCCTATACTTTCAGATTTAAAAACAAACCTTCCTGCTTTGACCGAAGTTAAGGATAAGCCCTAAGCATGGAGGGGATGCTTAGAATTTTGTGGTGAAGTAAAATCCATCGAAATCAGAAAATTTTTGATTCCGACTTATTGGTGAGTTTCGTGGCAGGGTCACATATTATAATATCTGTTGTCATTTTCCATTTTTCTGACATAGAACTAAGATAACAAGTATGTGAATAAGGTATCAATCGAAAGGTTTTCCACTCTTCTTGGAAATATTTATCTGTCTTTGTGTTTTAATGAACATTTTGGGTAAAAAAAATTGACTGTGATGTTTCTTTGGAATCTATTAGATTCTCTCATTCTTTTACACCAAAGCTTATATAGGTAATAAGCCCTCCATTCTGATATAGTATCAGATTCAAGACATTTATTGAAGCAAACAATCTGTATTTATCAATAGCTCATGTATGGGTGCAAAAGTTAATGTGAGCGTACAGCTTTCGATGTCTTGTCTATGACGATACACTTCCTTGAAGCCTCGTGGAAAGAGCCTTACTAAGAGCCTTACTTTTAGGCTGTTAAGATATTATATTTAACCGTGGAAAAATATTTTGATTGATACGTCATTCATAGCTACTGACGCAGTTTTTGCTTGGAATGAGGAATAACAACAGATTATGTAGATTATGTCTGTTTATGTTTATGTTTATTCATTTTAATTGGATATGTAGGCTATTTGTCGCTGATACTATTACACCAGCTTTCTACAAAGTATTATTCACATTGTTTGTGTGCGGTATATCATATAGGTATATTCAGTTTCTATTAAATTATTTACTTTGTACATGAAAGTATTCGTGTAAGCGAGACCATCGAATTATTATAATGCTAGTTATGTGTGAAATGGGAGGGAATCTAATTGAGAATATCTGCAACTTACTTTTTGCAAGTGGCTCCTTCCTCTTTCATGCTCACTACTATGTAGTAGGTAATGGGTACCTAGGCAAAGCCCATTTGCCACATAATTTTGAGTACTGTATTTTTGAGGTAAATGTCATAGCTTGTCCAGTTGGGATGGTTAGTAATGTTCCGCTAGGAGGCGTTCCTGGATGGGGTGTGCGATACTCCAGTCTATTGTTGTTGCCGAGAAGACAGCCTATTGTAGTCTTAACATTACGATGGTAGGCAAACGGACCACCGAGGGAAAAGTTTTTCCGCAAGTGTACAGCTAACTTTGTATAAAGTTGGGGGGCATGACTTTTAATAAGCATACATAAAAAAAATTACGAATGAACCTAATCTCTCTCTATATAAAAGGCTTTGTCCTGACTGACTGAATGAATGACTGATTGACTGAATGACAGGAATCAACGTACAGCCTAAACTATAACAGGTAGAGACTTGGAATTTTGATAGTACCTTCGTTTCGTAATGTAGATGCTCACTAAGAAAGGATTTTGAAAAATTCTGATTCTAAATGCCAAAAATTAAATGTTTTTGAAAATACTTAATCCCTTTTTACATAGAATTATCAATTCCAAATCACAGAATATATTGTTGCCAAATGGTATCAGGTGGGCTTGGAAAAAACAATTGAAATGCACTTTTGACAAATAAGAGAAGTTATCAAAATAATTCATGTTATAAATAAATATTACAGAATGAAATCCACTAAAATAATGGAATCACATAACTTTCTCTACCCTGGACATAGAGAAAACAAAACGAGGTATGGTAATGTGTATATTATTATATTATATCGCAGGTTTTTGGAGAGAAAAGTATGAAAGTGATAATGCTTTATGGTAACATAAGAGTGGGAAATTTCCCGCCTCGATATTACAATTTTATGTTACAGGAATTTCTGTTTCTTCTTATTTAAACCTCTACCAGGCTTGCTGTGCACTGTACAAGCGATGGGATGCAAAATTCTAGATCCTCTATGAGCCATAAAAAACTATATCAAGCGTTTTCTGAGGGAATAGTTTGAGTGTAATACGTCGTTCTTCCTATTTCAAATTATAAATGCCTATATAAGGACCTAGAATTTAAAATTGAAAATCCTTCATAAGCTAATTTCCAATTACAAAATACAAAACCCGGGCGACGCCGGGTCTTTTAAGCTAGTAATGTATATAAGAGAAATCAAAAACACATTCCGTCACCGAAGTTATTTCATTATAGAAGTTGTGAACCTCGCCCTGGACAGATCAACGAATCACCGCATTGCCTGCGGCTCATACTTTTCTGTGTGAGATCCGAAACTAGTTTTAAATCCGAGTCCAAAAGAAAATTAGAATCTTTGTCCTTATTGAGACCGAATCGGAGATTCGAATCTATAATTTTCTCATTGATTAGAGTATTCGGATTTCCGGGTTTGTGGTAACTCTAATTACGATAGAGTTGCTTCATGACTGTAGTGAAGTTAATGGTTATGGCTGTAATGAAACGCGCATTGTGCTCATCGCTATTGTACAGCAAAGCTATATGTATTTGGTGTTTTGAAGACAAAATAAATTACACTAAAACAGACTGCTGACTGCTCTTTTCGATTTCTTGATAGATAAATAATTAAGTGCATGAAGTGTATGTGAACAGTCTTATGTAAGGAACCTTTAATAACTAGGCCTGTTTGATTTTCAGTATGGACGGATCGGACCTTTGTTTCGAGGTGGTACGTCGAGCCTCAGCCGGTTTTGTATACAGCGAAGCAGTAGCGAGGTGAGTAACCTGTGATCCAAAATAATAGCAATTAGGCAAACATGTTTTATTGTGCAGTGTACTTGTGTGTTTTCGTTTCAGTAGGGAACAGGACTAGGAAATATTGCCGATTAATGTATTTTGTTAATTAAATAATTTTTCGTTTTAACAAAAATATGTTTTACAAAGTACATTTCCTGAAATAATCTTTCCGTTTCTCGACAAAATATAACGCCTTTTCTCATAAAAATTACGTTTTAAGTCAAGTTGATCCATTATATAGTAGGCATTATTATATATAACTGCAATACATGTATAATACTCTTGAGTATAAAATAAACTTAATACTGGTACATTTCGAAGTATACTTTAGATAATAATAATTTATTTAACCTGGAGAAAGTTAAGACCGTAAGGTCTTTTCTTCCACTTCACCAGGGACTAATAGTAACTTACATTAGTTGTTACAATATAACATAATAAGTAACACAAAATACATTAAAAGAACACAACATAACACATGAAATGATTTAAAATAACTTACATTAAAATGACACACTAAATAATATGAAAGAATTTTAAGATACATTAAATGATAGAAAAGAAATTAATTGTTACAAATACAATTTAGTTATACAAATACAATTTAGTTATACAAAAGCATTAAGTGATAGAACCTGAAATTAACATAGGACATGAAAAAGATACACTATTAAGTACTACGTATATGTGCTGTTAACTGCGATCTGAAGGTTGACGTACGGTATAAGTTCTTTGCCATGTACTGTCAACTGTAGAAACAGAATATAACAGTGAAGAAAATTTTCTCTTCTACGTGGAATTAATCTTTGTTAATTGATAAACTTCATTGTTTCCAAAGCGGGTATAGATTTATTTCAGATAGATAATATTTATCTTTATACCCACTAATATAAGGTAAAATTTGTTACCAGATTAACCAGTAAAAACACACTGTATCCTTAGGAGCTGGATCCGATGTATTAATTGCAACAGCTTTTACATGAGGTGACAATTAAAATAGTAAATGAATTAAAAATGAACTCCTAGACCTACATACTAAGGGAAAGTAGTTAGGTATAATGAGAGACCAATGAACACTGTTCAAGTAATTGAAACCAACATATGTACAAATTAAAAACAATAAAGTGAAACTAACTATATAGGTCTATGTTGTCAAATAGCTAGCAGCTAAAGTTAAGATAAAGTAAATCATCCTTGCAGGCTTACCAAATTTGAATAATTGAGTGTCTTACATAATTTGATATCCCTAATTAGATAAAATTAGATATCCCTAAAGATTTATATTGGATTTCCTGAACCCTGCTGTTATAAATTAGGTCTATTAAGTATAGCCTTCTATAGTGCTGCTTTAAGAAAATAGTGTGTTAGCCCGAATACCTATTTGATTATGTTAAATACTATAAATTATTTGTTGTAAGTTTGAGAAATTTAGGGAATACCCATACAATCTGGTTCACTAATATAAAAGTACACACAGAATAATATATACTTGAGAAGATGAATTTAAGATCTACAGTAGCTAACACAGAATAGTGACTGATCTTACGATACCACAAAATTTTATGAGAATAGGATACTTGTAGAACAAGCACAAAGCTCTTTAAAATGAAAATAGTTACAACTGAAATTAACAGCACATTCCATTTGTGGAAACGAATAAAAAATTCCAATACTATATCTTTCCCAATTGAATACTGAAAAGCTTGTTATGTAAGAAGTATAAGCGTTAACAAGATAGAATATATTTGAAGCGTTTACTTTTATAAGGGTCTAAGTGCCAAAATCAATATTGTGTAGAAAACAAGATATAGACCCACAGAAATACATGCTGGAGATAGACCCAGCACTATATCTTGGAATTTATTGCTACTAACGTGGCTTTCCCTGGACCTTGGATCCTTCTGAAATGCATTGGTCTGGGTACGTAGGACCATTTAAAATTATCAGCTGAAAGATCATGGTTTTGGCACTTAGACCTTTATAAAATTAAACGCTTCATTTAATGATCAGAGTTAAATTCGATTCCCAATTCAGCACCCCAAATTTGGATTGATTGTAAATACCCGCTGTTAAAATTGCGTGATATCTCCAAGCGTTTTCGGTATTATGCCAGCCTCTTTGAGAGAGTGTTTTTATGCCTATGTTATCTAATCACATAATGAAATTTTCACAGACTTTGTTAATTGGTGAAATTGTTTAAACCTGTATTAACAATATACTGTATAATGAAAATTTATTCAAATTTGTATATCTTTTTTGTGTGCATGATCATTTGTGTGGTCTTCGTAACTAGATCGTACAAATATACCGTTGAGGTCCTACCACTGAATTACATCAAGAGTAACAATGATTTTGAACGGAATCTCTTCTTGACACCACATGACATAGCTGTTATAAACTGGCAATGAACATCCTGAAGCGGACCCAGAGTTTTATTCTGTAAGATGGGAACTTACGAAAATGATCAAGTGGGCGAAGAGAACGAATTATCGAAGATAAAACCATATTTAGCTTAAACACTTTTTTTTTTCTTGGAAAGAATGTGAGAAGCATCTGATTACAACCATAGCCACATAGGATCGGATTCAAACCAATGTGGCAACGTGTCTTTGCATTGATTCGCACCCGCATGCTTGTTTCCCTCCTCTTGGCATGAAACTGTGAATCAGAACAATAATTATTACGAAGCACAGTGCTTTTATTAGGAAAAAAGTTAGATAGTAATATATATTTTTGCTCTTATCTCTTATGGAGGTACAAAACATATTTTATAGTTAAATTATTGTGCCTACTGTGTACAGTGCCTAGTGCTATTATTATTATTATTATTATTATTATTATTATTATTATTATTATTATTATTTTTATTAAGGAATATTCCACATTACAATGGTTTTCCTTCATCCCACAACAATCTTTTGCCTCCATAAGTCCCTGTCCATAGCATCTTCTTTATTTAATCCTTTTCTCTCCATACTCCTTTTCACGCCATCCATCCAGCATTCTTTGGGCTTCCCTCTTCTTCTTTTTCCTTCTACTTTCCAATCCAAAATTTTCTGGGGTATTCTATCATCTGTCATTGAGTACATGTCCATACCATTTCAAGCGTCTTTCTTCTACAATTTCCAAAATATTCCTTTCAACTTGCATTATTTCCCTTATTCTATTATTCCGAATTTTTTCTTTCCTGGATTTTCTTGCTGAACGCCTCCAAAAATCCATTTCTAATACCATTAATTTGTTTGCTTGTTGTCTACTTATGGTCCAAGTTTCAGCGCCATATAATGTTTACTTTGGAGTAATGCCTGATATATTAATTATTATTATTATTATTATTATTATTATTATTATTATTATTATTATTATTATTATTATTATTATTATTATTATTACAGTATGTAGACTTATCGTTTCACCAGTGAGGAATCAAATAGACACTAGAATAGATGAGAGGAATGTGTCTGTTTTTGTCTTGTTACGCAACTACATACTCCTCCAGTGAGTGTAATTGACATTAATTAATCACACCAGCCCTGCTTCTTTTTCGAGACTGAGTTTTATATTTCAGCTTCTTACTCTAGAGAAAAGCTACCATTCAAATCTACATTTTTTTTTTACTTATAAAGGATCAACTTCATTGGTGTGTTCAGTAAAAAGGTGAAGGTAAAGTGAATGGTTTCAAGTTTTAGGGAAAGTAATTATTCCTACATACTCATATCTAAGGTTGTCAACTGTTACAGCTGGTTTTCATCCAAACAACGCTAACTATAGTATGTGGAAACTTAAAGCCTTTCTTCACATTAGATGCATATTAGTCTTTCAGTTTAGAGGTTTATGTGTAAATAAAATTTCCAAGGGGGGCGGCCAGCGGCCCTTTCGGACGACCATGATCACAGCAATGTACCGAGACTTATAATAATATAGTTTAAAATAATAGGGTTTTAATTTGGGCGAGGTATAATAGACGTGGCGGTCGGTTGTAAACTGTGGTTAGAAGAGGAGAAAGTGAAATCTAACAAGAAATTCAACTCTTCGAGTGGAAACTCGAAGTCTTTCGCTTGTAGGAAGACATTCTCTTATTAATTTAAAAGTTAGAGAAACTTAAGCAATCCAAGTCTTTTTCGCATAGAGCCACTAAAAGAGAACAAGATTCCAATTCAGCTCGCCACCCAGTGACTTTCCGACACAATTACCGTTATCATGTAATAGAGGATGAATGTGACGTAGACATTTTCTTTCCTTTCTTTTGCGCTAAACAGAGATAAAATAAGATTCACATTATTTATTGGATATTGGATAATTAGTGGATATAAATTATGTTAAATCCTGCTATTTTTGTAAGACTATTTTTGCTAAAATTCTCTTATTCTAAATCAAAATGTGAAGTGAGAAAATGATATTATCTATGTCCAGGGTAGAGAAAATTATGTGACTGCATCACATTGTACATTATTTTCATGGATTTCATGCTTCATTTTTTATTTACCCCAATGACTTATATCGATAGTTTTTTTCTAATTTGTCCAAGTCCCGTATCATGTACTTCCAAAGCTACCTGTGAACACTGCTAACAATACACTGTTGTCATGAGAACTGTACATGCAATGCGATTCGTATTTAATTAATTCTTTGTAATAAGTTAATAACGTATTTCGTCTCCTCGAAAACATTTTGATTTTTGGCATTTAAAATCAAAATATTGCAAAATCCTTCCTTAGTGTGCACGCACAGTATGAAACAAAGGTACTGTCAAAATTCCAAATCTCTACCTGTCCAACAGAGACAGTAATCTGTGGTTCGTGAATGCATAAATCTATTTTGCATGTTACTGTACAATAACAGTGGAAGCCCGGTTACAGAAAACATTGAGTGCCTCACAGTACTGCATATGACATAACTTGTCTGTCAGTGAAGTAGACCATTAAGGGTAATCAGTCATAGGAGAGAGGTTCCATTTGGAGCTGTGAAGCGAACTCTGACTTAGCTCAGTTGGTAGAGCAGTGGCACGGGTAGCCAAAGGTCCTGTGTTTGAATCCCAGTGTCAGAGGAACTTCTCTTCTATAATATTCTCTACGTATTATAGTTTAGGCTCTACGTTGATTCTCTGTCAGTCATTCATTTAATCAGGCATTCATTCAGTCAGTCAGCCGCTTTTAAATATACAGGAAAAAATATAGTGTAAGTACTTGATGGTGTAAATACTTAAATTCATTTCATTAGCAGAAATGAATTCCATTACACATGAAGCAAAATATATCACTGGCGTTGGAAGGTTTACAAATATTTGTTTTTGTCGGAGATTTTGCTCTCGTGATGACTTCCATTGCCTTTCTCTAAGCGATGAATAAATGTTTGGGCCGATTAACGCAAACAGGTAGCTCCATGTTCCAAGCGGCAGAGAAATCAGCAATTTTCTTGTAATCAACTGCCTACTTAAAGGAAAAACCGTATCAAAACCTTTATGCAAATTTCTATTGCAAATTTGTTCCAAGCGGGAGTCGAACCTCCACTCTATCGTGCTTACAATTGTGATTTTAAGTCGATATCTTTCCAATCGCAAAGATGACGTCAATGCAAATCTTCAATGGCGCATTTGAACATTGCTTAAACTGGAAAACTGTTTTCTCCATGCATGGGTTAGACTGGACTGGAAGAGTCGTAAACGTAAATGAAGCATATCTAAGCAACTTCACGCTATACTGGTGATGTTATAGCTGTTGCAAAAAATGAAGTAAAAAAGAGTTAATCGATATGCTGCAACAGCTTCTATCGGTCGCGAAGGATGTGATATTACATACAAGCTCACATAAAACGAAATGTTGGTAATTTATATCTCCGTGGAGGATGAGCAGTAAAATATACCTTCAGGAGGAAAAAAGTAACCCCATCAATAGCTATTCTGTTAATACGAGAAGGAAATTTATTTTTTAGGAATTAAAGTATTGATATTACTACAAGGATAACACATATTTTTAACGCATTACTTGGTTTCTCTTATTATTATTATTTTACTATCTCTTCTTACATATTATATTATATTTTTTAATCATAAGATTAATTTTAACAGGATATTTTTTAAATGTAATTATAATTCTCCGATACATAAGAGAAATAGGCCTAAATTTTACCTTGACAATTTTAATCTGGGTAACATTGTAGTATTTTATGTTAAAGAATAAATGCGAGGAATTTAGGGCAAACCATCCAAGCATTGTTATTTAAATGAGGGTATAAGGTGGAAAAATTATATCTTAATTTAATTGGTTTCTTCGGAGTGAACTCCAATACTTTGTGTTTTATATATTTATTTACATGTATTTATATCTTTTATTTACTTATAATATATTTATATATATTCTTATAATAATATAAAGGTCACAATTATGAAGGTGAAAGTTGGTTTCTTCTGCATGGACTCCAATACTTTAATGTTTTTTATCTTATGAAAGGTGATATTGTGACTGGACCCAGATAAGTTTTTCCTATTTTTTTCTTTCGTGGAACAGTTTGTGAGCAACATAATCTAAAGAGTACACTTGTGTACAAGATGTTAGTAGTAAACGGTCAATTGTAATGAAGTAATGAATTCAAGTATGTGACTTAATTAATAGTAAATCACATAAAAACACAGTGAAGGAATGTAAGATAGCATTTTTGTATTAATGAGCATAAATAACATGATAGAAAAATAAAAAGCTTACATAGAAGATAGATTCCTGTCACATTAAGTTCTAATTAAAATATATTACATCTAGGATATAGGTCGCTGCGCTACAAACCGGAAGGTCGCGGGTTCGATCCCCGATGAGGTCGTTGGAGTTTTTCAATTGACCTAATCCTTCTGGTGGCACTATGGCCCTGGGGTCGACTCAACCTTCAACAGAAATGAGTAACAGGAGCAATCCTGGGGGTAAAGGCGGCCGGTGCGTAAGGCTGACAACCTTACCACCTTCATATGCCGAATGTCCATAATCTGGGAGCCTCAACCTCCTGGAACCCTCTGGGCCTCCATGGCCTGTATAGTTAACACTTTATCTTTATAGGTATAGGTATCATCACTATTCTTATAGTTGTGATGATATTGTAATGTAATAGGCAATACTGTTACCAATAAAATTTTCGAAAGGCATACTTTTTAGTGATGTTTAATATTTCATAACAGTAATGATTACTACATGTTCAAATATAGCGGTTTCTTTAACAATATTATTACATTCTTAATCAAGTACCTGGTTTATATTCATAGAAAGTAAAGAGATTTAAATTACACAAAGGTTTATGTTATGTATACTTACATTATTATTTACAGTTCGTCTAGGTCGTCATATTTGAGTATTCTCTTCATATTTGGCTGTTCATTTTTCCTTATCAGGATGTTATGTTCCTTAATCCATACACATTTTTATGATTTCAAGGAGCATTCGTGCAACCCTGGATGAAAAGCGACAATGCGTTTGGTCGTGACTGGGTAACAAATAAGTTTAGGCTACAGAGATGAAATGCCGGTACTGGTAAATCTGTAGAGTTACGTCAAAAATGTACTGGAATAAGGTTTTAGAAAATGTTACCGACGAGAGTGGAAGTAGTCTTCACATTTTGTAGCATGAACTGTTTGGGTTGAATCGTTGAATACTAGGCCTACATGAAACGGAACGAACGGTTAAACAATTGAGATTGATTAAAATTGTTTACTCTTACTAATTACTACCTTCGAATACTTTTGTCCTTGATCAAGGACAGTTGAAAAAGGGTATAACGCGTTGTTTTAAAAATGCGAAAAAAAATCTGGTATTCTATTGACACTTAAATGATTGTACTGTGTTAACTTCAGATTTTTTAAATGGACAGTATTAAAATGGTACTGAAAGGGTTTAACACGTTTATCATCTTGAAATGGAGTAAATAATTTAAAGTCCTTACACATACCTGGTCTTTAATGTCTCAAAAGAACATTAATGCAAAATTGGAAGAAAAGCGAACAACGCGTTTGGCTGAAACTGCGTAACAAAAAAGATTTAAAAACTGACGAAATGCCGAACGGCCGAGTGAAACAGGACCTCGCCTTCCTCGGCCAGTTATCGGGTGTACAGGTAGGGGGAAAAAAGCGGACCGACTAAAATATCTAAGTTGCCGATATAAGCCACTGCGCATGCCTAGCGGCATTCACAGGATAGCAGGTAATGTATTGAAATTTGATCTACAGCCGATAAATTGCTTGAATTGAGAAATAATTTCACGTCATTTGCATTGCTTGTGAAAACAAACGTTTCCGTTACATCTCTTCCATTTATTTACGTACCACAAGGCTCTGAAATAAGCTACAAGAGTCGGTCCGTTCCCCCCCCCCCCACCCCCCTACCTGTACAAAACAAAACGAAATTTACTTTGAATCTCCATCAATATTGTCTATACTTAGAGGTTTATTATTTAGTCTATATCACGCTGCTACCGCAAGAGTGATATAAAGCAATTACAGTTTGTATCCCTGTAGTAAATGATGTGTTACAGAAAGTGAGTTGGTTTTACACCAATAACCGACTGTTTTAAAGTTTATAAGTCCAGTCATTAGTATGCAGCTGCAGCAAGCATAAAGTCTAGAACTCTTTTAGTAGCTCTTCATTAGGAAGTCGTCTCGAACTTCAAAGTTTCTAATATTTTACTGTGTTCTGTGTTGTGTACCCGTGCAGCGGTCGATGTAAGTAAGCCATAATGAAATTAAGTCCAGAAGGATAAGTAACGGAAACTGGAAGGTGAAGTGTACTTCCTGTTAGTTGTTGGCCGAGAATCTTGGCACACGTATTCGCCTTCTGTCTCATCTCGTGTAGAGAAAGGCCTTCCAGCAAATGTAATCAGCAACAAAGAAGTCTGACCGTTTTAATTCTGATCCTTTCCTCCTTCCCTTTCTATCCACCAGTCTTTTCAAGATGTTTGTGACTTAAAAATAGGACTTTCAAACTAACATTGGTTAGATTTCTTCCAAGTATCACTAAGAAGTATCCCGATTTTTAAGCTTTAAAAACCTATCTTACCGCTACAAGTGGCTCAATTGGTTGCATTCCTCTAAGCTTAGCAAAGGTAGATTTTCTGGGCGCAAGCTGTATTTCCAGTATGTGAAATTTTAAGATAACCCTTTCAGAATCAAATTATATTAATACAGTGAAGCTTTCATGAAATGATAGCGGGTTTATAAGTTTGAAATAAGTTAAAAAATTCTACTAAAAAAGTTGTTTCTGTGTATGGCACTCCCAACTGGTGAATAATATTCCTTATATTGCAACATGTCAACCTGGATTTAGGTCTTCCAACTTTCCTTCTTCCTTCTGGCTTATTTTCCATTACTCTCTTAGCCATTTCATTGTTGTTTATTCTTTGAACATATCCTGCCCATCTCAGTCTAACCACTTTGATGTCAGTAACGACATCCGGTGTCCTATAAAGGTTATATAGTTCCCTGTTGTATCGCACCCTCCATTCTCCTGCATTCTGGATGGGTCCATATATCTTCCTGAGGATCTTTCTTTCAAAAACGCCAAGTTGGTTGGCAGTATCTTCCGTTAAGACCCAGGTTTCACTTCCATAGGTCAACACTGGCTTTGTCAATGTTTTATACAACCTAACTTTTGTTGTGTCTTCTCCTACAGCTTATCCCATACTTAAGAAACCAGAAGATACCAGAAGAAAGACACACAGTCTCAAGTATTCACTATTTTCGTATTATAATACTTCTGCAAACCGTTAAAGCAAAGAAGTCGTAAAGATATATTGCACTTCTGAATTGTTTTACTTTTTTAATATTCGTATCCTCAACTTTCTTTATTGGCTTATTTTGTGAAGTGATACTTTCTTTATGGAGTGCAGAAATGGAAGTGTGTCATATGAAATCGTTAACAAAGCAGTGGCTCTAGCTCCTCATCGCATCATTTTCCTATATCACCACTCCCAAACATTCTTACAAGTGATGTCATCTGAAACCCAAACAGATTTCTCGAACGTGGAACTAACGTAAGTTACCGTAATTCAGTAGTAAAATTATCATAGGTAATCCCACGAGAGTTGACGAGTTTATCGAATTTATCTGATGCAACTCGTCAACTCGAGTTGGATTTATTAAGACTATTCCATGAATAAAATGTAACGGATTATATAAATAATAATTACTTTCGTGCTTCGTTGTATAAAAACAAAACTAAAAGTTGTGAGATCACGGCATGCTGTGACTCAACCATCCATGAAACGATTCGAGCTTCCTTGGTGTAATCAGTGCTACCAAATGAGCATATAAGACATAGTTAACTTCATTCAGGTAAGCTAACAGCAGAACAGAATAAAAACACACGAACTGGCTTGCACCGAATCGAAATTGTGTTCTTAATCAATGTACATTTCTATTATTTCAATTTCTAAACAAGTTATGTTGTATAAAATAATCTGTTTTCGTGCCGCGTAGTGGCAGCATCTGAATGTTAATCACTGCACACTGATACTTGCGTCTCCAGTAACGAGCAGACGGTTTTATCACGATAAAACACCATCCTCGCGATTCCACAAGAATATTGCAAGATAAACGGCCGTGATTGGTCTATATCTGAGAAATTGCTAAACGTTATTGGTCAATATCAAACACTCGGCGTATGAGTTGAATAGTCATGAGTAAATGGAAGATTATACTAAACAGGCGAGAGAATTAATTTTACTTCTTTTTATTCGTATAACATTTAAATAATGATTCCTTTCCAATATAAATCTTAAAATACGCAATTGTGCCCAATTATAGGCATTCTATGGATACTTCATGTCGTTATTTTCCAACCAATGCTAATGGTGAACCATACTTCATCATATTGATGATATAAAATGTACTGGTATTGAAGATTGAATTGAATTACTTACGTACCCTAAAAATAAAAAAATAAAAAATAAACTACCTATATAAAGATCTAAATTAATTTTTTTCTTCATGGACTTCCAAGTTGAAGTTATTGCAGTACATTTATGCTTTGTTTTAACGAAAAAATACAAATATAGGCCTAATCACATAAGCTACACCGTTGTTTGGCTAGCTTAAAGACAGTTTTCGTTACGAGTTTCTATTTTGCTTCCAGCCAAATGGATTTAAACTTCTTGCAAATATATTGTTAGCCATTGATCTGTGTTTACGAATCTGTTCTTCTTTTTATAATATTCTTTATCTTCTATTAAATTGCATGATTTTGAAGTTTATAAAAAGTTTAAGGTAAAGCTAAATAAAACTTTCAAAATTCGGATCTGTGCGAGAAATGCTACAGTTTTTCTCTGTTTGAACCAGCGAAGTTTCAAAATATTTATTTTAAGAGTGTTACTTCTATGTCATGTGAAGTTTGAAGCTCATAATATATTTATTCTTCTACAAGTTGAGACATGAAAAGTAGTAGGTAGCATGACTTTTTATTGCCTGGTCGGAAAAGTATCCTTTCGTAGTTAATTTTTAATTGGATTAATGTGGAGTTTCTTCCTAGACCTCGTCAGTTAATAGCCTCCTACGACTTCCTTGACGATTGCTTTTACGATTTCTTGGTCATGTTCTTCGAAATGCGGAGAACATTTTACGAAAAAAAAAAATTGAGGTAGGATATTGGTCAGCAGAAGGAGGTTTTAAGTGCATTCCAATAAAAATACATTTAATAATATCAGGTCATGAGGGAAGTGGTGTCAAGTTGCATGAGGGGCAGAAGTTACCGTTTCCTATTTGCCTTATCCCTTTAACTTATAGCATTTGTGTTAGTGTTGTCAACTTTTTTTGACAATTTTATATTTATAATCTATCAGATTCAGTCCAAACGTTATGAATTATTAAAACAATCTCTAATAAGCAAAATATTTTAAATTGTGTAGCCTATTTAGATTCTCTTTATACCCTAAAACATTAACATATTTGTGTTCCCTAAAGCTGGATTTTCGTAAATGTTGACATCAATCAGCAGCTGATAGTTTGAACCTTTTTTGTTTGTTTATTTCGGATGTAGACTAAATATAACCAGTATATATATATATATATATATATTAGGGATGGGTCCTCGATACATTCGATACCTCGATACCCTCGATACTTGCATGGTATCGGCATGGAACGATACTTCAGAAAACTCGCTCGATACTTTTTCGATACTTTTGTAATTATGAAATTCTGCAATTAAGTGAGAATGCTAGTATTTTTTAACAAAAACTTGTAAGTGGACTGTTTTAAAAAACTATTTTTAGTTTTAATGTAGAGTTTAAAAAATAATTATAGGCTACTGATGATATTAAATTTTGTCTCATTAAATATGCAGACTTAATTAATTTAGTTGGTATTACAAAGTTCTCTCAAATTTTAATTTTTAATGTACCTATTTATGGAAAGTATCGAGTATCGAGGAAAAAGTCATGTATCGGTATCGAGTATCGAGTATTGAGAAAATCTGGTATCGACCCATCCCTAATATATATAAGTTAGTAAATATAACCATATTTAGAATTATATACTCTTATAGTTCACAAATTCAAAACTTGATTGAGTCCATTAAAATAAAATTTAAAAAATCCAGGGAAAACGTCGATAGTCTATGTAATTTTACTACTCTTACAGGTGAGCAAATTAAAAGTTTCAAGACCTATTTTGAAGGTTGATACACTTCTATTTGCTAATAAGATCGAACATTTAGTATGAACTCTAAAAATAAATAATATTGACAATAAATATTGTAAGTGTATAACCAGTTTGTAAAATAAATTGATTTCAACTTATGTTTAAATATTTTGCAATACTTCACAGTGAAGACATCTTTGAAGCAGTATTTTTGCACGCTATTCCTTTGCCTTATAAGATAGTCGTCAGATTTTCCCCTTTAACTGTTTTAATCATAGGCATTTATTGAGACATATCACAGAGTTATTTTAAATAATAATATCGCAAAAAAGAAACATTTACTAAACTATGTGATAATATAAAAAATAGAAAACTGACAAATTTCGACTTAAGTTGTCCGTAGGTTTCTTCCTTTAAAAAGAAGGACGTTTCTCCAAAATTATTAAAAACAATTAATTCTAACTCTTTCAAAGTCCTTCTGAAGAACTTAATTAATGTAGTCTATAAACTGTTATGTATTACATTTTTCAGGAAGTATCGGAGTAAATTTTCATTGCATCCCATTGGTGCTGACTGTTCGATCGAGTTAAGACAGTAGCATGGTTATTAGGCTAGGTCTATTCTTGACTGTAGGCTAGATCCGTTGTGATGCGATCAACGAACAAAATATTCGTACTTAAAATTATAGTAAAATTAGAGGGTTATTTTAGGTAGATTTTGAAGAAAAATCTACCTATTGCAATCGATACCATGTCTTTACTTACGAAAACTTCTTTCATATCTTTACGTTTCATGCCTCCCTAAGTACGAAACCACCGCCCGTTCAAATTTGTTGTTGTTGTAATATATATATATATATCTTTATACGCTAGCGGCCGTAATTTTGAAGATATTTGAACCAAATTTTACTATGTTATTTCTAGGCTCAATAGTTCGGACAAGTTCGTTAATGAGCAAAATTTACCCAAAGGGAGGGTCGGGGGGTTGAAATTTTGAAAAATTTATATCTCGGCCCCTATGAAGTATAGAGGGAAACTTTGTTTGGATAAATTCCTCCTTATGGAGTTCACAGTGACACCAATGATTCGGGGGTTTTGTGGGTACGAGTGGGGGTGGGGGATGGAAATTCGAAATTTTTGAAACCACGTCTTGTGGGGTATCGTCGAAAAGCTCTTGATGAGTACTCTACAAATCAATAACTAGTTTCTCGATAGCTCTCATATAAGGCGAGATTTGAATGTTTGAAAAAGGGCTCTTTCCTCTTTTTTGCAGTTATTATTCCGGGTTTGTCATGCCAAGGCTAAAGAAGAAGTGTGCTGCTCAGCGACAGTAAATTAAACCAAAAGCACTTCGAAATCTACCTCAGCTTGTAGGCCTGGCTAAAGGGATTTTTTTTAAGTAGAACTAGATATTAGGAATGTTAATGCACAACAAAACAATCACTCTCTCCTGCTGCTTTTACGACTATGTGTGACATCCATGGGAATGTACGGTAAAATATGAAGGATGGCCAGATTGTGATGCGGATGAAAGCTTCTCACGTAAGAATGTCTGTGATCTTGTTGGCATGTAGATTCTCAGTCCTTATACACAGGCATGTCACAGCAGAGCTTGGGTTGTGGAATGTACCTAGGTCGGGAATATGAATGCCAAACAAAGCACTCCGTGTGTAATAAATTAGGCAGGCCTTTACTAGGGTTGACGTATTGGATGTACGCCTCGCCCGATAATGCGCCAATTTATTATTGTTGTTATTTCATGGTTGTATTACTACTGCTAATTCCAAACAAAAGACGACATTTTAACTTTAAACAGATAATAAAGACAGAAAATCCTTTTATTTTAAAACGAATCTTATAATGGAATGCGTAATTGTTTTTAAAGTTAAATGATCACTAGTCAATTTTGAAATGATATAACTTGTTTTATAAATTTTAGAGAATCATCATAAACCGTTTATTGTTTAGAAAAGTAATTTTTTGTTAAATCCGTGAAATTCATTTTCTCACAAAATGTACAAAACCGTGGCGGACTGCAATGAATACAACACAGTGAATAAGGCTATTGTGTGTTTGTCAGGCCTATATATAATTCTTTTATTATTATTATTATGATCATCATCATCATCATCGTCATCGTTACCATCGTTAACTTATTTTCATGAATTCCTTATTAATGAAGATTTATTCGTGAAGTTTTTGTTTACATTAACTTTTTTATTTTAGTCTTGTAATGTGTATGCTTCGACCTTCGTGTCAGTCCCACCTGTCGAGAAGCTGAAAGCAATTCTTTTCGGGTAACTACAACACTAATAATAAATTTAAAAAAACACCAACATTTTCTTATGTAATGCCGTAAGTGCTTTTCAGAGAAGTTAAAAATAACAAATTGTATTGATTATGACTTTCACGAAAAAACTAAACTAAAACTCCGTGGCGCTACATCCTTGAAGGGAGTAGTCCTACCACCCTTGGCCGATGCAGTATTGGGGGCATGTGGTCAGCATGCCGACACCCACGGCCGTTACTGGTGGTTTCTATGACCGGAGCCGCTACTTCTATATCAAGAATTTTCTCATTTTGAATCACGAGGCAGAGTGCACCCCGTTCCAGACCGCCCCACCTCAAAAAAATCCGCGGATATACCAGGGATCGAACCCGGTCGATCGATCTGTAGTCAGCGACTCTAACCACTAGACCACGCCGGCAGTTATTTCACGAATAAAGCAATTTAATATAAGCAATAGTCATAGATAAGTCCTGTAAAATTAGGTGTTATTTTAAATACGTTCAATAAACGATGTATTAATCTTGCTGTATGATTATTTAGGAAAAAATGAAATAAATAATCAAGAAATCCTTTGTTTTCACTGCACACACAATCACGTATTAATAAAGAGCATGAGATAATTGCTGAATGGTAACGTGTATGTGTGTGTGTATATATATACATATATACACATACATACATATATATTATAATTATTGGACATGTGAGTGGAATAATCCTGTCGATTCTGAAGTTCAAATCAAATTTTCAGCGTTAATGCATATTTTGAGATCTCTTAAATTCTAAAATACAATTGCCAGATACGTATCAATTATAACACTGAAATTCCGTAAAAACAACACAGATTACAGTACCTAACGTAGTCTAAGCAAGGCAGTGTACAGTTATGTCATTCAGAGTAATCTAGTTATTCTAGCGAACCGAGAAATTTGTTCTCAGTTTTTGATCCATCTACCAGATTATAATTTATTAATTGATAGGGTTATTAATAATTACATCCACGTATTGATTAATTCCATCTCGATATTTTATATATGAAATAAAGTTTTATAAACAATTCGATAAAGCTTAGGTTAAACACGATTTAAGGCGTCGAGAATAGTAATTCATGACATTGGTAATCAAATTAGTGAGGGTAAAAGAATTTATTTTCGTTGGAATGTCTAGGAACGCTAGTGTTTCAGAAAAAGAAAATTGGGAAGAGTCTAACAATACTTTGTGAAATGAATACTTCAAGAAGACTCCAACTTTCATAACTAGTACAATGAAAACTGATATTCCCGCACGAGTCTTACTAGTAGAGGAGATATGTAAAGACGAAATGTCATAGAGTCTGATGAAAGAAGTGGAATATTAAAATTATTTTCATGTTTCATTGTCGTATTTTCATAAAAAGTGCAGTGTTTGAAAGACGTTTCATTCCTCATAATAGCCCATGTGACACAAATACAGGGAGTAAAAACTGAAATAATTTTTACAGTACGATACATTGTACAAGTTACAAAGTTTAGCTTGTAAGTTTAGCTTCTTTAGTTAAACAGTAGACGTAGCTTTAAAAAAATCTGGTGCATGAAAAGCCACGCGACAGAAGTGAAACTTGGATTTTTTCAAATTTGGATTATTGGATTTTTTTAAATTTGGATTGTTGCGTTTTTAAATTTTGGGTTTATGGACTTCTTTAATTTTTTTAAATTTTGAATCTTTGAATTTTGGACTTTTCATTTTGGATTTTTTAATATTTCATTGAGTTGATTGTTTTCTGTGCAGTCCGTCACAGCCCCGCTATTTTCGTGACGATTTTCTTCGTAACGCAACTTTGGGTTAGCTCTCGATTTACTCACTTCAAAAAGAAAGTCTCCCTCTGTAGTCAATTCTAACGGAGTTATGAAGGGCACTGATACAAAGGTAATGCCATTGGGTATCGAAGTACGTCATATCACTTTAACGTGGAAATTTCTATTATTCGCAACAGGCTAGGGTATGACCGCCTGCGAAGTCTTGGTTAGAGCACACGCAATACACCTGTGCTGGAGTAGTTGCCGCTCTGTGTAGCAGACAGGGGAGGGGGTCTCAGCCGCCGTACAAGCGATAATAGAATAAGGAAGGGAAGACGGTATATCCCATCTTTAATGTTAAATACAATGCAGGCCTACATTTTCTCGTCGGCCTGGGTGGCGTATTTATTATCGCTGGGTTTGATCCTGGCCCAGGTCGATGTCGTTTATATGTGTGCATAAATGTGACAGTAGATTTACTGGTATGTAAAAGAACTCCTGCGGGACAAAATTACGGCACATTGGTGACGGTCTCAGGCCTGAGTTTCAGTACATAACCGTCGTTAAATAACCATATACAACCACCTACCTTTTCTCAAAATCTACTATTAAGCTGGAGACTAGATCAAGATACCCATCGGGTATTAGTAGGCCTACTGAAAAAAGGATTTTTTTTTCCACTGAAATGTGATTTTTTATATTAAAAAAGAATAACTACATTTTGAAGTACATTATGACCTGAAAATATTTTAGAGATTAAACGATTCAAAAATATTTTTTTCAGTATATGTAAAACATCTAAATAAACAAATGATAAAAATTTCAAGATCGTAGGTGAGAAAATGTACCTCTTACATACAAAAAGTAAACTTTAATGTAAGTTTAACCTCTGCTGACGTCATGACGGCCCGCATAGCTTGACGGGTCAAATCACAGTAAACAAAAGAAGCGTTTTACTGATATTATTAGTTTTCTGTTTTCTTGAAAAAATTTGCAAAGAAGTATCTCGTGTGGGTATTTTCCGAAAAAGCGCTCATATGAGCACTATTCAAAATATAAGGGTATTCCATTTAAAATGAGAGTTCATAACAGAGGCAAACGTTTTGAGTCTCATTATAATAATATTTTTTTAAAATTTATTTGTTATTTTTTAAGCGCGGTAATGAACCTCCGGGTTCCATAAAATAGATAATATTCCTTTTGCTTGCTTAGGAATTGTCTATTGCCATTGAGGAAGTAAGCATTATTATAATAATAATAATTATTATTATTATTATTATTACTACTACTACTACTACTACTACTATGAGTATTTTATTTTGTCCTTTAAATCGTATAGCAGTTGATTACTCCTAATCATTGAGGGGATTGTTTTTTGTGCAGTCCGTTCCGTCACACCTCACTAATTTCGTGACGATTTTGAGTGTGACACTAATTTCGTGACTTTTTTTGAGCGTGACTTAAGCTCTGGATTTACCCCTACCGCGTCTAAAGAAGTTTCACTTCAAAAATCTAAGGTCTGCTCTTTATCTTCAAACAGAATTAAAAAAAATTGAAATCCTTACCTTTTACGTCGTTTTTAATGACTTTAAGGAACCATTCATGCCAAATAAAAAGAAAAGCGAGCAACGCGTTTGATCGTGAATGCCTAGCACACAAATTTATAAACAGACGAAATGAAGGTAAGCTGTTAGAGTTTAGCCTATATCGAAAATGCATTGGGACAATATTGTTAAACATTTTACGGTCGAGAATATAATTTTTTATAATATGAACCGTTTTGCTAGAATTGTTGAAAGAAGCGGACGATTACATGAAACGGAATCATGAAAACGACCACCATCGTGAAACATAATAAAAAATAAGAATTCTTATATATACGTAATTTTTAATACTCCATTGGCCACTGTTTCATGAGCTAAACACCAAAATTATTTCTCACAGGACAATAGCAAAACGAATATTGTGCATATAGAGACCCATGATGCCGCATGTGTGGTCTAACAGGTGCCTCCTCAGCTTTTTCTGAAGTAGGGACGTCTGGAACTTGGTCCTGTCAGTCTGTTGAGGACAACTGAGGCATTAGGTGTTGGAATGCTGACCACATGTCTTTAATTCTGCTACCTGGAAATTAGAACATAAATATTCAATGATGTAAGTTATTACGTTGCTTTAAGTGCTTATATTAAGCAGATACAATTCGCAGCTGATCGGTACGTGCAGTGCCTTCAAATCTAATTAACTTGGAACAGCATCGATGGAGCAAAATATCCTTGTTCAGGAAAATACTTTAATTACCGTAACCAGTATTGTAAGCACGTTTTAAAAGACAGTTACTAATTTATGTGTGAATGCTGTTCTTATCTATGTATTATAAAATCGCTGTGTAGCTGCAAAATAATACTTGGGAAGAATATTTAGTAGACTTTCAGGTTAATAATGAAGTGGTTTATGGAGAAAACGAGAAAGCAGATACATAATTTAACATTAGTCTCATAGAACGGGCGGTCTCACCTTCGAACGAGCGCAAAAGTTTTCCTGTTATAAAAGTATCCGGTATAAGAGGTGAGTCCTAAAAAGTTTCCGGAATTTATTACAGTATTGTTATCCAGTTTTCCATTTCAAAGAGAGTTTTTCTCTTAGACTTATAACAACTTGCATTTCTAGTAGAGGTTTCTTTAAAGCAGAAGCTTATATATATAACGTAAAATTGAAAAAAAAATCGTGCTCAGAAAGAGTTAGAATCGTAGATCCATCTATTTCCCCTTATATTTACACATATCACTTTTTTTTAAAGTAACCATTGATAAGTTACATTGTGCGGGAATATCTCCCTACCTATATAATATTTCCTTAAAGTGGACAATTTCCCTAAAAGATATGCTGTCACATTTGAAACAGTAAGTGGGCCTTAGAACCATATCCTTGATTTAGTTGTCGGATTTATAAAACTTGTTTTATCCTACTTTCCTCAGTAGAACGATATACTTTTAATCTTCCATGTACTGAACACTATTGAGTTGTCTTCAATATTTACAAATTATCGATAGAAAGATAAAATTTTCCACTGCCAAGTAAGAATTGAAAATATTAATAATAGTTTAGAGGTCTCTTGGTAGTTACTGAGGTATAATTCCAATTACTTTATAACTTAAGTTAATTCATAATGTAAATACGCTAAGTAAATTACTTTCTTGCATACGCCTCTGGGGAAAAACCTCACTCAGAATCGCTGGCCGCGGGATTTGAATGTGAGGCCGCTACTGCAACACTTTGGCCATTCACTGGACAACATGATGTCTTAATAACTGGCTCATGCTTTTATAAATCGTGTTTGCGTATTTTTTATATAGAATTTTATCACAAATAAACAAAATGTAATTCTTTAGTTATCCTTCGGTACATGATTCAGCAGTTACAACTCATACTTAATCAGCTTTTTAAAAAAAAAAATATATCTGAGTTATAACATTCAGAAGATTAGTGACAATGTAGTCGTACAGAAGAATTAACCAATGATGTCAGCAAATATGATCCTCACACAGGATAAAAGTACAAAATCATGGACGAGGAGATTTCAAAAAGAATGTGTAGAAGTAAGAAATATAGATATAGATATACAATATCGATAGTATACCGGTATTTGGAGATATTCTGCGTTTTGCCATTGTTCTCTGCTCTTCTGCTAAAGCAGGTACTCCAACATTGGATTGATCCTTCAAGCGAGCAGTCCATCCACCTCTTTGTTTCCTGTGTTTCAATAGAGCTTGGAAGTTTATTCCCAAAACGATGTATTCGAATTAGCAGTTGACCTGTTTATTCATTCGCGTCAGCCTGCCGGCTGTACCCAGCTTGCTTGCATAAACAGTGAACCGTTTGTCCAATGTAGCAGTCTAAGAACATACCAGCATACACCCTTGAGTAATTGCATACAGTAATTGAGAATGGTTTGGGTTTGTTAGTTTAATGGCACTACTTAGGTTAAACCTTGTACTTCAGAATGATAATTTATGTTTTACCTCAGTAGGTCTATAGTAAGCTTAATTTCAGTTTACGTTGAGACAGTCCTAGGACTTTTCCTATCGCTTTATGTGAGTGCGTATCAAAGGATTTCAATTAAAGGACTTTACTCAAGTGGTAAAAACTAACACATAACTTTAATGTTTTAAAATTTCTATTAACTGAATTTAATAAGTTGCTGGGATTTAGCACGAGTCTTCTTGAAATTCGTCCAGTTTCGTGTAGAGCTCATGAAAAGGATCTTGTCTACGATCAATAAAGCATTGGTTAGTCATTTTCTTGGATTTGTCCTTTTTACCTGTTTTATGTCCTATAGATTCGTTCTGAAGGAGAAATTGGTGGATTGAAATTCTGTGCTGTGTTTTCTTCCAAACCTGCACTACTTTAAATAGGGAATATGCTCTCTCTGAAAACCTGGCAGATTACGAAATCAGAAAATAAATCGAAAATCGCATATGCTTGCCTCCGGCGGATTCGGAATTGCTGACAAGACTCCAGAGTCCACCCCAACGATTTAGCAACTTATTATAAACTCTTCCCTACAATATCGAATAGTACAGGTCTGAAGAATCCAAAGCGTAAACCTTGATAACCTCTAATTGATATTAAATAGGCTAGAGAATAATTTATAAAGGACTTACGAAGGACGAAAGAAAAGTATTTTGCACTGTTTTTATCGTTCCCGAGAAACCACGTGTAGGTAACCGTACAGGTCTGAAGAATCCAAAGCGTAAACCTTGATAACCTCTAATTGATATTAAATAGGCTAGAGAATAATTTATAAAGGACTTACGAAGGACGAAAGAAAAGTATTTTGCACTGTTTTTATCGTTCCCGAGAAACCACGTGTAGGTGACCGTATTTCTATTCAGTGCTCCTGATGTTCTTCCGGAGTTCGAAAATGACGCTAAAGAGACATCCCTGTGTGCATGCATGCCTAATGCCTCACATACAGTGAGGGATTTCTTATATAGTTGTGCCGGATTTCATATGTAGTTTTGTCGGCACAACTACATTATGAAATCCCGCACTGCATGTGAGCTAACAGCTAAACTAACTTAGCTTAGCTTAGCTCACATACAGTGAGGGATTTCATATATAGTTGTGCCGGATTTCATATGTAGTTTTGTCGGCACAACTACATCTGATATCCCGCACTGTATGTGAGCTAAGCTAACTTAGCTTAGCTCTTGGTCGACAACCGGCATAACGCTCTTCCGGTGTCTCGCTAGATCGCGGGGCAATATGACATCAGCATCTGATCCTAATCCTGTTGCCGGGCTAGCACGTTGACACGCTTTAACTGCGTGGTCATAGATCACACATAGGATCTTTGTGTTGACGAGTATTCCTTAAAACAATTGATGTACTTCTGATTCTGTCGTGTCGTGGATTGTGTTCATTTTAATTTATATTAAATTGTAATGATTATGACAGACTATTATGTTAAATAGCGGGAAAGATTTCCCGATTACGAGTCCACGACATTACTGTCTCAGCTATGTAGCTTGGTACAATTTGTTTTGTTCGTTGTAAAACAAAAAGATATCGGCCAGAATATAACAATTCTGTTGTTCACTATTAGCCAATAAAAAGATCTTATCTCGATAAACTTCGGAAATATCAAGAAATACCTAGATACTTTAAGTGGAAAATGTTTTAAATACGGAATGTTGTCTCCGAATTCGATTTGACCAACACAAGGCCATAGTACTATTAAATATCAAGAAGAACATATATTACTGTGAGGACGGAACAGGCGAAAGGCTAAACCCTGAAGTGTAGAAGAAGAAGACATAAATATTCCCTTCTATGCCCCGTAATCATTGCCACTTTAATCAATTAATCGACAAAGAGGTTGGTATTTTAAATAAACCAAAGTGTACATTTAATGTTGTTTTACACTTTTAATAACTACTACACTACAGATAATCAGTAGAAATCTTGAATTAATTAATACCATTATTAGTTAACTAGTGGAAAAATATATACAAAACTTACATTTCCGGTTACTTTTTCAGCCAAGACTTGAGACACACGAGTTTGTTGACTAAACTACCCTTCAGGTTTCTGAATAACGGGAATTGTTTGGACACAATAGGCTGAATGAATATGATGTGCTAAGGCCGGAGAAGAGAGAGAAAGGGGTTTGGTCATTTGACCCATTTTTTGAAAAACGTTTTTCAGAATTCGACTAAACCGATTAATCGGAAAATGTAATTGATCGACGATTAAATGTTTAATCGATTAATCGAACCGATTAATCGATTAATCGGTACAGCCCTAAAGTAAACATTATACTCGTAAACTTGTTATTGTTTTCATACACAACTGTATACCCTCGTACAAAAAATTGTATTAATGAATAAAATTTTCAGTGTACATTTACATTATAATATAATACATCGTACATTGGCCTTCGTATATAGTCAGTAGTAAAAGTTATGTATTATTATGCATTGTCAAGACTTTAAAACCTAAAATTTAGCTTATGGCGTCAGTAACAAATACGTACAATGATAGTTAAAAAATAAAAATAAAAATCGCCCCTCGTTGTTCTCACTTGCAGAGTAAGCATTTCGGCATAGGCTAAGCCGTAATCAGCTCTTAGAATGTAGTTTAAAATGGGAGTATCAGTGAAACATAGGGAATAAAACTGTCAGCCATATACTGCACGGGAAACAAGTGGTTGAAAACGAGAGGATATAGAATAATGATTCTTATTATTATAAAAACTTATTATAAACTTATTATACATTATATAGAGGATATAGAACAATGAGACTTATTTATTATGGATTTATTACTTATAGAGTGAATTCAACAAATACTACCGTCAGATCATGAAAAGGACAGAATATAGCATTTAAGTGTATTACATGTATTAATAGCTTTTCCGCTAAAAGATTTATATAATACAAATTTAAAAATGATGTCCAAGAAACAGTAATAGCCCCAGTCAAATGTTTACAAAAATTTTCTTCAGGTATAGTAGCAGTTGATTACGTAAATATACTGCTAAGAAAAGTTGTCTTCACTTCTACGTAAGTCTTATTTGGCAGTTTGCATCACAAATTAATTTGGCTTCACTATTTATAATATACTTCTAAACAAAGACACCATAATAACACTTGGCCTTTTCTTCTTGTGTTCTCGTTTTCAGTGATGTAACATTCATTCCCAGTAGTTTACATATTAGCAATTAACACTGCTGAGAGTTGCTTATATAAAGGACATAACTACTATAACAGATATGGCAGGATATGTGAAATGGCACCTAATATATCGTACTGTTTATTATATTTTTAAAAATTAGGATTCTTACCTGTTCACTTGAGAATTCACTACTTGCACATACATGTCAACATTCAACCAAGAGCTAGCTATTTTGTAGGTAATTGCTACACATCAATAATTCATATACAAACCAAGTCCCCTTTAATAACCTGCGTAGGCCACCAAACTAACTGCTTAGACGGGAAAGTGAACAATACAAAGATGGAAAAGGCGTCTTTTGAGCCTCAAATGAGAACCTACTTCTCTTAAACGACTTCATTACTTGAACATTTTTTTAATTAAGAGTTTTTGCGTGCTCTATTTCTTTTACATTTGCTTGCCCCGCCCTCTCTCTCCCTCTGCCTTCTAATCATGTTGTTCTTAATTTAAATTTTATCGTCGCGGACTGACATTTGAAAAGTCGTGGGTTTAAATTCCTTATATTCCCAGTCTTAAGTGAAGTTTGGGGGCGACTGCAGGGCTGTATAATAATGTACAAAACGAATGGAAATAGACTCAAATAATCTGTGCTGAGATTCTTCTGAAGACCAATAAAAAGAATTTTAAATAATTTTTTAAAGATTGATACTTAGGGCGTTAAGTGTGCATAATTAGCCCGTATTAAACATAATTGTGTCCATGAAGTCTTAACTTTCTGAAACTTATGCTGCATGAATTTATTGCATTTCCTAACGAATGAACGGGAGAAATCTTTGCTTTGAATAGAATAGGATAGAAGGTTGGTGAATTCGCTTCTCATTAACTTAATATGGCGAACATGTAGTCGACTAATCTTATAGAAGATAGGCGGTAGTGTTTGAAAGACAGAATGCTTTACCGGCGTGTTGATTTTGTAATATCAACACATCCCATTGACATTCCTGTGTGATGTTATATTACAATGGATGATCAGTGGATACAATATGCAGCCGGAAATACCACTATGGCTATTGCGAAACACAAGCTATCGTCAGCAGCTCAAAAGCAGTGAGGCAGAAAGAAAGGGGTTTTAAAACATCATCTCCAGTTGTACATTTATTTATATTTTATATCATTGTGTTATTTTCTTTTGATTTTCTTTCTATGTACTTGTAAGAATTTATAATGCACTATGTTATTCCGTCAATCATATATTCAAAGAAGTCTAGCCAAAGCTTAAAATGATTTGTACAGAATTGATTTAAACTGTATATTGTAAATATATATATGTAATAAATTTGTACAGATATATATATATTTATAATTATAATTAGTAATATATACAATGAAATAGGATGTATAATATACATATATATTAAATTATTTATAATTAGTTATATATAATGAAATAGAATGTATAATATACATATATATTAAATTATTTATGATTAGTAATATATATAATGAAATAGATTGTATAATATACATATATATTAAATTAAATATTATATATATATATATATATGTATAGGCCTAAGTTGAAACCAGTATACGCACTAAAATATATTACAAAGTTTTCAAAGAGTCAATAAAATTTATCTTTGTATAAACGTAAGTGTCAAATTTTGTACAGATGAAAAATTAAAAATATTTACTAACATTGAAGGCCCTAAAATAATATCTGATAATGATCCATACAAAGAAAAACATTCACGTACAGGTTGTTCGCTTAAATCCAGATTTGGTAATAAAATACACTAGTTAAAATAATAAAATCTTGAAGAGCTTGGTTAGTTCTTGAAATGCATTTCGGCATTTAAAATGCCATCCTCAGTCATTTTATACGGAGTTGGAAAACGTCCTGTTCCTTTGAGCACAGGTGATGTTATTTATGTGTGTTTCTGTACTTATCTCTTAATTTGTACCTATGTTTTTTTTATATATTTTTTTCATATTGGATATTCTCACTGGCCGTTCATGTGCAATATCTTATCGTGCTTGCCATAAGACTTGCTTATTTATGCAGTTTTTCAAATCATAAACAAATCTTGCAAAGACATTTCATAGCATTTCCTTTCCTGCAAGGGAAGCAAATCTTTTGGTCCCTTGCCTTAAAATTTACAGCATTAAAGAATACCATTCTCTGAAAGAGAGGGTCTCTTAACAAAATAACCGACTGTTTCACGCATTATCCTTTCTTCAACGGGAATCTTTAGCGAATGAATGGGGTTAAGTGGGACTACGCAGATGTCCTTCGGGATCTCCCGAACTGTTATGTAAACTCTCTCTCTCCCTCTCTCTCTCTCTCTCTCTCCCTCCCTCTCTCTCTCTCCCTCCCTCTCTCTCCCTCCCTCTCCCTCCCTCCCTCTCTCTCTCTCTCTCTCTCTTATTTTTCATTCTTAGTTTTTTATTAATTGATTTAACATTATTTTCTAGAGGTGTGAATAAAACTCTGCAAAGCGAATTATGAGTCAAAACTAGGGCAATAATGACCCTTCAGTGTATAGGGACCAGGCATTAGTAACTGGACGGCGATACCACCCGCTACGTCTAGAACCAAATAGGGGGAAAAAAGTTTTCACTTATAATGAAATTACTGTTGGAACATGAACTAATTAAGTCGCACATAGTTAAGAGAATACGTGAATGCATAAAACGCAGAAAAATGAATAGTTTCACTCCAATTGTATTCTCATTCCTTGAAAGAAGAAGGCATTATTTATTTCTGAACAGTTTATATATCACAGCCTCCGAAATTACGTAAACATTCGACTCAAGTGTAAGGATAATTTAAATCCCTGGCCACTTTTTTTCAGTTATTTGTCATTATTCTTTTTCCGCCCTTAGTGATCACCGTCAAGAGAAGTTTCTAAACTTTTATTTCTTTCATTCGTTTTTTTTTCTCTCTTTTTGTTTGCTCTTTTTTCTCTTCAGGGATTTGCTCGAGCTGGAGATTGGTAAATTTATCCACAAAGTGATTTTGGACTATAAACCCTCTGGGAATCTGCATAGGCAACTATTTGTACACTCGAAAGGAAATGTATACAGCGTAGGCCTGTGCATTGTATTGTATACACAGTGTCTTAGATGAAATATTCCTACCTATGTAGGTAGGAATATATATTATATGAACTATATGAACTTATATGGACTATTGCTTTATATGAACTATTGATGTCAGGGAAAACGTATTTTACACAATTTTCACATAATCAAGAATGCATAGCAATATATATATTTTTGTAAATAGACACATTACGTTTTTATTACCAGTATTCGAATTAAGCGTGTACTTGAAAGTTTTAAGAGAGATGAACGGCGATTTTGTCTCAGTATATTATTTTATTATAATTAATATAATTTATATTATTATTATTATTTGTATTATTATTAAAATATTGCTAAATCATTGAAAATATTCTAATATTCTAGTTTTGCGTTATTAATAATCATATTCTGTGCATTATAAAAATGTCTGTGTAAGCCTATATATACCGTGTGCCAAGAGTAGGCCTATTCATCCGATTTGAATGCGATAAGTTCCTCTGTCGTTCTGTTGGATAGAATTTCTTCAAAAGTTCAGTAAATCTGGACATTTTAATGCTTGCTTTAACGGAGTGGTATTGTGAATTGCTTCTTCTTTGCATGCGTAAGCCCAAAAAAGTAAAGGACTTTTCTTGTTTTCAATACAATTTTTCAGTTTTTTTTCCGAAACCCTCGTTTAAACTGTAAAATTCTGATATAATATGCCGTGTTTCAAAATGGTTTGTTATATGAGAACAGAAGATTTGTAACCGTGGTACAGTAGTTAAAACTTGATGCATCTAGATGTATTACAAAATGTTCATTTCTTACAAAATATAGCACGATTTCGAAGTACGTGTATATATATATATATATATGTATGTATATATATGATCGTAGATAGATCGATCATTCGATCGTTATGATAGTAGATCGTAGATCAGGTGGAAACCCAATACTTAATAAATATTCATTTTATTAAAATACGGTTTGCTGAAATATTGAAGATATCTTTCGTAAAACTTAAGTATATAATTAAAGTTCGTAGCGGTGCACACTAGAAAGTGCTGTTTCTTGAAATATATTAAGCACATTGGAACATATGTATTTCATTCATGCTGTTTAAGTTATATCTTTGTAATGTTTGCAGGAGATAACTAAAATTAAATGCCAACGTTGCTGATTTATGGAATAATTCCCCGCAAAATTTTACAATGCTGGTTCCGCAATGCATGTCACTATCTAGAGATTCTTCGACCTGGTTAAAATAAGTTATAAGGAAAAGTGGAGGTGTTTGCGGAAAACTTTTTAGAAATCTGACTTTTAAATAATTTTACTAGCCGACAACCGAGAGGAAACCGGTGATAATGACGTCTAGAATTGAAATAAGCACTTTTAATGTTACAGTTTTCAGTAAAATATTAGACTATATTTTATGCTAAAAAGCTATTTTAATCCAAAATTATAAAACGCAAGCAAAATCGCTTTTCTTCCAGAATAAGCAAAATAAGCACTATCAAATAAAGTTAAAAGTGCTTGTCAAGGAGTATCTTACGAAATGTAGGCCAAATATTTCTGCTTATGTTAAGGAGTCTGAAAACAAGCATTTTGCACTTTGCACTAATTATAACCATATTTTACCCGGAGGTTATATTAGTGGTATATTTTGTCATTCTAGATCTGCGTTAAAAATCATGCAGTTTTGATATTAAGTCCTTTAACATTAAGTGCAGCTAGTACAAAAATCTGTTTTTCATCATACTTGATGCATGGATTTTAGCAGACTATAGAAAAGTAGAAATGTTATAAGGCCTTCTATAGAAAATACTTCCATAGAAAATTAAAAAGAGTTGAATAACTATGCTAAGGAGAATGGGCGAATAACAACAACAACAATAATAATAATAATAACAATAATAATAATAACAGTATAATAATAATAACAATATAATAATTATAATAATAGTGATAACAATAATAATAGTAATAATAATAATAATAATAATAATAATAATAATAATAATAATAGGCTAATAATAATAATTTAGAGCGAGAAAGAGGGAGAGTGACGGACAGAATGAGCGAGAGAGCATGCGAAATGAGGAAGTGCTAAAATGTTAAAGTAGTTTGTAGTAAGAAATTCCGGAAACAAAATGAATTGTGAATTTGTCGATGGGAGGAGCGAAATGCAGGCATGCCTTCGCAATTTCTCGCAGTTAGAGAGTTAGTTTTTATAAAGAATAAGGAAGCTGGATGATGAGGTTGGTGATGTTTTATTCATTCTCTCCACCCCGTATGTCTGGCAGCGGAGGAAACTATGTTCCAAAGACGAATTGGGAAAATGTGATTCCATTGTCACAGTAGCGGTGGTCTTGACATCATTTTCTCAATCTGTCAAGATTCTCAAACATTACAGGAGTCTATCACAAATGCTGATAATGTTTCACTGGCAAAGAATCAAAATTTGTTTATGATAAAACTGTTCATTGTTATTATAGATCTTTGATATAGGTGGTGTCATTATACCAAATAGTAATAATTTTCTTATTATAATTACACAGTAAGCTATTAGAGTCCGGATTTATATGAAAATAAAACAATAAAATAAACACAAAATATTTAAGAAATAAGCACCAAAATAAGCAAACAACAAATTACACGAAAATCAAATAAATTATTAATTTCGTATAAATCTTTTATTATTCACGACTTTTAGGCTACATTTTTCAGCACCACATGATGTTACAGGCGCATGTGAAAATCATACAGTTCTTCGATAAATTCCTATACAATAGCTGTTTCTTGACCAGAAATTTTTTTTTATAAATGTGGCAGGATTAAAATTGTATTCCTATAAATTACTGCTTTAACAGTTGTGTTAAAAAATATGGGTCCGAGAATTCTATTCGCATTTATTGCGCACAACTCTCCTTCTTAAGTAACAGATAAAACTCAACTGCCGTGAACAGCTATAAGCGGGACTATTGCTCAATCCAAGGCCGCCCGCCCGGCGGACCGGTCGATCTCTAGACGCAAATTCAGAATTCGAAGTAAGAACGTTATTATTGCCTAAGCTAAGATAAAGAAGATTATGTGATTGCATTACATAAAATGTTGCTTGGGTTATGTATCCTTCGGGGCTGCACACGAAGCATGGCAACAACTGTTCATTTCTCCGACTACTTTACATGAAGATAATTTTATTTTCGCAATTTTCTCGTAAACGGCTCTGACGATTTTGTTAATTTTTTTTACACCAATTGATATGTTATAACTTTGTAACATTTTATACAAAGGGCATAACTTTTATTTGGAACAATTTTACCAACAGATTCTCTTAAGGATTAGGTCTGTAAAGCCACTCGTTTCATACACAAACCTAGGTTATAAACCTTGCCTCGCGAATAATGCGACTTTGAATGACGCTGAGACAACTGAGTGCGCACTACTGCGTACAGCCGAAGACCCTCTACTCTATGCCGGAATAAATTAAGGCCAGGGGTAGTTACGTGTTTCACGTAAGAATTTTTATAGTTAATCCCACGAGAGTTGACGAGTTTATCGATAGATTCCATAAATAAAAATGTAACGGATTATACAAATAATAATATTACTTTCATGCTTTGTTGTAGGCCTATAAAAACAAAACTAACAGCTGCGAGATCACGGCATATTATGAATCAACCATCCATGATTCGATTCGAGTTACCATGTTGTAACCAGGGCTACCAGGACTACCCGTTAAAACGGCATCCTCGCGATTCTTACAAGAATATTGTAAGATAAACGGCCGTGATTGGTCTATATCCGAGGAATTTGTTAAACGTTTTTGGTCAATATCAAACACGCGGCGTGTGAATGGAATAGTCAGATATAGACTGTGTTAAAGAGGTTTTTATTATTATTATTTTTTTAATGAGCGTCATGTAATGTACTTTTTGTTGGAAAATGAAATTACCAGAGGCAAAAGAAGTGGATTTATGGCACGCCTCACTGTAGCGAACAGCGCGAATATCCGGAAGGCATTTACTCGCAAAATTGACATCAGAGCTCATGGATATTAATTTTTTAAGCTAAATCATGAATAAAGAAGTTACATAATGCATCAGTCATTACATAATACGAGCGATGGAGCATAAGTCATGGCAACTATTTTTTCTCAATGTAAGACGATGGTACCATAAGATGTTATATGTCACGGGTGAGAGTGGTATCTCTAACGTTTGGACACATCATTTGGTAGCATTGTGATGTACGGTTATACGAATGGTGGCGATGGTAATTTAGTTGTGAGTCAACCGCCGTGTAAGATGGATTTGACAAGATGTGAACAGAATTCTTACATCAAAATAGTCACAATCCAAGGGAGAAAAGCCAGAGAATGCCACAAGGAACTGAATGAATCTTTGGGGAATAATGCCCATCCGTACCGAACTTGAAGGGATCATGCAGTTGGCATATGTGCTTTCTTGCTTCCAAATGTTGCAATACATTAAGTGGCATGATGCAGTCGAGTATGGATGTTTATGGGTTTCTGTTTCCTTCACTATCTTATACTGCCGTATTTAAGCCTAGGCAGACTAGGCAGCTGCCTAGGGCGGCAGATTTGAAGGGGCGGCTTTTAAGCTGTTATTGTTTTTTTTTATATATATAAAATTTTGTATTCATAACTCTACCAAATAGTAAACTAATGTAACACACAATGAAATAGAAATGAATAACACTGACAACAATACGCTCAAATTTAATCAACGATCTACCAACGAGTAACCTCTTTCGCTAAAAGCAATTAGCAGGTCCAGTGTTTTTTCAATGAAATTGGAACTCTCTTTCCATTTAACCGCCTTTGATTAAACTCTGACATACTGATTTCAAGGCGGTCTTCGTTATGAGACGCCGCTATCGCTGTTATAAGACTAGCCAGTATCAGTAATTCAATACTCATCAGTGTTATATAATTCATATTTATTATTATTATTATTATTATTACTACTATTATTAGCCTACTATTTTAGTTACAATAATGCTTATTGTAGATTACTTTGTGGTACATTCATGTGGAAATAAGGGGGCGAAAATATTTTTCTTCCTAGGGGCGCTTAAGTAGCTAAATACGCCCCTGATCCTATATCTAGGACCCATAACCTGCATTATACATCCATACCATACCCTGCCCTTTCATTTGTATAGTTCACAATTTCAAAGTGGTCCCACATTTTCAAAAGAAGAAAAAAAGTTGCCATGTCTTATACCCCATCCTTCTTAAATACTTTACTAAATATAGCATGGCTAAAATAGTAGGCGCAGATTGATTGATATGTAGCTCTGCTTAGTAATAGACTGATTTGTCCACCCATGTGGAGATCGTTCAGAGAGGTTTGTTCTCCTTCATCGTAACAGTTATAAGTAGCTTGTGGAGTGGGTGGACTTCTTTCCACCATTCCTTTATGTTCTTCATCTCAATAGCTCTATGAGCACAACCATTTCTTTATTTTCTCCTCACCATATCTCTGTGAGATATGACCACTGCTTGCTGCAAGAAATGAGCAGACTTTATTATGCGTTCAGATATGTGAACATATTGAACAAGTGGCACTGTGAGACAGGTTCAGAAACTAGATTATCTCTAACATAGTAGATAAATCGACCTCAAAGACAACAAATTCTTTATAAGTGTCTATTACAAATTAATATATTTTGATAGAAATTGGTTTTTATTTTCTGATATATAAGCAGTGATGTTTAAATGAAATTGAATATAAAATACAATACGACCATGAGATTTTCTTCAACTTAGGTGCAAATCTTGAGATGTTTTCGTTTCATATTCCAGCATACGGGAAAACGGCCACATAACAGAACTTGGCATGGAACTTCCTTGCACCTGAAGCAAGGGAGCAAGGATATTCAGGTTGGGCTGGTTAGAGACAGTTGCTTATGAACATTATAATTTAAAACAATATATTTAACACTAATGTAAAATTTCTTTATGATACGATTTTCGTATTCTTGTTGTACAGGCCTATACAGACATACATATGCCTACTTGCGAGCACATTCAAATATACAAACTGTTATTATTTTTTATCCATTGGTCCTCGAAACATATATTTCAGGTACTCGCTTAAATAATTCAAATGGAACACTTCCATAATTACCATAAACATTTAACATTTAAAACTAGGCTAAACGAATATCTCTCCAAAAAACGCTAATATTTTTGTTTAGGTATAAATCACTTGCGTTTTATTGTTTCTTGTATATTGTAGATCTAAGATAAGTTACTTATTTTTTTCTCTCTAGTATAACACACTTTACTAAAATAGTTTTATTTCATGTAACATAGACTAAATTCACTACTGTATATGTATGTATCTAGTGTATTATTATTATTTATAGAACTTATGTTAGTGTATTTGTTTGTTTCTTCTTTTCTGTCTCTGGTTGAGTGTAAGAGAAGGCCCTAAGACCTTAACTCTGCCAGATTAAATAAAGATTTATTATTATTATTATTATTATTATTATAAACCATGATACCGAAAATTATTTAAAAGTTATGTTTTGTAAGATAATTCGCGTCCAGTAAACTCCTGATTATCCATGGAATTGGGTGGTGCAGCAATTGCGAATAAGCGAATTTCACAGATAATCCGCAAAATGGCCGAAGAAAATGCTTTGGAACTACTTTTATTTACATACAATTATGACTTAATAAACAAAAGTTTTCTATACTTACAATTTTTGTATTTTCACAAAAGTAATATAGGTTTTTATTGCATTATAAAACTCCTATTTTTATCTTCTAAAACCATACAACAACAAAAAAAGAAAGACGGCGGATATTCTGCCCACTGATAATCGAGAGTTTACTGTATTTACATTTCGCACATAAATAAGTCTTCTGCATTTCGTTATTTATTTATTCACTGCTATTTTCATGTGGGTTTTATATTTTGCTTCGGGCATCAGATCCAAGTCCGGCTCTACTTAAGCCTGCATTACTCGTCCTGTTCCTAACGGATTTTTTCTGAATTTTCTTTCTACCCATTCTACACAAGAGCTGGTAATTCTCAGAGTGATAAATGCCACAGATTCGTCTCAGTTTGTCCTTGTCTAGACTACATTTCCATTGGTTCTCATAGAGGATTAACTTAGCAATAAAATACGGAGATACTTTATTTTCATTTGTTAATACTTTTGTAGTCATGATGAAATGGCGTGTTCATGGGAATTGCGCTGTTAAAATGTGAGATTATCATATTTAATTAAAACTTTGGCTTTGTAGTCAAATTGTAAAATGCCTCTCTTTTAATTTCAAATTATTTGAAAATATAGATTTCCAATATTGAGAAAATTGCCAATTCCCTTACACATGGGTATAGGTTCTATAGGCAAAGGAAGTGCTGCGTCGAAAAAATATAATTTTCAGAAACATCTGAGTCTTTATCGTGAAAACAGCATAGCTTAATAAAAAAAGAGTGCGTGGAACGCCACGCGACAGAAGTAAAACTTTATTTAATCTTTTTATTATTTCAATTTTTGATTATTGAAAAAAATTTGCATTATTGGACTTTTTAATATTAGGTTTTTCGACTTTTTTAATTTTGGATTTTGAACTTTTTAATTTTGGATCTTTGAATGTTTAATTTTGGATTTTTTAAATTTTCGATCTTTGAATTGTTTATTTTTTTATTTTTAAATTTTTTATTTTTGGATTTTTAAATTTTTGATTCTATTATTTATTAAATTTTGGATTTTTGGATGTTATAATTTTTAATTTTGTTTTTTTAAATTTTGGAAATTTGTATTTTTAAGTTTTGGGTTTTTAATTTTGGATTTGCGCGGTAATGAACCTCCTGGTTCCATAAAATAGATAATATACCTTTAGATTGCTTAGGAATTATTGTCTATTGCCATTGAGGAAGTAAGGTCTGAAAAATTTCCTTTGATTAAAATAAGTGAATAGTGGAGTGAAAAGGAGAAAGTGTAGACTAAAAGTTACCAGAGACCAAGACAAACGAATTCAGAAAGACAAAGACAGGAAAATTCCACATTCGTAGCTCAAATGTGGGAAGAACAATCGAGCTACCCTCCTTTTAGGCGAGGCCATTGCCCTTTAGGGATTGAAGGCTATTTTTATTTTTATTTTTTTTACTCCTAATCATTGAGTTGATTGTTTTCTGTGCAGTCCGCACCGAAACAAGTAGGTAATTTCGTTCGGTTTTGAGTGTGACTGATTTCGTGACAGTTTTAGTGTGACTAATTGTGACTGATTTCGTGACGGTTTTAGTGTGACTGATTTGCCCGATTTACCCTCTACCGCCACTAAAGAAGTTTTACTTCAAAAAGTCGTATAAAAACAAAATTTATGTTTGGGTTAGATATTGTTTGAGGATATGACACGAAGATCACCAAGAACGTTTTCTGACTTTTACTGCCACTTCTCAAAAAGTACTTGAACGATTTTGTTTAAATTTTATACTTTAGATCCTTATACTAAGAACTAAAACTTTTATTTGAAACATTTTTCCATAACAGTCTGTACATACTCAGGCTGTCTTGCATGGTGAACAGTACATCTTTTTATATGAGACTAAAACAACTGAATGGACACTCCCTGTCTGTTATTCTATGTCATAATTTTAAATGAGCATGTTGTATTGTCCATGCTTATATTGTTATGAAAATGTGTTGATATTTTTAACGGTAGAGATATATTTTCAACTTAATAGAATACTCATCTAAAGATATATTTTCAAATGTGTAGAATAATCATCTAAATATATATTTTCAAATGTGTAAAATAATGATCTAAATATATATTTTCAAATGTATAGAATAAAAATCTAATAAGTGGTTTTCAACCCGTAACTTAACTTTTGGTGGCCTGCAAACAAATACTAATTCGAACTATAATGTCAATATTGATAATTTAGTGAAAAAGACACAGTGTCAGGCCTCTTATTAAATTCAAGAATGTTCCTGTGCTTTGTGTTATTCACTAACGTTTCAAAGAGGAAGACAAAATATAAAAAGTACACATGTATAATTATTAAGTAATCCCTAAGTATAATGTTATTAATATTCAATAACTCAATGCGGCCTGCTAGTCTTTCACCAAAAAGAAAATAGCCTTTTAGTTAAAAAGGGTTGAAAATCACTGATCTAATGCATTAAAGTTATTCAAAGGAAGTTCAACAGTTCATACAATAGTAAAAGAAAATGCCAAGAGAGATTAAGCTAACTGTAATGATTTTTTATTTATTGAAGAAACACTTACTTAACTCTTGATGCATAATGCATTTATTAGCAGTTTTATCACCCAAATATCATTGTAACTTTTCATGGAATCACAGGTATTTTTTCAACTCTTTTACCATTTCTTCTCATTTCAACACGTAAAAACTCTGAGCTTAACATGGATCACTGAACAATGTTGATTTTCAGACGGATAACATGTTCTAAAATGTGTTTATTTTCCTTATTACAGTCACTATATGCGCCAGATACTAGAAGCTTTGAGATATTGCCATGAGAATGACATCATTCATAGAGATATCAAACCACATTGTGTTCTTCTGGCGACCAAGGAAAACTCGGCGCCTGTCAAAATCGGGGGCTTCGGAGTTGCTATCCAGCTACAGGAAGGGCAGATGATAAATGGAGGTGAGTATCTTCAAATATGTTAGGAATTTAAAAAAATGCTAATGTAAAATTATTGCATATTCCTTAAGAATATTGCACTGTCAAACTCTTCCTGAATTAATTTCACACAACTCTCAACCTCTTATACAAAACAAACTGTCATGGTGTTACAAATACAGTTTATATATATATTTGTAACACCATATATATATATAAACTGTATTTGTAACACCATGACAATGGTGTTACAAATATATATATATATATATAAATAAACTGTATTTGTAACACCATGACAATTTGTTTTGTATAAGAGGTTATATATATATTTGTATATATACATTGCAACTAAAATATTTTATTGTAGTTATTAAAGGATTTATTACCATGAACACCATGCTACTATTAATCTTTGGGATCCCTGATTCAAATTTGAATCCTACAGCAGACATTCTATCTTCCTTATATGGAATCCCATAGTGACCATGGTTGGTTAGGGTTTATGACAAAATCATAATTCACCCCTCAAATTATCAGATTTAACAGAATTCCGACTTACGAATTTCCCAGATGTGGATTACTTATAAACTTGAAAAAAATATTATAGAAATATGTAAGGAATCTGATGTGGTATTAAGAAAAATAATTGTAACAAGTAATTACAATAATTTATAATGTAGTTAGTAATTACTACAAAGTATACTATGATCCAAAAACATGTATTTACAGTTGTTCAAAATTGTGTAGCATTTTCCGTAGTATTAGTTTATATTTACTGCATGCTCTTCATGTATTATGTTTTTTTATTTGATTTGTATATAATGTATTATGATAAATTAGTAGGAAAATACTAACACATTAGGACTAGCTCACCTATCTAGTAATCCTCCGAGCTCATCCTGCGAATCCACAGGATTTCTTTGCCCTTATGAGATTAATGAGGCTTATTTATCTATATTCATTGCACATATTCATAAAAGGGATTCCTTTTTTGGTCTATTCTCAAAATTTGATTGTTTCAGTTTGTAAATACAATGATTTGCATTTATGTAGAGGGAGGTTACTTAAGTCAGTTATTTTCACTGTTAGATAATGTTATGTAACTACTATGTTCATGTGATGAACTTAAATGTCTTTCTCTATGCGATTCTTTTTTTCGGCATTTATGAGAAGATTATATAATTTTGCAAAAATGAGTCATTTGCAACAAGCTGGAGGTATCAGATTTAATCCCGGCTGAAGTCGATGAGACTTTTCAGTTGCCGTAATGGTATTAGTAGGACTATGATGGCCTTCTAACACAAATAAGTACCAGGAATTATCTTGGAGCACTAACCAGTGCTCAGTGCTTACCATTTTCATATGTTGAGTATCTGGAAATTTGGGACCCTTGCCTTCGTGAAGGAATACTTAATTTTGTATTAAAGAAAATAATATTATTTATTTATTTATTTTATAGGTGTGAAGATACCAGGTTAACCAATTCAACACAATTTCGTGACATTCTCAACACAAAACATATAAAATAGTGATTTGTGAACCAAATGAAAGGAAACTGAAAAATACATGAAACTTAATCAAGAAAGAAAGTAAAATGTAAAGGAAAAATAAAAATAGAGCAGCTCATATAGCGGAATGTACATAATGATATGAGAGATGAATTATCAGTGAATTATAGTTATTTATTTATTTGCAAAAGGCATGAGTGTCTGTGAATTGTGCAGTCATAAGTAAGCAATTTCATGTGCAATTTTCTTTCAGTTTTCAGCTTCATTTAGCATTTCAGACATACACAACAACAACAACAACAAAAATGCTTAAAGTGAGATCTATGAACTTTAAATATTTAAAAAAGAAAAAAATCTTAATATTATTATACAAAATTTGCTTTTTTATAGTAATAATTTAAGGTATTATTCCTGGAATGTAGGTACTGCGGTTATGTGTGGTAGGTTGTTATGCCCATCTGTCGATGGATTCAACATATTTTCTTCCGATCGGAGACTAACTTGTTTGGACCTTACAACTAGCAGTAAGACATAACATTTTCAGTTTGCACTAACTGACAGGTTAGTTTCATGAACAACAGTGAACCATTAAATTTTGATTTTGCAATAACTCACAGATCAAGTACCCATGGAACAAGATGGTGAATACCGGTTCTTAAATTTGAATGTTTATTTTACCATTGATCATGGAAGAATTAACATCCATGGGAGTACACTACATCAATATGTAGGCTACTTATTGCTGCTTGTAAGTTGAAAACTTGAGAAATATTTTCTAGTTTCACAAAATTTTGTGAAAATTACATCACACAAAAATGTAAAGCCATTGTAAAATTAAGTAAATCTTGCCTAGAAACTGAGGTAAGTATTGAATTCTTATAGCAAATTTTCATCTCAGGGTGCATAAATTCATAAGTACCGCACATTCTTTGTGCTAATTTTTTTAGAAACATAAAACATTTAGGTTTTAGCTGTCTTATTTAACCTTCAGTTTTAGCTAATTGAAGATGATAACTCCTACCATCGTTTGCACCCTTATTCCGTAGAAATATTATACTACACTACGTCCATCTGTGTGTCAGATTAAGCCCATAATTATCACAGAGTTTGTCTCAAAATAATATAATAGTGCTGATATCACAGCACTAACCTAAGCCTACATTAATGCATGAAATTTTGAAATATATTTTGCTGCTTTAATTTATGTATATTAATATTACTGTGCAGTTTGTAGTTTTTTGCTTAAGGATTTTGTCCTGTGTACCATGTGTCCAACCATTTATTTTTCAGAGGTGGTAGAATTTGGCCCATCCCGCAGTAGATAAAGTAATTGGTGTAACCTTCAATTTTATTCTGTATTTATTTAAATTTAAGTTAATTTTCTTATGAGCTTCGTGTATTGTATTAGCAATTATGTAATTTTAACTCCATGTAGTTCTGTTTACATATTGATTAACACTAGAAAATCGGTTTACTTTTTTCTTTGTTGCTTCTTTCCTTTCTATTTTGTCTTCTTTCTTTTCCTTTTATTTTCTCTCTGTAGCTTTTGTTCTGTCATCTTGGCTAGCCCCACACCCATTTTCCCCAGTTTAATTAATGCAGAATATTAAAAAATCATAAAATTGTTCTAAATATTATTCTGGAAGACCACAAATATTTCTTTATGCACTAGTCTACTAATCAACAATGTAGTATTCTTAGCCTAGTTCCTGTGCACATATTAAAATTTGTGTACGTTGTACCTCCATCAACTGTAGAACTATTTACAGTTTTTCTTCAAGGATCATGTTAGCTTATAACTTTTTAGGCTTTGTCATCATGATATGTTTATATGATGGTAGCCAGCAGATTCCATAACAAAGAAAAATCCATTTAATTTTTGAAACTCTTTTAAAATATAAATGAATGAATGACTAAGCCCATTTTGTCCCATGAAGAGCTAAGGCTTCCTATAAGTCTCTCTCTCTCTCTCTGGTTTCCTACATCCTAAGTGTTGGGGTGTAGGGCCTATATGAATTTTGTTATGCTTATTTTCCGAGAGAGGGTGCAGGGCCAGGTGGTAAGCCCATCAGCTGCCAACCCTCCCCCCCAGAAACTAAGCTATTACTTGGACATGAAAGGGCTGAGAAATTTTATCTAGAGGCTCTAATTTAAGCTTGGAGTTATTTTACGTGCCATAATTCTATGACACGGGCCAACCAGCTTAAAGTCTGGATTCTGTGCTCAGGATTTTTATGTCCTGAAAAATCCATCGACCGCTGCTAATGGAAGATTAAATTCCTCTGATTTCTTTGTGACTTGAAGTACAGTCTGTAAGTTATCCACTGTGCTGTATCTGTACCTGAAATCATTTAACTGAAATTACAAACCAGTTAAGCGAATAGCAAGTCAGTTAATCTCTTTTTTTTTTTAATTATTTCTGAATTTTAAGTTGGTGCTGCTAAATAGATGTGATCAGAAAAAGCTGAATGGTCTCGTTTCAACACCAGACAGTGGGGTTTTACTCCTATTGTATCAGAATCAATTAGAGTCGACTCCAGCTTCTTGTAAAATTAGTACATTGGGAAGTTTTCTTTCATAAAAGCTCTTTGGGGTGTAAAAGGCTAGTCCAGATCTCACTGCTCCTATTACATTGCCTAATAACTAAGTTATTGGAACTTTTCTTGTGAAACCTCAACCTCTACAGTGAAAATGAAGTACTGTATCTTTACTTTACTTATCCCAGCACTGTCTACAATTCTACAGATAATACATTGTTTTCTGAATATTACAATACATTTTTCAGTCCAGGCTATTGGTGAACTGTGTTTCATGGCTTCCTAACAATACCGAGATTTCATTATATATCCAGATTTAATGGGCAATACAACAGATTGGTTATCATGCGTATTGTTCTTAATATGATTTTTGGAGGGAATATGACTCCGGTAGATGTTGCATTCCCACTGAAATATTGCTAATATGGTTTTTGTTTTTAAATGGATGCTCATGTTTCCATCTGACAGCAGTTACCTGCCTATCACTTACCATTATACATGCAATGGTAAATATGTAGGGCTTAAGTTCTTTTGCACCTCAAAATTCTGTCATCTTTTAGCTATTCTATGTCTATATTTAAATACTCAACTTCTTTCTAGAATAAGTATTTGACTTTACTATTATCTTTTTTGATTACAATTTTAGAATATAATTTTCCATTAGTATAATTTAATGGTTTTTATAAAATGTTAAATATAATATTTTCTATACTTCTTGACACCAGCTCTTTATTAGGTGAAAGATAAGAGAGAATGAAACACAGATGGGATGTTTGGCCTAAAGTTTTTTTCTGTTGAATTTTAGCAACAAATTCGGGTTTTTTGAACATGCACGATTTAAAAATTCCCTTTATAACTATTGAAGATACTTTCTCTCACCTCTGAATATGAAGTAAAATATGAAGTACTCAAGGGAATTTGTAATTTGTATTGTTTTCATCCCCTACAGAGTGTCTTGTCTCTGAGACACGACCCCACCTAAGTCCGATGGGACGGCTTTACCTAAAGGCTGATATGGAGGGTAAGGTCACCTTAACAGTCAGATATTTTATATGGAAATTCATCATTGTTTTGGGCAAACTTTCTAATGTAAACAAGTTTTTGTATCATGAAATTAATCTATTTTGAAGTGTGTTTCATGTACGAGATGGAAGAGGAAACTGCTCACTCCTACTTTTATACAAAATATATATTGCATTGTTTACTTGCAAACAGGAAACTATTCTGCTCTTATCATAGTAGCATACCAGAACTCATCCAGTAGTCATGTAAAATTGTAATGAAAAACAGCATATATAGAGAGTTCAACTTTTATTTATAAAATACAATATATAGATGTTACACAAGTAGAATGAGAAAAGAAATTGCTGTTCTATATCAATACCCCACAGTACTTAAAATCGTAGTTTTCAGAACTATCCACTCTTGTGAAATTTTTTGGAAAAAAAAAAAATGAGAGTTTGTGTGTCTGTATTTTTGGAGTTCTGTTATAGTCTGTCAATACTATTTCCAATTCGATGATCCCTCTATCAGTTGCATTTTGTAAAAATTAACTATTATGGATTGAAAGATAGATAATTTTATATTAAATTACTGCTGTGAATACTGTAACTCCGTTTAGAGAATTTTATAAATTTGTATGTACGGTAGTTATTCTAACAATATATATGTTTTTATGTTCTTTCAAAGCAGATATATTCGCAGAATCATTTATCTAACTTCCCTTTTTACATATTCTTGTTTTTTTATTATTATTTAAAAAAATTAAGTTTAAACTTATCATAGTAGCAGACCAGGACTCATTCAGTAGTCATGTAAAATTGTAATGAAAAACAGCATATAGAGAGTTCAACTTTTATTTATAAATACAATACAGTACAATTTATAAATACAAATACAATATATAGATGTTACACAAAAGGAATAAGAAAAGAAATTGCTGTTCTATATCAATACCCCACTGTACTTAAAAAACATAGTTTTCAGAACTCTCCAAGTGCATGAAATATTTTTGAAAAAAAAAGGGGAGCTTGTGTGTCTGTATTTTTGGAGTTCTATTGTCAGGCTGTCAATTCTATTTCCAATTTGATGATCCCTCAGTCAGTTGCATTTTATAAAAATAACTGTTATGGATTGAAAGATAGACAATTTTATATTAAATTACTGCTGTGAATACTGTAACTCCGTTTAGAGAATCTTATAAATTTTTATGCAGTTATTCTAACAGTATATATGTTTTTATGTTCTTTCAAAGCAGATATATCCTCAGAATCATTTATCTAACTTCCCACTTTTTTTTTAATTAAGTTAAAACTTTAGAAGAAGTCCAGTTTGAATTTCTCTTTTTTTAAAATCGTAGATTAGAAATTTTTGTTTTAATTTTCATATTTGGTAGACTGTAGTTACTGCTACTGCAAGGGGGATACATTTTATGGAATTTATTGTGTTCAATGCTAGAAACTCGTATTTTTAAAGCTATTATTTTCTTGTTTAAAAATATATGAAAGGTATACAATATTATCAAAAATTAAAATATTTAGACACAAAAGTGCTATTGTATTTTGCTACTGCATATGAAAGTTTGCCCAAATGTTTATATTTTTGTGACACAGAATGAAATATTGAAATGTGTTCCACGTAACCAGAGTAAGTTGTACAGCATTGTGACTGCACAAGCACACTGCATTCCGTGGTGTTGTCTTCTTTCTCTTCCATACCACTGTGTTGCACTTTCTAATGCTCACTTCTATCTCAGCTTTCCTCACATGTGTGTATTGCTAATAACTGTCACACTCACATGTATGTTCGTATTCACAACTGGTAGAACAATATTATATGTGAATTACAATTCCATAGATCACCAGAAATATTTTACTTTCATGAACTGGTTCAGTTTAAGTGGAGAATTAATTTAAACTCTGGATTGACAGTGTGCACTAATAAGTTTATAAAGTTATATATTTGCAGTGTGACTTGATAACTTACTTAAACTTTCATGTAGTCTAATCGGATGATGAAATATGCATTTTTCGACCAATGATGAAATAAGAAATTTTATTTTACACCACATGATTTTAAACTCTTTGGGTGAAATTTTCCACCAATTACATTTAATTTATTACTGTAGATATATCATGTACACACAAATGATCAACAGGAATATCTCTAATGAATTTTTAGGTAACAATTTTTTTACTTAATAATTAAGTGCTCTTTTCAACAATCCTGCCTAGGGAAAAAGCTGAGAATATAGTATTTGAGAGATATGCCACCTACCTCCCAGTAAATAAAAGTAATTTTTAATTAATTTTTCACATAATAATAATTAGGTGTTCTAGTCGACAACTCTGCCAAGTGAAAAATTGAGAATTTAGTCTTTAAGCAATATGCTTTTAATGCCTCACCTCCCAGTAAATAAAACTGGCTTCTACATTTTATTAGGAGAAAAAGTATTAAATGCAAACAAAATATTAGTTTAATAGTTTTTAACTAATTTAAAATTGATAAAATATCATTATTTTGCAGACTACAGGGATTTTTAAAATAACTGTGGGGCTGTTCTTCATCTTACTCTCGCAATCATAACGTGAAAATTTGAAATAAATTGGCTAGATAGTTCACAGGAAGAAACAACATGACCATTGGGATGTGCACAAAACTTAGTGGACTTGTGTTCTCACCAAAGAGGTTGTTCATATTTTTTAAGTGTCCTAAGTCTGGCCCTTGGGTTGACCCACACTCTAATATAAATGATCATCAGGAGCAATCCTGAAGTAAAAGGCAGAATGTGAGTAGAGCTGACTACTTTACCAGCTTCATATGCTAACTGTTCAAAATCCAAGAACTTCAAGGTCCAGGAACCTTTAAGGGTTTGTAGGGAGCAAAGTGTTTGGGTTTGACTGTTAAGTGAAGCATATAGAAGACCCATCTTGGTTTGAAATCCAAATAAATCTATAGGTTCCAAATAAATCATGCTAACCGAGCGAGGTGACTGAGTTGGTAACGTCTTGGACTCATATTCAGGAGGTCCCATATTGAAATCCCATGGCTGGCCAATATGAAATGGGGTTTTTCGTGGTTTCCCCAGTCATAAAGGCAAATGCCCAATTTGATATTTAAAAATCATGAATCATCCTCACCATTTCATCTTGTATCATATCCATTTAAATTATTATCAGTTGAAATTGTCTCCATAAAATATACCAACAATAGAAGATAATTGACAATCAGTAATTCCATGCCTACCCTACTGTATACACACATCCCGAACTCCTGATATGGCCTTGTAGCTAAAAGAGTATAAATACAGCTGAAATAAAATAAAAAAGTTTACAAGTCTAAACTAAATCTCAAAATCTGAGCATTTTCTGTTTTCCCACTCCATGGTTTCTCTTCTTCTACTAGTCTCGAATGGTCTGATGACGTAGTGTGTTAGAATATGCTCACCAAAGTCAGCTAAGGATAAAATTCTGCAAATTTGCTTCATCTGTATGCAATATAATGAGGAAGGTATAATGTAATGTTATCTCCAGGTAATATACCAGCTTTTCTAAACTTCCGTTTCATCACTGGGTATCCCTTTCAGCAATAATTTAGCCATGCTTGCACACCAGAAGATATTACAATATTTATGACAAACAAATATTATTATGGTGTGAGAAGCTTTCATAGAAAATGCTTCTAAACTTATTTCTTACATAAAAGAATCTAAATAAAAAATTAAATTATTAAGTCCACAAAAGAATTTGAATCAACAGGAAGAAGTAGAATGTAGCCTACTGTAATAGAAGGGTTTATTACCACAGGTTAGGCCAGGCCTTTCCTTGGCACTGAGGCACACCAGTGCATCACTCAGCAGAACCAGTGCTCTCCTTCCTCATGTAACAGCCGGTGCAACTGCATGTGTGCTTCAGAGATATCACAATGGGTATCTGACCTCTTTTTCTTGGAAGATATAACATCTTATTTAAATTATTTAAATATTTAGTTGCAAGGGAGAAATTAGTTAATTAGCACATGTGTGACAGAAATAAGTCTTTCAAAATGCAGAGTTTATTATTTAAAGATCAGCTTAAAGCCGAAAATGTTGACAATTTTCCTTATTAAAATCATTAAATTTATCTTTTTAAGAAAACTTGAAACAGTATCAGACGTCGTTACAGAATTTGCATGATGAATTCAATGTCCGATTCAAAGAAATTAATGACATGGCACCTCAGCGTGAAATATTTATGACGCCATATTTTGTCCTGAAAATCACCACCAAACAGAGCTGATATAAGTACAGGAACTACCATAACACTGACGATTTACTTTCATTTTAAAAAGGTATTCATCCACAGGAATTTCAGTAACTTCAAGCACTTGCCTTAAAATTTACGTCAGTGTTCGGTACAACTTATCCATGCGAACAGATGTTTTCAATTATGAATTTAAATAAAAGTAAACCAGGACTTCTCTGTCTGATGTCGCCTAGAGGCGAGAATTTCCATTCTTGAATAGATTGTATCCAATATTGGTAAATTACTTGTGCCAAATGATGTTAATACTTACTTACTCAATGGCAATAGACAATTCCTAAGTAAGCTAAAGGAATATTATCTATTTTTATGGAACCCGAAGGTTCATTGCCATGCTTACTTGAGCCTACCATTCAACCCTATTATGTGCTAACTCCATCCGATCATCCCTCACAAATCTGACTTCCCTTAAATCTATCCTAATAGTGTATTCCACCTGTGTCTAGGTCTTCCAAGTGGTCTTTTCCCTTTGGGTATCTCCAAATTATAAATGTAAACAAAGGCAAACACAATAAATGTGGAGAATAAATGGTGTGTTTATGTGTTACAAAATTGTTATTAATATAATTGTTTTCATAAGCTGAGCGCTGGCTAGACCTGTGGAGCTGCCTCTGGTGCTACACTGGTGCTGCTGCCGGGGCTTGGCAGCACCTCAGTTGGAAAGTCCTGGGTTAGGCAGTTTAATAGTTTGATTGTTCCTGTATTTTTATCAGCTCTGTTTGGAAACATGATGGTGATTTTCTGGACAAAATATGGCATCATAAATATTTCAAGTTGAGGTGCCATGTCATTGATTTCTTTGAATCGGACATTGAATTCATCATGCAAATTCTGTAACGACATCTGATACTGATTCAAGTTTTCTTAAATAGATAAAGTTAATGATTTTAATAAGGAAAACTGTCAAAATTTCCGGCTTTAAGCTGATCTTTATATAATAAACTCTGCGTTTTGAAAGCCTTAATTCTATCACACATGTGCTAATTAACTAATTTCTCCCTTGTAACTAAATATTTAAATAATTTAAATAAGATTTTATATCCGCGAAGAAAGCAAGGTTTTCATACCTCAGCTTAGGTTTGGGCTTAAATAAGTTGTCAGAATATGTATGATATACAGAGTGTAAATATATATTATTGGTGCAAGGCTCTTTGGTAGATAGAAAGGTACCTTGTGTTTATAAACCCATGTACAGAAACGCTTTTTTTACATGCTACGGTCTCTCAAATGTAGAGGACAAAGGCAGGAGGATGTCACAAAACCTGATAACAGTTGAATTTGAATCATATGTTAATTTAAGTTAGTGTTTTTTATGTTACATTATATTATTTTTGTTAAATGGGCTTGAGTTTCTGTTCGTGTAAGTGTGACTATTTGTTATTTAATTCAGTGTCTCCTTATGTTCTTTTGTTTTTATGAGCTGCTTCCTAATATAGTCTCAACCATTTACATGTGCATTTGCTTGTTGTTATTATTGTTATAAAGTGATATATATACATAATAAATATCCAGCATGCAGTATATTAAGACAGTGCTCATTCATCTGACGGTAAAATGGAGCTCAGGGCACTGGTACAGGTTAACTTCAGTTTGACCTGTGTTTCAGGTTTTATACAGGACTGAAATATAAACTTGATATAACTCAATAATAATATTAATAATAATAACAATGATGATGATGATGATAACGACGACGATGATGATTCTTTTGTTTCGTCCATGGCAACATCATTAAACACCCACACATAGTCACACAATATATAGGCTACTTATTTACTTATTCCTAAGCAAGCTAAGGAATATTATCTATTTTATGGAACCTGGAGGTTCATTGCCACGCTTACATGAAATTGCCATTTAACCATATTTTGTGCCAACTCCATCCAACTATCCCTCGCAAATCCTACTTCCCTTGAATCTATTCTATATTATCCTTCGACCTACATCTAGGTCTTCCAAGTGGTCTCTTCCCTAAAGGTCTTCCAGTTAATATTTCTGAGACCCTGTGCATGCAATGTGTCAAGCCCATTTCATCCTCCATGATTTTATTACCCTTACTATATCCGGTGGAGAGTACAGGTTATGAAGATTGTCAACATGCAGTTTTCTCTATTCCTTGTTTCATCTCTCTTAGGTCTGAAATTGGAATATGAAATATTACAAATTTATTCGCATGAATTTCAGTTTGTAAGTTTATTTGCCATGGTCTGAATATCATATTAAAGGATTACAGATAAGAAGCGAGTTGAATTAATAAATAAATAAACTTAATAGGTAATCGTACAATTTTGCATTCTTTTTATACATCCACTGTTTTGAGGAATTTGCTGTTCTTATTACAGTTTGTAATAACCTAAATTGGGTAAAATTAATTATCAAGGCTGTGCATGTTAATTTACATTTAAGAATAGAGCTAAAATAAAATATTACACTGGGCAAGACGTATCATACCTTGTGTGCTATAATATTGTATATCATTATTTATGGACAGTGAGCTGGGCGATAAAAGATAAGATATTGGACACTGTGGGCGTAAACAACAAATCCATATTGCAACATACATAGCCTATGTATTAATGCAGACAGAAATTACTTTGGGAAAAACTTCCGCATATATGGGTACTTCGTAACAGTTACAAGTATGGGGTTATATACACACCACAATAACAATTAATTTAGGCTTATACCAACAGTGACGGATTTAGAGGGGGCACAGGGGCACGTGCTCCCCCCCCCCCAGACATGTTAAATAACTACGTGGCACTGATAATTTGTCAGATCATGGTTGTGAACTAGATGACTACAATGAATGCATGTCTTTAAATACCATAACTTTTAGTTAGTCACTTTTAATTAAATTTAGAAGAGACTACACTTAAATTATTTTTGATATCCTCTACTAGGTGTATATCTTATAGTATAACAATAAGACTTATTCTTCGTTTCACTCTTCCTGTAGTATTTGAAAAAGTCAGTAGAAACTACTTCAGCAATACAATATCTGTGTCCTTGTGAATACATAACTGGTTTTAGGCTTATATTCTTTAGAAAGAAAACCTGTGCCAGGCTCTCTGATGCATAGTTAACATAACAACCTAAGCCCTCTCCAGGAAGAAATTTTGAATCCGTCTCTGTGTACCATGTATCATATCCTGTTTTTCTATGATACGACTAAATTTACAGTAAATAAGTATTTAATATTATATACATGAGGATACATAAAACAAAATACAACGGTTGTATTGATATCGGGGCTGTCTGAGCTTTGTTAAATTGTCAACTGCATTCATTTAGGTAATAAGGTAACAATTTCATGTCCTGTGAACCTTTGATTGTCAATTGCATTTATTTTTCAGTGCCTAAAATTAATAACACTGCACAATAAGCACTTGAGATTTAAAGGCTCATCTTAGGCACTTACAGCAATTGACCAAATCACAAATTATTGCACTATTGCAAAAAAGAATAGTTTGTAGTTCATATGCCTTGAACATATCTGTTGATTTTAGTGTGCAATGTTGTGTTAAGTCTAGCATAAATATCCCATTTTGCAAGTTTGGAGATCTGGATCATGAGCAAATTATATTAATTATTTATTATCTATTGGCTGTACAGATTTATTATATAACATCATAATTATATATGTTGTGTTTTTGAAATATATTTAGAAATATATTCCAAGCCAGGCAAACATGCATGGATTTTATGTTATGTTCATTGTTTGTAGTATATTCAGGAGAAGTTATTACAGATGAGAAGGAAGAAAAATAATTAAAATGACCAAGTTTAAAAAAATTTAATAGTTTAATAATAATTACAATAATTGAGAAAGATAATGCAAAATAAACATGCTTCTTAAATGCATTGCATTTCTATAGATCTACTAATGGCAAAGCTGCTGATACCAGGAAACAATAACATTTCCTTAAGAATAATATTTCTTCAGTGCTGAGTGGATCGTTTTTTGTTTTGTTGAATTCTTGAGCATCAGAGATTGCATAAAGTCGGCACCTATGAAAGCTTTGAAATTACTATTCTAGCAGCTCTGTTAAGATATTCTGTTAATTTAAGACAGATCAGTGAAAATATTTAGAATATTTGACCTAAATGAATTGAATTTTGTTTCAGGTCGGATAGGAACTCCTCATTTCATGGCTCCAGAAGTAGTACAAAAGCAGCAGTATGGCAAGCCTGTAGATATCTGGTCAGCAGGAGTCCTCCTTCACATCCTGTTGACTGGTACACTGCCCTTCCTTGGGACCAAGGATAGATTATACGAGAGTATATGTAGAGCAAAGTTATATGTAAGTACATTGTTACCAGGGTGTGCAAATTCACTTCATTGTGAATGTGATTCTCCTTATAACTCTTAGTTTATGTAGTTTAATTTTTTAAATTAAGTTTTATTTAACACACATGGACATATACACGTGATATATGATTTGTTAAAATAGCATTTCTGCCTACACTCAGTATATAAAATAATAAATACATAACCTACTCTAAAATCATATCTTATTATAGTATAACATTATAAGTAACATAAGCTACTAGTCCAGAATATAAAACTTATGTACAAGCAATAAGTTAGTCAGAAATACTATCACATTTCTTAAAATGGTTAAAAAATGCATTTAATATCCATAAAAATAAAAGTCTTGTGCTAATATGAAGCTGCTGCCTCCTTGCACTGTACTATGTGTTTTGACGATAATTTGTCATCTTCAGGTCTATAATCATAAATATGTAAAATGTTAATTTTGTGTTATCATAATGGGAATATTACATGGGCGTACGGTGGGGGAGGGTTGAGGGGGTTGAAACCCCTCCCCAAATTTCTGCGATTGTTAGGATTATAGGCCTAACATCATGTTCAACAATTTAAAAAAAATGATTTGGTTGCTTTATTATATTTTCTTGTATAACACAACATTATTTTTAAAAAACTCATATACCGGTATTTTAATTTCTTATTAATGACTCTATACTCTCGTAATTTATTTAAAAATAATGCACATACTTAATCTCAATGAGCAAATTATCTGAAGAGGAAAGCATAGGCTTATTGTTCTTAAATAATTTATTAATACTGGTGGATTTTTAATTTTATAATTTTTATAACAGTGACGCATTACTGATAAAATTTCCTTCAGAATTTCTAATAAATAATTCAATAAACTGGATATTTGAGTGGTGTGATCGGTTGGATCTCAGGAGTTCCATGGATATCAGTCTTCAATACGTAAAACCAAATTTTCTGGAATGGACTTACCTCCAGAAACCAGCACGAGTGTTTAATCAAAATTACTACGTCTGCAATCAACTTGCCGATACAGAAACAACAGAATACAGATACAATAATTCATAGTCCTCCGCACAAAAAAATCATGTGGATTATAGCCCATAGTATGTTTATATCTTAGAGTACTAAGATAATTTCTCAAAAGAAAGGCTTTATTTATAGACCATTTAAAACAAAAAATGGACAGATACTTAAAGAAAAACTGTGCTGCATATAACTAACGTAATATTGTTTATAGTCTACTAGTGATCACAATACAACTGTTTAGTTACTAAAAGTAAGTTACAATGTGCGCAAGGACATGGAGCTGAAACAACGTTATATTGAACCCCCTCCAAACAGAATTTCACCATATGCCTGTGGAATATTATATGAGCTTTTTGTAGTATTACTTACAAAATTTCTTCTTGAATTATAGATAATATGTCAAGCTGTGCACTGCAGGTCTTACTTCTGTTGGAGGTGCACTGGTCATTGTTCTGCTTTGCATCACTTCTCTTCCTATTGCACAATTCAAATAGAGAGTTGTATGCGATTGGTTCTTCATTTATTATGTTGTCATTTTTTCTTTTATATATTTCCAATCCTTCCAGAGTATTTACTTTTCTTCCTTTGCTTTGTGAGTGTAATATATTCATTGCATTTTCTATATTATTGTCAAAATTATATGCTTCATTCTTCAAGTGTAGCTAGATCTATCTTTGGCATTTCTATAGTCTTTCATATGCTCTTGGGAATCTGGCAGGTGGATGCATGTAGAATGTGCTCTATGGTTTCACGGATATTTCCCACTATCTCATAATATGGTTGGCCGACCTGTTTTATTTTTCATCCTCTACCTCTACCTTGTAGACGTAAATTTGTTCACAAGATTTTGGATATTCACTTGTGTTGAGACTGGTTTTCTGAATTTCCTTTGAAGGTCTCTTTCACTCAGTGAAGGAAGTGGGAAAATCCAGAGGCGGTATGCTGCTATCCCTATCATACTTCCGATTTAAAAAAGCATACCTCTCCCTTGCAGCATAATTATTATGTAATATGCAGGAAATTGTTCTATACATTCAGTGTGTTTTTAATTGACTTCCTCCATGAGTAACAAACCCTGGTTTAGGCCCATAGATGATCGCCAAGCAGGAGCTCAAATGTCTCTAATAACTTGTACTGTTGATTGACAGACCATTATTTATTTAAATAAAGATATTTTAACAATATTTTTATATTTAATTAATACAAAAGTTACAACATTTTCTTACTGAGAAATATTTAAAAAACAATGGATCTAATTGTAGTCATTAAGATGGCATCAAAGGCCTTCTATACTTAGGATTACCAGATGGTTTTGGATGAAAAGGAGGATATACTCTTTTTTGCATTAGACCCTTGAAAAGTGTAAAAGTGGAGGTTTTACCGTATATTTCCATACTCATTCTTGCTACAGATAGTTCGTAATGTGTTAAAAGAGACGTACAATTAAATTACCATATTCATTCCTGTGATTATGTAGCATTTACATCAGAGAAATGCTGTGAAAATATTGCAATTGTTTAAAATATTTTTATTTTTTATTTTTCAGCTTGATTCTCCTAATTGGGAACCTATTAGTGAAGCTGCCAAAGACTTGATCAGACGAATGTTGACTGTGGACCACACTCAGAGAATAACTATTCAAGAAGTGCTCAATCATAAATGGCTTAGAGTAAGTATACCACTTGTGCTGAAGTCATGAGTGTTGCAAAAACTGACAGACATAAATTCCAGAGACTATTTTAGCTCTTATGTCTTGCTTTCGATTTGGACCAATAACATACAGGATTGAGTGTAAAACTACACAATCACATACCTGATTCACTCACTCTTTATCAAAATTTGCTTTATACCACAGTATAAGTATTAATACAGTAAGGAAACTGTGTGTTAAAAGTCCTATGACAACTTGTTAGCTGGGCGACACTAGCGCTCCATGCGGCGGTTGAGTAAAACTGCATTCTCACCATATAAAATAACTTGGGAAAATGCATAAACACATAACAAAATATGTTATAATAAGAGAAAAAAATCTTCTTTCAAAACTGAATTTTAAATTTAAGAAACAATGAAGCATGTATTATATTTTAGTTAAGATCAGGCACAATTTTTAAATGCCACTTACCTGTGACGGATAGTTAACTTGCACTGCAGTTCCTAGGGCTATTCTTATTACAAGTTTTAATAACTTCAAGATGATTCTTGGAAAACCAATTATAACTCATTTTTATTTTTAAAAGTAGCCTAATATTACATTAGAATAGAAATGTCATCATTTTACAAAAATAATACAATATTACATCAAATACAATACAAAATTCAAATAAAAATATAGGTTTCTATCAATATTTCTCAATTTCTAATACTCCAAAACTGCTTTTAGTATACAGTCGGTACAGCAGTTTTAATTAAAGAGTTCTTATTGGAATTCATAAACTGGCTGTTTTCGAAGTGTTCCAAACATAGGCGGCAATTTACATTTAAATATTTTACAGTTTTTGTTTGTAGGTCTTCTCGCCGACTATTGATGACCCATTTTTTACACCTGAAATCATTACAACAATTGAAGGTAGATCGAAGCCGTAAGATACAGAAACAAAATACAATCTCAACAATGAAGTTGAGGACGAGCAGTGTGACAAACCTATATTCAAAGGTCACTCTTTAATATAATTTATAACTTAAACGTTGATTTTAAAGGTGGGAAAAACCTTGGACTAGATACGCTTCTTAACAGTAGCCTATTTTAGGTAAGCCTATTGCTTGCCTAGGTTTGGATAATGATGTCATGTTAGTTTACTGTCGCAAACACCTTAATGGCACATGTATCCGAGAATTTATGATGTAAGATTATGTTTTCGTCATCTTTACGGCTACATCGTGTTCGAGAAAATAAATATCGTACCACCTGTAAAATCGGCTATGTGCACTTTTTTAGGAAATTGAGTTATGTGCACTGATATTCCTTAGCATTGATCCTTACAACCGGGCATGTGGATCTTTGATTGTCAGGTTTGTGCAAGCAAAGAAAAAAAATCGGCTACATGCTGCAAAATGGCCATGTGCATTAGAGCTCACATAGCCATTCTTGACTGCCAACACGGCACACATGTTTGTATACATAACCGGCCCTGACATATACATTACAATGCACATAGGAAATAAGCTGCACCGCAGCAAATATTGTGTTATCTTAAGCGATCACAATACGACATCCTAAATATTGTTATCTTTAACCGTGATATAGACTGCTGACATTTTCATTTCATTAGTATCTATTGTTAGAAATTACAACATAATTAAAGATAAAAATATTACATTAAAGTAAATGTAAACATAGCCACACCAGAACATGTGTCAAGAGTAAGCCAGCAGGCATACAATAAATATTACGTATTTTTCTTCTTACCTTTCTGGATCTTTTGGGAAAGTGAAGAAATGCAATTCAGGATTTCTTCCTTTATTGTTACTGCAATTTATAGCAGAACAATAACATCCTTTCGAAACACGCATTGCTATAAAAATTCAAGACTCCTATTTATTTCCATTCTTCCCGCAGTAGTGATTGTAGTATTACTCAATGGCCGGTAGGATCGCTAGGTAATCTGCGCGCGCATGTCCGTCTGGCAGAAAAACGGGCTGAGTTTCTTTACTGTATTAATACGTATACTGTGTTTATACCTCCTACGGAAGTGATAAAGACATGTCCTATTTTCATTATATTCTAATCAGATCTGCTGGAGAAGCTCTGACTTATGCATGCATCACCATTGTTGTGGTGCATTAAGATTTATTCTTTAAATAAGTGAATTATGCTTACATCTACATCTACTCTCCGAAACTTTTTAACTGAATCTCACAGGAGCTCCCACACTTCTCCCACACTTCTCCCAGAAGTCATTTTTCTGAGTTAATGTCCAACTTATATCTTACTCCGATGCAGTATTTCAGATCTCATAATATTAAATACAGTCTTTAATATGATGTTATATTGGCAATGAGGTTAATCTATTCAGCTGATGAAGATGAAAAATCAATTATAATTTGAGATATTTGAAGCCTCCAAGCATTTTGATTGCCTCTTGAGGAAGCTGATAAGGACCGAGCTGCCACAACCTTGTAAATGAATTATACTTTTTAAAGGAAATTCTGGGTCATAAGTATGTGTGAGGTATCATTCAAATTTTTTTTTTCTCCTGTTTAACTAATTTCCTTACCATTGAGTTTTAAAAGTATTTTGGCTAAAATATTATAATTAAAATGTTATATTTTAAAGTCTAACAGAACTTTTCATTTTGACATCTCAATCCAAAGCCTCATAGACGATCCATTCAGTGAACAGTTCATAACAAAGAAACAAATGATAAATGATAGCAATTATGGTCAACTTTAAAGCTAAAATTAAAATTAAAACTACCTGCGCTTATGTGAAAAGCCTATATTTAAATTATTTTAAACACTTCTTTTTATTTATGTGTCATTTTCAATGTATTTGCTGACAGATTTTTTACAGTTGTGCTGGCTTATTATAATTGTAACACCATGCTATGATATAAGTTATATATTTTCACTTGGACAATTGAGAAACCCATTTAATGTAACGTGATTTACCTAAAGAGGATATAGTTTCAGCAATTTTAATCCAGGCTTTTTTCCTACTAGTTTCTATTGCCATATCATGTAGTCACGCAGGTACAAATTGTATGTTTAATAGCTCTCTTTGCAGCAGTTTTTAAGACTTCTGTGCCATAAACTACTGCTACACAAGTGAATATGTGTTGAATTTTCTTAACAATCAGAAAACAGCTGAAAAGGCAACTGTACGCATGCGTCAACCTGAGTAGTGACGCATGAAATAAGTCCAGATCTATCTGAAGAAATGAATGTCACACTTTGTGAGCTGCACTATTGGCACATTACTTTGGTGTGAAGACCTCAACTTGTTTATTTGGCATTTTAAATGAGTAATGTGCAGCATGCATCCAGGTAGCACTTCGCAAGTGGCATGCTACTTCGGTGTGAATGCTCACTTAGAGGAACAAGCAAGCATTGTTTTAAGGTATTTCATTTTATTAAATAAGCAGTTATCTCCTCAATGGAGCATCTTACAGATATGGGGTTTTTACAGTTGGCTTCCAAATAAATACAGCTTTCTAATGGTGATATCAGGAAAGATTTATATGTAATAGATTGTATAAGAGTAGATTTTGAGCGCGCAAAGAAATAAGTGAAGTACATCTATTTAGCAAGGTAGTGCATTCCAATAACTGTACAACACAACAACCTCATTCGTTTGTCACTCATCATGTGACTCTGCCTGCTCTGCCTCATGTTCAGAGTTGTTCTGTGTTTACTGTAGTGTATCATATTATTTATAAATCAGTGAAGGATTTCATAGCCAAATTTTGAATGCTGAACATATTCTGACTAGAGTGCCTGCCATAGTCAATCAGCATCTGCAGCTGTGGCAGTTATCACTAGGAACCGAAGTGTGCTCTTCCTTGGCTTACTGTAGTATGAACTATATGTTGTGTGTCTCAAGATTACATAGGCTATGAGCAAACTGTACAGTCGGTCAAATAAAAAACGTCAGTACTCGTATGCAGTTAAAATGAAAGTTTTAATGCATTAGTTCACAAGTTTCCTATAAAACACAAAAAATACAGGTAATTTTCGGAACATATGAGGCCATGCGACAGGAGGGAAAAAATGAACAACGATGGAAAAAATGAACAACGCGGAAAGCTCAACACACGATATTCAACTTAATGTATTGTCATCATTCATTTTGCTTTGTGTCATCGCCACATACAAATGCTCAAGTGAGAGAAAGTGTAGTTAGGGCTGTAATTAACCTGCATTTTTCGGCCTCTGAAGCAGCGAGAAGGTTTCATATTTATGAAAGAGCAGCTCAGAGTGGGAACTTTACTATAATGGGACGGAAGTTTTTGTAGGAAGCGTGGATCTGCGGAAGGCCGCGTATTTCGATGCTAGATTGGTTGCAGAAGTTGAGGGTAAGTAATTGATTTTGCACTAGAAATACGGTATTATAAAATAAAATCTTTAAAAAATGCTCCTTGATTATTTAAACATCCAGCAGCCAGTTATTAACATACATAGTTATACATAGTTATAAAATGGTTAAAAACGAATGGCTTTAGATAGAATTCTGACTGAAACGTAAACCTGAGGATTGTAGTATAATCCTGGATGATCTTAAAGCTAAATTTTACACATACAGCATTCGGTTAATTATTGCCATGCTAACAAAAGAAGGAGTAAATAACACAAAAATGTACACTTTGGAAACTCCTTCACAAACTCCTCTTCCATCCCACCCTCTAGACTGTAACACAAACAACCTTCTGGTCAATGGTTTATGAGGGTTGAAGTGTGACTTCTTCTTCAAATATTTACAACGTGCACAGTACTTATTAAAATTTTCTTAACGTAAAAAATATAAGTTTGTGTAATGGATAAATATAACAGAAGCTCTTATTTTTTATAGAAAAACTATGAAATAAAATAATTTAATTACTCTCACATACCGCAGTAAAGCAGGGACCAACATCACATTACTGGCACCAGTAAACATATATATTTTCTTATCGTATTCGTGCACTTAACAGCCTCTTGTGAGGATTGGAATTTTTAAAACTTTGTGGTGTGACTTTCCTAATAAAGCACCTCTCCATTAGCTGTGGCACCCCCTAACTGATCTAACATAGTACAGGAAATTTTTAGCTGACTAAACATTTACTAAATTTGCTTTCAAGAACGCGGTGCAAACTGATTTCTTTTTGCCTTATGGGACTTGTTTTCAAATGAATACCCAAGGTTTCTTACAAAAATTTATGACATATCCATATAGTATTCGTTACAACTGCAAAAATAAAGTTTGACATAATACGGTGCCAAAACTTTAACTTTTTTAAAACCATGGTGTAATATATTAAAACTAAATTAGATGTGTCCACAAATGCATATCCTGAAAGAGTGAAATTTCTTCTACAGCCTATTATACTTTTACTTTTCGTGACTTAAAAACGTTACTCGCGAGAAAAAAAAAAATATATTTAGCACTATACGGGTCTTGGCATATGTAGGATGGAACTAACGGGTTAAATATAATTATTTGATGAAAACGGTACCTTAATCTTTAAAGAGGAACTGCAGCCTTCTTGACGACTGCCTGGCGAATGCTGAAATAACTTCTTGAATAAATTCTTCCTTTTCCTTGAAGATTTTCTCCCGATGCAAACTCATCATGCAGAGACCGTCCAGTCTTTCATCAGTCATTGTTGCACGTAACCACGTTTTCACACGGCGTAGGGCACTGAAGGATCTCTCCACAGTGCAAGTTGTTGTAGGGAGAGTCATTGCAATCTTTACTGCTGTAGACACGGCCGGGAAAAAGAGTTTTGTTTCTTGGAGAATATCGATGTATTGCATTGTGCTTGTATCGCCAGCTGAACCACTACTCACTCTGTTTTTCCACAGTTCATACCAGCTTTTAGCTTCATACACAAAATTATCAATGGTATAAAGCCTTTGAATGTTTTGAATAATCTCATCAAATGAAGAAGGGCACATAGATTTTATATTTTCGGGGTGCAGCTGCAGAAGACTATAAACGGCACTGCTTTCCTCTGAGAAACGTAATTCTAGAGAAGTTATTAGTGAATCCAAATAAGGTATGTTCCAACTGATCGACACTAACACGAATTTCACTATCACCTGGTCCCAAAAATATTTCATTCTCTGTTATTGCAAGTTCGCGTCCCGTATCAATATTGCAACAATTATCTATTTTTTGACGTTTAAAGAAATTTCTTATATCCATTTCATAAAACACACAGTAAAAACACCAACAAAACGTTTGAAGAATGCGATTATCTGCGCGATTTTTCATACACTAGTTTTGATTATTTATTCTCGAGAGTTATCGCGGTCTTAATGATTTTTCAAAGAACCTCCCCACATTTCCTATTGGGCATCTCCGTAATGATGTAGGATGGACAATGCTATGATTGGTTTTAAGTATTAAGTGCGAAACCTGCTTGCATAACTTCATTTAAGAAAGCGAGCTTTCTCTAGCGTGATTTATCTGTAATATAATTTTATTGGACCATCCACCGCCTGACAGGACGTAACCTAACGGACCTACCGTTATATTGATATCGGCTCCTTTCTGTGGGCCATCTGCAAAAAATCTCTCCCAACTTTGTGGGTAAAAATACTTTGTTTATTGTCCTTGGGACTTGGTGAAAACTGTTATATATTGTTGTATGTGACCTCGCTATTGCAAGCCCTCAATGATTTCGTAAAACATCTGCCGTACCTGAACCATTTATAACTGTATCTTTACTTGGATTGTGTTAGTTATTTAATAAAAGCCTAACTATAATTTCACTATATGTGACTATCTTAAATAGTATTTAATTTTGTGCAAATACCTTGATCTTATTCAAAATAATTATTATAATTGCAATAATAATACATATCACAAAATTTTGTTTCAAGATAAATACAATGCTATTAAGATTCTCAAAATTTCCAGGGGGGGGCCGCGGCCCTACCCTGCCCCCCCTTCCGGACGGCCATGTCCATAGAAGAGATTAAACACAACAAAACTCCAGGCGAAGACTATATATATATATACAACACATTCAAACTAGCTATCCCGACACAATCATGCATTTCTCTACCCATACACAAAGCATACGAAAAAAATAAAAATACCTATTCCTAAAACGAAAATGGATGATATAAAGAAGCTTGTTCAGTTCGTCCCTGAGGAACATGATTTCTTTTATGACGAGGTGATTCAGTGGCCTACAGTTGAAAAAGAACTGTGAAATGTAATGATATGAGACTTTACTGTAAATTGTGTGTTTGTTACTACATTTCACAGTTCTTTTTCAACTGTAGGCCACTGAATCACCTCGTCATAAAAGAAATCATGTTCCTCAGGGACGAACTGAACAAGCTTCTTTATATCATCCATTTTCGTTTTAGGAATAGGTATTTTTATTTTTTTCGTATGCTTTGTGTATGGGTAGAGAAATGCATGATTGTGTCGGGATAGCTAGTTTGAATGTGTTGTAGAGGAGTCCACTAATAAAAGCTGATACTGTTACTTTTCCTTTACTTGATTGCTGGAACGAGAATTCATGGTAGTTAGAAATAGTAAAATATTCTCTTTTTCCCTTCTTTTCAGGTTTGGTTTCTTCTGAAACAGTACATTTTTTATAGAACTGAGACCATTTTTGAAAATCCAAAATATTTCCTGTTTCTATTAAATCAATAGTAAACTTTCCCTGTACTGAAGACATTAATATCATTTTACATACGTCTTTTATTGTGTAATATCGGTCACATTTTCTTAATTTTCTTTTGACAAGGCCAAAGACTCTGTCACAGGGCAGATAAGAGTGGCCCCTTATGGGCAGTCTGCACACAATCTTTTTGAATAGTCCACTGTCTGTAAGATAAAGTAGGAACGACCTGTACAGTTATCACTGTACAGGTACAATTCATCAACATTGTCTGGTATATTATCATTGATATACTTCATTATAAAAGAGCAAACTTCATTGTTGCCCTTTCCTGCAACCCCTTGGTGGTACAAGTAAAAGGATGCTGTGTCAGTACAGCTGTTGTGGATACAAAATGGATAAACTGATAACTACCTAAGGTAATAGGCATCCTGAACTGGAATTGTGGGCAAAGCAATGTTTGCCATGTAGTCAAAACACAAAAGCACAGCATTATCATGTTCTGCACAGTATTGTTTTGTTTCACGTAACGAAGTATAAAATTTGTTACTCTTCCTTTTGTGCACGAGTAACTGTGCAACAGCTACTCGTTTTGCTGTATCAATAAGCTGAGGGGTTTTGATTCGCGTACTAAGCATCTCACACTCACAGCAAGTGTCAATTTAGGGCCTTAAAAACCGGTAGTTAAAATGTTCTTTGAATACCTTATAATAAAAACTGTATTTTACATCACTACCATGATATTTTTATTTAAGAAAGGGCTCTTGTCATTGACATGAGCCGTTTCATAACTAACCACAGATTTGCAATGGCTGTATCTTGCAAAGTATTGGTGCGACAAGAGATCTTTCATAAGTAAACGATGCATGGATGTTGGCACAATCCATTTTCATGATAAACTCGTTTTTAAAAAAAAAATGACATGAGCCCTTTCATAAATAACCGATTCATATATATATATATATATATATATATATAATGAACTCTTGAAAGCAGAACTAAATCATATATTAGCACCACTTACATAAATTTTTATCAAAATCCTAGACTCAGAAACCTTACCAACTCAATGGAAAACCAGCAAGATAATTCTCCTACACAAAAAAGGAACAAAAGACCAACTAAATAACTATAGGCCAATAAGTCTGATGTCCAACGTATACAAGTTGTTCTCCAAGCTACTAACAAAAAGGATCACGAGGACATTAGATGAAAACCAACCGGAAGAGCAAGCAGGCTTTCACTCGGGCTACAGCACGGTGGACCATCTACAAACAATCACACAGGTCATGGAAAAAATGGACGAATTTAACCTACTGCTGTACATTGCCTTTGTCGACTACAAAAAAGTCTTCGAGTCTGTGGAACACCCAAGTATATTCCAGGCACTGACTAAACATGGAGTAGAACAAAAATACATAAGACTAATAGCTAAATTATACGAGGACTTACATGCTACAGTGATGACTGAAAGAAAAGGGGAACCTTTCAAGACAAGGGGACCCAATATCCCCTAAACTCTTCACCAGTGTGTTGGAAGAAATATTTCGTAAGATAAAATAGGGAAGCAAATTTGGAATTGTAATGAATGGCTACAGACTCACCAACTTACCATTCACCGATGTGGAACACCGAAGTCTTATTTGCCAGAACAGCAGAAAGCCTTCAAGAAATGTTACAGGAGCTCAGTGACCGCAGTAGAATGTCCTGACTACACATGAACATGGAGAAGACACAAGTCATGACAAACAGACAACCAAAACCCATCAAGATTAACGTGTCAGATCTAAAATATGTGTCAGAGTACGTTTACTTGGGGCAAGTTGTATCATTCCAAAACCATATGGGGAAAGAAATAAAGAGGAGAATCTCCTCAGCATGGAGAGCTTCCTGGGGACTGAAATTCATCCTGATTGACAGATCACTAAACAAAATACTTTAATTAGCAGCACTGGAATCCTGTATCTTTCCTTCCCTTCTGTATGGATGCCAAACATGGAGTTTGACAGTAGTCCAGAAGAATAGCATAAAGCTTGCCAACGGAAGGTGGAATGGAGGATAATGTGGATATCCCTCAGAGACAGAATTACAACAGAAAGACTGAGGAAGATGTCAGGACTAACCGACGTGGCCCAGCGCTCATGCAGCCTGAAGTGGAAGTGGGGTGGTCATGTCGCGAGACTTCCGGGTACCAGATGGGGAAACATCTCTACTGTATGGGACCCTAGGATCGGCAAAAGGGAGAGAGGTAGACCAATTATGAGGTGGTAGATTTCTTCATAAGGCGTGCCGGGGCACACTGGTCCAGTGTAGCAAAGAACAGAAATGTCTGGAGAGGCCTACACACCAAGTTGCTGGAAGAAGTTTAGTGAAAGTGAAGTGCTCACCAAGCTCATATGGACCAGCCCACCATACGAGATTCTAACCGAGCTACCCCTCATCAGAGGGAGGCCCTAGCCCTGAATGGGACACATGTGGCTCATTCATTCATTCAATTATATTTCCGCCTCTTCAAAACTCTTAATATGTACAAATCGAAGTAAAAAGTTCAGATATTATGATAGAGTTTATATGGTTATTCCTACTTTGCTGTCATATATTTCTAAATATAAACAAACGGCTAGTAACAGCCACCATGACAACAAAAAATTCTAATGTTTCAGCACTTACAGCACACCAACTTCTTAGGCAGTGAACTTATGAGCTGTTGCTATTTTTTCATTCTTACTTTCACCCCCATGATCGTCATTGTCAAAAGAAAGATAAGTAAAGAGTAGCCTGCAATCATTATTCTTATTCATTGTATTATTGATATTATTGATTGTTCATTCCCTGTTCTAGGTTTTCCATCATTCCCACTGTTAATGTTAATTTTGTTGTTTGTTACAGGATAGAGACAAGGGTGTTACAAAAGTCCACTTGCAAGATACAGTAGAAGAAATGAAAAAATTTAACGCCCGTAGAAAATTGAAAGGTGCGGTGTTAGCTGCTGTTTCCTCTCCGAAGTGGACGTCCTTTTATTCAGATCCCAACAGTGATGGCTTTTCAGACTTCGGAGAGGACGAAGTTACATCTTCGGGTGAGTCCTTTCGTAGCTAAAAATCAAGAATTTTTTGGCAATGGTAAAACAAGTTTGACTTGTACATAAGCTATAACTTGTCATCAGAACATTTTAGTGGAATTTTATTGTTAGGTAGTCATTATGAAAAGATTTAGTTAATTATAAGAATATTAAATATATTATAACAGCTTGTGCTACGAAATAAGTGTGCAAAAACATTTCACAGTGGATATAAAGAGGAAAATAGTCAATGAGTGAACTATTGCACTACAATGAAGATTAGTACTACCAACCTCAAAGACATTAACATTTTTTTGGTTGGGGAGAATTTTATCAGCTGCTACCCCTAGAAATTGACTGTTGTTTTGGTGTGGCAAGGGTATTCTGGCATTTAGGGGCAACAGGATTTAAAATGCTTTCGGCAGAGTTTGATACAACACTAAAGCTCACAGTGATTTGTCATTTCACTGCTATATCATGTTTCTTCTGTAATTTGTATTCTCACCACATGCTGTACACACAATCAGAATTGAGTTAATTTCTATCTTTTTATACTTACCATCATTTTATACAACATACATCCATATTTACTGTATCAGTTGTTCACTTCTGGAATTCTATTTCATATGTTGCCAAACATTAGGAGAACTTCAAAGAAAAATCAGTAAATTAATTTGGGATAGCATGATTTAGATATTCTTGTTTTATTTTTTAGTAATTTTAGTATTTTTGTAATAATTTAGACTTCTCCTCTTATTTGTACTTTGTAGGCTTTTCTTTCTTCATTGTAATTTAACAGAATTTTGACAGACAACTGCTGTAGGCTGACAATACTCTGTAGACCATGTATTCATCTTGTTGACTCTCTTTAAACCTGCTGTACTCTTACTCCGATTAAATGGCCTTATGTTTGATTGAAATTTTATTAGTGTACTCAGCAGATGTGCTAATAAGCTTTAACATACGGAACCATTCAAAACATTCTTATTTGTAAAGTGCCACATTTAAAAAGAGCATATACAGCAAATTTCCTTCTTCTCATTGTGTGCACTGTAAACCCTTGCAAGGTTTTGAAAAATACTTTTGTCACTATTGCTTCCAACTTACGTTTCTTCATATCCGAAAGCATCTTTGTGTGATTCTCTAGGACTGCTTTTACAGACCTTATTTCTTCTCTTTCTGTGTTCTCTTCTTGCAAGTTCACTGTCATCCATTGCATACAGTTTCTCACAAAACATTTTTGTAAGACAGTTGTTATTTAATGAAGTTCGAAAAATTGTAGGAGGAGATTCCCCACTATTACATGTTCCAAAGTATCGTGCTGGCTTTTTGTGCCCAAGATTGCGGGTTCGATCCCGGCCCAGGTCGATGGCATTTATGTGTGCATAAATGTGACAGGCCCATGTCAGTTGATTTACTGGCATGTAAAATAACTCCTGCGGGACAAAATTCTGGTACACCGGCGATGTTCACAGGCCTAAGTTGCAGTACATCCCTGTCGTTAAATAGCCATATACCAACCAACATGTTCCAAATAAACACAGCTGTGCTTAAACTAACCTGGGTTCTGAAGTGTGATGCTTTTCGTGGAACTGTTTACTAACTTGAATAAAAATTGAGCCTGTTTGTGGTAAATGACATATAAACTGCAGATTAATTAAAAATCTCTTTGGGAAAATAAATGTTGTAGTTTATCTCTATAAGTACCATCTATTCCCTTACGTTAATAATGTTTGTAATGTAACCATACTATCTTTACGTACAAACTATTTACAGTCGGCAAGTGTACTTCGTTTTATACTAACGTTACATTAAATGTAAAATACAGGTCTTCCATAATGATTGTCTTGATTTTAAACAACAATATTTTTATAAACTCGTAATGCATAGTGATGGATACATTAGCACAGCGTTTCTCAACCTTTTTGAACCCGAGGACCTCTAAAATGTCTAAACAATTTTACGGACCCCTAATTTTACTTCCCACTTTTAAAAGAATGCCTATATTCTTAACATTTGGGGTATCAATTATAGGTCATTATAATGAAATATGTGAAACAATTTTACTTCTTTACTTTCCACTTGCTTTATGATATTTTTTATTATGTCTGCGGACCATCTGCACCATCTTCGCAGACCATAGGTTGAGAAACACTGCATTAGCATATAGGAAAAATGTCAAAGTTTTGACTCCACCTTATAACTGCTCTAAGTCACTTCCCCTGGAGATGTCTTGCCAGTATTCAAGTTCCTGCCATACTTGCTCCAGCAGATCTGCATTCACTGACTGCAGAGTAGGAATGGGATATCAATATCAATAAAATATCAATATTTTGTTTTCGATATCCGAATTACATGTAAAAATCCAACATTTATTGAATTAATTTTTTATCCTCTGTCAAGTAAAAATAAATGTCAGTGCAACAGTGGTCTAACCAAGAAAACAGTGTTGCGCAGGCTCATAAAAATAATAATATCTCTGAACAGTAGGCTATGTAACATTGTAGTTAAGTTGACCAAGCACCATAGAACACCCCACTACCAACAAAACTGCATTTTTAAATTGTATGAAAAACTACTACAAGTGTAGAACTTGAACTTCCTTTTTCTCTAAACTTTAAAAAAGGTCCAATAGCCCACTGTTGCGCTGACTACCTCAGTTTGAGTTCTGCTGCTACAAGGGTGATCCAGCTACACTTACTCATCAGAAGTAGCAACAAGCAATGATGCCAAACTACCCCTATATCACTACAGGGTACAAATTTGCATTAAATGACATATCTTTTTCCCAGAGCACTCCAAAACCATGAATACCATATGTACCCGAATACTACCCGTCCCCAAATAATACCCGCACCCAAATTTCTCTAAAGGAAATTTCGAAAAAAAAATCTATAGGCCTCTATATAAAATTATTTTGTCAGGTTTATTCTTAATTAAACAGTTATAATTAACATTACATATAATAAAAGAATTAAATATGGTAGGCTAAAATGTAATTATAAAAATAACATGGTAACAGCCAGCCGGAAATCTCAGTGTCTTATACGCGCTGCATCACTTTCAAAAACAACAACACTCTCCAGCTGTTCAGCGGGAATCACATGCGATGACATATGTCCGACTGGGTTGACCCAAGGTCAAAGTCGTGTGGAAATTTGCCGAATTTTCAAAAATTAGTGCTTCTGCTTGTACTGTACTGTTACTTGCTTGGTGTCTCTACACGTAAAGCTTTGTTTTGCTGACAATTGTGGTGGACCATGTGCATAAGAAAGCATTTTCCTTTCATTACAGCTTCGCTACTGTTGTACTACACTGTGATATTACTACAAAATGTCAAAATTCAAATGAGAGGAGACCAATATTCAAATAATACTCGTGATTTTTGAAAAAAATATGCGGGTAGTTTTCGAGTATATATGGTACATAGTTCACGCATGTAAACAATGTCAATTACTGTATGTTGCACAGCTAAATTGTCAATGTGTGTACGTGAAAACTATATGTTAACAGTTTCTGAGTACTCTAGGAACAAACTTGTTATCTTAGTAAAACTTTTGATATTGTCAAATATTGATATTTTCTGAACCAAATTGATATTTAGTAACTGATATTCATATCGATATTAAGATCATTATTTTGCTTCTGATATCCTATCCCTACTGCAGAGCTGTGACATGGTGGTGTGTAACTGTGTCTTTGACATCCCCCCCTCAAGGAGGAAGAAATCACATGTCTTAAGATCCTGTATCACTAATGGAAGCTTCTGGCAGATTAGTTTTAGAAATCACCAAAACACCTGTTGCACTTTGATTACAATTCCTTGCAGCAAACATAATGCCTTTTGCTGTTTGGTTTACATTTTTTCTAGGTGCTATATAAAATAAAATCAAGTAAACTGATGTAAAAAAGTGCCAGTATGTTTTTGTTTAATCAGTTATGACTACAATTATGATATGCAGAACATGTTTTTTTTTTAAATTGATTTCCAAGTTAAGCTCCAGATTTATTCATTAAGCAGGGCTTACGGAAGAAGAACGGTCTACCATCTCGGCCACCTGGGTCATTTTAACAGTCTAGTTGGATAAGCGCATGTAAAACAATAGTTTTTTTTTTGTCATAGCTACCTGTATTTTAATTTCCAAGGCCTTATAAGATCACAGTAAAACAATAGGCTATGTTGTCAAGATAACTGATTTTCATTTTTTTATAAATTCTTTCGAATACGTATATTGCCATAAAATAGGCACTAAATTGAGCATTACTCCGAAACAGATCAACCGATTTTATCCATTATGAATAGACGTCTTCCCATGGACATTGTAAATGTGTATACCAAGTTTCATAAAAATCCGGTAAAGCGTATTTGAGTTACCGCGTCTTTAAAATATACACTAAATTGGGTTTTACTCCGGTACCGGTCAACAGATTAGGTTCAAATTCAATAGGGCACTTCTCATGGACGTCATTAATGGGTATACCAAGTTTCATGAAAATCCGTTACAGCGTATTCTATTAAAATAGGCACTAAATTGGGCATTACTCCGGTACCGGTGAACCGATTTGGTTCAATATCAATAGGGTTCTTCCCATCGACATTATGAATGTTATACCAAGTTTCATGAAAATCCGAAAAAGCGTACTTGAGTTATGGTGCGTACAGACGCACAGACGGACGGACGGACAGACAGACAGACAGACGGACAGACATTTTTTCGTCCCCCACACAATCTCATAAAGTACCATACTGGCACTTAATAAAGTTCTTTACAACTATTGTAAGAATTTACAGTGAACTGAAGCTCTGCTCTTATTTTGCATGTAAATCAATTTATTGTTCATTAATTAAAAGATTATGCCTAAGATGGTTACATATTAGCATGCAACAAAGCAAACTCGCTAATAGGAAATTGGCAATAATGATTATAAAGTAAATACTGCATACATTTGAGGGAATAGGTGGTACTGTTAATACACATATTAAAATAACACAGCAACCTCTTATATATTTGAGATTAATTTTATTTTGATGCTGTAAATGCCCTATCTTTAGTTATACTCAGGTTAAGATAGAATTAATATTTGTTATCCCTTACACTTTTGTAAGTTGTGTTTTGGTGTTCCTCAAGGAGCTGTGAGCCTGGTTCTTGACTCTCTGGATGACATACACTGTTTACAAGAAGCACCCCTCAACGATCGAGATTTCCTTCATTCTGTTCTAGAAGATAGACAACTTCATGCTCTCCTAGAGGTAAGTCAATTACTCTTTTCTTTTTATCCTATTTGAACCATTAATATTATTTCAAGTAAATGCACGGATAGACTGTGGATCAAATAGATAGATTTGAGACGTTAACTATATGAAGTTCACGAGGAAAATAAAATTGAAGACATTCCCGCAAAATCATGCTAACCTACAATTTTGTATAGATAGATATAGATATTTATTGTACTACGAAAAAAATACAAAAGAGTCTACTGGATTTGACGCTTGTCATTTTACCAGCAGACATCTTAAACACAATAATACATTTTCATGGAGTGTGTGTAACATATAGAGATAACTGTAGCAAGATAGAGATCGGAAATATACACATCCATCTAATATTTATATTGATATAGAGATAAGTTTCTTCTCTGCTTCCTTTTCTGTCCACATCCTAATACCATTATAATTATTCTATTACTCTGGCCGATAAGAAATGCTCTAAATAAACTGCAGTAATGAACTGGTCTACTAAATAAACCTTATAATGACATTTATTAGAAAATTATTCCTAATAGGAACTACTCAAACTCTCTATGCATAACGCATTACATTTCACTCATTATTTAATTTAGCTATCACATTCTTGTAATTTCATTTTCATGTGTTCACACTGCTTTAATTTCACTATCTGTTGCACACTAAAAAAGCCAGACGCGTATTCCTGGTGTTAATTTCAGCAACGAATGGGCAATGATCCCTACAAGAGATTAAAAGCACCATAACTAATGTTGCATAAACTAGCGCATTAATTAAGTCTTCTTTTCTCACTTGCCCTTTCTTCTCAATCTTCCTTTTGGCCCCAAAGGAGCCAATTCTGGCTCTATACGCTGTTATATCAACACCCATTGTCCCTTATGTTGCTTTTCCTCAATTATTTAGCAGCATCTCATACACACATCCTCTCTTCATCGTTGCTTACTTAGTACTATCAACAATTTTGTAAGGTGGAGAACAATGGTGTTTCATGAATGAATGAGGCTGGAAAAATTGTTCAAGTTATTTTTGTTCATTTCTGTAATTCATAAGCTTCAAGCATACATAGGCCTACATACTGAATCAATATTTTTCTTTATTAAAGCCCAGAACAAGACAAATAGCATAAAAAACAGCAACAACAAAAATGTGGATTAGCCTGTTTTTGCAGGCATGCCTTCACTTATGTAATAAGAAAAAATCAATTATTACAAACCTTATTTCAAAATTGGAAATGTAATTTCTTTGTATAGTTTGATGGTAGAGGTGTGGGGAACACTTCCAAAATTTTTAGAAAATATTTATGTATTTATTTAGTCTACTCAACATAATTGCAGAGTAAACTACTCTCGCATAACTGCAAGAGTAAGACAATTTGAAAGTCACAAGCAGCAACATAGAGAATTATGTTAGTTACAGCTCGACAACTTTATCTGTAGACCCGTGAAATATGTGAAACTGGAAGCCTCCCCTTTGCCAATCGAGCCCACATGTTAAATTGCTATTTGTTCCCACGATGGGCGTGTCTTCCCTCACACTGCGCATCAGTATCCAATTGGAGATAGTTGTATGCCACGCTTATAGATATTGGGTTATTAGCATTCTACTACAAAGTATTCATAGAATAAAGATCCATAAGAAAAACATTCTGGCTAGTCTGCTGTATGCTCTTGTGCTACGAATCAGCAGTATAACAAAACTGAACTGCCCTGGCGCGTACATGGGAATACCTTTTCGACATTGTAATTTGTACATACAGCGCTGAAGTCAGCACTGACATTGCCGGTGGCAAGCTTTACTTATACTTGCCAGGCTCTACACAACACATACAATTAAAAGATACATTTTTAATTACGAAGATAGTACAATAGGGCTTTATGAACATACGAATATAGTAATAATACTGAAATAGGCCTACTTATTTAATGATACAGGAGACAAAATGTGTTAATAGCAGTTAAAAACATATAGCATGGATCTGCAGTTCTGTTAGAAATAATAGTATCGAAAGGTCAAATCTCAAGAGGAATTAAATTGTATAAAATTAGTCACTAAATAATTAATCAGCAAATTTTCTCACATTTTACTTCACTTAACTTTTGCAGCCTGCTTGCAATTAATATGTATACATTTAAAGGATTCGAGAGTGATTTGTTATTTTTAATCGTTTTGTGTTTGGTCATTAAGATATACACCCTTTTGTTCTGGTCTGTTCTAGAAAAATGAATGTATAAAGTCTTTCCAGTACTGAAATAGTTATGTATCAAGTATGAAACATAAGGCTGTAGTGGATGAATTTAGTATTGCGGCAGAGGCATAAGCCGAGGATGAGCCACTAAAGCTTTTGCGTACATGGTGCATACAATAGTTTTTAGTAAAAGTTTTGTAATTTTACTACTAATGAGCTCAGTTTTTCATTCATTTTCAATGATTCTGCGTAAAGAAAGCAGAGATAATGGCGATTGTATCAGTAGTGCCTGTTTGTAAACTTCGCTTGCTGTGTATTATTTCTTTCCCTTAAAAAGAAACTTTTAAAAACATTGTTTAGATAATAATGTTGATTAATTAAACTAAATACGTTTACAATAATTGAAATTATGCATCATTTTTATCATATTTTCTGCAACGAAACTTGTTATGCCTTGTTAACAGGCATCTGAAGTCATATGTTTCAACTAGCACTCGTGGTCTAGGGGACTAAGCTATGGCTTAGTAATGCAAAGTTCGAGAGTTCACGTCCTCCTGCGGTCTTATAAAATATTAAAAAATTATTATTATGGAATTTATTTCCTAAATTCAAGATTTCTAAATGACAAGTTTTATTATGTTTGCTAATATGTTAATGACCGCCGGCATGGTCTTGTGGTTAGCGTCGCTGACTACGAATCCGTCGGCCCGGGTTCGATCCCCGGTACCTCCTCGGATTTTTCTGAAGTAGGGAGGTCTGGTAGGGGTGCACTCAGCCTTGTGATTCAAACTGAGGAGCTACTTGATAGATAAGTAGCGGCTCCAGTCATGGAAACCACCATTAACGGCCGTGGGTGTCAGCATGCTGACCACATGCCCCCCAATCCTGCCATCTGCCTATAGGTAGATGACGCAGCGGTTGGGTGGTAGGCCTTGTCCCTTCGGGGATGTCGCGCCACGGAGTTTAGTTAATATGTTAATAGAGAATGAACAATAAAGCCCTTAACATGTAAAATTGAACTTACATTGGGAGACACTGTAGAGACATCTAGGAGCCACAGTTGGAACTACGTCCACTAGGGATTACCATGGCAACGTTACTGGCCTAGTATGGTAAAGTGCTACTTTATGGCGTATTAGCAGTTCGAGAAACAGCCGCTTTGCAGAGCGTTTACTAAAAATAATTTTTCTGATTGAATTGAGAGACCTAATATGCAAGAAAATGTTATGGAGCTGTGCAGTATGGGTATAGAACATTACAGCATCAGCACAGTAGGCACTTGTACCGGTTATTGAAATTTTTGTTGTAAGGTCAGTTAGTATTTATGAATAGGTTTCCCCCTTTTCCTCTGTAATTGTGCCATCATCATCTCCACCATCTGAAAACAAATACTGCACTTGTGATGTAGACGAAAATTCCTTTTAGAACCATAGTGTGTTTTCATCCATTTCCCGTTCATGCTATTGTGATGAAAACCAGAATTTCATGTACACATTGCCAGTAACCTAACCTAACTGTCTTTGCGTTCTCTCCAACCCGTGTGCGTTGTTACATCAAAACCTCGAACTTTTTATATATTTATTTTAGCAGATATAGGACGGAATTATATTTGCTAGTTGAATTTTACCATATCAATCTTACCTGTGTCTTTACTTCCTTTTTTTGTAATAATGACTGATTTAATTGATCCAATGACTAAGTATTATATGATTAGTGCGCCTATTGTGAAGTAATAAATCTAGCAATCACCACCAAAATTAAAATAGTCACTCCTTTTTAAAGTTTGTACCCTTGTTATTTGAAGGCCAAATTGAACAGCTGTTAGCGATCAATTAATTTCATTTAAGTAATACTTTTAGATTAATTATATTTCATGTAAATAATATTTTTATTATTCGCTTTTGCCGAAAAATAGTATGAACATATGTACAGTCGGTCAAATAAAAAACGTCGGGACTCGTATGCAGTTAAAATCAAAGTTTTAACGCATTAGTTCACAAGTTTCCTATAAAAAACATAAAATACAGGTCATTATCGGAACATATGAGGCCATGCGACTGGAGGGGAAAAATAAACAACGGGGAAAGCGCAACACACGATATTCAACTTTATAAGCGAACAGATGAAAATAGCCTACATAATTCTGATGAGAAAATCAGAATCCAAGCTTGAAAATACGATTAAGCCAAAGTTATTGATTTGCACTACAAGTACCGGTATTATAAAATAAAATCTTTAAAAAATGCTCCTTGAATAAACATATTCCTCGCGAATTTATTCATTATTCATATTATAAGAACTTCCATGCAAATATATGGCGGCTGTGAAGCATATAGCCACAGCCTTCTATACATGTTTGTTTTGGAACAAAACTGACTAAATAATCAAGAAAATACATGGATAGACAAGAGGGTGTGAACCTAACCTTAAGTCTTCCTGTACATGCGCATATGCTCGTTCGTGATACTTTATGAAATAATGCCCGACGTTTTTTATTTGACCGACTGTACTTTAAGTGCATAAAGTAATTTTCGCTCGACGGCCTGTGGTAAAACCCAAGAAGCGGAATGAGATTAAAGTATTATCGTTCCATAACCTCACCATAAATTGGAGAGTCAAGAGATGGCAGGTGCTTATAGACTGCTGGAGTAGGGGGAAGAGATTATTATCAAAGTAGTAACCAGAGAATAATGAGTTAGGGCGAGCTAGGTACCACCACCCCTTATTATTGCTGAAAGGCTCATAGACTTCAACATGTGTGTGGTGAAAGGAACAGGTTCAAAGAATAAAAAGAGGTTTGGATATTAGTGTTTTATTATTAATAAACAACTTGAGACTTTAAACAAATTGGAATTTTTTAAAAGTGATTAATATTGCTATTGCTTATCAGCGCTTCTATTTGGTCGTAGCAGAGATGAGGTGTTTAATAAGCTCCAAGGAAGTAATCAGAAACACTTCTAATTTTATACAAATGTTTTACACACAGCATAGTTCCGTCTTTATGCGCTGAAAATGGGTGTTTTAAATCAAATTGTGATATTTTTTTCTCCTTTGTGCTCATTACAAATCTGAGATTTGCTAATCTATTTTATAATATTGATGAATTTCTCTCACTTAATAACATAGATATCACAATTTATATGTTGTGTATAAAATAATTCCACCTATTCCCTCATATAAAATGTTTTTGTTAAAATATCAGCTCATTGCTTTGTCAAATCTAAAATTAATACTTGTGAATATTATAAAACATAATTAAAAATTGTAGCTGTCAGTTTTATAAGACAATTTTCGTATTTTGTGGACAGTATATTTCGGCTGTTTAGCCATCTTCAGGTCCTTTTTCTTTCTCCAGACGATCTTATTCTGTTCGTTAATCCATTACAACTTGTCTGGAGAAAGAAAAAGAACCTGAAGATGGCTGAATAGCCAAAATATATTGCCCACAAAATACGAAAATTGTCTTATAAAACTGACAGCTATAATTTTTAATTATGTTTTATAATATTCACAAGTATAAATTTTAGATTTGACAAAGCTATGAGCTGATATTTTAACAAAAACATTTTATATGAGGGAATAGGTGGAATTATTTTATACATGATATATAAATCCCTCGTAGGAGAAAAACAACATGAAATTTATCAACACATATCACAATATAACCTTGTAAGAATTTGGCATCGTTATCAAAATTACATTTATATAATATGATTTTTACTGTTAAACAACAAAAACAACATACCGGTACACGATGTCCAGCAAATACAAAAAAATAAGTTTATTACACATCTTATTAAAACATATTGCAAAAAATTGTTAATTTTTATTGTGGGTTATAGCAAACTCTTACTGCCTGGACCTTGAGTAAGAGGGTGCAGTGGAACTTGTATGGTACAATACCATTTATTGCTGTAATTACTTAAGTACTAATCCTCTTGCATGCTTTTCCATCATATTCTTCTACCTAACGTAATATTCCAGACAATTCTTATTTTATAATGTTTTTATTAAGGTTTTTATTCTATGCAAGTATCTTAATAATGAAATCTTAATTCTCTATTCATTTATTTATCTCATCGGAATATTATTAACGGGTGTACGTAAAAAACGCTCAACTGAATAATGTAGCAAATAAACAGTTTGAAATTTAATATTTGTTTAAAATATACATAATTGGGATAAAATATAAACAGAAATATAAATATAAAAAGTCAGTAGGTCTATTTGTCAAAATCCAATATGAATTTAACTTGTGGATTTTACAGGCATAAAAATGTTGAAAATTGAATGCCCTACCGTCTAGAAAGAAATTAAAATCCGGACAGTCAAATACTGTGCATGTTCCGTAAACTCCTGGTAACTTAAATAAGAGCAAAACAGGTAAATTAGTACATTTTGCTCAAAGGAAAAGAATAATTGAATTTTTATACCTGGAAAAAAATTAAAGATAATTTTTTGTCAAAATTCTTAAAAAAATCATAAACTTCACCTACCGTACAGGAAACATTAGCATGATTGTACCATGAACATAAAGTTAAAATAAAGAACAAATTTTGTATGCAATAACACTTTAATTTATATGTAAATATTGTAAATTTTATTCTGTACATAGTTTAACAATAGTCAATAGTATAAAGTATGAGAATACATTAAGCACCATAAAGTCAAAGAAAGCAAAGCACAATTAGGAGATATACAAATGAGACATTTATCCAGAACAAAAGAAAAATACAATATACTTCAGTATAAAGATTGTAACCTAGATTCTAATTGTGAACACATTGGTAGGTCTAACAATTTTTATTTTTCTCCCACTGGTTTTTCTAAAAGAGTCAAAGGCCACTGGAAAAGGCGATAAAGAGCAATGTGATGTGATATTCTTGTCACACAGCTCCAATAAGACTTTGAAGCACTGTTTTTAGCATATTAATATAAGAATATACTTTAATATAATAGGCCTAATCTATATTAACAGTTGCTATTTTGTTGATAGTAAACTTAAATGGGCTTACGTAGACCGGTGAGGTACTATCCATCTAGCTGCTTGGCTGCTACGCTACCCAGAGGCCAATCCGACCCTTGACGTGACCATCGACATTACCACTCAGTAGCCTGGCTGCCAAGCTGCCACTCCATATATTCGCCTACAGTGCGGAACTCCGATCGACTAGCCTGTAATAGAAATACTTGCAATGTTATCCAAACTACTTAATAATATCACAAATTATAATATTTCTCGATATTAACAGCTGTAAAATAATATGGGCTTCAATAATTTATCTTATTTAAATCATAGAATAAATCATTAGATTAAGCTACATAGAAAGTTGATTAGCTTCATTTTCTCCAGTGGTATAATATAATTAGTAGTAGTACTATTGGCAATATTATAATTGACTTTCGTAATAATAAACAGTCGCACTAATTACAAGAAGAAGGAGCTAAGTGCATCTCATCTATAGAATACAATATTTGTGACACACATAAACACTGTACGATATTTATAACAATTGACAATATGTGAATGCCTCAATTCAAGTTCATATATGTTTTAATCTATGCTATATTTTAAATAATAAGTGACAAGGTCAATTTTATAATTTTATTATTGATTATTGTAAATATTTTACTGTGACAATACATTGAGCTCAATGTCGTTTTATTATTTTATCTTATTAAGTGATGAATTAATTTAATATATTAAGCATTTTATAATACACAATAAAAGCTAAATTTACTTCATATTTTAGTTTTTCTCTTTTTTCTCTCATATAAACTTCAGCTTTTTGCTTTTAATATTAGTGGTATATAGGCGGAATTTACCTAAACTACTACATAGAAAGTATTATATTTCAGAACTTAAATAGGCTTACATAGACCGGTGAGGTTTTAGCCATCTAGCTGCTTGGCTGCTACGCTACCCAGAGGCCAATCCGACCCTTGACGTGACCATCGACATTACCACTCAGTAGCCTGGCTGCCAAGCTGCCACTCCATATATTCGCCTACAGTGCGGAACTCCGATCGACTAGCCTGTAATAGAACTACTTGCAATGTTATCCAAACTACTTAATAATATCACAAATTATAATATTTCTAGATATTAACAGCTGTAAAATAATATGGGCTTCAATAATTTATCTTATTTAAATCATAGATTAAATCATTAGATTAAGCTACATAGAAAGTATTATATTTCAGAACTTAAATGGGCTTACATAGACCGGTGAGGTATTAGCCATCTAGCTGCTTGGCTGCTACGCTACCCAGAGGCCAATCCGACCCTTGACGTGACCATCGACATTACCACTCAGTAGCCTGGCTGCCAAGCTGCCACTCCATATATTCGCCTACAGTGCGGAACTCCGATCGACTAGCCTGTAATAGAACTACTTGCAATGTTATCCAAACTACTTAATAATATCACAAATTATAATATTTCTAGATATTAACAGCTGTAAAATAATATGGGCTTCAATAATTTATCTTATTTAAATCATAGATTAAATCATTAGATTAAGCTACATAGAAAGTATTATATTTCAGAACTTAAATGGGCTTACATAGACCGGTGAGGTATTAGCCATCTAGCTGCTTGGCTGCTACGCTACCCAGAGGCCAATCCGACCCTTGACGTGACCATCGACATTACCACTCAGTAGCCTGGCTGCCAAGCTGCCACTCCATATATTCGCCTACAGTGCGGAACTCCGATCGACTAGCCTGTAATAGAAATACTTGCAATTTTATCCAAATAATTCTAGATATTAACAACTGTAGAATAATATGGGCTTCAAAAATTTATCTTATTTATATCATAGATTAAATCGTTAGATTAAGCTATATAGAAAGTATTATAATTCTAGCTGCTAAGCTACCCAGTGGCCAATCCGACCAGTGGCATGGCCACCATCGACCTTACCACTCAGTAGCCTGTGGCTGACTAGCTTTCGCTCTGCCTAGTTCCTCCAGCGCGTAACTCCTGTAATAATAATGGTTTCAGTGTTGTTCAGACCTAATAATTTGTTAAACAACTTCACAACATAATAAGGTGAAAATATGTCCTTAGCACTGGTAATAATGAAAGCATTATAATTATTCTGCTTTATGAGTGCTGGTTGGTTGATTTCTTGTCTAGCCCTACACAATTCTCAAAGTACAGAAAATTAATTTAATATTAGTCACCTGTGCATGCTCGTTTATATTATATTACTAGCATGTGCCTACAACTTCACGTGCATTTATTAATTCAATCACTAGACTTTTTTTTGAAATGATTAATTAGCAGTAAAATAATTAAACCAATGTATTTATTGACTCTTACACATAAATCACATAATTCTAAAAATCTGGCATCAAGATTCGAATGAGCTATCTAGGAAAAACAACCTCAGATTCGAGTTGGCTCAAAAAACCCTCACACAGTGAGTTTCGTCCAAATCCTTCAATGTTTCCCCATTTAGGCCTACATTCATGATCAGTCTTCCATCCACCGAAGTAAAAAAAAAGTATATCTGCTTACCATAGAATCACGTTACCTGCCTTTTTTCACATATAACTCATGAATGAAAGCAAAAATTAAATACAGTCCACCTATGTTAAAAATGTAAGATCCCTATATTAGGCTGGCCATCACACACAGACAGACAGATGAATAAACACTTCCTCTTATCATATAGATTACTTGCAGGTACCATCGGCTTCACCTGTGATTATTTGCTCAAGTGCCAGATGTTTTATTTAAATCATTTATTTAAAAAAAAAAGAGAATTAAGATATATTCATTAACACTGACATTGTTTTTACATAAATTGCATGAATTATATAGTTTTATTCTTCATTATATTGTTTTACATAGTAAATAACTAAACTAATAAAACAAAGCTTGTGCTGCCGTAAGGGCATACAGATTTGAAAGGAAATAATTAAAATTAATCACAGATTCATAATTTCAAAAAACTCTGGTCGGAACGTTCACAGTGGAGTGTAACAACATTTGAAAATGATGCGAGTTGACTACAACTCGCATCATTTTCACAGATTCATAACCTTACCCAAATCATGCATAAACAAGTAAAACAGTTGATAATTGAAAAGCTAAAAACTGGCTTCGAGGTGCATTTCAGGATTAAAGTGAGCCGCCCAGGGAAGAAAAAAACAATCTCAAATTTGAGTTCCCTAGCCTAAAAAAACCCGCATAGTGAGTTTTGTCCAAATCATTCAATATTTTCCCTTTTAGGCGTGCACTTTGATCCCCTTCTGTCCACCTACATAAAAATATCAGATCCAATTATCGTGATGTTATAAACAATTGAATCAAGTATGGGAACCGAGCAAGGCCATCTTCAATTAATTTCACAATTGAATACAGTCTTCGTAATAGGTGGCATTGAATATGCATGGAAACATGAGTCCAAATATTATATTAGATTGCTTAGCTTCTTTTCAGGGCCAGGGTGTCAAGAATATCACTTCATTTACTATTACCTATTGCTGCTAAACATTATTCCTGAACATTTCTCACTATATTACTTGTTTGGGTTATTTATATAGTATAGTTCCTTCTCATCTGTATTTATAACTTCACCACTATACAGAGTGCTGGGCTAAAGGTAAACGTATATACAAATATATACAGTATCTTAACAGCTATAAGATGTTAAAGAGCAATATTTGTGTCGCACAGCCACAGTAAGAGTCTGAAGCAACAAATGTAGCATATCAAAATAAGAAAAAACCTGTATACTGGTCTATAATTATGAATAACTTCTCATTGATGATGACAAACTTAAATGAAGGACTTACGTTCACCGACATGGAACTAACAGTCTAGCTGCTTGGCTGCTAAGCTACCCAGCGGCCAATCCGACTCATGGCATAGCCATCTTCGACTTTACTGCTCAGTAGCCTGGCTGCAAAGCTGCCACTTCGTCTATTCGCCTCCAGGTGAAACTCCTATCGACTGGCCTGTAATACAAATAATTTCAATGTTACACAAATGTAGTTAGTAATGCCACAAATTCATGCATTTTTAGGTTGCTAATGCACGTAGAATAATGCGCGGCTTCTTAAATTTATTGTATTTAGATCGTTGATAAGTTGTGTTTGAAGGCTATGTAGAAAGAATTTTAATTAAGAAAGACTGTACTCAATTGTAGACGGTTCTTTTAATAATAACATGATGTAGGCTTTCACGGCCGGTGTCCATATTGTTAAAACTTTCCGGGCTCTGTTGCCGTGGTCCATCGGATTGCTTTCCGGACGTTTCGCCCACAACTGCGGCAGGCATCATCAGCGGTGAGTTCTGCTTCGGAGTTTCCTCGGCGAGGTCTTGCTGTCGACTGATACAGCAGCTGGATTTCGGCGCGTATTTATAGGCTGTTGGCTGCACATACTCGCACCGTTGCTTGCAGCTGATTGGTCGGTCGTTGTATCAGCCGTTTCTGGTTAGCTCCCTCTTTCTATTGTACCAGGATCTTCAGATTGGCTGCTAGACTGTTGAATGGCATTGATACTGTTTTGTAGTGCTGGATACCATACCTTGTTTAGTTTTAAGCCCTCTTCCTTTCTATTGAAGTTGTTTTTATGTTTATAGATTTCTATAATAAGGCTCTTTTAATGTTTCTGCTATTTTTATATACACACTAAACCAACTAAAGACTTAAGCCTACAGTAGGCCTACTCCAATAAATCAAAATAAATTCTTGGATGTGGACTTTTTCTGGAATTATGTTATTATTACTATGAAATTAATGATCATTAGCAGAAAACAGGGAGTTTCATCCTCAAATAAAGGACTTACATTGACCGTGCGAGGTACTAGCTATCTATCTGCTCGAACCTGCTAAGCTACCCAGCGGCCAATCCGACTGGTGGCATAGCCACCTTCGACTTTACCGCTCAGTAGCCCGTGGCTGACCCTCTTTCGCTCCTTCTGGTTCTTCCAGCGCGTGACTTCTGTAACAATAAAAATTTCAGTGTTATGCAAACCTAATAATCACTACACATAATATATGCAATAATGGTGAAAGCATTTAATAAGTTTGCTTTTATAAGCGTTACTTAGTTGATTTGTTATCTAGCCCTAGGTAATTCTCATTGTACAGTTAATGAGTTGTTGTACAAGCTCATGTACACATACATAATTAAGGCTGCCACACACAGAAAGCAATTCTGTGCTATGATTCGCTAAGCCATGCTAACCAATGCCAATTTGGCATGAAATGATTGCAAAGCTATGCCTGACCCAGGCGCTGCAGGAGTATGACAATGAATATCAGTACTCTAGTTTAAAATTAACATTTAAATTCAAGCTTCCTTTGTACACATGTAGTTAAAAATAGTTACACTTACAATAACCTGTTATATTATAATATTGGTGTTTACATTGTTATTAATGTAATGTCAAAATTAAATATGTGGTTAACCATTAATAAATAATTACTGACACAACAAGCTATATACCACAAGGAAGTTTAACATGTTTTAGATAAGAAAATAAGATTATGTTTATTATTATTTGCAATACAATAGTCGTGGAGAAAAACGACTGGTACGCAAGCATGAGCTACAGCTATGAAATTCACCTCTTTGGTGATCTGTGAAATGTAGCTTAGCTCAGCTTAGCAAAGCTGTATGTACTTTCCGTCGCATATAAACTGCATTGGAGAGACTGTTTGGCATAGCATCACTTCGCACAGCATAACTTTCTGTGTGAGGAAGGCCTTTAGTATAGTCTCATCGCTCAATTTGTTTCTAGGGCCAGGGTGTCAAGAATATCCCTTCATTTACCATCTGTTACTATCTAACATTATTCCTTAACATTTTCAATTTTTGTTACAAGTTAGGGATATCTATACAGTATAATTATTTCTCATTTGCATTTATAAATTCATCACTATACAGAGTGTCGGGCTAAAGGTATATGTGAACATACCGTACACATATTTTAGGTTTATTAAATTACTTTATTCTACATTGTACAGAGTGACTCGCCATTGTCCAGACGTGTTATTAGTTCATGTGATTGGATGGTGTCATTCCAAATTGATCAGATCTTGAACTTTATTATTGCAGATTTCTTTAATAAAAACCCATTAAATAAGTGAACCGTGTAGAGTCTACAGATCTAAGCTCCAAAGTGTTTGGCATCCACAGTTCGCCTGATTCTTAACCTGACTTTTATTTTATTTATATACAATATAAGAGCAGTCCTGAAATAATGAAAATATTCTGTCAGAAAATGAATTTCAAAATAATATGGTGACAATAAAATCACCACTACCAAAACATTACAACGGGAGAATGAAAAATGTATTAATGTAGAACATAAATTAAATTTAGTTTACTCGTATAGAATAACATTTTGGTGTATGTTCCATAAATCTTTCACAGAAATTCTTTTACTTTCCTCTCGTACTGTGTAATGGTGATAGTTATTTAATTTTGTCAATTCTTTATGTAATATTCTTTCTGTCATGTAGAAGAAAAAGTTTTATGCATGTTATATGAGACCTTGCAACTGCGGCACTTTGTTATATCAGTTTATCTGATTTTATTTTATCTGTTATTTGTGTATACCTTTAACCTGGACACTTTGTATTTGCAATTATTCTGAATATTATCCATTCTATTAATTATTATATTCCAGTGTAAGCTATAAGTAACTAAATAACAACGTAACCGTATAGGTGAGAGAAAGCATCTTCTCCAGTAGCCTTTGACAGAGAATATCTACCCCTCTTAAATTAGGTCTATGCGCACAATAATACAAAAATCATTTGGAAACTCTAATATAAGTTAGATTTTGGTGCATGAGATTTTCTTCAGTAAAACTAAAAACGCATTAGGAGGTCTCCTGAAGTGGGTTGAAGAAATCACAGGATGACGACAGCTGAGAAAATGATATCACTTTTGATGAAGATAACAATGATGATGTCAACAATGGCCCCATTCTTCTTTGAAGTACTATTAAATGCTAACCTACAAAACAGATCAAAGCAATTAATATTAGAAACAAAAATTAACCTTTGAAGAGTAAATTGCGATTATCTATAGGCTTTTAAAATAATCTAACAATAAAATGAGATCTCTGCAAAACCAATATTGTATTACATTAAATTATATTTTATTAATACTAAACTGACTGTTTCATTCTTTATGATGAACATAGTATGGTAGATGAAATTGATAAGATATATGTGCAAAAACTTAAATTAAAATAAAATGGAAATAGAATGATGCAAACCCCATGATATTACAAAAATATAAGTTATATTACTAATTTAAGTCACCCTCAAAAGCAGTATTCAACCTCTTGATCTCATTTTCTAAATAAACACTTTCAGGACATGTTGAATTCAAATATGCGTTTCCATGGTTAGAAAACAAAGTATTTTGTGACTAACATAAAAATACAAAAATCGTATAAAAACTAACCTCACGTTAGAATCCAACCAGTTAAAAAATATATTGCAAACCCAATGAAGTCTAGTAAGATTTCTAAAAATATTTTGAAAGAGGAAAATTTAAGTCATAAGTGAATGCGTAGCTGATCTAGGAAAATCCTTAAATGTGTTGTTACAGCCTTAAATACAGCGGAACGAAAGCTGAAACTATATTCTGAAAGAGGAAGTATTTAACCAATTTTTAGTATTTCAAAAAAACTAATATTTTTTCAATAAAATCCATTACACTACTTAGTTGTAAAGACTAGCTTGGGAACTTTTTAACATAGGTAGCTCTAAAAGCAAGTTGTAGTTGAATTAAACAAGACAGATGATTAAAGATGTAATAGTACCGGTATTTAAAGTATCTCAGCTAAATATTAGTCCTACCTGTTTGTCAAAGCAATGATGATGCCAGGAATACACTTTTGTGGAAGTGTTCTTTAACATGCAAATTTGAACTTTCATAGTGTACCGTTACTTACTTATTGCATTCACAAATAGTAATTGCTCTTTTCATTTTCAACTTTCTTGTCTACAAGACACTGCCATCGACCTTCCAATAGCTTCTTGTGAGTCGTGTGCAACATATTGGTTTGTTTCCAAGCGTTAAGAAGTAACAACCTGAAAGGGAAAAAAGGTTACATTAAGATGAAAATGCAACTAGTTTCCGAAAATGGTCAACCTAAACTGAAATCAGTAGCGTAGCCAGAAAATAATTTCGGGGAGCGTCGAAAGTGCCTCCCAAGAAAGAGGGATTGGAGGGTCCCCCCCCCCTGGAAAATGTTTAAATATTGGACTACTGAAAATCACATTTTACGTTACTTTAGCACCGAGAAACTAGTTAGCAAATTTATTTATCATACTCTTAAGACATGCCAACTTAAACAAGAAATAGTTACCTAAATTATACATATTACTATTTATAAGAAAAGTTAAATAACACATGGGAAATGGAAATAATAGGCCTACATTTTGTACCGGATACTTTACCCAAAACTATTTTATTAGTTCCCAGATCTGCAGACTATGGAGGAATACAAACCGGAGAAAAAAAAAACACTTGTAATTAATAAATAATAAAAGCACAAAATGCTTAACAGGGGTTTTTATTACCCAAAAGATATTTTTGCACTCCTTAGCTAGTAAGTGTTTCTTACGACAGTTGTTTACATGGCTCGTAACTTGACATTACCACACGCAATCTTGTTGCTAGGGGCGACGGGCGGAAAGTGAATTGTTGCTAGGGGCGACGGGCGGAAAGTTACTTTACCGCCCGCAAATGCTTATTTGCGAGCAGAAATGACCAAGGCCTCCCCGCTTTATAAATATTCGGTTGCCATAAACAATAACAAATGCGAATCCCTTTCTGAAATAAGCACCATTCTTCAAGTCTGTATTTACATAATATTTTCAGGTAATATTACAATTAATATAATTAAATTGATATAAGTAACCGTCGTGCAAAAAATAGCATGCAACACATGGACCGTAAAGGCATTTACGGGTCTCGAAAACTTAAAAACCCTCGGCTGCGCCTCGGGTTTTCAATCTGTTTCCTCGACCCGTAAACGTGCCTTTCCGCCCTTGTGTCGCAATATACTATTAAATAGCAATAGGCTTCAACCAGTACAAATGGATTCACATTTAAAACAATACCGTAATTACTTTAAATAAATCAAGATAAAATATCTAACATAAAAGTGCATACAATTGAACATATAATTTAAGATAAATGCCTTGCCCTAGATATATAATTAAAGTGCAATACAAATATGCAGAATAGAATTTACATCACAGCCTTACGTAAGAAGGTGGAATCACTTCTAGCTATTAATAACTGTACCTTCGGTACACTACATTCCTGCCGTGGGAAAGCAATACGCCCTGCATTCTGAATGATCGCATCAACATAGAATTAACGTAACAACACGAAACCAGAAAACTAACGAAAGATGAAGCATAATGAAGTAGAGAACGAAAATAAACTAAATAAAGAAAATAAAGAGAAATGTCCAAGTGGACACTTGCTTAAGGCTTACAAAAATAGAGTATTAATTCATCACTATAACATTACTTACATGAAATGAAACAGAAGTACGGAGTTGAGTTCACTATAGGAAAACACTACATCTTCCTTATGCTGGAGAGATCTCACTTTACAAGGCAATCACGGGCGTTTGCCCGAAGATCACTGACTCAAAGCTAGCAGACTTATAGTTCCGACCTGTCCATGGCGAGGGCTGACTGCGATCTCCTCGCTCGCAAATTCTTCTTCTTCTTCTGGGATTATTTTTTGACGTTACACCCCGCGGGTTTCGACGTCCGCTCTGATGTTTTCCAGATTACTCCTGCTGTATATGGCAGATGTTGTCAGACAAGATAACTCACAGTTTCATTTTACATTTGTATAAGAAACGTTTAATTTGGTTTGCTGCTTTGTGTGGCTGATCTTCCGTAATAGACGATACAGACCAAGGACTGTATCCATATGCTTGACTGATGAGCACATAGAGGTCATTATCCGGAGTGTTGTATGTACAACACTCGAATAGGATATGCTGAATAGTACCTACTTCTCCGCATGTACACAATGGCGACTCAGCCCGTTTGATTTTATGTAAATAGTAAGGCGTTATTGCCGTGCGTAGTTTGATTTTCGATATTAAAGTCACGTCTGTCCGAGTCGATGTTGTGTTGAAGAACCAGGGTTTGTTATTCTTCGAATGTGACGTATTATGAAGTCGCAGTCTTAGAGATAGGATATCATGTGTCAACGGTATGTCAGTGAAAGGTGTATGTTGCTCTGATGCTTGTTTTGGCCACATATCCGCGAGTTCATTACCCCGGATCTCACGATGTCCCGGAATCCAAATAAATTTGACATGATTGGATTTCGCTCGCAAATAACATACCGGAACACAACTCGCACACGAACGAAAAAAATGGCGAACCGGAAGTGATGATATCACCCAGAATATTCGAGGCTATTACCAATATTACATCGAGAATATTACGAATGTTAAATACATAATTAAAGAATAAGAAAATAATTATAATACTTTGAATAATAAATAGAATTTAAGGAAAATAAATAAACAGTAATGAACCAACAGAAATATATAAACTGTCAAACAACTGAATGTAATATATGAATGACCAATGGAAATATCTGGAAATTTTCTGAATAGTTAAACAACTGAAGGTAATAATAATATTAATACAGGAAAATTCTGAAGTTAAGAGAGTGAACCAATGGAAATATCTAGTAATTTTCTGAATAGTTAAACAACTGAAAATAATAATATTAATACAGGAAATTTCTGAACAGTTAAGAGAGTGAACCAATGGAAATATCTAGGAATTTTCTGAATAGTTAAACTGAAAGTAATAATAATAATATAACCTAAAAACAGATAAGCAACTGAGTCCAAGGTAATTAATTAGAATAAATATATTAAATAATAATAATAATAAGAGAATATAAACAATGGGCCACAAAGAAGTGGCACAATTTACAAGTGCAGTATTTTATTATTAAATAAAATAATTAAATATTTGACAAAATAGAGCATAAATAACTTAAACAGAATTTTAGGTTTTGATTTCGTGGGAGGTCCGGACCCCTGGACCCACCATCCCTACGCCACTGACTGAAATTCCATTAATATTAGTGTAATTAAACAAGGAATGCAAACGAATAGAAAAAAAAAAATAGAACAAAACACAAGCAATAAGAATAAATGCAATAACCATAAGCAAAGAACATATCAGGAAATTAGAAACAAACATAACTAAAGTAAGTGGCCATTTAAGCATGGCCACTGCCTTCTTTATTTCTTTAAAAAGGCAGTGGCATGGCTCAATGTCATGCAATCATCACTGAAGGAGTAAACATAATATTCAATATTGTTGAATATCTGGGTGCACCAAGAGCATTAGTAAGTTGTAAAAAGCAGTGTTAAGAAAAAATCACTTCAAATTTTCGAAACAAAGAAATCCTACTACTACACACTAGAACGTCTAAAAATATACGTAGGAAGTATAAATGTTAATTGTCGTAAACAAACATAATAATATCAAAGTTAATTATTGAAAAAAAATATGGGCAGCAGTTTTTTCTCCGCAACATTTCTTTTGCATAACTCAGAATTACACGCTCTTTTTTCTCCTTTAAGTTTATTTTCCTTTCTATCGACAATTTATTTTCCGAAGAAATAATTCTCAAATCACAGTCATCCATTTTATTCAAACCACGCGACTTCATCTGTCGGCTGCTGCGTACGCGCATACTGTCTGACTGTGAGCTGAAGGCCGAGCTGGTGGCTTAGTGGGGGAAAGACATAGACAGTAAATGCAAGCGCATGGTAAGGTAGTGGGGGAACGCTAGCTCGGCCTTCAGCTCGCCGCCAGACAGTACAACTTCCACTCACGCCAAAAATGGCATATGGGTACAACTGCGTTGCTCACGATCATATGTATTTACAAGCATTTCCTCTTAACAAGAGGCTTGATATAATATCCCTTTTTATTTTTGAGTCAATAGTTGAAGGTTTGAAGAGTACGATGCATGACTTTATGCAAAACATCGTTTGCTGGTTAACGCTAATCTTGCACCCAAGCATTGAATTGTACTTACTATAACTAATCAACCATTTTCTCTTACTCTTATCTTCTTGGCCCAGATTCCAATGCTGGTTTTTCAGTTTTATTACACATGATGTATTTCTTTATATGATAAATACCATATGAAGAGACTTGAAGCTTTCCCGGTGTTGGTTATATATCATTCTTTCTCGGGATTCCAACTGGGTAAAATGGTTGAAGATGAACGAGCTTTCGGTTGCTCTTTGCTCTACGGCCAAATTCTAGGAAGGACTTCAAAGATGTGAGGATTCTTGGAAAATAGGCCCCTACTAGGGCTGTGTTGTGGCTGAGGCTGTAAAAATAACAGCCTTAACCTCAATAGGGACAGTGAACTTGAACCAAGCCAGGACTGTAACCCAGCATTAGTCAGTTCCAAAAGAATCGGACCAAATCACTGAATTCCAACTCTGCCTTCAGTTTCAACCAATAGAACGTTGGTATTTCACCAGCAAGTATTTTCGCTCCCGATTGGTTGCCTTCCGACAACACTGTTACAGTATAATAGGACCTCCAATTTTACAAAAAGTCTTTAATCTTTTAGGTCACTAATACCAATATTATCCAGCCAATGTCAACTCCCGATTGAAAAAAAAAGATAGGCTTCACCAGTCATTAGATCTAAATTAACCTATGCTGGCCCATTTTGGGCTAATACTGTGCGGACAAGTAATACATACCGTACCAGTGGCGGACGCAGAGGGGGGATTGGGGGGATAGATCCCCCACCCGAAATTGGCTATATATGCACTCTAAGTGGCCAGTTTTATAAACTAATTGTATATATAAGTTAATTAATTTTTTTTTAGTATTCTTTCTACCTATTCAAATCCCCCCGCGAAAAAAATTCTGCGTCCGCCATTGTACCATACATTACCGGTAGCCTACTCAAAACAAGGCACTGGGACTTACGCTTCACAGACGCCGACGAACCTCTGTACAACTTCTCCAGGAAGAGGCAAAATTAGGAACACCGAATACAGTGAAAGACTCACCACATCACAAGCACGGAATATTCACACGAACACCAACACAGTTATCCGAAATACTGGTCGAGGGCAAGCTAGACATCAAAAACACAGGAGGGTGAGTTAAGTAGTTGACAACCTGAAGGTTATTATAACAAATGCTAAGACGCAGTATTAGCTTAGTATAAAAATAAAGACATTATTTCTTAATGAACTACCTATGAATGGTCAACACGCAATACAGTGAGACAAGCAAATACTTTAGAGAATAGGCCTATGTAGGGACAAGAGCCCTGAGTGGAGCTCAAATCCTTGACCTTGTGGAGACAGAACATAATAATATCAATTCAAGCCAAGCCAACATAGCTCACTTTTTCCTAGAAGATGGCTGCAGATCAAGTTGAAGCCTAAAGCTCGATATCTTGAACCTTTTTTCACCCTGCTGGAATCTCGAGAAGCTATCATTTTACCATATTAAGTTTTTATTTTATCAAAATCTCATGCACTTCCATTGCTAGGCAAAAAAGATTTTAAGGAATAGCACATATTATTAATGCTTAACACTTCCTAGCAACACTTGTACGTTCTGGTGCTATGTGACGAAGTCCACTTCTCTTTTTATGAGTGAGAACTACCTTGTAGAGATAGACCTTGCTGTGTATTTTAAACTATGCCTTGTGAGTTCGAAGTCAGAGGGAATTTTTATTTTAAATATTCACATGTAATGTGCGTTAGAAGCAACATTCTGTGAATTCACGAACACCTACATCATAATATATTGTATTACGCCTGTTGTGATGATTTTTTTAAAGAGAAAACTCTGTTATTACATATGTGTAGTCGGCACTGAAGTATTAAAAAAGTTCTTCTGAACTTGAAATAATAAATCATAATCGTAATATTTTTATCCACCAGAAGAATTTTTAAAAATTAGTGACTTCGTCACTTAAATCTAATAACTTCATTGCAAATACTAATATAAACATGATTAAAATAAATTTAAAGCCTAGCTCTTTAAACAAAACATTATACTACGTTATAACCATAAAATAATCATAAACACAACTAACTATAGCGTGTCGATCGTAGAACTGTATGTTAAAACATTTACGAAAATGTTCAATTTCGTTAATTTTTATGAACTTTTACTACGTTACGCGGCCGGTAGATGTCAACCTAATTGATTTATTTATTCCTCTTTTTAATATAGGAGGCAACTTTTCTGCACTGTAGCCTACCCTATTGCACAACGATTAGAATCTGTAGTCGAAAGTACTGTTTAAAGATCCTTAAAGATGCCAAAGAATTTGGGTTTGAAGTCTGGATGTTTGCCATTATTTATTTCGAAATTAGCGTAAAGCTGGTTTCTGAAGTTTCTTTCCAGGAGGTTATTCTTATACAACTCGTTTCTTAGCAGAGCTCCATCATATGTAAAGAAATGCACTTGGCTTGAACCGCAGCACGCATCATGCTACATGCTACATTTTAATAAACATTTTATAGTGACCGATGAAAATTAGTAAGAGAACATAACTTACTAACAAATTTATCAGTGTATGGCGAATCTTAAGCACCCTGTTTTCGAATACTCTCAGATTATGTTCTTCCCGAAGAATAAGGGACTATGTCTCATCAGTAGTGTTTAAGTGTGTTAATTACGTTTGGCTGCTCAAATTACCTTAATATTCGTGTATGCCATGTTTTTTTTAGCAATGTGTATTTTTCCCACATGATATACACAATAGAGGTGCCCAGACCCTTGCATGGCATGAACTTTTCCCGCTTTGGGTTTCGACCCGCGTCGCGTCGCCCGAGCGACAGGTTGTGGGAGGCCAGTTCATGCAGTATGTACCCATCTGTCTTGCAGGCTGGTAGCAGGTGCCGTCTGGACCGCTCTATTCTATAAAACTGATCGTGTGTGTGCTATGTGCTAATGAGTCGGGTGCATTAACGGTGTCATTCGGGAATTTCTAACTCCCATGTTTTTTTCTTTTTGCTTTTGTGTGTATCTGCGCATGCCTCAGGTTGCTCCCACTTCGTTAGTCACATGGCTTGGCTGAGGGCGGTGTAATTTTTTTGATAAGCGTGGTTGAACGTAGGCTTCCGTACATTTATGTGACTATTATTATTATTATTATTAAGTTCATTATTTTTTGTTATTATATCCATAACTGCTAATTAATACGTTCCTTTTTAATCTTAGAAAGTCAAAAAATTACTTTGCATATTTACATTTGTCATAACTGCTTGAATTTTCCCAACATTCTAGGCGATGCGTGGGTGTTTGCCCTAGTGCTGTATCATAATGTATGATATGGGAACGTTTTTTTAATAGACGTGAGAGAAATAAGTGGTCTTTAGTATGCAATACATTTACATATTCTATTACAAATATTGTTATAATCATAAATAGCACATAAATTATAAACTCTTTAAAACTCCGCACGATTTACAATCGACCATTTTGTTACTTATAATCAGCGAGGCTGGAGGAATTGAATGTGATTTTCTAACATCCAGTTTAAATGAACCTTTCAAGATCTGGCAACATTCCCATTAATTTAATAATTGGAGCATTAACTTATAAGTTAGCACAAGGGATAAAAAAGTGTAACTATTCATGAGCTAATTAATGGGTTTAAATTACAATTTTGATGTATTTAAATTACAGTTTAATTGTAACTAGACTACTTTTAAAAATGTAGTTAAGCTGAAGGCTAAGGTAAAGTGCACATTCATTATAAATTAATAAAATAAATGTTTAGTTATCAGCAGGTCTTATATTAATTTCCATTATACTTCAAGTTAAACGAAATAAGTACATGAATAAATACTTTCTCTTGGGCTAATAATATAGTTATCTATTTGCGATGATTACTTAGGGCTGGAGAATCTTTCTTTTCAAAGCCCGGTAATTATATTGCCATTTCCGAAAATATATTAATTTTGTTGCGATGGTGGTCAGGAGTTTTTTACATCATACATCTTACGTGCCTAGTCAAACTTCTCAACATAAAGATAATTCAGTAATGTGTTTATTCAGCTTTTGACTGTACTGTAGGTTTTAACAGCTTATTCCTTCCGTAAAAACTATACAAAATTCTAATACTTTATTTCTCCCCTGTTAGTAAGCTATTTTTTCCCAAAAAATGTTTCCCAAACCTTAAATAAATGCCCTATACTCGATAAGTGTTATCTGTATTATTTTATTTTTTCCCACATCAACAGTGGAGGTTACAGGTTCAAATCCCGTGGCCAACCAATTTGACATGGGTATTTTCATGGTTTCCCTAGTCGTAAGGCCAAATGCTGAATTGGATATTTACATACCATGAATCATCCTCGCTTTTTCATCCTTATCATATCAATGTATATTAATATGAGTTGAAATTTTCTCCATAAAATACACCAACAGTAGCAAATAATTGACAATTAATAGTGTCATGGCTTACTGTATGTACATAGATCGTGAACTCCTGATAATGGTCTTGAAGCTGAAAGGAGTATAAATACAGCTGAATTAAAAAGAAATAAGGAATACATTTTTCCATTGTTGACAGGTTTCATTAAAATTACATTCGTAAGGTTGAAGCAACAACATATGAAGCGTAGTGAATTTGTTTTTATATGCTTACATGTGACAGAGCTCATTGCTATCCGGAGAAGCTATCGGGCAGTGCGCTGTTGCCATTCCTCGGAACTTCCAGTCTCTCTCATAAATCATAGACGTAATCACAACGTGCAAAAATAGTTTTATATTTATTTTAATGCTACCTACAGTCGCCTTGAATCTGCAGTATCATGGCCTTCCTCCTGTATCAATACTTTTATCAGTTCTAGGCAATGTGCTGTTTTATATACCAGTAGGAACCGAAAAAAAGCTTTTAAGTAGATTTATTCGATGTTTTATGATTCCATGCAGGTTTTGGAAAGTGAAAATCCTGTTCATTTTGCTAGGTTCATTATCTTGCCAACAGCTTTTCGTAATGTCGCAAGGATCTTCTAAAATACCTCAGTGTGAAATATGTTTTTTTCCAAAATGTACAGAAAATTAACGGTCCCTATATCTTCATAATTGAATTACAATCCAGTGACATGTCCAGTTCATAGTTTCAAGAAATATAAGTTTTTCGTAAGATACTTGCAGTGTTTTGAACAGTTTGATTTTGGCGCTAACGGAATCCAAGATGGTGCTCAACTTTTACCAAACTGTTTTCCTTGTGAATTCATCACTTGCTATGGATTTAGTGACTGTGGCCGGCTTCCTGGTAAGCATAGGGTGTCTTGGTATTGAATTTACTCTAGGATTGTCAGTTCTGAGCAAGTGGAAAATATTTGTTTTTGTTTGTGTGTGTATATTTTAACTTATTGGGGGGGGGGGAAGAAATGATAGATTGCTAATGACCAGACATACCAATTAGAAAATATTTTAAACTGACGCATATTACTTGCAGTATTAAGTTAATGTACCCATTCCTAGAAGTTGTACTTCGTTCATATAACACAATTCAGTGTAAGTGCATTTGGTAATGGAAGGTTTATAGCCCAATCATTTGCTGCAAAATCCTAAACTTAATTTTCAAATCCACTACCGCCCAGGGTGGTTCCAATCTGAGGCTTGGAAATTTCATGTGGTACGTACAACATCCCGCCCATGTTCCTTGATTTGGGGTATGATGAAGTGGTAGAAATGAAAGGAATGACTTGCTGTAGTATTACTGAGATTCAGAGTTGCAAACATTAACTGCAGTTTCTGTAGAGCCGTGGTCTTCCACCTGAGATAAGATGTCTTCAGAGAGATATAGAAAAACTCCATCACGACCAAGTTAAACTTTTGAATTACTATGTATAGCAATGGTGGGGTGCACTCAGTCTCGTGATTCAAATTGAGGAGCTACTTGATAGAGAAGTAGTGGCTCCGGTCATGGAAACCACCATTAACGGCCGTGGGTGTCGGCATGCTGACCACATGCCCCAATCCTGCCATCTGCCTGTGGTAGATGACGCAGCGGTCGGGTGGTAGGTCCAGTCCCTCCAGGGATGTAGCGCCACGGAGTTTAGTTTAGTTTAGTTTAGATGTATAGCAATGGTCCAGATTAAGGTGGGCAGAACTTGTAACTAGAGTGAGAAATAGCGGAACACCAAGCAAATAAACCCCTGTAACATAAGACCTATAGGTGGGTTAGGGTGACAAAATGACATGATTTTCGCAAAATACTTTTTTTTTCTTTTATTTATTTATTTATTTATTTCTTTCTTTTTTTTTTCTTTTATTTATTTATTTCTTTCTTTTTTTTCTTTCCTTTCTTTCCTTTCTTTCTTTCTTTCTTTCTTTCTTTCTTTCTTTCTTTCTTTCTTTCTTTCTTTCTTTCTTTCTTTCTTTCTTTCTTTCTTTCTTTCTTTCTTTCTTTCTTTCTTTCTTTCTTTCTTTTCTTTTAACACCTTGTCCTGCGGCCCGAAAATACGCTTGAAAATCTAATAAATATAATTCTTTTTGGAAAAAATATCCTGTAAAAAGTCTCGCGAAATGGAATTTTATGTGAAATACACTATTTCACCTTTCGTGTAATAGTACATTATGAAACAAGCCTATAATGGTATATATTAAGATACGAGTATGTTTATGAAACGAGCGGCGCGAGATCAGTAATCATATCACACTATGACGTTGTGCCTTACAGTGAACGTAAATAATACTAGGTACAAGTAGGCTAATAAGAATTAATAGTAAGATAGTTTTACCGATGCAACATATTTTTTTTTTAATGCAGATTAATTCATTTGTTAGTTGTATCCAGTAATGAGAATTTATTAGCATTGAATTGACAATTACGTTAGTAAGGTACGTTCTACAAAGTCTGTGTTAGTTATATTTTTGTGTGTCTACTCCACCCTCTATGATTATGTGTTTGAAATAATGGGATAGACGCGGAAGCAATTCTTATGTCCGCATTAACTGGAATTTTCTATGAATAATGCATTCTTTATTCGCAGCAGATTCGTCTGAATAATGACGCGGTTGTAGACCCTGCTGCCACCAATCTGCTCTTTGTTGCTTTTAACTGTGGTTACACTGCTGACAGACTCTGCAATAGAGTATTCAAATATAGCTAAAGTGTTGCTCATTCATTCTTCTTTGTGTATGTAAAAATAGTTAATGAGAACATAGAACTTCCGATAGAAATATTAATCACCCTTTGTTTTCGGTTCACACGAACACATAATTATGATGACTAGTCAAATAACGTTTTATGGGATATAGAAAATATTGACAATGCATGTGTACGTTGCTCGTATTTAATCCACAAGCAATGCACATTGCTGTATTCCCAGCCAATGGGACATTGATACCTTTTTTAGTTTCTGTTCTTGTACCATAGGAACAGCATGTAGAATTGTAGAGGAAGTGTTGTATTCGACCTGAAATTCCATGTTTACATATATACACACTTTAGCGTTCATTGAGTTCAACATCATTTTCATGGAAATATCTGTTGGAGAACAGCGTAGCCTGAAAACTTAATAAATTCATTAAGTGCCAGAATGCGTGGGGGAAGGGAAAATGTCTGTCCGTCTCTCTGTTTGTCTGTGTGACTGTACGCACAATAACTCAAAAACGCTTTATCGGATTTTCATGAAACTTAGTATACGCATTTATAACGTCCATGGGAAGAAGCCTTGGACCAAATCGGTTGACCGGTACCGGAGTAATGGCCAATTTAGTGCCTACTTTATGGCAATATATTAGGAAGGATTTATCAAATTCAAGTCAGTTGTGTTCATGTACAGCTTTGGAAGTTGCAATAGGCCTACAGCTAGCTTTGACAAATAACACTACCCACATATTCCTTCACATGTGCTTATCAAACTTTAGACATTTGTTTTTCCGTTAGCCTTGATTAATGAATCGATCTGAAGCTTAACTCGGAAATCAATTACAAAAATAACTTATTTTCTGCATATCATAATTGCAATTATCACTGATCAAACAAAAGCATTCTGGCACTTGATTACATCAGTTTACCTGATTTTATTTAAGTTTGACATTCTTCGATAATGTGACATGAAGCACACCGACAACTCTTTGGCTGAAGAATAGATATATGGTAACCATTTATTCCATTCAATTAAGTCCCACCTTGCGAACAACATTTCATGTGAAGTAGCAAAATTGAATGCGCACTCACGCTATGCGGCCACTTAATGTATGTCAGAATAAGAAAGACAAAATTACAAAATCTATGTTTAGGTGGAAAAAGCCTTGTGTTTCACATACTTTATAGAGGAAAACATTTCCAGTTCTCTCAAAAGAAATTTCAGGAAAAAAGCTTGAAATTCGATCTAGGCCTATACCCAACCCTGAATGAGACCGTCTGCAACCCACAACATTTTGCGTAAAAGTGATTAAAAGTAAAATAGATGCAAGAAGTAAAAATGGAAGATGAATATACGTGAGAACATGTAATACAGAAAGTATAAGTAATATTACTCTGACTTGTGATTGTGAGTTCTATAATTAACGTACCAATAGGAATCATTACTATGCACCATCGAAAGCATAAATTGTTCATACTAGTATTCTTGTGCTCTGTGGTTATTGCTGCCCCTTTGGTGTTTTGATGTACGAAAAGCGAAATTACAGTTAAGTAATGTCTGTCATTGCTGTTAATGAAAGAACAGTCAGTTTATTAGCAATCTTGAGGCAACAAAATACTTATTTTGAGACTGCTTAGTGCCATATTTTCTCTAATTCGTGATTTTAACCCAATTTTTCTTTTATCTGCACGATTCAAGTATTCTCACATTGTTCAGATAATTTTTACTTAATAATCAATGATTAAACCACAATGCCCCAGTAAAAGAACTGATCCATTACTTGAGAAAGAAAGTATTGGGAAAGAGAAGCATCCAAGCAGATTGAGTTTTTTGGAGGTTGGAGAAAAGTTTCCGATGTCGAGTTGGAACTTTTATATCGCTTTACCACATGTTGCATTCATTGTGAAAACATAAAACGTAAACTTAAGACTTAAACCCATCGCAAAAGTTAAATATCGTGAATCGTAATGTATAAGGCCTAGTTGAACTGGAGGAATAGATTCATACAAATTGCAAGGCACTGCTTAAATGGGTATGCATTAGTTAATTCATTTCTCTGACAAGTTGGGCTGCTTCCGTTTGTCCACCAGAAACCCCGCTAAACTAGCAAAAGATAAACACCGTGCAACGCGATGAGATGTCAACATTGACCTGCTGCGGTTGCTGTGGTTAAGTCGTATTGACATGAATAAATCGGAGAAATTGTAACCAACCCTCGGTCTATGTGAAGGGAAATAAACTTGTACTAAAATCACACACACACAGATATTAGGCTATATATATATATATACCGGTATATATATATATATATATATAAATAACTTACTAACTCAATGGCAATAGACAATTCTTAAGCAAGCTAAAGGAATATTATCTATTTTATGGGACCCGAAGGTTCATTGCCGCGCTTACCTGAGCCCGCCATTCAACCGTATTCTGTGCTAACTCCATCCAACCATATCTCGCAAATCCTGTTTGTCTTAAATATACCTTAGTATTGTCCTCCCACCTACGTCTAGGTCTTTTAAGTGGCATTTTCCCTTCGGGTCTCCCAGTCAATATTTTTTAGATATGTCTTTCCTCCCCCATGCGCGCAACATGTCCAGCCCATTTCATCCGTGATTTAATTACCCTTACCATATCCGGTGTCGAGTACAGGTTATGAAGCTCGTCGTTATCTTGTTTTCTCCAGTCCCCATTTTCATCTCTCTTAGGCCCATATATTTTCCTAAGCACCCTGTTTTCGAATACTCTCAGAATCACACACATACACACACACACACACACACACACATATATACATATATTCTTAAATTTTGGGAATCATTTTCCCCCGAGAAAGGACATGTCCTTTTTCGGTGATGTTTAAGCTATGGCCAGGGGTGTAGTACAAGTTCAGCGTTATAATTTTCTGAAATAAAGTTAACGTTTATAAAAAGTCTATGCTTTCTGTGGAACCAGGAATAGGTTTTGCAGAGATTGGCATTATTTACTGTGTTATTTCCTAAACCGTTTCAGAAATTCATTTTATACGCTGCACAATAGTGCTTAAGTAAAAATGTTACAATACTTCACTCATATATCAGTCGTGTGTGGAACCCTAAGAATAAATTATAAACATACCCTGCCTGTGTACCTGAAAATATATAAATTTTTTATAATTCCTTTGTGTAAGAAATTTTGGTGATTGGTCAAATCATTTATATTGTTTAATATTTTTGTTTTTATAATATGTTTATTTTTTTAATTTGGGGCAATATTAGATAGGTATCTGGATGTTTGTTATTCCTTTTAAATTATGATCTTTCACATGATGTAAACAGAATATATTGGACTGACATTTAATCTTTGAATTGTAGACTTCTTTTGGAATTTGATTCCAATTAAAAAAAATTAAATTTGTAAACTTCTACCTGTGATAAAAAAAATGGCTGTATCCTTTTTTTCTGTAAAAATTACTTAGGGGGTAGCTTAATGATGTCCGCTTTCGATTTTCCTAGTCTATCTCTATTACGGTACAAGAAAACTTAGCACAGTTGAGATCTAGATAGAATTAATAGGTACCGGTATCAAAATAAAAATGAAATAAGTAGGCCTATTTCATATATTATACAGAATGTCGAAAGTGAATGGTATTCTGTTTCTCAAAGTAACAAGAAAACTACAGTTAACTTATTGTTGTGAAATGCAGTATACTTGCGATGTAATGTACACACTAAAACCAATGTGAGCGAGGTGGCAGAGGTAAGGTCCAGGGTTCAAATCCTAAACCTTGTGGCCGGCCAATTTAACTTTTGTTTTTGTGTTTTCGTTATTCGCAAAGCGAACTCCGGACTTGTAGGACTGTTTACTTTCCTTAACTCATCGCCGATATGTTACCCAACATCATTATCGTTTAAACCGAATATCAATTGAGAAGATAATATAGGACTGCACACGAATGAATTATTACAAGTGCCTAGTGGTACAGCCAGATATTCTAAACACATGATATAACCTATATGCAGTTAAAGCATTCAAAATAAACGAAGTAATAATAATACCAATAATAATATTAAGTCATAATAATGATATTAATATTAAAGACAATAGTAGGCCTAGGCTTAATTGTAGATTACTGTTTTTTCTTGAACAAATCTGAATGAAACATTGTAATAGCCTAACTAAAGAGAACCCAAGTAAAATATTATATTGGATTTGTTTAATTTCACTCTTTTTTGTGATTTATTTTCTTTGCCCAGGAAATTTATTGATAAATTTCATATTGAATAGTATGAGGGAAACATAAAATATTGACGTAGCTATTTTTTCGCCAGGGATTGAACAACAAAGGGGAAAAAACTATGTTAACAGCTGAGATCACAAATATGGAAGTAGCAACATACAACAGTCGTTCTCCCTCATTTCAAGTTCTATGTAGGCCTACATATTGTACAAGGCCCTAGAGTTTGGAAATAGAAAGTTCTTCGTAAGTTAATTTCAAATTACAAAATAAAAACCCGGGAGACGCCGGGCCTTTTAAGCTAATGAGATATATCTACGAAGTTTGCTTTTTATATAGTAGATGATAAGGTGAGATTTTATAGGCGAATTCAGAGTTAAGTGAAATACAGTATTACGAAATGAGCCACTGTTTTTAATAATTAATGTAAAATGTGTAATTCAGTAAGAGCCCTGCGTGTACAGTAGTATTATTTCTGTCTGACCCCGACGAAACGCGAGTGAGGAGAAGAGAATCCAGCGGTGTGGGTTAATTCAGAGACCTTCCCATCCCGCCGATCATGACAGTAGTAGCTTATATATCTTTAGTCAGCGTTTGTGTTTACAAACAAATCCCTATCCAAGTACAGCTCTGGCAGATATTTTTACCTCATTCATTAAATGTTATAACACTAACATTAAATGTTTTAACTCTAACATACAGTATGGAACTTTCATATATTTACTCTACATACCAAGTGTGGTGTTACCGCTGTGCTCAATTACAGGACTGGATATTATTCCATAGGAGTGACACCAGAGACTGAGAGTCTTTCCCCTTTACCATTACTATCAGCATCATCATCACCATCACCACCAACATTATTAGCATCCGAATCACTCTCACTAGAAGCATCACTATCACCACCCAAATGAATGACCAATTCTTGAGCCGCATCCAGGAGTCCCTCCCTTTCCAGATATTCCTGTTCAATATTCTTCACGTGCTGGCATCTCCGTTTCCACTCTTCTGCAGATATTGAGGAAAACTTCTCATCCGTAATCTTCATGACATCTTCCATTTTAAATGTCACATTGTTTTCGGCTACCCAATTTTTTACAGTAGCCCATATGAGTTCTATCGGATTGAGCTCAGGGTGATAAGGGGGGAGCCTTAAAACATCGTGGCCATGTTGCTGGAGAAGATGATCGATTTTGTAGCTTCGGTGTTGTGGCTTAAGTGTCAGTATTAGTTCATAAATTTCAGCTTTTGTCTTACTATGAAAGTTTTGTTTCTCAAAATTATCGTTTTCAAGGTGGGACTGCAACCAAGATATCATCACGTCTTTTCGAGAATTCGATGTGGGAGGCTTATTCAGCTGCACGTTATGGTAAGGGGCATTATCAATAACCAAGACTGAGTGAGGAGAAAGATTTGGAATTAGTCTTTCCTTTAGCCACTGCTCGTAGTTATTGAAATCCATGTCCCCATGATAGTCCCCTGTTTTTCTGTGTGAAATGAATCTCAAATAAGCATTGGGCACAAAGCCATGCTCTCCTCCAGCGTGAATTATAATAAGCCGTTGTCCTTTCGAAACTGGCGAGAAGAGTCCACTCAGCGATTCGTCACTCCAGGCACATGGTGTAGTATGTGTTGTGTGAAGGTAGGTTTCATCCATGTACACTATTGAACGCCCTTCAGTCCTATACTGATGAATAGACCTTAAATAGGCACATCTGAGGGACTTTATTCTCTGTTGTTCCACAAGAATTTTTCTATTATTTCTTGTTTTCCTCCACCGAAAACCAATATGTAAAATAATTTTCCTGAGTGTAGAGATGCTACCCTGAAAGTCAATTTTTTCTTTTAGTCTTGAGTGTATTTTTTTAAAAGTCGGTCTCTGCTTTTCTTCAATATAGAAATTATTAATTGTTCGTCGGACTACTTCTTCGTTAAAATTGTCAGGAGATGATTTCTTCGAGGTACGTATTCTTTCTTTATCAGGGGTAGAAAAAGAATTAGAAGCTCCTTCTTCAATACTTTTGGCCTCTTTCACGATTCGCTTCACAGTACTAATGGATACACCTGTAGCTGTTGAAACCCTTTTATATACAGATGCACGCTGACCCCTCACATCCCGAAAATATTTATATACATTATATACTACTTCTCTTGTCTGCGAATGAATAACTTTACTCCCTCCCAGTTTACTATGAATCGGAGGCATGTTGCAAAAGTCTTGCGCACAACTGCACTCACCTGAAGCACTGTCTGTTAGGCACCGCAACAAGAGATGTTCCTTCTTCCGAGACCTGTGTACTAATAAACAACCACCCCTTAACATGACAATTTTTCTATAGTGGACTCGTCTGTCTACGGCGCATCTTTCTGAGCAGTGTCAGACAGAAATAATACTACTGTACAGGTTGAACACTGCAATGCATTGAGGAACGCCAGGAGTTAACGCCTGTGCAAAACCATGCAGGCAACTTCTCTGGCAAGTGTGTGTTGCGTGTAGTCTAGTCAAACATTCGCAGGCGATGGAATCTAATACTCATGACCAGCATCTCCGAATGTACCGGCAAACTTGCATATCTGTAAATGAGTGTAGTTTAATGAAGGTGAAAGGAAGAAAACATTGTGCTTCCTCTTGTATTGTTCAGTTTAAATTCGCTCACATTTACACTATTTAGTTCTCATAAAACAGATACAATTAAGTTTACCAGCAACATAGCCTGAACTCCTGAGATTCACATTTGCAAATATTTTATTAACACACGTAATGGCTTATAAGATTGACTGTTATAAATACATGTGGAGTGTCCGTCGTAAACGATATAAGTGCCAGAAAAATTTATTGTTTGTTTTTTCGTAGAAATTGGTGTATGTCCCATTGCCAACAACCCAGTAAAGGATATAAAAAGCGTTCATTAGGTGCCATCTAATGAACGATTTTTATATCCTTTACTGGGTTGTTGGCAATGGCACATACACCAATTTCTACGAAAAAACAAACAATAAATTTTTCTGGTACTTATATCGTTTTCCACGGACACTCCACAAACATTTTAAAAGTTTTTTTGTATGTTATAAGATGCGACTCCATTCTTTTTATTTGTGTGTTATTCGAGCCTATACACATATATGGTAAATGCACATATTTGATATCTAAACTTTTAAAGTGTAAATAATTTGTATTCTTTACTTTTATTAACTATTTGTACCTAGGATACTAAGTGACTCAGAAAATCATTGCAATCTTACGTGTTATATAGTCTATTGCACTTTTTAAAGAAAATCATAAGATTGCTCTTACATTTTACTGATATTATTTATTCTTAACGCACTTAATGAGTGTTTTCTTGCGCCTAATCCGCATAAAAAGCAAGTTACTTATAAATAAATATACATGTATTCTTGCTCAGTAGTTAAATTTAAATACCCTGTTGTTCTCCTTGGTATCTTTTTACTTTTATGATGGGATAAGGCGAAAAAAATAGCTATTTCAATACTAAATCTATTTAGTAGTCGAAGCAATTATTTATTTGGTTGATATTTAATATTTAGCAAATCGGATTGAATGAGCCAGAATTAAACATAAGAGTGCCTAAAACTGCCTGAATTCCCAAGATATGTCCTGAAAGTGGTCGTATATATTTTCCACTTCTGGTCTTCCATCGCCGTTCTCTGTGGAATTCCCACGAGGGTGGGGAAGTAGCATCACTTTGTTGTAGTGTCGTTCATGGTGATAGGAAACAATGCTATTTTCATAGTTGAGGTGGGAGGGCGAGAGGGTGGCGTTTCATACATCAGGGTCGCCCGAGCATGCATCATCCCGAGGAGATCCTGCCCTGAACCAGGAGAGATGGACGGAGTTCTCCCTGATTTCCCGAGGGACGTACATTCTTGTTCCGCCACGACTTTTACGAACAAGCTGGTGAAAATAAGAAAGACCCAGTAGAGCATCTATTTTCCATTCTCCGATTCCTGTATTCCATATTACTTATCCTTCTACTTTGTTGTTATTTACCTAATTTCCTTTTCTCCCTGTAGGGTATTAACCGTTCGTCTCTAGTTTTTCTTTTATATTATAAAACTTCCTATCTTCTACCTCTCCCCTTCTCGCTTACTTTATCGTCAAGTTCAATTCTCATTGTAATTATATCCACATATAATATTTTATTCATGTATCAGCCTGTACTCACGATTTTTAATTCTTTATTTATGCAAGTAATCTGTATTATTTTGCCTCCCTTTCTCCGTTTTTTTTGTTTATTGAGTTCTTCTTTCTTTGACCTCTTGTTCTTTTTTTTCCAGATGTATTTCTGTTATGTTCTGGAAGCCCGTCTGTATACATTCTGTCTGTATCTGTCTGGCTTTTCTGACGGTATTTCTTTCGTTCTTTCTCTTTTTATTTCTTTCTTCCTCCCTTTCTCTTTCTGTTTATCTTACTTTCTTCCTTTCTCTCTTTATTCCTTTTTAAAATTTATTTTTAAATTATACTGCTAGTGAGAGATTGCCATAAGCTGAAAGTCTGAGGAATTCGTAAGGGTACTACAGAGTTATGAGAAAGGAAAGATGTTATTAGTTATGTATCCTTATGAAAAGAGACGAGCTGGATGTTTATTACTGAGGGACACGTGATACTAGTAATAGTTTTGTTGGGTAGGGTAAAGAAAAACAGGATGGTATATTAGTAAGGGGTGGTGTTAAAGTGTAAAGAATAACACCACTATTAATACAGGTCCTAATGTGCTGAATTATTGAAGAAGATTAGATTTATGGCTATCATAAACCAATCTGGCCAAATTACTTTTTTGCACTCCTTAGCTAGTAAGTGTTTCTTACGACAGTTGTTTACATGGCTCGTAACTTGACATTACCACACGCAATCTTGTTGCTAGGGGCGACGGGCGGAAAGTGAATTGTTGCTAGGGGCGACGGGCGGAAAGTTACTTTACCGCCCGCAAATGCTTATTTGCGAGCAGAAATGACCAAGGCCTCCCCGCTTTATAAATATTCGGTTGCCATAAACAATAACAAATGCGAATCCCTTTCTGAAATAAGCACCATTCTTCAAGTCTGTATTTACATAATATTTTCAGGTAATATCACAATTAATATAATTAAATTGATATAAGTAACCGTCGTGCAAAAAATAGCATGCAACACACGGACCGTAAAGGCATTTACGGGTCTCGAAAACTTAAAAACCCTCGGCTGCGCCTCGGGTTTTCAATCTGTTTCCTCGACCCGTAAACGTGCCTTTCCGCCCTTGTGTCGCAATATACTATTATGTGTACTACAGTGTAGTCCGAATTCATGAGGTGTATTTATTATACAATTATCAAAATAGGAACGCAACATCATCTAAAAATTTTAGCATCGGTTCTTTTTCACTTAACACCAGTAATATTTAAAAAAAAAACTATAGAAAAGACAACATTCTATACAAATATTAACGTTACGAAGACAGCTTGAATTTCCAGTAATATTTCAATATAGTCTATACAAAAACCTATCCACACGTTATTTAAAACCTCTTTCACAGAACCCACGATCTTCCGCTTTCTGTAGACTGCACCTTTAATTCTTCTTAACAAAGAAAGATACTCAAGTTGTGGAGAACAGGAATACGGAGAAGCAGTGTTGACGCGGAAGCATTTTATAAGGGCAACGTAGGTGCCTTGGGTTATTTCAGAGCTTAACTTTTTCACTGCTACTGACGTATAACTGCGTAGCCTCCAAATTCTATATAAAATCAGAGTTATGAGACTAAAAAAGTAAATATTTATGTTAAAAAGCAAGGATTTTCCTAGTCTGTGTCTATTTCAGTAGGCGATTTTTATTAATATATTATTCATTTAATCTATTTCTCAGGCTGTTGAACAATTGTCATCAGCCTTCTAGCTTCCCAGTCCATTCGATTTGTCCCAATATTGCTGAAGAGCAGAGCACGTTCTAAGTTGTTCCGAGCTTTGAATGGCATCTTCTTGACACAGCATGCATTTCGGTGAGGCGAATATTTTGATTCGGTACAGATGTTCTGCTAGACAGTCATATTGTGTTGCTATTCGAAATGTGCTACATTTTCACTTCGGGGGAGTTCTGGTACAGAGTTTCTATTGATGAGGATGCTGGCCCATTTCTTTTCACTGCTAAGTCTGGTGATAAAATCGGCTCTTTCAGTCCTGAAGGAAGATTTGATTTTTAATTTTGCGGAATGGAATGATAAGGTATTCTTTTTAGTGTTTAATATTTTTGTTCCTTTTTTTAGCCAAACCGTCAGGTCCTTCGTTTCCTTTTACTCCAATATGAGATGGGATCCGTTGCAAGACATCTCAATATTAAAATATTATTGTTGTCATTTGTGGAAATCAGCTAGTCCAATTAAATTTTTCTCGTTGATTTTAAACTTAGAGTTCACTGAGTCCACTTTAATTTATGACTACCTTATTATCAGTGTATAAATTTAGTTCTAAAAGGGTTTCGAACATTATGAGCACCAGTAGCCATAATTATGTGAACCAGTCCTAGATAGAAACTGTATCTCCATTCTGCTGTTTACTTTGTTAATGGAGCATGAAGTTGTTGAAATGAAGACTTGCGCGACGTAACCATTTTGGTAAATGACGTTGCATTGTAAGTACTATGTTACACAGAAAATTATTTTTCAGCGTTAACCTATTGTTAAGGGTAACAATTTCCATTAGGCATTATGTTCTCAGAGCGTAATACATGTCACAAATTCTGCGAGATCTCCGGAATCTTTAAAAGTATAATTTAAACAAGCGCTTTGAATTTTTCTAAAGCACGTAGTGTATCTCGCGGAAGGTAGTGGGTCCCTACCTCGAATATATTTCATTGGAAGAGACATACCTCTGTACATCACCTGAGTATTAGAGTGTAGCTTGTCCATCAAGGAGATAAAAAATATCACCCCATATGTATTATTATTGAATTCCCAAAAATACAGAACCCTATTTTACCAGATGGCATATTAGGGTTATAGATTAAACATATATACAGAGTATACAGTAAACTACATATACATATTACAATTTTGCAAAAACACTATTCATGAAACTTAAAACAACTTTGTAACTTTGCTTATTTAAGAAGAGACGGGAGATTGGTGTAGTAAAGTCAAAATTTAGAAAATTTAAATATAATATTAACTGATAACGTTCGTGCGTAAATAATGGACAATGAAATAAGAGGTGCCTAACAGATTGACTTTCCTCTTTACATTTACAATTTGCAGAGGTAGAAATTTTAAATCTATGTAAGTATTCACCAAATTTCCCATGCCCTGTTAAGAATTGAGTCGTAATATAATCCGGAATCAAAAGTGTACAAGCCATTCTATCTTGCACTCTAGGGAAAAACAAATCTTTCGTTGTGCTGCCGTTATTCGTTTCTTGCCAAATCCGATCCCATTGGCTGTGCATATGTTCTCTTAATGTTTTCTTAATGAAGGATATAGGGCATAAACTATAAGAAGTTTTAACATTTGAAGAAGCACCTAACTTAGCTAATTCATCTGCTTTCTCATTTCCTAAATTTCCCATGTGACCTCGGACCCAGGTTAAACAAATATGAATTGTGCTTGTATTTAGTGCATGTCTAATGTCTGTGGCTAGTGCATCCTTATTATATTTATCATCTACAGCTTGTAAAGCCGACTGTGAGTCACTGTTTATACAAGCAATATTGCTACTATCAATACACCATTTAACAGCTTCTTTTATGGCGAACAATTCCGCTTGAAACACAGAACAGTGTGACGATAGTTTATACAAAGCAGAATAAATTTCAGAAGCACTATTATCATAAACCACAAAAGCACATCCCACCATAACTTCCTGAGTTTCACAATTAATGTAACGTGACCCATCTGTATAAATGTAGTAAGAATGTTGGTCTACAAGTTCAGAACACAATTGCATGAAACTGGTGTTATAATGTGCTGGATGGCCGAGTAAACTCCAATGTACCGGTGTTTGTAGTTGTAAATGGGAGACAATATCGGGGATCTTTCGACCTCTCTTAATATTATTTATATTAGCCAAGAAGAGTCCACTCAAATATAAGGGCTCTATGGCAGCTATAATTTGGGCAGCATCAGTAGAAATTGTACGATAACCTCTTATCATTCGTAGAAGAAATCCTCTTTGTATTTGCTGTAATTTTTTCTGAGCCCATTTTTTATGTAAAATTTCTTCATAGGCAGCAACACAATATAAAATCAGAGGCTCAATCGCTCCGCGATAAATAATTTTCAGTATGGAGTAATTAAATCCCCAACTAGGTCTGGACGCCTTAGATAAGTTAAGAAGTAGTTTACTGGCTTTGTTGGCAATGTGATTCAAATGTGATCGAAATGTTAGCTTTGTATCTAGTATTACACCCAGATAGCAAAAGCTGTCAACCATTTTAATGTTTTGTCCATTCATTATGAAATTCACAACGTCTATTTTCCTTCGCTTGGTAATCATCATAGCAGAAGTTTTCTCAGGATTAAATTGAAGTTTATTTGTTTGACCCCATTCAAAAATGACCTGTAGCCCATTATTTACTTTGTGCTGTATATCTCCATATGTAACAAGACATAGAACAATATAGCTTATTATTCCGCTATTTAGATGTGGAAGTTTGGTTTTTCAATATCGTGATGCATTGATTCTTACTTAAGCTAAGAGTGAAAAAAGATATTTCATTCTTATGTGGATATAATACACTTCATTTCTCAGCTAACGTTATGACTTAATGACTACCCTGTGCCAGCTAATGTTAATATCATTCACTTAAGAGAGAGAAATTGGCCTATTCCACACCAGAATAAAATATAATGTTACATTAATGATACGTTTATTATAAAAGAAATATTGCCATAATGTAGAAGGGGTAAAATATTCAGTTACTTTAGTCTGATAATAAGATAAATTTAACTATTTATTCAAATAGTATAGGAGTAAAAAATAATTTGATCTGAAATGAATCCCGGGGTGACCCTGGAGAAAATTAATTCTTTTGGTCCACCACATTATTTTTAAATGCGATAAATTAATTCTGAATTTTGCTTTTGTTCTTCCAGTAGTCTAACGTTGGCTTCCAATATTGATTCACAAACTTTTCAATAAAATAGCCATATCTAGAATTGTTTTCCTTTTAAAGAAAAATGCAAAGCTTAGCTCTATTACAGCGCGTTATTCCATTATAGTAAAATATTCTCGCAAAATCACTCGGATGAGTATTTTATTGGTTATGTCCGCCGGAAAAAATTGTTATCCATGTGTCTGGTATATTGATTCTACCACTTGTTTTGCTTCTGGTAATCTAGCATGTGGACGGAGAAGAGGTTGTTAACAAGTACCTGCGTCAATATCGTACATAACACCACTTCCCATAAACTATCAAGTCCCTAACTACAGTGAAATACCGTATCAAACCGTATGTAATCTAATTTTAATTCTGGCATTTTGTGTGAAATGCTACATATGAACTACATATGGTAAAAGGAATTAAAGAGGTGTAATAAGTGAACCTTATTGTGGTTACTGCAGCACGGGATATTGAGTTTGGTCCACACTAACCTACAGGACCTCTCCATTCTGCATTCCCTGAGAGAGAGGGAAAAACACGGGGATAATTTTTTCGCGATAACGTTAATTAAATTCATGTAATGCTGACCATACCACCTTTCCTTGCCAGCAATCGATGAGGTGCAGCTAGTAAACCGTCCATGATCTCATTCAGCTGTCTTCTTCCTACGCAAGGGGAGCAATTAACGGAGTTAACGCAAAACCAACCATTTTCGTGGACCTTTTCATATAGGCCTAGCTGTATATGGCGATCGTACTTTTATGAAACCTCCACTCCTCCTGTTTACAGGTTTTTGTTGTTATTGTTACACCACTGTGTTTATCTGTAGTGGGTTTGTCCTTCGTGTATAATGTAGCCCATAAGTTAAAAAAGTTCATAGTAGTAGTTCAATTTGCAGAAAATTCACGATTTCTCATAGAAATTGCTAAGCGACATTATGTTCTGCACCTTCAATCTCAGTCGGTATTACTTAATATACCGTATATACTGGCATTTTGTGTGAAATGCAACGTTTTCCTCGTATGTATGAACTACATATGGTAAAAGGAATTAAAGAGGTGTAATAAGTGAACTTTATTGTATAAGACCACCTTAAGATTTGATGAATTTGATTTTAAAAATAATTTGTTAATGACAAGTTTATGCTTATTTTATAAAATATATGTTTGCACTTGTTTTTTGCATTAATGGTATCAGAATAAAATTAATTAGTTTCGGAATTATCATTTGATTCATTCGGTTTGTTCCAAAATCTATATGGAATCTTAAATATTTATGGGAAAGCATCTTACTTTTTCCCAAAATAAATAATTTCATTACTTGTTTTAATCTTCGAGATTGGCTTTTTTTTTTCCTCTTAACATAATATTCAAATGAATGGCCCATTTTACAATAAGCAATTTCAGATATCGTATATTTCTTTTTGCTTTGATTTCCTCGATTTTTTTGCCACTAAACCGAATGGAGAGAAGTAAAGATTGAAATAAATGAATAGAAAGTAGCCTATTTATACTTAGCTATTTGAGACATCACATCCCATTGTCTTCTTTAAAGAAGGCAAATGAATGTGAAATCACGTATAAATCTCGTAGCACCTGCTGTTTCTCAACGTCACCAATTCCGATATTCCAGTACATTAGAAGTGAATGTTGGGATCAATAGCGCCCCCATAAAAGAAGAAAACTCATCTTTCGAAGATTTTCTTTCCAACACAAAGAGCTCATCCAGGCTCATAGGCGTAGCGAGGGGGGGGTTTTGGGGGTTTGAACCCCCCCATTGAATAAAAAATGGAAAATTGTATAATTTTTTTAAGTCTGCCCATAAATTGCTTAATACAAGTATAAAGCGTGGGAAGCTTAAAACTCGTTATTTTGCGTCTTAATTTTTTAAATTTTCCGGGGAAGGACCCCCGGAAGCTTAAAACTTGTTATTTTGCATCTTAATTTTTAAAATTTTCCGTGGGAGAACCCCCGGAAGCTTAAAACTCGTTATTTTGCATCTTAATTTTTAAAATTTTCCGGGGGAGGGCCCCCGGACCCCCCTCTCCTTCCATACTCGCCAGACCCCGCGGATGTTATAACCCCCCCCCATATGGTCGGCCTGGCTACGCCTATGTGACCAGGCTTAATCTTTCATTCTTTGTTCATGTTCGTATTTTTGTTCTTTCCTTCATATTTATCTCTCTCATATATTGTAGTTTTTACCTAATCTATTTTAGATTTTAACGCATTGATCTTTGCGATTCTTTTAAATGTCCTATTATTGTTCTTCACATTTATGCTTTCTCCTGGGATCTCCAGTGGACTTAGTGGCCGTACCACTTTCAGGATGATCACTAGAGAAGCAGTACTATTTCGGGTGAGAACTCTGACAGTTTCTGTTAAGAGAATCATACGGTGGTTCGAAGTCCACATTATGCTGCAGGTCCCGGCTACTGCAATAACAGTTACAATAATTTTCTACCTTTAATGGTGAGATTTCCTCTAGGGATTCGACTAGCCATTATCCCCATGACAATCGTGAAATGCTTCAAAGGTCGCCATCTAATTATGACGATATAAACATGCCCTTTTCTAAAAGTAAAGTAAAAAAAAAGTAATAATATATAAAAATAAAAATAACAAAAAACACTTTTGCTCTTGTTTCTCAACAGATTTTTGTGTGGTGTATTGTTTGTTTTTTCTTTCTTTACTCTATTTTTCTTATCTTTCTAATTTCAGATCACAATTCTTGTACAGTACTGTTCTGCTTTATGCATTTTTTTGCTTCTCCTTCACCTGTTGAGTTTTATTATGCAACATGTAGCCTTCTTTTCGGTAATCAGCGAACTCAGTTCGCATTTCAGTAAAGTTTTTTTTTTCCGGAGTTAACCGAAATTTTTAGTTTGCTTGGGCCCTGTAAATACCCATTTGCCAACATCCTATCCCTCCTTTTCTGGTCTTCATTACTGAATAAAAAGAACCGACCAACTGGCAACCGTACGTAAATCATCCTACGAGTCCCACATTTCTCACCTTCCCTTTGGTGTCCTAAACCATACCATACCTTTTACATTTGCAGCTGATTCATTTTAGCGAGGTAAATCAGTTGTTGGAAAAGACCTAGAGGGGTGGCATGGATAAATAAGACACTGTGAACCCGGTAGGAGGGTTCTGTGAGTTTATGTTCACATAACACCGCAGCATATTTTCGTACCGCTTTATCCTACATACCAAAGATACAGCAATTTTAAAGACCTATCTCACTAATTTTTAAAAATCATTTATCATTTTCTCCAATGTGGTCAATTTTTGTCCTATTTGTCCAATTTTTACATCACTTCTTACTTACTAGGAACCAATATTTCTCGTGTCTAAATTTCTTCTGCTCTTGAATTTTGTCTTCCTGATTTTTAATTCACTGTTTTTGGCTCTTCTCCATTTATCTTTTCAGATTTATTTAGTTTTGTTTTACTTACACTTTGTCTTGCTCATTTTCTTCTTTAGCTTAATTTCCTAATCTGTCTTATGCTCCACTGTTTTCTCTGTTATCCTTTCCGTACTCTCCTCAACCTTAATTTCCTTATCTTTCATCGTCTTTTTCGCTTTATTCCTCGATTATTTTTCCTTTCGGTTCTTTTCAGTAGATTCATTTATCTTCTTCATATTCGTCACCTCATCCTCCTACAGTCATTTTCTGGTCATCTACGAGTATTTGTATCTTTATTCTCCACCTGCTTCTCCGTATTCCTGTTCTCCACAACTTGAGTAGTTTCCTTTATTAAGATGAATTAAAGGTGCAGTCTACCGAAAGCAGAAGGTCGTGGGTTCTGTGAAAGAGATTTTAAATAACGTGTGGACAGGTTTTTACAGTGGCTATTTTGAAATATTACCGGAAATTGAAGCTTGTTCAAATTGAGCTGATGACTGTCTTCGTATAGTTAATATTTGTATAGAATGTTATATTTTCTATAGTGTTTTAAAAATAACACTGATGATAAGTGAAAAAGTAGCTAGCATTTTTAAATTATTTTTCGTTCCTATTTTGATATTTGTACAATACATAAATATACCTCAAGAATTCGGTCTACACTGTAGCACACATAAAAGTACAGTAGTTTGGCCAGATTGGTTTATGCTTGCCATAAATAGAGGGATTAAATAGAGGGATTTAGGATTGGAATGATTTACCTGCAGGAATCTTCGAAACGTTTCCTACTAACGCCAAAATTTTTAAAAATTTATTGAATAGGGTATACGATATTGTATAATATATTTTTTCCCTACAATATTCTCAGTATGTAATTTTTATATGCTATGGTTTTGAATGGAAAGATATTTTTTTAATTATCAGGTATGTAGATAGCTGCTGTGATATTTAATGTGTAGGCCTAACTGTATGTATAGTGTGACTTTTTGTATATATGTATGGCTGGTATTTATTGCAACACTGCCACCGGGTTGTTGACCCACTGCAGTGCAACAAAATAAATATAAAAAAAGAGTGCGTGGAACGCCACGCGACAGAAGTAAAACTTTATTTTATTATTTTATTTTTTCAATTTTTGATTATTGCATTTTTTCAATTTTGCATTATTGGACTTTTTAATATTGGGTTTTTGGACTTTTTAAATTTTGGATTTTGGACTTTTTAATTTTGGATCTTTGAATTTTTAATTTTGGATTTTTTAAATTTTCGATCTTTGAATTGTTTATTTTTTATTTTTTTAAATTTTTAACTTTTTTATTTTAATTTTTTTATAATTATTTATTAAATTTTGGATTTTTGGATGTTATAATTTTTAATTTGGTTTTTTTAAATTTTGGAAATTTTTATTTTTTAATTTTGGATTTTTAATTTTGGATTTGCGCTGTAATGAACCTCCGGGTTCCATAAAATAGATAAAATACCTTTAGATTGCTTAGGAATTGTCTATTGCCATTGAGGAAGTAAGGTCTGAAAAATTTCCTTTGATTACTCCTAATCGTTGAGTTGATTGTTTTCTGTGCAGTCCGCACCGAAACAAGTAAGAGTGTGACTGATTTCGTGACTGATTGTGACTGATTTCTTGACGGTTTTAGTGTGACTGATTTTCCAGATTTACCCTCTACCGCCACTAAAGAAGTTTTACTTCAATAAATAAATAAATCTACTCTTCTTCAATAATTTAGCGCATTTGATTAGGACCCGTATTCTTTACGCGAGTAAGTTTTAGTTTCTTCTAACCTCTGGAGTAAATTCTATGCTGTTGTAAGTGTGGTTGAAGTTGGAGAATTCAGTATAAAAGAAGTACGCAAGTGGAGAATCTTGTTATCCTTAATTTAACAAACGAGAAACTCTTTACAAACTTTGTTACACACAAACACTGTAAAAGTATATTTATGCAGAAAGTTTTTTACAATTCACAAAGGTAACAAAGCAATTCCTTCTCTTGCACCATTCAGCGTAATCGTTTCTATCTTTACAAATAGTCACTCTCCTGCAAAATGTCACGAGTATTCTTACCGTCAAGAAATTCTTGAAAAGAGTTTTATCTCTACTTGGCAAGGTAAAATGAGTAACAAAGTATTTACTGTTCGATTTAAGTTAATGCATGTTACTAAATAATAATGATAATAATAATAAAATAATTATAATAATAATAATAAATATAACGTTAACTGAACATTTTACATTGGACTTAATAAGAAGTTAAATATATAAATCTCTATATATATATATAAAAGGCTTTGTCCTGACTGACTGAATGAATGACTGACTGACTGATTGACTGAATGACAGGGATCAACGTACAGCCTAAACTATAACAGGTAGAGACTTGGAATTTTGACAGTACCTTCGTTGCATAATGTAGGTGCTCACTAAGAAAGGATTTTGAAAAATTCTGATTCTAAATGCCAAAAATTAAATGTTTTTGAAAATACTTAATCCCTTTTTACAAATAATTATCAATTCCAAATCACAGAATATATTGTTGCCAAATGGTATCATGTGGGCTTGGAAAAAACAATTGAAATGCACTTTTGACAAACAAGAGAAGTTATCAAAATAATTCATGTTATAAATAAATATTACAGAATGAAATCCACTAAAATAATGGAATCACATAACTTTCTCTACCCTGGACATAGAGAAAACAAAACGAGGTATGGTAATGTGTATATTATTATATTATATCGCAGGTTTTTGGAGAGAAAAGTATGAAAGTGATAATGCTTCCTGTTTAATTTCATCTCCAAAACGGTTTTATGGTAACATAAGAGTGGGAAATTTCCCTCCTCGATATTACAATTTTATGATACTGGAATTTCTGTTTCTTCTTATTTAAACCTCTACCAGGCTTGCTGTGCAGTGTACAAGCGATGGGATGCAAAATTCTAGATCCTCTATGAGCCATAAAAAACTATATCAAGCGTTTTCTGAGGGAATAGTTTGAGTGTAATAAGTCGTTCTTCCTATTTCAAATTATAAATGCCTATATAAGGACCTAGAATTTAAAATTGAAAATCCTTCATAAGTTAATTTCCAATTACAAAATACAAAACCCGGGCGACGCCGGGTCTTTTAAGCTAGTAGTTAATAAAATTAACATATAAGATAATTTTCTTTCAGGTCCGAGTGAGATAAAATCCTGTGTTGGTGGTTCATATAATTTCGCCATGTTTAAGATGAGAAAACAATGAAGTCCAAATTTTAAATTAGATTTTTGTGAAGCACAAATTAATGTGTGGTATGTTGTAGGCCTAACGAGTACTAATGTGAGTAGATAAGGAAATAAAATATATAAATTAGTGATATCCTGATTACCAATAATAAGTTTAAAAAAAGCTTTACATTTAAATTAAATCAAATTAATTTAAAATTATAGATGTACAAACATCTATAACGAGGGCAGTAGAGGTCTGGATGAAGATTTGGAATGGGTCTGTACGTCTTATGGAAGTTTAGTAGTCTAGGTATCAGAGTACACAGCTTAAAATCCGGGAATTCGGGTTCGAGTTCTGCTCAGGGAAATTTTTCCTGTGTCTTTTCAGGGATGTAGTTCCACGGAGTTTAGTTTAGTTTAGTTTGTGTGTGTATATGTATATACATGTGTGTGCGTGTGTGTTAATTATTTTGCTGCTGCCAGTATATGCGCTTAGGACTTTTTTTTTTAAATTTTATGTATTCCATAATTTCCGTGGTTATCAACGTTTGTCTTTAGGAAACCTCAATGTGCATGTTTATTAATGAAATTCTTCCCGTAGGTCTAACATATTTGTACTCTGCAAAAAGGTATTCTATGGAAAGAGAACATAATGAATTATTCCTTAAGTTCACACTGACATTTCGTTTTCATTAATATAGGACGAATACCAATTTAAAATTTTCCTTCAGCAAAACATAGTCCCTTAGTCACATCCGTGTAATTTAAACTGGAGGGTAGTTATTCAAGTAAGAACAGTTGTTATTGCCTACCCTATGTGTTCATGACAACAATACTTTACGTGACCTATCCTGCATCCGTTACACCTGTAAAACATCGTAGTTTGTTAGGACAGAATGACACATAAGTCTCTTTAACCCTATTCGTTTGCTACTTTATTGCTTTTATCTTGCCATGTTTTACCCCCACAAATGCATTACGTTTATACCTTCCAGCCAGCATATCTCCACAAACATTTGCGTGGCCTTTTGCATACTAAACAGATGAATAGATGATCAGGACTCGAATATCACCACTCTTACCAGAATTCTACAACCCAAGAGCCTACGGGGTTTCATCTCAGTAAAGGCAAAACATTTCCTCGCTACAGTGAAATCTCAGTAGGACGATTTTGCCTAGACCAGGAAAATATTGTTAAAGAGAGTGTTATTGTTATATCGATAATTAAAAAGTGTTCTAATTTCATTTATTAAGTGCCAGTATGGTACTTTATGAGATTGTGTGGTGGACGAAAAATTGTCTGTCCGTCTGTCTGTCTGTCTGTCCGTGTGTCTATACGCACCATAACTCAAATATGCTTTTTCGGATTTTCATGAAACTTGGAAAACACATTTATAATGTCCATGGGAAGAACCCTATTGATATTGAACCAAATCGGTTCACCGGTACCGGAGTATTGCCCAATTTAGTGCCTTTTGTTAAATAAATAAATAAACAATTTTAATAGATTATATTAGAAAGGCGCCATAGCTCAAATACACTGTATCGGATTGCCATGAAACTTGGTGTACGCATTTATGACGCCCATGAAAAGTGCCCTATTGAATTTGAACCTAATCTGTTGACCGGTACCGGAGTAAAACCCAATTTAGTGTATATTTTAAAGGCGCAATAACTCAAATACGCTTTATCGGATTTTTATGAAACTTTCGTATACGCATTTATAATATCCATGGAAAGACTTCTATTGATATTCGACCAAATCGGTTGGCCAGTACCGGAATAATGCCCAATTTAGTTCCTTTTATGTTAATATATAAGAAGTCGCGAGAACTCAGATATGCTTTATTGGATTTTCTTGAAACGTTGTATACCCATTTATAATGTACATGGGAAGACGTCTACTGATATTGGACCAAATCGGTAGACCGGTACCGTAGTAAAACCCAATTTAGTGTCTATTTAAAGACGCGGTAACTCAAATACGCTTTACCGGATTTTTATGAAACTTGGTATACACATTTATAATGTCCATGGGAAGACGTCTATTGATATTGGATAAAATCGGTTGACCTGTTTCGGAGTTATCTCAATTTAGTGCCTATTTTATGGTAATATACGTATTCGAAAGAATTCATGAAATGGAAATCAGATATCATGACAACATAGTCAATTGTTTTACTGTGATCTTATAAGTCTTTGGCAATTAAAATACAGTTAGCTATGACAACACTATTGCTTTAAATGAGCTTATCCAACTAGACCGTTAAACTGACCCAGGTGGCTGAGATGGTAACGTATTGGCCTCACGTTCTGGAGTTTCATGGTTCAAATCCCGAAACCGGCCAATTTGACTTTTTTTGTTGTTGTTATTCTGCATATCATAACTGCAATCATAACTGATTAAACAAAAACATACTGGCACTTTGTTACATTAGTTTACCTGATTTTATATTTACGTAAAACAATACAATTGTGCAAAACCTAAAATTGTGTAAATTGTACAATTTATGTAAAAACGATGTCAGTGTTAATAAATTTAATGTTTTAATTATTATTCTGTTAAATAAGTCATTAAAATCAAACGTCTAGTAGTTGAAATAATCGCGGCCACCTAATTGTTTACAAAGCGATATTGTAAATTGTAAATATGTTCACATTCAACTTTTCGCTTCTTACATACAAACGCGCCACATAAAAACCTATATAAAAGCTGATGTATAAGACTAGTAAAGCAATGCTTTTTCGGAAAATATGCTGATCTTTATCCACGTGTTAGAATTATCATTCCTGGAGACCAGCTATTATACTGAAATTTTTCTGATTGGTTTGCATATTAGAGCCCACTGATGCTTGTACCTTGATTATTGCTTATATTAACATATAAATTAAGCTCTGAAAATGCTAGTACACTGATATCTTTAGCTCTTAGTTCCCTGAGTATTTTATTTAAACACCCCAATCATCTTTTAGGGGACTAGGGAAGGTTGAACGTGCGAAATTTTCGTATGGGTTTATTTATTATTTATTTTGTTGGGAATATAACAGGCTTATTGTCCAATTAAAACTTTCTCTTATACTAATTACACCAGTTTTACAACACTAATATTATGTTTATTCTAATAATAAAAATATTTAAACTAATACTACAACGAAAAAATATAGAAAAAATAAAGAAGAAACACATACAATATGAAAATTACACAATGAAGGGAACAGATCAAAACGTAAGTAATACAATAGTTTTGGAGGAAACGAAAGGCTTAAATAAAGAAAATGACATGGAGCTTATTTTAACTATCACTTTCTAATTATTACAATTTTAAAGTTTTCAAATTTTTATCACATATATTTTTAAACCGCTTGTTGTTAGTATTAAATGTATCTACATTACCCATTTTGTGCAATTGATTGTATAGACGGAGCACATTGTAAAGAGGGGGTGGTATTTAGGGAACCATTCCCGTAATTAAAGTTTTAAAACTATTTAAGAAAAACTAATGCAATTTTACCCATGGACTTCTTACTCCACCCTTAAATTAATACACTACACTCCTGCGCACTATGTCCACTCGCTTTTTGCTCAGTTTGAGCATTTTACATTACAGTATTATTCAAGGAAATAAAGAACAAAGGGTTTTTTTTTTGCTCTCTTGAAAATAGTCGGTTATGTAGATCGTCTCACTTTTTTAATGGACAGACCTCATTGCGTCGAGGGTCCCTAAACGACCTTCTGGGACATGGGACAATTGATAAACATTTCCGTAGAGTTTCGTACGAGGCAATTACTTCTGATGTGGTCAAGGTCGGTTGATTCTCACTTTGTTTTTTCCTCTTTTTCCCCTTCTTCCTCCTGTTCTTATTTACAGTTTCGCGACCTATTTTATCATTGTATTGAGGAATAGTATGTTACAGGAATTCTGGATGTTATCGTAATGGAGAGGTTTAACCTTATTAAGAGGATCGTAAAAACGAGGGGTATCTTACATTATTTTAATGTAAAAAATGCCGGGTCTAAAAGTGACTAAAATAACAAGAGTCAAAATGCTATATAATTTAAATAAAACAAAGAATTGACACGACGCAAGGATTTTGTTATTTAAAAAGTACTTGGCGCGGAATTATACGCAACACATTTTAAAATTAGCATAAACGATCTATTGTAGATCACCTAGTGTACATGATATTGGCAAGTTGTAATCTTGAATTGACACTTCAGACCATGTTATTTTTATTACTCCTTTAGCTCCTGCGATTATTATTATGTTGTAATGCATTGATTATATGGGTTATGTCACTAAAACACTCGTCTGGTAGAGATTTCGAGAGCATACTCACTGTTTAGTTTGTAGCTTAATCAAGGACACCGCGTTAGGTAAAAATTTGAAAATATTTTTTGTTTGTTTTTTTCTGTGTATCCAAACTATTGAAATGTTTATGTTCGTATCACCATTCTTTTTGTTAAAAATAATTATGATAATTTCAATGCGCCGAAACAGGCCCATGTCGATTATTTACTTCAGCTTTCTATTATCTAATACATACCAGTCTAACCTTGACTCTAAGATACGAATATTTATTTATTGAATATCCAAATTGAAATAAACCCTATTTCACCCGAAGGTATATTAGGGTTAGAGATATGATACACTAAACACTTTTAAAAATCGAAAAGTGTTTCTATTAACTATTGTAAGAAGCAAGTCGGTGTTAATTTGAGTGGGATGATTATTATTGAAAATGCTAAATGTCTAGGCTAGTGAAGAGAGGGAAAGGTGAAGTCAGACTGGAAAATTCAGTGCCATAGCCGGGATTTGAACCAGGATCTTCGACTTTCCGCACCGCTGCTCTTACTAACCGAGCTCCCATGGCAGCATGCCGGTATAACATTAAATTCTTCAACTGACTCATATATCTCAGTATACCGTTAGGCGTTCTCAATATGAGATACCAACCCAATGACGACTTACAACCTGTAAGTACTCATAGTAAACCACTAGAAGATCACAGTGGAATGATAGTTCTTTCACACAGGCCATGATGGAAAGGTGAAGTCAGACTGAAAAATTCAATGCCATAGCTGGGATTTGATCCAGGATCCAGGTTCAAATCCCGGCTATAGGTTCAAATCCCGGCTATGGCATTGAATTTTTCAGTCTGACTTCACCTTTCCATCTTAGTCTACACACGGCCAGTGTGAAAAATTATCATTCCTTTCGTGAAGAGAAATTATATTTTGAAAATTGAAATATTAACCGTTGTGTCTACATTTGATTCTTTTAAAATAGGTGTGCTCAATGTAATGTTACTATTTCTACAGAAGGACTACGAAGTAATAAACAGAATGATCTCGAAGAGAAAGCGACGCATTTATTTGTGAGAAATCAATTGGTTCAAACCGAGCTTCCTTTTTTTCTTCCTTTCTTCTCGACGTGGGAGTGGTTTACAGCCTGTCTTTACAAATTACTCTGGCAGCCTATACGCATCGCGCTTCATCTCTTTCGGGCATTATTTAGCTGCTGTAAATATAACTGAAAATAGACCAGACATGGTGTACCGGAATAATTTGTGAGCCATTTATTTTACAGGTAGTGTAGGCCTAAATTGAATAGCGTCTGTTTTTAGCTAGCAACGGAAATTAATCCTATGGACGTCCTCTGTCAACAGAATGTAGAATTGAGCAATATGATACTTGACCGTTTGCAATAATTTCAGCCTGGAATAGTTGGTGTTATCTGAATTGGAGCCTTCAAATACTGGGGAATGCCAGCTGTTATCATTGTCTTCCTTCAGTATTTTCCCATGTTTTGAGTGTTTCTTGTAGTAGGTACAAATAGAAAATTTGATGAATCAGTCAGGAGATTGATAACTTATAATTACATTGGGGAGGTTCGAGATCAACCACCTTGCAATTTTCCTAAAAGAGCAGTCGGGATCAGGTCATTCACATAACTGTGTTAGTTATGTGAACACAACAATCTTCATATTATGTTGGAGGAGAGGGGTTGGGACACATTTAATTAATTTTTTTACATCAATTTTACGGTTTATTTAATCCACTTAGTTTGAAATATTCTTTTAGATCATCCCTTAATAAACCATTTTTTCTTTAAGAAAAAAAAAACAGTAGGTATTTTGGTTATTTAACGACGGGGATGTATTGCAACAAGGCCTGTGACCGTCGCCGGTGTGCCGGAATTTTTTCCCGCAGGAGTTCTTTTACATGCCAGTAAATATAATGACATGGGCCTATCACATTTATGCACACATAAATGCCATCAACCTGGTCTGGGATCGAACCAGCAACCTGGGCACAGAATACCAGCGCGATACTAACTGCATCATCCAGGCGGTGTTAAGAATACTCCTACATTTTGTCATAATTCTTCTTTGCCTTGGGTCGGGACGCGTAAAACTCGTACTCCTGTTTACTGAAATTCAATTTCTGTAATGGAATGCAACTTGAATAAAGAAGAGTTTCAATGTTGTTGCTTCAAATTAATATTATTAAAAATCACAATCGGTATTTTCTAAAGAATGTGATTTACGAACATATTAATACAGTAGAGCCTCGGTAAATCGAGCCCCGGTATTTCGAGGTTCCGTGTAATTCGAGCTGGTCTTAAGAAAATTAAAATTTTCCATAAAACTAGAGTAAAATCCCGTTTTTATACGGTGTCCGCATGTAAGTTTTACGCACTTCCGAATGTGTTACATTTTGAGCTTTCTTTCAATTTTTCCATGTACAAAAATGCAGGTAAAACTGGATTTTCGATTAATAGTACACAGAAATAACCTTGGCTTCAGACTGCTAATTCATTTCTATTAGGGTGTACAGATTGACAGAAACCGTTAGGTTTGATCTTTCATTGTCGGGACCTCGTGTCAATCATACGGTGCATACAGTGCATACCATCCTTTCAGAAAAGAATACTGTATTGTTATAGTAATCCCTACTCAGCAAAAATTGTAATTAAAAGTATTTTCCTAGCAGCGCCGCTTTCCCGTTCCATTCCATTAAGAGTCAAGACAATGACTTAATCCTTAAAGGATGCCGATGTAGCAAATAGGAAATGTTTGCCAATATACATACAGGCCTATTAAAGATATGTATGCCTACTATATTGTTTATTTATTTATTTTATAAACCATTATTGTGCTCAATAAACATTTATTTATGATTTATTTATGATGTTTCCGTATAATCCGAGTTTTTTGTAATTCGAGGTAGCCTCAGCCCCAATTAGCTCGAATTATCGGGGTTCTACTGTATTTATTTAAATCTTTTTCCAGCAAAACGAAGAGCACCAACATTTTGTTCGGACCTCATTTTCTTAGTGGATTGTGGAAAACATAATTCGTCGTTGAAAATATTGGAGTTATCTTCCACTTCAGAACAAACACATGGGCTCTCTTGGTTGCCATATTGTTTGTTTGAAACTAAACACTGGATATGTAATGAAGGGGTTTTGATTCATTATAATGGTAAAGAAAATATAAATTTAAAACTTTTCTTACTAGTCCATATGTGTCAGATTGCTCACTTTTCTCCGTCTTTTTATATAATTCCTGGAGTAGTGTAATCTAAATTTTCAGAATGGAAGAAAAATAATATGACATTTCTCCTTGGCTTTGCACCATACTTTACCTAGCGAAGGTTAAAATTGTATGCGGATGTGTTCTGACATTTTTCCTCGTCTTGTAGAGTGCGATTTTTCAAAACCAGGTCGCTAGGGGGAAACTCCATACCATATTACAAACATTTTAACTTCTCGTAAAACATTCATAATTTTAACGCTATAGGGTGTCCGGAAACTATCCTACAGCTGAGAAGAGTGAACAAAAAATGCAGAACCAGTATAAAATGCACAGTCCACAACTCAAATGTTTGCAAATTTAATAATTCGGCAAGGGATCTTGCTATACTCGTGGTCAGGAAAATAAGGATTTGTTTTCGAACGTGAGTCTCGAATTAATTCACTTGGTAATGACCAGGCTTTAAAACTTAGTGCCCGAACCCACAGAGGGAGTTGATTCCAGTTACCAACAACCTGAGTATAGGGGGTGGAGGGTGATTGCGTAGGCTGATAAGACAGTCATTGATAGTAGTACTGAGAGCTGAATTCGCTCATAGTACGGTGCCTCTCAAATTGGTCAACAGTGTACCTTGTCATTCTGCGTGTTTAAATTTATAATACGTGTTTGGCATGCCGAAAGTAAAGTGTTCTAAAACGCAAACATATATTGAAACATTTGGGAGGGACTATTATACACAAATAGGAGAAAGTATCGTTTTGCATGCTTGTAATGTGAGTTTAGATAATGAGAAGTTATTTTGTGGTCTTCCTATATCTGTATTGCAGTTTGTTTACTATCACGTGAACTAGCATATGGTAGCTAGGGCATACGCCGAGCAAAGTCTGTACGGTATGGTTGCTGTTAACATATTCGATCGGGCACTAAGTTTTAAAGCCTGGTAATGACCGCGTGAAAACTTGGAGATTTCAAGCTTGCTAAATAACTTGAAGCCTGTAATAAGAAGGCGGCTAGAACTTGATTATTTACCAGTAAAACACCATTATTTTGTTACCGTATGACGTATGAGATTACGAGTCAGTATCCTTTAGCTTTCTGGTACTATGCGATAATAGTAATATCAACAGTCCCTGTCATTGCAGTGCCATCTTTAATTTTAAAACATTTTATTTAAGATATTCAAGATGGTTGGCATGAATTGAGTAAGAATATCAGGAGGTCAAATTGGAAAGGGCGGGAAGCTGTTACAGGAGGATCAGACAGTTTTGAGTTCATGTGTGGTGTGTAAGGTAGCTGAGTAACTTATGTGTGTGTATGTGTGTGTGTCAGAGAGAGGTGGAGAGAGAGAGAGACAGAGAGATAGAATGAGGGAGGGAAGAACAGAAATGAATAAAGTTTAAAATTTACTATTGACTTGAGCTGATGTCAGTCAACTGGGGGTAGTCCTACTTTGAAATACTTAAAATATTTGAATGTTTTTCAGCTGCATGATTTCTAGGCGGAACGTATTAAAAAATGATGTAATAAAATTAAGCAATACCTCCAACTCGGCTTCTTTTATTTTGCCTAGGCCTTTCGGTTATGTGGAACCGGCCTTTCGGTTACATAGAACCATCATCAGGGCATCTTCACACGACGTAGAAGAAGAAGTAAATAAGCTAATTTTAACTGTATCTTAAGAACATTTTAAGTTTTAGTGATTTTAACTATCAGTGACTTCATCATAACTATCATTATGCCCTGATGATGGTTTCATGTAACCGGGAGGCCTAAGAAAAATATTGAAAGTGAGATTAAGGCATTACATAATTTTTTATTGTCTATCCTGGAGGAAAATAGGATTTACGATTTACAAGATTCAACATCAAAAGGCTTGTGAAAAACACGTTATTTCTTTCTGGTCAAACTGTGTGTCACAGTTCATACTTAACTTCTTTGCCTTAAAAAAATGTGTAGGTTGTTACTGCCAATGTCATGTAAGAATATATTTTCCGGACTAGCTTTAGTTCGTGGTCTAAGGTTTCCAAAAACCTGTCGTTTCGCCCGATGATGTGGAGGGTATTTTCAGAAGATGTGGAGCGTTATTACTAGAAGGAATACGTCGTAACTTTGTTACAGAGTAGACTTTAATAATGTTCTGCTCAGACCTTCCTTTCATTTAGGCTATATACTCGTATATTATGATGTGATTATGTGTCATCTTTTAGTAATGCTGTTTCCGAAAGTCTTTATGTGGTTGATGAATAGTAGCCTATATTATGTAACGAGCATATTTCCATACCTTTACTAAGATACGATTTTACTTATAATTTTCATACAACTATCTTAATACCATTATAGGAAAGATGCATACGACTGTGTAAACGACTCTTGTCCATCAGATGTTAATTGTTCTCGTCTTTTCCGATAGATGGCAGGCGACGAGGCGTGCAGGCCGCAGGGCTTCTGTTGACATTTTAACGTCAAACTACGCTTATTTAAACACACGAAATGAACTCAATTCCGTATTATATTAAAATTAACCTGAACAGAATTGATATTATTTTAAATAAAGGTCGTTATTAAGCAGTATTATTTGATGCTTTCAAGGCTTCGAAGATTGTTCCATGTTCAATATTAATCTACACCACACTGATGGTTTAATAGAAATCTGTACTTTAATGGATATCATTAAGATATTGTTCTGTTACATACAATAAGCGTATTATAGTTTGAGTTTTAGTTTATTTCGACTTACTCTGTGCTGTTTTACACTACATTTGTTCGTTAATTTTTAATCCGATAAAAATATAGTAACGTAAGCAAGTTTCCTCAATTATTGCTTTGCCGAGACATAACATTCAACCACACCATAAATTCCCTCTTTCTCTTCTCTCTTTTTCTCTCTCTCTCCCTCTCCTTTTTTTCGCTTTTGAGTCTTGGTATGTCTTATCCAGAGCTATATCTTTCGTCCGTTTAATGTGCTCAGGATCTCCGAGAATTTCATCTCTCCAGCGAAGTTTTTGTGTTCGTTTTTCTTCGTACACCATCTACCCTTCCGTTCTATTCCTGATGTAATTACCCATGTTTCTAAAACATGTTTCAGTTATAGAATTTTGCGGGTTTCATATAATTGGATTGATCTAATATTCAGTAGCAGTGAGTTTGTCGCTTTAATGTTAATTCACATTTAGCTCGCAATGCAATTAATGATCAGTCTCGTTAAAATAAAACAAAAAATAGCAAATTATGTTAACTTATAACAGACAATAAAATTATCGTAGGTAATGCCATGATTGACGTGGAAATCGCCGATAAATTCCCGAGCGACGAAGTCATCGAATAATATGTAATAAATAATTATTAAAACATATTAAATATAATTATTCGAATAGAATTATTGTAGATTGACTTGAAGCTATTAAAAAGGATTCATGACACTTTAATAAATTTGACTGTTTTCTGTGAACAAAACACGATCACTTAATGTATTATTTGCTGATATTTAATATTGAAGATATCTTGCGTAAAACATAATTATAATAATTTTGTTATATTTTACATAATACTTGTTATAGTTCCTAGCGATCCGTACTAGTAAACCCTATTTCATGAAGGGATTTAAGCTCCTAGGATCAGATGTAAGATGCTCAGCAGCGGATGTCGAAAGGTAGAGGAATGATGCTTCCACCTCCTACCTCTGAACGGTCACTCGCGTTTGACCAGTGTACATTCATGCTGTTGAGGTTATGTCTTTATATTTACAGGAGGTGATTACAATTATTAAATACCAAAGTTGATAAACTATGTGATATGATTCCCGTAAAATATTATATTGCCGATTCCAGAACAGGCGTAGCCGTAATATTCATTTCATTTCCAGAATAAATCTTAGCGTTTCTGTGACAGTGGTGACGTATGCATAAGTAATCACTTAGAGAGTCTCAACTTATTAAAAGATAAAAAAGAAGACGTGTCTTTATTACTTTTTGTAGGAGGTAAGAAAATTCGATTTAAATATTTAGTGAATCAGATCTGTGACTCATTCTTATGTAACCTTATGTCCGATTCGAAAGAGAGGCATATGAGCTAAATAGTCACCCCAAAGCAATAAGACACCAAAAGTTCACATGGGAAATAAATTACTTAGTGAAAGAGCCTGGAAAAGTCTATGTGAAACAGCCACATGACTTCTCGAATCCTCGGTGTGGTTTTCTTGCTTCATATTTTAGCTGAGTTAAGAATGTGCGTGGGTGAATCATACAGGGTGTTCGGAAATGCATATTACAAACTTCTACGTACCGTTTCCGTGCTACAGCCATTACAATGTGTCGGATTTGCCGGTGTTGTTTTGCAACCGGAGAGGCAGTACATGACGTCAGAAGAGCACCATGTGAAATGAGGTGTGACGTAAGACACAGAAGTAAATGACGTTGACTCATTACAGATGAAAGTCAAATTTTTTGGTAACAATACCAAAGTAACAAAAAACGTTCATTGATCACAATAACACCAGGCATGATACCACACAGGGTAAACGTCACGTACCATCAGGTGATTCTCTGACGTCATGTACTGCCTATCCGGTTGCAAGACAACAATGACAAATCCGACACATTGTAATGGGTGTAGCACGGAAAAGGTACGTTTCCAGATATGGGTTCCTATTCCAAATATTGTCTAATAAGTCCCTTCTACTTGCCCTAGAAGTTTGTAATATGAATTTCCGAACACCCTGTATTTATAGTAAAGGCTTTTGTGGAGTGTGTGGGTAGAGCTCTTTCTCAGGTTGACCTAAACATTTCCGAATTGTTTTTACATCGAGGAGATTCACGGATAAAATCACAAACACTATAGAACATAGTATATAGAGACCAACTCAAACCAATTGTACTCTAAGAGTTGTGTAGAGGCAATTCTCTCTTTCTCGTAGTCTTTCTTTGTTCAACTCTTCTTCTCCTGCTCAGAAATAGCGTGTATTTTATCACGCAGGGAAGTGGAACTTGCAGTACTGTGGTATCCCTTCTCTTTTGCTCACTCTTTCTGTATCATTTCTAAAGAGCAGTAAGCCAGGTGCGGCATACACGTATGTAGGATTCCAAACATGTTGCAATCCCATAGGGTCGCTGTCATTATCATATATCTAAGCTCTTAGATCCAGCGCCCTCTCTCCAGGGCCCTTCTCACTTCTGTACCACTGGAGCAATGCGGAAAGTTATGTAATGTACAGCGGACCATTTTTCCATGTAAATTATTTATGTTTCAAACCAGACGCGAACGTGGCAGTTGTAGATGTCTGTTTAGAGGCAATATTTCATTTATTTACAAACTTCATGAGTGCAGTCTCGATATATTTATTCTAGAATCTAAAGTAATTGAGGTGCTGATAAACAGATATAGACCTGCTGTATATTTTTTAGTGGTTTTTATGCTTTTCCTTCGAAGAAATGGGCTATATGATGTCAATATCAAATCATGTTAACCTATTTTCATAAAGCTTAAGATAGGCAATACTAAATGAGTGTTGGTAGGCAATACTAAATGAGTGTTGGTCTAGTTCCCATGAGGAACTTATTTCCTTAAGAATTTATTATGCTAGTTGGACCCGGTGGGATTACTTCGCGCATTGGTGCTCATTCCCTCAAAGTAATAATAACTCTTATTTTTTATACGAATGTTTCAGCTATGATACACTATAGTGTAAGGCACTAAATAGTAAAAACTAATTAACTCCGTGGCGCGACATCCCTGAAGGGACAAGACCTACCTCCCGACCGCTGCGTCATCTACCATAGGCAGATGGCAGGATTGGGGGCATGTGGTCAGTATACCGACACTCAAGGCCGTTAATGGTGGATTCCATGACCGGAGCCGCTACTTCTCTATCAAGTAGCTCCTCAGTTTGAATCACGAGGCTCAGTGCACCCCTACCTCAGAAAAATCCGAGGAGGTACCGGGGATCGAACCCGGGCCTACGGATCTATAGTCAGCGACGCTAACCAGAAGACCACGCCGGCGGTCAATTGTATATATATATATATATATATATATATATAGGATTTATTACCTTACTATTTAGTTAAGTTGGAGCTTGGTGGCAGTTACCAAAATCAGTAGAGAAAAATAGAGAAAGAGGAAGTACTGAGAAAGATCAGGAAAGTAATGTAGGCCTACTCATTGTTGATGTATTTACACCTGTACTATCGTCAGGATCTTTATATCTCTGCGATTTGCGAGTGACTTCAATCCGATAGAGAAATAGATTTATCGATTCACATCGATTCTTTTTCCACAGTTTAAAATCATATTATATTTTTTATTTTTTATTCATAATTTTTGAAAGGTTTATGTAATAACATCCATGTCCGGTGTCCTATGACCAGACCTCTCTAATGGAGTTCATTTGATAAAAGAATTTTTATATATTGAAGATAGGAATTGTTGCGACTAGGCTTTGTTCGTAGTGCATATGTATGTACGATACTTCCTCAGTTTCAACTTGCTGCGATAATACGAACTTTTTTTTTTTTTAAATAAATGAACGGAAACGTTCTATATGGTTTATACAACTTTGTGTGGCTTCACTCTCATGGCTCTATCGTATTACAGCAAACATGTCCATGTAATCAGTTACAAACTTCAGGATCATAAATTTCAAACTTTGGGAAGCGAAAAAACAAACTTTAGAAACTGAAAATTCAGTGTATCGAGACAGCTTATCAGTCTTCCTCAAGCAAGTTACGTACCATAAACTCTCTGAATCAAAAGAACCTACAGTGTGCTGTTTATCGTTGCCGTTATGCAATGAACGATAATATTCCGATGCAGAAGTACTTCTACATTACAACGTAATAGTCGCAACAAATTTCGGTCGGATTCGTGATATATTAGGGTTAGGGTACGCGAATTTGAACATTGAATCTCATCAGACGTAGCACTTTGCGCCTACTTAATCCATTAATCTGAAAATGATCGTAAAAGATCATTAGTTTGACAATTTAAGCTACGACATGAAAAGTTCTGAACCAACCATACTGCTACTAAGAATGTAAACATTCTATGAGTTTAAAGTCAACAACAACACAGAGTAATAATCAAGCAGGGCAGCAGCTAATACGTAGTCTAAAAAAGGTAGGGCCGCAACTCACCTGTCTTATGGCCGGTTTCTATAAACTCGCGAATTACCTATGGGTAAATTATCCAATGGACAGAATTTACACAAAAATAACACCACACCAACACAAATAACTTAAAGATAGCAATCACATACACTTGTGGCGAGTTTCTAGATAAATGTCATCTGGGTAAATATGAAAATGACAGAAAAAATGTTCCTACAAACTCGGGCTAGATCTTTCCAAGGGTAAATCTTCGGGTTAATTTATCCTTTCATGGATGGCTGGATAAAATTTAACCTTTCATAGGATCAATAGTAATATTTAAACAATGAGAATCAAAGCCTTCTGAATTAAATTAACTGTACAACTCCAAGGCCTTGCTCATTATATCATTGTAGGTTAAATGGAACTAATTTGTCCATGGATAATTTACCCATAGGTAATTCACTAGTTTGTAGAAACCGGGCATCAGCCGGTTAAATTGTTAGATCGGCCGCTACTCGTATCCATCCCTTATGCATTGGGTGCTTACTGTGATCATGGTGGGTAACAACTAATTGTAGGTAAAAGTGCTGATAAACAGGTCGCAAATAGTAAATTTGCGTTGAGTGTTGGTGATATGACTAGCATGGGAGGTTTAAAAAAATTATAAATTTTCTAAATCAAGAAGGGAGAAGCGTCTTGGAAATGGATGAAAATCACTACAAAGGGAACGTTTAAGAATAGGCCTATCTTATTTAATTCGGATAATTAATTTTATACACTGATATTATTTCATTTTTGTATTTTAAGCTCTCAAAACCTTACATAATGCGTTGATAGTTTCTTTTTGTTTAATGAATATGGTGTTGTAACTCTCCTCCCCTAAATTATTTACTGTTAATATATCATGTTTACAGCGAAATAACTATTCCCCTCGTGTGGATTTCGTAATTTGATATATTCCTTCCTGGGTTCTCCAGTCCTTACTTTTTACTAATTTTGTAGAATTATTGACTAATGTTGTTAATGAGAAAGTATAAGAATACTATGTTTCTCCATATAAAGTATGAACCCCTTTATGACCCCTTTTCAGATATATAAACCCATTAGGGGTTGAGATGTGGAAAATACTGAAATACGCGTTTCATTATTTGTGATGTAGAGTATGTATGATAGGGTAACTTTCAAGGAAATGCGTTAAAAAATATAACAATAAAAAAATATTTTTTTTCAAATACAACCTTTTATACACTCTTTTTACCCAATTTGGGCCCCACAGGGTTGAATGAAAGAGAAGCATGCTACCTCATTGTCCAGGTTTAGTGTACAATATTTTGCATTTCGAAGTCAGAATTAATTAGGAATCAAATACCTTTGCAAAACATTGCATTTTACATGTAATGGAATATATTTACTGTAGTCAGTAATTGATTTTTTGTGGATTTTTATTTGAAATTCTTTTTAGAAGTTGAATTTACATAGTGCAATGGAGAAAATCACTACCTTCAGGAAAATATACTTATAATCATAATATTCAACCTACATATTCTTAGACAAATTCTCTGCAGGACAGTACCGATACTTCTTATTTTGTTCCTTAAAAAAAAAAGTTATGGATAGCTGGTTTTAATTTATTTTACTTAAAAAAAAAATTCCAATTTTGTTTGTTTGTTTGAAAGGACTAGTTTATCAAAATACCAACATATAAATTTGAATTCTGCTGCTAATTACCTATTTAATTTTTACGATACATTACTATTCATTTTTTCTTTTGGTTAATTTCAGCAAATTTAGATTTTCATTTTTCGCTTATCCTTTCCTAAACGGCTATGATTGTCGAGATACAATATTATGCTCTCACTCCACTCCAGCGCCTCAAAAATTAATTTCTCCTAGAGTGTTTTAAATCCTACATCCCCAATGATCTTTCCACTACTCTATATTGTAGTTAGATGTTATGTGCGTCGACTCAATCCGTTGATATTATGAAATTAGGTCATACAATTCTATTATTGCTGCTTTCCATTTCATATAATCTGCAGCAAGTCCACTGATAGGGTTTTGTCAATAAAGGATATCGCCTGCTCATAGTGTTGAGATTTAATATCAGCTATCACAGTTAACAAGATCGTCTCCTGTCCATACGTTACCATGGCAACAAATGAAAGGATGCCATGGATATCGAGTGGGGTGACCTTTGGCCCTCAGGATCTTTACTACAACATCTGTTTAAAAATAATGTGAAAGTCACACATACCCTTCTGAATCGAAGCATGACAGTAGCAGAATTTTCTAATAAAAACCCCTCGTGTTCAAGAAGGAAGACCATGCGGTTCCTTTCCCCACGTCCAGATTTGTGGTACCGTACGTTTGAAGATAAGGTCCCAAAGAACTCCAACTGGTTATTTCATTCCCAGGCAACCACCTTGTGCTTTACTCATTGTGAGTTATGGTTCATTTTGTTAAGTTGTGAAACTGCGTAGACTCGCTCATAGGGAGTGGAAGTTTGAAATAGGAAATTAAGGTGCTAAGTGAAAGATTGAGGGGTACCGTTTCTCTTAGTAATGAATTTTAAATATTGAGAATAACTTGTCGGCCTTGCACCCGGGTTAAAGGTAATTCACCCAAGCAACATACTCCATTTCCATCATGGGAAGATTTTCCGACGAAAATTCGTCACATTTAGTTGTTTTGAGAAATCCTCTCTGGGAAAGTTTTCGATCTTCAATAATATTTACAAAAATTACCTCTAAAGACTTCTTAATAGTAATTTAGCTAATTAGTTGATCCTTGATACCTTATGCAAAAGTTCAATCTGAAACATGAAACTTCTAGTAAAGGTATTAGTTTTAATAGAAAGTAAAGTGAAGTGTTCCCTGTACAGGCCATGAAATCCCCGAGGGTTCCAGGAGGTTGAGGCTCCCAGATTTTTAGACATTCAGACGTGGAAGAGGTTGAGTCGACCTCAGGGCCATAGTGCCACCAGAAGGATTAGGCCAATTGAAAAACTCCAGCGACCTCATCGGGGATCGAACCCGCGACCTTCCGGTTTATAAAGCAGCATCTCAACCACTATGCTGTGGCGTACCCTCAGTTTTAATAGAAATAACTTTAAAATTTCATCTCACTAAATCTCAGCTAAATCGTTGATACACTGAGCACAGTGTTTTTTCTTTGTGAGCCCAAGGATATACAATTCGAACTCCCGCTTACATGAACGTAGGTATTCAGTGCGGCAAAACTTGAGATCGATCTGACTTCGCCGTGTAAACATAGTAAATAAGTGAAGAAAGTGAGTACAGAAGGTGCACAGTGCAGCAATAGGAAAAGTTATACAGGAAAGAGATGAAAGTTGTGAAAAAAGTTACGTGAGCTTAAAAAAAGGAACTATATGTTGAAAGTTTTCCAGACCAGACTAACGAGTGTTCTTTACATTCTTTCTAATTAGTTTCTATGAGTATGAAACAGTTACACGCGAGTTTCAGAATGAAATTTTTCATTTCATTCTGATGTTTTTCTTTCATATGGAATCATATGTGTGGCGAAAGCACATTGAAAACAAAGGCGTGTTTGTCCTATTTCTCTGTATATAGAGCGCAGGTAGAACATAAGACGTAGGTTGAAAAATTCCCCCAACTTACAGTAACGTCTACATTAAATAGAGTTCGTCTCGATTCTGCTTCATTTTGGTAGTCTCTCAAAGGTACCGGTAGACTTTTTACTTACTACTATATTTACATTTCATTATATTATAACGTATCATCCTACCCACAGCTGTATTTTTATAAATAATTCCATGGAATCTTGCAGTTTTCGTTTTTGCATATTGGCTATATCTAGCTAATGAGATGCACAATGCATAGCAAGATTGATAATGGTATTTATGTATTTTGCGAGTTCATGAAGTAATCAGTAGTACTTAACCAGCCTTTTCCAGTTGCTGTATGTAGAAGATGCGTATGCTGTTGACCCCAGATAGTTTATTTTGCAGCTACAACGTCACTAGATGGAAAATGCATTTCGATAAACTTTTTTTTTGTCAACTTCAGTCCCTATAAAATATATATTAAGGATAAGAGGAAAAATATAACCTTATGATATAAGAAAGAAGTTCAGCTTGCTTTCTAGCAGTCTTGAAAATTTTAATGTTATAATAAATTTGAAAAAACTATCAGCGGCGATTTTTAAATCCTTTTAGGGGGGTTAAAATATTCTGCTAAAATATCTAATAGATGGAAATTCACTGTTGTGCTTAGCCAAACCGTTAAAATTATCAAGAAAACAGGTAAAGTACTCCTTTTAATAAGGTAGTAGTTAGGTTTGTCTCACTTCTACCTGCGGTATATTACTACTGTTAGTCATTTTGCATGAGGGTCTGTCAACCCTGCAGTGGGATTTTATTACCCCTATTTCGTACATGAAGACAGTGTTACGGTGGCAGGCCTGTCAATACATAAGCTATCTTGTTATGACTGTCGGTCTCGGAGGCAAGCTCTCAATCATTTTTGCCACCATCAAACCAGAATGTAAAGATCCCAGGTTAGCTCAACGCTTTTGTGTTCACAGCACAAGCAGTCCAGGGTTCAAATCCTGGTGGGGGACCTTAAAATTTCATGAAGCTTCTGGTAGAACTAGTGGCTTCTGGATCGTGACTCAAATCAGTTCATAGTTCGTGGCTCATGCCCCGCAGCGTTTAAAAACATCCCTGAAACTTTTTTCCGGTCTTAGTAGCTTTGGAGCAGTGGTGAAGGAGGCTGCGGATTCGAGATCCGCATCGTATATTTGTGTTTGTGTACATTAAAAAAATAACGAAACAGGCAAACTAAAAATGTAAAACGGAAAGAAGAAAATAAGTTTCATGAATATTGGCATATGATCGGATAAAATTTTTATATGAAGAAGGAAAAGTCTTACCAACTCAATCGTTTTATCAGCCTGCTTGGTACGGTATAGACTACACGCAGTACAGCTTAGTCGGAGAAGTGTTCGATCTAGGAAGGCGACAAGACTCTGCAGTCGTCGAGTATCTTACCAAATACCTTAAACTCTTCCTTTAACAGTGGATTGCTTATACCGTTGTTTGTAATCAATGGAAAATTTACTTTCTTACCCTATTCTTAAGATAACTTGATGATTACGACTGTGTGCTAAAATTGAATAATTCTGGCTCAACGTATATTTTGACCCGAAGACATATGAATATTGCATGAGGAATATATTGTGAAACGCAGTATGAGAGTTGTACGCTCTTAGTTCAACATTTCCTGCCTCCGTAGTAATTTCCAGACCACAGATTTATAGGTCCGGTTTGAACTCCGGTATCTTCTTGGATATAATTAAGTCGGAATATCCGGTGCCGGGTGCTCTCAGCTTGTTGAGGTCAACTGAGAAACTACTTGAAGTAAGAAGTTCAGCTCCTTTAAAATCGATCATGGGAGTTGGGATGCTGACCACATGCTACTTAAAAAAAAAAGCATAAAAGTAGATATATAAAATCAATAGAATAATGCGTTATACTAAAATATGCGGAATTTTATCCTCGTGTTACGATTACCGTCTACGGAAACCAGCTGTTCCATTAATTCTTTTTTATTTATTTCGAACTTATAAAGCCACTGATATAACTTGGCGAATTCTTCTATTAATACGATATTCAGCTCTGAAAGGATTAAAAAGTAGACATACAGAGTCCGCCAGAAAAATGTATACACACTTTAAGGAACGAAACTGTTTATTAGGTTTGTTTTTTAATTTAAATACTAATCAAACATCTACCGGTAGTACTTTCTTAGTTCAGTGGTTATATTAGATGTTCAAAATGTTGGCCGTTGGCGGCCAGACACATTACTGAACGATGAGCGGTCCCCGCAGCTACGTCGGTCAATGTTTCAATGGAGATCGCAACACATGCCGCTGTAATCTCCTAGCGAAGTTCCTCCAACGTGCGTGACTTACGTCGATAGACTTGATCTTTCACGGTTCCCCATAAGTAAAAGTCCATAGGGGTTAATTCTGGCGACCATGGAGGGAACTCAATGGGCCCTCTTCGTCCAATCAGGATCGTCATCATTAATCACATGCAGTAATCGTGGAATGTAAGGTTTCCACTTAGCACCTTTCAGAATTCGTCGTACACTTGTACTGCTAATCCCCACTTCACGCGCACATTGCGTAGCAGACTTTTGTGGAGAAGTAACAAACTTTTCCAACGCGAGATCCGACGAAGCAGGACTTGTAGCTGTACGCGGTCTTCTTGATCTTCCTTTATGATTATCACAAATCGTTCCATGTGCCTCAAACTTGCCAATAATGCGTTTAATTGCTAGGCGGGTTGGGGGTTCTGTTTCAAACTCCCGCCTTCACTGACGCTGCACTTCAACGGCATTATCAAACCTGATAAACCACTTCAGAATGCATTTCCGCTGCTCGAACGTTAAGCGTTCTCCAGCCATTTTGTTTTTTCACTATCGTGTTGAAAGTAACGACATGTGTTGAGCGTAAGACCATACTACAACATACTGGTAATATACTAGTAATATCCCGATACAATATCCCGATACAGTCTGACAAAGAGTGTATACATTTTTCTGGCGGACTCTGTATAGGCCTAATTCAAGAAATGTACTATTTTTTCGAACTATTTTTCATGTAACATTTTAAGCTTTTATGATGAATAGCTACTAAGGTATCTTAATTAATTATTTGTTTTTATTACTACTTGCTATACTTGCTATTACTATAAAATGCTCTATGTAGACATATTAGATTTAGCAAGTGATGTTAGTTTTAAATTTTGAAATGATATTTCTATTAAGTCACATATTAATTACGTCGTGTAAGAATTTATAACCAAGATAACAGATTTGAGTTTTATTGTAATTCAAAAATTATATTTCCACATGATTAAACTGAAAAATGTGTTACTTCTTGAATGAAAAATTCTTTCAAATTCTATTTTACATGATCTATATCATCATTTAGAAAGCCTATTGGGAGATACTGGAAAAATAAATCAAACAGCGTACTGGACATTTAAATTTTTGTATAAATCAAAGATCTGCACCTATAGAATATTTTGTTTTTAAAAAAGATACTATATTATTGTGTGCTAATAGAACATTTTCTAAATAAATAAAACAAATAGTAGAGACCAAAAAATCAGTTGTACTAAAATAATTTACTTTTTCATAACTGTCTCGAAAATTTATTTAGGGAAACCCCTTAACATAGAGAAAAATCAAACAGTGCCTAACAATCAGGAGTTGCAACTGCCACAGTCGAAGGTAAAATAAGCACTTTTGACGGTAGATTATACTAAGAGGAGAAAATTATGACACTGGGTAGTATAACACTCAAGCGTTACCAACTATGGTTTCAGTCACACGGAAAATATTTTTTTATTTAAAAATATTTGCATATGATTATTAACACTGAAAGGACTGACGGGTTATTTTATCCCAAAACATGTTTTTCTTTGTTGTGGTCTTAATAATTTGAGGATATTTAGAGTATTTCATGAATTTTCATTACTATTAGGTATCATATAAAGGGGTACACCATAGCGTAGTGGTTGAGGCGCTGCGCTACAAACAGGAAGGTCGCGGGTTCGATCCCCATTGAGATCGTTGGAGTTTTTCAATTGGCCTAATCCTTCTGGTGGCACTATGGTCCTGGGGTCGACTCAGCCTCTAACAGAAATGAGTAGTACCAGGAGCAATCCTGGGGATAAAGGCGGCCGGTGCGTAAGGCTGACAACCTTACCACTTTCACGTGCCGAATGTCTAAAATCTAGGAGCCTCAATGTCCTGGAACCCTCTGGGCCTGTATAGGGAACACTTTACTTTTTATTAGGTATCATGTAGCATATAAATTTTCAGTTATGTACAAGATACTACATTCACTTTTTTGTGCTTTTATCTTTAATCATCCCATTTTTACCACTTGGATCATGAATAATTACCATTATTATGCCTCAGTCTTCGAAGACCAGAATGCTGGTTCCCGTTTGCTGCCATGTGTCTGTCGATTTGTTTAGTTTTTTTGGGGAAAATTAAAATTAGAGATGAAATTCTTGCAGTTTCTTGCTGTTTTTCTCTGTTGTGGAACTTCGTGAAGTAGAGACCCCACAGATATCTAGAATTTCTAGATGAGTGAGGTTTTCCCTGATTAGTATGAGAAGTGTGGTGTAGCGCAACAGTGTAATTGATACGTTATAGCTGAGACTGGCGGCGAATATGAATTCTGCAGTAGAGGCGGGCTGTGGATCGAACACGGTGTGCGATGGTGGGCGAGAGACAGTGCTTGCCGGTGCGCGCACGGATGCTGCCTATGGACCACTCAGACTTGTGTCTGTGCCGGCAACCCAAGCACATTGCTCAGGTGCTACTACTTTCGCAAATGTGGCGTTTGTAAATAGTGTCATTGGAGTGAACGAACTGCGTGAAAATATTTGTGTCAAAAGTGGGATTGAAGCCGTGTGATGATACGAGTGTTATAAATATCTGAATTTCTTCAAATTATTTAAAAATTATTTTGTTAAGTTAATATTAACTTAAAAGCGTTAAAAACCAAATACCATAACAAATAGTAAAGAACCGTACAAGAACACAATAATTAGTTTATTTAAATTCTTTTGTTGTAGCTGTCATTTACTATACAGATATAGTTTGTATTTTTTTGGTACATGGCAACTGAATTTATATGTTAAAAAATATACAGTTCCTAAAACGCTTACTTTCAGTATTTATTTCTGACCTGAGGCGTACGTATTAAAAACATAATAAAACATGTACATAATAAATTATTTTTATAACTAATAATTTTTTTATTACTATTAATGTATAATAAGATGTTTTAAGAGATTTTCATGTTTGGCACTTTCGTAAGCTCTGCTAATCATGCCTTATTATTTATTCAATACTTCAAGTTATGTCTTTTTTATGCAGGCATTAAATAATAAAGTATCAAGTCATGCCTTTGAATTGTATTGAAGGCATAACGAAACCTTAATTTTTTAGTATTATAATTATTTATTATTCCTTAAATACTTCAAGGTTTCCTTATGTCGTTTTGACGCAGGCATTAAATAATGAACTATTAAAATCTACATAACATAACGTTGATATGTGACATGAAAATATTGTTAAAACGGTTTATGTTTAATATGCTTTTGTTTTACATTTACATGTTTCTTATATTTTAATACCACAACAAAATGGAATGGTTATTAAAGTTCTAAATTTTATTAGCTTTGGCTATTTCTCCTTCAATTGGTACAGCCAGAGGATAGTAAATCATTCTGTATATAATGTGAAAGTAATATCTTATCGTGCTTCTGTAATATTTTTATGAGACTTTCACATGCTATTTACAAATATATATTATACACAATTTCATGACAAAAAGTAAGACATAAATCAAAATACTATAAATACTTGAGATGTTTAAAGTAGGTGTCATTTTTTCATTTTTGTACCGGTTTTGTAGCGGACAGATTAACAAACTTAGTTGGTAATGGTATACATACATACATGCATACATACATACATACATACATACATACATACATACATACATACCTACGTAGACAGTGGTCTTTAATTGTATGACGTCAAACGATTTGTCTTTAAACTATTTTCATTGGATCTGTTCACGTTACACCCAGGGTCAGATTTTTATATTATTACATCAAGGTTCACTCATAGGCATTTATTACTTTATAAATTCATATTCTTACATGTAGGCCTATGTTTAAATATTTATTTAAATTTCGTTCACCTATAGTAGATATAATGAATTATTCAGTTGTCATTAAGATTACTGTCCAAACGGTTTGAAAGTTAATTTGTTAACTCTTTTCTGAACACGAGGCGACACCTTTTAAGCATATAATTATGTAATATTCTTTTAACATAAAAATTATTTTTCCCTATCTTTTCCTAAGCGAGAATTAAGTGCTGATACAGCATGTATAGCCTAATAAACTATTTAAAGTACAACATAAAAATCTATTATAGATGTATTTTAAAAATAATTTTTGCACACATTATCTAGTAAAGCACATTTTTTAATATATTTTCAGCACTTCGTGGTAAGATATTATGTGTAATGTAATGAGGCAAATATTTACCATAAATGTTTAGAAAAGTTTTGACAGATTTTATTTTTGCCATATATTCAGAGACTCCTTAAAAATAGTGCTGGGACAAATTTATGTATAACGGTTAACTGCGCAGACAATTAATTGCAGAGGAGATAAAGCAGTTACCTGTTACTTGAACGCATACTTAACTGGATATTGTTTGAAATCATCTGGATTTTTTTGTCGATTACCCAGACAATTAATTCCACTGCAGTTAATCCTTTATCAATTATCTCAAATAACTGGATAAAATGACGTTATTATTTAGTTATTTGGTTAGCTTTTATTCGGTTAACTGGACAAAAGATAATGGTTATTTGAACAATTATTTCTCAGTTAACCAGTTAACATTTATCCGGATCATCCCTGCCTACATAAAAGCACGCATTCAGTAGCTTTAGCTTGTAAAATAATTATATTATTAAGTTAGCCGATAAATTTCTGTTTTTATTTGATATAGGCGTATTTATATGTTTATTTTATTTATTTTTTATTTATTTTATTCTTTTTAGATTAAGTGTGAGATTTAAGATAGATATTTTCTTCGATACTTTCGAACCCATGGTATACTCCTAAATGTACTAAGGATTCTTTCTTACATTACTATTTCTTACATTACTGTGACAGTTTAGTGTGGTAGTCTTTCCTTGTTTTATAAACAACAAAAAATCAAGTAGCTTCGTAGCATTATCTTCATGTGCTAGTACTCGAATTAAGGTGCCTTTTCTGGCATGGGGTTTAAAATGCGAATCCTACAACAACCGCAAATTTACTACTTAACTGCTGACAGTTTAAAAAGTAATTATGACGACAGGTTTAAGTGAGAGTTCGAATTATTAAATGTTTTTATTATTTTATTGTATGATGGTTTATCATTCTGTTTAAGTGGTAAAAAAATTTGGGAAGAATTTCTTCGTGAAAAGGCTAGAAGTAAATGCAATTTTCTAAAATAACGGGAGTAACAATGCACTGCAATACGCTATAAAACTGACAATTAACATTTAAACTAACAATGTGAACCTATTTGCATGTTACTTATAATTCATTCGAAATATTAGGAATTACTTAGTAGCCTAAAGTAAATGACACTCTGTATTCCGTAGATTAAAAAGAGAATGCCATACTTTCATCATTTAATTTCTTATCCAGAAGAGTTATTTGATCTGTTATTAAGTATATATCCGTGTCCTGGAAAGTAGTGTTTTCATAATTGTATTAAAAACCACAGTACTAAAACAGTAAACAATAATGCTAATTTAAAGAAAATACCTTGATAATGTTGAAAATTGTGCGATAGTATTTTCTTCTAAAAAATTCCCCGTAAATAATTAAAACTCATACTACTCATCACTATGATTTTCAAAAATCAAGTTATCGATGTAGTGCTGTGAAAAATCGTTTATTTACCTTGAACGCTTCCCACACGTTATTTTTGTATGTTCCAATGTGTGCGATTTCTGCCTTAGGAAAGTTACTCAGTTCTTTTTGTTTTTGTTTTTTGTTTATTAGTTTATGCAGGAAAGTTACTCAGTTTTTGTACTTGCTAGTTTATGCAGATCAGAATATCTTGGATTTGAATATTGACTTTGGTTTAGCCATAGATTTAATTTATTTATTATTTATTTGCTTATTTTCTTTCTCCTTATTCCTTTCCTTCTTTCAAATTTTTCTTTCCTTCCGCCATTCTTTCTCTGCTTGCCTGTCTGTCTTTCTTTCTGTCTCTATTTTTTCCTTCCTTTCTTTTGTTCTTTCTGTCTACATTTTTCTTTTCTATTCTTTCTTTTGTTTATTCTTTCTTTTTCTTTTTTCTTTATTTCTTTGCTTTCTTACGATTCTTTACCGTAAAACTCAAATGTTCTTTCATTTGTACTTGATCATATATACATATTTTTTTCTGATATAATTTCGTTATTATAATAGCTACTAGAGCAAATTAACATTTAACTAGAGGAAACAAATGAACTATTTTATGTTATAATTTTAAATTAGCTGTAATAGATGATTTAACCAAGTTAAAATGCATCTGTAACCCTTCTTTAACAGTAAAGGTTCTAGTGATATAAAGTTGCCTCAATTTTCCTCTCCAATGAGCTAATTCCTGACCTCCTATGTGTAATTCATCTTCTCTCAGGGATGATGATGTCACTGTGGTTAAAAAAAAACCTGAAAGAATGTAGATTTTCATATATTAAAGTAGCTCTTATATTATGGTGTGTATTTAAAAAGCAATTTTAAAATGTTGTAAAAAAGTGAGTAGGCCTATGTTTTAAATCACTTCCAATGCTCTATTTACAAAACACTACATCTGAAAGTGACATTTTGTTTAGATACCAGAGTAAAAATAGTGTCAGTAAAATATCCCCCTCGAGACTGCGCAGTAAGTTCACTTGATAAAGTTGTCACCACTTCCGATATTACAGAACTTTCGGGGAACACGTGTACTACACAACTCCTAATCTCTTCATCACCCTTCTCGCGTGATGTTAGACCTTAAGAACGGCGTAACTCAACTTTTAGCCCGCTTTACGTCACCGTTCCATCAAAAACGCCATCAATCAGTTGGCAACAAACACCAACATAACAAAGTACATCCAGAATCGTCAGGCTACAAGCCTAGAAGACTCTTGAGGATTGGATTTGGCCATCACTTTGCAAACGTCAAGTCAAGCCGTTGTAGTTTTAAGTACCAGAAGGTGAGTTTCATCGAGATAAACCATAAGAATTTCGTTAACTTAAAAATTCCAGATGTGTTGCATATGTTTTTATTGTGTTGGTACATCTTGTAATTTACTTTTGTATTAAATATATATATGGTATTCTGAAGTAACTTTGAACGACTAAAATACAAGAATAACTTTCTGATTAGTAGTTGCCAATTACGGTCTTGATTTCTGGAAATATTGTCGTCTTGATTTGGCCATTTGTACACGCGACGCAGTTACAGAAAGAGGTGGTGGCGAATAATACCCCGCCAACGCATTGCTTTTTAAAATTAGAAATTCTTCTAGTTCTTTTAAAATTAGAAACCCATAGGTAAATTCATTTTTCTTGCTGAAGTGATTCCTCAACTCAGATTTAAAAATAATATCTCAATAAAACAAAAATAACTGACATGCTTATGGAGTGAAAAAATGGTGACATTTATACTTTAGAAATAATTTTTGAGCTGTCAAACTGACTTTTTCCACAGACCATGACAATATGCTGTGGTTGCTCTAATGCAATAGAATCATTACTTTTTGAATTATCTATTTTTAAAAATAAAAAGAATAATTTTTCAGAATCAGACTTCTCATAGGGAAATAAAACATATGAATATTTTAAAAGATTCACTGACCTGTGCATAAAAATATTTAAACTTCAAATGTTGAAAGTTTTGCCTACAGAAATAGAATAAAGCAGTGTGTGTACTCAAGGCTAAATTTTATGCTTTCTTGTAGTTGAGTATCTTGTTTATTATTATTATTTCCAGAAAAGTTCAAGATATCAAAATTTTCAGTAGTAGTTTTATTAAGGAAAGGTAATAGTGTTTTTAACATAAAAAGTTTTATAAAAATGCCTATTTTTAAAAAACTGTCAATATTTCACCAATTGCCCTCTTAAATTTTCCACACTTCTGTAGCTTCAAATTTACAACACTTCAATTACACATAATTTATAGGCAATTCATGAATTATATACAGTTAAGGGGAAAAAGCTGACCGACTCTTGTAGCTGATTTCAGAGCCTTGTGATACGTAAATAAATGTAAGCGATGTAACGGAAACGTTTATTTTCACAAGCAATGCAAATTACGTGAAATTATTTCTCAATTCAAGCAATTTATCGACACTAGAACAAATTTCAATACATTACCCGATATCCTGTGAATGCCGCTAGGCATGCGCAGTGGCTCACATCGGCAACTTGGGTATTTTAGTCGGTCCGTTTTTCCCCCCTACCTGTACGTAACTTAGGTGATATAGCTGACATAATATCAATGGAAAACCTTATCAATAATGTTTTTCATATTTCGAATTGACCTGTGTATAAAAATGTGAGAGTCCTATCTCTGTCATTTGTATTTGGGTATAATACTTTTTATGGGAACTAAAGTAGACAGAGTTTAGTACTTACTACAGTAGCTGGGTTTTAAGCTGCAAAATTCTTTCATAATCCTGGAGCTAAGCTCTAGAGAGCTGAAATATTATCACCAAAGTTTTAAACTGTAAATGCAAGAACGAGGTCGGGTGCCATAAAATATGTAATACATAAGCGATTTACGACGGCTCCTGTTCTGAACTTGAAACGGAAGATGACGCTAATGCTAACGAAGTCGGGAGGAAAGGAAAAATCGAAGCATATAGCTTCTTCTGTCTCCTTTATCTTTTGAGTTTCTCGTAGACTATTTAAGTTGAACAGCTGCTTGACTGTCACATACATGAAGTCTCAAATAATAAAGTAGAAGACTTTCAAGAGCCACAGTCTGTTATCAGGCAACTTTAACTTCTTCTATCTTTTACCACTACATAGTTGATTAACACAGTGACCATAAAATTAGCAGAAGTAATAAAATATTATCAGATTATTATTTTATCCAGAAGGTCGGATATGCAACGTTATTTTATTTCTGTAACCTTCTTACGTTTTTTATTTCTAACTTTTCGTCTCTTTTTTCCCATGACAGAATTACAGTTTTCTAAGAAAATGTAGCTTAAGAGAATGTTTAATATTATTTTGGGGTACGCCGTAGCGTAGTGGTTGAGGCGCTGCGCTACAAACCGGAAGGTCGCGGGTTCGATTCCCGATGAGGTCGTTGGAGTTTTTCAATTGGTCTAATCCTTCTGGTGGCACTATGGCCCTGGGGTTGACTCAGCCTCCAACAGAAATGAGTACCAGGAGCAATCCTGGTGGTAAAGGCGGCCGATGCGTAAGGCTGACAACCTTACCACCTTCATGTCCCGAATGTCTAAAAATCTGGGAGCCTCAACCTCCTGGAACCCTGTGGGCCTCCATGGCCTGCAATAGGGAACACTTTACACACTTTTAATATTACTTTACTCAGCAAGTACCGTACGATTTTTTTTTGTAGAAAACATCTCTCTGAAACTCTTCGTTAATATTTTTTTTTCGCTCATTTATCCTTTTTTTTATTTAGTTCTGTTAAGTTTTTCGTTCTTTTTTCTTTCGTTCTTTTCCTTTCTCTGATCTTTTTCTTTCTCTTTCTTTCTTTCTTTCTTTCTTTCTTTCTTTCTTTCTTTCTTTCTTTCTTTCTTTCTTAGTAAATACCGACTGTATTTGTTTCCTTCGTGTAATATTTCATTTTTATCTTCTTACCTATTCTTTTTATAAGGGATTATGTGTATCAGAAAATTTTAATTTTTTATACTACTTTACTACTGTGCTAGGTTTTCATGTAACGGAGATACCCTATAAAAATCTAAAATAGACATGAATAAAATTATCCTTTAAGTAACTTTTAGAGAAAATTATAATTTTATTATATTAGCCTACTCATAAATAGATGTTTCGAAATGCACATTAAAATAACCGTTTTAGTTATTTTTTCAACAATTAAAGTTCTGAAAAAAGTTAAGGAAAGCCCATTTAATATTTCAGTTATAGAAACTAAATCCTAGGCGGTCGGTTAAAAAAAAAAAAACACATATACTATGAATGGTTTACCCTCTACTACAGACTAACAAACAGACGGACAGACGTCATTCCAACACACTTTTTTCAATTTCTAGACATTATTAAACATGTTTTCTTGGTGTTATCTAACTTTAGAATTTTTGTCACGATCACTTTTCCATACTACGCATATGCGAGTAAGTAAAAGGAACACATGATTTTGATGAAAACTCTAATCGGTTTTAACTGATGAGTATTCATTGAGAATCTTCTTGTGGTAGCGGAATAGTGAACCCCAGCGCAAATTTTGATTATATTCACTTTGACAGTTCACGAGACTTCGTTTACAAAAGCGAGGAATATACGCGGAACATACGAGGAACTAGGTTAACTCACAGTTTAAGCTTATAAAGCACCAGGTGCTGGGTGTTCCATAAATTGCCATGGCATGAAGCGCCTTAAGATAATAATTATTTGCAACTTGAAAGACAGTGGCAGAGAACCACATGAATTCTCTTAGGAACTGAAATGCAATTTATGAAAATCTCATAAAGATAAGTCCCCTTAAAGGGGTAAGGGGTGAATTATTAACCATTTTTAGTCAATATTAATATTATTTGTTTATATACTGCTCCAAATTATGTATTGTTTTAAGTAATTATTTAGTATAAGTTTTTCTAATATATTGAACTGAACCACCCTTCGGGTGGTATATTAACTTTTCTATGTATTTTTCGTGTAATTTGGAACAATAAATTGTAAATTGTAAGTAAAGAATATGCAAGTGGAAAAAAATATATATATATTTATATAAGAACACTATATACCTTAATGTGTATGTATATATATATATATATGCTAAATAGCAGTGCTCTGAGTGCTCTTCTAATCACGCGATATTTTAAGTGTTTAAATCTTAGTGATGAAAAAAATGACAAAATTAAACTGCCTTCAGAAGAACATCCCTAAAAAAGAAAAAGTAATAAGTTATTCAAGTTAGTTTAATTTTTTTTTTAAACACTTGTTGTAGGCCTAATGTATGTCACTTCTTATGAGGCTGCTTGTACACATTGTTCATATAAAGTCATTTTACTAAACTTTTATTTTTACGATATTTTTTATATTCAAAACTAAATGGGCTCTACAAATTTAAAGCAAAGAGTCTGACATTTTTACTCTAAGTTTACTGGGTATGATTTTCAATATAGCGCATGGTTTTTTTTGAGTATATCAATATTTTTACAATAAAAATAAAATATGTATGGGAACCATGAATTTTTTCTTAATTTTGAGAGATGCATTGATGATTACTGTTTTTCTCCATTTGTAGTAAAAATATTGGAAAACTATTCCGTGATATTTTTCTACTATGCTGTTGGCACTATTAAAAAAAATCAGAATTTTTTTGTGAACATTTCTGTAGTAAAATTTTTTCAATATTAATATTTGCATAACTCTAAAACTAATATACTGACAGAAATGAAACTTCTTCACAACATTATCTGTAACACAACGCATAGGGGGACGAAAAATCAAATTTGCAACTTTAAAAATTTATAAAATAGAATTTTCACCCTCTATCCCCTTTAGGCTTCTAAAATCGGTTAAAACATGATACTATGTCGGTTTTCCCGTACTACAGAAACCAAAATTAGAGCTGAGAGGCAATATTACATTACTTTTCCTTTAAAAATACCCATATTATTTCATCTATAATGTTCATACCGATCGACTTAGAAAAAACAGAATTCTGTCGCTAAACCAAAGGTTCTCACAGTATTCAACGGGAGAAGACTACATGCATTCTCTTTCCTGATCAGTGTTGAACAAGTCCTAATTAAGTATCAACAGGGTTTACTTGATACGTTCAAAATTTCACATAGTCCGGTTAACCCACATCTCTGCTTGTACGTCTTCTAGAAAATAATATTAGAATTAGGCCTAATAGAATTCACTAATTCAGGTTTCTTCAGGTGAATCAGAATAATTATTCAAATCATCCATTACAATGAGTAAACCGGCAACGAAATAAATCATTGATTAATTGGTTATCAGTGCAGTACCCTTGACAATGACTTAAGGAAAAGCTATATCCGGCTATGAAGTTAACGTAATATTAAGTCTATTGCGCAATAATGATTATTCTTTAGTGACATACATTTTATTTTTATTTTATTTATTTACCTAGTCTTCACTAGTCAATATTCAAACAAAATTCGATACAGATTGGTTATGCAGTTTAATGTGATAGCGTTTGGTTTAATTGGAAATTTTGCTGTGTGCTAGCGCTCGGCTAATAGTAATCGTAGTAGTAGTAGTAGTAGTAATAATAATAATAATAATAATAATAATAATAATAATAATAATAGCAATGGTAAAGAATATTACAGTAACAATGATGATAATAATAATGATAAAGAATAATACCAGTAATAGCAGTAGTAATAACAATAATATCACAGCAATGTTATTATCAGCAGTGGACAGATTTTCATTCCAAGTTAACCAAGGGAAGAATAAATTGGAAGGTTTGCCGCCTGACCAATTTAAGAGGATAGGAATGAAATATCTCACCGTTACATCGCAGAAACAAATATTTCAATAAGTAATCTCTTTCCGATTTGATTTTAACATAGTCTTTCTAGCGGAAGCGATTTTTCATTGAAGTTAACTTCCTTAGCGTCTCTATTCTGCTCGTCAGTTTGAGTTTATAAGCCTTTACAGCTCACAGCACTCAGCGAAATGGCTCGCGGTCTTAGTCGGAGTGCTTCGTTTCTTCTGTTCTTTTTCCAAACACTTCTGAGTGACAAACGCGACATTTTTGCCCATGAGGTATGTTTCTGATTCTATACAGTCAGGACGCATTGAGATGATTAAACACGTTTGAGCCGGGAGCTATTTAAACATATAATACAATTTCATTAATTATATCATTTTACAAAGCATATATTTGTATTTTAGATTAGCAGTCTGAATTTCAGAAAATCAATTGTATTTCAGACGATAGTACTGTGAACGCCTTACATCACCATGTAGTCATTTTAACTCCGGTTTTCATGGTTTTACTCACTGAAATATAAATTTCAGTTTGTGAAACGAAAATAACACCTTTTTAATAGAATTGAGACGTCATTCATCAAATAAAATTCTCAAATCTGAAATACACCTAAAGCATTCTTAAATTCTTACTGACGTATCTAAAATACATTAAGTGATTGTAGGTAAATCGGAAGTGCAATATTAATTAAACAATTGATGCATTGAGGAATCCATATTGACAGTTTTGAATTATATATATACTAATATGATTTGAATTTGGGCTGTAGTATAACACGACTTAAAACAATATTACATGACCTGTAAAATTAAAAAAAAAATGAATAACATCGAATAACAAATTCACTACGCTAATTTGATATTACAAATTCCAGGAACTATAATTGACTGGATATTCACGGAATCTCTTTATTACAATTTTTGTTGCAATAAATAAACGTACTCCGATATTTCGGCAACACACTCTGCTCCTATCTTCAGGGACATAGATAAATGCAAGGATGAAATAACACGACTATATTATACATGCTTTCGAGGGCCGACCTATGAGAGCTTGCGCAAGAATACAACTGCTGAAAATCTAATTTTAAAAAATGTTGGCATTCGCTCACCAGAAGTGACACTTTTAAGATGACCCACGTAGTATTGAAGCTCATTCTTTACATACTACGTATAACCCTAACCGTGTCTTATTTGTCTTTAATCACCTCCCGATAAGAATGAGAGCCAACAGGAAGAAATGTATTCCTGGTGCGGGCCTAACAAGATGTAAATGTAGATGAAGAACTAAAAGATGGATAAAAAAATCATATGTATGTATACACACACGCACAGCACTCTATTCATCTTATTTTTCTGCTTTTATACGTATTTTAAGGTGAATTTAAAGTCAGTAGCAGTGAAAAGGTTCAGGGCCAACAAATCTGACACACACACTCTTAACAGTTGTGCCTCAGACGAAAATTCTTCTGTAGGTTGTACATAGAAATAGAATAGTGACCTATCCTATGTAATATTTCTTTGCACAAGTAGGCCTACTACAGAATTAAACAAAACGAACTATTTTTTTTAATTAATGAGAAGGTTTTTATTTTTATTATTTTTTATTTATTTTAAAGAACCGGTATCCCTGGAGCTTTTGCAGGAAGCGAAGGGGTGTTTTAAAACGAAATACTTAGTCAGTGGAAAAGCTTTGAATTCCCCAATCCCTACTTGTCTTCCTCTTTCACTCCACTTTCTGGAATAAACTAGTAGTTCTGCCGGCAGTAAATTTAAACTGAACTTGAGTAACTTGAACTACCGAAGTTAAAAATCCAAGAATCGTTTTCTTCTCATTATTTACTTCTTGTGCCATACAAAGTAAATCACTTAGAAAAAGACGTGTGTTGTAGTTCAGCAACTGTTAGGAATAATTAACCCTCTCCTCCCATAGAACCCTACGCAGTAATTTACGAGAATCGTAATTCAAAATGTAATTGGTTAGAAACAATGTCGTAGGTTTAGAAGCTTTAGGGAGAAGTGTATGGTGATGTTGACCTTTTATCAATTTGTAAAATCGATATTAGAATAAAATAAAATCAGGTAAACTGATGTAAAAAAGTGCCAGTATGTTTTTGTTTAATCAGTTATGACTGCAATTATGATATGCAGAATATGTTTTTTTTAAATTGATTTCCAAGTTAAGCTCCAGATTTATTCATTAAGCAGGGCTTACGGAAGAAGAAAGGTCTACCATCTCGGTCACCTGGGTCATTTTAACGGTCTAGTGTTTTTTGTCATAGTTACCTGTATTTTAATTTCCAAGGCCTTATAAGATCACAGTAAAACAATAGGCTATGTTGTCAAGATAACTGATTTTCATTTCTTTAAATAAATTCTTTCGAATACGAATATTACCATAAAATAGGCACTAAATTGAGCATTACTCCGAAACAGATCAACCGATTTTATCCATTATGAATAGATGTCTTCCCATGGACATTGTAAATGTGTATACCAAGTTTCATAAAAATCCGGTAAAGCGTATTTGAGTTACCGCGTCTTTAAAATATACACTAAATTGGGTTTTACTCCGGTACCGGTCAACAGATTAGGTTCAAATTCAATAGGGCACTTCTCATGGACGTCATAAATGGGTATACCAAGTTTCATGGAAATCCGTTACAGCGTATTTGAGTGATGGCGCCTTTCTATTAGAAAGGCGCCATAATCTATTAAAATAGGCACTAAATTGGGCATTACTCCGGTACCGGTGAACCGATTTGGTTCAATATCAATAAGGTTCTTCCCATCGACATTATGAATGTTTATACCAAGTTTCATGAAAATCCGAAAAAGCGTACTTGAGTTATGGTGCGTACAGACACACGGACAGACGGACAGACAGACGGACAGACATTTTTTCGTCCCCCACACAATCTCATAAAGTACCGGTACCATACTGGCACTTAATAACATAACAGAATAAGCGTAATAATGAATCAATACATTTTGAATAAGCTTGTAAAGTGGGTTTTAGACACAACAATACAATAATAATGAAACCATATGTCTTTTCTTATTATTATTGCTGATATTATTTTGCTTATTAATAATATCGTATTATTATTATTATTATTATTATTTTATTACTATCTCTATCAATATATTTTAAAGCGCGGAACAATTTGTGAAATGAAAATAACAATATCCATACACAGGATCTACTAGAAGATAAAGCCATAACATGAACACCAGTAATATAAAAATTGAACACAATTTCGCACTAACAGCTCAGGGGCAATATACGAGGGAAGTAGTATGGGTCAAGCTATGTATCCAAAATGGCGGCCAACCGACGCCGCCCCCGACGCCGCCCCCGGTGTAGAGTCACGTATAGGTGAAACGTGACGATTCGAAAAAGCGAAAGGCGCCCGTTCGTCCTGTGCTAATGCCCACCCGCCCCCAAGCCCCCGTAAAGAGCTATGCCCCAAAACAAAACCGACGCCGCCCCCGACGCCGCCCCCCAAACCCCCGTACTAAGGTCCTATATGACATGATGGGATTCGTTTCGAACAAAGCAGACGTGGGCAATAAGCCCGTGCTACCCCAACCCCAATCTGACCCACTTCGAAAACCGACGCCTGCCCCCCAGAGGGCTGGTTACAACCCCTTACCAAATACGAGTCTTGGGGCAGAGGTTATAATGCAAATGCCATCTAACACGTTCCTATGTTATTCATATCCTTTAGTTACAACCCAATGATAACATATAGGCCTAGTGTATTAATTAGAATTCATACGGGCCGTACATAAGATACTAATATCAGGTAACTCAAATACGTTGTAATAACCATGGGAATAAATCTTATAGGATGGTGTGTGTGTGTGTGTGTGTTAGCATATTGCAGAAATAGTACTGTGCAATACCCGGACAGTGAAATTAGGATAAACACAATAACAACTCTGGTACTGTGCAATACCCGGACAGTGAAATTAGGATAAACACAATAACAACTCTGTTGAATAACAACTTAGATGTTAATACAGATATCCATCTACAAAACTATGCTACTATCAACAAAAACATAAAAAACATTCCATACTGATAACATCTAGAGAGAGAGTGAATGACTAAGGTTAAAGAATGCTGGTGTTTACAATATATCCAGGTGGTTCCACTATAAATACTCTGTTCATCAAATGATAATTAAGCCATTCAGTTTGTGTGAATACTGTTGTGAAGAAGACCGATCTGCTGATTCCAAGGTATGTAATGATTATCAATCTGTGCATAACATAACAGTTATAGAGTATTCACTGCAATTTGAAATAGGTGTTGTATTAACGTAATGAAAGAATGTAATACTATACGATGTTATTGAACGAAATCTAGACATATCAATGTAATGAGGGACTACTATTAGGCCTATATAATATGTGAAGCCTAGGTTTATATCTGTGTTTTTACTAAGAGTATGGATGTAAGGTGACTTTAATAAATAAATATAATATTCTGCAAACGTAGGAGATGACTGTTTCAGATACCATAATAATAGCAACGTCTAATAATAATAATAAATCATGACATTACACATTTACTACTATGTAAGGAGGCCTACCAATAGACCTATTATTAGGGAGTTCATAATACAATATTCCGTAAGGGTTATGTCTTCATTCAAGGAATCAATGCATGTACCTTAGAAACGAAATGACCTTAGTTTGAAACAATGCACAGTCCCGCAATGAAAATGATTTTTACCGGGACAATATCTGCGTGTGCGTGTGTAACAAGCCTATGTTCACTATGTAGCCATGTTTACTGAGAATAAATAGGTAATAGTTTACATCTATGTCTTAACGAAAAGGCTGACTATGTAACTTGTTGAATGTAAGTATTTCACCCTTTGCCTTTAGGATATAGCACAGTTATATATCGTTTAATGCCGTCTTCAGCAATTACAATATTACAGAAAGGTAGCAACATAACATATCATATATATATATCACAAACCTTACTTATATGGGGGTAGGAAGGGTTTATTTAGAAGTCTAATAACTCTTAATATGCGTATGGCTGACAACATTATCAGTTTTATGTGCCGAATGTCTAGAACCTAGGAACCTCCACCTCTTGGAACCTTCAATGCCTCCATGGTCTAATAGCTCATAAATATGTGTATGGTTGACAACAACATTAACAGCTATATGTGCCGAATGTCTAGAATCTGGGAGCCTCACCCGTATGGAACCTTTCAATGCCTCCATGGTCTATAATAGGGAACACTTGTTAATAGGTATATATATATATAATATATATATAATATAGATACCATATATATATATATATATATATATATATATATATAACTATGATTTATCTGGAATATAGATTAATTGTCTCTTTACGTCAGTAATAATAATAAATTAAAACATTACATAACTAATATTGTGAACATAAATAATATGAGTAGGACTAAGTAAAAGGGAATACAATAAATAAATAACAATACGATACAAATTAAATCCCTTTTTTATTATTATTAATATACAGATATTTGACAATTATTCTGTTTTTAGCACAAGTGTTTCTAAAACATATCGAAACACTATCCCTTATGCATAAAAGCTAAACATGATGTCGTCCTTCATCAGCCATGTTTGTAAAGCCAATACATTCTTATATGAACACATTCCCTCTGGAAAACTATGATAGTTACAACCTATGTTAGGTTTAGGTAGATATTTTAAGTTTGGACATTCGTAGTTCATAAGATCTATGATTTGTACATCATCTGAAACTATAGTCTTTAAAAAACGCATTTTTTCAATGCCCTTTACAAATACAAACATACAGTTACCCAAATCACTTTGTATTATACTTGGCATATTATCGTATTTCTCTACACCTAACTCGTAGTGCAGTCCATGATAATATTGTTCAAGAAAATGTTTAATACCATTGTCCACAACACAGTCTGTAGGAGGTTTGAATATCAGATGAAGCACACGAGAGATAGCAGTAGTAGTAAGATCAAGTGAAGCATATTCCTTCAATATGAAGCTGTTTGTACTCTGTTCATAATATCCTTGCAAATCTACTATGCAACAGTCCCTGATGAAAGCAAAACAATATAGAATTAATTAATTACCTATAGTTATAGGTCCAGGAATCATACCTTCAATATATTCATTACAGTGTACTCCTAAATATATATATATATATATATAAAATAAGCAGTGTATTAGCGTATGAAATAACTGAACCTTACATCAACACATTCACTTGAGTATATTACCTAATAAACATTTGATGTAGAAACAGGTAACTATGCATTAACCAATGATAGGTTATATGTCTTAGAGTTAGGGAAAGTCCCTTTATAAATTAGATTAACGGTAGTTTCACCACTGTTTATTCCACTGATGTCTTTATCCCCAAACACATCTGTATACTTTCTGGGTAGGAATACCGATAACAGATCCATACTCTCACAGTTTCGAATATGTAACAACACACACCGTCCATATTTCGTTTCCTTTATAACTCCATATAAAATATTGTAAGGGACGTTCTGTACAAGCTCAGAAATACCTACACACCTAGGTAAGGACGATGCCGAAGTAAACTTCTCAACTAGACTAGTCATCTGTAAAAAACAAGAACGAGGCTGATTAACTACTTTAATAATAATAATAATAAAGGTACCACACAAAGCCGTAAAGATTATGAAATAAAATACATTAGATGTAGTCTTACCTTATAAGGGTTTTAAAGCAGATGAAGGTAGGCGACTGAACAACTGTTGAAACTCTTACACAATTAACATAACCCTGTAAAATACTGTCCTTTTATACATAACTCTCCGAGCAACACTATGACGTAGGTTTGGTATCTGGGTTTTTTCCATTAGGATGATGTAACAAAGACCTTGAGATATCGTTAAGTAAGTAAACAACTAAGCCTATAGCAACACTATGACATAGTTTAGGTATAGGGGTTTTTCCCATTAGGATGATGTAACAAAGACCTTGAGATATCGTTAAGTGTGTAAACAAGTAAGACGAACACAGCTAAATACAATAACAAAACTCTCTCCGAGCAAAACTATGACGTAGGTTTGGTATCTGGGTTTTTTCCATTAGGATGATGTAACAAAGACCTTGAGATATCGTTAAGTAGGTAAACAAGTAAGACAAACACAGCACAAATACGTTACATACCTTTAAAAAAAAAAATCATTTCAACATCTACTATAAATAGATCCACCTTGCTTTCTCTTCACAGTCTTGCATACCGCATTCTACAGATAAGGTGAGTGATAGTGTGTTTATAAATTAGCATATATTACACTGTAACATACACGATTATTTCTACTTTGTTTTTTTTTTATTTTACAGATTCTATATTTGTAGTGTTGTAAAAGATTTGAAAATAGAAATGTCTGCCCCTGTGTATACTATCTCGTCGGAATCAGAAAACGAGATGGACACTATTACGATAAGCGACTCCGAACCTGAGATTTACACAGTGTCAAGTTCTGAATCGGATACCTCTATAGAAACTGTCACGTTGTCAGATTCCGACGTAGCCGAATCCTATGATGATGAACTAGCTTCAGCCAATGAATTAGATGTATTGGATGAAAACGAGGAGGAACATGTACCTGTAGCGTCAACGTCCCGTAATACTGGCGAAAACGCTACGGGAAATGTCCCTACCTTGTTTTCAATCCTTGAAAGTAGTCGTAAAGACTATAAGCGATTTAATGCCGTTGGTCTGCAGCTAGTCATACAGCTCAAAGAACCAGGTGCTAATGCAGGACCCAACCCATTTGAACGTTCCCTCAAACAGGCAATAGACCATGCTTTGGTAGAAGCGAGAGACCATGATATGGTTGGCATTTCAATTTCCAACCAGGAAAACGAAATGGATAAGCCCATAGGTCTCTCGTACAGGCGTAAAGACCAAGTCAGTCTGGAAGTCATTAGCAGTGTCGTACAGAAAGTATGCCAATCGAACGCCCGCTTTAATGCCACCGACCGTTTGCGTCTGGTTGTGGACATTGTCCATATGCCAAACGGAAACGGGCGAGATAGGGGTATACCCACGAAGGGGCGTACGATTGGCGTACTTGCCCATTTGAAGACAAGCGTAGTCTTCGTGAAAGCAATCGTGAACTGTTTAGCATTTGCAATAGTAATCGCTATTGCTAGATTTGGTGAACGTAAGATTTATAGATCATATATCATTAACAACATGACAAACAAAAAACTTAAAGCAGAGGTGGATAAGTTGATCCGAGATTCGGGTGTCGATCTCTCGCAAGGGGGAGGTATCCCTGAGTTGGAGAAGATTCAGGCCTATCTAAAGGATACATATAGACTAGTTGTGTATAGCGGATTTAATCTTGACTCTATTATTTACGACGGTGGTAATGTAGGCAAACAAATAATTTATTTACTGTACGATCCCGACACCTTACATTACCATACCATAATAAACCTGACCGGTGCAATGGCTAAGCGTTTCATTTGTCAAGGATGTCATAATGGGTTCCGTAACGGTGCACAGCATTCCTGCCATTACGTCTGCTTTTGCTGTAGATCCGTACCTCCTTGCGACCCTACCAAGGACGTGGTGATTTGTAATGAATGCCGTAGAGATTTCCGTGGACAGGCATGTTTCGAAAATCATAAGCGCACCAAAATTCAAGGGCGCACTGTATGCATGGGTCTGCAGAAATGTTTAGACTGTGGAAAGTTTAAAACATTTCAGCAGAAACATGAATGCTTCAAAATTTATTGTAGCGTATGTAAGAGTTTTCAAGCAGAGACAGGACACGATTGTTACATGGCGCCTCTGAAAGAGACTAGGAGTTCAAACAGGGTGATGTATGTCCAGTACGATGCGGAGACAACACAAGATACACGTATTAAAGACAATACCTTTCTACACGTCCCTAATCTGATTTGTGCACAACAGTCTTGCTCTCTCTGTGAGACGTCCAAGGACGAAGAGTGTGCAAGATGCGGAAAACGCAGTCATTCCTTCTGGGGAGATCCCGTCCGGGGTTTCATGGACTATCTGAGAGTGGATAGACCTTTCGATAAGATTATCGTCATTGCACATAATGCAAGAGCGTTCGACCTCCAATTCATTCTAGAGTACGCCATTAGGCAAAAGTGGGTTCCCGACTTGGTTATGTCTGGGTGCAAGATTCTTTGCATGAAGCTCGAGCATCTCGTCTTTCTAGACAGCTTGAACTTCATTCCGCTGCCTCTGCGTAGTTTCCCCAAGACCTTTGATCTCAAAGATGCCGTTAAGGGGTATTTTCCTCATCTTCATAACAAGGCCGAGAACTTGGACAAGGTCTATCCCCGTCATCCCGATCGAGAGCTTTACGGGCCCGATACCATGTCTGTGAAAGACAGAGAGGCATTTATGACATGGTACGAGACCGTTAAGGATCTTCCATTCAATACACGTGTAGAGCTCGAGAGGTATTGCCAGGCCGATGTTACGGTGTTGAGAGAAGCCTGCACTCTCTTTAAATCCCTTTTCAAACAGATTGCCAACATTGAGATTTTCCTTGAGGCAATCACTATTGCATCGGCCTGTAATAGAATCTTTAGATTGATGTTTCTTCAGCCTCAGACCATTGGCATTGCTCCCTCCTGCGGCTATAGAAAAGCAGACAGGCATTCCCGTAAATCGTTGATGTGGCTTATCCACGAAGCCCGGGAGAGGAACGTCGTCATACGTCATGCAGGTAATGGACGCGAGGTAAGGCTTCCCGAACTTCCCCAATGGAAGGTGGACGGTTTCTGCGAAGAAACAGGAGAGGTTTTCGAGTTTCTAGGCTGCTATTATCACGGCTGTCTCTGTCAGCCAAACAGAGACGTACCCGTGATGGATTCTTTAGAATCCCTTGCCGAGAGGTACGAAAACACCATGGGCCGATTGGACATGATCCGATCAAAGGGTTATACCGTCCACGTGATGTGGGAATGCAAGTTCGACGTTGTTCTCGAACGCTTCCCCGCACTCAGAGACGATCCTTTGATCGGAGATGCCCCGTTGGTCCTTAGGGACTCTGTCTACGGAGGACGTACCGAAGCCATGCGTCTCTACCATAAGGCGGATGTGACGAAAAACGAAAAAATCCTGTACAGCGATATCATGTCATTATACCCATCCGTATGTAAATATAACAAGTTTCCTGTAGGTCACCCCACTGTTCACGTTAGTGACCAGTGTACAGATACGGCTGGCATGTTGAAGAAAGAGGGCCTCGTAAAATGTACTGTCCTGCCACCGCAAGGGCTCTACCATCCCGTTTTGCCATTCAGGTGGAATGGTAGGCTCTTGTTTCCCCTTTGCCGCACCTGTGTTATGACTATGGAACAAGGTAGCTGCAAACATGCGAAAGAGGAAGAGAGAGTTCTCACCGGTACCTGGGTTGTGGACGAAGTGAGATTAGCTGTAGCAAAAGGATATAGAGTGATTGAAATCCACGAATTTCTAGAGTACGGTGTTACGCAGTACTCGCGTGAAACCCATGATGGAGGGTTATTCGTAGATTATATCAATCTATTTTTGAAGATTAAGACGGAATCCAGCGGATACCCTGCTTGGGTGAAAACCGAGGCCCAGAAACAGGAATATATCGATTTGTTTTATAAACACGAAGGTGTAAAGCTAGACCCCCAACAAATCGTTAAGAACGCTGGTAAAAGAACCTTAAGCAAGCTTTGTTTGAATTCTTTCTGGGGCAAGCTCATTGAAGATCCAAACAGAAGCAAAACAAAGCTTATTAAAGAACCAAAGGAGCTGTACAGGTTCCTCACGACACCGGGAATAGAAATTCAAAGACTGCTTTTTGCTAACGATGAAGTCGTGTGGGTTAATTGGATCGCTATAGATGAAGAACAGGTCTCTCTTCCTCATACTAGTGTTGTTCACGGTGCCTATGTAACAACGGGTGGTAGAATGGCCCTTTATGGCTACCTGGACAATCTGCAACGTAGAGCCTTGTACTGCGACACGGACAGCGTAATATACACACAGACAGATGATGACGCTAAAAAGTACACCGTTCCCTTAGGCGATTATTTAGGCGACATGACTAGTGAATTGATAGACTATGGGGAGGACGCTTACATTTCGGAATTTGCTAGCGGGGGTCCTAAAAACTATGGGTTTAAAGTTACTGTTCCTAGTAATGACACTGCATCCACCTCTGTATGTAAAGTCAGAGGTATCACTCTTAATTATAAAACGTTGAAGGATGTCAACTTCGAAGCCATTAAAACCATGGTTTTAAATGGTGATCCTACAGCGACTATCTCTGTGAGAACGGAGAAGAAGATTAAGAGACGTCCGGGCCCACAGATCATCTCTGAACCCGAGGATAAGACATACCGACTCTGTTTTCGAAAAAGACGCAGAGTCGGCGGAGGGTATGATTCCATGCCCTTCGGGTATAAATAGGGAAGGGACGACAACACCGTGTCAGTATGGACTCGTCCTCGCCTTTGGAGTGTATAGCTATTGTTTGGATGGACCTTCACCTATGATTAAATATTGTTATGGTTGTAATTCAATTTGACCACCCTTTCTCTTTGATAGTTTCAGGGCCATCTTTTTCAGGGAAAACAACATTCTGTGTTAAGCTTATTAATAATTTGCAACAATTGTGTAACGTGACTAAGTACGAAAGTATTCTGTGGTGTTTTAGTGAAAGTAACGCTGTGCCTCCCCAGACAAAATTCAATACTAAGGTGACGTACCACGAAGGTCTTCCTGACTTTAAACAAGAACAATGCACTAAACCAAGACTCATTATTTTAGACGATTTGCTAGACAAAGCTTATTCGACAGAAGTGAGTTCGTTATTTACAAAAGGCTGCCATCATAGAAACATTTCGGTTATTCTCATAACGCAAAACCTGTTTCACCAGTCTGCTCACAGCAGAGACATCTCTTTGAACACAAAGTATATGGTGTTGTTTAGAAACCTGAGAGATAAAAATCAAATTACTTTTCTAGCAAGACAGGTGTATCCCGAAGATTGGAGGTCTTTCTACAGAGCTTTCCTAGACGCAACAAAGAAACCTCACGGGTATTTACTGATAGACTTTTGTCAACGAACCAACGATTTACTTAGATTTAGAACTAAAATATTTCCCTCGGAAGTTACAAAGGTTTACGTCCCTGTAAAGGATGAAAAGGATAAAATCCAATTACCATATGTTACAAGTTCTTAAAAAGGCAACTCCCAAGGTACGAAACGTTATTCTAAAAAGTGCAAACAAAGATCTGATACTTGCTATTATAGAATGTGTTCTTAATGTTTTGAATGGTCAGTGTAAAGTATCTACGTGTTCCAAACGTAAACTGTTTAAACATAAACATTCCTTAAGACATCTTGTAGATAGGAACGTATCGTTGTCAAGGAAAAGAAAAACTTTGGTACAGAAAGGAGGATTCTTAATTCCTCTCTTGTCCTCCGTGTTATCCGTCTTGGGATCATTAACATAATGTTACAGAAAATGTTTCTGCTTAGTGCTAAAGAGTACAAGCGTTTAAAACGTTGTGTAGAAGGTTCAAACCCGGCAGTTGATGTTACGGATCCTTTCAAAGAGTTGGCTAAAATACGCGAGAGTGAGGATCCTATAGTTAAGAGGAAACAGAACAGAATACTTGAACAGGAAGTAGCTGAATCGAGGAAAAGAGTTAGAGATTTATCACCCGAGAATAAACCTATCTCCGATGACGAAGCTAAACGTAACGTTATAGGTGATGTAGCAGGTAAATATTTATCGGCTTATGTAACATCGCCAAAGATTGTAGACACACAGTTTGGAATCTATAAAAATAAGGAGACAGGAGAGTACATGATTGGTAATTCTAAAGTTCAATTGTTAAATAATAGTTTGATCGTTAAAGGTATAAAATACGATGCGAGTGCAGGTTTATGGGAGTTGCTTACTAGGAAGAAGGTTGATATGAAGCTTGTTACGCAGGAAGACCTCGACACGTACAAAGACATTTTAACTAGGACCGAAGGACATGATAACATCGATAATACAACCGCTAGAACAGTTAAATACAAACAAATCATTACTAAATTATTTCCATCGAGAGAGCTTAGGTGGAGTACCTATAAACAACGGAGATGATGAAGGAAACATTACACAAGTTGTATTACGAGCCTGAGGCATCTACGGGTTTTTCCACTATTGCTAAACTTTCACAAGCGTGTACCATTACTGATAAACATATCGAGCAATGGCTAATTGAGCAAGATGTTTACTCGTTACATAAACCCATTAGGAGAAAGTTTCCTAGGAATCCGTATTCTGTAAATAACCTTTACGACGTGTTTGAACTTGATCTAGCCGACGTGCAAAGCATTGCAAAACATAATGATAACGCAAGATATTTACTTGTTGCTATAGATGTGTTTTCCAAATACGTATGGGTTGTACCTTTAAAATCTAAAAGAGGTAACGATGTGACAGAGGGATTCAAAAAGGTGTTGGAAAAGTCCGATAGGAATCCTGTTGCTGTGCGAACCGATAGGGGTAAAGAATTTCTAAACAAATCTTTTCAAGACTTGTTGAGGAAAGAGGAAATCGAGTTTCAAGTGTGTAGGAACCCGGATGTTAAATGTTCCGTCGTGGAAAGGTTTAATAGAACTCTAAAAACTAAAATGTACAAATATTTTACTTTCAAGAACAGTTACAGGTATCTCGAGGTGTTGGATAAGTTTGTGAAGGGTTACAACGATAGCGTACACAATACAACAGGAATGGCCCCAAGTATGGTTAGCGATCAAGATGTTTTGGAAATATGGCGACGTATGGCAAGGAAACAGATTCGTGTGAAACCGAGACATGTAAAGTTTTCGGTAGGGCAAACGGTAAGAATAGGTAGAGAGAAAATGAAATTCGCTAAAGGTTTCGAGCAAAACTATTCTACCGAAGTATTCAGAATCGTCAAGGTCATTAAGCATTCTCCTCAACCCGTATACGAACTGGAAGATCTCAAGAACACGCCTATTTACGGTCAGTTTTACAGTTACGAGCTCACACCTGTAACTATAAGCAAAGACACTGTTTACAAAATAGATAAAATTCTACGCACTCGTAAAGTAAAGGGTAGTAGTGAACATCTCGTTCGCTGGAGAGGTTACGGTCCAGAGTTTGATTCCTGGGTTAAAGCTAAGGATTTAGCGTAATGGATGAAGGTTTTTACGTTACTCTCTTGAGCGATGCATCGTACAAATCTTATCCTAGTAACACTCTTGCTAGTTTCCAGGTGCAGTTGGCACAGAGCATAAAGCTAGAGAGGAATCAATGGGATGTGGGCTTGTGCGAAATTAGTTACTCTCAGGGGACTGTATCGGAAACGGTAGATACGGAAACCAAAGCAACAGAAACAACACCTTTGAAATCAAATACAAGTAGGAAGGAACTTGTTTTTATATACTGTAATATAATAAAACCGCAACTTGTAGGAGATGCGTACGTGAAATGTTTTAGGATTATTCAGTTTCCTTTAAGTACATCAACTCATGTCTTTCCCGTAGTTTATTATGTTCCTGTAGAATCATCCGAATTTCAGGTGATAAGTATAGAACTCACAACAAAACTAGGAGGACTAGCTAACATAACGGCTAGCACAAAGCCTACTATGCTCGTTTTACATTTTAAAAAGAGAAGGTAGACGGTTTTACGGATTAGTTTGCTATGGACCACCTTACGACATACTACGTAAATCAGTCGGGTGGGCGGCTAGGCAACTTGGGTCCTTTCTACACAGGCAGCCCTTATGTTCAACACGGTGGAGGAATAGGTAGTTTCTTGGGAAGATTGTTTAGAATGATAAAACCCATTCTCTTTTCGGGTGCTAAAGCGGTAGGTCGTGAAACTCTTTCGGCAGGAGCAAATATTTTAACCGATATAGCAAGTAGAAAGGAAGGTGATAAGGTAAAAGATATTATTGCTAATAGAGTAAACGAATCAACTCAGAGACTCGTGAATAAAATGAAGGGTAGGGGTAGAAAGAGAAAGAGGCCGTCTCCTAAGATACGAGATATATTTACCGATGTAAAGAGGAGAAAGTAGTCAGTCGAGTAAAGATGTTTGCCGTGACAAAGTCAGAGTTTGACCTTTTCGAGAGGAGCCCTATTCAGACAGCTGTGGTGGGAAATGTTACTACATTATGCAAAGCTATTACTCCCGTGGAACAGAGCGTTCTCGAATTCGTAGTTGCTGCAGACAGCGAACACTATACAGATTTAAACGTACAACTCATGGTGGAGGGAAAATTCGTTAAAAGCGACGGGGCAGATATAGGTGAAGGCGATAAGGTTACAGGAATAAACAACTTGCTTCATTCGCTTTTCAGTCATCTCAGCGTTTCCTTGAACGGGACATCAATCACCCCTTCGGAGGACTTGTACAATTACAGGTCTTACCTTGAAACATTGTTTGCATACGGTGAGGATGCTTCTAAAACTCATCTGACAAACGGTTTCTGGTATGCCGATAAAGCTATCGAAGGTTTGACAGAACCTAAAGAATTGGCGGCATTAAACGGAACGTTAGGGGCCAATGTTAAGAATGATGGTTGGACCGAAAGATACAACAAGTCTAAGAATTCTAAAGTACTGGTAATGATAGGTAAACTACACGGTGATATTTTCAATCTGTCTAAACTTTTACTACCTGGTGTAAACATGCATATAAGACTTACCAAAGCAAAGAGAGAGTTTTATCTCTTGGGTGAAAACGACAATTCTAAAGTCTTCTTTAAATTTCTCGATGCAGGTCTGTACGTAAGGAAGATTACAGCTTCGCCTACCATTCTGCTAGCACACATTAAAACTCTGGAGAAAGGTCATAATGCTCACTACCCTATCACAAGAGTGGATTTGAAAACCTTTACGTTTAGTTCAGGCGCTAGTTCTATTTCTATAGATAACGCATACATTGGTACTCTACCTAAGCGTCTTCTATTCTCGATGGTGAAAAATTCTTCTTTCTCCGGCACAGTGGAGTCCAATCCCTACGAGTTTCGACATTTTGCTTTGAGTTCTTTTGCTTTGTATGTCAACGGTCAACAGGTTCCATCGGAGGGGTTACACATTTCCACAGATCATGAAAAGACTACTACTCTAGCTTACGATACACTTTTTAAAGGTTCGGGGATCCATCATAGCAATAGCGGGATGCTAATCACTCACGACATGTATATAAATGGGTATTTTACACTGATGTATGATCTTACGCCTGATGTTTCTGCATCGCATGGTCATAGAAGCTTGCCCTCTAGCGGGAACATTAGATTAGAAGCAAAGTTCGATAAGGCTTTAGATCAAGCCATCACTTGTATCCTCTACTCAGAATACGATAATTGTATAGAAATCACTAAAGATAGAAAGGTAATTACGGACTTTTAGAATCATGAACAGTAATCAAATAACCCATGCATTACGTCATGTACAAACATTCGATGGGGTTTACCCTAGCGATATGTTACCTAGTGTTGTAACGCATAAACCTAAGATATATATCATTAACTTTGATCCTCATTCGTCACCTGGTTCTCATTGGGTTGCCGTGTTTTTCAAAAATCAAAATTTTGCCTACTACTTTGATTCTTATGGACTACCACCCATCATTCCTGGGATATCTAAATTTATAAATCAAAACTCAATTCAATGGCTATACAACACTCGAAGACTACAAGGACTGACAACCGATGTATGTGGACATTATGTCTGCTTGTTCACATACTTTATGAATGAAGGCTGGATGATGCAAGAGTTTGTAAACATGTTTACTACATCACCTGACATAGAGATCGTCCGCATCTTCCACTATGTCCTTGGATCTCTGTGTGGGACGAGGAAAGGAGGAGGCCAGAGATGTTTTCCAGGTGATATGCAATGTAAGTATTTAACACAACAACAACAGGGTTTTATTTCCAGATTAGAAAGTTGTTTACACACATGTTACAACCTGTACTTATTGATTTCAGAATGAAAGCAGCCCGATTACCTTGAACTAGCTCAGTTTCGCTGCAGTGTCTGGAACGAGAGGTTCTCTTCATCCTAGATCCATTCGAGATGTCTTCGTCAGAGATGAGCAAGAGCAAGACCAAATGTAAAAAGGTATGTATTATATATTCTTTACTCTAGATTTCTTACACGTGTTGTTTGTTTCAGGTTTCATCATTAAACTCTGTATGAAAATAGATTTCTTACGAGTATTGTTTGTTTGTTGTTTCAGGTTCCATCAGGCTCTGTAAAGAAACAGAAAAAGGTCGACAAGGTGGTGGTGGTGAAGGAAGCTGTGACACCAACAACGAGAGTTGCTCCTTTGGTATTAGCACGCAGGACCTATTTCCTCAACGGCAGAAAGGACAGGTACATCAGTTTTGGATTCTACTCCTTTATGGATTATATTGGGTGTGCCGAGATTGGAACTTCAAACGGTGCTTGTGTTATTTTGTCGCCATACCTACTGTCTTCGTTCTTGTTACATTTACCTAAAATGTGTGAAAATATGTGTTATTCTAAACCTTATCTGTTTAAAGAAGACTCTTTCAAATTACAGACATGTAAAGACTTGAAAGATTGTATGATGCAATACGATAGTGCTCGCATTGTTTTACGTAATACTGACATTACGTTCCTTGTGATGAATTCTAACATAATCAATGACATTATGACTAAATATGTTCTCATGCAAAGCGAAGTGTTTAACTATATAAACAACAAACAAAGTGTTCCTGCAAGTTGTGATATTCTGTCTTTATTAGACATGGTTACCGATGAAATAAATCATCCAGCTCTATTACTGTGAAGCCATTTGTATATACACATTATTTCATAGGAACGTGACAACCTTATTATACAGAATAGGGTTGTGACGTTCTGAAATGAAACTATAACCTTAACCATTTCCTATTCCTTACATGGTCATTTTCACTTAGTTGATAGTAATAGTAACAGTGTTCATCTGGAAGAAGAAGAAAGGATGCTGAAAGGAAGAAGAATTGGTTATGTAAGTATAAACCTATTTTATCTTTCCATAACTAGGTAATGGTATTCATGTGCCCTTGCGCAATATTACACTATTTAGCCATAGGGCCTAAGGGTATAAACGAAGGACAATACATATGTTATCATTGGGTTGTAACTAAAGGATATGAATAACATGGGAACGTGTTTTTTTTTAGAGGGCATTTGCATTATAACCTCTGCCCCAGGCCTCGTATCTGGTGGGGGGTTGTAACCAGCCCTCTGGGGGGCAGGCGTCGGTTTTCGAAGTGGGTCAGATTGGGGTTGGGGTAGCACGGGCTTATTGCCCACGTCTGCTTTGTTCGAGTCGAATCCCATCATGTCATATAGGACCATAGTACGGGTTTTGGGGGGCGGCGTCGGTTTTCGAAAGGGGTCAGATTGGGGTAGGGGTAGCACGGGCTTATTGCCCACGTCTGCTTTGTTCGAGTCGAGTCCCATCATGTCATATAACGTACAGGGCCAAAGGGCCTAAGTAGTCGTCGGGGGGCGGCGTAGGTTTTGTTTTGGGGCATAGCTCTTTACGGGGGCTTGGGGGCGGGTGGGCATTAGCACAGGACGAACGGGCGCCTTTCGCTTTTTCGAATCGTCACGTTTCACCTATACGTGACTCTACACCGGGGGCGGCGTCGGGGGCGGCGTCGGTTGGCCGCCATTTTTAATACGCAGCTAGCTAGTTACTACTGAGGGAGAATCAAATGAAAACCGCGATTAATGTTTTCCTACTATTTGACTGCAGGAAGAATGTTTGCTTGTACATTATTTTTCTACTTAGTCCCCTCCTAATTCAACGCACTTAAGCCATCGGATAGGAAGTGCTTGGATACTGCGTGAGAAAAATTATTTTGGTTGATGCTGTAGCCACTCGTGCACCGCCGATTGGACGCCTTAATCAGTCTTGAACTTCTGCCCTCCAAGGTGCTCCTTTAATGGGCCAAAGATGTGGAAATCCGACAGTGCCAAAGTGAAGGAAATTGCTGAGTGCAGGTGTTTTGCTTCAACATGATAACCCCCGTCCTCATGCTCCTCGTGCAACAATGAAAACCGTCGACGACATCCGCCATAATCGCCAGATTTGGAACCATCAGATTTCCACATCTTTGGTCCATTATAGGATCAGCTTGGAGGGCAGAAGTTCAAATCTGATGAAGACATACAATCGGCGGTGCACGAGTGGCTACAGCGTCAACCAAAATTATTTTTCTCACGCGCTATCGAAGCACTTCCTATCCGATGGATTAAGTGTGTTGAACTAGGAGGGGACTAAGTAGAAAAATAATGTACAAGCAAACATTCTTCCTGCAGTGAAATAGCGGGAAAAATTAATTGCAGTTTTCATTTGATTCTCTCTCGTAACATTAAATTCCCTGAACAATTGCTGCAGGCTTTGCTGCATTGCGTGAATTGCGGACTTGTAAGACACCAGTGCTATATGTTGTAGATTGCATTCGAGGCAAAACATCTTTTTCACGCAAGAAATAAGCGAGTTGTTAAAAAGTTATGCATAATTGATAGATTTCTTTTCTAACAATGCGAGGGTTTGCGGGTTGATCGGAAGGTTTTTTTTTAATTTTTTTTTTTTTTTTAAATTTTAAATTTTTTTTTTTAATTTTTTTTTTTTTATTATTATTATCTTTGTTAAACAACATGCTCCATTGCAATGCAGCAATACTACATGCATTCCTTTTATCTTAACTACTCAAAAATATCTACATATGTACACTTATAAATATAATCCTGAATTATGTATTTGGTTTGTTTGTAGAGCTTCAAAATTTATTTTGTTCAGAAATTGTACGAATTGCTTTAGATTTTTTGTATCAGTTCACTTTTCTCAACGGGCCAACACTTAAAAGTTTCCAAGATGTGCTTTCTGAATTGAGCTCTTTCCGAGTTCAGTAGTTCACACTCCCACAGTAAGTGGTCCACTGATTGCGAATTTCAAGTAATGTTGAAACATTATATCGTTTCGAGATATTTTCACTTCTTGGAAATGAATGAAGGTTCAACTCGAGAGTGGGAAAAACCAGAATGCTTTGTTTGAATTTTGCGTAGACTTACTTGTTAGTATAGTATTGTTCTTCATAACATTTCGAGGGTTTATCTTAAGACTGGGATCATCCGGTACGTCTGGTCAAATATCACAACAGAGTTTTATACTGTTTCCCTGTATATTATATGACATCAAATATGGAATGTAAATTACATTACTAAATACTCTAAAACAGAGATGCGCCTGAAAAGAGGGGATGCGGTATGGACGAGGTTGGGCAGGCTTACTCCAATTAACAATACATTTTATGACAACATTTTCTGATCAAATCCGATTTTTCTAAAATATAATAGAGTCCCGCTCGTCCGGACATCCGGTTAATCCGGACGGAATTTTCAAAGAAATGAAAAAAAAAAACAAGTTTTTTTGGGTGCTGGACAGTAAAAAATGTTAATTTCAATCACAGCAATGTTTTGTTTTGTTAATCCTACATGAATCACTTCGTAGGTTAAAAACTTAGGTCTAAGTACACATTTGTATTACAATTTAAGTTGTAGGAATAGTTACATTTATAAAATAACAAACAATAATTTTCGTAGTTTTACCCATCTAAAACTTGTATTACGATACAGTACGTGCTTTTTAAGGAAAATTCCATTTAATCCGGACCTTCGGTGATCCAATAATATAAAAAACCCATCTAGCAGGACTCTACGGTATTATGTAGGGAGATAGGAGATACAATTAGGCTATATGTTAAGCTATCAACACTAAAATTTGTTCAGTTGAGTATAAAAACATACTCTACCGTACTTTACTCTTCCTTCCGATAAAATTCGAGATGGTTTTTTGTTTAGTCATGCATTACTTACCTAGAATAGTAACAGTAAAAGATGTGTTTAAAAATTTGAGATGGTAAAACAAAATTGCCCATTAAGAAACAAAATGCACCTCATTAAAAAGTTAGGATTGATTCTTGAGAATTGATAAACTACTTAAGTCTTCTAGAATACTGTATACTTTTTATTTAATTAAAATCAACTTCTTCAGAACTTTCTCTCTTGGAACGAACAATGCCTTGAGGGAGATCTCCCTTTCTCTTTAACGAGCGTCCCTCGTGGATTGATTAGCGTTAATGATGTTATGGAAGATTATTTCCATCCCGGATATTATTATGAAGGGTCAGTCTGAACAGCTACAGTCCTCGAAAAAATCAGCTTTGCGGAAATGGCATTATTCTCATATGTAATACTAGCATGTGCCCGCGGCTTCGCCCGCGATAATTATTTCAAAAATTAAAAATTAAGAGCATAATAGTTAAATCATTATATTTATTAACACCTAAATCACGTGGACTACATACCACGATTAGATAGCGTCACCTGGTAAAAGCGACCTCAGATTCGAGTTCCTTGGTCCAGAAAACCCCTGTATAGTGAGTTTCGTCCAAATAAAACAATGTTTGACCATATTAGGGCTTACAACATTCAAGCGATCGCGAAAGTTTAATTTCCAAGGTATGACAAAAATAGACAAAGCCAACTGTAATTGTCAAACTTCCATTTTAATTTAATTCCAAACCCATCTGAAACCCACTGGCAACAATATGTTTTAATGTCAAATGTGATTTGGATTCGATAATTCTGTGTAAAAAGGGATTAAGTATTCTCAAAAACAATTGCTTTTTGGCATTTAAAATCAGAATTTTTCAAAATCCTTTCTTAGTGAGCACCTACATTATGAAACGAAGGTACTCTCAAAATTCCAAGTCTCTACCTGTTACAGTTTAGGCTCTACGTTGATTCCTGTCAGTCAGGACAAAGCCTTTTATATATATAGAGATAATGAGAAGTCCGAAACTTATGTTGAAAGAATGCAAATCTCGAGATATATTTATTAGTGAATACTCACAGAATTGAGCATGTAACGAATAATTAAAACCACGAAAGTGAATAAAACACATCACTATTTTTGTCAATATAAGCAAGAAAGCATATGGACAGACAATCCATCGATCATTTCACCAATTGCAATGTAGCGCTTCGTTCAACTTTTCATCAGCTATTTTGCTTTAAATGATCTGGATTGGTTCCTTTAAATAAGGAAGGATAATTTTGTGTATCCTTGAGGGAGGAGTCGACATTTATTTTGTCACATCTTCATTATGGCTTTTCAGAGGAATACTGCAGTATTATTTAAGCATTACCGCATATTCCTTTACCTTATTTGTATATTCCATTGTGGAAATATTGACGCACTACTGGTTTTGATAAATGTGACTTGGAAACTGCTTATAGATTCTTCTCATGTATTTCCAGTCTTTGAACTCTGGATCCGTGACTTGAAAATGAAAGCTGACATCTTTGCACCGCAGTGAAACGACACTTATATGGGTAATCAGCTGTGTTCGTAGCATTATCTGCTTTGAAATCGATTTGAACATAGTTCTCTGTTTGAGCTCCATGCGTTTTCTTTGACCAGATTGTTGCTGTACACTTTCTTATTATCATCATCTCAGGGTTGATTAATTTTTCCCTCTGTTAGCTATGTTTGTGTCACTTTTATTATTGTCTATTGCTTTTCCTCGCCAATATTCACTTGCTATTTGGAGGCATTTTTTCATTCGAGTCTTATGTATTTCTGTATCTTATTAGCGGTATTTTCTCTTCGATTTTATTGTCTCACTTATCATTCTCGGTAAAGCTCGTAGAGGCTACCATCCCATACTGGAGGAAGACACAATGAAATATGAACCGGCTGCGCGGTGTTTTTTCACTGAGGATGTGGACACGTGTTTCTCGCCGCCGCTACAATAAAGGTAACGCTACTGACGCTGGCTTTGTTCTGCTCTGCAGTATTGAGTTGACCGCGATGCTATTTAGTTCAGTGTGGGTCAATGTAGTGCAGTTTTTACAACTTATTTGTTATTATTGTGTCCTGTATTTAGTCGCATTTATGGACCAGTACACTACATGTTTACTATTGCGCAGAGTGTCTTTATGTAATATTCGCATGTGAACGCAGTCAGCTCGTCAAGTGCAAATACGATTTAGTACATCATTACATTAGATCAATGTCTAAGAAACCATTTGTTTGTCATTTAACATATTTTTTTATATTCTAGCATGCTATTCGTGTTTTATAATCTTAGCATTTTTTTGTGATCTGATTGTAACTTGTATATTTTGTCGTTTGACAACTAGGGGAAGTTCTAAATAAATAAATTTAGTAATAGGCCTATTCATTTCGTTCATATCACGAGATAATAACTTCTTCCTCTGGAGTGGTATGGATAGTTCTTCGGTCTCGTTTACTGCTGGCTTAGATTCCATTAGGCTACCTATTTATTAAAAAATAATAATAATAATAATAATAAAATAAAATAAATAGATTTTTACATCCAATTCTTGGGCCGGAATTTTGACATAGTCTCTAGTTAGTCTCCAGTGCACCAATTATCGGCAGTTTCAATTCACAAAGGTTCTAACTTTGAAAAAGATGAAGAACATACATATATAACGCTATATATAGTGAAACTGGACCTACTATGTTGGGATATCTTTAAGAAAATATATTGAGGGTGTCAGGCGGAAAAGAAATACTTGTAAGAATTTGTTAGTATTACTTAAAATATAAATTGTTATAGTGAACGTATGAGTCGAGAGTTTTTTCTACAAAATGTTATGTAAAGTGATGTAGTGTTTAATAGTAATTAAGATATATTATAATTTTAATATTCCAGAATCCGTGGCTTGATTTTTAAAACATGTGTTTTTATTCAAATGAAGTTGAAACTGTTTCGCCAGTTAGTAGTGGATAACATGACTATTTAATTATTTACTGTGGAGTAAATCGGTAACTATTAAGGCTACATTCCTGTACTCAGAAAAGTGAAGTAGGTATCAGCAAGCAAAGGAACAAATGCATATTTCCAAACAATGCGTGTTTTTATACTTTTCTATGAGGACAGCTACGCATTTATTATTGCTCCTGTAGCTATGTGTAAGTTATTGGCAAAATCCGGAACTCGAAATATTACAGGTCCCTATTTGCGCATTTATTTAAAACTGGGTTCGTCACGGTTGGCATAGCAAACCGTAGTTCCTGATAGAGCGCGCGCATATATGAATACTAATAAGAACAAATAACTCGCCCTGTACTATACATCTTTTGTCACCATTCCATAAAATAACTTATCTCAATAAATTGGCGTAGGACGACGTGCGTTCACAATACTTTATTTTTACCAAACCTGAGTGAGATTAAATTGACCGGGTTAGGTGAATTCCTACAAAGTTGCGGTTTGTAGGATTTTTATATGTGGGTTCCTGAAATAAATATGTGGATCCCAACAAAGAACAATAGTATATTGCGATACAAGTGCCGTAAGCGATGCATACGGATCGAGGAAAGAGTTTTTTTTTCAATTTCCGAGTTCCATTATGCGCTTACGGCACGAGTATTGCATGCTATTTTTTGCACGATGAATATTTATATCAATTTAATTATATTAATTGTGATATTACCCGAAAATATTATGTATATACATTCTTGAAGATAGATGTTTATTTCAGAAAGTGATTCGCATGTGTTTGTTGTTATGCGAACCGAATATTTGTCCTGGGGGGCCTTGTCCATAAACGCTTGTATTATGATGTGCCGTAAGTAAATTCATAACCGCACGGAAACACTTACCGCACATAGCAACAAGATTGCGTGTGTTAATGTCAACTTACGATCCACGGCAACAACATTCGTAAGTACCACTAATTAGTTAAGTCGTGTAAAAAATATGTAAGACTAAGCAACCTTACACAGGCTGGTGTGATAAGAAATGTTGCCTTTGTTCAATGTTCAAAATTATAACATTGTTCAATAGCACGGCATCAATATTGTAACATTCTCCGACAGCTTAGTAAAAACACCATTTAAAATATAAACACATTAGTGAGGACTCTTTCTTCAAGTAATCAAATCTGTGATTTGCAAACATGAAAATTCTTCGCCTCATGTAGAAATGTTTCTTTCTTCAATATCTTCGCTTTTTTTTCTAAATGAGACATTATTTGCTCACTTAGTTTCATGTTGGCTATATATTTGTTTTCATTCTCTTTAGCACCTCTAAAAATTCGAATGCATGATATACGCGTATGCGAAATGTAGTCTAAACTGTGCTACCAAATTACAAAATCGTAGGAATTAACATGACATTTATCAGAGATTGTAGTAGTTCGCATATCCAATTTCTAAACAGTTTTTTTTTTCGTGTAATGATTTTGTGTGAATTCACTGCGACCAAGTTGGCTGTAAGCCAAATACATAGTTTTACTGATTACGCATAATGATACCCGATTTCGATCCCTCTGTGTCCACATATTTTTCTGAGCTGGGAGAATGGGGATAGGAACACTTTAAGTCTCGGATGAATAACTGAGAATCCACTGAACAGCGATAGCGGCTCTGGTCATGAGAACTGTCATTAAGGGCTGATGCAGATGGCGTACTGATTAAATGACCCGCCATTGAAATTGGATGAATGTAGATGACGCAGCAGCAGAATGCCAGACCCTATCCGTCTTCGGTTTAATTACTTTATCGTAAGTATGTAAAGAAATATGTTGTAACGGTAAATTCGGTATTTTCTGTATTGAAATAGCTTCATAGTCCGTGGTAGTCAGAGCTTCTGAAGGCTGTTGTCGGAATCGGTTCCCGGTTCTACCGTGGGTAATTTTTTCTTTGTGCTCCATGTTGACCTTTTGTACTCTGCTACAACATCATAGCCACACTGTATGTGAAGGATAAATTGCAACAGCTACTGTAGGCGTTTTACTCTCGCGTGATTAGCTTTATTGCTGGCGGGATGCATAGCTGAAAACGCTTTTTTAACGTAATGCTTTGGAATAATAAGTAGATTTAACTGTATCAAATTCGGTTATATGAGATGAAGTGAGATCTTGTCCCTGAAAATTGCAAAAAAAAAATCAAAATAAGATATCTGTAGACATAACTTAAAGTCATTATAACTGTATGTCCGCCACAGTCGCGGCTCTTGGCTTAAAACGAGGATGTGCTGCATATAGCCTACCATTTCATAGGCCTAAATTTAAAATGAAATATTTCAAAGCCTGCTTACATAATGAAGCAGGTTTTATTGGTACCGTCTTCCACCCGGATTACCCGAGCCGTAGGCTATATCTTCGGTCCAAAATGTAGAGGGTGTAGGCTACGTATTATTTATAGGCTATAGCCTATTAAATTTAAAAGGATTGGACAATGTCGATCTTCTAAATATAACAAAACGGCTTAGTATCCACCGCACGACACATCAGCCTACAACCAATGCTTTAGTGGCTTCCCGTCCCGTAGCACAATCAGAGGTGGAAAGCAGAGCATGGGCAGTGTAAGTTTTACAGTTAACTGTTAGTGAAATCATCGCGGCTGATGCTAATTAAGCACTCGACGCTGTGATTTCTAGTTATCCCGGAGAGGACTCTACAAAATATATTTTCGTCCGTTTTGTTGTGTGGAAATTATGTCTGCTTTTATATGCTTACCTGATGTATTAAAACGCTTTTAATTTTATGAACATGTTCTTTTGTCTTTTCAAACTTAACAATTTGAAGGAAATTAATGTAATAAGAATAAAAATATAGCAATTCACGTTGTATATGATAGGGCCTATTATACAAGTTACTTAGTTCTATGACGATAAAATTGAAAGATTGCATTAGCATTGTGTTGATTTTATGCTTGCCAGAAAACTACTGAAAAACTCGATGCACTCTACATACACTGAGTTTTTGCTTTTTACAGGGTTTCAAGCTGTCCTATAAAGTATTTTTATATCATAAGAACCTTAGTGCGCTGCACAGGATACAAAACAAGTTTAGAAAAGTCATTCGGTTCAGCTCCAGGCTATCACGAGGCACTGTGCCAAAATGATATTCAGCTTCCTTTACTTGTGTATGTTTAGTATCATTATATTAAAAAAAGTCACCATGAATGGACGAATATTTTCAAGATACTGTCGTCCACTTGTGTGGACTAGCAGGATTTGTAACTCAGTGGCGTATGGAGACTAGCAAAATATAACGTGACGTCCAGGGGCAGTTATCATGTACCAGCAAAGCAACGAAAAATTTTATGTAACAAATAACTATTCACGGTAAAACCCATTTAACCAAACGGGAGTTACAGAACTTGTGCAATAAATAAATTGTAAGGACTATGTCCATATGATCGCCTGTGTGATCTCATTACCGTCGCTTGCTTACGGGTCCGCAGGCCCGGGTTCGATCCCCGATACCTTCCTCTCACGCAGCGGGCCCGGTTCGATTCCTGTTCGGGACAAGTTACCTAGGTGGGGTTTTTCCTCACCTGTGAGACAAATGTCGGGTAACTTTAGGCTCTTGTGTTCCCCAGATATCATCTGGCCGTCATTATCATCTTTATCCCATCCTCGCCTTGTTTAGAGTGAGTGTGTGTGTGTGTGTGAATGGTGTGTCTCGTCCTATGTGTTCGTGTTGTCTCGGAGGTGGCCACGGCATTGGGCTGATCACTCATCCGGGGAGGCCCTCCATGTCCTTGTCTGGTCAAAAAAGTATGTATGTGATCAAAAGATAATCTCTCTCCCGACAGGTCGTGGCCCTGTAAGGCCCGGGCGGCTTGGGTCGCTTAAATCCTAAAAGGGAGAAGTAAAACTACGATAAAGAAGTAAAAGAAAGCGCCAGTATAGTACTAAGGGGATTGTGTGCGGAACGGGGAAATGTCTGTCCGTCCGTGTATCTGTACACGCGAATACTCAAATACACTTTATAGGATGTTCATGAAACTTGGATTACGCATTTATAATGTATGTGGCAAGAAGCCTATTTATTTTGGACCAATTCGGTTGACCGGTTCCGGAGTAACGACTAGTTAAAGGGAACATGATTTTTAAATGGGAAATCATGACTATACTTCAATGCCGCTTCGCTAATTGAGGACATTGACTCCAATGCAATCAGATGTTTGTTTATTTCGTTGTTCAAGTTGAAGTGAGTACTACATGAATACTGTTAGCCTATATACACAACATATATTACTGTGAAATAATTAGGCATACGTACATTAAGCGGAGTTCTTTGCCAGTGCATTTTGTAAAATGTTCACATATTTTTAGAATTTCTTATATCAGTGTATACGAGTATGAATTAAGGTTAAGTATCAAACTTAGACCTTTCTTCTTCCGCAAGCTTTGCTTAATGAATCAATCTGGAGCTTAATTCGGAGATAGATTACAAAAATAACTTATTTTCTGCATATCGTAATTGCAATTATCACTGATTAAACCAAAGCATTCTGGCACTTTGTTACATCAGTCCATCTGATTTTATATTACTTCTGCAATTATACATTATATTAACATTCTACATTAGATTGGCATAGGCTCCGATTGCAGGTTCATGCTACTGCAAGAACTTTTTCCATCTCACAAAATGATTTGGCTTCTATCCAGGGGATTCTTTGACACTTAGCAAAGGCTTAACTTATTTTAATTGTCGAACTGTTTGTGTATGCATAGACAAATTACTGGGATTAGCCTCACTATGCTGTATTGCAGTTTTTGAATTACTGGTACAGAATAGTCTATACGTTGTGTGACCCTATTTTGCTGTCATATTTTACACTCAGATTCCACAGCATAGCAGAAATTAGGTTACTGAACAGATTTTTTGCAAGTTTTATACAATATTTCATGCTGCTAAATTAGAGATAATAACAGTTTATTTCCTCTGGGAAGCGATTATCAACTACAGCAGTGCTATGAACTTCGTACATAATTTAAGTCCATAAAGCGAGGATCTAATGATTATTGCATCCCTCATTAATGGCAGGGAAATATTGCTATTAATTTTTAATTGTGATTGTGATTGTGCTAGCTTGAAGAAGGTAAAAAGACATTAAAGAGTAGCACTAAAATAGGTCGTTCCTTCTCACGTAAGTTATTAATATCCAAAAGTAATTTGCATCTACTAAATGTAAGAGTGATCCCCTTTATGGCTCAATGGTTTTAAAAGCTGACTGTGGATCCGGAGGCAGGGTCAAATGTCGAACTCACTGCGGCAGAGATTCGGGAAAGAATTGCACTCAGCCTCGTGAGGGCAACTGAGGAGTTACTTTTGAAAAATTACCAATTAAATCAATATACGGAGCTAATTGAACAGCGATCAAATGGTAAGCCCTGTCTCCCGTGGAGTGAATTAGTAAGTTAAAGTAGACCGCTTTACCAGGCGGACTTGCAGACTTCGGTTTAGACGTAAAACATCTGTAGTATGATGTGGAAGTTTTATTATATTTTAAGATTTTCTTTTCTTGCATGAATCGAATACAAGCTCTTTGCTAAGTGGGGTATGCATTAAACACTAAAATAATCCAGTTATATCTAGATCCGTACAAAACGCTATTAGGCATGAAGTCTGAGGTTCGATCCTCTAGACAGGAAAATTATTCCGTTAAAGATTCTCTGAGTGCTCTGTTTTACATATTAATTTATTGCGTCTGTAACTCACCTAACAGGTACTTCCGATATAACTCAGTTCCGAAACATAGTGAGAAATGTTCACAAATTTAAAAAAACAAAAATTGACAGTAGTAAGATACTTTCTCAACGTCTTGCAGATATAATGAACAGAACAATGGAAGCATTATAAAACAACCTGTTTTAATAAGAAATTATTTTAAAACGATTAAAGAAAGCACGAAAAGTTCTATCACTGGATAAAAATTGTGTTGGTATTAAACCAAACTCTTGAATAGAACACTGTAGCCTTGACTGAATATATGAAAATAATAATAATCTAATAGCTTAGTGAGTAAGCCTTTATCATAGGTAATCCCACGAGAGTTGACGAGTTTATCGATAGATTCACGATTGCGCAGCAGGAGCGAATTTATCTGATGTAACTCGTCAACTCGAGTTGGATTTATTAAGACTATTCCATGAATAAAAATGTAACGGATTATACAAATAATAATTACTTTCGTGCTTTTTTGTATAATAACAAAACTAACAGCTACGAAATCACGGCTACTATGAGTCAACCATCCATGAATCGATTCGAGTTACCATGTTGTAACCAGGGCTACCAAGGGTGCATATAAGACATAGTTAACTTTATTCAGGCAAGCTAACAGCAGAAGAGAATAAAAGCACACGAACTGGCTTGCACCGAATCGAAATTGTGTTTTAATTAATGCACATTTCTATTAGACTATTTCAATTTCCAAACAAGTTATGTTGCATAAAATAATTTGTTTTCGTGCAGTTTAATGACAACATAAGACGTATTAATCACTGCACACTGATGCTTACGTGTCCAGTAACGAGCCGACGGTTTTACCCGATAAAATGGTATCCTCGCGATTCTTACAAGAATATTGTAAGATAAACGGCCGTGATTGGTCTACATTCGAGGAATTGCTAAACGTCATTGGTCAATAGTCACTGAAAACCCATTTATCCAGAATACTCGAGTTCAGGTCTTTTTAATGAAGGGAATGCAATCAATTTGCTACTTCTTTAGCCAAAGCATCGGCTCTTTCTGTGAGTGATTTGTTGGGATATTCCGTGCTCTGACCATAAAACGCTACCGTGCTTACGTAAATGTATTAAAAATGCCAGTAATTCTGTTTTCTTTTATTACGTTTGTTAATGGGTTTAAAACCAGGCCCTTAGAGATTACCTGCACTTGTAGTGAATAATAGCAATAACAGCGGCAAGAGCATAAGTAATGCAGTGTAAACACACAGCGAGGTTGTGCTCTAATTCACCCCTCCCCCCCCCCCTATACCACGCGAGAGACAAGTGGATTGCTGGCTAGCCACTAACGCCGGGTTTCCGAAACGTAAGATATCTACTAGATGGCATTATTCAATCCGTAAGCGTTTCTGAAACGTTCGATGGCGGCTAATCGTTCGATAGAACGCCCTACAAACTATCGCACCATAAATCACTAGATATCTGGCGAAACGGTAGATAAACACGCAACATGGCGGAAATGCGAAATATTTATGTTGATGTATGTTTCGTTATTATGTTAGCATTTAATCTTACATTATGTTACTAGCTTGTTATGGTATTAAAATTAAAAGTAGTAATGAAGCTGGCATTGGTTATTAATTTGTGTGTGAAATAATTCATAATACTGTACTAGAAAAATTGTATATTATCGGTTAGATGATCTTTGTTATAGCCTAGGCTATTAATGTATCCATCGTTTATTTGTATTAATTTCATTTTCTGTTGTAAGTTAATATTTTAAGAAAACATCGCGAATATTATTTTCTTGCTGGTCATCTTCAATGCCAGATCGTATAAGGCCTAGGTCTATACAGAAGTAAATATTCCCTGAAAGAAATACAGCAATCCTTTCAAGAAGTAGCCTACGATGATATTCAGATTCGGAAAAAATGTAGCTTAAGTATATTAATTTTATTTTCTGATGCAACACTTTATGAAGAAAATATTGCCAGTTTACAGCACGAATATTAATACATAATCATCATCTTTCTCGTCATCTTCATCCTGAGGCAATAAATAGGCCTAGAGATGTGTAAAGCAAAAAGTATTCCCTGAAAGAATTAGATCTTTGACGATATTGAGTTTCGGAAAGAATCAGGCTGTCAAAGCAATTACCTATGGATAAATAGGCCATCATATTAACAATAATAACAATATTAACAATAACAATAAGGAACAGCTGCAAGCATGCCTTTTTCAGCGTTAAATTGCCCATCATTAGAAATGGGAACAACCATCGAAGCATTCCTTTCTGTGGTAAATTAGCTATAACTTAATTAATGTGTTACGTTTTACGCATTATGTTGTCAGATTGTGATGGGTGACATTTTTCTCTAATGCACAAGTCTCGAAATCGAAATTACCGTAGTTTATCTCACGTTCTACATTCATTTTAGCAGAGAAACAGCAGACAAGGAAAAGCAGAAAGATAATTCAGCCATTTTGATAGAATAGCAAGAAGCGCTCCGATTGGTTGCTATTCAATCACGGCCAACTTGATATTAGAGTAAGCACCGTGTCTCCATCTATTGACAAAGTGCTCAACTCATTTATCTGACGTATCGCTATTTGCTGATCGTATTTGCTTTCGGAAACGGAAGGTGTTTATAGAGTGTATAAAATCTATAGAGCCATTAGCTGTCTAGAAGATATCTGGAGCTTTTATGCAACCGGGCCTAAGTGCATTAGTTAACATTGGGAACGGTAAATGTGCAACTGGCGTGTGACCAGTAACGCTACGCTACAAACAGCGACACTCGTAGGCCTACAAACTCATAAGCTTTTTTAATGGAGCATTATTTCTGAAAATTCTACACTCTGGCCTAGGTCTGGTTTTCAATAAAATAAACACCAAAGCCGAAGTTAGAGTGTAGGAGCAATTTATAATCTAAAATATTCGTTGTTGCTTTAATTGAATTTCCTTAGGGATATTCACTGTTCATCTCGAAGGGCACGTACTCCTTGACAGGATTTATCTTTGTTCCTTTATTATTAGGGGTACGCCGCAGCTTAATGGTTGAGGCGCTGCGCTACAAACCGGAAGGTCGCGGTTTCGATTCCCGATGAGGTCGTTGGAGTTTTTCAATTGGCCTAATCCTTCTGGCAGCACTATGGCCATGGGATCGACTCAGCCTCTAACAGAAATTAGTACCAGGAGCAATCCTGCGGATAAAGGCGGCCGGTGCGTAAGGCTGACAACCTTACCACCTTCACGTGCCGAATGTCCAAAATCTGGGAGCCTCAACCTCCTGGAACCGTCTGGGCCTTCATGGCCTGTATAGGAATCACTTAACCTTTACCTTCTTTATTATTAATAGTATGCTTGAAGTTGCTAAATTTGATGCTTCGTAGATTCCTTTGGAACAATACACTCGAACCCCATTCCAATACGATCCCGTTTTCTTGCAATTTTCGATACGGTATTGAAAACAAATTTTGCGAGAGAATCCACAGAATGCGCTAGCTCCACTTTCGACGACCATTGAAACGTCTCGCGCCACACACGCGAGAATATTGAGGACAAATGAAACACTTCCTTTAGTGTATTGAGATGGAATTGAATACGGTAGTGTTTTCATCGAGTTGAATAATATTTCAATCCGACCCAGTCCTACTTTTTAGGTGTATCGAACTCGAGACTCAGTTCGATCCGAATTCCCGTTTTCATGACAATTTCAATACGGTAATGGTGTTCAGATCGATTTGAATACTTATGAAAACGTAGTAAATGTTTGATTTTCTACAATTCCTGGGTCTACCGTGGACACGGGTATTAAAATCAGGATGTCGTAAATAGAAGTTCCATAAATTTTTAACGTTTTTAATGTTATACTTGAATTACCAAACCCTTACATAAATATATGATAGTAAAAGTTTATAATTTGAAAGAAATATACAAGGATTAATATTTCTTCAAAAATTACTAGTCAAAATTGATGACTATAATATTGTTAGGAAGATTTTCTCTTACGTGTAACTAAGTAGACACAGGAAGCTATTGTTTACAAAAATTCACCTTTAAATAAAGCAATAAATTTCTTCAAGAAAATTCATTTTCTAAATTTTAATATATTTAGCATGTCCGAAAATGAATTTAGAAATGCGTTAGCTGAAGTTCATTTAATACTGCATTTAAATTAAAAGTAGTTGCAATAAATTGTAGTTAATGTACTCGTTTAATGTATCATGTCAAACATTCTCCTCTCTATTTTTTCATTTCCTAAGTGCATTTTGTTCTCAAAGATATTAAGTAGTAAGAGAAGAAACTGCTGGCACACAGAAGTAGCTAGGAATTTCTTTTCTTTTTATGTATATATTTAGTAAAAAAGGTAACGTGTTCCCTATACAGGCCGTGGAGGCCCAGAGGGTTCCAGGAGGTTGAGGCTCCCAGATTTTGGACATTCAGCACATGAAGGTGGTAAGGTTGTCAGCCTTACATACCGGCCGCCTTTACCCCCAGGATTACTCATTTATAAAAGAGGCTGAGTCGACCCTAGGGCCGTAGAGCCACCAGAAAGATTAGGCCAATTATTGAAAAACTCCTTCCGGTTTGTAGCGCAGCGCCTCAACCACTACGCTAAGGCGTACCGCCGTATGTATTTTGTAGAGTAGATTAATGAAATGTTTCTTTTGTGTACTGTTATCTTTTGTTTTTATTATATTGCATAATTGAATCGTATTCTTCTCATGAACGTTGTAATTGGGGTTCTCTACCTGTACTGTTCATTACTAGGTCTATATAAATAAAATATAAATAATTCTGGACGTCTGGTAACCCTAATACTGCCACGTACTATGTCACGTTCTGAGGTTTGTTAACTTTAACTATATAACCGATGGTGGAAGTAACTTTCAAATTGTACTTTTTGTCTAAACGTAGTTTATTTGCAAGGGACTGGCAGGAAGCACGAGTTGCTGAATTCCCAAGGGACAGTTTCCTAGCAGTAGAATAAAATGGAGCAGGGAGCTAGGGAATGAGATCGTTATTTTTGTTTAAAGAAGTTGTTAACAGTTTTATACGGGGTTGCAGTTTTCAGTTAACCAAGTCACGCTCTGTGGATAGAATTGGAAGTTTGTTACGAGTGAAATCAAGTGGTCACAGTACGCCACAATCCTACGTGCAAATCCAGATCGACACTCCCCAAATCCTCGTCGTAGTTTCTCTTTTCGAAGAGAAACGTTTCTGATTCAAGTTTAAGAGGATGTGTAGGGTTTAATCTTCAACAACATACTACAATACACTGATTTCAGTTTCAGCACCGGTACCACCATTCGTTAACCGTACAAGGAAACTATGGAAAAATCGTGCAAAGTGAAATAACCTCAAAGTTGTTTCAGAGACTTATGCTTTGACTTCATTGAAATTTAATAAGCATTCTAGCAATTCTAAAGGAAATTCTGATATTACTCTGCTGCTATTAAAACAACGTATTTAAAACTGTGATCTTTAAATTGTATAACAAATCGACATGTACATGTACAGTTAGGGGGAAAAAGTGGACCGACTCTTATAGCTGATTTCAGAGCCTCGTGATACGTAAATAAATGTAAGAGATGTAGCGAAAACAAGCAATGCAAATTACGTGAAATTATTTCTCAATTCAAGCATTTTAACGACACTAGAACAAATTTCAATACATTCCCTCCTTTCCTGTGAATGCCGCTAGGCATGCGGAGTGGCTCATGTCGGCAACTTAGATATTTTAGTCGGTCCGCTGTTTTTCCCTACCTGTACTTAACAACTCATATTTTGTAAAGTAATATAAAGAAACCACTGTTAACTCAAACAAACATGATTTGTGTATTTCGTGAAATTGTATTTAATAATGCCTGAGTTATTTGCACTTGAGAACTGAAAATGTTTAAAAGACAAAAACCTTTTCGATTAATGAAAAATAAAGTTTACCGTGCATTGATTTTGCAGCCTCTTGTGTTGCTGTGTATTGCAATTAATTTTTTAACGATTATTATGTACATTATTTAAATAATTGTTATGATTAAAACTCAAATTAAACTTTTGTCCATTTGTGACTTGACGATGACAACTGCGACAAAATGACGACAGAGATGATGATAGCGATGACTGTGATGACGTCCTTAGTGATGATCCTGATAACCAGGATATGGTGACGGTGTAAAGAACACTGTTTTTAGAGGATTCATTGCATTATATGTATTACTTCAAACTGTAAATTGAACAATACTGCCTTGCTGGCTGTTCTTTCTCCAGATACAGGCAGTATTTGAGTTCATGTAAGAGTGATTGCCGTTTGTAAGTGGACAAGTTTCGAACAGGTTTGCCTCTTTTCTGCCAGAATTGCTGGTGAGATACATGGCGCCATTAATGTGTCGGAGGACGGAATTGTCCTTCGTGACAAGTATCCATTTGATCAGTTGCCAGAATACCAGAACAGCTTGTACAAAGTAGTGTCCTGTTTTACAAACTAGTTCCCTTGTGTTATATTCTCACTGCAATTAATATTAAAGGCTAATAGCAAAATCATATAGAATGATGTGCATATTGTTATGGCAGTAAGTACTTAGTATGACGATGAAGTATTGTTGCTGTTCATAAATTTGTAGAGTGGAAGTGAGGATGTTAATTTCGAAATATATTTTTTTTATTGTGGGATACTACAATGGAATATGCAGGTAGATTAAATATTAGTGTGTAATTTAATTTAAAAACTGTCGTGGGATACAGTGTTTCTGAATAATTCATTAAGTAATTGACGGCTAAATGACCACGTATTTGTCTAAGTTAGCAATACTAATTATTATTAGCGTAGATTGCCCACAGAAGGACTTCCTCTCTAGTTCATATATCCTACAAAGAGAACTTTCTGTTTTGGAATTATCACCACTGAATTATCATAATTATTCAATATCATGTGAACTTGGACAAATAAGTGGCCATTTTTCCGTCAGTTATTGGACTATAATTATGGAACACTATAAGTTATCCCACAACAGTTTCTACATTTAATCTAGCTGCGTAGTCCATTAGCCACAGTAAACAATCATATGACATTTAGATGTTATGACCCTCACTTTTCTCTCTACAAATTTACGAATAGGAATAAGGATTCCTCGCCCTGAAGATAAGGCCTGTACCCTAATAACGATAGGTATACTCTTCCATATGTTATTCAGATTAGATTTAATGTTAACTACTAGGACTCGGAGTTGATGACCTAACAATTCCTGGAAATTACCTTAAATTTATGAAGATATGACATGAAAAATTGAAAAAAATGATTCAATATTTCGAAATATGTGTTTACAAAAAGAGTGTACAGTAGTATAATAATAAACGAAGGACAAGATTTAAGTATTAATATTAGGCCTACTATTTTATTATTGTGTTTTATATTATTATTGCTATATTTACTATATTTACTAAAGAATGTTGTACTTTTTGTCTGACTATAACGATGCCAAATCAACACGCATTTAACTGTCTGGGAGTAAGGAATTATGAGATCGCTTTGTCTGTAATGTTGGAAATGTCCATCCTGAAGACAAAATAGGGTAGAATGAAAGGAAGGAATATTTCCTAAAAAAACGACCAGTTGAGAATAAAATGCCTAACGCCCAAGAAAAAATGGAAAATAAAATGAGGATATTTTTGTTCATTTTGAGGCGAGACAAATTATACTACATCCTGCATTGTCTGTGATGTCCCAGAAAGAAATGACATTTCATCAACTTCCGAGCCCTATTAATTACAGTAAGGTTATAACACGAGGGAAGTTTGAAGAAAGAAAGAAAAAAAAAAGACTTTCCTTCATACAGGGTGTTCTGGTAATCTAGTATCATGCACAAGTTTATTTATTATGGTTCCAGCAATTAGGAGATTCTCACCTGTGCCCAATTGAAACATATTTTACAGCAGTGAATATCCTGTGAAATGTGGCATTTAAATTTATGATTTTGTGATTTATCTGTTAACAGTTATACGACCGCATATCCAGCAAGGTGGTGAGCCCGACGCGCGCACCACCTAGCGACGCTGTACAGAAGTGCCGAGAAGTTGCCGAGGCGCTCAGGGAGTTGGACCTCAACTCGCCCGAGTTAGAAGCAGAACTTGGGGATTTGGAGGAGCTGCGGGATATTCTGGCTCGACCACATGTTAGGGTAAGTCATTCTTATGGACTTTTTTGGGGGGGAGGGGGGTCATCGCTGGTTTTACCGAAATGTAGCTCCAGTTTTTAAGTTGAATCACTTATTAGACTGAGCCACATTCCCTAGTGAGATGATATGACTGAGTGATTTATGTGTAGCCTATATAGTAGCCAGTGTTTTCGTTTTACCTAAACGAAACTGCAACTGTTCATATTTTATAGTGACACAGTAAACAGGAGAAAATTCTTTAAAAATAGACGTTCATTACAAGTAAAATTGTAAATCACCAAAACTGTTAAAAGGTGGTTATCCGATTGATGTAAGAATTTAGTGTCTTTAAACGTTTTAAATTGGAACATTTATTTTATTAAAATACGTTATTTTATTAGGTAATATTTAGGATTTTTGTGTCATATTTAGTCATTTTAAGGACATAATTGTAGTCATATTTTCTACTTTTTAAGGTCATAAACATCCGAACCTTACTCATGAATAATGCCTGCATACAAATAATTTTTTTTGTTCGACCATACTATAATAAACTTATTACATGTGACGTAACGACATTGATTTTCATTTTGAAACTGGTGTGGTATCGGTTATTATCGAATATGGAACGATATTGAGTAATAAGGTTTAAGATCTAAATGGCTGAAAGTAATTACTTTTTGTCGTAGCAATGAATTAAAAATTTGTTTTGGGTCTGGATATGTCCCACGGAGCTTAATAGCGATGGTTTCGATGTACCAGGCTGCCTATGGTAGATGACGCAACGGTCGGGTGGTAGGCCTTGTCCCTTCAGGGATGTAGCGCCACGGAGTTTAATTTTAGTTTAGTTTAGTACCAGGCTGAAATCTCGAATTCGATTCTCGTCCAGAACATATGTTCCTCTTCTATAATAATTATGTTTCAGTAAACTGTTGCACACTTTATTTTAATACCTAATGATATACACATCTATATAAAGAAAATTGCGATCACATAAAACATGCCATTAAATTCCGTGTTATTTGAGCTGTATAAAATACTGATATTGGTGTCTACATTATTTGTAGGTCTGACTTCTATACCAGTAGAAATGCCTTAAAAACCGCGAAAGTGTGATTGATATTGCTCACATAGGACTCGCCGCCATCAGTGCGGAAACAAGCATCGCATCTGATATTTAGATACTTTCACTGTTATTGACGCCACAAAAATGCCTGAAGACTCAGATATAAGCCAAATAGATTAATGCTTCATGTCAAAATATGGAGATATTTATCCACGTATTAAAATTATAATTTATGGATACCAGCTATTCCACTGCAATTTTACTAGTTGACATCAAACCCACCAGTGACTTTACTCGGTGAATGCTTATATTAAAATTCAAGTGCTGCTCTGAAAGGGGACATACTTTTCAGTGATATTTATAGATATGACAGTGTTAATTTTCGTAATGAACACGCCAAAAACAATTAGAGCCAAGTAGTAGAGGGTAATAGGGAAGAAGTTCTGGGTTGAAATCAAACCTCGTGGCCGCCCGAATTTACCAGTAGGCTCTTGTAATAACTAGCGACCGGATTCTTAGGTTTTTACCTATTTTTTTCCTTGCTTCCAAAACAAAAAGCGCTCATACACTTTTTCGAATCATGTCCATAGGATTCACCCACATGAATTCTGTGGCACCTAAAAATACCTAAATGGGGTATAAAAACCTAAACATACCTAAACGGGATATAAAACCTAAAGTATCTCATTTAGGCTACTTTTTTTTGTCTTTTTTGGTTGTCAGTTGAGGAATCGATAATTTGCGGAGAGACAATAATTTTTGTCGGGTTGAAATTAATACCACCAGCGTTTCGTTCAACCCATTGTCGTCTAGGATGGACTGTATCAAGAGAGGAAGTGTAGAGTACCGGCGTATTCCTTTTAAAATATTCGTACGAACAACTATTGCTGACGTCACGTGAGGTTGAAAGTACATTTTCTGCCTTCAAATGTATTCTAAGAGATAACAGGAAGAATTTCACAGTTGAGAATCTTGAAAGATATTTAGTGATATACTGTAACCAGGAAATGTGAGACAATCATATTTTCACTGCTTCTTTTGTTTGTTTATGCTTTCTTTCTTCAATTGTATAATATTGTCCTAAAGCAAGTTTACACAAATTTAAGTCATTTTTTTAAGTTAAACTTTACAAGTATTATGTATTGAATCCTATGTAGCACATTCAAATTCATTAAAGCAATTGTTCTACCCGAAAACGACATTTTGGACAAAAACCTAAAAAAAACTATTTCACCTAATGGAAAACCTAAAACAGTGTTTTTAAAAACCTAAAAATCCGGTCCCTAGTAATAACTCATCCTTGCAGCATATGCTTCTATTGTTAGACGAGATCTCAATGTATCCTGCATTTTTGCCTTTGAGATTGAGGAAACCATGCCTATCCATAGTTATTGTTGCTCTATTATTATTATTATTATTATTATTATTATTATTATTATTATTTCACGGTAAAAGCATTGAACATAAACATCGGCCCTAATGCTTTCCGTTCTAGATACTAGTTAGTTTTTTTAAATGTAATAAATAAAATTTAATTGTGTCTGTAATTTACTTTTTCCGTACTAGCTTTTAACACGTTTTTGCGAGAAAGTTTGTGCAATGTATTTTGCACCATTTATTTATATTTATGTGTGTGTGATTATTGAACTTGGCACGTATTTATTTCATTCCATATATAGTTTGTTAGGAATATTAAATGCAGCATAGGTATTAGAATGAGTATTTGTAATGATCTTTAATGCTTTCTTATTGTAATTTACACCACAGCCACCGGATACAAATCCAAATTTGTTGAAGTGTGAATAAATACATTCATCACGGCCTCTTTATTGTACAATAAAGGAGGCCATGCATTCATACATAAGTACGTGATTTGGTACAATGTCTTAATGAAGAATTCGATTTTGGAGTGACGTCTTTCGGTCTGTGATCTTTTTTTAGGTAGATTTCGATGAAAAATCTACCTATTGCAATCGATACCATGTCATGACTTTCGAAAAATTCTTTCATACCTTTACGTTTCATGCCTCCCTAAGTACGAAACCACCGGCCGTTAAAAAAAAAAATTGTGATATATATATATATATATCTTTACACGCTAGCGGCCGTAATTTTGAAGATATTTTAACAACATTTTATTATGTTATTTCTAGGCCCAATAGTTCGGACAAGTTCGTTAATGAGCAAAATTGGCCCAAGGGGAGGGTCGGGGGAGGGGGTTGAAATTTTGAAAAATTTATATCTCGGCCCCTATGAAGTATAGAGGGAAACTTTATTTGAATAAATTAGAGAACTCCCTATGGAGTTCACAGACACCAACGATTCGGGGGTTTTGGGGAACGAGTGGGGGGTGTTTGGTTGGGGGATGGAAATTTGAAATTTTTGAAACCACGTCTTATGGGGTAGACTATAGTTGAAAAGCTCTTGATGAGTACTCTACAAATCAATAACTTGTTTCCAGATAGCGAGATTTAGGACTTCGAAATCTACCTCAGCCTATAGGCCTGCCTAAAGGGAATTTTATTCATACAGTGCGACAATACTGTTCATTTCCTTCAGTTAAGTCAGAGCCCAAAATTTCACTACAATTTTGTGAGTTTATAAAATGTTCTTTTCTATAGTGCTACATCCCATGAAGGAATACTTTCAGCTTCGTTTTTATAAAGAAGTAGAAGCTTCTGTTAAGAAACCATCAATAAAAACCGAAAAAAATATAAAATACAAATAACTCGTACTGTTCCAAAGCTAAGATAGTTCAAATTTAGTGCCAAGTGCGACAGTTTGTTGCATTAGCCAGGCATTTATTGATCTTCTCTCTTGAAAGCTGCATTCAGTTCAGAGATGCTAGTGTCGCCAACCTCACAAGCATTAAGTTCCCGCTATTCCCGCTTGGAGGAAGATTTGAGTCAAAACTAGTTCCACAGAATCCCGCATAGCGTCGCCCCTGGAATCTCTTTGCGGTAGTGTCATCTACGAGGAGGCATCTCAGTTATCACCGCAATGTTATATCGATCACTAATCCGTTTTGACTGCATTGCAATATAACACTGGCAATCCCCCTCTTCATTACATTAGCGCTAATTGGCCTACTTAGAGCACTCTACAGGCTACAAGGTAGCTGGGCAGGCCTACAGAATTTGACTACAGGGTGTCCACTGGTCGGCAATCAGGGAAAAGGCCGGGAATTTCGTATGGTCGGGAAAATCCGGGAAAAGTCAATCAATTTGTTAAAATATCCAGGGTGTCCACTGGTCGGGAAAATCCGGGAATCCGGGAAAAGGCCGGGAATTTCGTATGGTCGGGAAAATCCGGGAAAAGTCAATGAATTTGTTAAAATATCCGGGAAAATTCGAAAAATTGCAAAGTGGGATCAAAAAGACTTCTAGACAATAATAGGCCTATATGAAAGTATATTTAATTTATTTTATTGTTCCTAATTTTTGTATCTGTTATAGTCTAAGTAATTATTGTTTGCAATTACTTTTGTTACTAAAAGTTTTTCTTATTTAAAATATGTAATATCCTATAATTTTTCTTACACAGTTGTTACAAAGTGGTTCATATTTTGGTCGGGAATTTCTGAAATGATCAATGAAAATCAGGGAATAAGCCGGGAATTTCTTCAGCATTACTTGGTGGACACCCTGATATCCGGGAAAATTCGAAAAATTTGTGGCACACATAAAACAGGTGAAAATGAATACAATTTTACCTTCTGCCAGCTTCCAAAAAACCTCAACTGCTCTTGAAGATAAACTTTTCCTGCCAAAAATTGCTTTCTTCTTGTCTTCTTTTTCTTATTTAAAGTATGTATAATCCTATGATTTTTCTTACACAGTTATTAGAAAGTGCTTTTGGTCGAGAATTTCTGTAATGATCAATGAAAATCCGGGAATAAGTCGGGAAATTCTTCAGCATTACTTGGTGGACACCCTGTACTACTTTGCATTATAATATCTGTAGCTTTAATTTCCATTGGGGTGCGCCGTAGCATAGTGGTTGAGGCACTGCGCTAGAGACCGGAAGGTTGCGGGTTCGATTCCCGATTGAGTTTTTCAATTGGCCTAATACTTCTGATGGCACTATGGTCCTGGGGTCGACTCAGCCTCTAATAGAAATGAGTAGCAGGAGCAATCCTGGGGGTAAAGTCGGCCGGTGCATAAGGCTGACAACATTACCACCTTCATGTCCTGAATGTCTAAAAATGTGGGAGCCTCAACCTCTTGGAACCCTCTGGGCCTCCATGGCCTGTAATGGGGAATACTTTTTAATTTCCAATAATTTTACTTTGGTCATACTAACATTGATAAAGAATGCAATAATTTGGTTTAGTATTACCTTTCAGTTTTCCATTTTTTTTAATAGGCATTGATTGACTGTGGATAAAGATTATAGTGTACAGTTTCGTTTTATATTGCTTTTCAGTTTTCCGGTTTGTTGATTATTGTCAACAAATGGATAAAGGGCGTAGAGGGCATTTTGTTTTATATTGCCTTTTAATTTTCTGTTTTGCTGGAGAATGCTCAAAGAAATTATACAGTGCATGCAAGTTTCAGATATTTCAATTTGATATTTCAATTTGACTTCCAAATTGTTTATTATATAGAGAATTGTCCACCTGACCACAAAATAAATTTAACCAAAAGTTCAGTGTATGCAATGTTTACTTAGCCCTTCATTCTACAATAGTGTAATATTAATTGAATACTTACATATATAGCACTCATGTATACAATTTCCATACATATTGTTATTCTTCAATAATGTTAATGTTATGGAGCTGATGGAGCTGACTTGTAAATGTTTAACTATTGTCCTAAAATATATATTAGTATATATTATGCTATTCATATACGTAGTACACATTTACACCTTAAATAGTACATTGCTGAATGCATCCAATTTAAAAATATAAAACCATTAAAATTATACTGCCTTATATGTTGCTTAAACTTTAAAAAATTTTAAAAATGTGTTGTCAAACCATTGTTTGTGTCCTGACGATTAAGCGTAAGTAAATTTGCCGAATTATTCAGCAAATAGTCAATGATATAAAGTTAATCTTATGTGGTTAATCTTATTTATTTTGTGGTCAGGTGGACAATTCTCTTTATAATAAACATTTACCACAAACGAAAAAAATGAAATTTATCAATACATCCAAATTGTTGCATGTTTCCTATATCATCATCATTATAATATGTGTGTGTGTATAGGCCTATATATGTTTGGAAATAATTAGGTTTCTGTAAAAACGTATTAAAGTCATCTCATATTTTATTTTTAACTATTTTGAGTGTTCATATAAAAATAATGCTTTAATTGAAATGTAAACAGCATGTACAAATTATCTATTTTACGAATTATATTTGACTGACTTGTTCCTGTGACCTATGGTCATAGGACCTCCAAGTGTAGGTTTCATACCTATACTAATTTTGTTACACTTATTTTCCGGTAGAGGGTAGAGGGACAGGTGGTAAGCCCATCGCCTTCAACCCCCCTCCGGAAACTAAGGTATTACTTGGACGTGAAAGGGCCGAGAAATTTTGTCCAGAGGCTCTAATTTAGGCTTGGAGTTCTTTTACGTGAGGTAAATCTACGACACGGGCCCCCAGCTTAAATTCCTTCCCGGAGGACTCCGTTCCCTGGATGTTTACGTCCTGAAAAATCCATCGACCATGGCCGGGTTTGATCCCGCGACCTGCGGATCTAGACCACTGCGGCCGACGAATTATATTATATTTACCATACCATAATATTAGAAGACTGAAATGAAGTTTTGCTTTCATAAACCACCTAACATGATTAACTCTCAGAAGAGGAATTCTTGTATTTGGTTATGAACATCTTGCTTTCGAAGTTCATATTAACTTGTCTTATGTGATGAATTGATAAGGAGCAATACATGTTGACCTCTGTTGAGGATCAAGGGTTTATGCTGTGAATCGTTTCATATGCTAACGATCAGTAAATAGGAAAGTGTGAAAAATCTCAGCGATAACGGATATAATCGAGTCCTATGATTGGCTGATTGCGAATAAATTCTTACGTGTGATTGATTCAGATGAAAATGGTAACGTATGAGGATCACAGTGAGTGCAGTAAACAGTCCTTCTACTCTTTATTTTCCCATCTGTATTACTTTTTGTGCTCTGAATTATTTAAAAATGTGTCAGTCATTGGAGGCGTACAAGGTGCAACCTTTTCATTCTGTCGTAGTATTTAAAGTTAATGAACTGAGATCTTCATTATAAGAGAGAGTACTGTAACCTATGTCAGCTGTCCTGGTCGTACGTTTTGGGTGTGGAATAATTAGAAGCTTTTATCCTTTGCGTCACTCAAGCTGGTCCAGGCTACTGTATAATGAGAAAGTAAAGAGGAAGCTTAATTTACTTTTAAGCTCCTCTTCCAGGCTTCGCTTTTAATACAGGCTGATTCTCGTGTTAAATGTCGCATAAAATTACAGTTAGATCTAGCTGATTGATAAATAATGTCATACCCTGAGTAATTGAAAATAAAGATGAATCTCCTACATGTGTCTCTTTAGCGATTCGATCTAATGTTCATTTAAATATTCATTAGTGTCATTTTCCTAATCGTCACGTTAGCCTTCATTGTCCTCTCCATCATAACTCTGAACAGTAAAACCCTCACTTCAATGTCAGGAACAGTTACACTGCTATTAGCGTTTACTCCAGACTTGCTCCAGACTAAGAAGTTTCTTCATTTGACTAAAAACATAATATGAGACAGCCGCATGACTTTTTATACCGAATATAAGCCGTCACGGTGGCTCATGCTTAGAGCGAGGGCCAAAGCATGCAACGGTCCCGCGTTCAAATCCCGGGGCAGGTGGGTGTGTCATTCTTGATGGAAGAAACCGTGACATATAAGGTTTTCGTGGGGATCTCCCGTGCCCCTCTTTCATTTCACAAACACTCTCCACTTCATCTTACGTTTCCCCTTCATCTTCCCGTTTCCTTTCCTGGCATTGGGTCTGTTCCGGCTTCAGACTCCAGTCCCCCGTCCTTCCCCGTGACCTGTGGTTAAGAGTGGTGGCGTGTTCTGGTGGCTCCATGAAGTACCGGTACCAAGGTTAAGGCTTGCTGGATGTAGGGGAGTTCCGTGGGGGCTTGCGGAGGACTTCTTGTCTAGGAGGCCTTTGAGCTCGCAACTCATTCCATCCTTGGAGATTGGCGCAGTGGCGTATAAGGATGATGTATTTAGAGTCATTCCCGACCCTCCTCCCGCCTTCGAGGACATATATCCTTTCCTATCCTATCATGTATCGAATTTGCATTTTTCTTTGTCATTAAGATATATGGCGTAATGTTATAATAGATTGTAAATTTGCGAAAGCCGTTGGTGCTCTTCAGGCGATTAGTTCTCCGAAAATATGTTTCAGTTAAGAGATTATGAGACTCAATTAAGAAAGATATTGTACCAACACAGGCGTAACCAGGCCGACCATATGGGGGGGGGTTATAACATCCGCGAGGGGGGTCCGGGGGTCCTCCCCCGGAAAATTTAAAAAACTAAGATGCAAAATAACAAGTTTTAAGCTTCCGGAGGTCCTCCCCCGGAAAATTTTAAAAACTAAGACGCAAAATAACGAGTTTTAAGCTTCCCACGCTTTATAGCCTACTTGTATTAAGTAATTTATGGGCAGACTTAAAAAAAATTATGTTATTGAAAAATAGTAATGTAATTTGCGAAAAAAATTTACGTATATCTTGGGAGGATGACAAACTCGGATATAAAATGTACTTTAAAAAATATATATCTTCGAGTTATTGTGTTGAGATATATAGGGTCTTTCATTAAGCGCTTCCTATCTTTAAATTAAATAAAACAAAGTATGTGTGAGATATCATCAAAATTTTTTATTCGTTTGAAAGGCCCATCGATGCCATTATGTATGGAATATAACATCCTGCAAATGTTTGCCGCGGCTTCGCTGGAGGGCGCGCAACCGAAATGTCCAATTTTCCATGACTCTGGCACATAAATCAGGCTGAATTTGACCGATGGCATGAGTTATGTTGTCTTTGAGGGCCGCTGAGGTTTATGGCTTATTCGCATAGACCAGCGACTTAAGAAAACCCCATAAGAAAAAGTCTAACGGGGTCAAATCGCACGATCTCGGTGGCCAGTTCACATCACCTCCACGTGAGATGACCATGCCCTCAAATCGCTCGTGCAGAATGTCCAATATGGCATGAGCTGTGTGGCACGTAGCGCCGTTCTGTTGAAAGCACATCTCTTTGGTGTCCATATCATCCAATTTAGGCCAAAAAAAAATATTAACCATCGACCTATAGCGCTTGCTGTTGACGGTGATGGCCTGGCCAACATCGTTCTGAAAGAAATATGGACCAATGAGGCCGCCAGCCCAAAATCCACACCAAACAGTGACTTTTTTGGGATGCATTGGACGTTCTTGGATCTCATGTGGACTGGTATCGTCCCAAATTCGACAGTTTTGTTTGCTGACGTACCCATTCATCCAGAAATGGGCCTCATCGCTGAAGATGATTTTTCGATGAAAATTAGGGCGAGTTTCCAACTGCTCCAGAGCCCATTCATTGAACACACGTCGTTGTCTAGGGTCGTTTACCTTTAGCTCCTGGGTAAGTTGAATTTTTTACGGGTGCAGGCCCAAGTCACGACGCAAAATTCGCCAAGTTGTGTTCTGCGAAAGGCCTAGTTCTTGTGAGCGACGCGAAATCGACTGCGTCGGATTCTCCTACACACTCTCACGGACAGCGGCGATGTTTTCAGCAGATCTTGCGTTTCGTTGTCGTACGGATGTTGGTTGATTGGTTACTGAACCAGTGGACTCAAATTTATCCACCACACTACGAATAGTCCTCTCGGCAGGACGATTATGGCGACCGTAAAATGGGCGAGGCGCGCAGAACGTTGCCCGAACAGAACAACCATTTTGATAAAACAATTTTATAATTTGCAAGTTTTGTTGAACGCTATATCCGTCCATGGTGATTTGGCAAAAGAGACTGAATAAATGACAGCCAATTCGACAGTTGTAGCTTCAACAATATGACCGCTACGAACTGTCAAAGTTCGGAAGTCCCTATTGGAAGACCCGCTATAAAGGCTCGCAGATGCACACTGACCTTCTGAAAATGGATTTTTAACTACTTGAACTTCTAAACATAATATCTTTCTGACGATCAAAAAATACATAAAAAATATAGTTATATCTTCTGCTTGGGACTACAGGAGACTACTTGGTTCCAGAATACAAACTAATATTCATTTAAAGAAGGAAAGCAACAGAATTGAATTATATAATATAAAATTTTAACTCGAAACTTAAAAATTAAAACATTATCAGATCAGTGATATGTACAGGTAGGGGGAAAAAAGCGGCCCTACTAAAATATCTAAGTTGCCGATATGAGCCACTTAGATATTTTATTATGTCCGTTTTTTACTCCCTACCTGTACATAAAAAAATAGATTTGTTAGATGGCTTACCTTTTCAAGATTAAATTCCAATAACTTGAAAAAAGGTAGCGAAGCACCTACATGCATTGCACCCAAAACATCGCTAGCAATAAAGGTGTAGAGGGTTAGCTCATTTTTGTGCCACCTCCCCAGAATCTCCCACATCATGACTCATTGGTAAGTCTTCTTAAAAAATTATCTTTTACTTTGCTTTCCTTTTAAAATCTATATGGCCCTCAGGTAGGCCTATGTCCCTTCGAAATCGTACCTTGTACCCCAGAATCCTCATAGTTTTCATTATAATTAACGTCTCACTTCTTCAACTGTATACCATTTATACTTAGCGATTCTTTTTTGATGCCAGGGATTTCGTTTTAATTGTATTGATAGTGGACTTGCATCTATGGATGAATGAATGTTCATTTTAGTTAGGAAAGGTTTGCCGAAATTAGTTCAGTTCTCCCGTCATTTATGCCGAAAAAGTTATGTTATTCACAAGCGAACCCTAGCAAAGTCGTAATATGATTTTTCAAATAATTGGCAAGGCATGTACGAAGCAATAGAGTAATGTTTAAATATACATAATTCCAAAACCATATTTTATTATATTATTATTTTATTTTAATTACGATACAGTTTAATGAGCAGAACTCATTACAGGAGCGCCATACAATTGGGTACTCTAATTTATTACATAATATGTATAATGATAAAATAAAAATCATATAATAATTATTACTATTGTATTACACATTCAAAATAATAACACACAAACCAATGCAGAGAATATATTATGGGCTATATGTATGTATTTGGCCCCTGAAGGGGGAAGGCGGGTTGGGACTACACTAAGCACTTCAGCCTTGTGGCTCATTGTGCCAACCTCCGGAATGGAATGTTTTGCAATCCCAACGGTCCCTCGACAACAGCCCCCACCGCGAGCCCCCATGGAACTCCCCTCCATCCAACATACCTCTACCATGCTACGTGTGCCGCTGCCTCGGTACCTCTTATAGAGCCCCCAGGTTAGCAGCACACCAGCCAGCAACTTCAGGACCACAAGCCACGGGGAGGACGGGAGAGGCCCACAGCAGGTGCTGGGGGCGAGGGTATACCGGAAACCGGGAAAGGAAACGGGATGATTATGAGGGGGAGTGTGAAGATGAAATGGAGAGTGTTGGTGGAATGAGAGGGGGAAACGGGAGGATCCTCGAGAAAAACCCCCAAAGGTCACGGCTTCGTCCACCACGAATGACACGCTCGCCAGGCCCGGGGATTGAACCCGGGACCGCTAGCATGCCGGGCCCACGCGCTAAGCATGAGCCACCGCGACGGCTTTATGGGCTATAACTTACAGGAAATATTGGAAATATATATAATAAATAAGATTTTTACACACTTAAAATAAAAGTAATTTGATGCTCTTATTTTAAATGTATTATCTGGGCCAGTGGTAACATTTAAGGTTAATTAGTTGGGTATAATTTAACTGCATGAGACAGTATCCCTTTTGAACCATACTTAGTTGAATCATTCTTTTAATATAAAAATGGCTAGTTTTCTTGTACTATGATCATGGATTTCTTTAACAAAGAAGAGTTTCTTATTATGTTCACTTTTTTTTAATTGAATGTATATATGATTAACAATGCCACTATTTATACAAACAGTAACTGGTTTAATTTCGTATAACTCTTTAATATGTGTTCTACATGAGAAATAAAAATTATTTTATAGTTTTATTTTGAAACACCTCAGAATCATTTCATATAAATTAAATAAGAATGTATCATTGGAATAATACATATTTAAAGAAATGTATTTTTCATGCCCAAATATTTCAATATTAAAATACTGTAACTATTTGCAAAACTCTTTTTTGTTATATGTTTAATCTGAGTTTCCCAAGAAGGGTCCCCTTACAAATCAGGTCCTTCTAATAGTAGTAAAAAGTGATCCCTATACAGGCCATGGAGGCCCAGAGGGTTTCAGAAGGATGAGGCTCCCAGATTTTGGACATTCGGCACCTGAAAGTGGTAAGGTTGTCAGCCTTACGCACCGGCCGCCTTCACCTCCAGGATTGCTCCTGGTACTCATTTCTGTTGGAGGCTGAGTCGACCCCAGGGCCATAGGGCCACCAGAAGGATTAGGCCAATTGAAAAACTCCAACGATCTCATCGGGAATCGAACCCGCTACCTTCTGGATTGTAGCACAGCGCCTGAACCACTACGCTACGGCGTACCGCAAGATCTTTCTAATACCACGCTTTTATCGGAGTTGGAAAGCCAGAAAAGAAGTTTTTATTATAGAAGTAACATATGGAGGTAACTGATTGGTATAAAGTTTGTGAAATTGTTTGTGTTCTGACAAACACTTCACATGTGGGTGTGATGCAGTAACGGCCGTCTGATTATGTTACTTGCCGAGTGTAACAATTCATATTTCTCCATTCTACTACATTGCTCCATATGAACTCTGGCATTTAAATGTGACATCACAGGCGTAATGTGTAAAGTTACCTTTTCAGTTCACAGAACAGGACCCGGGAGAATAACTGGATGAGTTAAAATCCACAAGTTTGGCATTATTACATGTCCAACCGTGCTCCTGATGCTTATGTAAACTTATAGCTTCCATCGGTTTACTCCTTATATTTCCCAATGCAAACATTTAACCACTGCGTGTTTTATAGTTTGGAATGACTATTTATTCTATATGCACCAATTCCTCTGTAAGCGCAGTCCATTGCGCACTATAGTGTATGAGAAAATTATGAAATTAATGTCACTGCTACTGACATATAAATGCGTCGCCGCCAGAATTGTATAAAAACAAATATATAAGATTAATAGAGTTACGTTTTATGAGAAATATTAAGATTTTTGAAGTGAAACTTCTTTAGCCGCGGTAGGGGTAAATCGAGAGCTTGTGTAACGTTAAAAAATCGTCACGAAATTAATGTAACGCTCAAAATCGTCACGAAATTAGTGAGGTGTGACGGAACGGACTGCACAGAAAACAATCAACTCAATGATTAGGCTTATCCAAAATTAAAAAAAAAATCAAAATTCAAAATTCCAAAATTTAAAAAATCGAAAATCCAAAATTAAAAAATTAAAAAATTCAAAGATCCAAAGTTTAAAAAATCCAAAATTGAAAGATCCAAAATTAAAAAATTAAAAGATCCAAAATTCAAAAGTCCGATAATCCAAAATTTAAAAAATAAAAAATCCAAAATTAAAAAATCCAAATATCCAAAATTAAAAATAAGAAAATTCAAAATAAAAAATAAAAAATTAAGAATCCAGAATTAAAAATTCAAAATCCAAAAGTTAATAAAAAAAATTTAAAATTCCAAAATCCAAAATTAAAAAGTCCAAAAACACAATATTAAAAAGTCCAACAATCCAAAATTTAAAAAATACAATAATCCAAAATTGAAAAATCCAAAAATTAAAACAAGTTTCACTTCTGTCGCGTGGCGTTCCACGCACACTTTTTTATTCAAGTGTTATGTTTGTCATTCATGGAAACCATCCATTCCACTGAAATTTTCCTCACCGAATTTAAACTTAAAGCCCACTGATGTTTTCACATGACTCTTTTATTAAAACTGTATAAATTTAGTTCTGAAAAGATTAATAAATAATATTATATCATTTATATTGCTGTAGTGCGAACGTTCGTGTACTGAATAAGTTAATTAATAATCATACCACTTTGTATACCACCATGTATTTCGTCGCTCTGAACTACCTAAAATGCTTTTTTCAACTGTAGTGATTCCTGTTCCCGTTCGTGAAAACTCGAATTTCCTGCATCCATCGACAGTAATTTCCTCCTTGGCACCACATGTGTTCGTCGTTCATTATATATGTTCAAATTTTGATGTATTTATTATTACAGACATGGAATGTAATCATATTTGACAGTTGAATTTCACCATTTCGATGTTACTTTTGTCATTACTTAATTTTATTTTTTAATTGACTTACGGGTTAATCCATCGGAGCTAAGTATCATGTGATTAATTTTGCTTGATAATCGTATCGATCGCCACCAAGATGAGATTTTTTCTATTTTTTAAGGTTGGTGCCATTTGTAGGCTATCTTGAGAACAGCTGTTAATGATTAATTGTTATCACGTAAGTAAAACTATTCCCTGTCGTAGAAAAAAATACTATGCAATACAAGAGCATAAGAATCAAGGAATATTTTGAAAGACGAGCTTGCGCTTACCATTGTTGTATCGAAATATACTATTTGTCTATAGTGGTTATTTAAAAAGATTTTAATTCAGTACTAAGTTACATCCTGTAGCCTACTTCAATTTTCTTAGCGTTCTAATTTATTTCGTAGTGGGAAAAAAATAAAAACTTTTATCCTTTAAGATTTGTAGACCTAAAATTGCACTTGACACGAAACATGTGGTACATTGATGCTGGAATCTGTATAATAGGTACCAGTAATTTATACATAGCATATATATATATATATATATATATATATATATATATATATATATACATATATATATATATATACTGCATAATTATACATTGATGACAATTCTGAATCTTAATATTTTTTTAAAAATATGTTATACTGCAGGACTTCGCTGAAACATTTCCTACCAAACTAGTAGCCTACTTCTTCCGCCTTGAGTATCGAGTAAGTCAACATAGTGTACATGGCTTCATCTTTTCCTAAAGCTAAGGTATTTTATTCATATAAGCAGTTTTCATTTTCACATTACCTAAAGAAGTAGAATTTTAAGGCATTTGTGAAGATCGTGCATTTACACTGACAGGAAAAAACCGATCACTTAACGAAGTTTAAAAAAATTAAGTTTAAATAAAAATTATGTACTAGGCCTAGTGCTTGAAATAAAATTACAGCGATTGTATACGTTTTTAAGATTAACATTTAATGACACATTTCACACTTAATTCCCCATGTTACCTCTTCACCGTGGTGAATGGTGAGCCTAAAGTTTCAGCGGCATAACGGAGGCTGCATCCATCATCAATTAGAGCAACAACTTTGGCAACATCTTCGGGACTGAGAGGCATTTATTTCAACTAAACTTACTGACAGAATCACTTCGATGCAAAGGGAGACAGTTTCCTTTCAGCTTGGAAGGAAATGACGCAATACAACAATGAAACACCTTGCAATGTGTATGACACGCTAGTGCACATAATCAGATTGAAATCGCCCTATTGCGATTTTTTTTAAAGATAAAGTGAAGATATGAAGAAAGCAGATATGCTGTATCTATAGCTAATGGTCCAATAAAAATAATAATTCATCCTCAGCAACAACAATGTATGAACATCTAATCAAAATTATATTTAATCTTAAATTTACAACAAATTTTACAGTGATCGGTTTTTTTTTTTGCCGATCAGTGTATTTAAACAACACAGAAATACTTTTTACTACTTAGAAAGTACTCGTATGAGAAAAAATACATTCGCAGCACTTTCAGCGCTAGATACTGTATTTGTAATTGGAACAAAGAAAATATGCTTGTCTCGGTCATATTACTGCTTAGAATATTTGCTTGTATCCTAAAATTGTTGAAAGATGAGAACATATTTTTGTTAAGGAATGTACCTCAATAACACTTCACCTAACGTATCAACAATAAACTTTTCGCTTCACATCTTGACGGGCTGTTTCAGATAATTGCTTACTTCACACACAGGTGGTACATAGGAAATTCCCAACTGAACGCCAAGCAAGATAGAATTACAAACGTTGGCCATAAATCTTACCGATATAGTTGCAGTCTTTACATTGGCTTTGTTTCGTGGACGTGTTTTGAATTAAAACTTCCCTCATTGTTCTGGAAGAGAAGGAAGAAGTAGATATCTGCCTTCCTTCTTGTTAAATAACCGTAGGCAAAGATCTAAATGTTTAGATGGTAAGTTATCCTTTTGAAAATACCACGGTACTAAGAATATAAGTGATATCATTAAACAAAATGCTCAACGTTTTCGTGTAAACTAATTTAATTTAATTTAACAAATTTTCATAGATAGCAAACTTCCACGAGAACTTCCAGTTTAGAAGCGAATTAACCGATTATCCTTTCAGTTCTGAATTTACATATACATATAAACCTTTAAGTAAAATCATCAGCGAGTTATAAGTTTGAATGCAACACAAAAAAATATAGAATAATAGCTAGATTTTACGAACGACACTCATAACAAGGGAATAAAAATCGTCACATTTTAATATAAATCATTATGTTATTAATTTAATCATTCTGATTTTATGCAGTTCTTTTGGTGACGATTTTATTCGTCAGTAGCAGTGAAAAGGTTAAAAAATTGCATGAGATAGTTTATACCGAATGGTAATGATATTAGCATAATGATATTAGTTTACGCGAGAGAGAGAGAGAGAGAGAGAGAGAGAGAGAGAGAGTTGTTTACAATGCTCATTTCTCCTAGAAGCAAATGCATCACACTATATTATAGGGTCTTTAGAGTTTTCCTATGGCGAGTAGTAATTTAATTAAATAAGCACAACTTTAGAAGAAGGGTTTATATTCTATCCTATTAGTGTACAAAATTTAAACAGGACCATTTTCGAGAAAATTAAAATATCTTAGGCCTATGTATAGTGGTAGCAAAAGAAAAAGCAATAGTCACCACTATTTTTGTCATATCCCAGAAATACACTTAACTCAAAATTATAAAATTTCGTTTGAAATTGAATTTTCGTTTTTGAACTTGGCTGTTCGCACACAAACAGTCACTTCATACTGTTTAGTGATTGTGTAGGCTATTTTTTACAAAGTGGCCGGCTACGAAAAGGGAAGTTATGGCTGAATTCGTACTATACATTTTCAACCAATTTTTCTAATGAAATCTTGGATACACACAGTAGTCTAAATATACCCTTAACAAGTCTTACTGCTGGTACTCGCATAATGCTGACGACAGTACGTATTCATATATTTGTAAATATTCGCTCTCTGTAGGTGCCTTATATTAAATTTTACTGTGTGGTACGGGAAATATTGACTACTACGACAGCGGAATATTATCTCTGTCAACATTCTTGTTTCCATTGCTATTGTTAATAAATGTACGGAATTTTTCCGATATAGTGCGCAGTGGTTCATATTGGTAACGGAATACGAGGGAGAATCAAATGAAAACTGCAATTAATTTTTTTTTCACCGTTTTACTGCACGAAAAATGTTTGCTTGTACATTATTTTTCCACATAGTCCCCTCTCAGTTCAATGCACTTGCGCCATCGGATAGGAAGTGCTTTTGATACCGCGTGAGCTCTAGATTTCCATTTTTCTCGAATTCAGAATTTGTCATTTATAACTCAGATCATAACTTGTAAATGAATTATTAAAGTAGGATACGCGTAGATTTTATTTTGTAGGCTAAAAATATTCAACGACCTAAAGTTTTATATTACAACTCCATCGATAAGCTTGTACTCTTAATTAGCCATCTTGAGAGAATCCGGATCTTGAGTTATATTTATTGTGACTATTTACCTAATACTCGCAGAACAAAGCATATAATGAATATTATTATTATTTTTTCATTTTGAAAATTTCTCATTTTATTAACAAAAACTTCCTTTATTAGTTGCTACAAAGTGATACATATTGTATGACTTAGGCGAAAATAATTTCAATATTACAGATACAATGAACCAACAATTTAAAAATTCGTACAATGCAAACAGTAATGAATTATGCTTCATCTTTCAGCATAGACTAAAATTTACTTTATTTCCCTTAATAATGTCTCATAATAATTTTGTTTGTAATTCTCACCGCTATATTTAAGTTTAAATGTACATAAATGTCAAATTTAGCAGTCAAAATAACTTATTTCTCAAATTATCCACCGAATTAAAAGGAAGTTAATACCCAAATCAGCATTTTTACTTCATAAAAAATCAGGCCTCTATTACACTATATATATGGTTATTGATTTTTTAAATTTACTTTAATTTTAAAATTACATAAATAGCCTACATAAATATAAGGTCCTGAAACCCCGAAAGAGCAGAAGCTCGTGCTCGGGGACGTCTGTAAATAAAAGCATCAACAACAACAACAACAACTTTGTATTAAAAAAAAAAAAAAAAAAAAAAAAAAGAGAGAGAGAGAGAAGAAACCAAAAGCACCGGAAATATTCTGTGCACTCGAGTGTACTTTACATATCACAATTTACAAGTAAACGAAAAAATAAAATACATATAGTTGTACAGCTACATTTATATGGAATATAAACTAAAGACAGAAAATTCTACGTCTGGTTATGAGCTGCGATGTTAATGCTTTCCTGCTTTCATGAGTTATGCAGAGAATTTGCACTCAACTCCTTCTTAATATCTCAAACCGCGATGAAGGCACTAATTTGCATGAGCACAGTAAGCTTATGCAGCCTTAGAGATCTTATAAGAACAATGCATTATGCTAACATTATACGATTTACTGCAGCTATTAAGTTTCCTAGTCTTTCCGCTCTCTTTTCTAGTCTTCTTTTCATATCTATTGTTTACATTCTACTGTAAAACTCTTCATACAATCAATGTTATTTCTAGCTAAGCTATAGGTCATACGAGGGTGGATTGAAAAGTAACGCACAATATATATATATATATATATATATATATATATATATATATATATATATATTTACAAAAAGTTTAATAGGTACAATTACATACAAACGCACACATGAATGAACTTCTTTTATCTATTTTTCTATATAGTCGCCAAGTTTCTCAACACATTTCTCCCATCGTGATACCAGTTTCAAAATACCCTGTCCATAGAAGTCCGTTCGGTTGGAGTATAGCCATCTGCGGACTGCTCTTTTCACTTCTGCATCTGACGAAAAGCGTTTACCGGCCAGGAACTTCTTCATAGGACCAAACATAAGAAATTCCGATGGTGCCAGGTCGCTCCCATGTTGCTGCAGCTATTCCTGAGAAAATCAAATTTGGTTGGGAGGTACTCCAGCATCCTACATACAGTCCAGACCATGCACGATGGGAGAAATGTGTTGAGAAACTTGGCGACTGTGTAGAAAAATAGACAAAAGATGTCCCTTCATGTGTGCATTTGTTTGTAATTGTACCGATTAAACTTTTTGAGAAAGAAAAACTGCGTTACTTTTCGATCCACCCTCGTAGCAAGATTTTAAGTTATAGGTCTTTATATATTATTTCTGCTTTTCGTTGTGGTAGGATTTCAATCGCCAAGCCTAACATGTGAGAAAAAATCAGGTAAACCGATAAAACAAGGTGCCAGGTGGAGTTACTAGGTCATATTTAAGAAACTATTGAGTTTAAGGCCACGGTTTCTTAAGAAAGTTCGATCAGAATATGTGAAAGAATAAGTGGGTTATCTAGAATGTTAACAGAACCAATTTGCAACAAATTCGTCATGTCAACAATACCTCTTTATTAAGTGCCAGTATGGTACTTTATGAGATTGTGTGTGGGGACGAAAAATGTCTGTCCGTCTGTCTGTCCGTCCGTCCGTCCGTGTGTCTGTACGCGCCATAACTCAAATACGCTTTTTCGGATTTTCATGAAACTTGGAAAACTCATTTGTAATGTCCATGGGAAGAACACTATTGATATTGAACCAAATCGGTTCACCGGTACTGGAGTAATGCCCAATTTAGTGCCTATTTTAATAGATTATGGCTCCTTTCTAATAGAAAGGCACCATAACTCAAATACGCTGTATCGGATTTCCATGAAACTTGGTATACTCATTTATGACGTTCATGAGAAGTGCCCTATTGAATTTGAACCTAATCTGTTGACCGGTACCGGAGTAAACCCCAATTTAGTGTCAACTTTAAAGGCGCAATAACTCAAATACGCTTTATCGTATATTTATGAAACTTCGTATACGCATTTATAATGTCCATGGGAAGACGTCTATTTATAATGGATAAAATCGGTTGACCTGTTTCGGAGTAATGTTCAATTTAGTGCCTATTTTATGGTAATATACGTATTCGAAAGTCCGCCGGCGTGGTCTTGTGGTTAGCGTCGCTGACTACAGATCCGTCGGTCCGGGTTCGATTCCCGGTACCTCCTCCGATTTTTCTGAGGTAGGGAGGTCTGGTAGGGGTGCACTCAGCCTCGTGATTCAAAATTGAGGAGCTACTTGATAGAGAAGTAGCGGCTCCGGTCAAGAAAACCAGCATTAACGGCCGTGGGTGTCGGCATGCTGACCACATGCCCCCCAATCCTGCCATCTGCCTACGGGAGATGACGCAGCGGTCGGGTTGTAGGCCAAGTCCCTCCAGGGATGTAGCGCCACGGAGTTTAGTTTAGTTTTTATACGTATTCGAAAGAATTTATTAGAAAAAATGAAAATCAGTTATCTTGACAATACTGCCTATTGTTTTACTGTGATATTATAAGGCCTTGGAAATTAAAATACAGGTAGCTATGACAAAAAAAAACACTATTGATTTACATGCGGTTATCCAACTAGACTGTTAAAATGACCCCGATGGCCAAGATGGTAACGTCTTGGCCTCACATTCTGGAGTCCATGGTTCAAAACCCGAAACCGGCCAATTTGAATTTTTTTTGGTATTTTTATGTGAGTGTGCGATTGTCATGATATCACAAATCTGCACAGTTCAGCTGATGCTGGAAGATTTTAATCTCATTAAAAAAACTAGACCTTTGTTCTTCCGTAAGCCCTGAATAATGAATAAATCTGGAGCTTAACTTGGAAATCAATTTAAAAAAAAGCATATTCTGAATATCATAATTGCAGTCATAACTGATTAAACAAAAACATACTGGCACTTTGTTACATCAGTTTACCTGATTTTTATTTTTTCCACATTTGAAGGCGTACAAATACACAGTCACTTGTCTTCAGTTCCCAACAGCATTATTCAGTTTTTGTCGATTGATGCAAGGAAAAAATTGCCGTTTAAAGTTCATGTGACCATTAATTGATCGATATTCCGATAGCGGTCAACAATAGGATGGACTTTATACGTGTGTATACTAATTTTCATGAAAATCTGATAAAGCGTATCCGGGTATCGCGCAGAATAGGGTTGAAGGCGGGCTCATGCAAGCGTGGCAATGAACCTTCGGGTTCCATAAAGTAGGTGTTTTATTTTATTTTGAGAAACTTCCCCCATTAGGAGGCTGCCATGATGACAAAGTATGACAAAATAAAAATTCATATAAAACAAATTAATGGACACACACATTCGATGCATAAACATAATATTATATATATATATATACTAATGAAGGTTTCTTAGGAATTGTCTATTGTCGTTGAATAGGTAAGTAAATAAGTAAGTAAGAAAGACTAAATTATGTTCATTCCGCAATTTTATTGCGCTAGTTAGCGATAACATTTCTTAAAAAGTTGCAAAAGTTTAAAATAGATTCGTTATTTGAATACAAGGACTTATTAAAAAATCAGACGAAGTCTTTAATAGCAATTTCGTAAATGCTCCTAAAACCAATAGGCCTATTCATTAGCTTACAATAAGGTTGTCGACAGTCTTCGGAAAATGTATAACTGGATTCCAAACTGTTTATAGGTACATAGAAAGACATACAGGCAGAAACACACGTAGGGTAAGGTGGTACATTTTCGAACATGGTACAATTCTGAACGGATTAAGATTTTTATCCACTTTTGGGTTTCAAATGTTAGCCAACCTGTTTTTAATTATAGAGCGTCCATACTGATTGTTTTGTTGACCTGTGTCCGCGAGAATGATGTTTTAAGTTGTCTCATTCGGCCATAAATTATTATTTTCCAATCGAAGGTAAGAACCCCATGCTGGAAAAATGGCACGTTATAAAATAGCTTATAATCCCACGTTGTGTTACTGGAATATATTGTTGAGAACCAATTTTTAACTCATACCAACAAATAGCGTAGTCTTTAATACGTAAGTCATTGGCACAACAATGGTCATTTGTGAGCGGAATTTGAAACTGTGTATAATTTACAAAAACTAGCTCGAGGTACAAATACGAACACATTTTGGGTACAATTTCGAACAGTACTTTAAGCCGCGATCGCTCGCTTAAGTCTTGCATGGAAAAGTTGTTTTGCCATCACAGCATTCTGCATGTTTATTACTATTAGCTGTGCTAGTCAAATATAAAAGGATGGCATTCATACATCTTTCAACAGTGGTATTATTTCAACAAAGATTTCAGAACTACACTGCCTCTGGATTGTTATTACATCTCAGCAATTTATGCAATACAGAATAGCATACAGAAATCGTTCTGGAGTTGTTAAGTATTTTTATTATTGCTCTTGATGTTATGACAGACCCGCCTGCATGGTCTAGTGGTTCCTGACTGCGGACCCGCAAGCCTGGGTTCGATCCCCGGTACCTCCTCGGATTATTCTGAGGTAGGGCGATTTGGAACGGGGTGCATTCAGCCTCCTGATACCAACCGAAGAGCTAATTCATAAAGAAGTAGCGGCTCCAGTTCAGTAAGCCATCTATAACTGTCTTAGGAGTCGGCATGCTGACCACATGCCCCAATCTTGGCATCTGCCTATTCAAAACGTGACACTTCATTATTACGCTCATATTATTGATAAATAATAATAATAAAATATAATATTTGGAAGAAAGCAGTTCGTTCGTTGAAAATGCCACTGTTCGAAATAGTACCCACTGGTGTTTAGAATTGTACCTACTGCGGTACATTTTCGAACGATATTCTGGAAATGAAAGATTGATTGTCATAAATTGCTAACTTTGTGATTACAATACAGTTGAACGTATCTTATGTTTATTGTGTTCATAAAATAAGAATATTTGTGGACTGTTCGAAAATGTACCACCTTACCCTATCCAAATTTATACGCTAATCTCATTTTCGAATAAGAATTTTCATACCCTAATTCTGGTGAGAACTTGGTAGCCTAATGTAAGGTCCAGTGCAATATTATTTCCTCTTGAGCAGATACGAGTGGTGAAATCAAACTCATTCTTACTTTGCGGTTCTGCGCGGACGTCGATAATACAGAGGGGGAAATGGAACTCCATTGGGGCTCTTACATTAGCTTGTATAGGGAAGTCGTAAAAATTCAGGGATCACTGTGGAATCGCCTAGGATCGCCCGCCTTGCGAACGTTTTTACTCCGTAATCCCTTGGAAGTGGTACTGTTATTGAGATTATGTCTCCGCCCAACTTTTAATGTTCATGAACTAAGATAAAACGTTCCCACAGATGTAGTTTTATACACACTCAAGAGCGCACACACACAAACTTACACACATACATTGACTGTTTGCGGGTGTGGCAATTTCCGTCGGGTCCTGTGAATTCTATCGATACGGTGTATATCATTTCCTATATTCATGGTTCAAATACATAATATCCGGAGACAACAACACATAACGGAATTGTGAAACTCTGTACTCTAAATATGCCATGTACCTACAATAACATGTGAAATTTCTTTTAAAATCGATTCAGTTCATGATTCCCATGTTACTAACACTAAAGGTGATTCACAGGACCTTTGGACTGTAGTAGAAACTCATAATTTAAAAATATTCATCGTTAATATAACAGATAAAATACAAGTCGTAGAACTGCCAAGAATAACAACGGGACAAGTACTGTCTAGCGGCGAGCTGAAGGCCGAGCTAGCGTTCCCCCACTACCTTACCATGCGCTTGCATTTACTGTCTATGTCTTTCCCCCACTATGCCACCAGCTCGGCCTTCACCTCACAGTCAGACAGTACTTAATAAAAGAGCATTTCCTGTTTTGTAATTATAACCTGTAAACTGTAGATGATTAGTGTAAATTTTGTTTAGTTTTACTGTAGAGATTGTTTAAAACATTTAGAAAATGTATTGGGTGTTTAACAACGCATCCAAATTGGTTTTCTTAGACTGTACATGCTAATAACATAGTGATAATAAATTTTTCATTGTAATTATTGCAAACAGTATATAGCCTATGATACCGGAATTAGTGAAATACTTGAGATTGCATACAATATAGGCGATATTTCCAAAGTAATGGTATTATTAAGAATGTGTTTTACAGTTCTCCTAGGCATTGCATATATTACCTATTTAAATGGCTCTTTTAAACATTCGTAGAATCTGGGTTTACTGAATATAGGCCTAATAATCATATTCTGTTTCATCTCGTCTTATCTAGTTCCACGAAAACCTAGTTTCTATACATTCGCGGGACTACCAAATTTGACATGTCTACCTGTTCTATAAGTGTATAAAACATTATATAATATGAGGAAAGTATACAAAATTTACTTGAAATAAAAAAAAAAAATCGAACTCTATCTAAGGTATAACCGAAGGAGATACGACAAAAAGTCATAAGACCAAACTTGTAGTTCTCTCAAAATCCATTACTGCTGGTGGAATCGGTTTTTTGATACGACTTACCGTTTACTTATTAAAACCCTTCAAAGAAGGTCTACAAGGCCTTAAAGTTGCGATCACAATTTTCGGGGATAAAAATTATAAATACGACGTTTTGGATTATCTGCGTCGGTTACAGCCAATAAGTTATAAGTAGCCAAATTTCAAGTTTATGGTTTATTTGGAAGTGGGCGAACAGTTATGTGAGTGAGTAAGCCAAATGGCTTTTTGCACTCCTTAGCTAGTAAGTGGTACTTACGAACGTTGTTTACATGGATCGTAAGTTGACATTCCCACACAGTCTTGTTGCTAAGGGCGGTTGCGATGAGGTTAAATTACTTACGGTCCTTGCGCTACGTCATAATTCATTACGATACACTTCATAATACATGCCTTTATGAACAAGGCCCCCAGGACAAATATTCGGTTCCCATAACAACAAACACATGCGAATCACTTTCTGAAATAAACATCTCTCTTCAAGAATGTATACACATAATATTTTCAGGTAATATCACAATTAATATAATTAAATTGATATAAGTAACCGTCGTGCAAAAAATAGCATGCAACACACGGGCCGTAAAGGCATTTACGGGTCTCGAAAACTTAAAAACCCTCGGCTGCGCCTCGGGTTTTCAATCTGTTTCCTCGACCCGTAAACGTGCCTTACGGCACTTGTATCGCAATATACTATTGTAGTACAGTAATGATCACCATTTAAAAAGCATGTGGCCGTTAATCGGTCGTTACTTCGTTACCATTATCTTGGCACTCCGGGGGTAAGGGTGGGTAAAAAAAAAAAAAAAAAAAAGTTACTTCGGTACCATTAAACCGATTTGATCCAAAGTCAATAGCGTTCGTCCTATGGACGTTATAAGTGTGCATACTAAGTTCCATGAAAATCTGGTAAAGTTTATTCGAGTTATCGCGGAAAGACAGACGGATGGACAAACATTTTTCCAGTTCACCATGTAATCTCAGAAAGTACCATTCTGGCTGGCACTTCATAACATAAAATTAACATTAATAAGTGTATATAACAAGTATTGCGACTCGAATTGCCAAGAGCCCCAATTTTTACTGATGCAATTTTAACACTAATGCTGTCATTAAGTCCTGATCCACTTTTATTAATTAGCGCCTCTTTCATTACGTAGAGCAAGTTCTTAACTTTTGTGTATTTTAAAATAGGAAAGTTCTTCTTGAGAAGTAAGGGATTTTAGAATGTTCTTGTGGGTGTAACGAAGAAGCCGTTAAACGATTCGTAACAAAGTTCTTGTGTAAAGTTAAGATTAAAAGGGTTGTGTGGGTAATGTCGAGGGGTGGAAATAACACGGTATAGCCCGCCGGAGCGGAACAAATTATAATGAAAGAAGTGAGCCAGCCACAAGGCCGAGTGTGACAAACACACGTGCTCACACAAGAAGTGAAACAAGATGTTAAATTACTTTTGCTATCTCCCTCCTGTAACTCTACAAATTCCACATTCTCTTGAAATTACATTATTTCTGTATTTATTATTTTCTTGTGGGTGTTTACGCCGTTGCGTTTTTTTTTTGTACAATTTAAACTTCAACAGAATATAGCACAACCTATGGACTAGTGGTCCCAGGTTATACAGGATGTTTCAAAAATGCTTTTACAAACTTCGGGCATGGGTTCTTTCTTCTTCTTCTTTCGTTTCACCCTCTTTGGGGTACGTTGAACCAGTCATTTCTTTGTGTGTTGTTCCTTCCTAAGTGCCCAGTATTTCTTCATTCTTTCTGATCTTCTCTTCCTCTCTACTTCATGGGTTCATTGCACCAAAAAAATGGAAAAAAAGTTCATATGAACATAGGTCCCATAATCCTTTGTTTGCTCGTTAGGACCAGTTCCATGGCCTGCACGTTCTCCCGACCTCAATCCTTTGGGTTTTTATCTCTGGGGGCACCTTAAACTATTGGCTTTTGAAGCAGACATCCCGGATGAAGAAACTCTTCATCGACGTGTCAGGAAGCCTGCGAAACCATTCGACACCATCCCGAAGTATCTGAAAGGGTGCGACAGTCCATGATTCGACGAGTGCATGCATGGCTAGAAGCAAGAGGAGGACATTTCGAGCATTTGTTATGAATTTTGTGTTGACGTGTTATGAGTGAACCAATGTGTTGAACAGTTCCTATCGAGAGAACAAAGGTTTATGGGACCTATGTTTATATGAGTTTTTTTCCTTCTTTTGGTGTAAGGAACGCATGGCCGAAGGTTTTGAAAGTATTTTTGAAACACCCTGTATAGTGTTAGCTGAGAAAACTTGGATGCGTGACATTGTCTTCATATCCATTATAATTAATATTGATGTATACATAGGAGAGTTCAGTTTGGTTAATCTATTAACTTATTACTGGCATTTCCCCGCCGCGCATCTAATAAAAAATGGTGTTCTTTAAAGTGTTACAAATCTTGTGGATGAAACGAAAAATGATTTTTTAGTACACTCTTCGCAAAACAGTTGCTTGTCGGACTGTTAACAAGCTGAAAAGTAACACTTCACCAACCTAGGCCAGTAAAGTAATTTTTACTGTACTAGGCCGGTAAAGTTGTCATGACAACTGAAAAATCCAGATGGCAGTGACCAGTCATACCAACCGTAACAGGGGTTGAAACAAAATACTTGACCATAAAACACCAAATATAAGGCAACATTGTTTCTTTACGTTAATCAGAAACTTTACCAGTTTTTTATTTACAAATCACTTAATAATATAACAACAAAAATAGGCCTAAGACAAAATGGCGATATTATTCACAAGAAAACCTCATTTCCCAATTTCCTATGTCTGCATTACTACTTGATTCATAGCATAGGATTCAGGCAGCTGTGAGAATATGGCATCAACGAATGGCTGACTATGTTTTTTTTTTAATATTTAATTATACGGTATTTTTATTTCATTTCATATAATTTACAGACCTTTTACTAAAAAATATTGTGTGCACCACGTACGCAAAAACTTTACCTGACTCATCCAATATTTCGGCCTCGGCTTACGACTGGGCCGCCATACTAGATTCGTCCGCTAAAGCATTATTTTGCATACTTGATACATAAATAGCTATTTTATGGTTTTTGGTCATTATTGTGGTTTATTCTTCCCTTAGTGATCCTGTAGTTAGCTATGCTAACATATTTTCGAATTTTTATTTCGGGGAGAACATAATCTCAACTACGCCTATTAGACTATTTTTTATTTTATTTTCTATTCTATAGAATCACTTAGGAAAACTATATTGTATATTATAATTTGTTATGAATTCGTATTTTATAGAATTTTCTTAAGATGTGGATCGATGTCATTCGTTAAGTCGTAGTTTAGTAGTGATTTGAACATAAACCTTGAGCTATACAACATTTCAGATGATTATTTTAAGTGAAGAACGCCAGAGCATTCAATTTTCTCGGTCCCCTGCAACGCTAGACGTACATACACGCATGACTGAAAGATAGAAAATTTTCTGCATACACAGAGCTCTTTCCAAAGAGATCACGTGTTTAGAGTACCTATACTGCTCAAGTCTCTCGTAACGGAAGGCATGGATACAAGGCTTTCAAGTATGCCTTTGATGTAGCGTGTTCTCGTTTTCTTAAACTAATTCTCGGGGTCACCACACACATTTTTCAGTATACTTATTTTTTTGTAGTAAGATACTTTACTAAACGTTAAAGGCTGTGCAAAGATGTCTAACTTAACTTTTTCACTGCTTCTGACGTATAAATGCGTCTCTTCGCCAATTGTTTAAAGAAAATATTTAAGACTAATAGAGTGGTACTTTATGCGAAATGTGAGGATTTTTGTCCACGTATTAAGTTTATTGCTTAAAGAAACCAGCTATTTCACTGAAATTTTTGTTTTTTTATTTTAAACTTAGAGCTTAATGATTATTTCACTTGAGGACTGTTTACCCATAACAAATTCAGATCTGAAAGAATTAAAGCTTATAAATAACTTACAACATATTTCATCAAATAACAGAGTTGCAATTTTTATATGTTATGTAGAGTATACATATAAACTGGTATTGGTTTAGGCCTATTTAATTTCTAGTTTATTAAGAGGTTAAATATAAAAGGCTGTCTAGAGTACTAATATATAAGTTTATTTAGAATTAAAGTTTTAAATCTGTGCTAGTATAGGCCTACTATTTCGTAGTTTATTAAGAATTTACATCTAAAACCATGGTCAGTGTACTAATTTTGTAGTTGGCTGGTAACCAAATTTACGGATCTGCAGGCTAGGTTTCAATCCTCAGTAACTCCTTTAATTTTTCTGGAACGGGGGTGCACTCAGCCTTGGGAGGTCACGCGAGGCGCGAAGTAGTTGCTGCGGTCAAGAATACCATCAATATCGGCCATAGGAATTGGCATGTTGACTGTATGTCACCAGTCCTCTCCTCTGCCGAAGAAGACGTGAAACGGAAGTTGATTTATTCGCAACGGTCGGATGTGAGGTCTTGTCCTTTTTCGGGACCTATCGCTACCGAGTCGAGTTTACTTTAGTTTACTTTCGTTCGGTCAAGATTAAAATCTGGGAAATTAGGTAAGATGATTTTAGGTACCGTTGAGCTTGATCGATAAAATAAGATAAAAAATGTGCCATTAGCTCAACTTTTTATTTTGGAACATCTAAATATTGCGATAATGTTCCACCTCGTCAGAACATTTTTAGATCTGTAGGTATATATTCTTTAAAATCAGTTGTGTCCTCTGATGTAATTTTAAAAAGAGAATTTTAAAAATAATATTTTAAAAATTAATTACTAAAACACTAACACTTTGGAACTTCGAAGTATCGTCCTTCTTGTGTAGTACTCACTGTTGTGTAAATCAAAACTTCGAAGTGCCAATATGTTATTAATTTATTAGCTCGTTTTAACAGATTTCTATGTTGTTTAAATTATGGCAATACCAGAAGACACCACTGATTTTAAATAGGCCTATTATATCTATAGATTTACAAAATGTCCTGTAGATGGTGGACAGCATCAAAAGGTTTAGGCATTACAATAAAAAGGTTGATCCAATTGTGGTACATCTTTATATTATGTTACTTAAGAACTGTAACAAGAACGCTACCTAGTGTTTAAAATTTCTAGTTTATGAAACATTTTAATAGATAACGGCACCTAATACTCATTTTCTAGTTTGTTACAAGTTGTAATCTACACCGATTTTAAAACTAGTTCACAATGTTATAACTTATAATCTAAAATGATGCGTAATGTGCTACTATCTAAGTTAGTTTATTAGGAACGGAACTCGGTTCCGAGTGCGGTGTACCAGTACTGATTTTCTATTCTATTAAGAATGTAAGTCTAAATGGTGCTTAAATATTATATTCTGCTGACGCCGAATAAACTAGTAGTATGCTTTGCATCAGTGATATATTAGTGGATTGTTTGTGCAATTTATTATAAATAAAAAAATGGCATAATTTACATTTTCTCTATCTTTTCTATTATTATTTCTAACAGCGTTGATGGTGTTTGTTTCTTGGCACTTTAACAAAAGGACTTTCTGTTTTCTGTATGCACATTGATAAAAGTGGGTTCTGTGGTTCACTAAAGATCTGGTAACCTAGGATTGTGGTTATTTTTACATTTTATTTAATGTATAGGCCAACCAGTATTTGTCAATTGTCTAGAACAAAATGTACGGTAATCAATCCATAGGAATTATTTTCAAGGAGTACAAGGCTAGCATCGTATGTTATGATGCCCTGAAGATGACACAATAGGATCGAAAGGCCTAGTCAGTTATAAGATAAAGGTTGTTGATAAAGGTAATAACATGTATTCTAATACTCAGACATACCATTACATTTATTTGTTATAAATTGCAAAAACTCCTACAGAACAATTAGTGTTATTAAATCTCTTCATAAAACGTTATACTCATATTTCTGTTTCTCTTTTTAGGTGAGTACCAGAACTATGTAACATACAGACCATCATCGTTGTAAAGTAAGTACATTTGTGGAACTCCTAAAAACTCTTTCGTATCTATAGTACCAGCATCCCGGGCTTTAAGGTTCGCATTCTATCATAAAACTTTGTTTATAACTTACTTCATTAGTCTATTTTGAGGAGAATTTAATATGCTAATTGAAGTGAGCAAGTGAACTACCTGCATCCTGCATTTTCAGGCTCTTTACATTCCTGGAACAACATAACTTTACTTCTGGCGTTTTGTAGACACGTCACGTCGGCATGAATAACAAACTGTAGTAAAAATATTTTGAAATAGTCTTTTGTATTTGGGTGGAGCAGGTGGTAAAACAATGACATTTTATTTTCAAGTTTATGAGCTCAATCCCATTTTAGGGCGGTAACATTTATTTATCAGTAAATTCGATAGTTTTTTGCTTGAATATTTTCAGAACTCCTGTGGGACAGAATTCTGTCATACCGGCGGCGGTAGTAGGCGTACGTAGTAGTACCCAACAGTCGGTAGTTAACCATAACTAGTTAAATAAATCCCTCCCAAAGTGCTATTGGTTTTTTAGATTGATTTTTTGCTCCCTTTGGTGGGGAATAGGGCCTCCAAGTGGAGGTTTCTGGTATCTAGGCTGATTTTGTTACGTTTATTTTCCGAGAGAGGACCGAGGTGTAAGCCCATCAACTCACAAATCCCCTCAGGAAACTAACGTATTACTTTTATTAGTATTATAATATAATATTATTAATTATATAATAATTAAACCTCAATTTTCAGCTCCGATCATGAAATATTTTCAAACAAATAATTATCAGAGTTGAGGGTATATGAGCTTTATGTTGGAGTCTGCATTCAAAAGTAAAATCGCTTTAAAAAATAAGCTATTTATTTTTGGGAATATACAAACGAAACAAACTATTATATTATACTTCGCAATGTTTATATGTGAATTATATCTATTTAGTGTGAAAATAAGAGGAGTAAAGGATTTTTCGTACATTATAAGAATTCTGAGACACACGAGTAACATATGTGATTTTAATCTTGTAGAGCTGCAGGAAGAATGAACGTCGTTTGCATGGAATGAAAATAACCAATAACTTGTTGAGAGTTACCATAAAAATCCGCAAAAAAACGTAATAAGTAAAATAGAAAAAAACTACTAACTTTTAACTTTGTTCCATTTTAAGACTTGACACACAATTCAGTACAAGAATTATAAACCCGCTGGTGCCCAACCACAAAAAACAAGCTTGCAAAAGTAAAATAGGCTGATATTAATTTGTAATCCATAGAAATATAATACGAGCTAGTAGAACTCTATGGGCTCAGTGATTTAACAGGAGGAAGAAGTTGAAAAGTAAGCAATAAAGTTGTATGGACTAATTTATGACTCAGACGAGTGCACACTTAGATGTGGTGCAATGATCAGAAAATAATAATTCGTGTTGCTTCAACTCATTTGAAGAGTTGTTATTATAATATAACCGAATTCAATTTGCAGTAGCACCAATATTTTGTACAAATAAACATGGATAGAAATTACAATACACTTTCTAAGCATCTGCACCACTAAAGAGTGATAACTCTGTAGGTAGGGCTCGTAAGTTGATGGCCTAAAAATACCTGGAAATAACCTATAAAATGATCTTAAATTTATGAAAATATGACGTGAAAAGTTGAAAAATGGATTAATATTTATAAATAGGCCCATGCAGTTAGAAAGGGAATAAACAGTACTTTAATAATAATAAATAATAATAATAGTAAACAAAGGACACGGTTTCAGTTTTTTATGTGACTACTTTTATTATTATTGTTATGTCTACATAATGCATTATTGAATGTGCTAAGATGATAAGGATGCCAAATCAATGCTCATTTAGGCCTAACTGTCTGGAGGTAAGGGATTATTAGATCGCTTTGTCTGAAACGTTGGAAAAGTCCATTCTGAAGACAAAATAAGGGAAAAAACAACGAAAGAAAGAAAATTTCCTAAAAATTACCAGAAGAAAATAAAATGCTGAGAAATGCAAAAAAAAAAAAAATTAAAAAAAAAAATAAAATAAAAGTAGACAATTTTTGTTCGTTTTGAGGGGAGACATATTTATATTACATCCTGCCTAGCAGGAATGTCTCAGAAAAGAATATAACATTTTATTAACTTCTGAGCCCTAGCTATAGGTTCTCACAGACATTTCTTGTAGAGTTTCTTTCCCTTTATCATTGGAAGAGGGAAACATAATCCACTGAAAGTGGCTTTCATAATGTGGAGTATGCACATCTTACAACAGGAACATTAGCGTTGCCCACTTATGTTGGGTTCTAGCGATCACATATTATGCGTATGGGTAAGTGTATGCATGCATGCGTATGCACATGAATGCTGCAGTCATCTGTTTTGACTGCTGTCATGCCAACACTTCTATGCATGAGCAACCGCTATTATGATGCATCTAAGTGTGATTACTTGGAAACCATTATGCAGAAACTAGCAATTCATATTATTCTACAAATTCAAGGTTTCTTTTGTTAGTTAATTATTTAATTAAAAAAATTATAGATATATGTTACCAACATAATTTGTCAGGTGTAAATAATCGTCATGGAATATATTGCCATAACACAATGCTCGCCAAAGTATCTTTTTTATTAGCGGCACAAAATTTACCACTTTTTGTTGGGTAGAAGCAATAGAACTCTTCATCGCACGAGGGCTAATAACGTTACACTACGAGATTATTCAGGTTTTCATCAAAAGTAGAAAGAATTCCGATATTGGTTGGAAAATCACACACACACACACACACACACATATATATATATATATATATATATATATATTTTCTGTAGCAACCGATATTAGGCATCAGCGTGAACAGTAGCAGTTTCTTATAAACTAAGATCTCCAATTGTTAATCAAACTGCACATCTCATTAAATCTCGTTAAATATAAATTCTGTCGAAATGTTGCGCAGAATAACATTGTAGATATACATTTCTACTCAATTCTTGTCTTGTAAGCTTTTGGTTAGCGACGTGATCCTACTTCTCGTTCCCGTGACCTTTATAAACACACTCGTTTTTTTTTTCTATAGAAACAGACTATAGTATAAACCCTTTCCTGGTGAGTAAAAGTCCAGATTTCAAACTCCAGTTAACTGACGTGCCAGTCGTAGTTCACACCAACACAATCAGAAAAATAGACACGAAAGCTAAAAAGGGTGAAAATTCTGCCGCATCGGAGAAATTATGTTCTTGTAAGATACGAAAGCATTTAAGATTTCATTTGTATATATATTTGAGACTGATATTTTAAATTATTATTCGAAATAGACATTTTTGATTTGCTAATACAACTAAAGAACCTGTGCGGTCTCGTGGTTAACGTCGCTGGCTACGGATCTGTAGGCCCAGGCTTGATTCCCGGTACCTCCTCGGATTTTTCTATGGTAGAGGTTTGTCACTTGATTCAAGCTGTGTATCTGCTTCATTAAGAAATAGTGACTTCAGTCATGGAAACCATAATTAACGGCCATGGGTGTCGGCATGATGACCACATACCCCCACTTCTGCCATCTCCTAAGGAAGAAGGCATAGTTCCTTCAGAAATACAGCACAACGGAGTTAGTTAATACAACTAAAGGCGATTTTAGCCGTTTACAACCACAAATGTAGTGCACAATCCTAATACTGTGGACTTACTAGGTATGTGACTATTCTAAAAGGTAAAGTGAAAGGTAAAGTGATCCCTATACAGGCCATGGAGGCCCAGAGGGTTCCAAGAGGTTGAGGCTCCCAGATTTTGGGACATTCGGCACATGAAGGTGGTAAGGTTGTCAGCCTTACGCACCGGCCGCCTTTACCCCCAGGATTGCTCCTGGTACTCATTTCTGTTAGAGGCTGAGTCGACCCCAGGGTCATAGTGCCACCAGAAGGATTAGGCCAATTGAAAAATCTCAACGACCTTATCGGGAATCGAACCCGCGACCTTCCGGTTTGCAGCGCAGCGCCTCAACCACTACGCTACGGCGTACCCCCTGACTATTCTAAACTTCATGAAAATTTTAATGGGCATATGACGTGTTAAAAACAAACAATTAATTGAAAACTATCTCCTAGTTTTTTGTTGCAGAAATGAAGTAAACTAACTAATTATAGGAAGTAGCTCTATTTTAAGATTCCTGTTCTTTAAAGTTGCTAGATTTTGATTGCTGATTTTAAATTTCGTTAATGTAGCCTAAATGAAATTCATAACAATGTGGATGAAAATTTGGCAATGTTCACTGTAAAAAAATTGGAAATTTGCCAAAAAAAAGGTCACCTAAATGAACAAAAATTGTGATAATTAGATGGATTGTTAGTTGATTACTCTGATGACGCAAATGACAATTTTTCTTCCTTTGATTCCTATTATCAAAAAAAAAAAAAAAAAAAAAAAATTCAAATTGCGAATACCTTCCACGGTATTGATGTTCTTTCGAATTGCCGCGGCGTATCCTCACGCCATTGTAGGATTGTTCTTGACTTCCTCTGCAGATGTTTCCAACTGCGAGGGGAGACTCCATCTGCTTTTATGACGCGGTTTTATGATCTTTAAACCTCAACGAGAAGTTAAATTAAGGGATACGCATCTTTGTGGATTATAAAGATAGCAGCAGAACAAAGAAAATAAAACACAGCCTGGGATATCAAGAACATATATTACGAGAATGACTGTTGTGTTTGAAATCAGGGGTAGATTAGTTTTTATGTTGGATGGATAGAGCGTGTTTATTGATACAATTTTTGTAGTCTAAGTGATCGTTGTACAGTACAAAAACATTATATTTTGACTAGGGCTGTACCGATTAATCGATTAATCGGCCCGATTAATCGATTAAATATTTAATCGTCGATCAATTACATTTTCCGATTACTCGGTTTAGTCGAATTCTGAAAAACGTTTTTCGAGAAATGGGTCAAATGACCAAACTCCTTTCACAGTGCCGAGTGAGAAAGTTTTTAGTGCTGCCGGTATTATTGTAAACAAGCTACGATCGTGTCTTGAACATTCAGATGTCAATAAACTCGTGTGTCTCAAGTCTTGGCTGAAAAAGTAACTGGAAATGTAAGTTTTGTATATATTTTTTTCAGTAGTTAACAAATAATGGTATTCATTAGTTCAGGATTTCTTCTGATTATCTGTAGTGTAGTAGTTATTAAACGTGTAGGCCTAAAACAATATTAAATGTACACTTTGGTTTCGTTTAAAATACCGAATTGTTTGTCGATTAATCGATTAAAGTCAAGCGTTAACTCGATTAAAAATTTTAATCGATTTTCAGCCCTAATTTTGACACAAGAAATTGACCTAAACTAAAAAATACCAGTATTCTGCCCACAACTGGCTGCCTGGAATAACAATTACCAAACATTTTACATGTAGTAGTACAACATTTGAAAATTATTACTAGGAATAGAACTCAACAACTGAACAAGGGATTTGGGAGGTCCCTGGTTTAAACCAGTAGCCGGCCTATTTGATTTGGATTGGATAGGATATTTACGTATCATGACTTATTGGCGCTATTTCATCCTATATCGTAATAATCAAATTTAAAAATCGTTTAAAATTATTCCAAGCCAAAACACACGAATAACAAATTATAAATCATTTAAAATTATAAAAAGCCACAACACACGATAGTAGAAAACAAACGTTCATCGGTAGTTACACTGTCTACCGATGAATTCACAGAATCTAACACGTAATATGTCCTCGATGTTGAAACGTGTATACATAAAGATAAAAAAACAACTATTCAAGAAAATTATGATTTGGTCAAATGGTTCCTAAATAGTATAATCTAACCTTTAATGCAATTTTTTTCTGCAATCCAACTTCCTGCAGAAGTATACTAGAAAACGATGAATAGTCTGTCGTGCTCAAGCCATGAAACGGGTGATTAGGATAATAAATATTCGTAGAATTTGATTGCTGTCCACCCTTTTTGGATGATATTCGTGATCCTCGAATCTTATTTGGGATCAATTGTGTATACTTGGGAATATTGGAACTTGATAATGTCAATTCGAAGGGAAGACCTCTGAGGACCACAAATAGGTATTTCATTGCACCAAGTTAAATTTGATTTGATTGTTCTTACAGTATTTAATTATTAATTTAAGAGTTGAAATCATAATGTAGGCCTATTGTAATGACTTTAAAACGGTGCAATTTTTTTTTGGTGATTTTTAAACTTACATACCATGAAATAAAAACAAAACGATGTTAAGAAAATACAATTTCAAATAAAATTTGTAATCCATTGTAAATAAAATTAAAAACAGAAATGGGCTAGTTCTTTGAATTACCAAGAAGGAGACTCTTAGGTCCATTTGTTTATTTTTTCTAATTTATTTTTCTGGAAGTAATTTAAAGCAGCATATTTCTTAAGCAGGATTTCGTGTTGACAATTATTAATTGTTCTTCTCATACTTATTTTGTAAGGCCTTTTTATGTTAAATAAATACAATTTTAAAAGTTAAGGGCTTCTGAGTTCATTGTAAATTGTGTTAAATTTCCTGAGAATTTTTTAAAGTTACTACTTTTGTAAGAGATCTGTTCCATCTTTTTAATTTTTGTTCATATAGGCAGGCAATGAATTAAATAATTTACTTCGTAAATCTATAATTTATGGGAGCTTAACTTTTTATAATAAAAACGAATTTCCTAAATTCCTTGCTGGTACATTCCTTTCCTTCATCTATAACTTCCTCAGCTAGAGGTTTTATTACATAAGTGCACTTACATGACCAGTAGTGCCAGCTCGCGGGGCCGCAGGAAACTAGTAGTGGTGGTAGATTATGTGTGTGTTGCCCGCCCCCGGTTCCCGAATAGCGGCGGCGGTGGAATTTGCCCAGGCCTCCCCGCGTCTGTCCCGACTGAGCGTCGCAGTGTAACGTCAAACGCGCTGGTGCTAGCAATGCCATGCGGTGACCGAGGTCAACTCATTTTGCATTGTAGTGCGTGTGTGTCCATTGTTGTGTGTTCTTGGTGATTGTTCCAGCTTTAAGGTAGAGCGGGCGTCTTCTAGTGTCATTGCAGTGTCTTAATCCTTTTACCCCTTTATGTAATAATTACCGGCTAACGATTTTTTATAATGGGTAGATTTATATTAAGATGACAGGATTACTAGATTGTTATATTACAGTAACCTGGTTGTGATCAGCTTGTTTAATCTTAGTTCTTTATAAATCATTATGCAAAATTCTATTCTTTCATTTATCTGCTTATATAATTAATACCGGCTAACGATATTTTATTACAAGTTGATTTTTATTAAGATAAATAGTATGTCACTTAGATTATTAAGTTATTATGATTTATCCTGGCTAGTGTCAGTCTCGTTAATCTGAGTTTCTGGAACTCATGTGAAATTTTATGAAATTTTACCATTTCACTGTTCTATACAAAAGCAAAGTCACCATAAATGCCTCTTAAGAGGACTTGTTAATTCTATTTAATATCACGGTTAAGAATTACAATTAAATCTTCTAATTAATAGTTCACATAATTTAATTTATTTTTGTTTTTATGCGTAGGAAGATGTGTTAATCCAGTTAATGAGTCCGCATCGTGAGTTAATATTTAATGAATTGCAATTCTTTACTTCCACTGGTAGTTTATGATATCGCCTTTTTGCCAGTTTAATGATTAATAAAATATAGTTATTTTGAATTTTTCTCTGCTATTTTGAAGTGATTCATTATTTTTATTGAAACTTAAATGTTTTCCTCTTAGAAATGGTAATTTATGATCTTGGAACCTCATTAAATATTTCAGGTTATTTAATTTTTTTTAAAATGCTGGCTTAACTACTATACATAATATACTTTTAACCAGTGATTTATACCAAATGTATTTTCCATCAAATAACTTTTATGTGCACTATAAAAGAAAATTGGGGTGACAGTTAACGCTTAAAAAATGTTGCCTTAAAAGCACTGAACTATTTAAATTATAATTATTATTGCACTATTGTTTCACGCAAAACGTTATATTAATTTATTGTGCTACCTAAATGTGCATATATTAATCATGGCTATTTTTATTTCAACAAAACAATTAACATGAAGGTAGACTATTAATATTACGAAATTTCTGTTATTTGCAGTAAAGTGCCAGACAAGCCAGTAAATGACTAGAAACACTACTATTTCGTTATCAGATTTACCTTAATATTTTATTTGTTTATGAAGAAACATTTGTTTATAAATAAAATATTCATTCATACTTAAACACACACATAAATAATCTCATTAATATCATGGATGCTATTATCCGAAATTTAAGGTGTTAAAGTTTAAAACATAACATTAATGGTGCATAAAAGAGTTTTGACTTATACTTTTTTTTATAAATATCTATAGGACATCTGTATTTTCTCAATGTATAATAATTATAAGGAGGACCAGAAGAACAAAGTATTATAAATAACCATTCTCGACTATGACAATGGTTATTTAGTGCTTCAGATAACTTTTAATGTCTTATAAATTGGAATATTCATGGGTTTCCTCGGTGTTTAATCACGATTGAGCTGCATTGGTAGAGCCGGTGAATTCACATGTTTCAATAGTAGTGGTTTTATCAGTTCCATTCATGACACCTGTACCTCCCCCGCAGTAAAGTAAAAGCGTAAACTCATGTCCGCCCTTTCTTTCATTCATGAGGCCTTCATTAAGATATTGATTTATCTGCAATGTTCCTGTGGAGCTCACTCATTCAGATTTACTGGTTTAAGCTTTCAATGAATCTTTCAGAATTCTAGAAGTACAGTTTTGAGAATTCACATACGACGTACATGAATGAAAAAAATGTAACATGCCGTGGAAGATGATTTTTGTAATAAACTCTATTCAGTGAGTATTACAGTCAATGAGATAGGTTTATAGTAATACTTAAAATATACGTAGGCCTAAATATGTTTTTGTCTACTATAAAATTCACCGAATCCCTCGAATTCTGATTTTATAAACTTACTACTTACAACCAACTTAATTTGCTTCTTTTAAACATCGTAAATTACTATTGTCATTGCAATAAAACACATTGAAATGGTATAATAAATTATACATTCTAAAAAATATATATTCTTGATATTTTAAAATGGACTGGATATTGCATGTCGACTTTATGGCCATATTCAAGTCCTTATGTCCTTATAGCTTATCTCCACTTTTTGTGTGTGTGGAGAACCTAAGTATGAAGTAATTGTACAATAGTTTTAATACTAGTTATAATAAAACTACTTCACGTAATTTTTACAATTTGTAACTTTATCATACCATTTCAGTGTATTTTCTTATCAGAGCTTAATTTACGTTGTTGAAATGAAGCAATTCTAGTTCAATGTAAATTGCAAATACGTTTTATAAAATCAGAGCACGGGGGATTAGATGAATTTACAATATATAATATATGGATAGACAATATTCAACGGTTCCCTGTATCCTTCGTTCGTAGAAAAAATGTAACTGATTAACAATTGTGGTAATTAAATATTATTAAATATGACTAATTATATATATATATATATTATATATATGAAATATAACTAATTATGACTATTATTGTGATGTTAAACATCACAATACAAATTCAGTATTACAATAGAGGTACAATATTAGAAAATAACATATTTTAGATATTATTAACACATAATATGTGTTTAAGAAAAAGTTTATTATATTATAATAAACTTTTTCATAAAGTCTCAGTGGATCTAGTAATTTTTCACCACCTAGCCTACGTGAATCAATTGGAAAATATTGTCTGAAAACGCGTATTGAAATATTCTATAAACTGTGGTCAATAACATTAAATGTATGCCTGCCTTATAATCCGCAATGAATTATCACTCCGCATTTAGCCTTATTATTATTTAATTTATTTTATTTATAATATTATTTAAGGTAGTGAACTTCGTTAATGATTTTTTAGCCTATTATCTTTTCTTTTTTATAATTATATTTTACTTTCATATAAATTGATATGCCGTGAGCATACAGAATTAATTAAAAAGCTACGTAGTGCACACATTAAAAATTACAATACAAATACAAATCGTAAGTATAAATAACGAACAAACCAAAATCTTAAACGTACGGTTCAGTCAACAGCAACTCGTGAAGGAAATCGGTAAAGTACAACAAACGTTAAACACATCAACGGAAATAATATATTAGACATGCCAACCAGGCATAATTTGTGGATATATTTGTGTATTTAAGAGTACATACATTTTGTTGAAAAAGCTCGTGAGAGAATTTATATTAAATTTAATTTTGAAATATTTATGGAGATTTTACACTCTGCACAGTTTGATGTTATTTAAAAATAGCTTCATTGTGGTTTTTATTGTTTGTGGTGGTTTTGTTAGGGCTCATTCTCATATACTGTCGCATGTGGGTGTGGCAGCGGAACTGATTTCATCAGTGCATGGGTTCCGCAATGTTCACAATGCATAACATTATTTTTACGCTCGCATCAATAAAATGTTAGCAAATGTACCAGTTCTGTGTTAATTATCTTCAGTAAAGGCAAACTAACCTATAAAAATAAACTTTTATTACAAAAGTATAACAATGAATTTTAAAGAAATGAGCGTGTTTTAAAACAAGGCGAATTCATTTTTACAGACGTGAGATGGTTATAACCAGGATTAGGGTTTTTAGGTGCAATTTCCGTTTTGAAAAAGGAAGAGAAAATGTGCTAAAGATGAACCAAACTAGGAGGCAAAAAGGTGCTACTACATTCGTTATGTATCAAACTTACATTCATGAACAGCAGGCATTTGACTAATTTCAGTGAAATTCAAAAGAAAAATTGAATATTTAGGCCCTTGTCATTACTTTTCATTGTGGCACCTATGCCTTCAGTCCCGCGTTTGCTGTAAGTAGACATGTTTACTATTTCCATGTTCACTGCTAGCTGATGAAAAGTTAATTCGAAGTTACTTGAGATCGTGGATATTGGAACGAAATCTAGATAATTATTACAACTCAAAAAGTCGTAGACTATAAACGATTAAATACGCTTTAGAAGGTTATTAAAAAGCTTCAGTAAAACACAAAAAAGGGGATTATGGACACGGGGAGAAAAAAGGAAAAGGGTCCTACAAAGGGGATAAAAGGTGCTAGAAAATTCTCAACACTGTGGTTTGGAAAAAAAACTGTCTCTATTTTCAACTAGACACAAAGTTTCACACTATGGTTTCTTTCACGGGAGCTCTAATTTACCCCACGAAAAAAAGAGATACGCACATAAAAAATCCTAACCCTGGTTATAACTTATACTATTATAGAAAAGCCTTCAAAATAATAATCGAAATCAGAGATTCAAATACACAGTTAAAAGGGCCCATTTTCTCTTTGTGCTAAAAAACAGATTAATGATAGCGGTTATTGAACTCATATCAACAGGCGATATTGCTTTCAAGAAGTGATACATACACTTCAAGTTAATATCGCAAATGAAAGTTATGTGTATCTAAGTGCGTTTACGTTTATTTTAAGTTAGACTGCTTTAGATGAAGATCCAGTAACTTATTTTAACCTAGCGTTCCATTTCCAGAATTGAGGTTTGGCATGGTGTCATATACGCATTATATTATATTATATTGAGTTATTTTTTGTTTTGAGTGGAGATTTAAATCTGTGTCAGTATGAATGAGGGATATTATTATTTCTTAAACGGTCACATTTGGGGAAATTTAATTTTATGTGTTTGTTTCCCAAAATGGTACATAGCCTACCTCAAAATTTTTTGCATGGGCTCTGGGAATTTGGTTTTGAGTACCGCCTGTCTGTTTGAAGTGAAGTTTGTAAATTTTGCACACGTATTTTTATAGTAGTCTTATAGTTAGGTAAATACATATGCAAATTTTGTTAGGCCTACTGAAACTAAATAACAAGCTTTTTCTTGGACGACATGTTTCGTTCTAATTTGCATGCTTGTATCGTTAGTAATTAGTGAGGCGTATCACTTTTTGCATGTCAGTGTACTAAAACTGGATCATGGGAAAATGCTTTGAAATAAATTAATCTTGCCTTTTTTACGGAAAAGAATTCGTAAGCAATATTGATTCTAAACTTGGAGTCTTTGCAGATCACTATTATAGATGTTAAACACAGTGTAAGTTATTCCCAGGGCATTCTCAACAAACTCATACCCTTATAATATGTGGCTACCGGAAGTTTAGGATAATGCCTAACTTAACTTAAAGGGTGATAGTATTTTATGTGTCCGAATTATGACAAATAAAGGCTTCTGGTGAAGTTTTATCTTACCTATTATTTATTTTTTTTGCCACGTGTGCTTTTTTTTGGGGGGGGGGGCTTACAGAATTGTAGAGTACTTGTAACAGTATTGAAAAATTTCTGCGTTTGAAGCTAGGAATTGGCATTAAGTTTGTTTTATATTCCCTAATTTAATTTGGTGTGATTATGCAACCGTGTTATTTTCCATATCCAAAAATTTCAGTTCTCAATGAATATTCCTGTTTTGATTAGAACGGGCCGGAGGGACCCAATTTGAAAATAAACATTATTTCTTATTGATCAGCGAAACAGTCTACAATATTTACAATATTAGTGGTGGTAGTGGTGGTAAGGTGCATCTTTATTCGTATATACATATTAAATACATTATCCATACAATAAATCCAACGCACGGGCCTAGACGGCCGTTCGTGCTTTTACTATGCACAGGACAAAGAAAAAAAATGTAAAACTAATAATACAAAACCATATAATACGAAAACTTATAATATAGTACTGCTATACAAAAAGATTAAGAAAAGAAAGAAAGAAAGAAAGAAAGAAAGAAAAAATCGTACTAATGACAGAAAAGATATGACAATAATAATACAATATAATACATAATAATACACAAAGATTACTCCCCCTGCCCCTCCCTCCCATCCTTTTCTACCCTGAGCTGTCGGACTTTAGACATGAATTTACCCACCCCTTCGGATAATTTTGTATCACTCAACAGCTCGAATATCGCCATGTGACCTCTTCTAGAGGCAACTAAAGAGTCTGGCAGATATCGTTGCCTAAGCATCTCAGTGACTCTACATTCAGAGAGGATATGCTGTGCTGTCTCATCCTTGTCACAGAGTGGGCATATTCTGGCTCCTTCTGCATTGACGCGTTTCAGCGATTTCCAGGCTCCTAGGCGAAACCAAGCTAAACCTGTCCTGCTTTCAGCGCTCCCCTCATAGAGATATCTTTCCGTTCCCCAGTTGGTTTTAATCATTGATTGGATCTCCAGAGCAACCTTGTCCCTACATTCCCCTTAATAGCAATACAATGTATTTTCTAATTAAAAATATATAATTTTTAAATTTTTAATTCCTAAAATTAAATTTTCAACTAATACCGTTTTCCATCCAATTGTCTTCATAGCATTATTATTATTATTATTTTTATTGCCAACTTCTAAATGAAAGAAAAACCATTTGGAAGAGAATGGTCAATTATCTGGGATTACAAAACTGATTAATAAATAGTTATAATTTAATTTTTCGAATGTCATTTTATTATGAGAACTATTTCCCATGCACGACTATTTTGTCAAATATAATTTTAGTGAACTTTAGTTCCCTATTTTTCCTTTTTTTATGCCTTTTAAGGCGCCTAAAATACTATTTTAGTGCCTTAACTTGACAAATATATGAGCCGTAGAATTACTTCCACACTTGACTACATTTTAGTCATATTTTATTTGTGATAAAAATATTATTGATAGATTTTATGTTAGACTTCCTAAGTGGTCTAGTGGTTAGCTGATCCGCAGGTCTGTGTTCGGTCCCAAGTACCTTCTCGGATTTTTCTGATGTAGGGAGGTCTGGATCAAGGTCCACTCATCCTCGTGATTCAAACAGAGGAGCTACTTGATAAAGAAGTAGCGTAAGTTCAGTAAGCCATCAATAACGGCCGTGAGAGTCGCCATGCTGACCACAGGGCCAGTCGCTCAAAGGAATGTAGTGCCACGGAGTTTTATATTTTCTTGAACATGCTGGTAGAACTTTATGTGTATAAATTATGCATACAATTTATGAACATAATTGTTTCGGAATTAAATTGGTACTGTTATAGAATATCATTACTAGTTTACCTATTTTCATTATTATACTTGAATAATAATCACTTTCCGATTATAATTAAATTATTAAATAGTTTATTCCAAATCCCGGTATAGGCCTACTAGGGCCTTGTATACCTGTTTAATGCTTCTGGGGAAATAACTTCCGGAATTTTCTATACTTGTATCCATTGGAAATTTATATTCACACTATTGGATTTGACGCCTCAATCACACTGGGTTACTGTCGGGAGAGAGGGAGATAGGGAGATAGGGAAGTGAGAGGAAGGAGGAAGAGAGATTGCATGGACTAACTTGAGTTGGGAATATATTGCACATCTTACTCTAACTCTTCCTATTTTCTCCTTGAAGGCGTCTAGGATATTGATAGCAGGGCAGTAAAACTGCTCCTGGGCTGCACTGTAGGGGACGTTTTGTATCTCTACAGTAGACCAATTGACGACGCACGTGGAATTTATTAATATTGATTTATTATTATTATTATTTATTGTCATTTGCAGACGAATAGTTAATAGTTGCACAAGAATATGAAAACATTGAATGTATGATGAGAACATTGTTGGAAGAATATGATAAATGGGGTTTAAAAGTTATTTTAGAAAATACTGTTGATGTGGGATGTGGAACAGATACTAAAGACATAATATTATGAAGTCAGAAAGGTTGTATTAAGGGATGTGAGGAATTTGAGTATGTAGGAGTGAAAATTGACAAAGAAGATAGATAGGAAAATTATATTAAGGACAGGAATAATAAAGCTAGAATAAAAATACTCGTAGCAAAGCTAAACTGTATTTTATCTGTATCTGTATCTGGTACCCTATGATCCCCAGGAGGGGCAAAGGGGCCTCCAATGGAGGTTTCATTACCTATACTAATTTTGATATGCTTATTTTCCGAGAGAGGGTAGAGGGACAGGTGGTAAGCCCATCGCCTCGCAACCCCCCTCTGGAAACTAAGTATTTCTTGGACGTGAAAGGGCCGAGAAATTTTGTCCAGAGGCTCTAATTTAGGCTTGGAGTTCTTTTACGTGCCGTAAATCTACGACACGGGACCCCCAGCTTAAAGTCCCTCCCGGAGGACCCCGTGCCCAGGATTTTTACGTCCTGAAAAATCCATCGACCGCGGCCGGGTTTGATCCCGCGCCCTGCGGATCTAGAGGCGGGCACGCTACCTCTAGACCACCGCGGCCGACAAACTGTATTTTATGGGATATAAATATTACTAGAGAAGTAAAAGTACAAATATACAACTCAATAGTGAATAGTACTGTTACATGTGGAGCCGGTATTTATTACAAATTTAATACAAATTTAGAGTTCAATATGTTATCAATGGAAATGGATTTTTTACGGCGGTCAGCAAAACGTTCAAAAGTAGAAAAAATAAGAAGTACGGTTATAAGAGAAAAAATGAATTTATACAATTCTATTTTGAACTTTGCAAGATATAAACGATTAAACTGGTATGGACACGTAAGAAGAATGGAAGAAGAAATGCTATCAAGAATGGTGTCCACCTGTAAGAAGAACCATGGATGGAGGAGAAAGAAAACTACAAGATATGGAGTGGATTAGAAACGAATGGAGGAAAAAAATAAAACTCTACGCATAGAGAGATGTTAACATTGTACTCTATATATAAATAAATTATTATTATTAATCACTATATTTGTGGTCAGGTCACTACTTTATATGAAGATATATTTCTCCATCTATTGTATGCACATATAATGAAAATAATTCATTTTGTGTTGAAAGTATCAGTGATAACGTCATCAAGACAAATTCGAAATATTTCTGATCGGTTTATCTGGGAGCTTATTAAATAGCTATTTCTGTTAGCAACTTGATTTTTGAAATTGACATAATAAAAAACATTGATAGTTAGTCCGTTCAAAATCTGATTACAAAATAAACCTTTTTCCCCTTACAGCCACCATTAAGCAAATTGACCTAACTAAGCGAGGTCCTGTTTTAACTCGACCGATCAGATTTTCGTCTGTTTGTGTGTAAATTGGTTTGTTACGTACATACGATAAAATGCGTTGTACGATTTTCTTCCAGTTTTGCATGAATGCCCCTGAAGTAATTAAAAATTACGTATGTAGGTCTAAAAGGATTTTTATTGTTATTCCGTTTCAACATGGCCATTTGTTCGGAGCCTCACTCACGCAGCGGGCCCAGGATCAACTCCTGGTCAATATTCAAGTTTCCTAGGTGGACTTTTCTTCTTTTTGTTCACTTGTGTGACAAATTTCAGGAAACTTTAGGCTCTCTTGGACACCAGATATCATCTGGCCGTCTTTATCACCTTCATCCCATTCGCGCTTTGTTCGGAATATGTGTGTGTGTGTGTGTGTGTGTGTGTGTGTATGTGTGATGTGTATTTCTTCATGTCTGTGTTGTCTCGGAGGTGGCCGAGTATTGGTCTGATCACTCATCTGAAGAGACCCTCTAATTCCTTGTTTTTTTTTTTTAAAGTATGTATGTGGTCCATAGAAACTTTTCCTTCGTCAGGCCGCGGTTCTGTAGGCCTAAAGCCCGGGTGGCGTGGGCCGCGTAAACGTTCCTACAACGGGGAAGGTAAATTTCATAGAAAAAGAAGATGAAAATAAGTTGAATACAAAAATATGATGGAGTAGTGATTTTAAGCAATAAAATATAAATCTCTGTACTTGTTTGCATCGTTAGTGTTGTTTACTTGTTCAGTCAATAATTTAGTCTTGCGATTCACTGCTGCATTTTGTTTGTGTCTCTTCTTAGTTTAAAAGTAGTTGCTCGCTTGTCTACTTCTTTCGGTGTTCGTTTATTTCCCAGCTCTTCAAAAGATGAACTTATATCAGGAAACGGTTCTCGTCAGGAAGTTTTCTGTCTTCGTACTGCCAAGGCAAAATATTGTACATTAAGTGTCACTGCAAGATATTTAAAAGTTTTGCTGTGCATCTTGTCCTTGGAGGATTATATTACATTGGTTCCCAATTATAGAGGAAAATAATTATTTCTTCGTATTTTCTGTTTATAAGTCACATATTTTTTGGCTGGAAATACTTGCCGGATTGTGAGGCAAGTGTTGAAATTAAATATTTTTAGCCACCAATATTCAGTATGGTTAATTATATATATATATATATTTTTTATTTATTTCAGCTGTGTTTATACTCCTTTTAGCTTCGAGGCTATATCAGGAGTTCGGGATCTGTGTCTGTACAGTAGGGTAGGCCATGGAACTATTGCTTGCCAATTGTCTCTATTGTCGGTGTATTTAATGGAGTAAATTTCAATTGATATTAATTTAAATGGATATGATACAGGATGAAATGGTGAGGATGATTCATGGTATGTAAATATCCAATTCGGCATTCGCCTTTACGACTGGGAAAACCATGAAAAAAACCCATGTCAAATTAAAATTAAAATTAGTCAAACAATAAAAACACTTCTTGCTCCACTTACATTATTTATGTCAAAATGTCAAATTGGCTTGCCACAGAATTTGAACCTGGGACCTCCCGAATGCGAGTCCAAGACGTTACCATCTCTGCCACCTCGCTGGGCTATTCTATTTTGTATATGTTTGTAATAGTAATTAAATACCGGGACTTTATAAAATTAACGGATTAAAGAGTTTCGCAAAAGATAAATTACAGTTTGTTGACTGCTCTAGTTATGTCATTAGTAGCTAAATCACTTGCAGAACGATTTTAATTGCTTCTTAGCATTTTATGTTTTTATTTACTTTTTTGAGTTTGGAGTGAAACAGAAGACCGTATTCCAATGGGATTAAACTTGTTAGTCAAATTAAATTCTATCCTTTACTGGAGACGAAGAAGTAACTCAAAATAACTAATTCACCTAGCGCTAGAGATGGTTCGGGCGGATACATCATTTCACCGTTTATGGTAGTACCTAAGTATGTAATTTAGTATACAATGAAGTTTATGTTGATTGCAATTACTACTTGCGCCAACTTTTAGAGAAAAGTTGCCTCATGTATCTGTGGAATTATTCGCATTAATAAATTTAGCTAATTCGTACGCTCTGCATACAATTTAAAGTTTTATTTGAGAGTATGTCTCACAGTCGAGAATAATTCAATTATTTCTTTCACATAGTTATACGGGTATAATCATGGAGTAGTAAACATATAGCTACTGCAAAGCTGTTATTTTAATGTAAAGAAAAGTTAGCAAGTACCGAGGGTAGTTAAAAAATAATTTAATTTTTATTTCGGTTATCCTAATAGTTTAGAATTACGCAATGCCATGTATAGAGCTTTATGAGTGCAATCCTATCATTTTGAGTAAGGGGTTAACAGCTTATGCCATTTCCCCACAGACTTATTTCGAGGTATCTTTATCCAGGATTTTTCATTCTCTCAAGTTCTCATAATTATGGAAGGCCAAGGAAGGATAGGAAGGAATAGATTTGGGTCACAACGACTGTTCATTTTGTCTATAACTTTTATTTGCTAATAGTTGTAATTCTATGAGAGGAGACCAACGGAGTTTCTTCCCTTCCAATGGAAGGCAGACTGCAAAATTTTAGCGCGTAAATGACTATACCTTCAGATGCGTGAGATTTATCCTAAAAAGTAATAAAATATATTTTTATTTCACGAATGTGAATTTTGTAAACGAAGTCAGAACAAGAAGAACTCCTTGCACTTTGTACAGTGTTTTCTTTTTACGACTCTAATTAACATTTTTAGATTAAAGTTCATGGATGTGATAGAAGCTACACATACATATAACTGCTGAAATATATTTTCAGTGATTGATGTAAATTGAAATATTTTTCATTACAGGTTTGCATTAAAGCAGAATTTGACAACATTTTAATTAAAATTTGATATTACTTCACTATTAAAATATAATTATCGTAGCTGTAATTAACAGTTGACTGCATACACCATATATTCTATCTATTACATGCCGTAATGCCAACAACAAGCATAATTAAGAATATATTAGAGATTCTATCAAACCAATACCGGTGTATAGAGATAGTACAGCAACAATATAATACAGTGGCAGCCATTATTAACGGATTAATAGCACTGATTATAATAGGGCAGTATTGTCTGTTAAGATTTACTTAAGCAAATATTATAGTGTTCCCTATACAAGCCATGGGGGCCCAGAGGGTTTCAGGAGTTTGAGGCTCCCAGATTTTAGACATTCGGGACGTGAAGGTGGTAAGGTTGTCAGCCTTACGCACCGGCCGCCTTTACCCCCAGGATTGCTCCTGGTAGTCATTTCTGTTAGAGGCTGAGTCGATCCCAGGGCCGTAGTACCACCAGAAGGATTAGGCCAATGGAAATACTCCAACGACTTCATCGGGGATCGAACCCTAAAGAAAATATTAGTGATAGTAATTTTATTTCTGGAGTTATTTCACGATTTTTTTTCACATTATGAATTCTTTGGAATAAATTGATGTAGGCTACATATTAGCACACAGTTCTATTCACAGCTTTCTTTCATCTCTCTTCTCTTTCTTTCTTTCTTTCTTTCTATGTATTTTTCTGTCTTCTTGTTTATATGTTATTTTTCTTCTTTTTAAATTCTTTATTCCTTTGTTTATTTGTTAGTTTTGTTATCTCCTCCTCATCTAGGATATTGGCTTTTGTATATAATTCCATCTTCTAACAATCTACATTTTAACAATTGTTTGGGATACATGAAGATGAAGTAATAGTATTTTATTAATTAATGCTAAGTAAGCTGCATTATGTATAACTTGTTTGTTTTAAGCAGAATGGCTGAATCGGGTTTCAAGAAAATCCCGAAACCCCAGTTTTCCTCGTGTAAAGTGGTAGCGAAAGAAACAGAAAGTCAAAACTCATCGCCAGTGCTTCGAATCATATCTCCGACAGATTTCTAACTGGAATATAAAAGTGCTTTTCATACCATTTTTTTCGTTTGTTTTTCTGTGTTAGTCGTAGACAGACATTACCATTGAAATCTTTAAAAAATTGTTAAAATCTCGATATAAAATTGCAGGGACGTACAAAGTAGGCTGTTGAACCTGGCAGAGAAGGTAAATGCATAAATCCCTTGCTTATAAGGGCGATGAGTGGTGTGACATTTGTTTCCTCATGCCTTCTAATTTAATAAATGGTAAGGTTTGGAGGAAATTACAGAATACAATAATACCAACTGTTTGAAAATCCAGACTTCCAAGAAAGAAAAGATTCAGAGAAATATTTATTTTTAAGAAATATTCCATCCTCAATGGTAATTTTCATTATCTTAAATCAGATTGTGGTGAAAGCATGATGCTTTTACCTCTTCTTCTTATTATGCATTCTGTGGTTTTCCGTTCTATAAAGCTTCCCTTAGATTTCTATGTTTATTCAATCCTAAAAGTTTTGTTAGGTTTCTCGATACACCGAAGAGCACAACATATGACGCTAGCAATGGATTTTGTAAGCTCAGCTAAGAATGTTATCATCAGGTTGATGGGATGTGGTTTTCTCTGGAAGTTAGCTACTCTCTACCAACATTGTATACAGAGTCAAGTTGTAAAGGCCTAGAGAAAGAGAGGGAGGAAAACTGGAAAGGAATAGCCTTTTAAAAGTTTTGTATGTAGGTAGAAGCTGTGAGAATGTAAGCTTGGATCATTTTGGGGATCGGTAGGTTTCAAGGAGGTGCGAATCGGTTGAGGGGGTTTGGTAACAGAATCGCGGAATGACGGGAAGCTGCAGAAAGTTATTGCGGAAGCACAATTTGCAATATTGGAGTGTGAAACGTTTATTGGAGTTGAACATTTCTGGAGGAGGCTTGAGTTAATAAAAGAAAACTTTTACAGTTTCTCTTCTTTTCTTTGCCCTTCGCGAACTTCAAGAACATTTTACAGATTAGACATGTCAGTTTTTTCCCCCCATGATATGCAGAATTTTGTTTGTCGTCTGGATTATAAACTGTTACAACAATTGCCATTTTATTTTCGTAAATAACCTAAGGTCATGCGGAAACTCACAAGACTTTAATATGAACGTGGGATATTCTTTTTATGCTTGTCTTCTCATCTCTTTTCTCTACTATTCTCTTCTCTTATCATGTTATCTTACTGTCTAATTTATTTTATCCCTTTTATCTTCTTCGTCTTTTTTTATTCTTCAAAATGTAGTATCTTTTGTAGTTTCTCTAAGCAATTTAATTACGAAATCATAATATAATTATATGGTACTGATTCAGTATCAGCATAAATTATATTACAATAAGATTGCTTTCCTTTCTTGTAGGTAACTACAGTAATTTGAAATATATAGATTGATCTGCTGAAGGATTCTGTGGTTTTAAACGTTTCGGATAGCTCGAGTTCTTAAAATTAATTATATATAGGCCTATATATGTATAGACCGCCGGCGTGGTCTTGTGGTTAGCGTCACTGACTACAGATCCGTCGGCCCGGGTTCGATCGCCGGTACCTCCTCGGATGTTTCTGAGGTGGGGAGGTCTGGTAGGGGTGCACTCAGCCTCGTGATTCAAATTGAGGAGCTACTTGATAGAGAAGTAGCGGCTCCGGTCATGGAAACCACCATTAACGGCCGTGGGTGTCGACATGCTGACCACATGCCTCCCAATCCTGCCATCTGCCTATGATAGACGACGCAGCAGTCGGGTGGTATGCCAAGTCCCTTCAGGGATGTCGCGCCACGGAGTTTAGTTTTAGTTCTGTATGTGTGTGTATACATATATATAAGTTATATATATATATATATATATATATATATATATATATATATATATATACACACACACAGAAATAGAGAGAAAGATAGATAGAGAGAGAGAGAGAAATTTTTAAGAAGAATCCGGTCTGTTCAATTAGTTACAGAGAAAACGTAATTTTGGCAAATGTTACTTTTAAGAAGGCTAAAAATCCATTTGCTGATAAGCTTTTTTACTCGTATATTGAGCTTTTTTATTACAACATTGCAACATTGTATTTTGATATTGTATTTTTAAATTTACAATTCTATGTGTACACTGGACAACGTAATCAATAAATCTACTTTAATATAATTAATCGCTCATACTGAAAAATTATTGCTTATACTCGTGTAGTGTAGAGATAACATCTATGTCAGCATTTAAAGTCACTTTACATTCCAGAGAATGTCTTCTTAATCAGCTCGACTTATGAGGGGACTCTATTTCCGTTTAACAAGACGTAATAAATTAGACGGATTCCTTGCCTTCTTTGTGACGTGGAAGAAACTCATCAATGAATGTTGATCGATTGAAGACTGCAGCTGTAGCACATCTCCCGGATACTTAATTCTTGAGGAGCTCTTCCCACTCTTGCTCACACTAAGAGTCCACTGTGTCCTCAATCAATACTCTTTAAGCTCTTAATGCATACAAGAGGTTTGCCACTGCGCTGTTCTGATTATAACAAATACGATTACCGGGTGTGTGAAAAAACACTCAAATTATCTACGACTTCATGCCTACTCGTCGAGGTTTTCTTTGGTTGCCACAATTTATTAAACTTTATTTATGTTGTACACTCTAAAAATAACTATATAAAGATTTAAATAAAATCAGGTAAACTGAAGTAACAAAGTGCCAGAATGCCTTTGTTTAATCAGTATTGCTATTATGAAATGTAGGAAATAAGTTACTTTTTTAATCGATTTCCGACTTAAGCTCCAGATCGATCCATTAAGCAGGGCTTACGGAAGAACAAAAGCGTAGTTTGATAATCATATATGAAGGAATATGTGGGTACTGTTATTTGTCAAAGCTGCCTGTATTGCAACTTCCAAAGTATATGAACAGTGTAAAACTATATTGTCATGAGAACTGATTTGCATTTGATAAATTCTTTCTAATATATTACCATAAAAATGAACCTAATTGGGCATTACTCCGGTACCGGTGAAACGATTTGATCCATTATCAATAGGCCTTTTCCCATGGATGTTATAAATTCGTATACCAAGTTTCATGAAAATCCGGTAGTGCGTATTCGAGTTATCGCGCGTACAGACACGCGGACAGACATTTTCCCGACCACCACACAATCTCATAAGTATCATTCTTAATAAATATGACTAAGGTAATGTAAAGAATGAAGTATTATTCTAAACTTAATGGAAGACTTAAATACGTAATTTCAATCAAAAATGTAAATTAGTAAAATATTCATTAAATAAAAACAAATATTCATAATTATGTAAATGTCGGATTTGTTACTAATGTTTAGTGAGTTTCTTTTTAAGAGGTTCCTTATATCAAAATATAAAAGTAATTAAAATAATATTATATTTTTCAGTGCTGCTGACGAATAAATTCATCGCCTTAAAGACCTCACATTATAAAATCAAGGGAAGATTGCTTTATACAAAATGTGATAATATTTTCCCCATAAATTAAGGACTGACATTTACGGAAACCAGCTATTCCACTGAAATTTTCTTCATTGATTTCAAACTTATAGCCCACTTTTGATTTTACTTGATTACGTAAGTTATATTAATACAGAAATTCACCTCTGAAAGGGTAAGTATTACTATTCCTTAGTCTTCTTCTGTATTGCCTTTGCCTGTTCACGCCGATTCTGAAGGGGAAAAAATACACTTTTCTATCCATTTTTTGTTTGTTTATTTTTTATTATTATTATTATTATTATTATTTTCTTTTTATCGACCTCTTTCTCTTTGGCTTTGTGGTTTCATGTTCCTTGCAGCTTTTTTTAATCTTGTTTCTTCTGCGCGGCGTTACATTGTTTTCTTCTTACTTTTAAACATTTCGATATTCTTCTGTTCCACATTCTTGCCTATCTAATCTCGTTTTCGTAGTAAACCATCTCTGCTATTCTCATTAGTTGTTTGCCTTTGCTGGTTTCTGCACTAGATCCTGCTTCATACATCGTTATTGGTGCGATCACTGCCTTATGTATTTTAATTTTACCTTCAACTTTTAGGTACTAACTAATAGTTTACTCTTACTCCTAAATGAAATTACGAGGGCGTTTGAAAAATTAACAGTAAACTAATTTTTGTGAAGTACAGTATAAATTTCAATTACAGATTTAAAGAGAATGTCATTTTTCATAGGTAATCCCACGAAAGATTACGAGACTATCGATGTATTTGCGAGAGCTAATTTCTTAATGAAACTCTTAATCTCGAATAGGATTTATTAAGACAATTCCATGAATAAAATCTAACGGATTTTGCAAATACTAATTATTTTCTTACTTTGTTCTTAATATCCTGTCATCCGTAAGATCAGGGCATAATGATGAGACTTATGAGGAATGCCTCACTTCGTTTCTTTTTTTGTTTGACCACAGAATCGATAGCATCGCAATTTTGTTTTTAAACAGTCAAAGGAAAACCAGCACTTTTAACGGTAGATGATATTAATTAAAAAAGAACATTATGCCATTGTGATATAAAATTATAACACTCCAGGGTAACTAATTTTGATTGCTTCACATGGTAAATACTCTTTTAGTTAAACATATTTGCATATAATTATTAAATAGACACTTTTATAAAAATGGACAATTTTTAAATCCACTCCGCCTTTTTAAATGTGAAATTCCTCACGGTGATTGCAAACATAATCATACTTGGTGGGTGAAAAGCCTTGTCCTTATGTTAGCACCCTTTTACCGGAAAATCAATAAAAGCTGTTTGTACACTCCAATATGGCGAAATTAATTACAATAAATTTAACGTTTATTTTTATTTAATAGGTTTTAAGGAATGTCTAAAAATAGTGTATGATACACGCGGTAATGCTTTCTATCACTTGGATCTTAAAGAACTATTCAATTCTGTATAAACTGGAGCCATTTTCGATTTTTCGTCTTCAGTGTTCATCGTCGTTTGTTTGTTACATAAATCTGTTCTATCCTATTTGAATGAAATTCCAGCTGTGCTAAAAGGTATTAAAAGTTCAGGAGAATTAGAGTACTCCTTAATGAAGAAAACTGTACACCCTTTATTCTGTTCATGACTAACAAAAGTGCATTATATTTTCCTGAAATAAGTTACCTGGTACCAAGTAATTTAATATAGCCCTAACGCTAAACCTTCTTAAAGAGTACAGAGTAAACTGAACTAGTGAAGTCAAAAGTCATTTGTGCTTTTTATGGTCTTGAGCAGTGAAGTCATTTAAACCAGTACTGCAGAAGAAATTAGAACAGATAAAAAAGGAACATGTTCAGCAGATGCTCGTAATTGGAATCCTAAAACTAAAACTAAACTCCGTGGCGCTACATCCCCGGAAGGACTTGGCCTACCACCCGACCGCTGCATCATCTCCCGTAGGCAGATGGCAGGATTGGGGGGCATGTGGTCAGCATGCCGACACCCACGGCCGTTAATGGTGGTTTTCTGGACCGGAGCCGCTGCTTCTCTATCAAGTAGCTCCTCAGTTTGGAATCACGAGGCTGAGTGCACCCCTACCAGACCTCCCTACCTCAGAAAAATCCGAGGAGGTACCGGGAATCGAACCCGGGCCGACGGATCTGCAGTCAGCAACGCTAACCACAAGACCACGCCGGCGGACAATTGGAATCCTAAGGAGTTCCTCTAATTACAGACCATGTTGTAGTACGTTGCGCATGGCAGCTTGTGGTGTATCAGTTAAGGGATTTAGAAAATTTCATTTTGTAGTCTGCAAGTCACCGAGTTGTAGTTGATTTGTGTTTGATACAATTAGTATATAATGCAAGAGTTTGTAATGTTTTTCACATGATTGAAACGGACTGTCTAACCGATCATTTTTATTTATCCTGCCTATATTACACTTAGCATAGGTATCGTTGTCACTTCCTGTATTTGATGGTTTTATTTAATTAATGCATACTAAGCAGACCTACAGTATGTACAGTCGAGAGCATGGAATCTTTCGGATATATATTGCGCAGCGATTTTATTGTTATGTAACCGAATCTTCCAGGCCCACTCTCCACCCCTACGCATATCTTTTTTTTTTGGGGTTGGCGGATACACAGCAGATGCTAACCCTCCCCTCACTCCTTTGCTCCTGAACCTAAACCGAATCCTAGTTAGATTCAGTCAAGGACTCATGTTGGCAGCCGTTTTAAGGATGCTTTCTAGCTACTCAAATAAAATTTTCCCATACTCCACCCTCATTTCACCGCTCACCTAGGCCTGAGCGTTGTTCATAGGCTAATATGTATAGTTCGAACTTGAATTCAAACCAATTAAATCTGGTTTGGAACACAGATGATAGGGAGGTTCAATGTCAACTTAATTAGTCTACTAATGAAGCCAGAAGCATCGGAAAGTTTCCGTGCACTCGGCTGTACACCTAGTTTGTATATTTAATTTAAACGGTGAAACCGGGTTTTAAGAATATCCCCAAAAAACTCATTTCCCTCGTATGTAGTGGTAGCAAAAGAAGTGCTCAGAAATTCAACGCCAGTGCTTCGAATCACATGTCCGAAAGATTCCTAAACTGGAATGTGAAAGTGCGTTTGATACGATTCTTCGTATGTTTGTTTGTGTGTTTTTTTGTGCTGTTTGTAGACCGACACAGATATACATTTTCCTGAATTAGTATTTCTTTACTCAGGGAATCTCAGTTATTTGCCCTTTAGAACGTCATTAATGTATTCCAAGAAGCATTCGGAAGAACAACATTGCTTTGGCCGATGGAATATTTATTTTCTAGGCCGAGTGATTAGCATTAATGACCACTAACAAAGGGGGGCCAGTTTCGATTGTAGGCCCCTGGCAAAATTTTTCATTGAATTATTTTGCGGTGTAAACTTCATTTTTTGTTACTCTTTGCCAACCAACTTACAAATCTATGTTAGGACATGTTGGGTAGTTGCTGGTCTCGTCACTTCCTTCTTGACAGCTCATAAACGTCGGGCTAATCTGTATCTTTATCTTTGTTCGTATTCTCAACGAACTTGCTAAACATAGTCGCTTTGTTCAGGAATGCAAAGGATGCGTGGGGTTATGAATACTCCTGATAGGAGAACATGGCCAAAGTTCACTTACTTAGTGAGAAAAACAGTGCAAGGCACAAAGCAGTTAGTTAATATGGTTTCCCGAACGAACACCCCCGTTAGATTCTGAACAGCTCAAGCCTTCGGCGACACACTTTGTTGTCATCGTCAGATGAATGTAAAGGCATGGGATAATGTGATAAGATAATACACAAGAGATAGTAGTAGTGTTATACAGACAACCGCCCATCATGTAGGCCAACAGCTTGGCAGATAATGTAAAGTGCCAGTAAAGATAGAGAAATATAGGAGATTAGAAAAGAAGTGCAGTAGACCCCAGTATTATTAATAATAATTATTATACTACTAGTGATAAGGTTCTTAAATATGTGGGACTAAAGAAACTACTACAGCAATGAAAGAAATTACCAGATATTTCATTTTTCTTCTCTATTTCCCTGGAATTAGTCAGTAGCCTGCTGTTCGTGAATGTAAGTTTGCTACAAAGCGAATTTACTAGCGCCTTTTTGTCCCCTATTTTTATAACCCATTCCCTTCCTTTTTCCATATGAAACTTGCCCCTACAAAATCCTAACCCTGCTCATCAGGAATCGAACCTATATCCTTTCGGTTTGCAGCTCAGTTCTCAACCAACTTCACCACGGATCAGAAGATGTTAAAATAGTTAAATTACATGTACTTATAGGCTAGTAGGGTCCTTGAATGTTTGTAGATGTTTTCTCTTTAAGAGATCTGTTGGGGGTCCGATTTCCTGCAAGCCTCCTATTCACAGATAGTTATTTCGATTATATAAATTAATAGACTATTTGCCTGACAATAAAGAATGTTTTGCTATCTTTTTTTTTCTTTCTTTTCTTTCTTCGAACTAATTGACTTCTCGAACCCAAGCTCCCAAATGTATTTTCCTTAACATTGTCCTACGTATCTACATCTAGTCATCGTACTGGGTTTTCTCTTTATTATGTTGTAGGCCGTGATAGTATTTTTACCATTTGTCCTGGCCTTCGTGATCTGTGTTCTTTAATAACTGTTATGCGCCATATAATTTCAATTCTTCTTACGAACGTTTTCCACTGCCCTGGGCACTGTTCGAAACTTTGTTCTATAATGTTCTAGTTCTGTTCTACCGCCAAAGTATTAGAAAGACTATATTTAGTATCTACAGACGACCAATGATGTATGCTTTTTTAATGTTTTTACTTCTATTGTAATTGTAGTATATGTTGGTTTCAAATTTTGTAAGCTGTAATACATAGTGTTATACTTTCGGATTATAGTCTTAAAAGGTTAAGTCTTCCTTGAACAAGTATCTCCATTTGTTGGTCATCTAAGCTAATGGAAGTAAAATGTCTCGGGAGCACAATTTAATTATCCTCAGCTAACACGAGAGTACTTACAGGAAATGCAAACCTGGTGGTTTACAAGAGAATCTCATTTGATCTCGCCAGAACAATGTAAGGGATGTTACTTTTTCAAGTAACTCTTTAGATATCCCCATGGGGAAATGCTTGTTTTGATTCAATTCAGAAACTTTTATCTTCTCGTTTTCTGTCCAGAAATAAAAAAAAATAATAATAAAAAAAAAGTAACACAATATTATCCCGCCGGTTGTATTATATGACTGTGAGACATAGTCCCTTAACTTCGGGTAGAACATAATTTGAGAGTGTTAAAAAACAGAGAGCTTAGGAAAATATTCGAACCTAAGCGAGATGAAAACGGGGACTGGAGAAAACTGCATTACGAGAGCTTCATAATGTGTACGAATATAATAAGTGTAATTAAATCACGGAGGATGAAATGAGCTGGACATGTTGTGCGCATGGGAGAGGAAAGACAAATCTAAAAAATATTGACTAGGAGACCTGAAGGGAAGAGACCACTTGGAAGACTTAGACGTAGGTGGGAGGACAATATTAGAACATTTTTAAGGAAAGTAGGATTTGGAGTTAGCACAGAACTGGGTTGAATATTTTCATGTTATGAAAATAGAATAGCTATATAAGATTGCATTATTATCTACCATAAAAACCAATAAATTTATTTCCTTCTAACATTGTCCAAATACAAGAAGAAACATCATGTTACGTTTTGCAGAAATAAAATGCAGGGCTACTACTGTGAAATTCCATGGACTAAATAATGGCTTAAAACATTTATTACTTTTATTGCAGAGAATCCTGATTTTATAGACAATCAATTTAAGATAAAATTAAAAACTATTTATTATTAATAAAAAATTATATATTTTTGCGTTTCGTTTATTTCTTATTAAAATCTTCCCCATATCAATTTCTACGACTAAAAATATAAACATACGCGTATTTGTAAAATGAAGTCTGTTTTTAGTTTATATATTAATTTTTGTATATATTAGTAATTTATTTTTTCTCTCCTGTTAGCCCCTAACCACGAACTTGGCCCATCTGTGGGCTTTCAAACAGTACTTATGTAAAATGTTGTAATTTTTTTTATTAATAACACTACAGTTTGTGCATATTGGCGTTATAGTAGTGGCATTTTCACTCGACATTATTTTAATCTATGGATTAAGGAAAATCCTTGGTTGGTTTAATCCGTTACAAGACTCAAACTGGGACGTTTTACGCAGGACTGTCCGATGTAGACATCGTGGATAGTCGCAAAGTATTGTGAGATTTATTCAGCTTAATTCTTTCCTTCACGTAGCCTAATTCTTATTACTTGATTTTGGTAAAATGATTTGGCACAACTTTCAGGACACTCTAGGTTGTTAGCTGATAGCATTAAGCCTCGGTTAATCCGAAGCAGTGATAAATCATGCTGAGCTTTCCAATCCCACGAGGAACTGTCATATTATCGTAATGTATCACCACTGTAGCATAGATATCAGCGTGCAGTTCAGTGATCGATTCCCAGGCAGGCTGCAGATTCCAATTCCTGAAGGAGCCGAATGATTTGGAATTCTCTTTATACTACCTTAAAATGTGTGGACAGAAATGATTTGCTATTCTACTTGTGCATCTTAAATACTTGTCTCTAGTTCTTGAGTAAAGAAACTCTATAGAGAATGTTTACTTATCTTTCTCTAATGTTATTAAATTCAAGCAGACTTCGATGATATGCTTTATATTAAATTTAGCATCAACTGATATGGCAACAGTATTCATTCTTTTTTAATATTATGATGCCCACCTGGATGGAGCAGACTATAGATTTAGATGTAGATTTACAGGCATGTAGATGAGATAAGATAAGATTTGTAATATTCCATAGATCCAAAGTAGTCAACCCACAATATAAATATAGAAAAAGTCAAACTTAGCCTAATGAGCACTATAAATATAATTATGATACTACTTATGTTAAGTATATTAATTAAAACCAAATATAAATACACTTAACAGATAACGATTGAATCATTAAAAATATAGGTTACTAATGCTCTGATTCAATGGTATTCTAATCTACTGAGTAAAACTAATACATAGCCTACATGGATATTTCTTAACAGCAGTTTTTAATGAAAAAGCTTTTATCTTATTCGGAAGACAATTGAATAGTTTAATGCATTCATAACCTTTCTGATAAAAGATTAATGAAACTGAAGGCAATTCATTATTTGTGTTAAACTTACTTTGATTATTCACATAGAAGGTCATTAGAAACAAAATATTTTCGCGAGGAGGGTTAAAATTTCAGGTTTGAAGAATCTGTTTTGTAAGCACCAGCTATTATTCGAATGGTTTTCTGTTGAAAATAAATATGTTTCTACTGTCAATAGATTTCCCCCAAAATATTATTCCATATTTCATTATTGAATGAAAACACGCAAAGTAAGCTCTTTTTGTTACATAAATTCCACAAAGATTAATTGTAGATGTTTTGCATATATCCACAGAATTTTTCTGATAAATGGGTTGCCTAGAACTAAGTGCACTTACAGTGAGGGGAACAAATTATTAAGGAGCTTAGATTACGAAATGCAGTGTGAATCCTCATTTTTAGAAACTACTAAACCGATCTGATACTTTCTTATTCTGTTGAGATAAAGCTTCGAATAGATTCACAATTAATATTCACAGCCTTGTTTTAATTTGAACCGCTAATTTTTTAAAATCTATTTTTAAATGGAGACCTATCAGTAAACTTAAGTTTGATGGGAGGCTTCGACATGACAACCCTTATATTCTCATGTAAGGTAAGTCTAATAATGAGGGTAATTTATGTGATGCTGAATGAAAATCTTGTGAGTGCTTCTTATAAATCTTCTTTCGATCCTTTTTTTCCGACATGCTCGAATGATTCATTAGTGAAGGAATGAACTTTCAGCACGAAATACCTGAGGCGAGTTTAAGTCACGAATAGGATCGATATTCCTCATTACTTATATATATATAGTCGTCCAGTTCTCTCGCACGTAGGCTACTCTTTAATGTAATTAGTAATTAGTCTAGGGTTCGGATGTTTATGACATGTCATATTTTTATCCTGACCTCTGTTTTCGCGGCACACACAAATTAAACACTAATTGCATGCTTCTTATTCTAATTGGACCGTTTTTATTTTGCATATAATGTCATATTTTGATCATTTTTGTGGTCTTCGTCATATTTTGATCATTTTTGTGGTCTTCGTCATATTTTGATCATTTTTGTGGTCTTCGTCATATTTTGATCATTTTTGTGGTCTTCGTCATATTTTGGTCATATTTGTTATTCAACGTCATATTTCAGTATTAATTCGGTAAAGGAGCACAATTATACTGTACATGTTGAAGCCTTTTTTGCATCAGATACTTCTGAAATAAATTTTAACTAGGTAGTGTAGATTGTAACAAGCTATAAAGTAAAATTTGCATATGTAATATATTTTGAACTATTTATATGAATGTACTGACTATTTCTGTGTATATTGTTTGGATCAATGTCACTAGAATGACCTACTCTTTATATATTTATATATTTTTATGTTTATAATTTTAAAATAAGTAATTGTTTAATTTTAATATATTGACGAAGTCTATTGTAATCAGTGTATTACTAAATGACAAATAAAAATCTTGAATCTTGAATCTTGAATCTTGAATCATTTACTAGATGGTCGAGTTAAATTTGAAATTTATTTAATTAATTTTATGTTTATCCAAATTAATAGGTAACTTAAATTTTAAAATTAATGCAATTGTTCATATTTTATAGCGACGCGCAAGGTCTACAAAATATTAGGAGTATTTGGAGCTGATGAAGCGAGCAAACAGAGTGAATTCATTAAAAATATAAGTTCATTACAAGTAAAACTGTAAAACCAAATTGTTAAAAAGTGATTATATGATTGAGTTCATGGGATGTCTTAAACGTTTTAAATTGGAACATTTATTTTTTGAAAATAATTTTATTAGATCATATTTAGGGTTTTTGGGTCATATTTAGTCATTTTTAAGATCATATTTCCAGTCATATTTTCCACCTTTTTAGGTCATAAACATCCGAACCCTAGTAATTACTATTTACTAATTAATATCTGAGGATATTTCATGCCTTACTGTTAAATTACTAGGACCCAGATTCTGTAATAAGTCAATGAAGTTAATTTTGATCACCCATGACTTAAAATAAGTCACTGTTCTCTTCGTCGAATTCACATGTGCTTTAATCTACCTGTATCTGTAGGATAAAAATCGAATTCAACCTAAAATTCGAATTCACTGAAGTATTCACTGAAGCCCACAAGTAAAACTAATCTAAGTGTTAGTTTTTATTGTTGTAACAAAATCTTATGTGAAATACTTTGCTTTCTCTACCTTAAGCATAAAATTCGTAATTTTCTCCATTCTTATTCTGACTATTCCATTCATACGCCGCGTGTTTGATATTTACCAATAGCATTTAGCAATTCCTCGGATAAAGACGAATCACGATCGTTTATTTTGTAATATGCTTCTTAGGGCCGCCAGGATGCAATTTTATCTGATAAAACGTCAGCTCGTTGTGTGCACGTAAAGCATCAACGTCCCGTGATTAATACGTCACATTCTCCCAGTGAACAGAATGACAGTACGTTGTTTTATACAACACAACTTGTTTGGAAGTTGAAATAATGTATATGTGTATGATTTAAAAACACAATTTCGATTCGGTGCAAAGCCATTTCGTGTGCTTTTATAGCGTTCTGATGCCGACGTACTCCATCTTGAGATAACACACTATTGGTAGCATAGGAAACTCGAATCATATCATCGATTCGATGCATGGATTCTTTATTCATCTAGTACAGTGGTTCCCAACCTTTTTCAGCTGACGCCTCCCTTCGAATATCATGAAATGCTCACGCCCCACTTTGATAGTGATGGGGAGAAGAAGGCCTAAAACGTGATTTTCAGTACTTTTGTACTTTAAATGATCCCTATAATACTTGTAAAAATTAAATTAATATTGCTCACCTCTTTTATTATTCTTATTTATAGTGTAATGCTTTTGCTGTCACACACACATATAAAACATGAAAATGCATATCTAATTATTGTTGAATCTTATTTGAGTCTCAAGTACAGTTCATAAAAAAGTTAAATGTAGAAACAGAAATGCCCAATGTAGAGTTTAAAACTTAATGTTAGTGAGATGATTGGCATTGTTTTGCTTTCACCAGCTCTTAGATATTAGTTTTTATGTTTGACAGAGCACAACGCAGATCACTCGTATCTCGTATTTGGTTTTCCAAATTATTATAAACGTGCCCTTGAGGACAAGATATGACTATTTAATACGACAGGGAAAGTATAGTTACAATTTATAAGATTATAAAATGTAAATTCACGCTATGTGTTATTCTTATTAATTACGGTATGTGTCCGTGTCTTTGTTTGGTTAAAGTTAACCGATTAAAATTCTTGTCGACCGACAAGGTAACAACACTAAATCAAAATATGAATTTCAAATTGTTGCACGCCCCCCTGGTTGGGAACCCCTGATCTAGTATACCGTGATCTCACAGCGGGCAGAATATTGACAACAAAGTAAGAAAATAATTATTATTTACAAAATCCAATAGATTTTATTAATATAATAGTCTTAATAAATCGTACTCGAGATTACGAGCTTCATGGGATAAATAATTCTATAACTCAAGTGTTGACGTAAAATATTTCGATCTGAGGATAGAATATTTAAGGATGCCAGAATAGTAGAAAGAGAGGATGTTTAAATTCTAGGTCACGTTTCATCTTTTTTCCTGTGACAGGAAAAGAAGCCTTTTCTGGTTTATGAAAGCTTTTCTTCTGATATATCGGAAAGAATCTCATGCTTTATATTTCCGTCATATCTCGTAAGCTGTCAATACGCGGGATCGGGATTTCTTCTGCCTGATGGTATTTTTGATTAGTTTATTTATTCTGCTTTGTTCTGTAGGGAGTATTGAAGACGCCATGCAAATTAGCGAAAATAGAAACCATGCTTCTATCGCGCCATTTGTTAACTCTAATCTTACCAATCAGGGGAAAATAATGAAAACAAAAACAAAAGCTTGTGAATATGTGCCTGTTAATTCTTAATACCATAAGAATAGACATATTATGAGTAAATTATGCATTCCATTAAGTGTTTTGTTGATTCCGTTTTGTTAAATTATTATAGGATTTGGGCATTTCTATAACTGTTCCATCTCTTTAGTCTCTGCCTCTGTTCATAATATACAATAAATTAATTATTCATTGCATATTGTTTTAAAGTTACATTTTTCAATATTTCTGTTTTCAGTACCGGTATTTTAAACTTTACTAACATGTAGTTAAGGTGGAATGCATCGATTAATTAACAAACCTCAACAGTGAATTATATAGCCTACTATTAATCATAACGAAATATAGAAATTCCAAGACACGTCCTCTAATAAGAACAACATGGGTTGTCTGACGGTTTATTTATTTATTTATTATTTATTTTTACGTTTTACATAATGCAAACATTATATCTTTAAATTATCTGTGTTTGAAAGCCTGCAGATAAGAATAGCTAGTGTTTAGGAACTATTATACATCTGTTAAATAGGGAGAAAAAGAGAAATTTCTCAAACAAATATGTATATAAAAATTAATTTTTAAGCTAAGAAAAATTCAACAACGTTTACAAAATATATTTAAATAGTTCAAATTAAAAAAAACTTTTTTTACAAAGGGTTTATCTATGTTAGTAATTTTAAAATAGAAGAAATTAAGATGTAACAAATGAAAGACTAGATTTAAAATGCTAGGTTGACAGCATTTTGGGTAAGTAAATGTGACGGTACCATGTTTGTATATTTACCGTCATGTAAAATAACTGCTGGGAAAAATTCAGGTAGAACTGCAGCGGTTACAGGCCTAAGTAGCAGTATTTACCCGTCATTAAATTAGCATAAACGAACAATATTTTCACTATACCGTGTAGCAAATTTCTTCAGCGACTTGTAAGCAGAACTTCAATATATTAATTTAAATGTTAATATACGTAGAAAGTAACTCATCTACACCTGAACCTGTTGATGATTAATAGCTAAGTCATTTGCTTACTAAAATCGAGCTAAAGTACGCGATAAAGCGAAAAAAACACCTGAAGAGGTTTACTAACTCCCGTCACAGAAAGCCATTTCATAAAAAAATAATTTAGTTAATTCGAAAATCAAATAAGCCATTAGAACTTTATTAAGAGTTGGAAAGCGGTATGGTAATCTCACTAATCTGATTTCACGCTTCTGTGGAGTTCGCTTGATAATACTGAGTCTACGTGATCATAATGTAGGTAGATTAATGCTCATTACAACTGCGCGAAGTTTAGGTATGAAGTTTCTTCATATAACTTGATGTGAACTTCTCTTCTCATTAAAAACGCTTATTTCATATTTACACTTTCATTTCCTGCAGAACTAACTTATGTGTGTTTGACTTAGGTTAAAGTGTGATAAATATGTAGATTTTGTTTTCGTCCTAATAAAGTTTACCGTCTCCATATTATGTGCTTCTAAGATAACTGATTCTCCTGTTCCGAGTAACTTAGTTGTGTGAGTTTGCTTGTTCCGTGTTAGACTCTTCCAACTACATCTGTACGTCAAAGAAGATTCTCGGTTTATAGTTAGCAAACGACAGCTATAATCTTCTACCACCTTATACAAGGCTCTAACTGCTCTATTAAGGTGTACCAACTTTAGAATTCAATTAAATAAAGTACTTCAAAGCTGTGTAGTGTTATTTGATACTAAACTAAAGCTAAACTCCATGGTGTTACAAGCTTTGCAGGTTGAAGGTAGAGCTGGGGATTATCCGGTTAAAAGTGAACTGGTTAACTGAGCAAATAATTGTTAAAATAACCATTATCTCTTGTCCAGTTAACCATATAGCAGTTAACCAGATAACTGACGTCATTTTATTCAGTCATTTGTGATTATCCCGATAATTGTTTAAAATATTAACTGCATTGGAATTGTCTGGATAATCGACATAAAATCCAGATAATAAATCCAGTTAACTATGTGTTCACATAACAGTAGACTGTTTTATCTTCTCTGCAATTAATTTTTGTGCAGTTAACCGTTATCCAGTTATTTTTCCGAGCACTAGTTGAAGGATTAATGACAACTGTATTAATTCAATTGTTTAATTCAGTTCAATATTATTTTTATCCATGCCATGAGCAACGTTTGGTTTTAATGGACGTATTTTCTAAGCATGTCTATAAGAAAATACAATGCAAACACAAAATACTGTATTAATACAATACAAATTATAATACAATACAACTACGATACACGTGATACTCAAAGGGTAAAATCTGACAAAACGTTTAGGAAGAACTTAAAATATACGTATACAACAAATTCACTACTTCTATAAAATGGATGGCTGATTAACCGGTTAAACAAAACAGATAAGTTATTTCCTTTATAGGCCTAAATATCCCTGCTCGATTAAGTTTAATGCTACGTCACCGAGTAAAGTCATCATTTAGCTCACCTCTTGGGTCCCGAGTTGAAATCCTGGGAGAGGGTCCAAATTTCATGGAGCTTGTGGCCGAGCAATTAGTACGTGGATCGTGACTCGTGGCTCACGGCCCATAATCCAAAGTGACTTGTGGTACATTTGACCTAATGTAATGTTATACTGAACATTCCATGCCATCAATATTTATTATTCCTCTTTCTATAGGATATATGTCCTCGCTGTCCTGACTGTACATTTAAGCCACAGGGTTTTATTTAGTAACAAAGCATGTATATATTTGCATTTAATTAATTTAACTTTACTTTTTTTTCTGACTTTTGTTCATGGAGGAAATTATTATTACTGCTTTCTTCCCTACATTTGTATTCAATAGAGGATTTTTATTTTACAACAAAATAGTGTAGAGATACCAAATCAAATTTCTTAAGCTGTAGACAGATATGAATTTTCCCAGAGCGTGAAGTGAATTCGGCCGTTCAGAATTGCCGCCTCAGTGGCTTTGACATTCTGCGTGGTGGCAGCTGTTGCTGGTCGTCCTATGTTGGTCCCATGAAGAAATTCCTGGCCGGTAAACGCTTTGCGTCAGATGCAGAAATGAAAACAGCAGTCCGCAAATGACTATACTCCAACCGAGTGGACTTCTATGAACAGGGTATTTTGAAACTGGTATCACAATGGGAGAAATGTGTTGAGAAACCTGGCGACTATATAGAAAAATAGACTAAAGATGTCCCTTCATGTGTGGCCTTTTATTTGTAATTGTACTTTTTGTAAACAAAATTATTGTGCGTTACTTTTCGATCCACCCTCGTATATGTAGACGTTCGGGCTGGTTCTGTAGACATTTGTCTAACGAGCCATAAAATTGTCAGACTAAGGCCGTCTCATTCGTTAAAGACATAAGACTTCCCTGCTTTGGAACCAGCTCATAATAAAAATAAAATAGGAAAAAAGCTCGCTAGATAACGGACAAACTCCCAATCCGAGAAGACAGGAAGCAAAGTTACTTGTCTTGACTTTTAGTCGAACAATGGACAACAGCATGTAAAAGAAAAAAGAACAAGAGAAGTAGAAAAATGAGTTTTTAAAGCAACTTGCTATATCTTTTTTGTGATCGCGGAAGAAACATGTTCTGTAGATGTAAGATATATTCTACTTTTCACGAGGTACGGCAAAGCGAATCTAAGTAACCATGAATGAAAGGAAATTAAATGTTGCTATGCACAGCTATATGAAAAAGAGAATTCGCTTTGCTCTTGTTTATTTTGCAGTAACTTATGTTTTTGTTGGACGTAGAAGATTCTGCAGAAAATTACATTAGTAAACCTGTCAATAGCAGCTTCTTCCATCGTTGGGAAAACAGACATGACTGGGGAATGATAAGCAAGAAGCAGTTGGTCCGCCATCTACAGACACAGGATGTTCGGTGGTCACTGCCTACCTTTCTCAACGTCAGAGCCACCTGCTCTCATTCCAACCGTGATAAACGAGTTTCTGTATTCTAATCACTGCTCCCATCTCTTCCCTCTGCAGCCAAGCACAGAAAATTTCCCACTTTAGGGATCTAAATCCCTGTGTTTAATTTAAAGCCGCACTTTAATCTAATCGGACCATTAATGCTTGTGTTTTCGCAGCGAGTGATGGAATACTTTCCGTGCAGTTGGTGTTAGAAACTAACATGGCCGGTTTCTTGAACCCACATTTTAGACTTAACACTTTTTACTGCTTTTGGTGTACATCGTCAAAAAACATTCCATAACAGAAGTACTAGATAAATAGAGTAATGGTTTATGTTAAAACGTGAAGAATTTTATTCAAGTGTTAGGTTTGTCATTGGTGGAATCTAGATATATTTTACTAAATTTCTATATTGATTTCAGACTCGTAATCCACTAATGATTTCACGTGAGTGCTTATATTAATATGTAAATTCAGCTCTTAAAATAGTTACAAGGATTACAGGATTGCTTACGTTCGAACCCTGTTCGAAACACTGTTAGCATAAGCACATATAAGTTGTAGGATAGGAACCCGTTTACATTTCCAGCAATGCTTTTCGTATGCAGGTATGGAACGGAGTCGAGGTCGTCGCCAAGTCCGACCTCAGCATATTTGGTGGTGGTTAAAGAGTTAATACAGATTTATACCCTTAAAACCCCGTTTTCATGGTGTTATTGGGTATTAAAATTTTGTATGAACTAATGCTTTATACACATTGTACAAAATGTGTCAGTTTGAAGTAGGATTAAATAAAAATATTTTTTAAGTTCTCTAAATATACCGTAAGACATAAGATTATTGGATTATCGTGTTACATTGTTTCAGAGTTATTTATATGTATTGGCTATTTAGTATATTGTTTTAGGTCTGCTGAGATAAACCTGCATAAATAGTGTCATAAATTGAATACGGCGGAAACAAGCCTGATTATCCTCCCTATATTTTACTGACGTATAGGACGAACTTTATTGGAAAGCTCCATGCAGGCCATTATAACAATTTATTAAATTGTATTAATGTTAATTGAGGGATTTTTATTACTTATGTTACGTCCGATTTGTAAGCTACCCTCAAAATCTACGTTTTGCCTTTTATGAACTCAAGATGGTCTCGAACAGGTACTTTTGTCTTCGAGAGGTCAGTTAAGGTATTACTTGTAAAAAAAATAGCGAACAATGGCTGAATAATAACAATAATTAACCCATTATGTAATGTTGGTAATGCTTATATCCATCTTCTACAAAAGTCGAAAGCGGCCAGTTGTACTGTAGTACAGTGTTCCATGTAATAATAATAATATAATAATCATTTTTGTTATCTGTTTGCCGTACATACAGTACAGATAGAATCGTCAAATAAATAACATTAAAATAACAAATACAATACAATACAATACAATACAATTAAAAACTAAAAAATTCATATAAATCATAAAAAGAATTCTTACATAAAAATGTCTTTAGTCTTAACTTGTACAGATGAAGATTATTAATACTAGAAATGCTGTTTGGAAGTGTGTTTACTATCCTACTAATGAGGGAAACTGGAGTTTTTGGATACTTGGTAGTTGAGTAGGCCTAATGAGATATGTGCTCATGATTTCTTTGTCTGGTTTCATAATTATGTATATCCATATTAAGTCTAAAATTTCGGAGATTCTTCTTATAAAACACACCAGCTTTAAAAATCAAGGGAGGTGGTATAATACTATGAGTATAACATGTTGTTTATTTTACAAGCAATTTATTCATTAGCTGTCAAAAGATCATGAAATGAAACAAAACTAATTTAACTAAATAATTATGTATGCCATGTTTATTACGAAATTCCATACGAATCATATTGTGTTCATCCGACATATCCCTTTTCAGAGGCAATTGTCAAAACCATTTATAAAAGTCTACAGGGTTCTTTTTTTGTCTAAAAACTTTGTCGCCATCTGAAGTAGGCGTTTTCTATCAGCAGATTTTTTCTTCCCCCCCCCCCCCGTCCCCCGAAGCTGAACACATGTGAGCTGGAAGTCTCGATGAATGATTGTGGCCTAGTTGAGTCTGATCTGCTTCTTAGGAAAGTGTAATTTATGGGTTTTATAAAGTTGGACGAGTGCTGTAGGAAACCATCTGGTGGGGAGAGTTGGTATCAGGGATGTGGTACTGCTGCAGTCTATTTATACTGTCCCCTTCCTTTTCCTTACTGCGGGTCTCCTTTCTGTGATGAGTTCCCTCAATTTTTATTACTATCTTCTTTTAAATATCGATTTAGGATCCAAAGGTAGCTACGTCTCAATATATACTTCTTTGAGACGTGGTAGTCCTACATGATGTCACATGAGTAAGAAGTAAATTAAAATCCAAGTTCACATTCGACATCGTACTTAATTCTTCAGAGCAAGATAAAGAAACTGATGGGGGGGGGGGATTTCACGGACATTAACGCGGAATATTTGCAATCAGAATTCGGCTTTTATCCTTAAATGGTATAATTTAATAATGGGGGTACGCCGTAGCGTAGTTGTTGAGACGCTGCGCTACAAACCGGAAGGTCGCGGATTCGATTCCCGATGAGGTCTTTGGAGTTTTTTCAATTGGCCTAATCCTTCTGGTGGTAATATTGCCTTGGGGTCGACTCAGTCTCTAACAGACATGAGTACCAGGAGGAATCCTGGGGGTAATGGCGGCCTCTGGGGCTCCATGGCCTGTATAGGGATCACTTTGCTTTAATTTTAAAATATAACCATAGGGATACAGGATAAATGAAAAAAACATAATCCTGAATTTGTAAGAAGCGAAAGTTCTGTAAATGAATGAAGATTAAATTAAATTTTAATATATGACCAGGGGTAGTCATTGACCCAGGAACTCTGGGTTAAATAAACGGGCAATTAAAAAAAAAAAAAACACAACCATAGGTCTGGATGGAACAGTCAATAAGACAGGCCTACTGTATCTCTGCTTCGAAGTCTCTAGGTCCAGGTCCATGGCGGTTATGCGTGCTTAAATGCGGCAGTCTCCTGTCTCTAGACTTACCTTTAAGTCTGGTAAGCATAAGTAAATGAACTTATGCGGGACAGGCTTAAGTAGCAGTAACCATCCATCGTTAAAAAAGTAATACGAATTATAAAATATTTCCTCTTCATTATCACGTAGATACTGTACACGATGTCAACTTCATATTTTTAGCATTATTGTATGTTTTTAAATCACCTTGAGACAAAAGAAAAACCCTTAAGAAAAATATCTATATGAGTCTGCGAATTGGCTTCATTGCCATGCAATGTGAATTCTTTATGGTTAGTTCAGTGTAAGAACTTTTTATTATAACCTATACAAGAAAATTTAAATGTGTAAACTGAGTATACTGCTTAGAAGTCGTAAAAATCCCATCCACTGATGTCTTTTTCTTTGCTGTAGCCGTTATAACAAATTGAGAGAACAGAAATAATATGTATGTTTCGCTTATATAATTTAAAAAATCGAGAAGTTATTTGGAACGGAACATCAATTGCAAGGATGATTAACGATGGGCGTTTTTTTATGTTTGTTGCATTCCATATTAATATTCAGCTGTCATTTAGATCAAATGTCCTCCCGACCCTTTCTGTTTAATCTGTCATTATTTACACATACAACTATTAATAATTTTGTGATCAATTCGACCATTGCTATGTGAATATTCTGATGCGAGGTATGATTTGTGTAGTCTATACGTTGACTGATTTCATAAAATTCCCTATTGCCACCATCCCTTGACGCAATAAATGGTTCCCAAGGTAATATAAATTCACACTCACGCGATGCCAGAGCGCTCTGGTGGAAGCCAATCAGATTCACGCCTCGGGATAATCATTTTGTTATTAGATGAACAATGGCAGTGAAAACCCATCGGAGACTGGGCCGGAAATTCCGGAACAGTAATACATTGCATGGAAACAAAACAGTAGCGACGTAACTAGAATGCGACATTTTCCTGGGGATGTCACCGCAAATACTACTCCGAGATACGTGTACTAGTTCAGAATTCTATTCACCGGCATGTGTAAATAAAATATACAAGAATTATATAGGAAATTTCAATTTTAAGTTTTCACTTTATTCCCTCGTATCACTTGAAGTTGAGTGACAAATAAGTTGTTTGTGTCATCAACTTAATAAACATACGGGTGGTTTAAGTTATAAGAGAGCCAGCATTTGTTTATAACAACTTTTTACAGCATAACCCTATGCTATTGTTTCCTATATCTTAGTACTTACAAATTTTGTTTAGGCCTACTATTTTCTACAAGTTTGTATTTGTGACATAAATATTAACATACGTGTGCATAAAATGCCATAACACATTATGCAATAAAATCTGGTAAACTGATGTAACAGAGTTCCAGAATGCTTTTGAGTAATCAATAATAATATGCAGAAAGTAAGCTATTTTTAAATCGATTTCAGAGTTAAGTTCAAGATCGATTCATAAGGCATAGATTCTTCTTACGGAAGAACAAAGGTCTAGTTTTATAAGCATATGTGAAGGAATATGTGGATAGAGTTATTTGTCATAGCTAACTGTAGTCTATTGCAACTTCCAAAGCCGTATATGAACACTGTAAAACAATATGTTGCCATGAGAACTGACTTGCATTTGATAAATTCTTTATAATATATCACCATAAAATAGGCACTAAATTGGGCTTTACTCCAGTACCGGTCAACCGGTTTGATCCAATATCAACAGGCTTCTTCCCATGAACGTTATAAATGCGTATAACAAGCTTCATGAGAATCCGATAGAGCGTATTTGAGTTATCGCGCGTACAGACACACGGACAATACAAGACAGACATTTTTCCGTCTACCACACAATCTGGCACTTAATAAAAGTAATAGCTGGTACACTACATCATTTACGTTCTTCGATCCACTAGCAGACCTACTAGCAAACATTCCCACAAATATTTTGGGAAGACATTATGGAAAAATGGGTGAGGTGAACAGTCTCTAGGTTTACTGTTAGAAGAAGATGCACAGTTAAACTTCAATTTAACGTCTCATATCTAGCTTCTGTTCTTTATCTAGGGAATTAATTTTCCCCCACAAGTACAATACAGTGAACGATAACAGATTACAGATCTGTATCAACTTCCATATTATACCTAGTATTGGAAGTGTATGTTTTTTCATCGAATAGTCAGCAATTGATGCTAGGACACTCTCTTGTTTGAATGTTCACTATTCTTTCCGCTTTAATTTTTTTAAAGTGAACATAACATTGTGCTCGTGTTCTGAATTCACTCGGTCGTTAAAAAATGTAGGTCCAATTAATATTCGCAACGCGTTTACCGCAGACCACATACCTGTTGTAATAGGATGCGGTGCCATTTCTCCTGTTATGCGCAGGCTTTCATCACACCGCATCTGCACGTTGTGTAATTGACTCGTCCATAAAGATCAGATATAAAACCTATACTTGAATAGAAATAGACAATTTTATACGTGATAAGTAAAAAGGCATATAAATTATATCAAGTCACGTATTCTAAATTTTAACGGATATAGAGGTATACTCATTCAAGATTTCCTAGTTTTCTTGTGATTTTGATATCTTGTACCAAAGAGGTGCAGCTAAATCTACCGCGTATGATTGCTTTGCTTTGGTTTTAAAGTACAGGTGCTTTTCGACCACATTAGCTTATAAAAAGACGCGGTTGAAACAAGAGATTGCTTTTCTATAACCGACACTCATACACCATGTATTTTTTTAAATTTAATTTTGTAAGGTTTGAATTTTCACTCTCTATTTCCTAAATCGAACTATATAACGCTAAACACACAAACATACATGTACGCTCAAGTGCACGGAAACTTTTCGATACTATTGGTTTCTTCTAGCGTTTGTCTTTAAAGTTGGAATTGAATCTCCGTATCAACTGCGTTCCACACCAGCCCTGGGTGAGGCAATCTCTTATTGGTAAGAGATCAAGTCCGACCACATGCATTATAGCCTATGAGGTGAGTTCTGTTAAATACAAGTCGAGGATCTGATATTCCCTAAATAAGCGTTGCTCGTAAAATTATTGGTAAAATCTCGATCACTCGTGGCAATCTTTCTTAGTCGTAGTTTTACCTCTCCTCTTTTAGGGATTACGCAGCCATGTACAGGACAGCTATTTGTCGGGAGAGGGATTATCTATTGCTCACATACACACTTTTTGACCAGACAAGGAGATGGATTGCCTCTCTCGGGTGAGGGATCGGCTCTACGCCTGGGTCATCTCCGAGAAAACACGAACACATAGGACGAGACACAACATTCGCAGACACATTCATTCTAAACGTGGTGAGGATGGACAGCCAGATGATATCCAGGACCACAAGAGCCTAAAATTACCTGACATTTGTCTCATAGGCGAGGAAAACTCCGGGAAAAACCCACCTAGTTATCTTGTCCCCACCAGGATTCGAACCTCGGTCCGCTGGGTGAGAGACGAACGCATCCCCCGCGCCACATCGGTGGACTGTCGTGAAAATGCCGATGATAAATCTATACGAATCAATGGATTTATTAATATAGTTGATTTTAATCCACATACGGAAGCAAGGTTTTGAAGTGGCCACACTTCTTAGTTCTTATTTTAAATTAGGCCTACTTATGTAGGCTGTATATTCCAATTCGTCAGGCCATAATATTGTCATTATTCATTTGGGAAATAATGATAGCGCTTAACTTATGTGTATTTTACTGTTTCCTGAGATCCCTGATGCATTTGGGCTGGTTGTCTTGACCTAGCATTAGCATTCGTCTGTAAACCTCCGAGAAGTGAACCAAAAACATCGTATTCCAGTAAGTGCTGTAAAGGATATATTCCGACCGTCGTCAGTGTCTTAACCATGGGCAGTGCATCCTTCTCTCTAGCTGGAAGTCTGCCAGATATTGCAGTCAGCGTATTTCTATAGCTGGAACGCCGTTTACCCTGTTTTTTTGGTGTTGTTCGTATAGCGGGAAAGCTTTTTCGTTCACTTAGTTTTATGTACTTCTTCAGTGGTCAAAGTAAGAATCGAGTTGAACATATTTTAGTTCTATAGTCTAACCTCTTATCGTGATTTCTGTAGTTGTAGACATTGATAATTATTAGAGCAACCAAAAAGCATTAAAACCATTAAAAACATAATAGAATGTTACACCTATGGTTGCTACCTTATCTTTGATTGTCACTGTCAGATGCCCAGATATATCACATTTTAAAAGCATAATAAAAGCATAATTCATAAAAATAAAGGGTAAAGTGTAATGCTTAAATCTTTATTTCAAAACTCCGTAATTTAATAAAGAAAAACTTATATGAATAGTGAAATTTAAACTGTTTTCTCTTACTTTTATCCTGTTTATTGTTGCTACCATGTAGCATAGGCGTACCGAGGGGGGGTTTTGGGGGTTTGAACCCCCCCCCCCCCATTGATTAAAAAAAAGAAAATTGTATAATTTTTTAAGTCTGCCCATAAATTACTTAATACAAGTATAAACCGTGGGAAGCTTAAAACTCGTTATTTTGCGTCTTAATTTTTAAAATTTTCCGGGGGAGGATCCCCGGACCTGGGGGGATATTCCATACCCCCCAGACCCCGCGGATGTTATAACCCCCCCATATGGTCGGTCTGGTTACGCCTATGCCATGTAGTGAACTGAACAAGATTGTTTACGGAATAAGCTAAGTTAGTTTAAAAAGGAAATGCTTTTCTGTTTAAGACATTAATTTTTTGAATTTTGAAATACATTGTTTTTGTCTAAAATCCTCTCTATAGAAGAATAAATCTCAAATCATACATCTCTTTAAAAATTAATACAGTGAACTAAATTTGTATAGTGAATTAAATCGACTGATAATTTCACAAAAAATCAATTTCCATTAAAATTTGTGACTGTTCATTTCTGTACAGAAGATTACCAAAATAATGCACGATTTAAACATTATTAAAACCATAATAAAGCACGATTTGTAAAAATAAAAAGCATAATATACTAATATAAACCATAAATCTGGTTGCCCTGATAATAAGTAAAGTGTTTAACCTGCTCCTAACGTATAAATTCGTGACCAGAAAAAATAGTAAAAAATCAGAAAGAATGTATTATTAGAATAAGGATTTATTTTAAAATATTAGGATTTGTATTCCTGTGTTATGGTTGTCAATCCTGAAAATAAGCTGTTCCAATTTTTCGTAGTGACTTTAAACTTATAATTCACTAATGGTTTCGCTTGATAATTGCTTATACGAGTATGTAAATTCAGCTCTGAAAAAGTGAAGCATATGAGAACTTTACTAGTTTCAGAAACAAATTGAAGATTACTGAATAAGATAAATAATTTATCAAATTATTGTATGACATAATGAATATATGGGCTCATTTTCGTCAGCCGGTGTAGCGCAGTCAGAATCGCGTTGGCTTTCTGTGCCCACGGTTGTGGGTTCGATCCCGGCTCTTATCGATAGCATTTATGTGTGAATAAATGTGACAGGCCTATATCCGTAGAATTACAGGCATGCGAAAGAACTCCTGCGAGACAAAATTCCGACACTAGCGACTGTCATATGCCAAAGTTGCAGTACATCCCCGTCGATAATTAACCATGCAGCCAACCAAATCGATACAGGGTGTTTTTTTAGCAATTTCATGTTGTAATTAGAGATGGTTATAAAAGTCTACAGATATTGACATATGTCAGTAGTTTTCACATTTTTTATATATAATTTTTTAATTGACTAAAATTAAATAAAAACGTCTAATTACATCATTTTGCAACCCGTTTTAGGTGCCTAAAAATGTCAACTCTTCATGCCTAAAATTCTATATTAGAATATATAATTATCTTAGAATATATTATATATATTACAATATTATATATATATGTAACAGGTATTTGTTATAATTCTCCGTTGTAGAAGTAACTCTATCAAAGTTTTCAACATTACTTAGTGAAAATTGTGTAGTCGATATTCCTTGAATTCTGAACTTAATTCGATACTTATTTACTTCCGGAAATTTGCATTGAAGTTAATCGAGAAATTAATTCTATATAAAGTATTCCGGGAAATTGTTCAGGACTCCGTGATGTTAGCAAAACCATTAATTGCTTTATAAAAAGGCGATTCGCGTCTACCTAATAATTAATACCTATGTCAATTTTAATGGGAGGGTGCCCCAGCAGAAAATAAATTAACCTTCCACGCCGGTGCAGTAGTTTCTGATATTATCCTCTTTATACCGTAATATTACTCATATATTGCTATTGATATCCTTTTAATATGTGGAATACAGATTGCTGTTTGCGAAAGTCTACAGCTCTGTTTACCTAACCTTGAGTCCAACCTATAGAGTGCAAACAAGCTAGATCGGTTTTACTCGCAGCTAAGCGAACATTAGGTACGCCTACACTCTCCTCTTGTTGACGCGTGGGCTGCTGTAGGAACAGACCTACCTTGCGGGGTCTTTCTGGCGTATTTCTCTTCGTTAATTCCTGTTGTAAGGCTTCCATTCATATGCATGCTTTTTGAATTCTCAGGCGTGTGTCACCAACAAAATACTCTTGAGAATGGTAAATGGTGTTTTGAAAGGAACGAGAAGGGGGTTGCTTTGTTTGTGGTTTGTCTGCCTCACACTCCTGTAGATTGTTATCGATCCCCAGACCAGAATGGCGCAGAGCCGGCTGTAATGAAACACACTCGGAATGCAAGAACCAAAGTGTCCAAACTACTTGAGGCCTCTGTATACCTTAAGCATGTTTTATATCGCCCCTGTTCGAACGTGAGGTTGGGAATGTGTTTTAATACTTCCGTTACTTTCCATATTCTGGTTTGCTTTTGTTTGAGACACCGCCGTCTCGAGAATTAGGCTAGTTTACACGACGAAATTAGGTTTCGTAAGTAAGTTTCGCAACTGTTTTTTATTTGAATGCGCATGCGCGAGAGGTACTGGCGACTATGAGTTACGAAACTACGCAGTTTCGGCTGAATCCAACTTTTCACGAAACTATAATGGTAATTTGATATTGTACGCATATTTATCTTGTTCGCATTTCGTAAAATGAAGTGGAGAAGTGAAGAAATTGTGATTCATACGTGTTTCAAACGTGTATGTGGGATTTCAACAACTTGAACTTCAGAAATAAGATGAAACGTACGGTTGCATTGGAATAAGTTTTAAAGAAAATGGGTGTAATTAGTTTCACGAAGTCACTTTCATGAAAGTGGTTATGAAACCTAGTGTCACCGTGTAAACTAGCCTTACACTGCCTGTCCTATGCTTTATTTTAACATGGAGTTTAGAGTATTGCTCAATTGCCTAATTTCTCCAGTAGAGACGACACAGTTCACGCCCAGATTGCATGAAATTACAGCATATTTCAGTTTCCGAGTTTATACTTCAGAGGGCAACACAGAGCATACAAGCAATGTATTGGGTATTGCAGCAATAGGCGGTAGGTGCTGCCATCTATAATGTCGCCGCGTACGCAAAATTAGCCGTATAGGACAGGCAGTGTATACACGAGTAATACAGTCTAGAAGGCAGTGGTTTGAGAATTCCAGTAGGATCATGAACGAGAAACTGATTACGTGCCAGAATGGTAATTTCTAAGATTGCTTAGTGAACGGAAAAATTTCTGTCCGTCAATGTGTCTGTACGCGCGATGACTCGAATACGCTTTATCACATTTTCATGAAACTCAGTTTACACACTTATAAAATCCATAGGAAGAACCCTGTTGATTTTGGACCAAATCAATTGCCTTTTTTTAAAAGGAAATTTGCATCAATCCATACAACTGAATATGCTGTTGGGATCCGAAGACAAAGTGACTGAGTATTTGTACGCCTTCAGAGGTTTTTTCCAGGGATATTCTTGGCAAAAACTTCAAGAAACTGTGGTCTAAAACTCAATAGTTTCTTAAATATTGAATTTTTACCTCATCTTGCACTTTTTTCAATTTACCTGATTTTATTACGTATTATTATTAATTATTAATATTATAAGAATTTGCAACCAAGAATATGGGGGATGTGAGACATATAGCCACAGCCTTCTATACATGTTCGTTTTGGAACAAAACTGACTAAATAATCAAGAAAAGACATGGAGAGACAAGAGGCAGGTGTGAACCTAACCTTAAGTCTTCCTGTACATGCGCATATACTCGTTCGTGATACTTAATCAAATACCGCCCGACGTTTTTTATTTGACCGACTGTACGTCTTTTGTGATCAATTTGCAATTTATTACTTCCTCTGCCCACATCATAGATACTATAGGTAGAAGAAGCATTATGTTCGACCCCGAAGTAGGCCTTATTGTTGAGCGCTTCGATTTTAGTAGCCCACTCTTTTTATATTCATTTGTTTATAGCTTAGAGAAAGGATTTCTTCTTAAACGTTATGAAAGCCGTTCATAAGTGTAACGGTTTCCTCTGACAGACGAATATTATTGAAGTCTCCTTCACGACCGGACATGCCGCGGGCGAAGTAGTATTAGCATCCCCTCGAATATTCCGTTTCAATTTAGATGCCTGCAGTTCCCCCTTCTTTTCGCTCTGGGCATCGACAAGGCACAAAGATAAACGTTGTAGGATTCGATCTTCGGAAGCCGTGCTTCTCCCGTGGTTAACAATTTGTGGATTGCTTAAGAGTTGAAAATGCAAACGATAATATCTAGCTCCAAATGAAGTGACAATAATATATATGTATGTATGTATGTATATAAGTATGTATGTGTATATGTATGTCTGGTATTAATTGCAACACTGCCACCGGGTTGTTGACCCACTTGCAGTGTAACAAAATAAATAGAAAAATATATAGTTTATCCGGAAGCGCTATAAGAGAAAATAAGTTTTTAAATGTATATATTATTTTGTTTTACTATAACTTGTACCATCAGAAATACGGTATGCTACACATTAAAAGTATCAATATAATTAATGATAACATTTATGTAACTCCTGCCATTTATGTAAAAACTATGTGTCAATAAAATCATTTCTCCGATTACTTTACTGTTAGATAAATTGCGGTTTGAAAACATCTAGTGGTTGAATTAACAATCACGGGCGAATCCCCGTGTGCCTGCTAGTATTTGTAGTAGGAGTAGAAATTATATGATATGTTTAGTCGTCTCGCTATTCTCGTCCCCAGCGTTGCTGTCTTTGAAGTGTTGTTTTTTAATGCAAGAAGATCACACTCGTTAATAGCCGCGTGTTGAAGTGTTGTCATGTCTCAGTCGGAAACGAAATGCAAAGAAACGCTGGAATTTTGTATTATATTACTATTGTTATTGGATTAACTTGGCAACAGAGTCTGCCACCTGCTTGGATTTGAAAGTGCAACTTATGTTTATCCTCAATAAACAATAATATAATCCAACAGACCGCACAAGGAAATGCCAACGTTTACCCCGCCGAATTGGGACGAAGAAAACTAGAGAACTATATGGAGAGAGGGAGACAGAAAGAGAAGGGGAAACATAAAACAGAAATAATAATCTGATCAAATTTTGTTTCACGTCACGATTTCGCTAATTAATCTCCACCGATGACTATTTTCATTCTATAAAATATTCGAGATATTCGAGAAAAAGAAACAACAAACTTTCAGCAAGTTCTGAATCTGCATGAGTTTATCGAAAGGTGTATGTTCTGTACAATTTCGTTCGGTGAATATTCTCGTGGTAAGAGGGCTTAGAATCGGCAGGAAATTAATCCTTCAATCCCATGTGGTAGATTTATACCACAGAATGGTAATCCATGGGTTGGAGATGACTGCAAAACCATGACCGTTTCACACTTAACATAATTTTACCTTGGCATAGGGTCAGTCAGTAGGAGAAGAGATGGTCGTTATTGGTTTTTGATAGAGTGAGGGGGGGATTGTATTGCGCTGGATAACGGAATATTGTGGTAGCCTTTGCCGCCGCCCTTTAGGCTCTTTCAGATTATCCGTGCCATGCCACTCCACTCCACAGATATTTTGGTTCCCATAATGCTTTCTTATTAGAAAGACTCATATTTGTGGACAGTCTGCATGAATGGGTGAGCAACTTTTTCATAAGGAAGCATTGAGTGGAGAGGCGTGGCGTGAATAATCTGAAAAACCCAAAGACCGTTGTTTGAAGCTTCATTTCTTCGTAGTTATGTAAGCTAGTCTAGCCCGTATATGAGCCAAAGGCCTTTACGATTTCTAGACTCATGCTTCAAGATTATTAGACTTTTGTCATTCCAGAGAGCCCGTTTTTTAAAAGTCTGAGGACCATTGAGATTATTATCTGAAGGATGAGGCCAACTGAAAAACGCCGGTGACTTTATTTGGGATTAGCATATGATATGGCCTACTGCATACATGGGCATTTACTGGTTCGCGAACCACTTGTGGTTCTCGACCTTCCCGCATAAGACACAAGATGGCATTGCGGACATTCGGTGTACGTGGTGGATTATTCCCATGCATGAATCATATCTCTTTGCAAGCAGTGACGGGTTGCGACACAGTTCCGATTGGAAAGGCGTTATGGTATATTCTAAGCCTTTGTATGATGAAATAATTGCACACGTAGAAGAGTAATTAAAAATACAACATTGTTTGCGTTGTTTGTATATTGTAGTGTATACCCATTATAAAGTGAAATTAGTGTTTCCCTAAGAATGAGCAACCGCCACTGCACTTATTGTCTGTTTGTGTCTCCATCTACCCGTTCTTTTCGAACTATGTGTAAGTTCACCAAGTTTGCGGGTTGCGTGTCAATGGATAGGGGTATGCCCATGATTGGCCTACTGGAATGTAGAGACACAGTATGTGTAGCCTATCTGTTTTCCTATATCCCCTATGTTGGTGCGAAGAGACTCCATGTGGATCTTTCTGTTACCTATGTGAATTTTGTTACGCTTATTTTCTGAGAGAGGGCAGAATGACAGGTGGTAAGCCTATCACCTTTCAACTCTCCTCCGGAAATTAAGGTATTACTTGGACGTGAAAGGGCCCAGAAATTTTGTCCAGGGGCTCTAATTTAGGCTTGGAGTTCTTTTACGTGCCTTAAATCTACGACACGGGCCCCCCAGCTTAAAGTCCCTCCCAGGATTTTTACCTCCTGAAAAATCCATCGGCCGGGTTTGATCCCGTGACATTCGGATCTAGAGGCGGACACGCTACCTCTAGACTACCACGGCCGAAAGAGGCTCAGTAACTCAACTAATATTTGCCAATGCATTATCGCAAACTCTACTTTATATGAAAGAAATTTGAAAATGAAAATTACTAGAACAGGTTTATTTATTTATTTATTTATTTATTTATAATGTACTAGCTTAAAAGACCCGGCGTCGCCCGGGTTTTGTATTTTGTAATTGGAAATTAACTTATGAAGGATTTTAAATTTTTAATTCTAGGTCCTTATATAGGCATTTATAATTTGAAATAGGAAGAACGACTTATTACACTCAAACTATTCCCTCAGAAAACGCTTGATATTGTTTTTTATGGCTCATAGAGGATCTAGAATTTTGCATCCCATCGCTTGTACAGTGCACAGCAAGCCTGGTAGAGGTTTAAATAAGAAGAAACAGAAATTCCTGTAACATAAAATTGTAATATCGAGGCGGGAAATTTCCCACTCTTATGTTACCATAAAGTCGTTTTGGGGATGAAATTAAACAGAAAGCATTATCACTTTCATACTTTTCTCTCCAAAAACCTGCGATATAATATAATAATATACACATTACCATACCTCGTTTTGTTTTTTCTATGTCCAGGGTAGAGAAAGTTATGTGATTCCATTATTTTAGTGGATTTCATTCTGTAATATTTATTTCACTGCCTTTTAAACTGTATTAATCGTGTAATTCTCGAGACGGCGGTGATTTATTTATAACATGAATTATTTTGATAACTTCTCTTATTTGTCAAAAGTGCATTTCAATTGTTTTTTCCAAGCCCATCATATAAAATTTGGCAACAATATATTCTGTGATTTGGAATTCATAATTCTATGTAAAAAGGGGTTAAGTATTTTCAAAAACATTTAATTTCTGGCATTTAGAATCAGAATTTTTCAAAATCCTTTCTTAGTGAGCACCTACATTATGAAACGAAGGTACTGTCAAAATTCCAAGTCTCTACCTGTTATAGTTTAGGCTGTACGTTGATTCCTGTCATTCAGTCATTCAGTCAGTCAGGACAAAGCCTTTTATATATATAGAGATTTGGCTAGTGATGGAAACTATTGTACTGCACTGGCTTTATAGCCTATATTACAGGCGCATGACTCAATTAACATTTGCTTGTTCTATCCTCGAACTTTAATTCATACGAATGTAATATAAAACAAATTATATGAGTAATTATGTAAATATCCTATCTTAGTTTTATCGGCTGTATATTTTAGTACATAGGATCGTTCACTGTTTCTTGTTTATTACTGCATTTTTAAATTTTATCTTTTTTGTACTTTAAAATAATTCTAATATAATACCTTTCTTCTCAACCTCTATTATTTTATTTCCCAATTCATTTCGGTTACATTCAACCATCGTTAGGGAATCTTGCTTGTAGAATTACATTCAGTAAGAATGAAAATGCTTTAATATTGGCGTCATGTTTGATTAAAATTATTAAAACTTACACGGCGTTGAAGAAGAAGCTTCAAGAAGTTAATTTTACTTGTGGTTTAAGAACATTTTAAGTGTTAATAACTTTAATTAAAAACGACGCCAGCGATAAAGCATTTTTCTTCTTTCTGCATGTTAGTCTAGGAGCAAGATCTCTGAAGATGGTTGAATGTAACCGAACGACCTAGGAGAATAAAATAAAGGAGGTAGAGAAAAAAAGTAGTATGTTATTTTTATGAATCAAACTCAACAGTACCACTCAGTATGGTTTTAAATTCTATTGTATTAGTATTTTAACTATAGCCTTAATATACCTTCTTAAAATAGGTATTTCCTTTTTATTTAATAAATAAATACAGTAATATAAAACGAATTGATATGACATGGCAACGGGACGGAATATTTATGTATCTATTCACTCACTCATTTAGCAAGCAAAAATCTCAGTTAGTATTACTGGTGGCACTAAAGAGCACACTTGGTCAAACTGATATTGTGCGCAGATACATATAACAAACACACATCCACCTCCAGCCACGGCAATTTCAGAGAACTACGAGGTCTAAAGGTTAGCTTTGTGTATGCAGTGAGTGTTTGTAAGGGTCACTCGGCCACGTTCTCTAAGGTCATCATGCACAAGTGTATTATCTGATACACCACTGCCCATGTCTGGCAGAGAGAGTATCTAGTACACATATAAATTGTCTTTGTTGTACGTAGAACATAATCCCTCCTCATGATGTTTGTCTGAATGAACTCATATAACTAACATTCACTGGAAATGTAAAACAATTTGTATAACTTTCTTCATAAAATTGGAATTTAAATAACAGTTTCGACATAAAAATTCTGCCTGCAGTAAATTTAACATAGGCTAAGTGTTTAGGGAGAGACCATCTGAATTTTAAAACCATTTGTTTGTTTATTTACCGGTAGGCCTATACGTTATGGACTGTACAGCAAAATTCTCCTCTCGATTAGGAATTTCGCTCGTGGGCGGTATAAGTTACAATGGTGATTTGTTTGAGAAAGTGTTTTTTTTACGTTCGCCTTATTTAGTTTGTATAACGGATGTAAGATAGTGCTTTATCAAAACTAAAAATTCCTTGGCGCTACATCACTTTGAGGGATCAGGCCTGCCATCCAACCGCTGCATCATCTATCATGTGCAGTATCTAGTAAATACTAGCAAGCAGTATCTAATAGCAAGCTTGCGCATTAAAAGATGGATTAACTTTCCTACCGATTACTTTATTTTTTATTCTGAAAGAAGGAGAGGCTGAACAAAATTGCCAGCTGCTTCACGCCCAGTCTGTTCCTTTCCTAGGGCCCCTTAGACGATGGGTTGACCGCATCGTGACTACGGCTTTAGAGAACGTGACGGAACTGTACAATTAGTATGTTTAAATAAGGTTAGTTAGATACCTACAGGAAACAGCGTTCACTTGTAAGCCTCTGAGCACTGATAAGGAAAAGCAAACTTACAAACAAAAACGTTAGGCGTACACAAAATGAATATGCAAACAGGCAGACAAAAGGACTGACGGACTTGTAGACAGATACCCTACTTGCAGAGAGTAGCTTTAATTAATTAATTAATTAATTTTATTTTTATTTATTTTATTTTTATTTATTTTACCTTCGTAAAACATAGTACAATCATTACTACTGCCCGAATGAGCAAAAGCTCATGCTCGGGAACGGTTCAGTGCAGTAACAGAAGATATAATAACTACTGGAATTACAAACAAAAAAATTAGAGTAAAGTTACTCTACATAAATGCATACACATACATACATGGTACATACAAATACACATGCCAACAAGGTAAATAGTACATAATATAAACTTAGAGTAAAAAAAGTATTAAACTATATATTTTTGAGATAAATGATACATATGAATATCGAAAATGAAAAGCAAAACATTAGGGTAATGTAAAATGAGTCACGCATTTGGTTATATAAATTTTATACGTTTGTTTCTTGAATCTGCGTAAATTTAGTTCATGTAGTACAGAATGCGCTCTTATTAGTGAGTTGTATAATCTTGGGCCGAAATTTATACTATGATTTATTCCAGCAGAGGTAATACATTTGGGTTCATATTGCTACATAATTCATCTAATAACAGAATTTTGAATTCTTCAAGACTCGCTCCATATTGTCCTTAACCATTTGTATTTAAGACATTTTTAATAAAAACGAGTAGAAAGGAAGGCCTTTATCGATAGCTGCTTTAAAATTTAATATAAAAATATATACCCTAAATATTGAAAATTAAGGAAAAAAATCTCATCTTAAAAAATTAAATATTGTTTTTAGAATTGTCTTGATTTGGCTGCATCCTATTGGCACCCTTAATTTATGGCAGTTATCCTAACTCGATATTCTCTCTTTGACCTTATTCTTTTAGGACGTTTAAAGAACACAAAATCCTGGGTTGTTTTCATTAACTTCTTTAATTGTACCGGTATCTGTTTTATGAGAACTACATAGTGTAAATGTGAGCGAATTTAAACTGAACAATACAAGAGGGAGCACAATGTTTTCTTCCTTTCACCTTCATTAAACTACACCCACTTCAGACCGGCAAGTTTGCCGGTACCTTCGGAGCTGCTGGTCATGAGTATTAGATTGCATCGCCTGCGAATGTTTGACTAGACTACACGCAACACACGCTTGCCAGAGAAGTTGCCTGCGTGGTTTTGCACAGGCGTTAACTCCTGGCGTTCCTCAATGCATTGCAGTGTTCGGCGAAAGACAAATACAAGATGCACTTTAAGCTCCGCCCACTCGATATTCACATTTTGTTTCTCAGCGAAACATGGTGAGAAACTATCCTTGTATATTGTCGCCAACACTCCCGACCGTACCAAATATTAAAACTGCGAGAGTGCCCTTTGTACCAAATATTAATAATTCGAGAGTGCTCCGTGTACCAAATGTTAAAAATGCGAGAGTAAGTGCCTTGTAACCACAGGTTTGCCTTGTACCCAACGGTTTGTCAGCCTGTTTATCCTCGAAGAATTCGCTAGATCGTGGTATAAAAGAAAGTGCTTCACTGAGGGCGGGATATGTCTCATGCGACGATGCACCTTATATTTGGTTTTACTGAGGATTTTATTGCGAAATGTAATTTTTTCTTTTAGTCTGAGATCTTATTCTAAAAAGATGTACCATAGTGTGCATTGCATTTCCTTTACTTTTCCACACAACCCTTGAATGCTACGGATCTTCAGTCGCTATTAAAATGTTTCCATTCATTCAGCGATTTAATCTCTTCACTGCTACTGACCTACAAATTTGTCACTTCAAAAAGTATAAAATCAGAAAATAATATAAGATGTAGAGAGTAATTCTATATGTAGCATATGAGGATTTTTATCCTTGTGTTATATTTGTCATTACAGAAACCAACTATTCTACTTAAATTTTCTCTGATGATTTGAAGCTTAGATCCCACTGATGATTTTACATGATGATTGCTTATATTATTATATAAATTCATTCATGCAAAGGTTCAGTGGTCTTTAAAAAAATTGGTCAGAGGTGACGAATAGTACAAAAAACTTTATTTGTATATTAAGGATTCTGAATAACTGATGGTTTATCAAATAGTTGTGGTTGTACGTTATACCAAAAGACTTTTCCCTTCTATAAACAACATGGTAGAATATGCTATATTGAAATCGTCGGTTTAATAGTAGCAGTCTGGGGAAATATCAGGACAATGCAAGACATCAATGATATTACAGACTGTTATCCTCATTTGCAAGACGCCCTATTTTGCAGTAGAGAAATTATCATATTGAACAAACAAATATAAACTTGCTTAATGTAAAAGAAGACAATCAATGGAGGTGAAAATAAAATTATTAATGTCTGTCAAACAAGTGATAAATCATAACGAAGTAACAGTTTCGGAATAGGAAAATTAAATGTCCGGACCTACAGCAGTGATAACCGCAAGAAGAAGAAGAAGAAGAGCAACTTAACGATAAAGGCATATCTTGCAACATGTTGCATGTACATTTTGGCAGGCAAAGCTTCCCGCAGAAGTTTAGGCACACATTAAGGTGGTTTAAAGTAAGTGAAGAATTTATTACGTAACCGCACAGTTCGTTACCAATTTTGAAAATAATGTCTTCTTAATCTCATTCTGATATTCAGCGTCGTTTATAATTGAACATCTAGCGCTTAGCCTGGTTCAAGTAAGGATTTTCCTGATGGTAATAAATACAATTAATGTATTGGATTGTAGTCCGCTGTGACGTAGGCATGCGTTTGCTCTCCTCATGCAGTGGGCCCGGGTTTGATTCCTGGTCGGGACAAGTTTCCATGTTTTTTTCTCCACGGTTTTTCCTCACTGTGAAACGAATGTCGGGAAACTTCAGGTCCTGGTCATCTAGCCGTCATTATCACCTTCATCCTTCCTTTTTTCACAGATTTGCCTTGTTCGGAATGACTCTGTTTGACTGGTGCGTAGCGTCCTATGTGTTCCTGTTGTCTCGGAGGTGGCCTCGGCATTGAGCTGAAAACTCATCCTCCATGTCCTTATCTGGTCAAAAAATTATGTAACTTTAAAATTCGGAAACTCCGCCTTGTAAATATAAAATGTTAAAAGTCTTATATGTATTTCGGCCAACTTGTGGTCATCCGCAGTGATAAAATTCTTGAAGTAAAAATTAAAACATGTTTAATTATATTGACAAGACGGGGTTTCCGCATTTTAAACTCGCAAGACCGTCAAAAATGGCTCTATTTTATCAACATTGTAAGAATATATATGTGATCAATAGAAATTCCGTCCCCCGACGGGTCGGGATCCTGTAAGGCGTGGGCCTTGTAACTGTACCTACAAGGGGGAGGTAAGACTCTATGAAATAAGAAGCAGTTTTTTGCCCGTTGAGTGTAAGCGCATCATATAGCATTGGGCTGCTTGCCATAAACCAAGGCTTGGTGCTTATGCGTTCCTGTTGTGATAGTATAAATCCCTACATGGCCATATGTTAAATGGCTCGATAAATCGTAAGAAATGCCAGAGAACCTTTTCCTTTAAATATTCAGGAACCTAGACCCATTATGTGTGTGTGGGTTTAGGTAGGCTACTCAGTGAACTGTTAATTTAAGTAACCTTGACTTCTGGTAAATGGATAAACTGTAAGGGAAAATTTCAAAAATTTTCCTTTTTGCAAATAGGCTACAATATTTAAAAGAGACATTTGAAATGTTTTCTGTTAATAATCTTCAATCATCATTCTTTTCTTAATGACTTATAAATAACTAACTTAATATTTTAATTAAGTAAACCTATACAGCTGAAATTGTAGATAACTCAGTTCACAGAGGATGTCACTTAGTTTCAAATGGTAAACACTGTCTACTAGACAGTTCTCTGAAGTGTTATTGAATTTGTCGCTTTACAGCTTTCACCAACAGAAAGATGCAAAGACGAGCGTAATTTGAAGTAGTATATTATATAAATCTGGTAAAAACTATTCTAGGTCCTATAAATGAATCCGTTGTTTCGCTATTTTAAGGTTGTACTTGTCTTCGGATCGTTAGAATGTTCTTTTCCGAGTGCAAGTCGCCGTTTTGGAGTCTGTGAATTCGCCAAGTATTCCAAGCTTGGAGTCCAACTCCGATGGGCTCTTCATTTCCTGGTTTTTACACTTTGCAAGACGTTTTATAACGCGAGAACTAATTTTCGAGTCTTAATTCTGAAAACATATTTGAAAGCTCTTTTGCAAGTAAGCATTTCAAAGTTCATGCGTCCTGGACCATATCTTACAGTTATGAAGCGACACGCTACTAAGTATCCCTTAAGCATACTCTATAAGATTCTGTGTTGCAGTTTAAATGTATTAAATTGCATTTCTTATACCCTTTAGAACTCTTATAGGTACTTTAAACGTCCCATACACTAGGAAATTCATCTAAATTTGATTATTTTATCTTCTCAAATGGTATCATATGCTTATCGTACATAATCCTGATTTTTCAGGTGAAATTCCAGTTGTTGAATAGTATTTATGGAGGGTGGTTTCAAATGAAGGACGCATGGACAATTGCATGCCACAACTTTGAACGCGTTTATCCGAAAGCTTCAATTTAATAGGCTACCTCAATAATTTGTTTGATTTCATTAAAATTTTGCACGTTGCCCTCTATTATAGTCTATAGAGAATGGATCATACGAGTTAATATGTAAATTTATAACATTATTCATTTAATATCAAAGTAGATATGATCACGAAATCCATCCTATACAGAATTTGATCTCAAATTTAAACAAATTACTTGCAATTAGCAAAACTTTAGCAATTTAGGTGATACCCTGTCTTTTTTTAATGAAGTGTATGAGTTTTTAGAAAATAACAAATAATAAATTATATAGAGAATTATTTTTATTTCCATGGCGCTACATCCCTGGAGAGACTAGGCCTACCACCCGACTGCTACGTCATCTGCATTAGGCAGAAGGCATGCCAGGGGGCATATGGTCAGCATGCCGACACCCACAGCCGTTAATGATAATTTCTATGACCGGAGCCACTACTTTTCAATCAAGTAGCTCCTCATTTTGTATAACGAGGCTGAGTGCACTCCTTTCCAGACCACCCTACTTCAGGAAAATCCGAGGAGGTATAGGGGATAGACGGTATTATTAAATGTGCTATATACAAGATTAAAGCTACTTTTACATAAAATCTGAATGTGCAATTTTTTTTTTAAATCTGTCAAGTAATTCAAACTTTTGTATAAGTTGTATGAGCTCCCTCATTTTTTTATGCTTGTTAAAATTCGGTTAAAAAACTCCAATGTAACAGTACGGGTCTAATGTATACCTATCTCTGTCTATTATGTACGTCAGGACGTCTAGAATAAACGTCTAGAATAAACGTGTTTGTTAAAGATATTTTGATACAGCATTTTGATGACGAGTGTAGAGTAGTTCTAACATTGAGATAGATGGGAAAGAGCTTGACAGTGGAATGGAACACTGTCAGAAACAACGAGTCGCTGGTGTTGAGGGGGTTATAAAAGGAGAACGCAGAAGAAGTGTCGAAAATTCCAAATACGTGATCGGAAATGGGTATGAGACTAAGTCAATAATGATAAGGCAAGAGCAAGGGCGGACTGGGTCGCGGGTTCCCGAGATATTCTCAAGAGGGCACCTTCTTCACTAGCATGCACAACTCAAACTGAGTTAACGCATATCTGAACTCTGATTTAAAGAAAGATATCGTGTTTTTTTTTCCAGTAAAAGTTATTATTGTAGAAAATGCCAGAATAAACTGTGATGTTAGTAGTATCCTCGATAAGAAAGGTTTTATGTTATGACAGGGCCCGGATTTTTAGGCTTTTGCAAATGGTATTTTAGCCGTCTTAATAAAACATTAATATTAACTCCGAAAATTGTGTTAAAATTTTGATACAGTTATCCCATTTTTCCTAACATAAACAAGTAACTAGGGATGGGTCGATACCAGATTTTCTCGATACTCGATACCGATACATGATTTTTTCCTCGATACTCGATACTTCGATACTCGATACCTTCAACATTTCCAGTTTCAATAAATAGGTATATTAAAAATTAAAATTTGAGAGAACTGTGTAAGACAAACTAAATTAATTAAGTCTGCATATTTAATGAAACAAAATTTAATATCATCAGTAGCCTATAATTATTTTTAAACTTTACATTAAAACTAAAATTAGTTTTTTGAACAGTCGACTCACAAGGTTTTGTTAAAAAATACTAGCATTCTCACTTAATTGCAGAATTGCAGAATTACAAAAGTATCGAAAAAGTATCGAGCGAGTTTTCTGAAGTATCGAGCGATACCGATACCATGCAAGTATCGAGAGTATCGAGGTATCGAAAGTATCGAGAACCCATCCCTACAAGTAACTATTCCTTTTTTCGGCACTCGAGATATAGCATAAACAATCGAGAAGTTTACCCTTTAATGATACAATAATTTTTTTTCTTTTTATAGTATTTTAATGAAAAGTCTGTAATTCAACTAACGAACACTGAGAAGATGGCGATAATTAAAAAAAAATATTTATGTGTTCATGAAAAATGTCAACTTCGTTTGAACCGCATATGCATGTTAGTAAAATTATTTTAAATTTCGATTTAAAAATTCGAAGGAAGAAGTCTGGTAGATAAAATTAAAGATAGCTATGTTTACTTGTTTTTGATTGGAAAATCGTGTTTTTCTGCAAATGAGCTCTTTAGTCCTTAGTTTTTAAGTTAAAGTCCTCTTTAGCCCCTAGTTTTTCAGAAAAAGTCCTCCTTAGCCCCTTTTAGGGCCTTCAGTCCGATTTAGCCCTTTTTAGGTTCTATAAGATTCATATATTTGGAAGCAAGGGGGCATGAAACAGAAAAATACGTTAAAATGTTCTAATTAGGAAGCTGGGGAAAAAACAGGTTAAAACCTTCAAATCCGGGCCCTAGTTATGATATTGTAATGTTAAGTAGTACGTTTAAAAAGACTTAAGAATGGCGAGAAAAATGAAATAAATACCAATAGATTACAGATGTGCCTTAATATAACAATACATACGCATTCACATTACATTATAGGGACATAAATGAGGCACCGCTATATTTTTCTTCCATGGATTCAGAAGAAATAACTCTAATTAGCTGTGGGCTTTCTTTCTCATCAGTGATACTTTTAAACACTATGAAGTGATTAATCCAGAGTGATAATATAATAAATTCACATCTTTATCAATTCTGACCCAACTGTATAATTCATTTAATTAACATTGCATTGCATTAAAATTGCGTATCTTAATAGGAATCCTTGTTAGGGGTTGTAGGAATAAAGGTCTGAATTGAATTGCTTAGGTAATAATATAATTAAATTAAATTCCTAGTTCTACACTGACAAGGGAGGCGCACAACAGACAGAGTTCTAACGCCGCATGAGAGCTGGTACACCGCAGATCTTCAGTGCAGCATCCGTGCCTGCATGGTAGCGTCATTTGTCTTATTTTTTATCTGTTTTATTTTATCTACTACATCTAGCTCATACGTGTAGTCTGCGTAATGCTCTCTCATATCCTTGTGGTATACTGTATAATTAATACATTATTATTGTTGGCGCTAGTTGTTATTGTTTAATGTTTTCATAGCCGTCCTCGCTATTATACGAACTATAATCTAGGCAAGTACAATATATGTGAATACATAGCTGTGTATATGTGTCTATGTGTGTATATTCTCGTTTTTGACTGTCAATGCAATTCTGTCATATCTAAAAATATATTTATACTCGTATTTTAGACCATTATATTAACACTAATTTTTATTCATTATCGGTATTGTTATTGAGTTTGCAGTCTGTGGCGATATTGACAAGGACTGACATTCGTAAAACCCCCGGGTTGAAATCCCAGGCAAGGCCAATAGAATGTTTGTTTTTTAATAATTTTCCTCACTCTCCAATCAATTACATTGAAGATACCTTTATTTCAAAGTTTTGAATTACATGTTTTGAAGTATGCATTTAAAATATTTTACATATTTTGAAGTATTAACTGATATTTTATAAATAGCACAAAATACTTTTTCACAGTTTGAACTTAACTCTAATTATTCAAATGGGTATTTTATTTATATTGGCTTGCTTGAACTTAAAATGAACATTTTTTTTCATCCGGTTTAAATTTATTGAAATAAAAATTTCGAAAGATACATACAAACAAGCAAAATTATCATGCATGATAAAATAATAAGACCTCAGATAAGTAAAGCTCTTGCTTAGGAGCTGCAATTAACATAAGTATTGATTAAGAGAGGAACATGGATATTTAAAAATACACACACAAATTAAATACCTAAACTAAATCTGTTAACAGTGTTTACAAAAAGGTATCAGTAAGAAATTCAAAATTACAAAAATATAATTAAATTTTACAGAAAATCTTAAATATGCATAGCCATCCTTCACATGTAATAGAACTCCGGAATATTGGCGACGGTTACAAGCATTTCATATCCGTCGTTAAATAGCCATAACAAACGTAACCCTGAAAAGTTTCAATCTTACTTCTGTAATGAGACATCGCTTCAGTCCTTCATTTAGTGAGCATTTAGATCTCCCCTTTTCAACGACGAGATTCGGGATTCAAGCAATATGGGGAAAATACAAAATTAACGGGATTGGGAAATGATCGAGGCCCCACGGATCCGAGCAAGGAACATGAATTACTCAGTAGGTGTGGTTTAGACAGATGGAAGGGTGTTACGTGGATAGCGGTCTAAGATGGAGACGAGATGAACATGGGGGATTCCAACCCGCATTCGAGTAGTGAGAAGTAGTGAGTAGTAGCCTACTCAGGTTTCTGACCAGGAATTTGAACACAGGAACTATCGAATAAGATACTTAAAGAGACAAAGTAATTTTATTTTAGAATTGCGAAAGACTGTATTTTAATGGTGTATTGGGATACGTCTGTGGGAAGTGTGTTTTAGCCCAATCGAGGAAAGGTTAGAAAAACGTTCATTAATGAATTTCATTGCAGTAGAAGGATGGTACTGTTATTGCTTTCAAACACGACCTTTTAGCCTCGTACTTAAGAACTATTTTAATTAATAACATTTTATATAAAGGTATTATATTACACTTAGGTTTCGTACGTAGTCAGTAGTAAAACCATTATTAATATTAATTGTCAAAAACTTAAAAACTAAAATTAGCTTAATTAAATTATGTGTTAATAAAAACGATACGAAGTCGAGTTTTTTCTGTTTATGAGATTCTCATATAATGGCCAACAGAGACAATAATCTGTGGTTCATGATTGCATATGTACAATCAATCTTGAATGTTAACTACACAACAGTGGAAGCCCGGTCACAAAAATCACAAATTAGTGTGCCTCACAGTACTGCATTATGACATAATTTGTCTGTCATTGAGGTAGTCCATTAAGGGCAGTCAGTCATATGAGAGAGGTTCCATCTGGCTTAGCTCAGTTGGTAGAGCATTGGCACGGATAGCCAAAGATCCTGGATTCAAGTCCCAGTGTCTGAGGAATTTTTCTCTTATAATATTGTTATGAGATTCTCTTATACGCATCACACACACACACACGTGCGCTTGTCGCGAATAATATTTCCCTCTTTAGAAAAACATTTCTGAGAAACTTACGTGAAATAATAACTAAAGTAAATTTCTGTTTAAGGAAATGCCTTCCAAGTTTTCAGTCTTAAAACGCCACTATTTTGTCTTTGTGTACTGCCATCTTGATCCCATGCATGGTCATATACGTGGTAGCGATCGATTACTTTCGCCTGGCGGTTCTCACAGGTTGTTAATGCTCATTGAACGTGATCTTATTTTCGTTTATTACTAAAAATTTAGCAGACACACTAGTCGCAAAGTACTTAGTTCCTTTGATATAATGTCTCACCTGTGCGGTAAGTTTGATACGGGAAATCTGATTTTCCACATGGTAACTTGAATGGGAAATTGATGAGAAACACTCACATAGAAAAAAATCATCTTACCCTTTTGAAGGTAAAGGGAGTCAGGAAATGTATTATCGACCAGGCTTATATGATGGACTTTTAAAATAATAATCGTTGGAAGTTTGAAGAGAAAAAGTTTTTATTATGCTAGCATAGAGTCTAGTCCTGCGGCTGTATGAGGTGTATTGGTGATATAGCCCGGCTTTTATCCTTAATGCGTTAGAAAAACAAACACTACTACTGGGCTGTATTAAACGACATCAGAGTGGCTGGAATCCAGAAAGCTGGCGACGACCCGATTACGCGTTCAGCTAAATAGGGCTAATATGGTGCAGCCACCGAGAGTCTATTCTCATGGTAATTCCATCTAAATAGCGGATGACTAATCAATGGCATGACGACAATCTGTTCCAGGATCGGGAAACAAAGAGTTTGCTGCAACGGAATTTCCTAACTACAGCATTGATTTTTTATTAATTCGCTTACACTGCAGATACTACAGCGATTTTATATTGTAATTAGATACAATCCTCGTTCCTCTTACTGGTGCTAGAACGTTATGTGTAAGAAAATGGTAATGGTCTGTGTCAATTATCGGAAAGAATGACGGAATCTTTTCTCGTAAATAAATAATCTAAAACACTCAGACTTAGACTAATCAATATTTACTTATTTTTTATTTAGTTTGCCGATGTCTACCTTAAGAAAAAATTGTAAGGTTTTTACGAAAAATATCTTTAAAATATCCATGGGAGCCAGGAAGTTAAAGAAATACGTGAACAATAAGACTTCATTTATGATCTTAATATTGTCTGCGTAAAATGACTAATAAAGCAAATATCAAGGAAAACTCGATCACAGAAAATTAATTATTAGTATGTACAGATTCATAGCGAAGAAGGTAAACTATCTCGAGTTATTTTTTTAAGTACTGCTTAGGCCTAATAGTGTGCAGTTCGCAGACCTTTACAGTTTTTACGTGAAGTGTCATATGCCATTCCTTGCAGAAGTGCAGCTCCACTACCCATATTTCTCATATATACATTTATGCTTTCACTTTTTCAGATTACAATATAAGATAATTCAATTCTCTGTTAAATATGTGATGACATTACTTGTATAATTAGGCACAATTTTTTTATAGTTAGACTAAGTAGTAAACATATTGTAATTGTTTCTGAGCTAACTGTTTATATCTACTCGGGGTCTACTATAATTTTTTTAATGCAGGATAATGGATATTCTTTGTCTCAGGCATTCCTCAGCAGGGTGGCCAACACACCAAATAATGGTACTGTGGAATGAATGAGGCTTAGTAGTGAAAAATGTAGAGATTTCTAAAGACGTATAATCTTGTTGACTAAGTTATTAAATCCTAATGACCAAGTTCATTATGTAGTGAGTTGTCTGAAGTAGAATTGGCTCCCCTGATCCTTAGTGAAGGAAATTTTAATTTAGCCTATACGAGTATAAAAGTTGTCATTTACGGTTCTTAATATAAACGTGCTTTTTAAGAACCGTAAATGACAAGTTAACCAGTCTGCATGGTATAATTCTTGCCCCATAACTTTGTTCATATTTCTTTGTAAACTACAAGCAAGCATAGACAATTGGAATATTGACAAGACCTTTGTTGTGTATGTTTTGTCTTTATTGTCAGTGTCCCACGTGATGAGGATCAGAAACAGGGATTCGCGTATCTTTCGATCTAATAATGCAGTGTCGGCGCCGCTTTAACTTTTGGCAATGTGTTACCATCCTTTTAAACATTTAATAAGAGCGTTCTTTAAATTTTGCAGCGCGCAAACTTCTGCCGCGGTTGCGTTGTATAATTTGAACACTTGCCAGGTGGATATAGCACTGGAATTCACTGCTATTCATTTTACCCCCCGTCATGTTCAGACTATACACTCCATTCAGCTCCACTCCACACCACTCTTGATAACAATATATTTTCTTATGTAACCTGTAAATGACAACTTTATTACATTTGATAAAAAGAAACCTTTTGTTATTTCGGAATAAACATTAAGTAAACTATTAACTTTAAGTAAATGACTCTTTTAATGTTTTGGTGTACAATAAAATCGAACCCAATGTTGATCCGTGTCGGTTCTACTAAATGATACATGCGCAGTTCGCTGATTTGATAATGCTTTTCTGTAATTTGAAAACTTATGTTTAAATAGGTTGAAATTATTACTGTAAAAACCATAAATAGACTCATATCTTTAAAATTATTTTCCTATGAATTTTGTAGATTTTTAGGTATTTGACAACTGAAATGTGGTAGATGTACGGGGATAATTAGAAAGGAAGCATGCTAACGCAATTTTATGAACTCTTGAATTCAGAATACCGAAGTGTCTGATGTAGGGTCCAACTATATCTCGAGTTATTTTTTTAAATACTGCTTAGGCCTAATAGTGTGCAGTTCGCAGACCTTTATAGTTTTTACGTGAAGTGTCATATGCCATTCCTTGCAGAAGTGCAGCTCCACTACCCATATTTCTCATATATACATTTATGCTTTCACTTTTTCAGATTTTTAATGTAAGTAATATTTTTAATGTACCGATATCTGCACATTTAAATTCTTTTACCCAGCGATTTATCCTTTATTTGAAATGTTTCTTCAAAGATAAATATGTTTCACGTTTTTAAGAGACTGCTGAGTATTTATTTTTTTAGTAGTAACTATGATTAAATTAAATTTAAACGTTTAGTTGCGTTAGTTAAGCATAAGTTTAACTCATGCTTGAGGTTATAGGCCAACGTTGTTTATGGTTGCCAAAAGAAAATTGTAATTAGAAAATTCGAAATTTGTAGGGCATACATACAGCTTTCTAAAGTATTTAGATTTTGTTTTGCTATCCTTAATGAAAAGAAAATAACTTTCTTAAATGCACTGGCTATATTTTTCATAAATTGACGAAATATAACTTGATTTTTCCGTTTTCTGAATTGCATGCATTATTTGCGTTGAAGACCAGCTGTATTTTATGGCCATAAAAACACATCTTCAGCCTTTGCACTTTCATAGAGAGGATAGTTTAAGCCCAAGGGGCTTATAGCGAAACACGATATATTATGCGTTGTATTTTCCTCGGTAGTAAATTACCCAGACCAAGGCGTTTGATCTTGAACCGCGACAGAGCTGAGTACTTTCCCTGGAGTATACACAAGTTGCCATACCCTATTATGGTAGAATTTAACACTTCATGTCCTTTAAATTGACAATAATAATATAGCAAAGAATCAGATGTTCCTTGACTGTCTTTTACTTAATTAAAGGGTTTCAAGAACTCGTTCTAAGTTATCCAGAAATACATTACACCTGCTAAATTATCACTGTGCTCTTATAGGTTTTATTTGATGATTCCTTATAAATTCAGCTCTTAAAGCTTTTGGAAAAACCGTGACTGGTTCCAAAATTCTGTTATTGAATTCGATTTGAACCTTCACAAACTGTCTCCGGGCTCGATCCCGAGACTTTCTTCTATGTCAACTAGAACGGGGTACACTCCCCCTCATGAGAAAATTGAGGAGCTATTCGATCAACCAAACCATCAGTATCGATCAATCAATCCGAAAGGCGGTGTTGCCTCGGCAACACATCCGTTTCCACCATGTAGGCAATTACTCTTGAAGAAATGTCTTGAAGATGGCAGCTGAGTTTGCTGCCGAAAACTTCACGCATTACCGTTAACTCGGATACAATCCGAATAATTAGGCCTAATTATTATTAATATTCGCCGAAAAAGTTTTTATTCTTTTAATAACATTCTTGATAGAATCGATCTCTGAATAATCGATTCCTGCTAGGGAATATCCGCATTGAATGCCCTTATAAGCAGTACTGAAGTTGGAAATTTATTCTAGGGGGAACTCATACATGTATATGCAGGTATTTTATTTTTCATTTTATTCCAAACAAGCTGCCTTTTTAAGTGAATCACGTAGAATTACGTTACATTACATTACATTATTATAACAACCAATGCAACTAACTTCGTCAGGTACGCGTTGACTCTAGGCAACCGCGCAGGCAAGGCAACCGTGGAAGAGGAAATCATTATATTAATAACGGTTCTCATTTTAAAAATTGTTGTCAAAATATACGTCGAATTCATATGATTTCCCTGCGTTTATGCTGGAGAGATGAAGAGTAGATTTTTACTTTGCCGGAGCGCCGTTCGGGTCCATTCATGCCCAACTTCAGCACTGGTTATAAGAATGTATAACGGTAGGACGTGATATAATTAATTTGAATTTGATTTTCTAGTTTGTATTAATTGCTTTTACAGTTATTTATAATAAGGACTGGTTGTGTTGCACTTTCGATTTATGTCTGCTCCAATGCCATGACAATATAAGTATGGGGAAATGGGACTATGTATTCACCACGTGAAGCGATTCAGTTCGAGGTTATTTGCTGTAAAATTAGTTTTAATTAAGTATTTTATGAGAATTTGTGGGAGACGGGAAAATGTCTACCTGTCTTTTTGTCTGTCTGTCCGTGTGTCTGCACGCGCTATAACTCAAATATGCTTTATCGGATTACTATGAAACTTGGTATACACATTTATAACCTCCATGGGAAGACGCCTATTGATATTGGACCAAATCGGTTGACCGGTACCAGAGTAATGCCCGATTTAGTGCCTATTTTATGGTAATATATTAGAATTTATCAAAAGCAAATCAGTTCTCTTGGCAACATATTTTTTACAGTTTTCATATAAGTTACGGCTTACTGGTAAATAAAGATTTCCATACTACAGGATAAACAGTTCCATTATATATTTTCCTGAAGTCACTGTACTTTATATGGGATAATTTGAATTGCATCCCCTATGGACTATTGGTTTCGCAATTTTCAAGGTATTCACCGGGTGCAGCAGCGTAAAGATGTGGCCTCGTGAACTATAATAGCTTCAGTAACCATCAGCCCGTAATAGTAGAAAATAAACACATATAGTCGATTAACAAATTCACGAAAATTTAGACATGAAAGAAGAGTTGAGTCATAGCAAGAATAGAAGGAAGATCATGAAGAAGATCAAGAGGAAGAGGAGAAATAATGATAACAAAAAAGAGAACAACAGAACAAGAGATAGGAAGAGAGGCGGAGAAGAGTAGCAAGAATAAGAACAAGGCGGAGGAAGAGGAAGCAGAGAGTAAATAAAAAAATAGTAAGAAAGGATGGGAGAAGAAAAAGAAGAGAAGTAGAAGAAGCAGTTAAGAAAAAAGCAATTAGAAGACGAAGCAATTGATTGTATATCTGCTTCGCAAATAGGAGTGGTGTTTTCGAGGTGCTATAGTGTGTAGCGAATGGCGGAAATAATCTGGATTTGTTCACCCCTGATTAGCTGGAGTAACAGCATTCATCTTAACCGCAGAAAGCAGTCACCAGAGTGTCGAGAGTAATGAAATTTGTTCACGCCTAATAGCTCATAGCTGGTTCAAAGCTTCTAAATGGTAGACCATTGTGATGCTAATGGAAAGCTGTGAATACAGGTTACAGTAGTGCTAGCTGTGTGTTAGAATGCGTTCTTCAGTAACAGAATTTCACACGAATATTGGATATAACAACCCATTATTATTCTCTTATGAGTGTGTAAGAACCTATGGCAATCATGAAAGTGTTTAATTCGAATTTTAAAAGTTGTACGCTTCTTTACGTATGCCAAATACCAAACAGTTGGCTTGTGTCTGTCTCTAAATTTGTACTTTGTACTCTACCCATTGCTTCTGAACAGAAAAGAACTACGAATAATTTAGCTTTTTTTAGTTAGTGTACATTTTAGTTAGGGGTGCCCCAAGATATTTAATTTCATTCATCATTTTCAAATTAGCTTTTCTGGCCCTGTCATTACAGCACATTTATCAGTTCACATTACATTTCTACGTGTACAGAGCCATACTTCTTTCGTATGGGTTAGTACTTTATATTCCTCAATACCATCATTGACATCTACAGAGACAGTCATTTTCTGTTCAATTTATATTACCATGATGGAATTAAATCGCTGTTTTAACATCGTACTTGAGTTTGGTTTTGACATAAGTTATATTAATTTCCAAAAGGCTCTTTCACAGTTTATTAAGTGCCAGTATGGTACTTCATGAGATTGTGTGCGGGACTGGAAAATGTCTGTCCGTCCGTGTGTCTGTACGCGCGATAACTCAAATACGCTTTACGGATTTTTATAAAACTTTGTATACGTATTTATAACGTCCATGGGAAGAAGCCTATTGATATTGGATCAAATCGGTTGACCGGTACCGGAGTAAGGCCCAATTTAGTGCCTCTTTTATGATGATATATTAGAAAGAATTTATTAAATGCAAATCAGTTATCATGACAACATATTGTTTTACAATGTTCATATAGGCCTACGGCTTTGGAAGTTTCAATACAGTTAGCTATGACAAATGACACTATTCCTTCACTTACACTTATAAAACTATAGACCGTTAAACTTAGAGAGGTGGCCGTGATGATAATGTCTTGGACTCGCATCCTGGATGTCTCTGGTTCAGAGCCCGTAACCGGCCAATTTGTCATGGTTTCTTTTGTATTTTTATGTGAGTGTGCGATTGTCAAGATATCACAAATCCGCATAGTTCTGCTGATACCGAACGATTTTAATCTGATTAAAAAAACTATACCTTTGTTCTTCCGTAAGCCTTGCTTAATGAATCAATCTGGAACTTAACTCGGAAATCAATTAATTAAAAAAAAAATATTTTCTGCATATCATAATTGCAGTTTTAACTGATAAAGGAAAGCATTCTGGCACTTTGTTACATCAGTTTACCTGATTCTATTTATTTTGAACACTGATGAAACAATGTGGAGCTATCAATATTCTTGAGCCACTGCAACTAATCTGAGGAAAGTGTTCTTTGACGTCTCATGGTGAGAAAACGAGTATGTGCGTATTGAGATTGTGCGTTGACACGCTGTTACATGAAACGACTTAAAATAACGGCTCATTCACACGGTCACGGTATGACACAGTTTTTATAGGTATTTGATATTTTACATTGTTTAAACTTCTAAAGACATTAGGAGGTGACATGCACCCATGGCGCCCCCCCCCCCGTGCGCACGTCTGCGGAAGCGTTTGTATGCTAACATGAAAATTATTAACTCTTGCCTGTGATAAAACCTTGTTTCCAATAGACTTGCTGTCATCGTAAAACTCAAAGACGGTGAGAGCTATATTTTGTGAGTACTCTTTCTTCCTGACGGTGTTTGCTTGACATACATATAACTAGGGAAACTGTTCGGCTTACATATTCACTTTCGCCCCAAATACTTCTAACACGGGGAAATGGCAGAGTGGGACAGTTATAGAGCGATGGAAGAATTAGATTTCTAGAAGAAAAGGGATAATTTATTGCAAGATAGAAAGAAATCCGCTGAACTAGAACGTTAAGTATACCGTAAAGCGAAAGTGCCACAAAGAAATTTTACTGCTTATGGCTACAGAAAAAAAAATTAGTGAATATTTTAGTAGAGATAGAAATTTTCAGATTTTGTATGCAGAAGGAATAATGTGCATATAACTTGTTCCCGAAAATTCCCTGCGGTGTAGAACTCCTTTTTTTTAACGTCGTATAATAAACGATTAACTATCTTGAATGCAGGAAATGTCCACAAGACCCACAACTGTGTGAATCTCTGATCGCAGTAAACTAAACGAGTAGAACAGTAAACTCTCTAAGATAGTCCATCTAGGTGTTATAGGAGTCTCTGAATAGGGATAATTCAGTTCGATCTGATCTCCAGGTAAGTCCGTAGAAACTGCCCTAGACTTCTGGGACTTCTCTACATAAATCACGATAAAACTTCTCTTTGGCCATTCGACGGCCATGCACGCTGCTTAAGAGAAAGACGCCAGTATTTTTAACTTAACAGTAAAGATGTCATAATTCTCTTGGATAGCTGGCTGTTTGTTATTATGGAACATTTGGAGAGACAGTGCAGTTCATTCAATTTCATATTACTGGGAAAATTACACATCTTGGGAGGAAGTTTTACCCGAGTCAAGAATCGAATCCCGGACCGTTTTATTAAAATGCATACGCTTTACCGCTAAGTCGTACCCAAGATTTACCTACCTACGTTAAGAATATGATAGCTTTGTTTTGTTTATTAAGTGCCAGAATGGTCTTTATGAGATTGTGTGGTGGATTGGAAATTGTCCGTCTGTCTCTCCATGTGTCTGTATACGCTTTATCGGATTTTCATGAAACTTGGTAGACACACTTATAATGCCCAAATCGGTTGACCGGTACCGAAGTGATGCCCAATTTAGTGCCTATTTTCTGATAGTATATTATAAAGAATTTATCAAATTCAAATCAGATCTCATACCAACATATTATTTTACAGTGTACCAACACGGCTTTGGAAGTTGCAATCAAGCGTTGACCCACATCTTCCTTCACATACGCTTATCAAACTAGACCTTTGTTCTTCCGTAACCCCTGCTTAATAAATCGAGCTGGAGCTTTAGTCGGACATCGATAACAAAAATAACTTATTCTCTGAATATCATCATTGCAATTATCTCTGATGAAACAAAAGTATTCTGACACTTTGTTACATCAGTTTACTTGATTTTATTACATTTAAAAAATATGCAAATTCGTAATTTGTGAAAAATATTACTCTTACACAAATAAAAGGTTTTTCAAGCTCAGCTTGAGTAAAACACGTTTAAGATAAAAACTCTTCATGCCAACTCCTGCCAACTCCTGCCAAGAGCATTAACAGATCTGGATGTGCTATTATGACAGCTGGAATCGTTACAGAACGGGATGAAGTGCTGCAGAGGTTCAAAAGTTGAAGGCCTTGACATCTACAGTACAAGTCTATAGATAAATGAAAGTGGAATGAAAATCTGTTGATAACGGGATTCTGGGCGGGGCTTGTATCTTTGAGTCCCTTGTTATATCCTCTCCTGGAGGGAGGGAAAAGGGATGAATGGAGGGATAAGTATTAGTTACTGTATACATTACTGCTCCAACATTCCAAAACCTAACCTATACTCATAACTTTCGTTCTTGCACCCTTCCAAATTTGGCTGCGCTCCAGCATAGTCACCCATAAAGATGTCCTCACCGCCCGGCGGCGAACTAGCGCGAGGAAAAAGTGCAGAAAGTTCTAACACGATAAACACACATACACAATTTTTGATAGAAGTCAAATGCAATATTTTGTTAGGAAAACAATTTCGTTCTGATTGTTTAATTAATTTTAGTTTATGTTCTTTCAGAGTTTTATTCTTCTCTGCCAAATGAAAAAGCTCTGAGCGAGCTACTGTATATCTCCCGCTCCTTTATTGACGAACTCGAGAGTTTGATGTAGAATCCTTACTTGTATTTCAAAACTACCGTGCGTATCATCAGAGATGCAGTAAACTGATAGGAATGGTGTAATTTTACCCATTAATTCCCAGTTTTTTACATGGCAATGAGGTCATTTTGAATCTAGCGGATCTGAGCACTGTGCTTCACCAGCCTACATAGGCGTACCGAGGGGGGGGGTTTTGGGGGTTTGAACCCCCCCCCCCCATTGATTAAAAAAAGGAAAATTGTATAATTTTTTAAAGTCTGCCCATAAATTACTTAATACAAGTATAAAGCGTGGGAAGCTTAAAACTCGTTATTTTGCGTCTTAATTTTAAAAATTTTCCGGGGAAGAACCCCGGAAGCGAAAAACTCGTTATTTTGCGTCTTAATTTTTAAAATTTTCCGGGAATAAACCCCCGAAAGTGAAAAACTCGTTATTTTGCATCTAAATTTTTAAAATTTTCCGGACCCCCCTCTCCCGGATGTTATAACCCCCCCCCATATGGTCGGCCTGGTTACGCCTATGCCAGCCTATATGACATCTCGTATAAGTAACAGTGATGATTCCGCAGTTCCTTCACGCTTGGTCGAACTAGCCCTAACGACATGATCTGAGAACGGAGGAATTGACTCTAGTGAATTAACCCAAGAATTCTTCTACTTGCGATTGTGTAGCATTAAAAATATTTACACCTCCATTCCGCAAGTAGGCTATAGAGATATTCAGTTCATTTCAATTCAATTCACAATAACGGAAGTAACTTAAAAAAATACAATAACATGCTTGTTCATTGTCGACTTTTCATTGGACTGTATAAGCATTATCAATAACTATATTAATTATGTGCAGTTCGTCAGCGTTTACATCTTAAAATTATTAATTAGGCCTACTTGAATTTTCTTATGATTCTTATTTCTAATTTTTGTTAAGACCTACATCTACAACATAAAGCAGGATCTTTATCATATCCCTTCAAAATGTAGGTTTTTCTTAATTTCTAAATAGGTTAATATAATGAAGTATGAGATGAATTATTAAAACAACTACAAGTGCCAAGAAATCCTGCTTTATGTTTCGAGTTTCGAGTTTCAAACTTACCGAAGAGAGAGTGAATTTACAGTGATGTCCGTCAATATTTACGGCATCCGGAAGTATTATACATATAGCCTACTGTATACAAAAATATTGTTTACTAAATTGAAGAGAAAAGTGTGTGCTACAGAGAAAAAATAGATATAAAAATTCATTTTTTTACCCTCAACGGTGTATCTGCTCCCTTAAGTTGTAACAATTTCAATTACATGTTTAGAAAGGAAGCTTGGATTTTAATATTAAATTACTCTTTTTTCGCATTATTTGTAACCAGTAATGGTATGCCTTGCCGTAGCCTACTAGTGAAGCGGCCGAACCGTCGTGGAAGGAGTCGCAAGCATTTGGATGGAGTAGGCCTAGATTCAACTTTTAAAAAGTGAAACTCTCTCTGTCTCTGTTCACTACATTCACATTCACCCTGCCAACCTCCATCTTTCGCTTTTAATACACTACATCCGCAGTACTAGCGCGATCTCCGAAATAACAAGCGGATTGCAATAGCATGCAATGCAAGGAGTCAAGGATTAACAATGAAGAGCAGGACATTTTATGCCTGACACCTTTTGCAGAGGGTATTGTTGTAACGTGCTTCCCTTATGGCATCGGACATGACATCATAGTGTGATCACCAGGCTTTAAAACTTAGTGCCCGATCGAATATGTTAACAGCAACTGTACTGTACAGACTTTGCTCGGCGTATGCGCTAGCTACCATATGCTAGTTCACGTGATAGTAAACAAAGCGGATTACAGGTATAGAAAGACCACAAAATAACTTCTCATTCTCTAAACTCACATTACAAGCATGCAAAACGTTACGTTTTCCTGTTTGTGTGTAATAGTCCCTCCCAAATGTTTCAATATATGTTTGCGTTTTAGAACACTTTACTTTCGGTATTCCGAACACGTATTATACATTTATAAACACGCATAATGACAAGGTACACTGTTGACCAATTTGAGAGGCACCGTACCATGAGCGCATTGACTTCTCAGTACTACTAGCAATGACTGTCTTATCAGCCTACGCAATCGCCCCCACCCCCTATACTCAGGTTGTTGGTAACCGGAATCATCTCCCTCTGTGGGTTCGGGCACTAGTTTTAAAGCCTGGTGATCACACATCGATTGGGATTCCCCGCATTACATACTGACATACATTGAGGTAAATGAGACGCTTTGCATTCTCCCGTGTCTGCATAGAGGAAATCCTCCCCACTACTTATATTTCCGATTTCCCTCCATATGTGGCAGAGCCGGGAGTGCTGTTCAACTTTATCGCCTTTGTGTATATTCCGAAAGAACATAACGCCGTCTCAAACTGTCGCAACTTTCCCGGAGCGAACAAGTTTCTGCAATTCAATCGAGCTGAGAGTAGTGCATATGAAATCCTTTGTTGAAGTAAACACATAATTTATTGCCGGAGGGAGAAGTTTTGCCTTTCTTTCACTTTTTTTCTTTACATCTGAAAGTTTTTCTATCAGCTCTCAGGCTTGTCCATTTTATTTACGCTTGCTGGAGCTTTAAACAGAATGGCGAACATTCTTAACTAGCATGCGACAAAAAAACCCTACTTCTAAATATTTATTATTGAATTTCCTTAGAGGAACTTTATGACCGATTAATGAGGCGGATTATAAGATTAGACTTAGAGACAGGCTTCGATTTTCTATATCGTATTTTTTTCTAAAACATGGATGAATAAGGAACGTGAATTTATCCTCATCAAGATCATTGCCCTCAAATTTGTCCATGAACAATTCTAAAGGCCTTGTACTATATGAGAAGTAACACCACAGAATTAACCTTTTTCTCTCCCTTCTAAACCATGGAAAATGCTAATATTTTTATTTTTTATGCTAACAATTCATACAAAGAATGCTCTTTATTCATATCTGAAAACTGCTCCGCCATGAAGCGTAGGCTACACTAATCCTGCCATATGTCTCTTTTCTGCTGATAAGCTTTTAGGCCAGCAAGGACTATGCACGTCTTTAAAATGATTGGGATACTCCTATTTTCTCGCAATCCCACTACCTCTAGCAACCTATCCTCCGACAGAACGTGGACAACCTTCCGACTAGTTTTCTTCTGTCAACCCCATTTATAAGCGCCAAGATTGAGATGTATGATGAGAAACATGCACATTTCCATGCCCGTCAATGACAAGCTTCTAGACCGTAGCCGATATGTCTATATAAAAACTCAACAGCTTTATGTTTCTTTGCACCTTAGGGAAATCTGCGATCCATCCTAGACATTCATATTTTTAGTAATTATTGAAAGACGTACAAATTCCCAATTAAAAATACCTTTTCATACGTCAGCTTCATTCATTTTCCGTTCATGCTATTATGGTGGATACTGGAACTTCCTGCACCCAGTGTCCGCATCATAGCCCACTTGCATCTTCTCCTTCTTTGCAGCACATATTTACCTCTTACTTTTGATATATTTATTATTGCAGGCATGGAATGTAATCTTATTATTTGTTACTTGAATTTTACCATTTTAATCGTATCGATGTCTTTAGTTTAATTTTATTTCTTAATATTCACTTACGATTCTATTCATAGGAGCTAAGTATGACGCGACTAATTGCCCGTACGTAAAATAGTTAATTGTTCGCCACCAAGATTAAAATTGTCACTGACTTTTTAAACTTACCCTTGGAACTTGACCTCCATCTTGAATAGGGTCGGCCTGGGTGGCGCAGTTAGTATCGCGCTGGCTTTCTGTGCCCAAGATTGCGGGTTCGATCCCGGCCCAGGTAGATGGCATTTATGTGTGCATAGCCGTGTCAGTATGACTGTGCCCATGTCAGTAGATTTACTGTCATGTAAAAGAACTCCTGCGAGTCAAAATTCCGGCACACCGGCGACGGTCACAAGGCTAAGTTGCAATACATCCCCGTCTTAAATAACCATGTACCAACCAATCATCTCGAATAGTAGTTTGTATTCAGTTATTATTTTTCACGTATTTTTACTAATGTTTCCATCTCGTAAAAAATAGTATGCAATACATCTTGGAAATAAAATAAAATAAAATAGATTTCTCATTTTTTTATAATTTTTCATAGATTCTCTTAAAACACGCTTCTTACCCTCATATCGCAATATACTGTAAGTATTGTTGAAGATGAAGGTTAATGCTTTTGTATGTACCGTTATAAATAAAAGCGTAATTCACCTTGTATTATCAACCTGTTATTTTATTAAGCATATTCATGAATAACCGTAAATTGTTGCTTAGCGCGTTCGTGTTGCATGAATTATGTCGATTAGCATGTTTGTCTAAGCTGGGTTAATATGACAAGCTTGCTAGTACACTACTGTACAGGATATGCATTTGTAAATGTACAACTGCGACAATGACAGTCATAATTTGTACAAATCGTAACTGTCCGTTTAAAATAAAGGACGAGTCAGGGATTATGAACATTATGCCGTCAGTTATAATTTGTATGGTACTCGCGTACACATACAGATGCCAGCATTATGACCTCTGCCCATTGCCGTAAACCACTTACCAATATCCCATAGATGTCTCGGCTTTCCAAGGCAGTTAAAACAAATACATCAAATATTTCCCATTATTACTGGGCATAAAATCATCTATTGGAACTTCATCCAATTGGATTTTTGCCAGCTGCGGAGTAGGGCTGCTTAATTTATCTTGATGCATATTTTCTTACTGGAAATTGGGTCAAGATCGTAAATACTCCCACATTACTTCGATTCAGTTCTTGTCATAAATGTGTTCCCAAAAAGAGCGGCGTAGATTTATGCGAAAGGGTTTTATTTAAATGGTGATTAGCAGGGCCCGGATTCTGATGACCTAAAATTGTTTGAAAAATGACATATAAAATGACCCTAAATTTTAAAGAAAATGACTTAATAATTATAAAAAAATGACCTAAAAACTTATATTTTATTTATAAATATTATTATTGAATACACAAAGTTATAGACTAATGGTAGATAATTGTAAAAACTGTAAATAACTGTAATGTTGTGAATGTTCTTTTTTCACGGAAATTTATACTGACACTGAGGCACTGGTGAGTCAAAATTCTACACATCCATTTGTGGTCAGCCGGATTAAATTGTTGTTTATTGAGGGTAAACAGTAGTTTGCACTCTCAGATCCAAGCAGGTGGCAGACTCTGGTGCCAAGTGAATCTAATAACAATAGTAATATAACAGAAAATTGTCGCGTTTCTTTGATTCTCACTTCCGACTGAGACATGTTAACACTTTAACGCCGAATTTTTCCTTCTTGCATTAAACAAACAACACTTCAAAGACAGCACCGCTTGGTAAGGGTGGTAAGGGTGGTAAGCCCATCACCTCTCAACCCCCTCCGGAAACTAAGGTATTACGTGGACTTGGAAGGGCCGAGACATTTTGTCCAGAGGCTCTAATTTATGCTTGGAGTTCTTTTACGTGCCGTAAATCTACGACACAGGCCCCCCAGCTTAAAGTCCCTCCCGGAGGACTCCGTGCCCCTGAAAAACCCATCGACTGCGGCCAGGTTTGATCCCGCGACCTTCGGATCTAGAGGCGGCACCTCTAGACCACCGCAGCCGACAAGCCTTTAATATACCGTTCATAATTACACTCTGTAGCTATTTTAAAACGAATCTTATAAATACAAAGTACAGGGTATATGTAGGTTGCCCGTTTTTCTTTCTCTACCTGACACCATAGGTAGCCTACTATTGTTAGAGAAAATACTGTATTTAGCCCGTTCAGTGTTAGTTTTTCTGCCTCAAAACGCACATCCCGGGTAAACAAAACTTTTTTTGTTTATTATTTGTGTTGTGTGCTCACGTGTTTGTCGGCCTACAGCACAGTCAGAGAACGAAAAATTGTATCAAAACAAAATTCTTTTGAGTATATAACACTACGCATTGTCGATCCTCTCTCTCATTATTTACCCAATCAATATTTACTTGTGGATTATTTCGGGAGGATTTTCAGGAAGACGGCTCTAGCAATTTTGTTCAAGTTTTCTACACCACTTGCTCTTAATATCTAACATTAATTTGAATCTTTTTCCATGTGAATTTTCCGGAGTTTTGTTTGCGGAGGCGAACAATTATTCATTACCCTGTAAGAGAAAGAAACAACTGAACAAACCACCCGCAATGTGGCCACTTAAGCTGTGACGAAATGTTAAACCATGGAGAAAATAATTTAAATGTGTGATACCAGATTTGTTATAAATTTATCAGTAAATAAACTTTTTCCTTGAGTTTTATTAATGAAGATCTGTTTCATAAAACAGATCAGTTTGTTTAGGCCTAATATATTCATGTGTATATCTTAATGAATGATGTGGGTGTCAATATAACATTATGTAGAAAGTTTAAACAAAATATTTTATAAAATAAAAACAAAAGATTGTTTTTAGTAGCTTGGTTTGCCGGGTAAGAGCAATTTTTCGGGAGAGTCCGTGTCATACCTATGCTTCGGAGATGACTTAACTGGAATATAGGGTTTGATTTTGCTTAACTTGGTTAATTCTCATAGGCTCTTATGCATATGTTGTGTGCAGAGGTCTTCTGAAAATGGTATTTTTTTATTGGGAAGACTTGAAACTTGTATTTTGATAAACATGTATGCTTGGGGACCGTATCCCCCCCCCCCCAGGCGACCATGCGTCCAACGGTACGACAGGGAGTAGGCAGCAACTGGTTTCGGAGAATAGCCTGCAGTAGATTGTATAGACCGCACGCAGTACACGAGTGTCTGAGAAGTGGTCGCTAAAGAACAGGCGTATGACATTCAGTACTTATTGGTATTGTTATTGTGGTTTATATAATACATGCGTTTGTAATTGATTTACTTGACTTTCGGGAGCGGTTACCATGTCTGTCTAATCTCTTAAAACTTTACAATGCTCTTTTGTTATATAATGTACTGCATATGGTATAGGCAGGTTATTAACGATAAACTCTAAATGTAACACAGAGATGCAGCACGAAGTACATGCACGATTTATCACATATGTGACAGATTTATGGCTGTAATTTAAGCGCGAATTTTCACGAAAATTGACCTCTCTGCGAAAATATTCATTTTTACGATAAAAACGAAAAAGTTACATTTAAAAAATGCATTTGTTTTGGAGGTGCTGGCTGTAAAGGGATGAGAATTCATGTGGAAAGTACATATACACGAAAATATAGACTATGTATTATTCAATTTATGACCTGCAAGACCATCCATGAAAGCTGGCAGGGTTTTCTTGAGCTTTCGGAACATTCCGTTAGAAATACTTTCGTTTTGAAGCTCTTAAAGTATTAGCTACAATAATAAAATAAACGAGAGATCAATTATTTTGTGCACTTTTGGTTTACACTCTACTTTTTCTAACATCGGTACATAAATTAAATAAATGTTATTTTATTAGAATATACCGGTGCTGTAAGCAGCGTATGAGTATAACTTTAATATTACCACAACATTTTTCAGGGAATTTCTACCATATTTTAAACTTCAAATATGACATTTTGTGTATTTTTCATGAATAACAAAATCTGGCACTAGGTACAGGTGATTTTGGGTATTTAACTTAGTGTTTATTTTATTATTTCTTACTGTACCTCAGTGTGTTTCCGCTATACGAATTCAAATATTTAGGCAGTGTGCTTTCTTCACAAGAAAGATACTGTAAAATGTGAAGTCAACTTTCTTATAATTATTCACGCTGGGTCTTATTTAGGGTGGATTGTTTGTAAAGTGGGGGCCTTTGTTCATTCGTTGTAGTTTTCCCGAGGTTTAAAGCTGCACCATGCTGGTTAGCAAATCCAGATAGATGGCAGTGTTAGTCTGCCCCATATTCAACTTGAATGCAAATGAAGGTAGCTGTATGCTACCCACACACCGCGACAGTATGTCGTGTTCCATGAGAAATTACAGTTGCCTTCCTCTGGCCTAAAGCCATGGTAAATGTATTCTAGTAAATTAAATTATTAAATGTATATTCGGATTTTCCTCCCAAGTAACTCTATCCGCTTAAGCGTGCTGCAGATATTTTGTATCTGAGTGTTACTTTCTTCTTTTGTTATGTTATTATCAATAACCATTATTTTTACGAGACTGGATTTCTCACAAAGTGTATTGTAAAACTATGTCTAAGTGTGAAGTATATGGTTTCCACAATGATTAGTCTATATATCATCTAAACAGTTTATAATTTACAAGGAATTAACTTCTTTTTCCTGCTTTGAAGTCTCTTTTGTACTATAATTCAATAATCACGTCACAGGTGACATCTGTATTCCCTTTTCGATATCATCCCCTTGGGATATAGTTACAACGTGCTATTTATATAAACTTAATTGATGGTATTATCCTGGAAACAACAGGGCGCTGATAATGAAAAATATAATTCGGTAGGTTTGGCTATAAACCTGCCCTGGATAATAAGAAGTTAATGTAGAAGACGTAAGTGAGCAACTTTTTTTCATTAATTTTTTTTATATATTACTGTGTCCATACCGTAGGTAGTATAGCAAGAGAAAGTATTGTATGTGACCCCGAAATTCGAAGTCGAAATTTTAATATAAATACACTTTTGAGGCCTCTGAATAAAAAAAAAAAAGAATCAATTTTCACACATGTCTATGTGTGCCTGTGAACAGCCTAGCTAGTGAACGAAAAGTCGTATTAAGACAACATTTTATATTTTGGTGTAGTGTCTTATGGGGATGTGGCACGAAGATTAGCGACGACTTTCTGTTACGTTTAACGCCACTTTACATTAATAATTTTTATCGATTTTGCTTAAATTTTGTACATGAGGTAGGCTATACTAAGATCTATAACTTTTATTTGAATATGTTTTCATAAGAATTTCCTGAACGGTGGCTATAAGCTACCCTCTGTTTTTGGAAATTCAGTCTGCCTGGTGAACAATAATGCTTTGCATCAGGTTGAAACAACTGATTACGTACTTTAGTTCAAATTTCCTACATTATTTCCACCTAACACATAAAACTAACTCCGTGGCGCTACATCCCTGAAGGGACAAGGCCTACCACCCGACCTCTGCGTCATATACCATAGGCAGATGCCAGGATTGGGGGGCATTTGGTCAGCATGCCGACACCCACGGCCGTTAATGGTGGTTTCCATGACCGGAGCCGCTACTTCTCAATCAAGTAGCTTCTTAATTTGAATCACGAGGCTGAGTGGAGCCAAAACTTTTAATTGGGTAGAGGAAGTTATGTGTTTCACATCAGATTTTTTTTAAAATTGCTGTGTCACTATATCACTGATAGTTGCATACCTCGTTGTAGAGACAGGATGTCTTAAGTATCGAAGCTATTCGTGTTGGGGACAATTATTGTTTAATATCAATAGTATATATTACTATTTTTATTTTAGTACCAACATTATTATTGTTCTATGAGCTCCCTGCTCAAACTCCCTTAAAATTTCACAGGATTGTTAGTCTTTAAACTTAGTGAGAAAAAATACCGGAAACTCTGTGTGGAATGACGTTACATTCAATCCACTGTCCTTTCCTACACATAGTATATTGAGCTTAACATGCATTCCGCAGTTATTCTGGGCATTAGATTTTTTACTGCATTGTAAATCAGTTCACAACGCAGCAGAATACTGATCTATACGCCGTAAAAATCCGTTCCACCAGTCGTGGTAGCGGACCTAACCATAATAGGATCGACGCTCGAAATCCCATTTCATCAATTATTGAAGTATATTACAACTCTAAATTGATAGCTGGATGGAAATCAAAACAAATATTGCGGAAACTGGATAAATATCGTCATTTCATGGTAACTTCATTTCAAGTTTGGTAATTTGGGAATTTATTCTTGTGGCATAACCATATGCGGTGTTCGATGTATCGTCAGATTTTATTTTTAGGTTGCTCTGCGTATTTCTATATTTGCTTCCGACACAGTTATAAAACTGTTATGAGTTAGTTAAGGATTCAGGTTTATTTCTTTCTCAAGCATAGTTAAGTAATCTCTATACGATTGTAAAAACTTACGTTCTTTATTGAAAATTTACTACTTATGTGTATAACTTCCGCCTGGAGTACAGTAGCCTAAATTAAATTATTTTGTGTTCTGTTATCACGGACAACTGACATAACCAGAACGAAAATACTTACTAAGGCCACCGGCTGGACTTTATCCTTAAAATTCTGTCTAAAAGTGAACTAGCTAACCAAACTTGAAAAAAAAAGCGTTCAAGAAGGCAATATAGACATATGTACCTTAAATTTTAAAGTCTGTAGGGAAGTTAGAAAGAGCTTGGATTTTTTGTTAAAGCTCACTAGTACAACAAAGAGAAACAACTAAAATTTAATCTTCAACTGAACAAATTTTGTTCTGAAATTTAGTAACGTATTCCCCGAAACGATGTGAAGTAACATTTCTTCCATTTGTGATAAGAGAGACAAAAATGAGACATTAGGGAACTTAATATTTTAATGTTACAAGTGCCCACACTTTTTCATGATGCCTTCTAGCGTTAGAAATAGCAGCAGCACCCATGCTACATTTTCCGTTTCAATTAAACATTATATTTATCGATGGTTTACTTACGAAAAATAATTTTTTAAACTCTGAAACGTAAATTTGTATGTAATCGTATAAATTTTGAACAACTCCTGTCAGTTCTGTATTCTTTTATAATATTAACGTTTGATTGCGTGCTTAAAACAAAATGTTCTTTGCAAAACGAAATTGAAGTATTGGTAGCCAAGATCTTCCCTGTTCAGCATTAAACGAGAAAGTAGGTTGGTTTCCATTAACTCATGAACCTGACTTGTGTCCAGTGAACATGGTATAACAAACACAGTGTTCTCTTTTCTCTTGCACAGGGTATTAGAATTCTCGAGAGGTAAACCCAGTAGAGACTCGTTAATTAGGAAGAAGTTCAGGTAGTTTGTAAAGCTACATTGCATCCATAATAACTAGAGAGAAGCAAAGGAAGGCTGTACGATGGAGGCGTCAGTTGTAATATTATCAAAAGACCATATCAAGACAAGATTAGCTACGGCGATACTTCAACCGACTCTCTTAATTAGATAACACACTGATACTAAAGAATATTTCGATGAAAAAACTCCACCCGAGGAACGGATGTTCTCATTTTTTGGCTTCTAATTCTGACATCGAATAAGGAATTCATTCAGTTGTGTGAAACGATAAACTGTATTGTGCGCGGAGTAGGGCTGGAAGCTAAAGCTTTCTTAAAAAGAGATCGCTAGCTTATAACTACCTGTAAATATTTATACGAAACATGTTTCAAATAAATGTTAAAGTCTTAGAAAGTAAAAACAAAATCGTTGGGCTGTTTTGAGGAAAACATGAAAACTGGAAATATGAGAATATTATAGGAGAAAAATTCCTCCGACACTGGGACTTGAACCCAGGACCTTTGGCTATTCGCGCCAATGCTCTACCAACTGAGCTAAGCCGGAGTTCAATTCACAGCGCCGGATAGAACCTCTCTCCTATGACTGATTGCCCTATAATATTCTCATGTAATGTCCAACAGAGACAATATTCTGTGGTTCATGAAAGCTTATATATCTATCATGAAAATTGGAACTATTGTCTTGGAAACTGGCAACAAAAATGAAAGAAGTCGTTAATACGCTTCCTGTCACGATACCAGGGGTTACCATACTCTATTACAACATTTCGATGGTAGAATTTTTCCTTTACGACATATACACACATATAGGTATTTACTTTCGATATTTGTGGACATACGCCTAAGGGGTCCTCAGCCAGTGATAATACTGAAAAGTCCACATTGAATTCGACGACAATTTGCATGCGCCAAAACGGAAATATTCTAGTTAGGAAAGATGATCCAAGCGACAGCCTGAATGTGCTACCATCGGCAGTTTACACCGAGTGAACCGATTCATATTTCCTTTTTAGCAAAAGTGGTTCAGGATCTAAATGAAAGTTCAATAAAGTATGATTATTATATAATTATAGTGAACCTAAGTTTAAAGCAGGACTATTGTTACACAATATCATAATTATCGTAGGTAATCCCACGAGAGTTGAGTAGTTTATTGATAGATTCGCGACTGCGCAGCAGGAGCGAATTTATCTGATGTAACTCGTCAACTCGAGTTGGATTTATTAAGACTATATATGAATAAAAATGTAACGGATTAAACAAATAATAATTACTTTCGTGCTTTGTTATATAAAAAACGAAACTAACAGCTGCGAGTTCACGGCATACTATGAATCAACCATCCATGAATCGAGTTACCATGTCCTTGTGTCCAATGGTACGATTCGAGTTACCATGTGACCATTGCTACCAATTGTGCATATAAGACATAGTTAACTTAATTAAGGTAAACTAACAGTAGAACAGAATAAAAGCACACTAACTTAACGGTCTATTTATGTTAATAGAATTTTAAGGATATCAATTTTAAATAGCTCAGATGAATTACAATTCAGAGTATTTTTGCTATATCACTAATAAATAATTGGGGCTATATGCTGAAAAAATTCCTTGGTTTATCTATTTCATTTATGAGGGTATAAGACGTAAAAAACTACCCACTAGTCCTGAGCTATTACCATTCCCTCAAAGGATAAAAAATGAAATTCATTAATCCCTTTAAAGTTTTGTCGGGAAAACGAACCAGAGTCTAAAAAAAGAGAAAGACAATCCCGTTGAAAAAAGGACATCTGGTCACCCTATATTATATGTAATACTTCTGTGTAGTTGTTTCGAGAGAAGTCCGTGGTTTTCTTAAATTCTAGGCATCAGTTTTCAAACCGAGAGTCTGGAGCTCAACGATGATTCCCCCGGGATTACCAGGAGATATTTGACATTGGTCTCTGGAGGATTGTCTTGAAAATAAGTAGTTCAAGTGGATGTAGGATGAGAAGGCGGGGCAATGTTTGAGAATACAGCGGCCAGACAATGCGATTATAGATCGAGTCGAGGCAGTGGGTGCAGTGTAGGAGATGAAGACTTTCGTGACCCCGAGGGGAAATGGGGAATCTATATTGGATTCAAGTAATTTAGAGCTTTCCATTCTCTTTCGACTCTAATATCCATTAAAACTGTTTTCTTGTATGGTAGCAAAATTATACTGCCCTAAAACGCGTATTATTTGATATATTGTCTGCTAATTTTTAAAGTGTTCGATCGTTTCACATCTTGTAATTTTTGACTGGTACTAGATGTACTTAGCATTTAAATTTCCTTTTAGTCGGTTTATTTAATTCTGTAGTGAAGTTAGCACCTAAGTAGAGATATTCTCTCGCTCTAGTCCCTAAATAAGCAGGTAGATGGTATAATCACTTGACAACTGTTTGTACGTTCATTGTATGAATACATATACTTATATGTGTGTGTGTGTGCTTGTGTAAAAATCAAACAGGCATTCGCTTTATTTTTATTTACACTATGGTCCAGGGATCGACTCATCTCTAACAGAAATTAGTACCAGGAGAAATCTTGCGGGTAAAGGCGCAATGCTGACAATCTTGCCACCTTCATGCCCCTAATGTCTGAAAACTCTCGGAGCCACAACCTCTTCGAACCCTAAGGGCCTTCATGTCCTGTATGAGGACTGCTTTACCCTTTTATACCAGTATTCCATTAGTTCTTTATTCTGTTTTTAATAAGTTTTTTGTTTTTCCATTAGGTTTTTTCTATTTTCTGTCTCGTAGTTGTGTTAAGCTGCCTTCCACTCCGGCGGCCCGGGTTCTATTCCCGGCAGAGCTGGGGATTTTTCAGCAGCGAAAAATTCCTTTCCCGGGTGCAGGACTGGGTGTGTGTGTGTCCTTAGGTTTAAGTAGGTAGGGGACTGGCGCACCCCGGTAACAAATCCGCTGAGAATATCCCCTTACGGGATCATCAGGGGTCACTCGCGAACCTGAGGAATACCTTTTTAGTTGTGTTAAGAATGCACATGGTTGGATTCCGTCATGACTTCCAAATAAATAAATAAATAAGTAAATTTAATAATGTAAGATAACTAAATACACGAGAATACTTATATCTAAATCTATTTGCGTCTGCATGAATAATAAAAATGATTATGTTCGTGATAATAATAATAATAATAATAATAATAATAATAATAATAAAGTAATACTCCCTAATCCAACTCTTGTATAAATTATAGTGACATATATATCAAGTTACTAAACCGAAGTCAAATGGAATTGTATTGAAGCTATATGCCTACACGTCTCACCCTTGTCCTACCAACCATCTTCAAATGATTCAGTGCATCTCTTCTTTCCTTAACGCTGTCACAGTTCCCTGTGTACTTTCAGTTTTAATGAAGTAAACAAATTCCTTCATTTTCATGCTATAACATTTTTTGCTTTCACCTGTTGCCTGCTCAGTGTAATTGGTGACATGAAGACGGATTTTTAGGTACATTAAGTTCTGCAGAAAGTGGTAGGTAAACTTGGTAACTCTGTTTTGAGTAATACAGCCTCGTCATTTTTCACAGGAGGCAGTGGAGATAAGAATGATACAGTGCACTGCAGTGTTAAAAGATGACACCGCATTTACAGCATCCTACCCCGTGGTCCTGCCTCAGATAGAAGATAACGCAGGACCACGAAACTTCCTCTTCTGTCGTTTAGCGTAAAATATTATCTCACTTCAGTGCTGAATTACCCTCTCGTCTAGTGCCACTCCTTTCCGAGAAGTCCTTTCAGTTTAGTTGTGGTATTTTCATGACGGAAAGGACGATAAAGGACATGATCTCCTTATACATCTTAACACATTTCATTTCGTAAATACCATATTATTTAAACGTAAATTTTACTTCGGCCACCTAGGGTACAAGAGCACTAGTAGTCGAGCGATTAGCATGTTTGCTGTTAGAGTCAAGATTTGTTGGTTCAGAGCGTTGAGATTTATTTCCTGGCGACAAACCGGCATCATGCATTCCTTTACATCCCACATGTTTCTTCCTCTTAATTAGTGTGGACTATGCTCATGGAATTGTAGAAGGTACATTACAAACACACATTCACTAGTCATTCAAAAAATAAATAATTATTATAAGAAAATAATCGTATTCTTCCAAAAGCACATTATAATATTAATAATAACACAATAAAATGAACAAAATAATGAACAAAAATAATTTAAATAAATAGATCCTCTGGCCATAACCATTAAAATTCAAACCCAAATTCAATTAGAACTCGCAGGAATAAACATTCTGTAACTTTCTCTGCTCAAGGTGCTAGTACCATTTAGTTCTACGTACTATTGATTTTCATGGCATTCTGCAATTCCTATTCGATCTATATATCCCATCCATATTAGTTTCTAATTTTCCTCAATAGCACTGTATACGTAGATAGTCTACACAGTGTCAAAAAATAATTGTTCAAATTACGTACATTGAATTATTTTCAAAAATAGATATGAATATTAGACTATATCATACGGTTTTTGCAGAATACCTAATCTGTGTTATTTTTCTTAATTCAATGGGTGTAGTTAAGTATTAGTACTAGCAACATTAGTGTTAATTCAGCGGTAATTGACTGTTGCAGAACAGTAAGTTTAATGTCGAGCAGAAATGTTTCCAAGAAAGTTTTATCTAAAATGAGTAACAGCAAAGCAAATATTTGCAAACGGCAAATTAATTTTAACTTTTTGTTATTGTGCGTGTGGCAAAGATAATAATTAAATTGAATGTAATTAGTTTTAATCAGAAATATGTGTTTTAACCCTTTCACTGCTACAGCTGTATATGTGTATCAGTGCGCATCACTGTTGGCCGTGCTATTGACGAATATATACGACGCACCCTTATAGACGAAAGAATTTCTTCTTGAGAGGGATTCATAGTGTGTCCGAGTATAGTGTCTTCTGTTGTTTACATCCTGACACCATCAGTTAGCTGTTCTCTGCCTTGAGCTGCTATCAGTAGCTAAATATTTCAGGCGATGTATTGCACTATGCAATAGCATTATTTTGCTGCTGTGTTTGTAATGACATGCGGGCATCCCAGGGTTGCGTAAACTAGTCTAAACTACAAGAAATACGTGCTCTGCCCTTGCTTCGGAGGAAGCTGGCAAATTATTTGCAACTGTTTGTCCATTTATGATAACAAAAGAAATTTACCTCCAGTTTGCACAGTATAATATGTTAGCAAGGAAAGGGATAAAGTAGCTTGTGTCCTCTAACCTCAAGCACACAGATTTCTTGTCTTTTGTGATTTTCTGCGTGATCTTGGTTTAATAAAAGTGAATTTCTATTCATGACAACAACAAAAAACAAAAACAAAAATCACCAACTTTCCTCTTCCTGACAGAGCATATAACATGAATGAATGAATGAATGAATGAAGTGCTTTTATTGTTAACAGAAAAACTATCTTTTTACATTATTCGTTGCATGAGCCCTTAGGCTGTCCATGTTTTAACTGTGCACAAGCAAAAAGTACCCTAAAAGTAAAACTAAAAAAACACACAAACAGTTAAAAACTAGTAAATATACAAACAAAACACCACACACACACACTCCCCACCAAAAAATAGCACATACCCCAGCAATACCCTTAAACACATCAACCAAATATATTTTACATATTATTCTATATACAGCCGTCTACCCCATCGGAGTACTCCCCTTACTCCCTCGGTCCCACTTCCTCGGCCAGTTCCATCCTAAGCTGCCTCACTTTGGACATAAATTCCCCCCCCCCCCAAAAAAAAATCTAGTGTTAAGTAGCAGATCGTATGTGAACAGCTGACCCGTACAAGAAGCAGTGAAAGACTCTGGTAGATGCCGTTGCCTCAGTGTTTCCGTGAATGTACACTCTGCCAAAATATGGTGTGAAGTTTCTCCTGCCCCACAAAGCGGGCATATTCTCTCCCCCTCCTCATTTGTAATTTTAATTGCCCGCCAAGCTCCTAGACGGAACCAGGCTAAACCAAATCTTTCCTCTTTATTTGCCCCATACAAGTAAGTCTCTGTTCCCCAATTTGTCTTGGTTAACGTTTGGATCTCCAGAGTGACTTTCTTCCTGCATTCCGCTAATGTCACTTGTTTGTCAATATCTCTCAAACGCTTCTGAACTTTCCGCCATGCATTGCGCCTATTCCTAAACCCCCTCGAGAGGGGGGGACAGAGAGAGAAAAAGAGGGGAGAGAGAATCACGTGATGTATTAGGAGGTCAACTTTTGGTGTACTTAGAAAGTGAATAACAGAAGCTGAAGCTTACATTAATGCAGGTGTGTTTATACTGTACTCATAGTCGTGTTTCGCTTGAGAGCTTATAACATAGCCATCAGTGGGGTATGAATAAGCATTGTTTTGTTCCCAATTTTAACTAAATAACCTTGCTATCTTTTCTCTCTTATTTTATCGTAATCACCATGTCGAGGTAATGTTCCCTAATCGCAAAGAATAGTTACGTATCAACGTAAAATGCAATTATGCATACGATTCTCTCTCTGTCCCCCCCCCCCCTCTCTCCATCTCTAGCTCTCTTTCAGGACCTGGAGATGCCGGAGGAAGGTCAGAAAGGAATTATGATATTAGTTGACCTCCTAATACATCACGTTATTTTGAAAAAAGCCCGTTCAAATATTTTCTGCAAATCTGTATATATATAATAGTCTACAGTATATAAATCGTACAATCATACATACAAATACGTATATAGTATTCTACTCATTATGATCATAATTTTGTTCAAAATTTGATTAATTTTCTAGAAGGCAGTCGTTATACTTCTTACTTAATCGTTTGGAAGTGCCTAGCGTGATGAACTAATTCAAAGGAAAACGGAAGTTATTTCTGTGAAGATCTTACTCCTTTCTGATGAGCATAGGGTGAAGGACTGCTGAAGTGTTTGAAAATGTCGTAAAAAATTAATACTATTCGGTTTTATGCCATGTCATGTTAATGACGAAAAGCTAAGATTTTTTGAACTTTATACTTTGGATAACTTCGTTTCCTATTTTAAAAAATTAAAAGGAAAATTCTTGAATTTTATTAAATGTTAATCTGGAACCAGGCGAACTGATCTCTCAGCTTTTATAATGTTTCTGCGTTTGTAATCAGAAGTTACACTGGTGGGTTTCCAAAGCACTAATCCCAAGAAACTTTCATTAAAATGGACTTTGCTCTAATTGAAAGTTTTTTTCGTTCCCCTCTTTTCTTTCTCTTTGCAATTTGTTTCCTTCTCTTTCTTTCTCTACGACCTACTCCCTGAAGCCATTGTTTGTCTCATTCTTGGCACGGTACTGATAGAAAAGTAGGGCACGAAATGGAGTCTTTTTGTGTTCTTTCTCTACCCCTTTTCTTTTATGGCTAGCTTGTGCTTTTTCATGTCACCCCCTTCTTCTCTTACATTAATTTCGTCCGGGCCTGTATTTAACAGAAAACAAAGCATCCCCAATTGTATGGTGATATTTATGCTGGGTTTTAAGTGAAGTCTAACAACATAGTTCTATTATTCATTGAAAATAGAAGATACTCTGTAAATTGTATGGTTCATTTTGGCTCCATTTAAAGAGACATCTTGGTTATTTTAAATTGCTTCTTGTAAGAGCCATGTAAAATACATTTCTAATCATAATTGAAACATTTTCAATACATTTGAACTCTGAAACTCTTGTAACAAAAAGTTACTGATAGGTAAATGCAATATTTACTGCAATAGTCGGATTTATAGAGTAGAAGATAATGACAAATGAAAATGTTAAATTCTTGCCTTAACTTTTTAAAGGAATACTACAGAGTGATATCCGATAAAGTACAATTTTTCGTAAATTACTACGTATGTTTTGAGAACGGGTTGTATGTAAATGAATCAACATTTTTAAAATACAAAACGGAGAATAAAATTTAATAAAATTCTTTTTTACATTTAATTCCAAGGAAGAAAGTATTCCCTCTTATGCGATTTCCCTTATTCTAATTTCACTTCGGGTTTTCGTTTTCAACTCGTATGTTGTTGGTCTCTTCATCGCTCCTTTTCTGCTCATAAATCTTACATTTTTCAAGTATTATTAAGTTCATATAATTGTTTTTTACACAATTATGTATATGTATGTATGTTTGTTTGTTTGTTTGTGTGTAAACTTAAAAGGCTGGAATTCTATAGCTGAAGTATGAAATGCAAATTGATCACACAATATCCTAGCCAAGGTCTTATCAGGTAAAGTATTTTTACTTCTGTTTGAACTCTACCAATACTGCGTGCCACACTATCTCGTCGCTCTTCACTTCAATACTATGATATATTTAATTGGTCGGTTTTAATTTATCAGTGTTTAATATATTTTGAACATTGATATTTATTTTGTACATTTTAATATTTAACTTAAACATACTAATTACGTTTATTAGTTTAATTCTTCTTATTTTAAAATAATACATTGAGTACTTTAAAAACAGCTATTGAACAAATAAGATTATTAGGCTATTTTTACAACCTTGTATGACCATCTTTAAAACAGTTTTTAATATAAAAATGTTAAGTATGTTTTTAAGTATTTATACCAATATTCTTTATATTAAAAAAAAATCTCCATACTTTTAGGTAATTGTTTTTTGTTAGCTCATAGGCGTTTTACTGACTTAGTATACAAATTATCTTCTGTTTAAGATCAGATTCTTCATTGTTTTCATGCTTTGACTTTATTTATAATGCTTAACTGATGAGAAGTACAACAAGAACAGAATCTTATATGCCAAAATCTACAGGAATCCTTTACAATTTCAAGGTATAATACCTGTGTGTAATACTTTCTGTATCTGGTACCCTATGATCCCCAGGTGGGGCGAAGGGGCCTCCAATGGAGGTTTCATTACCTATATTAATTTTGATATGCTTATTTTCCGAGAGAGGGTAGAGGTACAGGTGGTAAGCCCATCGCCTCGCAACCCCCCTCTGGAAACTAAGTATTTCTTGGACGTGAAAGGCCGAGAAATTTTGTCCAGAGGCTCTAATTTAGGCTTGGAGTAAATCTACGACACGGGACCCCCAGCTTAAAGTCCCTCCCGGAGGACTCCGTGCCCAGGATTTTTACGTCCTGAAAAATCCATCGACCGCGGCCGGGTTTGATCCCGCGCCCTGCGGATCTAGAGGCGGGCACGCTACCTCTAGACCACCGCGGCCGACGTGTGTAATACTTTGGGTGTAACATAAATGAGGATATGGTAATCTTCTTGGAGATTTTGGTGGAGAGTTATGTTTTGGATCAGATTCATAAAGTTACTCAGTATTCTGCTCGAGTCCTTCACCAGAAGGCGTCCTGGGATATGGATAGTAATCTTCCGTTGCTCGACCTGAAAAATAATACGTGGAGAGGCCTAGGAGCTAAATTAGATCCATCAATCATAAAAATCCTGACATCACAGCGAAATTCATGTTATGACTGTGCAGACTCTTACTTCCCATTCTTCCTCTTTGTTTGAGCGTACGAACTATATACAGTATATATATTAACCTGCATAACATTTACTCTAGGATTAGCATTAAATCTAGAGACTCTTATACAAACTGTTATGTAGGCTATCTCTGTCTTTAAATTACACTATGTTACCAAAAAAATAAATAAATAAGTAAAAATAGGTAATAAAAATGAAGCTGTCTGATCAAAAAATTGCACGCCCCCGTACATATAAGTAAATATTTGAGAACAAGGGAAGAATTCTGGTAGCCAGTAGGTGTTTCTTCGGCTTAAAAAGGACATAGATTGCATGCATTTTAATGTCATTGAAGGGAGGAATTTTCACATCATGAAAAATAATTATAATTTACTTCTCCAGTTTTTGCCAGAGATTTTAACACGATTTAAATCCCGATATATATATATATATATATATATATATATATATTAGGGATGGGTCCTAGATACTTTCGATACCTCGATACTCTCGATACTTGCATGGTATCGGCATCGAACGATACTTCAGAAAACTCGCTCGATACTTTTTCGATACTTTTGTAATTCTGTAATTCTGCAATTAAGTGGGAATGCTAGTATTTTTTAACAAAAGCTTGTAAGTGGACTGTTTAAAAAACTAATTTTAGTTTTAATGTAAAGTTTAAAAATAATTATAGGCTACTGATGATATTAAATTTTGTCTCATTAAATATGCAGACTTAATTAATTTAGTTGGTATTACACAGTTCTCTCAAATTTTAATTTGTAATGTACCTATTTATTGAAACTGGAAATGTTGAAGGTATCGAGTATCGAAGTATTGAGTATCGAGGAAAAATCATGTATCGTATCGAGTATCGAGTATCGAGAAAATGTGGTATCGACCCATCCCTAATATATATATATATACCGTCTTCCAACTATTGTAGACGTTCGAATTTGTAATATAAGGAAATTATGCGTGGACTAATTTTCTTCTTTAAAAAACAGTAAGCCCAGTTTTGTCATTTTTCATATTTTTGAAAACAGATCAATGTTTATATTCATCTATACTGATTTCAGTAGAATTTATATTAGGCCTACTCCTACACAAATTTAATGTCATAGGCTACATCTTCTTCCATGTTTCTGAGTGGTTGAAAGTTTTTCTGCTGTAGGACTGTATTATTTAGCTTTGTCCGAAAGCTGAAGCTGTTAACTACGCGCTAGAAACAAGCAACTTGACGACTTAATAAAATCAGGTAAACTGATGTAACAAAGTGCTAGTATGTTTTTGTTTAATCAGTTATGACTGCAATTATGATATGCAGAATATGTTTTTTTTTAAATGGATTTCCAAGTTAGGCTCCAGATTTATTCACTAAGCAGGGCTTACGGAACAACAAAGGTCTAGTTTTTTTAACGATATTAAAATCTTCCAGCATCAGCTAAACTGTACAGACTTGTGATATCTTGACAATCGCACACTCACATAAAAATACAAAGAAAGTCAAATTGGCCGGTTTCGGGATTTGAACCATGGACTTCAGAATGTGAGGCCAAGATATTACCATCTCGGCCACCTGGGTCAGTTTAACGGTCTAGTTGGATAAGCGCATGTAAAGCAATAGTGTTTTTGGTCATAGCTAACTGTATTTTAATTTTCAAAGCCTTATAAAATCACAGTAAAACAATAGGCTATGTTGTCTACATAAGTGATTCGCATTTTTTTTATCAATTCTTTCGAATACCTATATTACCATAAAATAGGCACTAATTTGGGCATTACTCCGAAACAGGTCAACCGATTTTATCCAATATCAATATACGTCTTCCTATGGACATTATAAATGTTTATACCAAGTTTCATAAAAATCCGGGAAAGCGTATTTGAGTTACCGCGTCTTTAAAATAGACACTAAATTGGGTTTTACTCCGGTACCGGTCTACCGATTTTGTCCAATATCAGTAGACGTCTTCCCATGTACATTATAAATTGGTGTACAAAGTTTCAGGAAAATTCAATAAAGCATATTGAAGTTATCGCGACTTCTCATATATTAACATAAAAGGCACTAAATTGGGCATTATTCCGGTACTGGCCAACCGATTTGGTTGAATATCAATAGACGTCTTCCCATGGACATTATAAATGCGTATACGAAGTTTCATAAAAATCCGATCAAGCGCATTTGAGTTATTGCGCCTTTAAAATAGACACTAAATTGGGTTTTACTCCGGTACCGGAGTACAGATTACGTTCAAATTCAATAGGGCACTTTTAATGGACGTCATAAATGCGTATACCAAGTTTCATGGAAATCCGATTTAGCGTACTTGAGTTATGGCGCCTTTCTATTAGAAAGGCATGAAACCCGAAAAAGGGTATTTGAGTTATGGTGCGTACAGACGCACGGACGGACAGACGGACTGGCGGACAGACAGACAGACGGACAGACAGACAGACGGACAGACATTTTTTCGTCCCCTACACAATCTCATAAGTACCATACTGGCACTTAATAAATAAATAAATAAAAAACACACACCAAACTCCATGGGAGTGGGCCTACCATTCGACCGCTGCGTCATCTGTCATAGGCAGGTCGCAGGATTGGGAGATCATATGGTCAGAATGCCAATACTCGGGCATGATGTACGTGACGGTAGCCACTACATCTTAATCAAGTAGCTCCTCAGTTTGAATCATGATGCTGAGTGCACGTCGTTTCAGCAGGTGCTTGGGATCGGACTCAGATCTGCGGATCCGTAGCCAAAGCTCTATGGTTTATTCTACAAGTCATCAATAAAGCAAGCATTCTCGATTGCTAGTTGCTAAGGACTATGCTATGAACTATGTACCTTCAACTCATGACTTTTGATGTCATTTCCGGTTATTTAGTCAACCACGTAGTTCACTTCAGCTGAAATATTTCACTTTGAAATTTTATACACGTCTGTTATGTTATGTTTATGTTTGAATATTATGTCTTCTTTCTCTACAGTGTGATTATTTCTTAAACTGTATGAGGTTAATCAGTAAGTTCATTGTTCTTGTTGATAGTTTATCTGCCATTGTGCCTCTTCATATGTGATGACAGTACTCTGAGGGTTACATATCATTTCAAGGAACTCCGTAAGGAAAAAAGTTGCTTGTTATTCCACATTTGTTTAAACGTTATTCAACATGCTTGACTAGGAGGAAATGCTTGCTTGAAATACACTATTTGAAAGGCCAACTAGTATAACTGATGGATAAATATGATTATCGATCCGTATTTATTTTAATGTGATATAAAATAAGTTTCTTCTAGTTATGGTTTTTGTTATAAAATATCCTTCTTAAATTTTAAACATTGAGTAGTCATTACCAGCAATATATTATATTTTCATCCCATCCATTTAATATTTTTACTTCCTCTGCCCATACCATAGGCGCTATAGATAGAGGAAGTATTGTATTTAACCCCGAAATTAGAAGTCGAGTTTTTAACGCAAATACACGTTGAGGACACCTGAATTAAAAAATATATATATTAAAAACATGTCTGTGTGTTTATGTGTGTCTGTGAACAGCCTAGATCCAGATCGAAAATTGTATGAAAACAAAATTTTATATTTCGGTTAGGTACCTTCTGAGGATGTGACTCGAAGATTGGCGACGACTTTCTTTTAATTTTAATACCACTTTACGAAGAAAATTTCATTTTTCATGATTTTCTCGAAAATGACTCTAACGTGTGTTGTTATATGAGGGGCTTATACTGATATATAAAACTTTTATTTGAAACTTTTTCTTGCATGGTAAACAATAAAGATTTTCATCAGGTTGAAACGACTGAAAAGCGCTCTTTGCAATTCGGCTTCTTGTAGGTGAAGTGGCAAATGTACAGTATATTGTCCATGCTTAGGGTAAAGATAGTTATGCGAGTGCATTAATAAGATTTTATTTGGGTTGCGTATCATTCGGGGATGCGATGTGGTAGCGACGTTATCTTCACTTTTACAACCAATTTACATGAAGAGAATGTCATACATAACATATACTAACAGGTAAAACTTTGTTTGGGCGGAAGAAATTACTGTATGTTACACATTTTTTTTTGTGTGAATATTTTATCGCTAAATCAAAATACCTTTTTATACTAAAAACAAGAATAATTTACAGAGACAATAATCTGTGGTTCATGATGCTTATATATATCTAACAAGAATAATTATTTTAAAAATCCAAAAAATAAGTTTTAACTACCGGATGTAAAAACATGATCTGTAGTAAAGCCTACTGTACTAGTTGAGAACATGAAAGCTGGCACTGCATTGTTTGTAGAGTTCACCAGTGTGTCATTCAACAATACCAGACAGCTAAACATTTCGGCATCATCCGAAATCCTGACATACCTCGCTTATATTATAGCCTATATGAATGGTATTTTGTCCGCAGTGTAATTTGACTGTACTATCCACGTTCAGCGCCAGTGAGATCGATCGTTTGTTCCTTCAGAGTTCATCTGTCGACGGGAAGATGGCTCTGGAGTGTATCCCACCAAGTGTGAGCAGAGTCCATCCATACATCATGCAGATATTCCGTAAATGAATTCAGCCTTTTCATTATAAATTGTAAATTGGTTACGTTCTGAGAATCCCGTACAGGATGAAGTTGATGGCAAATTTCATCAACAAGCAGACCATTTTGAAAAGCCTGGTTCACCAGCAATGTTCATAACCATATTCGATCACAACGGAGCTGGAATTATTGAAATGATAGACTTGTGTTGCAATATTAAATTTATCTTATGGTTATAATTGTTGGTACTATCCGAGGAAGTTTTATAAATTTAGTTCGTTTAGTTGTATTGAATTTAAAAAATCTCTTCGTAAACTGCTTCTAGACTACCTCTTTTATTCCGTTAAAGGATATTTTTACTCTGATCGTAGCAGTATAATTTGATTTTACGTGTTATTGTGGTATTTTTATTGTTTCTTATGTATTTGACGTATAGGTTGCGCAAACTATTTGACCTTGTCCATAGCTACCTCACTGGAAGCTCATGACAATGTATATATAAAATAAACAAATCCTTACATATAAATAAAATAAATTTATCGCAGAGGAATCTACCTAATATTTTGGAAAATATATATTTCTCTGAAAAACAACATAGTAATGATGATGTTGATGATGATAGTAATAATAATAATAATAATAATAATAATAATAATAATAATAATAACAATAATAATAATATAATGCTGTTATAAGATCAGTATTAAACGACTCCATATATATTGTGCAAAACTATCTTTACTTATGAATGTTTCTTTCATCATCTCGAATGTTTATAGTTAGCTGTTATTGTATTGACCCCAGAAGAAATGAAGAGCCTAGTGTACGTACTGTCGAAACTACAGTATTAGTACCACTTTATGATTTTCGAAAAATTCTTTCATATCTTTACGTTTCATGCTCCCCTAAGTACGAAACCACCGCCCGTTCAAAAAAAAAAATTGTGAAATTTATATATATATATCTTTACACGATAGCGGCCGTAATTTTGAAGATATTTGAACCAAATTTTAATATGTTATTTCTAGGCCCAATAGTTCGGACAAGTTCGTTAATGAGCAAAATTGGCCCAAGGGGGTGGTCGGGGGAGGGGGTTGAAATTTTTAAAAATGTATATCTCGGCCCCTATGAAGTATAGAGGGAAACTTTGTTTGAATAAATTAGAGTACTCCCTATGGAGTTCACAGTGACACCAACGACACCAACGATTCGGAGTGAGGGTGGGGGTGGGGGTGGGGGATGAAAATTCGAAACTTTTGAAACCACGTCTTGTGGGGTATCGTTGAAAAGCTCTTGATGAGTACTCTACAAATCAATAAATAGTTTCTTGATAGCTCTCATATGACGCGAGATTTTAATGTTTGAAAATAACACTTGAAAGAATTATTATAATATCATAATTTTGTCTTGTTTAGCGGCTTTGCTAATTTTATTCATTGCTGATCTTGCGCACGGCCTCCCAGAATATTATATCCTATTATTGTTGTCAAAACAATTGATTGTAGGCTCTTCCTCTTTACTGCAGGTTTGCCATGCCAAGGCTAAAGAAGAAGAGTGCTATGCAGCGACAATAAATTAAACCAAAAGCACTTCGAAATCTACCTCCGCCTGTAGGCCTGCCTAAAGGGATTTTTATTTTTCAAATGAGAAGCCAATTCCTTCACCGCCAATCACATGTACGAGCTAATGAGGTGCAGCTATCAGTAAGGCCGGGCGCAAGTTGAGACGCAGTTTGGTGACGTGAGGTGACGCAGAGTGACGCACGGAAGCAGAATTCAATCAACTGCGCGCAGGGAGAGCGAAAGTTGAGAGGCAGTTCTATCACGACTGCGTGTGTATGAGGTAGTAAGCAATGTGCACAATGACTGCCATGTACATAGAATCTTTACAAAGTTCGGAATCATAGTCAGACGAACTCTAAGGACAAATAATTTCAACATAGATTCCGAAAAGCGTTGTTTAAAGAAAAGAAATGAGTCCTTTTTTCTTTAATTATTCTTTATAGTTGTAGAATATATAATCCTTCAGCTTAATGACAGTAGCATTCCCCAGTGCGCTCCAAAGTTCAAGCGGCGTGGTATTCGACTGTTGTGCGCATGCCCACATAGGAAGGGGCTTGCGCGCAGGCTGCGAGAGAGAGAGCACTGTCACTTCCACAGTGACCTTGTGTTGGGCTTAAAAACCATGTACCATATTCTTGAATGTGATAAAGCGTAGAATTAGATAATTATCTTGTTTCCGGCTATTCTATTTGATTCATTTATTTCGGCAGAAATAAACAGAAAACTTGAAACATGGCAGATCAAGGAGAAAATTATTGATCATTTCGCGGAAATTAAAACAAGAATAATCGATTTAATTTTTAAACGAATAGATCAAGCTTGAGCTGTAACAATTTAAATTACAGTAAGTAAAAACGATTGATTTTGTTTTTTTAGGGTCTTTTCAAGTTGCTGAATAAATTTTCTTTTTAAATATGTATGTTTCCTTTTGCACAATATTTAAAACGAGGGCTAAACATTTTCTGGAGCAACACCCACACTAATTTTAGCTACGAGTCGACACTGGGAGGAATGTATTAATTTCCTACAAATTTAAATTTTTTAATGTTATGTTGCGAATATTTACAATCAGTGATCATATATACATATATAATTAATAATTATATGTAAATTCATCTGTAAGACATAATTAATATATCATTTTTAATAAATATAATACGTTTTAGTTTCTTATTTTTAATGACACTATAACACTCAATCATTCAATGCAATTTAAATTAAGGTTACTTTTCAAATCCCGGTGAGATACTAAGTTTAACTCTGAACGGGAAAACATTATAAAGCGAAAGGTAACTAATTGGTAAAATCATTTTGAGAAAATGTTTCATTTCAGAAACGTTTGTTACGGAGCATGGAGCAATTTTACTGTACATAATTATAAAACATTTATGAAAGTAAATTGAAAATAAATTTCAAGATGACTCCTTCATTTTATTTTTAATTACAAATCTGAAACATCCCAACTAATTAATTCTTGTCATATATTCTTATAGTTTATACTAGTTATGATATACATCTGTATAGAAAATATACACATTTATACCTTCTTATGCAACTTTTTCTTTTCGTCGAAAATCTACTGCATATAAAAAGTTATTTAAAACAAATGAAGGGTACAGCGGAAAACATAAAGGAATTTGTGGGAGAACAAATTGAACACATTGTATAGAAATTAATTCAAGAAACGCTTTTGACTGAAAAGAGCATAGTAACAAATTGATAAACAATAAATATAAAGAGAAGAGGTTTGTTTACTTTCAGAGCGGACATCAATCTTTCAAACTGCATGGAGTACGATCCTTTTTCCCCTATAATATTACCGCTTTCTGCCTATACCAAATTCCAAATTCACTACTAGAAGGCACTATTATCTCAAAGTCCGTATAAACTGAGACTACTACCGCTCTTCCCTTGTTCCCTTCAAATAAATTAATCTTATTTAAGTAAAAAGAATATATAAACAACTGATCACATTTCTTTCCAATGCCCTTCGCAATTTCTTCTCAAATCTGAAATTGTAATTTGACGTGTCGTACAATTTTTTCTCTCTCGACCTGTCTTAATTAATTTCTCCTCCATGGTGGACAAACAACTTCTCACGCGCAGTGAAAAGTCACTAGTGAGAAACTGTGGCACGATCACAAACTTCCGCAGCACACGGACGCGATGAAACTGCTTCACTTCACCCTGCGTGCGAACCTTCGCTGTTGTATTTAATCCTGTGTTTCACAGAAACTCACGGTGAGACACCTCACCTCACCTCACCATACTGCGTCTCAACTTGCGCACAGCCCGCATGGTCACAAACCTTCGCAGCTCACGGACGCGCTGATATTGCGTCACCTCACCCTGCGTGCGGACATTCGCTGTTGCATTTATCTGTGTGTTTCACAAAACTCAAGGTGAGTCACCTCACCTCACGTCACCAAACTGCGTCTCAACTTGCGCCCGGCCTAAGGGTCTTCCCTCCGCCTCGCCGTCTCTGATTGGACCGCGTATCTAAGCAGGAGAAGGAAGAAACGGCTTGTCATCTGCAAAACACTGTAATATGGACCTGGTTGCTAGGATTGTAACAGCCGCTGACGATGTGCATCAATCTCTCGGGATGCTAGAGCGTGTGCGACAGTCCATAAGGCGCCGCTGTGAAGTTTGCCGCGATTATGGGGGTCGAAATTTTGATAATTACTTTATACAGCGTGTAAACTGGATTGTACAAAGGTAATTAGGTTAGAAATGAAAGTAACGCAATTACTCGGTACTTAACCACCGGAGACCATGGGTTCCTTATATTGAAAACACTCAGAAAACATCCCTGAACAACTTGTCGGAAGAGTTCTGTTTCACCCTGTATATTTATTATATATAATTAATGAACATATTATATAGACAAAATAGTACTCTACAGATAAATAATAATAATTATAATAATTAAGATTATATATTATTATAATTATGTTGATTATATTATAATTATTATATTCGTATCCTGGATTGGTCACGGATTCGTGGGCTAAATAGTCACAGAAATTTTTCATCCTACTTTCTACAGTTGCTTGAATAGAATATTCTGGAATGTGAATAAAACATCTAAAAATATTCAGTAGATTAGGCATACTCTTTTAACGCAATTTGTAATGACGCTAGAGGAGAGACTGTGCGTACGCTCTTAGTTATTTTGGTAAATTACTTCAGTACGGGATGAGAACATTCTAATCTTCGGACAACGGCTGCTAGCTGGATTAAAACGAGGGCAAAATGAGAATGGAAATTAATCCAGCCATAGACAAAAGATAAGCGAAGTGAAGAGAGAAGAGCGTTGTGGAAAATGTAATGAAGAAAATTAAAGTGTAAAATGAGAATGATCTGCTGAAGAAATTGTTCTCAAAGAGAAAGAATGGTATGGAATCTTCAATTAAACATTGTATTTTATGACTTCTGTTCACGCTCCATGTTGACAATTATTCCAAAGGCAAATTGAAGTCTTAATTAGTTACATGTCTTCATAGAACCCTTGGAATTAATTAAGTCAAAGATTCTCATTATTCTATCACAATTTCTTTTACATTTTTCAACAGCATTGTTATTATGTTCAAAGAATTGCATCACATTGTAAGAATATGTTGCCGTACTCATGCAATCGTTTGGTATTAAATGTTTATTAAAGAGGAAAATATAACAGTCGTTTATTGCTATTACGTCAAGTTCATTAAAGAAACGAGATCATTAAAAACTTCATTGCCAAGACTGCAAGACATTAGGTAGTTTTCCTTCATTTTATGCGAATGTTTTATTAGACATTACGCGTTAAAGTATTTTCCTCAAGGGAATTATTGTTTTATAGGTCGGATATGAATTATGTACCCGCAGGTCAATCGTTTTCAAGCAATAACGTTCTCTTGTTCAGAAGCCTGCGGCCATAGGAAGATATTAAAGAACGCATTTTTCAGCTTTATTGAAAAGTTGTAATATGATCTTATGACAAGACAACGTCTTTGTTTTCTGTGATCTGAAAGAGTTGCAAGATTCAGTTTAAATCTTCTTACTCGAAATGTGTAAACAATATGAAAATAAACATCATGTTTGGACAAATCACTATAAGACAACATATTTTAGAATATTGAATTAGTTTAACTTATGGGGGACTGCATTTGACATTTTTCTGACTGCCATAAATCACCCTTACATTACGATTTTGTGTGGGTAATGTACACTATCATGACTGACTTGAAACAGTAGGAATTCTATTACAAGTATCATCTTCATCAATAACTGAACATTTTTAAAAATACAGTCTTAGAGGGTTTGTCCAAATGTGAACTACAAGTAATTTCTTACATTTTAATGCCTGCTGAAATTTGATAATTTTAAGACATATTTTTTAAAATTTAAAATGCTTAGAAAACGATAAACTAGAGAAAAATATATTATTTATTGTGATGTTCATCTGTGTGAAATACATGAGGAAGCCAAATAGCACGGTATTATCTCGATACCGGTACCGGTTTCTCGGGCTTCAGACTATGTGAGTAGAGGATTGTCTCCGAGCTTTCGGCATCTTACTCTACTGCCAACCTATTTGTGTAGGCTAACCATCGAAACAAATTGGCTCTTGAACATGCCATACGCCTATCGCTTCTGACTTGTACCTGTCTTTCTAATTCAGGGTAAAGGAAGTGGACCCTTTGCAAATATAATCCAGCAGCAGTACTGGACTACACTCTGCATATGTCAAAGTAGGACTAGGCTACACTTACAACACCTACTGATAAGTCATACGACAATAGACTATTTCCGTAAGGAGAAGAAATTTGCATTTTAGTTAGTGTGGTTGTTCTTAAAAAAAAACTACATAAAACACAGTCGACGAGGAAATTAAGAAGTACATGGTACGTAGATTTGAAATTAAATGGATTTGGATGCTGCTAATAGTAATTTTAGCTGTAAGGATCATACCTTCGGATTTACAAGATAATTTTAGAGTCTGAAGAATAGCCTATATCCAATTTTGTTCCAAAATTATGCAGAAGACTGCCATTCTCAATACTGGACGTATTGTCTGCAAATTGTTACAATAGTGAATATTTTTTTACTCAATTCCTTATTTGCTCCAAACGCTGGCTTAAACCACTAAGGAAAAAGACAGAAATAATAATATTAGTAATAAGAATAATAAAGGTTATTCGCTGTCTCTTTCTCTCCCCCCTCTCTCTCTCTGTCTTTCTCTCTCTCTCTCTCTCTCTCTCTCTTTCTCTTTCTCCCTCAAACCTATGATAGGTGGGAAGTTTGATGAAGTTCCAAGGGCTACCTTTCCAGAGTTAATTATTTGACTTGTTTGGAGAACCGTTGTCCTTTGATGTTTTCCATGTACTCAATTTTAGGTCATCATCTAGAAGCACCGTATTTCACTTCTCTTTCAATAACTGTGGTATACCAAAGTGAATGCTACACCTGAGCTCTTTGTAGAGTTTTTACCACCGAATCTTATTAGTCCATGGTGCTTGTAAACGTTTCTGTTTAATATCCCATAATATAATATACTAGTCTTTACGGAGGGTTTCAGATCTCTGAACGGAAGCAAGCAGTATTTCAGAAAAGTTCCTTATAAAATAATGCTTCTCTCTCCTGTACATCATACATTTCTAGACTTCTTTTCCTATTAAAAATACTGTAGGTCTCTTCTCCGTAGTTTAATTTACTTTTTGCAATTCCAATAATATGAACTATTTTCAAAGTGCAAAGTGGTTTTTTTCCGACCATACTGTTATACGCTTATTGCGTAACTTAACGGTGTCATATTGATACTCATTTCGGCTCTGATATTAATTATAACATCAGTGTGATATCGATTATTATCAAACACTGAACGATCTTGAGATCTTGAGAGTTGCAGCTGAAAACTGCGTAATAATTAGCCGGTATTTAAAATGAAATCGTCTGTATTTAAAAGAAAATCAATTCCGTTAGCGTTAATTTTAACATCATACTAAAATGAATTCATTTCACATTGTCAAAATCCGTTGTTAAAAAAAAAAGAGCAAAAGGAAGCTTCCATTTTGAGCTGCCATCTGTCGTAGAAGACAAGAACTACAACAACCGGCTGTTGCGAAAGGTAGCGGGGCGTTTGTTTGAGTCAATCTAAAATCTCAAAATTTCAACATTATACTAATTAAGGTTGAACAAAAACAGCAACTTACCTAAAATTATACTTAAAATACTCTATGAAAATTATGAAACTCGCTTTGCTCGTTTCATAAACGTACTCGTATCTTAATAAATGTCATTATGCCTGTTGCATATTGTACCGCGTAAGGCTGACAACCTTATCGCCTTCATTTTCCGACTGTCTAAAAGTCTGGGAGCCTCAACCTCCTATAACCCTCTGGGCTTCCATGGCCTGTAATAGGGAACACTTTACTTTACTTTACTACATAATGTACTACTACTTCTATCAATGGGAGGCCATCTAATCTGAACTAGTAGTTTCTTTAGTTCCAGGCTGTCTAAAAGTCTGGGAGCCTCAACCTCCTGGGACCCTCTGGGCTTCCATGGCCTGTAATAGGGAACACTTTACTTTACTTTACTTTACTACATAATGTACTACTACTTCGATCAATGGAACGCCATCTAATCTGAACTAGTAGTTTCTTTAGTTCCAGGAATATTATGTTAGTTTAAATGTTTATGTCCATAATCTTTGCTTTACTGAAATTGCAATGTGAGGGTGAAAATCTTCTTAGTTGAATATTTAATGCACAAAGTAAGCCGACTTGTAAATTTTCAGGTAATGCTAAGTACGATCGTGTTTTCACTTCGCTGGCTCAGGGTACGCTACAGCCAATAAGATGCAGGAAGTAGAAGCATTAGCGAGTTGGCTTTTCTGTCTCTTTCTCCAAGTAAGATAAATAAATGCTCGCTTCAACCTAATTCAATTGCAATTAGAGTTTCTCTACGCATGCAATAAGTTGCCTGTTTAAAGCACCAGCCGTTATTCTAAGCAAAATTCTTATTTAAGCATGCATACTGAGCTAAACTCTATGCTCGATGCTCAGATTCTGTTAATTTTCTTCTGCCTTACTTGTCCTAGTTAAAGTACCTTTTAGTGTGCTCTAACTTTTTAAATTAGAATTATGTATACTCCTCTCAAGAGTTCAGTGAGCAGTTTAAGTTATTTTAGCAGTAATGCAAGATCATTTGCAGATTTCAGAGTATGTGCATAGTGTACAGAATTAATCTCCCGGTGAATCACAATCCATAAGGCCTAACTAGGCCTATTAGTTGTATCGTTACAGACATAACTATACACCTATTCATGACCTGTAGACCATAAGTTATATTTAGGGTATCGTAATGAATTGACTCACCGTACCTTAGGATCATATTCAGCCAGGTTAATTTGTTTTAAAAATGTTGCACTAAAGTCTAAACTACTTTGGAATTTGGGCAAGAAGCATATTTATATAATTGAACCTTGCAAACCGGCTTCATATATACTGTACCATGTTATAATAAAATCATGAAGATGACCGAATGTTAGGCTGAACGTGATACATCAAGATTCTGAGAAAAATTAGATAGTTAAAGCTTCTAATTATACTATTTCATAGAAGAACTGTCATTCCCAGAATGTAAGTGTGATGAATTTTCCTAGGATAGTCGAGATTCGTATGGATAAAATTCACAGTTAAATCTCTATATTACAAAGATCGGTATAACGATAAAACCTCATTTAGCAGTGCTTTTCTTTGGTCCTGGCAAATTTAATATCTTTATAACGTTAAATGTCACTCGTTACAACGATGAATTTATTTAGAAGCACTCTTTTACAACAATAATTTATCTCCTTCCTGGCAACAAAAATCGACTCTTTCAGGCCTAATAATTGTTACAATTTTTATAAATTCCGGAAGAGAAAGGATTCTTATATGTGGGGAATAGGGCCAATGAGGGTGAAACTTCCCTTACAGCGTGAAAAAAGTGAGTTTGTTTTAAACTTCAACATGCACTGCGTGAGCAGTTAAAACACAATAGGCCAACTGAGCAAATTATTTTAGTTTTGCCTCAGCAATATGGCATATTTATTGTCTTTCTCATCTCTCTTCCCACCATTCACGAGCCTGAAATGGCATATGCCCAGGTTCAAAACTTGGCATGACCTGTGATATTAAACCAATCTAAATAGAAACTTCTCGTAAAGTAGCTATGGTCATCTCTCAACGGATGCCCGTAAGTTCAGAAACAAAATTAGCTGTCTTTTAATTATTTGACTTTCTGATTAATTATTATTTTTCGCTTGTAGATCCCATAGTATATTGCATGCAGTCTTCCTTATATGTGGTATATCACAGTCCCTCAATATAACAATACAATCTGCTAGGGCCCACAAATATCGTAATACGGAGGTTTGATTGTGTACAAATAAATGTATGAATCTTGATCTTTACATACTTTCCCTAATTTAATTTATGAAAGATTATAAGATGAGATGAAGACGATTTTTTCATGGTTTTAGAACCAATTACTGGAACCGTATTACCCAAATAGCCGATAATACAGTACCAAGCACTTCGTGTAATTAATACTGCTATTGGGAAGACAATAATTAGTTGGTTACTAATTATACTGTAAACGGTATACTCTTCCTATTGTGTAATCTATCCTATACTAGCAGCTATTCGCAGTTATCTGGAAAACCTAGGCACAATGCTAATGGATTAAAAATAATATTGGAAACGAGTATCCGATAATAAATGTTTTGATAAGCTTGATTGTAATACTCGCGTATATTATCCCATTAGCTCAAAATATACTTCTATTAATAAATATTATACCTCCCAGTGCTTGAACTGTGAACGAACATTTAATTTTTACCATAATTGGTGCTAAGTAAGTGGAGCTGTTGATGTAAATTAACTAATCACTTAATTGCTTACACCGTACATGTCAATAGCTAGCGGATGGTGTACTTGTGTGAACTGTTAGCAGCTTATCCTCTCCCGTCTGCCCCTAGGCCCTCTCCCCTCTACATGTGTTCATAGTCTATATGCTGTAGACATATACATGTACTCAGGCGAAGCACACATGTACGGTTCCATCTAAGAACACACAAACTACATTCTTTCTCAAAAAACTGTCAAACAGTAATTTCCTCAAACAATGTTAGAAACTTAAACATGCCAGTTCGTTACAAGCTGTATGATTGCGGATTCGATCTCGATGAGCTCTTAGGTATTTTTCAATGGGCGTAATCATTCGTTAATGCTTTATGTGTGTTGTTCTCTTTGCGTAACAGTAAACATTTTTAGTGATAACTCCAGTGGATCTATTTTCAACAATTAATTAGATAATTGACAATAATTGACTTGGTACAGCCATGTGGAGAGGATGGAAGATCACAGGTTCCCTAGGAAGGTGCTCCACTGGACCCCAAGAGGGAGAAGAAGACGTGAACGTCCCTGTATAAGTTGGATGGATGGAGTAAGATCCGCAATGGCATCCAGAGGTTTGGAGGATGAGGATTGGCAGGACAGGAACTATTGGCGTCGCAGAGTAAAGTGAAGATATCTAGCTGCAGGCAACCCTGAAGGGAATTACCTGGAATTGAACTGAACTAATCAGATAGTGGAACTATATTGCTAGTTAATGGCCAACAGCTGTTCTGTACATTTTGTCCTTAATGCAGTTCCAGCATTTCAGCTAGGTGCAACTTATAAAAGTAGTCGCGTAGTATTTCAACCAAACCGCCTGTTTACCACACAAATAGGTGACCACAGGACATCAATAGTTCTGTCTCTCTATGCCTCTGAGGGTCGCTATGTGAGACGGCCACCAATCGGAAGTGCTTCATTTGATTATATGTTAGAATTAGCGTTAAAGCAGAGGATAAATGGTATACATTGGAAATTGTCACTCCTTATACCCCCTTAAATTATGTAAAAAAAGAAAGAAAAACTAACCTTATTCAACAAACTGGTAAGCGTTATGGAAACAAAATATTTATTATAACCATATGTCACTGATACAAGCGTAAGCTTAATACAAACATCAAACAGACTAGAAAATTGACCCTTCAGTAATATTCACTGGCCTTAAATATATTTGTTTGTGTGTTTTTTTTAATTCACAGTAGCCTACTTAATTTTATGGATTTCATCATCAAATTTATTTCTTTCAAGCTTCAAATAATTAATAAAAATCTCGTGAAAACTACATTGGCCCCTCTAATACTTCATAAATATGGTTTGATTCTTTGCTGTTCCAGCTCGTGAAAGTGCCCTATATAATTGGTCATGCGAGAGTAACTTATCCCACTCAGAAGTCTACTCCAACTACATTGTATAATATATTATATATAGTTAGGGCCCTGATTTTTTGGTGAAATAAAATGGCTGATTTCGATGTTAACTTCCTTCTATTTCGGTGGGTATTTCGTAAAATAAATAAGTTATACTACATTGGGAACTTTGCGCAATAATAAACTTTGCATCTTTATTTACATGAACTAACACCCCCCCCCATTTCTATATTCTTCTGCCCTTGTATGAACTTTCGATTTAGACATGATTATAGAGTTAATGTTCAATCATAATGACGAGAAATATTATCGTAATTTCTACTAAACACCATCAGACAGCCATTTGCAAACAGAAGTGCCAACTATACCACTGTGGATAAAAGACGAAATCTGTTGAATACAAGTAATAAACATTCTACACTCTTCTGCTGTAATCGACCATAGGCATCGCTAACTTGGCAAAGACATGGTACGAAAGGAGTGTACTCAACAGTACAAACCAGGTCACAGACAATCTTTGCGTAAATTCTGCAATCTTTGTAATCGATCACAAATATCGATATATCGGTAAATCTTCGACAGCCACAGAAACAGCAGAGAAAAAAGCATGCTGCTAAGAAATAAAAAATACTGTACATCAAAACACAATATTGTGATTTTAAGGCACATTTTCTTGCTCATTTCTCACTTTTCTGACAGAAGGGGCATATTTCGCGCTTATAGACACATTACGCGGAATCGAGTAAATTTCGCGATATTTCGTGGATTCAATTTCGTTCTTATTGGTATTTTAAGCATATAAAAGTTAAATATAGCTAAAGGGAGGTTGTTTTATAAAATTCCGCGCTTATCGTGGTTACCAAAAAATACGGCCCCTATATATAGTCAAATAGAAACAATCTTATGCAATTTTATTTGCCATTAATGATAATTAAGACACTCGTATGAAAATTATGACAGGATTTGCTTGTTTCTTAAAAACATACTCTTGTCTTTAATAAATACCATTATAGACTGATTGCATAATGTATATTTTAATCCTGAATTTCCCCAATTAATCATCTAATTTTTAATTATGTGGGGTGGCCGTACTCATCTCTTGTACAATAAATCCTTGTAATACCCAAGAGTGGTTATGCAGTTCTCTTTTAGCTGCGTGAAGTTTTTATTTGTCCATTACTTTATATCCGGTATTTGATTCTATAGCAGTACTCACACTCTTTTCGTGTTTTCTAATTCCAAAGAGTCTGCCCCTTGCCTGTTTGGAGTAAGAAATTAATTAATGGCACGAAAGTAAAGTAAACGAGAAAAACTGGCGTAAGTTATATCAATTCCGTTTCTCTTATATCGCTTGAGGCGCACTCCTTTAGCAAAGGTATATTAACACTGGTGCTTGGTTGATGGTGGATGCAGAGTTATCTTGAGTCTGGTTAAAGCAATTAGATAAGGCTTCCGGGGTGGTGTGTCACCTTTCGCAGTTTAATTGGATGACTGGGAGGACACGGCAGCTCAAATGGGATACTTAGAAGTGAGGTTTCCAGAAAGTCTCGGGGGGGACCGAGGCTATTTCCTCAGAATGAGAGATACCAGGATGGCTAAGTTACTTAGGTGAAGAATATATGTGCGCTCATGAAGAAGAGTCCATGCTGCGGAGAAGTGGAAAAATAACTCTCCGTTTCAAATTAAGAAGCTTAAGGGAAGAACTGAGAACTCCTCGTTATTTTTGTTATAAAGATAACTTGTGTGGTGGCTGCTTAAAAACCTATCTGTGCAGTGTAACGTATAATACTCTGTTTATTCTTCAAGAAAATTCTAGATAAGGCTTGCCTCTTTTCGCTTGTCCTTTTTATAAGAACAGTACACCCTCGCAAAGTTTTTTTATATTCCCTGCAACTTTACCATTCGATCGTAGTGACACCCAGGATAAAATTTAGCCTTGGATTATTTATAAGCTTATAGGTCTAATTTTTATATATTAATTTTATATATACATATGTATACATACTAACTAAAACTAAACTCCGTAGCACTGCATCCCTGAAGGGACCAGCCCCACTATCCGACCGCTGCGTCGTCTACCATAGGCAGATGACAGGATTGGGAGGCATATGGTCAGCATGCCCATACCCACGGCATGGTTTCTGCGACCGGAGCCGTTACTGCTTAATCATGTAATTCCTTAATTTGAGTCACGAAGTTGAGTGCACCCCATTCCGAACCTCCCTGTCTCCTGACATCAGTACATCAGAGGAGGTACCGGGAATCGAACCTGGACCTGGGAATCCGTAGTAAGCGAGGCTAATCACGAGATTACATATTGTGTTTAAAATTTGTTGGATTTCGTAGCAGGACAACTCTGTTTGAAGCCCGGAGCTGCAACCATTCGTACACAACTTCGATGCATAACACAATACAGTATTGATATTTTGTGGTTGATTTTTTACTAGATCTTTTATCATTATTGCATTTCTTAATTAATTCTGATGATAGATTAAGCAATATGGATGACGATATAATAATAATAATAATAATAATAATAATAATAATAATAATCGTTATTAGAGCGACAGCAACAAAGCTAAATTTTGTGAACAAAATACTAAGGCCATAAAGCCATAAGACCTTCTCAACCACTCAGCCAGGGTAGAAACATGAAATACATAATAATAGTAATAAAAATAAATGAAAAACAAAAAATGATATACCTGAATACCAGAAACATACATTAAATATAAATACAAACATACAAACATAAAGTACTTAAATAATATATAGTACAAATGACTAAGATAAAGAAATGGAAAAAGGTGAAAGACTAAACAAATACGTTCTTAGTTACTACAAAAAATGAAAATTTTCAAAATATAATCCTATTGGAAAAACTCTTCCAAGAATTATTCCGAAAATCTATAATATCTACTGAATAAAGGTGTGATAATAATAGAGTTGCGGCATAAAGAGATTATAAGCACGTGCGCAGCACCTTTTTAAGTCAGATTACGAGCATTTAAATGCACCTTAGCTGAAATCTGTTGGGTTCTTTGACTAGCCAGGAATTGATGTTAATTAATATGCAAAAATGCATTTTTTGTCAAATTTCATCGGTTGGTATCATTAAATAGAAGATTGTAAAAACGTATTGTCTAGTGTGTATTTGGTCAAAGCAAAACTGCATTATGCTCATTGTACGTCAAGGAAAGTAATACTGTTTATGTACATCATGGTTCGTAACGGCGTCTCAACTCTTATCTTTATTATTTTACAGTAAAAATAGTGTATGCATATTTTGAATAAAAAACAAGAATTTCGTATATTACTTATACAAATCTATCCGTGCGTTTTATTGTGCCATGATTCTCTTACCCAAAAATCCCCAAATTATTAGATACCAATTGACTGCAACGTAAGCTGCTTCAATTGAGCTTTTGTCGTACAACGTTTCTACAGAAAACATCGCAGCATGACTTTCTTTTGAAATTACGTAAAATCGTTGGTCTCATTTCCGAGATTCGAGGCCTGCTGAAGAAGCCAGACCAATGAAAGAGTGGAATTTTACGTATAATGATATCACACAGCTGATTCTTTCCCTAAGGGCTCTTCGATAGGCCTTGCAATCTCTACAGTGCTTAGAGCGACTGCGGAAACCGTAAATTTCCATCCTCTGGTATGCAGTCTTCCTCTTCTTTCCACTTTCAGAGCGCTTCAATTCCATGGGCATTTAAGCCTTTCATCTCTTATTCTGTTTGGGTTTCTTTTATATTGTCATAGCTTTAGAAAAACAAAGCCTATAAACACGCACATACAAAGTGGTGCGAATTCAAAGTTTCCTGAAATTTATTTATATTTTTTCTTTGATCTTTCTACTATAGACATTGTATTATTCTTTATGCATGATATAATGTTTATACAACCATTACGTTCGACGTGTACAAAATTTACAGTGTTATTTCGGTTTCTGGAAGCTAGGTCTACCCATTCTCTACACTTATAATGTAGAAGTATGTATGACTCTTTGTATTACCTATGTATATTGCAAATCAAGTATGGTAGGGTCATCAATGGAGAATCAAGATTGAGTCCGAAAAGTCCAACCGAAGGCGATGCACTGAAAGCTTGTGTATTGCATACTATTTTTCTATAACAGGAATTTAGCGGATAATAAAATGTTATTTACATGAAAATAATTGATGACTTAGAATAAATGTTACAAGTTACATGAGTACCAACTGTTACAGATAGTAGTATTTTAATCTTGGTGGTGATAGACATATTGATTACTTGACCTCTTGTACAAATAGTCGCATCATGGAATGTCGGTGGTTGTCTATCACACTTAATTGTATGATTAATAAATTAACGTAAGTAAATATCAAAAATAAAAAAATAAAACAAAGAAAGGTTAAGATTGACGTTGTAAACTTGAACTATAACATTCATTAATAGATATAATAGATTGCAATGATAGATATAATAACGAAGATGTGAGGTAAGTTAGATTGACGTTGTAAACTTGAACTATAACATTCATTAATATATATAATAGATTGCAATGATAGATATAATAACGAAGATGTGAGGTAAGTAGCCAAAATACGCAGGTAGGTTAGGTTACAAGCACTGGGTCCAGGAAGTTCGAGATTCCACCATGATATAAATAACGATAAATTGATGAAAAACTGTATCGTAGAAAAATAATACAAATGATTAATAGATACAGACAAGACACTTTCATTAGAGATAGACTATTTTATAGTACAGGTAAGCTGTTTAAAGCGTAACAAGTTTGAAATAAAAAGCAATCGCATCGACTAGATTAAAAAGTACAAATGTCATAACATGGGCTAAAACTTCGAAGTAATTTCATTTTGAACCGTAAAGCTTTGCTTTGTCGAAATAATAATGTCATTATGTATTATTGCAGCACGACCTAGCGAACTGATTAATGATAATTATATGGGCAAAGTGTTGTGCAAATCATACTAATGTGACAGCGTGTAAATTGAACATGTTGTTCCATTTGACACTTCATTTATTTCCACACAAAAGAATTGTTTATGTATCCTGCTTGAACTGGCTTTGCACTTCAAAGGAAGTAATTGCATATAATATTTCCTGATACATCATGATCAAGAGATTATTACCAAAGTGAACATTCAACAGTTCGAGATTGTGATGGTGTATGCGTTTTAAAATTCCCCAGTTAGGCATACAGATGTTGGGTATTTTTTCTAATTACATGCAGTACGTCTGTAGTACAAATCTGTCTGATCTCCAACGCCTAAAAAGGCGGAGCTCACATTACCATGATGATATATAAAATACTTTTTTAGTACACGCTCTCTAAAACAGCTGCTTATCGGACTAGTAACACGCCGAAAAGCTGCACTTTAAAGGACAAGTCCACTAAAATTGCATAAAAGTGCATTCAAACTGCATTCAAAATGCAATTTTAGCGGCCTTGTCCTTTAAAGTCGTCATGACAATCTATAAACAAAACCCAGACGGCATTGACCAGTCACACCAACTTTAACATGGATTTACGCATATAATTGGTCATAAAACAACAAATTTAAGCCAACACGTTTATTTATGATTATCAGAAACTTTACCAGGATTTTTCGTAAAACACAGTAGCCCACTTCATCACATGACAACAAATATAAGCCAACAACTTTTCACATTTTGGTTCACATGAAAAACATTCCTTACCATGGACGAACAGCATTTAAATGCCGTAATATATCCCTTCTCATAGCCTATTTCTGCCGTGAAGTTGCTGGTAGCCATAGGCGTAGCCAGGCCGACCATATGGGGGGGGTTATAACATCCGCGGGGTCTGGCGAGTATGGAAGGAGAGGGGGGTCCGGGGGCCCTCCCCCGGAAAATTTTAAAAATTAAGATGCAAAATAACGAGTTTTAAGCTTCCGGGGGTTCTCCCACGGAAAATTTTAAAAATTAAGATGCAAAATAACAAGTTTTAAGCTTCCGGGGGTTCTCCCACGGAAAATTTTAAAAATTAAGATGCAAAATAACAAGTTTTAAGCTTCCGGGGGTCCTTCCCCGGAAAATTTTAAAAATTAAGACGCAAAATAACGAGTTTTAAGCTTCCCACGCTTTATACTTGTATTAAGCAATTTATGGGCAGACTTTAAAAAATTATACAATTTTCCTTTTTTTAATCAATGGGGGGGGTTCAAACCCCCAAAACCCCCCCCTCGCTACGCCTATGCTGGTAGCAGCTCCAATTCAATGTTTCTGGCTTGGATTGAAATTTCCTCTGTATTATCATTTATATTTTCACAAGCTTTTCATAAATACTAGTTGGTATGCAATATCTTTTACAAACAAGGGATTCATATATTATGCATCTATAGTGCCTACTACCACATTTGTTATTGGTACGTACGGTCATTGTTGTTTTATGATCTAGATGGCCATGACAATATAACTTAAAGAAATGACTGATTGCCTTTCATTATAATTAATTACGGTATTTTTGTTTTATTTCATATAATTTATAGAACTTTTACTAAAAAATATTGTATGCACCACGTACGCAAAAACTTTAGCGGACTCATCCAGTATTTCAGCCTCGGCTTTCGCCTCGGCCGCTATACTAGATTCGTCCGCTAAAGCGTTATTTTGCGTACTTGATACATAAATAGCTATTACAATACTTGTACATTTATTTAGGGAAGTTAAAATGTACCAGATATTGCTTTTATCCGACCATGCTATTATACGCTTATTACGTGGGACGTAACGGTATCATAATGATATCCATAACGATATAGATTTCCATGATGACATCGGTGTGGTATCGATTATTATCGAACACGGAGCGATCTTGAGACATTGAGAGTATCATCTGAGAATTGCGTAGTAAATAGCCTGTTCAAAATAAAACCAATTCTGTTGGTGTTATTTTTAATGTCATACTAAAATGAATTCATTTCGTGTTGTCAAAATCCGTTGGTTTTAAGGAAACGAACAAAAGGAAGCTTCGTTTTGCCCGATGCTATGGACAGCGCGGGCGTTTGGTTTAGTGAATTTAAATATCAAAATTTAAACATTTAGACTAATTATGGTCAAACAAAAACAGTGGTATGCAACTTATAACGGTAATTAAGATGCTCGTATGGAAATTAAGGAACGAGCAAAGCGTATCTTAATAAATGTCATTATAGGCTTGTTGTTTAATGTACTGTTATGGTGACTATTTCACGAATAAAATGAAATTAAAAATCACGTAAAATTTGGATAGTGTACTCTATTTTCTTTCTTGATTAGAGAAGTGCTTCATTTGACGAGTTAGAGGACAGTTTGAGCCAACACTTCATACTGATTGTCAATGTTGAAACTATTGAATATTAATCTTATTCTTCGTAGATGGAATCATGGACAAGCTGTAGGAAAATGTAATTAAATTCCACTTCATTTGAATAAGAAATTAATAAATTAATAAAGTACGATACATATCAGTTTCGTTTTGTGGTGCACAATTTTCGGTCAAAATTAACATTTCAGAAAATACTGTATACTGTATAAGGTATATTGGCTAAGTTTCAGCGCCCTTGGGTACTTCTAAATCTCTCCCACTTACTAGAGATGCCCCATTTTTTCCACCACAAGCCCTAAATAATCCACCCAGAATCGATCCTACGTCTCAGCCGTGGAAAGTGAGCGGTCTAACCACTCAGCCATGGGAGTGATTCATGCTTTGGTATTGTGAACTGTTCGCAGATTCTTTTTATAGTCATTTACTTTCCATGCTCTAGTGCCGAATGACAGTTTTTACTTAACGAGTGAGACATATATAAAACAAAGGTTGGCTCCTTTTAAGAGATCTATATTAACTTTAATTGTGGTCAGATGCACTCAACCCTTTTTTCATTAATTCTTGCGAAAATCGTGATAAAAGAAGACCCTTAGTATACAGGGACGAGTAAAAAAATGTAAAAGAAATTGGCCAACATTCTCTAGTATTGTGAGTCTCGGCCAGCAAAAATTGCCATCCATTGAGACCATCATTAGTAGGAGTAAGAATGCACGGAGTTTCATTTCTCTCTCTTTTTTTTAACGCATTCTCTCACCAATTCCTCGTATTTCATTAAGGGGCCCAGGATTCTAGCATGTTGAAGTGAACAACAGCCAAGTAGTCTTCTTGGAAGCCATTATCTAGCCCACACTCTAACCTCCATTACCAGTATGGTCATTTGAAAGCCAAATAATATACGATTAGAGATGAGGCAACTTTTGGAAGAAAAAAGTTTGTGGTATATGGTTGTGGCTAAACCATTTTGTATAGTGCAGTTACTCATTGGATGGCCAGTCGGCTTCAAAGGTTTCGGTGTTTCTTTATGTTAATTGATCTGACTAAATCGGTCTTGGGCTTCCGCTTTCCAAAACAAAAGCAACGTTGCAATATTCTCTCATTGTTAACACTGACCTCAGTTCTTCCTTCGCTTTATTCAATTCACACGTGTTATTGTTTGCTGTAACTTGATCTTGCAACCATGCATTTCACTCCACGCGGAGTAGACGAATAGCTGTCAAAATCGCCACAGGACATTCTTAGATTTTGATTGGCTGGGGTAACTAGCTGATTGGTGCTTTAAAATCAAAGAACATGGGTTGAGCTGTCGGCAAACTTTTCCTCCTAACGAAAGGAAGCCGCCTGGGTATGCAATGAGTAACTGGACTATATGTCCGATGATTGTAGACAATAAACAATTGCCGCTCAACAATTATCTCATATTCATTACTGATCAAGAAGCCAATTTACGAAACACGTGTTCAGAAAAAACAAACGATTTCACTTATATTATAGATTTGTAAGAAGTAAGCTGCAGTGACCAGTGTTATGTTATATTTTATTGTGTTTTAAATATTACCTAATATTATATTATTTTTATTTGTTATTTTCATTAGTTTATTTCATTCGTGAAACAGTTATAAAAATACTACACCTGATTTTAACTTTGTTGGATAAATCCATAACGTAATACTGATATATTAAAAATCCATATTATTATGTTATTGACATCGATTCGTTGAAGATCATTCTTGGCATTTGATGTGATAATGGACGTTCTTAATACCTATATAATTTTGCTTTATTCATTTTGTATGTAAGTTACTTATTTTTACCCCATATTCAGGAAATTGTTTGCATTAGATAGTAAGGATTCTTCACAATTAACATCTTACTAGGTTTTATTGGTTGGTTTATGGTTATCTAACGACGGCGATGTACTGCAACTTAGGCATTTGACCGTTCCCGGTGTACCGGAATCTTGTCGTGCAGTAGTTAGAGGTGTACATATTCTGATTTTAGCTTGCCTGCCCCTTTGAAATTCTGCAACCAGTCACAGCTTTTAACTTGCTTGACTTGAGAGCAAGCCAGATTACAACGATGATAAGAAATACTGTCGCTATGAGTCACAAGCTCTTCATAACTTGGTGGGTTGCACAGGACCTAAGGAAACTGCAAGGCCTGGCGGAAAGAATATGAAACTGGGTATAGCAGTGCACTGGTAAGTCGTGCAGTTACGTAATTGAGGAACTTCAGATGTATTTAGAGAATTTTACCCTGAAGGAAGCCGAGGAGAAACTAAAATGTGGACAGTTTGAATTAATTATCAATGAACAAAGGTACTAGTCCGGCATGGGAAACATTTTCAAACATTTTCGAGAAAACATCATAAAATCATTAATAACAATAACAAAAATCCCTTTAGGCAAGCCTACAAGCTGAGGTAGATTTCGAAGTGCTTTTGTTTTAATTTACTGTCGCTGCGTAGCACTCTTCTTCTTTAGCCTTGGCATGACAAACCCGCAATAATAACTGCAAAAGAGAGGAAAGAGAACTTTTTAAAACATTCAAATCTCGCCTTATATGAGAACTATCAAGAAACTAGTTATTGATTTGTAGAGTACTCATCAAGAGCTTTTCAACGATACCGCACAAGACGTAGTTTCGAAAATTTCGAATTTCCATCCCCAAACCCCCATCCCCACTCGTACTCCCAAAACCCCCGAATCGTTGGTGTCACTGTGAACTCCATAAGGAGTACTCTAATTTATTCAATCAAAGTTTCCCTCTATACTTCATAGGGGCCGAGATATAAATGTTTTAAAATTTCAACCCCCTCCCCCGACCACCCCCTTACGCCAATTTTGCTCATTAACGAACTTGTCTGAACTATTGGGCCTAGAAATAACATAATAAAATTTGATTCAAATATCTTGAAAATTACGGCCGCTAGCGTGTAAAGATATATATGCATATATATATATATATATATATATATATATATATATATATATATATATATATATATATATACATATAGACTACTGCATATGTGAATATAAATATCACAATTTTTTTAACAGGCGGTGGTTTCGTACTTAGGGAGGCATGAAACGTAACGATATGAACGATTTTTTTGAAAGTCATTAGGTAGATTTCTCTTCGAAATCTACCTAATAATAAAAATAATAATTGTGTTAAGACGCTAAAACGATTTTTAATACTTTATCCACCTTTTATTTATCTGCATGGTGAATTTCTTCTACCAGCATGTAGAAAAGCAAGAAAGTATTACCTACACTCAGCAACTACAGTTGTTTAGCTGATAGGAATGTCGCAAGCTTATTCTGACTTGCCTAGGCTGAGTTTGACCTGACCCATCAGGCTTAAAGAAACCTGCCTGCTTCCTCGCTATGACGCTGGCAACTTGTTTGCCTGGCGTTCAAGCGGGTTTGGGCAAGCTAAAATCGAGATTTGTACACCTCTGGCAGTAGTTGTATTACATGCCTGTAAATCTAGAGACATGAATCTGTCACATTTATACACACATAAATGTCATCGACCTGGGCTTGGATAGAACCCGCTCTCTTGGGCAGAGAAATCTAGCCCCATAGGGCTGTGCTACACAGGCGGACTGCTGCATTATATACAGTACCAAATTTGACCACTAATTGCCGGCGAAATTGTCCAGTCACATTTCTTCCACAGTAAATATTTGTCCATTTGTGATTGTCGTCTACAATAATTTAACCAGCTATGTATACCAACGTCTTCCAGTGCTTGGTGTCGTCCACCACACATAAATGTTCACAAATATTTTGGCCTATTCCAAGTTTTGTTACATCATATTTATTGAACTTTGCGAAGATCTACCTGTGTGCTGTGCTCTGTCAAGAGAGGAATATGCACAAATAAAAAAATATAAATTACTAAAAATTATTTCAAATTGATACCAAGACACTGTGCCTATGGTAGGCCTACAGTATTATGGGACAAAAGATACATAAAAGAATGTAATATATAGGCCGTTGAGGGTTAGGCGCCAGGATTTTTAGACACTGTAGTAAAGCAGTAGGCTTTATGAACCAGCTGCTTTAGCCCATAGTTGCTCCTTGGTCTCATTTCTTTTAGAGGTAACGTATACCCCAAAGCCATATAACGACTAGAAGGATTAGGCAAATTGAAGAATCCCAATGACCGCAATGGGGTTTGAACCTGCGACCTTCCGATTTGAAGTGCAGTGAAACGAACACCAAAGAAAATTACCAAATAACTTACTGTACTAACAAACGTTTCAGTTGTCTTTACAATATCATCATATTATGCACCTGCATTTCTATTTCAGTGCCTCATAAGAAGAGTGTCGTTACATCGTTTAAGAAATGCTGTAGAAACATTAAATAGCATTGTTTAGAACACAAAAAGTATGGGAATATTGGATGACGGTTTTGTGGGAACGCTGCTGCCATTGTTAGTTAGTTCACAGAGAATTCTGTACACCGAAGAGATTTCCCATGATTAGCAGTCCAGAATATCGATTGATGGTTTAAGTAGGGAGCAATCAAGAGTGAAACTGATACTGAAGTTCAACCTCTGGTTCACCAGGCATCCGCGAACAATGATCCAATTGGAGTCCAGGAACACTGTGAAAGCAGAACATAGTACGTAGTAAACAAAGCTACATTTAAGCTTAAAGTAAGGGATCTCTTTACTTCTTGTTTACAAGGTGTGATTAATTGCTCAGCAGAAATTATGTTAGTAAAAATATTGGAATATTTCGCTTAAAAATTCCATAGCCTATGTGTTCTTAACTTGATATTTTCTACTAAGAGTGGTGAGATGATAATATATATTTTTTTTAATAAGCTTGTTTTCTCCGCACGTTAGAATAGACAATTAAAATAACTTCTTTTACAATGGTATGCTACATACATACCAAAGACCACCTTAGCTGAATTACATTAGCACATGTTTTATCAATTGCCAGAGTGGTACTCTCTAAGATTACTTGATGAACGAGAAAGATGTATGTCCGTCTGTCCGTGTGTCTGTACGCGCGACTTCTCGAATACTCTTTTGTCAAATTTTCTTGAAACTTAGTATACCCACTTATAAAGTCCATGGGACGAACCCTGTTGATTTTGAACCAAATCGTTTGACAGTTTCCGGAATAATGACTAATTAACGGTCACACGCTTTTCAAATAGCAAATTTGCATCAATCGTTAGAACTTAGGCATAATAAGCTGCTGGAAACTGAAGACAAGTGACTGCTTATTTTTACACCTGACTGAAGACCTAATTGCATTTTCCACTGTCTGTATGGTTGTAACTGATTATGAAACGTTCTAAAGTAACGGTAAAATGTCTATAAGAGTCAATATTGACACTATAACCTTTCTCAAAATCCTCGCAAGTACCTCTGCAAAGAGGTTAGATAAAATATAACATAATCTAAAAGCAATATTTCATGCCATTATGGGTCACACATTTCATCTTTGTATGTACAAGCTGGTTTTTAATTTCCTGCCTGGTCCAGAAAGAGAGACGTGAGGTAGCGACATTTTGCACACTGGTCACGCAGTGGGCTACCCAGGGGAAAGAAGTTTTTCTGTTGTGCTAAGACGTGCGTGTAACTTTACTTCTTAGTCAACTCGGCTGATCACGCAACTTTTTCACTTCTCAATCTGGCCACTTTCGCACCTTCATTGATAACTTCCTATTCTAGCTTTATAAGAATGCCATTTTATGAAGTGTTATTTAATAGCATTTCATCAGTGAGTTCCTCGTAGTACTTCATTTTAAGAAATCTCTTTACTGCAAAACGGTAACTCGTTTTCCATGTTTGGTGATCTGATGATTCAAACAATACAGGAAATGCGTTGGCAGGTACTTCTCTGTCATAAGCATGTATTTTTACTTTACTTTGTGTCTTATTTACTGTCACAAATTTTTAAAAGTTCAACTAAAATGTAAACGAAAAGGAATGGATAATAAACACATTAGACTTTTATTTTAAAAAGTGACAGATAATATGGTAATACGTATTTTACTGTTCGTTTCTTTGAAATTGCACTTAAAAACAATATGCCTGATCGAATTTATTTATTGTTTCATGACACGTTCTTTTATGAAGACAGTGTTCTTTGAAAGGCACTTGACGTCATTGGAGCCTATTTCCTTACTTACTCAATGGCAATAGACAAATCCTAAGCAAGTTAAAAGGATATTATCTATTTTATGGAACCCGCAGGTTCATTGCCGCGCTTACCTGAACCCGCCATTCAACCCTATTCTGTGCTAACTCCATCCAACCATCCCTCGCAAATAACACTTCTCTTAAATCTATCATAATATTGTCCTCCCACCTACGTCTAGGTCTTCCAGGTTGACTTTTCCCTTCGGGTCTCCCATTCAATACATTTGAGATATCTCTTTCCTCCCCTATGCGTGCAACATGTCAAGCCCATTTCATCTTCCGCGATTTAATTGCCCTTACTATATCCGGTGACGAGTACAGGTTATGAAGCTCGTTGTTACGCAGTTTTCTCCAGTCCCCATATAAGTTAATATACCTAGGTACAGTTTAATTCTATTAGCTATTTCTGTCCAAGTGCTTGGAGTGTTGATAGTAATGCTTTCTAATAGCCTTCTCTTTTGGGTAAAATATTATTTATCTTTTAAAAATCAGGATATACTTTGATCAGAATCTTTTGAGACAGTGGAATGTGTAGATATATTCCGCTTTAGAAATGGCCCTGAAATAAGGAAGTAAGTTTGTCTTATCTTACCTAAATTCGATTAATGTGCTTCAGTGAGACAAACTTACTTCATTACTTTACAGCCGTTTATAGGGCGGACAAAACCCATTCCACTGTGTCAAAAGACTCTGACCAAACTATAACTGTTAATGACATTATAGGTCGCAGAACCTCATTAATAGGGCAAGACATTTAATTACCATAAAATAGTGAAAAAATGCAAAATAAAAAATGCATTTATTACCTAAAAATATTGAAAAATTGACGCAATATTTTTTAAAAATTAACCATAAATCTTCTATTATTACTTATATTAATTTTTTAAAGTAATGAATTACTAAAAGCAATATAATGGATAGCAGTGCGTTATATATGAATTTTCAATATAAAAACAAAAATTTTATTATGAAAAAAGTAAGGAAATTTATACTACTTGGACACCCTTAGCGAAAAAAAAAATTCTTTCTGAACTGGCATGTCCATCAAATTGCCCCTAGCAAATATGCGACAATTAGAAAGAAAGGAAAACAAAAATATTTATTGCTACAAGACAAACTGCTAAGGTGTTTACAGTACACCTGAATTAAAATGAACTATCAACATTTGGTGGAGATTCTCAAATAAAAACGATTGTCTGTTGTCTGAAAGTAACGATTTGTACACAAAAAAGCTCCTCTCTACCTCCACTGAAACATGACCTAAAATGCCAAAAAAAACCTAAAAGTGCCAAAATGGCCTAAAAATGCAGAAAATGACCTAAAATACCCAAGAAATGACCTATCTCTTGAAACTGACGAAAAATACAAAAACAAATTGCCCTTATTTAATCAATTATCTAATGATAATTATATTATAATAATTATTCGAGCTATATATTATATATAGCTCGATTATATATATTTATATATATTCGAGCTACCTTTTAACCTTCACATAAAAAAAGACGAAAAATCTTCAAATGCCTTGGCCTACTCATTAGGCATTCTTGGATTAAATGAAATTAACATATTTTGCTTCAGGAAATGCAAAATGCAAAAGTAATATTTGTTAGATGGGCTAAATAGCAAAGAAAAAGGTTTTAAAAAATCCTGGTGTGGAATGAACTAAGATAATAATAGTGTTGTAATGTTGAACGAATCTGAAACATTGTTAGTGGGTATTTGATGCGTTTTTAAGAAAGTAGTTTATATCTGTAGAATTTCCATGAATGTAGGTGATCTTTGCCTCTTATGACAAGAATATATATGTAGTTTGCCTTGGAGTAGATTTGAAATTCTTGATAGGGAGTATGAGGTCAATAGGTTAAGACCTGTATGCGAAGATTGAACTCAGTTAACGCTTTTAATTAAATTAGCTGTAATATTGCAGTGAACGCTTTCTGATAACGCTTTATCAGCCTTCTGATAACGAAATATTATACCGAATCAGCTTAGCATGTAAGGGTTGCGCTATAACCCACTGTAATATCTAGAATGATTGAAATATAGCTGTCGTACAGAAGTCAGTCTTTTTTTAGGAAAACATATTTTTCGCTAAGAGGAAGAAGAGGAAGAAGCACAATAAAAAAAATACAATAATGTCGATCCTTGCGCGACAGAGGCGCTAGACATCTATTTTCTCGCCCACAGAATATGAGCAAAGGAAATGGGTTTTATTTTGTTATCTATGTTTTGTTGTATTTCATGAGACAACAGATATATTATCTCCGTTAATATACGCTGTGTTGCTGCGGGCAAAAATTGGCAGCATCGCTCGAGAGAATATCTGTTCCTTCCTAGCGTAAGTGATTAATTATAAAAGTTGTTTAATGGGAGATACTTTTATGACCCTGCTAAAGAATTCCAATTTCATAATAGGTTATTGAGATCTATTCAAGCGGACTATAGATTTACTATCCGTTGCTGTTATTATATCGAGTGTGTAAAAATAAAGTGATTTTCTAAACGCGTACTTGATGTTCCATACTAATATGAAATTTCAGGAAAATATGTAGCTCAGACCGTACTCATTTTCATCATAATATTGTATTCTCTTTTACCAAATTTCTTCTATTACGGTTGCAATTACTTTTAATTCTCCTTAATCTAGATGTTCCCCGAACTATAACAGTTTATTGATGTGCTTGTTAGGGTTGCGTGTTGAAATGAAGCTTTAAGAAAATAATGGAAAATACTCGTACTTATCATTACCTCTGCACTCTTCGAGTTTCTCAGAAATGAAGTATCGCTGAGTTCTTGTAGTCTACTTTCGTCTGTTCAAAGGGTTTATTTAAATTTTTCTATAGGGTTTCCACCCTCGTACTATTTTCTATTTATATAAAAAATGTAAGGAAAATCGGCCGATGACACATGAGGAGTGAGCATTCCACATAGATGTCCTGAAGTATTATTTCTATGTTAACACACTGTATAGTGTATAGGCCTACTAGAATATAAAATTTACTTTACAATAGAGATCTTGAGTTTTTTGCTCTGTTCTTATATCCACTCACCTTATATGCTATAGAAGGTAATAAAATATATGTAGGTATATAGTTTTTATAGGTATCAACGTAAAAATTAAATACAAAATCTGTATTTAACAGATTTGTATTTATATCTGTAACTTCAGAAACAATACCGGTATAGAAGTTACTGCTGTTAGAGGAACCCACGATTTTGAAAATATAGATTTGGACATCTATATTTTTGGGGATAAAGAAATGGAGTACTTTCACCTGGGAAAATTACCAACTATTTAAAACACTTTGCTTTTCTTATTTCGTTTTACTTGTTTTTAGTACACATTTACGATGGACATAGTCAATAATCGAGGTTGTCTGTGGATTAAATTTTATATAACATAAATCAATATTTATGCTTCAGCATCAATAATTTCTTTAAGGGTATGTGGTAGCATGTGGTGTAAATCCAGTATAGGCTATATGTAAATAAACGAAATCACAGATTGCTTCCTTACCTCAGTGATACGGGCCGAAGGCAATTAAAAACTTGGCTCTTTGCAGTCACTTCAATGAACTTACTCTTCTTCGTAGTCTCGTGACCTGTGTATCATTATGACGAATTAATTAGATTAAATCACACATCTTTCTGTGCTTTTAAATCACCCTTTAAACACTGTTAATTGTGATTTTCGTGACAAGAATGCAAGACACTCTATTATCATACACAAGTGAAGAGCATACAACAGTGTAAGAAGATATTGCGCAGGTTTCATTCAGATAAGTGTTTATGATGGTTATCATATGCCAAGACTTATTAAGTTATTAACCTTTCTAGATTGCGGGAACACAACATACATAGGCTATTCATCAAAATTAAGCTTCATTTCATATGTCATCTGATCTCTGATAACTTTTTAAACATTCTTTAAAGATTATCTACTTACCTACTTACTCAATGGCAATAGGCAATTCCCAAGCAAACCAAAGGAATATTATCGATTTTATGGAACCCGGAGGTTCATTGCCGCACTTACCAGTGCCCACCATTCAACCCTGTTCTGAGGTAACTCCAACCATCCCTCGCAAATCCTACTTCCCTTAAATCTATCCTAATATTGTCCTACCTCCTACTTCTAGGTCTTCCAAGTGGTCTTTTCCCTTCCGGTCTCCCAGTCAATATTTTTTAGATATATCTTTCCTCCCCCATGTGCGCAACATGTCCTGCCCATTTCATCCGTGATTTAATTACCCTTACTATATCCGGTGAAGAGGACAGGTTATGCAGTTTTCTCCAGTCCCCATTTTTATTTCTCTTAGGCCCAAATATTTTTCTACAAACTGCTTTCGAACACACTCGAAAGATTATCTACACGCCTTATTAGTTGACTGATTTTTCATGCTTGGATTATCATGAAGTATAAATCTAGAATAAATTGGAGATGAAAAAGTCCCCGTGTTAGAAACAACGAATGTTTATCCGATCACTTCAAGAAATGTTTGAGAAGCGTTTCGATACAGACGGACTTACATTTCACTTTCCTCTCAACCCACTTGGATCTCCTAAAAGCACGTTCCGTGTGTAAATCTTTGACAGTGTAAATAAGTGGATTTCCTCACATCAACAAGATACTTTATGCTCTCTTTCTAAATTTTGAATTTGAAAAAAAAAAAAAAAACATATCATGATCATTGCCAGCATTCGGCCTGAGTGGAACAATTGGTTAGGCACTGGCCTTTTGTTCCCCAGTTCTTGAGTTCAATCCGGCCTAGGTGGATGATTATGTCCGTACATTTGGATGCATTTTAAAATAATTAATTCAGGTAAAAAAAAGTCTGGAACATCTGCGATGGTTGCAGGCTTAAGAGGCAGTAGGCCTAGTTAAATTCCCATAATACAAAATCAAGCAAAAGCTTCAGAAAGGTAGAGTCAGACTGAAAAATTCAGTGCCATAGCCGGGATTTGAAACAGGAACAGCATTAAAAACTTCAAGAGACTCCTTAGCCTATACACGGCCAATGTGAAAGAATTATCGTTCCAAAGCAAAAGCATCGTTATAAGCATCATAACATCATCATTATCATCCGTCACCAATCATCAATCAAGATGAAAAATATGTTAGTGACGGGTGGATTTATGCAGATTAGTTCTAAATCGCGAGTTATTTGTTATGACTCTTTTCTGAATAAAATAAAAACATGCAGATAATAAAGGTCATATACTAGACCCCATAAATTAGATAATATTTAAAATGCTTACAAGAAATGTTAACTTCACAACACTTGCCACTGCGGGTTTGACGATCGTTTCATGTAAGTCTGCAGTAAATAATAGATGTTCTGATGTTATTTCATAAAAAATAAATGAATGTAGCTGACGTATAAGTGGGAAAGAGAATGTCTATAAAATATCCGATAATATTTGTATTGCGGGATATATCGTTCTTATTAAAATTGCATGACCGATGGTTAAAAGATAAATGTTTTGCGGTAATTCACTAATCTTTACATGTACCGTGTGTTATTTTTGTGCTGATATATGAAGCTGCGCCGTTCCAAAATATTTTTTTTAGCCCCGATAAAAATCTAAAACTATACTCCGAAAGGCCACATTCGTCGAGGAACTAGGCCTACCATCCGACCGCTGCATTATCTCCCATAGGCTGATAGGATTGTGGACATGTGGTCAGCACGCCTATACCCACGGTCCGCTCTTCTTAAAGAAGTATCTCCCCAGTTTGTATCACGAGGCTATGTGGACCTGGTTCCAGACCTCCCTACATCAGAAAAATCCGAGAAGTTACCGAGGATCGAACCGAGGTGTGTGAATCTGTAGCCAGCGAAAGGTAAAGTGGTCCCATAGAGGCAATGAAGGCCTTTAGGGTCCCATGATTTTGAGGCTCCCAGACTCTTAGATATCCGGCACATGAAGCTGGTAAGGTTTTCGGACTTACGCACCTCCGCTTCTACCCCAAGATTGCTCTGGTTAGAGCTATTAGAGGCTGAGACGACCCCAAGGGCTCAGTGCTACCAGAAAAATTAGGCCAATTGAAAAATCCCAGTGACCTCATGGGGGATCGAACTCGCCGCCCTCCGGCTTGTAGCGAAGTGCTTCGTAAAAATCTATGATCTTTCAATATTAAAATACAATTTAAACATTCTTCTAAACATCTGAGACTTGGTCGAGACTTCTAATGAAGTTAATATGTTTTTTTTTAAATAGATAAATAATACAGAGAATTCACGCGAAGCAATGCTTGTGTTTATCAACTCACAATTTTACGCCTTAAATCATACTACTTAAATACATTTAATCGCTTTAAGAAAATTTAAGGGACATAATTTGAATTGGTTATTAGGCCTAGTAATAATTAAGGCTAAAATAGGTTAAAATTGATAGTATAATTTATTTTGTCTTATTCTTTGGTTTCGAGTTCTTCTGGTCCTTCTTCTTAGAGTAGATGATTTTCTATATATTCTGAAAGCTAGTGTTTGATACGTAAGCCTAAAGTAAATTACTTTTTTAGCATATTTCCAATGACTTCTGAAGTGCTGGTATTTTATTGGCAGGTAAATGATGTACATGAAGGAACAGACATTAGCTCATGTTGCAGAGACAGGGCAGGGCGGACTGGCATTGATGTGAGTGATAAACTTGTGTGTTCAGTGGTTACGCATCGAGCTTATGTGCGTGAGTTACTCTTCTGTGCGTAAAGTGCAGATCAACTGTGAAACTTGCCAAGTTGGCCTCTACCCTCTGCTAGGTCACAACAAACAAGCAAGGGACAGCGTGATATAAATAGATTATACGAACAAAACTTCACATATAATTTCGAATAGAAAGGGCTTCAATTTATACACTTTTTTTAGACCAGACATAATATAATGGTTTCTGCCAATTAAGTGCAAATATGACTTCGAAAGTACTCCAAAATTTGCCGCTGTTGCGTCTTTTTAGTTTTTCTGTTCTATTCTTTTTCATATGTGATTTCGTAAACCTTCTGAAAATATAGGAGTAGCCAGATGCAAATTTTTCTATGCGTTTATTAGAGTTTCAATGCTACATAATTAATAAAACAGAAGAATATACTTATAAAACATGTTAATTATGTCATGGGTTGTACACTATGGACATTAGGTCTAAAATTACGCAAACCAGTTTTAAAATTCTTAAAAAAATTCTGAGACTTGGTCGAGACTTCAAATGAAGTTAATATGATTTCTTAAAATAGATAAATAACACAGAGAATTCACGCGAAGCAATGAACGTGTTTATCAACTCCAATTTTACCAAGTCGTACCTCTTAAACCATATAATCGGTTTAAGAAAAATTTAAGGAACATAATTTTAATTGGTTATTACTGTAGCAATAATTAACATATTATGGTGGCATGTACCTTTGCAACGCGCCGTACACAGGGATCTTCATAGTTCATAGTCTTATTAAATTCCTGTTTAATTTTAAAAAATCACGAATGTCTTTGTATTTTACCTTCGATTACTTTATTAACTACTTAACAGAATTTGTTATCAATTCTAGTTGTTAACGAAAGTATTTCAGGATATTCCATTTCAGATTTCGTATTTATAGGAGATACTTATCAAATAGCTTAGGAAATTTTGGAACAGAGATCAGCTATGGATGTTATCAAACCATTCAGCTGATTTCGGTAAAAGAATCTCATACATATTAGATAGAGTTCTTATCCACTCTGTATAATTTTTCGTAATATAGATAGTGGCTTGGTTTTGTATTTCCATCTTAACTTACACTTTAATGTTGAACTGCATGGCTGAATTTCTCATGTACTAATTTTAATGAATGTAATTATATACGTTCATTAATTATTCAACGAAGGTAACAGAATGCGGCTCTGAAATGTTGTACTCTCATGAATGAGGAGGTCTCTTTCCTCCCTGTTTTGGATGTTACATAACATACTCCTTGGGTTATATGTCCTCTTTTACACATGGATTAGTGACACATAGATGGTTTATTTTATTATATAAAGGGCTTGTAGAGGTATAGGGTAGTTATAGCCATACGTATTTAATTTTTAGAAATTAATGTTACAGTTACTAAAAAAACTACATATATTTTAACATATGATCTGTTTCATAAAATACTGAAGTATAATTTGATACAAACGAAATCACAGCAGTTTTGTTTGAATAATAAATGGTGTTCATCGAACTTTAATTTCTCAAAGCTAAGTAAATGTGGCTTATGAATATATCTCTGTAAGACCTTCATATTTTATTGAAAAGACAGAATTTTCTAAGCCTTTCCGAAGAAAGAGTTAAAATTATTAATACGTCAATCTTATGTACGTGTTCTTAGGCTTGTTTGCATTACTGCATTCAGTTCCCTTAACATACCAATCTTCTCGCCTTCTTCGTGAAAAATGCACTTGCACTTGGTAAATTTTGTTACCGATATTCGAAATACGGTACTTTAATCGAATTGAAGTTTAGGCAGACAGCTAAGGATTGTAGTAGGCATTTCAATCTATGATAGGTAGAAAAATTTAACTGTATCGTTAGATATAATATAATTGTTTTTTTCTCTTAAAGAAAATTGACTAGATCCGTTAAAAACTCTTCAAAAACCAATTGCTGTAATCATGCTGTAATAGGATACCGATCCTACTCTATTGATAAAATAATTACCGTTGTTTAACTGCGCCCGATATTGGTAAGCAATATACTTTACGATAATCCGCGAGCTTACTTTCTGTTTCTTCAATATTACGTATAACTGATAAATTCGAGAAGAAAGACGACGTTAACATTATCCTGAAATTTTTTTATTTGGTCGCTGTTTTATATCCTATTGGACTTGTCTGTAATTTGTATCTTATACACAACATATTAAGCATAAATGCATATATGCTTAATATCTCATGAACTAATCGATCTAGGAATAAACACTTCCGATGAAAATTAAAAGATTTTAAAATATGAAGTGAATATATATAATTATATGACGCATCACTATACACAAGGGATAGGACATAAGTCGTGGCAACTATTTATAAACAAGCCAATTATTTTGTTTATAATTTTCAAGAAAACTGCGTTTTCAAAGCTCATCTTTTGAATTTATTAAAACCCACATATTAAGCACATATTGTTCACTCAAAATTAGCCAGTGTGGATTACTATTTTTCAGTAGTTTTATTCCGTAAAATAAAATGTACTCAATTCCAGTAACCAAATAGGATCCATTCATGCATGCAATTTTCATTATAACAGTGATATGTTTAGATTGATAACTCATTGTTATCAAAGCACCTAACGAAGCACATGTTTAAAAATTCGTTTCTAGGGGTTCTAAAGTGATTAATCAATATTTACATCTTTCCTTCCTGACTGATACAAAACACTGATTTTTCTAACTAATGCTCTTAAAAAAATACTCATATTTTGGGGTGTCCGAACCCCCAGGACCCCCCTTAATTGTGTCCTTGCAACTAATCTTTTTAGCTGAAAATATGAAGAAAAAATTATCTGATATATACAGAAGTCTACAGAGACCCTTAGTCCTAAGAAATTCGATAATACATTGTAAATATCGTAACGTGTACAGCGTATGATAAATTTTGTGAAATGTTGGGGCACAATTTGTTTAAGTTTTATGTATTCACTAAGATGACCATCATTATTATCATCATAGTATTGATTAATGAGATCGTATCCGGATCTCATATTTCTGCGAAAACATAAAATTTTAAGGAAATGCGTTTTGAATGTAGGCTATAACGTAGGGAGAGTAGTAGTTAGGCCAACTTGACGAGTTTCATTGCAATGACAATACAGAGTGTTGGGATGGTGGTGGTGATGTGAAGATCCCAATGAGCCAGCCCCTTGTGCGGGATTTGTCCCCTGGGGTGGACGACATCAACCTTTCACTGCGGCGCTGGATCGGCGAGGAGACGAGACGTGGACTTCCGCCATACGTCTATAAGTACTACTTGAATAGAAACAAGGCATTTCGCAGACAAAGTCTTAAGGTAAGTAAAGCCCATTCCATGTCTCTTCATGTAGCTAGTTAGCAGGATTTTTTGTTAGATATTGTATTATATTGTATATATTTCACTTCTGCAATTGGGCAAATGCCCGGTGGCAGAACAAAAAAATACAGTTAGAATTACAATCAGTATAACTTACAGTTAAAATTACAATAAGAATAGCTTACAGAACAAGAGAAAGAAAGAAAGACCAAAGAAAGGGAAAAGAAAACAAACAACAACAAAATCACCAATCCCTATGCTTAACCCTATCGTAGCTCATTACTGAGTAATTCCTAAATTATTCTAAATTAAAATCTAGCTACTAATTAGATATGTGTCAGCTTGTTTTTAAATGTTTTCACTCGTAGAGGACTGTCTTGAAAAACTTCTGCAGGTAGGTTATTCCAGTCTGTAATTGTGCGATTTACAAAGGAAATTTTTCCAACATCCGTTCTTTGTTTTCGGGGTCTGATTGCCATAAGGACGTTTGCACTATAGTGAGTCACTAATAGTCGCAGCTAAAGGTAACTTTTTTTTTTTTTACGGAATAAGAAGTTAATGGAACTACTAGTGTAATCTATAAGAGTTATTTTTGGTTCAAATAAAAGTAAAGTAAAAGTAAAGTATTCTCTATACAGGCCATGGAGGCCCAGAGGTTTCCAGGATGTTGAGGCTCCCAGATTTTAGACAATCGGAACGTGAAGGTGGTTCGGTTGACAGCCACCTTTACCCCCAGAATTGCTCCTGGTACTCATTTCTGTTAGAGGCTGAGTCGAACCCAGGGCCATAGTGCCACCAGAAGGGTTAAACCAGTTGAAAAACTCCAATGACTTCATCGGTGATCGAACCGGCGACCTTCCGGTTTGTAGCGCAGGGCCTCAACCACTACGCTACGGCGTACCCCTTTGGTTCAAGAGAGTAAGTAAATTTTATTCGTAAGTAGAAAGGCTACTACATAAGAGTTCTCATTTCTAAGAGTAAACAAAAACTGTGGCTTACATTAGTTTTTTTATTAATGCTCTGTAAGATAATGTAAAATTTTAATTAAATAATTAAACGAACTATAGGTATTTATAGTACTTCTAGATTCACTTTTCCATTGAAACTTTTACAGAAACCGTTGAGAGTGTACTACAAAGAAAGAGCAGACAGATTCCTTCTGGTACCGTTAGTCGAATTCAATTGGTGGAGAGTCAGCACGGAACGCCCAAGGTCACGGGTTCATAACCCGGTGTCAGAGAACATCTTTTTAAAAGTATTTTAAAATAATTTTCAACAGAAACAAAATTGTGTGAATTCATTATTACACTTGCATTTTTAATTTTTATATTTCTTTTACTCTACCATTAGGAATATTATTTTCATGTACCCCTAACCGATCCGCCACATGTCGTCCGTGGTACTCCACTTCAGGTGGGAACAGGTGGTGCAGGATAAGAGTAAAATTAGCCAGAAATTTTACACCAATCCGGATTTAAACCTACATTATAGCTACCCAAGTTCACAAGACCAGCTTGCTTTCAGTTGTGTTGGTGCTTTAGTACAGTGTGAAAATCTCTTGACAAATATTCTTTTCATTTCACAAGACAAATGAAAGGAAAAAGATTTTAATACCAGTGTTTTTGCAGCTGATAACCGCGGGCGTGTTAATACTGCGATAACACTTTCTCTTTGTTCTTCTTCTTCTGCTTCCATTTCATATTCTATTTCATTACTATTTTTTTGCAATCTGTCTTCCTACATGGTGGTTGCTGCATTAATCTCAGTATCCTAACGACTCTTCTGTACTACAGGCAGAGCCTCCCTAATCCTGCTTGATGAAAGCATGAAGATAAAAGGCAACTTTTGAAATTCATTAACTGCAATATCTTTTTGTGATTTAGTCTGTAGAAATTGTAGAAACAGGAAATAAAGAGGGCTATAAGTCAGTATTTTGAATGTACAGTATCTTTTGAGGGGTATTGATATTAGGCTTTATTACCGCAGGATTACAATACAGTATTGTTCCAAAAATCATTCAGCTACCAACGCAAGTGTTCTTTTTTTTGTCGAAGCTAATTAGCATATTTTTTGTTTAGAACCCCCTGGCGTTTGCACGGGATAAGGTTTTGGTATGAAGAAACGCATTTCAAGGGATGCCTTGGCGCAGTGGGTTGAGGCACAGCGCTACAAACAAGAAGGGCGCGGTCGATGGAATGTTCCCATTGACCTAATCATTTTGATGGCACGATTGTCCTGGGGCCGACTCAGCCTCTAACAGAAATGAGCATCAGGTGCAATCCTGGGGTAAAAGCGGCCGCTGCGTAACTCTTAGGGCCTCCGTGGTCTGTATAGAGATTTCTTTGCTTTACTTTTACAAGTGGTAGAAAACTGAATTTCTAGGAGTTAACATCTTAATCAACCATTTATCAATTTTTTTTCAAGTATTACATTTTCTTTATTTTACGAATCGCGAAAATTCCGAGACCCTACTGATAGCCCGTCATGAAACTACGGTCAAGTGTAGGGTGTCCATTCGTCCCGTTTTTTTACAAAATGTCCCGCTTTCCCGGCAGTTTTATTGGGGACACTCAAATGCCCCGCTTTCTTGTAATTGTGATTGGCTCGTGTGTTTCACGCTATATTAATAAAAGTTGCAGCAGTGAAGGTCATACTCATTGTCAGAACATACTTTAATGGAGTAATGTGTGCTGACTTTTATGAAAAATTATAAGAAAAAACGCACTTGTTGATAGAATACATAAAAGTGAAATGTACATTGACAATGAGACATCTATTTCTATGGAATAAATTATCTACACCAGTCTGCAGAAAAAAATTGAAGAAGTCATTTGGGATAATTTGTGTGGAAGAGACAAAGATAAATTGTAAACATTCCCTAAGTTTTTAAATTAAATTTTTGTCCCCTTTTTTCCTTAACTTCTCAGGTCAAGTGACAGGACCCCGTTAGTAGACAAAGGTTAGAGTGACTTGCAGAGCAACGTGGGTGCTGTAAACTAAATAGAGAAATCTGTTTTGTAGGCTGAGAACCTGTTTTCAAGCAGTTCTCTACTCAGTGTCATGTAACGCACTGATTGAACACCAGAAAACATTTTTGAGAGCGGGAATAGGCATACTCTCCACTCAACTGACTAAAACATCAATGATGTAGAGTTCTCTGTACGTGTACGTAGTAATGGTTCGATAATGTGATTTCTTTCATTTAACAGATCGACTGGATCACATAACAAAGCATATCAATTAGATGTTGTCATAATGCATACAATTCCTTCACTTGTAGTGGTTCAGTGTGCTCCATCAATTGAGATGATTAAATTAATGGACTCAGCGTAATACTCTGCATTATGTGGCGGTTAATTATTGCGGTCCATGTCAAATTTTCAACTCAAATTTATGCTTGTCTGGGCACTATGTTTCCAATCAGTCATGTGATTTTCATCCATGTCAGGATATTGGCACACAAACTGATCGACACGTTACAAAATTGAACAGTATTAAATGCTTGTACTTATTTTGTGTATCTATATTTTCCCCGAAGGTTTAGATAGTAACATTTTACCTCGCACATGTTGTATTTTCTATGTAAGAAATCACATTATGAACCATTACAACCGACACCTAATTGAATCTATTGTGAGATTTAAGACTTTCTACTGCCAGCTAGTTGAAGTAGATTCTACTATAACCTATTTTCAAAACTCATTTAACGTTCAAGATATTGCATTATGTGAACTTCTTCTGGGTAGAAGAATCACCTTCCTATGTTCCTTTCTAATTATAAAGTCTAAACTTCTTAAACGTCTTTGGGATGACATGTTATTAACTACAATCAAATACTCTGTGATGATATTTCGTAATGGTTCTAGTAAAGTTTAAATTCCTTTTTCTGTTCTTATAATAATAAATTATTAATTGTCATATTTGCGTCTTGAAAAGCTCATTCTGTACTATTCTGTGTCATTTGGTAAACTACATACATAGGGTCACATTTATTAATTAAAAATAAATCGTGTTACAAAACAATTTTGTGAAGCATTAATTAAAACACTGTAGCTCGAATTTCACCATACATTTAGACTTAACATAATTAATCAACTCATTTTACATTGACAATAAAAAATAAAATTCTCCATTATTTTAACATAAAACAGCACTCAATTAATTTTATATATCTGCTTTTATGCAATATTTTCGGTGATGCATATATTATATATGCGACAGTTGCAGTGAAAAGGTTAAATATCTACTTTAATTTTAATATTAAGGTATTAGTAATATACCTATAAAATGTAAGCTACCAATGATGTATTTAATTATATTCTAAAGCAGCCAGTATAATAAAGAAAAATATATAGGACTAGATAGTATATAAGTTTTATTGAAAGCACATATAACTGATTTCAAGAAGATGTTTGAGTTAAATTATCATATATTAATGAAACGAAAACTACCAGTTAATTCTCATATTTTTACAGATCTATTGACTTATTATACAAACATAAATGTAGGTATAAACATTTGCTATTCTTTCTTTACAGTTTGTGTAACTGACACAGTTGTGGTGTATTGAGTTCATGAAGTCACCCTCATCTAGCCTATGTAACGTAGATTCTCTAAGTCAGTTGTAAACATAGACACTCGTCTTTTCCTTGTCTTCACTGTTCTTTATGCGTTGTCTCTATCTGAAAAGCAAATCAGCCTCCCTAAATATATTGAAGACCACTGCTCTAAGGAAAATTTTAAAGTGAAGTTTCGAAATTGGAAAAACAGTAATTTCATTTATATTTTTAGGGGCCGTATTTTTTTGTAAAACAATATGGCTGATTTCAGGGTTAACTCCCTTTGATTTCATTGGTATTTCGCGAAATGAAATATGTTATACAGCTATCCTTATGAAGATCCTACGGCTCTCTGCACGCTTGTTCCTTTTTAGAAACTCAAAAAATGGTCCTATTTGAGTATAGGCCTATAATTTCCTTTAAAACCCACAGAATGCATATATAAACTCAGTTTGTTGTTAAAAATATATGCGAAGTGAAAGAACAATCGTAAAAAGTGGGCATTTATATAACCTAAAATGGCGTAATCTATACGCACAAAAGTGCCAAGTGCTGTGGATAAAATGTGAAATCTGTTGAATCTACATTCTTTTCCGCAGAAAAGGAGTGTATCGTGATCACTGAATAGCATACATTCCTCAGTCTTCGCTGTAACCGATTACAAGGAGGCCTATCGATAACTTCTCGGCAGTCATATAGCCTATATAGGAGAAAATAAAGAATGCTGCAAAAAAGTAAGAGAAAAATCACACCAAAAGAGAATATTACGATTAAATTTTTGTACACTTCTCTCAATTTTTGTATGGAAGGAGGATATTTCGCTCTTATTTAGACATTTCGCACAATCGAACAAATTTCGCGATATTTCGTGGATTCAGTTTGCTTTGTATTGTTATTTTTTACGCATGTACAAAGCTAAATATAGCTAAGGAAAGCTGTTTTGTAAAGTATGGCATTTATCACTGTTATCGAAAAGTACGGTTTCTAGCTATGACACAAATTGAAATTTTGCTCATGTTTTGTATTATTTATATGACTTTAATATTCAGTGTTGAACCAGCAGCTTTACTTCTCTTAGTGAGGAAGCCTTATCATTTGTATTGATGTTTAAAAGATCCAGACCTTCAACTTTTTGGGCGTCCGAAATTGAAATCCATTGGCAGTTTTCCTTATACTTAACTAGTATGGACTATGGATAAAACGGAATCTATAATAGAAAAGCGATCATTGGCATATTTTGACTTTCTGAAAGCTTTCTAATTCGTGCAGTTCGGTCACGTTTAACTGTCATAACTGTCACAAATCTTTTCTTTCCTCAGAAACGACAGTTAACTTCAAGCATACCTATTTTGGTAATTGGAACATTAATATCCCATTGGATGTTCCGTTGCGTTTTGGTAGAGTAATTAGTTAAATCAAACGCGAATGACATGAGAGTTCTTGTCACAGATTCGAGGTTAATGATTCGAATCCGAGCGGATCCAATATTTGCTCTGCTTGAATTGCACTTTCACTGAACGTGAAATTTATACAGGGGATTTATTATTAATATAACAAGAACGAATGTGTTTATAAATGTTTGGAATAGGACACAATGGTCCTGAGATTATGCAGGGAATGAATAAAAACACAACAGGAAAATGTGTATTTAAGTGTCTAAAATAAAATAAATGTGTATCTGTGTAGTGTTGAGACGATTCTGATTAGACGACCGAGATTATTGTAACAGAAGTCGTCGTAAGCCCTCTCATTTTTTAAATCAAACTTTAGGTCTGTATTTGTGGTTTTGATATTGTGAGAAAATAACCTGAAACTTAACATGGCTTATTCAACCCAGGTCGATGGATTTATGTGTCCATAAATATGACAGTCCCATCTCTGTAGGTTTGCAGTTAGGCAATGTAAAAGGAACAACATTTCAACATATCGGCGACTGTCACAGGCCTTCCAAGTATATTGTCGTCATGTTAGCAAAACTACCAGTCACCCATAAACATAAGTTGTGTTTAAATTTCCAATATTTAAAAAAAATATTAGATGAAGTTGGTAACTTTGAAATTAAGATTAAATTAAATTACACGATCGAAGAGTTTTCTTACTTCACTTTAATTTGACGCATATCCATTACATAGGACGTTAAAAAACGAATTATTGATTCAATCCTATTTAAGTTATCTACGAGGGAGGATCAAATGAAAACAGCAATTTTTTCCCACTATTTTACTGGAGGAAGAATCCTTACTTGTACATTATTTTTCCACATAGTCCCCTCCCAGTTCAATGCATTTACGCCATCGGATAGGAAGTGCTTCGACATCGCGTGAGAAAAAATATTTTGGTTGACGCTGTAGCCATTCGTGCACCTCCGATTGGACGTCTTAATCAGACTTGAACTTCTGCCCTCCAAGGTGTTAATTTAATGGACCAAAGGTGTAGAAGTCTGATGGTGCCAAAGCGAAGGGGATTGCTGAGTGAAGGTGTTTTGTTTCAACATGATAATGCTCGTCCTCATGCTGCTCGTGCAACCATGAAAACCATCGATGACATTCGATTCAAGTGCCTCCCACATCCGCCATACTCGCCAGATTTATCACCATCAGATTTCCACTCTTTGGTCAATTAAAGGAGCACCTTGGAGGGTAGAAGTTCAAGTCTGATGAAGACGTCCAATAGGCGGTGCACGAGTGGCTACAGCATCGACGAAAATCATTTTTCTCACGTGGTTTCAAAGCACTTCCTATCCGATGGTGCAAGTGCATTGAACTGGAAGGGGACTATGTGGAAAAATAATGTGCAAGCAAGCATTATTCCTGCCGTAAAATAGTGGGGGGAAATATACGGTTTTCATTTGTTTCAACCTCGTAGTTTAAACTATTGTGTCATTTCGTAAAATATAGTTAAATTATGTTTCACCGTAAGTCTTAGGCCTACGTTTATAACACACAAATTCTGCTTAGAAACCTTTAATCTGTATGAAACTTCTACATGTGGAATTAATGTCAGGGGAAATAACAGCCAGCCGGAAGATGAATTTATCTTCCAGTCTCTGACAAGACCATTAGATTCAGCTTAGGTTTTGTATGTTTGAAGAACTTTTAATACGTCAGAAATATTACAGAGAAGGAACATTTTTATGACATCGAGTTTCCATCCCCATCGCTGTAACTAAATGTCGACTTAGTAATATGGTAGTTCTAAGTACCGTGTCTGACAGTCAAAAAGATACACTGAACGTTTTTACCAGAATATTGTAATATTATACATATACAATTATGAAAGAGAAGTACTTGACTAAATGTGTAAACTCTTCACTGAATAATAATATAAATGGCATACTCTTATAATCCATGGAAAATAGTTAAGATATATGAAAAGAAAAAACTTAAAATATAGTACCAATGAAAATGTTACATTGAGTTACCGATAAATTAAATTTCAGAAATTTCAAGTGTATATTATTACCTTATAGTTGGCAGACATCCGACAGTCCATTATAGTTTCTTGATACATCCATCCCTTTTTCCCTTCCTCTTCGTTCGATGTTGTTTTTAGAATTCCTATGATTTTATGTTTTAAGTTTTGTTTTATTGTGATTTTTGTGTTTTATCTCATTTCTGCTTCAAAAATGTAATAAATAAAAAATAAATCAAAGGGGCTAAGGCAGAGGATGAACTTGTTCAGGAAATTTATGAAGACAACATTTTCTTACTACACCTGAGGAATGTTAGCAATTTTTCTCTTATTATTAAACAAACTTGTATTTTAGCTCTTCACTTACTTTGTGTTTTAAATATATAGGCCTATTGGAAGGTATATAAAGGCTCCAAACTTAATATTCAAAAGCTTCGAGCACTCCTACCATTCAGCTATGAGTGTTTTTTAATAATAAAAAAATATGAATGCCAATTTTGTATAAAAATGAATTTGAAACTCATTGTGAAAATATATTTATTCATTCTGTATCCACCGGGTATTAGAAAGTGAACATCTTTCACTTAGAAACCGGTTATTAGGGTAGCCTTAATTTCTCCACAAACTAATATAGGGGGAAACAGAAGCGTAGGATTCGTTTCCAGTAACTCAAAGTGAACGAAGAGAAATAATGGATGAGACGAGGAACTTGCTTCATTTGCGTTAATTCATCTCAATAGCTTACAACCACCCGACATTTTTAACCTACAAGTGGTTGACACTTAAACCCACTCAGCTGTCTAAGTTATTTCTAGTTAGTCATTAAGGAACGAGACGAGATTAAGTTTCACGGGAAAAAGGGATTTTTCTTCCTCTGCCTTCACCTTCAAGAGATTAAGAGAAAATGAAAACTTTGCCTGACCTCAAAAACCGCCTCATACTTACGTATCTCTTAAGTTATTGTGAAATTTAATTTTTACTCCGTATAAGAATTGACGCTGTCACAAAATTACGAGGGAAAAAACTCTACATAATTAAAATCTGGCACAGCTTCTACTTTCTTTTAAAAAATACAATAGCTGCTCATCCCAATATTTAAAATATTTCCGCGCCGATTGTTTCTGGGTTCAATCCCGAACCTCTCTACAGTGCATATGACTTGAAAGCATATTTCATAGTTGATAGTGATTCGTCTGTCGGATGGGGACATTAAGCCTGGCGGTCCCCTTGATGTCTTTCGACAAGAATAGTTAATGCCGTTACCGGGTTTCCTGTCTACCTTTCTTCGTCTCACAATCATCACCCATACTCCATACTACACTACACAAACAACATTTACACATATCTCTTCACACCTTATACTTCTTCCAGTTAAACATCACCATGTAATTTGGCCTGCCCAGCTGGTACATAACTAGAAAGGGGGCCACAATATAGCCATCTATCCGTCTCAGTGCGGACAACAAATGCGTCAAGGCAACGGGGTTGACTTTGGATTCATACACACACTTTCTGACTGAATTCATACTATAGTGATTTGCACCTTATGTGTACACCCTGTAACATAATTTTTGAAACCCTGGTTGTGTTGTGAAGGTGCTGGTACTGTGGATGGTGTTCATGGTTACGATATTCCTTTCTCGAGGTGCTCTTACTTATTGACATTATTGTAGTTATTCTTATCATTATACTAATGTCATGTTTCTGTCTTTACAGGTAAGTTAAGCAGAGACATTTTAGTAGAAGAGTGCAGTTGAATTGAGTAAGTAGTAAGAATTCATTTCTACTTCTGTTATAGTATTATTTTGTATGTTATCCTTGTACGTGTCGTGCACTAGTAATTCTTAGTTGCATATGTGTTGAAAATGTTATTTCAAAAATTCTTTTTCAGAACGAAGTTATTATTTTTCTTATTTGTCTCCCCTTTCTAGAGGAAATTTCATTGACCATATGGGAGGGGACAGTTTTTGGATCAAGCGTAATAAGATAACACAGACACGTTGCAGAAAATGAACAGGTTTTAAATCCAATCCTGCATTTTTTTAAATTTATTTATTTATTTATTTGCAATCCTCTGTATTATTACCATTATCATTATTACATATTTAATACAAGTAAATACAACTAAAACCAAACATTCCCCTATATGAGCAACGCTCATTTTTAGGAGATATTGTAGATTAATATAAATATAATTACATATCACTGCACAGTATACTATACACGAAAAAGTTCGAAATTTATGAGTACATGTAAATAAAAATATTTTTTTAGCATTAACCAGTGTTTAAAAATAGCATTTAGAAGAAAAAAATGGAATAAATTGGACTGAAACACTACCCCTTTAGCGCTTTCCTTTAGTAGTGAAGAAAACCCCCTTACAAAAAAAAAACCCATACTTAGATTTACCGGCAACGGGATACGAACCCGCGACCGAGAGTTTGAATAACTCACAGTAGTCATCTGTTATATATATTGAATTTAAAATGTAATTTTCTCTGTTTATTTGTACGTGCACACAATGTGAAACTAATAAATATAAAAATAGAAATACTTTGCATTATTATCAACCAATAATGGTACGTCTTCCTTGTATTTACCCCGCCTGGAAACTAGATCATGCTGTCTGTATAGAACAGCATTTGAGAGATTAAAAAAGCATGTTTAAAGTCGAGGTACTGGAATCGAAGTTCTCGAGACATTTGCATTTCTATTAGAATTCTGTTCCATTCTACAATGTCTTACCGAATAATTTCAAGCTTCTGTAGTCCATTCTCACAGACTTTGTCTCGAGTCTTTTCTGCTACTTCATTATTACAGTCGCTTCTCTTTCTAGAATAAATAATAATAGTAAGAGTCTGAGAAAATTTCCCCAGGTTATGTGTTTTTCTCAATCCTTGAAAATGTTCTCGCTGTGCTCTTAAAAACAAAAGACATGAAAGCAATATAAGACACCATGTTTATACAGAATAGTCTTCAACTTCGCGTTCCCTACAGAAAAGTCTCGGGTGTATAGATATTTAAATACACATCAAACATCTTCACTGCTGTTCTGTGAAATACGAGTATATAGGCCTATGATTTAATGTTTTATTATTAAAGACCTACCGCTTCTTATAACGTGTAAAATGTTTATTGTTTGTGTTATTATTATTCTTGTTATTATTATTATTATTATTATTATTATTATTATTATTATTATTATTACAATTATAACTAGATACTGTAAATCGATTGTAAGCTACTTTGATAGGACTTTAAAATTTCGTGAGTACGACCCGTCTGAATTTTCAGAAAAGTAGCAGATAAAGATTTTGTTACTAACACACTACCCATTGATAACTGATATTAGTACGCCTAACGAAAATTTGGTGATTTCGGTGCACTCCTACATTATTACCTTCCTTGCATCACGTAAATTCCGAGACCTGAATAGGTAAGATTGAACTTTAGAGCTGAATATATTGCAAGAATATTCTACTTTTTTACACTTAAGATGTTGTTTTTCATTTTTTTCAATGATGAACACTTACCTACTTCTTTGTCAGGTAGCTCGTCCCTACATCAGAAATATCCGAACTCACATCTGATCTGCGGAACCGTAGTCAGGAGGCTAACCACTACACCACGTAGGCTTCCACACTTCTTTTTTATGCATCTCTTCAGTAATCTTCAGTTTCGGCTGAGTCCCGAAAAATTCGAGGAGATACCAGAATGAACTCTAGGAATGCAATCTCTAATCAGTAGCGATAAATAATTAAAGGGGAAGTCTATTTTGTTCAAAACTGGTGTTCAGTTTTCATTCCGTTTTTAATTTTGAAGTCCATAATGTACCTAATTAGAAAACTAAAAAATACAATTTTTAAGTGTTGCATAAATGTGACGTAGTAATATGACGTAATACATCAGTTTCATGATTTCGTCGAGAAAATTGACATGTCCTATTATATCGATCTTCACACATCAGCTAATGAGAAATTTCCTAGAGGATATTATAGAAGCAAAAGCGATTTGACATTAGAACAACTTAGTGAACCTTAACAGACTTTTTACAGCGCAGAAAGAAACGTCCAATATCATATAAATGCTAACAAGAAAGTTTTCGGCTTTGGCACTGCCATACCTTATGCGTATCGCACGCAGGAAGGAATTGAAATCTATGATAAAAGTATAATATACCTGACAGAACTATTGTTATTATTATTATTATTATTATTATTATTATTATTATTATTATTATTATTATTATTATTATTATTATTATTAGTGCTATGGAACTGGTTCCAGAGTCGTGAATAAGGCCATACCTTACCCTCATGGTACGGTATTAATAAATTTCATGGTACGGTGTTCTAATCCAAAGCAAGTACTTTCCTATCTCAGGTTAATCAATTTAATTTTCCCAATTGAGCTTTTATAGAGTTTAAAATTGTGAAATTTTATTTAGTTCACGTAAATGCATGTACAGATGGGGGGGGGGAGCGGACCGACTAAAATATGTAAGTTGCCGATATGAGCCACTGCGCATGCCTAGCGGCATTCACAGGATAGCAGGGGATGTATTGAAATTTGTTCTAGTGTCGACTGTTGACTTAGTCCATTTCGAAACCCATTAGAGGCAATGTAAGAGGGTCGTAACTTGAGCTATAGCGTCACAATTATCTGTAAATATCCTCATATTTGGGGAAATCCTTCCCCCATCAGCTACAAGAGTCGGTCCGCTTTCCACCCCCCCCCCCCTACCCGGTATACGAAACCCGGACTGAGCTCATTCTTTGGGCAGTTCAGTACTAAAAAAACAAAAATTTACATTTTAAAAGGAATTAAATTGTACAAAAAGAAAACTGAAGTAGTAGGTGTATATGAACTAAAATTGTTATACAATAGGCCTATGATTAACTTTTTCCTTTAATTTATTATCACAAGTTGCTAAAATTTGATTAGATTTAACAAATAAATTGAACCATCACGGGTAAAAACATGAACAGTGTTTCATCCCAGCACTAATATAGCATTTTGGTTTATGTAGAGGACTGAAATTACTTGGCATGTTACAAACATATATGACTCAGATCTTTATTTTCTTTCATGAACAAATGTATTTGTAAATGCTGAGTGCATTGAGTTCAAAGTCAATTAAATTAGATGAATAGCTTAAAGCTTTTAACATACCGATTTATATAATACGTCTGTGCATTAAATGAAAGGGTTTATGAGCCTTTTTAAATTTCTCTCCGCCCTATTATGCCGTATTGAACATGGACTGAAATAAAATAAACCATGCATAGATCATTGATTGGTATACATGAAAGGAGGATAAAAAGTAGTAGATGATTCCGCGTACCATATCACATAAATATGGGTACATAATGTATTTCCACTTTAGCTCAAATTATGTTACAATTTAAACACATGCACCTCTTTTGATTAAGTAATTAAATTGTACTATTTATGTAATATATTTAATAATATTGTTCTGGTTATCAGTCAGAACGTTAAATTTTAGTCTATGCCTTTTTTAAAACAACACAGTGCAATCAATATACCATACAATTTCATTGTTAAAAAACGCCAAAGTAAGAAACGATTTAAGAAAATAATTAAATTTGTTATTAAACATTTTTTCACGTTTCTTTCTTCTTTTCACAATTTTCTTCCTATTAATTATTGTAAATTATTGCAATTGATTGTACTTTTATTCAATGTACTTGTTTCTGAACTGCCCCTGATCACGAGCATGTGCTCATTCTGGTGACATCGAAAAAATTATGTTAAAAAAATTGTAAACTAATCATTAAATTGTACACTAACATTATTAAACATAATAATCCAACTTTCAATTTAAACTTTCAATTATATAGTCCTATTTATATTATTGCTATATTATTTCTATATTAGCGCATAAAATCCGCTATTTCCTATTTGCTTGAAACCTGCGGTGTAAGACATGGTATATTTTATATGTTCGTGTAGTTTCATGGTTTATATAAGGTATTTCCAAATTAAAGTTTTATAAATGTGTTTTTCCATGACAATTTAAGCTAAAAGTAAATGCTTCTGAATTGTCTGGGGCATAGTTTATCTGTATCTGTATCTGTATTTGTTATCCTATATCCCCTATATGAGCACGTCCCTGTGTAAACAGGAGGCCTTTGCCCTTATGGGATGTCTAAAGGCTATATTTATTATTTATTATCCCCTATGTTGGCGCGAAGGGCCTCCAAGTGGAGGTTTCAGTTACCTATGTGAATTTTGTTACGCTTATTTTCCGAGAGAAGGTAGAGGGACAGGTGGTAAGCCCATCGCCTCGCCATAGTTTATGATGTTTTATTATAGTAATATTATTACTTATTGGAATAATCGACATGGTTTTTATTTATTAATTTATTAATTTTTATGTTACACTGCAAATGGTCCAACAACCCGGTGACAGTGTTGCGAATAAATACCAGTTATTTATACAGATACACACATTACACAACTCAAACCACCATTTACACACCAATGCCCATATCTATATAATATAATATTTGAGCTCGTGTTTCCGTGTTCATCCAACGCCACCCATTAGCAAGTGTGACATTAATTGAAGGTGTCCTTGACGGTTTGCCATAGCAACAGGGAGAACATAGCATCTTTGAAAACGATTTTTTGGAATTTAACACATCTTCACTTGATTCATTTATTTATACAGAGATCTGATTTTTTACATAGGTAGACAGAAGGTAATCACTAATCATGCATGTATGCCTAAATGGGAAAACATTGACTGATTTGGACGAAACCATTCTGCGGGTTTTTTTATGCTAGGAAACTCGAATCTGAAGTCTTTTCCCCCCGGGCGGCGCTCTTGATATGCACCTCGAAGCAGGGTTTAAATGTTTATGCATGGTTTGAGTGAGTTTCGTGAATCTATGGGTCGTTTTATTCAATTATTTATGTTTACTACATAAAACATAATTTATAATGCAATTATTTATTCTTGGAATTTATGTAAAAACGATGTCATTATTAATAAATATGTTTTAATGATTCTTCTGTTAAATAAAATATGATCTACATAAAATATCTAGCAGTTGAGTAAATAATTGCGGGCGTAGCCGCGGAGACCTGCTAGTCAATATACACAATTAAAAAATCTGCTCAGTCAATTCCGTGACATATGACTGTAACATTATTATTATTAATTTACAAATAGATAGTATATATTATAATGATTCAAATCTCGAATAATATGTAATATTTATTCTTACCCTAAGGTTATAAGTAGGGTTCGGATGTTTATGACATGTCATATTTTTATCCTGATCTCCGTTCTCGCCGGATACACAAATTAAACAAGAATTGCACGCTTGTTATCCTAATCGGACCGTTTTTATTTTGCATATAAAGTCATATTTTGATCATTTTGTGGTCTTGGTCATATTTTAGCCAATTTTCCAATTTAACGTCATATTTGTTATAAATTCGGTAAAGGAGCACAATTATACAGAATATGTACTACATGGTCGAATTAAATTTGAAATTTATTTCCTTAATTCAATGTTGATGCCAAATTAATAGGTAACTTAAAATGTAAAATTAGTGCAATTGTTCATCTTTTATAGGGACAAGCAAGGTCTAGAAAATATAACGAGTATTTTGAGCTCATGAAGCGAGCAAACAGGAGAAAATTCTTTGAAAATAGAAGTTCTTTACAAGTAAAACTAAATCACCAAAATCTGATTGAATTCACGTGATGTAAGAATTTAGTGTCTTTAAACGTTTTAAATTAGAAAATTTATTTTTTGAAAATACGTTATTTTATTAGGTCATACTTATGATTTTTGGGTCATATTTAGTCTTTTATGAGGGCATATTTGCAGTAATATTTTCCACTTTTTTACGTCATAAACATCCGAACCCTAGTTATAAGTTTTCCGTGTAAAACATGTTAACTTATCCCTACATGTAGTCAAATGTAGAGAATCTTGTTGCGTTTGATTCCTGTTGCTTTTAAAAACATTTCATTACAGTGTGTATTAAAACGGTTGATGGGATATACATGTCAAGGCCTCTGGTATACTCCAATCTCTCGCAGCAATTCACATCGATTCATTATTGTCCTCTAACACGACAGCCATTAAGGCAAAAAATACAAAAAAATAAAAATGGGAATTCAAACGCAGTTAAAATTTGTTTTACAATATATAGAACAGGAGGATGGGTTCTGAAGTAGTGCTGGATTGAAGTCTGTTGTTGAATAGTCATGTTTTATCATGCTACATTGTGTAAAATGGAGATAGAGAGATGCAGAAGGGGTGGGTGGGGTGTTAAATGCAGAGGGAGGTGACTTTGTATTGATCTGTACCGGTGAACGGCAGCAGAACGCGCTCAGCATTCAGACCTCACTTTAACTCTGCGATATAACTAGGTATGGGTGAGCTTAACGAACGCCTCATACCGAATCTTAACGCTACGATGTTGGTATCAACTTTACCCAACTTAGTCACCGAATTTACTGACCTCTTCTTTAAGCTGAACATCCCGATCTCTCTTTGTGCAATCTGGGCATTAGGGGTTTGATTTCAGCTTGTTTTGGGTTTTTTTTAACGAGTTTTAAACAAATCGTAGACCATATTTTTGTCTTTGCACCGTAGACCTTGCCTTAAATGGCCTTGCTTACGGTCAGTAATGCATTATCAAACTTTCAAATTCAACTTCTAGCAAATCATTTTTGGTGCATGTATCATAGTTTAAAATTCTCCTACCTGTTAACTTTCTAACCAATTCTCTTCAGATTTCAAGATGTGGTTCTGAAATTTAGGTGAAAAAACTTAATATGGCCTATAATTATTATGTTAAAATCCTTGTTTCGAAGATCGAGGTCGAAAGAGTAACGAACAATTCAGTAGATCTGTACTTTTTCTCTCTTAAAATTAAGTACTCAGAACAGAAACTTTATTTTTTTTTGGAAGGATAAGACTAATATTTTTTAGTATTTCAGCAGTGGAGGAGTTCAGTAAAATTTAAATTGCTACTAGCATAAAATTAATATTTTTAAACCAGGTGATTCCATTTTACTCCATTCCGTCAACGCCCCATGAATTAACATGAATTAATTCAACATGAATTAATGACTGAGGAGATCATTGACTACTTTATTATAGGAAGGAACAGGCTGAGCCTGAAAAGTTAGATATTTTGTCTAGTAATCCATCCTATTGTTTTACTATAGTTTATTCATTTACATTTTATACATACATACATACTTAAATTAGTACATTCCTGAATAAGCTCAGCTCATGCTCAGGAACAGTACAAATAAACCTCGGCTTTCTAAAGACTTATTTATAATTTTATGTAGCTAATTTGATATACTTAAATATACTATCTACATTTACTGTACCGTGCGACGGAGGTGCTGTTATGGGATGTTGTGTGGTCACTAAGTTTGGTACTTTGTAAAACATGTTAACCCAACTATGCACAACACTATGAAAACGACACTGTATGTTACTCGTACTATTAACATACTAAATCCCTTATTTGAAAGGTTAGGTTGGAGTATGAACTTTCAACTCAATCCCTTACCTAAGTAAAAAAAAACACACTATACTATGATTACGACATCGTATGTTGCTTTTAACATATTGAATTCCTTATTTGTACGATTAGGTTGCAAAAGGATATTTCTTTTGCATATTGAATCCCTTATTTAATTCGAAATGTGTCTGTCGGAATCCTGTTCACCTGAAAAGGTATTTTCGGTTCTTGCTGGAATCATTTTACCACTTCATTGTCAGATTTTCAATAGTCTTTTATTTGTTGTTACATCAAACCCCTTTTTCTGCTCGGAAGCTCGATAAGGCCCGGGTCGCTGTCAGCTCGGTTCAGATCCGGTTCGCGATTACTACATTTTCGTGGATGATTCAAATCGATCTGAATTATAATTATAATATAGAAATTATCATAAAGCGGGAGTTCAGATTGATTCTAGTTTCAAGGTCAACAATCTAGAAAATGAAATCGAGTCGGATTGAGATCGTATTCAACGCCATGAAAACACTATCATATTCAAATCGATCTCGGTACGCTCAGCGGACATTTCATTGGTCCTCGCGTGTTGGCGTCTTGGTCACGGAGTTTCATAGGTCGTTGAATGTTAGGCTAGCGCATTCTGTGGCTTCTCTGGAAATATGTTTTCATTACCGTATAGAAAATTGCATGGAAACGGGGGAACGTATCGTAGTGGGATCGTATTCAGATCGATTTGAATTCTCCATGAAATTGGTAATTATAATCAGCCTACTGTATGTACTGTGTAAATATAAACAACAAACTCTTCAATTATCAAAAATTAAATATATTGGTAACAATCAAACACCCAAATATAATATATTGTTTCATGGAGCAAAGTAAGATGATCCGGCGCATAAAATGTCGCGGGTACGGATTATAAAAGCTGGGTTGTATAAATTTTTTCCCACTGAAATATGACTTTCAACTTTTAGACGTTCAGTAGAAACTTGACTTCTGTGAGACCATGCAGATTATCCCCCCATTGTCCTTCCTGGATAACTCTATGGCGCTACGTTAGGTATGCCGGACTAAACTAACAAAACTCACGGGAATAAACTGACACATATTAATGCATATGGCACTGAACTGATCGGCTCGGTGACGGAAGCTGTGTCCGAAACTTGTTCCTTAGATGCTTACTCATTATTATGAAATTACTAGTTAAAGTGAGTCATGGAGTTTTATTAATATATTACCAGATATTTTATTAATATAAATGGAATATTGTATTATTATAAAGTGATTTTCACACTTGCGAAACATGATACATTTGGCAATATAGACATGCATGGAAAATTTGCAACTTACGCTATATAATTAGCGTGAGTCCACCATTAGCACCCCGGGGCTCGAAACCATAGAGAGGTAGAGTTTCCGTACACACAGGAATTGCTGTTTATATTGCGGTAACAGTAATCATTACTAAACGATTCCCACGTATCTGTTCAAACATTCATAGTTCCGATGTTTATGTGTGCTTTAGTTGATACGAATATTTAGTTACGAAAAGCAGTAGGCCTATATTATGATAAACCAGTTCAGAAAATGTTACTGTATAAGTGTATTAAGTGCCAGCCAGTATGGTACTTTATGAGATTGTGTGTGGGAACGAAAAATGTCTGTCCGTCCGCGTGTCTGTACGCGCCATAACTCAAATACGCTTTTCTGGATTTTCATAAAACTAGGAAAACACATTCATAATGTCCATGGGAAGAACCCTATTGATATTGAACCAAATCGGTTCACCGGTACCGGAGTAATGCCCAATTTAGTGCCCATTTTAATACATTATATTAGAAAGGCGCCATAACTCAAATACGCTATATCGGATTTCCATGAAATTTGGTATACGCATTTATGACATCCATGAGAAGTATTCTATTGAATTTGAGCCTAATCTGTTGGCCGGTACCGGAGTAAAACCCAATTTAGTGTATATTTTAAAGACGCGGTAACTCAAATACGCTTTACCGGATTTTTATGAAACTTGGTATACACATTTATAATGTTCATGGAAAGACGTCTATTGATATAGGATAAAATTGGTTGACCTGATTCGGAGAAATGCTCAATTTAGTGCCTATTTTATGGTAATATACGTATTCGAAAGAATTTATGAAATGCAAATCAGTTATCATGACAACATAGCCTATTGTTTTACTGCGATCTTATAAGGCTTTGGCAATTAAAATACAGTTGGCTATGACAAATAACACTATTGCTTTACATGCGCTTATCCAACTAGACCGTTAAACTGACCCAGGTGACCAGGTCTTGGTCTCACATTCTGGAGTTCCATGGTTCAAATCCCGAAACCGGCCAATTTGACTTTTTTTTGCTGTATTCTGCATATCATAATTACAATCGTAACTGATTAAACAAAAACATACTGGCAGTTTGTTACATCAGTTTACCTTATTTTATTTTATTAGTAGTTATTTTTCCAATTTCATTTTTAATTTCTAATTATGTTTTACGTAAGAAAATCGTGGGTGATTATTCTCGGAAACAGTGATTGAACATTTTCTGCCTGTGATTTTTAAATAAACTCATTAAATATTTATTAAACAGCAATTTCATATTTCTTAGGCGTTTTTTGGTCCCCGTCTTAAATTTCATTATTATATTTATACATGAAAGCACTTTAGAATGCCGGTGTAGATCTGAAGTTGTGAGAAAAATAATAGCTACAGAAGCATTAACAAGCATTAATAGCCTGCAGAAGTAGTAAAATATTCACTATATGAAAATTCTGCAGAAATTTACATTGCTCGCCAACGCTATTAGGTATTTAGAGGAATATTTAATTTTGAAAAAATCAATGTAAGGAACAGTATTTAAGTTTTTTAAAAATATTTTCATCTGCATACAGAATTACGTACATTAAAAAGTTGTAAAGAATAAAGTTCGTGAACAAATTTACCAAAAACAATATTTGTTATGTGTCGATTTTAGGAAATCTGCAGTTCCATATTTAAAACTTGCTGAATCCTTTGTAAACATTCCATGTCTTGGTAGTACGGTACATTTTAATACAAACACTTCCCTTTCGCTGGAGCTAGCAACAGGAACAAAAACAACATGAGGGAGGAAAAACATATCTCAAAGTAGACTGGGAGACTAAAAAGGGAAAAGACTACCTGGAAGACCTAGTCGTAAGTAGGAGGACATTATTAGATTAGGGTTAAGGGAAGCAGGATTTCCGAGGGATGGTTGGATGGATTTAACACAGAATAGGGCTGGCTTATGTAAGCGCGGCAATGAACCTCCGGTTTCCATAAAATATATAATATTCCTAGAGCTTTCTTAGGAATCGTCTATTACACAGTCCAACAAAAAAGAACTTTTGGTTTGTGTGTCAGACGTTTTAACGGATTTTGGCTATACTTGGTCAGCTTATTCCAAATATGTAATCAGTTTTACTCTACTCTACTTTTATATAGATTTTATTCGTGAACTCTTACTCTAGCGAAACAAAATCTTGCTTGTTAATATAGCTAGTGAAGGTTCTTGACCATACTTTGGACACGTAGGACGAAAACTGTACGAAGTACAGAAAAACTAAAAGCTGGATTACTTTATGGTCCTCAAATTGACAGTTCATAAGTTTTAAACGACCGTACAATATGTGATAATATCAATTTTTTGGAAGACCCCATGTTATATTGTTATTGTAATGTTAATGTAATGTTAGTGTGTTGGTTTTTTCTTCACATGATTTAGAAGCTAAAAATAGGCACTGTTGTTATTTATATCAAATGTAAAATGGGATAATATGCATAAGGGTAATACCATATCTCACAAAACTAAAGCTGATAGGGCAAAACTAATGGCACATTTGGCATCAGCGACCTAAATATACCCAAGAATTAGTATAAATTCTAAGGCTCCAAAATGGCTGTTGATCTGTGCTATCATTGCCATCATAATCATAATCATAACAATGAGATCTGCACGGCATCCTGAATTCTAGACTGTAGTCATGCTGATGAGATAGCTGTCATGAAACACTGCAGATGTAGTAAGTACTATATTAGATGTAATTCCAATGGGACAGTATGTGCCATTTGCTGCCCAGTCACTGAGTCAAGCTATTGCGAAATGTAGTATTTTCTCTTTAGCCTATATTCCCCCCTGGCGGCTGCAATTTGCGACATCTGCATCACTGTAAACCTACCCAGAGACTGAAAAGTGACGATATATTAACGACAGTCTCGTGCGTTTTCCATTCCCAGAGTCAATGTTACAACGGTTTAATTTTATGTTTTCAATTCCATTTTCCTGAATTCTCTCCTATTAATCAGTATCCCTGAGCGGTAAATAAGCCGGCTTCCAGTTTCCTCTTAATTCTATACAGGCTATAAAAAGTAAAGCTCATCGTAGAAATTGCATAATTAAACATGTGTTACAATTTATTATCAAACTGTTCAGTGGAATCTATAGGCCTGTAGTATGATAAAATCAAGGTAATCTTTCCAAGGATGCACAACACGTCGAATGACCTGCAATTCTTTGAATTTACCCACTAAAATTTATCCCTGATGGCAACAATTGTCATTTTTAACAAACAGCTTAGGCCTATAAGAGTGGGTTGGCCGTGGTGGTGTAGAGGTAGCGTGCCCGCCTCTAGATCGCGGAATCAAAACCAGGCCACGGTCGATGGATTTTTCAGGACGAAAATAATCCTGTGTGCGAACTCCTCCGGGAGGGACTTTAAACTAGGGGAGGGGGCTCCTGTCGTAGATTTACGCATGTAAAAAACTCCAAGCCTGAGTAGAATCTCTGGACAAAATTCCTCTGCCATTTCAAGTGCAAGTAATACCTCAGTTTACGGAGATATGTTTAATGTTTGTTTAATGTTTAATAATCACACCTTACAGCAATATAACATGCAATAGGCTTAGTCAAAATATAATAAAATAACATACAAATTCAAATAAAACTTTCATCCAAATATTCTTGCACAGTGTACCAATTCTTATTTAATAGTAATACTTTTAGTCTTTTCCTGAAAGTGTCAATGCTTCTAATTCTTTTTAATTCGTCAGGTAACTTATTAAAAAATTTGGTACTTAGGACTATATGACTCTCTGTAGTTTTCTTCAGTCGATACCTGGGAATCTCTAGAAGATTGTTTCCTCTGGTATAATGAAAGTGAATATCCTTCCTAGTAGTTTGCACATCCACAGCACTATGAACCCATATGATACAAGAATATACATAAATTGAAGAAAGAGTCAAAACATTCAGATTCTTAAAAATTGGTTTACAGTGCTCCGTAGGGCCAGATCCAGTGATAATCCTTACTGCCTTCTTTTGAAGAAGAAATACATTTTTTGCACCCGTACTATTTCCCCACAGAATTACCCCATAATTTAGATGAGAGTGAAAAAAAGCAAAGTAAGCATGTAATAATGTGCTAGGTGGAAGAAGCTGTTTGAGTCTTCTCAATAGATAAATTACCTTAGACAGCTTACTGCAAATATGTTCAATGTGGCAATGCCAATCCAACTTACTGTCCATCCAAAACCCCAATAAGTTTACAGGTTTCGAAATTACTTCGGTGTTTCTGAGACTAAATACAATAGTCTGGGTTTTACTCAGGTTCAGCCCCAGTCCATTGGCATTAAACCAATTAGTCAACCTAGCCAAAGTATTATTCATATTAATCTCTTTGTAGTCGTTAAATGCTTTCAGCACAGTTGTATCATCAGCATATGCAGTTATTTTTTCTGGTATCGCAGCAGGAAGATCATTTACCGCAATAAGAAACAAAAAAGGCCCCAATAAAGAACCCTGAGGCACCCCAATAGTAACGGGTTTCTCTGAAGATCTAACACCATCCACCTCAACTATTTGTTGTCTATTACAAAGGTAGGACTTTATAATATTATTTTCAATGTCCTTAACACCATAGAACTTAAGTTTATTCAATATCACCTCATGAGGCAAACAATCGAAGGCCTTACTAAGGTCGCATAGACTAGCTACGGCAAAATTCTTTTTCTCCATCTCATGCAAAATCCAGTTAACAACACACTCAGCAGCCAAAGTTGTCGACCTGCCCATTCTAAAACCAAATTGATGGTCACAAAGTAGATTGTTGTTTTCAAAATAGGTGACCATCTGACTCAACATAACACCTTCTATAATTTTGGATAAGATAGGTACCAAAGACACAGGTCTGTAATTTGCTACTAAACATCTTTCGCCCTTTTTATGTATCGGAATCACCTTCGATAACTTAAGCATGTCTGGAAACTGACCTTCATCCAAGCACTGATTAATTAAAAACACTAAAGGGTTTAAAATACAGTTCAGTATAGATTTAAACAAAAAGTTTGAAAAGCCATAAATATCCTGGCTTTTAGAATTACTGAGTTTGTTAACAACATCATATACATCGTTTTGATCAACAAGTTTCCATTTAAAATTACACTTTATGGAGCCCATTTCATTTAAAAAAACTTCAGAACCAATAATGGGAGAAGGTATTGACTTCTTGATTTCAATCACCGAATCTGTAAAGTGCTTACTAAAATCCTCTACCCCCAAACTTTCAATAGGATAGCTCGGCTTACACTTTCCTGATTCCGCATTGATGATTTTCCATGCCATTTTGCACTTATTGTTTGCGTTGAGAATTAAACTTTCGTTATACTTAATCTTAGCTTGGTTCACTTTGTATTTATACGTCTTTCTTACATCAGCAATCAATTTAGTTAAACGCTCACTGTTATGACCTCTGTTAATATTCTTCAATAGCATAATCCGGTCACGCAGAGTCATTAACTCGGCAGTGTACCACGAGTTATTTTTAGCACTATGCCTTATTTTAGGTTTAATAAGTTCCCTCTTGAAACATTCCTCGTATAAATCCAGCAAAGTGTAAAAGAATGCTTTGAAGTTAAGAGAGCAGTTACCATACACCAATCTAGAAGACCAGTCAATATCACTTAACAACTGTCGATAATGACAGATTTTGTCCTCGGAAATCCTTCTAATTAGTTTCGGAGCACTAGAGTCACAATTATCAGGAAAATTACTGTTGACGACAAACCAAATTCCATCGTGATCCGCAATATTGAGATCAACAGTTCCACATTCATATTCACTCTTTTCATAATTGGTAAGAATATTGTCCAAGCAAGAATTTAACCTGGTAGGCATACTATTTACATAATGGAGCCCATACTGTTTGAGAATTTCTAAAAATAAAGTCAATGAAGTACATTGCTTATTAACGTCAATGTTCAGGTCCGCACAGAAAACAACCCTAGCTTTACTATTTACTAAAACCAAATCGAAGACTCGCTGAACACGTTCTAAAAACACATGGATGTCGCCCTTGGGCGACCTATAAGCAGAGATTACAATTACATTCAACCCTTGAAGTTTCACTGCTGCAAATTCAGCATGTTTCTCAACTGACAACTCGTTCACTTTGTTCATTGTGTGGCTTGTGAGGCGATTTGCTATGTATAAACAAACTCCACCCCTGTCATATATGCTCCGACAAAAGAAGCTTCCTAGATAAAATTCTTTAAAATTATAGTGAGGTATCTCATCATCCTTCATCCAGTGTTCATTTATTGTTAAAATGGAATATTTTTCAGCACTTAGATATACTTCCAGGTCATTCATTTTATTGTGTAAGCCTTGCACATTAATGTGCAACACACTAAGGTTATCCTTGTCCAGATCTAACTTCTTAACTATAACGTTGCCTTGCTGCTGATTGCTTGGACTTTGTTTAAAATCTCGGAGCCTATACTTTTTCGATTGAACAAAAAACGTCTTACACAAGCATTTACAGGCCAGTAACTTGGATCGAGTGCTTTATTTACATTCTGTTCATTAATGTTCACTTTAAAAGACGAGTATACATCCGGGTTCCTGGAATTGAGTTGTTCGACAGTAACTTCTGGAAATGATTCTTTTAAATAATTACACACATCTGCAGTCTTTGTGTTGGGTTCAAGTCTGTACACATGTAAAGCTACCAGTTTCGGAACCCCTAGTAGATTACTGCTACCCCGACCGTCAGGTTCCTTTTTTCCTACAACGATAGTTCTATTTGCTTTTTTACGAACAATTTCTGACCATTTAGGTTGCTCGGAAACATCAGCCTCAGTTACGTTTATATTCCCTGCACTTTCCGCTATTTGCATTGATTCAACTGTTCTAACATTATCACTAACGGTATCACTTTCACTCGAGTTAACTAGACCTCGGCCTGATTTATCATCTTTTTCCTTGCATAAATACACAGGCTTAGTTTTCTCATTTCCCGTAAAGTTGGAAGATTCCATAGTGTTCAATGGAACAGCCCTCAAAGAGGGTGTGGTTGTAAGAGCACATTGATTTAAGAGCTTTATGTGTTCATTCATAATACCTATTTTTTCGTTCAAACCTCTAATAATAGTGTCCTTTTGATTTATAATGTACTTTACAATCCTAATATCAATTTTATCATTGCCCATGGTGATGCCGGATAATGCATCGCACAGTTCCACATCTTCCACATCTTTACCCTCGATGTTGCAACACACCACTACGTTGGCTTCCAGAAACTCCATATTATTCGTCTTTTTGGCACAACTTGGGTGAAACTGACTACTACAGTCACGACACTTAAGTCCATTAACCACTTTTGCATTACAGCGTTTACAAACAATACAACTAGCTGTACTTGAACCAACCATTTTGATGACACTTTAACTATACTGAGGTTAGGTTACAGCACACAGCAGCACGTCTTACCGCTACGGCTGACAACTGAAGATAGGTTTGTGAGGGGATGGGGTGACAGAAAAATATGAGTTACAAAATTACTGAAACCTCCAAATGGAGGCCCTATACCCCACCTTAAGGGTTTCTGGAAAAAAGTTATATAATAGTACGGTACGGTATAATGATGCCGCATACATATATATATACACACACACACAAGAATTTCCTTTCGTCTCTAAAGACAGGAATGAAGTTATTGTTGGTGGTGGTTATATAGAAAGAATCCTGTTCGAACAACACTCCTACTAAGAGAAACCCATGCTTCCTCACCGATGTTCCTATGAATCAATGTAGAAACATTTTAAAAAATACGATTTTTTTTAAAGCTGAATTTCAAAGTGAAGAGGAAACGACATGAAAAACTTGTTATTTCAAATGGTTCAAACTCTGAATCTTGCTTTCCAAGGTAATTTATTTGACAATACTTTGACTCATTCTCGTTTTAAAGCTCCCTATTAAGTAAACAATCGCTCCTCAAAATTATTCATAGGGCCATCAAGTGGTCGTTTAATGTAGGTTCCACTGCTAATATATCTTTCGACTTTAGTAATGTTAAAAGGCCACTCCATTTGTAGAACGTTCAGTTCTTCGTAAAATATATACTGATATGCATATGTTAGAGACTGCACAGGTTAAGTTTTTATACTCCGCTGACTGAGTAGGAAAGGGAAGTAAAAATGATATTACGGGAGAAAGAATGGAGGAAATTGAAGCGAAGGGGAGTTTCCGTTCGGAGACTTATATTATGCAAAATTATGTGAATAATGATATGGAGAATGTATACCCTGGGCGTGGATAGCTGACGTCGTGTTTTTTTTTTATACTATCATGACAGTAGAGGCTGAAAGTGAATATCACTACATGTACACGCAGAATATGTAATCATTACAGCTTTTACAAAACCATTTCACTATTAACATGACGATTTGGAAAGACGTTTCAGAATTTAAGATCATCATAGAAGAGATGGTTAATTAGACAATTTCTTATCATCATAGAAGAGATGGTTAATTAGACAATTTCTTATCCACCAATGCAAAAACTATATAATTTATGATTCACTCGGTTGTATACGTACAGACAATGTGGTAATACAAGACTCACGAGTTAGGCATCTAAATGTATATGACTGAAGATGGTATAATTATATATACCGAAATGCACTCATCAATTAATATGTTCAAGATTCAGTTGAACACAAATATGTTATAAAAGACAAAACAACACCAGGATTAAGTGTGACCAGGGCAGTCGCGTGGTTTGTTGGCGCCCGGGGCAAGATTTCGCCAGGCGCTCCCCCCCCCCCCCCAAACTCAAACCCACGTGCACCCACCCGATATTCCACCTATACTATCAAATACATATAAACATATGGGAAAATACGCAATGAGCGACGCGACTTGGGGCGACGTGGACTGGACAAGTTCCAAGCCACATCGCGTCCAGTCGCAGAGTTGCGCGTCTGGTTGCGTCGCTGTCTGTGTTTTTGTGCCCAAAAGAGACAACTAATCGGATTACCTTACAAAAATACGAGAAATAAAATTATTTAATTTTTTTAATAAAATTGTATTGAAAATCAAATTAATACAAGTTTAGTAATGTAAGAAAATCTTAACAATCATAAAAAAAATACTATTGGCATTAATGGACTACAAATTAATAGTGTGGGAAACCTCGATACATACATTGAATAGAATATAGAAAAGGGAACCGCGTTTATCAAATAAAGATAAGGTACTAAACATTAAATGGCATTCGCGTGGTTTTTTGCACGAGGAAATGTCGTTAGAATTTCCTTCAAGTCTATTTTTTGTGCTTCATCGTTTTCAATGGACAAGATGGCCAGAGAATTCAGTCTCTCCTGTGACGTAGTTGATCGTAAATATGACGTCTTTATAAGGAAATATTTATTTTGGGATAATTTAGCAAATATAGGCAAAAGTTATTGGTGTCAAATATTTATTTGTTCAATAAAATCATACAACGTAATATTCAAAATCAAGTTATACCTAACTTTAAAAAATACGTTATGTACATCCTACTTTATTTTTTCAAATTTTGTTGTTTTATTTTTGCCGTTGCCACGGCGCCCCCCTGGTCGCGGCGCCCGGGGCGATCGCCCCGCTCGCCCCGCCCACGCGACGGCCCTGAGTGTGACCTACTGAACTATATACAGATCATCATTTTGAAGCTTTTATAAATGCGTTTGTAGACAATCTTCTATTCTAATGCAACACTCGTTTTAACAAACTGTGAACATTTTATATTTTAAGTATTAAGACGCCTGAGAACAGAAGACTTCTTTTAGCAGATCTCATGAAATGCAAACAAAGATTTTAAACTTTAGTCTTTATGTGTGATTTTTAAATAACAGGCCTATTCATGTAATATGTAATTTACGACATATTTTTATACAATTTTAACTCTCTTTAATGTAATGACGAATGCTGAATGTGTGAATATAATCATGAACGATCTTTTATATGTATTGCTATAAATTTTTATGATTGAAATTGATATAAACAGCATTTCATTTTCAGCAAGAAGCTATAATAAAAAAAGACTATGAGTTAATGGTATATTGGTGGAAAATCAATTATAATTTAATTATAACTCAACCATTAGCGGCCATGAAATTTATTAAATTATATAATTTATAGATTATGTACATTTTGCCCAAGCTAATCACCTGGTTAATTAATAGTGATATCTCGATTGGGTGACCGCAATCCAACCAAGTTTTGGAGTTCGCGTTAAACTATAGGTCCTGACTATTATAATAACAGCTTAGGTAGTTGGTAACAATGGCGGGATCTACTCCATTCTCTAAGGGTTTGGCTAGTCACCGCCTCCAAGCTGGGACTTTCAAATCCATTCCCATAGGACTAATCAATAAAGAGATCTGGAGAGTTATGTTGTTGTCGAACAAATTTTTGAACTTTGAAAGTAGTAGGAAGGCATGTATAAACTTCTTGCTGGATAGCAACATAATTATTGGTGGGCTATGTAAGTTTCTCCAGAAAGTTTGATGTGTGAGAGGAAGCCTCTATTTAGAGAAGTATTGCAATTTAAGTGTTATTCTTTTTAGTTAGGACTGTGTGTTTCTATTATAATTTAGCTCATGAATCAGTGCCCAATCAATCCAGTATAAGAAGAATGTGTGAAAATTCAATCAATCGCAAGTGTCTATAGTCATATATATATATATTAGGGATGGGTAGATACCAGATTTTCTCGATACTCGATACTCGATACCGATACATGATTTTTTCCTCGATACTCGATACCTTCAACATTTCCAGTTTCAATAAATAGGTACATTAAAAATTAAAATTTGAGAGAACTGTGTAATAACAACTAAATTAATTAAGTCTGCATATTTAATTAGACAAAATTTAATATCATCAGTAGCCTATAATTATTTTTAAACTTTACATTAAAACTAAACAGTCCACTTACAAGTTTTTGTTAAAAAATACTAGCATTCTCACTTAATTGCAGAATTGCAGAATTACAAAAGTATCGAAAAAGTATCGAGCGAGTTTTCTGAAGTATCGTTCGATGCCGATACCATGCAAGTATCGAGAGTATCGAGGTATCGAAAGTATCGAGGACCCATCCCTAATATATATATATAGCTGACTACAGATCCGTCGGTCCGGGTTCGATCCCCGGTACCTCCTCGGATTTTTCTGAGATAGGGAATTCTGGAACGGGGTGCACTCAGCCTCGTGATACAAATTGAGGAGCTACTTGATTAAGAAGTAATGGCTCCGGTCATGAAAACCGCCATAAACGGCCGTGGGCGCCGCCATGCTGACCACATGCTTCCAATCCTGCCATCTGCCTATGGTAGAGGACGCAGCGATCGGATGGTCCCTTCAGGGATGTAGCGCCATGGAGTTTAGTTTTTAGTTAAATAACTAATATTAGCACCGCAAACTGTTGTATTAATATATGAGAATATTGTAACTGGGCAATGACCCTGTTATGTTCTCAACATAAATAAACTTAAATAATTTATCGTTTTATTTCTATCACTTTCATTTTTACGTAATTCTACAAATATGAACACTAAAACATCTTCCCCGTAACTTCATTGATTAGAAACAATTTAAAAATGAATGATTGAACACAGCGTTTGAATATTTGTAAGCTGCATATGTGGAAAAGGAGACACGAAAACAATGTATAATTATTTATATTAATTGTAGCAAAGTATAGTCCGCCGGCGTGGTCTTGTGGTTAGCGTCGCTGACTACAGATCCGTCGGCCCGGGTTCGATTCCCGGTACCTCCTCGGATTTTTCTGAGGTAGGGAGGTCTGGTAGGGGTGCACTCAGCCTCGTGATTCAAAATTGAGGAGCTACTTGATAGAGAAGTAGCGGCTCCGGTCAAGAAAACCACCATTAACGGCCGTGGGTGTCGGCATGCTGACCACATGCCCCCCAATCCTGCCATCTGCCTACGGGAGATGACGCAGCGGTCGGGTGGTAGGCAAAATCCCTCCAGGGATGTAGCGCCACGGAGTTTTTTAGTACCAAAGTATTTTAAATCTCGTGTAATAATACATACAATAATAATAACACAATATTATTTTGTCAGAGAGATTAATCTAAAAAATACAACAGCTGGGAAAACTAGCATCATTTTTAATAATGCGGTATGCATTAACATTGGGTCTAATTAAATTAATTTTTTTAATTCAATTTTATTGCTACAAATTACAATATAAATTATATACAAATGTGTTTTCAAACGCCACCCGAAGAAGCAAAGCTTGTGCTCGGGGGCGGTTCAGTTCAATACATTCGAGTTACTTACACTAAAATAATTAATTAGAGTAATACAAAAAATTGATTTACAAAATGTAGAAAAGTATGAGTTAGTGAACAAATTAATTATGGAAAACACAGCTTTCAAAAGTGAATTGTCACTGAAAGTCTTTTATGTAGGGACTGTTATGCCATTAATCGATTAGGATTTCTTTCAGTCCGCTACAACCTTGGATTTACTTGCAAAAAAAACAAAAAATGCACGTAGATTTGTTAAAACAGAAACATGGCGATAGTAAAATTATTTCGATAGACAGCAGGTGGTTTGTTGAAAATCTACGAAATCTTATAGGCTACCGGATGGGAAATTGATTCATGAGATAAAATAATATTATGTCATATATTTGTCTAGTTCAAAACTCAAAGTAAAGAAAATGAAAGTTGTCTTGTTCTTCTCTGTTTGTAAACTCCAGTATAACTGGAAGGATAGCTCCAGGGAAAACAGTGTTGTGCCCTGAAACAACAAATCCCATTTACATTCTGGAGCTTTCCATGATTAAAAAATGAATATAAGGCTTTAACGCGAAACCTGTGAAATCCATTCTAATATGACTTGCATATTTCCTCCTGACTCGAGAAGAAATTTAAAAAACAGCTTAAATGAGGAGGAGAACTCTTCCTTCGTATCAAACACACAAAAAAACTTGTGTTTTAACAAAAGCTACGTACACAGTTGTTATATTCTTCTCTGTATTATCCTCTATCTTTGTTTTGATTTTACATAAATATTGAAAAACGAAGTTTCACTTTTATGTACACACACCTACACTTACTCGGAGTAAAATTCATTCCCGAGAAAAAAGCATTAATTATGTTAATGAGTTTAAGAATTGCCTCTATATTACTAACTTCCTTGAAGGGAACGCGTAACCTAATTTCTCTCTCAATTTTACTTAGAATGTTACTTAGCAAAACATGTTTTTTCCCCCTTTTTTTCCTCCATGGTTTCCCCAGTCGTAAAGGCAAATGCCGAATTGGATATTTACATACCCTGACTCATCCAGACCATTATTTTCATCCTATATTATATCCATTTAAATTAATATTAGTTAAAATTTACTCCATAAAAATACACTAAAATTAGAAACAATTGACAAGCAATAGTTCCGTGGCCTACTGTATAGACACAGATCCCGAACTCCGGATGTGGCCTCGCAACTAAAAGAAGTATAAACACAGCTGAAAAAAATCAGGATGTTAAAAGCGAAACGCATTATTTTCTTTTTATAGTGCCTTAGCAAAGTATAATCGAAAGCATAAAATAAATAGCATTGAATGCTTACTAGGCCCACAGCTTAACTAGCATAAAATACTAGCTTTTGTGATAGATCTATATATGGAACATAACAGAATATCATAAAGTACCAACAGAAGTCAATAAAAGGACAGGTTTACTTTCTATAAGTGTAATTATTAAAAACTATGTTCAGGTATGTTAGGTTAATTAATTTTTAGATGCGCATTTATCTTATTAATTCAAATTCCAAAACAAGTCTTTACAAGTAGTCTAAACAGAGCAGATAGGCGAATTGCAACTTATATAGTAATTGCATTTCGATCTCCGACATCTTTTGAACTCGATGGCAGTGCATGGGTACCACAACAAAATATGCAAAATCAAGTGTTCCATAACCGTGACCCCAACTACGTAAGGGAAATATGTGACCAACTCTCAGGCCGTTACCACGTTTCCACAAGCAAAGCAGGAATATAATCTGGTTTAATTTTGTACCTAGTTAATAGGCCTAGTATTAACAGTATTTAAAATTCTATTTTACCTGTCTGCACTGTTTAGACTACCAAGCATACCAAGGTTTTGCAGCAGATTGGCGAAATACAATATGTTTCATAATATGATATAAAATTCCATTTCGAACTCCGAGATCTTGTGAACTCGTTGGCAGTATATGGATACTACCATAAAACAGAAATAGTACATTATTTAACAAGCCTATAATGGCATTTATTAGGATACGCTTTGCTCGTTTCAGAATTTACATATGAGTATCTTAATTACCTTTATAGGGAAGTTCATACGACTGTTTTTGTTCGACGATATTAGTCTAAATGTTTAAATTTTGAGATTATACATTCACTCGTGAATGAGTGGGCCATGAACCCAAGATGCCCTTCGCATCAACTGGTTGTCGTAGTTCTCATCTTCCACGACAGATAGCAGCTCATTGCGTCAGTCAAATCGAAGCTTCTTTTTGGTCGTTTTCTTGAAAGCAACGGATTTCGACAACACTAAATGAATTCATTTTAGTATGATATTAAAATTATCACGAACAGAATCGATTTTATTTTAAATACAAGCTATTTATTACGCAGTTTTCAGCTGCTACTCTCAAGGTCTCAGGATCGTTCCTTGTTCGATAATAATCGATACCACACCGATGTCATAATGAAAATCAGTTTCGAAATGAGTGTCGTTATGATACCGATACCACTATTGTCAGACAATCTCTACAATTTCATCTAGTGAGTGGTTTTGTCTGACTATTTTATAAAAATAATTTTTTTGATAATCTTTCTTTATTCAAGTTCTTAATATCTCATTGCGATCATCTTGCTCCTACCCAGTTTCTGGAACATTTCTTGTGTCTGTTGAGTCATCCCATAAGTAGGCCTATAAGCGGTTCGAGTACCTAGTTTAGAGAACAAAATACTTGTGCACTGAAATTCTTCGAATGTGATCAGACTTAAGTGTACACTCACGTAGGCTAAGTGTTCGGTTCTATATCCGTATTGAAGTTACAGGTGATAAATCACAGCTGTTTTAGGATGTGTAAACGTTTAGTTTGGAGTCGATGAGATATATGTTTCCATTCCGCTGGATTACGTGCAGAATCCGTGTCCCACCTCAGCTGTCCAGGTTACTAGGAGGAAGCTGTAAATCTTCCTTGGCAATATAAACCTAATTTCCTTCCCTGCTGCCGCATCTAGATATAACAAACAGTTCCCGTCTCTTGCTCATCTGCTGCACGTGTAGCAGTTTGTTGTGAACAAAAGAAGTGATCAACTGGTAATTTTGTATCGATTTACTAATGACCAGAGGAAGTTAAAACATAAACCAATTTTTAGTTGGCAATTATAGGTTTGACCAATTAAAACCTCTCGCACATCTCCGTTAAGCATCTGCTGACAATTTAGGGAATTCTTTGCAGTATTTTTGTGATATATTGCTACAATATCCCCAACGGAAAATTCTGTCGTTTTCTGTAAATAATATTTTTGTTGTTTGATTTCCAATGTTTAAGTACAGCTATTGATTGCAGTGTCAGAAATGTTAAAGTTCATCTCAGGCTTCCTACCATCTTCGGGGAAAACGTAGCATATAATTAATTATTTAGTAAGTGGTGTCGTAGAGATGAGGTACAGTATTTGAGTTCTTCTTACAAACGGGCTCGGAAGTTAATGCTCTATCAGAAGACGAAATATGTATGCAAATATACTCTAAAACTTGTGAAATTTGTTCCATATCCATTGACGTATGCTCTATAATTTAAGTAATTTTAATACTTCACACTTTCTTGTTAGCTGAATTACATTATAAACTACAGAAAATAGTAAACGTTGTATAAATTACATTACAAAATAAATTGAAAACTTAAGAAGTGAAACGTCGTTTTAATACTATACAATCAGTTCCAAATAACATTATACGGTAAATGTTTGAATTAACTGATACATACACAATATTTGAAATCTATCGTAAATATTTCTATAAAAATATGACAAATTAATGAATAATGTACAAATATTTTAATATCGAGCAAAATTATGCATTGTTGGAAAATTAATAAAATATGCAACTTATGTGAAATGAAACCATCAATTTTCTGTTATTTCCTTAAAGACTTGTACTCATTTCAACACCAGCGTGCAATACAGTGCAATATTTAATAAAAATACGATCTTATAAATTTTTCCTGGGCACATTTCTACCAAACCAACCGAAAGCCAGCTCGTTAACTCTGGGAATATATTGATGAAACTATTTGAACGTGTCAATTAAAAATCACGTAGCTCGTATTTCAGTATGCAGCAATTCGTTAATGTTAAAGTGATTAAAAGTTGTCCTTTGAAAATGTACCGCTCTGGCGTCAGGCATAAATATTTGAAACAGCCACGCCCTTTAGCAACCTAATAACAACAGTACACCGAGTAAAGTGTTTTACTCAATTTAAATTCTTATTTTGTTCCTAAATTATTTAACTGTGTTCATATAATATCACAGTGCATTATTCGCATTATCTATGTTATGAACAAAGGTAAATTTACCGTATTTTATGGGCCATAAGACGCTCTTTTTTATTTTGAAAACAGAGCCTTGAAAGTTGGGTGCGTCTAATGGTCCGAAGTACACAAAAATTTAAAATATGGTAAATTTTGCCAGAATACCATAGTTATAAACAAGGTTTATATGAACGATGATAGTTACAAATTTTGGCACAGACTGTACATTAGTGCACTTGTCACAATCGTAAAATGAGTGTAGCTGGAAGCCAGGTATACAATGCGAAAAGAAAGGAATGTTGTGTACTTTTATACAAAAGGAATTTTCTCCGTCGGGTGGTTTAAATGAAGGCAATGACCTCTAAACGACCTTGAACCGTTGCACTTACCGTACGGTGAATTGAGGGTTAGAGGGTGTAAAAGTATTTTCAGTCTCTCATAAGATATCAGTTCGGTAATTAAAATTTTCGTACAACGCAAGTTTGAAGTTAGTGACTTACACTGATTCCATTGTACAAGGTTATAATTTGTTTATGCACTGAAGTAAAATATTTCCTTTAAAATTTGTCGTTTAGAATCGCATTAAATTTATTTTCCTTTAAATTTCCATCCTAAAACCAAGGTGCGTCTTATGGTCCGGAGCGTCTTATAGTTCGTAAAATACGGTAAATGTGTTCTATACCAATGACTAGGTGACACGTAAAGTTCTTGGTTTTACTTGATAGGAATATTAGTGAAGTTATGTAACCTTCAAAAAGATTTTGCTATGGTTATTTAACCACGCTAATGTATTGCTGTGTAGGCCTTTAATCATCTCCCAGTGCTGGAATTTTACCCTGCAGAAGTTCTTTTACATGATCGTAACTCTGTGACCATGAGATCGTCGCATTTTCGAACGTATAAACGCTATTCCATCTCAGCCGGAATCGAACTTGAAAACACGTAACAATTGTAATGCAAATCTAAAAAAAATCTAGATTTAATATTAAGACAGAATGCTGACTAAGGTTCGCCCTTCAGAAATAGGAGAGAAGAGGCTGTCCAAAAGATCTGGTGTTTCTTAGAAGCCCTATACTCCTATAGGGTCAACAGGAATTAAGTCAAGTTAAATGTGAATTATTAAGGGAAAAGATTCATCCGAGTTCGAGTTCCGGGGTCAGTGGAATTTTTTTCCTAATTGCTCAACTATGTCAACAAACTTTATTATTGTATAAGCTTGAAATAATTAGGCCAGTCTCTATATTATTTGTCAGTTGCGCTTATTAGTGCTATAAATGCGAAAAAAGAAGTGAATATTGAAACGATATAGCGGTAGTATGTAGGTCCTTCCATGCAAGGATAAGCAGAATTTCAAATTTGTTCTTCCCACTTTGCATTTTTCTTCTTTTTATTACTGTTATTCTAGGTATTGGATTTTAAGTTAGCGTTATATTTTATTTTATGTATTTGCATTTAAATGTGAATTGTGTAATATAAATATCTGAACCGAACCCGAACACAAGCACTTGCACATTCGTGTAATCATCTGATGTATCTCCCTTGCGTTTCATACAATAAATGAATAAATATCACTCAGAGAAAAAGTGTATTTTGTGTACACATGCATAATATGGACGTTGTACGTTATATACAAACATAGATTCATACAAGCAGATACGCCATTCATTTCTATTTTAAGTAAAAGTAAGTGTTCCCTATACAGGCCATGGAGCCCTCTAGGGTTCCAGGAAGTTGAGGCTCCCAGATTTTTAGACATTCTGCACATGAAGGTGGTAAGGTTGTCAGCCTTACGCACCGGCCGCCTTTACTCCCAGGATTGCTCCTGGTACTCATTTATGTTGGAGACTGAGTCGACCCCAGGGCCATAGTGCCACCAGAAGGATTAGGCCAATTGAAGAATTCCAACGACCTCATCTGGGATCTAACCCGCGACCTTCCGGGTTGTAGCGCAGAGCCTCAACCACTACGCTACGGCGTACTCATTCTATTTTAAGTGCTTCTTATAAAAGAATATATATTAACAAATATAAATCTATCTTGATTAATCAATTCGTTATTGAGAACAAGCGTAAAGAATTATCAACTACAAACAAATATATAGTAACTTATTCTTTACATTTTCTAAATGAAGAGAAGTCTCCTCTACGTTTTACGGCACTGTGAATGAAACCTACTTTATTTTCAAGTTCAAGTAGGTACTTCATCAATTCTGAAACTGTGTTTATTTGGATACAGCTTGCGAATTCCCTCGGGATATTTCCATCAGACGAAGGAACTGTCGCGACGTTTCCTGAAAATCTAGCATCAAAGACACAAACATTACATAAACTTTGCAGATAATTTGTCAGTGGTAGTTGTAACTTTATAAGATAACAAGCAAAACAGTCCGTTCTTCGCCTTCGTCCAAGGTTTATAAATACATTTGCTAAGATTTCGTAGATGTTAATATTGCACTTAGGAAAATGTTTGCTGTTCGCTCTTTTGAAATACATGATGCAGGTTAAAGAGGACTATATATTAAAAAAACCTATTTTGGGATTCGTGATAAGTTTAGGTCTATGCTTATTGAGATAGATTGGCAAGAGTGCACTGTCATATCGGCCTTCTGGGTGCCAATGATTCTTCTGTCACGGACGGATGGACAGACGGAGAGATTTTTTCCCCTCATTCACAACTATCAAGTATCATTCTGGCACTTAATAATGAGAAAGAATGCGAATGTAATAGACATGAAGGGCTAGAGCAGGGATTCCCAACCAGGGGAGCGTCAGGCTCTTCTTAGTGGGGTGTACAACAATTTGAAATTCATATTTTGATTGCCTTGTCGGTTGACAAGAATTTTGGTTAATTTTGACCAAACAAATACTCAGATCCATACCGTAATTAACAAGAATAACAAGAATAACTGAACAGTGTGAATTTACATTTTATATTCTTATAATAATTTGGAAATCCAAATACGAGATACGAGTGATCTGCGTTGTGCTCTGTCAAACATAAAACCTAATATCTCAGAGCTGGGGAAAGCAAAACAGTGGCAATAATCTCACTAATATTAAGTTTTTAATTCTACATTGGGTATTTGTGTTTCTATATTTAATTTTTTTATGATCTGTACTGAGACTCAAATAAGATTAACAATAATTAGATATGGATTTTCATGTTTTATGTGTGTGTGACAGCAAAAGCATCACACTATAAAGGTAAAGGTAAAGTGATCCCTATACAGGCCATGGAGGCCCAGAGGGTTCCAGGAGGTTGAAGCTCCCAGATTTTGGACATTCGGCACGTGAAGGTGGTAAAGTTGTCAGCCTTACGCACCGGCCGCCTTTACCCCCAGGATTGCTCCTGGTACTCATTTCTGTTAGAGGCTGAGTCGACCCCAGGGCCATAGTGCCACCAGAAGGATTAGGCCAATTGAAAAATTCCAACGACCCCATCGGGAATCGAACCCGCGACCTTCCGGTTTGTAGAGCAGCGCCTCAACCACTACGCTACAGCGTACCCCATCACACTATAAATAATAATAATAATAATAATAATAATAATAAAAGGTGAGCAATATTAATTTAATTTTTACAAGTATTATAGGGACCTTTTAAAGCACAAAAGTACTGACGATCATGTTTTTAGGCCTTCTTCTCCCCATAACTATGAAAGGGGACGTGAGGATTTCATGATATTCAGCTGGAAAAGGTTGGGAAGCACTGGGCTAGAGAGAAGAAGGGTATTAGGATTGAAAGGAGAAGGAAGAAAGGCAGTAAGTTAAGGAGAGAGCTAGCGAGAGGGAGGAAGAAGAAAGACACACTTTATATTTTAGAGTAATCTATTTTTTAAATTTCATTTTGCAGCCTATTGAGCATTTAAAATGCTATTACAATATCCATTTTCTCATTCCATTAGACAAATCTATACTAATTTGCATTCGTAGAGACAAAAGTTATTTTTAGAAGGATTAATTTGATTGAAAGTTTTCAAGTAATTATCTAAATAAAAGGCTTGTTATGTCTGTGTCCTAGCAGTGAGGATATCCGAGAACTCATTAGGAGGCATAAAGTTTTATCAAAACCATGTTCCATGATGAATCGTTCTTGCACTATACCTTCACTCTCAGCTTAAATGGCGGCATATGAAAGCACAAAGAAACAGAGAGCTGCCATTATATTCTGCATGTAAAGCACTTGACTTAAAAAAAAGGAGTGTGTAACATAGGAACACTACATGAAGCTTATAGTTTCCGCATTAATACAAATACTTCAAAGAGGTGGGCGAAAAAAACAACATGAACAAGCATAAAACACTGAAATGATCAAAAGACAAAAGCCGAAGTTGCGGCGTCGACAGAGAAGCGCTTTATGAATGAGTTCTTGGGTTTCTCTGGCCAGAATTAACGGAATTTTTCAGTACACTGTTATGGAAAGTTCTTTGCTGGAGGGTTACATGTTTTGTCTTCTGTATCCCTGTAAATTATAAATTGCTTTTTCGTGTGACAAAGCCATGTACATAATAGGCCTACAGTATATATTCGTTTTGTCTAGGAAATCTTTTTAAATTTTAATTGACTCCAATGAAGACATTTTTACTTTCTTGTATAATTATGTAATGTTAATGTGTATTGGACCGCCGGCGTGGTCTTGTGGTTAGCGTCGCTGACTATAGATTCAGCGACCCAGGATCGATCCCTGATACCTCGGATTTTTCTGAGGTAGGGAGGTCTGGTAGGGGTGCACTCAGCCTCATGATTCAAATTGAGGAGCTACTTGATAGAGAAGTAGCGGCACCGGTCACAGAAAACCGCCATAAACTGCCGTGGGTGTCGGCATGCTGACTACATGCCCCCAATCATGTCATTTGCCTATGGTAGATGATGCAGCGGTCGGTGGTAGGCCAAGTCCCTTCCAGGGATGTAGCGCCATGGAGTTTAGTTTAGTTTTAATGTGTGTTGGGAATAGTTGAAATATTATTTTTGATGGAGATGGGGTGATTTCATGTCACTGAATAGGAAAAGAGTTTATCTGCTAATTCAGTTCGACCGTACGTGAGTGAAAATGTGTTTTACACTTCAGACATTTTTGTCTGGAACATTCTGCTTCCTTTCTGCAGTCTGACAAAATAGTGTGCAATACAAATCCGTTAAGTGCATGGAGAATATCAGAAATCCAACTTTTTCTTGTTTCTCCAATAATACACTTGAAACTCTTTCGTCATAATATACTTCCTTTTTCGAAATACCTATATTCTAGGAATATCAAAATGTGAAAGCATTTATTTGTGACCTGTGCCTTTGTCCTGCTTTTATTTTCCTTGTCGGAAAAATAAAGTCTTTCTTCTCCTCGGTAAATTATGTTTGGCATTTAGAATTTACATTTTCCAGCAAAAGGGTCTGGCATAATGAGTTGCGCAGTTTTTAAAGTTTATACAATAAAGAGCAGTTTCTTTCAAACTCATTAAAACTGCAAAATACAGGATGCAATTTGCCATTGACGTTATTACTTGAAAGAGAATCTAATCGTATTAAGACACACTTCGAAACTATTATTTCTAAGGAAAACAGTATAACTTAAGACGATAGTCTCGGCAATACACTAAGCAGATTTTGTTGGTTTTTTATCTAGACTTTAAAAAATACTTGACCGTTAGTAAATATGTGATTTTAGTATTTCCGTAAAAGATAAAGTGATAAAGTCGAATCAGTTCTATGACCTGTCCGCTTCGGTAAGTTTATTGTAGCATCAAATTGAATTCATATCTAACATTTTATATCCTTTTTTTTATGGCTAGTTGGGACCCAAATGTCCGCGTCTACTAAGTCTCGGAACACTCAACGAGTTTCATATTTCTTCTCCGTTAAAGATGAATCATTATTCATTATGAACGATAAGTTGTCGATGCATAAATATGTAAGCTTATGTTGAGGCAGCCTTTAGCTTTGCTTATAAAGAATATTCTAGAATATATTCCTGCCTTTCATATGTGATAGAGATTGTATAATTTATTTGCGCTTTACTTTAATATATATAGCCTATACATAGGCGTACCGAGGGGGGGGGGGGTTGGGGGTTTGAAACCCCCCCCCCCATTGATTAAAAAAAGGACAATTGTATAATTTTTTTAACTCTGCCCATAAATTACTTAATACAAGTATAAAGCGTGGGAAGCTTAAAACTCGTTATTTTGCGTCTTAATTTTTAAAATTTTCCGGGGAGGACCCCCGGAAGCTTAAAACTCGTTATTTTGCGTCTTCATTTTTAAAATTTTCCGGGGGCGGACCCCCGGAAGCTTAAAACTCGTTATTTTGCATACCCCCCAGACCCCGCGGATGTTATAACCCCCCCATATGGTCGGCCTGGTCGGCCTGGTTACGCCTATGAGCCTATATGTAATAGAGCATCGAACACAAAAAGCCTATAAGTAGGCCTATAGGCTAAGTAAGCAAAATAAATAAATTATCCTACAATATCCCCTATAACGCATTACTTTAAAAGAGCCCATTTTAAAATAATAACAGCCAAACTATTATTACAAAATTAATTAACATACCGATATCAGATATGTTTTCATATTATTCCTAATCGACTGGTAACAGTACCTCTTTGAAGGCTCTTGTTAATGGAGGGGATTTCCTAGCAAAGGGATGTACACAGAAAGTTAGAAAAGCACGTCGCTTTGCTACTCAAAATCGTTTTACTCGTGTTATTTGTTAGGCGTGCTTCATTTTACTTTAGTGCAGTTTAACTTGTTAACGTTGCCAAATCCAAACCAAAACTCATCTGAGAGCTCTCCTACTGCCATTTCAAACTAACTTTTGACCTCATTAGTGCTTCAGCCTTTTGCCTACTCCATTCAGCGTCAAGACAACTTAAAACACATGTTTTTAAGGATCTTAGGACAGTTCGAATTAGAATGAACTGTTTCAACAACTTCCGCTCAAATATGATGCTCTGAGAACCTCTTATACAGTGCGCCCGAAAACAGTCTCCGCAGTTGCTATTTGCTGGAGAGAGGGCTAGGTGCAACAGTTACGTTGGCAACACGGGCTTTTATAAAAACAAACCGCCAGCTGTGTATGCAGGCAGGCAGAGGTCACTGTCACTTTATCAATGGGTGCATTGTCTAATTACTAATCAGTGCATATTGCAGTGTGCAAGCATTTTAGATCGAATATTGTGACAGGACTTCCAGCACCTGCAATGATCAGCTGTGGTGAGTACCAACTTAACTGCTGCAGCTAGCTGCCTCTCCAACAAGTAGCCGCTGCGGAGAATATTCTCGGGCGCACTGTACTTCGGACATTTCCGCCTATAATGATAAAATTGGCATATTTCTATTTCTGCCTCATTCGCTATGTTACATCAATATTGCATTAAATCGTAAAATTAGTATCACAGGGTAATACGTTCAAGATCAAGTTAGTTGACCACTTGACAGCCAACCATTAACATTTATATTATATACCGTATTTTACAAGCTATAGGCCTAAGGCGCTCCGGACCATAAGACGCACCTTAATTTTAGGATGGAAATTTAAAGGAAAATAAATTTAATGTGATTCTATACGAAACATTTTAAAATTAATAATATACTTCATTGCATAAACAAATTATAGGCTTGTACAATAGAATCAGTGTAATTCTCTTCTAACTTAAAACCTGCATTATACGAAAATCTCTTCTGTGCATGACACAACGCGTAAATTTTAACAACTGAACAGATTTCTCATGAAAGACTGAAAATACATGTATTCACTGAGATATTGTTACATTCCATGGATATTTGCAGTTAAGGTCCAATTCTGTTTGCAGGGGAGACTGTAAAATTATGTCTTATTTCTACCGATATATAGGAATATATTATATTTATAAGTATATACAGAGTGTATATGCATATATATATACCCATGAAAAAGGATCCAATGTCTTGATTTCTTTTCTAAAGAAATTCATCAACTTGTTTTTTGCCTGAAATGTACCTGGGTTATCATGCTTCAAAGGTAACTACCTATAAGTAAGGCCAATCGTACATTTTAACTTTCTTATTATATACTTCATGTTTTGATATATAGAGCTTTACGTTACTTAGGTCACTAATCACAATACGGGTAATTCGAAATCATTAAAGCATATTTCGTTAAGTACATTCTTTATCAATATAGCCTATATAAACTTTAAAACCGTACAGTAACCTTTCAAATGGATTCTCTTGTAATGTATAATGGCTTTGCATAAATTGATTTCTGCTCCGTTAATACGTAGTTCTCCTTTTGGTCCTGGAAGCTGTAAATGCTGAAAATCCAGCGCCATTCAGTTGCACTGGAGTGTGAAGAATTGGAAAACCGTTTAATCATAATACCTCCTGAAGAACATTTAGTAAAAACCTATAACAATTCTTCGTTGGAGCATGATAAACCCATTTTCAAACCACTTGAACAGAAAGAGGGAATAAAACTTTTGCCTAATGAATTTAAATCTCTTACGTCTCTACTTATCAAACTTTACATATTTTATATCGATAAAAATCGTTCAATACTGCTACTCGTTTATTCAAAAGTCATATTTTCGTGTATCAATAATTCTGCATTTCGTTTCATAGAATCACGAATTCAGTAATAGTGAGAGGCCTTTAAAGCACTGGTAGTCCGGAGGGTCCGGCAGCACATATAAAAAAGTTGCCAATAAATGGGGATTTTGAAAGCGATGTGCTTTGAACGAGATTTAGTGAATATATCCATGAATTAAAATATATTTAAAATAATTATTGTTAAAATTGGTACAAAATCACTTTCGTAACTTATGTTTAAAGGTGTAATATGAATTCTCACCAACGTTAAACAACCAGAAAGACACAGGTCTCTATCATGTGAACAAAGCTTTGCGATATCTCGTGGTGTTCTCGACTTCATTGTTGATTAAAAACGAAATCGGTTAGGTGTAAACAGTGATTCGAGATAGCTCTAAGCAAGAGCGTAATTCATAGAATTTTTCAGTTTGTCAAACAAATTATTTCACAAAAGTCACACTGATAAAAAGATGAGGTTAATTTTTTTCAAAGTCCTTTAAAAATAATTGTTAATTCAACGTAAATTTGTAATTAATACATTCTTATACATTCTGTCCATCCGTCCGTGGAATCATTGGCACCCTTATATAGTTATTATTTAGTAACTTTACGTATAAAAGTAATATTTAATATTTATTTAATAATTTGTCATTAAATTTTACTGTTTACTCTTGCCAATCTATCTCATTAAGCATAGGCCTAAACTTATCACGATTCTATTTGCTTATGAGTATTTCTACAAAAAAATTAATCAGAACTATTAGTAATAAATTATTCAAAGCTCGAAGTCTTCAGATATTCTTACAATGCAGTTAAATTTCCTGCTCTTTTCCCATGCAGCTATTAAGTCATTCATTGTACGCATCCACCAATATCGTGGATACAGAACGATTTATAGCATATACAGTTTATTTAACATAAAATTTGAAATGTGTTCTATGTTAAACTTTCAATGATTGTGTTGAAATTAGAAAGGAAATAATATATATAAAACATATTGTCAAATGTTACGACTGTAATAAGTAGGGACCGGACTTTTAGGTTTTTAAAAACACTGTTTTAGGTTTTCCATTAGGTGAAATAGTTTTTTTTAGGTTTTTTGTCCAAAATAGAGTTTTCTGGTAGAATAATTGGTTTAATGAATTTGAATGTGCTACATGGGATTCAATAAGTACATAATACTTGTAAAGTTTAACTTAACAAAATTGACTTAAATTTGTGTAAACTTGCTTTAGGACAATATTATACAATTGAAGAAAGAAAGCATAAACAACCAAAAGAAGCAGTCAAAAGTAAGATTGCCTCACATTTCCTGGTTACAGTATATCGCTAAATATCTTTCAAGATTCTCAATTGTGAAGTTCTTGCTGTTATTTCTTAGTTAATAGTTAATACTGTATCTAGACACTACCCTTCTCAGGATTCGAATCTTATGCTTCTAATTTAGTGAGTAAAATACTTTATGGCTGGATGTGGATAATGTGAAACTAACTATTTTCCTTTCTTCGGTTGTTACGCATGCTAACCGCACAACAGATCAACTAGAGATGAAAACTTCCCCCTTTTCTAGAAAGGTAAATAATACGTGTTTCTGGCAGGTTTGACAAAATATTACTTTTCCATCTGTAGTGAAATTCAGGTCGTCGCCAATCCACTGCCGGAATAAACTCGATTTCATTTGTTTCGGCATAATTAACACGTCTTCTTAAAACTCACAGTGTGACCACTCAGAATGAATAACAGGGAAGTACTAAAGGCAAACAAGCGCTTTAAAACACAGAAATCTATATTCTTGTTCATACACGGCAGCAATGGTTGTTCGTACGAATATTTTAAAAGGAATGCCCCGGTACTCTTTTCCTCTCTTCATGCCATCCATCCTAGACGACAATGAGTTGAATGAAACGCTGGTGGTATTAATTTCTACCCCACAAAAAATATTCTCTCCCCGCAAAATATCGATCTCTCAACTGACAAACAAAAAAGACAAAAAAGGAGCCTAAATGAGAAATTTTAGGTTTTATATCCCATTTAGATATATTTCGGTTTTTATGCCCCATTTAGGTATTTTTAGGTGCCACAGAATTAATGTGGGTGAATCCTATGGACATGATTCGAAAAAGTGTATGAGCGCTTTTTGTTTTGGAAGTAAGGAAAAAAATAGGTAAAAACCTAAGAATCCGGTCCCTAGTAATTAAGTAACTCGTTGGTGTTTCAAAGTTCCACTTTAATTTTATTTGTTCATGGACTTAAAATTACAACATTTTTACATGTTCGTTTTCTACCGTCTAATTCTTCTTACAGAAGATAAAAATTTCCATCCATGGTGCTAAAATGTTAAATTTCATTTCAAAGATGATTTTTTTCTTTACTTCTGTTGGTAAACTTTACTATATGCACTTATGTATTTGAGAGAAATGACACAGGTCAATACTCGCAACAATCAGCTGAAAAATTATTATTATTATTATTATTATTATTAGCCTATTATTTGTGTACATATTTTACCTAAAAAAAATTTTAACAGTATTATAAGACTGTTTGGATTCTGAAAAAAAAGCTTATTGCATGAGGAATATCAGGAAATAAAACTGTGTACAAGGGTAAAATCTATTGAGCTCTGCAACACAGAATTATGTGTTAACTAGGGTCGTGGGTCAGCTGACAAAATCGTTAATCAGTGTGGGCCATGTTTTATGCGGAGAACGCACTTTAATAACAAACCCATTTATTTTAGGAGTAGGTTTCCGATGTTTTCATGGTTCTGTGAACTGGGTTTTGTGTTGTGTTACGTGTATTCTAGGAGAGCTTCGAGCCTTTCACCATAAAATAAGCTTTGTCGAAATGACCATTTACGTAATGTTCACAGACAAAATAACCTTATAGCCCAGTAATATTAGACAAAATAATGGTAATCAGGAGAAAAAGTGGGAATATAGTAAGCTTATTCACCAGAAAACATAGAGAACATATTAGGCTATTTAGTTAGGCGAGTCAAATAGACCAGTATCCTTATGGAGGTTTGGATACCGAAGAAGTTAGTTAGGCTGATCAAAATGTGTCTAAATGAAACCTATAGCAGAGTCAGGGTAGGGAAATTTATATTAGATAGATTTGCCGATAGAAACGGCTTGAAGCCTTTGCTTCTTTAATTTTGCTTTGGAACATGCCGTTAGAAAAGTTCAGGAAAACAAAGTAGGCCTAGAATTAAGTGGCAGTCACCCGATTTTAGCTTATGCTTACGTCTGCTTACGTCTGCTGGGCGATGGCATAAACGCAATGCAGAAGTTATTTTCGATACCTGCAAGAATGATCGATTGGAAATTAATACAGAACAAACTAAGTATGTGATCGTGAAACGTCAAATTAATGCATTACAAAGTATTAGAATGGCCGGTAAATCGTTCGAACAAGTGGAGAAATTCAAATATCTTTCTTTCTTTCGTTCGATCTTTCTTTCTTTCTTTCTTTCTTTCTTTATCTGAGTTTTACCTCTCCCTTTTAGGATTTAAGCGACCCAACCCGCCCGGGCCGAAATTCAAATATCTGGGAGCAATAATTACTGGTTCAAATAATATTAAGATAGAAGTTAAGTGTCGATTGAAATCAGGAAATGCTTGTTTTTATGCAGTTCAGGAACTATTGTCTTCTCGTCTTCTGTCCAGAAATCTAAAAATAAACATTTATAACACAATTATCCTACCGGTTGTATTATATGGATGTGAGACATGATCGCTTACTCTTCGGGAAACTTAGAGTGTTAAAAAACAGGGTGCTTAGGAAAATATTTGGGCCTAAGAGAGATGAACATGGGGACTGGAGAAAACTGCATAATGATGAGCTTCATAATATAATGAGGGTGACTAAATCACGGTGGATGAAGTGGGCTGGACATGTTGTGCGCATGGGGGAGGAAAGACATATAAAAAAAATGACTGGGAGATTCGAAGGGAAAATACCTCTTGGAAGACCTAGACGTAGGTGGGAGGACAATATTAGGATTGATTTAAAGGATGTAGGATTTGAGAGGGATGATTGGATGGAGTTAGCAGAGAGTAGGGTTGAATGGTGGGCACAGGTAAGCACGGCAATGATCCTCCGAGCTGCATAAAATAGGTAACATTCCTTTAGCTTGCTTATGAATTGTCTGTTACCACTGAGTAAGTAACTGATGGTGATCGAGTGAAAAAAATCCCGGAGTTTTGAAATGTAGCAAGGTAGTTCGTTGTTACCCGTAGTAGCCGAAAGTAGGGCCATTAGAGGGTGCAGTGTGAGCGGGGGGACCTCTTTAAAGGTGGAGTTTCTACATTTTTGCATATATGCCCTTATTTATCAGTTCTAGAGAAATTTATACCATACCATATACAAAATGGAGATCGATAAAATTTCGTTCACAAAATTCCTATTAATGGGATTAATATATTCGAAATTATAGGTTTGACAAATTCTCATACGCAAATTCTCTAGGCTACATTGTGCGATTTGGGGTTGACAGAAGCAGCTTTTAAGGCCAACATAGCAATTATAGGCGAGCACATGGCTTTGAAATTACAGTTCATTAAATTACCTATCACAAGTGGGCCAATGATTACAAAGTCATTTGCTATCGTCATATTATATGCGATTAAATGTAATTCAGTGAGATCGACCCCTAAGTATAATCTGTTGAGAGGGAATCAACTTGGGTTTCTCACTTCCTTCAGTCACACGATAAGCTGAAAGTACCGCGTTCAAAGGCTATTTTGGAAGGAATTTTCCTCAGATCGCTTTCATTGCATGAACAGTTTTATTTCATTATCTCTCTTACTTAAAAGCTAGCTTCAGAATTCCATTCTTTGCCAGTAGGCCTATATCAAAGTAGTATATACTAAACCAAATTTCAAATAATCAAAATAATTGTTATTCGATTTCATTTATTGTACAATAATCTTTTTCACTCACAGAATCCTAAATACAGATCAGCATTATTCTGTGTTGTGCATTTTGTTATTTTATTTTCCATTAGTACATACATGTTTGTTTTTAGAACTGAACATAGTATTGACTTTATGTGAATAAACTCTAAATTACGGTACTTCACTAAATTCTATATACCAGTCTATAAACACATGTGGATAGATATTTCTTTTGATGTATTGCGACATAAATTGAAACCAGTGTTGTACGAGTATATTTTACTTTTATAAATAAACTTTTTTTGCAAAAATGAAATCTAATCGACTGAATAGTTTAAACATGAGTTCATGCAAAAAGAATCATACAAAAAGTAATAACCTCCCTCAAACGTACTAATATAACATGTCCACATGGTGGAAACATTGGTTTATGTTTTGATGTTAGACAGAGAGGATATGAAGCCCCTGTGCAGATTACATGACGTTTAATTAAGGGGTCTTTTCACACATCTCCACTTTCATTATCGTCCACTTTTGTTGAAGGGAATGAGTTGTATGTAGCGAAGTCATGTCGCACAAATTGAAGGAATGTTATTACACCGGCCTAACGGTGCTTCAAATTAATCTTCTTTGTTATCTGCACGTATTTTTATTGCCCCTCTAAAGTCAGATATGAATAGCTGTACAGCTATTCACTTATCAGATTCTGCGCACACATATAACCTACTAATTTCCTTAGCTTTATTCAAATCTCATAAGTGGAGGAAATTCTCGGAATATAGGCTAGCCTAAACCTGAACTGCAGTATCGTTCTTCCTCTCTTTCATTTTGATTCAAGAAAATGTGATTATTACAAAATATTGTAGTAAGATTAATGAGAACAACAACATAATAATAATAATTAATCTTTCTTTCTTTTTCGTGGTTTTACCTCTCCCTTTTAGGATTTAAGCGACCCAAGCCGCCCGGGCCTTACAGGGCCGCGACCTGTCGGGAGAGGGATTACCTTTGGATCACATACATACTTTTTTGACCAGACAAGGACATGGAGGGCCTCCCCGGATGAGTGATCAGCCCAATGCCGGGGCCACCTCCGAGACAACACGAACACATAGGACGATACACACCATTCACACACACACTCACTCAGAACAAGGCGAGGATGAGGATGAAGATGATAATGACGGCCAGATGATATCCGGGGACCACAAGTTACCTGACATTTGTCTCATAGGTGAGGGAAAACCCCGGAAAAAACCTCACCTAGGTAACTTGTCCCGACCAGGAATCGAACCCGGGCCCGCTGCGTGAGAGGATTGGACGCATCTCCTGAGCCACAGCGGTGGACAATAATAATTAATAATTAATAATAATACTAGAGAACGAAAATAATAATAATTATTATTATTTTTCCTATTATTATTAAGTATTATTGAAATATCGACTGTCTTTTCTGTTAAAGTTAAAATTGTTCAGTTATTTGATTGAAATTCATCTTAGAAAGCGACAATAAAGACACTTAGTGACAGCAAATAAGAACTAGGCCTATAACTATTATTTTTACGTCCTCTGCCCGTACCGTAGGTAATATGTATAGGTAGAGGAAGTATTTTGTTCGACTTCGAAATTTTAAGTGGAGATTTTAACATAAATACAAGTTTTAAGGTCCCCTGAATCTAAGAATGTTATTTTCAGAAACATTTTCAATGTGTATCTGTTTGTGTGTGTTTGTGAACAGCCTAGCTAGAGAACGAAAAGTCGTACGAAAACAAAATTTTGTATTTTGGTTAGGTACCTTCCGAGGATATGACACAAAGATTGGCGATGACTTTATCTTTCTTTTAACGCAACTTTACATGAAGAAACGGCTCTAATTTTAAAAATTGCGTCACTAGGTTCGTTTTAAGAGCTAAAACATTTAAAAGTACTCATATGAAAGTCATTTCTTGTTAAATTTTTCGGGGTGAACATGTACCTTTGCCGGAGGGTGGGGCAATTTAATTCACGTTCTTTGCAAAACGGCCTTTTCAACTGTATGAGAATGTGAAGCAAGAAACTTATATTGACCGTTCTTAGGGCAGAGAAACTTCATGTGAGTGCATGAAATCAGGTTTCCTCTAAGTAACTCTCAATTCTTCACGTGATTATTTGAACCCAGTATCGAACATTCGGGGGGGGGGGGAACTCCACGAAGAATGGAGGATCGAACTCAATTGAAGTGTCCATATGGTTCATTCAGTGTGCAAAGTATGCAGTGAAAGTGATCATGAGAATAGAAGCAGTTTTGTGATTCTTTCAGTTCTCAGATAGGATTGTGCGATTTTCTGCTTTTCATTCCGACCCAGTGTATGTAAACACTTATTCAGTTGCTCCAACCTCAAGTTTATGCGTGTTGTTCGCGAGTTAGGAATTGAAAATTAAATTTATGTAAGATGTGGTGAATTCGTAAGTACCCTTCCGACAATTTATTATAAATGTTTCAAGCAAAAGTATTAGCACAAGCAATTAGTATACACAGTGGTCAGATCCATTTTTAGAAAGTAATGAAAAACTACATTTTCATCCTTTAAAGTGATTGTAAGCAAAAGTCGTTAACATTCTTGAATCCATATCCTCGGATTAAATCGAATATAAAATGTACTTTCGATGCGATTTTTCAGTTTCAAATTATGTTATTTACAAACAGACAAACACTGATATTTTCCTGAGAAATAAAAGTTTTCAACTAAGGGGAATTCTTTTCATGTTTTAGCGAAAACATGACATCAAATTCCACATCGGACAAAATAAATCCACCAACTTTAGTGCTGTAGAGAAAATTATAAATAATTTTATTCTCAAATTATTGAAGTGGGAGTACCTTTACACACACAGCGAACTAAATATCGCAGTAATCAAACTTTGATAATTGTATAGATTCCGCGAATCCCCACCCAATTTTTATGCAAGTCCTGATGTACTCGAATCAACTATATTTGTCTGCCAACGAAAGTTCCTGCTCTGATACATTTGAATTTAAATCAAGATACTTCCTGTTAAAGAGGATGTTCAACAAGTCATATAGTTTTGCTATATTGGAACCATCTCGTAATAAAGATGTCACTTTCTTAGTAGTAATGTGTGCATATATTTCTGATCTGAACATTTACGGAACGTATTATTCACTTTCGTGATCATATCATACACTGTAATTCAAAGGAAGTGTTATCTACATAACTTAACAAAAAACAAAAAAAATACATAACCCAAACAAGGATACGTACAAATATGATTCAATAAAAATCGAACATGCTTTAAATTATTACCCAGGCTATAGAACGCAGTCACACTCATAAGTAAAAAGTAAATGCATAACAGTATACAAAAAATTATTAATTTAATATCAAAGAAAGAAACGTAATTTCTTACTTAAATTAAAACACTTATAGGCCTACAGGCTACCCTAAATCAAACACATATTATACTTGCAGGATATTATCTGAAGTTTTCTGGAATTTTATGTCGATTAACTATAGACGGACGATTAATTATAGTTAATTCCTTCTCTCTGTGTCAGTGTATGAAACCAATTATACAGTCTGTACTTGCCGTCAATTAAACTCTGTATTAACAATTGGACAGCTATAAGTAAATACATTATTGATTAAAATGACATCAAGTAATCCTCTTAATTGGGTGAAATGTAATGGTTATTTGGCAATCATTTGCTTAGTTAATCAATTGACTTTTATCTGGATAATCCCTGGATAACTTCTGTTACCTAGAATCTCTGGTATAGTCTCAAGTCATTTTATATTTATTAGTCCAGTAGATAGGAACTAGTGGATACTTATAAATATTTGTAGTTTTAATTGAATCGGCAGTTGAAAGAAGGAAGTAAAAAAAAAAAACAATTTTCTTTGGGGGGGGGGGAATTAAACAAAATTTCAGATGACGATCTATAATAATACCAAAGTATTTGACCTAATTTGTTTTCTTCATAGCTTGGCAGGTACATAATTTATTTTTCCAGTAACATTAATTATGACGTCATTTGTGCTCAAGTTATTTAGGAATCCAAATTGATTTGAAGTCAGTATACTATTTTTCCACCAATCTATTTTTTATGCTTTTAACTTTGAAGTTCAGTTGTTTTTGGATGAAAGTTAGATTTTTAAAAATATTTTGTTGTCTGAACTTTCCTCTTTAAAATGGTATTTCATACATAGAATTCGGATTAGAATTAGCCCATATTTTCCCTGAACGCAAGGGCCTCTCGACTGGCAAGGTGGTTGTTCTGGTGATCCCGCCTAGCAGTTGCGAGAAAGATCCTCGTTCCTCTCTTGCTGCTTCTATTAGTAGTCTCCATTCACGTCGGTCTTTAGCCTTTGTAGTCCAGTTGGTCCCAAAGTGGAGTTTTAGGTCGTCTGTCCATCTTCTCTTTTGTCGTCCTCCTTTTCTATGGCCAATTCTCGGGTCCCAAGCAGTTTTATGTGCCCATCTGTTGTGACCCATCCTCATGACGTGGCCTTCCCACTTCCATTTAAGGTACATGGCCGATGTTGTTCGTATTTGATGCCTGTCATCTTCCTTAGGTCTTCGTTACGAATTCTATCTTGGAGTTTGACGCCCAGCATCTTTCTCTCCATTTTTCTCTGGCATGTTGGTAACATTTTTTTCTCTGTTCGTCAAGGACCACGTTTGGGCTCCGTACATAAGGAGGGTTAAATTCAACTGTCCATTATGTCTTTCTTTAGTTTGATGTTATAGGTCTTATTTGTAAGGATAAATTTCAGAAACCAGAATTTGGACCATGCTGCTGAAATGCGTCTTTGAACTTCTTTGCGGGTGGCAATACCGAATGACATTATTTGGCGTGTATATATATATATATATATATATATATATATATATATATATATATATATAAATTAGTATATAAGGATATTCATTGACGTACTGTAGTTCTTCGTTCAGTTTGATAATCTTTCGGTTCTATTTGTCATTAGTTTTGTTTTTTGGGGTGTACTCTAATTCTATCCATGCTACTTTTTTATTTTTCTGAGAAGATCCAGACTATGGCGCAGGGATGTCTTAACTTCGAAGAGCGTTTTCCGGAAGTTTATAAAAGGTGCATTTTTTCAGCTTTTATTTATCCTACTTTCTTGAAATTTTCAGGATTTGTTTATTCAGATATCTTAAAATACACTGAATTAATACTTTTTGGAATTGCTTAATTTATGAAATATTTACAGGTCGTCAGGTACTTAAAAACGCTGAAGAAAAAATTTTGTAAATACAAAAAAAAATCATATTTCAGGAAATAAGTTTATTTATGAAAAATACTTAGAAAAGTTATATTTTATTTAACATTGTAAGGATATAAAGAAACTAAAAATATGACAGTTTGAAATAAATGAAGTGAAATGGCACGCCTAGGCAGAGAGTGTACACATAGCAAGAGGCTAATTATTCTTTCTAGCATCTGGCAGTTCCGAGGTTAAGTTTCAAAGAGAGTTACATTTCAAATATCACAACACGAAGCACAATTAAATTACAGGCACGTGTACACTAACACACGTTATTTACACTAAGTTTCACGCTCAACTTATGCGGCCCAGATTCATACGGACCAACTCCCTAACTCCTGTCTGTTCTCATCTGTCTTTCTTTACTCGTTATGCATCGTATCTGTATGCCGGAAACCCAAAAGAAGCAACCGCCCTTTCCCTGAATAGCTTGTTTTGCTTTGTCGCTGCATATGCATTGCTTGTATTTGTTAGTGAGCAATTTTTAAAATTATATTTTCCTTTGCAATATACACTTGCATCTTTAATTTCCTAAATAACATACATATTAAACTGTCTGAATTATGACTTACCATAAACGTTTGAGAGCATCACCCACTCGATCAGGTGAATTCTGATTATCAGTTCAATCCATTGAAATGAAGGCTTAAGTGGAACGACTTCTGAATGGAAGAAAAGTGAAGCCGTTTATGCACTAATTATGCTGGGCTTGAAGGGTAGAAAGAAATGTGCTTGCACGCAGAAGTCCATACAGGTGATGGGAGTTTCTCTCTATACAGTATATTATATTGAAATGTATATATTTTATTAATATGTATATTTATTATATTAATGTTTATTATATATTTATATATGGGGATGAGTCCTCGATACTCTCGATATTTGAATGATATCGGCTTCGAGCGATACTTCAGAAAACTCGCTCGGTACTTTTTCGAAACTTTTGTAATTCTGCAATTAAGTGAGAATGCTAGTATTTTTTAACAAAAACTTGCAAGTGGACTGTTTAAAAAACTAATCTTAGTTCATGTAGAGTTTAAAAATAATTATAGGCTACTGATGATATTAAATTTTGTCTCATTAAATATGCAAACTTAATTAATTTAGTTGGTATTACACAGTTCTCTCAACTTTTAATTTTTAATGAACCTATTTATTGAAACTGGAAATGTTGACGGTATCGAGTATCGAAGTATCGTGTATCGAGGGAAAAAAATCATGTATCGGTATCGAGTATCGAGAAAATCTGATATCGACCCATCCCTGTTTATATATTATATAGTTATTCTATATTCTAAATGTAAACATTACAAACAACCGTTTTTCTTCCATGCAGAACCAGACGCAACTAGTCGCACAGTCAGGACACATTTTGGAGAGACTTACAGTGACAGCAGTCATTTCAGTTAATCCTTCATTTTAATGCTCCAATCCTCTAGTTTGTCTTTCCTTTTCCGAAATAGCAATTTAACAGAGAGTTTCCATCTTAACTGGAGAACTGTCCAAGGAATTGCAATGATTTTTTCCTTGACTTTTGTAGTTTAGTCACCTGAACAACATGGACCATTTTTGTAGCCAATGTAATGTACTTAATAAAATATAGGCCTATGATTCTTAAACATTTCAGATTTGTACTGCCGCTTTAAAAATTAAGAATTTATATACTATTTTAGAGGCATGAGGCAAAGTTCTGGTACATAGCCTACTGTAAATTAGTGTTAGTATTACTGATAGTCCCAGGTAGGATTTATTAAATTAAGTTATTCAAATACAATACAGGCTGTACAATTTTCAGTTAACATTCAAAAAATTTATACATATTTTTAAAAATAGTAAAGTACCTTTTAATATAAAAATAGTTAATAATTTAGCCTTGTCGCGGTCCTGTAAGGCCCGGCGGCATGAACCGCTTAGATGTCCCTACAACTGGAGAAGTTAAACTAAGATAAAGAAAGAAAGAAGGAAAGAAAGAATAATTTAGCCAAATTTAATTTCCACGAGTGTTTGTTATCATCCTGAAATGTAAATATTCAAGTTCTGTAATTTTACCATAGCCAAAGGATTACTTCCTCTCTTAGTGATTGACATCATCAACATTAAACATTAAACATTCCCTTAAGTGCAATGCGCACGCATATTTCAGTTGTAATTTTGTAAGTAAGCCCATTTCCATTCCGTTTGAAATATCCTATTTGTAGCCCAATCAATGTTTTAGTTTTATGATCGTTAATAATCAAGCGCAAAGCTCCAGTAATTTCATATTGGTTGATTGTGGAATATTTTATATGCAAGACCTTCGAAAGCTTCATTTAAAGTCGACAGCTCATTCCTCACATCAGCCGTGTTCCCTAAGGATCCCTATGTATGCCTATGTATCCTTAAGGGATACATAGTTAAATATTGCATAAAATATGTTAGTAGTTACGATTTCTCTCACTCATATTTTTTAAAATTTTTATTGACCTAACACTTTCATTTATGTTTAGCTTAATACATTTAAGGTTATAATTACATACGTCCACTTATACCCGAGACGAGCTAAGAAGGAAACCTGAAGTAAACAAAAACCAGTAAGTCTGTCTCACACTTAAGTCATACGAGTAATGTGCTAGAATGAGATAGATGTACCGGTTTTTGTATACATCAGGTTTCCTTCTTAGAACGGCCAGACTTTAGGCTATATGCATACAGAAATAATATCCAGAACACTGTGAAGATCAGTCACAAACGGTGCAATTTTTAATATACACTCTCATTCTTTCCTTTCTATTTCCTTCTATAATTTTAGTCAAAATTTCCTTTCTTTCTCTCTCCTGTTCTTTTCTTTCTCAATATCTTTCTCTGGCTCACTTTTTTCTGTTATTTCTTTGTTTAATTTCTCAAGAAATCGATATACTTTACTTCCACAAACGATTGCTCTTCGTTTTGTATAATTATGTAAACCATAACAGAGAGAAAACGGTAGTTGTACTCAAGAATGAAAACACTATCTTTTGAAGTTCATAACTCAAAGCATGTGCCATGCCACGTGATCCAACCTTCTTTATGATTTTGAGGCCTGGGCTTTGATAAGAGGTGTCAAAAGTATGAGAAGAAAGGCTTTCGAAATAGTGCGCTGTCATAGATTGAAGCCGATTTCCCGTAAGAATCACATTACGAACGAAGCTGTTCTGTACACAAAAGGAGAAGTCATCAGTTACTGAAAGTAAAAAAGAAATGTATACCTCAATACTTCTACAACTTTGCTTGATTCACAGTATATAACCTCTTAAGACACTATTGAATAAGTTAGACCATTTCCCGTGTGAAATGTTGGTATGAGAACAATAAATCTTTTATATAATATATGTTATCGTAGTTATTAAATTTCCACATTCTACAGGGAGCAAAGAATGTGTATAGAATGCAAAAAATAAAAAAGAGGCAAATGTGAAAAGAAATTTATTTAAAATATTCTTAAAATACCATCTCTCTCCAATTCGACCTCTTATTCTTATTCAGAATGTGAAATTGTATTATCCGTGCTTAAGATAGAAAAGTTTTCTGAGTATGTCACATCAGATTTTGAAATATCCATATTGCTGTCACATATTGAAATTACAGAAGTACACGCTTTCGGGTTTGAGAATTGGCTATGAAGTAATAAACAGTTCATTTTTATTTTTATTTACATCTTTATTCATGACTCTGCATTCATGAATTTTATGAACTGAATATAACGACTATAAAAATGATGTACAAACATGTAAACATATAAGATTTAATTGTCCCTGACGCATTTTCTTATAAGATACTGTACAGTCACATATTCTGAGTTTGAAACTGAAGCATGTATGTAAAAAAAATGCAAAATAGGTGAACTGAAGTAATGCCGATATATCGTTGGTGCATGCTACTGCATTCTGCTTTGCTTTTGTATATGTTACATCCACCTGTTATAATATTACCTTTTAAAACACTGATAGATTCCTTCAAGTTTGGCAGGATATACGGCAGTATCTGAATAACAGGGTTGACGATGGAGCGGAGCTTGTGTGAAGAATGTAGAGTGGAAGTAGTCTGTAAGCTTTCAGCAGCAAAGCATACCAGCCTTGGCACAAAAGGCATTAACATATTATGGTAGTATTGTTTGGCGTATCAGGTTATGGAAACCTATCTAAAAACCATTCTCATTAATTAGTTGGTTTTTTTTTCATAATAGCTTATATTTTGTAATTAAAATCTTTTGCTAATATTTTGTTTATTTATTTATAAAGATATTTTTATAAGGTCGCCATTTTTATTTTGGTAAGCTGATTCTTACTGGTTCTCCTTTACTCTCATATAAACCGGGAAAAGTTTATGGATAATATGATATTTCTAACATTCTCAATGCAGATAAACGTTTACTACTATTTATTCATCATTTCCACTTCTTCTATACCTAAATTATTTTATCGATATCTTATAAAGTATACTTTTACATTTGATACGAGGTATAAAAGTAGGTGTGTTGAAAGCTTATCTATATTAGAAGAATTGGTTTTAAATTTTGCATATGGTGAGGTAAGACAAAATCAGCACTGAATGTATCGAAAATATGTAATTAATAGAAAAGAGAGTTTGATTATATTTTATCAGACCTGTCTACAATATTTATTTTTCTTTCTGTTGCAGGTGAGTCCATAGCAATATTTCATACTGTAGTTTGGGGCATATTTCACTTGAGGTAAGTCATAAGCTAGTCATATTTTCAGGCACTTCAAGGAGCATTTATATTAGGCCTACTTTACTGGTGTTGTGGGATCTGTAAGTTTTTGTGAAACATTGACGAGTAATCAGCGATATACGTCACTCGTATCACCGCAATTGTTTATATACTTAAATAATAAAACGCCTTTATTGAAGATTGCAACGCGAGTATCAGAAGAGTCAAAATTTTATAAAATTCCTTTCTTTCTAGCTCTAGCTCTGAGTTCATCGTCTTGATCTAATGCAAAGTACAATTACAGAACTTACAAAACTTGCACTTGGCTCCCAAGCTGCGAAGAAAACTTCAATAGTAGCCTAGTATATATATATATAATGGAGAAACTAGAAACAAATTTGAAAGACGAGACGAAGATTATTCTTTTTAAATTTCCGATACTCTCCGATTCACCTAAGGCATGTGTATTGCATACTTTTTTTTTTATAGGATAGCGATTTACCTAACAATAAAATATTACCGTTACCTTCATTAAAATTATTAATAACACAGAACAGCTGTTCTTGGAATATTAGAGATCGCTGCTTCGATTACTTTACTGCAGACGCATCATACCAAGACCTACATTCATGACATGTAGAAAGTCTTCCAGAAACCTAGCTATCTGATGAATTATTATACATGTGTCGTAAGTCAAGCAGTCCCATGTCTACGATTAGTGCGGTAAGTTAGGTTACCAGCACTGGAAAGTGGATGAAAAACAATAGACTATCATAGAATAAGTTCGCATTGTTCAAAATCTGTATAGCTCAACTTTCCTTATTTCCACCTAGATTTTTCGTTGTTTGTACTTCATCATCAGAGCATATTGAATGTTGGAGTTGAGATTTTTAGGCATTAAAATCATTGAAGCTTTTAAATGTCTAGCGGAACAAAATGGTGTTGTTACATTATTAAAATCTCTTTTACACTGCGTTGACTTTATCGTGTATGTTGTCTCCACCGTTCTCTTGTCACAACAACGACGAAGGCAATGCAATATATTAGTAAAGAGGCTTAAATTATATAACAACATTATGTGTTCCACTAAACTTTTTAAATTTTTAATGATTTTAATCTTTAAATATCTCAGCTTGAACATTCAAGATGTCCTGATGTGCAAACATCGAAAGGCCTATTGCAATTAAAAATTAATTTGGGCTATTCAAGCAATTATTTTATTTAAGTTTATTAATTATTGAGCTCAACACAACGGTATCATGGAACGTATTTTTCGCAGTAGTTTCGTTTAGCTTAAGATCCGAATGTTGACGAAGAATTCAATAAAATTGACTCTTCAACATCGCAGTTTCAGCCGGCAAAGACACTTCTCGATTTACTCATAATTCATAAATATGCCAGTGTTATGGTAAATTGACAGTATTCATTGTTTTTCATGATACGGACTAGAAGAACTGTATGCTTGTATGTTTTCATTGATTCAGAAGTCAAATTGCAGCGGTTCAAACAATTCATTCTTTATTCATAAGTTTGCACGGGATTCAGTGATGTGCAAATCCATATTTGTTTGCCGCATGACCGTTCTGTGGTTTGAGTTTACAAGCTATCCCAGGAATGTGTTAAATTCGGCATGGCTGGAAAACATGATGGTGCCACATTTATTAACCTACGGGTTTCAATCATGTGAAGTCAGTGAATTTCGTTTTTATAATTTCCTTGTCTTTTGTTTTGTTTTAGGCTGTGAAGTCCAAACCTCGGGTTGCTAAGTTTTAACTTTTATGATTTGACTCAGATTTATTATCAGATACTACATATGTATAGTAAAATATAGTAAAGTGTGCAAATAAGCGTATAATATGAAATGAATACATAACTATTAATTAATAACTTATTTATTAACAGCTAATAGTGAATATTAATGACCATTGAACTCGTGAATCAGTGACCATTCCTGTATAAGAAAGGCCTATATGAAATTTAAGCCAATCGCAAGTGTCTATCTTCATAATGTTATCGCTTCCGTTTTATGGCACATACGTGCAATTGTTTTTCATCTATAGCTTATACGATAAAAACAATTATTCATTAAACACAGCGATTGGGTGTTTTTAAGCTACATATGAACAAAAGAAAATATGAAAATAAGTATTATTTGTAAGTTATGGCATTTTAATATATATAATACTAGCATGTGCCGCGGCTTCGCCCGCGATAATTATTTCAAAAATTAAAAATTAAGAGCATAATAGTTAAATCATTATATTTATTAACACCTAAATCACGTGGACTACATACCAGGATTAGATAGCGTCGCCTGGTAAGAGCGACCTCAGATTCGAGTTCCTTGGCCCAGAATACCCCTGTACAGTGAGTTTCGTCCAAATCGAACAATGTATGACCATATTTAGGCCTATATTGATTATCCCTCTTCCGTGTAGGTTGAAAATTTCATGTCTACGGGCCTTGACATTCTAAACAAATGAATCGACCAGCGTGGGCTTACAACATTCAAGCGATCGCGATGCTTTTATTTCGACGGTATGACAAAAATAGCCAAAGCCAACTGCAATTGATTTGACATTGAAATGTATTACTGAAATCTGATGCTTCGACAGCGCTAAAATCACGTTTTCTACCAGTTTTTCACTCATAACTCGCGAACGAAAGCTAAAATTAAAAATTCGGCTTCGAGGTGCATTCGCCCACCTTTCAGTCCATCTATCTTTAAAATTTCAGATCTCTGCGTTCAGTAGATTTCGATGGGCATCGTGGACAGACAGACAAACAGCATGTGCCCGCGGCTTCCCCCGCGATAATTATTTCAAAAATTAAAAACTAAAAATTAAGAGCATAGTTAAATCATTATAATTATTAACACCTAAATCACGTGGAGTGCATTCCACGATTAGGTAGCGTCCCCTGGTAAAAGCGACCTCAGATTCGAGTTCCTTGGCCCAGAATACCCCTGTACAGTGAGTTTCGTCCAAATCGAACAATGTTTGACCATATTTAGGCCTATATTGATTATCCCTCTTCCGTGTAGATTGAAAATTTCATATGTCTTCGGGCCTTGATATTCTAAACAAATGAATCGTCCAGGATGGACTTACAAAATCAAGCGATCGCCCGCGATAATTATTTCAAGAATTAAAAATTAAGAGCATAATAGTTAAATCATTATATTTATTAACACCTAAATCACGTGGACTACATGTCACGATTAGATAGCGTCGCCTGGTAAAAGCGATCTCAGATTCGAGTTCCTTGGCCCAGAAAATCCCTGTATAGTGAGCTTCGTCCAAATCGAACGATGTTTAACCATATTTAGGTCTATGTTGATTATCCCTCTTCCGTGTAGGTTGAAAATTTCATATGTCTACGGGCCTTGACATTCTAAACAAATGAATCAACCAGCGTGGGCTTACAACATTCTAGCGATCGCGATTCTTTTATTACCACGGTATGACACAAATAGCCAAAGCCAACTGCAATTGATTTAACATTGAAATGTATTACTGAAATCTGATGCTTCGACAGCGCTAAAATCACGTTTTCGCCAGTTTTTCACTCACAACTCGCGAACGAAAGCTAAAATTAATAATCCGGCTTCGATGCGCATTCGCCCACCTTTCAGCCCATCTATGTTTAAAATTTCAGATCTCTGCGTTCAGTAGATTTCGCTGGGCATCGTGGACAGACAGACAAACACGTCCTTTTATTATTTTAAGATAGCATGTGCCCGCGGCTTCGCCCGCGATAATTATTTCAAAAATTAAAAATTAAGAACATAATAGTTAAATCATTATATTAACACCTAAATCATGTGGACCATATATCACGATTAGATAGCGTCACCTGGTAAAAGCGACCTCAGATTCGAGTTCCTTGGCCCAGAAAACCCCTGTATAGTGAGTTTCGTCCAAATCGAACAACGTTTGACCATATTTAGGCTAATATTGATTATCCCTATAATAATAATAATAATAATAATAATAATAATAATAATAATAATAATAATAATAATAATAATAATAATAATAATAATCCTCTTCGGTGTAGGTTGAAAATTTCATATTATGTTTGCGTGCCTTGACATTAAAAACAAATGAATCGACCAGCATGAGCTACAACATTCAAGAGATCGCGATGCTTTTATGTCGAAGGAATGACAAAAATAGCCAAAGCCTAGTGTAATTGATTTGTATTACTGAAAACTCATGCTTCGAAAAAGCAATAAGTACACTTTTTCTGCCCGTTTTTCACTCATAACTCACGAACGAAAGCGAAAATTAAAATTCCGGCTTCGAGGTGCACATTCCGACCCTTTAGTCCGCCTATGTATAAAATTTCAGATCTCTGCGTTGAGTAGATTTCGCTGGGCATCGCGGACAGACAGACGGAGGACAGACAGACAGACGGAGGAGGACAGACACTTCATTTTATTAATATAGATATGGCCGTCGCCGTGGGTGAGTCGGTAGCGCGCCTGCCTTCCACTCAGTAGTGAAAAATCCCTTTCCCGGGTTCAGGACTGGGTGTCAGTAGGTTAAGATAATGCACATTGTGCGCGATTCCTTAATTAATAATATATATATATATATATATATATATTATATATTAATATAGGCTATATATATGTGTGTTTGTGTGTAATTTGGTTCTAAAAGGGCCAATGTCAATTTCTTGCAAAAATGAGATATATGCATTATTGATATCGGCTAGTCTTTATCTTTCGTTTAATAAAAGTACCAATGTTTGTTGCTATTAATAGACATAATGTCGGAAGTTCTCCGCAAAAAATTTTACTTCTACAAAGGCTTCAAAGTCAGTTATCTCAAAAGCAAGTTGTATGACATTGGCCCTTTTAGAACCAAGCCACAGATATAACAGCTGATCGAATGGGAAGTCGCGCCAAGCTCGACTATCGCCGATGGCGGGACGATCGATATATTATATTGATTGTCCCGCCATAGACTATCTCGCCTACAAGGGCAGAAATTCCTTCGGGCTTTATTAATATTCAATACATGCTTAATTCTGTGAGTATTCGCTAAATAGTCACAATAAATATAACTCGAGATCCGGATTGTATTACCTACGATAATTGGTGCTTAGTTAAGAATTTGGACTGTTGAAAATATCTGCGTATTTCATTCTCCATTAATCTTTCTCGTAATATGGGACTTCGGTGTCTGATTCTTCTACAGGCGCATGTCTGTATTGAAAGAGACCCATTCCATCCTTCAATTTATGCACAGCGATCAATGTACGTAATATCTTATTACGCTTTTTATTACCTCCCTTCTTTCTTGACAGCAGACATCAAGCTGGTTTTGCCAGCGTGTAGACTCGTCTGAAATCGGTCCCTGATAGTATCTCTTCAGGAAAACCAGGTTTATGCAATATTACCATTGTTAAAACAAGGTAGCGAACCTGTTTAGACTTTATTATTACTTATTACATTTTATTTTATTATATTATTTCTGTAGGGAATGTCCAATTAGGTAAAACCTGTAAGAAGGGACTGCACTTTACAAAACTGCTAGGATAACAATTATTAAACGTAATACAGTAGACCAGTGTACATCCGAAACAATTGGGGGTGTGGTTCCGGTTCCGGATTTGAGTTGAGGTTCTACCATACTTTAGTAACATACAAAATGTTAAACATCTTACTAATGGAAGAAAGTAAAATGCGTTCCAAATCGTGTCTACATATTTTTCAATCAAATATCCCATTATTTTTATTTTATGTACTGGAGGCAAGTTTTGCCTGAACTTTTATAGTTTTTAAACTTTGGGTAGTTGAATTTACATTATTTAAATTAACAATGTATATCATTTTATGTTGAATCTTAGTATTGGTGAGTACCAAATTATTTCCAACTTCAATAATAAACATAGCTTCGCTATGAAAACCTATTGCTGAAACTGAAATAATGGTTTCTTTTATTAATTCTTTTGTTAGTTTATAACAAAAATTAATGTATCAAAAATTAATATGAACATGATTTGACTTAGTCAAGAGAACCATAATAAGGAAGTGCATCGTGTTTTTTTTTTAACTCTGGAATAGCCTAGTTGCGTGGAATTAATTGCATGAACGCCGCTAAAGTTCAGGAGTACTTTTAAAACATCCAGAACTTAGCTATCTTTCGTTGCATTCTATTTAATGTAAAAAGTTAACGTTAATCCATCCACACATTTTCATGCTAAATTGCGTTCGATATCATAAGTAGAGTTCGAATGTTTATGATCTAAAAGTCTAAGAACATGCAGGTAAATATGACCTAGAAACTACTGGAATATAAACATGAAGAAAGAAGTATAAAGATAAATATTGTATTTTTTGTATACTCACATACAGGCCAATATGCTTATAAATACTATACTATAAACGTACCTGTCCCTCTGCCCTCTCTCGGAAAAATGGGCTTACCACCTGTCCCTCTGCCCTCTCTCGGAAAATAAGCGTAACAAAAAATTCAAATAGGTATCAGAAACCTCCAATTGGAGGCCCTTAGCCCCGACACTGGGGATATAGGACAGAGCGAGCGAGCGAGCGATACTATAAACGTAGTATAGAGGAAGTAGACTGTATAGATCATGGGTAAAGTCAAAATCGCGATAAGGAGGGAAAAACATGTTTCATTGTGCGGAGAAGATTATTGGAAGAATGCTATCGGCTAATCTCTCAGCTATGAAATTGTTGAGTACAAAAGTGGAAAGTAAAAAGTCGTGTTTAAGATTGCATTGTCTACGCTAAAACCTCCCTGAAAAGATAAACTAAACTCTTTCATTGATGAATGTCAGTGTTGATTTGTTCCAGTATTCCTATTATGGGCTTTGTTTGGGTTTTTTGTCTTTTGAAATTTTAATCCTATTAATAAAATAAGAACGGTACTTCAATCAAAACATCTTTCTTAATTTGTATCTTAAAAATGGCTGAAAGATTTTGCTCAAAATATATATTTTGAAGCCTCTAAACACACAAATTAATTAACGTACTCGTTTTATTTTAAAATCGTTTTGCTGTTTTCTTATGTACATCTTCACTGTCCGCTGTGTGGACTATGGTAGCAAATAGAATGAGAATTTAGCCTACTATAATTATATTGCAATAAAAATAATTTAATTTAATAGTTTAACACAGTTCTTTACGGAATTAACGTCACAGAGGCAATGATGAAATTAATAAGCCTGTCTTAACTGTACATATTCTGAGAATACATCTGAAAACGAATATATGAAAACGGTATAAATTTGTTTGTAATCCCATGGTAAAAGCATTTTTGCGGTTTATGAAATGTAATGAAAAAATGTTGACCCATAATACAAAATACTCAGAAACAAATTCATCGTAAAATAATATTATTCAAATCTGTATTGATTATGGCGTTTCCCCTCACAAAAATCGCAGTTGAATTTTCATCATAATTGACAGCACATGTTGGCTACATGAGAGTTTTCCAAGATACGTTTTACCGTTTATTCTCTGTGACCTCTCAGCTTCCGGCTCGGTTATCGGTGCTTTGAATTTCTATTTTCATTACGGCCTCTTACTTTAACCAATGGATCTTTTAGGTCGCTTAGAAGACACTGACAATGTTGAACTCAAAGAGTTTCCAGTCGGTAAAACAGCAGGAAATGGATTCACATATCTCCAAATTGCAATACAATCCCATCTTCTTTGATATGCGAATTTTACGCACCAGTACGATGCCGTATCTTTATTCCCTCGGGCGGTTAGGTGGTTCGATACATACCAAAGAGTGGAATCAAAGAGGAATAGGCCATGTTGCCATTTTTTCAAATGCTGTGTGATCAGCAAAACTGCTATTGCTCTTGTCTGTGAAGCAATTTATAGGGAATGCAACACACGAAATTTTAAGTGAAAACTATGTCAATAGGAAGTGAATAGCACATGGGGGGTGCTGCCGGACCCAATTTACCCGGGCCCCTCCGGTGATGTGATATAATTTTGTGGAAAACTGGAGGAGTTTTATAAAATGTTTTGTTACACGAGTAACGAGGAAAAAGCTCCACGGAGAAGGGAACAGACAATTGTCTGAATGAGGATGGTCGGCGTTCGGTGAGGGACCCGCGACCAGTAGCCTACATGGTCCTGGGCCCGACCCCAAGAAGTGGCTGCCCTGAATAGACCTATATACTATACTCCAAACTATCACATTAGAAATTAATATTACCTTATTCATTTCTATTGTTGGCAAATAGAATTACTGAAAAATCCGGGCTATAAAACAAACTCTCATTTCTAAAAATTTCTCCGGTGAAGAAACATACGTTGAAGAGGAATTTATAGAAGAAGAACAGTGTTGCTTTTCACATGTGCGTGTGACGTTCTACGACGTTGAAAAAAAAAAAAATCATTATACAAAACGTTCTTCATTGACAGACGCAAGAGTTTCCCACAAGAAAATCTGCGGATGACCTTCTTTACATTTTGTAATAGCAGCGTAGGCCTATAGCCTAAGATGATTTCTACGAACCTATTAATTTGTTATTGCTTATTTTGGTGCTTATTTATTACATTTTCTTGCTTATTTGCTGGCTTATTTTCCTGTTTTATTTTGCTTATAAATCCGGGCTCTAGTCATGACGTTGGGTACTGAGTGTATTATTGGTGGTGATAGCAATATCGATATTCATATTAATGGCCCGTTTATATGTTAGATCTCAATTAATTTTAATCAGCCAGTTTCCTTTCTGTCTAACTGGAACTGGAAGAATTAGAAAGTGAATTGAAGCAAACGCTAAATATTGGAAGTACATGCTTCACCAAGCTTTACTCTTCTATTTCGCTTTCTGTGCGCTATTTCTTTTAAAGAAATAGAATGGCGCTTCACTCAGAGTTGTATGGTAGTTGTTTGATCCAGTTCCCAAATCCTCTTAAGAATTAATGCAACACAAACTCTGTATAGATCTACAAACCTGTTTTTGTCTGTAATCTTTAAATTTCAAAAATAAAAGGTTTGAAAGAGGATAACATAGAGAGGGGTATATGTTCTCCCTCTCGCTATTTATTATCGTTGACTGTTTTTGCAAAATTCATTCACAGAAACATTGCATTCTCGGTTTTGCAACAGAGCTACCTCATTAAATATTACTTAATACGGGCGCTATCTCATTCGTACTACTGTGTGTGGATGTATCTCTTTTTATAAATAGGATTACGTACAGGATTGTACAGAAATCATTAGCACCGTATTTCCCAAAAGCTTTTAACCGCTTTCATATGAAATTCATTGGAATTCAGTTAGAGCTGAATTACTGTTTTCAAAATCATTATTGACAACAAAGGTTTACTAATGCTTTCAATTTCTTTGTGGTGACTCATAAATCGTGTCTCCATCATTTATAAATTCTATAAAACATAATCTAGAGAATTTATTTTCAGTCTGTCTAATTCGGAGTATCGTCCGACTATTAAGGTATAATTGGGACTAACAGAAACTTTCTGACTTCTAAAATTAAATTTTCGTCTGAATTTCGTTTATTCCTCACATACATCAGTTTACAAATATTCGTTTGTGGGATGTGAGGTAAAAATCAAGCCTGACATAAGGACCAAAACTTCATATATACCTCCTGCCAATTTTAAGTTATCTAACACTTCCTACCTTTGTAGACTATCGACAAAGTATAATCTTACAAATATAGCCTAAATAATTTAATCAATTCTTACTTAACAATATTTGGAAAAGAGCATCTATATTAAGTCCTCCGTCTGTCTGTCCTCCGTCTGTCCGCGATGCCCAGCGAAATCTACTCAATGCAGAGATCTGAAATTTTATACATAGGCGGACTAAAGGGTCGGAATGTGCACCTCGAAGCCGGAATTTTAATTTTCGCTTTCGTTTGTGAGTTATGAGTAAAAAACTGGCAGAAAACGTGCATTTTTTTGCGTTTTAGAAGCATCAGTTTCAGTAATAAATTTCAATATCAAATCACTTACAGATGGCTTTGGCTATTTTTGTCATCATACCTCATACCTTGGAAATAAAAGCAACGCGATCGCTTGATTTTGTTAGTCCATCCTAGACGATTCAATTGTTTAGAGTGTCAAGGCCCACAGACATATGACATTTTCAACCTACACGGAAGAAGGATAATCAACCCTAAATATGGTCAAACATTGTTCGATTTGAACGAAACTCACTATACAGGGGTTTTCTGGGCCAAGGAACTCGAATCTGAGGTCGCTTTTACCAGGGGACGCTACCTAATCGTGGAATGCACTCCACGTGATTTAGGTGTTAATAATTATAATTTGAAATAATTATCGCGGGGGAAGCCGCGGGCACATGCGGGCACATGCTGTTTGTCTGTCTGTCCACGATGCCCATCGAAATCTACTGAACGCAGAGATCTGAAATTTTAAACATAGATTCACTGAAAGGTGGGCGAATGCACCTCAAAGCCGAATTTTTAATTTTAGCTTTCGATCGCGAGTTATGAGTGAAAAACTGGCAGAAAACGTGATTTTAGCGCTGTCGAAGCATCAGATTTCAGTAATACATTTCAATGTCAAATCAATTGCAGTTGGCTTTGGCTATTTTTGTCATACCGTGGAAATAAAAGCATCGCGATCGCTTGAATGTTGTAAGCCCACGCTGGTCGATTCATTTGTTTAGAATGTCAAGGCCCGTAGACATATGAAATTTTCAACCTACACGGAAGAGGGATAATCAACATAGACCTAAATATGGTTAAACATCGTTCGATTTGGCCGAAACTCACTATATAGGGATTTTCTGAGCCAAGGAACTCGAATCTGAGATCGCTTTTACCAGGCGACGCTATCTAATCGTGGTATATAATTCACGTGATTTAGGTGTTAATAAATATAATGATTTAACTATTATGCTCTTAATTTTTAATTCTTGAAATAATTATCGCGGGCGATCGCTTGATTTTGTAAGTCCATCCTGGACGATTCATTTGTTTAGAATACCAAGGCCCGAATACATATGAAATTTTCAACCTACACGGAAGAGGGATAATCAATATAGGCCTAAATATGGTCAAACATTGTTCGATTTGGACGAAACTCACTGTACAGGGGTATTCTGGGCCAAGGAACTCGAATCTGAGGTCGCTTTTACCAGGCGAGGCTATCTAATCGTGGTATGTAGTCCACGTGATTTAGGTGTTAATAAATATAATGATTTAACTATTATGCTCTTAATTTTTAATTTTTGAAATAATTATCGCGGGCGAAGCCGCGGGCACATGCTAGTAATTCATAACAATGATTACTTCATACTTGAATTGAACCTTGACTATCATCTTAATATCGTGAAAATGTAAATGGAATTGTTCCCAAATATTGACAACATGTTGCGGTGTAGAGCTCCGATATCTAGTCAGTATGTTATATAGGCCTATACGAATGTTCTAAAGGATATGTTTTTCTTTTTCAAATAAGTTTATATGATATCGGGAGCTAGTATATTTGAGATTTTTCGAAGTTAATTTCTTCTGTTTGAGCACTGAGTTGTTCAAATAAAAATGTAAAGGCCTTCGGAAAAGTCTTTTCCAAGCACCAATATCTTTATTCACCATAAATGAACACGTATTTCTACACAGTGGACCTTCTCGAATACTATACAGCCTTTCTCATGAAGACCGTTAGCAATCGCTAATCGAATACGAGATGGCTGGCATTTTCAGTAGATCATCATATGGACAAGAACCCAGAACATCCCCACAATATAAAGCCACATGGCTGACGAACTGACTGACTCACTCACTGACATTAATATTTTCCCACTTCCTGATGAGCTAGAAACTTGAAATTTGGTACACATATAGCTTTTAGGCTGTAAACCACAGGAAAATTCCAAAAATCTTTCCCGAGAACCTCAGCGGGGATTTGGGGATGGAACCCCCAATGAGCGAAGCGAGTTATAAATATAATATGCATAAGAGTAAGTTACTTAACACAAACACATCGCAGATTCGCTGATTGTATTCTTTATCTGGTCCCATGTCTTGGTACGATTGAATTATCTAAGTTTTTCGACATTGTTCCAAATTATTTATCATTTTTTTCCTTTAGTGAGTATAACAAAGGATTCTTGGATAGGCTGCCTATTCGGATATGTGCTACTGTTTAAGCTATGAAAACAGCTAGTGCAATCCTAGTGAAATTGACATTATGATAGCAGCATATACGTTTTGTCGGGTTTCACAATTACCGTATTGTGTTTACTAACAAAAGCAGTTTTTAGCGTAGTCATTTAAACGACATGGCCACTGCGGTTATTACTTGTACCATTACTCCCTGCCATAATATAATATAAATGTTCTGTGCAGAACTATTCTGCAAATGGAAGTGCAGATCCCGGATATTAAATACATGCGCACGATACCTGCAGCTTGATGAGAATTATGTTGCCTGGAATATTCGTGTGATTTGAATTTGTAAACCAGTATTGTTTGCACAAATTTCTAATCGGTGAGAGTTCTAATTTCAGTTAATTATACCATTGTCTTCCCGCCCCTTTATTTATTATTGTCTAGTAATTATTTAAGCTTTTAATCGATGACTGTGAGCCTAATTATAATTAATGGGGATTCGATTCTTAGCCGTCTGCAAAATGCGGCCCACGGACCACAAAACAACCTCGAAGGCCTGTGCAAGAAGTTTATGAAATTGAATGAAGGGAAACTAATTTTTTTAGATGTAACAAAGAGTAGGCTATACTTGTTTTTAAATGTGGAATTCGTTAATTAACCTCACAGCATGAAGGACAAGTTCAAAGCCGTATTCAATCTTACAACTTTCTTCCCAATAATAATTTATACCCTAAGATCAAAGAGTTTTCGTGTAGTTTCTTCTCTGGGTTTTGGATTATCTACAAATTTTGAAGAAACTTTTTCTTCAACGAAGTTCATACAATAAAAAGAGAGAGAGATATTTAAATTACCAGTATTTACGAAATAAATTACCTATTCAGTAAACCAAAATATGACCGTAGGTCTATAACACATACTGTGGATTTATAATGCACATTTTTACACTTTTGTTTTAATCTTCAGATAGCTTAATATAGATCAGGGACTAAAATACTTATCATTTGGATGATGGAACGACATTCCTCATAACAGTTTTGTTATTTATTTATTTATTTGTTTTGTTGGTTACATTTAGACCAAAATGGAAAAAATTACCGGCTGTGAGACTTCATTAGACGTACAATGCAAGCCTGTAGTCCTGTTCGTTACCAAAAGCCTCTATCTCCAGCATTTCTGGCCTGTTGTGGAATTCCCCATTAACTGTCTTGAAAGGAGAGGAATAGTTATAACTAAGGAAATAAACGAAGAAAGAAGTAGCAATTCGGAGCTTCCGATTGCTCTGCCGCACATAATCTTTCCTAATTTTTTAGTGAATTTTAGTAAAATACATTATAGACAAATTCTATATCTTTATTGACAATTTTTAATAGGGATGTTTCCTTTTCTAAAATTTAAGGGAAGGGTTAGGCGAAAAAGGCCATTTTGGTAAAAATTTGCGTAATACAGTAATTACATGTTGGGTTTGGTTTATTATCCTACATATTTTTAGGACCGTACCACCGCCTCTTTTAGGCTATGTGATTAGGTTGGCATTTAAATGTATATTACCAATGTAGGCTAGCAAAGAATGTTTACAGTTTTCTATTTTGTAGGTCTACTTATTAATATGAATTAATAGAATCGTGGAATGTAATTTAAAAGTCTTCATGTTCTAAAAGAGCTAAAACATCTTAGCAATAAATCAAGAAAACTAAGACACAATATTTAAAACTTTAAACTGCCGTTTTTTATATTACTTTTTTCGTACTATTCCTATCTTCAAATGTATCAACTCCTGCACATCAGTTGTCAATATAAAGATGAGTATGATCTCAAGTGTTTAAGAAGGGAATAATGTTTCAGATACTAATTTTTAGTGAATTTTTGCTTTCGTATAGATGTATAGCCTATATTAAAAAAATAAGTCGTTATATTTCACATTGTTCCCAGTGGTGAAGCGTAGGTCCTCCAAGTAAAGTAGGTTACTGTTACGCATATGAATTTTGTTACGCTTATTTCCCGATGGAGGGCAGCCCCTCGCCTCAGGACAAGATACATGCGATCACTTTACTCTGATATCATCTCGTTGGCTTGTATAAAAACGTTAACAAAAATTAGTGTGTTTTGTTTCCGAAGCAAAAAAGAAATACTGTAGGCTGAACATTTTAGAGATATAAATCCGAAATTCATACAATTTACACATATGAGAAGTTAGTGTGCAGACAAATCACGATTCTACCGTTATTCGTTTAGAATTTCCGAATTTCACCTTACCCTTACTTCGTTCTCGCAAATATATCGATAAACTCGTAATTTCTCGTGGGATTACCTATGATAAAATAATTGAAATCTTCAAAAGGTTTAATTAAAACTAGCATTGGCACATTTTCAAACTTCCTGCTTCTTCTTGAGTTTTCCCCGTTGTTTAGTAATTTAATAATTAAAGTATTTTTAATTAATTAATCTTCCAAGTACGAATGCGTTATCTTGTAAAGATTTCCACATTTCTTTGTAATACTCGTATACATATTAATTACAAATTCATTAATGAAAATAACATCTAGAAAACACACTTAATTGGTATCCTAATTAATTATAATTAGCTTTATATCATTTGTATGAGTTTTACTCTGATGTGCGATTGTTTGGTGAAGAACAATCTTTTGTGGTTAACGTTGGTATTGGTGTTTTATACTGTGTTCTTACAGAGAAATAAAATAACCCTCTTATGCCCTAGACTAATTAGTTTTCCTTTTGAAAGCATTCCTTGGTAATGAAGTGCAGGAGTTAGCTTTGACACCATGTTTATTCATAATTGGGGACCGAGGGGCTCAATACGGATAATGTTAATGCTGTGTTTTGAACGCGTGGCGCGAAATCGCTGCGGGATGTTACCGTGTAACAGTCTGGGGGGACAACACAACACAAACATGTTTGTATCCCGCACCAGCTTGGATTGATTGAGGCCACACGCCTTGACATATCTAACATCGATCCAGCTCACTCCAATAATACAGATTTCTCTCTGATGGATGGACTTGTGCAATCGAGAAACATTAATCCATTCGTCATCTTCAGATTCGCATCATATTACATTCACGTTATCTTCCTTGATGTTCTCATCGGACTGAAGACATCTTTTAACATATCGTGATAATGCACAAACTGTTGGTTATCTGGATGCAGTCAACAGGAAAATTTGTGTTGATCATTGCGTTTCCAAGATCGATAAAATGTATTTACCATTTTGACTGATGATTAATTTTAAAGGAACCCTTTCTTTCTTTATCTTTGTTTTACCTCTCCCTTGTAGTATTTAAGCGACTCAAGCCGCCCGGGCCTTACAGGGCCGCGATTAAAGGAACCCACGACTATAAATAGTAATTTCTTCAAGTTTTAATGAATGCAATTCAAACTTTCTCACTGTTAATCTTCAATATTTATAATAAATATTCGATTTTCCTATAACTGTGACTGTAATTAGCTGAGTTATTAATTTTCAAAACAGAAAATCATAATCATGCGCGAAGCCCCCTCCCCTTAGTGAAGATATAGGCCTAGGCCTAAGACAAAATAAACCATTTTTTAAAATAATACACTATCGTTTAAAACTAAGCATAGTTTTCTTTGTAGTTCTATGAATGCCCCTGAAAAAAAGGGTTAACATTTAAATGAATGCCCATATTGAGAGCCGAGAGAACAATGGTAGATTTTATAGTGGTTGCTGCTCTGAAAAGTGATAAAACTACTTTCTGCGTGAGTTTAGGAATTCCTTATGCCATATAGGCTATCCATGTATATTTCAATACTATCGTTACAGTGTAAATTTAAAAATTTCTGCTTAAACGTGTGAAATGTTGTTTGGTATAGGTATACCGTATATACAGTAGGCCTATACCATTGATAACGCCTTGGCTTAGGCTACTCACCGGTGAACGTGCGATTCGATTTCCTGTCGGTCTTTGAGCGATTCCAATTGGACAAAATGACCCAAGAACAAAATTACTTCAAGAAATTAGGTTTCCTCCGGCTACTTACCACTCTTACATTACTCCTTCTTTTTACTCAACAAGAATAATACCATGTAGTCAGTGAAATATGTATAGTTCAGTTATTCATTGCATGGCAAGGCGGCTTCAAACGAATAAACCATTACGTTGGTGTTTCTTTATGTTAACTGATCTGAATAAATCGGTCTTGGTTTCCGCTTTCCAAAACAAAAGCAACGTTGGAGTATTCTGTCATTGTTATCACTGACCATAGTTCTACCTTCGCTTTAATCAATTCGCACGTGTTATTGTTTACTCCTAACTTGATCTTGCAACCTCGCGTTTCATTCCACGCCGGGTTGACGAGTAGCTGTCACAGCCGTTGCAGGACATTCTTAGATTTTGAAAGTTGTATTGTTCATACTTAGCGTAGAGAAAGTTTCGTGAGTGTAATATCATTTTTTCTAAATTATCAGAGTTATTTGCGGGTTATTTCAGTCGAGGTTGTATTTTGTCCTTTGCGTTTCATGATTGCTGTTTCCAAAGGATTGGGTTAGCATGAGTGCATTATCAGATGGCGTTAGTTTGAATCAAAACTAAGTAATCTTTATGCGGCCCTCAAGACGACTTGTCTAGATAAATTTGGCCCCAGTTCCTCATGTACAGGCTTGATATGGAGGAAGATGCTTAATTTTCTGCATGAGTTTACGATTATTCTTGGTGATTCGCCGCTGACCGACTGCGGCAATCATGCCTTGTGTCTGCCAGGAGAGCGAGTGGTCAGCCGCAATGGTTGGCCGCACTGCTTATTCCGGGTTTCATGTAACGTTCAGATCTGTGTAGTGTTAAATTGCAATACCAGAATTCAATCACACACAAGTCGCATCCCTTGATGCTCGTCAATTACATTACGAGTTAATTCCACGTAATTGTTATACAATAATATCCGACTGTCTAATTATCGAACTAACCACCGGGCCATTACACCGCTCTTTTCTCGGTATCGGTATTACCCGAAGATTATTACCGAGCCCTAGCAATATCTATTTATAAATCTTTGTAGTGAGATTCTATATTGAAATACAGAGTGATCCGTTCTCTGAGCAATAAATTAAATCATGATCAGAACTCTTTAAGTTGTGAATCTTGAGGAGGATTTATCCGCATTTTTCATTCGTTTAAGTAAGCATTTGTGTAACAAATCACATTGCATAACGAACTAAGTGCCGTAGGTTAGTAATTGGTTTTTAGCTTATGCCACAAGTAAAAGTTTCGAGCCCCTAAGAAATAGTTTCATAAAATGTAATGTTTTGTTTGTTTGTGCAATCAGCATCTTAAAATAATTTTCATATTTGAGGCTATCATTATGTAATTACCTGAGAAAATTCAGTATTATATTTATACATACATTTTATTATAATAAATTAATAAATACATTCACCTGAAATTCAGAGTAATCCCAAGTGGCTTGTGCATTTCATTTTAAGTAGAATTGAGGGTATAAGGTGAGTGTACTTATTAATTGATTATAATTGACCCTCAAAGGTAAAAATATGAAATTCATCAATTATTTTATTATCTTTCAAAAGTTGTATATACAATTTGATAAAGCTCTATACGAATCATATGCTTATTGGCATGAATCTAAATTAAAAAAGAGGGTCCTAGAAAAGCTACAAGCAGGTAGATCATGAATCGGCTGGTAATCTTGGCCATCACACTCTTCAATCTACAGTATACGTATGACTTTAAATTGTTTCTTAATTTTATTCTGGAAAGTTTTTTTAAAGTACAGTATATGAGTTGTTTTTATTTATTATTTTATTTTGACAAATTAGATAATATAAGCTTCGATCCTCTTCCACCCTTCAATATTTCTGCAGTGAAAAAATATTCAACTGAATAAAGTAGGTTAATCTCTTTGCTACATGCTGTAGAAATAGATCACATTATATTCCTTGCTGTCGTCATTTTGTACAGCAAATGGAGCCAAATGCAAATTACTCATGTAATAACTCATCCTCACCGACTGTTTTCGTATAATTAGCGTGATCAAAAACACTTCGTGCACTTGGATTAAGTACACTAATCATTCCGTCTGAAATTTTAGGTAAAAACTTCAACAGACATTCTTTGTTGCTCGGTTGGTTGCCTGATGATCTAGCTAGTATAAACCTGGAGAAAGGTTCTAACGTGCATGAGGGTGATAGATTTACGGGCCGAAAGAATTTTCTGCACTGGTCCTTTGCAAGGACTTTACACTGTTGTCTCGATTATGAGATTTGTAACTAAAAAGAAAATAAATGAAGAAAGCTGATCCTAAATGAATATCTCAGCGCAATGGGTCGAAGTAGATTAATTTACCGAATGAAAAGTGGCCCTGTTTTAACTCGACCCTTCGGCATTTCGTCTGTTTATCTGTAAACTTGTTTCTTAACGCAGTTATGACGAAACGCGTTGTTCGATATTTTTGCAATTTGGGATTAATGTTCCTTGATTTCATTAAAACGATTTATGTGTAAGGATTTTTATTTTTTATCCCTCTCAAGATGGTGACCGATTTATTGGTTCTGTTTCAACGAGTGTTCAGTTTCTTTAAACGATTCTTGCCAAACGGTTCATACTAAAGTAAACAAATTTGAAGATTACCTTCACTCTCGAGTGTAAAATTTTCTACAACTTTGTTACAGTGCATTTTTGACGTAACTTGAATGGTTTACTGGCATTCGTCTGTTTCTCTTTAAATTTGCTTGCTACGCAGGAACAACCAAACATGCTCTTCGATTTTCTTACAATTTGGCATAAATGTACTGTGAGGTCATTCAAACGTTGTATCCCAACTTGTATAAGGATTTTAATTTTTTGATTCCGTTTTAAGATGGTTGCCGTTTTAACTGATGAAGCGTACATCTTTAATTATTTTGGACGCGAGATCTATTGTTCACATAACTACTTGTCCTTATGAAGAAAAAGTGGTCAAACGAAGGTTTGGAAATGTGAAAGGCAGTATCCATATATAATTGCAATATACGAAAGGAAGAGGAAGAATCTTGAAGTGGGGAATATGGTAATATACATGTAGTATACATTGTCCATTAGCGACTTCTTTGGAATATAATGAAAGGTTAGATAGGCCACTATATAGCTAATATAAAAAGTAGGAGCACGGAAAGTCAACTTGGAAACTGTAAAAGAGACTATAGAAACTACCTATCTGTTTTGATAGATGCGTCTTTGGATAGGGCCACAGTTATAGCCAGTAGATATCTTTTGTAACGATTCTCAGCACTCGATAAATTTATTCATTCATACCTCAGCGAAGTATGTTATCTCATCTCGCCTTGAAAATAGTACGGTTCGTTATCCAATTGGATCAGATGTCGACTGGATTTCTTTTTTCTCCGTTCCTTGATTAATGAATTATAAAACAGTGTAAATAAAATCACGTACATTTCCATTCACTCCTGTTTGGTCATGGGGGTTAATAGCTTTCTCCCTACGTATAAGGCTTGCACTGAAAATCTGTTCCCAGGTGTCAGGGCAGCGTTACTTGTTGCTGGTATCTCAAAAACTGTTTTTCATGATAGCACGCGAAAGTTTGCCTACATAAATAACATATTAATAGTTTATAAATCAAAGACGATGTGTGCAGAGGGCAGGCCTGGCGTGTCGTGAGCCATCTGGTTACAAATAAATTATTACTGCGGTGGAGAACATGAAACATTACGTACAAAATTATAACGAACTCTTGATGGCTCTTGATGCCTGCTTGCCTCTGAACCAAAAGCATAAGCGGAGTTGGAGAATTTAGTTAGGAAGTGTCTATTCTCTCTGATAGTAAATATTTTGGCATGAAAGTAAACATGGGCTACAATGAGGAAATATTGATTTTCACATAACGCATTTGCTCATTTTTATCAAGCCCAACAGAGAGAAAAATAACGTATTTTTCCAATAAACCATCCCACAACATTGCCAATCTTGACATTAATACTAAACGTTTCAACATTCAAAATTTATTTGATTTTAAGTTCCTAATAAAATTATGTGAAATAAAATAAAATCATTGAATCAAAATTAATTGTGTGTTCAGTCTAAAAGTTGTGCGAACACATAATTTAAAAAAATAGAAATCAAGAACACCAAAATTTGGTAATTATTTGGTAAGACTTCTGAAAGCTCTCGAAAGGAACCATAATATCATATTATTTGGTCTTCATCGTATTTATTTATTCTTCAGTGATGTCGGAATTCAGAATAGTAACAAAAAAGAATTATGTTGTTTATATTTAGAGAATTTACAATCTGCCTGTTATGATTTATTTGCTATTCATTAGAAAGTGCTCAGGTCACGGATTACCAAAGGTCACGGATTCATACCAGAGTTTCCGGACGGAAAAATAACTGGACTCCAAGATTTTAACTGGCCTGTCTTCGCAAATTAAACTTTTAAGACCACATTTTGAGCTCGACAGAAATTACGATTCAAGAGGTGTTTTAGGTGTTCGTCTATATCTCTTTGGATGTGTAGACGTTTTCGTAGGCGGACAAATTATTTGGGTACTAACTCCTGATTAGGGTGTTCAAACACAGTCTGCACGCCTTCCTGAGCATACAGCCCACCGTTTGACAATCGTGACCTAGACAAACATGTTATTAGCACTTCCTTTGTTTATTGATTACCAACAATACAGCGCTGACATAGTGCCGGCAAATGGCGCAAAACTAATTATTTGAGACTCAATTGGCGTGTATTTTCACAGTATATACTGTGCCTAGATATTGTTTGATCCTACAGTTTTATAACATTAATTGGAACTCGAGTTTCTAGCGTAGTTGTAATTAAGCAAAGGTAAAAGATTTTGTAATTCTGCATTAGAAAATTTTCTTTTATCTGCAATCATTCTACCGTCTAAATCTCGCTTCTCCTTCTCCCGTCCTTAATATTCTTAATTTCAGTCTCGTGCAACTAGTTATTTGCAAAAAAGTCTGCTGGGAGGCAAGGAATATTGGATTTATGCAGTAAGATGAGATGTGTAATAAAGGAATACAGAAACCTTACTTGTCTCGAGTCTGCACAATTCAATATTGCATAGATTCAGATACATCTGACAGTGAAGAGAAGCTATGTTTAATTTCGTTTCCTTCAACTACACTATGCGATTGATTTATTATTTTGTCCTACTTAATCCTCCCACGACAAACTATTTTTGTAACATATTCAGAAAAGCATTGTAGAACACCAAGTGATGTCATGTGTTGTAATCATTTTACCGCTGATGTTCTTAAGACGAAGAAGATTAGGTGAAGATTAGATAGTGTCAACCAACAATATGGTAATTATATTGTTCTTTAAAGTGTCCTCTATTTAGCGGGCTGTCCTATGTGGCTCTCCAATTTCATTGTAGAATCGATTGTCATTTCTGTTGTTGAGAGATTATTGTAGGCTATGGTGTCGATTTTCCTACTACTACTACTACTAGGTAGAACAGCCAAAATCCTTTTCGTGTAGTGGTTCTTTCGTAAGGCTTTTGATATTGAAGATTTCATAAGTAGACCTGGGATTTTAAGGCAAATGCCTATTTTGTTACTTATGAAATAACATGAAATTTTTTAAATATGTTGACGTTTCACGATATATCACTTATATTTACAGAGTTTTATAGTGCCCTAAAACGCCTGTTTGGACCTTTAGAGCCTATTTTACTATTTTAGTGCCTAAAATGCCTATTTTGCACATTTAAAATAAAATTAAACTTCACAATCTTATAACGGACATCCCTCAATGAAAAGCAGAACAGCAGAGGGTGGGGTTTTCACAGAAACTTGATTATTCCAAACAATTGTCGCTAAAGGAATGCTGACTGATGGGAGGGGGAGGATTAGGGAGGTATGACTACTGTGTCAAGTCACAAGTGAAAGAACATCTGTTTAAGTGAATATAGTTCGTGATGCCTAATTTTGCAGTTAATTCTATTAAGAATAGGTATACCATGTTTCTTGCAGTAAAAAAAGATCATGTTACAGTTTAAATGTATATTGTAATATTTTAAAGTCCATCTTCTATCTATTTACACATTCATAAAGCATATTTTAAGTGCCTATTTTCTCTTTGGAAAGCCTATTTACTTGTTTTAAAAACCTATTCTGGTGCCTAAAACTAAGTTTTTTAGAGCCTAAAATCCCAGGTCTAGTCATAAGTAAAGAGAGGATTCCCATGCTCTATCAGATCTTAAAATATGCGCGCATTTGTTTACTATCACATTACCAAATATGTATAATGAAGGGGAAAACATTACAAATCTGCACTATCAAAGTTCAAACACATTTCTTTTCAAGTGCTAAAGCGAAGGAGATTGCTGAGTGCAGGTGTTTTGCTTCAACATGATAACGCCCGTCCTCATGCTCCTCGTGCAACAAAGAAAGCCGTCGACGACATCCGCCATAATCGCCAGATTTGGGACCATCAGATTTCCACATCTTTGGTCCATTAAAGGATCGTCTTGGAGGCAGAAGTTCAAGTCTGATGAAGACGTCCAATCGGCGGTGCACGAGTGGCTACACCGTCAACCAACAGAAGCACTTCCTATGCGAAGGCTTAAGTGCGTTGAACTAGGAGAGGACTAAGTAGAAAAATAATGTACAAGTAAACATTCTTCCTGCAGTAAAATAGTGGAAAAAAATTAATTGCGGTTTTCATTTCATTCTCCCTCGTATTTCTGTGCTTGTGAGACTTTCATAACTTCTTTAGTATTCTTGACAAATGAATGAAGAACGCTATTTTTGTCCCGGGTCAGAAATTCGACTTAGTAACATTTGATTTTTATGAAAGTTTACTTCCTTTACTATTTACCCATAGAAATAAAGCTATGGGTTGGGCCTATTTTAAAACAAACAAACGATAATAAGTTACCAATACGAATGTATCCAATCTTGTTACGAGATCCCAGTGGTATATTTCCACATCGTCAGATTTATAGCGACAGTGGCTAGTAGCAGATTTGCCTGAGAAAATGCCTGGAGAATAGAAAGAGTTCAACACTTAATCATCAGTGTCAGTTGTAATGAACACTTCTTCCAGTTCCCTCCGTTGTAAGCAATAAGAACAAATCCTTGGGGGATTCTATGGACCACCGCGAACTGAAAGAACCTAACCACACCCATACATCACGAGTATCCACACTAAACCTTGGCTTAGCTAGTTTTTGCACAAGGACTTCCCACTGTCCCTTTTCTGCCACGGTATCGTCAATTACCTTGATGTCAAGGCAGTAAAAATGCACTGCTTTGCTTCATTGATCCCAATGGTCTCTCGGTAGTAGCTGAGAAGTGTGCTAGAAATCGTTGAACCTTGAACTAAGTTACCATGAAGGAAATCCTAAGTGATACTAGAGGTTCCCAATTTAATAAATTGCGGTAAATTTTTCTTTTTTCATCCGAACTTATAAGAGGAGACGGAGTTATTTAGGACGATTTTTAAGCGATGTATCGGGAAGCTGGTCGTATGTGGTCCTCAATTGTTTTTCCTTATTCGTGTGACACCTACCTGCCCCGGATACGGATTTTTTTCTAAATTAAATCAAATACGTGATTATTTAAAAAATCAGGAAGTTCACTTCTAGCATGAAATAAGTTTCAGGAAACCGTCATTATTCCGGTTATATAGCTTATGATATTTTCTGTCATATACGGTGAATACGGATTAGTTAGTCGAAACACATAAACACATTCAAATTGAAATTTTACCGATTGAGCTTGTCCGAGATTTGAGCAGCATAGGTGTTGGTTTTATTCAGTTTATGACGGTATCATGCATCATGCAGTTTAACAAATCAACACTTATATTAAGAAACGATATTGCCAGAGCAATATATTTTGCGGAGGACTGGGTCTGTAATGTAGTGTTATTTGGCATTTATTCAAAGTTATTGCCGTATAAATCATTACTAACTCTTAAGTGATATCCAGAAGAAAGCTGTAAGGATTATATTTAAGGCATAACATATCATCATTGTAAACCTATATTTAAATTTCTTCGGGTACTTACTCTGCCATCTATTTACGCCTTACAGTGTTTAATAATAACTTCAGATTGAATTCCACATACCACAACTATGAAACTAGAAATTGTAACCACATTAGAAATGAACTTTATATTTATACGACTACTCAAAAGAATGTCAATTTTATGTCTCTTAAGGTGTACAATAGTTTACCCCCAAGTACTTAAGACTTAGGTTATGGTCAATTCAAGGCACTCTTCAGAAGGAATTTACATGATCATAATATTTATAATGTTAATGAATATTTTAATATTGTAGCTAGTTTTAAGTGAACTTTTAACGTTGGTACACATATTATGTAACAGCAATAAATAATATTATAGGAGAAAAATTATCTGACACTGGGATTCGAACCCAAGACCTTTGGCTATCCTTACCAATGCTCTACCAACTGAGCTAAGCCAGAGTTCACTTCACAATGCCAGATGGAACCTCTCTCCTAAGACTGATTGCCCTTGATGATCTACCTCACTGACAGACAAGTTATGTCATATGTGGTAGACCATTAAGGACAATCAGTCTTAGGAGAGAGGTTCCATCTGACGCTGTGAAGTGAATTCTGGCTTATCTCAGTTGGTAGAGCATTGGCACGGATAGCCAAAGGTCCTGGGTTCGAATCCTTGTGACAGAGGAATTTTGCTCCCATAATATTCTCGTGTAATGTCCAACAGACACAGTCTGCGGTTCGTGAATGCTTGTATAGCAATAAAGAATCTATCTATCTAAATAAACATTAATTATGGATTTAAAAACCAGTCGTTATGGCATGATGCTACTTATTGATCTTGTGATGGAAATCTTGTTTCACGAGTGAGCCTAAAATATCTTTCTTTTGTAGCTTTTAGGGTGAACAAAAATTAAAACATCGCCATTCAAACTGGCAGACGATGTGTACAAAAAAGCAGCTGGCTGTTTTGCCTGCTTTTAACGGGCTTCCTGTGTGTTATGCCCATATGTTTAGTTTGACGCTGATAAACTTCGCAAAGAGCTGGCTGCCTAAAAGCAGAAAGAGCCTTTCTTTCTTTATGAAAGCTTACATGCATTTTCGCTAGCCTCTGAGTAGTCATTTATAGGCGTACTTGTAGAATTAAACACACATGCTAATACAGTAGAAAGTGTTTTGATTATATAATTGCATTTTTGATGAGTTTTAATTCACTTCTCAATGCATATGCTCCTTTCAAACGATCAGCCGTAATAATCATTCCTCTATCTCTTTGCGTTCTATGAGGATAAATTTAGTCTCTCTTCAACATATTTCCACTTGTCTTTGCTCTGAAAATATGTCATTATACTATGCAATTTATTATGTTATTTTCCGACATTTATCCGATACTATATTCTTGTCTTCTTTTATCTCTTGAGTTTTATCTCCCCCGTTGTAGGGACATTTACGCTGGGATCGCACTGCTCGGACCTTACAGGGTCGCGACTTGTCGGGAAGGGTGTTTTTATGGATCACATACATACTTTTTAGTATTTCAGATAGGCCTACTACGTGTAGTGCAATTTTTAGTGAATTGTCAGTAATTTGGATGTATTATTCTTAAGCTGCAATATCCAATGCAAATTTAGGTAGCTGTGTTTTCTAGCAATTTGCAGACATGCAAGCAGCCCAAGTTTTTTTTTCTTCTTCAAAAAGTGTTATATATATATATATATATATATATATATATATATATATATGTAAGGACATATAGATGTGTAGGTACAGTATTTGCATGTTATCTGTCTCCAATGAGTCACTTGCATCGGTGCATCGGTGTAAAGAATGAGTTATAGGCCAATTAGCGACCTTACTTTATTTTACGGGTATGTAGGCCTGTCACCAGTGACATTATTACCTTGATATTAAAGAGAATTCTGTAATATGTAACTTGGGCCTCACTTTTCTTCTCTGTCTGTACATAGTACACCATATTGATTCTCTTAAGCCCAAACCACTTAGCGGTTTCTGATTGCTCCCCTTAGGCCAAGTGGTCTCCCTCATCGTCTTTTTGTATTAATTTCTTTTTTAAAAAAATACACCTCGTAATATAACCCAAACCTATTTCTTGTGTTAAATATATATTTTCGAATCCATATTAATGGGTTTGTTATGAACAACAAAATGGCAAATGTTATATTACACTATAGGTTTGTTCGCAAAGCAGTCAGAAACCAGGAACATATCGTTCGCGCATGCGCTCTTTCACCACAAGCGTTCGCAAAGCGAGAATCCGTGATTTTGATTTCAATCTGCTGTTCGCAAAGCTCTCACGGACAGTTTCTGTACTATAAGAAAAGTTTGCAGGCTCTAGCATGAATTGTTATCAGAGACATGCGCAGTAACCTATTTTCACGCGCCTGACTCCTCCCTCCTATACCATTGCGCCAGATTTATAAACATAGGCTACTTATATGTATGAATAATGGAAGATAATTAAGTTTCCCAAAATATAGATTATATTGTGGATGTATATTGCATTTATAACATGTCAAAGGGAAATATATATTTTATTTGCATATCATATCGATTAAACGCAGAAACTATCAATAACCAGTACTGAAAATAACTGTTTTAGAACATTCCAATCTTTTCTGTGTAAACTTACCTGGGATTGTATATAAGAGTTTTATGATTTGATCGTGATTGATGTGACATATTATGTTCTGGACATAGTGCATAGAAAGCAGCAAATAGTAGCCTAAGTGGGGACCGAATAAGGGATACTAGACCTAATAGGGACTAGGGGGCTTTTAATTTCTCTGATATTTCGATTCTGCATGTTTTGATGTATGCTGAAGGTTTTGGCTTCAGTCAGTTAAAACAGGATGTAACTGAAAAAATCTGATGTGAACCTCACATAACTTCCTCTATCCAAATCAAGTTTGCCTCTTAGAATAATATTTTATGCATGACATTCTCTTCATGTAAATTGGTTATAAAAATGAAGAGAATGTCGTTGCCACATCCTATCGCATTCCCGGAGGATACATAACCCTAATAAAATCTGATTAATGCACTCACGTAACTTTCTTTACTCTAAATATGGCGAACAATACACCTTTTCTCACTTCACGTTCTGATATAGAATAAGAGGCCGTGAAAGAGCGCGTATTCAGTTGTTTCAACCTGATGCAAAGTTTTATTGATTACCAGGAAAAACAGAGTGGGTGGTTTATAATTACCCTTTAGAGAAATGTTACGAAAGAACTGTTTCAAATAAAAGTTTTAGCTCTTGGTATAAGCACCCGATGTACAAAATTTAAAGAAAATCTTTTGAGCCTTTTTCGAGAAAATCGCGAAAAACCAAATTTTCTTTGTGTAGAAGTCCCCTTAAAAATAAGAAAAAGTTGTCGCCATTCTTCCTATCACATCCTCAGAAGGTACGTAACCCAATTTAAAAAAATTGTTTTCAAACGATTTTCCGTTCTGGAGCTAGGCTGTTCACAGACACACACACACACACAGACATGTTTCCAAAAATAGTATATTTGGATTCAGGGGACCTCAAAACGTTTATTTATGTTAAGAACTCAACTTCGGATTTTGGGGGTCGAAAACAATACTTCCTCTACCTATAGTGCCTATGGTACGGGCAAAGGAAGTAAAAGAGTTGCAAATTTTCTGCACTGCAACAATCATGTTGTGTAAGACGAAAAGTTCTTCCTAACGTTTTTGGGGTTTCTTCAAAATAAAATATTTTCTCGAAATGTTTTTCACTTCTTTACTGAAATGCTATCCATACAATTCTAATTTTTAGATATCATTAGAGAGGCCAAGTAGCAATTTTTTTCCAATAAAGGTATGGCTTTAGTGTAAATAAAAATGAAATTATTTTTATTGAACTGACAACTTTATTGAAAACTGTAAAGAGATAAATTAAAGCTTTTTAGCTACTGTAATGACTGTAAAACTCATTGTGTGGATAGCAGGACCAACAAATTTCGTGAACTGTCAAAACCCGAATTTTATAAATGTAGTATTATAGATTTTTGTTATATTCATGTTCAACGTGCCCCAAAAATCAGCATAGTTGTTTCAATTTCATTTTATATTATGTACTTGTAGCCCCTTGTAATTCGTTTATTAATATTTGCGTAATCTTTTACAACCGTAGTGATTATTTTAATTGAATTATTATACGGTTTTAGACGATATTAATTAGTACATAAATAACAATATATAACAATAGATATATTAATAATTGCAAGAAGGAAATGCTTATAACATAGTTGTAATATGCACCGGGTGTCTGGTGAAAACAATTGGATTGCAATATTTGGTTCTGTGCTTTGTACAATGGAACTAATTTCGTTTGGTGCGGTCGGCCGCCAAGGGAAAAATTAAGGAACGAGATTACATCTGTCATTGTGTCATGAACTCGTCTCGTGCCGTTGACAGAGCACCGCATGAAACGCTGGAGTACGTTATTCAAGTCCCAACATTGATTGATTTGATACCCTTACTGAACCTTTTATTTATTTATTTATTTATTTTGTGTGGAACGTCACTCTTGCCTTTCCACTGTAAGGTCATATTTAGATGCTTGTTAGAATTCTGCTTAAATTGCGATTATATGTTTATTCTTGATAATAGCTTTCTTATATTTCTCACTAAAATCCTACGCTTCTTTCAATATACGGCATCTGAATATAAGTCAGTCCTGGTTGGATCTTCGGTAAGACATTATCTTCTCTATGGTCGAGGGTTCAATTCTGACTGAAGTCGATGACATGTGTTAGTTGAGCCTGTCCCATGTCTGTATTTATAAACATGTAAATGGAATCCGTCAGGACAAAATTCTGGCTCATCTTCCACGGTTACAGGTTTAAGTAAGCAGCACAACTGAGGATAAATAACCAAAACCAAATAAATAAATAAATAAATAAATAAAAACATTCATTTTTTTTTAAACTTTAGGTATACCATTTAGGAAAATCTTCTGATTACTGTTTATAATCGATGCTCGAACATGGATACTAAAAAAAAAATTAGTTTGAATAGGCTTTTAATTAGTCAATAATTCACTCAAACGATACCGTAATGCTGGCAATTCTGTAAGTTAAAGGAATATTCTCCTAATAAATAAATTATCCATACTGGATAATTCATACTGGAAGTGAAGTCAGTGTTACAACTTTCGTATTATTATTAAACATTAATTCATAATGAATATAGTCTTAAAGACGGAGGTCCTTAAACCTAATTCCTTTCGACCAGGGGAACCTATGTATGAAGATAAAATTCTTCTAACCCAGATCCTCATGAAGCTCTGACCACTAGACCATAAGGCCGAAAAAAAATAGTAATATACTTTTAAGATATTTAACTTGCTTAAAGCTATTGTTCATTGACAAATCGTTTCACTTTGTAATTAAGAATAAATGTAAGTGTTCTGTATTTATGATTGAGGGCATGTGGTGTGAATCAGTATAGGTCTATTTGAACCAAATAGTAAATGTTCGCTAGTCTAATCCTTCATCATTTCTGTAAAACAATTATCACTTTGGAAAGGAATAAGCATTTCTGGGGTTTTGATAGGGTGTGTCTCTTTATCTGTCAGTCAAGATGTAAATCACGCCCAGATGGCTGCACATACATTAATAAAAGTTTTAATACTAAATTTATACGCCACCGAAAAGTTTGTAGGTGACAATTCATTTTTAAAGCTATAAATTGTGGGAGTAGAGAGGGAACAGAACGTAAAGGAAGGAAATATCTTACATAATATTGGTTTTAATACAAAAAATACTTAACATAAATTCCTCAGAACAATTTTCCGATACATTTTATGCTAGTGAAATTTGATATATTGAATATTTAAAGAGATGTACGAACTGTACTTTATTATGTATGTAAAAAATAAGTCTTGCTTTTACTGAACGTGTTTTTTTATCTTCTGGCTCACATAGTCATTTAAACCTGTTAATGCTTTTTATACAATTTTGTGAGATACGTTTATATGTCAGAAGTAGCGAAACGGTTAAGATAATATTATGAACGAGTAATTATTTATAATAATTGACTCATACGGTATAACTTCATCTTTAAAAACATCACTACCTCACGTACAAAGAATGAGCTAGTAAAAAATAAAATTTTTAAACGTAAGTTTAAGTCAAATGCTTTCACAATTAAGTAGCTCGGATTAAAGCATATCTATGGCTGTAGAAAGTTAATATGAGGTACGAAAAATAACTTCTGACTCGAGTAACGACCGCTAAATAAGTTGCCCTGCGGTGTAGAGGGAGAACGGAGGACAAATAGAGGAGTTAATGGGCATTTAAAACTTTTTGGCCGCTCGAATTGGGGTTGAAGTATGTTAGTGCTAGTAATTTCCGTAGAAAATGCAGGGGCATAAATCGTGAAATCAACCCCCTTGCTGTAAGTTTGAGTAGATTATATGAATTGGTGTAAACGGTAACGCATTGGAATGTGAATGGATGGGATGTTGCGCCGGTTGCGCCCTCTGCACCATACATGCGCCTCTCCCGCGTACTTCACTGATTGGCCGACCGGGGGTGGCATCGGCGCACACAGCTTCCGACAGGAGCAGAGATGCTAGTTCCCTCAGTGCCGGGAAAGGAGCGCTTGGCGTAAGGTCTCACCATGGGGAGGCCATTTACATCTCGGTTCAGCATAGTAATTTATTAGTGAAATAGCTTTTCGCAGTTCAGGTGTGTGGTATAAGTGCTTTCGCTCGTCTCTTATATATTTTTTTTAAATTATTAACCATTATTCTGTTTGTTGCCATGGCAATATGCATAGTAATATTATCCTTTCGATTAGGTTAGGGATTAAGTGTATTAAAAGCCTATTATCTCAAACCGTAACAAAACAAACACTTAAACTGATTATAAAATTAATAAGTTAAATTAGTTTTAAAATGAGTAACTTCTTCCATAATAATGGGTTATTTAATTGTCACTAGCAATTAATAATTGTACTAAAATGATAACGATCAACATCATAATGAATTAATGCAACAGAACACAATTAAGATAATGTTAATAATGTTAATAACTATTTCTGGAAACAATACATCGATATCTAAACTTTACAGCTTTAACTTAAGGTTTTAAATATTTATTAATTTTTTATTAATTTACTCAACATTATATGACCTTTATTTTCTTTAAATTTCTTTGGTGGTAAAGCCATTTTCAATATATATTTGTAATATTGTGTTGAATTTAACGTTAATCAAAATCCGAATGGAGCTACATTTTCTATTCTAATTTCTAAGTATGGTAAAACAATTCTGAATACCAATTGAAATCTATTCAGTAACTTATTGAAAAATTCCACCAAAGCACTTTTTTAATGTTGTATTGCATGTTGCAATGAGAAAATTTACTTTAAATACAGTTTTCAGATATTGAACAAATTAGTAACTTATACGTTTAAGATTGCATTTTGGTAATTAATTAAAAGTATGTATCTTGCATGAAAGAGATGGTAGATATCTATTGAATATTACCATTTTCATTTTATCTTATATAAACTAAAATATTTGTGCAGTTGTATGTCTATAGTTTTTACCTAGGAACTCTGTTCATAGATTTTTTTGCAGATTGATTGTTTTCAGATGTCAGGATTAGTCTTGCCTCAACATTCTTACCTTTTCTGCATTGAATAACTGGTATTATTCTGCGAGAATTTTTCCATTCTATTACAGAACATTGTAAATAATGTTGTTATTTTAATATGGTGTTAATGTTCAGTATCTTAAAAAGCTTTAATAACGAAGATTGAGAATATTTTCTTAGAGATATTGGGTTCTTTTATTTTAATTCAGACATAGACCCCTTATTATAAATTAGCAGCAAAATAACTGATAAATGAGTATACAATGATTAGTTTATATTTTAATTCTAATACTGTCAAAACTAATGCATTTTTAACTATTAATAACATCTGATAAATGAATAATTAATAATTCAAATAATGTGGTAGTTCTTTAGGTGTAATGATTCGTAGATTTCGAAATTATTACTTATGAAGAGTTTAATTTCCGTAGTGAGTTTAAGAGAAGTTGAAAATGTTCCTTCTATCCATTCTCAAAGGACAAGTAAAATGAAAGTTTGGTTAAGCTGGCAAGTGATGTGCTAATAAATTGGTATAATTTTGGCCTGTGTCCTCGACATCTACGTCATCAGTTCTTCAATCTGGATCCTTACGGGGCTGGAGGATGGGGTCCTCCGACCCCGTCGTCAGGGCCCCGGTGGGGTCCTATACCTGGGAGCTCGTCTTCAACTCCGGGGCCCCCGCCGGTGATGGACAGCCCGTATCGCATCACATGCCCCGTACACAGTCCATATCGCTTCCGCTTCACCAATGGAGGCCCAGACTACTACGGCCATCAGGTAGTCCCAAACAAGAGTATACTGTAGTGCACTTTGATGGGGCATGTTGCCATGTAGTGTGTAGAGTATCCGTGTAATCGTGTATGTCCATTATAAATATCATGTTGACCACGTTGTAATATGACCAAATAAACCTTCAGTTGTTACAAGCTCTGTATTTTGTGAAGAATTCAGAGACATAAAACAACAAGCATTTGAAAACACATTGATAAACCCAGCCTTTCTGTCAGTTTAGTTTTGGTGATTCAATAAATAAGATTACATTCAGTTTAATAGTGAGAAATTCATTGAATAAAAGCAATATTTCTGTCAGTTTAGTGAGAAAAATTAAGTTCATAATAGATCGGCCATTTTTCAGTTTAATATAATTAAAATTCAATTGGTAATGTGATAATATTTACTAGTTTAATAGTGAAAAATCCCTTTTTCTGTTAGAGTAAAAAAGTTGGGGTAAAGAGACAACTTTTTTGTCAGTTTATTAGTAAAAATACCCTTAATTAAGGACATTATTTCAGTTGGTTTCAAATATGTAAAAATAAATATTAATAGCTATTGGTTAGCAGCGATGTGCATACTCATAGCAAAAGAAAAAAAAATGCTCGAATGATAAACAGAGAACCATTTGCTATGCTGGTGAAGACCAGAAGCAGTAGGATTACTGCTGCAATAAATGTTTATACTTATCCTTGAATTTACTCAATTTAGGCCCTACTAACAAAAACTGGATTGATAATGACTGTTCCCATTTATAACTAAAATGCTTTTTTAAATATAGGCACGTAAATGTCATTCTGTATTTGACAGTGGTCAAAATATTTTAATTGAAAATTTTGGCTTTATATGTTTCTAGTTTTACTAAAAAATCAGATAAATAATATTCCTTAAGTTTACACGTAACGATATAAAAAAAAATAAATTGTGTTATAAACATTGGGTGTAGAATATAGAATATATACAATCGACATATTGCCTCTCGACCCATTTCCTAATTTGCTCTACTTACAATCTATTTTCCCCACACGTTTTGGGGTTATCCGGTAACTAAATATCCAGTTATTTTTCTGATTTTCTCACAAAGTTTCCTTTAAATTATTCTCCACTAATTACAGTGAATAATAGCAATAAGAAATTGATAATGTGTACAAAGTCCAAAGTGTTAGTTGAATAGGACAGTACCGATTATTCTCAATTTTACATCTCCCATGAAGATAAATTATTATCGTTATTATTTAAGTTTTGCAACAGATGACCTATCGATTAATAAATAAGGATATCCTAATGTCAGTCAGTCCTTACCCTATTGACTCCGTAAGATTTACTGTTTAACCTATTTCTGGTTAATAATTAGTCCAAAACCAAGTTATGTTGACGTCAATAAATAATACATCAGTTATAAGATAATAGTTTATTAATAGATGAACTTCATTGTTGCCAAAGAGGGTAGATAGATATATTCCAGACAGATAACATTTCTCCTTATACCATCTGATATATGGTAAAATCTGTTAGCTTAGGCCGGGGCCGGCCAATTTGACATGGTTTTTTTCATGGTTTCCCCAGTTGTAAAGGCAAATGCCGAATTGGATATTTACATACCATGAATGATCCTCACCATTTCATCCTGTATCATATCGATTTAAATTAATATATGTTGAAATTTACTCCATTAAATACACCGACAATAGAAACAATTGACAAACAATAGTTCCCTGGCCTACCCTACTGTATAGACACAGATCCCGAACTCCTGATATGGCCTCGCAACTAAAAGAAGTATAAACACCACTGAAATAAAATATATATATACATACAAAATAAAAACATTAAGATGAAAGAGACTATTATATGTAAGCCTGTGTTGTCAAATAGCTAACAGCTAAAGTTAAGATAAAATAGTTAGGCCTTGTAAGCTTACCAAACTTGAAGAATGGACTTACATAATATTTAATTAGATATCCCTAAAGATTTGCCGGTATATCGGATTTCCAGAGCCTTGCTGTTTTAAATTAGATCTATTAAGCGTAGCGTTCTGTAGAGCTGCTTTAAGAAAATAATATGTTAGCCTGAATACCTATTTGTCTATTTTAAATACACTGTAAATTATTTTTTATAAGCTTGAGAAATTCAGGGAATACCCAGATGAGGAAATGTCTGTGTCGTATTTTGTACATATGGTGGTTTTAATTATTTGAACAGTGTTCATTGGCGTCTCATTTTTAACTACCTTTCCTATGCATATAGGTCTAGTATTTAATTTTTAATTCAATTACAATTTTAATTGTTACCTCATGTAAAAGCTGTTACAATTATTAAGTTAAGTCCAACTCCTAAGTATACAGTGTGTTGTTGTTGGCTAATTTGATAACAGGTTTTACCATATATTAGAGGGTATAAGGAGAAATAACATCTATCTGGAATAGTTTATTAAGACTGGATTTTGTTTTCAGCAAACGAACAGTTTTCCAATTCATTTTCTAAATAGCTTGTCATCATAATGAGTATGATGTCGTTAGCCAAATTCTTAAGTACCTTTCCTTTTGCTCATTAAATCTGGTGGTGCCCTTCTCACCAACTGTTCCAGTTGGCCTTTTATTTAAGTTCAAGTTTATAATCTTTGTCTTGATACTTCATATTAAATTTCTCACACGTCCAATGCTAGGAAGATAAATCCAAAAATGCCAATGAAGAGGGTCAACTTTTTGCAGCAGGAGATTTGTACTCGACTTGTGAACTTATACTTTAACTTTTAAGTTTATTTAAGAGAAAACTAAAATGTTTTAAAATGTAACTTATTACTAAAAATACTCATATTTATTGAGAAAAGCACAAAAAACATCCAATTTTGTAATGTCAATTATCCATAATAGTTTTAGTGTATTTTAAGTTAGTAAATAATTGTAGACTTAATGTAATTATATGGAATATATGGTATCAAATAAAAAGGTGTAAGATTCCTTAGTCGCAGAGCGAAAACGGTAACTCCAATGATTTTTTCTGATAAAGGCTGAATGTCGTTTCTTAAGTTGGAATAGGTTTTGTTAAGTTAACTTAGATGAGTTTAGGTTGACCTTTTTGTTATTAATACATGTTCAGTACGAATATCCATATTGCCTACTGCACTGAATCACCGACAATACAAACTGCTCCACCTTTCTTATTAGCAAATCCTGCTTACTTATGGAATGAGTGTCGAAAAATATGTCCAGAAGTTCGCTTCCCAAAGTAAGTATACATTTCATGCAATGAAATATTTGACCCACCGTACGGCGCCCTCAGTTAAAGCATTTCTAATTAAGAGCACGCCATGTGGGTGTACAGGATTAATTTACTATACTTATTTTATTACTGTCTTTTGTGACTCAGATGTTGTTTTGTTTTCGTGCCTTTTGAATTGGATAATATTATACCAAATTTATTGGAAGAAGAGCTACTTATTGCTTTTTTAACGGAATAATTGGTTATTCTTTGTACTCTTTATATTTAGTGTAGTACATTGCTGAGAGATTACGTTTGTATGGTTGTACTGTAATAAGTACCTCTTGTAGTTCTTCTTAAGAATGTCTCGATGTTCGTCTGTGTCAGCAGTTTTCAACCTTTTAAGTGTCATGGTCTCCTTGAAAACATTTATTTAAAGGAACCCTCATTAAATATTTCCATATCATGAAAGGGTAAAAGCTTAAACTTTGTTTAACACAAACTAATGGAAAACTTATGTTAACATTTTAAATATATAAAGAAATAGGTTTCTTGTGATTGACTATAATAACCTATGTCGTAAATCTGATGACTACGATTAATGCACAGCGGTTGTTTACGATTTTTATGCAGCGCCTTTGTTGATACCTTGCCTTAATAACGTTCGTTGTCAATCTCACTTTAAAGAACCTGGTTTTATCCGTTAATCCATATTTAGAGTAATTTAGAAAGAAAATAAAAAAACACTGACAGACACAAAAATTTAACGATAGTACTGTGTTATTACTCGTACATTTCTGCTGCAATCTATGGTCAAATTTATGAAAACTTTGAAAAATTTGAGTGTATAATATCAAGCTTTCTTAAATATTTTAATGATTTGATTAAAGGTAGTATGTTACCTAAAAATTCTGATGCCATTACTGTAGTGTGTGGTTTGAGCGTTTATCTACCTGTAATTTTCAAAAGAGGAGTATTGCGTTTTAGGTTTCTTTATTGAAACCAGTTTATGAAAGCCATCATAGTACCAGAGCGTACAATATTCCCCCAAAATACAATTTGTGTATTTTTAGTGAATTATCTGGATATTTTGTGGTGAAATATAATTGGAAATGCTCTCGTTATCTTCATCATGCTGTCCTATATTTTGCTTACCCGCCGTACCATATGTAGTACAGCCTGGGGATACATGGAGTTTTGAGCTTAGAACAAAGTTTAGGTCCTCTGAGTTCAAAATGAAAAATTTCAAGATAATGTCTGCATGTGTCTCTTTTGAACTATAATAATTAACGAATCGCGCACAATGTGCATTATCTTAACCTAAGACTTCACCTACCCAGTCCTGAACCCGGGGAGAGAATCTTTCACTACTGAAAAATCCCCCTCCCGGCCGGGAATCGAACCCGGGCCGCCGGAGTGGAAGGCAGGCGTGCTACCGACTCACCCACGGCGGCGGACTCTTTTGAATTATAAAATTAAGTAAGCCTATCATCGAAACGAAATTTTGTATTCGAGTTAGACATCTGCCGATGATGTGAAAGCTTGATTATGACCAGGCTTTAAAACTTAGTGCCCGATCGAATATGTTAACAGCAACTGTACTGTACAGACTTTGCTCGGCGTATGCGCTAGCTACCATATGCTAGTTCACGTGATAGTAAACAAACCGGATTACAGGTATAGGAAGGCAACAAAATAACTTCTCATTCTCTAAACTCACATTACAAGCATGCAAAACGATACGTTCTCCTGTTTGTGTGTAATAGTCCCTCCCAAATGTTTCAATATATGTTTGCGTTTTAGAACACTTTACTTTCGGTATTCCGAACACGTATTATACATTTATAAACACGCATAATGACAAGGTACACTGTTGACCAATTTGAGAGGCACCGTACTACGAGCGGATTGACTTCCCAGTACTACTATCAATGACTGTCTTATCAGCCTACGCAATCACCCCCACCCCCTATACTCAGGTTGTTGGTAACCGGAATCAACTCCCTCTGTGGGTTCGGGCACTAAGTTTTAAAGCCTGATTATGACACTCGCTTACTCATTCTATGCCCTAAGCAAAAAAAAATAATTGAATGGGATCCTATTGGGCCCAATAGTACTCAGTTGCAAAACAACGAATACATTTTAACGTGTTGAAATTATAAAAATTATTAAAACGTCATTGGATGCAGTTGACTCAGAGGGATAAAGTCATAATTTTTTTAAATTATAGTTTTAAAACCAGCGGAGGTATTTATTTCAACACTTCTGTATCTTTATCATAAATGATAAACTCAGTAATTAGAAGTATATAGACATACAAAAAGTTTTTAAAATAAATGTTTTTCAGCAATTGTTATACTCGAGATTACTTACTGTCATTTAACCAAAACATATTACTAATAAATTTTGGAAACATATGTAATTGTTATATTTACGCATTTCGATTTTCATATTTGTTTACATATCTTCAGGCTGATTATCACATTTTGATAAACTCATTTTAGATATTTGTAAACATAATATCTTGACGCTAGGAAATAAGTCAACAAGTACTGTGTTTGCATAACAACACCTTATTTTCACATAAACAGTTTTATTGTAAATTGAATGTTTTTACCGTATGTTTTTTATAGTATAAAATTACTAATAAAACCACAGTTAGCAATGTAATCTATGTTTGTCCGTATTCAATACATAACTTCGTTGTCCGTCTTATAAATTACTAGTACATAGGAGGAACCTCAACCTTCAAATTATTAAATATAAAAATCAGTTTGAAGTCTTTTATACAGTAGAGCATGTTCAATAAAATTAAAATTAGTCAAACATTAAAAACACTTCTTGCTCCACTTGCATTATTTATGTAGAACCGGTTTCCAGGGAAGGAGCTCCCCCATCCTCATCTGATGGTTGACTCAACCTGAGGATGAGGGAGCTCCTTCCCTGGAAACCGGTTCTACATAAATATTGTAAGTGGAGAGCTCCTTCCCTGGAAACCGGTTCTACATAAATAATGTAAGTGGAGAGCTCCTTCCCTGGAAACCGGTTCTACATAAATAATGTAAGTGGAGCAAGAAGTGTTTTTAATGTTTGACTAATTTTAACTTCAAATTATTATTTCAAAAGTGCTTTTGGGGTCACGTTGTTCCCAATGATACTAGGAAGATTAAACAATAATAGACTGCAGCTCAGAGGTGGATGGTGATTTCCACTGCCCTTACAATAATGCAGATTGGATTTCATGTCTGAGGCAGTTATGCGTGCTATAGGAGAGACATGGGAGGCCTGCTAATAATCTTAATGTTGCTATTAACTCAGAGATTATTGCTATTCAGTGTGATACTAATACGATGCTTGTCTTGTTATGCGTAGGCTACTGTCTTGGCGTTTAAATCAATTGTAACACTCCAGGAAATGTTAGAGCGTAGGTTTGAAATTAATGTTCTAAGAACGGGGATAACCGAGTAAATATTGTGCCTTGCTAGTGAAGTGTTAAGAATTAATGGAATTTGCACTGTTACAGTTATCACTGAAGAATTTGCATGTTTTTTTAAATCTTTTCATTAAAATCCTTTCTACATACCAGTTCATTGAAGTAATATAATATATGTACTCAGAAATAATAACACTGCCCAACAAAAAAGAACTTTCTAGTTGGTGTCTCAGATGCTTTATCGGATTTTGGCTATACTTAGTTCGCTGATTCCAAATATGTAAACCGTTTTTCTTTACCGGCTCTACTTTTGTCGAGGGGGGGATTTTATTCGTGAACTCTTAGTCTAGCGAAACAAAATCTTGCTTGATAATATAGCTAGTGAAGGTTCTTGACCATACTTTGGACACGTAAGACGAAAACTGTACGAAGGAGAGAAAAACTAAAAGATGGATTATTTTTGGCCCTCAAATTGACAGCTCTTAAGTCATAAACGACCGTACAATATGTGATAATATCAATTTTTTTAAAGATTCCATGTTATATTGTTATTGTAATGTTATTGAAATGTTAGTGTGTTGCTTTTTTCTTCACATGATTTAGAAGCTAAAAATAGGCACTGTTTTTTATTTATATCAAACGTAAAATGGGATAATATTCATAATGGTAATACCATGTCTCAAATACTAAAGCTGATAGGACAAAAACTAATGGCACATTTGGCATCATCTACCTAAATATACCCAAGAATAGGTATGAATTCTAAGGCACCAAAATGGCTGTAGGTCTTTGTAATCAAACCTCGTCAATCATCCAAGCTAAATACTATTGTTTGAATGAAACTGTACGTTTATTTTGATCGAATTTTTAAATGAATTGTGGGCCTTAATACAAACGGTCTCTGAACAAACTTGATACTGTTGGACTCGATCTGAAGTAGATAATTATTTCATATTTTAAAAAAAAATGGGTGAACGAAGAATCAAACCCAAACCACTTTATCTCTATAGATTTGTCTTGTTTTCTCACTGGGATAATTCACACATCATTGTCCGGTTAATAGGGAGCTTCTTCGTGACAGGAGAGCACGGTCACTCCTTATCTGTGTGAGATTAGTGAATGGAGAAGATTTATATATTTTTTCAGCTCGTTAGATCATCCCGGATAGTTATTAAATTAATATCATAGGCAGGTCCGGTTGATCGCGGGCACCTTGCAATTGTAGAAGGAACACACTGCCACTCTATAGGCTGTGTACACAAGAGCAGTGGAGATAGTGGGCCTACCTTTCCAGGCTGTTGGCTGGAATATGAGTTTGAGCTCGGCTAGAAGCGCTTTCATACACAAATTGAGCCACGTTCTGTCAGATGGAGAGGCCGACCTCATTTATCTTGGCAAAACAAGCTGTATGAATAACGACGTCCCGACAAGATAAAATGCCTGGAAGCAAGCAACTTATCTGATGTAAAACAATTCATTAACTCCATTCCACCTAAAATCTCCCCAAGTACAAGTAACTTCTTAATTACTCCCACTGAAGAGGATTTTATTGACGAGCAAAAAAGCCTATTTGATCTTCAATCATGTCGCATCACATTAAAGCTTAGAAAGGAAATTGTTAATGATATGAACTCTTGATTTCATTATGTCAAACGCTCCTTACTTAGGCCCTAACTGCTTATTTACTTATTTACTTATTTTTGAGGCGCTGCGCTACAAACCGGAAGGTTGCTGGTTCGATTCCAGATGAGGTCGTTAGAGTTTTTCAATTGACCTAATCCTTCTGGTAGCACTATGGCCCTAGGATCGACTCAGCCTCCAAGAGAAATGAGTACCAGGAGCAATCCTCCGTAAGGCTGACAACCTTACCACCTTCACGTTCCGAATGTCCAAAATCTGGGAGCCTCAATCTCCTGGCACCCTCTGGGGCTCCATGGCCTGTATAGGGATTACTTTACTTTTACTTTTTACTTACTTACTTACTTACATACTTACTTACTCTGTGCCGCTATATCCCACGGCGGGACAACCCTATCCAATCTCATATGTCTCGTTCCTTCGACATTAGTAGATGGCAGGATTGAGGATATGTGATACGCATGCCGTCACCATTCTTATTATCCGAGTTCGTTGGAATATTCGCAAGTCTTAATTAATATATTATTATGAAATTGCCAATAAGACATAATTTTATTACTATTTTTAAAGTTCAATTGTATTAACGCAAAATTCTAATAACATATTTACGTATGATTTATAAACTACTTCATATTGACTTTCAAGACTGTACTAATCGTTGAAAGTAATAATTAATATCGACGTAAATAAAACAAAATTATCGAAGGGGGAAAGTTTATACGGGGCTTGTGCATGATTCTTCTTCTTCTGTTTCTTGTTCCTTGCCTCTCTATACTTTGGGTGTAATATTATGTAGGCATTACGAGTTAACAATTTAAAATCATTTTCTCATATAGTGTTTAGTGGAAACGGTAAACGCAAGGAACTAATTAGCTAATAGAAAAAATTGTTGAAGTATTTGCCTCGGTATCTCTTAATCCGTACTCCTTACACCAGTAAGTCTATGAATTCAACTTACTGTCTTACTCTTCCAACTTTAAGTCTTTAATAATTACATGATTATTTCGATTAAGCTAATCAACGTCCCTGTAAAGTAGCTTTCCTTATGGTAGTTATTTTATCAGATACGGTATAATGGCAAGTGGAGTTTTTACTATGATATCACAGGTGTCCACATTCTGGAAAGTCAGGGGAAAGTCAATAAAAGTCAGGGAAATTGAAATCGGCAGAGAAAGTCAAAGAATTTTGCAAATTAAAGGAAAAAGTCAGCATTTGTAAATGTTTTCACTCGAGCCTAATGTCCATCAAATTGGAAACCCAAGGCTTCGATTCTCAATTACTTATTTATTTTTATTGTTCGGGAAATTAAATAAGAAACGAACATATTACGTGTACCTTAATGAAACAATTTTGAAAATCCAATCTCTGATTAAGTAAATTATTCTATTCATTTTCAAAATTATTCATGTGCGTAGAAATTGGATTGGACTCGTGTTTTTATATCAAAGGTGGCTTCATAATTTTGTACTCCTTTCATATTTCTTTTTTTATGTTCTGTGGAAATTTGGTGACATAGGCCTACAAGGAACATTAACTATGTTAGTTTTTAGAGACCTCTTCCAATATCCATTGCTGATTAAGGTTCTGGTGGCTCGGGTTCCAAGCCCGGTACCTTATCGGATTTTTCTAAGATAGTGGAATCAGGAACGGGATGCAATCAGCCTCGTTAGGACAACTGAAGATCTATTTGATAAAGAAGTACAGTAGGGATCCGGTCAAGAAAACTACCAACAACTGCCATAGAAGTCAGACTGACAACCAGGTGTTCTCGATCCTGTCATCTACTAACGAAGTTGAAAGATGAAGGTAAACGATGGCAGGCCCTTCCCCCCATCGGATGTAGTGGCACGCAGTAATGTTTAGTTATCTTTTCATAAATGTATCATAAATGTTTCAGTTGCTCAGAATTGATTCTATTTTCTTTATTTTTACGTTGTGATAACTTATTTCTAACACTCAGGTTTATTTTGTTTGTGTATATTTATAGAAGTGCAACGACCTAGTCTTTCTACTTTGTACTTCTAGGTACGAAAATGGTATGACCAACTGTCGCTATTCCCTAAATTTTGGGATTTCTTCATAAAACATGGCATTTTTATAATGTGTACGTCCAAGGACCTAATTTAACTTTTTGCGCAAGAACTAGGCCTATGTTGAAAATTCTTGAAGTTATAGATCATTTAAAAAAGCGTGGCCATCTCTCGCGGATTTACTCTATTCACGTATAAAGGTAAGGAGCATTACCGTTACGTGTATAGTATAAATTTTCGAAATACTTAAAAAGATTTAATTTTGTTATGGAGGTCATGGTATTTCTTGAGCAAGAAATTACGCAACGGAATATCAACAAGACTACTTATTGAATGATCTATCGGTATGCCATTTTGTTGAAAGTATTCCGTGCTATTTTCGAGTCTGCATCTGTGAATCACATTTTCTTATTTTCAACATTTAGAGATAAGACTCTGAGCTAAGGTTAACGTCACCTTGAGATGATCTTGTATTTATAGATTTTATAATGCATGTTGGACATTAATTTTCGGAATATGACGTTTAATGTCATGTCATTATAAGATAAGTCTTCTAGAGAGCAAACGAGAAATTTTATGACGCAGAAGCTACACGCTTTAAATTTCTAGTAATATAAAGATAAATTCTGTCAGAGAGAATATGAAACCGGTTTCACCGGCAGTTTTATGGGAATATCCCAAAAAGTGGAAATAGTAAAGGAGGTCGAGATATAACTCGTTTAAGCATGTTATTGTAGGAAATGAATTGAATCGGTTTCCCTCTCGTGAATCGCATAACATTTTATAGTAATATTAAGATAAGCTCCCCATGTGGAATGAATTATCCGTTCTGTGAACTCGACAATGATCGAGAAAAACTGTAGAGATTGATTGAATATGTGAAGTTAACGTGATTTAAAAAAAGAAATCAGCTGTATTTATACTCCTTTTTAGCGTTGAGGCCATATCAGGAGTTCAGGATCTGAGTCTAAAGACTAGGCCATACAGCTATTGACTGTCAGCTATTTTCTATTGTAGGCGTATTTTATATCAGTAAATTTCAACTGGTATTAATTTAAATGAATAATTAAGTATGAAAATAGTGAGGAAGAGTATTTGCTTTTACTATTGGGGAATCCATGAAAAAACCCGTGTCGAATTGTCCTGCCACGTGATTTGAACTTACATGAATTGTGTTATCATAAGTGGTAAACATTTCAAGTTTTTTATCGTGTTGTTGAATAAAAAAATTGAATAGCTTTCTAAATATCCTTATGACTTAAAAGTCTACCAGGATGAGCTCACAGAATAGAAGCGATCAATAATTCCATATGATATATGAAATTTGTATTTGGATATATTGAAAAATTCGCGATGCTTTTATTTTTCAAGTTAGGGCAAAGCCACCTGCAATTCATTTGACAATTGAAATACATTACGTGATGTTTCGATAGGGCTAAAATCACCTTTTCTACCAGTTTTTCACTCATAACTCGCGAACGAAAGCGAGGTGCATTCGGAAAACCCTTCGGTCCATCTATGTTAAAAATTTCACATCTCTACGTGCATTAGATTTGGCTGGGCATCGCGATCAGACAGACAGACAAACACTTCCTCTTATTATTATAGAAGATCTAAGTTTTTGTTTCTGCAAAATTCACAGTTATTTTCACGAGGCCGTGCCCCAAACTAAGCTAACAAAGTTCACCAAAATTAAACTACTGGACTATTTTTCCTTATTCAGAGGCTTTCCGAGCGTTAATGGATTTGACTTAACTTAAGCTGCGCTTTCACAAACCACCTCTTAATGCTTGAAGTAATTGAATTTCGCTCAGTGATTCTTCGTTGTTCTTTTGTTTCCCCCTAGAACCTAAACGCATTAGAAGTAAATTCTCCCAAACTTGAAATCGACAATACTACGTCCACTGCTCGGAGTTTATTGCTTCCTGGGATTTCCATGGAGTGAAAGATCCTTAAAGGAAGAACTATAAATGCTGACGTGTTCAATCACATAACTTTTAACCCTGTGTGAGAAAATCCTTTAAGCTGTATCAGCTAACCGTTGGATAGGGGTTGAGAACTTGATTGCTACTAGTAGCTTATTGAAAATAGTTATTGCTCTGAGAAATGCAATTATCGTCGAAGTGAAGTCATATAACTATTGTACGGCGGATCAAATCGCCTTATGTTATAAACAGTTGAGTATTGGGTTTCTACGCATAGAATCGAAGAGTTCTGATTTTATGAACAATAAATCCCCTAGTTATATAAATATCTTAGTACCTGTAGTGGCAGTGAATTTTTATAAGACATCTAATTTGTCATTACTGAGCGTAGTCTTTGTTCGTCACTAGAATGATAAGTAGTTGACATAGCTATGCCTGAGGGATGGGAATTAGTTCCATGCACTGATTTTTGGCTTGTAACGAATCGATGTTCATAGTTCACTGAAAAGGTAATAATGCAGCATGACAATTTTAACTTTCTGAAGTGTTAACCTGATAATGTATTTAACAACTTTGTATGCCTAAACACCATTTTGACTTACGGTAAATGGCCGCATTGCATGAGTGCGCGATCAGTTGTTTCAATATTAAGCTGTATTAGTCGCAAAGCAGGGCATACATCCAAACTTCGGAAAATTTTGCCAAAAAAATGTTTAAAATAAAACTTTTACGGCTTAGTACAATTCCTTAGCGTTCAAAATTCAAACAAAATCTTTAAAGAAATTAGCAAAAAAAAATCCCCTTCGGTAAAGTGGTTACCGACAGATTCCTATTATGAATGCAGAACTTCATTTGGAATGTTTATTTTCTAGCAATGTTGTTTATAATCACGGAGATTCACACAGAAACATACTCACAGGGGCTCAAACTTTGTTCCTTACCACAACGTTAAAGTACACACACAGCGTATAGAACTTTAGAACTAGGAAGCCATTTTTTGGAATCTCATAGATGTCTCAAGACAATTCACAAATTTTGTTTTGCAAAATAAATTTTTAAAAAGCTGAGTTTATGGCTTGTTGTATGGAAATGAGCGGAGCAATCATTTCATGGAGCAACCTTGTTCTAGTGGTTCTGATAATGAGGATGTTAGGCATAACAACAGAATTAATTATACAGGGACGATATAATGGGCAGTACATCTTCCATGACGATGTAATATAGTGACACATCTTCAGGGAGCATATGTACGCACCGCAATAATCTGGTCTTAACTTGGTTTCCCATGATTGCAATCTATTTCTAAATAATTGATGGTCCCTTACAGTTGAGACCCCTCTCATAAAAGAGGCAAATCAGTTAAATTAATTGGACATAACAATGCTCTCTGTGCATCCAGCAGGCATCCCAGTTATATATAAAGAAATGAATACGTGTAACCCTATCACTCATATTAGTTCTTTACTCTGTGACCTTGTCCTTTTCTCATAGTAAATGGCCGCAATGCGAGAGTGCGTGTTTATTTGTTTCAGTCTAAAGCCTTGTTTTCCTCGAAAAATTCTAAAAACCTGAATTTGTGAAAGATATTGCTATCCTTCAGACACCCTAATAATTTTGCCTTTTTTGTTTGTTTGTTTGTTTGTTTTTTTGAAGATGTGTTAAATATGGCAAATTAACCTGATCGAAAATTTCATTTTGTTTCGTTTATTTGAACCGGATTCTAATAATCCCTGCCAATACGTTGAACGTTTAAGTGTTGCTTCGATGGGGAACATCATATTCTTCTTGTGTTTCATACTTTGGAGTTAACCCTTTATGACTGTTTTAAGCTATTTTGTTATTTCAGCCTCTAAAATTCCGTTTTCTTTTGGACACACGTGAGCTGACCATACTTGTAATGTATAGCATCATTATTTAACTTAATTACGTTTAGTTTATCCAATTCATTCGTCAGTATATATCTGTACTTATAGTACTTCTACTTGTAATGTATAGTATCATTATTTAACTTAATTACGTTTAGTTTATACAATTAATTCGTCAGCATATTCATTTAATTATTTTTCTCTGTGACACCTAGTGTTGAACATTAAAATCTCATTTCACTGGCTTGAAACCTGTTAAATCATTTGATGCCAAAATTTATATAGGTCTACAGCTCTGCAGTAATAGTCACTTTTAAAATATATATATATATATATAATTATAATTTTTTCTTGGTTTTATATTTGAAAACATTTCTTACAGCTCCACATTATAATTTAGCTTTTTTATCTTGTGATATTTTGAAATGCATTTCATTAGGGGCATCTTTATTTGAGATGTATATTTCAGTACAGTGCTTAAAATGTAAGCGTGAATGCATGTATTTTGATTAATTGAATATATAAAATGACGAAACGAGAGAATCGTGATTAATATGTCACATGCTGCCATTAATTAACACAGATTATTTTATGCAACATAACTTGTTTGGAAATAATATAAATGTACATTGATTAAAAACAAAATCTCGATTCGGTGCAAGATCTCGTTGCATCTTGTAACAAAGATGCTAGTCAGTTCGTGTGCTTTTATTCTGTTCTGCTGTTAGGTTACCTGAATTAGGTTAACTGTGTCTTATATGCAGCATTGGTAGCATGGTCACAACATGGTAACTCGAATCGATTCATGGTTGGTTGATTCATAGTATGCTGTGATCTCGCAGCTGATAGTTTTTTATATAACAACGCACGAAGGTAATTATTATTTGTATAATCCGTTACATTTTTATTCATGGAAAAGTCTTAATAAATCCAAATCGAGTTGACAAGTTTTTTAAGATAAATTCGCGACTGCTGCGCAGTAGCGAATCTATCGGTAAACTCGTCAACTCTCGTGGGATTACCTATGATAAATTCAAACTCGATTTTACAAAATGGAATTAAATTAAAGGATTACTTAGTAAAGCTGGTAAACATTAGAAGACGTCCTTAGTTTTTATATTCTACATGGCACTGCTCAATTCTAATAATGAAAATGAATCTGTAGAGTGTAATCCATCGTGGATTATGAGGCCCCTGCTTCTGAATTCTCACAGCTGGTACGTGTACTAACGTCAAAAGGACTAAGCAGTCTCCAGAGATGATATAGTCGCAGTTTGTTATTTCTAATGGACTGACACACGGCACACAGCTTAGTCTGTTTTCCAAGATTCGCATCGTGGCTCAGGAGAGTAGCAGGAAGTTTGTTGCCATGGAGACATCTACTTGCTCAAAGTCAAACAAGGACTTGCCTGCTGCTATCATACATCTGTTTTCCTTCTCACTGATGGCACATCAGCGCTCTCTGGTGCTGCTGCTTTGCAACACTTGTTTACACTTTATCTAGCCACATGTCTACATCAATATCTCTGAACAAATATCTATTTTAACTAGCTATGAAACTTTAGATGAAGTCAAGCTCTGTCTATAGTCGCGTTAAGCTGGTATTTGTTTAGCGAAATAGTTCTAAGAGAGCGATTTTCAGTCTTTTTTTTTATTTTTTTTTTTATTTTATTCAAGATCATATTTAGCTTAGGATAAGAAGCATTATTCACAAGTCAATTCCATCAGTTTGACGACTATAAAATTGAGCACAGAATTAAAAAGATGTCCAATGTGAAATTCCTGTAGTAACCTTTATGGCATTACATACTGTATTTCTACAGTAACAATAAGCAGTGTGTATTTTACGTAAACTTTTTTGCGCATGGAGCAAAAATCGCCATTTTAAAATCAATCTATTTTTATTTTTACATTCAGTCAAATGTTATTAAGTTAAAGAAATATATTTAAAAAAAAGTTAAGTGATCCCTGTAAGGTCCATGGAGACCCGTAGGGTTTCCGAGAGTTTCAAGCTCCCAGATTGGGACATCGGCACAGGAAGATGGTAAGGTTGCCAGCCATACGAACCTCCGGCTTTTTACCCCCCGGGAGAACTCCTAATTCTCATTTCTGTTAGATGCTGAGTCGACCCCAGGACCGTAGTGCCACCAGAAGGATTAAGTCAGTGTAAACAATACCACCATCCTCATCATAGGCGTAACCAGGCCAACCATATGGGGGGGGGTTATAACATCCGCGGGGTCTGGGAGGTATGGAATACACCCCAGGGAGAGGGGGGTCCGGGGGTCCTCCCCCGGAAAATTTTAAAAATTAAGATGCAAAATAACGAGTTTTAATGTTCCGGGGGTCGTTCCCCGGAATATTTTAAAAATTAAGATGCAAAATAACGAGTTTTAAGCTTCCGGGGGTCCGCCCCCGGAAAATTTTAAAAATTAAGACGCAAAATAACAAGTTTTAAGCTTCCGGGGTCCTCCCCCGGAAAATTAAAAAAATTAAGACGCAAAATAACGAGTTTTAAGCTTCCCACGCTTTATACTTGTATTAAGTAATTTATGGGCAGACTTAAAAAAATTATACAATTTTCCTTTTTTTAATCAATGGGGGGGGGGTTCAAACCCCCAAACCCCCCCCTCGGTACGCCTATGATCCTCATCAAGAATCGAACTCACGACCTTCTGGTTTGTAACGCAGTGCCTCAACCACGCCGCGGCGTACCCCTTAAAGAAATGTAATACTGTACCAATGTTTTTAAAGTAGCTACTATATAAAAATAGTCAGTGTTAAAATAATCCTATGATCCATGAAAACGAAACAATTCAAGGAATAATGTGATAAAATTATTCCTTAGAATGTGGAAGAATGTAATAGTAAAATGATTACATTATTTTGTTTTGTTTTTCCGAGAATGATAGAATTATTATTTAAATTTTCATTTCTCACACTCTATCGTTCAGCACCTGTTTATGTTAACCGTTATACTATGGAGTTTCTAAGGAGCTACGCTTTATTTTGGGGCACGGTTACAGTTTAAAGCTCAATTCTAAGTATACAATATTAACTTTTTATTTTTGAAATTTATTAGAAAATGTACGAAAAGTAGGTTTACAGAAATAATAAGGTAAACGCTAACAGTTACTTCACTGTACCTAGATCTAGATGCAGTTTCCTTTCTTCATTTTTGTTTAACATATTTACAATGAAAAATTAAATTTACTGGACAGAAAATAAATAGATCTTTATTATTTCAGCTGGTAGTAGTAAGAATTCTGAAACAATAACATAATGCAATTAAGGTAGGTCTATTCGTAACAATATGGTATGGTAATAAGATGTGATAACGGTAGACCTATGTACATAATAATTTAGGTTAGAAAGAACTTAATCCGTTGGTCGTTCACATTAAGAGACTGACGAAAACCTTCAGCAAGGTCCTTAGGAGCAATGTACAGGTAGGGAAAAAAAGCGGACCGATAAGAGCCACTGCGCATGCCTAGCGGCTTTCACAGGATAGCAGGGAATGTATTGCAATCTGTTCTACAGCCGGTAAATTGCTTGAATTGAGAAATAATTTCACGTAATTTGCATTGCTTGTGAAAACAAACGTTTCCGTTACATCTCTTACATTTATTTACGTATCACAAGGCTCTGAAATCAGCTACAAGAGTCGGTCCGCTTTTTTTTTCCTATCTGTACACGTACTTATAATTAATGCTGTTTTTTTCCTTGGCGCTCTGGGGACCGGATGGACCATGCGACCGCTGCGTCATCTACTACAGACAGATGGCATGATTGGGAGCATATGAATAGCATGCCGACTCCCCGACCGTTATTGATTGGTTTCATAAACCGGACCCGCTAATTCTTTATGAAGTAGCTCCTTATTTGGAGTCACGAGGTAGAGTTTACCCCTTTCCAGACCTCCCTATCTCAGAAAAATACGAGGTACATGGGATCAAACCCAGACCTCCGGATCCTTAGTCAGCAACGCTACCCACTAAACCAAGCAGGCTGCCACTGACTTCTGTTGAAGATTTAATATATTTGTTGTATTTCTTAAGTAACATTTAGAATGAAAAGTTTAATTAAGGGAGGGGGGGAGTTATTTTGAGTGGCCGGTCAGGTCAAGTTTGATAGAATTTATGGTAGGATTAATGAATTTCATTTTTTGTTCTTTGAGATGTAATAGTTAAGGAAATAGTAGGCAGTTTTTCGCCTTATACCCTCTACACTATACACTAACAAGATAAGCAGTATACATTTAGCAATTTTGCTTTTAAGACAATGTAGGCCTAATTAGGCAATTTTAACGATTATATAAATATTTTATTCTAAAGACAATGTAAATAGATATTTTAACAATTATGTAAATATGTGTTTTTTAATGAATTTAATCATGTCATTAGAATTTTAAGAATATTGAATTCAAATATTTTAGATGAATTACAACTCAAAATTGTTTCTGCTATATTATTAATAAATATTTGAGGCTACTGCAGATAAAAATTTCCTTGGTTTATCGATCTCATTTTTGAGGGTATAAGGCGAAAAACTGCCCACTATTTCCTTAACTAGAATTTCTGGTGATAAAGGATTTTTACGAATCTCCCTCGGGATCTACCTTGGTATTCCACATTTATGGATTTAATTTATGTCTCTGGCAATGGCTGAGTTTTGTTTACAATACTGGAATTCAGGTCATTCCTGAAACTGAAGTCTGGACGAATGAAATACGTTAGAACGCCCTGCATGTAATGTAGATTGCGAAACATGTTTCATAATTAGTTATGTCATGTGCACAGATCGCTAAATCCTCAGCGTTTAATTAAAATTAAAAGTTTGTGTAATATCAATAACGCAAGCATTCGTTTCAATTAGTAGTACGGTATCCTCGATATATCTGGAATTCGTAAAATGTTATGCGTATACATATCCATCATTCTCGTATATTTTTGTAGCTCCAGCTGATCACAGTATAGTTCATCGAAGCATATTATGTAATCGTGTGGGAGGTTTGTGGATAGAGTTTTAGAAAGTAAGCTTTCGATTATTGCAGTATTGCTATCAACGGAATAAATTTCGTTCATGGAGGCATGCAGTGAAAAAGAATCCAGATCTATTTCACAATTAGGATTGTAATTTTTTTCCCAACCTTGTTTTTCTGAAAGCGGATCATCTATTGAGAAGTGAAGCATTCCTACTGTGCAAACCATGTGAGGCTCTTTAAAGCCCAGATGTTTAGATAATTATAGGTACGTGAAGGTGTTAAACTGTAAAGAATGTTTATTTAGATTCTTTGTAATGAGTATCGTGAATGATGTAAAACCCAAAACATACACGAACTACAAAATAAATAATAAATAAACAATTTATAAAATATTAAATAGAAAACATTAGGATGCTAAATAAACAGATAAATTCATGAAAGTATAATATTATAAAAAAGGATGTTCGGAGAGCCAGTTATATAAAAACTTTTAAATTTATATATATATATATTAAACCAGTTATTTTTATAAAAAAAACTAAAGATTTTTAGTCGACAGGACTCTGCTACTAATATAGTATACTGTATTTGTGTTGGATGGGTCCCATTCCAGGGATATAAAGGACTCTTCAGCTGAGTTTGCCCACTTAATCGTTTTCCATTTCTTCTTTGAAATAAATTGAAGGCCGTACGTATCTTTACAAGGAAGCATTTATTATTCAATCGCAAATCAGTCTGGCAGGACATTCTTCTTTCTTCTTGTTGACTGTAAAAGGACAACTTCCTTAGCATTGCATCAAAAAGTTACTTAAACAGTTTGGAGGGTTAAATATTTACATTGTAAAATAGCTGAAATGTATGCAACATCGATATGAAGCTTGCCAGTTACTTACAAATTTTAAATTGTGAACGTCCGGCACAGAAAGTCATCCTCATTTCCTGTTATAAATGTTTAATTAAAATATGTTAAAATTCAAATTAGTCTGTTTAATTCTGAACTATTTTATGTGAAATATACATACTAATAGCACGAACAAACATTTGTCTAAAGATTATATTGTAAATGTCATCATAAAAGCAGTTGTGGAAACATTTTGGTTTTCAGACTTCACCCTAAACCTTCTTTAGCTTAAATCACACATAATATGCCAAAACTAACATCAGAATCTGCTAGTTCATTAATGCCTTAGGTATCCAATAACGAGCAGACATTTTATCAGATAAAATTGCATCCTTGCGAGCCTCGCAAGCATATTATAAGATAAACAATCGTGATTGGTCCATATCGGAGGCATTGCTAACGGATCAATATCAAGTACGCGTCGTGTGAATGGATTAGATTGAGAAAATTAAACACGTGGAACAAAAATGGTATTTAAATGTTTCGTTTCTGTCAAAGGAATAAGCTGTTAAAATCAACGCAGTCATACCCCTTCAACTCTGTAGTACAGAGTGATCCGTTTGGGTATGGAAGAAATAAAAACACTGTGAAACATTTACTATTGAAATTTATTTATTGACATTTTGTGTATGCGACACTGAAAGATGGGAGATTTCTCAGTGTTCAACTTGACCCCATAGCGCACTCTGCATAATTCATAACGGTGATGCAATTCAGCCCATGTCCGGTGTAATATAAGAGGGGTGATTTGTTGAAAAGCTTGAGTAATTTTTACTCTCAGATCATCAATGTTCCTGGGTTTCTATGCTTAGAAGTGTCTTTAACAAAACTCCACAAAAGAAGTCAGGAGGGGGTTAAATCGGAGGAGTTTAGGGGCCAAGCAATGGGTCCACAACGACCACACCACATACCATTGAAAGTGGCCTTTAGAAAATTAAGAACCTCCCATGCCCAGCGAGGGGGTGCACTTTATGGAATCGTATTTAGGTACATTACGCACACTATACTCATGTCGAAAATCCCTTTGAGCTCTTTTCACACTCTCAAATTCAATATACCAAAGAACACATTGTGTCCGCTGTTTATTTGTAGTATTCATTTTAATCGTCTATGATTATCATTTTTCCTTTCAGGTTATGCATTGTTGATTGTCATATATGGAGTCTCCCGTCTTTTAACTATAATATAACCAGCAAGAAATTTGTCCTACAATCATATTGGCTTTTATAATAACATTAAATTTTATCCATACCCAAACAGATCATCCGGTATATTGTATTTTAAATATTCATAACAGAACATGATTCAGATTTACTAAAGAAACAACACACAAAATAGGTTGTAAAATACATTTTCATAAAGACTCATCTCTGTAAAATATCCTTGGTAGCGTATTTTCTGCACTTCACGTTGTATTACTACCGGTGTAAGCTTTACAACAGATAACTGTCCTGGATGAGGTAAAGGGTTAAATACAGAGGAGGAGGAATGGTGATTCTCCTCTGCTGAAAAGCAGTATTTTTATTAGGGAAGAAACGCGTATATCTGTGTAGAGAGAGATAACACAATTTTTGAGTGTTGTACTTAGGAACCCACTGGCGGATTATCAACAGAAAGATACAGCTGAATTGGGATGAAAGTGTGTATAAGGCCGCCCCCTGTAACAATAAGCAGGCAACCGCTTCTTTTATGGCGCCTTGCAATGCTGCCACCCCATTCTCTCACTTTTGTCTCCATGCTTTCTTAAAACTTGTTAACAGCAAGATACACTGTGGCTGATATATATATTAGGCGATAGTCAAAGTATGTTGCAATTTAACATAGTTCATTAGATAGTACATTTCAACAGTAGTTTTAACACTCCTAATAGCAGTGATGCCGGTTCAGGCCCCGATTTCAAGTACTTTGCACCCTGGGCAAAGTTTTGTGTAATCAACCATTTCATTCTATTACTTTTACCCCCAGCCCCATGGTTATTGTTTTAGTGTTAAGTTTGAGTTTTACCCAAGAACCAATCAATAGTATTCCCATAGCATATTATTATTCCGAGTATTCCAGTCACTACATAGACTCTCTCTCTCTCTCTCTCTCGAATCCTATGCCCCATGTTGAGGCGAAGGGCCTCCAAGTGGAGGTTTCTGTTTACCGATGTGAATTTTGTTCCGCTTATTTTCCTAGAGAGGGCAGAAGGACAGATGGTAAGCCCATCGGCCCTTAACCCCCTCCGGAAACTAAGGTATTACTTGGACGTGAAAGGGCCGAGAAATTTTGTCCAGAGGCTCTAATTTAGGCTAGGAGTTCTTTTACGTCCTGTTAATCTACTACTTAGACTACAGAACAAAAATTAAAAATCCTTGTTCTAAAATGAAAGTAATTACGTTGTGAACGTAAATGCATTATTGATATTGTAATTTTGTTTACAAGATATACCTAAAACTATAGAAATTATAATAATATGTATTATAACAATGTTTGAAATTTTACTAAAACATTTTATGTAGCTGGTAATTTTAAAACATATGCTAAATTGTATTTCATCATGTTCACAAAAAGTATTTGTTACAGGCATATTAAAACCAATATTTTTATTTAAAAACAAAATTGCCGCCCTTTCTAGGTTTGCCGCCCTGGGCAAACACCCATTCTGCCCATTTATAAATCAGAGCCTGAGCGAGTTACGTAAAAGGATATGCAACCCATTTAGTTTTCTTCAATTCATGACGAAATAATGGGTTAAAGTATCGTTGCTCCTAATCCTTAAAGTGTACATCCTTAAGCTCAAATCTCAGTAGAATTTGACGTAGTATTTAAAGAAATCAGCACAGATATACTGATTATCAAATTTTAAATCGTATTTCTCAGTATGAAATTGTTAAATTGCTTCAGGAAATGCATTTTATATTCACTATTATACTGTATTTAGTCACAAATACATGCATTTGACAGTTGGCAAAGAATCAAGAAAAATTACAACATTAAATTAATTATCGGCTCCGAATATATCTAGTACATACTCACCATTCCTAATTATATGAAAAGGTTGTTAATCCTTATTTACAAAAAGAACACATTAAAGAGTAAAAAGTCTTGATACTTTTCCCTTAAACTATTCACTTTAAAAAATGAGAGGAATGTCAGGTAGATCTTTTTCAGTGACTTTTGCTTTTAAATTAATGATGAGTTCGTGGAACTACATTCAGCCTCAATCTCGTAATTGGTGTTCTGTCGGTATGTAAATAGCTAAGCAGTCAGAGAAAAAAAAACACTGAATTCAGTTTTAATTTTGCTAAATCAAAGATACTAAAGAAAATTAAAATTCCACAGATAAAATGAGTGAAATAAAATTCGAAATGTCATTTATTATTAATGTATTCCCGCTTATTGATTTTGTTTTACAGTTCTCAAATCATTAATATATCATTTATGTATTTTTTCTTATTTGAACAGATTGTAACTCTACAAATAATAATAATAATAATAATAATAATAATAATAATAATAATAATAAAATCAACTATACGGAGACTGTCGCTTGAACAATGGATTTTCATGTTACCCCGATGGAATTATATAATTATATCAATATGAACTTTCGCAAGCATTTTATATTAGCAAGAGATAAAATTTGTTTTAGAATTGCCTCCATGGAAATCAAGACAGTGTGAAGGAATAAACTATATTTTTAAAAATTAAGGTAGGCTGTATGGAGGACGCAATCACAGGGGACGTGTAACGACTTGTGCATACTGCCTAAATCTAGCGCGCTCTGTATTCTTTCTATTGGTTGAGAAATGGGATATTGATAACAGAAATGTTATGCTTATATAAAAATGGAGTGGTTTGTGTCTGTATTGATTTGGCAGAAAACTGCTTCGCGGACTAAGTGGAGCTGCATCCCTGAAGGGACTAGACCTACCACCCGACCGCTGCGTCATCTACCACAGACAGATGGCAAGATTGGGGGGCATGTGGTCAGCATGCCGACACCCACGGCCGTTAATGATGGTTTCCATGACCGGAGCCGCTACTTCTCTATCAAGTAGCTCCTCAATTTGAATCACGAGGCTGAGTGCACCGCATTCCAGACCTCCCTATCGCAGAAAAATCCGAGGAGGTACCAGGGATCGAACCCGGGCCGACCGATCTGTAGTCAGCGACGCTAACCACAAGACCACGCCGGTGGTCCACAGAATCTGCTAAATTTATGAAATTTTGCATAAACATATTTTTATACATAGAACATAGGACTAGAGACGTTTACTCATCTTCGCTATTTCACTTAATATCACAATCATTAAAATTCAGTATAAATTAAAATGAACTCAAGCTATGATAAAACAACAAACGAATAGATGCACATCAATATTTCACGGCCTACTGATAAACCAGAGATCGCTTTTTCTCTCTCTTTATTGTTACAGACCAGCACTTTTGTTTTTCAGTAAGTGAATAAAAAAAATAATACAAGAAAGTGGTATCCTCTTATTGGTACTACTTTACATTTGTCCCATATGAAATAGAAGTGGGCGTGATTTTTTTTTTATTCCGCATCACTCCTTTTATCACATGAGGTAAAATGTCCAGAGTATCTAGTATTTGGGATCGAGGTATAGTCCCTCAGAAAATAACTCAGAGAAGAGGACGGATAAACTGTAAGCTTAATGAAATAGAAGATCCATAGAAGCGAAATTGAATTGAAGGGGGAAGCTTTGGCGTACTGGATAACAGGTGCAGTAAAATGCTAGGAGTGTTATGAGTATAATCACAGTGGCACACTGAGTGGTGTAGCTAATTCTTTTTCAGTTAAAATGTGTACAGATTGGAATTGGGGTTACTGGGTCATGCAGACAGAGATGGGGGAAGAAGCCTGTGCCGTAGTGAATCGATAGAAGCACTACTGCATGCAGCATCACAATCTCAGCCAACTCGGCCTCTATATGCCCAATGTATTCTCTCTCTCTCTCTCTCTCTCTCTCTCTCTCTCTCTCTCTCTCTCTCTGTCTCTCCCTCTCATTATTAATTGAACAAAAACTACTGTCTTATGTAAAATTTATCAAAAGCAACGATGATGGCGTAAGCTTGTCATGATCTTGGCAGAATGAGTTGGTGAAGGGAAAAAAGGGAAATGAAGTAGTGAGTTCTGAACCCTGCCAGGGAAAACCCGGCCATAAGTCGGAAAAACAAACTATCTGATTAGAATGGATTCAACTTAAGTAGCTTAAACAAGTCTGAGGATTCTAAAAAAAATAATTATACCTGTAGCTCAAATATTGAAACTTTTTTGTTTAAAAAAAAAACTATAATTTATAGCTATTGATCTCCAAAGATAAGGAACTTTTCCATATTTGAACATTAGTTTCAAATACTGTAATACAAAACTGAAAATTTGTCACGTACCAACAGAAGGTCCAACTACATCCCCATCCTCGCCTTGTTCGGAGTGGGTGTGTGTGTGAATGGTGTGTCTCGTTAGTGTTGTCTCGGAGGTGGCCCCGGCATTGGGCTGATCACTCATCCGGGGAGGCCCTCCATGTCCTTGTCTGGTCAAAAAAGTATGTATGTGATCCAAAGATAATCCCTCTCCCGACAGGTCGCGGCCCTGTAAGGCCCTGGCGGATTGGGCCGCTTAAATCCTAAAAGGGAGGGGTAAAACTAAGATAAAGAAAGAAAGAAAGAAAGAAAGAAAGTATGGTTAAACTGAGTAAAGTACCTTGTGTATTAAATTAGCTGCGGTTGAAAATTATATTCTAAAAACTTCTGAACATGCTACGTGCCCATAAAGAATTAATATGTTGTGGATAACAGAACAGTTATAAAATCCGATAATTAATATATAAATTCTAATGACTCTTTTAATTGGTTCTATTATAATTATTATTTTGTAATGTGAACTTTAATTATTTCAATGGGAACGGAGCTGGCCTCATTTTGGGTGTTCATTATATTATTATTGCTGTAATTTATCTCTTCCATGAAATAAGCCTACATAAATACAATTCGATTGCTGTGTTTCATGTATGATACTGTAACATTTACAATTCATAGAAGTTTTTGGATTAGCATATTTTCTCAAACGTTATACTTAGAGTATCGGAATTCGGCAAATGGAATAACGTCTTATTGGCGGAGTTTTGCCTACTTAATTTAATGCAGTACGGTAAATAAGAAAATAGAGAAACTGCATTAGTTCGCTGTATTTGGAGTTCTTGACGATGGTTTATTGGCGGATGTGATACTGAATCATGAAATATCTAAAACTAGATTTGGTTTGGTTTATTGGTTTATTTATAATTAATATCACATAGTATAGTTGAACCCCAGTTACATTTCTGCTTTTCCGCAGGGTTATTTGTAATTGAATAAACTGAATAGAACAGAACATCAAACAAACAATGAAATAAAATAGACGTAATAGCAGCTGAGCAACAATGATTTATTTATAGCCTAGGCCTTTCGGCGTATTTCCACCATTTTCAGGGCAAACGTTTTGCTGGTTTGGTTGTCTCAATAATTAAAACCAAAACTGCATCTTGTCACATTTATAAAATAAAATACGAGTGAGAATAAATTGAAAACTGCAATTAATTTTTTTCCACTGTTTTGCTGCAGGCAGAATTTTTGCTTGTACATTATTTTCTACATAGTCCCCTCCCAGTTCAATGCATTTACGTCATTGGATAGGAAGAGCTTCGATACCGCATGAGAAAAATTGTTTTGGTTGACACTGTAGCACCATCGATTGGACGTCTTCATCAGATTTGAACTTCTGCCATCCAAGGAGATCATTTAGTGGACCAAAGATTTTGAAATCTGATGGAGACAAAGAGAAGGGGTTGCTGAGAGCAGGAGTTTTGCTTCAACATGATAACGCCCACCCTCATGCTGCTCGTGCAACCATGAAAACCATCGACGACATATGCTTCAAGTGACTCCCGTATCTGCCATACTTGCCACGATTGGCACCATGAGATTTCCACATCTGTAGTCCATTAAAGGAACTCCTTGGAGGACAGAAGTTCAAGTTGATGAAGACATCCAATCGGCGGTGCATGAGTGCCTACAGTATCAACCAGAATAATTTTTCTCATGCGGTATTGAAGCACTTCCTATCTGATGGCGTAAATGCATTGAACTGGGAGGGGACTATGTAGAAAAATAATGTACAAGCAAACATTCTTCCTGCAGAAAAATTATGGAAACTTTTTTTGTGGTTTTCATTTGATTCTCCATCGTAAAATTTCTAAAAGCTCTATAAAAACACTATCACTGAATCGTCTTCTGTGGTCTCTTCGTTGTGAGTTTGTTGATAATGTTGATTACGCCGACATTGTATAGCAGCATTGTAGAGCAGCTGGTATTACGTCTATTTTATTTTATTGATCGAGTTCAACGGTATGTAACATATATTTTAATACCAAATAAGTAAATAATAACTAGGGGGCGGATTTCTATTACCTAAAAATTAGGATATATGCATGCATCCATCCATGACCTAAAACACATTAAAACTTAAAATATGACTTTACCACTTACACATTGTGTATATTTTTTTAAGTTTCATTACAATACATTTTATTAAAATATACAGTTAATTATTTAAAATATCTGTAAATTCTCAAAAAGTATCATTTTAATGCAAAATATGCAAAATATGATATGAAACTTCAAAATTTCTTTAATATGCACACAAATATGCAAAAAAATATGGCCTAAATATCCTTATTCATACTAAATATGCTACAATAGTTGAAAATTTCCTAAATATTCAGTTATATGCGCAATAAAAGCTGTTCCATTTTCACGAGGATGCTTGAAATCGGGTTTAAATTAGTCGGAAACCTCAAATAATGCAAAGGGGAAAAATATGACATGTCATAGAAATCCCCCCCTAGTTATAATATTTCATTGGACGATTATCTAAAACTCAGGAATCCTTAACCTCCAGTGGACGTAAGGCCCTCCATGACCTACGTAAGAGTGAGAAATAGGGGACCGTACAGCATTCCGAGTTGGAATCCAAATGTGACTAGCGCCTTTGCGTAGCCTGGATACTGCACGCAGTACACCGGTGTCGGAGAAGTGTTAGCCCCTGTACGGGGCTTCCCTTCATATAGTGGAGTTCATGCGAACAGCTTTGAGAAAATGACACTCCAATATTGGAATATGAATAGCATGTTGTTTTTCAATGCTTAATAATCATTTATTAACGTGACTTGGCTTAATTTAAATTATTGCAGGAATTTTTTCAGGGGTTTTATACAGTACGTTTCCTTTCTCTACATGTTCCAACATTGTGGTTTCATGACTTCATTATTCACGATGGATATACAGAGTGCTAATGAATAACACCGAAATATTTTACTTGTGTATAGAGGGGGCATATACAAGCAACTTTTATTAGGAGATTTTTGTCTAGGCATTCAACTATTCCTGTAACCGCATAAAATCTCCAAGGGCATGGCCGCCTCTGATTTCTAACATTAAAAAAAAAAGCAAAACAAAAGAACTTCGTTGTAACACTAGAGTTATGAATAAAAAAAAAAAACTAATAATATTCAGGACGTATATAAAACCTGTAAATTGGGTACAGAATTTCAGCGTGGAGCATAGCGCTATCATTAGTTATAACTAGGGGGCGGTTTTCTATGACCTAAAAAGTGGGATATATGCATGAATTTATTACCTAAAAAACATTGAAATACGAGTAGCCTATGAAAATAAAATAAAAAAATATGACTTTACCACTTACACATTGTGTATATTGTTTTAAGTTTCATTACAATACATTTTATTAAAATATAGTGTTAATTATTTAAAATATCTGTAAATTCTCAAAAAGAATCATTTTAATGCAAAATCTGCAAAATATGATATGAAACTTCAAAATTTCTTTAATATGCACACAAATATGCAAAAAAATATGCTACAATTCGTACTAAATATGCTACAATTGTTGAAAATTTCCTAAAAGACAGTTATATGCACAATAAAAGCTGTTCCATTTTCACCAGGATGCTTGGAATCGGGTTTAAATTAGTCGGGAACCAGAAATAATGCAAAGGGGAAAAATATGACATGTCATCAAAATCCGCCCCCTAATAATAACTAACAACGAGTAGTAAGATGTGATATTCAGATTTGTTCGCGTATAAGCCTTCTATTTACTTCTTCACAATAACTTGGCGAACTCTCACACATTTCACGAATGAACGTGGTGGCAAGGTGGTTCCCTAGGAGATAGGAGAGACTCCCCCTCTTGTGGGTTTAAGATTGTTATGACATAATCTGGCCTATATCGTTACATGGGTTCCATACCACCGAGGATTTCCTTACGCTTGACTTACTATGAATTGTCAGAGGCGAAGTCAGCGGTCATTCATTTTAGTTCTGCTTTAAGCCAGCATAGCTTAACTCTGTGGTCATCTTGGATGTGGTTTGTCTAGTAGCCGTAGAGGACCTCGGTAAAATTATTAAGTAGTAGGAAGAAGTTGAAATATGGTTCCACCATCTTCAACATGTTCTCCATGTAGCCGGTCTCCTCACCCGCGGTAGCTAAGGCGTGCGTGCTGCCTTGGAGCCGTGGTGAAGGAGACTATGGGTTCGAGTCCCGTTTCGGCATGGGTGTTTGTGTGTAATAAGGAAAACAAGGAAACAGGAAAAACAATTTAAAAAAAAGGAAAATAATAATATGCCGGCCTGCTTAGTCGCGGAAGCTAAGGCATGCTGCTTACTTGGAGCCGCGGTGAAGAAGGTTGCGGGTTTGAGTCCTGCCTGGAGCATGGGTGTTGAAAACAGGGAAAACAAAACAGTAAGCAAGATAAATAATTCGGAAAAAATTATAGAGATGTTTAGGAGACGGTGTTTTCATAGCCCCATTCAATGTAAATGATGCTTTCTTTCTTCTTTTTTTTTAAATGTTTATCATGGTAGTACTCTAATATTTTGACATTGATTTTTATTTCCATTGTAACAGCTTTCGTATTCTAAATGCAACTTTGTGTTTAGTTTGATCACTAGTTACTTTTTGCAACAAATATTGGCTTATTAATTATTAATATTTGTATCGATTTTACGAATCTTTTTTGTGGTTGACCACAGCATGCAACAGCATTATAGATTACTTCATTCAGTTTATAATCAACGTCAGCAGGACAAATTAAAATTTATATCATAATTGCTATTACTAATTAAACGAATTTACGTAATGATAGATTTCGGAATTGAGCATATTTGCTTGCGTGTCTGTATACTTATTTATGTGTCTTGTTTATGTGACTGTATGGTCGGAGGTATCTGGTTAAAGGAGATAATAGTAATGGAGAACAAATCAAACAAGTCTAAATTCTGGCCTATATTTACTTATTTTTATTCGAATTGACTTCAATATCCGTCTTCCACAACTACGCGGTTTGAAGAGATGCCACGGTAAGTAAGTGTACCGCAACATAACAGAAGACAAAGGATGCATTTATCATAAGTAAATGTGAAAATGCCACGAATCAAACCCACAACCAACTGCACAAGAGAAATACGTTGTACATAACGTATCTATGAGTATCTATCTCAGGGAATCTATGAGAATAACATGCATATACGAATAACATGAATAACATATGAATGAATAACATTCTTGATTTATTGACCAAATGATGCTTTATGAGAATAAGGATAAAAGGAACAAAAGTAATAAGGTTAAAAACAAAAAATAAGAATTTAATCCCATAAGACTGAGTCCTTCGTATTCACGTAGGTTGAACTCATTTTGTTTCTAGTCGAGAAGAGGTTATTTCCGGCCAGTCTATCAGCGATTGCCAGTAACAATTTCGAATTAAGACTTTGTAGAACTGGTTTCTGACAAAATCTGCATTGTGTGATTTTTTCGGCTTAAAGAAATAGCCCTTGGCGAATTTTGCTTTCTTCTTTGTACGGGATGTGGCTAGAATTTAGTCTTCATTTTATTTCGCTAGGAAACATAGGGAATTAGTAGAGAGAGGGTAGAATCTATTTTATTGAAAAAAAGATCCTAATAAATTCACATTACTGTTTTGAGTTGTATTGTATTATGACAACATAAATAACAACTTTCTTTCAAGTTATTGCATGCAACGGAGCAAATATAAATTGAGATTAAAAACAAATGCTTTTAGATGTTATGCAGAACAGGGCTGGAACTTCTTACCATTATGGTATTCAACGGAATTATTCTAAATAATATTCTTGTTACTTTTATTCTTATCCCATTAAGTATTATTTTACCCGGTATTGAAAATGGGTTCGATAGAGATAGAGTGACCGCTTATATTGAGCCAACTAGCAGTCTCATAACTTTTTCCTGTAAAATACACTCGCATGTAGTTATCATTAAGTTTCTAGGGAAAAAACCACAGTTAAAAAAATTATAAAATCTATTTTCTCAGGAAACCCCCTCTTTTTTATATTAAAGTTGCACTTCAAGTATAAATCTAAGAAAATTATTGAATTTCTTATATAACTAAAATATATATATATATTTTTTTTTCTAAAGTGCCTTCCTATTATGACTGCAAATTAGCAATCGATATAATTTTTTAAAATTATATATAAAAACACACATTAACTATCCCTGCCATACTCATTCGATTGGCGTCTTATTGATGATGATAATAATAATAGTAATAGTAATAATAATAACGATAATAATAATAATAATAATAATAATAATAATAATAATAATAATAATAATAATAATAATAATGTGAAAATAAATTGTAAAAAAAAGTAAGAGCAAGTATCCGAACATTTATATGCAAAAATACATTACTTAGTTTTAATATAACTTTGTTAACAGAAATATACACCAACGGATTTTTTCCTTTTTATTGTCTGAGTCTCCTCCAAAACGTCTTTATAGTGAATTCTCAAATACAATACTTTGCTCATACCACTTCAACTGCGCCCTCTTTTAATCAGGTTATTAACCGTTGAGATAACATACGCCAGAAGAGTATTTCTCTTTAGGATTTCATGATTTAATGCAATAAGCAACATTAAAATAAGGAAATACATCATAACCACGTGAATTAATTTTCTGTCCGATGCACACCAGACTAAAAGCACACAATGGCTTAGATACATTAACCTCAATACAGAAATGGCGATGAGAGTGTAGTGTATCTATACTTGTTCTATGGAGTTACACAAAAAGCTTGATTCATACAAAACCAGCTGACTCTGACATGGTCCTCATTACTCGTATTGTTGTAGCAACCACATCCATCAAGGAACAACCACAATTTTACAACGAATGCGACAGTCTCGGCTGTGTCCACTGCTCCATCTCTATTTATGTTGACAGCATTCATTCTGAATTCGTAGTTTCAAATTCAATTTACCCTCTGATAACCAACGTATTTTTGTTACATACGTACATTAAACCCAGGAGAAATATGAAATTGTATATTGTTCAGAATGGTATTGTTCTATATGCATTACCCATTTACCTTAGGAACCTTTTTGTACATGTTCTCTTTCTTTCTTTCTTTCTTTCTTTATTTATTTCTTTCTTTAAGAGATTACGTAAGTGTTGAGGGTGGTTTTTTAACCTACTTGTCCTAGAACTTGAATTTTGTACACTTAATTAAAATGTAAACTTAAACTAAAGTTTAAAATTTCATTCTAATACCTCAGTTTTTCTTTGAGATATTAATTTAGTTGATTTTAAAAAATCTAACCTCCCGAATGTGAGTCCGTCAAGTAACTGACTCGGTTACCTGAGTTGATTTGTACTTATTTATGTACTCAGGTTGTTCGAAGGATGGAAAATTACCGGAACCCAAAGCTAAAATATAGACCAACAGCAGGCCCTGATATACAGATGGGCAGTCCGGGCAAATGCCCAGGGCCGGAATATAAAAAAAAATAAAAAATAAAAAAAAATAAAAGTATCTAAAGAGAACAACAAGGAAAAATAATTGTAAAATAAACTTTTTCCCCCAATTTAATTTAAAAGAATTAAACTTTAAGCAATGAAAAGAAATATATTAGTTTGGGTTTTAGATTCTCGCTGTAAAAAAGAAATAAGGCAATTTTTTAAAATTTAAAAATATTGTTTTTAATATACCTGTAATCCACATATTTATTAACATAATTTAGCATATATTTTTAAATTACCAAATACATTAAATGTTTTTTGTTAAATTACAAACATTAACTGCATTACATATTAAAAATATTTTTAGAGTTTTAAGCAGTTATTTGTAAATGAAATTACAATAGTATCCATGCATTTTTCGTTACAACGTAATTACTTTCATTTTTGAGAATTTTTTTTTAAATGTATTACACCACCTTTGTAATATATTTTATACCCGCTTTGAAACTGAAGCTTATATTAGGATTATAAGAAGTTCTCCCTTCACAATGAAAATTCGACATAGAATTCCCGGGTCGAGCACAATACTCCTCTACGCATAGTAGCCTACCTATGGTTTGTGAGAGGTCGTAATAGACTAATGATAATATATGTAGAAAAGGCCCTTAACAACAAATATTGTGACTTTACTGGATTGCATGTTTAAGTCATTTGGAGGATAAATAATTTCAGGCAGATAAATATATATATATATATATATATAAATGAGGATTTCTATTGCCAAATAACTGATTATTTTTATTTAATTTCCATGAAAACTTTTTTAATCCGATCATTTCATTTCAGCATTAATATAAAATGTTTTGAAGTCTCCTGAATACTGACTTATTTACTTCCCTTTCATAGAATAGGCCTGTTTCCACCTCAGATTTCATCCCAGCTTTTCAGGGGTCGCCCAATATCTCTTCTTCCGATCGGGTTATTTTCCAAGATAAGCTTTGGGATTCTGTTGCCATCCAGCCTTAAGAAAAACGCGAATATTTCCTTGCGAAAAGACGATTCACGCTGTTGCAGCCTACCTTATTTTAATTCAACATATGCTGCAAAACTCAAGGATAAACTTAACCGGATAACTTGCACAGACAACGAGAAGTACTAGAGAAGAAACAGTACTCGTACGTGCTTTTTGAAACGTGCTAGAACAACGACAAGTGACGAGAAAGCCAAACCTTGGAAAGATGAAAAAGTCGATTTTAACTTGGTTTGAGATCGACGCTTCGCCTGTGACTTTGTAACACATCTGTGTTCAAACTGAATTCTTAATGTGCTGGGAATAACGACGAGGTACCTCACACCATCGCCCTACACACTGTGTCACAACAGTGTTCACTTTTTACAGAATATTTTTTTGCAATGCAAAGGAAATTAATGTATCCGCCAATGAGTAATATTTAGACATTTTATCATCATTTAAGATGGGATAATCTTATATATTTATCTACTAGGCTGCCCAGAATCATCTATAAATTTGTTTTTCCTCTGTTTGTGTATACCAATTAAATTTACGCATGGTTCATTCAGCTTTACTTCAGGCCAGGAATTTCAAAACAGTGTTCTTAGAACCTTGATTTTATTGCAAAAATGTTTCCTAAAATGTGCCTAGAATATTAGTCTAATTTATTTTTTCTTGAATTTTACTGTACATATTTAAAACACTGGACAATATTAATGACACTGGTTTACAATAATCTTGAATGATGGTTAAAAAAATAACAATAAAATCAGGACAACATGAATGAAGTACAATTTTAAAATCTACTGTAGGCGTTAATGTCCTTTAGAAATAATATAAAGTTTATGTAAATTTTTTGATTTTTAAAAACTTGTATATTGTTGACTATCTTGTATTTTTCCCTGGGGAGATGCGACATTCTGTGAGCATACGGGAGTCTGACACTGGGGAATTGCATGTTGTACAGTGTGGATCATCATCTCTGGTAATTAGGTAGGAGTGAGTAATTTTTGTGTGTGCAATTCCCAGACGGGTCATAAGCACTTTGCGTCTACGATTCAGGTCTTGATTATATTTAACATAAAATCTTTCTAAAGTTAATTTAAAGTGTATAGTTTATTTTTAAACATATACGGTACAATAAGATTTTAAAACACCATATTTGGTACAATAGGAACGTACAAAAGTCATACTCCTTACAATAGGAATTACAGAATTACAATTTTGTATTCCATATAACGAGAATGTAGGAAACACGTATAAATTACGAAATCCTAAGCTTTCAGGCCATTCTCAAATGCTAGCCACGAACAACGAAACCACAATCAGAAACCGATAGTATATGTGTCATCTTTGAAGAGAGATAGGCATAACGAAGAGGAGGAAGTATTGAACTGGTAGCATTGTTATCGAGACAGACTTTATCTCGACATCTTGAAACTGACAGGAGTGCTTGGGGAGAAGGTCCTGATCACTGAAGTAGGTCGGCTTGTATCACAGTCCTTGTCATCACCCTTCGCCTTCAGTTTGTCCTCATTAGTGCGGTTTATTTCCCAGAATTACGCCTAGTGGACAAAAAAGAAATACAGAGTTTCCGAGAATGGATGGTAGGGGTTTAAGAAACCATTGTTAAAATTCTATAATTGTCAGTTTTAGTAGTTAATAAGAGAGTAGATCAAACTGCGATTCCTGAATATTTATCAAGTCCGTATACATTAAAAAAATGTTTCACTCCTTTAGGAAATAATGTAAGTTATCTGTGATTATTATACTGCACGCACCGGCCGTCTTTACCCCCAGGATTGCTCCTGGTACTCATTTCTGGTAGAGGCTATGTCAACCCCAGGGCCATAGTGCCACCGGAAGGATTAAACCAATTAAAAAACTCCAACGACCTCATCGGAGATCGAACCCGCGACCTTCCGGTTTGTAGCGCAGCGCCTCAACTAAGGCGTAACCCGTTTGTAAATTATACAATGCTGAAAATATTCATTTCAAGAAAAGGGCTTTGATATCAAAACCACAAAGCATTGGTGATTGCACTTCTGATTCGTTTCATACAAATTTGTAGTCAATAAATTGCTCATTTTCGCTGCATACATATTTCATAAATGGCTGATCAATAACATAGGCTAATTCGTGAGCGATAATTGTATATTATATTTATCGTACTAAACATAGCTTAGTAGCGGTAATCATAGCAATGAATAACGAAGGGTGAGTATCAAAATAGGCTATTTGCGAATGTTAATGAGTAAAATGATGATAAAAATAAGTATTTTTTATGAGAAGAATTACGATAATGATTAATAACATTGATATAAGTAATTAAAGTCATTATATCAATCTTGAATGTGGTTATGAAGGACCGGATTTTCAGGTTTATATAGCTTAGAATGCACCAGACTATATCTGTGTATTTACAAACATCTTTTTTAAGTGCCTATTGTTCAATTGCGGGGTGATACATTGTTTTGTAGCTTAGCTGTATTTAGCTGTGGCTTGATAGGCCTATCGTCTTAGCTATAATTTACCGTACTTACTCAATAGCAATAGACAATTCCTAAGTAAGCTAAAGGAATATTATCTATTTTATGGAACCCGAAGGTTCATTGCCGCGCTTACCTGATCCCGCCTTCAATCCTATTCTGTGCTAGCTCCATCCAGCCTTCCTCGCAAATCCTACTTCTCTTAAATTTATCCTAATATTGCCCTCCCACCTACGTCTAGGGCTTCCAAGTGATCTTTTCCCTTCAGGTATATTTTTGAGATATGTCTTTCCTTCCCCATGCTCGCAACATGTCCAGCCCATTTCATCCTCCGTGATTTAATTACCCTTACTATATCCGGTGAGGAGTACAGGTTATGAAGTTCATCGTTATGCAGTTTTCTCCAGTCCCCATAACTTATTTATCTCGCTTAGGCCCAAATATTTTCCTTAGCACTATGTTTTCGAACACTCTCAGATTATGTTCTTCCCGAAGAGTAAGGGACCATGTCTTACATCCATACAATACAATACAATCGGCCTTAGTGAATTGTTACTTGACCTAACTGAAGATGTTCCATTACCAGAGTTTTTTAATTAAAAAAACATAAATATTGTCAGAACCATTTCTGCCGTTAAGTATAGAATAACGTGAATAACAAATCCAGAAAAAAAAAAATTGTTTGGTACTAGAACTAAACTGATGCAACACGTCGTCAGCACAAGGCATTATGAAGCTGTTAGCACTGCGTGGTCGCTTTCCTATGAATTATTAAAGTACAATCTGTCGCCTGGAAATACTATTACCTTGTCGTTCGCCAGGTAAAGACGCAGGTTACATCCCAGCCCAATAAATATTAACTCGTACTTCATAATGTCTAAATCCTCGCTAAACCTCAGTTGAAATCTGTGCTGTGAGAGTCTTAACGCATTTTACCCAGAACAGCTTATTACAGCTGAGTTCGTATGGAAGCTAAAATCTTAAATAAATAAATAAATAAAAAAAGATTTCGTTACATTTACTCCGATTTGTTTTTGTTGTTTACATATTCTTTAATTATTAATTTGAAAGTTGATTATTCATTTAAAGTCAATAAGTATTGCATAGAAATCATAATAATACCCTATTCTATATAACAAGAGGAAATGTCTGTCTGTCTGTCTGTCTGTCTGTGTGCTCGATGCCCAGCCAAATCTACTGAACACAGATATCTGAAATTTTAAACATAGATTGACTGAAGGGTGGCCGAATGCACCTCGAAGCCGGATTTTAAATTTCCGCTTTCCTCCGCCAGTTATAAGCGAAAAACTGACAGTAAACATGGGTTTTTGCACTGGATTTCGCTAATATTTGAACAATCGTGGAATTGATTGCAGATGGCCTTGATCTGATTGCCATTGCAAACTGAGAAAGAAGAACATCGCTGAAATAAATCAGTCGTTATCAGTTGAGGGCAAGCTTCTTTTTCTTCTTCACTTTCTTCTGTTGTTTATTGAACGCAATGGCCTCAGCAAGTGTAAAAATATATATAGAAGTTTTGTAAAAGTCCAATATGGTGGAATGACATGCACAATTTATAGTATCGGCTGACGCTTGTATGCAGTGTAATCTATCTATATTAATAAAAATGAATTTACAAAAGGGTTGTTGCATCACTTGAGAACGGCTCGACCGATTTGGCTGATTCTTTTTTTGTTGTGTTCGTGATTGTTACGACAAGGTTTGTGTGAAAGAAAATTTTTGGAAAATCCACGGAAAAAGTCGGAAATGTGAAATGAGGCAAAGTTAGAGAGTTCTGATGCCAATTGTTTACATAACGAAAGTATTGTTTACGATGTTTACATAGGGCTTTGGATACTATATTATAATACTGGGCTTTAACAAATGCTGATACTATCGAAGTATTTAATACATAATTGTGAAAATAATTCTTGACGAATAAAATCCACGAAAATAAAGCAGTCAAATAACTTTCTCTACCCTCAACATGGAAAATATCATTTTATCACGTCACATTTTGATGTAGAATAAGCGGTCGTATTGCAGGGACAACTTAAGTATGTGCCAGTGAGTATGCTATATCGGAAGTCGGTAACAACTCCTATCCACTGATACGTCACTCATAGCTGTAAGCTTTGTATTAGTTGAGAAATAGGCCTAGGGATGTTAATCAGAGGCCCTAAGCATCTAAAAGAAGACAAAATGGGATGGAACATTTCCAGTCCTACGCGCGCAGTATATTATGTCCCAGGTTTTTGGGAAGGAAAGTATGAAAGTGATATTGAATTTCTTTTTTACTTCAACCCCGAAACGGTTGTATGGTAATATGAGAGTGAGAAATACAATTTTCTGTCAAGACAATGCAATCTTATGTAACAGGAATTTCTTTTTCTTCTTATTTGCACTCCTCCCAGGCATGGTGTGTAGAAGCAATGGCATGCAAAATTCTATATCCTCTATGAGCCATAAAAAGCTTTATCTAGCGTTTTCTGAGGGTATAGTCTGAGTGCCATATGCCGTTCTTCCTCATTTCGAACTCTACATACATCTTTATATATATAAAAGGCTTTGTCCTGACTGACTGACTGAATGAATGACTGACTGACTGATTGACTGAATGACAGGAATCAACGTACAGCCTAAACTATAACAGGTAGAGACTTGGAATTTTGACAGTATCTTCGTTTCATAATGTAGGTGCTCACTAAGAAAGGATTTTGAAAAATTCTGATTCTAAATGCCAAAAATTAAATGTTTTTTGAAAATACTTAATCCCTTTTTACATAGAATTATCAATTCCAAATCACAGAATATATTGTTGCCAAATGGTATATGATGGGCTTGGAAAAAACAAATAAGAGAAGTTATCAAAATAATTCATGTAATAAATAAATATTACAGAATGAAATCCACTAAAATAATGGAATCACATAACTTTCTCTACCCTGGACAGTGGACATAGAGAAAACAAAACGAGGTATGGTAATGTGTATATTATTATATTATATCGCAGGTTTTTGGAGAGAAAAGTATGAAAGTGATAATGCTTTCTGTTTAATTTCATCCCCAAAAAGGCTTTATGGTAACATAAGAGTGGGAAATTTCCCGCCTCGATATTACAATTTTATGTTACAGGAATTTCTGTTTCTTCTTATTTAAACCTCTACCAGGCTTGCTGTGCGCTGTACAAGCGATGGGATGCAAAATTCTAGATCCTCTATGAGCCATAAAAATCTATATCAAGCGTTTTCTGAGGGAATAGTTTGAGTGTAATAAGTCATTCTTCCTATTTCAAACTATAAATGCCTATATAAGGACCTAGAATTTAAAATTGAAAATCCTTCATAAGTTAATTTCCAATTACAAAATACAAAACCCGGGCGACGCCGGGTCTTTTAAGCTAGTATTATATAAGGACCTAGAGTTTCAACATTGAAAGTCCTCCATAAGTTAATTTCATATTACAAAATACAAAACCCGGGCGACGCCGGGCCATTTAAGCTAGTATAGAATAAAGATAATCGAATTGCATCGGCCAAAATATTCTGGGTTGTATCTGTAATTGTAACTTCTGCTCTCACACGGAAGATATGGCTAATGAAAAAAAACGAAAGTAACCGTCTGGTGTAGCAACTAGGAGATTTCAGAGTATAGTAAAACGAACTATACGTCGTAGCTAGGCATTCGATATCGTAATTTGTCCAGAAGCTCTACGAGAAAACAAATAGTTTGTTTTTATACAATACCGGGTCTTTTATATTAGTTTTCTGTCACTTTTGCCATCACCAACCCAGTATTCTAGACATTGAAAGTAACAATATAATTAAGTAATTCATGCAATTTAAGTAAAAATGATGTCAATGTTAATAAACATAACGTTTTAATCATTCTTAAGTTAATTATTTTCAAAATCTAGCGGTTGAAGAAATAATCGTGGGAGAACCTGCGGGCACCTGCTATTGTATTATAATTCTTTAAGGGAACAAGGTACTCTGGCTTTACTTTTTATAGTTAGTACTTTAAGTGGCTATTGATTAGAAACTGTACAGGGTAGTGTCAAATGTTTTACATGTTATTTTATATACTTTCGGAATTATGTCGCTTATTCGTTATTGATATTGATTTGTTAAAATTAAAAAAGAGAATTATACAAAACAAAAGGAGGAAAAACATATGAAAAGAATGGGCAAGTTTATGTACCTTCATCTCTGAAACTACTTTGAAGTCTCTGTTTAAAGTAGTTTCAGAGATGACGGTACATAAACTGGCCCATTCTATCCTCCATTATATATCCTCCATATACTTACCTGACTCCGGTAGCATAATTTTAATATATCTTCATTGGATAAGTTAAAACCTTTACAAAATCCGTCACACAAAATATAGTGAAATGGATAACGTAAAATATCCCTAAATCTTGAAATAAATATGGTATCACATTAATTCAGCTACCAGACCTTCATTACCATATGTTAAAGGAGTCCGAAATTTTTCAACATTTTAATAAATTCTGAGATGAGAGTACCAAACGTATACGAAAATTTAGTTTTCATATATTTGCCTTTGCGTTTATTCAACAAAATTTAGTTATTCTGTATTATTTTACTTGAAATGTTTTAAAGCTGTCTCCATAATTTGTAGGTAGGATGTGTTGTTAACATTAATTGTTTTTTTCAGATTTTTATTACAATTATTTATTACAAATAAGCAATAATTAGAAGTTATGAGTCTCTAAGGCCTAACTTTTAAGGTAAGCCTATCTGTGAATCATGGGACCGATGTTGCTAAAAGCTATGTGATATTATTTTCTGTTTGTGTATGCTATACATAGAATCCTCAGGAATTGAGAATTTTAGAAATTTGGTGACACGACATTCAGAATATCTAATAACTATGATAATTACTTATACTTTGGTCAGAGTCTTTTGAGAGAGTGGAATGTGCACATACTTTTCGCTTTAGAACAGGCCCTAAAGTAAACTATAAACTATCTCACTTTTACGTACATAGGAGCAATGTTCTGGACTGAGACGTACTTTTTTACTCCAGAGCCGGTTCTAGAACGGACAATATCTACCCATTCTTACTTTCTTTCTTTCTTTTTCGTAGTTTTACCTCTCCCTTTTAGGATTTAAGCGACCCAAGCCGCCCGGGCCTTACAGGGCCGCGACCTGTCGGGAGAGGGATTACCTTTGGATCACATACATACTTTTTTGACCAGACAAGGACATGGAGGGCCTCCCCGGATGAGTGATCAGCCCAATGCCGGGGCCACCTCCGAGACAACACGAACACATAGGACGATACACACCATTCACACACACACACACACACACTCACTCACTCACTCACTCAGAACAAGGCGAGGATGAGGATGAAGATGATAATGACGGCCAGATGATATCCGGGGACCACAAGGGCCTAAAGTTACCTGACATTTGTCTCATAGGTGAGGGAAAACCCCGGAAAAAACCTCACCTAGGTAACTTGTCCCGACCAGGAATCGAACTCGGGCCCGCTGCGTGAGAGGATTGGACGCATCCCCTGAGCCACAGCATCTACCCATTCTACTGTATCAAAAGACTCTGAGCAAAGAAAATAATACGAAGCAATGCCGGTGGAAATCTTGAATAATAACTGGCTGTTATGTACCTAACTTCCAGAGTTGTCACGTTCAACGTTGCATAAGCTTATATTTTTGCACATAAATATCGATTTCGCTTGTTCTCTTAGCACGGAGTCAAACATGTAACGAGTAGGCTTATACCACGTCATGATCTCGGATAACGAGAGGCAGGTAGTTAAAATGAGAACGACTCACCAAAGAGACGGGATGATGGGGGATATGTAAAAATGTGATACGGTGAGCGAAGGACCAAACCAGCTGTGAATTTTTTCTTCTGAAGTGTTACGGCAGCGGCACATGCAGAATTAAAAATTCCGACACTTGTTCCGAAAACGTGAGACGAATTGAGGTGTAGGAGATGAAAACGCTGAACCTTCCTCTATACTGTATGCCATTCATATTCCCAGTCGGCATCTGTTTGACTGTTTGAGGCAATATGAAAATGATTGCAGTGGAAGTGAAATCGTATGATACCCAGTCAGGTGATAATTCAGATTTCTACTAGTTAGTTGTTTAAATTTCACCGAGAATTTCGTACAATGTGAAATAAGAATCCAATACAGTTTGCTCCCGTAATTTCTAACCAGTTCGTTTGTAAGATGCTTAGGGTATGGAACTGTTGGTATACGATTTATTAAATACATTTTTGTAATGATAGTAATAATAGTAATAATAATAATAATAATAATAATAATAATAATAATAATAATAATAATAATATAAATATCTTGTATCGTTTTAATCGACGAAAATCGGAACTCCGGTTTCAGATTTGAGATTTTTGTATTACCGGTATATGTTGAAAAGTAACTCATAATATCGGTCGAGAGCTGCAAAAAGCTTTCGCAGATTTCTGCATTCTTAAAATTGTGACGAACATTTTTTTCCACGAAAATCTCACTAAATTCACATTATTTGTTTTTTAACTTCATAATATTCCCCTGTATATGTGATTAAAGTAGGCTATCAGGTTTTCATGCTACTCTAAATCTATTTCGTGGAGCTAGTATAGAATTCTAGTTCCTTTATTCCATACAATTAGTTTACTGTTTTCTCGCGAAACCCATTGACAGCTCGTAGAATGGAGAACAAGAATCCAGAGTCTCTACGGATTAATTTGGAATCCCTACAAATACGAAGAAATAGCCGGAATAAGGAAAAATAGAGCGGAGCAGTGCTATATATTGCCATGTGTGTCAGTGGTTGTGCTATAGTATTGTCACACCTCCGGATCCCCAGGTAGGAAGGCAGCTATAAACCAGCCCATCTACAGGTGCCTTGAGGCACATTCAGGCTGCAGGTAAAACTATAGCATTCTACCTCAAGCCGGACACTTCCTGTCTCTTGTCCTAAGCTTTAGCCACGGGAAATCTGTTTACGGCATGGCTGTATCTTCCATCATTTAGCAAGCTGCAACATCCTCTATTGCATTACAACCGTTACACATTCTGTTATGACTTCCTGTGCATTTCTTTGCTTAAGGGAATTACAGAAGTGATGGTTTAGTCGTTTTAGTAAAAAAAAAAAGTAATATCTTTGGATTTTCTTGGAAAAAATTATAATATACTCTAAAGTGTTACCATGTAAAATTTGATGCCGTTTGGGTGCATGAAAAGGTACTACTGACGCCATATTTAAAGTACCGTGCATACAAACTTTCATCGCTGGTTTTCTCAGCTGCAATTTTAATGCTATTTAGTCAAATTCAGAATATAATCTTCTCCCACAAAAATAGATCTCCTGCTCTGAAATCTTTTCACAATATACAGTACTTCACAACGTGAGCAACATAAATTAATAATGTTTTTGTACAGATATTAGTTATTTAAAAATCAGTAACATCATACACCATTATTTTTTAATCTTCATTTTCCTAGTATGCCAAACGTATAAATAAGGTTAAAAATTCCGTAAGTAATTTTGTAAAGTAAGCATGAAAGAATGTTACACAAAATAATTCCGGTGCAAATTTCAATGTTCGTCACAGAAGATGGATTTCAATTTTCATAAAAAAAATAATAAACCTAACTGTAATTAATATCTCAGAAACAAATGTAGATATTGAATTGACATTTTAAACTGCAGCTTCTGTTAAGATTTTAGTCAAGTGTGTTAAATTTCTAGTTTGTAGCACAAATAGTTTATAAAATCATTCACAACACTTTGACCATCCCTTAACTTTCTACTCAGCTACCTTACACAAAAAGAGTTTGTCATAAGATCAAATAATCATAATTACTCTCTTTGGATCCATCCCAATGTAGATTGCTCAGAAACGGAGAAATATAGGCTGTAGTTGATGACAGATTTTCAGTGTTTAGTGTAATAAAAGCTGTAGAGGAAAATGTATACTGGGCAGGAGTTGAACCAGAGTTGATGTGTTGACGCGGAGTCCATTGTCCGACAGGATGTACCCAGTCGCATTAGAAGTAACCCTCTAAACCCCAGGCGAACTCACTTCGATCTAGCATGGATGGATCTAGCTCTGACATTTATTTTATTCAAGCGTTATATAAGTTAATTAAAATTTTAACCAAACTAAAAATCAGTGTTCAATTCATGCAGGACAGATTTTCCTCTTTATAAAAGGCTATAATATATATAACTTATATTTAGAGGCAACTCAACATAGATACGAAATTCGGGGTTATTTTCATTCATTATCCACATAACGCTTCCTACTATTTCTGCATACAGGCAAAGTATGATTTGAACATATCTTATCTATAAATTAATTATTACAATCTTACAAATCAAAACACGGACATGAATAACGATAACATTTTATAGAATTTCGAACGTAACATTGACGGTAGTGTAGAGGTAGCGTGCCCGCCTCTGGATCCGAAGGTCGTGGGATCAAACCCGGCCGCGGTCGATGGGGTATTTCAGGGCGTAAAAATCCTGGGCACGGAGTTCTCCGAGAGGGTCTTTAAGCTGGGAGGCCGTGTGTCGTAGATTTACGGCACGTAAAAGAACTTCAAGCCTTGGAATTGAACCTCTGGACAAAATTCTTCGGCCCTTTCGTGTCCAAGTAATTTCTTAGTTTCCGGAATGAGATTTGTGAGGCAATGAGCTTACCACCTGTGGCTCTGCCCTCTTTCGGAAAATAAGCGTAACAAAATTCACGTAACAGAAACCTCCACTTGGAGGCTCTATGCTCCACCGTAGGGGTTACAGGAAAAAGTCAATCAGCATCCCGGCGGAAGGGAAATTATGGTACGAAACGGGAGATTGTATGCGCCTTTAGGCCTATGATAAGAGATTGAATATTTCAAATGCTACATAATATCCACCTGAACTCGGTACCATTAGACTATATCGATTATGTTCCGTTTATTTCTGTTGTATTCAGAACTTCGTCTGGCATGACACTCTTACTAAGTAGGTCTCTCGTATGAGATTTCTGGCACCGAGAACTTCTCAAGTTAAGAACTAGGACAAACTATATCGCATTAATAAAAGAAATATGACGCCATAGGGTCTGAAATTTATGTTTCAACGGAAATAAATTAAAACTTCTAGTACCCTAATTTAAGAGCTTACTAATATTATTAGCTAATGACATTAGAACTTTTACGAGTAATATTTTGTTAATTAAGCAAGTTTTGCTTCATACATAGTTGTGTAGGCTATAGGATTGGGACGACGCGAAAAGAAGGTTTTCTTCATGACGTGTGAAATACGCGTAAAACACATAATTAATGACGTAATAAAGTTGAAATACGTAAATAACCTATTACGCTTTTAAGTCTTTTTCACGTACAATTTAAGAACTAGAATAGCAACCAGATAATGCAGAATAGTAATTATTATTCCCATTGTTTTATGTAGAAACTCAATTTTCATACCCTCAGCTACCGTTGCACGTGGGAACATTTACTTCTGTGCTGCTGTTCTCAACACTATGGACAAAGAGATAATGGCAGTAGACCCTTTCTGTGTCACTAGTGATACGTCTACAAGGATGGTTTTGTGCAGGCGTAACAATTTTTGGAGAACCCAAACAGTAGTTCTCCACTCATCCTCTTACTCTTATGGATGTTAGATGGTATTTATCCTTGTAATACTTAATGGTGGATTCAAGGATTCGTCTTTTCTCTTCGTTTACTACTTCCGGTTGATCCTCGTGGGACTCTAATCTTAATATTGGATCGATTATATGTCCTGACTGAGGATTGAAGGCTATAATATCCACCCTGCGAGTACTACCCTCACTGGAAAGACCATGCACTTCTTCAAAAGGAGAACAAAAACTCATACGATATGGCCCACGTTAATTTTAATAGTCGATGTTTTACTGTTGTATAATTTCTATAGAACAGATAGCGGAGTGGCCCTGCATATCTTAGCCATATCGTGTAGGGATAGGCCCATGACACAATAATTCGCTTTAAAGGCACATTATGAATGCCTTTCTGTACATGGTTACTATATATGCGAGGAAAGTAACGCAAATGTATATATGAATGATATATAATGTTTATCATTTAATACGTTCGGAAGAGCACAGTGGTTTACCGAAAAGCTAATTTTGATATTTAGATGTATCTTGTGCATATGCTACTTTAAGCCGGGATCTTAACAGAAATGGCATATCTGGGAGGCATTAAGTACGTAGACCATTTTATCCCGGGGCTTAATAGCAAACACTCACAGTAGTTTGCTTTCATTGTATGTTAGAACAAGTCTTTGCACTCTCACGTACTTGTTTCTCTCAACGTAATTATGTCCGATGTGAGCTTAGTATAAGTAGATTTCATTCATAGGTGAGACTGACAATAAATGCTCTTAAACTTTACAAATAAGCCTACTTCAAGAGTATTTTCAAATCACAATATTAATTTTGCACATGGTTTAAATTATTACATTTAATTTTTGACGAGGGCAGTGCAAAAAATTTATTTAAATCTGATTTTAACCGACCTAAAGTGTTTAAAAACATGGAAAATCCATATTATAGGTTTCTTGTTACATTTCGGTGCATTATACCGTACTGTAGTATATGCTGTTTCAGTTAGAACAATTTGAATGTAAAATTTCATTCTGGGGAAGGCTTCAATATCCATATCCACATATATTTCACCCCTCAAAGCATCTAAAAGACTTCCATACGCATAATCATAGTCTTCTTCTTCTTCTTCTTGCGGATTATTTAAGGATGCTCCTCCCCCCCCCCCCAGTCAAGTGGAGGTGTCTTTACCTATACTAATTTTGTTACGCTTATTTTCCGAGAGAGGGCAGAGCGTGTGGTGGTAAGCCCATCGCCTCGCAACCCCCCCCCCCCCCACTCCGGAAACTAAGGTATTACTCGGACTTGAAAGGGCTGACAAATTTTGTCCAGAGGCTCTAATTTAGGCTTGGAGTTCTTTTACGTGTCGTAAATCTACGACATGGGCCTCCCAGCCAGTAATCATAATCATACTCATATATTACACACTCACTCACAACTGCTTCCTTTAACACCACCACTAATCCAAATATACTATTATTATAATTATCTAAAAACCAATATAATAATTTACTTTTAAGTTTACAGAATTTCTAAGTTAAGAGAACACACATTTGAAGGATGGTGATTTTCTTCAGTAGCCAACGAATTTCAATTACTTTTCATGTAGAAAAGCAAAGATAAAGTTTCTTCTACACGGGAAGTATAATGTCCAGACGGTATAATGACTGTGAGTACTCGATAGTCCTTTCTGAAGTTCTGTGTTTAAATTCCTTCAATTCGGAAAACTTTTCTACTCTGAAGCAAGTCCGTGAAGGCATATCGTGGTAATTCTCCAAGTTGGTTCTGCTCTGAACTAGTGAAGAGTTTTCATTAAAATTATAGCAATAAAATGGATCCCTTGAGGAATCTTATTTACTTTTAAATCTCAATCTTCAAGAGAGCTTCACCTTTCGATGCCCATATCCTAGACAGAATACATTCATATGAATGAACCTTTGAGACAGATTTATTTCTATCATTCTGAATTACAGTATTAATTGATTTACAAAATTTACACAGAACGTCAATTACTTATAAGATAAGTTAGTATTTACTTGGTAAAGTAAAAGTAAAGTGTTCCCTATTACAGGCCATGGAGGCCCAGAGGGTTCCAGGAGGTTGAGGCTCCCAGATTTTTAGACATCGGCACATGAAGGTGGTAAGGTTGTCAGCCTTACGCACCGGCCGCCTTTACCCCCAGGATTGCTCCTGGTACTCATTTCTGTTAGAGGCTGAGTCGAAGTATTTACTTGGTAAATCTACTAAATTATTTATTGTACCGTAGAATCAGAACTTATTGATAATTTAATTTATAATATAATAATCATCAATTACTTACTTACTCAACGGCAATAGAGAATTCCTAAGCAAACTAAAGGAATATTATCTATTTTATGCTACCCGGAAGTTCATTGCCGCGCTTACCTGAGCCCGCCATTCAACCCTATTCTGTACTAACTCCATTCAACCATCCCTTGCATATCCTACTTCCCTTAAATCTGTTCTAACATTGTCCACCCGCCTACGTCTAGGTCTTCAAAGTGGTCTTATTCATTCGGGTCTCCCAGTCAATATTTTTTAGATATGTCATTCCTCCCCCATGCGTACAACATGTCCAGCCCATTTCATCCATGATTTAATTACCCTTACTGTATCCGGTGACGAGTACAGGTTATTGAAGCTCGTCGTTATGCAGTTTTCTCCATCCCCCATTTTCATCTCTCTTAGGCCTAAATATTTTCCTAAGCACCCTATTTTCCAATACTCTCAGATTATGTTCTTTTCGAAGAGTAAGCGACCATATCTCACATCCATATAATACATCCGTAAGGATAATTGTCTTATAAAATGTTTGATTTCTGGGCAGAAGACGAGAAGATAAGCGTTTCTGAACTGCATAAAAGTATAATAATCATAATGATGATAGGATAGCCTGCATGGTCTCTTCGTTAGCGTCACTGGCTATGGATCCGCAGGCTCGGGTTCGATTCCCGATGTCTCATCGGATTTTTCTGAGGTTGAGAGTTCTGTAGGCCTAAGTGTATGCATTCAGAATCGTGATACAATTTGAACTACCACACTTCATTAAGCAGTGGCGGCTCCGATGATGGAAACATCATTAACGGCCTTGTGTGTCGGCATGCTGACAACATACCCTCCAATCCTGACACCTATCTTCAATAATGCAGCGTTCGGATGGCAGTCCTACCTCCCACTGAGGACTTAGAGGCACGGAGTTTAGTTTCTTAATTCATAATAATAATAATAATAATAATAATAATAGTAATAGTAATAATAATAATAATAATAATAATAATAATAATAATAATAATAATAAACAGCAATACAAATATTCGTAATAGTGACTTCTAGTACTATTATGAAACGTTTTCATCTTAAACAAAGGAGATATTTTCAGAGATTTAAACTATTCAAGCCATGGAAATATTGGGATATTGCATAGAACTGGTACATGAAGTTGATCACAGATTGAACGAAGTGAAATTAGAATATTGCTACTACTACTATTGCAACAACTACGTGCCGCAAAAATCAAGCCCTTCAATATGAAATCTGTAGTTCTAGTTTGATGAGATATGCAATATTAATTCTGTATTAAATCTTTGATAATAATTCTAAAAGTTCTCTACCCATATGATTCTTTTCTTATGTAAATTAAAGGTGAAAAGTATATAACATAAAAACGTAGAAGATAGTATTATATAAAAAGTTTGAACAATTTTCCCAAAAAATCCATGTAATGGAGAGAAAGTTGGAAAACTGTTATATACGTAGATAGATAATGTAACAGGTACGTTATAGCATATAAAATGACCAGAAGGAAATTCACCAGTCAATGCTATTAGCCTATGTATTGTACATGTCAAGAAATGGGGCTTCACGATTTTATGTTGAATACAACTAATATGATGAAGCCTACCTAACAATTTGACTCCATTCTCACGTGAGATATTATCATTTGTATCCAGAGTACAGTATAGGGTTTTCACTAAAGTTCATAAAGATAGGGTTCCTCCGTAATGGAGCATAGTATAGTTTTGTGTGCCTGTCATTTCTATCTGCATAAACTTTTCAGTCTCTTCACGGACTCCTTTGTCACCAAGTTTATGCAGTTTTCTTTCATTCTTGAGCCCCAAATTCCCTGCTGTGGAGGACGTCGAAATGTAGTGGAAATTTATCGGGAGATTTGATTTGGCAGAAAGCCATCTTATATTAAAAAAAAGCACCGAAATCAGTTTTGCACTCACCTCAGTTCTTCAATCTGGGATGAAGCCGCCCAGGAGTCGTAGTGGGTCGATAAGTTACAGCCATCAGCTAAGCCAAACAGCCCTTTTTTTTTTTGTTCGAGCCCTTCAACTGGGGTATATGCGATGAGATTCTTTATTTCCCACGTTCCGGAGATTTTGGAATGTTTCCACTGTGCATAGAGTCTTATCCAAACATGAAATCCTTTTGCATAAAGATATGGAGGCTAGCTTTGCCTGCGGTGTGTATTCAGAGATACAGTATGTTTAAAAAGAGAGATATAAGGATATTCGTGTTATTGGTATGGATTTCTGAAATTTTAATTTGTATAAATTTGTGTACATGTCTAAAAAATTGTAATTCTTTCAGAGCTGTATGATATAGATTTATATAACTGATTATCTAGTGAGGTCATCAGTGGGCTTTACGTTAGAAGTTATTGGGAAAAATTTATTTAGAATAACTGTATTGTGTGAATGACAAACATAACATCCCGATAAAAATCCTCACAATTTACAATGAAATATTACTCTAATTATGTTAACGTTATCAGCTCTTATATAGTTTTAGGCGATGCATTTATACGTCATGATCAATTAAATGTTTAATGCTCGTCTTAGTAGACAGAATGACGTCAAGCGCGGACACACCGGATTACCTGATTTCTAATCTGTTTTTATTAAGTGCCAGAATGGTACTTTATGAGATTGTGTGGGGGACGGAAAATGTCCGTCTGTCTGTCTGTTCGTGTGTCAGTACGCGTCATAACTCAAATAAGCTTTAGCGGATTTTTATGAAACTTGATATAAACATTTATAACGTCCATGGGAAGAACCCTATTGATATTGGACCAAATCGGTTGGCCGGTATCGGAGTAATGCCCAATTTAGTGCCTATTTTAATGGAAATATATGACAAAGGTGCGATAGCTCAAATACGCTTTATCGGAGTTACATGGAACTTGGTATACGCATTTATGACTTACATGGAAAGAAGCCTACTGAATTTGGACCAAATCGGTTGACCGTTACCGAAATAACGAGTAATCAACAGTCACATCTATTATAATGTAATCTTCGTTCTCCGACAGTTCGAAGCATTTTGATTGACTCGAGGCCAACCTATGAGTGAAACTTTCACGAATAGTACAAAATTAGGAAAACAGTTTCTTTACTATATAAGGCCTAAGTGAAATGAACACAATGAACAAATATTCTAATTTTGTTATTACATACAATTTTCATAGCTCTGAACCACAAACATTTTTAATAAACTGCCAGTGTAAATTTCTTAAAAATCCTGGAGTCAATTAATAATGGCGGGCGAAGTCGCGGGCACCAGCTGTAAAATATTGATAAATTAAATCGGGAAATATCGCGAACAATAAAAATGCAAACAGACCATTCCTTCCCTTGAAAAATTATGTAATTTCTGAAAATTACTTGAATTTATGAAATCTTATTCATATCATATTAAATCTGTCAACAAACAGTTGAGATACAATGCCGCATTTTTTTTATCATTGAGGGCTTTGATGCAATGCAGTCAGATGTTTGTTTACTTCGTTGTTCTAGTTGAAATTGAGTACTACATGAATACCGGTATATACAGAAGGTACATTACTGTGAAATTATTAGCGGAGTTATTTTCCACTGAATTTCAAGTTGGAATACATTTTAGGTTTGACAAATAACACTATTCTTTCCCATATGCTTATCAAACTGAACCGTCAAACTGACTGAGTTGGCAAAATGATATCGTCTTGTACTCGTATTCTGGAGGTCTCTGGATCAAATCCCGGAGCCGGCCAATTTGACATGGATTTTATTTTTTATTTTTATGTGGAGCCGGCCAATTTGACATGGATTTTATTTTTTATTTTTATGTGAGTGCGCGATTGTCAAGATATCACAGATCTGTAGTTCTGCTGACGCTGGTCGATTTTAATCTGATAAAAAAAACTTACTTTCTGCATATCATATTTGCAATTATAATTGATTCGACAAAAACATTCTGGCACTTGGTTATATCAGTTTACCTGATTTTATTTGACTAATGATTTTAATTTTTAAGCAATGTTTTAAATTGACAAATAGCTCTAGTGTCAGTCACATTACTTTGCTCTTAAGAGATCCGCCCCTACTGTTAGTTTCAAGCAGTTCGCCTGCAGACGATAACGCGGCAACTACTTGAGCACAAGAGTAACGCGGGAAGTCTAGTCATTCTAATCAGGCGTTACAGTTCAGACCTGGTCAATATAGAGGCTTCAATGATTATACCAAATGCTTCGGATAGATTCCTTTTATTAAGTGCCAGAGTGGTACTTTATGAGATTGTGCGGGGGAAGGAAAAGTCTGTCCGTCTGTCTGTCTGTGTGTCTGTACGCGCCATACCTCAAATAAGCTTTATCGGATTTTTATGAAACTTGATATACGCATTTATAACGTCCATGGGAAGAACCCTATGGATATTGGACCAAATCGGTTTACCGGTATCGGTGTAATGGTAAAAAAAAAACGTATTTTCTGCATATCATAATTACAATTGCATAATTGATTCAACAAAAACATTCTGGCATTTTTTGTTATATCAGTTTACCTGATTTCATAATCCAGCTATGTTATTTCCATATTATATTCTGTCAGAGCAGGTCCTTGATTAAATAAGCAATTAAAGGAACAATTACGCACAAGGAAAATCCTCTATAACAAAATAAAAAATTAAATTTTGTAGAAATGTAATCATAATTATACTGACTAGGAAATCTCTGTTATGATAAAAATAAAACGTTGTTTCTACTCATGTATAATTGTGCGTTTTTTGCTAGCCGAAAACAGGGTTGTACATAGAACATAAACATATACCGCGTCACTAATATTTTGTGATTTTTTACAAAAATTGCGTGAAATGTTAATGGATTTTCAAAGTTAATGTATAAATGTTAAAAAGTAGGTTCTTGGCTAGAGAAATGTAACAGTAATTTCTGCTTACGTTGAAAATTTTGAAGGTTAATATACTATCCGCAAGAGGTACAATAGCTTTCCATGCGATCTGAATACGAAATGCACCTGCATGGTATGAAAATGAACTGAGTACGATTCGATTTCACATCCCAGCCGTATTGACCTTGACACAGCAGTGAATTCAAATCGTATTAAATCCCAGTTTAAATAAGTGTACTCAATACGATAAACGTACTCAGCTCGATCTGAATAAGCCACATAAACATAATAATTCAGGTGTTGGCGACATTCGTATACTCTATACTGCATACCAAACCGAAAGGTATTGCAGGATCGGTGGCTGCTGGGTTCTCCAGTGTAGCGAATATCTTGTATACCAAATTAAAAGGTGCTCTAATAAAGAACGTGTGCGTAATTTTATAAAAATCTGTGCAATTGAAGTCAAAATAATGAAGATTTTTACAAAGTTGGCTTTGTATTGCATGAGCTCCCTTAAATTTACACATACAAGTGAATGTAAAACTACACATATGTATGTTTATTCTATCGGTATCATGTAAATCAATACAGTATACAGTATAATTGATAGAATTTCAGCTTCTCACTTAGGCCTATGCAAATTACTCAAATCGATATTTATTCTTTGAAGGTCATGTAAGTCGATACAAGATCAGGTTAGCCAACAGTATTATCATTAGAATTTGAGTCTAATGCCACACATTTAAACCAGTAAAAATTAAAAAAAAATGTATTTATATATCCTAAAGACACCATATCCAAAATTATGAACTTTCAGTAAAATCCTGCTAAAAAGGTATTTCACATTTAGCAAAATTATATAGGCTACTATTAAACAAGGGGATATTAATGGTATTTGAAAGCTTAAACCTCCTATAAAACGAATTTCCTGAGAATCCCTCACTGAATAAATAATCACACCTGCACATATAAATAAATGTCTTAAATAAGGCATGCGTTAATAAATGAAGAAAGCAAACTTAAAAAACCTAAAGCAAAAATCCTTATTATTAAACCTAATTGACTTAAAGTAGATAACGCAATAATAATTTTTTTAAAGTCAAAATTTACTACAGTCTTCCGAACAGTGATCCGGCAGATTAGATCCGGCTCCAGTATAGGGAAAAAAAATTATTTTCCATTTTTGAAGTAGGTTGAAATGCAGTTCCTAAGCCCATAAAGATCTTCGTAATTTTTACTTTCTCGAGCTATGTTGATCACATACACACTCACATACGGACACACATAACGCAAACATGTTTCTGAAAATAGCACATCTATTTTCTTCAGGGTAAAATCTGAACGTGTATCGATGTTGAAAACTCTACATATAATTTAAGTATCGAACTAAATACTTCCTCTACTTGTAGTTCTATGGTAATACTCGTACCATTTTATGTTTGGATTATATACCTTTTGTAGATATGATATGAAGATTAGTGACGGCTTTCTCTTCTATTACTACTTTGTACGAAGAAAATTTCACTTTCCGCAATATTTTTGAAAACGGCTCTATCGATTTTGTTAAAATTTCTATATGGAATCCTTATTCTAAGGGCTAAAATTTTTAATTGAAACATTTTTCCTATAAAATTCATTGCCATTGTTTTGTAAAAACTCAGAATTAAAGATTTTCGTGGCAGTAGGTTTACACTTCACATCTCCATCAGGCTGAAATACTGAATACGCTGTATGCAATGCTGCCTCTTATTCTATGTAAGAGTTATTTGAAGTGGGGGAATTGTACTGTCCATGCTTAAGGCTATAGAAAGTTACATGAGTATTTTCATGTTATCAGATTTTTTTAGACGTCAACCATTATCATACACATTTTGATGCAGCGTGTACCAAATTTGCCTCTAGGTCTGTTTCGTCACATATTTCGAGTTCTTGAAATGGAATAAAAGATGAATGTTTCATATCCACAGTTATTTTTCATTGTTAATGGTCCATAACTTCTTGACTCCAGTTTCCGTTGTATATATTTTTTCACATCCATCTTTGGGGATTTAAAAAAAAAATGGCAAGTGCCTCGGTGCATAAGTTAGCGCCTTCATTGCGTCTTCAAATCTGTGTTGCTTACTGCAGTCATACGACAGTTGTGTAATGGGGGCCAATAATGTTAATAAAACCGAAGATATCAAAGATAAACTTTAGTAATTCTTTAAACTTATGGTATTGCTAAGGTACCATTAATAATTTTCTCAGCAGCTCATATTTTTAAGAACTGTCTGACATGTGACCGCCGGCGTCAGCATTTGCTGACTACAAATCCGTCAGCCCGGGTTCGATCCCCGGTACCTCCTTGGATTTTTCTGAGGTAGGGAGGTCTGGAACGGGGTGCACTCAGCCTCGTGATCAAATTGAGGAGCTACTTGAGAGAGAAGTTAACCCTGCCATCTGCCTAATCTGCCTATGGTAGAAGACGCAGCGGTCGGGTGGTAGGCAAAGTCCCTTCAGGGATGTAGCCCCACGGAGTTTAGTTTAGTAGTGTCTGACAGGTAGTGCAGAAATATTACTTATGTTTTAAAATCCTTCGGTATAGAAACTGATGCGATGGTCTCTGCTGTTTGATATTAAAAATACGCAAAATAAAGTTATTTCCTAGCGAGAGATGACGATTCCTAATTCCTTTATTAAATTTCAGTACTAGTTGAAGAAAAGCTCTCTTCACAGTATAAGTAAGAGGTGACTAAAGAAATGAATAATTTTAAGGCTTCTGTGACTAAATCACCGGATCAGTTCAAAAGCCAAACCTTTCCTAAATCTTGCCATGTAAACAGAAGTTCTGCAGTTGTAATTATTATTATCTGCTGAGAGTTCGACGAGGTGATTATGCCTGATATGAGTCTTAACTAGTAATTTCGCAGCTGCAACATTTTTTTTTCGTTAAAAGGATTGATTCTTATTAGGAAAAATTTCAGGGGGTGCGAAATATTGATTTTTTAAATTTTTAATTCTTATTTTTATTTATTTATTTATTATTATTATTTTTTTATATTTTTTTTACCATTTGTAGAACTAGATTGTTGGAAAAGCTCTGATGTAACTGAATCTATTTTAGTTTAAATGACAACGGTACTTAACTGTCTCCTTCTACCGTGAAAGCATGTTAAGATTGACGCCGTTTCCAAGAATTATTGAAGTTTCCTAGTATAAGACTCTTGTGCGAGTGATTTTTTTGTCTTAGCCTCAGTGAATCAAAACAGTCACGGAATGTGGTATTTCTTATTATAGCGTAATACCTTTTAGATGCCATAGAGCAAACATTTATCCAAACGTTGGCACAACCACAACAGTATGTTTGGGATCAACGTGCACCTCACAAAGAGAGTTAGCTAGGCAAGAACACGAACACTGTAGGAAAGGCTAGGCTAGGTCGCTGTCTACCAGAAAAAAAACTCTCTTAGATCCGTTTTAACAGAAACCCGTGTTTTCGCGGTTATCTTCACTTCCCGTTTTTGCAATCACGCCATCAGTTTCTTACTGCACCTGCGGTGAACTATAACCTCCTTACATTACAGTTCTCCGGTAGCTTACAGTCATTTATACAGTCATAACGTCATAATGATATCCATTATAATACAGATTTCTATTATAACACTGATTTAGTATTGATCATTATCGAACCCTGAACGATCTTGAAGCCTCGAGAGCAGCAAATGAAACTGCGTAATAAACCTATATGTAAATTACAATCAATTCTGTTCCTGTAATTTTAACATTATACTAAATTGTGTTCATTTTGTGCTCTTTTAATGTGCGTTGTTTGACGTTAAAACTCAAGCATACTTTATAGCCTGCCAACTATCGGAAAAGACGAGAACTAGTAATAGCTGTTGCGTGAGAATCGTTTGGTTCATTAGTTACTATGTATTCTAAAAATCCAATACAGAAACATTTAATTATGATCGAACAAAAATAGTCGTATCCAGCATGCCCATAACGGTAATTAAGACACACGAGGACACACTCAAAAAGAACAAAAATTGCAGTAAATGATAAAATTTATTGATCAGATAAATACTTGTAAATACCTGGGTTATAACGTAAGTTATGTGAAGAACAGTGCGATTGAGAATAGATTGAACGCCTTTAACTATTTCTGTGGAACCATACGGCGAACATTAGGTAAAAATGTAAGAAAAGAATCACTTCTAAAATTTTATAAAGTTAGGCCTATGGCCTTAGCAGCACTTTTATATGGCAGCGAAAACTGGATAATAAAAAATAAGGATGAAAGCAGAATAGAAGCTGCGGAGATGAAATTTTTAAGATTCGTGGCAGGTTATACACTTTTAGATAAAAAAAAAAAGGAATGAAGAAATAAGTGTTGAACTAAAAATACAGAATATTTTGGAAATAGTGAAAGGATATCAAGATAGATGGCTGGAGCATATAAACCGAATTTCAGATGGAACCATAACGAAAGCCGCATAAACTTACAATCCACGAGGAAAGAGATCTCTTGGCAGACCCAGGAAACGACGGCGGGATCAATTTTTTGGAGATGGAACAGGCCAACAGGCGTAACCCATAAAGCAGATGATGATGATGATGATGAAAACATACCCACCTCTTAATAAATGCCATTTTAGGGTTGTTACATAACTGGAATGTATCACAGATGCTTTTCAGCTAATATTACAGTTGCTGTACCGATGGTGCAGAGTGACTACCCACCTACATGATGCGGTGTGTCGCATGATACACATTCCTACCTCAATTCGGAGTCACATACTGTGATGTTTAACACGTGTAGCATCCATGGTATGTGTAGGGCACGGTTCACTTTACCGATAACATTGATACTTGCCACACAACATGCTCAACTCTGGATTTATCAACTACAAAATAATACACTTGTAAGTTTATAACTTTTCTACAAATGCGTTCGGGGCGTCCTTATGCTAAAGTTTCAAGTGATTCTCAAATGTGTTCGTTCATGTGTGAACCCAAGTAATGTTTATCTGAATGCTGAAAAACTAAATCAAAGTAGAATGAAATTGATATAAGACCATCCATCCGATCCCTTTGTATTAAGAATTGGTATCCGTAAAGTTAAACAACAAATTATGAAATTAAATACATTTTGAATATTTTCATTGAATTTAATTCGAATTTTCGCATTCGACTTCCTTAATTAAGGATTGCCCTAACGAAGACAAAGCATACTAAGAAAAAATAACAAGTAATTGCAATAAAAAAGAAATATAAACAAGTATTAACAATCAGCACTAGTACAACGCAAATTAACAAATTAAACTAACAATATTTTATGAAGGAAATATAAATAAGTAATACAATGGTTTTGTATATTTTTTATAATGATTGTCAATCCATATATTATTAAATACTATTATTAAATTTTTAACCACTGTATATGTTAATTATATCAAATTTGTGACCTCGTATCAATTCTACTGAGACTTTAAATTTAACCTTTTCATTGTTACTGATGTTTACTAGAACTTCATCACTTCGAACACTGTTTAAAAGCAAAATTATGATAAGATTTAATGGGTATTTCTGTATGTGAAATAAGAGGATTATTATCCTTGTGTTACAACTGTAATCCATAGAAACTATCTATTCTACTGAAATTCTATCCAATGATTTCCAACTTATATCCCGCTGATGATTTCACTTGTTGTTTGTTTATATTACTGTATAACTTCAGGGTCGTAATATTAAAATTCTGTACTTTATTTTTGTCACTGAATCAACGCTGATCTGGGTTAAATATTTTCTAGAGGATGGTATGACACCAGGCCTATTCCCAGGGGTAGGCTAGTTAGAGTGCTGCCCCTCCCCCAAGATTGCCCCTTCTAGATTTTTAGTATTTAAAATACTATGATATACTAAAAAAAACAGAGTAGATACCGGAAGCAGTTGGAAAATATTGGGAGTGAACTCCAGTTCTTCACAAATCTCATTCTTTCCATCTCAAACAATCTTTAACCGGAGTGTGTAAAACAGTGATTAAATGTGGAGGAGCACTTGCAGGTTTTCTGCTTTTAATTGATAAGGTACTGCCTCAGTAGAAATATGTTTTTCATATTTAACATTTGTATTACGACCATAAAGACTTTCCACATGACATACACATATGTAATGTATATATATATATATATATCGCTCCCTTAGAAATATAATTTGCCTCGCCGAAAACGTATCCTGGCTAAGGGCTAATGAGCTGTAACTAACTAATTATTTTGACCATGGTATTTTTCTATTATTTCTATACCTGTAAACTATCCAGGCGAATATTGTTTTCTTCTTTTTATGTTATTTTACTTAGATTGTAAAAAACTACTTCAAGAGATCAAGCCGGATAATTGATCCGTTACTATTTTATTTGCATAATGAAACAAGTCTAGATTCTACAGATCCACGTTATTCAATAAAACATAGTAATTAATTATTAGATTATTTTTGTCAGTAAGATTTTTCCCGTCCACCGCTGTGGCTCAGGGGATGCGTTCAATCCTCACACCCAGCGGGCCCGGGTTCGATTCCTGGTCGGGACAAGTTACCTAGGTGAGGTTTTTTCCGGGGTTTTCCCTCACCTTTGAGATAAATGTCGGGTAACTTTAGGCCCTTGTGGTCCCCGGATATCATCTGGCCGTCATTATCATCTTCATCCCCATCCTCGCCTTGTTCTGAGTGAATGGTGTGTATCGTCCTATGTGTTCGTGTTGTCTCGGAGGTGGCCCCGGCATTGGGCTGATCACTCATCCGGGGAGGCCCTCCATGTCCTTGTCTGGTCAAAAAAGTATGTATGTGATCCAAAGCTAATCCCTCTCCCGACAGGTCGCGGCCCTGTAAGGCCCGGGCGGCGTGGGTCGCTTAAATCCTAAAAGGGAGAGGTAAAACTACGATAAAGAAAGAAAGAAAGAAAGATTTTTCCCCAATGCTGTGGATTCCCTCAACTAATCAATAGATAATTTTAACTAATTTTGCTCCTCTGCTGTTGTCTATTTTTCGTAATTTCAACTTGCAGTCCTCTATCATCTATCATCCATTAAAGTACTTGTCGGCCTTCCTTTCCTTCTTCAGATACTCAGTTCATCACCTCCTTGGACAGTCTTCCATCATTCGTACTTTTCATTTATCATACCACCTTAATCTTACCCTTTCTGCAATTTCTACTACAACTTTATCTATATTCATTCATTCTTTTGTGTCAGTACTAGTAAGTTTTCCTGGCTTCGCCGGCATTATTTACTCAACTACCAGATGTCTTACTTAATTGGTTCATTTAAGAGAAAATTATTAAAAACTATTTATTAAACACTGACATCGTTTATACATTAATTGCAGGATTTGCATAAGTTTATCCTTGATTTTATTTTTTACGTAATAAATATAAATAGGGCCTAACACTGTTCAACATGAAAAATGTCCTTTAGATGAAAAATTGTATTTCTTGTATATTTTTGACTGAAAATACCGAATCTGTAATTATTTTTTGTTTACCACTCACCATTTCCACCAAAATCCACATTTATGCCTTTTATGTAGGCCTAAGGATATAGGGATACACTAAATTCTGCTGCTTTTTCCGTGAATGGGACAGAAAAAACCACTGCATCCGTAAACAGTGGTCTCCAAGAAAAGAATCATTCTTGGCACCATAACATATCACATAAACCACTTGTGAATCCCCAATGTGCCTTTCTTCCACCATTACACATTAAACTCGGTAGGATAAAAATATTTGTAGAAGCTCTGGACAGAGAAGGAGTGGCTTTCTTGCATCTCAGGAACAAATTCAAATATCTAAGTGAAGTAAAGGTATGTGATGGACCATTTTGGTTTTGATATATGAATCAAGAACCTTTTGTTTATGTAGAATCACATAGTTTCATATAAAGGACAGAAAAATTCATATTTATTGTACAGTATAATTAAACGAACAAATTAATCTTGTGCTGCCGTGTGGGCAGATTCGAAATGAAACGATTGAAAAGTAACACAGATTCATGAACCTTACTAAAATAATACATAAACATTTAAAATGATTGATAATTTAAAGAAAGCTACGAGGGAGAATCAAATGAAAACAGCAATTTTTTTTCACTATTTTACTGCAGGAAGAATGTTTGCTTGTACATGATTTTTCTACATAGTCCCCTCCCAGTTCAACGCACTTACGCCATTGGATTGGAAGAGCTTCGATACCACATAAGAAGAATTATTCTGGTTGACACTGTAGTCACTCATGCACCGCCGATTGGGTGTCTTCATGAGACCTGAACTTCTGCCCTCCAAGGAGCTCCTTTAATGGACCAAAGATGTGGAAATCTGATGATGCCAAACCTGGAAAGTATGGCAGATGTGGGAGGCACTTGAAGCATGTGTCGTCCATGGTTTTCATGGTTGCACGAGCAGCATGAGGACGGGCATTATCATGTTGAAGCTCTCACCCTCTTAGCTTTGTCACCATCAGATTTCCAAATATTTGGTCTGTTAAGGGATCTCCTTGGAGGGCAGAAGTTCAAATCTGATGAAGACGTCCAATGGATGGGGCAGGAGTGGCTATAGCGTCAACCAAAATAATTTTTGTCATGCGGTATCGAAGTTCTTCCTAGCCAATGACCTAAATGCATTGAACTGGGAGGGGACTATGTAGAAAATATTGTACAAGCAAACATTCTTCCTGCAGTAAAATAGTGGAAACAAATTAATTGCGGTTTTCATTTGATTCTTCCTCGTAAGTTATAGACCCGGCTTCGATTATTACTGTGCGCCGCCCGGGGAAAAAAAACCTCAGATTCGAGTTCCCTTCCCCGCATAGTGAGTTCCGTCCAAATCAATGATTTCACTTTTAGGCGTGCATTACTATGTAAACAGAAAATAAAATTTCTGCCAGTCGTAAACAAATGAATCAAGATAACTGAGCAAGGCCACCTTTAGTGATTAATTTCACAACAATGAATACGATCTTGTTAATAGGCGGGATTGGATGTAATCGCAAATACAAGTTCAAATATCGTATTAGGTTCCTTATTTTTTCCTGCTTGATGCTTGTTGTTGTTGATCATCTCCATTTCAATGGCTCGTAATTTCGGGTTTTTAGGTAGATTTCGAAGAAAAATCTACCTATTGCAATGGATACCATGTCATGATTTTCGAAAAATTCTTTCATATCTTTACGTTTCATGCTCCCCTAAGTACGAAACCACCGCCCGTTCAAAAAAAAAAATTGTGATATTTATATATATATATAGCCTATATATATATATATATATATATATATATATATATATATATATATATATATATATATATATATATCTTTACACGATAGCGGCCGTAATTTTGAAGATATTTGAACCAAATTTTATTATGTTATTTTTAGGCCCAATAGTTCGGACAAGTTCGTTAATGGGCAAAATTGGCCCAAGGGGGTGGTCGGGGGAGGGGGTTGAAATTTTAAAACATTTATATCTCGGCCCCTATGAAGTATAGAGGGAAACTTTGTTTGAATAAATTAGAGTACTCCCTATGGAGTTCACAGTGACACCAACGATTCGGGGGTTCGAGTGAGGGTGGGGGTGGGGGATGAAAATTCGAAACTTTTGAAACCACGTCTTGTGGGGTATCGTTGAAAAGCTCTTGATGAGTACTCTACAAATCAATAAATAGTTTCTTGATAGCTCTCATATGACGCGAGATTTTAATGTTTGAAAATAATAACACTTAAAAGAATTATTATAATATCATAATTTTGTCTTGTTTAGCGGCTTTGCTAATTTTATTCATTGCTAATCTTGCGCACGGCCTCCCAGAATATTATATCCTATTCTTGTTGTCAAAACAAATGATTGTAGGCTCTTCCTCTTTACCGAATTCAGTTCTTATTACTGCAGGTTTGCCATGCCAAGGCTAAAGAAGAAGAGTGCTATGCAGCGACAATAAATTAAACCAAAAGCACTTCGAAATCTACCTCCGCCTGTAGGCCTGTCTAAAGGGATTTTTTTATTAGTATTTCACCCAACAGAATGAAGCGTCTCTTGAAACATCCAAGTTTCTGTTATCTAAGACAGTTAAGCTTTTCCATTGTTACATCCCTTTTCCCTAGTTTCGAAAATGGGCAGTTGGTGACCTACATCCTTGCAATCGATAACGCTGAGGTGTTGCTCGTGATGATAAACGGATCGATTAACATTAAATCTCCTCCGAGAGGATTGTGCACCCTATTCATTCATCATTCATCATTCATCATTGGACGGCCAGCCCGATGGTGGTTCAGTGGAGTCGTAATTAGGTGAAAGTGTCGGGTGATGAGGGAGGGTTTGGGGGTGGTGTGTGGTAGCCACCCCCTCCCAACCTAGACAATATCAGTGAAATGGTCTGCGGAATACAGTCTCCATTTTGTTGCATCCATCATAGACAGTCCTTTCATGCTTCTCTAGGGAATTATTATTGTATTGCCTGCAAGTAAATAAGGTTATTTTTGTTCGAACGTATTGTTATAATACTCTTATTATAGGTGACGTAACAATACCTTAATGAGTAATGATATAGGCCTACCTTAAGTACAGAATTTCATTATCGATTAGTATTATACACGGAACAGTGGCGAATCCAATATTTTTAAAGGGGGCTGTGCCAGGTGAATCACCGACACCAAAGTATTGGATGACATCTGTTTAATACAACATAAAATAAAATCAGGTAAACTGATATAACAAAGTGCCAGTATGTTTTTGTTGAATCAATTATAATTGCAATTATGATATGCAGAAAATAAGTTTTTCTAATCAGATTAAAATCGACCAGCGTCAGCAGAACTACAGATTTGTGATACCTTGACAATCGCGCACTCACATAAAAAATAAAAATAAAAAAAGCCATGTCAAATCGGCCGGTTCCGAGATTTGATCCGGGGACCTCCAGAATACGAGTCCAAGGCGTTAACATTTGGCCAACTCAGTCAGTTTGACGGTGTCGTTTGATGAGCATAAGTGAAGGAATAGTGTTAACTGTGAAATTATACCGGTAGACAAAAATTAAAAAAACATGTGACCTTTAATTAGTCGTAACCTTTAATTAGTCGTGACCTTTTAGTCGTTAGGTCCAAAATTAATAGGCTTCTTGCCATGGACGTTATAAATGCGTATACCAAGTTTCATAAAAATCCCATAAAGCATATTTGAGTTATGGGGCCTTTTGTTATATAATACCATAAAAATGCACTAAATTGGGCATTATTCCGGTACCGGCCAACCGATTTTGCCCAATATCAACAGACGTCTTCCCATGGACATTATAAATGTGTTATAAATGTGTATACCAAGTTTCATGAAAATCCGATAAAGCGTATTTGAGTTATGGCCCTTTTAAATAAAAACACTAAATTGGGTTTGACGCCGGTACCGGTGAACCGATCAATAACAATAGGGTTCTTCCCATGGACATTATAAATGCGTATACCAAGTTTCATGAAAATCCGATAAAGCGTATTTGAGTTATGGCGCGTACAGACACACAGACAGACAGACGGACAGTCATTTTTCGTCCCCCACACACAATCTCATAAAGTACCATACTGGCACTTAATAAATATCTAATAAAAAAATTAATCAATCAATCGGCAATCAATACGTCCTAAATTCACATCAGCAAGAATTTTTAGATCAGACAATACGCTCTTGAACATGGGCATTTAATGGTCTACAATATTAAAAGCCAAGTTATGTTCTGCGAAAGAAGCAGCTATTTTATTTCATCTTTCTGTGCATTGTTCTTATGAGCTCGTTACTGGGAGCTTATTATTAGTTTTAATGTTTTATTTGTAGAAAAAGAGTGAAATTAAAAAAAATTAAATGATAATTTGTAATATTTGCGGACAAAATAGTTCACATTCCTGGAATTGCTGATACTTAGGGCAACCGACGGCAGACGACATAATTACCGAATTGTCATCCTATTTGTTCTTTCATCAGATGACTGCGGCCTGCCTGCTGATAAGTCTCTTACAGGAATTACACACTGTTGCTCTTGTAGTCAAGTTATTTATCGCTGACATGTATTCTCTGTCCCTAATTTTATTTAGGATAGTTTCTATAATAATATACATAAATTAAATTACATTGTAAGTTCAATTAATTATGTGGTTCCTTAATCCTTATTAGCTTATATGCTTGAAAATGAAAGTAATGTAACTGCAGAACCAAATGGGGCGGCAGCCCCCAGAGCACTACCCCTGGATCCGCCAATGTTCTAAGAATTCCTTGATCGCTAATGTTTGCAGCACCCCTGCTACAAACGACTAGAAAACCCGCAATACACAACCGACAGAGAATGCTCCTTTATTCCTTGGTTACTTATCTTTGCAGCACCGCCTGCTAAGAACGACTAGATAACCCGCAATACACAGCCGATGGAGAAAACAGCCTTGAAAAAAGCAATTTAAGCTTCACAATAACAACCTTGTGTTTAAAATAAAATCAATTCTGTTCAAGCAAATTTTGATATTACACTAAAATGAGTTCATTTCGCGAGTTTTATTTATTTATTTACATGGCTTTGAGGTTGAAATACCAAGAATACGTGTTGCCTCCACGTCTTTGTCACCGGCCATCTTACGCAAAAAAAAAAGAGTAATTACGAAAATACGATCGTCGATATAAAACCGTTTACATTATAAATTACTAGGTATTCAAAAACTCAAAGCTTAGACATTTAATTATGGTCGAACAAAAACAGTCGCATGCAACTTGCCTCTAATCGCAATTAAGACGCTTGTATGAAAATTATGATATGCACGTTTTATAAATACATACTTGTGTTTTAATGATGTCGTTATAGGCTCCTTGCATATTTTAACATTATAGCATTTTGAAGAAATAGATTTTTTCTAGTGGCTCATTTGATTTTATGCTGTACAAACCCAGCCGAAGGGGAAGAGTTTTAGGACGAAAAATAATATTTATAACGGGACCTTCGGGATGGATTCTGAGTTCCAGGCACGTTATAGGGAATTTTAAATTTTACTTTAGATAAATTTTCTAATTACGCTTTTTATAATCCATACCGAAAGAGTAAATACTTGTTAGTAATTATCCGAAATAATTTATGATAATAAATACTATATTCAGGGAAAATTCAGTGGATAAAATCTTTTAACATTGGTCTAAATAAACCGTTATAGAAGAATTGTTTCTAATATTATCACAGAAATGGGGATAAGGACATACTAGATAGGGCCTATGGCCTATTAAGTGCAATATTAATGCTATAAGAACTATACAGAGCGTTAATTAATAACACCGAAATATTTTACCTGTGTATAGAGGGGACATAGACAAACAACTTTTATTATGAGATTTTTGCTCTATGACGTAAAATGTGTGTGCTACGGGTCATTAAAGTCATTACAATTTGGTGCTAATGACACAATAATGAAGTAAAATGGGGTTAAAATTTTCATTAAATTGACTTCGTGGCCTCTTAGTAATCATTAAAAACCTGATTCTTTATTATTCATCAACAGCTATAGCTATCATAATTTACGAGTTTTTCTATAATCTGGCAAATTTATAGACTAATCATATGACTGGCCGCCACTACATTAGTTTTGTATTCATAACTCCAGTGTTTATCAACGAAGTTCCTTTGTTTTGCATTTTTTCAAATGTTAGAAGTCAGTGGCGGCCATGTCCTGGGAGATTTTATCTTGTAACAGGATAAATATAATTCGTAGAACAAAATTCTCATTAAAAAGTTACATGTCTAAGTCCCATACACAGGTAAAATATTTCGGTGTTATTCATTAACAGCCTGTATATGGGATTATATAATATAATTTTAAAACACCTAAATATCTGGTTTAGATAAATTGAACAGATAATGTCACCCGTTCTTTATATTCGGTTACTATACTGACGTGACCTGCACAATTAGATAAACATTATCTTTACCGTAGAGATGTGGATGGTACATGCATCAGCGACATTTGAATTACCGGTACGAAAACTCTGGATGACCATAATAAAACTGATAGCCTCCGCACATAATGTGCGCATAAAACAGCAGTTATGACAGGGGCTTGGTTATCGTAACAATCATGGTATTTCATTTCCATGATCACACTGCGTGATGACGCTTTTATAGTGTGACCTTCTTTGTATTGCAGGGATTTATATTTTAATGTTTCATTATGCATAGTAATTTATTTTTTACTTTCTCTAGCCCTACCACAGGTAGACTACTATATATATAGAGAAAGTTTTTATCTCATATGCAGTTCGTAATTATTGACGCTTTAGTCCGAGTTCAGAAATTTTCAGAAACAAAATGGATATGTTAGTAGCCTATGTGCCTGACTGTCTGTGTGTGTTGGAGAACAGAAAATTATAATAGCCTATAGTAATAACAATAATAATAATAGATTAATAATTAGGGCCCGGATTTTTAGGCTTTTATAAAAGATATTTTAGCCTTTTATTTTCGTGGAATAGCCCTTTTTAGGCTAAAGAAACGATTTTAGCCGTCTTAATAAAACATATAAGGAACACTAATATTAACACCGAAAATTGTATTATAATGTTGACACAATTATTCTAGTTTTTTTTTTACAAAATAAATAAGCAACTATTCCTTATATCGGCACTCGAAAAATAGCATAATCAATTGAGATATTTACCCTTTAATGATGCAATTATTCAGTGCACCACTCAATTCACTTCCGATCTACGAAAATAAAAAGACTCGTGGAGATTCTATTTAAAAATCGTGTTTTTCTACAAAAATCCTCTTTAGCCCCCAGTTTTTCAGAGCCCCTTTTAAGCCCTTTAGTCCGATTTAGCCCTTTTTAGGATCTATAAGATTCCTATATTCGGAAGCAAGGGGCATGAATCGGTAAAGCACGTTAAATTGTTCTAGTTAGGAAGCTGGGGAAAAAATAGGTTAAAACCTTCAAATTCTGGTCCTAATAATAATAATAATAATAATAATAATAATAATAATAATAATAATAATAATTTTTTATTTCCTAGCACAGTTAAGACCCTCTCCAGATGTTATAACCCTCCCCATATGGTCGGCCTGGTTACGCCTATGCCTTCAGTAATACAGTAATTGCAATAATAATACAAAATATTAGCAATAAAATATTGCAGTTCGTACAACTTATATTAAAATATTAAAAATGTGTATCAAATCATCAATAAATGAAAATTAGGAGAGAATATAGAAACGGAAACAAAGTGGATAAAAATTATATATAAATGTATGTGTATATGTGTGTATGTATGTATCTGTCTGCGTGTATGAGAGTGTACAAAGACCGTTTTGTGCATTAGTTAAATAATAACAATTCCCGGTAAGTGAATTTATTTATTTATTTATTTTATTTACATTCGTAAAACATATTACAATCTTTAATGGTGCCCGAATGAGCAAAAGCTCGTGCTAGGGCTCAGTTAAGTACAGTAACAGAAAATATAAATGACTATTGGAATTGCAACCAAAAACTTAGAGTACAGTTACTCTACGTACAATGCATACACATAGGCACATACATGGTACATACAAATATACACGCCAACAAGGTCATCATCTTCAGTTCTGTCTTATGCAACGTGCATCGAAATGCATATTCGAATATTGAAGGACGCATCTGGGACCAATAAGAAGATTTTAATACTGTAACACATTTGTTTTTAATGAGTGATTGTGTCTTCTGTGTTATTTTATATTTTATATATAAGTGGCCTGGGATAAGTGCTACGACAAGGGTTTGTAACAATTTTAACCCTGTCTGAAAATGAAATTCATTAATAAAGTAGTTTTTTATCCGATCTTTCAATATCATACGATAGAGCCCGGGTTCACATAACTCGCCTAATCGAGTTTCTACTCGAAGTGTATAGGCAATTCAATTTCTGGGCTAACTGAATAATGGTCGATTGTAACGACTGTCCAGTCATGCATCCTGTAAACCTATTTACAGTAAATGAGTATGTTGAGCTTAGCTCACTGTACATAAACCCTAGGATGAAAAAGAAGAATCTAGACCAAGACATTCTTTCATTCAATATTACGTGAATCTCAAATCTGATTCTCACTGTGTTAACAACTTCAGCTTTCCCGTGCAGGCGAGCTCACAGCTGAAGCAACAGTAGCGTCACGTACAGTTTGTTGTTGGAATTAGTTTAAAGAAACAGAGAACTGACATCGTGCAACGCTTGAATAACAGAACTCAGGATTTTCTCTTTCTTATCACAAGATACTTTCCCAAATGTAATAATTTCGTGCACTTTTTCACTTTGGGTAAGTTTCACTCGAAGTTCTACCAGTAAATGTATTTTGTGTTAATCGGGAAAACAAATCGCTCAATAAATTTTCTCGTGGCAACTTTTCGAAACACATACCAGTACCTTGACTTAGGAAACTTCACATAAGCAAAGAATTGCCGCTTTATTTCGTTCCTGCTATCTGTTCACACCAAATCTTCTGCCATAATATTATTCTGATTTTTTTAGAATTCAGTTTATTTATTCTGACGGAGGTAAAGCCATTTGGCCTTCTCTTCCACTGTACAAGTACAAAACAATATTACAATTATATAATACAGAAATATAAAAAATCAAATTACTATTAAAATACATGTAAACACACTAAAAATTTATGTGACATTCCTAATATAAATTTAAGATTAACTTTAAATTATTGCATTTTCTAAATTACTGCAAAATCATTGAAAATTACAGTTAAAGAATATAATCTCTAAATTACTAAAATAAAAATTTAAAAATTAAAAATTACACTCTATGAGGTCTGTGAAATACTTAAAAGAAAAACTGAGAGTTGCAATAGATGTAAGTTAAGGGTTTCAAGTTACTATAAAGAGCAGTGAAGATGGCTAGTTATTATGATGGTGAAAAGAGAACATCTTGCCATTAGGCCGCCTAAATACATAGCCTATACATAGATAAATGTGTTTAAAAATAAAGTCACATACTTGAATAGTATCAAAATATTTGAAACATAAAAAGTACTCGCTGGTAAAAGTATAATTTTCATAAAACAGTGATGTATGGAGGTGTCAGTACCTTTCTTTCGTTGCGATAAGTACTTGTGTAAAAGCTAGAATTTGCGGGTATGACTTCCATGTTTCTTAAATGAAACATAAGGACGAAATGATTTACCTTCCCTCGAGAGAAACAGTGACAAGAAAAACAGCAGAATAATAAGAATACTACCATTTCATTTCTTAAGTCGCGATATCTAAGACATAAGTTACATCCTTGGAGCCGTGGTGAAGGAAACTGAGGGATCGAGTCTGAGTAGAAAAGGCAAACAGATGAACAGGTAAATGGAAAAACAGAGAATCCTTTCCGTTGACAGTGACCTGATGAAAATGGTGCAGTATTTGATTTTTTTTTGTTTCTCTCGAAAGAACTTTTTTTTAAATAAACTGATAAAATTGCACTGTTACACTAAGTCTAACAACTCGACCATGAGTTTAGGAGGCAACGGTATACACCCCCATCCTAGGCCGCTGCCCCCTCTAAACTGAAATTCGAAGTGAAAAAGTTACAATACCCATTTTATGATATAGAATGTCGTGTGAGTGCATCATAATTCATTTTTACTTCTTCTGCCCGTAACATAGGTACTTGCAGGTGCATGTAGTATTTCGACCCCCAAATTCGAAGATGAGTTTTTAACATAAATACACGTTTTGAGGTTCCCTGAATCAAAAATACCATTTTCAGAAACATGTATGTGTTTTGAGGTTCCCTGAATCAAAAATACTATTTTTAGAAACATGTAGGCTAGTGTGTGTTTCTGTCTGGATGTCTGTGAACAGTCTAGCTCCAGATCGAAAAACCGTATGAAAAAAAATGTATTTAGGTTAGGTACCTTCTGGAGATGTGAGCCGAAGACTGGCGACAGGCTATCATTGATTTGGGTAGAGAAAGTTATGTGAATTTCACATCAGATTTTTTTCAAAGTGTGATCCAGCTTAATAACTAGTCCGTGTTTCAGCACATAGCTTATAGTATTCCAGTTAATTTTTAGAGTTTTCTTTATTTTATTTGTGGTTGAAAACTACCTTGTCTCAAATTAGTAACATAGTGAAAAACATTGCCTGGAAGTAAGTTGTTTTAAAAAACTAATAATTATCTACCAATACTTATATATTTATATCCTGCCAACCATGTATTCTTCAACTCGTAGCCAAGATTTACAACCCAACAAAATTAAATAAAATCAGGTATACTGATATAACAAAGTGCTTTTAGACTATAGTCTACAGACATAAGGACGGACGGACAGACATTTCCCGTCTACTACACAATCTCATAACGTACCATACTGGCACTTAATAAGCATAGTACTGGTATTAGTAGTGAAGAAAACAATTGCTCAACCATAGATTATTATATTTTCTTGAAGAAATCTGAACAGGTATTGTACTGTAAGTAGTTCCATATAAATATCCTCACTGAAAATAGCAATAATTATATTGTATAGACGGGTGTTATCGCTAGGACCCATAGTTTCCGAGATATAAGTGGAAAACCGAAAAAAGGGACCTCCTAAGGGCCCCCCTGCCCCCCGCTCACCTCCTAGGAGTGGGGACTTTTAGTATGTTTACCTCCTAACTAGTTCAAACAAAGTCCCGAAGTCAAAAATTGTGTTCCTTCCATTTCCTTCTACACCTCTTTTTGAGCATTCTTTCACTGGACAAGCCATAATATTATACTAACTTCGTTTAATTTGCACGCTCTCTTTGCCCAGGAAATCGAAGTCCCTTGAATAGTCGGAGCAATTATTTACTCAGATAATAACCTGAAGGTTAGTTTGTGTAGCTTTATATACCTTGGTATTTGGATCAGTAATAAAGTTTGTGCAATATATTTTACACTGTTTATTTTAAAAGGTTATTTAGTTAAATCAATTCAAACCATAAAGCTGAAGGATAGTACAGTATATCGCTTTTGGCAATTATGTTCGCTCTGCCATATTTTAATCTTATTTCGGAGAATCCCGGCAACGAGTTTTCTGATATAATTTCCTGCAGGTAATTTTCATCCAAATATTTGGAAAGTAGTAATAGTTTTCTATTGTGTCATCGTTAATTTTGATTAATTAACGATGACTCAATAGAATATGTAAAAGAATGTGTATACTTAGGTCAGATATTATCGTTTGACAATAAAATTCAAAAAGAAGTTTCAAGAAGAATCTCTTTAGCATGGAACAAATTTTGGAACTTAAAATTCATCCTATTAGACAAATCCTTAAGCATGAAGATAAAAAAGGATGTGATGGACACTTGCATTCTACCAGTTATGACTTATGGATCCCAAACATGGACATTAACTAAAAAAGAGAAAAACATGCTACAGATTTGCCAGAGGAAGATGGAGAGGAAGCTGCTAAACATCACATTGAAAGACCGAATAAGAAATGAAGACATTAGGAAAGCGACATCTATAAAGGATGTGATGGTTACTGCTTCCAGATTAAAATGGATGTGGGCAGGGCATGTCATGAGAATGAACCCGAAGAGATGGGCACATGCGATGACAGTGTGGGAGCCCAGAACCGGGAAAAGAAGTGTTGGAAGGCAGAAATCGCGATGGGAGGACGAGTTTAAGAGTGTTGTGGGGAACTTGTGGTCTAGGAGTGCCAGAGACAGAAAGAAGTGGAAAACTCTTGACAATTAGTACTACAACTAGAGTCAATTAACTTATATTAAATTTTAGCGTTCTCAGGTGAGGGTAGCCTGAAACGTTCTTATTTAACGAGTCAGCCACCCTGGTATGCCAGGAGGCCCTTGCCCGCTATGGGATGCTTGTGGTCTAATTCTTAATTCTTAATAGTTTTCTGACTTAATATAATATTTAAGATCAATTAACATAATAAAATATGTTAATATTAAAATAAATCACTTTATAATTTAAACAGCGTTGAAATAAATAGTAAGTTACTTGTAATAGCTGACCTGTAACTGCCGGCAGCAACACAGTAAAGCAAATCTTAAGGCTAGTTTACACGACGAAATTGGGTTTCGTAACCGAGTTTCGCAACTGTTTTTTACTTGAATGCGCAAGCGCTAGATGTACTGGCGACAATGAGTTACGACACTACGCACTTTCGGCTGATTCCAACTTTTCACGAAACTATAATAGTTATTTTGATATTTTGCGCTTAAGGCTAGTTTACACGATGACACTAGGTTTCGTACCACTTTCATGAAAGTGATTTCGTGAAACTAATTACATTTTCTTTCCAATGCAACCACGCATTTCATGTTATTTCTGAAGTTCAAGTTGTTAAAATCCCATATAAACGTTTGAAACATATTAATACAGGCATTTCATAATTTCCTCACTTCCCCATTTCGACTGCCAAAGAAAAGCCAAGTCACATTCCAATTGTGTATAGGATTAAACACATTGTTAGTGCCCAAAGATATGTCAGTCGAATCTCAAAAATGATTTTGTTTTTCTTGGTAAACTTTTATTGCTTGATTTGCCTCTCTCAAACCGGACTGTTGGATCCAGGACATTATAGAACATCTGCAATACAATGTTTAACAAACGTTATAAATACCTTCAACAGATAGGCCTAAAGTACAGAATACAAGACTTCATCTAGGAGTTATGAATATAAAATACAAGTTTTCATATTTTGGCCTATTTAACTCCATCTGGCACTTCGTTACACCAGTTTAACCTGATTTTATTTCTAACATATGATATTCATCATATCACAATTAAGTATACATTAAGCATTTAGCATATTTTTTGTGATAATTTGTTTTCCAGTTGTTTATAATTGTATATCATGTGCACACGCACACAATATATAATTTTTAGTGCACCTTTTTATTTTCCCCATTCTCTCCTGATTTTAAATTGTTGATAATTATGCATTTTTGTCTTGTGTTCCAATGTAGGTTATACAAACTACATTACTGTTTTACTGCAAGTATTTTTATTGTATTTGTAAATCGAAGTGAGTGTGCTCGAATTTAGTAACAGTGAAAAACATTGTCTGGAAGATTGGTTTCAAAATATGATTACAGAATGAAAAAAATAATTCTGTATTTTCGCAAAAAGAAATTATTTTTATGTTAATATATCACCACATTACCTTACCTCACCCTACACGTTTGGAGGTTCCCTGAATCCAAAAATATTATTTTCGAAAACATGTATATGTCTGAGAACAGCCTATCTCCAGAACGGAAAATCATATGAAGACAAACTTTTGTATTTGGATTAGGTACCTTCTGAGGATGTTACATGAAGATTGGCGACAACTTTCTATTACTTTTAAAGGACTTTACATGAAGGAACTTTCGTGTTTTGTGATTTTCTCGAAAACGACTTTAACAATTTTTTAAAATGTAGTACATGGGTTGCGTATACCAGAGCTAAAACTTTTATTTGAAACATGTTTTTCGAAAAAATTATCGGAAGGATGGTTATATGGCCTCTTGTTGTGTATCAGAACGTGAATTGAGAAATATGTATTGACCATGCTTAAATTAAAGAAAGTTACGAGAGTGCATTCATCAGATATTATTTGGGTTAAGTCGCCTTCGGGGATGCTCTCTCATTATCGCAATCAATTTACATGAAGAGAATGTCACACACAACATATTATACTAAAGGCTAACTTTTATTTAGGTAGAGGAAGTTATATGAGTTCACATCAGATTTTTTAAATTTTAATACTGCAGTAATTCGTAGATTACACCCCTTTATACATCGCAGCTTCAAAGCATAACTGGTCATTAATAAATTGAAGTTTATTTAGTATTCAGTTTGATGCTTGTATACTAGGCCTATATAAATTTGTTCAGCTTTTGCAGCAAAGCAATAAAACAAGAACGTTACGGGGAAACAATGAATGGGGGCTGTTTTGTTATTTATGATCTTCCATTATTTGTATTACGTACTTCATAAAATGTATGTACTATAACATACTGTTATTCTGGTTTGCACATGCTATCGGCTTGACTTTTCTTTGTCCATTTCCATCTTTTGAACAGTACTTCCTTGTGACTATTGTGTTATCTGTTTTCTTGTATTTTTCTTTTTCTATTCTTTTCAACATCGCCATTGCATGTAATAATAGGCTTGTCTGCTCATTCAAGATAGGTAACTTTTAATAAGAAATGTGTGTATTAGTAAAAACCATATGATAATCCTCAAATCTGAACTTTATAATCTTATGAATTTATTTCTTATGAAAAGTATCTTGGGAGAATCTAAACATAGAGTTATATTTATTGTGACTATTTAGGGAATACTTACATAATGAAGCATGTAATGAATGATTAAAAACCACAAAATGAATAAAACCATGTATATTTGTGCCATTGTAAGCGAGATAGCCAATGGCTTTCCAATCGATATATCGCATTGGTTGCGCCGTATGCGGTTATTACTGGCACGAACACTTTCCTTTTGCGTCAGGTGCTTTGTTGTTTTTTCCTCAGACTAAACTGTCTGGTGCAGTGGTACCATGAATAATATTTAGTGTTATTTATAATGCTTTACCACTCATAAAATTGTACGTTATTTTCTTAAGTCTTTTTGTTCATATACAACTTTATATATATATATATATATATATATATATATATATGTATATATAGGCTATATACTGTATATACACGCACATACATACAACCTCTGTGTTCAGTGATTGCTATTTAGAATCTTTCACTTTCTATTCTTTTCAACATCAAGTTAGTATGTAGTAATGGATTCGTCTGCTCATTCAAGATAAATAAATGTAAAAATACTCTCAGTGCTCTCAAAATAAAATATAACAAGGAAACCTGTCGAAATGAAAATATAAGTTTAGATGTGTAAAGATATAACAATCATTCGTTTTTTCAATATAATTTTTCCTATGACTTAATTTTGGTTTTTATTACTCCTGTGCATGTAGACCTATGTTTTTAACCTACGAACTGCTGTAGGGTTTACAAAACAAGACATCGTTGTGATGAAAATTAAAAAAAAAAAAAAAAAAAAAAAAAATGTAATCCTGTCCGGATTAACCAGATGTCCGGACGAGCGGAGTCCGAATTAGCGGGACTGTACTGTAAAACGATAAACTTATGACCATAGCCACTTGTGATTGGTCGAAATTCCGCATCGCTTATTGTTATACTGGATTGGTCGCTGACTCATGAGTCAACGGAAGTGTTCAGCGTAATATGGCGTACAGCAATAAGAAAGTTATAAGCATTAAATTAGTTTAAAGTTTTAAATTAAAACATGTTCGAGTAAGACTATTCCGGAGTCTGCTAATATGGAAGCGTCAAACTCACATTCAGGAGGTCGCGTAATCAAATCCCATGCCAGCCAATCTGCTTGTGGTTTTTCCTTTATCTTTCCTCAGAGGATAAGGCAAATTCTGGGTTGGCATTTTCATCTCCACGGTCAGAACCCTTTCCTCTTTCGTTATAATATGTTGTTCACCACCGCCCTTCGCTTTCTTTCAACCACAACCCCATACATACCATCCCTATATATGTATGACCATATGAGCAGTTCTCTCTATCCTTCCTCGTTTCGATTCAGTGGAATTTTGCCTTGTCCAGCTCTGCCTCTCTCTCTCTCTCTCTCCCCGAATCATTGAAACATACATTTATTTCATAATTAAGTTGTTTTTTGCAAGTAAGTTGTACGAAATAGTGTTAACCCTATGTAAAAAAAATCCGAACCGAAAAATCGCAAGATGCATTCTTTTAAAAAAGTATCAAGCCAAGGAATTGGTGATAGATCGTAGGTAGTGGCATAGTGCAAGATATTTGCGTGCAAGAAAAAGTAAAGTTCTCTTTAGCCTTCCACAGGCCGTGGAGGACCTAAAGATTCCAGGATATGAGGCTCCCAGATTCGACATTCGGCGCGTGAAGGTGGTAAGGTTGTCAGCCTTACACACCGGCCTGCATGCAAGAAAAGCATTGCTATTTACTAACGATACATGAATTTAATTTAGTATGCTTTCTATTACCGCTGGATGAAAACGCGTTTCTCCAAAAATTTTGTTTCAGATTTTTATTTTTTAATTTAGCTCTCAAATTTGTGACCAAAAAGGCAAAAAACCTATGTAAACATACCTTAAATTCTTTGGTAAACATACCTTAAATTCTTGAGTAAAAAATAAAATTTCTTAACTAGAATTATTTAGGCATAAAGTAAAGTAGCCTATTCCCTTTTACAAGCCATGGAGGCCCAGAGGGTTCCAGGAGGTGGACGCTCCCAGAGGTTTAGACATTCGGCACATGAATGTGGTAAGATTGTCAGCCTTACGCACCGACCGCCTTTATCCACCAGATTACTTCTGATACTCATTTCTGTTAGAGGCTGAGTCGACCCCAGGGCCATAGTGCCACCAGAAGGATTAGTTCAATTGAAAAACCCCAACAACCTCATCGGGGATTGAATCCGCGACCTTCCGGTTTGTAGCGCAGCGCCTCAACCACTACGCTACGGCGTACCCCCGTTCTTCAGGCATAGTACAGGTAAATTAAATTCGGAATTTAACCAGGTTCATGCTAGCCGCAACATTACACTGCATAAAATGGAATACATCAGGGATGTAGGAATAGCCTATGTCAAAGGTGCAAATGGACAAACATTAAAGCTAATTGTTTCATGATAATTATGGGGCGGATTTTTATGACATGTCATATTTTTCCCGTTTGCATTATTTCAGGTTTCCGACTAATTAAACCCGATTCCAAGCATCTTGGTGAAAATGGAACGGCTTTTATTGTGCATATAACTGCATATTTAGGAAATTTTCAGCTATTGTACCATATTTAGTATGAATATGCATATTAAGTCATATTTTTGGCATATTTTTGTGCATATTAAAGAAATTTTGAGTTTCATATTATATTTTGTAAATGTTGCGTTATAGGCCTAATGATACTTTTTGAGAATTTACAGATATTTTAAATAATTAACACCCTATTTTAATAAAATGCATTCTAATGAAACTTAAAAAAATATACACAATGTGTAAGTGGTAAAGTCATATTTTAAATTTTATTGGTCATATTTTAATGTTTTTACGTCATAAATGCATGCATATATCCTATTTTTTAGGTCATAGAAATTCGCCCCCTAATGATAATAAAACACTATATTCAGATTACTGAAAAAAATCATGCAAATTCGGGAACAGAGGTAAAAAATCGTGAATGAATCCATTTTTATTTAGTTTATTTAGTAGAAATGGTACAAACACAGTGCATAAACAAATGCTAATCCACCTTAAACACGTTCGCTATTATTTGAGGTCTATTCATAGCGCATTCACTTTAAATTAGGTTTACATAAGTTTACATAAGTTTACATAAGTTTTAAAGTAATGTAAGCAGGGTTTTTAAAAATAAATTTTATGTAATAGAACTGTGAGGGCTAACAAATATAGAGATTTTAATCAAATAACACTTTTATCGTATAGTTGAAAATGTATGTTATTTTTCAAAGCTTTTTAAAAAATAATTGATTCTTGTTTGAACATGGATGCAACATTATGAAATACGAATTAATTACTTGATATGTCGACATATCAACAGCTTTGTGGTCTGTGTCCCATAATTGATTAGTATTGATTGTACACAAGCACCTATCTGAAAACACAACCCCTGTCAGCAGGGCAGTGGGGGACTGCAATACTCACCGGAGATGTCAGCTGTGATTTGACACCAAACAGTTGATGTTGCTACCAGAGTATCTGATTTCGCAGTTCCAATTTTGACATAGAACAAAAATATGGTTAAAGATAATCCTACACAGAGCGCCTGAATAGTGCCTTTTCCTGAAGTAAGATTGTCTGGAGAAAGAGCACCCAGCCTCGTGAAGACAGTTGAGAAACTATTCGAATAAATAAGTTGCTACTCCGGTTAAGTAAACCGTCCTTACGGCGATGGAAGTCGGAAAGATGACCATATGCCCCGAATCCTGCTAATGAAGTCGAAAGATGGAGTGAGATGTTGCAGTTGTCAGATTTCCTTTGGATAGGGATGTAGGCCATGGATTTCAGTTTTGTTTTAGATATCTACATACCCTGTATTGTAATACATAATCATTTTAATCTGTCACTTATTATAGGGCTTTAGAAATGTAGTCCTATGCTTCCTATTTAGTGCCTCGCAAACTTCCTTAACCTCTACGGGCCCCAGGATTGGTGAAAGGTACAACTTTATTCTTAATTGGTGATATTTGTTTCAAAAGATTAAAATTGTAATAAAATATTTGTTTTTTTAATGTAATCACGTTCCAAAAGGTCCTAACTGCACGTAACCTATAGGTTACATTGGGTCTTAAATGTATGTGTACATAGCATTGACTTTTAAAATGTTCCTTAGTCAAACTTAGCATTTTATTTACAACCTAGAGACTACATTTTGTTACATTCTTATATTTTTCTTATTTTCAAAGTCAGTATAACAGCTAACATTACAGTGCATATTAAGTTACATTCAAAGTGAATTCTGCAAATTTTAAAAGTAATTAAGTAATGGACACAAGAAAACAAATTACATTTCATCGAATGATTTGAAGCAGTTTCTTTGGGCATTCAGGCAGAGATAAATGTTGCATGTTGAGCAAATAAATCGACATTCAGAATTGCTATTTCTTGGGAATCTGCAGCGTGAAGATTTAACACCAGATGAAATTACTGGGAAATGGCTGTGTTTGGACTTCCTAAGGATGGAAGAACTGTAGTGGCTTTTCTTTTGCGAGACACTTATTCCAGCGTGAGAAATAATATTGTATTTTGGTCATCAGACAAGTCTGACCATTCAGAATAATTTCAGTTTACTAGTAGTTCAGTCTCTTCATTAATATGCATAATTATATAATTATAGAAGAATAGGGTTCCAGTGTAACCTGTAGGTAATATCAGTAATGAGGTTGTTAATTCACACATTGTTAATACTGAAATCGAGAAGTCATTACAATAATCAAATCTTTTTTATAACTTTTTAAATAAGTTTGTGTGAAAATTATATACATAACTTTTTGGTGCTCATTTTTTCTAGCACTGCAGCAAACGTTAACTTCACATATTAACAGAGGAGCTTGAGAACAGCCGGTCTCCTCAGCCGTGGTAGCTAAGGCATGGTGCTTTGGAGCCACGGTGAAGGAGTCTGTGGGTTCGAATCCCGCCTCGGCCATGGGTGTTTGTGTGTGGTATGCTAAATAAGTAAAGCAAACGGTGACACAAGGTAAACAGTGAAACGAGACAAAAAAATTCAGGAAAATTGGCCTATGGCCGGCTAAATAAATAAATAAAAAAACTGGCGAAACCTATAGAGGGGCCCGTAGAGGTTAAAACCTTAACAATTATTCTTTATGAAAATGTGCTATTATACAGAGTAAGATAATATGAAGATGTAAGGAAGGATTTTGGAGTACAAAGTTATCGGGAACTGCATGACAAGATGAAAGGAAGAATAGAAAAATCATAGAATGAGGATAGATCGAAATAGAACAACGAGAAAAGTTGGAGGTAGTAAACTGGATGAAAAAAATATCCTTTATTATCGATTAGGCTTGTGGTCTAAAATGAGCATTGTCCACATGGATTGACTGAGCTTTTCAAGATTGAATTTAAACAACGCTATAAGCAATGACTAAGTAAAATCATCAGTGGGATTTAAGTTTAAAATCACTGAGAACATTTTTGGTAGGCTAGTTGGTTCCTGTAAATTACAATCATAACACGAGGATAAAAATCCTCATATTTGACGTTTACCATTACTCTATAAATCTTATATGTCTGCTTTTCTACAGTTTTTTGAAGTGACGAATTTATACGTAAACATATTTAAAAATATCATTCATCATAAATCAGTTCCCTTAATGTTGTAGGCTGTATTTGTCCTCTGAAAAATCACATCACTATGCTAAGACTGAAAACAATTAATCAAATATTTAATTATGTAGCTCTATGTGACGTCATAAAAAAACCGCATCAGTTACTGGCATAATAGTTAATAATTACCCGTGTTTGGGTTTGAGGGAAATGAGGAAGATCCTAGGAAAGAATTGTAAAATAAACTCAATTAATAAAACATTTTGTTGAAACGGTCGCAAAGTTAATTAAATCTGAAAGTGTACGGAACGAAAGCTCATTTCCCAGATCCCGTCTCCGCTGTATGCTGGTGTTCATTTAACGCGCATTTAACCATGTTCAAGTGGGCAGCCACACTACTAAAACCTACTTATCGATTTGCTGATTTTAGAATTTCCGGATTTTAACAGCACAAATTCCGGAAACCAACCCCGTTAGAAATTTACAGAAGCTTTATACGATTCATGTTTCATAAAAAGGATAAAACACGTATTTCGACGTGAAATTTGAGTTTTATGAACAGGCAAACGTCCAGACTTTACATCTTAAACACTCGTGAAATATAGCCGAAATCTCGTTGTAAGTGCAGGTAGGCTTACTTCTTTACGAGCAAAAGTGATAATATCTTCCAAAGCCTGAATTGTTTAAGGTAAGACCGATGTTGTTTAATAGTTTTTGCACGGCTTAACTAATTAGTGGTACTTACGAATATTGTTGCCGTGGATCGTAAGTTGACATTCCCGCACACAATCTTGTTGCTATGGAAACAAAACAAATTTCCGTGCGGTAAGAATTTACTTACGACACACATCATAATATAAGCCTTTGGGATAGTAATCTGTGATGAAGTGTTAATTTAAATAGATTAAGGTTCATTAGGAGTGAATTGCCAAGGAGTGTAGGGAGAAAGTAGAATAGTTCAAATTATTATTGTAAGATTAGGGAGTTGAGGATCAAATAATCATTTAGTGTCTAGTATCACGTCCATCACACGTCTCCAGCGTCCATGCTAGCGTGTGCCCTATGAAGATATACGATCGGCAGTTCAATAAAGGTAGTGTTTAAGTACTAAAGCTAATGTGATTGATTGATGACGTTGAACTAACTGCCAAGTGTTAATTATGTATGCATGTATTATATTCTGTAAAAGGACCTGCCAGAAACCGGAAGGTAGGTACGGCTCCTTTTCGAAAATGTATAACTTAAGGGCCAGTGTAAAGTGTCTTAGAACAAATAAATCATATATCATAATATAAGCCTTTATGGACAAGGCCCCCAGGACAAATATTCGGTTGATATAAATAATCATCGTGCAAAAAATAGCATGCAATACTCGTGCCGTAAGTGCATAACGGATCTCGGAAAATTAAAAAAACTCGGCGCAAGCGCCTTTTTTTTTTCAAACTCTTTCCTCGATCCGTATGCACCGCTTACGGCACTTGTATCGCAATACTATTTATACGAAGGAGAATCAAACGAAAACTGCAATTAATTCTTTTCCACTAATTTACCGCAGGAAGAATGCTTGTTTGTACATTATTTTTCACATAGTCCCCTCCCAGTCCAATGCATTTACGCCATCGGATAGGAAGTGCTTCGATACCACGTGAGAAAAAGTATGTTGGTTGACGCTGTAGCCACTCGTGCACTTCCGATTGGACGTCTTCATCAGACTTGAACTTCTGTCCTCCAAGGTGCTCCTTTAATGGGTCAAAGATATGGAAGTCTGATGGTGCCAAAGTGAAGGGGATTGCTGAGTGCAGGTGTTTTCCTTCTACATGATAATGCCCGTCCTCATGCTGCTCGTGCAACCATGAAAACCATCGATGACATTCGCTTCAAATGCCTCCCACATCGGCCATACTCGCCAGATTTGTCACCATCAGATTTCCACATCTTTAGTCCATTAAAGGAGCACCTTGGAATGCAGAAGTTCAAATCTGATGAAGACGTCCAATAGGCAGTGCACGAGTGGCTACAACGTCAACAAAAATAATTTTTCTCACGCGGTATCCGATGGTGCAAGTGCATTGAACTGGGAGGGGACTATGTGGAAAGATAATGTACAAGCAAGCATTTTTCCTGCAGTAAAATAATGAAAAAAAAATGTGGGTTTCATTTGATTCTCCCTCGTATGTTTGTGGAGGATGGTAGTGGTTTTACAGTGTTATTATAGAGCAGGATAGAATGCCACCTTCCAAGATGTAAGGCTCGACAACAGAATTCAGAGGCCACGACGTTGTTTTATTCGACACAAACACTTCTAGACACTTCTAGACTTATACAAGTACACGTACATCAGACCTATACAAGTGAGAAAAGACTCTCATAAAATACGATACTACCATTAATACACAAAATATACGTCACTTGAATAACTCGTTTCAGGCCCGTAGCCAGACCCACCCTGACTTCATATCCCGCCCACTCTTAAACTTTATTTTGGTAATGCTTATATCAACAACATTACAATAACGTTTCCATAAATTTTGATTTTCCATACATGAGTTGCGAAGTGATAATTCATACAGGAATTTCATCATAATGAGCGAAATTCTAGTCGGACTGGCTGCCGTGCATAGATTTACCATTATGACTATTCCTGTTTATGGCAAATTATGTTTTGAGGTTGTAATTGTATTTATAAACAATACCTTTTTTTCGGTTAAATTATGTTAAGGGAAACTGGTATTGTTTCTGTGATATTTCTATGAAGTTACAGCCTCATCTTTATTATTTTTCTATTTAATTGCTTTTTCACATACGAGCGCGTCCATAAAGTAAGTTTCCCTGGGGCAGTTTACAGAAACAAAACACATTTTCATGGACATACATATTCCAACAGATACAACAAGTGTTCAATTATTTTTAAACTTATCGCCACCGAAACTGAAACATTTGTCATACTGTAAAACCAACTTTTGAATACCTGTGTCGTAGAAGTCTGCCGCCAGGGATTTGAACCACTGTGTGACAAACATATCCGCCTCTCTGTCATTCCCTGTAATTTCTTTAGGTGTAGGAAAAGATGGAAATCACAGGGAGAGAATGTTAATCGAATCCTGGGCATTATTTTTTGTCAACATTTTCTGAAATAATACACACTGTGTTAGAGAACTGGGTACTGTCCATCTAAATAATTTATAGGTATGTTATCTGTAAACATTTACATATAGATAGGTACTTTGTTAAATTTTTGTTATCACAGTTAAAATTAGCCTACATTCCTACTCATTTAACTGTGTTGTTATACCTTGGAGTGTTGTTATAACGTAAATTCCACCTTTGTACAAATGCAGGGTGAATTACATCACTTTCGAAAATATTTTGGTGCTGACCAAACCTTTGTTTTCTATGAACAGTAGGCCTAAGTGGAACCGAGAAAGTTTATACGCAAAGTGGAGCTCCACTAGTCTTTATAAGTCTCTAAAAAAACTTTGTCTAGATACCCATATGAAAAAAATATATCATTTAATCAATAAATATGGTTTTAAAAAGTTATAACAATGTTGCCATAAACATAACACCGATATTTATAATTATTTTACTTTTAAATAAGGAAATTTCGCGACTTTCTATTCGGTTTAAGCACAACGTTTGCAGCAATTTAATCTCATGCGAACATCAACAGTCACTTTCTGTTTATAGACTACTAAAACAACTAAGGTTGTATTATTTCTGTAAATAATTGTTATTGTACAACGTATCTTAAACTCCTTTTTTGTATAATAATACCTTATAAAATCACATAATGTATAATCAATTACTTTGTAAATTGTATGAAATTCATTCCCTTGTAAATTGTATTATCTTCATTTCTTTTGTCCTGGTTGAGTGGAAGATAAGGCGCCTTAAGGCCTTAAGGTAAAATAAAACATTACCATTATTATTATTATTATTATTATTATTATTATTATTATTGTTATTGTTATTATTAGAGTGTCTCCAGACATCCTATCAATCATAAAACGCAGGTAAAACTTGTTTACAAAATTCTACTGTTCTTTAAAAAATAACATTCATTGCTAATAAGTATTCTATTTTCTTTTCTCAATTAATTGAATGTTTGTAATCTTTCTGGAGTATAAGTAATTTAAATTTTTAAGGTATTATTTGCACAGCTTTGGGAAGAAGTTAAATTCTATTAATGTATCTCTGCCCATTCTCGCCTAGTAGGAATGCACATTCCGCTGCCTCTACCCTCACGAGCAGCCGAGTTACATGAGAAACGGTACTCCAGTGTTCAATGTTGTGGTTGAGAGGTTTGTTGTATAACACTTCTCAGACAGTGTTGTGAAAACGTATTTGAAATAAAAATTGGGGGAAAGTATAGAAGCAGATTATACATAATATTTAATAATTCTTTTAATATTATTTTCAATAAAGTAAAACTTAAGATGTTTCTCCAAGTAGTTGTAGCAAGGGTTAGAGAACTTCAACGATATCCTTTATGCACATGGTATAACTCAAACATAACATTTGTTCTAAGCAGTTTCTCATTGTCGAGTTATACTGTTCACCGCACACATGCACACATGAAACATAATAAGCACAAAAGTCATTCATGCAAAGTTATCAAAATATCTTATGTGAAGCTGACATAGCTTCCTCTGCCCAAATAAAAGTTAACCTCTTAGTATAATACATTATGTATGATGTATTCGTGTAAATTGATTGTACATACGAAGAGAAGGTCGTTACCACATCGCATCCCCGAAGGATACTTAACCCAAAAAAATCTGATTATGCACTCTCGTAATTTTCTTTACTTTAAGCATGGTCATTACATTTTTCTCACTTGAAGATATAGATACAGAACGAGAGGCCTTATTGTAAAGAGCGCGTGGGTGGCTTACAACTACCCTTCAGAGGGTTTTTAAAAATGTTTTAAATAGAATTTTAGCTCTTAGTATATGCACCCCGTGTATAAAATTTAAACAGAATCGTTAGAGCCATTTCCGAGAAAATTGCGAAAAACGAAATTTTCTTAATGTCAATTCCCCTTAAAAATATGAGAAAGTTGTCACCAATCTTCGTGTTACATCCTCAGAAGGTACCTATCCCAAATACAAAATTTTGTTTTGATACGATTTTCCGTTCTGGAGCTAGACACATACACAAACACACACATACAGAGAGATATGATTCCTAAAATAGTATTTTTGGATTCACAGGACCTCAAAACGTGTATTTATGTTAAAAACTCAACTTCGTATTTGGGGGACGAAAACAATACTTCCTGTACCTATGGTACGGGCAGAGGACGTAAAATGAAAATTATATTCATGGTACCATGAAACGTAGGCCTAACTTTTTTTGTGAAAACTCAACTTCGTATTTCAAGTTCGGATAGAATATTTTCATCTATCTGTAACATCTTCTAGAGAATGTATAGTAATATGACTTGAACAAGCCTTAATATAGTGATTCTAGTGATTCTGTATTCTCTTACATCATCATTATTTGCCTACTTGTCTATCTTTGTTTGTTTATTCGTTTGTTTGAGATGATTATCTAACGATGATTGCATACCCTAACTTAGACCTGTAGCCATCATCGGTAGTGCCTAAATTTTGTCCTGCATGAATCCCTCCCCCCCGACATAGAGTTATCGCATTTATACACACAAATGTCAGTGACCTTGAGCCGGGATCGAACCCAAGAACTTATGAATAGTGAACTAGTACTTTACTGATTTGTGCATATACAATCGTGACAATTGAACGGATGGAATATAATATAATGCGAGTATTTGAGCTGTTTTTTTTTCGTATAGATCCTATTCAACTGTTAAATTAATTCAAGGTGGCCATAGCAATTTTTTTTTTTTTTTTGCTAAGGTGGACGGAAGGGGATCATGATTTTTCTTGGGCTAGAGAACTCGAATCTGAGGTTTTTTCCCTGGGCGGTGCATTTTAATCGTGAATTCACCTCATATCCAGATTTTTAGCTTTTTGTTTATCAATCGTTTTAATTGTTTATATATGATTTGCGGGTAAGGGCAATGTTCTTGATTCTGTAGTTCGTTTTAATAATTTCATTCCGAATCTGTATGTCCATATGGGGGTACAAAATTCATTTTATTCGTTATTATTTATATTAAATATAATTTTAGCACGTCAATCAATATATTAATTATGTAATTCATCCAATTCGTTTAAAAACGCTTTTATTCTTAATAAATATAATGTTCTAATTATTTTTCTCTTAAGTAAATTATTTAAAAAAAACATCTTGCAGTTGAGTATATAATCATGGGCACCTGCAAGTATTAGGCCTAATATAACTGCATTGTAGCTAAATATGTTAAAACAACTGTAAATACGCAGTATTTAAGGCTTATGTGGAGCTGAAATAATTGAAATTAAAATGAGTGTAGTTAATAGCTGAGGGCAAAATAAGATAAAAAAAGGGTATGCTTGGATGCATCAATGACGAACTTTGCCAGATGCGTGCTTTATCTTGTACAGTGGAAAGAGAAATGAATATCTTCAGGCGTTCTCGTTTGTCCATGTCTGTCGTAAGCATTTTTATCAGGAATGTTAAAAATGTTTTCTGGAAGGATTTTTAAATAAGTGTATCTAATAGCATGTACAGCCCGTAAAAGTTTATAAGCCACATTTAAACGTAAGTTATGAAAGTTATTTTGTATCAAAGTCTAATAATAATAATTATTTTAAAGATATTTTAATTCAACAGCTGATAGTCATCGGCACTGATATATTCACCCCAACACAGCGTTTTAAAATTCCCCATTTAGTGGTAACTTTCTATGTCCTGCCGGACCCTCCCGAGGCTCTCGCCCACCTCTTGTGGTACGTGAAGTTCTGCAGAGGCATGGATAGTAAGAGATCAAGCTGAGAGCGCGTGCTCAAGTTATGGTAGGACGGTAGGTAATGAAAACGACTGGAAAGATAGTTATGTGCTGATAAAACGGTTTAGATATATTACACTGTACTTTATTTTACTCTTGAGGGCCTCTCCACTCTTCAGCGGTTGCCCTGCCCTGTATTCCCATTCGCCATTCTTCCCGATTACACGAGTCATCTTCCTGCAGACATCGATCACTATGGATCTGTCCTTTCCAGGTTGTTCTTGGCCTGCCCCGTTTCCTTCTACCCCGAGGTGACCATTCCAAATGATTCTTAGGCCACCTATTATCCTCAATTCTTCTAACATACCCATACCATTGGAGAGCTCCTCTTTCAATTCTTTCCACCACTGTCTCCTCCATATCCATCATCTGTCTCACCTCTTCATTTCTCCTTACTTCTAATTTAGATACTCTGGCACTGCGTTTTATTCCATCCATTTCTACTGCCAAAAATCTTTGGTTTTTGACCCTCTCTCAAAGTCCACCCCTCAGCACCATAGGTCTTTATACCTTCCACAACCGCCTTCAAAATCCTCTTCTTCTTATGATTCAACATACTTCTTTCTACTCCACTGTACTCCATTCAACATTCCTTTGGCTCTTCGTGCCTCTACTAACCTACTATCTACTTCACCTTTACAATTCCCTGATTCATCAATAAATGATCCTACATATTTTAATTTTTTAACAGCTCTAATGGTTCCTCCCTATCTCAAGGAACCTTTAGATATATTACATGTTATATTTAATTTAGTTACGGTATGTAAATTACTTGATCATTTATCGAAATAGTGAGAAAAACACCTCGAGTAAAATTGACTGGCAACCGTCTGCTAAGAAAATGCTCACCAGGGATCGAATGCGATCTGATGGACCTAACTACCTACTATTCTATCTTAATTGTCCGTAATAAGTTTCAGTCTAATTATGCAGAAGCTTTACAGAACTGAAGTCCGTAATTTTGACCTTGTTTTCAATGTTTATTTAGGCACGGTGATCCTATATAATTAAAATATTAAATAATTAATGAATGGGTTTTACGATTCTACTTATGTCAATTATTCTTATAACAAAAAAGTTAGAGCGTTGTGAAAGTGATGTATGCTCAGTTCGTCTCCTATCATTTGCACTCTACGTACCCAAAAGTAATATTTTACTCATACTTTATGGGACTTCGCTTAACCACATATAAATTGTGTGTGGATTTGTAGATAGATGTGAATAATCGGTGGTGACTGGGATTTTCGCTTGTCTAGTCAAATGTGGTGCGCTCGGGAGTTAATTTGCTAGTAGCAGGGGTTTGTGAGATGGAGCTTTACTAGTCTTATCGAAAACAGAGCCCCCTATACCTACCACCATTCCTTTTAATTAATGGCTTCCATCACTTGACGCATGTGGTGCTTTATTTCCATTAAATTGGAAAATTGTGCCAGTGGAAAAAAATCATCCCCGTTATCAATAAGAATAATTTGATGCGCTGCCGACTGAATTTCACTTAGAATTTCAAATCTGCTGTTTTCTCTGTTGGTTTTCCGGACTCACAAATATTCACAAAAATATTAGTCTTGCATGTAGAATGAAGTTCATGGAAACGAATTCGATGTAAATATTAATGTTACTTGTGTTATATTTTTCGTGTTGCTTTTCAGTGTTTAAGTAAACACATATGCGGTGTTGAAATATTTTACGTCATTAGAATTACCATCTAGAAATATTCAAAACTAGGAAGAAGCACCATAAAAAACCTCGCAAAACAAAAAGTTGCAGGTTCTAGTTGTGAATGGAGAAGTATTTGTTCGGTTGCTGTACGTTAGGAAAAATAAAGTAAAGCGTTCCCTATACAGTCTGTGAGGGACCCTTAGGGTACTAGGAGGTTGAGGCTCCCGATTTTTAAACAATAGGCATGTAAAGGTGATAAGGATTGCTCTTGGTACTCATTTCTCTCAGAGGTTGAGTCGACCCCAGAACCACAGTGCCATCAGAAGGATTATGCAATTAAAAATCCCAACGACCTCATCGGGAATCGAACCCAAGTTCTTCACCGGTTTTCGTCGCTGTACCTCAACCAACTACGGCATGGCGTACGCCAGGATAAGATCAACAATACACAATTTAATTGTCAAAAATATTTTCTTATTGGTATGTAAATTTTGTAACTGTTTACATATTATTCAATGCATTTCTTTGTTTTTTTAATTCCTCCGAATTTTGAGTGTACAGTTAATTTATGTCACTATATTTTCTTAAGGAATTAAAATTATGTAATCAATTATAGCTATATTTTACATTTCTCTTGTTTGGCTCATATATTCTTATTAATTATTTTCGGTTGTACTGTACTTCTAATTTTAGGTCATACTTTTATTATGAAATTTATATTTTTAGTGTTTAATATGATGATGCCAAATTATAAATGTCTTTTATACATTATCTTGTTATTCTTGCTAAACATTCGTGTTGTATGTAATTGTTTGTCTTACTGTACAGGTTATATTTTCATAATCTAGTTGAGTGTTAGAGAAGACCTTATGATCTACCAGGCAAAATAATTACTTTTACAGTACTACACAATTTTATATGTAGCCTATATTTCACACTTAATACTATTACAGTCTGTGAAAATGGGCGAATAAGTTAACTATTTGATTACTTCTTGCTTTTACACTGCTGTTGGTTCCATAGAATTGTTATGGTTTTTATTACGAAGAAGTGATTTACGGATTAGTAAATTACTGCAGAATGCATGAAATATGTATAAATATGTTTGTTTGGTAAAAAAAAAAATCGTCATGAATGTGTTTCGTACCAAACATTTTATAAATGTATTGCAATATTCTGGTGTACAAAAGAGGCAAAGTTGGGGAAGGCAAAAGAGCAATTTTCCTCTTTATATAAGTTAATATTGTTTAATATTATGTAATTAAAATTAATATTATTTATTTTTTTTGTTTCAGGTAAGTCCTTGTTTGCGTGTCACGTGATATTTTTCTGCAGTTGTCGATTATCAGGTATGTAATACTTTTATGCGAAGCTAATATAACTTTAAGAACATCCATGAATGTTTTTATAATGTTAATGAAAAATTAATCTACAGAATACGATCTATGGAAATTTAAAGCTTCATACTCCTATCAGTATTAGAGTGCTCTTATTTAAAAAGCGCACATGAACTTGATTTTTTGAAACTTTGTACAGATTAAATGTTTAAAGGATTCTTTAGTTTCCACTCTTCCAAGAATTTATTCTGAGCGTTCTATTTCATATTGTTAAAATAAAAGAATATAGGTTTTTCTGTAGTTCATCTACTTTTTAGAATAAAAAATTCATATTGGTAGAATTTAGTGATCCCTAAATTAAATTTTTAATAGATAATTATTTTTTTATCCGCAGTATTCATAAATATGTCAAATACGGCCCGTCAGCGTTTTTTTCAGTTTATGAAGGATGCAGTAAAAAATAGTATGCCGTATATTTATATTAAAATTTATAGGATGAATTAAAAGGGAGTTGTATACAGATTGAAAAATATCTATGTAATATGAGTAATAAAAAAATCAGAGTAACAGGGTTGAAAATCCGTACCAAGGATAAATATTCTAGGAGGCATGTTAAATTATTCTCTGAAATATTCTATTGGTTTGAAAATAATGTTACTGAAGTAACATGCTACATGTAAATCATGATTCCAGGTTTCAGCCGTAAGCGAAATCACTCGTTTGTCACTTCGCTATACTTACTTGTCCTACCATAAGCTAATATGTGGGGGGAGAAAGTTCATTGAGACGAGCCACGATTACTTGTAAGGAGAAATGAAAGAAGGGTGGTCGGTGGGTAAGGAGAAATGATAGAAGGGTGGTCGGTGTATGGAGTTGTTTTGAGAAATCCACCTATTCCTTCTGCCTCGATTATAGGACTTAATAATGAAGGCGGCATGTGAGTCCAATAACCGGTTGTAGTAATTTCTCAGATTATAGTGGATATACGAAATACACGAGAGAGTATCTTATTGCCTTATTCATTCATTGAAGTATGATAAGTACCACATGCTAATTCAGTGCTACATGTAAATCATGATTCCAGGTTTCAGCCGTAAGCGAAATCACTCGTTTGTCACTTCTTTTTCTTCTTTTCATTAGGTGTACAACTCCCTTGTAGGGACGTTTAAGCTATCCACGCCGATCGAGACTTACCGCGACCTATCAGGAGAGGGATTATCTATTGGACCACATAATTTTTTACCGGACATGGAGTGACGGAATGAGTGATCAGCTCAATGCCGGGGCCACCTCCGAGACAACACGAACACATAGTACGAGACACATCATTCACACACACACATATTCACTCTGAACAAGGCGAGGATGATGTCCGGGGACCACAAAGGCCTAAACGTACCCAACATTTGTCTTACGGGAGAGGAAAATCCCACGTAGATAACTTGTCCCGACGAGGATTAGAACCCGAGCCCTCAGCCCCTGCGCACGAGCGGTGGGCTCATGTCACTTTCTGCAATATTATTTGCAATTAATTGCACTGGCCACTGAGGGAAGCTGAATGTGAATAAATAACATTAAAATATATATGTGTGCTCTTATTATTTATTTATTGTGGTGTTGATCCTGTTGTAGGCTTGCTTTATTATCAGCGTCCTAAGTTAATTATCTGAATTATCTGTGTGGACTTATGTTCTCACAGGGGAGATGAGAACGTTTGAATTCGTGATATAGTTGGAAGAACGTTTCCACTCCCCTAGAGAATTGCCAGTAAACCGCTTCACTCTTCGAAACTGCCGGATAAAGCTAAATACACTTCATTCTCGAGGGACAAGAACACAATGGCAGGTGAAAAAAAAGTTCGTGTTACTTCGCTTTCTAGTTTTCTAAAGCTGACGTAATGCCCAGAATTCCATTTCGATCTCGAGAATTGCCACTGTCACCTGCAAGGTAGAAGTGCAATAGAAAAAGCATGTTTTCTTTATGACAATTAATCATAATAATAAATTGTATTAAGGTACTCGAAAAGTACCTAACTTCATCACCACGGTATGCTCTTCTTTGTTGATAGGTTATTAAAAGGGAACGTCAATTTAAAATTGTACAAAATAGGAGTCGAGAGTATTAATTACAACACTTATTTCGCTGTCTGTAATCTGTAGTTGTTTCAGGGATAACACGAAACATACCGATGACGTTCCCATACTATCAGTAACACTCTGCATAAAGAAAGCTCGTATTTGGAGATCTTTTATTAAAAAAATATTCTAACGATATTGTGTCAAGTTTGAACAGTACCTTCTTAAGATTGAGAAAACCATGTGTGTTTCACACCTGATTTTGTGTAATATTGGTCCTTTAAGTGTCAGTGTCCTGTGAAACCACTTTACAGTTAAATATTATTTTCAAAACTATTACTTCATAAAGACTAAAACTTTATTTATTCAATTGATAAAAAGTCCTGATATATTCAGTTTTGATTGCAAAATAAAAATGAGGAAACCAAATACTTTCATGGCACGAGGTCCTAATTGCATTCAATAGGGTACTGCGAGTTTAGAAAGCTGTACAGTATCTTAATTAAATGTACATCGTTTCAGCCAATTTAATTTTAACATCCATTCCAGATTCCAGCTAAATAAAAACATTCCCCCACAACAAGCTGCATAAGTTTTGGCTACCAGGTGAGGGAGCTATTCGCTAGAGAGCAACAATTTTTTCTCACCTGAATAACTGAGATTCTCTAGGGGGAAAGAAGTTCATTTTACAGACTATCCCTTGCCTTGTAGATTGAAGGAAGCTTTACTCCACGCGCAGCTTCCGTACTATCCCTGAGACCCCCCGAGACCCACAAATCTTGGCACCACGAGAATGTTCACAAGATACGACCAATACACAAGCCACGGAGCAATGAGCACGCATAATGCCTTGAGCCTTCCCCTGAGGATGCTGGGGGGTCCAGATTCTTTATGTTGAGATATTACCGCCATTTTATGTATGCATACCATCTCCCCAGATTATTATAACGTATGATGCCACAGTGTTTCTAGTGATATTAGGGGTTTAAACTTTATGACTCTCTGTTTTACCTCTCGTGAGGTAATTCAGTATAGGAAGCCACTTCATGGGTATAGAGCACTAAATAAAGAAGTATGCTGACATTTTACTGCTTTGAAACTCGTTTCTTGTGCAGCACATGCACCACTGAGGCTACAGTTTATGTTGAAAAGTAAATCCAGTTATTGAACATAAAATCACGGTATGTAGAGAACTAATAGCCACAGTAGAAGTTACAGGGTAAAAAGGAAGGGTCGTGTGAAATACTTGTGAAAAATTATATTATACTAGCTTAAGGGGATCAGGAATTTTAACTTAAATCACAGCAAATTAAAGTTATGTTCAGTAAACTTTAAAAGTAGAAGGCCTACTTTTTAAACTTATTTTATATTGTTTGTGCGCAAGCCTTTACATATTAGGACACCGTCTTCAGGACTTTCATTGACGCTTTTTACTTAAAAAAAATAATTAAACATCCCATTTGAGAAGGAACTGCGATGGTGGTTATATGATTATTATTTAACGATTGCGTTGTACTGCAACTGAGGTCTATGACCGTCGCCGGTGTGTCGGAATTTTGTCCAGCTGGAGTTCTTTTACATGCCTGTAACACTACAGATATGGCTTGTCACTTCCATGCGCAGATAAATGCTATCGATCTGGGCCGGGATCGAACCCGGCGACCTTAAGCTCAGAAAGCCAAATCCATACTCACTACAATTCTACAATATTTCTTTAACAAAGTAGTTCACCCCTTGTTAATGTTTCGTATCAGCTTCTTTTTAGCTGTGCATACCTACAGAATTAAAAAAATTAATCTGTTGTGAAACATAACTTCCTCTGCCCAATTATGAGTTTTGTCTCTTAGTATAATGTATTATGTATGGCATTCTCTTCATGTAAATTGGTTGTAAAAATTAAGAGAATGTCGTTACCATATCCCCAAAGGAAATAAAACCAAAATATAATCTGATTAATGCACTCACGTAACTTTATTTACCGGGCAATACACCTTTCTCACTTCACATTCTAATATAGAAAAGATTGCAAAGATCACCTATTCGAATGTTTCAACGTGATTCAAAGCTTTATTGTTCACGAAAGAAGACTGCGTTTCTCTAACAGTGGGTGGCTTATAACTATCCTTCAGATAATTTTTGTGAAAAAAAAAATGTTTCAAATAGAAGTTTTAGCTCATAGTATGAGCACCACATGTACCAAATTTTAATAAAATCTTTAAGTCGATTTTGAGAAAATCTCGAAATTTTCCTATGTGTAAAGTTGCGTTCAAAGTAAGAGACAGTTCTGGCCAGTCTTCTTGTCACATCCCCAGAAGGTATCCAACCCAAATACTAAATTTTATTTTCGTACGATTCTCCTTTCTCGACCTACGCTGTTCACTGACACATACACAACTCACACACATACATATTTATGAAAATAGTATTTTTGGATTCAGACATCTCAAAACGTGTATTTATGTCAAAAACTCAACCTCGAATGTCGGGGGTCGAACTCAGTACTTCCTTTAGCTGTAGTACCTATGGTACAAGCAGTGAAATTTAGGAATAATTAGAAGGGTAAAAGCACTATTTAATGCTATTCTAGTTTGCATTTTATACACTTTTATGTCCACATATCATTATTCCTTAGTAATCTATTTTTAGAACCGTTGATAGCAAAATAGAGAAGTGAAAAAACTTTTTAAATAACAAGCTTTTGAATTGGTCACTAAAAAGTTGTTAGCGCTTGTCAACCCTAATGCATAATCGCTGTTCTCATTCAGGATCGCTCCCCGAAATTTGCAAAGTTTGCATTGAAACTCTCCCTTCCAGTTCTAACACTCCAAATCTCCCTGTGATAGGAATTTTTACCCCTAGCCTCTACGTATATGCATAGAAAAACTGATCCTGTTTCTCACCGGAATCAGTAGGCAGAAATAAAACGCTTTGTTATTTGGCAGAGCAAATATAAACGCATAAATTGGTTCTAACATGACGTAATTCCGAGTTCTGTGAATAATAAATGTTTAATAACCAACTTTCTGCTCCGAGAAACCGTAATTTCGTTCCTATTATTACTGTATTAACGGCTGTGGGTAAATTTAAACACACGGAATAAACTCATTAACGCTGATATTGACTTTTGGCGTTGTAAGTAAGGCAATATTTTAACCCTTTCAGAGCTTGATTTGTACAAGGTGGGGCAGAATGGACTCCCTAGTTTCGAAAATTCACTGGAGGCGCTCCAGAGCAGATAGAGGGGTGGGACAGGTGCCATTAGGTTGGACTGACAATGCAGTTTTCAGTAGTCACCATGCAGTGGACAGGTGAGCAACGGGGCTTTGTTGTGGAGACCTTTTTTTAAAAACGAGGAAAGTGTAGTGGCGCATTTTCACCTTAGCGGTACAATAAATAAGCAAAATTCTCGTTACTGGGCAACTGAAAACCCTCGTGAATTGCACCAAAGACCACTTCACAGCCTTAAAGTGACAGTTTGATGTGCTACGTCCTCGATAGGCATAATTGGACCTTATTTTTTTGAAGAAGATGGCTCAACTGTGACTGTGAATTTAGCGCGCTACTGTGACATGTTAGAGAACGTTTTACGCCCCAAAGTGGAATAGTTTGGCAGGGAATATGACTTAGAAGACTTTTGGTTTCAACAGGATCGAGCCACGGCCCATATTGCCCGTCATTCGCTCGAAGTTTTGCAATAAATGTTTCCCGGCCGCCTGATCTCCCTTATGAGGGGATGTTCCAAGGCCCCCTTGCACCCCGGATTTGAGCCCCTGTGATTTTTTCCTATGGGGCTACCTGAAAGCTGCAGTTTATAAAGTTCGACCTCAAACCCTGAAAGCTCTGAAAGAGGCAATTGAGGATGTAATCACCGGAATTCTGCAAGATATTCTGGCAAAAGTGGGCGAAAAATTTGTTTTTAAAAAAGGTCTCCACAACAAAGCCCCATTGCTCACCTGTCCACCGCATGGTGACTACTGAAAACTGCATTCTCACTCCAACCTAATGGCACCTGTCCCACCCCTCTATCTGCTCTGGAGCGCCTCCAATGAATTTTCGAAACTAGGGAGTCCATTCTGCCCCACCTTGTATATTTATATAAGCAATCAAAAAGTCATCACTGGGCTTGATGAAAATTTCAGTAGAATAGCTTATATCCATGAATGACAATCATAACAAGAAGAAAAATAGTCCTATATTTTTCTTAAAACAACACCTTCTATCTCTACTTTTATATAATATTTTGATATGACGATTTTATACGTCAGTAGCACTCTAATGAAAAGATATACATAACGATTTTATGAGAGTCATATTTAAAAATGTGATGCGAAACACATGACTTTCTCTTCCCTTTATATTGCAACTTAAGTTCTGAGACGAGAAAAAGTGATGCTATATTCAGGTCTGTATATAACATTGCATATGGATGAATGTTTAAAATTATGTAGTTATGTTTGTAAATAATTCTATATGTTATAGTTTTGAATGGATAGAGACAATTTTTGGTGTATTAATACACTGTATTGTATTGTATTGGTGTATAAATAGTTTGTTATTTAATGTGTATAATTGTATGTATAGTGTGTTGTATGTATATATGCATATCTGGTATTTATTTGCAACACTGTGACCGGATTGCTGGATCACTTGCAATGTAACAAAGTAAATAATAACTGTCAACTTTGAATATAGAATAAGCGGCTTTATTGTGACAGTGAGTAGTCATTTGTTGTGTAAACCTCATTCGGAGATATAGGCTATGATTCTCTATGCAAGTCTTAAGGAAAGGTTTGATTTTGTTGAAGACATAATTTATACAAAAAAAATTTGAAGCAAAAATGTAAAATTTTTATAAATGAATTCAGTTCATGTAAACATTAAAAACAAAATCGTTAGGGCCGTTTTTGAGAAATTCTCGAAAAATTATATTTTCTTTTTGTGAAGTGCTAGTAAAAGTAAAGAAGAGTCGTTGTCATGGTTATTGCCTCATCCCAGGAAGATACTTTAATCAAATTATAAGAGCACCTTATGCAACAGGCTTATAGGCTAATGACATTTATTAAGATACGAATATATTTATGCAACGAACAACGCGAGTTTTATATTTTTCATACTAGTATTTTAATTACCATTATAGGCAATTTGCATATGACTGTTTTTGTTAGATCATAATTAGTCTGAATGTTTAAATTCTGAGATTCAGTGCTCCATGACCTTCGAAGTTCTTGTCTTCTAAGCTCGTGTCGTCCTCAGATCGAAGCTTCCTTTTCGTCATTTTCATGAAACCAACGAATTTTTACAATACGAAATTAATTCATTTTAGTATGATATTAAAATTAAGACGAAATGAATTGATTTTATTTTGAACACAGCCTATCTTTTTACGCAGATTTCAGCTGTTAACCCTTAAGGTCTCAAGATCGTTCCGTGTTCGTTAATAATTCATATCACACCGATGTCGAAATGAAAAACAGTCTCGAAATGAGTGTCATTATGATACCATTACTTCACACGTAATGCGCTTATGGTCAAACAAAAATGTATTTTTATGCGACTTCTCGTTTTTTAGTTAGGCTATTATTATCAGACATACATACTGATATATTGCTAAAAATTTGATCGGGTGCAAGGGTCCTTTAAAATGTGTTAATGCTTTAATTTTTACTTTGTACTTCGTGGTCTAAAACACATGTAGTACCTATGGTAAGGGTAGAGGAAGTAATCTATTTTAATACTTGCAACACAAAGGCAAGGGGGAAAGAAGTTTTCAGTTAAACGCGGTTAAAAATATTTTCACTTCTTTCATTTATGATAACACAGGTCCATTTTTTAATTTTTGTTTAATGTAGATACCAATTTCGCTTTAAATATTGAATATGCAAAGTAAATGTAATATATATCTATATATATTGTCCAAAACTTTGTTTTTGCACTATTTTGTAACAGCTAAACAATAAATGTAAGTTTTCGTGCATATTGGAAAGTCACTATTCTTAAGAATATACATAATATTTATAATAATTAAATACTAAATACGCTAGAGCAGTGCTTGGGTGGATAGTAATTTTTAAAAAATGTACCTTAGTCGCCTGCTTCAGAATTCAGGTTCCCAAATAGCGATCTGGCAGCCAGAAATTTTGAGTCCTGCTCTAGTTGGAAAAATAGTTCATCTTATTGCTTCAGAATAATTAATTCAGACAAAGAGACGATATCAACACTAGTCCTTTGTCTTAATAATATATATCGGTACCCACGGTAGATATAAGACTGACAGTACCGGTATATCTAAAAGAAGATAATTTCTCCAGCCCTACGTTTACCTAATTAATTAATAGCGGTATTGAATTTTCCAGTGGATAGTTGAATATATAGGCTACAGTGCGTTTTTGCATAGTTTATTAAGCACATTTAGAGAGCATAATATTACATTCCTTTAATTTAATGAAATCACGCGGAGTTGTATTGATGAACTATATTTTTTCGGAGTTTCATTGAAATGCAGGTTAAATTGAATTTGTTTGAATTGGACATTCTACGTTTTGTGCTGTATTAAAAATGCAGCCACTCGTAATTTTCAACCTATAACAACGTATTTGACCAATGGGATTGACAGGTCGAGTTTTAAACCGAATTGCAATTTATTTGCTTCATGGAGAACAATAGGCCTGTTGTTATTGGCAAATAATGCCCTATCGTTATCTGCTACTGTGATCGTAAAGCGAATTCACTGTATGCTACACGTAATGTAGATAATGAAGAAAACTCTATAAGAAATATAGAATTATTATTGAAACTAAGTGAATATTAAGACTAACCGTCTTCGTTTTATTAAGTTAATTAATATAATTTCTTGTGTTGATAAATTTCATGTTGTATTCTCCTACGAGTGATTTGTATGTCGTGTATAAAATAATTCCACCTATTCCCTCGTATAAAATGTTTTGGTTAAAATATCAGCTCATAGCTTTGTCAAATCTAAAATTTACACTTGTCAATATTATAAAACATAATTAAAAATTATAGCTGTCAAGTTTCGTATTTTTTGGACTATATATTTCGGCTGTTCAGCCATCTTCAGGTCTTTTTCTTTCTCCAGGTGATCTTATTCTGTTCGTTAATCCATTAGAGTTGTAATGGATTAACGAACAGAATAAGATCACCTGGAGGAAGAAAAAGGACCTGAAGATGGCTGAATAGCCGAAATATATTGTCCAAAATATACGAAAATTGACAGCTATAATTTTTAATTATGTTTTATAATATTGACAAGTGTAAATTTTAGATTTGACAAAGCTATGAGCTGATATTTTAACCAAAATACGAGGGAATAGGAATAATTTCTTGTTATTGTAGCATCATATTTCTGTAATGGAAACTTCAGTTAGCAAAGCAGCCCTTAACAACATTCATAACTAATTCCTATGAATATATTATATGACAACCCATGTCGTCTGCGAATTGCAAGAACAATGATCGTGTCAACTCTAAAATTGTTATGCTATTCTGTACTTTTCTCTCCGTTTTCTCAGAATTCTTATTTGCATATACAAAGGGTGCTGGCTGCATGTGGGATTTCCTGTGTCGTGTTTACCCAGGTGGGTTTCATTTTTTGACACAGCTATGAAAAGAGTAAAGATAACTTTTGAAGATGAATAAAAGCCTTTGTTACGAGAAATTAATTAACAGGGAAGTAACAGAAAGCTTATATTTAGTTATATTTTTATTTTAATCTTTTTTTTATAATTATAAGTTTTTAATAAGCCTTTGTCACTTACTAATTGTGTATATAGTTGTTTCTCAACACCGTGAAAGTCTCAAGCCTGTACACATACTAATTGAAATTTATTCTTTTATTTATACTATCATATTTTGAACTTAATCCACTCGATTTTCCATTGATAATACATTATATATCCTACAACAATTTTTCATTCTATATTAGACCTTTGTTTTATCACATCGTTTTTCAAACTGAGGTTGCCGGCTCCAATGGGGCCGCTAAATAAAAGATCTGATGTGAACCACACAACTCCTCTATCCTCCATCCTTAATATTCCATTGTAAAGTGCACGAATGCATTGCAGTAGTGCACATTCAGTTGCCTCAGCCTCATTCAAAGTCGCATTATTCGTGAAGCAAGTTTATGTATGAAATGAATAGTTTATAAACACCCTTCAGAGAATTTTAAGAAAAAATGTTTCAAATAACAGTTTTAGCTCTTGATATAAGATATCTGGTACCCTGTGATCCCCAGGTGGGGCGAAGGGGCCTCCAAGTGGAGGTTTCATTACCTATACTAATTTTGATATGCTTATTTTCCGAGAGAGGGTAGAGGGACAGGTCGTAAGCCCATCGCCTCGCAACCCCCCTCTGGAAACTAAGTATTTCTTGGACGTGAAAGGGCTGAGAAATTTTGTCCAGAGGCTCTAAATTAGGCTTGGAGTTCTTTTACGTGCCTTAAATCTACGACACGGGACCCCCAGCTTTAAGTCCCTCCCGGAGGACTCCGTGCCCAGGATTTTTACGTCCTGAAAAATCCATCGACCGCGGCCGGGTTTGATCCCGCGCCCTGCGGATCTAGAGTCGGGCACGCTACCTCTAGACCACCGCAATCGACCTTGATATAAGGACCCCACATAAAAAATTTAAACAAAACCATTTTCGATAAAATCGCGAGACACAAATTTCTCAGAATGTAAAGTGACATTAAAAATAAGAGAATGTCGTCGCCAATCTTCGTGTCACATCCTGAAAAGAACCAACCCAAATATACAATTTTATTTTTATAAGATATTTCTTTCTCGCGCTAGCAAACATGTTTCTGAAAATAGTTTTTTTTTTCAGGAGACACCAAAACGTGTATTTATATGAACATCTCAACTTCGAATTTTGAGGTCAAACACAATACTTCCTCTACATTTAGTACCTATGATATGGGCAGAGGAAGTTAAAATCAGATAATATTTTATTAGAAAAGCGGACACACACAAATAAAATTATTTTACTTTGCATAATAAATTGTTAAAGAAGTTTAGAAGAGCATTTATTTAAATTCTTTCCAAAGTCCCTTTTTTATTAATTAATGGATTTGTTTTTTAATTTAAAAGTTTGAACATACCTAATTCCCATTAGAAAAACATAAAAGCAAAGCGCAGGAGACGATTCCTTTAATTAATTTTCAATAATACCTTGGCTAGGCGAAAAGTCTTTTAGGTAGATTTCGAAGAAAATTCTACCTATTGCAATCGATACTATGTCATGACTTTCGAAAAATTCTTTCATATCCAGGTACGCCTGAAGAGAGGAATTTTCGGATTATAACGCCTGGTGAAGGTGTTTAGACTGCACGCACTACACGGATATCAGAGAAGTTGTCGCATGGGCAAGTAGCTAAATTACAATATTATTTAACTGCGGCTGTTTTTCAGGCATTTTAGGTCATCAAATGCTTAGCCCTAATTATGCACCTTCCTAAAATTATCAATCCAGTCTTACATAGCTTACATGATACTTATCTTTGGTCTTTTTCATAGAACGGAGTTGCAAAGATTAAAATTACTTCTGAATAGAGCGATTATAAATCTATTAGGAGCACATTTTTAAATATAAAATAACATTGCCGCGGAATTTGGGGGGTAAGGTACTTTCTGCATTGAGTTATATTTGATATGTGGGTCTTAGGGCATCTCTCCGCCGAGAAAGGGTAATAAAAAACAGCCCCTCTTGCTAGGGTTAACAATATTGTACTTTAGCTCCTTGCCCTTGCGACAACTTCTCTGACATTCGTGTAGTGCGTGTAGTCTAAACACCTTCACCAGGCGTTATAATCCGAAAATTCCTCCCTTCAAGCAGAACTAGATTCCTGTTTGACTAAGCAGGTTAATCCAAACTGCTTTAGTGTTCTGTACTCTTAAGGAGGGTTCAGATGGGCCTCATTTTTACTATTTCACTTTCTCGCTAGTACGTAATATAGTGAAAGAGTAGAAAAATCATCTACATAAGCCTAAGAAGAACAATGTCCTATGATTTTGACGCATATTTTAGGTAGATTACGAAGAAAAATCTACCTATTGCAATTGATACCATGTCATGACTTTCAAAAAATTCTTTCATATCTTTACGTTCATGCATCCCTAAGTAAGAAATCCCGTTCAATTTTTTTGTATATTTATATATCTTTACACGCTAGCGGCCGTAATTTTGAAGATATTTGAACCAAATTTCATTATGTTATTTCTAAGCCGAATAGTTCGGACAGGCAAAATTAGCCCAAGGGGGGTCGGGGGAGGGGGTTGAAATTTTGAAAAATTCATATCTCGGCCCCTAAAACGTACAGAGGGAAACTTTGTTAGAATAAATTAGAGTACTCCCTATGGAGTTCACAGTGACACCAACGATTCAAGGGTTCTGGGGGTACGAGTGGTGGTGGGGGGGTGGGGCGCTGGAATTCTAAATTTTTGAAACTACGTCTTGTGGGGTATCGTTGAAAAGCTCTTGAAGAGTACTTTACAAATAAATAACTACTTTCTCGATAGTTCTCATATAAGGCGAGATTTGAATGTTTGAAAAACAATAACACCTAATAATATACCTCAGCCTTAAGGCCTACCGAAAGGAATGTGTGAGGACCGAGTAAGGATAAAATTACTATTTTAATTAAGAAATAATTGTGAATATAATATAAATTGTCCTCTCGTCATATGACTGACAGATTGCTTCTCAATCTACGTCTTTTCTTTTAAGAATATCATTGCTGAGTCGTTCATGTTTTCTTCACCAATGGGAGTGCATTTTTAATCATGGTTGAATAGTGCTAAATAAACAACTATTAACGTTTCGTTCAGCTCACAATAGCTATTTAATGCTACTATCAAGGATAGTAAAGAAGAAGAGTGCTGCGCAACGACAATAAATTAAATCAAAAGCACTTCGAAATCTACCTCGGCCTGTATGCTTGCCTTAAGGGATTTTTTCTCATTGGTAAGGCTTCGGCTATTACATTTGCAAATTAAAAGTAAAATCTTATCTTAATTTCGCAAGGTAAACTTCAGTTGTATTATTTTATAAGCTGGTTTAGTTGTAGGTCTCAAATGGCAACGCCGATGATTACATTTCATTGATGCTAATGTTGTAATATTGGTTCTATGTTACGTCAAGTAGAAACTACATTTTTCAGGAAATTAAAAACATTGTCAAAGACTTCTTATTCACCAGTTTGATTACTATAATAAAAATGTTTTTATGTACTCAGAATTTACTATGGGCTCAACTAACACATACTTTTTAGAAAAATCTACCTATTGCAATCGATACCATGTCATGATTTTCGAAAAATTCTTTCATGTCTTTGCGTTTCGTGCTTCCTTAAGTACGAAACCACCGCCCGCTCAAAAAAAAAAAAAAAAAATGATTATATATATATATATATATATATATATATATATATCTTTACACGCTAGCGGCCGTAATTTACAAAATATTTGAACCAAATTTTATGATGTTATTTCTAGGCCCAATAGTTCGGACAAGTTCGTCAATGAGCAAAATTGGCCCAAGGGGGGTCGGGGGTTGAAATTTTGAACACTTTATATCTCGGCCCCTATGAAGTATAGAGGGAAACTTTGTTTGAATGGAATAGAATACTCCCTATGGAGTTTCGGGGGTTTTGGGGGTACGAGTGGGGTGGGGATGGGGGAATGGAAATTTGAAATTTTTGAAACCACGACGTGTGGGGTATCGCTGAAAAGTTCTTCATGAGTACTCTAGAAATCAATAACTAGTTTCTCGATAGCTCTCATATAAGGCGAGACTTGAATGTTTGAAAAAGTGCTCTTTCCTCTTTTTGCAGTTATTTTTGCGGGTTTGTCATGTCAAGGCTAAAGAAGAAGAGTGCTGAGCAGCGACAATTAATTAGAACAAAAGTACTTCGAAATCTACCTCAGCCTGTAGGGACTTTTTTTTCGTGTTCTATTTGGCTACTACCTGTATCACCAATGTAAAAATACTATCTTTTAACAGATTATGTTTAGTAGGCTCTTCGCCATGTAATTTATTAGACCAATGCTCATATACAAGTAATACACACAATACAAATTATGACAAGAGATTCATTTGTGACTATAGGGTTTTATAGAATTGTACAGGTGAATTGGTTCGTTCTTCCACTGTGCATTTGAAGTGTCTCAGCTGAAAAATAGGCACCCTATCTTTATAACAGGTGGCACAAAATCCATGCCTCGAGAGAACTCTCACGATCGGTACACAGCAGTTGAGAAAACAAGAATTATCGTGGTCAACGTGCAAAACTCCAAGCTCATTGCTTCAGTTCGATTCAGTTCAGTTCAGTTGATTTCCATGTGGGGAGGCATCAGTTTGCATCAGTCGTTCAGTCGCATCATTGGTTCCATCTGTTGTTTCTGATCAGTCGATGATTAGTGGTTTGACAAATATGTCGACACGAATCGCAATAATTTGGAACGCGTCATCTGCCTCTGAAAGGTTGGGAGAAACACAAAAATTATTGTGATCAATTACAAAAATTCTCCTTATCAGAACATAACGGCTAAGAAAATCATGAAAATGTCTTTGATCAATACACAGCGGTTATGAAACTAATGTATAATAAAGATATTTCACCTTGTAGGCTACTGTTCATTTTATTTTTCTATAACGCTATACAGAACAGAATCAAGCAGAGCAGTATGACAAAATGGAAGTCTGTAACAATTGAATGCGCTCTGCTTTTATCCCTGCTGTTCGTTGGATGCTTTCCTATCACAAAACAACAAAATATCTCTGAGTTACCCCGAGTAAAGCCTGATGGAGATTTACGCATCGCACACTTATTTCGACCGCTGTAATAGTTTGACCATGTTTCCAGGACCCTCGGTTATTGTGTATGTGTGTTTTTTTTTTTTTTTTTTTTAATTTATTTAGGGAGAATGGTGCAGACGGATATATGAGCCAATTCGTATTCGATTTTCAATTTACTTATTCCACTAAAAGAAATGTGATACGTGGAATGTTATTTTTAACAGATAGTTTCTACAGGAGCAGTTCTTCAAATCGTAGTTTTAAAGGTTCAGATATCACACATTACGGTGTTTATCATGAACAAAACTTTAAGATTCATACAGCCGCAGAATTCTTGAGAACTGAAGAACCGTGGGAACAGTCAAACTGTCCTAACTGAATAAAAGATAGCCTACCCTTGAATCTGAAAATGCGAAAATGCCTGAGAATGCTCCAGGGAACTGGTGGAGGGTGTGGAATAAGGATCTTTCCTGCCGAACTTCGAGGGCTTTGGAGACTGGGGCTGCATGCTTTCCCTGCCACTTTAGAGTGGCACGGTACCGTCGTGTATGCATGTTCAGGGGTATCTGCCCCGTACTCTATCCTACATCTAGTACCAGTACCCGTAAGCTGCATGATACACACATTCCATAACTTGCCCTTTCATTGGTAAATTTCAAAATTATCTTTTCAAAAGATAAGAAAGTTCCACGATTTATGCCCCACCTCTCATTTAATAATGCATTACCGGTTTCTTAATGCTAGTTGCCTGTTTTTATTGAGACACTGTTCAATTTCCAAACCCTATTCATAATTTTTGGTGGTCGAATTGTAAATAAATTAAATAAAACAAACCCTACACAAATCAAAATAACTGGTAGGGATGAAGTCTACTTTTCGAGTGTGGCCTTGTAGGTCTGCGTGGTTTAAGAGCTTCCTAAATCCTTGATGATTAACAATTAGAAGTGGGAACTGTCGTAATGCTCCCTGGAGGCTTCACGGGGAAGAAGAGGATGCTAGAATATTTATGACGCTCGAGAAGAGAAAAACGCAAGCTGTGAGTTGAGTGTCCTGCACCTGTAAATTTTAAATGTGAGCGGTAATGAGCAAGTTTGAAATAGCAGAAAAGCTTCATAGTCTTGTCTCTTGTTGTTAAAGAAGAATTCTGAGCCTGTCTTATCCTAGGTTTTTACTAAAGTACATATACCTACATCATTGTCATAAAAGTGCACTGAGTAAGTCATATGCAAGTGTGTGTATTAGTAAGCATTATACTTCGATTTTACTTCTCCAAAAAAAGACTCTGAGGGTAATGGCAAACAAAAGTCAGAGAGGAAGCTGTAGACATCTTTTTACTGAAATGAATATTATGACAGTTTTTAATTTATATGTATTTTATTGTATCTTAAATATCAAGAAGAATCTGGAGAATTTTACTTGTATAGAAGTGCATAATTATAATACAAGACACACGGCAGATTTAAATTTACCCAAACGTCGTGTAAATAGCCCTTATAACACTTGTTTTTATAATGGAATTCATTTATTCAACAAACTGCCCTTAAGCGTCCGTTGCTTACCCATAAATAGTTTTAAAAATTATGTATATGCATGGCTGATAAGGTGGCCATTTTACTATGTACACAAATTCCTTACTGCTGACTTTGTCTTAGCTTATAAGAACTGTTATTACGTATTGACGATGCCTCACCTGCATGGAGATTGGCTAATAAATATTATTATTATTATTATTATTTCTGCTGTTCTGCTGTTCTGCAGGTGGATTTAGCCCAGACCGTCTGTAATGAAAGCTATAGTGTATTGTGCTTCAAAATTATATTTTAAACTGAACGACTATTTTCAGAATCGTTTACTACTGAATTTGTTCATAAATGTAATGGAGATTATTCATAGTTTTTTTTTTAAATTAAAAGACAACGCATTGAGCATTTAGGCTTATTTTGGTATTTAGTTGTGTTCAGTAACAAACTTCAGTGGGTCATTTTACCACTTACATTATTACATGGTTTAGCGGCATCTGCTGTCTACTTCGAAAAAATCCCTGGTTTCTTTAGGAGGAAATTCACATTGTTTGCTCCAGCAAGATGCCAAAAGTAAAGTATTTTAAAAGTTGGTTGCTTAATTTTATTGGAAAAAAAAACCTTCTTATTGAGTTTGGTGGTAGAGTTGAAAATGGCAGAAAATTTCCAAAATATTAACTGTATACTATAAATTATACACTCTTAAAATTTAAGCAAATAGTATTCCTATTTTTTATGAACCATAGCCATGGACATATTAATAATAAAATTCATTAATATATTTGTTTATTGGGCTTATTAAAGTGAAGCTTAAAAAGTTACCTGAAAATGGTAAAAAATAAAATAAACCCACTTGAATATGTTTTAAAAACTAAACTCGGTTTAATATAAACTCATAAGTAAGGGCCCTGGTTATAATATGTAGGTATGCATTCATAAAACCACAGAATATTCTTTCTGTTGAACATTACATGTTTTTATTTAACACAGCAGTTCTCATCCCTCATGTCGACTTTCACATCGGTTGAGTCAATAAGTAATGGGCATTAATATATAATCTGAACACCAATCAATAATCATAAACACAGCATTGCTATTAGCAGCTAAGCTAACAGCTCGTGATGTCAGTATCAGTAAATTGCTTTGATGTATATTGTATTTCGATCGTCTGCTTCCCACCTGGAATTGCTGATAGGTCCCTAGCTAGCTTATTCCTTTCCTGATTTAATGTTTTATGAGTCTAAGCCATTTCGTTATTTGTACTGTGACAACTACATGTGAAAAGAAAATACTGAAAAATTACATCCTTTTGGTTGAAGCGATCAGTTCTTGAATTTCTGTATCATAAGTGATACAAAGGTCATGGTAAATTTCTAACTACAATGCAAAAGAATTATGATATAACACTATGTTTTGTCAGCTTATACAGTCAATTAATGCATTGAAAAGTGTCTTGAATATATTCAGCATACTACTATAGACAAAATGGTAAAACTAATATGTAAACTTATGTATTGTGAGCAGATCTTCGCCAGATATTGCTTCGGTCATCGTATGTTCACAGTTAAAACAGCACTCTTTCACTTGTGACACAGCAAATATACTGCTATGATCCACTCTACTTACACGTTGGTAAATTATTTTTTCTTTCTGATTTCTACTTAAATTGACTTTGTAGATATGGTTAGTAAATGTTAATCTAAACTGAATACCGAATTTATAGGGTAATTGTAAACGCTACAATGTTGGCATTGTCTGTTGTATTAAGTTTACGTAGAATCGAACGTCTGTTATCTGAAAGAATTCGGACTGAGAGTGATTTGTATTTTTGAATATGTACAATATAACACATTAAAACTTATAAAAAAGCATAATAATAGAAAAGAATAACAATACAGTTTCGTGCCTTAACAGCAATATTCACTATTTTTTTCCTGCACCATTTCCTCCCACCTACGTCTAGGTCTTCTAAGTGGTCTTTTCGCTTCGGTCTCCCAGTCAATACTTATGTCTTGGCTCCCCCATGCGCGCAACATGTCCAGCCCATTTCATCCTCCGTGATTTAATTACTCTTACTATATCTGGTGAAGAGTACAGGTCATGAAGCTCGTCGTTATGCAGTTAATTAATACTTATTTTAACTAAATAACTACCTATTGTCGGTAATTTTAATGCCTATCATTGCCTCTTTTAACCAAAAGAAATGCATGAATTTCCGGGCTGTACTTATTGGACACTGTAGGGTTGTACGCGTAGTGCCTCTTCTTCAGTCTCGAAGTTGAATATTTATCTTTAATTGTAATGGTTATGTTGTAAATCTTTCATACACTTATTTTAAAACTGAAGAAGTGTAACACTACTGTAGTTATATCAGCCGTAAAATACCCAAGCGCCCTTTACGGCTTCCCGTGAGCTCGAAGTTTATTGTTCCTGTAACACCTGCGAGGAACGATTAAAAATAGAACTCTCTGTTAAACTCAAACGTCACAACTAACAATTATCATAAAATATGGAACCGAGCTTTAACTAAGGTATTCTTCAATTAGCAGGTGATCCCGGGTAGCGTGCCCGCCTCTAGATCCCTAGGTCGCGGGATCAAACCCGGCCGCAGTCGATGGGTTTTTCAGGACGTAAAAATCCTGGGCACGGAGTCCTCCGGGAGGGACTTTAAGCTGGGGGGTCCCGTGTCGTAGATTTACGGCACGTAAAAGAACTCCAAGCCTAAATTAGAGCCTCTGGACAAAATTTCTCGGCCCTTTCACGTCCAAGTAATACCTTAGTTTCCGGAGGGGGGTTAAGGGGCAATGGGCTTACCACCTGTCCCTCTGCACTCTCTAGGAAAGTAAGCGTAACAAAATTCACATAGGTACAGAAACCTCCACTTGGAGGCCCTTCGCCACAACAAGGGGGCACAGGATTCGTTAAAGTCCAGTTGCCAAGGCCCAATGTTATCAAAGTAAACAATACACGGTTGTCATGTGAACTGAACAGCATTTCATTGTTTTTAGTATAATATTCTCAGAAATTATATAATTTTCAAGGGAAGGACTGATTTGTTTCAATTTTAATGTTGACCGCTATACTTTCCGGGCTTAACTGGGTATGTGTGCAAAATTCCGTGTAAATTGGTAAAGAAATGTAGATTTGTATAAGGAACAAACATACATACATACATACATACCCACAAATACACATTCGACTTTATATATTAGATATTAGACTAGATAGAACGCTATTTATCCTATGGGTGACTGATCCAGCAATCATAACTGTTTACAACTTTTTCGTTAATTGTAATTTTGTTTTAATTGTATAGTTATCTCACAGATTATATATTTGAGTACTTCGTAGTTTTATATGGCCAGCTTTATTACTCTGTACTTGGATAAAAGTACCATTTTTTAAAATTTCAAACGATAAATTAGCTCCGTAATATAAACCACAAAAATTCGCTGTCGGAATTCCCTGACATAAAATAAAATTACACTGCCCTAATTCTATTGCCAAAGCTTTATATACCTTGTGTCAAAGCAACTCTGCAATTTCATCATCATACGGGCAGTGTTTTCAATTTGGATAAACATGAAATTTTTTTTGTTTTTTCGTAGTTTATTTTGTATATGCCTACATATCACTAAATGAATGGCGGAATGTTATAATAGACATTGTCAAATAAAACTCAGTCCATTTATTTATTACAGGCTTTCACGAGCCGGAGCCGCACTTTGCTTAAGTTGTATTGTTATTGCTACTTCTCTCATTATTCTTTTCCAAACATTTTATACTTTAGCCGCACATGTGCAAAACGAAGCAATCCAAATCTCTAAAGAAATTATACCAATCAAGAGCAGCTGGTCTTATTGTATTTATTTTATTTTATTTTGGCCAAACATAATAATCATACCATTGTTATTATTAATAGAAAATGTTGACACGTGCATATCAGAAGTGGCGGTATACTTTTCTTTAAATAATATTTTAAAATCCTACTTTCTTATAATTTGTAATTTATTATTATTATTATTATTTTATTTCTTCCTGCAACACCTGCATGTTGCCGATGACAAAGAGTATAGTCCAGTTATTAAGTGCCAGTATGGTACTTTATGAGATTGTGTGGTGGACGAAAAAATGTCTGTCTGTCCGTCTGTCCGTGTGTCTGTACGCACCATAACTCAAATACGCTTTTTCGGATTTTCATGAAACTTGGAAAACACATTTATAATGTCCATGGGAAGAACCCTATTGATATTGAACCAAATCGGTTCACCGGTACCGGAGTAATGCCCAATTTAGTGCCTATTTTAATAGATTATGGCGCCTTTCTAATAGAAAGGCGCCATCACTCAAATACACTGTATCGGATTTCCATGAAACTTGGTATACCCATTTATGACGTCCATAAGAAGTGCCTTATTGAATTTGAACCTAATCTGTTGACCGGTACCGGAGTAAAACCAAATTTAGTGTATATTTTAAAGACGCGGTAACTCAAATACGCTTTACCGGATTTTTATGAAACTTGGTATACACATTTATAATGTCCATGGGAAGACGTCTATTCATAATGGATAAAATCGGTTGACCTGTTTCGGAGTAATGCTCAATTTAGTGTCTATTTTATGGTAATACTAGCTGAAAAGGCCCGGCGTCGCCCGGGCTTTGTATTTGGGTAATTTGAACTTAACTTATGGAGGACTTTCGATTTTGAAACTCTAGGTCCTTATATAATATGTATGTAAAACTTGAAATGAAGAAAAAGATTTATCAAACTATTCCATCAGAATGGCTCATAGAGGATGTCGAATGCTGCATTCCGTTGCTTCTACACATCATGCCTGGGAGGGGTTGAAATAAGAAGAAACATAAATTACATAAGGTTGTATTGACTTGACGGAAAATTTTATTTCTCATTCTCATGTTACAACCGTTTCGGGGCTGAAATAAAATAGAAATGCAGTATCACTTTCATACTTTCCTCCCCTAAAACCCGGGACATAATATACTGCGAGTATAGCACCCAAAATGTTCCATCCTATGCTTAGGGCCTATGATAAATCTCAACTAATACAAAGCCTATAGCTATGGATAACTGACTATTTACAGACTTCTGATATAGCATACTCACACACTTAAGTTATCCCTTCAATACGCCTTATTCTACATCAAAATGTGAAGTGAGAAAATATTTCTTATGTCGAGGGTAGAGAAAGTTATGTGACTGCATCACACTGTGCTTTATTTTCGTGGATTTCAATTTCAGTGATTATTTTCGCCAATATATTACATCAATGGAATCATAATTCGTTAAAGTTCAGCATTAAATAGTCGCCAAGGCCCTATGTCATCACAGTAAACAATTCACTGTTGTCATGTGAACTAAACAGCAATTCATTTTTTTCAGTATAAAATTCTCAGAAATTATATAATTTTCAAGGGAAGGAGTATTTTGTTTGAATTTTAATGTCGACAGCTATAGGCTACTTCCCGGGCTTAACTGGGTATGTGTGCAAAATGTCGTGTAAATTGGTAAAGAAATGTAGATTTGTATATAAGGAACAAACATACATACACACTTTCGATTTTATATATTAGATACGTATTCGAAAGAATTTATAAAAAAAATGAAAATCAGTTATCTTGACAACATAGCCTATTGTTTTACTGTGATCGTATAAGGCCTTGGAAATTAAAATACAGGTAGCTATGACAAAAAACATTGATTTACATGCGCTTATCCAACTAGACCGTTAAAATGACCCAGGTGGCCGAGATGGTAGACCTTTCTTCTTCCGTAAGCCCTGCTTAATGAATAAATCTGGAGCTTAACTTGGAAATCAATTTAAAAAAAACACACATTCTGCATATCATGATTTCAATCATAACTGATTAAAAAGAACATACTGGCACTTTGTTACATCAGTTTACCTGATTTTATTTATTCATTACATGGCCAGGCGGCTTCCTTTCGTTAGAAGGAAAAGTTTGCCGACAGCTCAACCCATGTCCTTTGTTTTTACAGCACCAAACAGCTAGTTACCCCAGCCAATCAAAATCTAAGAATGTCCTGTGACGATTTTGACAGCTACTCGTCAACTCCGCGTGGAGTGTTTTCTACTGTTCCGCGAAAACTGTTTCCCTAGCATGGCCACAAATTTATGTTTATTCAGTAATTCTATATCTCTACTATTTCCATATCGGCTATCTTCTAATGCCTGGATATAAGACAAGTAGTTGTCCATCCCTGTGTACTCTTCGAAATTTCCAGCAGAGAGATCTGATGACTATCTCTCCGACCTGAGATTGGGTTATCTCATAACGTGTTATACTAGCTTCTATTACGAGTGCTTTACATGGGTTTATGTTAAATTAGATTAGCTCCGTTACTGTTAATTAAGTTAAGATTAGACCAGTCCCTGAGGGGGAGAGAGTATAAACATAGTTACCATCAATTATAACAGATTACTCCTGAAATAAAAAAAAGCAGAGTAAACATATCAAACAGGAAGCACTGCTTTCAAAAATAAAAAGGAAGTAATAAAGCTTGCAGTTTGAAAGACAGCTGGAGATTATTTAATTAATTTCTGTTTTTCAGCTTTATTTTATTACATTTCACAGTAATGAAGGTCTTGTCTTGCAAAGACTGCAATTTTTTAAAAATCTCACTTGGTGACCAGTTTGTATGACCCTTTGACCTTTTGAGTCAACCTTTGTGTTATGGAGTGGGTGCCTTAGAGAGTAAATTATCTTCTTTCTCGGCTGTAGCGTAATTGATTGTTTGTAGATGAAAAGCCCTCATCTATAGTCCGAAGCAAATCTTCTCTTGAGAGTGCCAGCCAGCACTGTTGCCACATCTATTATCCTGTAGGGTATGCCACCCAACAATGTCACTGGCTGTGTTTGCATTAGGGATGGGATATCAATATCGATATTTTTCGAAATTTGATGTTTTGACATCGATAGTTCAGTTCCGATAACATCGTGATATCGATATTGCTCTTAGATAATATCCATGTAACTTACTTATTTCAAGAACAAGAATAAAATGGAGAGTGAGAGAGGGACACTATACTCTATACACTATTATTTATTTATTTATTTATTTATTTATTTATTTTTAAAATTACATAAATAAATACATAATATGTAAAGTCCTGAAACCCCGAAAGAGCAGGAGTTCGTGCTCGTGGCAGTTACACGCTTATATTTACGTAGGCCTAATTTAAATATAATCTTAATCTAAATTTACCTTAAAACTAAATAGACAAAATATTGTGAAAGATAAAACCTGAAACTAAAGGGTGATTCAATTTATGTAAAAGTAATTATAAAAATGAAAAAAAATTAGCACTTATTAGGTACCAAAATCTAAAGCCCATTTTTAAAGGGATAAAAATCTATGAGCTTTTTTTAATTTTAGATTTATAGACTCCATAACTACATTTAGCTAAAACTGGATTATAACATATTTATATATATATATATATATATATATATATATATATGTATATATATATAAATGGACAAAATCAACTATACAGTTTAGGCAATGTGAAACTAAAAATGAATAAAGTAGAACATAAGACGTATAACATATTGAACTGGCGGTTATCAACGTTTAATTACACTTATTTTCAGCATTTCTGGTCAATGTGAGTTTTGCTGCCACAAGGGCGTTTCAGTTACACTTACTAGCCAGAAGTAACAACAAGCAGTGATGCCAAACCATTCCCTAAATCGCTTTTGGGTGCAAGTTTGCCTTAAACGATAGTAGGTTTGTTCCTAGAGCACTCCGAAACCATCAACACATAGATAAGGCATGCGCTTGCGAGTTTCCATACGTTTCCATGCATGTGTTAATGGTTTTTGAGTGCCCTAGGAATAAACCCTTTTATCGTAGGTAATCCCACGGGTGTTCATGAGTTTATCAATAGATTCGCAGCAGAAGCGAATTTATCTGATAAAACTCTTCAACTCGAGTTCGATTTATTATGACTATTCCATGAATAAAAATGTAACGGATTATACAAATAATAATTACTTTCGTGCTTTTTTGTATAAATACAAAACTAACAGCTGCGAGATCACGGCCTACTATGAATCAACCATCCATGAATCGATTCGAGTTACCATGTTGTAACCAGGGCTACCAGTGGTGCATATAAGACATAGTTAACTTCATTCAGGTAAGCTAACAGCAGAACATAGTAAAAGCACACGAACTGGCTTCCACAGAATAGAAATTGTATTTTTAATCAATGTACATTTCTATTATTTCATTTTCCAAACAAGTTTGTTGCATAAAATAATCTGTTTTCGTGTTGTTTAATGGCAACATATGACTTATTAATCACTGCACTCTGATGCTTTCGTGTCCAGTAACGAGCAGACGGTTTTACCTGATAAAATGCCATCCTCGCGATTCCTACAACAATATTGTAAGATAAACGGCCGTGATTGGTCTGTATCCGAGGAATTGCTAAATGTTATTGGTCAATATCAAACGCGGGGCGTAGTGTCAGTAAAATTTTCGATATTATCGAATAACGATATTTTCTTACCGATATAATACTGTTATCGATATTAGTAAACAGCATTCATATCGATATCAATATCAATATTTTGCTTCCAATATCCGATCCCTAGTTCGCACAATATTACATTTTCCGATTGTTCTTATATGCTACAACTGCTTTATTTCTGTTGTACAATATCGTGAATTTATCTAGCTATGTTTCTATGTGCCTAAAATATTTGCTGAGCTTGCGGAGACACACGCTGAGCAAGCTCCAGTTCGTGGTATGTTTCTTTTAAAATAATCAATGAACTCGCTAAAAAAACACAACTCTTCCTGGGGAGAATGCTAAGCAAAGAGATCACAATGAAAGATTCATGACATTTACAAGTCCTGGCCATCCAGATCCCAGCAGGAGGCTCTGCTGAAGCGACGACAACGCCTGATTCAGTTCTTGCCGGTCCTAAATCCTTTTACACCACGTTTGTGTAGACAGTCACATATGTAGACTATGTTTGTTTTCCATTTTATCCTTAGAGTCGCTTTCTCTCTGCTTCTAGTATTGTATTATTCGGAATAAACTTTAGTGAACGTCACGTAAATCTTTATGTCACTTCAAATCCAAAATGGTCTTGTGAATATCTAATATTACAGTTACCTCTAGGTGTAATGAAGGAAATGAGTAATCAAATCAGTGACTAACCGGATTTCGACTTCTGTGTTGTGTATTGCAAAATATTTAGTTTTAACGTTGCATTCTGTACTTAGATATTGTGTAGCTTTGAATGAACCTAGATGTCTATTAATATCTTTGACATACTAATATAGTTTTGAATGGATCTAGATCCTAAATTTTTTTTTTGCCTTTTCACACTTGGTCACTTGTGACGGTTACTGGCGAAGAAGCGTTGGTTTAAATGGGAGTGTTCACACTGGGTCACCACGGTGACCCACCCAAACACATGTGACACTGCAGTGTCTACTCCGAACACATGTAACGGTCACTTGTGACCGGTAACCGGCGAAAGGCATTGATTTAAATGGGAGCATTCACACTGAGACATTTGTGACGGTCACTGCACGGTCACTTTTATTATGATTGCCAACAATGCGAGTTGTATATACATAATTCAGTTGTATAATCGAGCTCAGCGTCCAGCGAAACTAGTTATCCAGCCATGAGTTTAGATTTGATTAGATACAGAAGTTTTTATAAGTGAAGTGGAATGTCGACCTGCCATTTGGGATGTCAAAAGCGATTAAAAATTGTTTTATCATGTAGCTACTATTGGCAATGCTTGTGGTGACCGTCACAAGTGACTCAGTTGTATTCTCTGCAAAAACCGGTGACCGTCACAAGTGACCAAATGTGAAAAGGCCCTTATTGTCTGTGTTGATATTCCTTATCATTTAATAAATGATCGCGGGCACAAGAGACGTAGGACCTATAGACCGTTCCATCTACTTGTGACTTTCAGCGTCATACCTAGACGCCAGAAAAAAAACCACATAGTAGGGAGCAGCCCAACTAGGAAAACGTCCTCCACCGGTGGTGAGGGGGCGAGTGAGTGGAAAGGAAGTATACCGTTGCATTGCATTGTACAGTACCAAGAGCGCATGAGCTGTCAAGTGTCTTCATAGCTGGCCAGCACGCCTGTATTATGTGCGATATAATTTGGTAAGAATTGAAATGGTGATGAAAGGATATGAGTGAACGTAAATAATAATTTTGCAGATTCCTCAATCTGCTTAGGCCTCACGGATGTAGGAAAGCTACGAAAAACAATGGAACCTTTAACACTGCTTGTTCTCTCTCCCTCACTCCTCTTTTTCTCACAAACACTCACACCCTATATCTACTAACTTATATTAACTTTTAGGCACGCATCCACGTAATCTTTTAGGCTACTTATGTATTTTCCCCTCTCTTATCTCTCCACCTCCAACTTTCATTCCTCTTTTCCCCTCTTTCTCCTTTCCCTCAACCCTCTTTCACCACCGTTTGCTGCTATTTTCCCCTTCTTCCCTCTCTTTTTCACTTAACCTTTCCCTGAATATTGTCCACGTTTTATGTGTAATATCCTCCACGCTACTAAAACTTCAGGGTCCTTGTATTGGAATTATTGCAGTAAGAGACATTACTATAAACAAAATTGTTAACATAGGTAGATGGTATTATTCTCCAAGTATTTTTATATGTACTAAGAGGATTTAGAGAGTATACTCTATTAATGACCCCAAGTTTATATTTAATCCCTTTACTGACATAGTCTGCAGGTAACTGTTACAATTTTATAATTATATTTTTCATTCCGTTACATGGTTTCTGTTATGTTCCATTTCCTATTAAAGTTGTGTGTACCGAATTATTTTAAAAGGAATATACCAGTTTGAATAAGTCCAGTCCAATCCAATCAAACAATAGAAATGAAAGTTGGAGTGGGGACGCGAACGAGTAGCCCAATCCAATCCAATTTACAGATTGCTATTTCCAAGGGATGGGACGAAAGGCAAATGTCATTTCGAATTCCAAAGTAATTCTATTAAAAGGCAACCAGCTGTTAATGTAAAAAAATAATATTACATTATTCTTGAATATTTGTTGGAGGTATATTGTTAGCGGCAAGTAAATTAATCAGAGCAGACGTAAATGGATTAGAATTCTTCTTTCTCTGAATTTTACCTCCCCCGCTGTAGGGAAGTTTATGCGCTCCACGCCACCTAGCCTTACTGGATCACGACCTGTCGGGAGAGGGAGTTTCTATAACCACAAACATACATTTTTGACCAGATAAGGACACGGAGGTTGGAGGACCTTCCCGGATGCGTGATCAGCTCGATGCCGGGGCCACCTCTCAGAGAACACGAACACATAGGGCGAGACACACCGGTCACAAACACACTCATTACGGGGTGATAACCGAAGACTGTGAGGTCCTAAAGTTTCCCGACATTCGTCTCACAGGTTAGGAAAACCCTAGGAAAAAACCCACCTAGGAACCCTGGCCCGCTACATGAGGAGAATGAATTAGGATTATCACAAATTTAAAACAAATATCTCATGTCACGTAAACCATACTGCTTTATCTATATTAAGCATGAACAGTGCTTCTTGATAATCGCGGTGTGGATTTGTTCGAAATGGTAGCCTATATTGTTTTTCAAATCGAAGTCAACAAAACATATTCAAGTAGGGACGGAAGAAGATGTTTCTGAAAACAATTTTTGTAGTGGGCTCCTTCCAAACATACTCAGACTTATCTAATAGTTCTGGATAATCACTTTCAAACGATCTTATCTGTGAAATATGCGGATGTTTCGCTGCAAGTATAAAGAAGCTTAATAATAAAACTATAGCTCACTGTATAAGTTCCTTGCATGAAATCTATTAGGCTTAAATTATATGTTTAAGTCACGGCTGCTGAACTGTGGCAAATTGTGCCACTGTGCGGTGGGGTAATGTCTCCCACTACAGTCGCCCTTGACGTTAGCATAAAGCAGTTTCGACGTGACACTGAACATGAAGAGCAGGTTTCATACGTCACAGCATGGGTGGGGTACTAAAACGTTTCCCCTCAGTTGCTCAGGTATGGTTTAAGTGTTTATGAAAAAAATGTGATACATCAAAGCTTGGCACCAGAATAATTTTTACCTACTCTTGAGCATTGCAATCACAATCCTGACCTGTGGATCCCCAGTGCATAATTAATTATTGGAAACACGTTCTTTTAGGGACCTATTTGCCTTGGTTGATTTCTACATGCCATCATGGCAGAAGGTAAACGTAAAAAGTTCTGTACTAAATATTGTGGAATGAATGGATTAGGTCTTCCATTCTTCTCTCATCTTTTCTCCTTGGATGGGCTAAGAGGACGTAGGCCTATAACGCAAATCTTTCACTAAAGTTCTTTCACTCCTCTCCTTGAACATTTTCTGTCCTTAATTATTTTTCACGTAGTCTATAGATGTCTATTACTTTTTATTGTTCATGAAGAGCCCATGCTGTTCATGCTGCTGTTAAATAATGCCTCTTTCTTTAAAGCTTCCTTCACTAAACTGTGCAAATTCCTTCTGAAATCACCTACCTGGTAAAAATATATACAACCTGTTTACTCTTAACTAAAATTTATGAGGGACCGTATCACACACAGACACAGACTTCAGCATTCATAAAATAAAACATAACACAAATAATATATAAGCAAATGAAAACAATGGCGCCACAGTCACATATTTATGATGCTTTTTTTGTTGAGAGTTCAGTTCTTCCGTGTTGGATCCCTGATGTGTCTAATATTAAGAAGATGGACCGTCGAAAAGCAGCTAAAACATACCACTCCAGTAAATCTCATAGTTGGAAACCGGTCGTAAATCCCTTCAATGTATAGAACTATAGATTATACCATCGTACCGCATAATATGGGGACTATTATAGATTTGCACACTGCGCATGCTTCTAATATCAATCGCAAAATCTCAATTAGTGTGCAATTATTATTATTATTATTATTATTATTATTATTATTATTATTAAATAATTTTGATTATACCCACGACTATTAGATTATTATTACTTTATTATTATTATTATTATTATTATTATTATTATTATTATTATTATTATTATTATTATTATTATTATTATTATATGCTCGAATGTATTGTGGCTTCTGTTAATTCCAACTGATAGGCCTATTACAATTTTAGTACTTATAGTACAGATGAAATAGCAGCGATGAGTCATGGCAAGTAATTATCGAATTCGCCACTCGCCTTTAAGACCGGGGAAATCAAGATGAACCAAATTCAAATTGGCCGAGACATTCCGAATTCCGATCCAAGACGCTACCATCTTGGCCACTTAAATTATTTTTATTACGATTACTTTAGGGGGAAAACACTTTTGTTAGAGTTTAGAATGGCAGTTGTTCCTTAAAGAACTCAGGTAAAATATAAGAGTGTTCTTCTGTTGCACTATCTTATAATCATGATCCTGGAATCACTGTAATAACTATTAGGTATAGAGATCGCAAGGAACATTAAAATCTGAGCACCGTAATATTTTTTAAACTTAGGTTTTATTATTACCTAGGAAAGCAAAGAACACTGCAGCGATGGTTGACTACTCTGTGTAAATTATTGCGCTTATTTCTGGAGTAGCAAGTTGTAATTTAAGCAGAGTTTTTCTCTTGTGCAGACAGCGGGATATTAGTAGTGCTGTGAACAATCTGTCATTTTTCCTCAGCACATATTTCACTGCTCTCTCACAAATGAGTACATTTGTTTCTTCTCTTCAGGGATGTTACTGCTGATGTTACCACCACCAGCTTGATCTACACGGACATCGGGTTGAATTTTTTCGTCTTGTTCTCTTTCTTCTGTTGCTTCTTATCGTTATTATTATCAATTAATTATAATTTGAGCGAGCACTGAAATCATCACGGACTTTTATGAAGATAAAATAAATAGCCCTAAAATCCTCAGGGTAAGAAATTATCACATCCACGTTGTCGTGATACCAGGGGCGCGTCAAAAGCCAAGGTCATTGGAGTCTATACATGTTAATATGGGTCATTAAATAAGATGTTGAAGGCACAAAAGCACAATAAAAGGAAATAGTTTAGAAAAGGTATTCAAAATTACAGTTTCACATGAAAAAAGGCATTTATTTATAAACTTTTAAATCAGTTCTGTTTATGATTAATAAAAGGTGATTCTTATACAGAAATGTTCTTAATTTTGTATGAATCCTTTTAATAGTGGACAAGTACAGAAAAATGGATGGAACGTACTTTCTCAGGATGAAAGGGCTCCACCTTTATTGGTTTTCATTAAATTAAAATACTTCGATACGTAGTAAAATATCTCTTTTCTTTTTAACCTTTGAAAACAAGAACATGGCCACCAGATAATGACCCATTTCGATACTTACAGTCAAAAATCTTATTGCTTCAATAGGTTACTTGCGCATAACATAATGCCACTTTCATACACTCTGTACCATTTACCCGATTTCTACTTAAGTTATTTTGAAGATCATCATTAGTAATGAAATTTCCAACCAGCATTAATTTTTGGACCAAAAGAAACCAAGATAAACTCTTAGTCAAATTAGCCGATCATGAACTTTGAACCCGGGGCCAGCAGATTTACGAATCGAGGTTCCGGAGAAGACGACGTTTAGTATTATTTCCTTCTGCATTTGAGTCACTATTTGCAACATGCTAAGTAAATTATATTATTGTTTTCAATAATACGAAATAGCTGTTGTGAGAAGCGTTGAATTGAGGACTCTCCGGTATTTCCTCTGGCACAATAAGAAGCCGCCGGCAGACATAGAGAATTATTTATCTGGGCATATATCTTTCTCTTTCTGCATGCACAGTTCGTAATCTCTAGCTTCCCAACTCTGTGGACCGTTATTATACGGCTGTAGACTGTAATGGTCCTACAGTTCATATGCCATCGAGTTCAGGTGCGCTTGGAGGGCATATAGGCTGAATTATTGCACTGAGAGCTCCCGCTGTAATGCTTTTCGAGTTATAAATAATGCAGCGTTGCCGTCTGTGAACATCATTTGCTAACTGATTTCCTAGTCTCAATAGGGCCAAGCTGACGGACATTAGACATGCCTTTTGCTTTAGTTGTATTGGATATATTATTACCCCACAATTTATGTCATTAGCTAGTTAAATGTATTTTTTTTATCTCTGTCATATTGTTACTTCAAAACGTAAGTACAGTAGAGCCTCGCAGACTCAGCACTGGATAATCCTGCAGTTCAGATTTCTCGTCAACTCTGACGGGAAAAGAAATGAGGTAAACGATTTTGTTATAATTTATTGACACGTAATTTTTGTTTCACAGAAGAGTAACTGTATCAATTAAAATGTTTTATGACGATTTTTAACGGTGTTTGTTATATTTGAGGTCAATAAATTCACTTTTAACTGTCGCAATAACAGTTTTAATCTGTAAGGACTTAGTCCTTATAAGTCGGTATTTGGGAAACTCGGTGCCCCTTCGGTCCATATTAGGCCAAATTTTCGGGACTCTACTGTGGACACCTTGTACCTTAAATGAGGTGGGAAGATTTCATAAAGTTGCGGACGCTCTTATAGCTGGGTGAATTAGACCGCTCTTCTTCTACCGCTGGCACCCGGGATCGAATCTCGGTGGATCCATTTGAAATTTTTGGTGGACAAAATGGGGTCGTGGCAGGTTTTCTCGGGGTGCTCTTGTTTCCTCTGACGTATAACATTCCACCAGACCTCCATTCATCATAATGTGACCATTGGTTGCAATAAAAATAAAATCAGGTAAACTGATGTAACAAAGTGCCAGTATGTTTTTGTTTAAACAGTTATGACTGCAATTATGATATGCAGAATATGTTTTTTTTTTTAAATTGATTTCCAAGTTAAGCTCCAGATTTATTCATTAAGCAGGGCTTACGGAAGAACAAAGGTCTAGTTTTTTTTAATGAGATTAAAATCTTCCAGCATCACCTGAACTGTACAGATATGTGATATCATGACAATCGCACACTCACATAAAAATGTCAAAAAAAAATTCAAATTGGCCGGTTTCGGGTTTTGAACCATGGACTCCAGAATGTGCGGCCAAAGCGTTACCATCTCGGCCACCGGGGTCATTTTAACGGTCTAGTTGGATAAGCGCTTGTAAATCGATAGTGTTTTTTGTCATAGCTACCTGTATTTTAATTTCCAAGGCCTTATAAGATAACAGTAAAACAATAGGCATGTTGTCAAGATAATTGATTTTCATTTTTTTTTTTTTATAAATTCTTTCGAATACGTATATTACCATAAAATAGGCACTAAATTGAACATTACTCCGAAACAGGTCAACCGATTTTATCTATTATAAATAGACGTCTTCCCATGGACATTATAAATGCGTATACGAAGTTTCATAAATATACGATAAAGCGTATTTGAGTTATTGCGCCTTTAAAGTAGACATTAAATTGGGGTTTACTCCGGTACCGGTCAACAGATTAGGTTCAAATTCAATAGGGCACTTCTCATGAACGTCATAAATGAGTATACCAAGTTTCATGGAAATCCGATACAGCGTATTTGAGTTATGGCGCCTTTCTATTAGAAAGGCGCCATAATCTATTAAAATAGGCACTAAATTGGGCATTACACCGGTACCGGTGAACCGATTTGGTTCAATATCAATAGGGTTCTTCCCATGGACATTATAAACGTGTATACCAAGTTTAATTAAAATTCGACAAAGCGTATTTGAGTTATCGCGCGTACAGACACACGGACGGACGGACAGACAGACAGACGGACAGACATTTTTCGTCCCCACACACAATCTCATAAAGTACCATACTGGCACTTAATAAAGGAATTATTGTTAAGATTCCATAGAGTATCTTACAGGTTACTCTGGGCCCATAGGCGTAACCAGGCCGACCATATGGGGGGGGGTTATAACATCCGCGGGGTCTGGGGGGTATGGAATCCGGGGGTCCTCCTCCGGAAAATTTTAAAAATTAAGATGCAAAATAACGAGTTTTAAGCTTCCGGGGGACCTCCCCCGGAAATTTTTAAAAATTATGACGCAAAATAACGAGTTTTAAGCTTCCGGGGACCATCCCCGGGAAATTTTTAAAATTAACACGCAAAATAACGAGTTTTAAGCTTCCCACACTTTATACTTGTATTAAGTAATTTATGGGCAGACTTAAAAAAATTATAAAATTTTCCTTTTTTTAATCAATGGGGGGGTTCAAACCCCCAAAACCCCCCCCCTCGTTACGCCTATGAGTCTCTGGCTATAGAATTATGTACTCCACTGAAATGCCCATATTCGAGTAGGCCTACATGCTATCATTTTCATACAACATCAAAAAACTAAAAAGTAATATATTAGCTATTGTATTCTGATTGGGTGGTATTTTCTTCCAATAGCTATACCGAGCAGTGTTTTGACTAAGGGTACTTACCTCTTTTAGACTATTTTAGACTCTATTTTATTATAGCAAATGGCTTACTAACTTCGCTCCTTCGATATCTAAACTTCCAACAGGTATGCTCAATCTTTATCTTTATTTAGTTGTGTCTTCATAAACAGATATCAACCAAAAATTCTGTATCTTCGAATTTGTTTACATCTAAAATGTAATTTAGATAAAAATATTTGATATAATTAACTTTGTTCTATTTCTTCCAAGATGACTTTACTTTTACATAGAAATATGTAAGGAGCTCATTTGTGGTTCCTCATTCTTTAACTTGATTGTACGTATTTGATATTATAAAATAGGCGGAGTGTTTGAGTTTTCAGATTTTGTTTTAATATTTGCAGTATCGTTTAACAATTTAGAATAATGTAAAATTAAAAAAATAGTAGTCTGTCCAACAAAGTGTAAGTAAAGCGTTGGAATTGGTGAATCGAATTGCGGGGCAGTGAGTAAAATCAAATCAAGGTGGTCATATATTTAAAAATGCACATATGCGGGTGGTTTTGGAGAAGACATTATTCGTCGCTCAGTCGTGGAGATTCTGCGAATGGCGGCACAAATTTCACTAGTCCATATCTGGGTTGAGTGTTGTATCAACAAGGAAAAGAAATCATTTACAATAAAAGCTATCGCTATCTTCTTTTCTGCCTCAATGTAAATATAGCATCACATCTCTATGACAGTTACTGAAGGATTTGACTACAGCATTTCTGAAAACTTCTTTTCTGAATTCCATCTATCAGCATCTGTTAATCTCGTTTAGATTATTCTCCAGTCATTCTGAAGATTACAGCTACCTCATTACTATATCCAACCCACACCAATTTTCTCTCCCGGATAGTAAATTAGGTAATTGATGTCGGCATGCTAATGTTTGAAGATCAGGGTAATTATATACCAACCGTTCAGGTTAGAAAACAAAGGAGAAAACTCAACGGAATATAAACCAACTAACTTAAAAAACCCGGCGTCGCCCGGGTTTTGTATTTTGTAATTGGAAATTAGCTTATGAAGGATTTTCAATTTTAAATTCTAGGTCCTTATATAGGCATTTATAATTTGAAATAGGAAGAACGACTTATTACACTCAAACTATTCCCTCAGAAAACGCTTGATATAGTTTTTTATGGCTCATAGAGGATCTAGAATTTTGCATCCCATCGCTTGTACAGTGCACAGCAAGCCTGGTAGAGGTTTAAATAAGAAGAAACAGAAATTCCTGTAACATAAAATTGTAATATCGAGGCGGGAAATTTCTCACTCTTATGTTACCATAAAGCCGTTTTGGGGATGAAATTAAACAGAAAGTATTATCACTTTCATACTTTTCTCTCCAAAAACCTGCGATATAATATAATAATATACACATTACCATACCTCGTTTTGTTTTCTCTATGTCCAGGGTAGAGAAAGTTATGTGATTCCATTATTTTAGTGGATTTCATTCTGTAATATTTATTTATAACATGATTATTTTGATAACTTCTCTTATTTGTCAAAAGTGCATTTCATTTGTTTTTTCCAAGCCCACCTGATACCATTTGGCAACAATATATTCTGTGATTTGGAATTGATAATTCTATGTAAAAAGGGATTAAGTATTTTCAAAAACATTTAATTTTTGGCATTTAGAATCAGAATTTTTCAAAATCCTTTCTTAGTGAGCACCTACATTATGAAACGAAGGTACTGTCAAAATTCCAAGTCTCTACCTGTTATAGTTTAGGCTGTACGTTGATTCCTGTCATTCAGTCAATCAGTCAGTCAGTCAGTCAGTCAGGACAAAGCCTTTTATATATATAGAGATTGTTTGCAGAACCACAATACATCATACATAACCGTACACGTACGTGAGTGAAAACATTTGATGTATTGCTTTTATTATGTTATCTATATTTAAACTCTCAGCTTTATATGAGCTAAATAATTTTAAGATGTATGTAAACTGATCAACTTTCTTATACAAAAATACATTTTAATGATGCAACTACATTTCACGAATCTTTAAGTTTATCGCTCTTTTCTTTCAAAACGGTGTAATCATAGTTTCTACGTACAATTTAGAAGATAATTTAATGAAATTTCGCATGGCCCTTCAGTTCTGTGTAATGAATGAATAAACTGTTACTCAATTTTTATACTGTCCTTTATAAAGGAGAATTTATTAATTCTTAAAATTAAAGTACAAAATAAAAACTTCTTTTAATATAGATATTTCACTAGTTTTACTTTAACAGATCCAAGAATACATAAAGTACAATCGTTTGAAATATACAATATATGTTTTTCTAGCCATTTTGTCATGTTCCTGGTGGCAACAATCGTGTTTCATTTTCCCTTATCAAGTGAACTAATAACATGCCTGACTTGAATATTGCATTTATGAAAAATAATACTAAAATACGAGTACATTAATCTTCTGAATAAATTTTTAAATTGCTGTTTCGTGCAAATCACACAATGAGTATTTTGAACATTGAAAATTCAGAAAGTTTATAATATTTTTATTTTTATATTAGATTTTGGAGCAAATTTGAAAAATGATGGATATTCGGGAATTTAAAATGCAGTAATTACTCCTTATCAATATAAAATGTTATTTTTAATATTTTAGGCCTACAACTTCTTCTACTGCCAAAGCGGAGTTACCTTATTTTTAATTCATAAGTCAATATGGCCCTAATTTACCAACTTTGCATGATGGATATGAAATTTAATTGTGAAACATAATATTTTAATGGTAGAAGGTGCGATCATGAAATTACCTGCATGGAATAGAACTGAAAGTTATAATATTCACAAACTTCATTTTCATACCATTGAGGGAAGTTTAATGTATTTTTACTAGATAAAAAACCTCCTTATACCCTCAATATATTGTATTTTTCTTTTACTTTGATACTCTTAAAGAAAAAACTAGTAGCTGCCAATATTACAGGTTGTATTTTATTGTTATAGAGATACAGCTTACAATTTACAATATGTGTTATTATTTGGTAATAGGCCTATGTTGTGTATTATGTTTTTTGTAGCTGAGTATAAAACTTTAAGATAGTTTAAAAGTTTAAAAAACACTGTTGTTAATGGATCTATAAAAATACACAAAATATAAATTCACATGAGGTTAGAGTCTAAGGCATTTCCAGTTGGTGGTTTTTTAGTAATTATAAATTCTGTGTACCTACAGCTACGTTGTTAAGTAGATCGTCAGTAGTAGGCTGCGGCATGGAATTGTACAAGCAACAATATGTTTTAATCATATGTCATCACTGGAACATGCGAGGAACAAGTACGCGTATGTTAAGACTGCATCTTACATGAGACAATAAGCACAGAGAGGAACATGGTGTTAACATTCATTAATATTAAATATACCCACAGCAACAAGACGAAACAAATGGACTAATTTGTTTTCCCTCCGCTACGCTGTATGCGTACATTCTGGCAACAACACAAAAACTTAAATAAACCTCTGGTACCGAGTTTCTCTGCAGTACAAACCTCTCAAGGGAACTGTACAACTGCTGGTACACATTTTGCATTTGTGAATTATGTGTCAGCTGATAATGACACTTTATGGGGGAATTACAGAGGCCATGATACGGAAAACAGCGTGTATTAATGTAAAACATTTAAGCGGGAAAAGTACGGGATGAAATTAAAATAGCTGGAGGTTTTCAGAGAAAAGATCAGTGGCAAAAGGACAGGATGAAATTAAAATAACTGGAGGTTTTCAGACAAAGTTGTGATTCTAATTCCGATGAAAATTTTTTATATTTCGCAGAAAATTGTTTAAGGAAAACTTTAAAACAGTATTCACTCATTAATTAATTTCGTTTGAATGATGGTCGTATTGAATAAGTGCTGTGTTTTTTCCACGTGTACAGTACCATTAAGGGCAGAAGATGGCCTAACTATGAGCCAGAATGTATCTCTGAACAACTTGGTAAAATATATTTTATACACAAATTAGGAAGAAACCATTCAAGACACCAACAAGAAGATCTCATTGATTTTAATGTTATTTTAGTTCAAATTTAAGTACTATTTTATGTGGGCCTGTATCTTTACGTGAGTTTTTTTTTTTTTAACAGTCTCTGGTGTGATAGCATGTTGTGTTTTGACAACAGCTAGAATAAACTGAGGATATAGTTCTCTATTTTAGCAATTTGATCAACTTACTACATTTATATTTTGGACTATGGCTTAATTTTTGTAATTACTAACTATATTAATTACACTGGTATGATAATTTCGTGTTTTTAAATAGGCTTTTAGTACATTTATTGAGAGTATAAAGTAGAACAAACCCAGCACCTTTCAGTATCCACATAATTTTTACAATTTACAATTTTATAAAATATAGTGCCAGACATTTTACTGTAAAACTGTGTTTTATACAGTTTTACAATAACATTTTGGTGTAATTAGAATTAAGTAAGTTTTTTGATCCTTCTTATTTAACTTACACGAAAACTGTATAAAGATAAATCTTTAATAGTAGGATACGTTAACTTTCTCTTAAATGCGTATATATATATACTGTCCTTCCTGACCACTGCAATAGGCTACGCCTATCTTTAATGTGGTTTACCCCCTCAGATCACTGTGAACCTTGATTATAAGATCCGAATTATAGAATGGATTGTATAGAGAAAATTCAACTTTAAATCAATTTTCCTCAGATTGTTTCAGTGTTCTCTAGACCCATATTCGCGGTTTTGTTCTGATTTATCTGAGAAATTCGAGATATTCGTTTTGTCTCTAGAATATAGTTTTGCGTTGGTCGAAATGCACCGCAGTTACTATAGGTGACCTAGAGGAAATATTCTGTTCGACCGTGAAATTTGATTTGGAGTTTTAAACCTTTTGAAGAAATATATTTTCTAGGTTTGTAAATTTCTGTGCAAATAAATATTTTGAGGCTCCCTGAACAGATAAATAAAAAGAATGCAATTTTCGGAAACATGTCTATGCGTGTATATGTGTCTTGGTGTCTGTGAGCAGGGACGCTCGAAAGCAAGAAATGTAACAAAAACATTTAATATTTTGATTAAGTATCTTCCGGGATGTGACATGGAGCATGACTGCGACTTTCTCTTACTTTTGTCGCCACTCTACATTAAGAAAATTGAATTTTGTGTAAAACGTCTCTATCGGCTTTAAATGGTGCATAAAAACTACATATACTAAGAGCTATAGCTTTTATTTCAAACGGTATTTGAAACAAATAAAGTTGCTTATAAAGTCACCTCACAAATAATACGCCTTTGAATTATTCTTAGAGAACTGTAAGCATACTCCCACACTTCAGTCGCTTATTCTATGTTGCAATATGATGTTTAGAGAAAGTTATGTGATAGTCTCACCAAGTTTTTCGTAGATCTCATCTGTGCACGACTAAGTGTCTTCCATTGCGTTTCATTCTTCCTGTCTTGAAGAGGTTAAAGTTGATCATAATTTTCATGTTGTCGTTGTGTATTGTTTATATTTATGTTCTCTACCCTTTTTACATTCGTACGGAAAGTTACCTTGGTTTATGTGACTTCTTCAATAAGATTTTTCAAAGCCGCTAAACGAATTTTTATAACTCTTGCTTTTGCTCACACTGCACATTTGTGGAAGATATGCGTCCATCTTTAACTGCCAGCAGAATTTTTTAACAAAGGGGTGTTGAGGCTAATTCTGTAGGAGACAGATGGAGAGGTCTGACGCTACATTAAAGAACATCCTTCATCCAACTCGGTGGCAGTTACTTCGCACGTATGGAGGCCTACTGTTCATGAGCCGGATCAAGAGCTCATGTATGTATGTTCACACCTCATGAAGTGACAAGACTGGCGCTTGCAGTGGCATGAATTCAACTGTCATGTCGTCATATTGAAAGTTAAAGAAGTTGCACAAGGAATATCGTCAAAATGTGACAGTATTTCTAAAAAGTTACATATACTGTGGTTACATAATAAATTATATTATCAAGAAAGACTTACGAAGAATTACAGGGAAAAGACATTAGATAAGAAAAGCAGATAGTGCAATATAGGCCTATGTTGCACAAACTTTCTCGCATATTCGTACTAACGCAATAGTTAAGTGAAAACATCTGTGGACTCTTAAGTTTAAACTCGAAGAGGGAAATTTCAATGAAGTAGCTTGTTTCCTTGAATGGCAAATCTAACATTTAAATAAAATTCCCCACATCTTAACGTACATTATTACAGTATTAGTTTTACATTTTTGCTTTTATACAGTATTTTAAGATACGCATTTATGCGTCATTAGCAGTGAAAAGATCAATCATATAAATTTTTAAGGCGAAGTCGAATTGTGATTTCACTCTTATGCGTATTTCCCTTCCAATAGGCTGTGCGTACTCACAATGGACGAATTTCTGACAGGTTTGTCGTTAGATCCAAAATTCACGAATTAAAGCTCAGCTGAGAATTAATTGATTTACTGGGTCTAATTTGCGTAAATTCATTGATGTATTATTTTTGGTATCATTGTATAGACCTCCATTTCTAGATGCATAATTGGAAATATTACAATATACATGCACAAGTAACCTGAATCTTAAGAGCCTATGAACATTCTAGCCACGGCATTGAAAGGTAGGATATTTTTTGAAACCGAGAGCAATATTTAAGGGTATTTTGATGATTTCCATTATTGTAGGAAATATAGTTGGAAAACTCGTAATTTTTATCAATAAATATAACTTTATTCATACTCTGAGGGATGTATTGCTGCCTATTTAAGCAAAGGTTACATTTTATATATTTTAGCACAATTTTGGTACATGAGGCAACATTCCTGAAATACCTTAAGTGTATAATTGTAAATGTTAGGATTTCATGAACAGGTCTCTCCTCTGCATTGTAATGTTAGGACAAGTGAATTATTGAAATGCTATTACTTTATAATGTTGGTGATTAAGGTGTAAGCTGTAACAAGAAATAAGGAAATAATGTTGCTTTAAAATGGTAATGGCTGCTGAGAAACCATTGTAAAATGTACGGTACTATTGACACAGTGCTAGGAATCATTTCTTATTTAACCCTTAAATGCACAAGACTCAGCTTCTCACACAATATACTGAACCCATGAGACTGTTAACTAGCGGATGGCCATAAACCTACAAGTTCATTTAAAGGAGACTTGAGAGAAGACAGCATAAAGTTGTGTGAGAAAGAATGGGGAAAAAACTACAAATGGTGCTATAACAATTTTTTTTCCTAACGGTAAAACGAAAACTAGACACAAAACTGTGTCTAAATCACAGTATATAAGCTATCTTCATAGGACACGGGAATTTTGGTGTCTACCTACAGAGATTCAAAATTAAAGAAGATCCAACATGTATTTGTAAAGGCATTGAACAGTCCACCATTTATTATGGGATTGTGAAATGTTAAAAGCCGAGATACAAAACTCCGAAACCATGTACTTAAATCTGGAGGACATAGGACCCTATGTAATCATGGACTTTTGAAAAAATACGCTACAAAATTGCAAGTATTCATGAATAAAATTAATTTCGACATATTGAAGACATAATATCAACAATGGTAAGATATAATTATTGCAATTTAGTTTTTAGAAGATTGTATATAAAGATGTTATATAAGATATATATGTATATATATATACAGTATATATAAGATATAGTGCATGTAGTATTACATATAAAGATGTAGTATTAATACTAATACATTATACTGTTAATTAATTAAATAATACTAGTAATGAATTAAGTAATTAATACTAATAGTACTACATAATACGTAGTATTACATATTACATGTAGATTGTATAAAAAGATGTTAGTGCATGCAGTATTACATGCGATTGTAATGTAATGCTGTAAATAAGTGAAAAAATACTAACCCATGCCGTCCAGCTGTAAAAACACTATAATTAGGTCCGTAGTTGATGTCTTGTCCTTTATTGTGTAAGTTTTACATGCCATTAAAATGTTTCTTCCTATTTCTTTTCCATTATTTTATTACAAATTCTTGAGAATTATATTTTCAAACTGTTAAGATATAAACAGACTGTCAGAAGGATTTAAATTATATTAAATAACGTTGGCGAATAAACGGTTTCAAAATGAAAAGTACACACAATTCATTTTTAGGAAGGCTAATGCGGTGGGTGGCGACTTAAAGGTGAATAAATCTCGATTCACTTTCGTGGGACGCAACGAGCTGTGAATTCCATGTGTGAAAAAGTGAATGACGAGATAATGCTAATGTGATGGGTCTTCAAGTCCGCCCACGCTCGACAGATGGAGAACTTAAAAAATCCTGAGAACTTGAAAGCAGTTTCTTGGATGGCGCAAGCAAACAACTTTGCTAAACTTAAATTGTCCTGTCCTTGTGAATGAATATGATGAAGTGGAGTTTCAGCACGAAAAATATGACATTTTCTTTGCCCCAGTAAATCTGTGGCCAACTTCGGTGCATGGGGGAAAAACGCCGTAAGAAATGAAGTTATATATATATATATATATATATATATATATATATATATATATATCCTATATAATAATAATAATAATAATTATTATTATTATTATTATTTAAGGGAAGTGAGAAACACCAATTCCCCTAATTAATTTATGTTCTTTAATTAATTATGTAATGATGATTAGTTGTTTTGCATTAAGTTTACGTAACTATAGATATAATGAAATATTAAGCATTAAAATTATTTAAATATTAGAAAATAATCAGTACAAATTTCAAATTAAATTAATATTTGAAATTTTAATGGAATTATAAACTCTAAGTCACATAATTTTAACATTTCGAGTAATATATCTGAATTATTTAGTAACGCATGTTTTTAAACATGAATAACACCGTAGCTAATAAGAAAATCAGCAATACTATAAATGTAAAATCATTTATAAAAATTGGGAAAAATTTAATTAAATATAAATGGTTAGCAAAATTTGAAAAATTAGATACATGAAAAACTTTGATGAATAAATAATAGTGGGGTAATATTATTGTAAAATTAAAAGAAGCTGTTAGTAAATGAACAGAAAGGGACTTTATAGTTACGAATCTTACCAATAATTAAATTACATAGAGGTCTGTGACGATAGGATTCTTTGTCGGTTCTATTTATAGTTTGTATTTAATGATTTGCTTTTTTTTTCATAATATTAATGACTCTACGGAAATGCAGAAATTGTAACCTGGAGTCATAATATGTACAGGTAAGGAAAACAAAAGCGGACCGACTCCTGTAGCTGATTTCAGAGCCTTGTGATACGTAAATAAATGTAAGAGATGTAACGGAAACGTTTGTTTTCACATTACGTTAATTTATTTCTCAATTCAAGCAATCTATCGGCTGTAGAACAAATTTCAATATATTCCCTGCTATCCTGTGAATGCCGCTAGGTATTTTAGTCGGTCCGCGTTTTCCCCCCTATCTGTGTATACTATGTATATAAGAGATCGCAGTTACTGATTAGGAATTGAGGAACTTTGAGTTGACTTCAGAGGCTTTCTAAATATTTTAAAGAACGGCCATTGGGATCTGCATGCTGACCACATAGCTCCAATCCCGCCATCTGCTAATGAACTCGAAAAATTGAGGTTGGTTACGTGGTTATTGGATAGTAGATAGCATGGGATATGGCTCCGTGGATTTTACATTATATATATGTAAAGTAAAAGTAAAGTAAAGTGTTCCCTATTAAAGGCCTTGGAGGCCTTAAGGGTTCCAGGAGTTGAGGCTCCCCAGTTTTAGACAATCGGTTCATGAAGGTGGTAAGGTCATCAGCCTTATGCACCGGCCGTCTTTACCCCCAGGACTCCTCCTGGTACTCATTTCTGTTAGTTTCTGAGTCGACCCCAGGGCCATAGTGCCACCAGAAGGATTAGGACAATTGAAAAACTCAAATGACTCATCGGGGATCGAACCCGCTAAATTCCGGTTTGTAGCTCAGCGTCTCAACCACTAGGCTACGGCGTACCGCATATATATATATAATGATGAACTAATACGGTTGATTAAAATTCCCATTCGTTGTAAACTGTCGGCAGTTTCTTAAATAAGGAAGGAAACTTTCCTTTTACCCCGTAGTAAAGAGATCAGAGCGAAAAGCTGATGAAGCAGTTTCTTTCTCTTCCATGTTCTTAGTGGAATATCTCGGTACATTGCACCGCATTAAATTGCTTAGATAGGGATTATGCAGATTTTACATGTCTGTTGGCTGATTGGTTTAAGAGTTCATTTTACATTCTTCCTACAAAAAATACAGTCTTCTTCTCATGCTTTGAGATTTACTACTTCCAAAAGACGATCTGAGTCAGTCTTCTGCAGCTGGGATTATATATTGCAGACTAACAGTAGATCGACCGATGATCCCCAATGCAATTTGCAAAATAAACATTCTTGGAGAGCGTGTAAATTTTGAAGTTAAAGAGAAAATGGGAAGCAAGCAAACCCATTTCTTCCTACTTACAGACTTGATATAGCTTCAAAATCCATATGCTTGAAAATGTGTGACTTCTAATAGTGTATCATAAGATTTAAAATTTACTATTGACCATCTGTAGCTGTTTGTCCTTCATTTTTAATAAAGAAAATTTTAATTTACACAGTTTTCAATATAGGCCTACCCATAAGAAAAATTCTTTGAGAGGTTACTTCTGCCCCGTCATGCTCCAGGTGTGCCAATCACCCATTATTTAACCTGAGCCCACCCAACTGAAGTGTATAGATATTCAGACCCTCACTACCACGGAAACAATCCGGATACACAATCCTAAAGTCGAGAAAAAAGTTGTCTGAAAATTTTTATAAATTGTACACAAAAAATTTTGAAAGTAAGGGATATGCATACATAGAAATATCTTTAATTGTTATGAATATTTATTTGAAAAATGATTGTTTGTTGCGAAATATTAAATATTGTCCCACGATTTAAAAGTATTAAATATATTTAAAAAAGAAAGAAATAGGAGCATTATTCCAGGATTTAAACTTCTGCCAGTCACCCTTTAAAAATGGCTTTGAAACAAGTAGGCCTACATTGAGGTTATTACGTGATGAAATAGAATAGTAACTGAATGAGGTAATTTACCTATTTACCTTATGCCAATTCTACTTAAACTCGTATAGGCTACAATGCGCTATTGCTCTTCATATTTTCATCTTGGGCAGCAAGAATGAAACACTTCGCAATGGGCATTGAATTGTAAATAATGAGCAGAATCCCTTAATTTGGGATAGGACCACTTCCTTCTCTTCGACAATGCCCGCCGTGGTTTGGTTTCCACGATAAGCTGTTAGCTACAGTGTTGTGATAAGAGCTTCAATTTGCATTAACGCCAGCCCTCTAGTGTATCGGTTGCCCGTGAGGTAAGCCATTTGATATGCATACATGCGACTAGATTTCGCCCAAATGTACTTTTGTCGTCTTACCGTACTCCGACGTCCTTTCCAGCGAGGAAAAGTGGCTGGCGTCCTCTAATCAGGTGATGTTTTCCTCAAAATAGGATGGAAATTCTTCTGAAATGAACTCCGTGGCGCTACATCCCTGAAGGGACTAGGCCTACCACCCGACCGCTGCGTCATCTACCATAGGCAGGTGGCAGGATTGGGGGGCATGTGGTCAGTATGCCGACACCCACGGCTGTTAATGGTGGTTTCCTTGCACAAAATTTGACTGCCATTTTGTAATGATAAAATTACCCATAACTGTAATGGTTAAAATAATTCTGAAAATACGAGTAGTATATGAAATTGTAGAACTAGTCAATATTGAGCATGCTAGATTACAAGACTATAGAACAATTCATTGCTTAGGGGGAAAAACGAACTTCACCTATTTTTTAGCATCGAAAGCTGTATGTCCCCCCTAGATTAACTAGAATAATTAACTAGAATAACCATATTAACATGGCGAGTGAAGGTAGTAAGGTATTGACTTAAATTACTTCAGGTTTGCGGTGTCAAAAATAGAGAAGAGTAAGACTTTTATTGTTTCTATTTTGAGCGGTACAGGTCTGTTTCCTGTAGGTGTGTATAAGCTATATGAGTCTATATTCATTGCCGCGCATACAGCATTAAAATATTAATACAGATTGCTTATAAGATATTTATGAACTTTTTAAAGTTTCTGTAGATATATTCTCCTGCAGACTCCACAACCTCATAGCTTAGTGAACCTAGGTATGCTACAATTTTTCACTGTCAGCCATAGCTGTTTTCGTTGCAGAGTTAATTTTGTACAGCGAAATTTAAAAACTTCACCTACAATAACTAATGGATTCCCTGACTTCCATATGAAAAATGGCGGTGTGCATTAAAAAAACCACTAACCAGAGAGCCTCCCATTGCTTGTAGCTAGCTGTTTTGCTTCTATCAGCAGCAGGCGAAACGCAAACAGCCAAGAGCCACGATACCTATATGACAGAGGCATTAAATTGCTCAGAATTGATACCAGTTACACCACCCAAATTATCCCATTAGCCAACGAGATAGCTCATTTACATGAAGGTTCAAATAAAAGTTAGCTTATGGCATTGAGTCATATATACTTTCTTCTTTACATGTATTGTGGGTGCCACTTCTTAAAGACTCTTTTTCCAAGAACTGTCCCTACCTGCTGCCACCCTAATCCTCTTCGACCTGTCAGTCATTGAATAGAAAGGTAATTAGGCGTATTCACACTTTTCTGCAGTCCAGTACAATGTTGCCAAATATGTACCACAGCATGTTTACTTCACTTAAGAAGTAGTGAATGACAGCGGCAACACAGGGGAAACCCACACGACTACAATAGCACATGTTCTTTTTCGGTGTCGGTGTTGGTGCAGGTTTTCGGTTTAAGTAACAGTGCTATTATATTCTTTTGTAGATAGATGATTGTTTGGGCGAGGTCTTCTTAAAATGGCACCAACAATATATGTACATTTATTTACTAAGATTTCCTATCCAATATTACATATTACTTTTATATTATGTAATAACAATTTTCATCGGTGTGTTATTTTGGCATAGGGGTACTATGCAATACATACTGCCTTAATCAACTTCAAGTAAACAAGAAGTTCAAGATACAAATACTAACTGTTAAAACACAATTGAAGGGTACCGGCAATCTGTGTACGATTGCTTCGTTGCAGTATACAAAGACGATTTGGCCTATTTGAAAAATATTTTCCCTATATAGAAAGGCATCTCCTGAATTCTCCTGGATTTGATAAAATAGAAATGCCATCAAGTTGGCCTACTAATTTACTACGCAAAAACAAAAGTTAATTAATTATGGATTCAATCATGAACCAGAAACCAAAACTTTTTATTTTCGGGCTTCCCAGATTTAATGTGACTGTTATATTCAAGAAATCTCTTCTTTCCCATAGAGCAGAGAAAAATGGTATGTAACCAGTGTTTGAAAAAGAAGGGAGAGAAGGACGTGGCGAACATACAAAATGTAAAATGCGACAAAGAACGTTCCATGGCATAATTAAATGCTGAGTTAATGGAGCGGAGGAGTTCTTGGGAAATTGATGCTTGAAATAAATTTATTCCAGTTAGCCGACAATTTCGTGATCACAAATCAACTGTCGCTCCTCATTTTCTTACACTGTAAACTCAGAGTAATGAATGTTCTAGCTGTCTTAGATCTAATTGTTCGCCATGTTAAAGCCTTCTCCAGAAATACTGTACAGTGATATTATATTTCAGTTTATTATTACTGTATCAGGAATCGAATGTTTATGATCTTAAAAAGTCAGAAATATGCGAGCATATATGACAAAAAAAACAGCGAAGAATGACACCAAAAATAAAAGATATGACACACATATATTTAATGAATCACACAAAACGCCCACATTATTTGAAACTCCAATCATACTATTTTACCATAAAAGTTTTGTTATCTCTTGCAATTCTGCAGCATTTCAATACGTTTCCAAGTGCAACTTCAGATTCTGAAAGGTGAAAAGGTAATCTGCGCCACTTCTACCTTTCCCCCAACCTACACGATGTAAACTGCGCCACCGACATATGTAAACTGCGCCACCGACATATGTAAACTGCGCCACCGACATATGTAAACTGCGCCACCGACATTTAAATGGAGTCACCGTCATACTAACGCACTAGCATTTTCCTTCCCACTTCTCCAGACTTAGGACTGGCTATGAAATTGCATAGGTGTGGTAGCTTTGTCATTTTAAAAAATGTTAAAAACAATACTCTAATTTCTTTTGCATGAATGCTTCGTCACTTATAAAATTGTTAAAAACACTACCCAGATTTTTTTGCATGAGCACTTTCTTCTCATATGACGCATTCTTAATAAAATCAAAACGGGATATTTCATTGTTTATATATTGTTCTCCCCATTTGAGTAGACGAGAATACTTGTCATTTATTTGAGCTATTCTTCTTACAGGTATCGCTTGTTCAATACTTATCAGTTTTATGTAGGTGCTTGTTTGGAACCGGAGAAGTGCATCTACATATCTCCGTGGCGCAGTTTACATATCTGTGTGCCGCAGTTTACATATATCATTTTTATTCCATTTCAAATTCGGTGTCAACCGTGGCGCTGATTACATACATAGGCGTAACCAGGCCGACCATATGGGGGGGTTATAACATCCGCGGGGTCTGGGGGTATGGAATACCCCCCAGGGAGAGGGGGGCCGGGGGTCCTCCCCCGGAAAATTTTAAAAATTAAGATGCAAAATAACGAGTTTTAAGCTTCCCACGCTTTATACTTGTATTAAGTAATTTATGGGCAGACTTAAAAGAATTATACAATTTATCCTTTTTTTAATCAATGGGGGGGGGGGGTTCAAACCCCCAAAACCCCCCCTCGGTACGCCTATGATTACATACACCCTCTGAAAGAAGAATCTTTCCCGGTTGTCAGTCAAAATAGCCTTGTATTGTGAGAACCTCCAATACAGTGAAGGGCCTCCGAGTAGAAGTTCCATAACCAAAGACTAATTATTTACACATATTTCCCCTGTAGGAGAAAAGGACGTTGGTAAGTCCATAGTCTCGACGACGAGATAGAGGAAACTAAGGTATTATTTGGAAGTGAAAAGTTCTGGAACTTTGGTTTGAAATCTGGTCCAGAGACTCTAATATAGGCCTAGAGTTCTTTAAAGCGCCGTATATCTCCGAAGGATTTCGAGCTCAGTATTTTTACTCCCTGAAATATCAGTCCGGGATAGAACCCGTGACTCTCCGGGCTCTTTTTTAGGATTGGAGTTCTTTAAAGTGGCGTAAATTTCTGAAGGATTTCGTGCCTGGTAGGTTAATTAGTTACTTAGTTTATTTGCTTACACAGTGCAGTGTTTTTTGTTATATTCTATATATATATATATCCATGTACTTATAAACATTTCTTAAAATATGGTAAATTTAAATTCACTAAATTACTCTTTAAATACAGACTATGCAATATACAATTAATATCACAATATTCACGTCCTGAAAAATCCGTCCGGTTTGAACCCGCTACTCTGGGATCTAGAGGCGAGTAAGCTACCTCTATACCATCGAGGCTAGCAAAAATGTGTATTATTAAATATAAATCTTGTCAGTGGAAGTCTCGGAAAAGAAGTTTCCTCTATCTCTTGGCATTTTTTTTTTAATAACATTGCATTATATTGTCTAACAAGATAAGTAATTACTTCTTGCGTTTTCCTCATGAGATTCTGCTTTTATTTAATCCTATAAACACAGAACTTCATATTGTTACTCTGTACACAGAAGTACGTATTATCTTTTAAGTTCTCAACATCTAAGTTTATTATTTAATCCTATAAACACAGAACTTCATATTGTTACTCTGTACTCACAAGTACGTATTATCTTTTAAGTTCTCAACATCTAAGTTTATTATATGGACCACTCAACGTAATGGTTGCCCACTTGTAACATTAAACTAACATGTGTTCAAGGTAACATTAGTATGGTCCCGGCGGAGTATGAAATTTAACCGCAGCATGAATTGTACATTTACTTGAAAATTCACAGATTATAATCCATTGCATTATTCCCTAGACATCGTCGCACACAGCCCCGTAGTTTAAAAGCAAGGCAAGAAAAAACCGGAGGAAGTCTATTATAAGAGATGATGCATTGTTCGGTCTGAGGGTCATGCTATAAAGGCGCACGGTGTTAACTGCACTTGCTGGTAATTTGGATCCTCCCTCAAGATTTATTTCCCGTGTAATGGGGAGCACAAAATGGAGGATAACTCTGAGTAAGAATGGTTTCTCCCTTGTATAAAGTTAGTGGTGATTTTGTGATACACGTACAGCAATCTTTATTAAAACTTCCGTTGTTTATAATAAAATTACAATAACGTACCGTAAAATGGGGTTACTTTGTAACGCTTTTTGCTCCTTTTTTAAAAATATGAAAATAATAGATCCGCTGAGAGAAACTCGACGAAAAAGTCATGCTCATAACTCTAGGGATATTCGTTGAAGACACTGTAATCGTTTCACAATGTCTGGAACTTTTTTACTAATACACAAACACATTCGTATGAGTGGTACAAGGTTGACCCCTATTTGGGGTTACTTTGTATCACTAGTGATGAGCGAGACCAGTCTTGGTCTTGCAGTCTTGGTCTTGGTCTTGCAGAAAATGCAAGACCGAGACCAAGACCAAGACCGCATCAGCGTTAGCAAGACCAAGACCAAGACCGACCAAGCAAGACCGAGACCAAGACCAAGACCAACCCTGCAAGACTCTGGCAAGAACAAGACCAAGCTGCAAGACTCTTGCAGTCTTGCTACTTGAATTTTTTTTTATAAAGCTTCGTTGTGTATGCGGTGGAGGGCGAGCGGTCTAACCACTCAGCCATGGGGCGGCCTATGACTGAGGATTTGAAACTTTAAACAGTATCCCCGTAACTTAAAACGCCTATTAACATGTTCAGTAGCCTATTTCATTAACGATGACATCCTTTTTTACACCTAACATTAATATTCATAGCCTACTCTCACTTTTAGAATCTTTCCTGTCTACTTGAACAAAATATAACACAGCTATTCAGCTCATTCCATTCTCCTTGCAGAAAATTTAAAAATAAAGTGAAGTCTAAAAAAATCAGGTTATACGCCCGGCATTCTTCATAATTATTCAATTAAACACAATTAAACCGTAGATTAATTAAAACAGGAACTTATTTGACGGGTATTTGCTAGTTATTACTTTACAGTTACGTATCTGATTGCACTGTAACTATACAGGCCTACATTTTGCTGATGATAGGTAGACATCCACTGAATTTTTTTTTTACTACTACAATTTTGTTATTGACACAACAGTGGCGATGTTTTAGTTATTGCTGCTAATTTATATTAAAGATGCATATCAAATGGGAAAAGTTACTAAAAGTAGAAAATGGCTGGTCTAGAAATATTTGCTTGCATGAAGAATAGTTATGATTAATAATGACCCAATTACTAGAAGGCCCGAAACTTGAAAGCAAGTAGAAAGTAATTTATGGGGGGTAGCGGAAATCTTTAAAGTGCAGAAATGATCTGTTCACAATGTGTTATAAAGTAGAACTAGGGTATATGCAAAGAGAAATATTATTTATTGCAGCCTATGGTTTGGGTTTCGAATGGACATTGTGTGATTTCCTATAGATTGCACAATTTCTAAAGCATCTGCTTCAATGCCGTTATGTTTTGTTACTATCTTACAGTTTTAAACATGTCAGATAGAACCTCTCTCCTATGCGGAAATCTTTAAAGCATTTCATACACATCCTGTTAATATTACTTCTTGTCTCCGCAGCCGTTCAATTTGAAATTTTACAATATAATATTCATAATTTTACACTCTCAAATAGTGTATAGCATCTCTTGGATTTTGAGTTTAAAGTTCTGCAATAGGATAACAGAGAATATTTAAATGAACACTCAAAGTTTACTGTTCTAGCCTATATCACCATGGACGTTTCGGCAAACAGCATGACGTCACATTACTGTTTACATGGTCAAAGGAACTAAAAGCAATTAGCTTTCGTTACTTTCGCAAGCAATAACACACATGTAATCGGTGTAACGTTAAATCATGTAAACGCCATTGATCACAGTAAGATGCGTAAAAAAAACTGCAAGACTCTTGCAACAAGACCAAGACCGAGTATGCAAGACCGAGACCAAGACCAAGACTACTGATGCAAGACCGAGACCAAGACCAAGACCAGGGTTACCTATGCAAGACCAAGACCAAGACTGAGAGTGCAATACCAAGACCAAGACCAAGACCGCCTTGGTCTTGGTCTTGGTCTTGCATTTGCTCATCACTATGTATCACTTGAAAATCTCCATCGTCCTTTGCGATTCTGACAATGTGAGATAAAGTAACACCATAAGGAAATTTTTCTACTCCTAAGCCATCGTATCTTGTTATTATTTCAACTTTATCCAAGAGTAAGAACAAGAAAAACCATATTCTTTGCCATTCTTACAGTGTGAGACAAAGTAACACCCCCCCCCCCATAAATTGACTTGCTACTTCTAAATTATCTCACCTTGAATATTCCTGACTTTGTCAATAATAGGAACAAGAAAGTCGGCGTTTTCGCTCTTAAAGTTACCGACTAACATGCCAATGCAGGTTTGAAATTTCTGTGACCTAAGATAAACAGTAACAGTGGGTGCTCTTTCTAAGTGATAAGTTATGTGGTTTACGTTAATATGTATCAAAATTAAGTAATTTGAGGTTCTCTAGTTGACTTGCTTAACTCAATTTGCCCCCCAATTCTTCTAAAGTTGTACAGGTCTGGTATAGACATGGTCATGGACATCTCTTAACTACTTTGTTGTGTGCACTGCACATACTAGCAAGGCTGTGTTGCTGTAATTACATATTTTCTTTACTTAAGATAAGGGAACAGACTTTAGGCCATTTGGGTTATAGGCCAGTGCCTTTTCACGGGATCCACAGGATCCAATGTACAGTTTTTTGTTTCGTAAATGAAACCATTGTAATCAATCACCTAAAAACCAAAGTTGTAGCTAAGCAATATTCTTAGCTCAGTCTTCTAATAACATTTTATTGTTAAAATTCTTTGCCTAGGACTCTCAGCTTTGCAACCATCAACCATCGTAGGTAATAATTAATCAGCTTCATAATTCAAGTGGTATAGTTATGAATAAAGTGTTTAGAAAATATCTGCCTATATACCACTATTATACTTAAAAAACAACAGCTGAAGCCTACAGGAAATATCATAAAAGAGCAATTAAATAAAACATGCTTTAATGTTAACTTTTATTGTAGTTTTGTAAACTACTATTATAAGTGTATAGTAAATTATGTGATAAAATACTTTATGGAAGGACAGAGTATAATACCCAAAGTGGGTTCTAGTCTAGTTACACTGAGCTCAATGTAGGCCTACTCTTAGTCAAGTATTATTTACAATGATAAAAGAATAGATGTTTACAAAGTTAAAATTGACGAAGTGGTTAAAGTATACATTAATAATTAAAATCACACAAGACGATTAGATCAGCAGAATATCATAAACACAATATTTTCAATATTTTCAGTTATCTCTATGCGTGTCTATAATATACATAATATACTTGGTGATATTATATTTCCTGTAGGCTTCAGCTGTTGTTTTTAAGTATAATAGTGGTGTATAGGCGGGCATTTTCTAAACACTTTATCGTAGATAATATTTCAGTTAGCCATACAACAGTTATTTATCTAAGATATTATCACACTGAATTATGTGTTCTCGGGCTTCCAACCGGGTGATTAGAAAGATTGACTCTGAGCTTCCAGCAGCTTGCTCCACTACCATCTTCTGGGAGAAATGAGCTGGTCATGGGAAAATATCTGAGTTTAATAGAAGAAACAGGAAGTGATATGTGTTGTTTGCCCTATAAAACACAGATATTTTCCCATGATCTTATCCCAGCAAGTGGCAGCGGATCAAGCTGCTGAGAGCCCGGAATCGATCTTCCTACTCACCTGGATGGAATCCCGAAAACAAGTTATAAATTCTCAACAACGGGAAAGCCTCAAGTCGCACATATCATCATTAGTTAGAACAGTAAAACAGATGAAACATCAAAATATAGCAAATAAAATTACTGTGACATTTTATAATACCATGTACGCCTAAGTATGATCGTGTAAATAAATTGTGACGCTTTGAACTTATGATAATGATGCTAATTAAGATGATAAATTAAAGTAAAGTAAAGTGATCCCTATACAGGCCATGGAGGCCCAGAGGGTTCCAGGAGGTTGAGGCTCCCAGATTTTGGACATTCGGCACATGAAGGTGGTAAGGTTGTCAGCCTTACGCACCGGCCGCCTTCATCCCCAGGATTGCTCCTGGTACTCATTTCTGTTAGAGGCTGAGTCGACCCCAGGGCCATAGTGCCACCAGAAGGATTAGGCCAATTGAAGAATCTCAATGACCTCATCGGGAATCGAACCCGCGACCTTCCGGTTTGTAGCACAGCGCCTCAACCACTACGCTACGGCGTACCCCAACTATGATGATAAAGCTAGAAATAACCAAGGCTTGTAAACTACAATATAGTTTACTGATCTTGAGAAACAACCGCCACTTTTTACTGACATAACTGATAAGTAGGGGGCGGATTTCTATGACATGTCATATTTTTTCCCTTTCCATTATTTCAGGTTTCCGACTAATTTAAACCCGATTCCAAGCATCCTGGTGAAAATGGAACGGCTTTTATTGTGCACATAACTGCATATTTAGGAAATTTTCAACTATTGTGACATATTTAGCATGAATATGCATATTTAGGTCATATTTTTGGCATATTTGTGTGCATATTAAAGAAATTTTGAAGTTTCATATATTTTGTAAATTTTTCATTATAATGATACTTTTTGAGAATCTAGAGCTATTTTAAAAAATTAACACTATATTTTAATAAAATGAATTGTAATGAAACAAAAAAAATATACACACTGTGTAGGTGGTAAAGTCATATTTTAAATTTTATTGGCCATATTTTAATATTTTTTAGGTCATAAATGCATGCATATATCCTATTTTTTAGGTCATAGAAATCCGCCCCGTACTGATAAGCAACATAGACTGTGAAGAGCCGGGTGTACAGTTTAGCTCCAGGTTATGTATCTTGCTGTTTTATACTAAGTTCATATTCCTTGCACTGTGTTGTGTCTGAAGGTGGGTTCTTTTAACAAAAGAAAGTAACGTAGGTTTTGCTTTATTTATGACGTAACAAGGACGTAACTTGGAAACGAGTTCTACTAAGCAGACTATTGTCTCAAGTTCAAAGTTTGTAGAGGTAGCGTGTAACTCTCTGTTACTTCCAGTCTCAAAATTTACTGCGATGCAAAACATCAAGATAGAATAATTTATAACGTAACATTAAAGCAGTATGAGTATATTTATTTCAATGTTAAGAGCAAGAGTCGAGTGAAAAATAGGATAACCTAAGGGGAAAAGGAAGAAAATCCTGGTTCACGGGATAAGCTTATTTTTTATGTCAGTAGACTATACGAGGAATGTTTATTAAGGAAATTTCCCATGTTTGCAAAACTGTAATCAGTGAGACCTCTATCCACAGCCTGCTTCTCATAATCACCTTCTATGTTGAGGCATTTATTCAGTCTGTTGATCAACTTCTTCATTATCTCTTAAAGGAACCTATGGTTCTGGCTGTACAAACTATGCCGCATAAGCTTTTGACCTATTCATCGTTCTGAAAGCTGATCTTCCAACTCCAGGGACGTTTGCAACAAATGGAAATCGCTAGATGCCAAATCAGAGCTATAAGTGGCTGTTGAAGACGCTAAAAGCGAAACCATCCATAAGCTCCCTGGACTCTTCACCACACGTGTTTAAGAGTATGACTCCAGGTTTCGGTTATTATTCATTAGGAGTACTCTTGGTTTCGAAATTATTTTTTATAAGCGTTTTTTTCTCGATTATTTTAACTGCTGTGCAAAATTTGATAGAAGACAGTTCAATTTTGTCTTTGATGATAATGCTCGACCGTATATGCCTATTGCACACTAAACCCAGTGCTATAGTGATTTCACATTCGCCAGAGGTTTCAAGGCCACAACTTCTCACGTCTAATATGCCCCCACTGAACAGCAGTAACAGTATTCCCCTTTGCGCAGAGGAGCTGCGCTGTCGCACCCACTCATACGACACTAAGGGGGAACTCCCTACTGGCTTGTCATGTGACTGGCATTGGAGGGGTATGATGTCATATGAGCGCGGTAAGTGGGGGTATCATAGGCATGCTACGTTTGGCCTTGAAACCTCTGGCGAATGTGAAAGGACTATAGTTTGACAGAGTTGAATGGTCAGCTTTGGTTGCCTTAGTACGATCTTCTTGACAACTAAAATACAAGCTCTATTTGACCGTGATGGTCGATCCTATTGTTAAGTATATGAATCTAGGTTTTGGTCATTATTCATTACGAGTACTCCTGATTTCGAAATTATTTTTATAAGCGTTTTCTCTCGATTATCTTAATTGCTGTGCAAAATTTGATAAAAGATAGTTAAGTCTTCAAACATGATAGTATTTCAAGTGACTGCAATCGGGGATGATTGAGCTTCATATAAGGTTTTAAAATACGAGCGAATAACATGTTGTTTTGTGCATGTCCAATTCTATAAAGCGAATAATTTATGTTGGTGTTTTATAGTTGACATATTCTGTATCCTGAGCCTTGTAGCCTATCATTTCTGGTTATGAGAAGTGGTTGGGGCATACAGTTGTTTATTCGATTTTCCGTTGTATTTATAGCTTTTAAATAACTGAGTAAGTGACAAAAAGTTTGAAATTTTACCAATTGTAAATCTAGCCTTAAAGTAGGTACATTTTTATTAGCAGTTCCCAATAATTTTGCAATAAGTTATTCCAACTTTTAATACATAATCTTAGTAGATATTCTTCTCTACAGCTTCCCCATTCTTTCAGAAGGTAACAATGATGGATTTGTGTTACGTATGTGGTCAAAATTTTACTGAAAGAGGTATTCGGATGTGGGTTTGATTCATATTTAATGATGTTTTACTCAGAAGTATTCGTCTTTTCGACATTTTTTTACAGTTCTTCACATATCTATGTTATGTAAGTAGGAAAAAGACGCAGGTAGGATAGTATATATTTTCCGGCACTGGGTGTAGCAAGTTCGATTTTCCACCATGATAGCAGGAAGGGAAAATGGATAAATAAACATTATCGTAGGAAAAATAAGTAAAGCACTGTTTAGAAATGTGGCAGAAAGTCGTTTGTAAAATCCAGTATATGCAACCTCCCACACATATTGCTTCCTAGACCTACACGTAATAGACTATCGTCAAATGGCAGTATTTAGTTTGAAAGACTAGACAGTAAATTAAAGATAGTGCACATTTGTAAGACTTTTAGTGAATTTTGACGGCCTATTTTGAAGATTTTCAAGCTGTCTTTAAAAACATTATGTTCTTACTAGTAATAATAAAATAACATTCTATGAAACCGGCTTTGCTCTGAATTATTAGTTGGAGATAAGATTTGGTTCGAAAGAGGTTTAAGGGTATGAAGTTCAGTGGTGCGGTGGAAACAATCGCCACCCCTTTTATTGATGTATTCCATTCACGCCTCCCACGTGTCTTCTTCTCTTCCCGCTTTTCGTCTTCATTCTCTCCCAGTCTCAACTTCCTCTTCTTTCCTGTCTTTCCCAACGCGCTGTAGTTATGTAGAAGGTTTTACTTGTTAGGGTGGATTCCGCCATCATTCTATAAAGTAACAAAGACATACATCCGCTGCCTCCGGTTTCTTTATTCTGCCGTGACACCGCCCCTGCAGGCGAGGTAAAGGTGTTCCACAGCTTTAAAATGTGTGTCTTAAATTATATAGGCTTACGCTAGCGTGAAAATTTAAAAGCAACTATGAAGCTATTGTAGAACTTTCTTATGTGATTATCCATGCAAAGACAAAACGATCGCCTGACTGCTTTCTCAAACGTGAAGAGTTTAGGATTATTAGAGCAAACCCCATATTCCAAAAGTATTCTAGAAATATAATGTGCTTCTGAACCATTGGATTTGAAAAAAAAAATCATACAGACTGTAGGTTTCACATAATGACCGAAGGCTGAATCGTATATGATACTACGTTTGATATCCCCGGCACGGTTTGTTGTTTGCTGGGCTTTTTGAATACATCACATAGACCATGGAGGATTTTCCTTTTAAAAATTCATTTTATGTTCAGCCTATAGCGTTTCCTTAAACAATAATCTGCATAAACATGTAGGCATATAATATATGAAACAGCTTTAGTGTTGTCCTACTATAAATAAGATTTTCGTTCTTCTTTCTTTTGGCTTACTCTAGGTCTCCAGCAAGTCAAAGATGAACGTGGTTATAATAATAATAAATAATAACAATAAAATTAATTATATTAATAAAAATAGAAGGCTTAAGTCCGGAAAAACCTGTTAAAATTTATTAAATATAAATAATATTCTTAGGTGCCTATTTGGAAAATGTAAAAGTACTTTTGTATTTCAGACGGAATAAAAAGACCTGTGGAATTCCTACCTTTTATATCTGCTCTTCTGAATGTGTTTCAATACATTTTGTATGTCTTCTTGTCTGCGCGGCTTTCATTGCAACCGCTGCATGTAAATTAATGAAAACTTGCTTTCAGAGTGTGTATACTTCTGTAAAATTTTAACTTTACAGGTAATCTGTAAGTGTATGAAGAATAGGAAACCGAATAAGTTGGCAGAGGTGGATTCAATAGGCAGGGTAGTATACCGTGGCCGGCCAATCTGAATGTGGAGGTTTTCAGGTTTTCCCTTATTCGAAACGGCGAATGCTCGAGTGGAATGTATAACATCTACATATACCATTTCCCTCCGTTGCCCGTTCATGTTTTCGTAATCCTAGGAGAGGGCTAAACTTTGTGCTAATCACACACCAAAGACATGCTTTGCCCTAAGTATGCAATCCATAGCTTTGACTCCTTTTCTACAGGCACTGGCCTGTCATATTTGGATATTAGACTAGGAGATAAAAATACTCATATTCTTCAAGTTGTTAAGGTGTACGTATAGTAGTAAAAATCCATTTGATTCTGAAGTATGTTGGATAACCAGTCAATATCAAATGAAAGTGTCGTAGACTTCTTCCGTTCAGTGAGATTGTACAAATATTTTGCTCTACTATTAAAAATTCTACCCTTATCTCCTGGGAGTGGTCTCAAATATCCATTTAGAGACACATTATACTTCTTATGGGCACATAACTTATTAACTGTACTTCATGTTATTATCCTACAATGTGCTGGTTTTCTATAGCACTCGTGTATGCATCAAAATCAATACGCTGCACAATCATCTGATGCTCCCCACACTAGCTGTGCTATTTTAGCCGCTAAATATCTCTCACCCATTCGCATTCTCTTTCTCCCTCCCTCCCTCTCTCTCTCTCTCTCTCTCTCTCTCTCTCTCTCTCTCTCTCCCCTATCCCCCTTCACCTCATCTTTTATACACTCACGTAAATTGAATGTTCAAGAGAAAAGGAATACTGATTCAATATGACTTTTTGAAGTTACAAACCTATATTTAAATGCAAATATAAAACTTCAGGACTTGCATACACGTTACACATTTAGCGAAGAGACGTAGATTTATTATTGATGGATAAAGTAGCTCAATTTAATATGTATATATATATATATATATATATATATATATATTTTTTTTTTTTTTTTGTAAACTTTGCTTAGGCCACTAATGTACAGCCATGTTGAGGTTATGTTTTGTAGTTAAGAAGAAGTGAATGTCACTTTTAAAATCTCACATTATGCATTAATGTAATTTGAAATACTGCTATTATAGTTCTATGAAATAAATTTCTAAAGGGCAGTTCAGCACTTTCGTACACAATTTCATGAAACAATGGCCGACCTTATTTACCTAATATTGTAAAACATCAAGTAGCCTACCCTATTTCGAACGGAATGTAAAGCTATAAAAAATGTTAATTGCTTCTGTAGGTCTTTTAGAGCTTTTATGAAGATAGTGTATAATTTCATCTTACATGAATGAATATAAAACAATTGGCAATGGCAATATTATTTTCAATTATTCGGCCCTAGGGTGGAATAAGATTAATCACGCGGGAGTGCACAGCTAAATCTAGTTGTTGCAATTTTATTTTGGTTTATAATCTTATATAAAGCTGACAGGGTCCTTGGGAAAATTTTTGGGCCTAAGAGAGATGAAAATGGGGACTGGAGAAAACTGCATAACGACGAGCTTCATAACCTGTTACTCTTCATCGGATATAGTGAGGGTAACTAAATCACGGCGGGTGAAATGGGCTGGACATGTTGCGCGCTTGGGGAGGAAAGATCTCAAAAATATTGACTGGGAGACCCGAAGTTAAAAGACCACTTGGAAGACCTAGACAATGTTAGGATAGATTTATGAGAAGTAGGATTTGAGAGAGATGGTTAGATGGAGTTAGCACAGAATAGGGTTGAATGGCGGGCTCATGTAAGCGCGGCAATGAACCTTCGGGTTCCATAAATAGATAATATTTCTTTAGCTTGCTTAGGAATTGTCTATTGCCATTGAGTAGGTAAGTCAGTACGGTGTATATAAAGCTGTGACATAATAGCAGAATAGCTCACTGGAAGGAAGAAGCTAGGTTAAAAACCCTTTAAAACAAAAAAACAGCCTTCCCTCTTTAATCATTGCATGGCATATGTTGATCTATTTTTTCGAACGGATTCAACTTCCTGGAATTGAGAAGAAAATATTTGAATCATCCTGACAAGCTCAATTAAGCAATGTGGAATTAACTGAAGTAGATTTACTTACTTCAGAGAACTGTATTTGAAGAAGATTACGCCGTGTTTAGACTAGCACTGGTGAATATTAATATGGAAGTCTGTATTTATTCCTGGTACACCACCCCTCAGATTTTTAGGAAGTTCGAAATTTGCAACAGAATTTTCTCGTAAGTACGATAAATTGAGTTTTATTGAAATAAATAAATGGCCGTTTCGGCCAATATTTCCGTCATTAACATCCCAAATCCCGCCACGTAGCAGTGAGGTTGAAAGATGGTGGATGAAGCAGTAGCAGAAATATATGTCAAATCCTTACATGCTGTTTAGCGTTTCGGGAAATATCTGTTCGTATTGTGAATTGAATTTTGTATAATAGGTAGGACCTACTAAGTCCTGAAATATGAGATTTCAATTAAAATATATTTCAGGAGATTATGATTTTCGATTTAAATATCATAATATTTCAGTATTTAGCTCCCAATTTACGAAACGTAATATAGACATTAACCATATTTTAGGTTTACGAATTTCGTGAAAGGGACTTAGTAATTTATTTATTTATTGGTTTATTTCATTGTTGCGTCAAAATTGTTATTGCTCCTAAATTTCTATGAAGTATTCCATGACAGAAACTTAAGACTGGTTCTCAGTGTTCAGGTCAAATACTATTTAACTGGTTCTGGCAAAAACTATGTATGTTATCGATTCGCATAAGTAAATTCCCTGGAACAGACATGATGATACGGATGACGGTCACAGAGTTGCGGTGAAAGTAGATGTTTTGTAAATTATAGAGCACGGAGCAGGCAAAGTACTTGTTACCTATTAACCACGCCATCTATCAAACTATCACTTAGTACGATGTTGATTTGACAAAATCTTCCCCACGAATTTCCAAACGTGGTAGAGCATGTCAATTAGTGTGTGCTTCGATAGCCTATTAAACTTTTCGCTGTGATGCATACATTCGTCACTTCAAAAAGTTGTTTCAAAGCAGAAATAAAAGATTAGTAGAACAACACCATATGTAAAATGTGAGAATTTGTATCCTTCCGTTACAGTTAGCATTCAAGGAAATCAGATGTTCCACTGAAATTTTCCTCATAGATTTCAAGCTTAGTGCCCGCTGAAAGTTTCACTTGGTGATTACTTATATTAATATATCAATACGCCTGTACAGTATGCATATCACGAAGCTGGGACGATGTATTTTTGGGGCTTAGTTTCCCATTCTACTGTATTCCTTAATTTTGTTTTTTACACACGAAAAACGGCAAAATTTCATGTAATATTATTCTCCAGAAGTTTTAGAATCCATATATAGGCACATTTTGTTTCTAAGAATATTTTAAATATGGGTAAAATCGGTAAGAAGTTCACAAAAAACTAACCTAAAATGGCGCTCAGAAAGGAATCACGATAATACAGAATCAGCTGCTAGAAACAGCGCAGGTTCATGCTGGGAAGAAGCCGATGGGTCACGTGGTGCTGGAATCAGCTGCCAACATGATAATGGTCAGACAACTCTCCGGAAGATATAATATGCCACATTTTCGAAACCGACAAACAGTGTATCGTACATCATTCGAAAATGCAAGGGCGCTTCGCTTCGGCTCCCGCCTCCGCTCGCGCACTTAACTAATGTGGTTAGTGTATGCATTATTTAGCTATATGTAGAGGTTGCAGGACCGTATGGAACAGACCAATGACATGCAAGGTCGTTGTCAGCCAATGGGAGTGTTGGTCTGCAAGCCAGAGACCGCATACCAACGCCGAACATCGCGTGTTGAAATCCTGTAGAGTGGGAAACTATACCCTTTTTTTGTTTCAAATTTGACATTTTTTCAGATCAACTTATGGAACGAACAAAATTATCATACATTACATCATACATACATACTTTCCTTGAAAGCTCCCAGATAAGTGAACCTTGTGTTTAGGGCATACCTGAGCAACTGAGGGGAAACGTTTTAGTCCCCCATCCTGCTGTGACGTATGAAACCTGCTCTTCATGTTCACTGTCACGTCGAAACTGCTTTATGCTGACGTCAAGGGCGACTAGTGGGATACATTACCCCACCGCACAGTGGCACAATGTGCCGTGCACCCGTGGTTTAGGGGCTGCACATATCACATCATATTTATTGAATAGGAGGGAACAAAGAGATTTACAAATATACACCTAAACTATATATATAAATCAGGATTCTCGGCAATAAGAGTATTATAAAAGAAGCCTTTTTATAGATTCGCTGGTGACAATGGTTGTTAAAACTAAAACAAAACCAAACTTCGTAGCGCTACATCCCTGGAGGGACTTCGCCTACCATCCGACCACTGCATCTTGTACCATTGGCAGATGACAGGATTGCGGTCATGGTCAGCATGCCGACACCCACGGCCATTAAAGGTGGTTTCCGTGACCAGAGCCTTTACTTCTGTATCAAGTAGCTCCTCAGTTTGTATCACGAGGTTGAGTGCACCCCGTTCCATACCTCCCTACCTCAGAAAAATCCGAGGTGCCGGGGATGGAACCCGGGCCTGCGGATCTGAAGCCAGCGACACTGGTTGTTAAAAGCTACTTTAAATAAATACATTTTTTTAGTTTGAAACTGTAATTTAGACCATGTAATCTCGTAGTAGTAGGTTTAAGTTATCCTGCATTTTGTTTCCGCTAGACGGAATATTGTGTTTCTTTTGTGTTTTGACAATGTTTGAAGAAAATGCATTTTGATTAGTTTTGTGATAATAAAATACGAGTACCAACACAAACTTAAAATGCTGTCTATTTTCATAACCCTGAATTCAGAGTATAAAATTTTGTAGGGTAACCGATAAACATTGTAAACATTTGTTTTTATTCTCCTTTGAAGTAAAGTTAGATTTAATCAAATGGTCATAGCCTCGCTAGTCTAGCGAAAAATTCCTTGTTGGATTATGGACTCTACTAGAGCTAAACGTACTATCCGTAAGATAAGATTGAACGGGCACTCCCGCCTTGCGGCCATATTCTCTTTGTTGGAATATGAAGTGCGATATTGTCCGTGCTCTTGATTTTGTAATACATAACTTGATCTCATGTAATTTTTTGCACGACGTAACTAATTATTGGTACTTACGAATATTGTTGCCGTGGATCGTAACTTGACATTCCCACACGCAATCCAGTTGCTATGAAAACAAAAGAAATCTCAGAGCTGTAAAAATGTCAAAAAGCACACGTGCCGTAAGTAAAACCATCATAATAAAAGCCTTTATCGAAGACCGGAACCAAGGCCCCCCAGTTTGTAGCGGCTTTAACAGGACAAATATTCAGTCCCCATAACAACCAACACATGCGAATCACTTTCTGAAATATAACATCTATCTTCAATAATGTATATACATAATATTTTCAGCTAACGTCTCAATTAATATAATTAAATTGATATAAATAATCATCGTACAAAAGTAATTTTTTGCACGACTTAACTAATTAGTGGTACTTACGAATATTGTTGCAGTGGATCGTAAGTTGACATTCCCGCACGCAATCTTGTTGCTATGGAAACAAAACAAATTTCCGTGCTGTAAGAGTTTCCGTGCGGTAAGAATTTACTTACGCCACACATCATAATACAAGCCTTTATGGACAAGGCCCCCCGGGACAAATATTCGGTTCCCATAACAACAAACACATGCGAATCACTTTCTGAAATAAACATCTATCTTCAATAATGTATACACATCATATTTTCAGGTAATATCTCAATTAAAATAATTAAATTGACATAAATAATCATCGTGCAAAAAATAGCATGCAATACTCGTGCCGTAAGCGCATAACGGATCTCGGAAAATTGAAAAAAACTATTTCCTCGATCCGTATGCATCGCTTACGGCACTTGTATCACAATATACTATAACGTCATTGGGATATACTAAGCCTTGTCGCCAAACGAAGGTAGAAGTGCATGGGTTCAAAAAGGGCCTAACCTACACTTTAGTATTTGATTAAATACTTGATAATTTGATAATCGAACTGTTTATTGCGAACAATATGTCAGGTGCTCCACTCTGACAGAAGGGAATCGGAATATACAATTAGAGAAACAAATGCCTAACTTTACATGTCGGTTTCATTACAGGAGTGCCTGCGAAACGTGTTCATAAAAGCATTCCTGGAAGCATCTGCATACCAAAGGTGCTCTCTCACGAATACTTCCCCATGGGTTATATATATACTGAATTCGTTGTCATAGTCACCTTCTGCGGCTTACTGTAAAGCGAATTATATTACAATGCAACAGCTATGTTTTGTACGTATGGGATTGAAACTCAGCAATAATTAATTTTATTTCTCGGAATTAGTTGTTGAGCATGCTGTGAAAGCATATTGGAAATATCGACAATCGAAAATATACTAAACAAAATTTTATTCTGCATGCGGATTTAATATTAAATATTTTATTGTGAGCCTACTCCGATTCGTTTGAATGAAATCGTGTTAAAAAAATAATATAAAAAGAGTTTTGTAAGAATATCTGGATAGTCTACCGCGCTGGTCGTAAACTTTTCCAACAGTCTTCCGTCAACACAGTGTTAACATGACTTTCAGGGGAAGTGTGAATAACATAATGCCAAAAGCTACTGATCTTGGCCAAAAGCCACCTTTAAACTTAGCATAAAGAAAGGTTTTCAGAACATGTAATCACATTCAGAAAACTAACTGCTCACATAACGTGTAAATAACATAATACATCCATTACTTAATACATTATGCTTCCATAATAACCATCTCAGTTTCTCGTGTGCACAGTACTTATAATTTATATAATTTCTCTACATTTATTCCGGGTTTCTTGCAAGATTCTTTAAGATTTTATTTTTAAATCTTCGTAAATAAATAAACGAAATGATAAATGTTGGGAAATTAAATGTGAATATGATATACTGTACACCAAAGAGTGGGCTATTGCATTTGCAACTAAGAATTTAATGAGTTTTAAGCTTCAAATATTATTTAGTCTGTGTGATATGTACAACAATGTTTATATACTTACACATGTCTTCTTTATTTTCAGGTGAGTGGTTTTACACGTCCCTCATTATCAGCGAGAAAGAATGGTTGTGATAAGGCTGTTCAAACGTAAGTTTACGTTCAATTACGTTAGATAAGCAAAGGAGTACTTTTGAAATACTACAGAATCTAAATGACTAAAATGCAGGATGCCTTGAAAGTGATGTCACTACACCGAGAGGCATAGGCATTAATAAAATAAAAGGTGTGCTAAAGGTATCGTAGGCCTATCTTTATTTTATACTATCAATCAAGCCAACGGCACACAGAAACGTATATGTAAGCCTTGAAGTTTGATGCTCTCGGAATTTTGGAAAATTGGCACACGTAGGTCGTCTTGCTATTTTTTCTCTTTGTAATTTCTTTCTTTGTTTCTTTCCTTCTTCCTTCTCTCCCTCCCCTTCCTTTCTTCATTTTTCTCTCTCACTCTTTTTCTTCTCTCTTCTTTCTTTTATCTTCCTTCTCTCTTTATTTCTTTCTAAAAAAAAAAAAAAACTTCAACATTTATTCCAGGCATTATGCCTACTCCCGATATTTGTACCCTATGGGATAACTTTGTAATTTTATAATAAACAGTTTGTATGGTTCAAAAAATAATATGAATCATGTAGAGAAGTTTATGTTTTTAATGCCCGGTTTCTATGGGTAAATTATCCATGGGCAAATTAGTTCCTAATCACCCACAATGATATAATGAGGAAGGCCTTGGAGTTAGGCCTTGTACAGTTAATTTAATTCAGAAGGCTTTGATTCTCATTGTTTAAATTATTATTGATCCTATGAAAGATCAAATTTTATCCAGCCATCCATGAAAGGATTAACCCGACGATTTACCCTTGGAAAGATCTAGCCCGAGTTTGTGGGAACATTTTTTCTGTCATTTTCATATTTATCCACAAGTGTATGTGATTGTTACCTTTAAATTATTTGAGTTTGTAAAAGTTATTCTTGTGTAAATTCTGTCTATAGGATAATTTACCCATAGGTATTTTGCGAGTTTATAGAAACCGGGCATAAGTCGACTAGACTGAATTTGAAGACATTAATGATATTCTAAAAAGTCTGAGATATTATCTTCAGAACTAAAGTTTACTCGAGTTAGGTTTTTAAAAAATTCCATGTTTTAACTTTTTTACAAATTTGCTTTCTTACAACTATTTGCTTTAGTTTCTTTTCTTTTTTGTGGGGGGCCTTCATTCCGCAAATCAGTTTTTTTTTTTCAGATAGTATTTTAAAGGTTCACGGAGGTATCTTTTGGGAAGGCTCCTCTTGTGATGCTGTAACCAATATTGATCCGATGGGGAAGCTTAGGGTTGGTTGTAAGTTTCTGGATTTATAGAACCAGCCCCATTACAGAATGAATTATTGAAAAGTTTGGAAGCCGTAAGAAAGAAAGAGTGAGTGTACGCATTCTAGTGTGGGAAGCGGGCAGCAATAATTAAACGCAATTCCAGACCCCGCTGCGAACCCTTAAAGAGCGGAATGTAGACCTAGTACGTTTAAATGCCCTTGTTAATACCAGTGTAATGCTAATTTCAGAGAACTCTAATAGGCTCTTACAAACGGTACTCGGAATTCACCCTACCGTTCCAGGCTTTTAACTTTAATCTTCTCTTAGTCACTATCTCCAATAACTGGATTACAATCTCCTTCACAATCATCGTTATTTTCATCACCTTGGATAACTCATCACCGCCGCCATTTTCATGATTATCTTCATCATTATCCTTCTTATCTTATGCGTTTCTTTCTTCCTTTTTACTATTTTAAATTTATCTTATTGTCCCATATTTCATTACAAACTTTGCTTCATTCCCTCCGCACACTTACCTCGTATCTATGTCGTCTACAGCCGCATCTTGTATTTTATTTACTTTTGCATTGCTTCTTTGCCTTACTTTTTCGGGGTTTCCAGTAGACTACTAATCATACCGCCAGACAAATTGATATCAGCACGGCATTGAACATGGATAGATGCTTCATCATCTAAGACAGCTGTTTTCGAACACACGACCCCAATTTGAAACAATGTATTAAGGACTTCTCTCTACGTATATTGTTTCTTAATGATCAACCCTTTAAGATGTCGCAATGGCACATTAAACAAATGGGACAATTTTAAATCAACTTGCCGTGATGTTCGCGTACACTTTTCAAATCAAGCAAGTGATAATTTTATGTACGGTATTGCCAATTGTATGGCCTAGAGCGTAATTACTGTTACGTCATGTAATACCTTTTCTCTTGCTTGCCTTGAATTTAGTTCAGATGGCTTTGATTTTTCATTTGTCATTTATATGCTTACAGTTCAATCCATTCAATGTATGTCTTGACAATTGTTATTTTAATCTCAACTCCAAAATGATTTATTTATCTTTTAAATAACTACTAATTTATCAATTCTGTTTTATTTTATTTATTATATATTTAGTATAGTGTGTTTTAATGTATTGATTAATTAATCTAATCTTTAAGTCAAGCTATTATCATTGGGTTAGCGATTTTTTATTGTTTCAACCTTCAGTTGTTTCTATTATTATTCTATTCACTACTTCTTCTTCAAAAAATGGACAACGATTTGGTTGTTCCATTCTCATTCTCATGGGCAATGTGCTCTATTCTACAAATCGTTTAGCACATCATACAGTGTTAAATTCGGGCGAAAAGCCTTTTCAACTTCATTTTGTGTTGGATTAAGAGATCCAATTATCTTACATCGTATTCAACATAATTTTCATCACAAGGATTCATCTACAACGTCGCTAAAAGTGCTTCGTTCTATCTCTGGACATTGTACCATCAAAAGGAGATATCAATCATTCAATTTCTGTGATTAATATAATTCACAAACCAAGGTACGTTTTTCCAAGGACTACGATTAGTCTTTTAATTCGATGAGATTATTAGTCATAAATGGATTTTATGCAACTGTGAATTGAAAAATAAATACAGACATTTATACTTCGAAAATAAAGTGTTAATAGCTTATTTGTACGATCTTGCTTTGAGCTAGTGCTGTGAATAGCTTTAAATTCAGCATTCAATACAACCTTTCAGCTTTTGAAATAACAATCTCTACAAGCTATATTTTATTACGTCATCAAATGGTCCTCCGAATAATACAGTCTACCAGTGCATCTATATGTGTACCTGGATACAACTAGAACTGCAGGATTCAAGAAGTGCATTTAATTCCAAACCTCAAGCTTATGTTAATCAAGCAACGTCATCGCCCAAGTGTGCATAATTCTTGTGTGTCAATTTACCCATTTGAAGATTGGAAATGCAATCCAATTCTTCTCCTCATGTCTCTACATGTTATCGCCGGGAATCGAACCCACAAATAATTTTCAATACGGTCCACTATCAGAGGAAGGGTCGCCTGGCGGTAACAATTACTGTAATTGGTCCTAAATGTACATTGTACGGTCGAGTAACTGGACCATTCGCATTAAGCCTTTTATATCGTTCTAGTTAAACTATCAACATTCACTTTTAAAATAATTATGGTTGAAGAAAAAGTTATTGATTTCAATGAATATGAACAAATAAAATTATTCTCTGATTTTATCATACTGTTGCTGGCAATATAAATTGATACGTTCTTGGACTGTTTATCATTAAAGCGTAAAAACAGTATATTTAGTGCATAAATCAATGGGAAATGTCGTACTTTCATATAATGTTTATATTAATATGAACAATAATAGCTATAGTAAGACAATACTTACAACAATATTATTCTGGAATTTTTACCTAATCTCTCCAAATAATATTTCTTTCTTTAATTTTTAATTCATTTACTACTTTAATTGTTACCTCATGTAAAAGCTGTTACAATTAATAAATTTGGTCGAGCTCCTTAGGATACAGTGTATTGTTACTGGTTAATTTTGTAACAGATTTTACCATATATTAGAAGGTGTAAGGAGAAATATTATCCATCTGAAATAAATCTACCCGCTTTGGAAACAATGAAGTTTATCAATTCACCTAGGATAATACCTAAAGAATACAGTATTTTAATCTAAAACGTAAACTTTTGCCAATGATATACAGTGGAGGTGAAAAGCACTCAGCCAGAGCTGCCTGTTTTACCTGTCGAGTGTGATCTGAATTATTACAAACAGCTACAGTGACAGCAATATTTATGATATTTGTGATAGACATACATAAATTCCGCTTCTGAGTGTTAGCGATATGAATTTGAATGATGCATGGGTCCGTTCATTTAGATATATATTTATTTATCCAGTGGAGCTTTATTTAATTTGCAACCGACGCCTGATTCTGAAGTCACTATACCAATCATTTCATAAAACATTTTGCAGGCCTACACATACAGCAAGTAATATTGCATTTTTGACACTTAGCCTACTTTTGTCAGGCCTGGATGCATTTTTGTGTTCGACCGTAAAGTATGTCGACCTAAAATAAGTATTAAGTTTTATATATGAAGTACAAGTATTTAATTTTAATTGTAATACCATTGGTTTTCATCTGTATAGTTTTTATAAATTCGGGTGTAGTTAAAGAACTCAATTCAGAATTTTTATGTGAAATACTGGTACGTGGTATAAGCAAAATAAGAAATTACTCAAAACTAATTTAAAATACCTTTCTCTTAAAAATGACGAAAAATGCAAAATGCAGCAAAAAAAATGCAAAAACAAATTGTCCTTATTTAATTAATTATTTCATGATACATATTTACATATATTCTAGCTATTTTTTAACCTTCATATAAAAAGGTGCAAAATCATCAACTGCCTTGCCCAACTAATTATTGAATAAAATAGTTGAGTAAAATTATGGCTGTCATAACTATTGCATAATTTCCTTACTCTAGTGTACAGAGTTGTTCGTTCTTTTATGTTTTTGGCTTCAAAAAGATGTGTTGGTATGCTGTCAATACCTCAGGCCTTAATTTTGTGTACCTTTGTGCAAAAAAAAAAAGAAAGAAAGAAAAAAAATTCTTACTGAGAACAAATTAAATGGAAAGGAACTTGTGGAGGCATGAGTTTTCTCCTCACGTCTTGTCACTTCGATAGCAGGATGACTTCCCTTGTTCTACTGGGATGCAGCTTGGCGTAGCTTGTAGCGTAATATAAGATCTGTTCGTGCAGTGCCAACTGAGTAGGGCGGTTGATGGCAATGTGTCGCGTGGAAGGCCCCGCAAATTAATGATGGGATTCGTAATATATAAGCACAGAACTATATCTGTATAAGAGGAATCTTGCAGGTTTCAGCGGGAAAAAAGTTCAATATTTTTTTCAGCAACCAATGAATCATCCTTCTTTTAATTTCATATGCCCAGTACACAAAATGTATAAATTATTGATGAATTCACAGTTATTAAAATACACGTCCAATAATGTTGAGCTCTATCATTGAAATAAAATAAATGTAATACCAGTTGCTACACTATGATTTATTTTGTAATTCGCCGCCTAGGTCTTCCGGTGCTCTGGCACCATCTTCAGGGCATTCTTTTGCTGGCTCGAAGTTCTAATAATTAAAATCAAAACTGCATTTTGACACATTTTTAAAATCCGATAACATTCATATAATCTCGTAAAAGTATTTATTTTATTCATGAATTATTCATGAATTTTATGTTATTGTATAAATGTGAAAAAATGCAGTTTTGATTTTAAGTATTAGAACTTCAAGCCAGCAAAAATATGCCCTGAAGATGGTGCAAGCGCACCGAAAGGCCTAAACGGCGATTTACAAAATAAATCATAGTTGAGCAACTGGTATCACATTTATTTTATTTCATTTGATGATTTCATGTTAACTAGAAATGTAAGTTAATCATTAACATGTCATAAGAAAGAAGTGATTTTTTTGTGCATTAATGAGTCATTTTTCTAACAATTAAGCACATACTTCAGTTACTGTTAAATATGAACTAACCATGTGTAATGACGTATTCAATATAAAGTCATAATTCTACTTCACTCAGTCTTTATCGAATTTTGTTTTATCGCCTTCTCTAAGGGTGATAGATACATAACCTCAATAGCTTGTGTGAAAACAATTGTTCTTAACTGCTAAATATCTTTCGAGAAACAGAACTTAATAATATGCGTCGCTGGGTTCTACAGGCTAACATTACGGAATTACGCTTACATCTATTAAACAGTGATTGTGAACGTGTTTTGTTAATAAACGACCCCCCCACTGATTATGTCTCATGAGTGCTTTTTAAGTACGCGTTCTTTTTATTATGGTAATCAAATAATGGAAGTATTTTCACTACACCTCGTGAATTTATCAGCGATTTCGAAGTCGATGGTAATACGTTTCACAATGTATTTTTTGCACGACGTAACTAATTAGTGGTACCTACGAATATTGTTGCCGTGGATCGTAACTTGACATTCCCACACGCAATCTAGTTGCTATGAAAACAAAAGAAATCTCCGTGCGGTAAAAATTACAAAAAGCACAAGTGCCATAAGTAAAACCATCATAATACAAGCCTTTATGGAAGACCGGATCCAAGGGCCCCAGTTTATGGCGACTTTAACAGGACAAATATTCAGTCCCCATAACAACCAACATATTCGAATCACTTTCTGAAATATAACATCCATCTTCAATAGTGTATAAACATAATATTTTCAGCTATTATCTCAATTAATATAAATAATCATCGTGAAAAAAATAGCATGCAATACTCGTGCCGTAAGCGCATAACGGATCTCGGAAAATGAAAAAAACGAGGCGCTTTGCGGCACTTGTATCGCAATATACTATATTAGCTATTGTTATTATTTATATTATATTATTTCTTGAATGCCATATACACAAAATGAACTGAAGTATCTGAGATATCTGTAATATAAATATGTTTAATTTAAAATATAATATTGTTCCCGCTCCCACGGTAGCTCGCAGGCGAAATAGGGACACGGGGAAACCTCTCCGGTTTGAAGGATGCTACACTAAGTCAAGTTTAAATACATTTATTGAGCCCCTTGAAAGATACAAAGAGCACAATGGACAAAATGATAAATAGACCCTTTAAAATACAAGATGGAATTTTGTATCTTGCTTTACAAATAAATTCCTCTTCCTAGCGGTGCCGAAGAAGATGAAATGTTGATGAAGTCAAGGGGAGACGACTTAGTAAGCTCCTTCTGGAAAATAAGGCATGCTTGCCTTATAAGACTGATGAATAGCTCGGAGGACCAGAGCAGAGCAATTTTTATAGTCGCGCTTGCTCGGACGACTGAGAAAGAATTTCACTATTCTTGAAGTGAATGCACACTTTCAGCAAATTATTTTAAGGTCGACTTGCTGCTTCGACCGAGAATAAGAACCTTTAAATGTTGCTTCGACACTGCAACTAAAATTAAGCACTCTGAAATATTCACTTCACAGCAGTACTTACAGTAAATCCTTTTACTTAATGAGTTACGCATTCAAGTCCATACGGTTTGATCAGGGAAGTAAAAAACTTGGCTTCACACATTTGTAATTAAATCACAAATAAATTACTTTGAAGAACGTATTAAATTGCGTCTCTGCAATAACTAGGGCTGGGAAACTTCAAATTCCCAGCTCGACAATAATAACTAGATTCAGAATTCTGAACTGAAAACTAGCCTGGCGAAAGCTTCGAACGAGAGAATAAGAATGAATAGCAAGAATGAAAGACGTCACGACATGTGACGTAAAGCAAGAATCCCATTGGCCAAGAAAAACAATAAATAATTAATCTTGGAAATAAATCAATTAAGTTACATTAAAATACTAGAACATAAATAAGAGAATTAATAGCATTACTTTAAAACTGAATTGTTTCTTTAAAAACACAAAATTATGAATAAAATATACTAAAAAATAATCAGACTGAAACTTTGGGTTGGAGATTATAACATGACTATCCAAAAAATGAAAGATGCGACAGTCAAATGTCATTACTGATGCGAATTGATGGGAGAAAGAACAAACAGATAAGTAAACATATTTAAAATTATATTGAAGACACAACAAGAAAATAAAACAAGCGAAGTCACAAGCCTGTTGCCATAGCAACACGGCGAATGACCTCGCGAAACCAGCTAATGCCTCAAATCCGGCCAGACACGAATGCTGGACGGAACAAATATGATGAAAACTTATTTTAAAATGTTTTACGTAATTGTATTGACGTATATTAAATATTATATCAATAAGCCTAGTTCATCTTCACACGTGTGAAGGACAATACTAATTATGAAGAAATCGATTTATAAATAGGAGTTAAAGTATGTGAGCGACAATGCGTGTACGACAATTTACATTTTCCTCGTCCATAAATTGGATCTTTCTCATTGGTTTCACTGGATACCTCTTCCTGTTTAGCACTGGAAGTCTAAAAATTAAATAAGAGTACTTGAACACATGATGTTGACAAGGAATGTTCCTTCATCAAATTTAAAAGCAAAGTAAGCGTTTATTCACAAATTTTGGGTCTCAATTTCACAACTATAAACTGTAGGATCCAACCGCTATCATGAAAAAAATGTTCCAATCTTTGTATAAGTTAAAAATTTAAAAATATTGCACTTTGTAACATACAAAAATGTATGTTCCTCCTTAATTCTACAGGAGAAAAATGACTATATAATTAATTAATGTATGAAATCCATAGAGTTCCTTATCTAATCGTTGAAGCCATCAGGAAGCCATTGTACAGAAGTAATGTTCATTTTGTTCAAATGTGGTAATGCAAATAATAAATCTATGTATGTAGATATTCACATCGAACAAAGGTGTGTTGTTGTGGTATTGTTTTAGATCCACAGTTCACAATAAACATGTCGATCATTGAATGTTTCTGTACAGTCCATTTGGTATTTTATAAAGACCACTAGATTTAATGAAATTCATTGTTCCACAGAACAGTTGCTTCAGTGTTCCCGGCATTTGTAATTTCGTTTATTGTGTTGGACCTTAATTAGTTTTATCATCAAAGAACAATAACATTACCGTCATGAAATACAATGAGGCACCTCAAAGAGTGGACGCATCCAACAGAAGAGGGAGTTTGGAGCGTTGTGTACAATTAGAGATCCAATGTTATGGGATTGCCTAGAATGCAAGCGTGTATAGGCCTAGGAAGATCTCAAACGTAAAATCGGATAACACCACTAGCGCAATGTTTCTAGTTTAGTTTTCATCTATGATGTGCATTGTTTTGCCTTAATAAGACACATGGGTCGATTGTAACAAAGTTAGATTATGCTAGGGCAATGCAGCTTTGATACATTTAATTTTGTCCAATTTGATTTGGTTGTATTGAGTGAAAATTATGCCACCTTAACTCAATTTAATTATGTTTAATAGTAATTACTGTAAATTTTATAAAATAATATAATAATCTCTGTGATAATGTCATGTTGTTGACGGCGAAACTTAAGTTTATATAAAGTAATATGATGCAATATAATCTACATAGTCTTTTATATCTAAAACTAAACTCCGTGGCGCTACATCCCTGGAGGGACTTGGCCTACCACCCGACCGCTGCATCATCTCCCGTAGGCAGATGGCAGGATTGGGGGGCATGTGGTCAGCATGCCGACACCCACGGCCGTTAATGGTGGTTTTTGTGCCAATATTTATTTTAATATTGCATGGCACACGATATTGTCACAGGAATTAGCATTTGGGCATCATGTAGCGAACTTTGGGCAGCCCTTGGTTTGTGCTTACAGAGGCTTTCTTGCGTAACAATGAGTTTGCAGTGAGTTGGCTAGGAATATTCCATGTAGCCTGTGGGGAGGGGAGTTTCTCCTTCTCTTGTCTTCCTCGCTCTCACGTGGCGGGTCGGAGAGAATCGTGTTCCCCGCAGATTCTTCGTTCAGTCGGGCGGGAGCCGAGCGATAGGAAGCTCCTTCGTGCAACTTTGCTCCTTGCTTTCGTAAGAATTAATTAGTGTTTTGTTTTTTAATTATGATTCCTGTAGCCTAGTTATTGGAGGCGCTACTAGGCGCCTTTGGGAAGAGTGGGAGAAGTGCATATATAAGCGTGAGAGTCTCTATTAGCTCTCTCTCTTTGTTTGGACATCGGCCTGTGTGTCACCATGGGTGACAAATACATAAGATGGCTACCATTTTGGCGTGCTGTAAACAACTCATCTTTCCATCTCGTGAAGGTATGTCTCATCTGATTTTATCTTGTGAATCTTGATCTATTATTTAATCTTGTACTGAAGATTAACATCCATTAATATGCGTGGTGACCGAAGTGCTACTGTTTTATGCAGGTTGTTGGCTTGTATATTTTTATTTTAGGTTGGGTCCTTTCTTATTATTTTGGAATCTTAGATTAAAGTAATTATTATTTGGACCCAGTGTTACTTAATTTTCTCTTCCGGTCACCATCTGTTTTCTTTTTATTTAACTTAAAGTGATGAGTCTTGCCAGCGACATGAAAAGGTGTGTTTTCTAAATTATTTTGTAGCCATCTCATAAGCACAGCATGGAGAAAAATAATAGGAATCCTTCCACACACAGCTGTGTGGCGACTAGGTTAACAATAAGGTAAGAACTTGTAAATGCTTCAAAATATGTGAAGTGTTTGACCTAGGATGTAATTGTTTGGCTGAAAGATGTAAATTTATACTGAGTACATATTCAGCCTCTTTTAAGATAATTGTGTCATGGGTGCTTAATCTAATGTTATTTAATGAATTTATTTAAAAGGGTCCTCAACATATTTATTGTAAAATTTCCATATTTATATTGTACTAATTTCCACAGGGCAGGAGCCTGTGTTTGTATGTATTATTTAGGCCATCAGCCTAATTATGCTGTAAATATTTTCTATGTTCACTAAAAAGGGATTTTAACCACTCAGTAATATTTTAACTAAGATCTCAATTAATTTAATTTGTTGGCCATCAGCCTATGAATTTATTTATTTAAAATAAACTGTCCTCAATAAGTTTCTTCTTAAACTTTGTGTTTTTTTATAAACACTCTGTCGCGAAGGGTATTTAAATCCTTTTAGATCCCCTTCGTTTTGAGATGTTCCTTCCCGCTTCCTTTAAAAGCCAAATTTAATAAGCTGGGAGGCCCAAGAAGGTAGCACGCTGTCCACGGAAGAGAAGAAACAAGAAGCAAGGTGAAGAAGAGGAGTTTCTGGCTTGGTGGGAGTGGGGGGGGCGTTTCATCTGGTAAGCAGAGCTGTGGTTTATGAAACCAATTGGTTGTCCACGCCTGCTTTTAGCTTTTTCAGATTTTAACTTTTATTTTAATGCTGCTATATATTACTTCCCTCGCATGTAATAAAGTAATTAGCTTGTAAATAAGACAAAAGGGTAAAAAAAAAATTTATAATTAGGAAGCAAAGGGTTTATTTTATTATGTATTCTGTTTTATGCTTGAACTAATATCTTGTCATTTCTATGTTTCATGTAAATATGGCTTCTGAGGGTGACAGAATAATTCCTAACCTTGACCATTTATTGAAGACAGACATTAAATACGAGCTCTCAATCAGAGGTCTTCCAGCTGATGACAAGGAACTAGTCGCAGATCTCAAGAAAAGACTGACTGAAAATCTAGACAAGGAAGTGGACATAAATCTATTCGGTGAGTCTAATATCCAAGATTTAATTTCAGTTGCGAAGGATAGATTAGATTGTGCTAGTTCAAAGTTCGAAAGTAATGAAGTCCCGTCAGAGAAACTTAAAACAAGAATTTTGCATGCCTGTCAGCGCATTGCTGACTTGGAAAAATTAGTCGCAGGAACAGACTTCCTGTTAGAAGTACAAATGCTGAAGGGCAAAGTCAGTGAAATTTTAAACAAAGTTAGATCAGCTGGTTTGGAGGTAAATGCTCCAGTGAGCGGGGAGCTTGTTCAAGAAGAGGTTTCGCATAACGTAGAGGTTAGGGACTCCTTTTCTTTCCCAACTAGACATCCCAGATTTGACGCGAGTGTAGGTCATCAGACAGCCTTTTCAAATTTTGATAGTAGTGTCGGTAGGGAAAATGCCAGGTCATTTCCCTGCGCGCAGAGTTTGCCTCTAGTATTTTCAAATCTCCCGCATCCACTTGCCTCTATGCTTGAGAATTGTACGCATTTTTCAGATGACAATGTGGACAAAGTGTTAGAATTTATTGACTTCATCTGTGAACTGCGAAGCCAAGCAACTGTGTTTCACTTGGATGAACACAGTTTGCTAGCCTACTTGTTTGCAAAGCTTACTGGCTCATTAAGAGATGTAGCGTTAGAGGCGGTTAATTGTGGATTAGGTCTTGAAGATTTCCATGTGAGGTTATTGGACACTTATGTTCCTGTGCGAGCCAGGGCTGCTTTAATAACAAAGCATTTCTATCGCACTCAGGGGCATAATGAGTCTCTAGCAGAATACTCGCGCAGTATTAAGAAGAGTGCTCTAGTGTTCCGCCTTACTATGCCTGAGAGCGAAATTGTAGACTCTATCATAGAAGGTATGTCACCTACTACTCGATCGAGTGTCGTGTTTGAGAGCAGACCGGCTTCATATAGGCAATTAGAGGCCTTATGTGCCAAAGTGAATGCTATTAGCTTTTCTGACTCCTTAAGAGTTGACAATCAGGTCGGATTAAGTAGTAGTCAGTCTAGGCCTAGTGGTAATTTTAATAGTACAAAGCATGTTGCAGCAGGCAACAATAGAAAGCCGATCAAATGCTATAATTGTGGCAAATTGGGACACATTGCGAGAGACTGCAGAAGTGGGAGTAGAGTCAATGGGCAAACGCGTGTAGTTCAGAATCGCTCTGTTGATTGAAATTGGTCACACCCTAGGGCCCGGGGTGATCGTAAGAATTCTTGTAGCGTGAAGAGTGAAAGAAAGATGACTGACGATGTAGTAACGACAAACGAAACCGACTTTAAAGACGTTGACGCGCCGGCTAGGGACCTGATCAGCTCTAGGATGGTGACTACGACCTCTGTTCACAAGACAGACTCGACGGACACTAAAAGCCAGACAGACCGTTTTTACCCCTCTAGGACTTTTGTAAACAGTATTTTTCTCAAAAGACGCTCAAGAAAACAGATTTTAAGAAACCTAAATGTAAATAAAGTTTCTAATGAAGCGATTCAAAGTAAACATGAGCTTGTAAAGCAAGAAAGTTTGCCAGTGGAAAAGTTCGATCCGGATCGACAAAGAAAGAAGCATAGTAGAAAGAGAAATAGGCCTAAGAAGAAGAAAATACTGAAGTTGTCTCCCGATTTTGACAGTAATGATTGTGACATAAATAATTCTTTCCCACGCCATTTGTCTGCAGTTGTAGATTCTCATTTGCCAATGATAGAAGTAGAGTTGTACAAATATAGACTGTCCGCATTGGTGGATAGTGGTTCAGCGGTCTCTCTGCTCTCAAACGACGCTTATTGCAGGATGTGTTTGGTAAACAAACACACGCCGAGATTGGTTAGTAGTGAGCTGAAGTTACGTACGGCTGGTGATCAGAATCTTGCCATAGTAGGTGAAGTAAGCCTGAAATTGAAGATAGGGAACTTTACTTGGTTCTGTCCCTTCGTAGTAGTACAAGATTTACTTATGCCTGTAATTCTAGGCTTTCCTTTCATGAAGAAAGCTGGTTTGATCCTGGATTTCGATAGTAAACAGTGTTATTTCAAATTTTGTGAATCTTGTAAGTTCGATTTGTACCATGGTGCCCCCTTTTCTAAATTAATTTCTTCCCATGGTGATTCAGTGATTAATTTCTTAAATCCTTCAGATTTTTTCCCTGATATGGTAAATAATGTGTCTGTTGATTTGTCTCACTTGTCGACTAGTGACAGAGATCAAGTTAGTATGATTTTACGAGACTTTCCTGATGTGTTGACACCGGAACTGGGTCTTACTAATGTATTAGAGTATGACATTGAGCTACTTGATGATCAACCGGTTCGTAGAGCTCCTTATCGCCTCAATCCACCAAAGTTGAAGATCTTGAAAGAACATATTGACGCAATGGTTGAACAAGGAGTCCTTCAGGTCTCCAAGTCCAACTATTCTAGTCCTATCTTTTTGGTGCCTAAGGGTGATGGGCGCTTCAGGCCAGTGGTTGATTTCAGGCACCTCAATGCCAAAATAAAGATAGATTCTGTGCCTATTCCAGACATTAACACTGCTTTCAGTTTCTTTTCGGGTGCTAAAGTTTTCTCTTCGCTGGATCTTAATCAGGCTTACTATCAGATACCCCTTACTGAACGTTCAAGGCGTTTGACAGCTATTTCGACACCGTACAACTCGTTCGAATTTTTAAGAGTCCCATTTGGATTAGCGACAGGAGCCCAGGTCCTTACAAGACTGCTAGATCAAATTTTTTCAGACGTAAAGTTTAAATTTGTGTATCATTATTTGGATGATTTGGTTCTCTATTCTAATTCCTTTGAAGAGCATTTGCAGCATCTTCAAGAAGTGTTCTCGCGCCTACGAGCCGCAGGACTGACGGTCAATCCTGATAAGGTTACTATAGCCGCTAGGAGACTGTCATTTCTGGGTCATCTGGTTTCAGCTGACGGCGTTGCCATCGACCCAGAACGCACCGAGGCAATTAGAAAATTTCCCCCTCCCAAGAATGCCAAGGGCGTAGCCAGGTTTATAGGTATGGTCAACTTCTTCAGGAAGTTTGTACCAAATATGGCTGAACTTTCCTCCCCTTTAAATGATTTAAGAAAGAAAAGTGCTAAATTTGTCTGGTCTCCTGCTTGCCAAGAAAGTTTTGAAAAATTGAAGTCCGCCATTATGAATCCTCCTGTGCTTGCCATGCCAGACTTCTCTAAGAAATTTGTAATTCAGTGCGACGCCTCACCGGTGGCCATAGCTTCTGTTCTCTTGCAAGAATTCGAGGAGGGAAGAAGGCCTGTAGCTTATGCTTCCAGGACTTTGACCGCTCCTGAACGCATGTACTCAATGTATGAGCTTGAAGCTCTCGCTGTCTTGTTTGCAGTAGAGAAATTCAGGGTCTATGTTGAACATGTGGAATTTGATCTTGAGACAGACTGTCAGGCCTTAAGCTGGGTCTTAGCGAAGCCACGGACAACCGGCAGGATCGCTAGATGGGCAGTGCGTCTCTCTGCATTCAAATTTAAGGCTAGGCATATCCGAGCTACTGAGAATCAGGTGTCCGATGCTCTAACTCGGATGTTCAGTCCGGAGGAGATCTTGGGCAGTCCTGATTGCAGTATCGAGGAGCCTAAAGAGTTGTCGGGAATGGTGGGTAACATTCTGGGAGATTTCCCCTTAGCATTTACGGCATTACAGGATCACCAAGCCAAAGATGAAGAACTTGCTCCGCTAATCGCCCGCTTACAAAGTGGAGAAGATGTACCTCACTACATCTTTAGGAATAATGTATTGTATAGTGCTCCTGCGCCTAAATCTCCGTCTAGGATTGTGCTGCCATCGATGTTAAGAGACATGGTTTTTAAATATTACCATGAGTCTCCGGTTGGTGGCCATCTGGGATTTTATAAGACGCGAGCCAAAATTCGCGATTCCTTCACATGGAAAGGCATGGATGGGTTTATTAGAGCTCAGGTTAGAGCATGCCAAAAGTGCGGCTCTGCAAAGCCTGCTCAGTGCACGAAACTAGGATTTTTATCATCCGAAGTGCCAAAAGCACCTTTGGACAGAATCTTTATTGATTTCGTCGGCAAACTCCCTAGGACTAGGACTGGTAACACCTTCATTTTAGTAGCAGTAGATTCATTTTCAAAATTCGTTTGGTTATTTCCTGTCAGAGAAGCAACTACTAATTCCACCATAGAATGCCTTAAAAGAATAATTTCAGTCGTAGGAGTTCCGCGTAGTATAGCATCAGATAATGCTTCGTACTTCATTTCTCGAAAATTCAAACAGTTCTGCTTTTCCTTGGGGATTAGACACATAAAGACTGCTCCTTTTCACCCGGCTGCCAATCCCAGTGAAAGATTTAATCGCAATCTGAGGGCTGCTTTAATAGCATACCACTCACAAGATCATGCTGCATGGGACAGAGATCTGTTCTGGCTGCAATATGCCTTCAATTCAGCCCTGCATGAATCTCATAAATATACTCCATTCCAGTTGATGTTTAATTTCAAACCCAATAGTCCCTTAACGAATGCTTGGTCTATCGGCGATCTCTTGCCAGAAGTTAAAGATGCTGCTACTGTCAGGCAGACCTGGAAAAAGGCCGCTGACAACCTTAAGTTGGCTCATCAAAAGCGAGAAGAGAGATACAATGCTGATAGAAGACCTGTTAACTTTCACGTAGGAGACAGGGTTTATGTAAAGAACTTTCCAAAGAGCAAAGCGATTAGTAAATTTGCTGCTAAATTAGCAGAAAGATTTCGCGGTCCGCTCTCCGTAGTTAAATTCCTGACGCCAGTTACAGTTTTACTCGAAGACACGGATACTCAAAAAACTATTAAAGCGCATGTGAGTCATTGCAAAAAAGCATAGTAGACTGACTGCTTAGCTGACTTTCTCCCTTCTAAGACGTGAGTTTGCAGCTTGAGATAGCAAGCAGAGTGGCCTTCTTCTTCTCCTGTCATCCGACACCATGTCTTGGCGAGTCGGTGGTGAATGCTGGGGAGTACGACAGAAGAACCTCGATGTCTGAAGTTCCGGGGAGTCCCTCCTTGCAGCTGACGGGATGGAGAAATATGGACTGGACTCTGCACTGAAGCGAGCCCCTCCGTAGGAGAAGAGGAACCGCTTCTCTACATATATGGAGTATCTTTACTTATTTTCAATAATGCATGACTTGAAAGCAAAAGCAAAACACAATATATGCTTTATGTGAAAGGCTTGATTAATGCTTTGCCAGATTATTGTCTAATCTGAGCAAATTACATTATTTTAAAGAAAAAACTTATCATGACAAATATCAAGACATTAATGTCTTTGCTGTATTTATTTAAATGATTTAAGGTAATATTTATTTTCTTATATGTAAGTTTTGTTTTAAAACAATCAATTTTAGCTTATAGATCTATGCACGAATAGGGTTTTACTAAAAGCTTTAAAATTGTACCTCATTCACAATCAAATTACTATCAATTGTTAGAGAGGTTAGGTTATGTAGAGAAATTTTATTATAATTATGAATCAGAACACTAGAGGTATATTTGTATGATTAGGTCAAGAAATTATTAAGTAATGTAGTAAATTGTAAGAAAGAAAGCATAAGAAAAATGTGATTATGATCACCCGATCACAGGAAAATAATTATTGTACTTAACTCAGAAATATCATTTCTTCCTATCTCTTCTTAAAGCCGCCTTGTTTTTGTGAAAGTAACGATTATCTATTTCTAATTTGAGACTAATTTTAAGATTTTCCTTTAAAGTCGTAAAAGAATTTGGAGCTCATTTGTTGTGCTTGTTTCCTGTTCTGTGCGAAATTCTCCCGCTGGGCTTGTAATTTCAGAATGGACATGTTGCTGACTCGGTCTGAGTGACACTGGATGCCATTTTGGAGGGTATCTTCCTTGACGAGCCTCCTGACCAGCTGTCTAGACTCACTGTTGGTTCGTGGGATGCAGACTCGCCAAGTCGTTCCACCTACCTGGAGGCATCAGTGACTAGCAGTAGCACCGAACAAGAAAAGTGTGAGATATGGACTGTAATAGCCATGTATGAGTGAGTGAAAACACTTCGTGGAAGGTAGGATCCTTCTGTTTATTATGTTTGGTGCATGTTAGTGTCGGGGGCCGTCTTGGAGACACCCATTCCTTATGGACATCATGTTAAAACAGTGTGAACTCGTAAATTCTGGTTGGAACATGTCAGAACATATTCCAAGTCCAGTAGAGGGAGGGTGTGCCAATATTTATTTTAATATTGCATGGCACACGATATTGTCACAGGAATTAGCATTTGGGCATCATGTAGCGAACTTTGGGCAGCCCTTGGTTTGTGCTTACAGAGGCTTTCTTGCGTAACAATGAGTTTGCAGTGAGTTGGCTAGGAATATTCCATGTAGCCTGTGGGGAGGGGAGTTTCTCCTTCTCTTGTCTTCCTCGCTCTCACGTGGCGGGTCGGAGAGAATCGTGTTCCCCGCAGATTCTTCGTTCAGTCGGGCGGGAGCCGAGCGATAGGAAGCTCCTTCGTGCAACTTTGCTCCTTGCTTTCGTAAGAATTAATTAGTGTTTTGTTTTTTAATTATGATTCCTGTAGCCTAGTTATTGGAGGCGCTACTAGGCGCCTTTGGGAAGAGTGGGAGAAGTGCATATATAAGCGTGAGAGTCTCTATTAGCTCTCTCTCTTTGTTTGGACATCGGCCTGTGTGTCACCATGGGTGACAAATACATAAGATGGCTACCATTTTGGCGTGCTGTAAACAACTCATCTTTCCATCTCGTGAAGGTATGTCTCATCTGATTTTATCTTGTGAATCTTGATCTATTATTTAATCTTGTACTGAAGATTAACATCCATTAATATGCGTGGTGACCGAAGTGCTACTGTTTTATGCAGGTTGTTGGCTTGTATATTTTTATTTTAGGTTGGGTCCTTTCTTATTATTTTGGAATCTTAGATTAAAGTAATTATTATTTGGACCCAGTGTTACTTAATTTTCTCTTCCGGTCACCATCTGTTTTCTTTTTATTTAACTTAAAGTGATGAGTCTTGCCAGCGACATGAAAAGGTGTGTTTTCTAAATTATTTTGTAGCCATCTCATAAGCACAGCATGGAGAAAAATAATAGGAATCCTTCCACACACAGCTGTGTGGCGACTAGGTTAACAATAAGGTAAGAACTTGTAAATGCTTCAAAATATGTGAAGTGTTTGACCTAGGATGTAATTGTTTGGCTGAAAGATGTAAATTTATACTGAGTACATATTCAGCCTCTTTTAAGATAATTGTGTCATGGGTGCTTAATCTAATGTTATTTAATGAATTTATTTAAAAGGGTCCTCAACATATTTATTGTAAAATTTCCATATTTATATTGTACTAATTTCCACAGGGCAGGAGCCTGTGTTTGTATGTATTATTTAGGCCATCAGCCTAATTATGCTGTAAATATTTTCTATGTTCACTAAAAAGGGATTTTAACCACTCAGTAATATTTTAACTAAGATCTCAATTAATTTAATTTGTTGGCCATCAGCCTATGAATTTATTTATTTAAAATAAACTGTCCTCAATAAGTTTCTTCTTAAACTTTGTGTTTTTTTATAAACACTCTGTCGCGAAGGGTATTTAAATCCTTTTAGATCCCCTTCGTTTTGAGATGTTCCTTCCCGCTTCCTTTAAAAGCCAAATTTAATAAGCTGGGAGGCCCAAGAAGGTAGCACGCTGTCCACGGAAGAGAAGAAACAAGAAGCAAGGTGAAGAAGAGGAGTTTCTGGCTTGGTGGGAGTGGGGGGGGCGTTTCATTTTCTGGACCGGAGCCGCTACTTCTCTATCAAGTAGCTCCTCAATTTGGAATCACGAGGCTGAGTGCACCCCTACCAGACCTCCCTACCTCAGAAAAACCCGAGGAGGTACCGGGAATCGAACCCGGGCCGACGGATCTGTAGTGAGCGACGCTAACCACAAGACCACGCCGGCGGCAGTCTTTTATATCAGATCGTTAAATTACATTGTGTTTTGCAATGACAGTGATGAGTTTCTTGCATGAAGGCCGAATTGACGCTTCCAAGTCAGTTTGTTCACTTCATATAATCCACAATCGTATAGTTGGTTGGTTTTATGGTTACTTTACGACGGGGATGTACTGCAATTGTATTTTCTTTTTATTATTCCATTTCTAAACTGTCACTTAGCTTATTAAATTATAATGAAAGCTACATACAAAAAAGAACACCAGCCCGAAGCACAACCAACCTCTATTTACAGTTAAAACAACAAAAAGGTCCAGTCATGCTTCTCACCGTAAAGTCAAAGAACAGCAGTTCAAAATATTATTTGGCCATCCCTACACCCTCCTTAATTTTTCCTTTCATAATAATCGGGAAAACTCAATAAATGGTTTATGATTGACACGGCTAAGTATTTCTGAATAGCTAATGATTTTAAACCTACAGTAGAAGTAATTATTTTATGACTTTGATCAGTAAAAAGGAGTTAAAAGCATAAGAAACATTAGTGTTTGGTTAGGGAGAGATGTGGTCTTTCAATATAAATACGAATTACATTTTTTATCAACGAGGGGATCTTGACTTGAACATCTCGATGCATTCATGGCATTGGTACAAAAGATAACATAAATGCATATGAACTCAGAATTGACATGCATAGTTACGATATCAGAAATGCGAATAACATAAATATAGTCTCGGACTCGCATTCGGGAGGTCTCGGGTTCAAATCCCGGGGCCAGCCAATTTGACATGTTTTTTTTTCATGGTTTTCCGAGTCGTAAAGGCAAATACCGAATTGGATATTTACGTACCATGAATAATCCTCACCATTTCATCCGTATCATATCCATTTAAATTAATATCAGCTGAAATTTCTTCCATTAAAATACACCGAGAATAGTAACAATGGCAAGCAATAGTTCCATGGCCTACCCAACCGTACAGACACAGATCCCGAACTCCTTATATAGACTCGCAGATGAAAGGAGTATAAACACAGCTGAAATTAAAAAATAAATAAATAAATAAATAAACATACCATTTAGAAGGCTTAAGAACACTCAGAATAATTATATATTAAATTATACGAACTTATACAATAAATTACCAGTAAATGTTAGGAACTTGAGAATGGGGCTTTTTAAAAATAGAATAAAGTACTCTCGCTGAAGCTGAAACCATTTCACAAGAATAGTCAATACATGATCTGTGATTTTAGTCTGTTGTACGCACATTAACCTCTTGACGATGCTACATGTAAAACTGTTTTTATATTCTAGCGAATCAAGATTGACTTTGTAATTGAAGTTATGGTCTTCATTGCAGTTTCTCGGAAAAATATGTCTTTAAGGGGTGTGCTCGCTTAACAGGGGTGGTCTTTAATGCAGGTTTTGGAACAGTGGGCTCGTAAATCTTTATTTTACTTCGTGTACCTCAGCAGGTTGATTTTCAGAGGAAGCAAACTAACGATCTAGTGGTTTCAAAATTATAATTATCTGCAAGTTAACATTGTCTTCCGGGATGTTGGGCCGTGGTCTTACATTTTTGGACCTAAGAATTACATTATAATGAACCGTTATACATTTTAAAACATAGTTATCCTTACTTGTACTAGTTATAGAGGTCTATCGCAATCTGACAAACCTGCCATCTGGCAGTGGTAGATGACGCAGCGGTCGGGTGGTAGGCCAAGTCCCTCCAGGGATGTAGCGCCACGGAGAGAGATCACCATCTCCGGAAAGGAAGATAGATTTAGTTCAGTAAATTTACTGCAAATCCCTTGTCACATTTTATTTGAGATCACGCCCACAAAGTTGGTGGTAACCTATTTTCCAGGAGAGTCGTTCTTTTGAAGTTGCGCACCTCAGATTTTCCCGACACTTGGGCAGTGTTGTGCCACGCGTGAAGGAGCCATGGAGTAGGTGATATGTAAATGTGAACTGTTACCCACACGTATGAGCTCCATAACTCACTTGGGACTGCCAGTTTCATGCAGTACATAAACTAACACCACATGACATTCAGCTACTCCCTGGCGGTCTTCCCACTTCACCTCTGATTCAATCAGTTCTATGTGGCGAGACGTCTCACACGCTGAAGCCCTTTGTAACAGGTAAACCTGGACAACTGCCAAAGATCCGGGGGCTAGGCTTTTAAAATTACCTGCAACCCCAAACGTAATAAAACGGCTAGAACCCATTACAGTGCTGGTTAATGTTCAGACCTCTTTTAAACACCTTGATATATGATCATGTAGCGCGAAACGATTTTCACGTCATCAGATGAGGAAATTCTGTTTTAGATATAACCGCAGTGGCGTCAGTTTTCTTAATCTCTTCGGAGTAAAATAAAATGCTGAAAATTAATAACGATTAACCCATACATGTCCAGAATTACTCAAATATTGGTAGTGAACTGTACAGTGAAACCCACATAATAAAATATTTGCAAAGAATCTTGCACCGTCACTGATATTTCTGATCAGATAAAGTTTTAAAGTTCGAATGTTAATTTTATGCTATATAATTCAGTTCTGTTCTTTTTAAAGTAAAAATTACGTCAGCATTTTGGACCCGAGTGGTCTCCTGTACTTCCGACCAGAAGAAAATAAATATAAAATATATCTCTCTTACAAGTCTCAATGTAAGGTACTTATTTATTTCCCTCGCACATAACAGATTTATTCTCATCAAAATGAGCTGATTCTGCAAATTAACTTAAAGACTATCATTAGGCATTCAGAATTGGGATTCTAAGGATTTGTACTCTTTTATTCCTTGTAAAGATCTCTAATATTTAAAGACAGTTGTTTCATGCATTCTCTCGTAAGGTGGAACCTAAGAAAGGCTGAATAACACATATAGTCTTAAAGAAGGGCCGAATGAAGCATAAAAACCAAGAAACTCTAAATAGAGAGAACTGTATTTAAATAATTTTTAGGAACAGAATGACTTAAAACACACATTTTAAGATGCATGTTCGTGGATTTCCACTCACAAATGTTTTGATAAACTTTAAATCTTGTAAATATTTTATATTTTATTTAAACATAATATTCCCAAAGATCAGAGATTTGGACAATGAACAGAAAACATATGAACAAACTGAATGTATTAGAAATGGATTTTTGGAGAAGATCAGCCAGAGTCTCACGAAGAGACAAAATAAGGAATGCAGAAATACGAAGAAGGATGGAAGTGGAAGAAGACATTAACAATACTATTGAGCGGAAGAGACTACAGTGGTATGGTCACGTACGAAGGATGGAAGAAGGAAGGATACCAAAATATATACTTGAATGGGAAATTGGAAGGAGAAGAAGAAGAGGGCGTCCTGCGACTACATGGATCAACAATGTACAGATATCAATGGGAAGAGTTGGTGCAGTGGAAGAAGATACACAGGACAGAGAAAAATGGAGACAGATTATTAACAAATGATGACAAGCTCAGAAAAGTGTATTGATTGTGTTGAAATGTGATATGTGGATACTTTGTTTTAATTTGTTTGTATTGTTTGGTTGGAGGACAGCCTCTGTATTGAGGGAAAACTCAGAATGTATGTATATTCCCAAAGATAAAACCATAGTCGATTTCTGTTTTATATATATATGGGTGTGTGTGTATTAATTCAAGTCATTATTATTGTTAGCCATTTCATACATTATACATGCTTTAGTTTTTAGGAACGTATTATATGTTTGTAAATAACCATAACTACATATTGTTAACTATTTCATGCATCGTAAATAGTCTTATATTACTTTAGCATTTAGAAATGCATTATATTACAAATAACCTGATATAATGCATATTTCATGCATTATCTCTCTCTATATATAAAAGGCTTTGTCCCGACTACTAACTGACTTAATGACAGAGAATCAACGTAGAGCCTAAACTATAATAGGTAGAAACTTGGCACCTGCGTTTCATAATCTAAGTGCTCACTAAGAAAGAATTTTGAATAATTTTGATTTTAAATGTCAAAAATAAAATGTTTTTGAGAATAGTTAATCCAAATCACAGTTCACATGACAACAGTGTATTGTTGGCATTGGTATCAGGTAGGTTTGGAAATAAATGAAATGAGATTTTGACAAATTAGAGAAGCTATTGATATAATTAATTGCTGTAATTAACACCCTGTGGCCTGTATTATAGGGATATTAAAGGTTTTACTCAGGAAAATGGACCCTAGACACGACTATCACTTTTCTTTTACTCAATGCACAATTGAAGTGCTACGGAGGAAGATTTGTATAGAAATTATGCACACTAACATTGACTACGTAGAGGTATGCTACACGCAATACATGAATGTCAGAGAAGTGGCCGTGCGACTGTGGAGACGGCGTTGGTTTGCTGGAGCGTGGATTGAATGAAACCCGCGATGGATTTCTTACCGATTTGAGAAGTAATGATCAGGATCTCCTAATAAAAGTTGCTGTATACACCCTGTATATTCTTGTAAATAATATTACGCTTTAGTAATTCGGGATGTGTTATATTTCTGTATAAACCATAAACCATAAACCTATATTGTTAGCTATTTCATGCACTATAATTAATATCCATACGTTATGCTTCAGTATTTAAATATGTCTCTGTTTGAAAATAACTATAATTTTAATATACCCTAGGTTAAAAAGGGGTTGAACTATTGGATAAAAAATAATAATAAAAAGTAAATAATAAAAATAATAACATACGAGGATTTGCTTTTCATTCATGGACTACGTACTTTTTTGGACTTTTGTTCTTTTTTAAATGAAATTTCTTTAGCCGGGGTAGGGGTAAATCGAGAGCTTGTGTAAAGCTCAAAAATCGTCACGAAATTAATGTAACGCTCAAAATCGTCACGAAATTAGTGAAGTGTGACGGAACGGTCTGCACAAAAAACAATCAACTCAATGATTAGGCTTATCCAAATTTAAAAAATCCAAAAATTAAAAATAAAAAATCCAAAATCCAAAATTAAAAAATTAAAAAATTCAAAATTTAAAAAATTCAAAATTTAAAAAATCCAAAATTAAAAAATTCAAAGATTCAAAATTAAAAAAAAATAAAAAAGCAAAATTTCCAAAATTTAAAAATAAAAAAATTTAAAAATAAAATATTAAAAAAAATAAATAAATAAAAAATCCAAAATCGAAAATAAAAAATAAAAAAAGTTCAAAAACCCAATATTAAAAAGTCCAACAATCCAAAATTCAAAAATCTAATAATCCAAAATCGAAAAATTCAAAAATTAAAAGCAAGTTCCACGCACACTTTTTTTACCTCATATTTTGTTATTATTTTGTGAGTATACTGAATATACTAACCTTGTACTGAGTCCACTGGGCTACCTCCAATGGGAGGCAGATTGTTTGTTTGTTTGCATCGATAGTTTTCGTATCAGCCCAGTACGTTTCAGCATACAAGAACAGGATCTCAACCGAATGTGATTATTCTACGGATAGCTGCCTTGTTTTCCCTCAACATCTCAACCCGTTATTTGTAGAAAGAACCTACTCAGGCTTTCTTCTCCTGAAATCTTGTGGTAGAATTGCATATTACGATTGATCGAGAACTTTGTGAGTTTCACTTGGAGAGAATACAAACATTGTATTGTGTGTAGCCATTTGACTGTCATCCAGAGGAGTTGCCATAGCAACGTCGAGCTCCACCATGCACCAGTTCTCTTCTAGTGCAGCGAATATACCCGGTTTGTGTATACACAGACAGAGTAATACAGCGGAATGCTTTTATTATTGTTGTTGTAGCATCTTGCTCCATAGCGATGGAAGTACTAAACTTAGATGTTCAAGAGTACCCTGGATTACCTTTATTCCAAATGTTACAAAACGTTACTAGAAACAGTTTCCAATGGAGATAACATTACAGAATGTTGCAATTGTAACCCAACACATTGACCTGAAAAGTATAATGTCGGTGTTCTTTCTTCCAAATCTTACAACCAAAGTCAGTCTAAAAATCCTTTAAACGTCTTATTTTAAATAAACTGCTCCGTTCCCCATAAACTATTCAAACAGGTATAAGATTTTGAGATTTTTAAAAATGACCTAATGCTATTAGATTCGCGATTTCTTAGCTTCTGCTTGCTGTTACGTTATAAAACACTGGATACGTAATTATTACGTAATTCATTACACAAAACAGTGAATAAAAATATATTGAGTGTGTTGAATTATTTATAAAAACTTGAATAAAGATCATGAGTTCGTTAAAAATACCTTGAATTAAGTTGATTTCTTTTTAAAACACAATTAATAAAAAAATGTTCATGAGCTTCTTATAAATACTGTGATTAGCATTGATGATTATATATATGCAGTCATGAACCACATATTACTGTCTCTGTTGGATATTACATGAGAATATTATAGGAGAAAAATTCCTCTGACACTGGGATTTGAAACAAGGACCTTTGGCTATTCGTGCCACTGCTATACCAATGGAGCTAAGCCAGAGTTCACTTCACAGCGCCAGATGGAACCTCTCTCCTATTACTTGTTGCCCTTAATGATCTACCTGGAATTTTTCTCCTAAAATATTCTCGTGTAATGCCCAACAGAGACAATAATATGTGGTTCATGAGTGCATATAGGCCTATATCCATCCTGAATGTTAGCTGTAGAGTAACAGTGGAAGCCCAGTCACAAAAATCCCTAATCCTAAAAAAACACTAATTAGTACTGCATATGACATAACTTTGTCTGTCAGTGAGGTAGACCATTAACGGCAATCAGTCATAGGAGAGAGGTTCCATCTGGCGGTGTGAAGTGAACTCTGGCTTAGCTCAGTTGGTAGAGCAGTGGCATGGGTAGCCGAAGGTCCTGGTTTCAAATCCCAGTGCCAGAGGGATTTTTCTCCTTTAATATTCTCATGTTGATGTCTATGTTCAGTGGGTACATGATAATTTATTTATTTTAAAAAAAATACATGTCTATGTGTTAAATACGATATATCCACACGTATAATAGTATTCTATCAGATAATATAGTTAGTAAAGTTAGTCTATATATTTTACCTGCTCCAGTATAACTCCCCATTTTAGAGAAAGTACTTCAAATGAAAACCACTTAGCCTATAACCAAAGTGGAGCCTAGTTTATATTGAAGATTAAGTTTTTATGTCATTCTTGGATTATATTCTTATATTCTTGGATTCTAAGATATCGAACATACACACATGCATACAGAAAATGGTATTTCTTTTCTTAGGTTAGTTCGTTATGCATGTTTATTATCAATTAATAATCCAATACCAATAATTAAATAAACCAAACAAATGAATTCATAAACTGTAGTCTTATAACGTTATAAAACTATGTAAACAATACATGAATCCCGTTATATTTTTTGTGGCTGTAATATATCAGGAACGTCTGACACCACATTAATAGTGTACTAACTGAAAAGGCATAATTTACCCAGAAATAAGCATTAAATCCCCAACATTTAACTCGGTTTTACTCTACTAACCATATATACTAATAATTTATTATTAATATTAATATAAATTTAAATATAAATTTTCATTTTGATAGCTATACTAAGAGTATATTTCATTTTATGAACGATGTTTTTTATAGGCATGCATAAATTCTTCGAAAATAAGAATCTTTGGTCTAAGGACCGGCCTACTCAAAATGTTTCTATATATGGTAGGGAAAGTAAAAAGCAAGGACAATTCGATACGATGTCAAAAGGTAGCTCCTATCTTACGAAATTCAAACGCTCTTTACCTTTGTTCTCTATACAGGGTGTTAATAAATAACACCGAAATATTTTACCTGTAGGCCTACATAGAGGGGACTTAGACAAGCAACTTTTATTAAGAAATTGTTGCTCTTTGTCATAAAATGTCTATGCTACATGGCATTAAAGTCATTGCAATTTAGCGTTCATAAGTCAATAATGAACCAAAATAGGGCTAATATTTTCATTAAATTTACTTCATGCCTTCCTACTGATCGATAAAAACTTGACTCCTAATCATTTGTCAACGGCTATATCATAATTTAGTGTTTCCATAATCTGCAAAATTTACAGACTAATCACATAACTGGTCGCCACTGCATTAGTCTTCTTTTTACTCATAACTACTGACTACAGTGTTAGCAACGAAGTTCCTTTGTTTTGCATTTTTTCCTAATGTTAGAAGTCAGTGGCGGCCATGCCCTGGGAGATTTTATGCTGTAACAGGAAAAATTGAATCCATACAGCAAACATCTCCTAACAAAAGTTGCTTGTCTATGTCCCCTCTATACACAGGTAAAATATTTCGGTGTTATTCATTAACACCCTGTATATAGAAAGCAATAAGACTTCTTTTTGGAAATCACCATAAAAACCTTCCACCTAGGTTCTTGAATTCCAGGATTAGATCTAAACATTAAAGTCAATTACTCGGTGTTCGTCTCATAGGGAAAGTTCATCCAACCGTTAACACATTTAGTAATAAGTAATTAATGTCTTGTAGTAAGTTATTGTGCTTAGTAATAAATGAAATATATTGTCTTAACGATCCCTTTATTGCGTTCCGTGTTGTCAAAGGCTTCCCAATTCCTTGTCTTTACTTTCTCTTGAACATGTCTATTTTGCTGGTGGATAAATTGTCGTCATCCGCTTTGAGAGCGATGAGACAGAAGTTTTAATTGGAAATGCCAGAAGGATATCCCTGGCTCAAGCCGTCTTGCTCTAGTTTCTAACCGAGTAGAGAGAGAAGTTCTTGGTAGACGCATTATACAGAAATCTCCTTTTGCTTCGACAGCTGCTATTGCGACGGTTCTTGCGGCTCACAAGAAAACCTTCAGACGACAAATTACTTAATATCTTCGTTACAGAAGACACACATGCCACGCTAACATTTCATATTGCCATTTCTCGAAAAAGACAGGAAACTCGACGTTCAGTATGCGTCCTTCCTTACTGCTTACCTTCAAAATACGAATGCAATTGCTACCGGTATTGAAAGACTTAAAGATCCGTCTTCTTTCTAAGAAGTATATCAGTATAAAATGTTATTGTTCTTTCTCTAATTTATTGTGTTTCTAAGAAATCTGTTTGTATAAAAAATTATTTAAATTTCTGAGACTTATGTAAGTATAAAATATTATTGGCGTATTCTTTCTTTATTTTATCGACTAAGAAAAAAAAATATTATTTACAAAATCCGTTACATTTTGTTCGTGGAATAGTCTTAATAAATCCTACTCGATATTACCTATGAGGCATTCAAACAAAAGGAATCATCAGTGGACACTTTTAAATCGATAGTGAAAATTTCCGTGCATTAGCTGTTTTCCGTTAATGACAATCCTAAGACATGGATAAAAATTCTCACATTTTACAAAAAAACATTATGCCATTGCTGATCATCTTTGCTTTTATACAATTCTTAAGGCGAGGAATTTATTCGTCAGTTGCACTGAAAAGGTTGATACACTTTTCAGGTTCGATTCCCTAAAATTTAAAAAAAAAATGTTATTTTTAAAAACATTAGATCTTTGAATGTGTCTTTTTGAATGTGTATCTGTGAAGAGCATACCTCGGGAACGAAAATATCGTTTCAAAACAAAATTTGACATTAGTGGGATATACAGTGCCATTTTTGAAAGTAACATAAAGATCGGCAACAACTTTCTCTTACTTTTACTACGGTACATCATTATATATAGTAATAACCATTTTTCGCTTTTTTTCTAAAACTGCTATAGGGAATTGGTTTAAATTTTGTACATAAAAATTCTCTGAAGGGTAATTGTAACCCTGTTATAAACTGAGACTTTAAGTCTTGCATAGTGAACAACACATGCTTAATGTGTCGGGCTGAAAGAACTTAATACGCTTTCTTTCCAATACTGTTTCTTATTCTATACAATTTAAAGTGAGAAAATTGTATTAACCATTCTTAGAGTAGAGAAAGGTATGTGAGTGATTCACATCAGATTTTTGAAATTATGTAATTACATAAGAAAATCATAATGCAATACCTATGCGTACTATTTCCCCGTAAAAAAGGATGATGAGGTTAGTGCAGCAAAGGTCTAAGTATTTTCTTTTAGTTTAGAGGAAAAGCATATTATATTCTTCACTTGTGGTTTATCATACAATTTGAAAATTCCAGTTTAGTTAGGAGTGGGGTGTTTTATAGTGCTGGGACAAGTTAACTACGAAGTTATATAGCATAATATACTCTTCAGAACGCTGCAATTTATTATAATTTTTATGAGACTGTGCATCACTTTTTTAATTCCACTGTTCTACTTATTTTTGTACTTTTTAGGATGGATAAAACCCATTTTAAATTTTTTACATACAGTGAGACACCATTTAATGGGATCAGTTGCATATCACTTTTATTTGTAAGTTCTAGGGATGGTTCCTCGATTATTTCGATACCTCGATACTCTCGATACTTGCATGGTATCGGCATCGAACGATACTTCAGAAAATTCGCTCGATACTTTTTCTATACTTTTGTAATTTTGCAATTAACTGAGAATGCTAGTATTTTTTAACAAAAACTTGTAAGTGGACTGTTTAAAAACTAATTTTAGTTTTAATGAAAAGTTTAAAAATAATTATAGGCTACTGATGATATTAAATTTTGTCTCATTAAATGTGCAGACTTAATTAATTTAGTTAGTATTACACAGTTCTCTCAAATTTTAATTTTTAATGTACCTATTTATTGAAACTGGAAATGTTGAAGGTATCGAGTATCGAGGAAAAATCATGAATCGGTATCGAGTATCGAGAAAATCTGGTACCGACCCATCCCTAATATATATATATGTATTTCGTTTTATTGTTCCTGGTTTGTACTAGAGGAATTTTGTTTCAGGGAATACACTAGCGACTTTAAAACAAGCTATAGGAAGCGTAATTGGTCTGACTCCAACATATAAAGATGGTATCAATATCTAACGTTACATGTCAGGAGGTTTAGACCATAGCTGAGCTGATCCCTTTAATTAGAAATTATACACTCATGTAACCTGGAGAATTCATGTATTAAATTACCTGGATGTAAAACGTACAAGAAGAAAATAAAATCCAGGTCAGGTCAAAGTATTATGTGTTGTATAATTTGAGTATAAAAGAATCCACCTAACTCCCTCGATATCCTTTTTTTAATTTTATTTTATTTTAGCTGTGTTTATACTCCTTTTAGTTTATACTCCTATATCAGGAGTTCGGGATCTGTGTTCGTACAGTAGGGTAAGCCATGGAACTATTGCTTGTCAATTGTTTCTATTGTCGGTGTATTTAATGGAGTAAATTTCGACTGATATTAATTTAAATGGATATGATAATTCAGGATGAAATGGTGAAGAAGGTTCATGGTATGTAAATATCTAATTCGGCATTTGCCCTTACGACTGCGGAAACTATGAAAAAACCCACGTCAAATTGGCCGGCCACGGGATTTGAACCTGGGACCTCCCGAATGCGAGTCCAAGACGTTACCATCTCGGCCACCTCGCTCGGTCTCGATATTTTGTTTTAATGTAAGGATATGAGAAATAGACTCTTCAGAAAAATGGTATTATGGACCTGAAGATGGCCGAATAGCCTTAATATATCGTGCAACCTTACTGTAACTTCAATATTTTTTTATGAAAATAATTCTAAATAATATACTGTAGTTGGTCGGTACAACGCCAAAGTGAACTAAGCGCCAAACTCCATATTTTGAGAAAACTGAAGTTGAAGTTTGAGTGTTGTAAAAAAATCTTGATCAAAACGAAATTTCCTTTTTTCTCAACTGATTTTACTATCGTAGTATCGCTTAGTTCGTTATTGCAGACCGTAGGATATCAAAATCTGCACCATGGACTGCCGATAGTCTATATTTTGACAATTGGCGCTTAGTTCACTTTGGCGTTGTACCGACCAGTTATAAATAAAATTCTGTCATATTCAACCAAAAAAATTAAAGCAAATAAAACAATTTATAATTTTGACAATAATTTGACAGTTTTTATAATTTTGACAGTTGTAAGTTTTAAATATGTAAGAGGCTATTAAGGGGAGGTTGTAAGCTCTCTGCCATGTTAAATTATTGATGTTCATGTTCCTTTTTCTCAAAAAGTATTTGATCAATTGAAACAAAATTTGTAGACTTTTAGATCTGTATCTTTTCTTTAAACGTTGCTTTTATAAAAATAATATGTTTGTAAACAAATATTGTATAACTTTCTTTGAAAAATTCAATTTTTTATTCTTTTTTCTCATTAAAAATTAAATAAATTTCTCACCATTGAAGATAAATGCTTTAAAAAACCACCGTTTCTTAATTATTTAGCCTATACACAAATTAGACAACTTAGTTACATCCCTCACGATGTTCATCAACACAAGGTAACTTATCATAGTTTAAAATTAAGTTTTTTTTCTATAAATGATCATTATTATTAATGTTAACTTACAAATAAAGTAAAAATTGGGTTTTTGCTTATTTAATTGCAGATAAACTCAAACAACTCGTGTGCCACTGACGTTCTCTCTGGTACATTAATGTTTCTGTTTTCCTAAATGAACTATGCTTCTGATTGCATAATGCATTAGTGCTTATCCAAATACGTGGACAAACACAGTCATTGCAATCAATTCTAGAGTATCCATAATTGCACAATTGAACATAATTTCTGTTATTTATTTAATGGATTAATCACTGTACTGCAGTTGAAGCGTTTTTTATCAGTTTTATTTGTGATTTAAAACATGTGTTTTATCCAGTTATTTGTTCGTTTATGAAAAATTGCTCTTCTAAATCTACCTTTCCGATGAGAAATAATTGGTTTGACATTTAGTCGTAAATCCTATTTTGTAACATACTAGTCATTACTTTATTAATAAAGAGTATATTTTTATCTATTGTTTTTAACTATCTATCAGGATATGTTTAAAACCTCTGAGTAACACAATTTTTTTTAAGACAGTCGTAGATAAAATAAGCTCTTTTAACGGTAAATGATATTAATTAAAAGGAGAAAATAATTGTGCTACTGAGTGATATGAAATTATTACACTTCAGGGTGTCCAACTTTGGTATCCATCACATGGAAAACACTCTTTTAGTTAAATATGTTTGCATGTTCTTATTAAATAGATTCAGATTGATAAATATTTAAAACGTTAAATTCATTACGTCTTTTTAAATGTAAAATTTTTCACGGTAGTCGCAAAAATAATTAATCATAGTTAGTGGTTCGACTAAACCCGCATGTTGGCAGCAGCGTCCTAGAAAATCAGTAATCTCTGATTGCGCACGTTGGATAATACCTAGGTGGCAGCACCGCGAGCTTAGCTAGGGCCTAGTACGTATTATTTATTAAAATAAATGTAATACAGTATTTATTATTATTTCTAAAAAATATTAACAGCTGTCTAAAGAATAGTGAATGATAAAAATGGTAAAATTATTTTATTTTGCTCCTGGGAGCAACACATAACCTTCTCGGAAAATAAAATCTCGTTTTTAACTCTTGGATCATAACTATTTCTGACGATACTGTTATTCGTCCATTTCTCGTTCGTGCTATAATGATGGAAACTTGAATTCTCTGCACCCAGTACTATTAACCTGCACCCTGCGACTGTACCTTGTTTGCATCTCACATGCATATAGACGTCATATAATCATATTAGCTTTTGTTTACTATTTTAATCTAACCAAGTCTTCACTTCCTTTTTATTTCTTAATATAAATTTAATTTATATATAATTAAGTACGATGCGACTAATTGCATCTGCAGTATAGTAAACGTCTAGCTATCGCCATCAAGATTTAAATAGTCACTACCTTGAAACTTGAAATTTTACACCATCTTGAACATCTGTTATATATAATATTGTAATAAAGTTGTAACAGAATGATTAATTCGTATTAATTCAATCACCATGGTAAGATTTTTTCTTAAAGTTAAGTGAAATGTTTTCACAAAAGAAATCTATAAATCTTTTACGTATTAATTTTTAACTGCTTCATATGTACATGTTTTGTGAAATAACCCATCTAAAGAAAATGTCGTGCATAAAACGAAGTTATCGAGGAAGAAAAATCTGCTTTAGGAATCTAACACGAATAGATCGCCACATGCGTTAATTTTTTATTTTCTAATTTTTTAGCATTTTCATATTTAATTTATTAAATTTGAATGATTTAATGAATCATTAAACGGAGTGCCTTTTTCTGTTTATGGAAATAGTAAAACAAAAACATCATTGAAATTGTTTAATGTATAGGGTTATTATTTAGTGTAATTTTTATGGTTAAAGATAATAATCCATTACGTTTTATGTTAAATGACATTATTTAATTTATTTTAACACTTTATTATTATTAAGTAAAACTATAAATAAATAAACAATGGTAATAAATCTCAATTATTATTTATCAACGGTCAAAATATCGAAAATTTAAAAAAGTCCAGATAACCTTTGCTGTCTAGTCTTGTAGTATAACCATTGAGCTTTAATTGGTGTGCTTTAAAGTCAACTGTCCTTATTTTCCTGTTTTTACGAGTCCTTAAAAATAAGTTATTTTAAGTGATATAATAAAAGGGATCAGGGCTTGATAATCACACTTTTGTACGAGTATATCATACGAGTAATCGTGTGGAACACCTTATGTTGATTATTATAGGCTACTAAGCGTAAATAGGGTTAAAGTGACATAAATGTCAGCTAATTACATGAATTACCCTGCTGGTGCTCGAGATTCTCTACCCAAACTTTCTTATAAGAACACTGGGGGGCTTTGTTCTTGAGCCACCGTATGATTTCATAATCAACTATCTTTCAGACGGACATATAGAATACGGTAATTATTTTTCATCATATTAAATGTTATTAACATGAATATGAATCATATTAATCAAACCCTTCTATGGTAGTGTATCCTATATTGGTTTATGTGTGAATCCAATAAGCACGGCCAATTGTTTTATTCCTTATTGAATGATGTTTCTGAATAAGTAGAGTCTTGATTATCCTTGCTTTTGAATAGAGAGGGCTTTAGCTATACTTAACTCTCGTCATATGTTTGCGAACATACTTGACTACTAGCGTGTTAGTGCATGTATAGATACGTAATCAAGTTGTTTATCTATGTAATAAGAGGATGTGTTTGTCTGTCTCTTTGTTTGTGTGTTTGTACATATGTATGTCTGTCCGTGTGTCATCCCAGCGAAATCTAGGAAACGCTGAGATCGGAAACCTTTAATATAGATGAACTGAAGGGTGATCGAATGCACCATCAAGCCGGATTTTAAATTTTCGCTTCCGATCCCGAGTTATGAAGGGGGGGGGGGGGAAAACGTGACTTTTTGCGATATGGTACCAGCTTTCGCTAATATTAATTGTAAAAATTAATTGCAGATAGCCTTGCTCTGCTGTCATAGAAAACGGGACAGGAGAGCATCGCTGAAATCAATTTTTGTAACATAAGATATATATTTGTCGATCGCTTCGAATTGGTTAGCCTGCTTGATCCATTTGTTTATAACATCACGACACGCAGAGATCTGATCTTTTACACAGATGGATGGAAGAGGGATAATGTATGTAGGCGTAAATGGTAAAAAATTGATCCAATTGAACGTAACTCACTATGCCGGTTTTTTTGTGCCGGGGAACTCGAATATGAAGTCGTTTTTCCCGAACGGTGCTATCTAATTGTGAAATATACCCCTAACCCGAATTTGTAGATGGTAATTAATATTCATTTTATTTATGAATGATCGTATTGATAAACTTTTAATAAATACAATGTTTTAGTTAGTTTTCTGTTAAAATTGATTTAAATCAAACAACTAGCAGTTGAATAAATAACCGCGGGCGAAGCCGCAGGACGTGCTTGTACAAAATCAAATAAAACCTGATGGGATTCACTCACCTTGAATAGCATGTACTATTGTACAATGCAATTCTATGGCTTCACATTCTCACATTTTGAGAGTAAGAGGCTGCATTGCAGGATAAGAACAACGCAAATCCGAGGTAGGACTCAAATGCCCGACTTTGTGGAAGAGGTGGCTAGCTTATAACTACATTCACAGAATTTTACGAAAGAATATTTAAAATGGACTTTTATAACTTTGTATTTACGGTTGAGAGGCAAATGCAGACGAAATTGCAATCATCGAGCGGAAACACGCAGGGATTCGAAGCGTGCTTTCGAATGCAAAATTCGGAATCTAGACAGAGGACGAAGTAACAAATAAAACAAATCAAATGAAATTACAATCCTACAAGTCGGCCAGATATTGACATCCTATTAATCGGTGACTAACGATAGGACTTGATTAACATGGTGAGCGTTTACACGAGTAAAATTCAACATTTGAAATATGATACCAGGGTAAATAGAATACCTCAATGCTAGTTTATTATTCTGGGTAGTAATGAGGGATGTCTCCAAGGTACCTTATACCAGACATGCTAAAATGATGTATCTGTCATTAGGTAAGTCATGTTGAAATTATGCCATATTCTTATTCAGCATAAAAAAAGTATAGAATTTCAATAAAATTCTTTCCGTGACAAAAGAAAAATGTTAAAATTTGTTGTCCAGTGTGATTTACAATAACATTTTTAGAATACATAAAAATTCACGGGATGTAATAAAAGAATAAACAAGCGCCATCTTGTTTAATCATTGCCAGTGTAGAGAGTGAAAGACAAGCACAGTGGCTGGGATAAAACAAACAAAAAAAATTGATAATTAAATGTTTACAGTTGGATAATAAGTAAAAATTCGCGTCATGCCTCACCTTGTGACGGCATACCGATTACGGAAAACTGACTTACGCGATTTATCAAAAGTTAAAAGGAAGATTCTATACATATATAGACTAGAAAAGCTATCTCCGTACTCCTAAATAAGTAAATTACGAAGTTTTCTGTAGCAACTCTGCTGTTACAGTTACCTCGTGTATTCATTAGGTTAAAACCGACGCCACCTCTAAATACAGGCAGCAGTGTGGGAAAGGAGGGGTGAATCCTGTTTGCCATCTCTTAATGGAAATATGTTTTTGTTGAATTGGGCAAGCGACTACTGTTTCTTATGTGAAGTTGAGCGTAGCAAAACCTTATCAGGGAATTTGCAGTGAAAATAAAGATATGCAAAAAAGCCTTAGTTTTACTCTGCAGCCTGTTAAATTCGTGATATGTACAGGGGATATCTATTACAGTTACATACTAGATAACAGAATATTTAACCCTTAAATACGCGAGACTTTCTCACACAATATATAAATCCCTCGCCGTATTGCAAAGAAAAAGTTAACACAATGAATAGGGCAATAGTTTACTTCTTGTACATTATTCTGCAGCGTTAAATGGAATTAAATTTTTCTTCAAATTTCTATTCCGTAATTTTTATCAACGGAAACTACTGTACCGGTATCCTATACAATACATTATCAATTAAAAGTTAAAGATAAAATTGTTATACATGTAGCCACAATTGATTTTAACGCTGATTTTTCCTGATTACAACAGTGGTTTCAAAACGTACTTCTACTTGCAAAATGTTTGATGTGAAGTAGATTTAATTGAAATTTAAAGTCATCTAGAACAAGTAGCCTTATTAATTTTATGTGTAATTAAATTTTATCTTTTGATTTCTTCTTTGATTTCATAATAAGTGTTCTTGAATTATATAGTCGTATTTTTCAATTTGTAAATAATTGACATGGCAATGTTTTCTTTTATTAGATTGGTTTTAATATGTTATATCTTTTGGTAATCTTTGGAAATGGCAACTGTATCTTTGTGATACTTTCTTCTTGTGTATACGTTCTTCGTTTACAATAAATTTCTCTTCTAAATACGAGAGAAGTGCCATACGCGACTGCATTGTGCCAATATAATTGCGATAGTCCGAAGCATGAAAGCACACATACCAACTCCAAAATCTCTTAAAGTTCGGTACGGATGGGCATTATTCCCCAAAGCTTCTAGCAGCTCCTTGTGGTATTCTCTGCCATTTCTCCCTCGGATAATGAATATTTTGACGTAAGAATGCTATTCACATCTCGTCATATTCATTCTGAACGATGGCTGATTCACAGATAAATTACCATCGTCTCTTTTCGCATGACCATACATCACAATGCTACCAAATGGTGTCCATATACTAGGGATCCCACTCTCCCATGACATATAACACCTCATGATGCCATCGCCTTAATTTGAGAAACAAAATAGTTGTCATGACTTATGCTCCATTCTTCGTATATTAGAAATATTCTCTTACAACGGGCTTATATAGTGTATACTTACTCAACCGTACAATATAGTATGCTGTACGTATAAGTTGACATAACAAAAAGTCATGAAACCTGTTGATGCAGTCTAAGCTCTAATGTTGAAGTTTAAATTTCATGGTACGTAACCGGAAATTGAACTGTCATTCCGCTTTAAATTCGTTCTCGATAAATGAGGATGCCAGATATTACAAGCAACAAGCAAAAATAAATAGGAATTTTAATGGAATCATATTGTACTGTAAATTAAACAATCTAATTCGTCAGTCAAGTCAGATGTTAATATAAAAATGGTGAATACAATATTGTGTGTTTCTCTCTTCCTTTGCCTAGTTGTCGTTTCTTGATCTGTCCGATACTATGACAGGATCCTGGATTTCCAAAAAGTGTCCATATGTTTCAACAATTTTGTCCCATTATTCTTCGTACATTTAAAAGCTATAAATTAAAAGCTATAGATTAACACATAATTGGTTTATGGCAGCGTTTCTCAACCTATGGTCCGCGGACCACAAGATGGTACAGATGGTCCGCAGACATAATTAAAAAAATATCATAAAGCAAGTGGAAAGTAAAGAAGTAATTTTTCACATATTTCGTTATAATGACCTATAATTAATACCCCAAATATTAAGAATATAGGGCTTCTTTTAAAAATGGGATGAAAATTAGGGGTCCGGAAATTTTTTTAGACATCTTAGAGTTCCTTGGGTTCAGAAAGGTTGAGAAACACTGGTTTATGGTATTATGGGTTATTCATTAGAAATACTAGGTATTTTAAGGAGGGACATACAGGTTTGGGTATTGAAAAATGGTTTAAAAGAATTCTCAGTAATGAATCGCTGTACAACCTCCTAATATGGCATGGTCTTTATTGACTATTTCTACAATTACGTACTATTTTCATAATCTGACTATTACAGTTACGGGTAATTATCGTTATAAAATGGTAGTCACGTTGTACACTAAAATGCCGTTTCCAGATGATTTCCACAAAGGTCAGTAGGCCTATATATGCAGTGTTAATTAATAACACAAAACACATTAACAATTTTGAATTTAATGTGAGAACTGACACTGTATATTTGTCATTAAATTGTCAATTTTGGCATTTTTAGTTAAAATTAGTATTTGTTGGCGGCCCGCCATAAATTAAGCCTCAGGCCGCATGGCGTCGCGACTATTCAGCCAGTTATTCCGCACTTATAGGTTAACTAGAAACACCAAATTTTACAAGATTACGGAAGTTAGATGTGCCAATATTCTTGCAAAACTTTACTATTCCAGCTATCTTATAAAAGTGTCAACAATTACATAATGCGAGGAAAAAACACAAAATTTACTTAAAATCGAATAATCGAACTATATCTAAGGTATAACGGTTGGAGATACGACAAAAAGTCAAAGGACCAAACTTATACATCTGTCAAAATCTGTTACTGATGGTTCAATTAGTTTTTTGATACCACTTACCATTTTGCTACTATAAGCCTCCAAAGAAGATACCTTAGAGTTGAATGTTTTTCGGGGGTAACAAAATTAAAAATCGGATCGTTTTGGACTATTTCTGTTGGTTACAAGCTACGAGAGTATAATATGTACAAGTATGCCAAATTTCAAGTCTCTGCCTCACCTAGAAGTAGGAAAACAATTATTTCAGTGAGAGAGTTATCGTGATTATTGCTATTATTAAATTGCTAATTGGTCGTTATTTTGGTACTGGTCAATCGATTGGGTTAAAAATCGATACCGTTCTTCCCATGGATGTTATAAGTGTGTATACCAAGTTTTATGAAAATCGGATAAAGCGTTTTCGAGTTATCGCGCATGCATACACACAGATAGACGGACAGACATTTTTCCTATACACCATGTAATCTTAGAAAGTACCATTCTGGCACTTAAGAAATCATATTTTGTAAATGGTAGGTATCCTAATATTAGTACATAATTCATGATATGTTTGTACTACATAATTATGAAAAAGTTAACCTGAATAACAGGAATAAGAACTTTAAAAATAAAACAGTTCCTCTAGAGAAGAAGAATTCTGGATTGTCCCCATAACGCTCGCAGCATACTAAGAGGGTCATAATAAGAAATTTTATCTAATTGATCACCAGGAAAGCAAATGGGATAAATAATGACAACCAAACAAGATGCCCTAAAGATGGCATCTAAGTTGAAAAAATAAAGATTCTAAGTTGAGAAAAAATGATCACATAATTATTTTATTATTCAGCTCAGTGGTGCTCGAAAACATGATTTTAAACAATTTAGCTGCTGAATGGTCATGTACAATAAGTGTTGAACTATAAAGAAACATTTTATTTTGCTTGCTTGTTAAATTTATTTCTTAGCAATTTCTTCTCATCTTTTTTTTCACTTCAATTATCAGTACTGGCACTTAATAAACATTTTAGAAAATTACCACATTGGTTACTTTTCTGATGATTTCTTTTAGTGCTTACAGGGCTAAGCTTTCTTGCACTCTTTATCCTCTATGGGTCATCAGTGCATTATGATTTCATCACAACTTTGGTTTCAGGCAACAAAAGACGTCTGCTCCTTTATCAAAGCCTTCTGTGTATAGAATTTTCAGCTACCAGACGGCTCTGGGAATGAAAAGACAAATGCAATTTCTCAACGTCGTCTTCTTTTATTCTCACTCGGTGACAACGTGGTCACCTAGCTCAAAGGGATTGTATCCAGACATACATTTGTAACAGCTTTCTCTTCTCTCCAGAGAGGCTCTGCTATTGGGACTAAAGCTTTGTGCTGAAAGGTTTTAATTATACTGTTATACATTATACTTGTGCATGCATTACTACCGAGAAACTATAATTGGCCCCGCATACTAAGTAGTTTAATTCATGTACCTCTTTGTTCTTAGAGCTTCTGCTTTGAAGGCGTTTCATAGTGCACGATAAGATAAACTCCCATTGAGAATTTTTAAAATAACACTAAGTTTTGGAAGGCATTTATCTCACAGTATTTTAATACTCTGTAGAAGAGTCAATTCCTTAACGGAAATAAAAACTGGGCCTTCCTGAAAAGTTTAATTTGGGTCCCGTAACAAACAAATTAAAAATCCACGCTCTAGCACATGGGTTAAGTAGCATGACTTCAAACGCAGGAAATAACAAATTTGATAGGCTGACAAGACCACTGAGGTATTAAAATTTGCCTGTATTATTATTGCCGGTAAGCATTATTATTATTATTATTATTATTACTATTATTATTATTATTGTTATTATTATTATTATTATTATTATTATTATTATTATTATTATTATTGGTAGTAGTAGTGTAGAAAATTTGAAATAAAGTAGTAGACCGCTTACCTCCAATATTTGGCCCAGGCATTATCACACCAAGGTATCGAATTTGTTATCAACAAAATCTAACTCCTTTCCAACGTTATTAAAATATATTTTATATACCGTTGAGCTCGATCAATAAAATAAAATAGACTTAATATCAGTAAATAATTCGCCTACCTTTTTATGAAGATTCATAATCAACAGAAACACAACGAAGAGCCCACAGAGGACGATTCAGTGATAATGTTTTTATAAAACCTTAGAAATTTTATTTTATATATGTGACAAGATGTAATACAATGCAGATTTGGTCTTAATTATTGAGGCATCTAAACCAGCAAAAGAAGTTGCTCTGAAATTGGCGGAAATAGCCGAAATGCCTGGGCAAATCTATCTATATTAATAAAAGGAAGTGTCTGTCCTCCGTCTGTCTGTCTGGCTGTCTGTCCGCGATGCCCAGCGAAATCTACTGAACGCAGAGATCTGAAATTTTAAACATAGATGGACTAAAGGGTCGGAAAGTGCACCTCGAAGCCGGAATTTTTATTTTAGCTTTCCTTCGAGAGTTATGAGTGAAAAATGGGCAGAAAACGTGTATTTTTTGCGTTTTCGAAGCATGAGTTTTCAGTGATACAAATCAATTACACTAGGCTTTGGCTATTTTTGTCATACCTTCGACATAAAAGCATCGCGATCTCTTGAATGTTGTAGCTCACGCTGGTCGATTCATTTGTTTTTAATGTCAAGGCACGCAAACATAATATGCAATTTTCAACCTACACCGAAGAGGATTATTATTATTTTTATTATTATTATTATTATTATTATTATTATTATTATTATTATTATTATTATTATTATAGGGATAAGCAATATTAGCCTAAATATGGTCAAACGTTGTTCGATTTGGACGAAACTCACTATACAGGGGTTTTCTGGGCCAAGGAACTCGAATCTGAGGTCGCTTTTACCAGGTGACGCTATCTAATCGTGATATGTAGTCCACATGATTTAGGTGTTAATGTAATGATTTAACTATTATGCTCTTAATTTTTAATTTTTGAAATAATTATCTACTGAACGCAGAGATATGAAATTTTAAACATAGGTGGGCGAATGCGCATCGAAGCCGGATTTTTAATTTTAGCTTTCGTTCGCGAGTTGTGAGTGAAAAACTGACAGAAAACGTGATTTTAGCGCTGTCGAAGCATCAGATTTCAGTAACACATTTCAATGTCAAATCAATTGCAGTTGGCTTTGGCTATTTTTGTCATACCGTGGTAATAAAAGCATCGCGATCGCTAGAATGTTGTAAGCCTACGCTGGTCGATTCATTTGTTTAGAATGTCAAGGCCCGTAGACATATGAAATGTTCAACCTACACGGAAGAGGGATAATCAACATAGACCTAAATATGGTTAAACATCGTTCGATTTGGACGAAACTCACTATACAGGGATTTTCTGGGCCAAGGAACTCGAATCTGAGGTAGCTTTTACCAGGCGATGCTATCTAATCGTGGTATGTTGTCCACGTGATTTAGGTGTTAATAAATATAATGATTTAACTATTATGCTCTTAATTTTTAATTCTTGAAATAATTATCGCGGGCGATCGCTTGATTTTGTAAGTCCATCCTATACGATTCATTTGTTTAGAATATCAAGGCCCGAAGACATGTGAAATTTTCAACCTACACGGAAGAGGGATAATCAATATAAGCCTAAATATGGTCAAACATTGTTCGATTTGGACGAAACTCACTGTACAGGGGTATTCTGGGCCAAGGAACTCGAATCTGAGGTCGCTTTTACCAAGCGACGCTATCTAATCATGGTATGTAGTCCACGTGATTTAGGTGTTAATAAATATAATGATTTAACTATTATGCTCTTAATTTTTAATTTTTGAAATAATTATCGCGGGCGAAGCCGCGGGCACATGCTAGTTTTAAAATAAAACATTGTTGAGTTACTTATATTAAGTCTATTTTATTCCCTTCCAACAGTAAAAGCTTTCTGTCTAGTTTTTTGATACCTTTGATGAAAATTAATGCTTGACTTTTGTCTGGCTTTACTTACATTATCCACAGGAAAAAACCATCTTTCAACTAAGCGAACTCATTTTCTCCTACTGCTTTGCATGTTTCCCTCCCCCTCCCCTCAGTGTGACAATCTATTTACATTTTTTTTCCGGTTTTCATTACGTCCCCCCCCCTCATTGCGGGATCTGCGGGACCTTCAATTATGTGACTGAGGAGAGCAATGTACGGTAATCTAAAAAAATATGAAAACTCCCTATGTTACCACCTGTGCTACAATTAGGGGAGAAATAATGAAAAAGGATGGAAGCAACAAAATCATTAAAAAGCAGTTCAATTGTTTGCAGTTTTACCCATGTTACCGCTTATCAATATAATATCTGAGGCGCAAAAGTCTATTGACACAATTAGCTTTTCGGCTCATTAACGCCTCTAATGAGCTATGTTCTCTCTGTTTAATTGCCCCTAAAGAGTGAAGTGCAGTAGTTGTAGTTTTATAGAATGAGAAGTGTATTCTTTTTCTTGAATTACAAGTAATTTTAGGCATCGATATTAGTCTATCAAGGGACATATTTCCATGTAGAGATAGGCTATGTTTAGGCTATATATTTAATGCATTTTATTTTATTGACTGTACTTTTTCTGCCCTTTAGGGATTGAAGGCTATTTTTATTTTATTTTATTTTATTTATCAGTTGTTTAAAAACAAAAAAAACTCTTATAAAACCCTGTATACGAGGGAAGAGTTTGACTGACTGACTGACTGACTCCGTCCTATTTCCCCAGTGTCGGGGCGAAGGGCCTCCAAGTGGAGGTTTCTGATACCTATGTGAATTTTGTTACGCTTATTTTCCGAGAGAGGGCAGAGGGACAGGTGGTAAGCCCATCGCCTCACAACCCCCCAGGAAACTAAGGTATTACTTGGACGTGAAAGGCCGGGAAATTTTGTCCAGAGGCTCTAATTTAGGCTTGGAGTTCTTTAACGTGCCGTAAATCTACGACACGGGCCCCCCAGCTAAAAAAAGTAGGGAAGAGTTTACTTCTTTAAAACTAGTGATGGGTTCTTGGTATAACTATTTGTTAGCATTCTTTGCAAGGTTACAGAAGTTGAGGAACCATTTTGGAATTCCCTGTGCGATAGTTCCAAGAGTTCTGTAGCATAGTTTAAAGCACCACAATTGTTGGCGCACAATGGACCTAGAAAAGCAATTATATGTTTCACCGATCGCAAGTTGCAAGTTGGTGAGAAGATCTGAGAACCTCAGCAAGCTATTGCTATAGAAAGCCACACGCCATAATTATTAAGGCAAGATGAGCAGCAACCTCTTGTAGCTAGGCAGTTTCTGGTAAGCGCCATTGTTCAGCCAAACCATTACATTTGCATTGTCTCAATTTCTGGATGTCGAAACCGAAATCTGATATTGCTGGTTAGAAACACTGTGGATATAGCATCACCAGATTCAAACTTGTACATTTTCAAGAAACTTCGTTTTGTGACTGTAAATAACAACTACAGTCAACCCTCGATACAATGCCACCATATGTTCTCTAACATTTAATGGCACTAAAACTAAATTTAATTTTTAAAATAAAAATGGCAAAATGCAGTGCTGTATTAATTTACTGTACTGTAATTCGAAATAAAATTAAATAAAATACAAATAGATAACTTTAGCGCAAAATAAAATACTGTACAGCAACTTAATTTATTACAGTAGGCCTATATGACCAATGCTACACTATACAAGGGTTGAAAATTATGTGGGTCCATGTGAGTGATTAACTGTAACTTAGTGACTATAATAATAATAATAATAATAATAATAATAATAATAATAATAATAATAATAATAATAGTTTATTTAACCTGGAGAAGTTAAGACCGTAAGGTCTTTTCTTCCACTTCACCAGGGACTAATAGTAACTTACATTAATTATTACAATATAACATAATAAGTAACACAAAATACATTAAAAGAGCACACCATAACACATGAAATGATTTAAGATACATTAAAATGACACACTGAATAATATGAAAGAATTTTAAGAAAATGATAAAAAAGAAATTAATTGTTACAAATACAATTTAGTTATACAAAAGCATTAAGTGATATAAACTGAAATTAACATAGGACATGAAAAAGATACACTATTAAGTACTACGTATATGTGCTGTTAACTGCGATCTGAAGGTTGACAGTGACCGGCAGTCCTTGATGTGAGATGGTAAAGAATTCCACATTCGGATGACTGAAGTAGTAAACGATGATGAGTAAAGAGATGTATGATGTTTAACAGCTAAATTGACACTTTACTAAAATAAGTGAAAGTTTGCTATGTCTCGTTGTATGAAGGGCTCTTTCTACCTGCTCTACCTTCGCGCAGGCTGTCTGTCCGACTTCTTAACATAGCCTCCTCATTCCACCGCACTACATTTACACTCACTTCTCGGAAATGCAGTACAGTACGGTTCTTAAATAATCTTCCTAGCATTCACGCCCGTTTTAAAAGAATTCTGGAACTGAAAAAACTGCAAATCTTGTCTTATATTCAAATGCACTAAATGAACTGGCACAGTAACGAGGTTTCTTATGTATTTTATAAGGGAGGATTGGCATTTATTGGCGCAGTGCGAGGGTGGCACCGTAAAGAGGGGCATTAGCCTACATCAGTGGTTGACTCTACTTGAAATTCTGGTACGCTTATCCCTATTGCATCTCTTCACTCGTCATTGAACAAACGGCATAAACTTTATACTCGTACTTTCATTCATGTCTAAGTACGTAACAGAATCCTCATAGTTTTCTTTTTTCCCTTTTTGTATTTCTCTTTGTGAAGTCATTTTAGCTCAGATGTAACTTTTATCACTCTGTCTTCAAGAAGATTGCTCTGAAGAAGGGGATGTACTGCTTTGATTATGCTAGTAAAGGAAGTCGCACTTAAGTAATATGCTTGCTTCCTCTGTCTGCTATATAGCCTACTTTAGGACTGTTCAGAATTATTTTAATCTTAATCACAATTCGTAAAACATAAAAACTAGGAGTGTGCAGAATTCTGGTTTTTTTCTGGTACCCTATGATCCCCAGGTGGGGCGAAGGGGCCTCCAAGTGGAGGTTTCATTACCTATACTAATTTTGATATGCTTATTTTCCGAGAGAGGGTAGAGGGACAGGTGGTAAGCCCATCGCCTCGCAACCCCCCTCCGGAAACTAAGTATTTCTTGGACGTGAAAGGGCCGAGAAATTTTGTCCAGAGGCTCTAATTTAGGCTTGGAGTTCTTTTACGTGACGTAAATCTACGTCCTGAAAAATCCATCGACCGCGGCCGGGTTTGATCCCGCGCCCTGCGGATCTAGAGGCGGGCACGCTACCTCTAGACCACCGTGGCCAACAGTGTGCAGAATACCTATTGTTATAGTCGTCTCGCTATCATCGTCCCGAGCGGAGCTCTCTTTGAAGTGTTGTTTGTTTCAACACAAGTGCAAGAAGGACACTTTCCTTAATAGCCGCGCGTTGAAGTGTTGTCATGTCTCAGTCGAAAACGAGAATCAAAGAAACGCCAATTTGTTTGTATTATTAGATTGACTTGACAACGGAGTCTGTCACCTGCTCGGATTTGAGAGTGCAAAACTACAGATGTACTGGTTTTTGTTTACTTCAGGTTTCCCTCTTAGATTTACTACTATAGTTTGGTTTACTCCTGGTCGGTGCACGCTACCCTAAATCTAAAAGCATGTCTAGCAGAGACTCTTGCCATTAAATCTAGCCATGCATATGCAGCTAGAAGAGCAAGGACGGTGTTTTGGATATAGATGAGGCAACATGTTTCTCAACTATCGAGAAGCATCACACGCCGTTATTGAGAAATGTTAGCCCGGAGCGGAGCTGTTACTTTGATCTTTGACCAGGCACTAAGTACGCTTGGCATTGAAGGCAGGGTAATGATTACCAACATGTCTCCTATTCCCCGCGGCATAGATCTTTCTTTGATGCGCTTTCTCGTGAATTTACTGGGTTTTTACTGCATCATACCTGCGACGTAGACTGTTAAACCAGCGGCCTTTGGGGAAATTGAACTTCAGTACCAAGAAATAACCAGCTTGCCATGCACAGATTCTATTTCGTTAATTTTAATGGAATGAGCTATATTAATCCCATTTTTATTTATTCTCTTATTACAATATTAGTTACTTAATTGAAGCTCTTTACTCACATACTTCAGTAATTAGTATTTTATAAAGATAGATAAATAATTAAGAAATTCTTACAATTGGCATTTTTGTACAGGTAAGAAAGACTTGAAACACAAACATTTACTGTATTGTGTACTGATTCGTTAAAGTTGACTATTTGTTCTTGTTTCTATAGGATTTATGTATAAAGTATGGTAAAAATCATGCATTTTGCATATAAATCATGCATTTTTCATGCAAATCTATTCATAACCATATATAATTTTAACTAAGTAAATTTATTGTGCATGTTGTTGTGTAGCCTACGTTAAAAATCCAACATGTACTTTGTGGCAAAATAAGGTTTTTGAAAAAAAATTGAGATTCAAATAATAAATACATATAGATAAAAATTAGGGCTATACCGATTAATCGATTAACCGGCTCGATTAATCGATTAAACATTTAATCGTCGATCAATTACATTTTCCGAGTAATCGGTTTAGTCGAATTCTGAAAAACTTTTTTCGAGAAATGGGTCAAATGACCAAACTCCTTTCTCTTGCTTCTCCGGCCTTGGCACATCATCGTCTCTTGAACATTCAAATGTCAAAAAACTCGTGTGTATCAAGTCTTGGCTGAAAAAGTAACCGGATATGTAAGTTTTGTATATATTTTTTCACTAGTTAAAGTTATTAGTTCTAATAATGGTATTCATTAATTCAGGATTTCTTCTGATTATCTGTAGTGTAGTAGTTATTAAACGTGTAAAACAATATTAAATGCACACTTTGGTTTTGTTTAAAATACCGATCTGTTGGTCGATTAATCGATTAAAGTCAAGCGTTAACTCGATTAGAAATTTTAATCGATTTTCAGCCCTAATAAAAATATACACAGACCAGTGGGATAATTTTGGACACATTCATCCAATGTGTCGCTATTATCAGCAAAGACTGATGTAGTTATAAAGGCCGCCACAATAAAGCGAATATGGATAGCAGGACACCAAGATCATATATATCAATCCAAAAGAAAAGACCTCAGTCAAAGCAAGGGCTACGGTTTCCACTTTGAAAGTGGATATAAATAACCTGGGAATAGGAGAGATAAAACTCTCACGGTACCAGGTGGGACACAAGGTTTAATTTTCTCCACGCTTTTTTTAACGCTTCACGCTTTGTGCGCTTTCTTTTACGTTACCACTCACCACTCTACAGTAGCTACAGCAGCGGTATCTTCTCCTCTCAAGAGATGTGTCTCCATCCTAGTTTTCCCTTTCCCACTTCTGTTCCTTTGAAGGTTGATGACATATCTGTGACCCGAATATGAATTGGCTGTCTACCTCTGTTGAATCAAAATGTGCAATGCTTCAAATAAGGTATAGCCTATATGTGTGTTTGTGTGGGTGGTTTTGTGTGTGATGAGACACCATGCTTCATTATCTTCGTCTATATAGATGTGGAGGAAAACCTAAAATATCTCTATGTGCACAAACGATCTCCATATCTTGAGCAAACTTAACGGTATTAAAGATTAGAGTGCGGAGAATCTAGGCCATGTATCTTTCTCACGAAGAACACTTGTATGCGAATTCTCGAAACTATCAAACTAGCAACCGTTACTCAAAGGTCTCAGCAAGAAATCCTGAAAGAAGTTGATGGGTGTATAAAAGAAAGAAAAAATTAAACTCATTTTCATAAAGCCTTTTATGTATCAATGAAATAGAAATCTCTTCTCTAACTATTATTATTATTTTATTATTATTATTATTTATTGTAAGGCCTAAATTGTACAAATCCTACTTGTTTTACAACTTAATATTATAACAATACATTTTATCAATAGGCCTATAAAGTTTTGTACTTTTAGTAAATTTGTAATTTAAACAATAGGCCCTATCACTGTGCCACCTATCACTATTCGTGCCACCTATTTTTTGTATTCTTATACAGTATTAGTAATTATAAAATATTCGTGTTTATGATGAAGAATACTATTAGGATTTTATAATTTTTTCTTTACTTCTATATGTCATTTTGTGTAATTTTAAATCATTGTTAAACATTAAATCCGTGTTTCTTTTGTATTAAATTCCCATATATTCAGTGTAGTTTTCAGTTATCACTGAAATTGTAGTTTAAAATGGAAAAATGCCATTTCTACATGACTTAGTTATTAGAGCAGTTCGCATAAACTTCAAACTGACATTACATGGGCGCCCATAACTGTACATTAGTCTAATTCAAGCTATTTTCATGGATAGATACAATTATACAATTATAATATAAGACACAGGATGTAACTACTTTTCTACATATACGACAATGTTTACTAACAAAATACTAACACGTAAGAAACTCATATTGATTTTGTCGTAGAGATCACTCTTATAATAATATACTATAGCTAGTAAAAATCCATTCGATTTTGCTGTATATGTGTATATATCGCTCCGCTACAAACAGGAAGGTCGCGGGTTCGATTCACGATGAGGTCGTTGGAGTTTTTCAATTGGCCTAATCCTTCTGGTGGTACTATGGCCCTGGGGTCGACTAAGCCTCTAAAACAAATGAGTACCAAAAGCAATCCTGGGGGTAAAGGCGGCCTGTGCGTATGCTAACACCACCTTCATGTCCCGAATGTCCAAAATCTGGGAGCCTCAAAACCCTGGAACCCTCTGGGCCTCCATGGCCTGTATAAGGAACACTTTACCTTTATATGTATGTATAGGCCTATATATATATATATATATGCATTTGATTATGCGGTATATATATATACACACACAGCATAATCAAATAGAGTTTCCGCTAAACAAGAAGCAAATCAAACTATTGCTAACCATCCAAATCAATCAAATAACATTTTGATAATCACAAAATAATATCAAATTATATCTACCAATTAAGAAATTTAAAAAAAAAAGCCAAATTAAAGCTGAATACATATGACCATATCATGACTTTCAGAGTAGCGTAGTGTTCTTGCTTTCTTAAAACATACAGTTTTAGTTAAACTTAATCGACGTACCTTTGCTCCAGGTAATTTAAAATAAATTACAAACTCATAAATTTTTGTGCCTCTGTTGATGCAAGGGATGCAGTGGTTTCTGTGTAAATAGCTGTCAGCGGTATCCTTACCAAGATACGAACTTTAATTTCCTTTTCCAGAAATTTATAAATCCTAGAGATATGTATCGTTCTCTGGCCTAATTAACAGACCGGCAGGAAGGTTATGGTAGAGTATGCTCAACTCTTCATGCAACAGAATATAATTTCCATATCATCTTTTTCGTAGAAATATATTTTCAACGTAGAAACCACAGTCATTAAATTGCTTTATCCTGACGTACGCAAACCTCAGTTATTGTTTAGATTCTAGTTTCCCGTTTCTTTCGTCCATAATGTAGTTAAAAATGAAAGTGCAATTATTGGAATTGAATTTTTGAGGTTAGAACGGGTTAAACTGGCGTATGCAAACGCCAGCATTTTATGTTTGCTGATATTTCTAATTCGTATAAATTCGAATATGAATATAAGATAACTTTTGGTGAAAGATGTCTGTAAAATGATTTTATCGGATATAACGTCAGTTCGTAACTGAACCGTCATAGTATAACTATGAAGTGATTAATAGACCACGTCATCCATCTAGATTCCTTCAACTTTGAACTTTGACAATTATGTTTTGATCAGTGCACACAATAAAATATATTACATTCTTGTATTATGTTCTAATTTTAGCTTTATTTTCTCATTATCAACGTTGATAGCATTGGTTAGTGCTCTATAACGCGTTTAGTTGTCATTCATTTAATATGCCGTGATTTGACCGCTGATACAAATATATTTTGATTTTAAAAAAGCACAAATAAGAAAATATATTTTTTACTCGATCATACTATAGGCCTAATACGCTTATTTTGTGTGACCTAACGGTATCATAATGACATTCATTTCGACACTGTTTATCATTTCGATACAGGTGTGGTATCGATTATTATCGAACACGGAACGATCTTGAGTCCTTGAGAGTAGCAGCTGATATCTGGGTAATAAATATCCTGTATTTGAAATAAAATCAATTCTGTTCGTATTAATTTTAATATTATACTAAACTAAATTCAATTCGTGTTGTAAAATTTCATTAGTTTCAAGAAATAAGGTAGCTTCGATTTGATCGACGCCATGCCCTGCCACAGTCTGCCATCTCTCGTAGAAGACAAGAACTACGGCAATCAGTTTGACTCGAAGGGCATGGTTGGCTCCTTGCCTTTGCTGGAGTGAATCTAAAATCTCAAAATTTTGTACATTTAGAATAATTGTGGTCGAACAAAAACAGTCATATGCAACTTGCCAATACATGTAATTTAGATTCTTGTATGAAAATTATGAAAAATAAGAATTAGGCTAAGAAAAAGACGAAGAACAAGAATAATAACCAGAAAGGAAGAGAGAAAGGTTAAGAACTGTTTGAAACAACTTATGTATGTAAGATTTTATAAACCAGGCAGCACAAGTGTTTCATTTTTCTTCAACCTTCAATCACCGTTACATTTAAGCATGAAAAAGCAGAATTCGGTCTTCATTCAGAGGTGTTGGAATTGGTATGTGAAGTATGTGAATCGTTATTCTGAAATTCGTAAGAGGGGCATCTTAAATAAGTCTTAAATAAGATAAATTAAAACAAAGAGAACTAAGATGTTTCAAAATTATTTTATCGTCTTTCGTGTTTTTCACCATCTCTAAACATAATTGTATTCATTAGTAAGTTCCCGTGCAGGAAATGTCATTTCTTAATTCTCGATTAACGGGAAAACATAACTTCTGCCTTTCTTTGTCCAAAGGAGTCACAACTTTTGATTTGCTTTAGACAATCTCTGTATTAGATTCCTTTACTTCACTTTGGTGCTGCGAAAAACTTTCTCCTCCGAGATGTAGAAACGAAGTTAGCTGTTTTCTGAAGTTGTGAAAATTACTTTCTGAGTGACTAGCACTCGCTCTGTCTAACTCTATTTCCCTAAAGCAGGTGGAAACACATTCAAGTCTTTCTAACACTCTTAACTCTATCACTTTTAAACATTTTTAGATATTGGAGAACCACTTCAAGGAGTGTTACTTTTCACACAAATGACAGCATTAAAAGTTCAGCACATTGCATTGAAACAAGATGCGGATATAAATTTTATTTTGTGTGTTTTTTGTATGTTTGTGTTTTTATCACATGCTGTATTGCATTTAGATCGATTACATCCATGTCTGATTAGTGACTGGTTGGTCAAGGGGAAACGCTGAGAAACACTTTTAAACTGCAATCCTAAGATCGTTTAATGGAACTTAATGAATAGTAGTGGCATTTATTGATTATTGGATATAATCCATTTCATGCCTGACACCCCATTGCATATTAAATTACTGGAATATTTTTTTAAATAATTTCACAGCAAATAAATTACACAAAGTGAAGCTATGTAATTTCTGGCATCCCAATAATTTAAATTTTTTTACCTAACTCTGAGAGTTTGTGTCGAAACCTAAGCACACCATAAGGTGATCATAATTTACAAACTAGGGTTCAAATCACGGCCGACCGAAATTGATACGAGGGACGCAGTGAACTGTGTTTACGACATGGTCTTTAAAATGCCGGTACTGCGTAACATCTCAACCCGCAGGATGAGAAGATTCACCTGACGGCACACACACACACACACACACACACACACACATATATATATATATATATACACACATACTATACACACATAATATACATATTGTAAAGGATTTTCGGTTAACAACGACTAGTTACCGTTTCATAAGTCTATGACTATATCATCATCATCTTGTCTGGCTTAACAACCTAGGTCGGGTCAAGGCCTCCCATAAAATTTTCTTCCAGGCTTCTCTGTTCCTGGCGACCATCCACCAATTTTTAACTTTTAGTCTTTTTATATTTTCCAGCACACCGTCCATCCACCTGGATTTAGGTCTTCCAACTTTCCTTCTTCCTTCTGGTTTATTTTCCATTACTCTCTTAGCCATTTCATTGTTGTTCATTCTTTGAACATGTCCTGCCCATCTCAGTCTAGCCACTTTGATGTCAGTAACGACATCCGGTCTATGACTATATAGGCCTATATATATGTATAATCTATTAACGTCAGTAACGACAGCCGGTCTATGACTATATATATATATAGGTGTTATAGGTGTTATATCTCTCGATCACTCATCATGTCTTTCCTTAAATACAAGTTACAACTGCACTACAACTAATGACGACCTAATGAATTCAAATGACCTCAACTGAGTGCTAATAGGTGAAGCTTTCCTAAACAGAAAATTAACTAAAGGGGAAATATGACTATTACCCTTCATTCTGAGTTATCCATGACAGCAGAATAATTAAAACAAATTTTGTTTCTAAACAGTGAACATAATAACTGTACCATTGAGAATTACGAGGTTTAATTAAAAATTAACTAATTTCTGTTATACACGCTTCTCTCTTTTCATGTTGAAAGCATAGTTGAAATTAACATGTCTCATTCAAACGATCAGACAGCGAAATGCATGGATCGTTCCAACATAATTATTTTAAACAGCATTTAGGTCATCCAGCTGAGACAAATGTAATATTGAAATTCATTAAAGTTAATATCTGTATCATTAAAATTCACTAATAGCAAAATGGAGAACAGCGAGCTCTGGGTGCAGTTTATAGGATCGGTGGTGGTACAAACTTCACTTCTGTATGCATACTAATAAATGATTTTATGATTGCAACCGAACTGGTGGTATATACCAGTGGTTATATAGAACAGAATATTGTGGGCAGCTGTTCCTTTAAACCTGTATTCTAGCTACTTGGAAACCTAGCATTCAATTAACAATGAATAGTAGTTACATTTTTGCTTCTGCACAGTTAAAGCCTAAGGGTTCATGCAACGAATAATGTAAAAAGCTAGTTTTCTTGTTAACAATAAAAGCACTTCATTCAATTCAATTCAATTAGGGTCCGAATGTTTATGACCTTAAAAAGCCAGAAATATGCAAGACAATATATCCTTAAAATAGCGAAATATGATCTAAAAGACAAAATTTTGAAGAAAAAAACGCAAGCTATTTAATGAATCATACAAAAAGTCCATACTTTTTAAACATTAAAATATCACAGCGTTTTAACTTAATTGCAATTTTTTTTCTTTGTTTTATTTTATCTTGTAATGCTGCAGCATTGCATCAAATAACCAGATGCATTTTCAGATTCTCAAAAATAAATCTTCTCCAACTGTCAGTCAAAACATTGTGTCAACGCTGTGGTGTAGGGGATGCGTTCGAACCTCTCACACAGCGGGCCCGGTTTCGATTCCTGGTCGGGACAAGTTACCTAGGTGGGGTTTTTCTGGGGATTTTCCTCATCTGTGAGACAAATGTCGGGTAACTTTAGGCCCTTGTGGTCCCCAGATATCATCTGGCCGTCATTATCATCTTCATCCCATCCTCACCTCCCTCTCCCCACAGGTCGTGGCCCTGTAAGGCCCGGGCGGCTTGGGTCGCTTAAATCTTGAAAAAGGGAGAGGTAAAACTAAGATAAAGAGAGAAAAGAGAAAAGATAAAGGGATAAAAAGATATAAGAGGGAATGAAAGAAAGAAAGAATGAAAGAAAGAAAGAAAGAAAACTTCCCTTAAACGTGATAACGCTGTTTTGAAGACGACCCACAATCAGAGTGCAGCGAATTGACTCTGTTCAGATATGCCCCCATTACTAGTACTAAATTATACTATCCTCAAATGAAACTATATATTTTATAAAATTATTATTCAAATGGGACATTCACTTTATTAACTCACATAGGCCTACTTCATATTTTACAATCAGCATCAGAGTCGTTCTTTATTAGTTTTCACTTACTGTCTTTCTGTATTATCTTGAATTTCTTGGATATAATTTTCCTGCCTCACTACACTGAAATGATCTTCCTAATTTAGGGTGGCCAGATGTCCTGCTTTTCGCAGGATACTCCTTTTTTTAACACCTTATCCTGCGGCCTGCAAATAAGATTGAAAATCTCATAAATAACCTTCTTTTCAATTATCCTGTGGAAAATCCTCCGAAATGAGAGTTAATGTGAAATACACTATTTTACCATATACATACACACACACACACACACACACACACACACACACACATATATATACTTTTTCGATGGAAAGGGAATTAAAACTAGCGTTCATAATGGCAACTGTATCTCATTAACTCTTTAAGACATAAGTTTTCATATCACACTGTATCTCAATGCCGAATCAAACAGTGAACATTAATTTTAGTCAATTGTATTATACTCGTATATTATTCATGTACTTATGTTCGAAGTTTTTATTTGTATTTAATGTACGTTTCTTACTACTACATGGCCTATTGACTAATACGCTACGATTGAGTCCTGCTTTTTACGTCTGAAATTCTGGTCGTCCTACCTTAACTGCTATTATCATTGCATTGTGATTCGTCACTACTGAAAATACTGTTAATGGAACCACAATCAAAATAATATTCTAACACATTTTGAACGTCTTGTTCAGTCAGCTTTCATTTGTGCATATTTACAGCCAGTTATAAACTGAAATGGTGTGACCTAATTGTGTCAGTTATGACAATGGAACATGATAAAATAAATTTATTAAATTGCTGCCAGTTGTGGAAATTACGCTGTAGAGTCACTCAGGTTCACCTGGATGTTTGTGTTATAAAACATTTTCATTACCAGTAGCGTATACGTGTAATCAAATCAGATAAACTGGTGTAACAAAGTGCCCCAGAATGTTTTTATTTAAACAGTGATAATTGCAATTATGATATGCAGAAAATAAGTTATATTTGTTATTGATTTCCGAGTTAAGCTTCAGATCGATTCATTAAGCAGGGAAGAACAAAGGTCTGGTTTGATAAGCTTATGTGAAGGAATATGTAGGTAGCGTTATGTGTCAAAGCTACCTGTATTGCAACTTCCAAAGCCATATATGAACACTGCTAAACAATATGTTGTCATGAGAACTGATTTGTATTTGATAAATTCTTTCTAATATATTATCAAAAAGTAAGCACTAAATTAGGCATTACTCTGGTACCCGTCAACCGGTTTGGTCCAATATCTATAGGTTTTTTCCCCATGGACGTTATAAATGCTTATACCAAGATTCATGAAAATACAATAAAGCGTATTTGAGTTATCGCGCGTCCAGACACACGGACAAACAGACAGACGGACAGACACACATCTCAGAAAGTACCATTCTAGCACTTAATAATTTTCATACTTGTAAAACTACAACACATCATGGTATGTTAGATTTGTGAGAATTTGAAGCATTTCTAGAATATCACAGATTACAACATGAATATAATAAACACGAAATATATTCCGTGGTGATCCTGAGAAGCTCACTGTGGCGTTCCAGGTTTAATACTGTAAAAGTGGCGTAAACGACATTCAGCGATTCGTTGTGAGCTCGCTTTACAGTGCCGGTAACTTAACTTATTTTATATAAGTCTTCATGCAGTAAATTATAGTGAAGGGCCAGTAAATGGTACGTCGTTTTGTCCTTTCCAATAATAATAACAATAATGTCTCCGGCAGCAATTTTCTGAGTGGAAGTATAAATTAATGGACCGAAAGCTATAAAACATGGAGAGTCAGATCCAAGCTGTATTCTTTTTACTGTCATTTAGTAGCAATTTGAAGGCTGTAATTTCCTGTTTGCTGCAGAAGGGTTAGCATTCTGTGCTGGGAATTCGCAGACAGAATTGCAGGGATGGGGAAGGACGGCAGAGAGTCGAGGATTCATTATTTCTCCGGAAACTAGTAAAATCTCTTTCGGAAATTTCTTCTATTGACCTTATTGATTTATAGGAGTTCTGCCATCAGTCTGTGTTCTGCTCTTGTCCTCAGCCAAAAACTGGAAGATCTGTGAACTAAATGTAAGGTGAAAGTTGATCTCATAGGACAGGATGAATGAATATTTTATTTTAGTTTGTTTCATATAAATAACATTGTAATAATTCTGTCGGTCTATCTTCCTGTTTATCAGTCTGTTCGTCCGTCTGGCGAGGCAGGATTTATCTGATAGATAAGATTGTTCGGAAGAAACTTTCATTAAACAGAGGAACTAGGCAAAATTTCGATGTAGAGATATCGAATCTGAAAAAAAGCTAGATGAAAACCAAATTAAAAACGCTTCCCAAGTCGAGAATTCAAATAGAATTGCAGTTCTAGAAAACTTTGCAGAACCAGAAGCTAGCGATGATATGAATATCTTTAAAACCTGGGAAAGCATTAAAGACAATTTTGAGGTATGTGCAAAAGAAACATTAGGTCCGCTTGAACTGAAACCAAATAAACCGTGGTTCGATGGTGAGTGTATGAAATTAGTAAATGCAAGAAAGCAGGCAAAACTACAATGGTTGCGAAATCCTAAAGAAACTACTGTCGAAAATCTCAACAGTGCTAATTGAGAAACCTCTAGAACCACTGGAACAAAGAAAAGAATCTACCTCAAAGACAAAGTAAATGAATTAGAGGAAAATAGTAAAGACAATGTTAGGGATCTCTACAAGAGAATAAACGAGTTCAAAAACGTTTTCAACCTAGAACAAACATAAGTAAGGATAATGATGGCACTATATTCGCGGATCCAAATAATATTTTGAATAGGTGGAAACATTTTTCCTATCAGTTGTTAAATGGACATGGAGTTGTCCAAAGTGTATAAAGCGAAATATTCACACCAGAGCCATTGACTACCGAACCGACCCTAACAGAAGTAGAAACAGCTGTAGGTAAACTAAAAAACAGAAATCTCCAGGCGTTGACGAAGTCCCAGCAGAATTAATTAAGGCAGGTGCAGATAGATTACACTCAGAGATCCATAAACTCATTCTTATGGTTTGGAGACAGGAAGAATTACCAAAGGAACGGAAAGAATCTATTATTATACCGATCCATAAAAAAGGACAGTATCATGCGTCGCGCAGCGAAACTGCCCATGTGCGCATGAGTGGTGTACTTGACAGTACATGAATCGAGTTTGGGAATAAACCTATAATGCTTCCTTTTGCCTACCGTTAGACAAAGTAAAATATTGTTCATGAATAATTCCATGCGTTGGATAGGCCTACATTAAAGGAGTATTTACTTGCTGAGTTGTGTCATAATCGCACAATGGGCACATGGAGCGTAATGTAGTGTCCGCCTTGTACTTGTTCAGGAGTGGATACGCCAACAAGTATTTCCTGCAGCTCCTGGCGTGTCCATAATTCTGCTAACTGGTGCAGCAAGGAATTTAATATAGCTTCCCGTTCCTCTGCCCCGGTGACCCCTTCATGTTGTGTGCTCGTAGTCTTGTTATAAATGGCCCGGATGCATATAAGTGAAGTCCTTTCTTATTACGAAATATTTCTTAGTTTCAAATTCCATGTTTTGCATACCAGTCAACTTACGGAGCTGTTATTTTATTTCTGTGTTATAGGGTATTTGTATTTTATATGAGTTTTCTTAAGGAGCGTTGACTCAGCTATTTGTTTAAATCAGAGAGGATTTTTTTTACTATAAAATTTCTGTTAACCTAAGTAAAGAAGGGTGAAGACTCAAGAAGAAGCAGGAAGTTTGAAAATGTGTTAGGCCTAGATTTTAAGGAATCTTTTTGAAGATTTTAATTATTTTACAGTATCAACATGACAAGATTACAGGACAATGTAATTTTAATGTTAATAGTTAATGCATCTTCGCCAGCAAGATGCCCTGGAGATGGCATAAGAGTATTGAAAGGCCTAGGCAACATAAAATAAAGGTTGTTGTGTGCTGATAGTTTTAATTATATGGGACTATATAATGTATTTTAACACCTCTATATAAACCAGTCAAGTATGAGTTTTAAAAAAGTAAAGTGTTCCCTATTACAGACCATGGAGGCCCAGAGGGTTCCAGGAGGGTGAGGCTCCCAGATTTTAAGACAATCGGCACATGAAGGTGGTAAGGTTGTCAGCCTTACGCACCGGCCGCCTTTACCCCCAGGATTGCTCACGGTACTCATTTCCATTAGAGGCTGAGTCGACTCCAGGGCCATAGTCCCACAAGAAGAATTAGGCCAATTGAAAAACTCCAACGACCTCATCGGGGATCGAACCCGCGACCTTCCGGTTTGCAGCGAAGCGAGTGTGAGTATTGGATTACGTTAATAATGTCCATAAAAGGGACACGTCATGTTTTACCCATAATAAATTTTGTTGTAGTGCAGAAAAAACCCTAAGTTAGTACTTTATTGATAATTGAAGAAGATTATGAATGGCTAAAGTAATTCATATTATGACAGTACATTTTCTGCCTCTTTGACAGCCTCACTGTGCCGAATTTCATTTAAAAAGAACTTTCCCGACGAGGTCTATTCACTTAGGCCTATTGGTCGGATAGTAAACTTCCTCCACACTATATAACTTAAATATACTTAATACAATTAACAATTATTAAAATACACAGCTTGGTATATAATACCAAATTAAGTGTCTGATCACCAGCTTCTCATTTAGATGTGACTAACTTCCTAAGCGAATAGATTTATTGTGTCAAGTGAACCATACATATATGCCGGGGGGGGGGGGTAGAAAGCAATAACTTAACGTCTATTTCCTAGAAGGACATCGAAGGAACTAATAATATAGGAGAGGAGAATTCTTGCATGAGGTATATTGAAAATTTCATATCAAACTTAAGCCCTCTCTCTGTTCCTGGGGTAGATGCAGAGAGAGAGAGAGAGAGCAGTTATTTAGAACAACAAACACTGAGATCCTTTGTATCTTAGAAGTACAATAGACTATGCCTGGCCGTACTATTTCCATACGGCTATATTGGCTCGGGGAGTTGAGAAGGTTTCCATACAGCACAACTTTCGGCACTGCATGTCTTTTGTATTAGGGATCCTCCTCCTCACGTATACGTTCCCTACATCTAATGAAATATCCACAAATTGAATATCGGGAACGGATGGTATCGCTAGAGCCTCAAACAGTTCACACAAGTTCAGAATGCTGTTTGAATATTGCTAACCGGTAATGAAATGCAAAACCTTTGTGATGCTTACATGGATAGGATCACATTGCTTTCATTGGTGAAGCTCTAAGATTATTTTAATGTTGGAGAGTATTGTTGATTAATATTTATCAACCTTCGAAACACAGGTTTTTGACAGCCTAAATTAATAATAAAACTTTCAACACAAGACACAAGAGGTAAAAGTAGCAGATTACTGCACTAGTGCAAAAATACTCCTTTAGTTAAGAATATTTTATATGATTTATTAAATAGACTCAGTTCGATAAACATTGAAAATTTTAACATTCATTTCGTCTTTTTAAATTTTAAATTTCTCGCAGTAGTCGCAAAAATCGTCATACTTGGTGATTGAAAAAGTTGTCGATCATATTCCTTATGTTGGCAGCCATGCACCAGGACATCAATAACCTTTGTTCCGCTTATGCATTTATATATGCGGCGGAAGGGGAGAGGGAAACAAGGCTCTCCATTATTTACTCAATGGTACGCAATTCGTTAGAATAAATTAATACTTACTAATAACGGATGTCTAAAAATAATGTACACATGGTAAAACGGTTTGATTTTTCTCTTACCTACTTGAAAAATCAAACCACTATCTTCTTTTCTTCATATGCAGCTTATATATATACCTAATCGCTGTGTTTAATGATTAATTGCTTTTGATGCTACAGCTATGAAGATGTTTCAGTATTCAGTGTTTGTGAATTTAGATGGAAAGAAAAAGTGCACTTGGGCTAATCACTCGTCCTTGTCTGGTCAGAAAAGTATGTATGTGATCCAAAGATAATCCCTCTCCCGACAGGTCGCGGCGCTGTAAGGCCCGGGCGGCTTGGGTCCCTTAAATGTTCCTAAAAGGGAGAGGTGAAACTCAGGTAAAGATAGATAGATAGACAGACAAGTGCACGTAGGGCGACAAAGTGAAAGTGATAAAAATAAAACGTTAAAATTATGACTTCAGACACTTGCGATTTTTTGAAATTCTGCATATTGTTATAATGAATTGGTCACTGATACATGGGGTAAATAGTCATGCAAATTCACTTGTAATCAGCAACCAATTAGATTCTGGGAAATGCTGGACATGATTACAAGTATTTCCCTAGCGGTTGTAAATTGAGTAATCATTACAATCATTTTATCAGGCTAGTCATGGGAAATACTTTACTAGAGGAAGAGGAAGAGAATGAGAGAGAGAGAGAGAGAGAGAGAGAGAGAGAGAGAGAGAGAGAGAGGAGAGAAGGAAGGAAGGAGAAAGAAAACGAGGGGAAGCACATGGCACAGAGCGAGATTGGGATGAAAAGAGACAAAGGTGGTGTCAATACCATAGTTAGTATTGATTACGTACAGAATGCTGTTCTAGGAATTTTCTCCCCAATTGAACAAAAAAATGGACCTGCAGCCTGTGGTGTTTAGCTGCTCCAATTCGCTTAGTTGCTGTAGCCATTAGTGGTTATATTTAACAGCATTCGCTAATTACTAGTATCAGCTATTTTTGCAATCACTTCCTCCCAGTACCGCGTGAAGTGAAATAATTAGTTTAGAAGAATATTACCTATAAAAAACCACAATAATTAGGTCTGACTTGGGTCTAACCATGAGATAAACAGCATTATACGTTTAAAACGTTGAAGTAATTCCACTCTTAATAAATGAATAGTAGTTTTCAATGGACCATGATGAACATATAATTCTGGTAGTAGAACTAATTAATTGTTCTTTTACCTTCGTTTTTATAATCTCATAATTCAAAATTGTTGTTTACTGTTGTTTTGAAATTCTTATGTGATGAGCGACACTTTTCCGGTTGGCATTATAATTATAATAGTATATAAAATAGTATATAAAATGATTGATCATATTTAGCAACCATTTATACAATAATTGTCATGTAAATAAATATATATTTAACCTATCGCCAGTCCCCTTATTTCTCTCTTTCTCGCCCACCTCTCCTTAATGTTTCACTTCCCTCCTTCTCAACTATATAATTTCTACTGCCTTCAACTGTTCCCTTATTCCCTCAGTCCTCTTCTGTCCACTTTCTCCCTCACTACCTCTCTTACTGTCGTTTTCTGTACCGTCCTTCTACTATCTCCCACTCCTCTCTTATCCGTTTCCCTTTTTCTCTATTTCCTTTCTGTCATCTGCTTTTCTCCTCTTCCCTCCCTCACCCTATCGCCATGGTATTTTATAGCCAAGCACGTAGTTAGAAATTACTTTCTAGAGGCATGAAATCTCAAGTCGGTGTCCATTACTGACTGAGCTTGAAGGAAGTGGGCTGAAGATTTGTTCGCCCGTAAAATACTACCGTCATAAGATGGATTTGAACTGGCAAGACTCGGGTTCAGAGGCCAGAACGAACGAACTATTCGAGGGCTGCAGGGTTACATCCATCCAGTACACCAATATAGCTATAAGAAATTATACTTAGATAAAAATTTGTTAGAAGAAGTTAGTGTTTTGAAATGACTTATAAGCCTACCTAGGTACTAACTACGAAATGTAGAGAAATTATGAAATGGTTTCAAGTGTTCATATTTATCGGGATGTCTCTGTGTTGATTACCAATCATGTTTAAATATACGGGTATAAAACATTCTACACATTGACATAACGGTTAATTATCAATAGAAGCGTTATTGTAATCATAGCTTATATTTAATTTAATCCAATGTTTTACGTGTATTAATGGTGAAAAATAATGTTGCACTTTTGTTGTACCGTTTAAGTGAACACATTTAAAAATATTGGAGCATCCATTCTACATGGCATTTCTAGAAATTCTTTATGTTTATGAGAGTATATATACGCATAAAATTAATTATAATAATGATACCCTTCATCAGACTTTAATTATATGTTAGATGTTATATTGTGTTACTTCGTTAAAACATTAAATCCACCATGTGATTATTCATATAGTTTATCATTATTTATATATGCACATTTCACTGCCAACATTATTTGAAGGCACGGAGGGTGCCACTTCACTATTTTTTTTAGACATTCTCTAGTCGTATGGTCTGATCAGGAGACGTCACCACAGTGTCAAATCAGAGGGTGGGCCTAGACAAACAACACAAAATCTGAGTGGCAAAATAGAACAAAAATCCCTGAAGTGAAAGCAGTCAAGATTTTGAAATTTAATCTCCCATTCTCTGGTATTGCACCTCCTACTGTACATGCTCTTTATTATCTATAGGTAACACAAAATAATCGATTGTGTAATTTTTGTTCAGTTGAGAATCTATTGTAAATAAGATTATAGAAGTATGTCTGCTATAACTCATATGATTGGTACAGTAAGTAATATATTAATATTTCTGTTACTAATGTCAGTATTTAAGCAATATATTTTAAACTTATGGATATTTTTATTATCTTAATTCCTTAGCTACAGAAATTAGAATACATCTAGCCTATATCCTACTGACCTTAGGTATCTAATAGAAGCAATAAGTATCATTTGATCGTAACTCAGCAAATAATAAATTTTTACTACCCTAGAATACATATTGGTATTATTTGAAGTAACATGTGTGGTAAGTAATATTATTACTTTTTTCACCACTATAGGTCCTTCTCCTGGATAATGCCATAGGAATTCATGTAACTCCTAACTGATATTCATTCGGACAATTAATTTATGTATCTCAAATAATGTATTTTATGTGTAACTTAAGTAAGGTATTTAAGGGGCGATGGGCTTACCACCTGTCCCTCTGCCCTCTCTAGGAAAATAACCGTAACAAAAATTCACATCGGTAAACAGAAACCTCCACTTGGAGGCCCTTCGTCCTAACATGGGGGCATAGGATAAGTAAGATATTAATAACCTCATTGACCTGCTTCACAAATAAATTATAGCCTAAATTTTCAAATTAGTATAAAGTCTATTAGTGCGAACCTTCATGAAAATAGGGGTGTCAATCTTTTATGTTAGTAGCATACAGACAGACCCGAAAGCTGAAAATCCCTCAAATAATAATACTAATATTGTAATTTAATATATATTTTGACAAAAAGAGTCTAGGAACGTTTACAATATTTCACTTGGGTAAACTGTAGAATTTTCTTACTTCTAGGCAGAAAACCCACAGGATATAGTTTTCTTGAGAATATAGGTGTACACTTATAAGCTGTATTGTTATGTCATGAAGTCAGGTTTTTAATTACGTTTTCCTTTATATTAAGGCGACTGTATAATTGCTAAGATGACATTCCGGGCATCATTTAAATGCGAGAAAGTTGTACAACGTCTTGGAGAAATTTGCATGTTTTAAAACACTCATTTAGTGGTGAAGTTGGAAAATTAGACTTCCCTGAGGTGGTAAAATTTAAGAATGTGGGAATTTTATGAGACAGCTACAGAATTGTTAATTTACTCTACTCTTCTTTCCTGCATTATCCTATGTAAGTGTCCTATGCAATATTATCATCTACGAAAGAAAATCTTAATTTAAACCTAGTATTGCCTGTACGTTATGATGTTAATTTTGAATACTCATATATTTATAAGTTTTCGTTTGTAGTATACTGTGCATTAATAAATAATTCGAATTATATTTAATCTACTATACCCATTACATTTTAAATGCTAAATTAGAAATTGTATAGTCTGTTTCATTTTATTTATTTTTACTTGTAAATTACTAAATGTGAAATAATGTAAGTAATGTAATGTAATAATAATAATAATAATAATAATAATAATAATAATAATAATAATAATAATAAAAAATAAAAAATATTATTGTGTGACATTGTAGCCACTTTTATACTGAAAAAATTGATATTTTTATACTGTTATTTATGTAGATAATTCCCTAGGAATTATAGTCGGTTGGAAGGATGTTTATTTCCCACATTTCAGGCGCAAATTGTGGATAAATTTTCAAGAAATTAAGTGTCGAAGTTGAAAGTACTCGTAAATAGGTTTATATGAGGAAATCGGAAAGCATGGAAACAATAGAAGTGTTCTCATTGGATAGGACTTTTAACGGAAGCCAACCAATAAGAACGCTGGAAAGATATAAAGTTAAGGAAGTCAGTCAATTAAGAAGTCTGGAAATGGAACGAAAATAATTTTAAAAATACGTCTGTATCTATTGCTTTACTACTTCGTATTCGTCACAAAGACAAAATATTTCAATTATTTTTGTTCCTGTTAGTGCTCTCTTAGATTTAATAGTTGACTTCCTTCACGCTACACTTTTTCAGCTTCCTTACTGTCAGGTTTCCAGTAAATGGCCCTCGTTCCAGTTTGAATCCAGTTAGATATTACTAAAGCGTTGTAGTTGGTTCTTATTTTACTAGTTGCACGTCTGAATATAAGCAATTTTTTGCCTGATACGGGTATTATTGATTATTTAGTTTATTCTATCATTGCACAATAAAATCTATTATTCCTTAAAATCTTGGGAAAAAGGATAAAGTACTTCAGTGACGTGCTTTTATAACGGTTACGTCCTTTTCGCATCCGGATTAGGCCAACAGAGAGCTGTATATTAATGATTCAGAATACTTTTTCCTCCAAGAGTTTATGTGTTTTTATTCGTGTGCAACAAAGTAATAAAATGTTTCTGGTTTTATTACAGGTGAGTTGAAAGTTAACCATACTGCATGCTTGCAGAAGGCTACTACAAATGTAAGTAAACTATTTCCTACTAAAAGTTTTATATATATATATATATATATATATATATATATATATATATATACATACTTGTTTGATGCCCAGTCACCTTAATTTATGTGGTTAAAAGTAGTAAAATCATATAACAGTTTTAGTAATAAAAGCAATTAAAAAATTTCAGTGTTAGTGGTTATCTTTACACTGTAAAATGTTTATATGTAGAGTATTGTCCCTTATTGTTTAGCTTACACAGTACACAGTATGTTAACATGCACTAAATGCAATAAAATTAAACTGTAGTTACTATTCCTGATTGCTGCTAAATGATGGGTCTCTTTAACCATATGCGCTAATAGTTTGTGGCTGGAAGATGGATTTCAGCACAAGGTGTACTGAGCCTTAGGCCATATCTCCGATCCAACAGCCCGATTTCGCATTTGTTCTGAGTTCGTTAAGTTACCTTCTCTTTATCATAGAACACAGGGGAAATATTTGATGAATTTACTTTGGCTTTTTAAAGTTAATTTTATTATTGTTCATCTGTCTGTTGTCACGGGGGACGTGTCTCCGAGGCTATCCCGCAGCTTCCTTGGCAAGTCTTGGGCAATCTGCAATATCCGTCTTGCTCGGTATGGCCCCCGCAGATCTGAGCTTTCCCCTAAGGCGGATTCGTCTCAAATTCATCGGAATGTCGTCACTGGACTGTACCGTATCCATCGTTAACATTTGAGAAAACGAAGAAAAAAGCTACAATTGAAAATTGGTTTTGCAGTATATTCATACCGAAGAGTTCGAAATACATATTATCACATTTTTTGTTCAATTTGGAGTTAGTACTTAGCTGATAAAATATCCAAACTCCTGATATGGCCTTGTAGCTCAAAGGAATATATATATATATATATATATAGCTGAAATAAAAGAATAACAAATTGTCCTAACGTTTTGGTAGGTCTAACTCGTAATATAAATAAGAGATTTAAAATAAAATCGTAACTATCCTAATGGGGATAGCAGGTACATTTGTGTTTAGCTGAATATTGTGTGGTTCAGAAATGTTAAGAAGGAATTATCCCCTAGCTTTTGCTGTTCGTACTTGGATGGCTCCAACTTTACCCAGAAAGTAGATGTTTCATATCGATCTTATAGGTCGGTATGCTAAAGAAACCAGTACACTGAAAAAAAAAAACAGACGTCGCTCTTTAGTTGTTGCGAACAGACCCGTTTTCTTCATTGAAATTGTGCTAGTTATGATTTCCTGATTTTACTTTTAAAAATCGTGAATCACCCTGAATAATTAAATGGAAAAATAAACTTTTTTATCCGTTAGTCAGATCAAACGTTCTAGATGCTAATCATCAGTTACCGGTTTCTACACCCGGTTCAGTCATGAGGAATATTATCTTACATAGATAGATTCTCTAGTCTATCATAGTCCGGTTAGGATAAACTATTTAATTTTAATGACCCCTATCTACTACTTATTTACCAATTCACCCCTTAATCATTAAATGCCTAAAGAAAGTTAGTATGTCCAAGGGGGTTGGTTTGTTAATTAGCTTTTTTATATATTTATTGTTAATTTAATTAAAAGAGTAAGAAAGTGGAAAGAATAAAAAGTGCAAATAAGAATTTCTTAAATACTTATGTTTCCCTTGAACACCAAAAACTTGTAGAATCATCAAATACAATTAGGCGAAAAGTAATTTTTTGAATCTCTAGTAACATTTCGTCTTATGTGTATGTATATATATATATATATACATACATATACATAAGAGGTGGGTCTCTGTCACCACGGCATGACGCGTCCTCAGGTTGCGGATAGAGGATATGGCCTCCCGATATGGAGGGTAGCTGCGAATATTTTGAATAAGCGGTCGCGGACAGATGACATGAGGTGGTCCTCCAGCTTGGGGGGTTTGGCGTGAGGGTTGAAACCTCTCCCAGTAAAAAAATATTGTTAAGTAACGCTGCCTGATTTATGGATCCTATTAGTGTAAAATTTTCCGGAGGTAAAATAGTCCCTCGTTCGGATCTCCAGTTAGGGACTACACTGAGGGAGTCTAAAAATCGTAGGAACTAGTAACATTTCGTCTTATATGAATTTGTCGTAACAGGTATAAATAGTATTTTTCTACTCTAATGCAATTGTAATTTTAAATTTCTGTATGTAATTTGGCTAGTTGTTATTACTCCTTAAGATGAACCTTTAAAATATATGTGCCTAAAAATCCAGAGCTGACGTTAGAAATTAATATAAGCAATCATCACTGGACGCTGAGTTTCAATTTGATAAGCTAAATTTCATTAGAAAGATGGTTTCTATAAATGACAATCCCAATACGTGGATAAAAACTCTCACATTTTAATATAAAACATTACTCTGTTAATTTTATATTTCTGATTTTATACAGTTTTGAGATGATGCATTTATATGTCAATAACAGAAAAAAAGGTTAATTTTACGTACGGAAGAATAAAATGCAATTGAAGGTAGCAGGTTCACTCGATCAAGACATGGTTACAATATAACCTAAATAAATGCAATAATTAATGATCGCAGGTTCAGACGGCTATGACGGATTCTATTTCGAAATATTTATTTACTGTAAATGTAAATATTTTTACTGTAATTTAGAGCTATCATAAAAGAACACAATGTGCGATATACGTTCATGAACCTAATTTTTCGGAAGTCATTTATTTAAAGAGCACGACTTCGCCTCGCTTCGTAATTCCACGCTCATTAAAAAAAAAAAAAAAAATATGAAACTTGTATCATAAATAACTATTTAATGTTGTTTCAATGCTAGTGTAAGCAAATAAATGTAAACTGTTTTATACATTACCTTTATCGTTGTGTTTTCCTAGGTTTGCTTTTTGTTGAACTCTGTGGTACAAATTTGTATGGAAAGCGCAATGTTAGAGTCACCACAACCGTAAAAGCTTACATACTATCTGATTTTAACTAAACATTGTGTATTTATTCGCATTGCAATAATTTTAATTTTGTGCTTAGTAATCACAAATCACATTAACATTTGATTAATTACTCCCCTTTAAAAACCTCGCTCAGTATCCAGGGTTTGTTGTTCTGACAAACCTGTCCTCGTTTAATCCTCGATATACAATATTATACGGTTCATAATATCAGCAGTGTACAGTATACACTGAACATAAATGCTGTTTATAGGCTTTGTGTTGTATATCCAATGGCAATCATGGGACTATATGCCCAATATGTGACAAGGATGAGACAGCACAGCATAATCTCTTTGAATGTGAAGTCACTGAGATGCTTAGGTAACGATATCTGCCGGACTCTTTTCTTGTCTCTAGAAGAGGTCACATGGCGATATTCGAGCTGTTGAGTGACTCAAAATTCTCCGAGCGGCTGGGGAAATTTCATGTCTAAGGCCCGACAGCTCAGGGTAGAAATGGAAGGGAGGGCGGAGCAGGGGGAGTAATCTTCGTCTATGTATTGTTATGTATTATACTGTATTATTGGAAAATCTCTTCTACTATTAGTAAGGGATATTGCCCCATTACCGGTTAACAAGTAGTTTACACATTAAGACGCTAGATAGCAGCAGAAAACAGTTATGAAGTGGTAGGCTGGAACACTGCCTACCACCTCATACCTCTCCGGGCAATCTCCCGTACTATTTTTTCTTTCTTCATCTTTGTATATACGCATTATTATATTATAAATTATCGAATTATATTGTATTGTATTATTAGCGTTACATTTCTCTTTCTTTGTCTTGTGCATAGTAAAAACACAAACGGCCGTACAGGCCCGTGCGCTGGATTTGTTCTATGGATAATGTATTTAATATGTACCCATGTATATAAGAATAAAGATGCTAATATGTCGATAAGATATTTTTCGTACATGGAAATTATTTTGTCTTTACCATACTAGCAAGGCCTATATTACGAAATAAAAAAGTTGCAACTCACGCGAAAGTATGTACAGGTAGGGGGAAAAAAGCGGACCGACTAAAATATCTAAGTTACCGATATGAGCCACTGCGCATGCAGCGATAACCAACCTAATGTCTGTTGTATTTGCTATGGCCTCTGGTTCAGAGGCTGCGTTATAGAGCTGTAAACAGGCTCAAGTTGAAATAAATAGTGAAAGCAATCTAGAATTGCATTTAAGAAAATTATTCAGCTTTTTTAAAAAGTGTTTTGAGATTTTAATACCATCATTTTATAGACTTTTGCGATCGAACGTAAAGAAGAGGATAGGGAGAAAAATTACATTCTAAAAGAAATAATTTATACATTGAAAAGTTATACGTTGAAAAAATACTACACCGTTGAAGAAAAGGAGGAGAAGGATGAAAAAAGAGGAATGTCGTTATGGCAACATGCTCCAGGATAATGTCGCCATTTATATTGCTGATGTATGCGCGCAATCTTTCTGTGGCAGGCTTGAAAAAGTTGTTAGGCGCAGCAGAAGTCAATAAATATCTCGCCTTCTACAAGATGTGTTTCACTTTTGAATTATTTTCGATATTAGATCAGAATAAACCTATCATCTTCAGTAAAAATAAGCTGTTTCGCAACTTAGTTATATACAACACTTAAATCATTGAATTAATCATTATCGTTTGAAACTTAATGAAGTTCTTAGAGGGTGATCTGAAAAGTGCTCATTATTGCAGGCCCATGGGGTTCCAAGAGATTGAGGCTCTCCGATTTTTATAAAATCGATACACTAATGTGGCAATGTTGTCAGCCTTAAGCAGGATTAGAATGTTTAAAACAAAACGTTTAAAACAAGTGTTTAAAACATGTTTAAAACAAGTGCTTGTGTTTTTTTAAGTTTGTTTAAAACGTTATATATATATTTATAATAGCCTAGGCCCTATACATTAAAATGGTTGTTTTAAACAAAATGAACAATTTAAACTTTTTAAAACAAACAACATTATTGTAAACATAAAAAACGTTTTTAAAAAACACGTTTAAAACAACCAACATTGTTGTTCGCATAAAAAAGTTTTAAAGAAAAAAACTTTTTTTTGTTCTTTTTTTAAAAAAAAACATGTTTTTTTCCAACCCTGGCCTTAAGCAGAAATACGCATAGCGATATTCTACTTTACAGTAGAGGTATAGAATCATACCTGGATAATATGGCTAATATAAAGTGCCGTGAAATTACTTTTTAATCTTATGTCGCTGTTCTCCATTTGAAAAGAGCTGCGTCCTTTTTACGTGCAAACGGCCATACGTTATCTCTTTTCCAATTCATTTCACTTATTACAAACTTCTGTTTTGTTCAATTCAAATTAAATTCATACGTTCTAATTGCGACCGGCATTGTTATTTGCAACATTAATTTGATGGTTTATTAATTAGTACCAGATGAGACGCAGAATAACCTTTTCGTTTCACTGATACATTGCAAATTGAGCAATTTACATTATAAAACACCAGTTATATTCTCATTTCCTGCAGACCAGAAATTCGCAGCAATATTCTTCTGTATTTATGTGAAAAAAGTTAATGGGAATTAACAGCCAAAAATGGTTTTTTTAATAGGAAATCGAAATAACAGCAAATTGTATAGCCTAACTTTATAAAACATTTATGGTATTGAAGAAAGAAGCTTGGGAATGCGGTCATCTCATGACTCTTGTTTCGTTATTTATAGGGGTGTGATAATATAATGGTTTTTAACATACATGATAGCAGCCTTTCTATAAAAGACTTCAATGAATAAATATTACATTCGAATCACGCATGCGATTTAATTAATGTTTGTATAAATATGAATTGAAAATTATATCAGCTTCAATAATTAAAAAATAACTGGAATCTAACAATTAGGAAAATATTTAACATTGATTTCTTGCCCAAATAAAATTATAAAATGCATTTTAATTTATTTTATGAAATCTAAAAGTATGTTAGATTGTACGCATATAGCTGGTTTTCTTATCTTCGTTTACTCGAAGACTGTTCAACTGTATTTTGCAAGCAATTGAATCTTCAGTAATTTTTTAATTTTCTCTTGTCAATAGCATTTGTTTCAATTCGGCGAGAAGATACTGTACTTCCGGGAATAACACAAGAGCTGGAGAGAGAATTTTAGCAATCACTTATTGCACGTTTCTTGTATTGTCAGGCAGGGTTTCTAAGTCAGTGTCTTCACAGAGATTCATCCTCACTTTCTTTAGTGTAGTTTATAATGACTCTATAATAGTACACGCCCATCACTGCATTGTGATTCAGATTACACGATTTGGAAACCTGTGTGAGTTTTATTAATGCATGAAATGGGTCTATGGGCATTGACTTTCTCGCCTACTTTTCTATCTCACATTCTTTTTAGAAATTTAGTCTTTTTGTTCATACTTCAGGGTGATAAATGTTAAATTCCAGTCCAATGCTTCACTAATAAACTTACTAGCATTTTAATAAGATCAATAAATATATAAAAATAGGATTAGAGTAAATTTCTCAACTCAAAACTAATTCATACAAACACTTTAATTAATAATCCAAATATATTCTGTATTATGTATTTATGTATATTAAGTTTCTCTAGAGTGGTGCTATCTTTTCTGGTGTGCCCAATTTTCCATAGAACTCATGTAACTTACTTACAAACAGTAGACTGTATTTCTTAATATTTAAAGTTGGATTCATCCAGTTTCTCTCTGCCATGGCAGCCTTCATGTAGCCTAAAAGAAAGAGTCCATAACTTCTCTACCCTCCTTCTTCCTTCACTACGGCTTTGTTCTCACAGGCAATAGGCCTGTAAATAGTAGCGCTAGCCTTTCGATCATTTTTCTATTGCACTGAAACTAAACTAAACTAAACTCAGTGGCGCTAGTCCCTGAATGGACTAGACCGACCACCCGACCGCTGCGTCATCTACCATATGCAGATGGCAGGATTGGGGGGTACGTGGTCAGCAAGCCGACACCCACGGCCGTCAATGGTGGTTTTCTTGACCGGAACCGCTACTTCTGTATCAAGTAGCTCCTAAGTTTGAATCACGAGGCTGAGTGCACCCCGTTCCAGACCTCCTTCAGAAAAATCCGAGGAGGTACCAGGGATCGAACCCGGGCCGACGGATCTGCAGTCAGCGACGCTAACAACAAGACTACGCCAGCGGACCTATTGCACTAGAGACAGTGAAATTGGACGAAAGTAATGTCTTTAGATAAGTTTTTTTATTGTATTGTCACATTTTTTCAATTTTAAACATATATTTACGCCAAAAATGATTTAAAATGTAAGTTATGCTAGAGTATGTTTTTCATTATTTAATTCTCCTATATGTCTAATAGAAGCGGATATTTCCAATGAAAAGCGAGTTAATTGTAATATTATAAAAATAACCGAATGTTTGCTTTAGTTCGACAATAAATTCAAATTATCAGACGCAAAGTTACGAACTGCTAGTGCGGACATTGTTATTAATTTACTGTCGAAACTTTGTCAGAATTTGTGACCAAAAAATGTCTACAATGTATATGGAATCAACGATTCGGAAGTTATTTCAAAATATTCTGGATATATAAACGAAACAATTTGCCTTCAAATATAGGCTGCCCAGCTCTGTTCGTCGGCTCTGCTGCCAAACTTTCTACACTTCTGTAGTGAGAACAAGCAATGCTAGTGTTGCTGTACCTGTGTACTTTTGACCATTACCTGACAGAGAATAATCTCAAACTCACGTCACTTGCGTGGGACCCTTGAGTAGGTTATCTAACCCATATCTGGTCGAGGCAATTCGGGAAGTTGGAGTTGTAGAATTTGCTGGGCTAATGATCAGATAAAGTTTTCAACCTCTCTGAAACATCCTTATGCTCAATGTTTGTTAAAAATGTTGGCTAGCTTTGCCATGGGCTCACCAAGGAGCACCTGATAATTTGATAAACAGACAAAATTCAGATGATTAACGTCCAGATTTTTTAAGTGTGAAATCGCATCACTCAACCACATCCCCAGTGGTACACACACATGTTTATTTCTGGAAATGGCATTAATTGCTGTAGTGATCCATGAACGTCATATATCCACAGTTCTATCGAATTTCGCCAGCCCATTCCCAATACGTTACCTGGCTGGTGAAGTAAAATGCAAACTATCGTTTTCGATTTTACAATATAATAATCGTATTCACTGTGGGAAATCATAAGGTATACAGCTTATGTAGGGTTCAAGTTACATAAATACACATTTCCTTACTTTAATATCTGGAGGTGCAGCATATCCTGATCATGTGAGTTTAGTAAACTTACAATGTTATCTTATGTAGGCGTATAACAGCAAGATCATTCTACACGATGTGCATAAGTCAGTTAACTACTCCACATAGTAGGAACCATTTTATGTTTCGATGAAGAATGTTTTAAGTTAACTAGAAGAATAAACAAACATATTTGCCTGTATAGGGCTTCTGAAAATCCACTAGTTGTAATTGAGGAAGAATTGGATTTACCTGAAGTTACGGTTTGGCCAAGTATATGCAGCGAAGGCGTGATAGGTCCTTATTTTTCCAACGGGGCCGTGACTGCGATTAGCTATCGTCGAATGTTACGAAATGAAGTTATAGTAGAATTAGACAACAGCCTTGTGTTTGAAGCAGTACGAAATAGCCTGTTTGGAGCAAGATGGTGCCCCGCCGTATTTTTGGATGGCCATTTTGAAGAGTGGATAGAAAGGCGGGGTAAAATTTATTGGCCACCGAGATCACCAGACCTCACGCCATATGATTTTTCATTGTAAGAAATTTTGAAGGACAAAGTTTTCAGCTCAAAAACCTTTAAACCTACAACATTTGATTGAAGAGGTATTGGAAAGACTTTCGGTAATAATGGGAAATTGTGTGATGACATCTGCAGATAAGTGTCCAAACTTTGTCATAAATGCTTAGATAGCAATGGAGGCTAATTTGAACATTTTTTAAATAATAAAATTGCATTTTCGGTTAAGAGACTTATGCCGCATCCTGTGTATGTTTATTTCTACGGGCTCGATTAATATAACAAGGTGGTATCACTTTTTGGGGATTTTAAGGTTTGAGGATTATGTCTTAAATAAGTAAAATATGCAACTGTGATATAAAATGTAATGTCGTCTGTCGAATACATTTACTGTAACCACTAGCCTATAATATAAACATCTTGAAAGCTAGTCTTGAAAAATCTCAATCAGAAATCTGCAAGTTTCTAATATGTAGACCTACCCAGCGTTCATAGAACAAACGTGTTAGAATTTTACCTACGCTATGGGTTATATTTTTTCTCTGAATGCACAATTGCTTAAACAATGCGCCCAAACTAGTCTACATTAAGCCAAACTTTGTGGCAGGTTACAGTTATTCGCATTTGCATAAAAATGTAATATTATTTATAGAATTTAATGGTAGACAAACAAAACGAACGTTATGCATTTCGTACTTCTACAAACATGGGGTTTCCGCTCTGTTTAGCATTCGTACCCTCGCCACATAAAGGCAGGCGAGCGGTCTGGCTCACATGAAACTAGATTTATAGCCATTTCCGAACCCCTTGTTCCTTAGAGCAGTAAAGCTCTATTTTTTCTCAGAAAACAACACTTCAACAAAATTCTCATGGCGTTTTTTGTAAGAAAAAATTTGATATACTTTTAACATCTAGCAATATAAAACCATAAAGGAAAGGGAGAATTTGTTGTTGGTTAATAGACCATTCAGTAGCTTTAAAACTATAAAGAAAATAGAGAATATGTTTAAATTATCTAATATTTTGGGTGGAATAAAGATTTCTTCCTTTTTTATTAGTAAATTCCGGGGTGCGCGGGCAAAGAGAATTAAGTCCACTTTCTTGTTACTGAGAATTAGAGTGACTTAACACACTATACCACTCCAACATAGCTTCAGAGATGGATAAACCCATGAGGCACACATCCATAACTACCTTACAATTTTGAATATGACTTACTGGCCTTAACACAAATGTAGATAACATTTTCATCTGTAACTCTATGGACATATCTAATTTTTTTTAGGTTGGTGGACTTAACCCTCTTTGCCCGCGCACCCCGGAATTGTATTAAGTATAATTTAATAGGAGATTTTAACGTCTTTATATTTTCAAAATAAAATACTTTCAGTAAAGAGCTTAACTATTTAATTACTTTGACCGGGCAAATCTTAACCATTATATACCTCATATATTATAACAACAAAATTATAAAACAGATAAATTAAATAGTTAAGCACTTTACTGAAAGTTTTAGATTTTGAAAATAGTATTCTGTAATATGTATAAAGTATTGCGTGAATTGACTATTAATCCACTTAAAACCAGAAATAAAATACAGAATCTAATATTCGGTAACTAGTAGACTACGGGCAACGATTTATTACGTGAATTCACAATTTAGTCAAATATTATACAATTCAAATCTACTGTATGTGGGTTTTTATTGTAGCCTAAGGCGAACGTTAGGGAATGTATGCCATTATCGAACAAATATCATGGGGTGATTGCAACCCCAACTTCGAGATTTACTACTTCTTGGTTCATAACTATTTCCAGAATTTTATGGCACATGTCTATACTTTTTGAGACATAAGAATTATCCGTATTTCCTTATGTGGAAATCGGCGTGGAGATAGACCTGTGATTAAGCCGGACTTAAAGTAACAAGTTCCGTAGCCCTACATTTGCTATTTTATCACTGAATCTAGAAACGATTATACGACCTCGAAGTAGTGTAACAGGAGATTAAAAGGAGCAGTAGATAACCAAATATAAAATAATGTTACATCCCCCAATATATATATTTTTTGCAACCATTATCTTCCCTTAAATATTGCGTTGGATGTGGTAATGAAAATTTTAAAACTGGAGTAGAAAGTAAGCAAATGCACTGAGTTTAGTCCCCATCATTATTAAAGGGGAGGAGGCATCCTGCAATGGGAGATATATAACTGTATGGATGGGCCCAGACGGATTGATAACAGAGTCAGACGTGGACATAGATGGTAGTCATTTATCTCAGGTTTATGTGTGGGAGGGGTGAGTGGCAAGGTTTCAGGAACCCTACAATAGAGTGTACAATGGATAGAAATTGGAGCACGACAGAGATGGTGAACCACGGCTCAGATTGATTGTCTCCACTCCTCCCTCCCTTCAACCTTTATCACCCTGTTGTCATCTAACTCTGCACCGTCAGTCTTTGCTAAATTCGCTTTCTATGTCTTCTTCACGTATCATCGTATACGTTTTTTGTTATATCCTCCCCTTCTTCCCTTCTTCTTTTCAGACTTAGAGATTATGATCAATCCAGCCTGCGATTTCCTGTAAGTGTTTCATTGTTAGAAGGAAGGAAATTTCAAGGAAGAAAATCATAAAGATAATTCCAGACGGAATTCTGAGCAATATCGTACGTTTTAAGTTCTACCGAAAGCTATGTTATCCAGAATAATAAAAAGAAGTAATATGTGTCTCTCATAATTATGTAAAATTTGTTTTTAGACAGTCGAAGGTAAAAGGAGCAATTTTAACGGTAGATTATATTGAATTAAAGAAGAAAATTATGCTACTGATTGTTATAAAATTATAACACCAACTTTATTTTCGTGCTTCACAAATTCTCCCTACACAGTCATCTGTTGTAAATAAAAAATATATACTATATAACGTATCGTAATCGATTCCTCTGTCTATAATTGTAGAATCAATATTTCTGTATACAGTTGCTGAGGGCTATAGCCTATAGAAAATTCTGCAGCAAAAAAAAAAATGCTTCAGAAATCCTCCCTACACAGTTAAATATAAATAAAATACTGTAACAAGTCACTGATGCTAGGAAGAAACAAGTGACCAAGCATCACAGATACGAAATAAGTAAAACATATTAAAATTAATAATTAATAACCTATAATGTGTTTATCAATATTGGTCACTGTCTAAAAATAGTGTATGATACTTTTGGTAAAAAGATTTTATTTGGCTCGTAGGATTGCTTCGCTCGCCCTTGTGGGCTCGATCCTCAAATATACCTAGTCGCAAAATAAAATCCTTCTTCTAGCCCTTGTATAAAGAGTTAGACTTTTTATTCGCGTGCTATGAGTATTTTCTATGAAAACCGAATATTCCACAGAAATTTTCCTAATTGATTCCAAACGTATAATCTACGGATGACTTCACTTCATGAATTCTTATAAAGTTATAATATATTATTCAGCTCTGACCGATAGGGTTAACATCCCTATCGTGCCTAAATTTTAATTGATTGGGTTGAAACATATTAATTAATTTATTTGTTAACATTTGGCCTCAGAAATACATATGTGCTCATTTTAAAACCTCAAAATTGTCGAATTTTAGGCCCGAACAAATTTATAAATTTATTGCCTAGTATGTAAATAATTCCCATTGAATACGCATATATTTTGAGCAAAATTTTATTGGTATTATGTTTAGTTTTCTAAACTTAAAACGCCATTTTATAATTTATTGCACGAATGTAACACAGCATTGGGGCTAGCTTTACAATTATTTTTTTTTGAAGCGTTCGCTGGAGAGAAAAGTTAATTTTTCTGTAATTTTCATAGACGTTTTCTTAAATCGTTTGGTAAGAAAATCGAACCGGCTTCTATTGACGACACACAGATTTCTGCGATTTACTTTGTTTCTATCATTTTGCTATTAAGTAATGCAGACTGCAAATCTTGTAGCAGTAAAGTTCACTGTATTGAACCAACAATAGAAATATCAATATCATTATCAAATCTATCCCAAGTTGTTATGACATACTGCAAAAATAAATAATTAAACAATATGCGCCTGTCTGTTTTCGTAAAAAAAAAAAAAAAAAATCCGAAGCGGTATCGTCAATAACACTATTGATTCGATTGAAAATTCTTGCTATGTGACATCGCATAATGCTGCGTTTCTCAATATGTGATAGTGTACCCTTGGGGGATCGTGTCCGCAAATAATTATTAATTTCTTTCTTCCGTTATGTTAGTTTTACCTCCCCCTTTTATGATTTAAGCGACCCAAGCCGCCCGGGCTTTACAGAGCCGCGACATGTCGGGAGAGGGATTATCTTTGGATCACATACATACTTTTTTGACCAGACAAGGACATGGAGGGCCTCCCCGGATGAGTGATCAGCTCAATGCTGGGACCACCTCCGAGACAACACGAACACATAGGACGAGACACACCATTTACACACACACACACACACACTCATTCCAAACAAGGCGAGGATGGGATGAAGATGATAATGACGGCCAGATATCCCGGGACCACAAGGGCCGGTAAAAACCCCACTTGGGTAACTTGTCCCGGTCAGAATTTGAAACCGGACCCGCTGCGTTGAGAGGAGCGAACGTATCCCCTACGCCACAGCGGTGGACATAATTATTAATTTAACTACCCATATTATCGTATTTCAAATGTTTTCAAAACTTTTGTACCGACTATGTCAAAACAGGCTGCAAACATGGAGCAATGACGCTCTGAGGTAGAACATGCTTTCGTTTCAACCCTCGTTTAACTCCACATGCAATTGTTATTACATCTGTTACAAACACACACAAGCATGGAAATTTATCACAGAACAGTGATTTAAATAGTTCTCAGCCTTCTGTGTTAGAATATTTAATTGCAGTAGAAATTTGTAATTCAAGTAGTTCCATTTGAGATTATGTGGAACCTCACTGCAAGGGAAATTCAGAGGACTGTTAAACAGGAGTGTTTTCCCTTTCATCATTGTCAGGTCGGCTATTGTGATTAAAAATTGTAATATAATTGCTTTATAATATGAACTAGCATGTGCCCGCGGCTTCGCCCGCGATAATTATTTCATAAATTAAAAATTAAGAGCATAATAGTTAAATCATTATATTTATTAACACCTAAATCACGTGGACTACATACCACGATTAGATAGCATCGCCTGGTAAAAGCGACCTCAGATTCGAGTTCTTTGGTCCAGAAAACCCCTGTATAGTGAGTTTCGTCCAAATAAAACAATGTTTGGCCATATTAGGGCTTACAACATTCAAGCGATCGCGAAAGTTTAATTTCCAAGGTATGACAAAAATAGACAAAGCCAACTTCCATTTAATTTAATTCCAAACCCATCTGAAACCCACTGGCAACAATATGTTTTAATGTCAAATGTGATTCGGATTCGATAATTCTGTGTAAGAAGGGATTAAGTATTCTCAAAAACATTTGATTTTTGGCATTTAAAATCAGAATTTTTCAAAATCCTTTCTTAGTGAGCACCTACATTATGAAACGAAGGTACTGTCAAAATTCCAAGTCTCTACCTGTTATAGTTTAGGCTCTACGTTGATTCCTGTCAGTCAGGACAAAGCCTTTTATATATATAGAGAAGAGAAGAGAAGAGAAGAGATGTATTTCTTTTGGTTCGACCATACTTTAATAATACGTTTATCACGTGTGACATAAGGATGCCTATTAAAGTAGGCCTATAGGTTTTCGTTACACCCTGGTGTAGTATCGATTAATAACAAACACGGAACAATCTTGAAGCCTTGAGAGCAGCAAATGAAACTGCGTAATAAACAACGTGGTATTTAAAATAAAATCAATTCTGTTGGTTTTAGTATTAATATTATACTAAATTGAATTCATTTCCTGTTTTAAAATCCGTTGGTTTTTGTTTAAAACGGCCAAGAGAAGCTTCGACTTGACCACACCCATTAGGTGCATACAGGCAGCTGTAAACTCTGAGGTAGGGTCAGGTGAAACCGCTGAGTGTGGCACCTCTCTAATAATAATAATAATAATAATAATAATAATAATAATAATAATAATAATAATAATAATAATAATAATAATAATAATAATTATGATGATGATGATGACGGCGACGATGACGATGATGATGATAATAATAATAATAAAGTTTTATTTTTCCAGGTAGACTTAAGGCCATAGGGCCTTCTTTTCCATTCAGCTGTGTTTAAGTAATTTTACAGTAGACAGATACAATACAGAGAAGAAAACTTACTTACTCAATGGCAATAGATAATTTCTCAGCAAGCTAAAAGAATATTAATATCCATTTTATGGAACCCGAAGGTTCAAAGACGCACTTACCCGAACCCACCATTCAACCCTATTCTGTGCTAACTCATCATCGAACCAAGGTTTATTTGGTTTCAGTTCAAGCGGACCTAATTTTTCTTTTGCTGCTACTTTAACGCAATCCCAGGTTTTATCGATATTCATATCATCCCTAGCTTCTTGTTCTGCTGTATTTTCTAGAACTACAAATCTATTTGAAATCTCGACTTGGTAAGCATTTCTACTTTGGTCTTCACCTTGCTTTTACAGATTGAATCTCTCTATATCGAAATTTTGCCTAGTTCCTTTCTTTAACGAAAATTTCTTCCGAACAGCCGCAACTACCAGACAATGATCCGAATCGCAGTCAGCACCCCTAAAAGTTCGAACGTCGATTATACTAGACTGCCTCCTTGCATCTATTAGCACAAGGTCGATTTGATTATGAGTCTTTCCATCTGGCGAGGTCCATGTGTATTTATGGATATCACTATGTGGGAATTTTCTACTCTTTACCATTAAATTTTTAGCGGTGGCAAAATTCACTAGTCTAACCCCATTGTCGTTGCTCTGCAAGTGGTATAGTTTCGTTCCCAATCTAAAGACTAAAACTAAAAACTATATAAACTAACAACTTAATATTAAACAGAGAAAAATGTTAAGTTGATTAATGATAGGCTTATAAGATTTTCTGTATTATAATACAAAATTTTAACAACAAAAAGACTTCAAATACGCCCAAACACGACTAGGATACGATGTTTTTGATGGCTTCATCATCAGATCAGTTCGACGGTACCCTTTCATTAGAAGTTAGAACCCTTTATTTTTTTTTAAATTTGCTTCATCTTCAATTTTTCCACCCTTAGGGGTGGTAATTTATCTTCATAATATGTGTTTATTTGTTTCTTCATATGTGTTTATTTATATGTATATTTTCTCATAGATACATTACTAAATTATAAATAAAATTCGAGCCTACAAAAATTTCATCCCCTGTTTGTTCATCCTTATTTCACCCTTAGGGGTGGTATTTTTTATTCAAATTTAAATGGGACCAAACGGGAAGTATACCCTGCAAAAAAAAAATCTAAATTGGTTCATAAATGACGGAGTTCTGATGTTACAAACATAAAAAATACAACCTAATTGAGAACATTGTTAATAATGGAAATCATTTTTGAAATGGATCATTATGATACCGTTACATCACATGTAATAAGCGTATTTTAGTAGGCCTATGGTCGAACAAAAAGTTTTTTTTTTTTGTTTCTTTACCATTTCATGATCGATTCCTGTGGCCGAGGTTTTCTACATCACGTTTTGTACCCACCCTACACACGTCTGCTAGAGTGCAGATCGGCGTAACTATGGTCACCATTGGAAAGGCAGGGGGTAATCAATCAGATTTGCAGCTCGCTCCCGGACGAATCCAGACCTGTTGCGGTTATCTTGGTGGCACATGATTGAATCACTTCTTGGTTTCATTCGAAAGCTTAGCAGATTGAACTCACGTATTTTGAGAATAGTGACGAAATAATTTATCAGGAACAAAGCGAATTAAAGATGAAGAGGTCCATTCCGAGAAGTATTGACGGAAATCATTTTTACGGTATTCATTTACTTTACCTCTAAAATGCTCTGGTTGGTTTTATAATTATTTCACGAGGGGGATGTGATGCAAATTGGGCCTGTGACCGTCGCCGGATTCTGTCACGTTGGGTTCTTTTACATGTCTACACATCCACACACATTTATGCACACGCAAATTTCGAGCTGGGTTAGGATCGAATCCGCAACCTTGGCCACGAAAGCGCGATTCTGACTGCACCACCCAGGCCGACTCTGAAATGCTTTATTGCATAGCATTTTCACTAACACAAAATGCAAGAGATAAGCTTATTCATTATCCATAATCTTATTTTCGAGCTTGAGTGTGAGCCATTGGTTTGGATGGGTTATTGTAGGATTAATGCAGACATAATTTGTATTCTTTTTTAATTTAATATTATAAACAATATCAATCGTTTATAAAGAAAGTTATACTTGCAGCGTTAATGAGGTCTGACGTAGCATATAATAATAAATATCACAGATTTTTCAATTTTTTTAAAGGCTATACAACATCTGAGAGAACACTACTAGGCCCTATACAAATTTTATTAAAGCTAGAAAGTATTCTTACCCTAGGTATGAAGTAAGAAATGCACTTCTGTCTTTTCCTACCGAAACATCTTCATAAATTTGATGTTAAAGCCGTTTGGACTTCAACCCTGGTTAGCCGAAAGGCACAAATGGAGGTTGGGGGATGGTTTCGACGATTACGTACTATGACTTGGTCCTGTCCTATAGATTGTCCAAATCAAGAAACAGTCACATCATAGATAGGCTGTTGTTGTAGGCTAGCAGATAACATAAAAGAAACTCCCGGGTGCCCTGCATTCCCATTAGACCAAGATTTTTTTTTATCGTAAAGGGCTTTATTTTGTCCACGAATTTACGACCAGATAAATTTAAATAATTTTATTGATGTTGTGAGGAATATTATTTAATTGCTGTTGAACACCTCTTGTTGTTAATAAGGGTTTTTAAAGTCCAAGGAACTTAGAAGAATTTTCAATCATTCCTATTGTTTTAGTAAAAATGAATTATTTTAATGTTACTGTCAATAGTATGTTAATAGTCATGCCTACGTAAAACCATCCTAATGAATTATTATTATTAATATCATCATTATTAATATTGTCATTATTATTATCATCATTAATAATAATATTATTACTATCATCATCACAAAGTCGTGCCAAGTCTGAGCCACATTTAATAAATTGATGCAATATTTTCAGTTTGCCATACAACGGTGAAGTGAAACATATTGTATTGAAATATAAACAATACCTACCATATTATTGAACTGCAATAGTATGACCAAAATAAAGTACAAATCGTTAAATTCATCAGATGTAGTTTTAAATGAGTATTTATAATCCTATTACATCCGTAGCGTAGTGGTCGAGGCGCTACGCTACAGACCGGAAGGTCGCGGGTTCGATTCCCGATGAGGTCGTTGGAGTTTTTCACTTGGCCTAATCCTTCTGGTGGCACTATGGCCCTGGGGTCGACTCAACCTCTATCAGAAATGAGTACCAGGAGCAATCCTTGGGGTAAAGGCGGCCGGTGCGTAAGGCTGACAACCTTACCACCTTCAAGTGCCGAATGTCCAAAATCTAGGAGCCTCAACCTCCTGGAACCCTCTGGGCCTCCATGGCCTGTATAGGGATCACTTTACCTTTACATCCAGCAGCCTATAGTTAATAGTCTGTCCCAACACATCTCTAAAATGTACACTTTTAATTATTTTCTGAAAAAGGGACAGGCATTTTAAATTGCAAATCTACTTTCTGTATCATTGGATAGCGAAGTTTTTACAGCTTACGGATTCTGCGAAATGTTAAGTGCATTATTGGAAACTTCGAAAGTATGTTCTTGGAAATGGCTCCAGTTGCAAAGCTTACGGCGTATTAGGTATTAACTATCGTGCTTTCACGTGAAGTGAGAGTGAAAAAATGCGTGGCATTCTTTCCGCTATGTTCGTGTACGTGATTCTCTGCTAGAAATGAGAGTATTTCCGTGAATTATACGACTTAAAACTGCCTTTGAAATACATTTCACATGATCTTTATTTAGAAACTGTTTATGTTGTAAATAAAATAAAACTAATTGAGATAGTGCTTGATGGGAAAAAAAACTTATTTAATCTATTGGCAGACCCGTAATGCCAGTTTCAATAGGCTTATGCTGCTAGAAAAATCATACTGGAATTAATGTAAATTTTGTTTTTACTTGTAGATTAGGGAAATCGGAGGGGAAGCGTTGTCATAACAACGTTCTGCGATTTTGTCAGCAGCTAATAATTTTTCACACGCCGCGGCTCATTCTATAAGTTTTTAGGTAGATTTCGAAGAAAAATCTACCTACTGCAATCGATACCATGTCATGATTTTCGAAAAATTATTTCATATCTTTACGTTTCATACCTCCCTAAGTACGAAACCACAGCCTGTTCAAAAAAAAAAAAGTGATATTTATATATATATCTTTACACGCTAGCGGCCGTTTTTTGATGATATTTGAACCAAATTTTATTTTGTTATTTATAGGCCCAATAGTTCGGACAAGTTCGTTAACGAGCAAAATTTGTCCAAGGGGGTGGTCGGGGGAGGGGGTTGAAATTTTGAAAAATGTATAGCTCGGCCCCTATGATGTATAGAGGGAAACTTTGTTTGAATAAATTAGAGTGCTCCCTATGGAGTTCACAGTGACACCAACGATTCGGGGGTACGAGTGAGGGTGGGGGTGGGGGGATGGAAATTCGAAATTTTTGAAACCACGTCTTGTGGGGTATCGTTGGAAAGCTCTTGATGAGTACGCTACTAATCACAAACTAGTTTCTCGATAGCTCTCATATAACGCGAGATTTGAATGTTTGAAAATAGTAACACTTAAAAATAGACCTCAGCCTGAAGGCCTGCCGAAAGGAATGTGTGAGGACTGACTAAGGATAAAATTACCAATGTAATAGAGTGTGAAATATTAAAAGTAATAGTTACACACCTTTAGAACATGGCAAAGTCAAAAATAAATAATAATAAATAATATAAATTTAAAACATAATAAACAACTCTCTTTTTATAAAAAAAGATTTCAGATCTATTTATATTTCATATGGTGCATTGTACACTTTGATATTGTTGTGATAAAATAATTCTCAGTAAAAAGGAGTTTAATATGAAAGTGTTGTCCTCAAAGAACATTGGGACTACTGTTCGGTTATGTTGATACCTTGAGTTAGATAGAGGTATCACAGTCATGGCTCTCTTTAAGAATTATTATATCATTAATTTTGTCTTGTTTAGCGGCTTTGCTAATTTTATTCTTTGCTGATCTTGCGCACGGCCTCCCAGAATATTATATCCTTTTCTTGTTGTCAAAACAAATTATTGTAGGCTCTTCCTCTTTACCGAATTCAGTTCTTATTATTGCGGGTTTGCCATGCCAAGGCTTAAAAAGAAGAGTGCTGCGCAGCGATAATAAATTAAACCAAAAGCACTTTGAAATCTACCTCAGCCTGTAGGCCTGCCTAAAGGGATTTTTTTTATTGCTGTTTTAGTGTTCGACAGATTTTACAGTTACTTACAGCTATTTTGGTCTGACCCACCCGCCCTAAACTATATGTCTGAGCATTCGTAAGCACATCAATGGTCGTTAGCACGTTAATGGTCAGTATCTTGGTCAGTAGTTCGGAAAAAACCTATTATTATATGGCAGTCTAAATTCACACATTCATCGTCATTCTCTCACTGAAACACACCATTTCTCAGCGAAGCCTTGGTATAAGGTAGTAATTGTGAATCTACATGATGAAATAGGACCAAAATATGTATATTTGAAAGAGCAGTACGCTAGGTGAGTACTTGAACGAAAGCTACGCCTAAACGCATTACTAACTAAGCAGTTATTCTTCCCTTCAGTTATTGATAGATTAAATTGCAAATATGTTAAACCCAACTTTATTCTTACACAGTTTATGTCAAGACGTGGTAAATTTAAAATTTACTTGGACAGATTCAAAATTAACGTTAGTGATTGCCAGGAAAGGAAACAATTTACTACCTACTTTTTGAATGTCCTATGTATGAAACAGCACGAATGGCATTTGTCTTCCATCTAGATTCCTGTACCAAAAGCTATGAAAAGCTTACGTTGTATATTTAACAACAAATGTTGCTCTCACGAATTTCAAAAGTACATTCAACATATTTATAAGTTGTTGTAAAATACAGTAGTTGCAATTCATAGATTACAGCACTAGGTTTTTTTTTCTTTTTGGTTTCTAGTAATATATTTTTTCCCAGTTTGCAGTTTATGGCTCAATGTTGTTGACGCTTAGTGTTTACTCATTGTACTTCTTTATAATAGTAAATATGCTTTTGTTTGTATTTAACTATATCCCTAACATGCTGCAGTGCAAAATAGGGCTGCAATAAATGGAGATTCAATAATAATAATAATAATAATAATAATAATAATAATAGTAATAATAATAATAATAATAGTAAATATATTATTTATAATAATAGTCATAAATAATAACAATAATAGAAAATGAAGATATTTAGATGCAGAATGAGCTCCATTCCGCTTTCTGTGCATTTTGGCAGAGTTTCAATCAGGAAATAATTAGGGCATGGATTACTTCCATATAAGATATTAAAAGAGTGGCAGTGATGGAAATCCATCCGTATACAAACAACACATTGTTCGTTCTCATTTTAAACACAAAGGGACTCTATAACTACCAATGTATATATAGGCTATCTGTTTGCATACAGAGTGCTGCAAATAACATGGACTCATTTCCTCAGGCATGCATAGACAGTGAAAATGACCATCAGTTGTCCCTTACGTAATAAAAAGCAAGTAAACTGAAATAAACATACAATATCTAGTTTATGATATAATATAGAAAGTTGTTCAGTCATGAACGATTGAATATAGGCTAGTCACGATGAATATAGTCCTAATATTTATTAATTTTTCAGGGCTAAAATTAAAAATATATACCGCAGGTCGGGTTGTTTTACATTTCAAATAATCATGAATATTCATGCCTTACACTAAATAATGGCCACGATGAAAAACACAAACTTTAAACTGGAGTTTAAAACTTACATTACACCAACTGTTAGTTATTGCGCATTGCGTTAGTCGCCGCAAATAGTGGTATAAGATTCTGTGCACGCTTAAATTTGTGTAACTAATTTCGAAGCCATTGCTTATTACATTAACTTATGTTATTCAATATCGTTTTCAGATTGCTGTCTCGCAAAAATAAAAATAAAAATAAATTAATTAATTATTACTATGTTCTAAATATACTTCTAAGAATCAAACATTTTAATTTTTTTGTAAACTTGGGTTTTACATTTTAGTTTTGTTTTAATATTTAGGTATTTCCAAACTCATGTGTATTGATATATATATATATATATATATATATATATATATATATACATATTTCATTTTCTGTTGAGGGGATGTTTATTTCCTCAATTATAAGGTAAGTATTCTGACCTAACCTTCTAGTGAATAATAGTCTTGCCAATGTATCTGATATCGTCAATATTATAATAACAGTTATAATTTTACAACATTTACAGTCTATACGCTTAGGCGTCATGATATAAAATAGTAAATGCTTACTTAATTAACTTAATTAACATTTTAAAACTTATTAAACTTATTAAACCTGACACATACCAGATTACTAGACACACACACATGCAAAGTTCTTCAATTTTAATGTGTTATTTTTTTCTTTGATTTCTCCGCGCAGAACATGTTATAAATATGACGAAATAAGTATCAAACTCTGATCGTTGAACACTGAATAATGTGTTTTGAAAATTTAAGCTCAATTCATTCAAGCATTGAGAAGAATTACTGTATGTAACCGTATGAATGTGCATAGAAATAAAATAATCTCTTCTTCTACTTCCTTTAAGTGTGTTAGTTTGATTTAAAATGTATATTCCTCTGAAGCTATACTAACTTTTATTATAAATTTGTATATCAGAAAGTTTTCAAAGATACTTCCTTAGGAAATATAATTTTTCCTCTCCCATATATGGGAAGCCATTTCTTCTCTCTAATTTCTTATTAATTGATATGCTTCCAGGATTCAAATGTATAAACTTTGTGAAGTATTTGGTAAATAAATTGTTCGTATACATTTACCTTCCGGCATACAGGAATTTCACCTGACCTTAGAAATACCGTACCTGAGATTTAGCTGGACCACTAGCACAAATATTGGGAATAAAATATAAAACTCAACCCAATGCCTTAAAGGGGGAGGGAAAGTATAAAAACAAATAGGATCCAGAGATATTAGATGGAAAAATTGTAATGTAGATAAAATATATAGCCTATGAGTTCAGGGAAAAAGACTTTACGTGTAGAATTCTCAATTTTCTCTCTCTAATTCCGTCTGTTAGTCTAACTAGTTGTATAACATAGCAGTACTAAAGAGGGGAAGAAATGCTTGCTCCGATGTAATCCGCAATTAAAAATATACGTACAAAAAAGAAACTGCCATGTCAAAGATGAATAGGGAAAGCATGTAAAGTCTGTGACATTTTGTTTAAACTAATAGGAAGAGTTGACTTCATTGGTTAGCGGTGCTCGTGTGCAGATGTCGTACAGTTGATTCAAAATTTATTCTGCTAGAAAATGTTATATTAATTTGTTAGTACAATAGTGTTGCTTCTTAATTTTAGATTTTTCAAGTAACATAGATGAATCGTCACTTACTGAAAAAAGTACAGTCATTACTTTAGATTTCTGGAGGTATTTGAGAATCTTAAGCTTTCTGTACTAATCCACAATCAGCTGAGTATTTTCTAAGCTAAGGCATAAGGTATAAAAGTAACAAAAGTCTCATACATATTTAAGTAATTGGCAATACCTTAGTTGTCATATAGACTATTATATCTTAGAATAAAGTACCATATAATATTGAATTTTTTACTGTTTGGTATTGTACTTTCAGGGCAAAATATGCGTTTTTGTTTGTTAAACATGATGTGCATATAGTTCAACGTTCTATAGCCTTTACTTTTTTATGTTTAAATATTAATAGAATGTTTTGAAAGATAGCACACAAAACGTGAAACAATTACACTTACGCAAGTCTGTAAACTTTTTTTCCCCCTTTAAAAAGCTCTGCACTAAAAAAAATGAAAATTTGACTTAACAATCTTCCCTTGGACTCTAATTATTTGTATTAAATGAACCCATCAGAATGTATGCCTACACATACTTTCTCGTTCTTTTCTACATTAGCAAAAACAAAATAAACATAAGAAACTTCCGAAAATCCACACTGCAGAATCAATTTTCACATTAAACTTACATTAGGCGACGAGCAAAAGAATGTCGTACTGCTGCATGACCCTGGTCTTCTCATTGGCAGTTACCTTACCTCAGAGTATTGCGTAGCGCTGCTGTGTTGAAAGTGTCGCATGATTCTGAATCCTGCATAAGGTGGGGAAAGGACCACACGTGAGGGCAATTTGAAAAACTGGCACGTTCACCGGTGGATTTCCCACAGCGGGATTAACTGAATTCCATGCTAGGGTCAGCAGCCACTAACACTCTATTTAGAAGAGATTACAAGCTCTCAAACAGCAGGTACCCTGAGACATGACCAACATGTCTAATAAGATAAATCAATGAGCAAAACCAAATATCGGTAGGATGTATTTGGTAAGTCTAATCATTGTAGTATCTGCATAGAGAGAAAAACATTTGGTTTGAAGCTTTTAAATAAGACGTCCTTTTTCGAAGGCTGAAATATATAGGCCTAGTGATTAACGGGGATGGTGGTGTTTCGGCTAGAATTTTTTTTTAATTAGCTACCGGTATATATATTTTTTTCCCTTAAAGCTACTGGGAAATTCCACATTTTGTATGTTAATATATTTGTGACGGTCTTGCAATGAATGCAGACATCCAATTTTTTCATGTGCTATGTTTATAGCGTAAGATCTGTAGTCACCAAGTTTCAGGATAAGTTTGAGCAAGAAAGCTTTGACATAATTCCTTTGACAATGGTTAAAAACGCCATAGGATAAGTTACGAAGTTAGGTCTCCGCAGATTAACCTACATTAGCCTACATTATATATTTTTGTTAAACGTAAGTGCATGAAGGAAATATCATTGTTTGCTTGATTCTTCGATCCCAGTACCGATATTAAAATTTCGAGCTCTGCATTTTTTCTTAGGCCCAGTAACATCGTAGTATCATACTATATACATTTCTGCTACGAATGAATAACATTCCCCATAAAATAAGTCCATGTGCTGCTTGCTATTCATATTAAATTTCCACGAATAAAGACAGATGAGAACTAGCTGACTTCATTGTGAAATTTGACAAAACGTTTATATATTAAATTAATTAAATCGTCCAACGCAAGCTCCTAAATAACTGAATAATAATACAGTATTAATAACATTGAATCTCTTTGTTACGAATAATAGACTGGAGTGTATGTGCGTATAATACATATATTCCGTACGAAATTAAATCATTTTAATGCGTAACAATATTTATAAACTTTTTTGTCCACCTATCTGAACCTGCTTCTCTATAAAATCGGGTATCATTAACAATGTTTTTCCATTGCGTCTGTAATAAGCTGATGGACTTGACTATAATATGGTTAGCTGCTACTAATGACGAAAAGTAGCTAAAACTAATTTTCCTTATTACCTGGTCTAGTACAGAAATACGCGTGAGCAAAATAACAACGTTCATGAGAACATACAGAGTATTCGCTCGGGCACATAATCATCCGCATGTGGTAACTCTGCTTTCATACCTTGTACCTTAGTGTAAGTTTCTATGTACTAAAGATCTTAAACAATTACTTAAATCCTGGTTGTTTTTAGCATGACTGACATTGTACTTATATAACCTAGACTTAATTATCCGAACTGGTTGAAGTTAGATTCGTTCAAAAATCTAGTAGACTAATTCATTTCTAAACTGTTAATTTTCTGGCTTCCTGTTGTCGGTTGTTCTATCCTTTATCTAAAGATTTGTATTGTAGTGTGAGATATAAGGGCATTCTTATCGTATGGAAATTTCAAGGTAAAGGATGGAAATACGATCCAGTTTTTAAACTTTAACTTCCGATATCCCTGTTCTAGTGAGATGAACTTTTGCGGTAAAAGAATGGAAGTATGATGTTCATCAATATTGGTTATATTAATTGATATTTACCGATGTGAGGGTAAACGTTACTAATGCTTCAGTGTTTTCTGAAATCTGAAATCCTTGTAGTAACTATTCTAGGGTAATACTGATTAGGCTATTTCAGACTGGACTTAGTAATACTTTTCATTTCGAATAGAAAATAAATATATTGAACGCTGCACAAGGTGAAGAAAAAAATGTTGACTATCGTAATATTTGCATAGGCTATAGAGAGTATTAAAACTATAGTTTGGAATTAGTACACAGGCCTTAGTATTATTTTAAAAAATAATGTTCAAATTTTTGCCATTGAAATTAATACATTGATAAAAAATTTTACCAAAATTGCAGAAATTCCTATAAAGTTACTGTGAAATTAAATCGTACCCCATTCTACTGATACAGAAAGAATCGACTATCATGTCGGGTGATTAAATATTGACCATGCCAGTAAACAGTGTGTAATGTGGAAAACTAAATTAAAGTCATGTTAAAGAAAGCCAACACATAATAGGCCCCATCCCTTCCTCGACTGAAGAGCCCTACTTCTGCCCATAGCTAATTACTTTTCTCTTATTTCTACATAACGAGGTCTAATCTTGTTAGAAGCATGCGATTTGCCCTCTGTGAAGGGTGTTATCGTTGAAGTCATCTTTCGGCAAGCTTACATGAGACAGAAATTCCCTCTCAGACTTTCTACGCAAGCAGAAAATATCTCCCCTCATTAGTTCGTCTGTGTGACCACCAAGCTCGAATCTAAACCTCGGTTTGCTTGGGTTAGATCGTTATTTAGTAGTCTCAAGATCATATACTCGTATATTACTACTCAAGTTTATACTACTTCAAATGTTAAATAATAGGATATCTTACCCTATTTTAGCAACGTTTGCTGATCTCTTCTCAGTGGATGAACTAAGAAAGAAAATGAAGGAATGGTTTTATGTATAGGGGCTGATGTTTCTCTTATATAAGTTATCCGAAATTCATGCTTCATTGACTATTTCAGTAGAAGAGATTAAAGGCCACAGATCGTGTGTCACTAGCTCCAGTGTTATGTTAAATGATCAAATATTCGGTATTTATAATAAAACTGGCACTAGCTAAACTGTCAATACTTTATTCAAAATAAGTAAATGAAACAAATCCTTGTGCAACTTTAAATCATACAGCTGCCTTAGGAGTACAGAGTCTCATTTTAAATATTCATGTAATACCTTAATATCAACTTCTTTTATTTGGACTTGGCATTTCGGATAGGCAAAATAAAATTCGTTGAGATTAATTTATTAACATTATTCATGGAGCTCAACAATGAAAAAAAATGATTTTAACACTGGAAGTTTTTCATTGTTATCTGACTGATGAGATTTATAACGATATTCTCTAGAGGAAGAGTTGTCCTCGGCAAAAATCGAACCAGGATTTTCAGGGTGGTATGCTGACATAAAAATACTAAGGAATTTAAGTAAGAGTTTACTAAGAAAATACTTTTCCAATATTTCTAGAATATTGTATCTGTCAAGTCTATAGGCTATCATTTCAAATATTCCTCTAGACCCCTAGTTCCTTCGTTAGTAACTGTGGCTGCATATCTACATCGTAAGGATGTTGAATCTAACTCTGATGCTATTTTTCTCATGAGGTTTTATAGTCCAGTCAAATTATCACAAAAAAAGTCATGTGGATGCAAAATTTAGGGTAGAGCTAATTTTTTTATATGATGTCTGGGATGGTTTTGAGAGTAATTTCTGACAGTTTGCCAACAAAATTTTTTGCCGCCGGAGCCGCCATCTTGAAAAAACTTCAAAATTTTCTATTTTATCTCTGTGTTTGCCCATTATCTGCCAAAATACGCACCTGACAAAAACGTTTTATTATCCATCCTAAAAGAAGACTAAATTTGCTACAGTTTGAGATCAAATTGAGTTTTCTACCATGAATAGTTCCGGAAATACAGCTCTCCGAATTTCAGCAACATTTTGCAAAAAATAAAAAAATCTGAACTTTCAACTAGTTTTTGCTCGCTATCTTCTAAATGACCAAACCTTCAGTAAAATTTCGAAGGATAACTTTTAAACCAGAGTAAATTTGCAACAAATTGAGTATTTAATGTTTTCATACCTATTATAGGTCACCAGATACAGAGGTATCTACAACTCCTCACATTTCAGAAAACTTATCGAAGGTACGAAAGTCTAGTTTTGCCTAGGATATTCTAAATGGCGTTTATCAGTAAAACATCTGTGTTGTCTTATAGTTAAGTTTTACATTGTAATTAACAACCAAAACAGTATTTCCAAGAATTTATAATGATAAAAGACTAAAAAAAAACAATGTAAAAAGAAAGTAATAAGAAAAGTTGGTGTAGGTACAGCATTTTAATTTGGTAATAACGGCGTTTTATTTTAGAAGAACACTTTTGCAGTGTCCTCTGAAAATAATTACTTCCTATACCAGATACAGTTCTCCGAAAATGGAAACATGTTATCGGAGGAGTGGCGCTGAGAGGCTCTTTGTCATTGCTCCGCATACCGTTCTCTCCGGATACATCTGTTTTAATGTGTTCGTACCAGGCAACCTTAGGCATTTTGAAATATTTGCAGACACATTACGACTCAAAGGTTTCAGTTATCTTCGATGGTTATCCTTCAGACGCTAATCAAACAAGCACAAAGAATTGTGAGACTCCGACGGGCTACGATCCATCTCCTGATGTCGTCTTTGATAGAACTACTGTTTTCAAAAGCTCACAAGAAACTTTTCTCACCAATGAAAGCAACAAGAGGCGCTTCGTAGAATTGGCAAAAGCTGGAATAGGCTGTTAAAGATGCAGATGTCTTGATTGTTAGCACTGCCTTCTCAAAAGCATCTCAATACGACACTGTCTTTGTAGTTGGGGAGGACATAGACTTTTTTATTTCCTCACTGCATTACCATCCCCTCATATAAAGAATACATATCTCCAAAAGTGCGGAAGAGGCAAAGCTCCAGACATCTTCTATTCAAGGCAGTCATTTCGCCACAGCTTCTCCAACATGCTGCTGTTCATCCATGCTTTCAGTGGCTGTGACACAACATCTGCAGTTTTTGGCCACGGGAAAACCCACTTCTGTTCGTTGATTTTGAAACATCCTAAACTAGAAGAGGAGGCTAAAGTATTTCTGAACCCTCAAGCTACATCAGAAGAAGTGGCTGAAGTGGGCCAACATTTTTTGGTTCACTTATATGGAGGAGACCCTGCTACACAAACACTTGACGAACTTCGGCACGGAATATTTGTAAAAGCTGCAGGAAGAATGAAATTTAACTTAGCGAGGTTGCCCCCAACCAGTGATGCGGCTCAACTTCATGCCATGCGAACATACCACCAAGTTCAGGCATGGCTCAGTGAATACAAAGACCCTTTGAAGTGGGGCTGGGTGAACACACAAAGAGGCCTTTTTCCCCTTAAAGCCAAGAAGGAGCCAGCTCCAGAATCAATTCTGAAAAGTATTTCCTGTACCTGGAAGAAGAGGTGTTTAAACGCTTGTGGGTGTCGTAAAGCTGGATTAAAGTGCACAACGATATGCAAACATTGCAATGGGCAGTCGTGTGAAAACATACTAATAGTCCTGTCCTCCGACAGTGAGGATGACGACACTCCTGATGAGCCAATTAATTCGTTTATGGATGAAGACGCTGAAGAGAGCTTTATCAACACTGGCTAGATTGTGAACATCATGGACGAAATAGCAGACGTCAACTGCCCAAGTCCTTCTAAGTGCCGGAGACTATGAACAAACAAGTTATTCAATGCAATGTTTCACCAGAACTCCAGCTAAATAAAATCTTTTTGTATATAAATGAATGTTCTGTGCCGTTATTGCTCCTAACTTGTACGCACATGCAATTATTCAATCGTTGCTGTATATATATTTTTAAACCTCTGTATTTTGTGACCTGTAAGAGGTAGGATAAGTTTAAAGTACTCGACAAGTTTCAAATTACCTCTAGTTTAAGTTTCCATATGGAGTTTTACTATAGGTTTGGTCATTTAGAAGATAGCGAGCAAAAACTAGTTGAAAGTTCAGATTTTTTTATTTTTTGCAAAATGTGGCTGAAATTCGGAGAGCTGTATTTCCGAAACTATTCATGGCAGAAAACTCAATTTGATCTCAAACTGTAGCAAATTTAGTCTTCTTTTAGGATGGATAATAAAACATTTTTGTCAGGTGCGTATTTTGGCAGATAATGGGCAAACACAGAGATAAAATAGAAAATTTTGAAGTTTTTTCAAGATGGCGGCTCCGGCGGCAAAAAATTTTGTTGGCAAAATGTCAGAAATTACTCTCAAAACCATCCCAGACATCATATAAAAAAATTAGCTCTACCCTAAATTTTGCATCCACTTTTGACAATTCGATTGGACTATTAAGTTATTAAGACTTTATTTTATGATATGGTAATATACCTCAAATTACATTCGAACCCAAGGCTTCAATGCGTGTGGACTGCGAGTCGCGATCACAACTGCTTGTTTCACTGCAAGCATAGTTACTACTGTTACTATTTCTCCATTCAGTATTTTTCTATTTATTAGTTACTAGGATCTAATATTTTATTCAGTTCACGTATACAGCAGGCGTTTTCTACGATTGCAGAATTACAATTCTGAATTAATTTCCTACATCATGGTGTACACCAGTGCATGGTGGAAACTGTCACGTGATGTGTATTACGTATCACAGGGAATTTATAATAAAAGCAGTTGCCAGCACACGCTCTGTGAAGTGGTAATCAATGCGGGGATTTGTGGGGAAATTTTCCTTTGTGCATTGCACAATTACATTCCGCCATATTAACAACAAACTGCCAAACCTTCTCGTTCCATCAATTATGCTTATTATGCATGCAGTGTGGATCATCATACTTCTCATTATTCGCAGGCTTTTGATCAAGACATCAAAACCGATAATCTATTTTTTCTTCCTGTTCGTGGTGAATTTATCATGTTCTGCGGAATGTGAAATTACCCTATCTTGCTTTCAGAACGTTCATAACCATTAACGTTATTTCCTATTAAACAGATTAACTTATTTGAAATCGCGCAGTTCCTTTACGAACAAATGAGGCAACCATTTTGAAATGAAGTTAACCTTTGTTCCTATACAATACAGTATGTAGGAAAATCAGACACGCTTTAGATATTTATGTAACGCACTGGGAATACACATAATAATTAACCAGTAAATGCCGTGTAAACTGAAGATTTTATTTATTTATTAAATCTCCAAGTACAAGAGCCCTATTTTACCTATGTATGCTAGGGCTATAGTTTCAGAATAAGTATGTTATAATTATGACATGCAGAAAATTTTAAAATGTGGCAGTAAACAATAAACAAAAGTGAACATAAACACAAAACATTACAAAGTTACTTCATAGAAATAGTTGTGAGAATTGATCACAGTGTTTTAAAAACTGAAGATTTTGTGTCACGTATTATCGACGAGGAGAGCTGAGAAATGAAATGATAGCAATAAATAACACTTATTTAGAAGTCAGTTTTGTTGTCCCATGGAAGCGAATACATCAGATGATGATCAAATTCGTGAATAATAGTATTACAAATTGAAAAGCGCATTAACATAATTTCACTCTCACAGGCTCCATAAACAAAAAAAAAGTTCTTGATTAATCCAAATATCACAATATTCTAAAATCTTAACCGTTTCAAGCAAATTTAAGTGTTATCTATCTGACTCCTTAGTCAAAATTTTACCACAATGCTTTCATATGCAATCCTTGATCGGCACCTTAGAAATGACATGTGAAATATGTCACTGTAATGGTAGAAATGACACTGTATCAACCATTTGAAAGAACTTCTCTTCCACTGTTAATTAATCGATCTTGTTTAATCGATATGTTATCGGAAATATTGGAAATTCAGGTGTTGTAGACATCTTCCAGGTAGTGAATACAGTAAAATTTTCTTTAAAAATATTAGTTTGCATCTTTCTTTATTTATGACTAAGATTATACACAATTTGTTTATGAATTATGATATTTATAATGAATTTATCATGAATTATAGATATTGTAGGTAGCTTATTCACTTATGGAATAGGCTACTAAAATATTTATGTTATTATCTGTTTGCCTTTATATTAAATATGTATTTAATTTTAGTGAATACCAGAAAACTGATTCAAAAGTAGTTTATATAAAGTTAATGTTTCATAATGAGTATTTTCTACCTCGTCAAAGGACAGTATGCATTGTAAGCATTACCTGTGCACTCTCTACCTAAGTACAGTAACAGAGTTTCCAGCATTTCCAGTAACAGATATAACAGCCCATATAAAACTAAATAGTTTTTCAAATGTGAAGGTATTTTAATAAATTTGTTATAATTCAATAAACAAAGAGATTAAATTTTTATGTTGAATTATTTACCAGTATATAGCTCGAGTGGGAAGTAACAGAGTGCAGTATAAAATTCTAATGATAGACTCCTGTAGATGAAGACCTGATGAAATAACTATATTAAGGACCAGTTTAAAGAGATCAGAAAGGGACAAGTTGCTTCAACAGTAACTAGTTAAAATAATAGTTGAAGTAAACTAAAGGTAAATCCGTAGAATGACAAACGTAACATCCGGCAGCTATGTAAATCATTTACCTCCGTCTTTCTATTTCATTGGTAGATAACAGGATTGGAGGAACATGTGGCTAGCATGTCCGTTAGTTATTTTACCGGAGCCATTATTTATTTACCAAGTAGCTTCTCAGTTGTCATCACGATCCAGGGTGAACCCCGTTCCGGACCACCGTATCTTAGGAATATGCAAGGTCGTGCATCGAACAACAAACTCCACTTTCAAAGACAGCGTTGGCCTACATAGAATTCGAAGATTTTTATGGTCTCATTTTAAATATAGAAATTATTTTTCATCTCGATTATTGTAATCGTCATTTATTAAAGACGACCGGGCATTTTTACATAAATAAGTTATGTCTTTACAAAGGAGTGATTGGTAAATTCTATGAAACCTGTAAACGATGCTGTGCCTTCCACGATATTTGTCTAGTCTTCGTTATGTTTCGTAAGTTTATAAATTCCTTCTTATCTCTAGCTTTTCTCCTAAATTTAAAGAAATACATTTGCCATTCATTCTTTATCATACTGTCTGATTGCATTCGTACCTTCCGAACCCATTTTTTTGGTCGGACAGTAGAGTTTAGTGTTCAGTATCTGAATCCTCTTATCGGTTTCTGTTAATCTCCTTTAGATTGATCTCCAAACTTTCCGGTGATTAGGTACCGTCATTTCCAAACCTGATCTGTCTAATTCCCTCTGTTCCCTTTTGATTCAGCTTACCTAACCACCGCATTTCCTTCCTCCACCTTACAAAATGCTCTCTGATTGTCCCATCATTAATTTGATCCATGTTTCAAAACCACCTTCTTTGTCTAGCGATTAGCGTTGCTAACTGCGGGATTGAAGATCGGGATCAGCCCCCCCCCATATCGTTTCGGATTTTAACTAGGTAGAGCAACTCACCTATTAACAGAAGATGGTGAAAATGTTGACCAGAGAACACCTCGTTCACTTACCATGAGCTATCGCCGATATTACATCCTGTATCATATACATTAAAATTGAGTATGAGTTGAAATTAACACACACTACAAATACATCAACAATAGAAAACAAACGTACATAAATAATTTCATGGCCCACTACGAGTCTGGTAGTTGGTAGGGAGAAATACCAACATTCGCCTGGATGGCGAACGTAACCAACAGCTGTGGGGAGACTTATTGATGGCACTGTTTATTTACCGGTATATCACATTATTTTTATTAGGATTTAAAGGCTGCATATTTATAGTAACTTTGATAACATTATATGAGAAAAATTCCTCTGACACGGAGAATTGAACCCAGAACCTTTGGCTAACCATGCCAATGCTTTACAAACTGAGCTAAGCCAGAGTTCACTTCATAGCGCCAGATGGAACCTCTCTCCTATCACTGATTGCGCTTATTGGTCTACCTCACCGACAGAGAAGTGCAGTACTGTGAGGCACACTAATTAGTGATTTTTGTGACCGGGCTTCCACTGTTATTGTACAGTGAACATTCAAGATGGATATATATATATGTATTCATGAACCACAAATTATCGCCTCCGTTGGACATTACATGATAATATTATATGAGAAACATTCCTCTGGCACTGGGATATGAACCCAGGACCTTTTGCTATCCGTGCCAATGCTCTACCAACTGAGCTAAGCCAGGGTTCACTTCAAAGCGCCATACATATCATATTATCATGTAATGCCCAACAGAGACAATAATCTGTGGTTCATGAATGCATTTGCATATATCTATATAGTAACTGTGTTTATATCTGGCTCACGTAAAGCAATATTGACAGAAATAAAATTGGTAACTGCTTTAAAATAGTCTAAATATATACCTGTTACTTACTCGTTACGTTTTAAATCTATGCCTATAGGAGAATTTCTGAATAATATGCCACCCAACATCTCTCATAATAACCTACTTTTAGAATAATAAATATGTTATTGATGGGGCCTCTTTCAGCATATTAACATAGAATTCGATATGTGTTGATAAATTTCATTTTATTTATCTCGTACGAGGGATTTGTACGTTGTGTATAAAATATTACCACCTATTCCCTCGTATTAAATCTTTTTGTTGAAAAATCAGCTCATAGCTTTGTCAAAATTAAAATTTATATTTATCAATATTATAAAACATAGTTAAAATTTATGTCTGTCAATTTTGTAAAATAATTTTCGTGTATTGGACATTTTACCAAATTGACTGACATAAATTTTAACTATGTTTTATAATATTGATAAATATAAATTTTAATTTTGACAAAGCTATGAGCTGATTTTTCAACAAAAAGATTTAATACGAGGGAATAGGTGGTAATATTTTATACACAACATAGAATTCGATATCTATGTTAATACCATAATTTCCAGAGTTGCGAAAGTAACTTCTCAGATTTGTCAGCACAAGCTAATACTTTAATATTCCTACTTTTACTGTTACAAGCGGAGAGTCGCTACCATTATGCTCATCGGTCTTCTTTCGTGCTGGGAAAAATCCTCTTGAACTAGCTGGATGAGGGAATAGAGAGAACCGTTCCATCACTACCAATGACTTTAATTTACCGTGGCTATCGAGCAGTCTTCCCTCACTGTCCCCCCGCTTTCTGTGTGTTCTCATATCGGACCTCATCTTTCGATAAATCAATCCAACCCGAAATAATGAGCAATTTGATTATTGATGACATGCCATCAAGTGGAATGAATGCCTAATTGCAATCCGGGTGCAATGCGACATACCAGCGGTTCAAATTATGTAACTCCGGACTTCAAACACACAGTGGCTGCTAATTCCGTTTTACAAGTAATTTAATGTGTGGTGTAAACCAGGATTCCGTTACTTGTGAGTAATTAAACTTCAATGGTTATTTGTAGTTTGGTTAATGTTCGTGGTGTTAATGACATTGTTATAGATTCTCAAATAGCGGCCCACTGGTGATCTGATATTTAAATTTGTAGAAGTGTAAGAAATATAAAGGTTTCTATTTATAAAACATCTGTAAGTCCAGTAACGACATATGCTGCAAAAATGAGAGGGAAGTAAGGAAACAGAAAATTAAATACGCACTTCATACGAGGGCTATTTTTTTCAAGGTCCGATGGGGCATAAAATTAAAACCACAAGATCTTAGGTTTGTTCGGTTAATTTGTGTTCGTCCATTGTTTGGATTGTTCTTTTGATTATGGATTGTCGTAAGGAATCCACGTTTCATCCCCTGTACGATGGATTTCAAAAACTCGTTCCCGTGCCGAGTGACTTTCATCTTTTTCGGCAGCTGAAGAAAGATCTGGGAGGACAGAACTTCCACACGAACGAAGAATTTCAAAACACTTCAAAATATCGTGAAATCCCTTCTCAATACGCTGGCGGCAAAATTCTATGAAGACGATATTTGAAAGTTGCACCACGCTTCGACAAATGTCTCAATCGGAGCGCGACTTCCCTTTATTTCTTAATGCTGACTTACGACAGTTCATCAGCAGCCAAGTATGATGCAAGACTTTGTTAATGGAATGATACGCCTGCGCTGAAGTAATATATTTATCGATAGGAATCGATAGCTACCAAGATTAAAATAATACTATATTTTTCAAGTTGGTACACTTGTAACTTGTTAACATCTGTTGTAAGTGATAATTATTTTTACGTTTAAGTAACATTTTTATCAACCTCTAAAACGCTATCATAGAAAAATAGTATGCAATATCTATGCGGTAAGTGGAATGGAGAATCGAGGAAGAATTTCAAAAGATGATCCGAAGGCGATTCTCTGATGACGCACTTATATCATTAGTATCGCAATATGCTATTCTTACAGAAACAGACAACACTTGTCGAACAACTAAATTGTTTTATAATATGTCTTCTGTCATTTCCTACGACAGTGTGGAACTAATTGCAAACCGCGGGCCAAATGTGGTCGCTTTTTTACTGGCCTTCGACTGCATTCGTAGAACTATCTTCACTAAAATCTTTAAAATCTTATTAGAGTAACGAAGAAATTACAAATATTGCTGGCATATTCTGAAACTTAAAAAAAGTTGTAGCCTACTCTTAGTAATTTTCAGTACGTAACTGAAAATGAGGTATCTTTCTTTTATTTATTTATTTATTTTTTTTACATGGGAGCCAGGACAGCAGGAAAAATTCCGTGCATTCTTCTTGCTTCATTCTTTCGTTTTCCAGAAAGGCGAACGGTTGCACACTTGATGAAAAAAAGCTTGCTCCTGTGCTGGAACCAGCAAGGCAGTTGCTCTCTCTTCTCAAGTTCGTGCTTTAATTCCACCCAGGTCGATGGCATTTAGGCCTATATGTATCCAATTGCGATAGTCTTCACGTTGAGAAAAACGAATGTCAGTTTTTTAGAACTTTGAAGTCAATAATCCCAACACTTAATTATACTACTTCTAAATTATTATCAATAAAGACCCGATATCTAGGAACTTATTTTTCGTGAATTAGGTAGTCGAAAAAGTACTAGCTCGTAAAGCTTAGGCAACTGAACGTGCACTCCCTCAATGGAGTCGCTTTATTAGAGTGTAAAGAAGATTTTACTTACAAGAACAGTGATCTTTTATGGAACTATAAATTTAATGTACTAATATTATTGATTTATTATATTAATGTTTTTGACGACATAATATTTGTATAGATTAAATATAATATAGAACACACGACTTACATAAACCTGACTTCACACTGTATTCAACATAACAGCACAAACAATCAAAGCACTTATGTGCCAAGAGATTTTCCAGTTCCATTAAGAAAATTTCATTTCTATTGTTAATTTTAAATTTTAATATTAACTACATATGAAATAACTAAAACGGCATAACACACAACAAGGAAAATGTTCGAAATTAAAATATTTTAAATCTTGTAAATATTTTAATATAATTGTTATAAATAACCTTACATAGTTGGTTATTGTAATAAAAGTGAATGTTATATGGAATTAGTTGCTTGTGCTAATATTAAGTTTTTTTAGTCAAGGACACCACTTTGATCATTCAGCTTACATATTTTGTAGGGTATAAGATGGAGCTTTCGATTATATTATAGGGATAGAGAAAGTCATGCGAGTACTTGACATCAGACTTATTTTTGTTAAAATATAGGCTTATCCTTTACCCTAATATGCAGACATGTACTACTTTTTAATAATATTGATACTGACAAAATTTAAAAGTATGAAAAGGTGGTTTTTATTTACTAGAACATTTTGTAATTATTTTATTTGTAACACTGTGATCTATAACTAGTTTCTTTCATTTAAAAATGCTAAAACTTCCACAGTTTTCATGCTAAGAGAATGAATGTTCAGAGTACATTACCAGGAATAGTATGTAAAGTTTTATTTTTGTAAACAATAATTGTTATGACTAGGGTTCGGATGTTTATGACCTAAAAAACTGGAAAATATGACCTTAAATATGCCCTTAAAAATGACTAAATATGACCCAAAAAATCGTAAATATGACCTAATAAAAGAAAGTATTTTCTAATAATAAATGTTCCACTTTTAAATGTTTAATGAAATTAAATTACTACATCACATGAATCCAATCAGGATCCTGTTTTTAAGAATTTTACATATTATTCACAGTTTTGCTTGTAATGAACATCTAATTTTAAAGCATTTGCTACTGTTTGATTGCTTCATCACTTCCATATAAAATTTTGTAGTCCATGCGTGTCCCTATAAAACATGAACAATTGCATTAATTTTAAAATTCAATTACCTATTAATTGGGCATAAACATTAAATTAATGAAATAAATTTCAAAGTAGGCTATTACGTACCAGTTTTCTGTCTCCATTTTTGTCTCCATTGCAGCATACAACCACGTGCATTTTAAGATTATCGAATAGAAATCTTCTCCTGTTGTCACTTAATATCGTCTTAAATCGCGAGAAGCTCCTTTCGACGTCACAGGATGTCACAGGTGCATATTTGAAGAAAGTAAAGTCATTGCAATTTAGCTTTGGTTTATCTTCTTCCAGAACAGCATCATCGCCATTCAGAATATCCTTAATTTTACATACTGTGACATACCCCACATTTGCATTCAACACTTTAGTAAGGTTGTTCTTCACAGAGTCCCCTACACTGCCTCTTGCTCGCTCTAGCTCACATTCTACACTTTTCACTAGCCCCAAACTTTCGTGCAGTTCCAAACCTACTGTCTCTAGACAAGAAATTGCTCTTATGATGCCCCCAAAATTTGATTTAATGTAAGCCAAATGTCCCTTCAAGCTGCTGGAGAATAATTGTTGCACAATTTTAATAGAAGCTGCCTCACGATTGTCAAAGGTATTAATCACTTCCTCAATAGCTTCATAATTTTCACAATAATATTCAGCTGCACTAAGCCATGTACACCATCTTGTCAATATTGGTTGGGGTGGAAGTGGAAGTGAAGGTAGATGTTGTTTAAATGTTGTCAGTCTCTTTGGAGATTTTAGAAATATTTTTTTTCACATTTGATATCAATGCATCCACATCATGAAAATGTACTCTTACTTCCTCTGCAACTCTGTGCAATCCATGAGCCAGGCATGTTAAATGCACCATTTTTGGATAGAGCATTTTAAGGCCCTTGCCTGCTTTCACCATGTACGGTGCAGCATCAGTTACAAACAGTAGAACTTGTTCCCGCTTTATGTCACCATCCCCCAACAGTTTCATGGCATTGTCGAAAAGTACAGCAATTGTAGAATGGTTTGCTGCCTCAAGTACTTCACAATCGAGGAAAAATATATCACCAGGACGATCAGGAAAGAGTGTGCCAATAATAACATTCGCAACATATCTCCCGCAAGCATCCGTAGTTTCGTCTATCGAAACCCAAATCTGATTGTTGCCTACAGTACTTCTGATTTTTTGCAATGCATTTCCATAACACGCAGGTAAGTAATTTTTCCTTAGTGTAGATTCGTTTGGAACTGTGTGACTTGTGTATTTTCCAAAAAAATTATCAATTGTTCATTGCTAACCTTATTAAGAGGGATGTTGGCAGACACCATCATTTCACAAAGGTCTTTCGAGAATTCAGACAATTTACTTGATGTCGAAGGAGCAGTTGTACCACACAAAAGACCCTGCCTCTTTTCTTGAGCTGATTGTCTGCTTACACTGTTCTTATGTATTGCCGTCTCACGGTGCTGCTGAACATTAAATCGTTTTGCAGCCGTCACTTTAATTTCACACACTTTGCAATACAAAATTTTCCCGTCGGTGCAGAAGTGGTTTTCTCCAAACTCCTTAACAAAACTTTTTTGTTTTTCACTTTCAGAACACTTATTTTTCGGCATTTTGATGTTTCCCGATACCACTGCAAGTGTGAACTGAAAATCTTTTAAAACTGTCTCTATTGAAAGTTGTTAACAACAAGGAGGAAGGCGGTAAAACCCCGTGCATTGTGCTCCAACTACCTGCACTTGTTACTGTCCCTTCACATTCTAGTTACAGTCAAACCAAAATATTAGTAACTCTTTCTCGAAAAAATTTTAACTCTACGATTTAGTGCCTACAGTATACTGTGCAATTGTGCTCTTTTACCGAATTTATTACTGAAATATGACGTTAAATTAAAAAATGACCGAAATATGACCAAAACTATAAAAATGTCCAAAATATGACCTGTGCAATTGTGCTCTTTTACCGAATTTATGACTTAAATATGACATTAAATTAAAAAATGACCGAAATATGACCTAAACTATAAAAATGTCCAAAATATGACTTTATATGCAAAATAAAAACGGTCCAATTAGGATAACAAAAGTGCAATTCATGTTTAATTTCAGTTTGCGGCAAGATTAGACGTCAGGATAAAAATATGATATGTCATGAACATCCGAACCCTAGTTATGACTATACCTCAAAATATTAAATATACTCAGTAAGTTCCACATTATTTTCTCAAATGATCTAGGTTGAATAACACAGTAAAATAGACGTAAGTCAAATTCAAAAGCATTAGTGCATTAGAATATACTTGAGAAAGACTGCCAACTACTTAAGAAAAAATCTAATGCGCTAATGTTATTGAATTTGTTGACTTAATTCTACCTTAGGCCTACTTTCTCATTAAAACTAGGACATTTTAGGGATTAAAGTGGAACGTACTGAATATATTTTTCGCTCTCATGGACTAGTATGAAATTCATAAACACCTCAAAATGTTTTTGTCTGAACTTTCTAATAATTTTAAAATTGTTAAAGAGTATTTTTATGTATTTAATTGAATGCATAGACCTAGTATATCTGTGTTCATACAATTGAAATTTTAGAAGTAGGATTTTAAAAATTATTTTAAAAAAGTTTGTACATATCGGTAACTTCTTATTCTGCATGCCTAATCATTAAGAATACAGTAGCATTTGTTCAGTAAAGCAGTAATCTGGATAAACATTTAGAATATATGTCGTCAAAAAGATTGACTACGTTTGCGTCAGTATTTTTATTCTTCTTTTCTGTTTTGATGAACTGCAGTTGTAGTTCTGGCATAGAGTAGTTTCGTTTTCCGCTTCTGTTTGAAACAGAACAGTACAAACTTTTAAATGCATATAATGGTCTGCAGTCTCTTTTCAGCTTCCTGTCTGGTTGTGGTGGAAACTCTATTTTTCATATACTGAGTGGCCGGGCTAAAGTTAAGTGAATGAGCTTTTGTCAGATAGTTCCCGTATTGGCTTGAATTTTTATGTACTGTGCTCAAAGCATTGTTCATTGTTTCTGATGCACTTAGCTCTCTTATAAATGGCTGCAGGAATGAAGGACTAGGTTTCTAATCCGAAAGGACACTGCACAGCGCGCCTGCTGCAAGCGACTAGACTACCCGCACAACAATTTTGTAGAATTTGTTGTGCAAGTAGTCTAGTCGCATTCAGCAGGCGCTCTGTGCGTAAACCAATCCACAATATCAAAACATTGCAATTATAAGTTTCAAAGAATGAATTTTCAATGGTGCAATAAAACATTTTATGGCATTAGGTTGAAACTTCCATATTACTATATCCACTTCTTTCTTATCAAAAATAATACTTTGCCTAATTTTTTAAAGCTTGTTCCTTTCTTGTAATAATTTTTTATTTTCCACGTTGCTAAGAATTTCTTACCTATAAACATTTCTCCCGCATTTTCATTTGAACTGCAAAGTGGACACATTCCTTTCTCATATTCTTTCTTGTATTTCTCCACGTCCGGTTACCTAATCTCTACCATGCTAAACCTATCCTCTCTACTTTATTATTATTATTATTATTGTAAAAATAAGTTCCTAACTTTCTATTTGTTTATAGTTATCTATAAAATTCCCCCTGTAACAGTATATATAATTACACTAGAAGGTACCCGCGGCTTCGCCCGCTATTACTTACTTACTGAACTGCTAGCTATTGTGCTTCAATCATTTAACAAACGAACAAAACGAATCTTATGCTACCATATGGGCATACAAATTCCAAATGAAACTATTAAAATGAACCACAGATTCATGAACCTTACCAAAATCATGCATAAACAATTTTATTATAACGATTGATAATTTTTAAAAAATACTAAAAACCTGGTTTCGAGGTACATTTCATGATCAAACTGCGCCACCCGGGGAAGAAAAGACCTCAGATTAGAGTTCCCTAGCCCAAAAAAATCCCGCATAGTGTTTTTAGTAAAATCATTCCGTGTTTCCCCATTAAGGCTTTGCCCGCGAAACTTTTAAGCTTAAAGAACATATTGATTAATTCGATCATTTCGATTAAAAGGTCGAATTTACTGATTATTTTACATCATCTACACAATTTTGAGAAACATAATTTGCTCATATAAAAATTTTAATACCTTCTCTATTATGTAAAGTATGCCTGCAATACACTGTTGTCATGTGAACTGGGATTTGGATTTGATAATTCTGTGTAAAAAGAGATTAAGTATTCTCAAAAACATTTGATTTTTGGCATTTAAAAACAAAATTTTTCAAAATCCTTTCTTAGTGAACACCTACATTATGAAACGAAGGTATTGTCAAATTCCAAGTCTCTACCTATTATAGTTTAGGCTCTACGTTGATTCTCTGTCAGTTGGTCAGTCATTAATAAATTAAATAAATTAAAAATTATTTTTCGTTCAGCCAGTTACAAACCAGCAATAGACATCGTCCTAAACATTAAACAGTGAACTACTATATAAAACATTAAAACATAAAAACATAAAAATTAATCCTATTGTACAATATTTCTTGTGAAATATTCGTCTATCTTATAGAAAGGATTCCTTGAGAGCCATTCATGTAACGTATTTGCATATATATTAAAAGGCAAATGATGCCAGGCTGAAGGTAATCTATTATACAGTCTTAATCCTAGATAATGTTAGTACCTCATAGTTGTAGACAATCTACATCTTGGTAACTCTAAATTATTACTATACCTTGTTTGATGACCGTGTATGTTGTTTCTTGATTTATACAAATGTAGATTTTTTTAACATAGACTAAAACTTCATATATGTACAAATTAATGATGGATAAAATTCCTGTTTGAATAAATAGTGGTCTACAATGGTCCAAAGGCTTCGAATTGGTGAGGATCCTGAGGACTTTCTTTTGAATAATTAATATTTTATATAGGCCATCGCCATTGCCCCAGACAATCAACCCATACCTCATGATGCTTTCAAAAAAGGAAAAATAGGCCATTTTAAGATATTTCAATGAAACCTGTCTCTTTAAATTGACTAATAGATAAATTACCCTAGAAAGTCTTTTGCAATCATTGTCTATATGGTTTTTCCATGTAAGATTAGCATCTATACTAATTCCTAATAATTTGTCAATAGTCAGTCAGTCAGTCAGGAAACTCCCTAGCATTAAATTGTACAATAGTCTTCTCCGCGAATTAAAAATATTTCAGTACCTGCTTTTAAAATGACAGTCATTCTTTACGATCTGATTTCTATTCAATAATGGAATGCTTTAATTTCACTCATGTTAATACATTATCGTAAAACGTGTATTTTACCTTTTATAAATTTTACTTGAGCATTATTTTTTGTTATAAAACTGTAATGATAAATGGAAATCATTTCGAGTCTTAACAGTAACCATAGCCTTCTCTAATACTGAATATTAACCTATGTTCTCGAAAGTCAATCAAAATGCTTCGGGGCACCAAACATCGGACTTTATTATATAGATTCTGATATAACAAATTCCTACCATCTGTGACACAGCACTGGTCGGAAATAAGTGATCACAATGTTAGTTGTGCTTACATCACTGTCTTGGTTTCTTCAGAAGGCAGAAGGAATTTGGATGTAACCTATTTCTTTTTCGAAAGAAACTGTATGAAGGGTAGGTATGTCTAAGAATTCCGTCTTTGTCTAGAATGAATTTCAAGTGTAGCCCATACCAGATACATGAATATTGGCGCAAAATCAGTGCAATAAGCATGATTCTTTGCGCCGGCATATGTTATGGTGGCATGTGAAGCAGATTTGCGTTTCCCAAGTGTAAACTGCACTTTCCCTTTGACGGCTTTACAAGTTTCATGTGTTTGCATGAACCGATTTCCTTTTAATTCACCTTTGTTATTTTGATATGCGGTTATCGCATGTTAAATCAATATTGCACCTGTATGGTCATAAATAAATATCCAACAGTTGAGTAAACAGTTTTCGTACTGTATGCTATTCGTATTTTTATTTTCTCATGTCATGGATTCGCATGTTGGCACCAGAATTTATGTTCAGAAGTTGTTTTAATGTCAGTAACAAAAAATCGTTGGCATTCGATTTCTCAGAACCTATTTGTGTGGAGCGGACATTTAGACTGGAATTAGAAAAACATCCACTGTCTATATACCGTATTTACTCCAATATAACGCGCCCTTTTTTGTCCATTTGTAGCTTTCAAAACTGAGGTGCGCGTTAAATTCGAAGGCGCAATAATTTCGAGTGCAAATCCGTTTCGTAGGTTGGCAGTACCGGTAACTTTTATCTGCGTAACAATGCATTGTTCTCGACTTCATTAATTTTTTTGCACTCCTTAGCTAGTAAGTGGTACTTACGAACTTTGTTTACATGGATCGTAAGTTGACATTCCCACACAGTCTTGTTGCTAAGGCCGGTTGCGATGAGGTTAAAACACTTACGGTCCAAGCGCTACGTCATAATTCATTACGATACACTTCATAACACAAGCCTTTATGGCCACGGCCCCCAGGACAAATATTCGGTTCCCATAACAACAAACACATGCGAATCACTTTCTGAAATAAACATCTATTTTCAAGAATGTATTTACATAATATTTTCAGGTAATATCACAATTAATATAATTAAATTGATATAAATAATCATCGTGCAAAAAATAGCATGCAACACACGGGCCGTAAAGGCATTTACGGGTCTCGAAAACTTAAAAACCCTCGGCTGCGCCTCGGGTTTTCAATCTGTTTCCTCGACCCGTATACGTGCCTTACGGCACTTGTATCGCAATATACTATATCGTTGGCCTATTACTAGCATTACACAGAGCGTATAAAAATACTAGTTAGCAGTCACGAAATGGAGGGCAAGAAGAGAAGAATATCTTATGATGCTGCTCTTAGCTCTTAATTTAAGCACCCCATGTGTAAAATTTAAACAAAATCGAGGATTCCTGTGACGAATACGTCAATGAATAATGTGTCAGTGAATATACTTGTAGGCCTAAAACTGGCAGTTAAATTTAATGGTAATTTCAAATGTCTACGTGGTGGTTCATTATTCCCTTAATACTATGACAAACTTCCAAATAAAATACCTATCCTACCATTGAAGCGCATTGCATTCGCCAACAAACTCTTTTTTTTTATTATTTCAAATTTCAAAAACGGGGTGCGCATTACATTGGAGGGCGCATTATATTCGAGTCAATACGGTATAATCCACTGTCCCAGACCCTATATAATATCTGTGGCTTGGTTCTAAAAGGGCCAATGTTAATTTCTTGCAAAAATGAGATTTATGCATTATTGAGCTAGGCTAGTCTTTATCTTTCGTATACTAAAAGTGCCAATGTCTATTGCTATTAATAGACATAATACAGAAACCTTAGAGGCCAATGTCGGAAGTTCTCAGCAAAAAAAATGTTACTTCTATAAAGGGTTCAAAGTCAGTACACTCAAAAGGAAGTTTTATGGCATTGGCCCTTTAGAACCAAGCCACAGTTATAAACCAACGAATTGCTCAACGTAAAGACAAATACGAGAACTGTAATATAAACATAAAATGTTACATGTTTTAATGATAACTAGAAAACGTTTTAATAACATGGTCTTTTAGAACATATAAGTAGGCTTGAGATTACAATTAATATCATATATATTTTTTCTTTGCTTGGAATGTTCGAATTAAATGTGACTGATACGACGGACGTGCCTTAAATTGACTTCAACTACACAAACATCCATCACGTTGTTTTGCCGTATTCAGCTTTCATTTTCTCGAATTTTATTGTATTCTTAAGCAACATTCAGCTTAGTAGTAATTAGACTAATTACAAAATTATGTAGTATTTAATAAATAGCATAGAGGAAAATATGTCAACTGTCCGGAATCCAGTCAATGGTAACGCCTGTGTCTTTCAATTACACTATATGCACACCGATGCTGGTGAAAAAATATAAGCATGATTCGGCCGCTTTGGATTTTACAGTTAAGAAAAACTGTGTATCTAAAAAATCAGTGTGTTGCTTGGAATTAAATGTGAGCTGGGACAACTGGTGAAAAAATTAATCTAAAATGCACACATGCCGTTTCGACTTCATTTTAATCTTCATCCTTAACATAATGCCATGTTCAGCTTTCTATTTATCGCCAATTTGTTGTCTTATCTAAGCAATAAACAAAATTAGAGTTATATTATGTCGTATTTTTTATTACCTTTTATGGCCGGTTTCTATAAACTCGCGAATTACCTATGGGTAAATTATCCAATCGACAGAATTTACACAAAAATAACACCACACAAACACAAATAATTTAAAGATAGCAATCACATACACTTGTGGCGAGTTTCTAGATAAATGTCTTCTGAGTAAATATGAAAATGACAGAAAAAATGTTCCTACAAACTCGGGCTAGATTTTTCCAAGGGTAAATCTTCGGGTTAATTTATCCTTTCATGGATGGCTGGATAAAATTTAACCTTTCATAGGATCAATAGTAATATTTAAACAATGAGAATCAAAGCCTTCTGAATTAAATTAACTGTACAACTCCAAGGCCTTGCTCATTATATCATTGTAGGTTAAATGGAACTAATTTGTCCATGGATAATTTACCCATAGGTAATTCACTAGTTTGTAGAAACCGGGCATTAATGTGTTGATATTAAGAAGCAAGTTCATATTCTGGTAGATCACAGTAAATAGTGGATTTAAGCGAAAAGGGAACATTACAACTGTACAAAATATAAAGATTACACATCTACCAGCCCGGTAGCCTATCTTAGACACGAATAAAGATCCCCTTCGGTTACCTGGATTGAACCTAGATTATGTATTTCTCAGATGATCCCCCTGTCTATTCGTATTTCTTTCCTTATACAGTATTTTATCATCTGGAATAAACATTTTGTTTTTGAACGATCATCATATTATATGGAAGTTAAAATTGAATGGTTTAAAGAAGAGACTATTTGATTATATAAGCTACTCGCCGACATGTTGGTCTCCTGCCTGCGGGTTTGTCCAGTAAATCCCTGCCGGTGCGGTTGGCTTATACATGTCTGTACAGTTAGTTTTGTCTCTGAGAATTCGGTTGGTATGCGTGGTGCAGACTGGAGCCATGGCAACGAAATTCTCCGTCTCTGTTGTTTAGTACACCTACACACAGCATTCACCCCGGACGTCTGGTCACGGCATAGTTAAATATTGATCACTTCCCATGCCCTCAATGTTAGCATACTTCAATAAATCATTCACCTACCTGACAGCCCTTGTATTGAACAAGTAATGAAGATTTTCCTTTGTTTCCTATCACAGAGGGAGATGTAATTTTACTTTCTTCTATGCCCGGCCTACATGTAACAAAGGATGTATTTTACTCACGCAAAAGGGGATTTGAGATGATCATCCTTTATCGAAGAAGAGAAACGGAACGTCACAAACAGACAAGGGAACCTCCCAATGCTCGTGCCTTGGAATTTAACGACGCGCAAATCATTTGCAACGTCTAATACACGAATCAAATAAAATGGATAATCATATCATAAAAGTTGTAAGCTACCAACGAAAGGATAAGTTTAAAAACGAAGATAAGAGGCTTTGAAATGAAATTTAAAGAGATGTTTTCCACCTTATACCCTCAAAAAAAAAAAAAAAAAAAAATATATATATATATATATATATATATATATATAAAACCTACAAAACCTTCAAAAGGAAAAATGAAATTTATCAATATCAGAGGCTTTGTCGAATAGGGATTTGAAAGAACATAGGCCTAAATATTTTCATGCAGAATCCTTTATGCTCGAATATGTTGTCTGTTTGTTGGTTTTACGGTTGTATGCTTGTTGTAAGTCTACATTTGTCCCGCAGGAGTTATTTTCTCGCCTGTAGATCTATGTACAAAAGTCTGCCGTATCGAGTCACAAATAAGTGTCATCTACCTGGGAAGAGATCGAACTCGCGAACTTGTTAACAGAAAGCCCTTTCCTAATCATCTGTTCTAGCCAGGCTGAACAGAATACGTTTCACAAATAATGCCTAATCCTCTAATAGCTGAAAACTTAACTCATACGTACTTAACTTATGTCTTCCATTCCTTTTTATACTTTCCTATTTAACAGAAGATTTGTGACAATATTTTTGGAGAAAGTTCCTCTGACACCGTGAACTTCGGCTTTCCATGCTCGATATTCAATCACAAAATCCCCAAATAGTGTGCTCTGCTTTACCGTGTATGACGTAAATATAATTCAGTGATTACCAATTAGGGTAATCATAGGAGAGAGATTCCATCTGGGCCGAGAGTCAAATTCTGGCTTGTTCAATATTGGGAAAGCATCGGCACACAAAGCCAATTGTCACGGATTTGAATCCTGGTATCAGAGAAATTTTTATTCTAAAATATTCTCATGTAATGTTCAACAGAAACAATATTCTATGATGTAGATAAATTTCCTTGTTGATCGTCCTTGGTATTTTCATCATTGTGTGGGTATAAGGCGAAAAGAGATATAATTGATCTAGTAATATTCTGTGATGTCATGAATACTTATCTACAGAAGAATTGAGGTGCTCGGGGGAACAAAATGGTATCTGCCTCTGCCATGAAACAAGTAATTTTTTACTTTCCAGCTTGTTTGGTGTAACAGAATGGTAGGGGATAGGTATTGATCTCTATATGTTCAAACGTATTGAGTACAAAATTGAGATGAAAATAAAATTATTCAGATATCTTGGTTAATGAGAAATTTATTTGTTCTCTTTTTCAACACACCACATTTGGCACTTACCATTTTGTTCCCGCGAGCGGCTGAATATTGTAGATGTTATGTCATATTAAGTTAAAACAAATTCGTAAAGTTTAAATTACTTTCTTTAATGTTTACCTAGTAGACCTATGTTGCGCGTGCAACAGTATATTAATATTCTTTGCAAATTCAGTATGGTTATGTCATTATACGATTTCCAGTATACTCTATAAATTTAACTAGAGTGGTTTTGACCAGTTTATTCAAAAGCATTGAAGGCTACCTACAAGCTTGTACTCCACTAAGTTATTGGGATTTTTTAACTAGCCTAATTATTTGGATGGCTCTAAATCTCTGGGATCGAGTCAGCCTCTAACAGAAGTGTGCACCAAGTTATATCTTGGGCATAAATACTTAGCACCCTCAACACTTTCTTATTTCAATTTTATAAATATACATCTTTCGATAGCGGGGTTTTATCATATGTTAGGTTCTGCGGGTATATTGGTAGGCCGTGTAATCACTGGTGTACATTTGTTTTCTATTGCTGATGTGTTATGTCGTCTGACAATTTAATTGATTTTCAGTTTTACTGATTAATATAAACAATTAATAGTGGCGATGAGTAACGGTAAGAAAATATGCAATTCGTCTATTGCCTTTACGACTGGGAAACCATGAATAAACCCCAACAGAGTCTGATCCCGGGACCTCTCGACTGCGAACCTCAGACGCTAGCGTCTGAGCCATATCCGTGCATTGTTTATTGTTTAAAATTCCTTTAAAAACGTAGCGTTATTATTTCATGTACTTGAGTGAATTCCTTTGCTCAATTCATATTGGTGGGATACTCGAAAGAGGATACTCGATATTATGGTAGCCACCTATAACTGTGTTAAAAAGCTGGTGGTGTTCTACTACGTAGTTTAATGAATTTTTACATCCCCAGGGTGGTCATTGACCTCGAACATATTTTGTTTTTCGTGTACACACATGAGACAAGGCTAATTCGATTAAAATGGTTATGTTCGCCTATCACACTTCAGCGTTGATTTATTTACTTTGATGTCAATCGATTATGCATAGGTTTTAAATATGACAGCTAATAGTATACATGTATGCCGGGCAATAACTCTCATAATATCGAAAAATTGGATTATTCCCCAAAGTGAAGTGAATGTTAATTGGAATATCGATTTCATACTGTCTAAAATTATATGGGGGTACTAATTTAGAAAGAGTTGTTATACTCTGCAGTCCGTCGTATAGGCTATGATACGAGGGTAAGTCGATAAGTATCCGCACTTTTTGTCTAATCTTTTGTAGGTTGGCTGTACCGCTTTGTGCTCGCGCACATCAACATGTTAATTTATCTTCCCTTGTGGAATGTCTGACCGTTATGTAGGGAATTAAGGGAAAACCCGCAAAAGAACCGCAAAGGTAGGGTGGGATTGGGTCTTCGACGAGGTTCTGTACCTGTGAATCCAAGGGTAAGCCTATACATTTATTTTTAAACGAAATTTTGTAGTGTGGGGTGATATATTTTAATGTCATACAAATGTTTTAATATACGATCTAATATTTCACTATTTAAAGTGAATTCTTCACGCTTATAGAAAGTTAACTATATAGCAGGTCTGATATAATCTAATCTAGATATTCCACCCCTGTTGTTTTTCACTTCTTTATGTTGCTTTATTAATGAGGGCATAAGGCTAATACCAATATTCTTATTCAACTTCCCCTCATTTACAAGATGAAGTTCATTAATAATCCACTAAGATGTAGGCTAGTCCTAAAGATTAGCAATATATTTTTGTTAAGTACCAGATAATTATTTTCTGAACTTCAACTTGAGTTACACATAAGCCCTAGTGATCTGTGTCAAGGGGAGAGTATTTTTTTTTAAGACAAATCATGACATGAAAGGTTTATTTTTTATTTAAAATAACGAAAATAGAATGTATTACTTACCAGGGAATACGTATCAGATCTGAATTGACAGCCACATTTATATTATGTGTAAGATAGGTTTACGTAAGATGCAGTGTATTCTGCTCCGTTACACCCCAATACGCTCGCATTTACGTCTTCAGCAGAACGTCGTTGAATTCATGTCTATTTATTCAACTGTCAGCCATTTCTCAATATGTCACTTTAACCGATAGCGTCTCCATTCACTCAAGCATGTTATCATAGATAAGTGCTGGGATATATGTTTCGATTTCAAGGAACTTTACCTTGCCAAAGATTGTATTTATAACGTACTCATGAAAGGACAATGCTCAATTAATACTTAGTAGTCTTATTATACTAATATACTTCATTATGACACTGTAAATCTCTATATATATAAAAGGCTTTGTCCTGACTGACTGAATGAATGACTGACTGAATGACAGGAATCAACGTACAGCCTAAACTATAACAGGTAGAGACTTGGAATTTTGACAGTACCTTCGTTTCATAATGTAGGTGCTCACTAAGAAAGGATTTTGCAAAATGTTGATTTTAAATGCCAAAAATTAAACGTTTTTGAGAATACTTAATCCCTTTTTACACAGAATTATCAATTCCAAATCACAGAATATATTGTTGCCAATTGTATCAGATGGGTTTGGAAAAAAAATGACATGCAAGTTTGACAAATAAGAGAAGTTATCAAAATAATTCATGTTATAAATAAATATTACAGAATGAAATCCACGAAAATAATGCAGTTACATAACTTTCTCTACCCTAGACATAGAGAAAACAAAACGAGGTATGGTAATGTGTATATTATTATATTATATCGCAGGTTTTTGGAGAGAGAAGTATGAAAGTGATAATGCTTTCTGTTTAATTTCATCCCCAAAACAGTTTTATGGTAACATGAGAGTGGGAAATAAAATTTTACAATTTTATGTTACAGGAATTTCTGTTTCTTCTTATTTGAACCCTTACCAGGCTTGCTGTGTACTGTACAAGCGATGGGATGCAAAATTGTACATCCTCTATGAGCCGTAAAAAACTATATCAAGCGTTTTCTGAGGGAATAGTTTGAGTGTAATAAGTCGTTCTTAATATTTCAAATTATAAATACCTATATAAGGACCTAGAATTTAAAAATCGAAAGTCCTTCATAAGATAATTTCCAACTACAAAATACCGGGCGACGCCGGGTCTTTTAAGCTAGTCAGCTTATAATATGCTTGCTTTACTGTCAAGGTCTTTCTGCACTCATCTTGCTTAGCCTTTTCACTGCTACTGACAAATAAATTCGCCAGGTCAAAACTGCATGAAAGCAGAATAATTATTATATTCATAAAAAAAGGTTTATTTTAAAATGTGAGGATTTTTATTCTTGTGTTTACTTCGTAATCTTGGAAACCAGCTGTTCTACTAACATTTTTCGTTTTGACTTCAAGCTTATGGTCCACTGAAGATGTTAATCGACGATTGCTTATACCGTTAAGTAAATTCAGGTCTGAAAGGCTTAATGGTATTGTTGGGAATATTTTTTATGTCAAATAAAAGGTAAAAAATGTGAGCAAGAAAGGTTTATCAGTCGAGATAAAAAAAAACTTATAAACATAAAAATCCGCTGTATTAAAAGAGTGTAAGTGGATGTATCCTTAAAAAATATAATTTTCCTTAGTGATCTCGCTGTCACTACGTCCACATTTCAAGTAATAGGTTAATTTCTTCTAACTTTTAGTAACCTTGGTGAATAGGACAACACAATAATTAAAAATTATATAGTTAAATTTGAAATTGTATTCTGGAAGTTTTTCTTTGCAGAGGAAGCTTTGTAAACAAGGAATAAATAAATTGAGCATACCATCTCCCATACAAGTTACTTATTGTTAAGTTTTTAGGTGGAATAAGTATATGTGCCACAAACTTTCGATAATGCCATCCATTACATTTCATAATAATTATTAATCATAGCTCCATTTTATAAGTTCATAAACAAAAAAATAGCGTTATTCATATTGCCGTCTCTTCTAGTACAGTGGTATTAATCAGAGGTGGCAGTCAGATGCGCGTGAGAGAGGTGACGCATGTAGGAGGAATCATGGGGAGGGGTAAGAATGTTGAACTGCTCTTGCGGGAGAGGAGAAGCGATTGTAACAAGGTCTCTTGTTTCTTCACTGCATTATACGATCTTACCGCTCTGAAAGCAACGACACAACTGACCCATACACCCCTCCATCCAGTACGAATGTTTGTTGGACTCGTCTGCTTCTACTGAGCATCCATGCTTGGACTGCCACGCCTTATTAATATCACTGTACCGTGTATTGAAGTAGTTACTTACATTTTTATATATCTATAACCGTTAATTTTATAAAGAAATGTTCTAGGTAAAATACGTCCATTCTAACTGTGCCTACAATTTACTGTGGTATTTTTTTGGTAACTTCTACCATAGGAAATCGAAAATGAACAAGACTAAACTGCCCTCTAAGTAATTAGAAAGCTATCCTTAATATTTTAGCAATGGAGACCGAATACTAGGTGGTGCAATAAGAGTCCAACAAAGCCCATGATCCTAAGATAAAATAAAATTTAATTCTCAGTTTGCCCACAATAGGCCTGCACAGAGAAACAGACAGATGTCATTGCGAAAACACTTTTTCCGGCTTCTGTTTGTGGTGAAATATGTTTTCCCAGCGTTATTTCAATTTTGATATTTGTTACGATCACTGCATTTTCTCTATACATGCGAGAAAGTAAAGTCCTTATTAAATAATTTAGACTACATAAATAGGTAGTTAAATAATGACCTTATGAAAAGCCGCAAAGAACCGAATGGTTTATTCCATAGGCAGTACATAGCCAGTCATAGTGAGCTCAAAATACTTGGTCCCTTATATGCGGTTCTGGCATTACTACATGTAATTTCAGAATACGAGTAATTTCGTTTGCTCATGATTTTCAACGTTACTTAGAATAAACCCTTTGGCGAGTTGGTAATACTCTAGTGAAAATAATTTTGTTTTCTTCATATACATAAGCAAGTTAATTGTTAAATAAATGACGCAAAAGATACTCCTTTAGAAATTCAGTGACTTGTGCGGAGACATTTTTATGCAAAGGCTCTGAACAGGAAACAATTAGCTAAGTTATTCAGCGTTAGTTTAATAACTTTCTGTCTACAGTAATTTTCATTTTGAAGTGTTGAGCTGTAACTCGAGTATACGATTAAAACTACGGGTAATACCAAGTTCGAGGCTTATGTAGTTGTGATCAGCATTGAGGACAAATGCTCACCCAGCATTCTGATGGGACAAAAAATAAAGCTACTCACAGAGATTGTGAAGAGCAGCAGCGGGTGGGAAATGTCATGTCGACCACATATCACCTCATGCTGGTTGAATGATCTTGCACTTCTGCTAACCCGAGCGGACATCAAGCCATTTCAACTGGCAGACCCTGACTTTCAGAGACTAACGCAACTTGACACATAGCAATACCATAAATATCCGGACTGAATGGTAAAAACGTTTCGCAATTTTTCCTATTGTAGTAATGAAACATATAGGAAAATTAATTAATTTACTGTGTCATAACTCTACATGAATAAAAAAAATAATCTGTGGAGATAAAAGAATTTGTTACTTCATGTCGATTTAGATTAAATGACGTCAAAATGTCAATAATTCTATAGTTAGGAAAGAGACACAAAATACCTCACAATTTGTCAATTGGTATGTATCAAAACATCCAGATTATCTCGATGAGTTAGCAAGAAACGAAATTAATAAATAAACATTAAAATAAAACAAGTATTCTGACTTAAGGCTTTCTCAGTGTTGAGATCGTATGATTTTTCTCAGGTTTCTAATCGGGCGAGTAGGAGGATTGATTCCAAGCTTTCGGCTGCTTGCTCAGCACCCATCTTCTGGAAGAAGTGAGTTGATTATGGGAAAATTTCTGTATTACATGGGAGAGACAAGAAAAGCTAGGTGGGGTGGGGGACCAATAAGAAAATCTGAAAGTGGAGCGATTGGACGGAGAGCTCTAATTGGTTGGGAAGGAAACGTTGAATTTAATAGTAGTATGAGATGACGTATAATCGGTCCGTTTTCACGCCCAATATCCTATTTGGAAGTGAGAAACCAATACTGGCGAAAATATCTTGCGTGGTATATTGGTGCCACTATAGTGACCGCCATCGCTGTTTAAGTTTCGGTCTTTTTTTTATCCTTCCCAACCAATCGGAGCTCTCCTTCTAATTGTTCCACCTTTCGATTTTCTTATTGGCCCCCACCCTACCTATTATTTATTTTCTCTCCTATATTACTATTGATACATCTCCTTGATATTTTCCCACTTCTCCCAGAACATGACAACGGAGCAAGCTGCCGAAAGCTCGGAATCAATCCTTCCACTCACATCCTTGGAAACACAAGAATTTGTCATACAAAAAGTATTCAATATTATTTCAACAAAATTTAATACATTTTCGTAAACTCATACAACTAGGGCCTATACAATATGCTATGACTTCCTTCGCTGCAAATGGTCTCATTCTGCGTGTAATCGATTCAGAGAAATAAAATATTTCACTATGGAGTATACTGTTTTATTCCCCTCTAATGCTTTTACAACTATAATTGAATTTAAAATGTTTAAAACATTAATACGGCTTGTATAATGTGTGTTTTGATAGAGTTAAACTACATAATATTCAGAACTTAAAATTGCGTTGTGTGGAGCTTGTGTTAAACGGGCTGACATTAGCAGTGGTCAGCTATACAAAATTTATAGTATATACAGTTTATATGAAGGGATGACAGAAGTTTTAATTTGCCATTTTAGTCAGAAAATTATATTTTTGGATTTTAGTGTAAAACATCAAGCATACCCTTAAGTATAACTGTGCAATGTTTTATGCCGTTTGGACACATGAAACAGGTGCTACTGACGCCATTTTAAAACAGTGCCCTTCAAACTGCCGGTTCATGTACACTTTAATCGCTCGTTTTCTCAATTTCAATTTCCACGTTATTTTCCTACTTTCAAAATCTGTCTTCTCTTACAAAAATAGAGACAGAACTGTGAAATTATTTCACATTTTAGTTTACAATTTGTATGTATACAATGAAATTACTAATAATATTTTCTGTATAGGCCTTAGTTCTTAAAAATATTTAGTATAATCATACATAACTTTTTTAACTTTTCATTTTTTATATAACATTTTTAAAATAAAAATATAATCATTATAAAAAATGCATTAGTAAATTTGTAAATGATCATAAAAGAACCTCACATAAAAAAAATCAGGTTCATTTTAAATTGGAGCGCTGAATGAAGGAAAAGTTAAGGCACATGTAGTTAAATGGCTACTTCATAATGAATTTTGTCAGTATCTGAGGTTTTTTAGTTGCCATCGGTCGGATGTGATTCAGTTTTTATTTTAATAGTAGATTAAATTAAATATTATCTCAAATTGAATTGAAGTACTAAAATTACATTTTAAACTGTAGTTTCGGTTTCATTTTAATTAAGTGTGCAAAATTTCAAGTTTCTGGGACAAGAAGTTATGAGAAAAACTCTCAATACTTTGGTAATCTCTTACGAACTGTTATCGAAGCCACACCTCCATAATGCATAAGTTATAATTTCTGGGTTTAAAGAGTTAATGTTTTAATGAAGAATCATCAGTAGGGAAATATTTGAAAAATGCTTTAAAGCTTTTAAAAATATGTATATTAATTTCATTTGGATACAGGAAACTTCAATTTTTCCCAGTAAGGTTGATCCAGCTGGTGGATAAACGTGTAACGAGAACTCACATTTTCAGATGCTTGAGTTTGTTACATTATGCATTCTTTTGAGAGAAGAAAATATTGTGATCTTCTTAGTTTCCGCCTTGTTGAAGTTTTGTTCCCCGGATGGATAACCTGAATGATATCTTCTTTTTCCTTTAGATTATATAGAAGAATACCAGGTTTATTCACTAGACTGGAATTGTATTGGTTGGTCGCCAGCTTATCTACTGTGAGTCCGTATTCGAACTCAAGTAATTTAAAATAAAAGTAATATAACTTAATAATAATGGTAACAAAATTTCGCCATAATAATTACTATTCGTGCTGAAAGTTCGCATTCCCGATGGGAATATTGTGATCTTTTAATCGACCTAATCGTCCGGAGACTCTATGACTCTAGTCAGTTCATTTTATGACATAAATGTATACCGGTAGCAAACGCGGCGTAAAGGTGGTCTTTATGTGGAGCTGACAGTTTTTCAGTCAAAGATGCACTACTTAAATAATATGAAACGCTTAACTATTAAGCTATTATTATTATTATTATTATTATTATTAACATTATTATTCTTTCTCTTATTATGCATTCTCTCATTACTGTTGGTGTGTGTTTTTAGAGCACATTTCTAGCTGCAGCTGTGTAATTTTTGCGTGGCATCATATTAGCGGGACATAGCAGAAGTGTTATGAAATAATGCAGTGTAATAAGCATGGAATGTGAAATGGTGTTCCCAGCTGTACAGCCTGTTTCACAGGTACTACAACCTGTCTGTTTTTATACTAAAAGATTCCCTCCAGCGAAGTATTCATCACTATAAAATCACCTGACAATACCACGAGTAATCTCGATCTGGTGTCGTGCTTGAACATATTCGTTACACAATTACTGCCGTGGGCATATTCGTATTTATCATATTGGAAATGTTATATTTCGGAGGCGTTCAGTATTAAAATAACTAGCATACTCCACCAGGGCTGTCATATAACCTTCTGGCAGTCGAATGTAAAAGAAGCATTTTTAAATTAATTAAAAGAGAAAATTATGTCTCTTATGCCCGATTTCTATAAACTCGCGAAATACCTATGGGTAAATAATTCAATGGATAGAATTTACACAAGAATAACTTTTACAAACTCAAATAATTTAAAAGTAACAATCATATACACTTGTGGCGAGTTTTTAGATAAATGTCCTCTGGGTAAATATTAAAATTACAGAAAAAATATTCCTCCAAACAAGGGCTAGATCTTTCCAAGGGTAAATCGTCGGGTTAATTTATCCTGTCATGGATGGCTGGATAAAATTTAACCTCTCATAGGATCAATAATAATTTAAACAATGATAATCAAAGCCTTCTGAATTAAATGAACTGTACAACTCCACAAACACACATCATTGTGGGTGATTCTGGAACTAATTGGCCCATGGATAATTTACCCACATGTATTTCACGAGTTTATAGAATCCGGGCATGAATGGTATAAAATTATAACACTCCAGGGTTACTAACATTGTTTGTTTCACATGGAAAATAATATTTTTGTTAAGAATAACTGCATATGATAATTAAAAAGATTTTTTGATATTATATGTTAAAATAGGTTTTCCACCTATGCTCAACGATAAAATATTACATACAGTATATATGGTAATCTAAAAGCATATCCTATTATAGACTAATATTACATTACAAGTAACAAAATTCCTGTTAAAGTGTCTTAAAATTGTTTTAAAATGATCTTAAAATCCATAGCAGTGTAGACTATGTCTGCGTAACTTACCTTAATTATAGGCCTAATTAAAAAGTAACAAAAGAATTAGTCGCAATATAAACTTTATACAAAAAATAAATTAGTTAAATTATAATAATACTTCGAAACGCAATAATTCGTTTATTAAAGTCTTCTTTATGTACACTACCTGCAGATATGAGGCGTTACTTGTAAGCAACATTATTTTTACGCTTATGTTTACTATCACAAACAAGATAAAAGTTTTATGTAATATTACTGCAGTGCAATAGCGACAGCACAACTAATTGCCTCATAAAAATTATCGTAAAGCTTTGTTTCAAACAGTACATAAGCGACGCGTTAAAAAGTGTATGTTATTAACTTCAGTACTTGATGTTCAATTTTTTTTTTTTGTAAAGAATTGTGTAAACATATTGACGTTGTCCTATTTAATGACACAATTTGAGTCTTGTAGGTGTACAGTAAAGCACATTTTGCATTTTAATCATCGTGCTCTAGATAGCAATCAATTCTACCTTCCGTACAACATGTGTCAACATCGGCAGGCGCTGGAAGCTCTAATGAAAATCCGGCCACCGCATGCTGCAACCTGGCCTCACTGCAAAACATACACTCCGTCTCTACATGACGAAGAGGCTGCAAAGCTTTTTTATTGCTTCATTCTTCCGTTATCGTTAATGGCTACGTATTAATTCTGACAATAAATCATATTCCTGTATTAAGCTTTCAAAACTACAAAAATGTATTGTTTCGTACGAATGATGTTGTTGATGAGTGTGGAATGTGGAACGTACCGAGATAAGAACAGGGTAAGAGTGTGGACTCAGGACATGTTTATTCATAATTTGAGACAGTTCTTATATGCTCTTCTGTATCAAGCAAATGCTATATAGGTAAAAAAATGAATGAATATATAATATACAAAATTTGAAGACAAAAGCCTAATAAGTGATTTTAAAAATTCGACCCCAAAACATTGAATCAATTCGCGGGTGCGCGGGCAAAGAGAGTTAAGTCCACCATAAAAAAATTGAGATATACCCATAGAGTTATAGATAAAAATGTTCTCTACATTTGTGTTAAGTCCAGTAAGTCATATTCAAAATTGTACGGTAGTTATGGATGTGTGTCTCATGGGTTTATCCGTCTCTAAAGCGATGTTGGGCGGGTAAAGCGTGTTAAGTCACTCTAATTCTCAGTAACTAGAAAGTGGACTTAACTCTCTTTGCTCGCGCACCCGCGAATTTAGAAATTTCACTCGTGTATTTGTAAAGTCGGTTAAGTCAACGGACTGGAACTGGAAAAATTGCGTTGTATAGGCCTACGTTTTGTCAACTATCTAAAACTGGTATTTTGTACACAGTCGGCTAAATCATATCATTAGGCCTATATTGAAGGTGGATATGGAACTTTGCATGTTCAGACATCTTAATGAAATTCAAACGCTTGTGTGTACAGAATAAGTCAGAATTCTTATGAGTTGCTGATTTTACATTCCTATAAAAATGTATACAAACAGTCAAGTCAATGTATTTTTGTTATATTTACGTAAATATTTATATTACACAACGTTCTGAGCTTTTTGATGAGAGAATATAGCGGGATAGGGGTTAGTATCTTTTCAATACTTTTATTTTAAAATAATATGACAGAGCAATTGTGGAAAACAGGTTTGTTAGAACTTTGTTAATGTAAAATCACCTAAGTCTATTTGAAGTGCTGAATGAAACTCCAGATGCAAAAACTAACGTGTAAAATCCTTCCATATATGGGCCTATCATTCCTAATATGTATAACAAAGAATATTTGGTAGTTTCTCTGTAGGATTTATTCTAGATTTGCAAACTTTCCAATAGTTTTTTCTCAATTAGTGTTTTTCCTGACTTAACCAACTTTACACACGCATGTATGATTTGCTTGCGGTCTTTATGGTATTTTATGAAATATTGTTTTATGAGCATTATGCTCATCTTCTCATTTATTTATTTCTTTTGCAGGTAAGCGAATTCCACTTTTCCAACCCAACTTGTGAGGCTATGTATTTGGTATGTAATGTACATTGCATGCATTTTATATCTCGTGTAACCGTAAAAGGTGTCTGGGACTCCTTTGTTTTGTAAGCCCTTTTCAGCCTGATTATCTGACGGAGTTTTATTCTTCTCATACATAAAGGTTCATGTCTTTTATATAATCTTTCGTAGTATTCCTTTTCTTTTTATTAGTGTAAAAGTATGTGCCCGCGGCTTCACCCGAGATTATATACTCTACTGCTAGATGTTTTATTTAAATAATTTATTTAACATAAAAATAAGTATAACATATTTATTAACACTTACTTCGTTTTTACATAAATTGCATGAATTACATAATTTTATATTGATTATACATTTTTTTCGTAACAGATATAAATAATTAAACCAATAGAACGAATCTTGTGCTTCCGTGTGGGCATAAAGGTTCGAAATGAACGACCAAAACGTACCACAGACTCATAAACCATGCCCAATTCGTGAATAAAGAATTAAAACAATTGATAATTAAAAACTAAAATCCCGGTTTCGATGTACATTTCACGTATAAAGTGCGATGCTCGGGGGAAAAATACCTCAGATTCGAGTTCCCTAGCCCCCCCCCCCCCCGCAAAAAAAACCGCATAGTGAGTTTCGTCATTCTATACTCTTTTTTCCCCGGTTGCTATGGAATTTAATTCCATAATTGAATACTGTCTTGTTAATATATGGCGTTGGCTGAGCGTTTATGACATACGAAGTTTGATTTTTATACAGAGTGTGAAAGAACAACACCGAAATATTTTACCTGTGTGTTGAGGGGACATAGGCAAGTATCTTTCATGTGGAGATGTTTACTCTATAACGTAAAATGTATATGCTACAGGGCACTAAAGTCATTACAGTTTGGTGCTCATAAGTGAGTAATGAAGCTAAATAGGATTAAAATTTTCATTAAATTGACTTCACCCCTTTTTAGTGGTCGATAAAAACCTAATTCTTAATCATTCATTAACAGCTCTGTCATAATTTAGAGTTTTCACCATCTGCAAAATTTACAGACTAAATCACACGACTGGCCGCCACTGCATTAGTTTTTTAACTCCAGTGATAGCAGCGAAGTTCCTTTGTTTCGCATCGTTTCAAATTTTAGAAATCAATGGCGGCCATGCCCTGGGATATTTCATGCTATAACAGGAAAAATTAAATCTGTAGAGCAAAAATCACCTAATAAAAGTTGCTTGTATGTGTCCCCTCTGTACACAGGTGAAATATTCCAGTGTTGTTCATTAACATCCTGTATAGTTGATTGTACTGAACAACCGTCGTCAGAGAAAACATTTATACAGCTGTAAGACTTCATTTGTTTCGTCTGTAGGCATTATATGGTATTAGAAGGGAATATACGCTACAGCAATACTTGTCTAGATATATTTATTATTCTTCAGAATAGAGGGGTGATAATAATTTTCCAAAATTGTCATTTTCGAATTGAAATAAATTCGTTGAATGTAGACGCATTGTTTGATATGAACAGGACGCCGAAAATCCAACAAGTCTGTTTAAAAGTAGAACCGACAACTTTGAAAATTATGTTAAAAGGGTGAAAGCATTAAGCATCAGCACTTTTAAACTAAACGATTGCTACTGTTATTGCTCAAGTTGGCACATGTAAGCCTACAACTTTCCACTAATTGATGTATGTTTTAGTTAAAGCTCATCTCACTTGTTCATTCTCCAGTGCGATTTCAAAAACTGAAAGCAGAAACACTAAAACATATTGTCAGTTGAAAATGCAGTTATAAGAAGGTATAATTTTTCTATAATAGTAGCAACTTGCTTTGTTTCATCTGTTAAAACAGAAATATTTGTTACAAAACTAATTATGAACACGTTAACTGAACGCACAGTAATTCAAATATTTCCATTCAGCTTCGAAACCACATTGGTTTGTTGCTTCATTCCACTTATTACCAATAGAAATAGTTTTTAAAGAGTAACTATCGATAAACTAACTGAACACACATTCAACCCTCAGAATAATTCAAATATTTCGTTCTACTTTCAACAGGGTGTCCACTGGTCGGGAAAATCCGGGAATCCGGGAAAAGGCCGGGAATTTCGTGTGGTCGGGAAAATCCGGGAAAAGTCAATGAATTTGTTAAAATATCCGGGAAAGTTCTAAAAATTGCAAAGTGGGATCAAAAAGACTCCTAGACAATAATAGGCCTGTATGAAAGTATATTTAATTTATTTTATTGTTCCTAATTTTGTATCTGTTATAAATTAAGTAATTATTGTTTGCAATTACTTTTGTTACTAAAAGTTCTTTCTTAATTAAAGTATGTATAATCCTATAATTTTTCTTGCACAGTTATTATAAAGTGCTTCATATTTTGGTCGGGAATTTCTTCAGCCTTACTTGGTGGACACCCTGAGAGAGGTATGCGAATGAAGGAGGTAACATGTGCACTGCGAGCCATGTCATAAAATATGTATCTTATCTGATGGCACGACTTACAAGAATTATCACCAGATTACCTTTTTTCAATATTTAAATATGATTGTCATGGAAACGGAAAACATGGAGAGTATTAGCGGACGTAGGGAAGTTAGCGCCTGAATACTAGCGACTAGACTACACGCACTACTGGGATGTAGGAGAAGTGGTCGCGTCTGCAAGGGGCTGTGCAGTGATGTAGAGATGACAGTGGTTCTCTGAGCCTCATGCATCTGTAGTACGTATTAATCGCTTAATTTCGAATTTGTATGTGCATATGGCAGCAAGTAATTCATTTTGTTCGTTTAATTATTTATCTTTTTAACGTTAAACAATATAATTAAGAATAAAATTTTGTATTCCATGCTATTTATATGAAAACATAATATTAAATAAATAACATCAGTGTTATTAAATGTGATTTAATATTTTTTCTGTTAAATAATTTAAATAAACAATTAGGCATTGACTAAATGACCGCCGGCGTGGTCTTGTGGTAAGCGTTGATGACTACAGATCCGTCGGCCCGGGTTCGATCCCCTGTACCTCCTCGGATTTATCTGAGGTAGGGAGGCCTGGAACGGAGTGCACTCAGCCTCGTGATACAAACTGAGGAGCTATTTGATAGGGAAGTAGCGGCTCCGATCATGGAAACCACCATTAACGGCCGTGGGTGTCGGCATGCTGACCACATGCCCCCATTCCTGCCATCTGCCTATGATAGATGACGCAGCGGTCGGGTGGTAGGCCTTGTCCCTTCAGGGATGTAGCGCCATGGAGTTTAGTTCATTGATTAAATAATCGCAGGCACCAGGGGCACCTGCTAGTCTTCTATATTTCTATTTGTACTATCGTTACCCTTGCTATATGTACTGTAGGTAGAAATATTGTGTTTGACCCCGAAATTCGGTGTCGCGTTTTGAACCCAAATTCACATTTCGGGGTCCCATGAATCCGAAAATTCTACTTGCTGAATCATGTCTGTTTGTATATCTTCAGATGTCTTTCTGGAGATGTGACGCGAAGATTGATGACGACTTTCTCTTACTTCTAATGCCACTTTACATGAAGAATTTTTTTTTTCAGATTTCTATATATAATCCAGCCAGCCTTTTGTACGTCTATTCTCTGTTTTCTACGTTGTACGTCTAATACTATAAGCTACGTTCTGAAAAACGAACTGGTTATTAAGCCTAATCACACTTTGAAAAATAATATTGATTATAAAGAACAGATGGCCTTCGTAACAATGATTTCTGACAAACGTTTTCAACTAAATAAAAACACGCGTGCAAGGAAGTGCCAACTTGCTGCTATATTTTTCTAATATTTACTTATATTTGTTACAGGGACAGGATATGTAGTGATATTGCAAGTTTCAATTAACAGAGAGCAGGGTGTCCACTGGTCGGGAAAATCCGGGAAAAGTCAATGAATTTGTTAAAATATCCGGGAAAATTAGAAAAAATGCAAAGTGGGATCAAAAAGACTCCTAGACAATAATAGGCCTATATGAAAGTATATTTAATTTATTTTATTGTTCCTAATTTTTGTATCTGTTATAGCCTAAGTAATTATTGTTTGCAATTACTTCTGTTACTAAAAGTTTTTCTCATTTAAAGTATGTATAATCCTATAATTTTTCTTACACAGTTATTATAAAGTGCTTCATATTTTGGTCGGGAATTTATGAAATGATCAATGAAAATCAGGGAATAAGCCGGGAATTTCTTCAGCATTACTTGGTGGACACCCTGTTTCAAACATAGGCCTATTGGTATTTTTGGAAGGAAAATCTCTCTGAAGGATTGATTTGTAAAATAAAAGGTGCAAAATATGTTGCATAACTTTCTTACGTACGCTTGTTAAGATTTGTTTTATTGGGATTTTTAGGTTGACCAAAGAAGCTTATAATATATATATATATATATATATATATATATATATATTATGTACGATCCAGCAAGTAATTTACAACTTCCAGGTTGAAGAGATTTAGGTTTCATATAATAGCCTACTCTCTTTACACTATCATACATATTAACTGAATAAAATATAATATTGCTCTGACTATCCGTTTAGATTTCCTAGAGCAACAAAAAATATATACGGTATATCAAGAAGAGTGGTTTGCATATTTGTCTTTTATAGAAATCGATTTTATTTTCTCTTCCGATCTCGATTAAATTTTGCACACATAGCCTTCACATCAAGACAAAAGTAAATAATAAAAGAGTGCAAAACATATTAAGTCAATATAACAATGTGCTTCTGTTTCTATTGTTCTGTGATGTCTTCTTCGCTGATATTCAGTTTAAGTAATTATGATTTTGGGTGACATAGCAGCGATGAGTTATGAAAAGTAAACAAGCAATACAAGTCCGGCGTTTGCCTTTGCGAATAAGGAAACCATGCAAAATCCAAGTCAAATTGGCTGGCAATTTCTTCTGCCATCTCGCGTTCATTGGTTTTATTGCCCTTATTACGACTCTGGTATGCTGCATTTCACAACAGTAAGTTAATTACAGTTTTCTTGTTAGTATGGGAAAGAAAATAATATCATTCATATTTTAATTTGATGTGTGCTCTGCATTTTCTGCATTTAAGTCATATGTACTTAGTCTTTATCTTCTACCTGGTGGAGATAGCCTAGAAAAATCGAAAATGGATACGAGTAAACTATCTCCTAATTAATATTTTTACAAGAAAACGAATATAGCTATTTTATTAAGCATAAGTAGAATTTTCGAAATTTACATTTTTAAAAATTAATATCGTTTGAAATTTTGTTCAAAAATTAATATTTTTTTAAATAAAAATTCTTAAAATTTCCCTTTAATATTACATTTACAGAAAGTAAACTCTAGAAGTGGCGATACAAGACCAACAAAATACATAATATAAAAAACCGCTTACTCGTAACGGGTCTACAATGACAGAATTGAGGACTGAGCAATTATCATGGTCGCTGCCTTGTGGAAATGCCAAGGAAAGACTCTGCAAGTAGTCATGGTTAGCGTCATTACTGGGGCCAATATGAGGCCCATAATAAAGCATGCTATAGGGTAGGTAAGCTAAAAATAATCTAGGGGGGGGCAGTTTTGGGATAGAATTGATGTATATAGAAATGTGAAAATAAAGGAGGGGTTTTTAGTCTATAGTTTTAGAAACCAAATCTTATGTAAATAGTTTTATGTCTCACACGCATTCTTACCTCATATGAAGCCGTCCTGATAAAATACGCTTCCCTGAAAGAAAGAAAAGTTACAATGTAAATAATTTTAATCTTAACCATTACAATCTTCATTATTTTATTATTATACGATAATCTTAATATTAGCTACATCACTTTCAAAAAATCAATTTATGATCAATAAAATATAATATTATTCCTAAATGTCCAAATGCTTTCTCCCCCATTTTCGTGGAAGTTATTCCAAATCCTAGAATAATTAAAATATAGATTTATGGATGTCCAAAGAATTATAATGAATGCTCATGTAGTAAGTATTATTTCATCTTCTACTGCTGATATAGTTGGTTGGTATATGGTTATTTAACGTCGGGAATGTACTGCAACTTAGGCCTATGACCGTCGCTAATGTGCCGGAATTTTGTCCCGCAGGAGTTTTTTTACATGTCAGTGAGTCTACTGACATGGACCTATCACATTTATGCACACATAAATGCCATGGACCTGGGCCGGTATTGAACCCGCAACCTTGGGCACAGAAAGCCACCGCGATTCTAACTGCGTCACCCAGGCCGACTACTGCTGAAAAAGTAGGCTTAGGTATTATATCGCAGCAGGTATTATTTCATCTTCTTCAGGCCCTGCTATACTGCAGGATTATCAAAGTTGATTTCAGTATAAGAACATAAAATCCCACTCTTGTTCTTCAGGTACTTGCAACAAATATTTTACAGTGTAATCAGGGAGTGCTTACGGAATGAGGTCATGAAAGGCAATATAACTTGTGCCCATAAACATACTAATTACTTCATGACCTACATACGTCATGTTTCACAATCCTATGCCATTGTGTCCAAATTACTTTTGCAATTGTTGTAATTCTAGTAGTCAAATGAACTTTCAGGTGTAATGGAGATAAACTTCAGTAAGTTTATAAATAGGTTATTTCCCCTAGTAAAATAGTTTTGCAATTTGATTAAGGAACTCGGAAGATTAAGAAACTATGGTTATAAACAACTGTGCTTTAATTCGATAAGAGCTGAACTTTGTGTATTTATAGTTGAACCTCATGAAGTTTAACATTGTATTTCATTAACTTTACATTTTATTTTTTTAGTTACAGAAAAGCAAATTGAACATTGCGAAATGTGAATATAAGATATTCTACAATATTCAAGGATCTCCTTGCAGAACTATCTGTATGCACCCAGGCACTGATAACTTCTTGTGGCTATTTCCGTAACATTTCTGTTGCTAATTTTCTTCTTTCATGTAGATATATAAGCTTTCATGAACCACAGATTATTGTCTCTGTTATGGTTATAACATTCTCTTTCATGTAGTTACATAGAGTCCCTGTAATGTGTACCCCGCTAATCCGGACATCCGGTTAATCCGGACGGAATTTTTGTACTGAAAAATCAATCAATTTTGAATTGTAATCACAATGATTTATTGTTTTGTTAATCCTACATCTGTTTGTTAGAAAACCTAAGTATACGTATACAGAAGTAAGTTGTAGGAAACGTTATGTTTCTGAGAAAACACATAGACTTCCATAATTTTACTAGTCTAAAATCTGTATTATAGTGCAGTACGTGCAATTTAAAGCAAATTCCGTTTAATCAGGACTTCTGGTGATCCAGACAGGGTCAAGTCCCTTCTAGTCTGGATTAGCGAGACTCAACTATATCGGTTTTCCCATTTTTTATGATTATTTCTATATGAGAAAATGAATTAACGTTTACATATTTTTGTAAATGTTATACTTCATCTACGGTGTCAATCCGGCAATCTTTTTAATGAACAAAATGCCTTTTTTAACATGACATAATAAACCTTATCGTGGTTAGCCTCCTCGGGTCTCCTGGTATACACTTTGTTCATGCTTGTAAATTACGCCATTTATTCGAAGCAGTAAGAAAATGAGAACTTTGTTTGTCGTCAGTACATACATAAATTGCTTAGCGGGGGGGGGGGGGGGGAGTCGTGGATTGAAATATACGAATGCCACATTCGGAAATGCAGAAGTGTCGACACAACAAATTAGCGCTTGGAAATTACTTCATGAATATTCAGAAGTTTAATCTAATTATCGATGTCCATAATATGAATATTTGAATGTTTCCATAATGGCGGGTTTAGGTTATTAAATTTAACTAAAGAATAATGGTTTAAATTATGTGCATAATTAAGCTGTTCATTTATTTTATTAGTCCACAGTAATTAACTGTAGTCATATTACGTCTCCCTTCCATTTATCTTTATTAAATAATTAAATACAGGTTGATTATATATATTATATTATTATTTATAACTCTGTATTATATTATTACACGTTTGCATGCGGGATTGAAATCTATCCGAATCCAATCCCAACTCAATACGTTCCCTGTTTACATGGAAAGTTCTAGGAGAGTATTGAGATTGGCTAACTTGGTTATGTATGACTATTTGTGTGGATAACCTGTGTAAACAATTGCCGTGTTTATTCCGTGATTAAAAATATTTTTAATGTATGTGTTCCATTAGATATTTCTAGTCACCATAAACAAATTATAGCTTAAAAGAGTAACATAACAATATTAATATTGTAGTGTGAGTGAGGATTTTTTATTAAATTGACGATCAGCTGACAGAACAAATGACGAACCGTGCGAGTGTCTGCGCTTGCATCAGGATTGAGTTTGCTAGCGTTTACATGGAACTGAAAACGACTTATCCGATCCGTTTCTCCATTTGCAGAGGATGGATCGAAAATTCATTCAGGACTGAGTTCGCGTTTTCATGGCGATCTCGATACGGGGAACGGACTCAAATCGATCTCAGTCCTGCATGTAGACGTACTGTATAATTCTATCCAAAATATGATATTCAACATCCATTATAAAATACGTGATTAAAATATGTTTTAATGTGTTTGTTGCGTTTAAACACAATATTTAAATGATTGTTCCATGCTAAGATGCTGTCAATAGAAGTGAACGAAAATTGTGTAATATGATTTTAGAAATATTTACATTAACAGAACGGCTCTTTAAAATTATACACAAAATTTTAAAAATATTATTATTATTTAATTGATTAAAAAATAATTCTGTTCTGAATATAAAGGTTTAGAGTCATATTAGTAGCAAAATGTTATAGAGTTTTGTTTATAAATAAGATCTTAACAGAAGATTAGCCAATGTTTCCTTCAATTAATTTATCAGGCTATCCTGTATTTAATAGCCGTAAAATATTGTTTATGTTCTTTTTTGCACTCCTTAGCTAGTAAGTGGTACTTACGAACTTTGTTTACAAGGATCGTAAGTTGACATTCCCACACAGTCTTGTTGCTAAGGCCGGTTGCGATGAGGTTAAAACACTTACGGTCCAAGCGCTACGTCATAATTCATTACGATACACATCATAATACAAGCCTTTATGGCCACGGCCCCCAGGACAAATATTCGGTTCCCATAACAACAAACACATGCGAATCACTTTCTGAAATAAACATCTATTTTCAAGAATGTATTTACATAATATTTTCAGGTAATATCACAATTAATATAATTAAATTGATATAAATAATCATCGTGCAAAAAATAGCATTCAACACACGGGCCGTAAAGGCATTTACGGGTCTCGAAAACTTAAAAACCCTCGGCTGCGCCTCGGGTTTTCAATCTGTTTCCTCGACCCGTAAACGTGCCTTACGGCACTTGTATCGCAATATACTATTTAATCGTAAACATTAACACAAACGCTCTGTTTCCGTGTAAAGTTCCATTTTGTGAACTGAGCCCATTAAAGTTAAAGAAAGAGGTGCTAACACGTTACACCGATTACAGAGGATATCACCAGATGTCATTGTCGTTCTCTTCCCTTTCGTACAATTAAATAATTATTTAATTCCTTCATTTCCCCACTACAAATCCTAGCCCTATTATTCCTACTATTATTAAGGTGTACGTACCTATTAATAATTTACAATTCAAAATAATATTATTAACTAATTCAGAAATAAAAATGTGGTCCATAAAGTAGATATCGGCAGTTAAAGTGTTTTTGACAAAACACATAGGCCTACATAAGCCAACACAATATTTATTTCCGCTCAGAATATTACTTACAACCTCCATTTTTCCCCGTTCATTCATAGTCTGCAGTTCCTTATCTTAGAAAAGGATTTTTCAGTACCGGTACTAGTTCATTATTTTCCTTTCTATAATTTTAAGAGAGATATACATTTCTTTACAAATAGGTGAATCGTTTAAGCAAATGTTTCTGCGATTTTCAACTGTTTCAAACTGATTTGTTTCATATAAATTGTTGCCAACCAAAAAGCCTGAATTCTGCTACACACGAAATTACCAACAAGTTTTTTTGGTTACTATTTTAAACACAAGCCAACTGAAATTATTTTAATTTTAAAATCTACGATTATACGTTGTACGATGTTCGTCTGTTAAAAGAATATAACACTCCCACACGCTTAGCTGCGGGTGTGGAGGCTAAGGGTTCGAGACCCGCCTCGAGCATGGGTAGGCCTATATGTGTGTAATAAGGAAAAAGTAAAAACAAGGAAAAAGGAACACAAATAAATATAAATAAATAAATAAATACACAAGACTAAAAAATAAGAATATTATTTTATTCCGGATTATGTACGGCTGGCGCCGTTTCTCCATGAAGACTGAGTTCATTTTACCGATGTGAATTTAGTTACGCTTATTTTCATAGTTAGGGCAGAGGAACAGGTGGTAAGCCCCATCGCCTCTCAATCCCCTCCGGAAACTAAGGTATTACTAGGACGTGAAATGGCCGATAAATTTTGTCCAGAGGCTCTAATTTGGGCTTGGAGTTCTTTTACGTGCCGTAAATTTACGACACGGGCCCCCCAGCTTACAGTCCCTCCCGGAGGACTCCATACCCAGGATTTTTACGTCCTAAAAAAAACCATCGACTGCGGCCGGGTAATAATAAAAATCGGGTGCGTGGAACGCCACGCGACAAGAGTGAAACTTCTTTGGCAACGTTGAGAGTGAAATAGAGGAATACATACGAAATTATATCGAACGGAAGAAGGAAATCATCTGAATAAAATCAGAAATTCACTTTTTCGGCATTTTAAATCGAATACGTATAAAACAATAACACAGTTGGGCTGAACTAATGCCCAAACTGTCACTGATCGTAGCCACTGCGTTTGTTTACAAGAACGGGATACTTTGGTTAAGTTTCCGAGAACGTTAGTGACGTGTAAACGATGCTCACGCAACGAGTAGAGCCATCTATAATATTGAAGGGCTCACCACGCCACTAGCTCGAAGCAGTAATAGCCCCCATTCAATGCCTGATACCTTTCCCCCGCGCGCTCCCGTGGCCCCACTCTTTCGATAACAGCTCTATGCTTGCTACTTCCCCCCACTACTTTCTTGACGATTTTGTTTGTAACGCCAGAGCGTAACGCAACTTTGGGTTAGCTCTCGATTTACTCCTAGCGCGCCTAAAGAAGTTTCACTTCAATAATAACAATAATAATAATAATAATTAGGGATGGGTCGATACCAGATTTTCTCGATACTCGATACCGATACATGATTTTTTCCTCGATACTCGATACTTCGATACTCAATACCTTCAACATTTCCAGTTTCAATAAATAGGTACATTAAAAATTAAAATTTGAGAGAAGTGTGTAATACCAACTAAATTAATTAAGTCTGCATTTTAATGAGAAAAAATTGAATATCATCAGTAGCCTATAATTATTTTTAAACTCTACATTAAAACTAAAATTAGTTTTTTAAACAGTCCACTTACAAGTTTTTGTTAAAAAATACTAGCATTCTCACTTAATTGCAGAATTACAAAAGTATTGAAAAAGAATCGAGCTAGTTTTCTGAAGTATCGTTCGATGCCGATACCATACAAGTATCGAGAGTATCGAGGTATCGAAAGTATCGAGGACCCATCCCTAATAATAATAATAATAACTAAACTCGCTGGCGCTCGTTTTGTTAGCTTCGTGCTTGCCTTTTAAGTTCTATATAACAGTCTAACATCGGAAAAAAAAACTATTAGTGCTTAGTTAAGAAGAATATGACTAACGGTACTCTGCATGCATTAGGCTAAGTGCACATTCACCCTATGAATTAAATGCTTGGAAATGCTGAAGAAATAGGTAAATAATTCGGGGAAATGAATGAGAAACTACTTACTTCATATAAATTAAATTTTGACTTAGATACGTTCTAGTGAAGAGCTAGACGTATTGACGTAGTTCTTGTTCAATTAGAGAGAAGTTAGGTGTTCTGTACAAATTACAGCTCCGGTTACAACTCACAAGACTGACATGAAGCGAGAAAATAATTTGCTCTAAATGCTATGAAATTACATACTTGAGACAAATTGGAGTAAAATTAAACTTCGCTGTTCTAGACGTATAACTATTATATGAACACAAGCACATCAGTCCCGCTTTCTTTAACAGTGTTCTTACCTCCGTTCATATATTCATTTGGTTATTTAATGACGGTTGTTTACTGGTATTTAGGCCTGTAATCGTCGCTCTGTGTCAACATTTTTTTTAATTTCAACTAATGAAGCCACTTCATAAATGATTAAGCAATATACTCATGAAAGTATCCAGACTAGTGATGACATTTGAAGGTTTGGAACCTATAAGAGCCAAAATTGTTATAGACGGTCAAACGGTTGAACAAGTAAGAGAATTTAAATATTTGGGGTATAATTTTAATATTAATAAAACAAATGATATGGAGCAAAAATTGGCTAGATTCAGACATTTCTGTGGAACCTTACAGCGAACGTTAAATCATAAGGTAGCCTAAGAAAAGACACCTTGATTAAATTTTATAAAGCAATAGCCTTACCTATGCTGCTCTATGGCTGCGAATGCTGGACCTTAACAGCAGATCTACTAAGACAGATTGAATCATCAGAGATGAAGTTCCTTCGATTTGTTGCAGGATATTCATTATTGGATTATAAAAGAAGTGCGGACATAAGACAAGAATTAAATGTTGAATCCATTACAACGCTCATAGAAAAGTATAGAGTGAATTGGAAGGACCATGTTCAACGCATGCAAAATAATAGAATAACAAAAGCTGCAATGAGATATAACCCAAAAGGAAAGAGGAGCGTTGGACGTCCGTGATGGCGTGAACAATTCTGAGGCGGAACAGGTCAATAGACCTAATCCTTGAAGACGATGATGATGATCCAGAATAGTCCACCGTTGTGGTGCAGGGAAAGGTACGCTCTCCTCTCGTAGTGGGCCCGGGTTCGATTCCTGGTCAAGATAAGTTTCAAAGGTGGGGTTTTCCGGGTTTTTTCCTCACTTGTGAGACGGAAACTTTAGGCCTTCCTAGTATCCGCATATCATCTGACCGGCATTATCACCTTTATCCATCTTCGCTTTGTTCGGAATGTGTGTGTGTGTGATTGATGATTATCGTCCTATGTGTTCTTGTTGTCTCGGAGGTTACCCCTGCATTGAACTGATAATTCTTCCCTGGAAGCACTTCATGACCTTGTCTGGTCAAGAATTTATGTATGTGATCCATAGAAACTCCTTTGCGTGTGACGGCTCGCGGTCCTATAAGGCCCGACGGCGCGGGTGGCGTAAATGAATCTAAAAGAGGAAGGTAAAACTCAGAGAAAGAAGAAGTATCCAGACTAAGACGGAAACAAAATTTAAATCAATACTAATAAAGGTAAAGGTAAAGTGATCCCTATACAGGCCATGGAGGCCCAGAGGGTTCCAGGAGGTTGAGGCTCCCAGATTTTGGACATTCCGCACATATAGGTGGTAAGGTTGTCAGCCTTACGCACCGGCCGCCTTTACCCCCAGGATTGCTCCTGGTACTCATTTATGTTAGAGGCTAAGTCGACCCCAGGGCCATAGTGCCACCAGAAGGATTAGGCCAATTGAAAAATCTCAACGACCTCATCGGGAATCGAACCCGCGACCTTCCGGTTTGTAGCGCAGCGCCTTAACCACTACGCTAAGGCGTACCCCCGTATTTTACTAATAGCCACTTAAATTAAGTACTGTCCAGAATCAGAATACCTTGTTCTCTGAAATTTGCTCTCAAGCCCACATCGAATTTTATGTTATTTATTTTTTATTATTATTTTACTAGAAATATTTTAAAGGTGTCACCATATTTTGTAAGCAGGCTGTCTTAATTATTTCTTTCAGATTTGTATTCCAAGTAGTTATGAGTTATGACAAATAAACAAAACAAACAAATAAATTATTAGCCTCTCATTTACAGTACAGTTACGGTTAACTTGAACTGCAAATTGAATTGTTCTGAACAAGTCATGGCGTATATTGGAGTCAAGTTCAGTTGTAGCCCAGTCTCAAATTTACGTACGAATTGCTGCCTGTCTGAATTGCGGCCCAGCATATTGAGAGGAGCGTCTGAGATGCAGCCAGGCAATTAGGTGTTGATCAGCCTATTAGCGTTACCCAGGAGACACCACTGTGACATTGGCTGAATAGTTTCCCATAAATCTGTGCATGTAGTCTATTTAAAAAGCTAGTCCAACACAATAACACTGACCTAAGGTTTTGTGGCGGAAAGTACGAAATTATAATCACGATATAATGTCAGATTTCCTACCTGTTTATTAATTATGTAGCTACTCTAAGACTATTAATTCAGCTTTTGTGGTGTCTGCATTCAGTGCTGGGTTATTTATTAGACTTAACACCAATAATACTCAAAATATATTTAGTAGAGTCGAATTTCGGTGGGACTCGTTGTATAGGCTAGTAGGGCTAGGGTACGCATCAGACTTAGCATATAGCACCTACCTTAATGCGTTAATCTGAAAATAATAATCGTAATGGATCTATAATTGAAAATTTAAGCTAAAACATAAAGAGATCTGAACTAATCACATTGCTGCTAATAATGTAGGCCTAAACATTCTATGAGTTTAATGTAAACAACTACACACAGTAATATGCATCAACCGGGGCCCCAACTATACGTAAAGTAAAAGTAAAAGTAAAGTGATCTCTTTACAGGCCATAGAAGCCCAGAGGGTACCAGGAGGTTAAGGCTCCCAGATTTTGGACATTCGGAACGTGAAGGTGGTAAGGTTGTCAGCCTTTCGCACCGGCCGCCTTTACCCCCCAGGATTGCTCCTGGTACTCATTTCTGTTAGAGACTGAGTCAACCCCAGGGCAATAGTGCCACCAGAAGGATTAGGCCAATTGAAAAACTCCAACGACCTCATTGGGAATCGAACCCGCGACCTTCCGGTTTGTAGCGCAGCGCTTCAACCACTACGTTACGGCGTACCCCCCCCCCAACTATACGCAGTAAAAAAAAAACTATGGCCGCAACTAACCTGTCCCGGCAGGGTAAATTATTGTTAATTCGGCCGCAACTCGTATGCATCCCTACATTATAAGCAAATAAGTAATTCTGATATTTGTTTCATTTCTTTGTTGTTTTAGTTAATGGTCATATTTATTTTCTAAAATCCATTAAAATGCCCCCCTGGGTAAATTTACAAACAACGCAGTTGATAATCATTACTGGAGGCGGGAACCAAAAGCAATGGTTTTATACTCGTAGAATCAACTGTGTGATATGTGAACATTTTACTAATTGGCTTGTATCAGCTTGCGTAAGTGTGATGTATTCTTACTAAACTACCTACTCTAGTGCATCCCTCACTCTGATCATCTCTGTATTTATTCACACACTCCGAAACACAGTGGTGTTAGAATACTAAATTAATAGTGACGTGTGGTGGTAGAACTCTAGTCGTGTCGTGTTGTACGGGAAAATACAGCAGCAGTTGCAGAAATTCAAGTGACAGCAACAACGTACCGACTTCATCTGTACGTGTAGGGATAAACTTCTCTTCACAACCACAATTCCAAATTACAAACATCATTTTCAACCTTACTGTTTTCACAAGTAGGTCATCTTTAAATAATACTGTATGTGTATATAAACTTGCTATTGCTAGCAGCATGTGTCTTATTCCTCTCTGGTTCAGATACTAATATTCTAATCCAGGGGTGGCCACTAACCTTAACTTCGGGAGCCGCAAATTTATGAAGCTTTTCGAAGCGAACCACATTGTTTTTTTTATACATATGAACATTACTGTTCAATTATACAACAAGAAATAAGATTTTACTTTTGAGAAGTGCTTTTTCGAGTGTTCATTTTTGCTGTTATTTGTTTGAAATCTGGCTGATAATTGATTGGTAAGCGCTGTTCGCACGCGTTCACTTAAATGTTCATCAGTTAGTTCCGATCGATATTTAGATTTAATGAACTTAAGCGTTCAGTACAGAGATTCACACACATAAGTAGTCCCAAATATCGAGATAAATCTCTTAGCCCACTCTTTTATTAGAAGGTATTTTTCTTCTGGAACTTTCTTCCAAAATTCTATGACTAAAACACCACTTCGTTTAAGTCCTTTTTGTCCTTCGAGCTCTTGCAGTTCTAGTAGCTCCAACTCTACTCCAACTGTATCCTTTCTAATTGGTGATGAAACAGGACAGCCATCGCCCACAACTTCAACAGCAAAAGGATTTTCCAGGAATGAAAATGAAGGTTTAGGTGTTCTCAAATCACGAAATCTGCCATTTATTTCTTTAGCAAGACCAGACGTTTTACACAAATAGTCTTGTGTTTCCACCTAAACGTCAGGAAGGATTTCAGTAATTTTCTTCAAACATTTGAAATGAGCGAATGTTTTAGTCTCAAGGTCTTTTCGAAAGAGACTTAATTTGCTCTGAAAATTAAATACACTCTGCGCAAAATCAGAAATAAGTTTTTCACTTCCTCGTAATATGTTTTAATTAATTTATAGTAACTATATAATTTTTTAAATCTCTATCATATTTACTGTTAGCTTGGCTTCAAGAGACGCACGAGATTGACTTAAGAGCCGCATGAGGCTTGCGAGCCTTGTTGTGGCCACCCCTGTCTAATCTGTAATAACACTGCGCAACATGAAATTTCCCTTTTGATGTGAATAAGTGCATTGCAGGCTAATTTATGTTAAAAACGAATATGTAATTAGATTTTGTCTAACAGATAATGTTTTTTAAATATATTTTAAAGTTTCTTTAGGGCGTCATTTTAGGATATTATGTAATAGGCCTATTAATTGAATCTTCTGCTTTCTACGTCAGTTTCATTTGTATTATTTCTCAGGAGATGTGTCGACACCCAGAAGCTGACCATAAACGCAAATAAGAAAGACATTTTAAATCGGTGTTCTTTGCAATTGTTGTGTTTGTCTTCTATCAAACATATACAGTCAAACCTCTGAATAACGAAGGTCGATACGATAAACCCACATATAGCAATATTTCTGTTTGGTCCCGGTGAATTTCCTCTCAATAATGTTAAATGTACCTCACTATAACGATGAAGCTACTTAGAAATACCCTTTTATAACGATTTTTGGAGGTTGGATTGTTACTGCAAACAAGTAGCTTTGCTCTATGGATGTCAGCTGGTATCAGATCAGTATCCTTCCTAGCACCCAATATTGTTTTCTGGGTGTTTGATATCTGTTACATTTCTTAGAAATTCCAGAAAAGAAAGCTTCATGAGGGGTGGAAAATAGGTTCACCGAGGCTAAAATTATCCCTTGTGTGTGTGCAAAAATATACTGTGAGTTAGGTTGTTACTTCAACATGCACATAATGTGCAACACACCATAAGGGGCAACTGTTTTAGTTCTGCGTTAGCTATGTGTTGAATTTGCTTGTCTTTCCCTTCTCTCTTCCCACCAACTACGAATTTGACATTTCTGACACATGGCAAGGCTCAAAGTGTACCATGATCTATGATGTTAAACCAGTACTTTACCCCCCAAATATAATTACTTTTGCAATCACCATGATAAATTTCACATTTAAAAAGGCGTAGTGAATTTTAGAATTGTCAGTTTTTATCAAACTGAGTATTTAATGATCATATGCAAATATTTTTAAGAAAATTAGTGTTTTCCATGTGACGGACATCAAAGTTGGTTCAGTGGAGTGGCATAAAGATTTTATAGCATTAGTGCGATAATGTGGATCTTCTACTTCTTGTGTTTTCTGCTAGAAGTTCTTCTTTTAAAGCAAGCTGACTTAAAAAAACAAACAAACAAACAACATTTTTAAACCTTGTAATGGATTGTGCTCAAGATCGATCGTGGGACTACAGACAAGGCTGTAGTATGTAACTAATGTTTAGATTTTGCCAGTCGTACAGATGATTGGTTTCTAAGGTGGTTATTCCTAGTGTGATATTTGTGTATGTATCTTCTGATGTAAGGTTGTACTTTTACACCTTTCCCCATATTTAAACCATCAGGAAGTCGATTAATATGATTCCACTCAATATTTTAATTTTCCTTTCCTATATATGCACATATCTGAGGGAGTAAATCCCTTAATCCCCGCTGTGACATGTTGCTTGCAGAAACCTAAGGCAAACAAAGCAGGTAGACCTCCCTAAGCCGATAATCCGCATCGCTGCCACTGGAGATCATGAGATCGCTACTACATAGAGGCAATTTGTTCCTTCTATCTCGGTGACTTACTACAAACCAGGCACAGTGACCTACTCATTAACTACGAACATATATTTGGGCTTGTGTCATCCATGTTAAAAATTACATATGAACCCTGTGGTTATTACTAACACCTGGAGCTAAAAATGACAAATACTCAAATATGGTGATAAATTTTACCCAATTAGGTCATGCAAATTCTAAGCGCAAATTCTTCATATGTTATCAGATATCGAGATGGATTTTTTTAGTCATAAAACTACATCTGCAGAAGCTATTTCCAAGCATAAATTAATTGTCAGCTTGACCCCTCACTATCCATGCCTCTTTACAGAACTACATATTATTCGAATTCGTTTACAACAACAGCTATTCGTCACTGGAATTCACTGCCTAGCCATCTCAGGAGCTGCCAAACGACTTCACAGTTCAAGCGCCATTTAATAAATTTAGTATACAATAATATTTAGGAATTGATGCTAATTAGTAATAATATTTAATTTTCATTACATTTTGTAATAACTAAGAATGTATTTGTTTAGTCCTTCATCTTTTTTTTATTTCTTTATTTTAGTCATTTGTAATATATATTATTCAAGTACTTATGTTCAAATTTAATGTACGTTTCTTGTATTCAGGTATATTATTTCTTGTTTTAATTTATTATTATTATTATTATTATTATTATTATTACTATTATTATTATTATCATTATGTATTTCATGTTTTTGCCCTGGCTGAGTGGTAGAGAATGCCTTATGGCCTTAACTCCGCCAGGTTGAATAAATAAATAAATAGTCTAAAATCATGGTCTCTTTAAAATTCTCGTGGATTTAATTGAGTGAGATAATTTTAATGGTTCCATTATACACTGTTCTGAGTGAGGAGCATAGACCCTACCTTATAAAAAAATAAATTTAAAGGTCACCATGTGGGTCACCATCTTTCTGAGCCAAGTGATTAAAGAACAGGAAGCCGATTAAAATTATCATTTTATTCTGACCTGAAAAGTATACAGAAGTTTGGTGTTAGTAAAGAAAGAAGTTAGAATTTAACTTAAAATGTTGGCACTCCTACAGACTGGTGAAATTGAAGTTTGATTTCAATATGATGTGGATATTTTGTCTTGAGTCTTTGAGAAATACATAATACAGGTAAATGACCTTTGTATTCTGGCAAAAACAAAACTGGGGAAGTTTACCACACCCGCAACCCAATAACAGGAGCCAATTTGTGTTTCAATAGTTTTTTTTAATTCTTCTGCCGTGTTGTAGTCTTTATTATGTTTAAACAAATTTAAAATAGCATTTTCTTTATTTTTTTTATTGAAATTAAACTTATTAATAAACTATATTTTTGTGTCACACCCGCAACGTCACTCTCGCAACTTAACATCCGCAACGTAAGGAAAACAATATATTGTCTTTTGGAAGTGTCTGTGAATAAAAGTAATAATATCCTGTATTGTTTTACTAATTGTAATTGTTTTGTTAATTGTAGAAAAAAGGAATTAACTTAAGAATTTTGTTGTGTGCAAAGGAAGCGTAAAGTTTTGTCACACCCGCAAGACTTATTCATGAATTTTTTTAACAGGCCCACTCTAAAATTAAACGCTTAAATTTTCAGATTAAATTTCACTAATGCTGTACTATTCAATAATATCAGTTATGACATTTGAAATAAATATTTATATGATTTTATGTATGAAAATCGTGTCACAGTGGAATGACCCACATATTCCTAATTAGAGCGAAGTGCTATTCTTTCACGAGAAATGCAAATCTTTCGAACGTCATCACTTTCTGGTCAGGCTTACTTAGAATAAAATAAAATTGATAATTGATACCTTTAGCTCAACAACCTTTATTTTATGCCTAGGCATTTCGATTCTCTTGTATCATCTTCAGAACATCTTGTTAGCCTTACAATATTAGACACACTGTACTCCTATACCAATCCCTTGGAACGTGCAAACCTTAAGTCATTTGTTTGCATGTCCTTCTCTTAACGGTGCATAGTGGTGGCATTACAGAATTCTTCGGTAAGATAAGATAATAATAATTTCATTCATCTGCATATAAATGGGTAGTCCGCCAACGAATTTATAGTTTAATTGATGGAAGTGGTCTTTATAAGCCTTCAGCTTCTTTAAAATGCTTTCAGAAAGGCGTTTATGATGAATGCAGTAAACTGTTTAATGTATTATTGATTTCAAGAACTACAATTCTATTCGGCTCAAGGTAGGTTCTCAGTAGCACATGTTTCATCGAAATCAGAGGTGAAGGAGGGATTTGATAGCCTAAAATCTGCAGAATTTACCAGTATTTGAACCTCAGTTCACTAAGACGGAAGTCAGTCACTTTATCAAAAAATGTTTAAATTAAAAAATTCCCTACATTTGATTGTAATTAAGATAGTAAATATTTGATTTATTTCTTGTATTTTGCAATAAGTTCGATTTTCGAATGATATGGCAGAGGTCACGATTGAGAAAGGCACTAAGACTCTTTTGAATAGACTCTCAGAGGAGTTACTTTTCTTATCACAGCGAATGACTCTATTGGAAAGTCAGCCCACAGCAGTTCTACACCTTTACTTCCGCCGCTAGTGGTGATTGCCTCAAGAGGTGGTTTCCGCATTAAAAGAAGGGAAGAACGGGCTGGTTTCAGATTCCGGTCACATATCTTATTCCGCATGACTTGACTTCCCGGAGGAAGAAAAACCAGGAATTCCACTCAAAGATACCGCACCACTGGCTTTTAGTGAAAGCTACAGTTAAAATCTTTATAACATTTCATTATCTCAATTCCTGCAGTGCTGAAAAGCTTTGTAGCATCTTCAGATTTCAAGAACTAACTCACAGAATATTCTTCAAACAACTTTAATAATGATTTTATGGTATACGTTCTGTTATTGAAGATTTTATAACGGCTATAACACTAGAGATAGTGATTTTACCATTCGATTATAGTATATTGCGATACAAGTGCCGTCAGCGGTGCATATGGATCGAGGAAAGAGGTTTTCAATTTCCGAGATCCGTTATGCGCTTATGGCACGAGTATTGTATGCTATTTTTTGCACGATGAATATTTATATCAATTTATTTATATTAATTGAGATATTAGCTGAAAATATTATGTATATACACTATTGAAAATGGATGTTATATTTCAGAAAGTGATTCGCATGTGTTTGTTGTTATGGGAACCTAATATTTGTCCTGTTAAAGCCGCCACAAACTGGGGGGCCTTGGTTCCGGTTTTCCGTAAAGGCTTGTATTATGATGATTTTACTTAAGGCACTTGTGCTTTTTGTAATTTTTACCGCACGGAGATTTCTTTTGTTTTCATAGCAAATAGATTGCATGCGGGAATGTGAAGTTACGATCCACGGCAACAATATTCGTAAGTACCACTAATTAGTTATGTCGTGCAACAAATTTATTTAGGGAAAATTAATCCTCTAGCTGCACTTATTAGGATTATTTCACGAATTTTAGGGGAAAATACTGAATAAAACAAAGATATTAAAAAAATGCACAGAATTACTTACGTATTTGCTTACCTTGCCTTTGATTCAGAGCTACTCGATCCTTTCCCTGTTCAGGGTAAATTAGTTGAACTACGCTTACCGCAGCAATCTGTTTTAATCCTTATCAGAGAGAAACAAATGCTAGGGCTGCGGTAAAACAGGAAACAAATGCTACGACTGTGATAAAACCAAACAAATGCAACCGATATAAAGAGATGACAGTGGCGGAATGCAGTAACATATTTTTCTTCTAGAATAGTGGTAGAAACTTCTTCACGAATACGATAATTCACATGCAAAGATTGCGTAACGTTTATCAGTAGACTTCGGACTTTTAGGTCGCTAAAAATGCTGTTTTTGGTACCTAAAATAGGCTCTAAAAATTGGAAAATAGGTTATAAAAATCGTAAAATAGTCTCTTATAATATCGTTTAGTTGCCGATTTTCTGAAATATCTCAATTGCAATGCAGAATATTATGTTTATTGAAGTCATCAATAATCATGATAAAACACAAATATAGGCCTATGGTGCACAGAATTATATAGAGCTATTACTAGGGCCTGTATTAATCATTATTGTTATTATTATTATTATTATTATTATTATTATTATTATTATTATTATTATTATTATCATCATCATTATGTATTTCATGTTTTTGCCCTGGCTGAGTGGTAGAGAAGGTTTTATGGCCTTAACTCCGCCAGGTTAAATAAATAAATAAATAAATATTAATACCGTAACAGTGAAAACCTAATCCCTGCGCCCAGAAGCTACGCACGCTAGCATATTCAACCCCTTGTATCCCTCAGTGATTCAGAGAACTATGCTTTTTTTGTGTGGTTTATTGTTTTGTTTTTGTTTTGTTTTTTTTGTCAATGGACGTGGGAGTTTCACATTCGGAGCTAAAAATTTAGTACGAACTGAAAATAAATGCTAGAATTTATAACAAAAAATAACTTATTTTGAACTTTAGAGGAAAAACAAGCAAAAAGGTAATATTAGGCTCTAACGTAAAAATAGGCTGATTTAGGACCTATAAAAGTATCAGTTTTAGGCATAGTTACTTATGAAACATGCATATACAGTGTGTCCCACGCAAGAGTTGGCCAATGCCGCGGGTTCCTGCGGCGCGGCGGGCACAGCTCCAACTCCCGAGCGATCGGGTGAAATATCTACGCTAATGAAGCCGCGATCGGGGTTATGATTCAGGTTCTCACATTTACAGTTAAAATTACAATGAAAATAAACACGTACCTCATCACAAGAGATGTTGGAAATGTTCTCCTCTCGCATCCACACAACACTGACACCATTTTAGGAAATTTTCTTTCACGCGCATAGGTTCAGCTTCCGAGACAGAGTTCATTTCTCTTGTGATAGGCCTATGTGATATTGTCTTTAAGTTCTTCTAACAGTATGTGAATATTATTTATGGAGAAACTTGAAAAATAAAGTGTATAGGTCAACTTCCCGTACATTACAAAGGAAACGGGTGAAATATCTACGCTAATAAAGCCCGCTGTTGGTGTAATGGTTCAGGTTCTCACAAAGAAAAACATATGTGATTTATTACATCATCTTGCAAGGACGCAAGACGTCTGTTTTTAGCAAAATTCCCAGGTGTACGTCCTCCAAGCAGAGAAGCCGTGCGAAAACTTGTAAGCAAACTTCGGGAAACGGGTTCGATTCTCGATAGTAAACGAGGGACCAAGCGGCGCGTACTTACTGAACAGAAATTAGATCAAACCCACACATATTAGAAGAACTTAAAGTCAATATCAGAAGAGAAATTAATTCTATCTCGGAAGCTGAACTTATGCGCGTGAAAGAAAATTTCTTAAAAAGGTTCCAATGTTGTGTGGATGCAAGAGAAGGACATTTCCAACATCTCTTATGATGAGGTACGTGGTTATTTTCATTGTAATTCCAACTGTAAATGTGAGCACCTGAATCATAACACCGATCGCGGCTTCATTAGCGTAGATATTTCACCCGATCGCTCGGGAGTTGGAGCTGTGCTCGCCGCGCCGCAGGAACCCGCGTCATTGGCCAACTCTTGCGTGGGACACACTGTACAAGTTTTCGTCCATATATCACTTAAGGATTAAAATAGGTTTTTACCTAAAATCCGAAGTGTATTTATCAGCCACACGGGGATTATTGATGTTGAATTTTTACATGACTACCTTGAACTTTTTTATTTATTTATTTATTTTATTTTTTATTTTTTCGCCCCATGATTAACAAAAGATGCCTGTATAAGCAAGTTTTAGTATAAGGCTGTACATCGTAATGTCTTTACTACATAGTATTCCAAATGGGATTATAATAATATGTCATTCAGAAACAATTATAGCTACTTTTTTCCCCGAAATTATTTGCAAGGTTGTTATAAGCTAGTCGTTCTCTCACAACAATTAACAGCAGTAGATTTGCAATTATCTTGATTCTGTATGCGAGGAGAGTCGGTGGCATTTTTAATGCTGAAATGTGAAACAAAATCTAAATATCCGCGTTCATGGCGTAGAAAGCCACATGAGTCTCTAGTGTAAATTAATTCATCTTTAAATATATATCTTCCCATATTCTAAATAAGCCATAAAATGTAGGCATAAAATGAGACAGGAGTTAGCGCTTTTAAAAGATCTATTCCCAAATCACAATGGAATAAATTGATGTCCACATTCATAATGTACTGTCCTCGACAGAGCACCATTGGTTTTATTCCGAAATGGTTTTTCAGCTAATCTACAGAACACATATTTCTGGTAGATGGAATTTATAATTCGTAATCCCATTGATCTTTTCATTGCTATCAGAGCGGACATCAGTTTTAAATATTAACAGCACACATCACTGATAGGGGTACATATCTGGGTACAGCTGCTCACAAAAGTATGTCAACACTTTTAAATATATAAAGCTTTTTGCTGTTTATATTACTAATACTTATAATGGTAAGAAGACTATTAAGTCCAACTATATTAACTGAGGCACTTAAAAACAGTCTGAAGAAATTTCTAATGAGAAATATTGAATCTATGATTCAACAATTTATTTTCAAAATTTAAAATGCAATTTAACTTCTTTGGAATTATTGGGCTAGTCTCCTCTTAATAGACGTCTGCACATGTTTTGATCTTCTTAAAATATTTATTTCCCTAAATTTATGTTGCTGCCATAACGGGATCCGTTTCCATATTAAAAATGCAATTCTTATTATTTGAAGTTGCACTTCAGGTCTCTTTCTAGTAAAATTCAATTGATACATTTTAAATCTCTATATTGTATCTGTCAGACATTTTTATCGAATGGCTTTTATTTTTAGGGAAGATAAGGCATTAAGTATTTATCTTCCATTTAAAAAATAAATCTCGAAGTATTAATTTTAAATTGAACTGTTAGAGTGCTCTGTCAATAGGGAGTCTCCTGATGGAGAAAACCGCAAACGTTATTTCTGAAAAATAAATATAACAAAGAATAACAATACCAGAGTATAATAATAATAATAATAATAATAATAATAATAATAATAATAATAATAATAATAATAATAAATATTAAATCATCTACAACTATACCAGTTTTAATTCAGAAAATAAATTTAACTTTAGAAAGAATCAAATATTTTTAATAGTAGGCCTAAAACTAATTTTAAAAACATATATTTTTGTCAGAATATTAGTAGAAAACGTCACATGCTTAAGTGATTAATAACTTGTATATTCTGAAAAGGCAAGTGTGTATTTCCATAGCCCTAAAGGGAATAAAATGTAAACTTATTATGTGTAGTTTACATCTTTTATAATATAACTTACGGGATTTCTACTCGAACGATTTTAAAGCACTAGACATAGGGTTATCAGAAATATCTCTGACGGTTGCACCATAGGCCGTTATCATTTCAAACAGTACATGCCGTTCCAAGAATGGAAATCTCTAGTATATAAATAAAATGAAAATCAGATATGCTTCTAAATGTGCCTACGGTACCAACATTTTAGGCTGGATGGTGATTGAATCGCTTTGAACATGCTCCACCCTCTTTGCCCGGATGCCCGCATGGTGTGGAGTAACTATCTTTACTTGTGAGTTTAATGGAATCCCCCTGACAGTCGCATGACAATGCGTACTCCACTCTGTTATCACTAACCAGGCTGCTAAATTCTGTACAACTGACACAAAAGTTGCTCCCACTGTCCATTTCTATGTATAATGCACACGGCTACGTCAGATGAAAATGTAAGCTTAACTTCTAACTTTAGTGCTATGCCAGGTTACATTATCATAATGCTTTGAGTTATACTAGGCAAGTACCTTCTTGCACCGAGGCACACTTCATGAACAAAGTTACAGTGTCACTATTTTTTTTTTAATATGAAGAGTAGGGTCCGGAAGTTTATGAAAATTCGTATTTTTAATAATGCACTCCATTACATGCTAGTAATATCGTGGTTTCATTTTGCATATTGCTCCATATTCTGAGTTTTGAGATAATATATCATGTTTTGTTGATGTTAAAATATAGGTGGATATTTTATTAATTCGTCACGTTCCAGCGGCATATTTCTGACAAATCTCAAATATTGTGTATATCCCTCTTAATTCAAATATTTACAGTATATTTGGCTAAGCGAATACAATAACTGGCAGTACATAACTTATTTTTCAGAACTGGTTATATGATATTAAAAAGAGGTTTCACTTCAATATTTTTCAAATTACCAAATTTTGTTTCAATAACTGTGCTTGTTAAAAAGTTTTGTAATGTAATTTATAATGTAATTCAACAAGCAAGAGAACTTAAAGTATTATAATGACTTAAAATGATAGCGCATACTTAATTTGTCCCGGAGCATATTTTTAAAATGTTGCAGCATATTTGTATGGATATTTCATCTTCTGATAGAGCATTAACTTCCCGGGCCTCGATTATCTTAATACTTTTGAGTTATACTAGGGAAGTTTCTTCTTGCACCGAGTCATAACTCATTTACAAAATTACAATAGAATTATTTTTATAAATATTTTGAGAAACCTCATATGACTTTCCCTGATCATTAATTTTGCTGTTCTCGCTCTTCTCGATCTGACAGAAATATTGCCAGGAATTACATAGTGCGCATTCAGTTGTAAAGCTGTGTAAACGTTTATAACTACCCTTCACCTAATCCTTGTGTAAAAAAATTAGACAAAATTCTTTAAGCCGTTTTCAGAATACAGCAAACGAAATTTTCATAATGTAAAATTGTGTTTTTATGTATTTTTTTTTTTTGTCTTCGAGCTGTGATGTTCAAAGGCAGGCGCGCGCGCACGCATGCACACACATACATGCAAATGCACAATTACACGCGCAAACACTGAACTTTTTTAATCTAAAAATTGAAATTATTGGACTAGGGGTGTTTGAAAGGTATGTTAATACTGAAAAGCCGAGAACAAAGGAAACTTTACATTTGTTAGCTAAGAAAGTTCTATTTCAAGGTCGTCAGGCTAGGAAACGAAGATCTTAGATCTTCTTGTGGGGTCAAGGATTCAAACCACGACTTTTTATTTAATATAGATCTTCGTTCAATTTTTATTTCTGGAATTTATTGTGCGCTTTATATTAAAAAAATACATGTTTTCATCCGACGTCAATACGATCCTTTTTTTCTGTATACTTTTCAGATAAAAACATGCCGTAACTTCAATATCGTTGTCTTCTTTGAAGTAACATTTGTGTTTCAAATTTATACTCTATTTATCCTTGTAACGTATGGCTAAAAAGGAACACATTCTCTGCTGGTGTTTTATTTGATTGTTACAGAAAAGTTTACATTAGGAGCGTTTGTTGAATAATTAAAACTTTAAACAATCCTTTCATACTGGCTCACTGTCGCATGAATCTCATGATTCAATTTGAATATGTAAACTAGTATTCTGCAACTTTACATCCGAAAAAAATGTGAAAGCTATTCCAAGACAATGATATTCAGGCAATGTTTTAATAGCATTACCATCAAATATAACATTCATGCACGTAGCCTAGTTACAGAAGGAATGTATTTGTACGTAGTTAGAAAGCAAGTGATTCTATATGACAACCTTTTTATTTTGTTTTTGACGTTCTTTTCTGTAGAAGTAAAATTTAACATCATAGACTTCTTTAGTGTTATTCACAATACTGTGAAGGATTATTATTATTGTTGTTATCGTCATTATTGTTGTCTATTTTAACAATGAATATCTTGTAATACCGGTATTTGACGCGAAGGAATATATGTACAAAAGCAGAAGATGATTGTGGTTAGACACACCGTTCATTGTCTGCTAGTGAATTCCTTAGGTTTGACAGCGCAATCAAACCCAGATAATTGGACCTCCTACTTCTCTTCCCTGACCCATTTACACATCCAAACCACGCGTCTTAATTATGCAACTCCCTAACCGCGGCGTGCTTAAGGGGTTGTATGAGTGAATTCTCAAGAAAAGCTGTCAGGGGACTTCTTTTTCTGGGGTTCCTATAATAAGTTATCTCTTATTAATTTGGGTTTACTTATTTTTTTTATCTCTTAAATTTATTTTGTAATAATTATTGGCCCCTGTCCTGGATATCTATCACAGACCTCTATATTCATTGTAAAATTTGTAATTTATAATTAACATAGGTTCTCCAAACTATCTATAACCGAATATAGAGCAGGATATATAAAAAAAAAAGGAATTTAAAAGTTCAAGAAGGAAAAAATAAATAAAAATAGCGATAACTTAAAACTACAGATACAGCAGACACTCTTTCAAGTTCCTAACTCATCGATGTCACAATGTTCTTCAATTCGTACTTCTGTGAAAGATAATGTTCTTGGTTAGTACCTGTTGAATGTCGTATCAGAGAGTTTTGTGGATTTGCGATGAATGGGAGGTCGCACCTAAGCATACTACATCCTTCGATTAAAGTAGACCCCCTGTAGTGGGTGCATCCAAAAGTGAATGGGGAATGTAGTCTTGCGCTAGGCCTATATAAATTTTCGAAATTCAAAACTGAAAACTGCTGCTTTGATTTTTATTACTCGCCTTAATGATGTGCCGGATGGTTAGACCGCTCGCTTTCCACTTTTGGGGCCATGGATCGAATCCTTGTGGATTCATCTGGAGTTTGTAGGGGACAAAACGAGGTCGGGATAGGTTTTCTCAGGGTTCTCCTGTTTCTCCTGCCATATATAATTCCACCATAGCTTCGTTCATCATTCTATGACCATTGGTTGCAATAAAGGAATTGTTGGATTATTGAAAATTATAATTTGGCATGGTGAACTGTTTAAAAGATGGCAATATTAGTTTTTTGCACAAATAAGTGTAGGCCTAGCAATGTATACGTGATTGTCGACGAAAGTCTCAATGATGTAACTGAAATGCAAACACTTGCTGCACCAAGATAAACTCGGTAAATTCCGGACAATACGACACGAGAAAAAAAGTATGATTGACAAAATTAATTTTATCGTTTCTCTATGGAAAGAATATCAGAATGAAGATTTTGTATTTTTGCAAGTACATTAAAATATTGGGGATGAAATTCCATGCAACAAAGTTGTAGATTTTTGTAACTTTAAACGAGATGGCATTATTGTCACTGAAGTAGGCTTTAGCGATATTTTTAACCAAGCCGTGGACAGTCTTAAGCCTGTGAAAATTGGGAAGGAAAATGTGGCTATGTGCTATAACAAGAATTTACACAACCCTAAGTCAATCATCACATGTTGCTTATCTTGCCGTAAACATGCCCTTCAAACTAGGAAAGTTATGCTGCAAAAGGGTTGCCTTTTCTTAGGCAAAAAGGTTACATTTCTTGAAAATTACCGCAGACGTATTTCACCGGTTCCGGATAATCGCCTAAGTGATGTGTTTTGTATTCTGAAATTATAGGATTCTCCTCACTTTCACGTCGGCCGCGGTGGTCTGAAGGTAGCGTGCGTCACGGGATCAAACCCGGCCGCGGTCAATGGGTTTTCAGGACGTAACAATCCTGAAGGTAGCGTGCCCGCCTTTAGATCCGAAGGTCACGGGATCAAACCCGGCCGCGGTCGATGGGTTTCAGAACGTAACAATCCTGAGTACGGAGTCCTCCGGGAGGGACTTTAAACTGGGAGGCCCGTGTCGTAGATTTACGGCACGTAAAAGAACTCCAAGCCTACATTAGAGCCTCTGAACAAAATTTCTCGACCCTTTCACGTTCAAGTAATACCTTAGTTTCCTGAGGAGAGTTAAGAGGCGATGGGCTTACCACCTGTCCCTCTGCCCTCTCTCGGAAAATAAGCGTAACAAAATTTATATAGGTAACAGAAACTTCCACTTGGAGGCCCCTTCGCCCCAACATAGGAGCTGTAGGGTTACAGACAGACAGACCTCACTAACACACGTCATTATTCCGTTGACTGAAGGCTCCTTATCAAGCAGTACTGCAATTTTTATGGGGAGGGAGGGTCATGATTATCTTGTTGTAAAGGGTAGACATATTATGCCACCATCGTGGACATGCAGTGTTAAATAAGTCAGATGGAGTTAACGTAATTTCTCTTGGTAGCGTGCTAGCATGTAGTGAGATTATCGCAGCCGAGCTGGTGTGCAAGCGGAAACAATTTGCACTGTGTTATGCGCATCCAGCCACCACCGATAGCTTCCGCCGCATTATGTAAATATCTTGTAATGCATTTCACTTGTTTAGTATCATCCCTCTTGACGTTGTTGTTGGCGTGTATCTTTATTACAGCCAGAGGCAGAAGAAGATATGCCTGTTACACTATGAATTATGTCGGTGTGGAGGAATAATGAATCACTTGCAGACGTCTCGAGACAATTGCACAGCTAAGGATTTAATTCTCTATTGTAAAGAGCCTTTGTGTAATATCTGTAACTAGACTTAACTTTCCCTGCTGTTGTAGTAGGTACTGTAGGTAATGAAAGTAGACCTGCTGTTTTTGACCTGGAAATGCGAGTTGAAGTTTTCTGCATAAATACACTTAGTCACAAAATACGAGGGAAAATCAAATGAAAACTGCAATTAATTTTTTTCCACTGTTTTACTGCAGGAAGATTGTTTGCTTGTACATTACTTTTCTACGTTTTCTCCTAGTTCAAAGCACTTAAGACATCGGATAGGAAATGCTTCGGTACCACGTGAGAAAAATTCTTTTGCTTGACGCTGTAGCCACTCGTGCACCGCCGATTGGACGTCTTCATCAGACTTGAACTTCTGCCCTCCAAGGCGATCCTTTAATGAATCAAAATTGTGGAAATCTGATGGTCCCAAATCTGGCGATTATGGCTTTTGTCCTCGACGGTTTTCATTGTTGCACGAGGAGCATGAGGACGGACGTTATCATGTTGAAGCAAAACACCTGCACTCAGCAATCTCCTTCGACTTGGCGCTATCGGATTTTCACATATTTTGCCCATTAAAGAATCACCTTGGAGGGCAGAAGTTCAAGTCTGATGAAGACGTCCAATCGGCGGTGCACGAGTGGCTACAGCATCAACCAAAATAATTTTTCTCACGCGGTAGCGGAGCACTTCCTATCCGATGGCTTAAGTGTGTTGAACTAGGAGGGGATTAAGGAGAAAAATAATATGCAAGGAAACATTCTTCCTGCAGTAAAATAGAGGGAAAAAATTAATTGCAGTTTTCATTTGATTCTCCCTCGAAGGAAAAGAAACGGAAATTTTATACTCTAGTTAATTACCCTTTTGGGCGTGAAACCTATTTTCTAACCATTATTATAATTTTACATAGACTATTCCATTCATAGACGCGCTTTTAAAATTTGTCAGTAACGTTTAGCAATGCCTCGGGTAAAGACCATTTACGATAGTTTATCTTATAATATGCTTGCAATGGTCGCAAGGCCGCAATTTATCTGATAAAACGTAGGCTCGTTACTTTACACGTCAAGGTATCAAATGCAACGATTAATACGTCACATATCTGTATTGCTGTCAGCGAACAGGATAAAAACTCGTTAGATTATACAACATAACTGGTTCGTTGCAACCCAGGTCGTGTGTGTTTCTTCTGTTATGACTTTAGCTTACCTTAATTAAGTTAATTATTTCTCACACACACTGTTATCACTGGTTATTATCTGGTAACACATTCAATAATCGATTGTTTATTATTTTATTATGCCAAACAGCTGACAGAATGATTTGATTTTACAAAACCAGTAAGAAAGTATTTATATATATATATGAGGGCTATTTTTTTTCAAGGTCCGATCGGTCGCGAAATGATAACCACAGTGAAAATCAAAACAGTTTTATTTGGAACATTTTGGTACATCTTCTAGCTACTTCTCTACGTAGTCGCGCTCCGATCGAGACATTTGTCGTAGCGTGGTATAGATCCCGCACGAAATCTGTGCTGATTGCCTAAGTCATTGCATTACGTTTTCGTGGGGACTGTAGCGTCGATTGGCCTTCTACCTGTCTCTCTCGCACAACAGTACCTCCCTTTCTATTTGTAAAGGCCTCTCTCTCTCGCACCATAGCATGTCACTCTCTAGAAGTCTAGAGAGTAACGGTCTCATCGGCACAGATTTCGTGCGAGATCTTTACCAACTTTGTGTGCAAAGAGATGTATTCAATAAGATCACACGAGAACATAGAATTTGGAATTTAATATGAATGTTTTTATTTTTATTTTCGTCGTAAGCATTGAAATAGGTTGGAGGTTTTTGTTTGTTTTTGTTGGCCGTTATCAACGTAATTCCACTCCTTTAATCGTATCCATTACCTCTGCCAAGTAATGACTTGGGGAAGGAATCGTGTTTACCAGCCATCTAGCGGAACTTATTGTAGTAATCGTGTTACATCCTCAACAAGAAGTTTGTTTCCCACTAGTATATTAATATGTTGGGAAGTTTGTTTGAGTCTTTTTAGAATAAAGAGTTCTTCATCAGGCTACCTAATTTTACAGTATAAAGTAATCAATTAGAAACGTGAAACTAATGAAAGCCAGACGCAATGTTTGGACTAAAATATTTGAAATTTGTATGAGCTACTTAATTACATGAACTAAGCTACAAAAATAAAGTGCATTATTAAGTCTTCAACAGAATTAAATGATTAAAACTCTTTTACTCTAAAGCTATCGTTTTTGTAAACATAATGAGCGTAGTATGTCCGTTAAATGTTTTTTCGAAAATAAGACACACGAAACTAAATTTTCTAGTCGCTTCATGTGGAGCGATAATGACCCTTAAGATTTATCCGTCTGTTGTTGATACATTTTATTGAAAAAAGCTATTTTCTCGTAAATACCTGTGAAACTGCATAATATACTGTAGAGAAAAAATGTTGGTTAGGACACCTTCAGCTTGGCGAATGCCGAAATAACTCGGCTTCCCAGAATATATTCTGTACCATTCCAAATATTTTGCTAGACCATTCACACCTCCTTCATAACGGATTTGTATGTGTGTGTGTGTGTGTGTGTGTGTGTGTGTTATTTTTTTTTTTTTTTTTTTTTTTAACAGCTATAAGCTTAAGATTTTACAAAACAGCTTTTCTTACCTATATATCTTCATATGGTGTTAAAATGTCACTACAAAACAAATTATATCCACGAAATTTGTTGGACTTTACGGAATGTGTAAGTAAGCACGAAATACGAATCTGGAGAAATATGTATGAAAATATGATTTAAAATTTTGTTTGCAATTTCTTTTTAATACCTTATAGCATATTCTTGTTTTATGCTGTCTGTATATCTGATGAGTGGACTCTTACGATCGATAAGAGCAATGATTATAATACTACAAAGTAGAAAAGAACCTGCGTTTAACGAAACTGCGCTTTCTGCAGTAATCACAGCTTCGTTCTGCGCATATTCTGTTGTAGATTGTAAGACTAAAGTATGGGGTAGTATGGGGTAATCATACTACATGGAGTGTGTTTGAGTCTTCTGTTTGCAAATGAATATTTTTTACTAGCCAAAACTTTCCTCATTAGAGGCTGCTACAGGGACCGTAATTTTGGTTCCAATTATAAAATTCCTACATAAGGTATACAGTAGCTTTATCTCTCAACAGTGAAACTACAATTTATTTTTGGTTCAAAAAATAATATTTTATAATATTTTTGGTCGTATTTCTCATTACTAAAATAGTATGCCTAAATAAAGGAGTCAACTTTTTCAAAATCAAAATGTAGTAACTTGTTACGCGGAATATCTACAAAATAGAAGGAAGTCAGCAAAAATATACCCATTTCAGAAAAAAATAAAGCTTCTACATTACAGATCAAAGAGAAAGTTTCTTACACGATCCCTGTCACATGTATGGAAAGTATTTAGCATCAATGTCAACACGTTTTGTCAATGTAGTTAACTTTTTTTAATAGTACGGTTAGAAAAACAAATCCACCGCTGACGCAGGGGATGCGTTCGCTTCTCTCACGCAGCGGGCCCGGGTTCAAATCCTGGTCGGGACAAGTTACCTAGGTGTGTTTTTTCCGGGGTTGTTTTCCTCACCTGTAAGACAAATGTCGGGTAACTTTAGGCCCTTGTGGTCTTCTGGCCGTCATTGTCATCTTCATCCCATCCTCGGCTTATTCAGAGTGAATGTATGTGTGAATGGTATGTCTCCTACTATTTGTATGTGCTGTCTCGGAGGTGGCCCCGGCATTGGGGTATCATTCATCCGGGGAGGCCCTACATGTCCTTGTATGATAAAAAAGTATGTATGTGTGAACCAATATATAACCCCCTCTCCTGACAGGTCGCGGCTGTGTAAGGCCTGGTCGGCGTGAGTCACAAACTTCCCTAAAAGAGAGAGGTAAAACTAAGGAAAAGAAGAGCAAAACAGAAACAGATCTGGGATACGTGTTGTAGTCATTAATCAAGAATAAGACGGAGGTTTCTTCTCTTGCTGACAATGTCATTAAAAAGTGGCAGATGAGTCTAACCTCTTCTTTAAAGTAAAGGGTAGAAATTATATATATATTAAAATGATCAGCTGGTTATAGGTAGCTCAGAAAATGAAGTACTTGGCCATAAAGTATATCGTGTTGCAAAATAACAAGTCCTGCTTCGAGAACACATGACTTCGCTTGAAGCTGAGACAGTTGATTGCTACGTAGCCTACTTAGAAATGAGAAAATATCAACATTCATATTGAAAGTAACGTAAGAAGCCCTATTTCACGTAAGTTTTTATTGCCCAAGGCTTGTTCATATCACTAAATACCGGTATTTGAGTATTTTCGGTGAAAGCTCGTGAGTTTGTTTTGGTGATTATATAGTACAAAAAATCATCCTAGAAAGCGTTAAGATCGCTGAAGTTAGCACTGCAAAAGCCTGCTTTTAAAATGATATCCAAACAATGTAAGATCCTGCTTTACTACACATAACCAAGCCAGAATTGAAGGATATATTTCTTAATCTGCGAAAGGAAAAACTGACCAGTATTCAAACCTGGGGTCGTCCTATGTTGCGCAGTTAGTATCGCGGTGGCCTTCTGTGTCCAAGGTTGCGGGTTCGATCCCGGACCAGGTCGCTGGCATTTATATGCGCATAAATGTGATAGGTCCATGTCAGTAGATTTACTGGCATGCCAAAAGATTGTGATAAATTGCAAATAGTGGCTTCAGCATTTTCGTACAAAAAACTGCTGACCTAGTTGTTATACAATTCTTTTCCCGTGAGTGAATTTCCCGGAACGCGGACTCCTGTTAGGTGTACTGTTTGAATGGTTTTGGAGTTAACGAGATATCTAGGACTCTTCTCTCCCCATGCGTGGGAAGGATGCACGGATTATCCATATTAGTCCCTGTTACATCCCTCCTTGTATTATGTGCAGCGAGGTATGGCTTTAGATGTTGAATTAAGCATGCAGAGTCCCACTTACGATTCTACCTCTGTCCGGAATGAGGTCTTTTTTGTTTGTTTGCTTTACTGAACTGGGTTGTTCAGTCGCAAACGTCTGTGGATCGCATTTGAGAGATCATCTGTCAATTGACAATATGCGAAATAGGTCAATAAAAGTATTAATAATGAATAAATAATTAAGTAATCCTATTCACCATTGTTTTTTTCTGCATCCCTGCATCCCCTTAGAAATATGGTATACCGGTGCTCGAATCAATGCTTACATAATGACAGTTGATGCAAAATATTTTTCATTCATTTAGTAGAAAATTACACATAGTTATTTACACATGGTTTCTATGTCTTCTTCAGCAGTGTGCGACCGAAGGCATGTAAGAGAGATCTATTTATATATACCAATAAGTAAAGATATATATATAGTCAACAAATGCCACATTTCCCCCCGTATTCCTTGCTAGCTTGAAACGCCTGTCACAGAATTCCGGGCTTCTAGATTAAATGCCACTTTATGAAAATAATAAAGACAGAGATATCTGCTAATTCACGTTCTTTTACCCTAGTTAACTGTTGAATCCGGGGCATATTTGAATCCGAAGTGCATATTTGAGCATTTAATGCAACAAAATGTTTTCATATAATTCACTCAATCAATTTCGAAATATTTCATGGTATGCCACATTACCACTCAATCTCCCTATTTCCACTTTCACTAACTTTACTCATTGTTCTGTTCTACCTTCAATCGCTTTTATGTTCTTATTTCATCCACGTTTTTGTTCTTACTTCACCCACGTTTTTATTCTTAATTGTATTAACTTTATTCTCAAAACCACTTCTCTCTTTCTTTCAGCGTCCTTCTCAACTTTTTGTTTTCTTTTTTCATGATCAGTTTATTTCAGCGATGTTCTTCTTATCCAGTTTGGTATGGCAACAGAGTAAGGCTACCTTCAATTATTAATTTCACAATTGAAAATAGTCTACACGGAAACACAAGCTCAAATATTATATTAGATTTTAGTATTATTGTACTGTAACAAGCCTTAAATCCTGATTTCTTTCCAAGATGTAAAATTTTTGTTCTAAGAAATCAGTCTTTAAGGGTATTATTGAATATTTTTCGTCCAGAAATTTAGCTCTAGGCTTTTTAAACCCATTATATTTACATGCAGACCAATAATGTATGAGCAATTCTGAAGATAGAAGTACTATATCAATATAAGATTATTGTTGTTATTATTTAAGAGACGTAAACGCTAGTTTGGAAAGAACCTTAAGAAAGCGGTTATAATATTATTATTATTATTATTATTATTATTGTTGTTGTTGTTGTTGTTGTTAAAGTAAACATTAAATCACGATCATCAGTGTAGTCTTAACATTTCATGAAGATGTATAAAAATCACACAGGTAATTTCCATCGACTATGTACTAGCCATAGGAAGATCGCGGGTTCGATTCCCGATGAGGTCGTTGAGATTGTTCAATTGGCACTTCTGGTGGCACTATGGCCTGGGGTCGACTCAGCCTCTAACATAAACGAGTACCAGGAGCAATCCTGGAGGTAAAGCAGCCGGTGCATAGGGTTGACAACTTTACCACCTTCACGTGCAGAATGTCCAAAATCTGGGTGCCTCAACCTCCTGGAACCCTCTGGGCTTCCATGGCCTGTATAGGGATCACTTTATCTTTTATGTACTAGCCAATGTTCTAGCCTATGTACTAGCCTGTGCACTATTGAAGCCTCTGTGACGTACCTACAAGTAAGGATTGGCTTTAGCCTGTTATAGTTCTGGAATGAATTAGATTTCAGTATCCTTCACTGTGGTCATAAAGTCTCCCTGTGGATAACACTTTCATAACCATTGTTATTAACCATTTGTTAATAAATTATGTTTGTTGTTAATGTCACAAGATCCGCAGGCAATATTTAATGTAACGAATGACTATTATAAATGAATTGTGTTATGAATTGATTTGATTGTAGCATAGGATTGTATGGCCCAAGGGGATTCATGATATATTCAGTATCATACTAAACAAATTAAAATTTATTTCCTAATGTGTGATAAATATACAACATGTAGTGAACGCTTTTAACGTTCCAATACTTGTCAGCAGAAGTTCGACTGCAGTGGAAAAAAATAAATCAAATAAAACACATGTGCTAAAAAAGAATCCATTTCCAAACCTCACATAACTTTTTCAACCTTCACCATGGATTTTATAATTTCCTTGTTTCTCATAGTACATGGCCGCATTCGGTTGTTCAAACCTCTCGCAAAGCCAGGACTTAAAACCCAAATATTATGGAAAAGATGACTAACTTGTAACTGTCTTTTAGGAGTAGTTAGGCTACGTAGACTTTCACGTAGGTATTGTAGGTTAAGATCATTATCCGGGCTGTTGGGCCTTGGTTTTAGGTTTGCAGATTCTTACATTTCGCCCACATTTGTGGCAAGAATCTTCAGAGTTGTTGGCTGAGTCAAAGTGACAACACAGAGTTTTTTATTTTTTTAATTTTTTTTATTAAACGGACAGATGTATACGTATATGCGCGCATTAGTCTTAAAATTCCAGTTAAACAGGTAGAGAAATTTGAACATGAGTCATTTTGTTTGTATCTCTGTTATGCTATTCTTCTTTACTTTTTCGTATCATTATTCATGTATTTATTTCATATGAACAATCTTATTGTTTTTGCCTAAACCTACGTATAACACTTTTGTTTTTTATATAATGTTTATAATATAATTTTAGTATGACTGAACTGGCCCCGAACACGAGCTATGCTCATGCGGGGTAAATAATACATACTCTTTTGTAATTGTAATAATTGTTTTATAAAAAAGTAGACACTTGCAAAAATGTTTGTATTCTAAGCACTGGTACTCACATTTCGGCATAGCGTAAGAAGGTCCATAGTATTAGAGCGCATCCCATTGCTATGATTTTTCATTTTTGAGTTATCTATTCAGTGACAGATAGACAAACACATAAATCTTCTTCTTCTTCTTCTTCTTCTTCTTCTGAAAATAGTATATTCGAACTGACGGGACCTACGAAGTTTCAGGGACGAATTCATTGATTCGTCCTTTTCAAATAAGCCTAAGTCAGTAATACCCCCCTCCCCCCAAAAATCGCAAAATTTATGAAGACTTAATTGTATTCCACCGTCAAAAGTTATGGATTATATAATTTCCATGAACAATAATACTGGTATTTTTATCGTGCAAACAGTTTTCTTCCTGTCATAATTTCTCAGTTATTATTTAAACCTTCCTTAAATGTCCTTTAGAATGACTATACTAAACTGTCGGCCTGGGTGGCGCAGTTAGTATCGCGCTGGCTTTCTGTGCCCAAGTTTGCGCGGTCGATCCCGGCCCAGATCGATGGCATTTATGTGTGCATAAATGTGTCAGGGTCCATGTCAGTACATTTATTGGCATGTAAGAGAACTCCTGCGGGACAAAATTCCGGTACACCGGCGACGGTCACAGGCCTAAGTTGCAGTAAATCCCCGTCGTTAAATAACCATATACCAACCAACCAGACTAAATCCTCTTAAAGTGGCTGAATAACCATAATATGAAATAAGAAAACCTTTGTTTTTATTTATAATCAGGTTTTTTCTTAGCAATAAACTTTGATGTAGAAAAGTTTACCTTTTACCCGACTTAACTGCGTAACGGTATCTGAAAAAGAAAGTTGTTCAGTATTTATTTAAGAAGATAAACGTTTCTTTATGAATATATAAGTGGTTGTCAATGTAAATTCTGCGAATCTTTTTTCATACAAGAGGGACGGAATTCCTTTTGTCAGGTGTCAATAAAAATGAATGGCATTTCGCATACATCTGCAGCCTCTGGCTTTCCGATAACTTCTACACGTCAACCAGAAAGTCTTACTAGGCGAATAACGTAACCCGAAGCAGTTTTGTTAGAAAATCTGCGTATCAACTTGGAGACTTCTTGGACGTGAAACTCGGAAAGAATTTTGCTGCAGGCGTCGTTACGGAAACTTCAGTTTGCGGCACAGCGTAATGAGCTGTAATTACTTAACTGATTAGTTTTAAAGTTTAAGGGGCATCCTATCGATCTTCTTAATCTTCGAACTTAACTACCGAATATAGACATATTGGTTAGAACACTGTAAACGTGGAATTATGAAAGGTATTGAAAATTCATAGCATTCATTTATATTTAATCAATTTGTAAGCAAATATAAGAGTACAGCTAAGAGTTAGCTAAGAATCCTATCTACAGTAAAATTTCTGGAGACTTAAAATAAGATTTTTTGTTTTTGTTTTTCATACTATAGTAGGCTATGTTTATTACATGTGACCTAACAGCATCATTGTGATATCTATTTCGAAACAGATTTTCATTGTAACACAGGTAGGGTATCAATTATTAGCGAACACGGTACGATCTTCAAACCTTCAGAGCAGCAAATGAAACTGTTTATGGTTAAAAAAACTAGACTTATAAGATGGGATTCGAAAACAATACTTCCTCTACCTATAGTACCTATGGTAGGCCTACGGGCAGAGGAAGTAAAAAAGAATATAACTTATAAGATTTGATTATAAGATTTTATATTATTTTTTTTTGTTATTATTAACTTAAATTCATTGACACTATAGTTTATAAAATCAGGATTCTCAGCAATAAAACGTATTATAAAGTTTCAAACCATAATTTATACCATGTAATTGCCCAGCAATAGTCCTGAGTTTTGTTTCTGCAAAACTAAACATGTTGTTTCTTCTTGTATTTTGACACTTAAGAAAATAAATTTTGATCTGTTTTTATAGTATTGAGATAATAATTCATTCTTATAAAGCTGTTCGATTTTGATAACCTTGAATTCAGAATATAAAAATGTTGTAGGGCAGTCGATACGCTTCTTCATACCTAATTTTTATTATTCTCTTTCGAAATAAAATTAATTTTAAACAGATGATCCTATCCCAACCAAGAATTCCATGTAGGATAATCGACTCTACTATAGCTAAATATATTGTCCATAAGGTAGAGTGTTGAAGAAAATTACGAAGAATGACAAATTTATAAATAGTTTTGCGTATTTCATTCATTAGTAATAAATTCAATATGTTAATCCCATTTGAGATGCTTATCAATAATGATACCTAAGTATTATCAGATTTAAACATGGGTAATACGATTTTGAATAGAATCACAAAAAGAGGAATCATGCATTTAAAGTGAAACCCTCCCAGATAGATACATAGATAGAGCTTCAATTATTTATGTGTTCTGAGGTATGCTTTATATCCAGCCAACTTCTGACAAAAGTTGTTTGAGTTTGCTGTGATTTGCGTTGATTTTATATATGTGTGCCCACTAATGAATTTACACTCCTACTATGTATTAGCCATATCACCAATATATTCCTTTGAGATTATAAGGAAAAACTCTATAGAGAGATAACACTGAAAATTTCAGTAGGGTATTTATTGTATTCTATAATTCACGTTCATTATTTATTAATTTTATTCGTTTTGGTTTTTACTTTGTGATTTTATTGTTAACAATTCCTATATGCGCTTTCCTCGGGCTTCATATTTCCCCGTTTGTACCACGCAGTGTATTTCCAATAATTAATGTTCGCATAAAATCAATCACTACATGGGAGAATCATTGCAATAGCCCCCCAGAGTCCCCGGCGCTCCTGGCCGTTCCCCCTCCATTTTCCACTATTGGTATATCGCGTAATATATCACACATACATTCAGTTATAAACAGCTGTTTCGAGTTAGCAGATTAAGATCTAAGTAATTATACTTTAATAAGCAAGTTTGTTTTTTACGTAAGTTGAGAAATAGCTTCAATTTAAAAAGGTTTCCAATTAGTTAAGTCCGTGAGTTCAGTCAAGTATGCACTCATTCATGTTCAGAATAAAATGATAAAGTGATTAGGCCTATGCTCTGAGAACTGATGATGAAGAGGTACCAGTCTAAGACTGGCTGGTTCCTTGGATGAAGTCATGGGATGACCACCACGACTTTCCAATTACGTACTAAGCAAGGATGAACGCCTTTCTTTCCGCGAGATTGTTATGAAGGGTATTACACCCAGTTCTGACCCCCGGAAGGAACTTCTCACTTCTGAAAAAAAACCTAGACCATTATGGAATCGTACTAGGGCCATAGGAATATAAGGTAGACGTGCTACCGACTCCCCGAAATTAACTCCTGTCATCTATGGAAGCATTAATCGTTTTAATAACCTTTCAGTCGAAAAATTTTCTACTTCACGTTAGTGATAGGATAAAACATTGTACCGATATAATTAATTAATTAATCAATTTTAATCGCTTTGGTTTTTATTTTCTGATTTTATTGTTAACAATTCCTATACGCGCTTTCCTCGGGATTAAATATATATTTTTTTTAGGCATTGGACAATGCTTACAATTCTATTTTAAAAATATAACATGTAATTTTGTCATTTAAATTTTATACCCAAATGAAGTCTCCTATAACACTAGACCAATTAATGTTTGTGAGTGCAAGTCATGGGTAATAGTTTTATAATTTTTTTCGTGAAGTAATTTGTGATACAAAAAGTACAATTAAATTAAATTAAATTTATATCAGGGGTGGTGGTTGAGGCGCTGCGCTACAAACCGGTTTCGATCCCCGATGAGGTCGTTGGAATTTTTCCATTGGCTTAATCCTTCTGGTGGCACTATATGGCCTTGGGGTCGACTCAGCCTCTAACAGAAATGAGTACCAGGAGCAATCCTGGGGGTAAAGGCGGCCGATGCGCAAGGCTGACAACCTTACCACCTTCACGTGCCGAATGTCTAAAATCTCGGAGCCTCAACCCCCTGCAATCCTCTGGGTCTCCGTGGTCTGTTTAGGGAACATTTTACTTTTTTAGTATGGTCGAACAAAAACATATTTACTATATTCAGCACCTACAAAGCTTCTCGTCAATATACAGTTGTAATAATTATATTTTAATCTAACATACACTTCTAAACAAGTTGTCAATGTAACATTATATCAAATAATTAATATTCTAAATTACAGTATTGACATTTTCGCTGATAACATGTCAATGTAAACGTAAAAAATAAAATCCGTGGTAAATATATGTGTATATAATATTAAATACTTTAAACAAACATATCTAAGCTGGTAATAAATCATCCTCATGGCGATATTCGAGCTGTTGAGTGACACAAAATTCTCCGAAGGGGTGGGGAAATTCATGTCTAAAGTCCGACAGCTCAGGGTAGAAAAGGATGGGAGGGAGGGGCAGGGGGAATAATCTTTGTCTGTGTATTATTATGTATTATATTGTATTATTATTGTCATATCTTTTATGTCATTAGTACATTTTTCTTTCTTTTCTTCGTCTTTGTATAGCATTATTATATTTTAAGTTATCGCATTATATTGTTTTGTATTATTAGTGTTACATTTCTATTTCTTTGTCTTGTGCATAGTAAAAGCACGAACGGCCGTCTAGGCCCGTGCGTTGGATTTATGCTATGGATAATGTAATAATTATGTATATAAGAATAAAGATGCACCTTACCATACCATACCAATAAATCATCCTAGTTTGCAATAAATATTGCAAAGTTTTATTGCCATTCTTCTGACTTTCATTCTATTATATCAATATTAAGGGCAAATTATATCGCACATTAAAGTGTACAGGTAATAGCAATTACTTTATTGTTTTTGTGGCGATTATTATAAAAGTAATAAACGGATCTTGCTAACTTTTCCACGTCCGCATAAAGTTCGCTCTACGTGTTACCACGATTTAGCACAGAGATGGCAGCACTTGCCGCATTGCTGTAAGTTGGGATGCTGGATGGCGGGGTACAGGAGCCTAGATCAATACCAATAAACGTTAGTGAGCCACCCCTTTTCACTTCTCTCCCTTGTGGTAGTGTTTCAAGAATTTGTCGCTAGGATGTCAGCACTGATAACTTGTCCAGACTCTGTAGCTCCATGGAGGCATTTTTCAAAACAACCTGGCATAGATTATGTGTATTACCATGAGTGGAAAATTTTCTACGAATAAGTTTTGGCTTTTTACTTTATTTGTTTTATCTTTTTTTTACTTTATTAAGTTCATTTGTAGTGCTCGTGTAGGCCTATCCAATTAATATTATGTTTATTAAATTTTTATATTAACTATAGACCCAATAAGGTCGAAAATAGTCGTCAAAGTACTTATGTAGGATGTGAAATCGTTAATAATGACAAAGATATAGACACAAAGTTAATGAGATTTCAAACAATTTTTGGAACAATACACAATACTTTAAAGAATAAAAAACAATACCCGAAACAAGGATGAAATTCTATAAAGTTGTGGCAATTCCTACGCTATTATATGGATGTGAAAGCTGGGTACCTATACAAGGGACAATTAGCAGAATTAAAAGTTTTGAAATGAGATTTTTTAGGAAAACGAAAGGATGTACAAGAGAAGATAGAATTAAGAATGAATAAATAATAAAGGAATTAGAAGTTGAAGCGGTAAACTCAACAATGGACAGGTACAGAACAAGATGGTTGGAACATATTGGAAGAATGGAGGATACCAGACTGCCAAAATTAGCTTTCCAGTATGCACCTAAAGGAAATAGAGACGTGGGAAGGCCGAAAAAGAGATGGAAGGAGACAATGTGAAGACGGAACAGGCAGTAGCCTAAACCATGAAATGAAGAAGACAATAGACCCATTATTAAATCATAACATAAAATTTCCTACCTATATTAACTACAGTACGATATTAATTCATATCTTAAATCCTTTACAATAAATTACCGTCTGAGTTAAATGCTTCCTTGTCATTGTACAATATCTTGGTATGTAGTGAATTGTGTGATCTAGAGCAGCGGATCTCAGAGAGCGCCAGGAGTGCATTTGTTAATAAACAACTGGTAGGCTTTACTCCAGTGCAGCAGTGGAATTAATTGTTATTATGGGGTAAGCCATTTCAAATACTGGGTGCATAGTGTTGAAGATTTGTTTTACATTGATATGTTTATCTCTCCGGATTAATTTGACAATGATCAGCCCTACTAAACTTTCTGTCAAATTATTTTGATGCCTAAATTGGTAGTATTAATTAATGGAATAATATTCTGTAGGCGTATCTGAGAGATTCTCTTTAACCCATGAATGTCAGGAACTATCAAAATTTCAGATATGTTAAACTCACATAACAAACTCAGACTTAACCTTTGTACAAAAGAAAGTATTAGCTCCAACTGGTTTAAATAATCTAAAAGAAAGTCATAAATATTATTGTTTTATAGTGTGTAGTGTTTTTGTTGTATTTGTAATTATGATTATAATTGTAATAATGATTATTATAACTATTGTAATTGTAATTATGATTATGATTATAATTATTGTAATTCTAATTACTATCATTATTTTTATTTTAACTTTAGTTTAAGTGCTATTTTATTTTTCTTACTGTACTTTTTTATCCTGGTAGAGGGGAAGAGAAAACCTGATGGTCTTACCTCTACCGGGCTAAGTCAATAATTTTAATTTTTAATTTAAATTCTTTTCTCTTTTCTTTCAGGTGAGTACTATTTACTGACAAACGCACAGAAACACGTCATTTTGTAAGTAAAATTATGTTGTATCTAAGTTGCTTTCATTCTTGTTTTTACGAATCATAATTATTAAAAGTAGGCCACAGTGTAATTAAGATGTGTCTCTTTTTTGTAAAAACATTTTCACAGTAAAAAAATGATTCAGAGAAAATTTTGAGAATATTTCAAAATCTGTTTATAAGATACTTGTTACTCAACAGGCTTACGAAGAAATTTCCCAATCTAAAGTCGCAGTTCTACTGTATTTTACAGTACGGTATATATGTTTAGTTTCCCCAGGCTTGCTTGGCCAGGGGCTATACCCTGGGCATGCAATCAACGTTTACATTAGGTTTCGATAGGTAATATGACTCCTTTTCTTGTTATTTCAGGGGTGTGTTTTTCTTTCATTCTGTTTCCTTGCTTTGATCTAGTGTTATAAAGAGAATCCCGTTAAAAACGGACGTTTAGTTACCAACTGATAAAGCAGACGCATTAGGGGTCTTTAAGTGCAGGCGGCAGTTAAGAGCATCAAACAATCCAATGAGTTTAATTGCAGTATGGACATTCTTCTCTTAACATAAATTGCTTAGATCTAAATAATAAACAAGTCTTGTCATCGTGTAAAATGTGTAAGCCTTAAAAAAAATACTAACATAATTTAAAATAGCACTCTCTGTTATTAAAATAATAGCTACAAACTTGGAAAAATGTTAACTGCAAAATTTTTCTCTCTTTAGGTAAGTTATAGTACTATTCAGAGAATATGTCGTTAAAAAGTAACTGGAACCTTGAAACTATAACACTTCAAAAATTTCACGAAAAGTTTAGCAAGAAGCTCAATTATAGCATGTTGAAGCTTGTTTCTGTGAAAGTGACATACCTGAAAGAATTCCAACATATTCTGTTCTCAAATAGTCAGATAGACAAACAGAACAACAAACGGACAGACAAAGATTTTCCGAAAATATTATATTTTATACAGTGAACTAGTTTAGGCTGTAATAACATTAGAGGGATTTTTTTTTACAGTTAATCAAATTTCAAGAGTCCAGCACAAATTGTGGCCTTACCTTTGATAAGGAAGTGAAAAATACAACGATATTAAACATGTTATTTCTTGTCATAAAAAATGTTAAAGGATTTCGGGGCCTCCGAGGTCGCCTACAATTGTAAGATGATGTCACAAGTTGGTGAATAAAGTAAAAGATAAAAGTTTACGATAACTTGTATAAAATTACCGGTTGATTACATTTCGTATAATCAAAATATGACATTTCAGTGAAGATTTTATCACTATTATCTGTGCACATTTAGGAAACGAATAGTTAATCTAATAAATGATAAATTTGTTTTGTTTGTTACAATGAGAAAATATGATTTATAATAACTGTCTATGCAAGAATTTTGCCAGTTTATCATGAGGCCTATTACAGTCATTCCTCCCTACTGTCCCTAATGGTTATGGAATGATTTTTTTTGTACCCGTTGAGTATACCTTATTCATTGTTACCTATAGTGCAGTTACTCATTGGATGGCCAGTCGGCTTCAAAGGTTTCGGTGTTTCTTTATGTTAACTGATCTGACTAAATCGGTCTTGGGCTTCCGCTTTCCAAAACAAAAGCAACGTTGCAATATTCTCTCATTGTTATCACTGACCTCAGTTCTTCCTTCGCTTTATTCAATTCACACGTGTTATTATTTACTGTAACTTGATCTTGCAACTATGCATTTCACTCCACGCGGAGTAGACGAGTAGCTGTCAAAATCGCCACAGGAAATTCTTAGATTTTGATTGGCTGGGGTAACTAGCTGATTGGTGCGGTATAAACAAAGAACATGGGTTAAGCTGTCGGCAAACTTTTCCTCCTAACGAAAGGAAGCCGCCTGGGTATGCAATGAGTAACTGCACTATACCTTGGATGTTAACGTTTAGTTTTGCCTTTACAATACATCCCACCTGTGGTAGTTCAAGTTTCTGTCTTTGCCTTTCGATATCATTATAATTTAAAGCACTTTAAAACAGTGCTGGCTGGTTCGAAGTACCGCAACTAGTATCCTATTGTTCAACATCTCAAAGGGGCCCGGTGTAAATATTTGATGATCTTCTAAACAGAACGTCTTTGTGTGGAGCTATTGCCGCCCGATAAGAATTCTTTGAGGCCCTGCTATTAAGTTAAACGAATTCGAATAATTCTTTTAGTTCCGGACTTGAGTGGATTAATAATACTTAGTTGATTAATGATTAATGAACCTAATCCTTCTGATGTCACTATGACCCTGTGGTCGACTCAGCCTCCAACAGAAATGAGTACCGGAGCAATCCTGGGAGTACAGGCAGCTTGTGCGTAAAGGCTGACCTTATCACCGTACCAAACGTCGTGTCAAAATCTTTGAGTCTCAACCTCCTGGAACCCTAACGGCCTGCATGGCATATTCAGGGACCGTTTTACATTGCTTTCATTTCAGATGGTTAATGAAAACATGCTAATTGGAAATATATGAGAATACTATAGGAGAAAAATTCCTCCGACACTGGGACTTGAACCTAGAACCTTTGGCTACCAACTGAGCTAAGCCGGAGTTCAATTCACAGCATCAGATGCATCCTCTCTCCTATGACTGATTGCTCTAATGGTCTACCTCACAGACAGAGAAGTTATGTCATATGCAGTACTGTGAGGCACACTAAGTAGTGATTTTTGTGACCGGGCTCCCACTGTAATATTCTCTTGTAAAGTCCAACAGAGACAATAATCTATGATTTATGAATGCTTATACGTATATCTATAGAAATATATATTTTATCAGTTGGCGGCAGTGCCGTAGTTTGGGTCGGCCCTGGTCGGATGGACCACTTCGATTCACTATGAATGATTTAGCCACTAGAAACGACTGTTATGAAAATCTCTTTGCTTACTTCTAGCTCCAGGGTGTAGAGTAGTTCTTAATCATTAATGCTACTTACCTTCGCTGTTAGAGGTTACTTTGATATTATAATGCGAGATCCCATAGGTAGAGTTTGTTCTCTCCATCTTTGCATTCACTGTCATTACAATTTTAAACAGTTCTGGAGACTTCAAAGCTAGAAGCACTATCTCATTGTTTAAACTCTCATGGTAACTTCGTGTGAACACTTGGTAATGGCCCTTTGTGTGGTAATAGAATTCCGACCCTCTGCAAGTTAACAATGGCAAGATAAATTCCTCTTCATACGGAGCAGAAATATTAAACTTTCTAAATGTTTGAAATGTATTCGTTCCGCCACTCCTAATATTTGCAGAAAGTTTTCGAAAATGGCTTCTACAAGGAAGAGACTAATATTGATGCCGTGCACTATAGAATAATAATTTAAACAAGTGCAGATATATCTATAGGAGGAAAATTATTTTCTTTGGAAAAATGTCGAGAAATACATCGATATAAGCCTAGGTTATAGGTATAGAAAGCTCCTTTAAACATATGTTTTAAATTGTGTTATCGTTTACCGAGTACTTTTTCATTCCAGGCCTATCCTCCAACTACTGTTGGCTACACTGTTCATGATTCATAGCTAGGCTAAGGGAAAGGGGGAGTTGCTCATTGGACTATTCTTCCTTGAACAACTTGTCCAATTAAAATTACTTACCTGTCTTCATTAAATAACTACCAAAAATAATATTTATTTAAAGGAATAGTTTTGAAAGAGTCAATTTTATTATTTAGATATGCCAATTGTGTTTGTTAGTTAAGGTAAAAGAAGAAACAACCTAATAATTGAAGGTATACGTATGTATTAATTAGTTAAAATAAAAGGAGGGTCTAAATTTATTAAATGAAAAAAAAGGAGATCCACAATTTTTGTTAACTTATAATTGGGATTGTTATTGCTGTTGCTACATTCTCGGGAGCACATCTTAATGAGAATTTCCTATTTTGAAGCAGTGGGTTAAACTGAAACTTAGTCTATTGTATCTGAAAAATTGCTTTGTAGGCCTACTCGGTAAAACTCCGCGCAACATCACAAGAAGTATCAGAGACCAGAGACCTTACAACCAGCTAAATCCAGATTTATTTCTATATCATTATACCATAATTATATATTAGTTCAACGGCTGGCTGATACCGAATTGATTTCGAAACGGACGTGTTGATTACCATTAGTTGTCATCTTATTTTACCATAGCGTACGTATTGATTCCCGTCCGCTAACAACAGTGCCATAGCATTTCCCTTCCCATTTTACACAGACTTAGGACTGTCTAGATGCAGGATGTATGGTTAAAAATGTTTGGTTACAATGTAAGTAAAACTGTACATGCAAAGTTGCAATTGTCAAGCATAAGTAATAAAATTATGTAGATGGGAGCAACTTGTAGCAGATGTTTTGAAGATATTCATACCTGGTAATGGTTGAATTAGACATCTTTTCAATTCGTTCTTTTGTGTAGTTTTGCTTGTCCTGCATCTTTTTGGGAGTAGTTTTCTTCTGGCTTCTCATTTTAACTTAAGTTTCAGATTGAACACCCTTTAATGTCTATAGCAGGTGGAATATGTTTGGATGCGAAGAATAAAATTGAACGTTCAGTTTAGAGTGGAATGCCTCACAGCAGTTAGTAGTCCGTTCAGAACTACTACTAAAATCGGCCGAAAGTTAGCGGAATCAACACGGATGTTATTGTTCGGCGAATTTATCGAAAGTGGGAATCAACTTGTTCACTATTCGACTGCAGGAGGACGCAAAACGGGTGTAGCGAGTTCAACATTTCATAGAAATTCAAGATTCCAACTTTTAAATACAGATGATTTTCTGACAATTACTTTGAAACCATAAAGTATGGAATATACTTAAGATAACATATACAATTATGTAAAGATATGCTAGGTTTTTTAATATGTAAAAATATATACTATACCTTGAAATATGGACAAATATGGAAAAAATTCTTAAACAATTCCAAATGTTACAATTAGTAAACATATATCGAAATTTTAACTTTAACTAATGTAAAAACAAATATTATGTATTTATATAAAAATCCTAGCCTGCTAATTACTTTTAATAAGACTACACCTTTTATTATTTTTTAATTCGCAGAAAATATCTCGCTGTCGGTCTAATTGTCCATCTCTTCCACTAACGTCGCTTTAAGTTGCCTTACAACAACAGAATGCGTACTCTCCAATCAGACTACTAACTCTGTGTAGAATATGATGCCAAAATGGTATTATCTATACTCAGGGTACAAATTCCATTTGAATATTTCATGTCAAATTTTGTTACTAAGTTACACCAGGTGCCGTATAATGCTCCAAGAGATATGGAATGAATTTAAACTTCGAGCAAATGTTTTCCAATGTTACTTTTTTGTTTTTAATAGGAAGAAAAAATCCTGGCAAGTTGGAAACTAGAGTTGAAATTTATCTAGATTCGAAGCTATCGTTCACGTTGTGTAGTCTGCACGCTATTCCGCCAAATTACTCAGATCCTTTACCCATCGCCAATTTCAATTTGCATCTGCATGCCATTCTTCCATATTCGTATGTTATCAAGCGTCGAACTTTGACGCTAATTCGATTACTAACGGGAAACTTGGGCTTGACAACGGTCAGCACATAACTCAATGAAAAATTGTATCTGTGATGTATCACCGTATCATTTATTACCAGGACTTATTTTTGCAAAAAAAATATAAAACATGCATAACAATTGACACGCAGAATTAGGATTATCGGTTACAAAATTCCATTTCTCTTTTGACCCCACAGTGCTAATTAACTAATATAATTACCATTATAATAAACTTTAGTTTCACTATCCCTAGCAAAAATGCAGAAAGTCTTTTCGATACCTGCAGGAATGTTGGATTGGAAATTAATAGACAAAAAACTAAGTACATTGTCATTAAACTTAAAAATAATGCTGTACAAAATATTAGAATAGCCGGTAAAACGTTTGACCAAGTGGAGAAATTCAAATATCTGGGAGCAATCTTTACAGACACAAATAATATTAAGGCAGAAGAAGTGTAGACTCAAATTAGGAAATGCTTGTTTTTATGCAGTTCAGAAACTCTTATCTTCTCGTCTTCTGTCCAGAAATCTATAAATAAATATTTATAAGACTATTATCCTGCCGGCTGTATTATATGGATGTGAGACATGGTCGCTTACTCTTCGGAAAGAATATAATCTGTGTGTGTTCGAAAAGAGGGTGCTTAGGAAAATATGAGGGCCTAAGAGAGATGAAAATGGGGACTGGAGAAAACTGCATAACGACGAGCTTCATGATCTTTACGCTTCACCTTATATAGTAAGGGTAATTAAACCACGGAGGATGAAATGGGCTGGACGTGTTGCGCGCATGGGGGAGGAAAGACATATCTCAAAAGTATTCACTGGGAGACCCGAAGGGAAACGACCACGTGGAAGACCTAGACGTAGGTGGGAGGACAAAATTTGGATGGATTTAAGGTATTGCGTTCTACCCTGAAATTCTGTTTAATAGTAGGCCTATTTCCTAAAAAATAGGTTAGAATGCCTGAGAATATTATAGGAGAAAAATTCCTCTGACACTAGGATTCGAACCCAGGTTGCATCTGGCGCTGTGAAGCAAACTCTGGCTTAGCTCAATTGGTAGAACAGTGACACGGGTAGCCGAAGGTCCTGGGTTTGAATCTCAGTGTCAGAGGAATTATTCTCCTATAATATTCTCATGTAATATCCAACAGAGACAATAATCTGTGACATACATCCATAGAAGGCCTGAGATCCAAGAAACACCATTTGCAATTATCTTTATGCGTATCTTCTTGTTTGTTCGTTTTTATTGTGAACAGAAAGGATTGATTTTGATACACTCACATAATTTCCTCTATCCTAAGCCCTGGAAATGCAACTTTATCACTTCACATTATGGTAGACTTTTACAGTAAATACCATGTTGCAAGAAGTGAGTATTCAATTTTCTAATAATCATATAAATAGTGTTGTTCACCACGCAAGCGATTCCTGGTTCGATTTCTTCACAATGGCTGTAGTTGTTAAACTGGATAAATGCTGGATGAAAATCGTTGAAATACTTCGTATCTCCTTTTTCAGAAAAGGTCAAACAGGAAATTTCCAAAAGGTTTTCTCTTACTCTGTAGGGAATCGTTTTACAAATACATATTTATACATATAATTCACAAATACATATTTATACAAATTCACGTAAGCATGTGTTTATGGTAGAAACTAAATCGAATTTAATATAGCTTCCACGTGCTGTATTAACCCCAATAGTACGGTTTACGGAAGTAACAAGATCTCATTTACTATACACTAGGCCTACATCTGTATCTGCCGACCAGCTTATCAAAAATACTTTTTTTCTCTAAATTTAAAACTTTCCACACGTTCTTCATTCACTGCATACGTAAATTCACCTGCAGAGAGCAAGATGAAATATTGTGAGTTTTTACTATAAACCTGCGTGCATATTTTGATGTTGGTTAAATGGAAAAAGAGGGGTGCTCTGATTTATTCCCTTTGTCGTAGAGAATGTGCGCGCATGTTTATAAAAAAATAACTTCCATTATTCCCTGCAAGATATGGCGTATCAGCTATTCTTCTTTGTCATTTCGCTTGTTTCTATTATTAAAGAGACTCAAGAAGAAAAGAACAACATCAGAATGCTGATGGGGAAGGAGGACTTGATATTTTCCCTTAATGTAGTACCCTATAAAACGTTTCTCATATTTAACCCACGCTTTGTATTCGAATGCCTTTTTTGACGAAATCTATTCTACTTCTAGCTCTGTGATGTTGGGCATCTTCCAAATTCACTACCGCTATATTTTTCTCCTTGATCTGTCTAGTTTATATTTTACTTGATCCAAGTAACGTAGCAGTTTAGTTTTACTGTAAACGTAATAGAGACTTAAGAAAAGAGGATTTATTCACACTATGTATTATACAATGTAAATCAGGTTAAGAACAGTGTGGAGAATATTGATAGGCAACAGATAATTGCGCATTGTATGGAGAATGTTTCACTTTACTTACAATCGCGGATAAAATTGGAGTGGGGGAAGGAGCAATACATACAACAAGGAATCTTACTCAGTAAAATGTGACTTGCTTGACTTAAATGTGACTTGGTGAGTGTCGGATGATTAAAATCACCGATTAAACCGGATTGGGAATTTGCCCCATCTGTTAATGGGAGAAATCTTGGGTTCATATCATGGCGAAAGACGAGAGGGTATGGAAGAATGGAAGGAAAATATTTACCGCAATCTTTCACGGTGTCGAATAGGAAGCAATGGGCATGTTTTGGATACTGTCAGTCAAAGAAGATAAGGATCAGGATGAAACAGAAATAAGCAATTCTGAAAGCACGTACCGTCCATGCGGAACCTTGTGAATGTTCAAAGTTGTTTATAATGTAAGACAAAACGATTGCTACCATACTTCAATATGAGCACCAAGTATAACGCAATCCTCTTATTTAAAGTTGGAAAACCAAAGTAGACCTCACCAAGAATGATAATCCTACATAAATTAGATCATAAAAACAGCAAAATGTGCAGGTTTTTTAATAGTTTCAAGTAATTAGGCTACAAGATAAAGAATTACACATTATTGAATTTAGCTACCACAGCAACCAGTTTAAAAGAAACAGAGAGAAAAATAATAGGGTAGTGACAAAACCGGAAACAAATGCTACGGAAGCGATAAAACCAGACAAATGCTCCCGACGTGGTATTTTATCAAGAAGGTCAAATATGATTGGCTGAAATTCTGAATTTCATTACACTTCATTGGTCGAAAGTAGAGAGACGTCAAGTGAGTGAAGTAGTCAGCTTTCTTTTCAGAAATAACGTCCGTCTGCATTTCCATGGAATAATGTACTTTCAACATACTTTCTTTTCTTTCAGCAGAGGGAACGGTCGACTTTTTCAATGCCAAACTGAGCTAGTATAGACCCTTTATTAGGTCAATGGATTCTCTTTGTTAACTTTCTCGTGAATGATTATATTTCTGGCTACCCGATGTTCTTGTACCAAAGAGTGGCACTCTAAGGTTCTTCTCGTTTCTATTCTTAAAGAAAACTTCAGGGTTATAATAAATGAGCTCTATCTATACAGAGCTTCCACCGACTGAGATATTTGATGTTTCCTTTCACATGGAGTGGACTCGGGTTATGCCATTGTTAATGCTTTAACGACACCTTGGGAAACTTGACTGACTTCACTGCTCAGAGATGGCATATAATAAAATATATTGTGCAGTAATGATTTTGCGTGTACTGTATAGTATTACAACTAAGAGTCAAAGTTATTTTTTTTAAGTCATGACATGTCAAAGTTTTTGTGAGTTGATGAGGTGAGGTTTAGTATAGTCTTTATTATAGCACTATATCATTATTTCCCAGTACGTGCAGTACCTAGTCACTTATTGAAAAAAAAATATATATCACCCGAATTAGACTGATGCATTTCAAGCTTTCGGCATCAAATTCTTTTGACATCTTAAAGAATATTTAACTCTGAAGTCATCGTGAAAATCTAAATATTTCTCCGGTTTTATAAAAATTAATCCATTACAAATTTGAATACATAAAATGGAATGTAACATCCTGTGAAGGAATAATTTCTTCGTTAGTCGTAACATTTTACATTCGTCCATTTTTTTCGAACTGCAATTGTTTTGTGTTCTTTCACTTCTGAGAAAATTTAGAAATACAAGTTTATAATTTCAACAACCTAAAAATATACTTCTTTATTTCAATTATCAACATTCTTCATCGGTTTTAGTTTATTGTTTTTTGTTTCTTCACTGTGGCCACAAAGGCTCCATGTGAGGCGTCTGGGTGCAAACCCTGACATTTCCGTTTTTTATTTAAATCGAAAATGTGTTTTGCACTTATAGAGCATTTTTTTCAATAGCATCTATCGTTTAATGTGACCATTGAATGGAAACGACGACATTTCCCATTCATTTCACACTGATGAAGTTAGGTTGTGAATGCAAATCCAGACATTTCCTCTTAACGCTGAGGTGCAAATAGCGATATTTCCATGCAGCCAATAGTGAATCAGACCGATGTCACCTGACGACCGTCTGGCATCATTGTGTCAAGAGATTTCGTGCGCTAAATGTAAGAAACGTAACTTCTTTGGAGGTATAAAAATCAGTATGAAGTCTTTTATACAGTAGAGCATGTTCAATTAAAATTAAAATTAGTCAAACATTAAAAACACTTGTTGCTCCACTTACATTATTTATGTAGAACCGGTTTCGAGGGAAGCAGCTCCCTCATCCTCAGCTGAGTCAACCATCAGCTGAGGATGAGGGAGCTGCTTCCCTCGAAACCGGTTCTACATAAATAATGTAAGTGGAGGAACAAGTGTTTTTAATGTTTGACTAATTTTAATTTTAATTCTTTGGAGGTGTTTCCTAATTCTTTTCCTTGTGTGTGAACATAAGTAGTAGCATATATTCAAAGTAAATAATGGAGATCAATATAATAGAATTCATAGAACGTAGTAACCATTTTCACAATAACAATAGCACAAATAAAAGAAAGCATGTTGGTACTGTATGATTTTTAGAGCGTTTAGGTGCAAACACAGACATTTCCAATATTTAAGCTTATTATTTTAGACAATTTAAATTATTCTTGACAAATGCAGTTGCATATGTGCATTCTTTTACAATTTCAAGGCACCTGTTATATCTGAAGAATCTTCTTATAAATTATTAATTTCCTTACATTTTTCTTGTTTCATGTAAAATTTAGTGAAGTGGAAATATCGGGGTTTGCAGCTAGACGCCTTGTATGTAGTTCAAAACGTTTGTAGCTATGTCATGAATGCTTTACTTGGTGGAAAGGATTAATTGAAGTTTTAGTGCAGGGCATGGTGCATACCACTCCGCAAGCGAATTAAATAATCGTGGAATGTTATAATTATTATTAAAATAACACATGTGCAATTTGTGGGTGAGGGAAAACCGCTTGGTCGATATGGAAACCACGCGCGGTCCAGAGCATAAATTAAATACTAGTGGACATGGATTTTACACACTGGTTCAATGGAATGGAATGAATTTCAATAAAATATTAAATTTACATATTGTTTCGAATTCTAATCAACATTTAACAAATATCTAGGTTTTAATTCAAGAGTTCGCTAAGAATGTCATTGAATTATTGCATATAGTAGGACTGTGATAACTAGGGCCCAGAAGTTTACGAAAAGTCATATTTTTAATAATGCACTCTGTTAAATGCTAGTGTTAAAATGTGTACAAGACGTGAAAGAAAGTGTAGAAAATTAATGATTTCATTTTGCATATTGTTGCATATTTTGTTAGTTTTGAGAAGATGAATCATATTTGCTTTATATTAAAATATTTGTGCATATTTTATTGATTTGTTAATTGTTAGCGGCACATTTCTAACAGATTTTAAATATTGTGGATGTGTCTATTAATTCAAACATTTATAGCATGTTAAGAAAAGTGAATGTTTTGAGAACCTATTGTACAATAATTGATAGTACATAGCCTAATATTTTTGGAACTGATTGCGTAATATTAAAACGAAATCTCACTTTATTAGTTTTCAATTTACTAACATTTCTTGTGTTGACTTTATTTTTTTTATGTTGTAATGTAATTTATACAACTTATACTATTTTTTGTATATTAAAATGTAATTCAGCTAATAAGAGAAAGAAATGTATTAAAATCACTGGTTTCGGAGCATATTTTAAAATTTTTATAGCATATTTCGCTTTCTGATGGAGCATTCACGTCCAGTCCTTAGTGATAATGTATAAATATCATTGTCCATCGAGACCAGTTAAACCATAGCGATCTACAGAGACCACGTTCAGAAGTGCAATGGCTTACGTAAACTGAATTCGGAGTAATTCGCTTCCTTTCATTAAGCTCTAACTTGAAACCACTGTTTCTGATCATCTCAGAGTCCGGGTGAGCAATACTGAGACGTTAATCACCTTCAGAAGCAGTACTTCTACATAAGACTTCTGGAGGTCACCCAGTTACCTCACTGCTCCTGATGATAGAGATTGCGAGGCCGAAAGGTTAGAGTGCGTTGATCTCAGCCAGGGTTTGCCCAAGAATTTTGTCAGCTGAAACGTCACCATCAGAAATAGCATTAGCCGCATAAGACTTCTGGATAGCACAGCATTTCCGCAATGTTCCTGATGATGCTAGACATTGAGAGACCGAAAGTTAAGAGTGCGTTGATCTCAGCCAGGGTGATTGCCCAAGAATTTGTGGTTAATGAATTAAGAAATGCCTCGCTCAAGGAAATGTGTAAGTTAATATACCTAGGTGCGATGATTTGTGCCTGCTATCCTTATTTGGCATTTTCCAAGGCATTTATAATAGTGTCGATAATAGAATAATGTACATTAAAATACCAGTACGTTCCATTATTCATGTAACACGCAATTTTTATTTGTTTTTAACTTCAGTAACTTCTTTTTATTCTTGTATTATAAGCTTAAAGTACTTAGCAAGTATTTTTAATTCGCTACTACAAATAAACTTGCAATTATTTATTTTGTTACCAAGAGCGACGTAGTAATGAAAGTTTACGTACCAGTAAGTTTATACCTTATTTAAGCATAAAATATGTCTGCCTGAAGTTAGAATGTCGAAACTAGTTTCCTAATCTTATTTTAAATCTACTTGATCTGCCTAACTTATTTTTAAAGTGTGCCATTAAATTAGCGTAATGTGCTCCGTTTCTTTAGTTGTGTTAATATTTCTATTCAGAGTTGTATAAGTTACAGTATAGTTCAGTCCGTCCTTTGTCTAGGTAAACAACTAATTAAAGCAGAGTAATTTAAGTTGTACGATCCACGCTTCCCCCTATAATGATAAAACTTTGAAGTTACCATGTTTTATAGCTTGGAGTGTAGGGTATGACTGTTATTCACTATATCGTGATCTATATGCTAATTTATTTCATGTACTATTTTCTACGTCTGGTATCCATTGATGTAATGTAAATTAAATGTAGTGCCGAGCAAGAACCGGGAATTTCCCAAGTGAGATGGACTTCCCCACGCCATGATGTACGACAACTGCTTTATTATGTAAAGCAATTACTATTTCCGTGGACTTTTTTATTTCTTATATTACAGATTGAAGTGATGACTACAAAAGATGTAGGCTACTCATACAGTAAGAAATATCCCCTTAACGTAATATTGTGTTAATTTAATGAGCCACTGCGCATGCTTAGGCAAATATCTTAGATATTTTAGTAGGTCCGCTTTTTTCCCCCTACCTGTACATGTCACAACCTAAAGAAAAGTTGAAAATCAGTGTTTGGATAAATATATATTTTTATTTTTTTCGTGGAACACAGTATTCTTTCATCCGGGGACGAACATATCTTCCCACGCATGGGTTATGATGACCTTATTTCAAAGTACGAAGGTTGTTGCAAAAGTTCTTGCTGTGGGCGTACGATAGACAGGAAGTGGAAATGAAGCAAACTTTTTACGAAAGAAATATGGAAGAGAATATCCTTTATTCAGTACCTTTCCAGAATCTTTGCCAGCGCTATGGAAAGAAATCAGTTACACTTCTGTTATCATTTGCGTTCAGCTGACGTAAAAACTGATTCACGACTGCAGAAGTACCCGCCATTTATGAGTCCTTTAGGTCCAAAGATTATCTCTGTCCCCCTCTGTCTCTCTCGCTTTCTCTCTCGCCCTCTCGCAAGCTTACACACAATACCACACAATCTCTCAATCTCACTTTCTCATTTACTTCCTCTTTATTACTCTAACCCTTTTTCTTTTATCCTCTTCTTTTCTCTATTCATTTTCCCATTTTAATTTATCGGCCGTTCGTTTCTATAAAACTTTCGCTTCTCACTTTTCCTTTTTGCGCTTTCTGTCTCTTATCTCTTTATTTATTTATTTATTTATTTATTTATTTCGGGAAGTGTATTTCAGAGCTGAAATTGTACACTGGTAACAAGTAAAAACATCTTTGGGCTCTAAGGTTGAAATATATTAGGAACATTTCAATGGAATACCTGATTTCCACGAATGACAAACATAACACTTTAATAAAATTCCTTATATTTTACATAAAGTACTATCTCTTCTTTTATAAAACTCTCGAGGCGACCCAGTTATAAGGCCTACGTCAGTAGCAGTAGTATGGAAATGATTCGAAAAGAAGGGCCGAGTGTTATGGGCACTGTTCAGCCATCACAGTTGATTTCATTTTAGTTACAGGAGAACCTTCTAAAATTCGCAATTTCCTTCTTCTTTCTTGTTTTTAACATCCATCGCTTTGTCAAAGGGGGATTCTCAAGTATGCTTGACACGCTTTTATCGGTGTGAAGTATGCATCAAAGATTTGGGAGACAAACTTGGACCAGCTGTATGAGCGATTATGCCTTACTTAGTGATGACTGTCATAACTTGTTTGTGTAATTCCATGTGTTCGGTTGGACACTACACTGGGAAACTTCAAGAAACTTCTCTTGTTCTGCTGCTCTGAAATATTTCTGATGAAATAACTTCGCTTCCGCTTTCTGTATTATGAAAGTTGACACCAAACTGTCTGCGAACTTCTATAATCTTGCTTTTCTTCTCCTCTTTTATAAGCTTTTTTTTTGTTTATTGTTTTTCTTAAGTACATTATGGACGTTAAGAACTTTTTCAATTCTTTCTGTTCTTTCCAGTTCAAAGTAGTTACCTCCGCACCAATGAAGAAATATGCTGCTCTATTAAGTTAGACTCAGAAACTGACAGATGTGAGAAGTCCTGATGAGTTAGATGCATACAGAAAGTTGTTCAAGTGAGATGATTATCATGTCATAGTTATTCACTCGGTTTTCAACATAAGTTAACCTTGTTTTATAATTTAATTTTCAGGCTCATGCGATCTTCCTCAAAGAAAATTCTTAGTAGATGAAGCCAATAGAGTAAACATATTAGTTTATTGAGTTTTGCTAATAATTATTATAATACTAGCATAACCGAGCGAAGTGGCCGAGATGGTAACTTCTTGAACTCGCATTCGGGAGGTTCCAGGTTCAAATCCCGTGGCCGGCCAATTTGACATGGTTTTTTTCATGGTTTCCCCGGTCGTAAAGGCAAATGCCGAATTGGATATTTACATACCATGAATCGTCCTCACCATTTCATCCTTTATCATATCCATCATTTAAATCAATATAAGTTGAAATTTACTGCATTAAATACACCGACAATAGCAACGATTGATAAGCAATAGTTCCATGGCCTATCCTTCTGTATAGACACAGTTCCCGAACTCCTGATATAGCCTCGAAGCTAAAAGGAGTATAAACACAGCTTAAATAAAGAAATATATATTAGCAGTTCATTCTAGTTAAAATGTAGACATATTCATAATGGCGGTATGATTTTTTCTTAATTATTTTGAATTGTGGGGTGTTGTGCATTTACTCGGACACAAATGCATTTTCTTGGCATAAGTATTGCGTTTAAAGCATTTATTTATATGACATCTACAAATGTGTGCAAAAGTTATATTCATAGTAGCTATAATAGAATTATTATTTCTCTATATAAACTTGTTTTTGGATTGAAATTAGTACAAATCAGCACAATGCATACCCACTTAATACAGTTATGCTTCTTCTTAACATTAATTCATATACACTCATATATATTGCTATAATAAATTCTTAACATATGTAAAAATTTCACAAAATGCCCTTTTAATAATATTAATTATTTAAGTGTAGGCCTAAAATTGACTGATATGTTGATTAATGGTTTAAAGCAGCCGTATAGGTTATGAATTAATTAAATTCAATCTGAGAACAATCTGTCAGGAATTATATTAGACCTGTAACTTTCACAGGAGCGTTAAAACGGAAAAATATGCTCATTAAAATATAATGCAGATATCGGTATCCGTATATTTCGTTAGTATGCGTTCATTAGAAGTAGAATTTGGTTTGTGGCTGATTTACTGTTCCCCAAGTTATCGGGTTCGTTCTTGTTAGGTCGATGGTATATGTGTGTGTGTATGTATTTATTTAACCTGGCGGAAATAAGGTCATAAGGCCTTCTCTACCACTCAGGGCAAAAACATTAGATAAATAATAATAATAATAATAAATTAAAAACAAGAAATGAATACAAGAAACGTACATTAAATACAAAGACAAAAATTCAAACATAAAGTACTTGAATAATATATAATACAAATGACTAAAATAAATAAATGAAAAAAAGATGAAAGACTAAACAAATAGACCTACGTTCTTAGTTATTACAAATAATGAAAATTTAAAAAAAAAATTACAAATTAGCATCAATTGCTAAATGTTATTGTATACTAAATTTATTAAATGACGCTTGAGCTGTGAAGTCGTTTGGCAGCGCCTGAGATAGCTAGGCAATTTTATAGGTCCATGTCTACAGATTGACAGGCATGTAAAATACTGCACCACAACAAATTTCCGGTTACAGGTCTTGGTAACAGTCCACAAACGTCATTAAATAAACCTAAAACCAAACAAAAATATTGTGGAATTCCATCTTAATATACATTCTTGTTAGTGTAATGTGCTCATGCTGCAATTTGTTATGGAACAGAGTCATGCTTCTTGCAGCCTACAAGAAGATAGTAATGCATTAGTTTGGAGAAGGAAATGAAAATACCAAATCGAATTACTTAAATGTAAGGTGGAAAGGAACAAGATAGGAAGAAGAAAGTAGAACTTCTATCACAAAAAGAGAAAACTATTCCAAACATCATTACGAAAATGGAATCTGTAGAAGTTGCGCTGGGTTTTCCCTCAAGGGTGTACATAAATATATATTACAATTAGATTCTCTGTATTTTAAGAAACACGATGTGTTAGTTGTAGTGAGAGGAGACAGTAGTGAATTATCACTTGATTTTCCAACTGTTTAAAGTTATTAGTTACATATATATTTATACTGTTAAGAGATGCTGTAATAATTAATCTGAGCATTAACCTTCTTTATTACTTTGATATTTTTATTATTATTATTTTTATTAATATATTGTTTGACTATTATTGTATTACTATCTACAAAATAGACATAATTGGATAGATGAATAGAACAAAACGAAATAAAACTTTTATTATTGTATTCTTTACAACAAATATAATTATTTATTTCCGATTGGGATAAAAACAATATCACAAAGAAAATACTATAGAAGGAAGATTGAATATTTAAGATTTGAGTAAATTCGAGCGATGCGTGCGTAATCCAGGTCGAATTCGTTGTGACAGAATTTTTTTAATATTAACTTAGGGCATTCAGGTTAATCTTATATTGAATTTATGAAAGCCAAATTAAAAAAATCGAAAAATGTATCGGTTTTCAGCCATAATCCGCATAAGCTCTCAGATTTGGATCTAACCTGTCAACTTAAACATGTTAGGATATTGTAAAATATGTATGAATATTAAAAACATTAACTGTTCATCAGATACTCACTTTTTATGAACGAATGTAATTTTTCAAAGTACTTGAAAAACAGTGGACATGGAACTTGAAATCTGTCGACTGTTCTGCTCTACTACCATACATACTACCACTACTACCCGCAGGTACAGTAGGTTGAGCAATTAATGTTATATTTAGCCCTGAAATCTAATTTTGAGTTTTGACCACAATGCAGAAATACAGTTGTGTGTGTAAAAGGGCTTATTCTTTGCCGAAATTTGTAGAGTTGAAAATAGCAAGATCCATGCTTAGGGTAAGAAAATCGTGCGAATGTCTCTCACCAGATTGCTTTTGCATGGTTTACTATTTAATTAGAGATATAAACTAAACTCCGTGGCTCTACATCCCTGGAGGGACTTGGCCTACCACCCGACCGCTGCGTCATCTCCCGTAGGCAGATGGCAGGATTGGGGGGCATGTGGTCAGCATGCCGACACCCACGGCCGTTAATGGTGGTTTTCTTGACCGGAGCCGCTACTTCTCTATCAAGTAGCTCCTCAATTTTGAATCACGAGGCTGAGTGCACCCCTGCCAGACCTCCCTACCTCAGAAAAATCCGAGGAGGTGCCGGGAATCGAACCCGGGGCGACGGATCTGTAGTCAGCGACGCTAACCACAAGACCACGCCGGCGGACTAATTAGAGATATCCAAAGTGGAAAAAAAAATGTATATAAATTTTTAAAACCATACTTTTTAAATTGTATTTCAATGTGTGTGTGCCTTTAGGTGAACAGTATATCAGGTTTTATTTCATCGGATAATTTATGCCCAGTCACTTAGTTTGTAATTAGTGTCGCATCTCTTCATATAAAAATTATATTAGCTCTGAATTTCCTCTCTGATAGGCCTAAGTATCTTTGGATGATTTAATTTTCAGGATCAGATCTGCATTAGAGTTGAGAAGATTTTTCTTGATCTTGCTAAAGGATTTTCAATATATACTAACTCCTATGAGATGGGTAAAGTAAATTTCCAGGTTGGTTGTACTCATTGGTTTTTTTCCCCCTAGCGGGGCCTACAGTAAATGTTTCTACCAGAAAGAGCTATTCATTTTCCGCTTGGAAACCGTCACATCCGAACGTAATATAATGACTTTGGAATTTAGATCTGGTCAAGCATATCTTCGTTAACGGTTGACATGGTGACAGCCTGCCCCCAATCCTGCCATTAGCAATGAAGTCCAAAGACGGAGATGGACGTCTCAGCGATCGAACGAGATCCTATCCAGCTAGGGAGTTGGTTATTAGAATTCAGAAAATTTTCTTGTATGTCCATTAAAATGACTTTTTACCTAATTTTTTATTTATTATTTATGTATTTATTTAAGAAAATATCCGAACGACCCAACGGCCCACATTAAGGGACAGTATTACAAAAGGATGACATAATAATAATAATAATAATAATAATAATAATAATAATAATAATAATAATGGTTTATTTCCCCTGGAAGTGTTCAGGCCATAAGGCCTTCACTTAGATTCAACCAGGAGTTTAACTAAGTTATAATATTTAGGAATACAACATAAAAATAGGTCGTTTCTTAATAAATTGCATCTAGTTAAAGGATAGACAAATACTACTAAGTTAGAACAGATAAGCTATAATGAAGATAGCAATGTCATGAAGAAATAACATAAAATTTTATTTATTTATTTTATTTAAGAGTATTTATTTTATGTTACATTTTATTTCTTAGTAAATTACGCAAAGTTAAAAGACAAAAAATACTATAAATGAATAAAGAAATAGATGCAATGTAAATAGCAATAACATAAACAGACCGTAACATACAATGTAGCCTACATAGCAAAAGCACAGTAAACATGTACAATGGAATAACAATAAGTACGGAAAATTATTTTCCAGTAGTGATTTTGTTAATTATGAAATGAGAAGGCATGATTGATATTATTTCAGAAATACGAAGGTTATTCATAAAGTTACTTTCGTTTATTTTTAAAAAAATAAATGTTAACGAAGATACGTAATTTGTTTTACAATTCTTTTAAACTACACACGCTAATTTATTTTTCATAGGTTCCAGTGATAATGGGACACTTGTCATAGCGTTTTACGAAATTTGAAGTTCCGCAGTCGTAGATTTCGGCCGCCTGCACTGAAGTCAACCTACGACGCTGGTTTTCAACTCTTCGTAATCGCCAATGCGCTTCTGGTAGCCCAAATCTTCAGTAATCCCTTTAAGATAAAAGCACGACAAATATGTGGAAAATTATCAGAAAGCTCCAAGATGGTGAATCTGGGGTTTTCTCTAGCCTTTTCAGACCCGAATCAGATCTGCATTCACAATCTCTCTATCTTAACCACCTTCACTCAAGCGCTTTGAGAATGACGAGTTGAAATCCAACGCCATAATATAAGTTGACTTCAGTCGCAGGGGCCGAATTCTAAGACGGCGGAATTTCAAAGATCGTCAAACGCTTTGACGATTGTCTCAATTGGAAACTGTATGGAAAAATACATTAGTCTGCGTAGTTTCAAAGTACTGAAAAAAAATCTGTTAAATCATTCACATATTTCTAAAAATAAACGGAAGTTACACATAGTTTATGAATAACCCGCGTAGGCATTAATATTAATTAACTACGACAAATTAGATGTTAATAGAGAAACTTGCGTTTTGCTTCAAAAGCTGGTCGGAATCTTCCTTTGTAAGCCAAATACCTAATCAACTCAGATGAGGGGACCTTATCATAATAAAAGACCCCCATTCCATCTGAATGGTGGAAGCTTTTGTTCTTATCATTTTATTTCTATCTCACCTATCGGATGAGAAATAAAGATGTCGTGGATTATATAATCCTTGTTGTGGTAATGTACGTGTTCATACCGGGAGAGGGTTCTCTTTTACTACTCTGCTCCGGAGATTGTTACAGATGGCGTTGACTTTTAACGAGCTTTGCTGCTTGCATCTGATCCTGGGGGATTTATGTGGGATTTCTTCCACATTTTTCTCTCCTTTTTCTGGCTCTCTTTTTTGTTTCTCTGTGTCCGCCCTTGCTACTGGACTTGATGAATATTCATCCAGTTAAACATCCTGGATTCGCTGAATTCACTGTTACTGCGCTGTTGGTTTAGTGCCTGCATCTGTGACGTGAAATATATACTTTTTTCTCCTGTCTTTATTGAAAATTACACTTTTCTATTCGGGAAAATTTTAAATGCAAACTTGAACACAAAAGTAAAGAAAAATCCGCATTTCATCAGCAATGGGACTCAGAGATGGTAGCTGGATTTCCATAAGAATCGGTGCCGGGATATCGTTCTCTAGGAAGAGAAGATACATGATACATTTACTATTTTCCCTGAAGTACACACTACATTTATAATATTTCCTGCAATTGCAATATCGATCATATTATCACATTATGTTACGATTAATATGAATTTATATTAATGGTAAGTTACTATATGTCTAATACTTCTTTATTATTTTATTAACATAAATATTTTTACTCTTCTTCACCTCCTTTCTTAGCATACCAGCTTTTACAGTCTAGCTAGTGCCTCCTTATAGTCTAGCTAGTGCTTTTCCTTCTCTCCTCTCCGTTCTCTTCTTCCCATCTTTTAACACACAGGCAGAGTGGTTCCCTTTCTCCATGCAATCCAACCATCTAAGTGCAAGCCATTCTTTTTTCTCCTGGATTCCCTGCAAAATATTTTAGAAAATCTTCTGTCTTCCATCCTATTATGGTATCCACCCGATTCAATTCTCTTAGCTTTAATTGAAGTTAAATGTCTGTTACATAAGTGATGTATTTCTGTACCAGCAGGTGCTCGCGGCTTCGCCCACGATTATTAATGCAATCGCTAGAATTTTAAATAATTTATTTAAAAGCAAAATAATTAAAACATTTAATATTTTATTAACACTTACACGCAAATCACTTACACACTTTTAATATTTAATCAGTCAAAAATTCGGCTTTGGAGTGGTTCCACGATTACAAAGCGCCTCTGCATAGTGAGTTTCGTCCAAATTGTTCAATGTTTTCCTATTTAGGCCTACATTATTATTTTATCCGATCACCTAAGTAAAAAACCAGATCTCTTCGACCCCATAATATTATATACAAATTAATCTATTAGAGTGGTCTGACAAAATCGAAAATATCGACAATTCCATTCTTCTATTTTGGAATTCACAGTACTGAGAAACAAGCCGAAGAATTGAGAGCGCGATGAGATCTCTTCAGAAGGACCTGAGAGAGATTCGGAACGGAATATTTGGATGTGAAAGGAAATAACACTACATTTTGAAAATTTCACACAAAATATATACGGACAGGTAGAAATCGGTTGTTTTGAAAAACACTGTGTAATTTAATATTTCCCATCTTCCATTTGCTGTGATAGCAAATGGAAGATGGGAAATATTAAATTACACAGTCAAGGCAGGCCTTCAATATCAAAATCAGACATTGAAGATGTTGGTTACAAGGTCGAAAATAAATATTCTAAAGGGTTTCTTGAAAAAACATATGGCTAAAAACGTTTCTCGGGAATCGATCCTAGGAAATAATTCCTTAATATCCCGTTATGACAATCACTGAATCAGATTAGAAAAGTGGTGCAAGGTCAGAAAATATGTTCTTTTTCTTCTCATGAGCCAAAAAATTATTTCAGATTATTAAACATGTAAATTGAAACACATAATGTTAGGCAAATCATTTCTAAACTAGAAATGTAATACATACATTTATGACTGTAAATGTGAACAATTATTTTGTGCCCTACTATGACTGAATGTTTACATAATACATAACGCCATGCTCATCTCCAATTCGCCTCAACCTTAATAAAGCATCGTTCCTAACTTTCTTGACTTGGGTACCCTAGACCGAGCCCTGGTTATTACTCTAGTCCAGGGTAAAATAATAATAATAATAATAATAATAATAATAATAATAATAATAATAATAATAATAATTATAAAAATAATGCTACGTTTTTCACATTTGCTGCTACGAACTATGAGATTCAACTTTGTACAAGTGCCGGCCGGATGAAGGAAAACGCGAATTCCGGCCCTGGTTTTTTGCCGGAAGCGTGCGGAATTATTCTGGCGAAACAGCTAAATGGTGGGGCCATGCATGCATTTAAACGCGTCATCCCCGTGAAGTGCAACCAGCCGGGTTGTGTTTTTTTAATAGGCGATTAAAATGCGTAATGTATTTAGCTCAGCGCTGTCGAACTGAACATTCTTCTATTTTTTACTTCGCACTTATAATGCCAATCAGACATCATAACAATGCAATTCGTGTTCGTTTGAAATCGTGATAAACCATTAAAGCAACTAACAAACATTACATTTTGAGGATCGTTTTGACAAAACTCAACATTTGCCAGAACATAAATTGTTCAGGAGAAAGTTTCTTTAGTTTTTGTTAACATATAGAAGATAGACCACTGATGACTCAACGATAACCACCAGAAGCCGTACCAGATTATTAAGTTTCAAACAATAGAACTTAGCCGGGAGTTTCCAAATAGCAACTTGTGAAGAAGTGTTAATTTGAATAGATTAAGGTTCATTAAGAGTGATTTGCCAAGGAGTATAGGGAGAAAGTAGAATAGTTCAAATTGTTATTGTAAGATTAGGGAGTTGAGGATCAAATAATAATTTAGTGTCTAGTATCACATCCATCACACGTCTCCAGCGTCCATGATAGTGTGTGCCCTATGAAGATATACGATCGGCAGTTCAATAAAGGTAGTGTTTAAGTACGAAAACTAATGTGATTGATGACATTGAACTATCTGCCGTGTGTTAATTATGTATGCATGTATTATATGGAAAAGGACCTGCCAGAAACCGGAAGGTAGGTACGGCTCCTTTTCGAAAGTGTATAACTTAAGGGCCAGTGTAAAGTGTCTTAGAACAAATAAATCATATCATATTAGATATATAGAAGATAGAAAACTTGCATATTGAGGCTTCAGAATGAATTGGTTATGTTGACTTTTCTTATATATTTTTTTCACCATCTTAAAGATTTCATTTCAAAGCACCTAAAACCATTAAAAACGTATTTGGCAAAAAATGTAGATGTTGAGTTTTGTGAAAACGGTTCTCAATTTCAAATTATAATCAGGCCTAACAAGTATCGATGCTTTTAACTTTCGCTAGATATATTTCATACAAAATGTACTTGCTGTCAACCGCACATCTGTCAAACTGTTATACCTTAAAAACTATTTTCAGAATAAACAGATATAAATCGTGTGGTAGAATCAGTTCGCAATTACGAGTAACTATTGAATGTTATCAACAAAATATAAACAATCTCCGTATGATACCCAACAATTTTCCGAGAACGATGATATCCTATATCAGTTTCAGTCCATTGATCCTAATAAAGAGATACAAAGATTAATAGATATAGATTATATATCTATATCAAACTGAAATAATATGCCAAATATTCGCAACAGAGAATGTTTATACATTTCAGGCCCTGAAATTGGCGATCGTGCAGTTAGCGTCCCTTCAATTGTGACCAAAGAATTTTTAGCATGCACTTAGGACTTGGTGCTTCTAGTTGGCATTGTTCGTCGATAGTTTTATACACGTTAGTCTTGGTTAAAGAATAGTTGTTTACTTGTCTTTTATATAAATCTACAGTTTTAATAAGATCTCGATGAAATTTTGCACACTTAGCCTTCAAAACCCGAGGAAAAGCACCGTCGACATTTCAAAGGGCCTCCTCGACCAGTATATGGATCACTTTACTTTTTTACGGTTTTAATTCCATCTTGATAAAATTTTTCACAAGTAACCTTCGGACCCTTCTTCCTTTTGAAGTTGTTTGTATTTCATTTTTTTTCTGGTTAAGTGGAAGATAAAGCCTTTTGGCCTTAACTTTGCCAGGTAAAATAAAACAATATTATTAATATTATTATTATTATTATTATTATTATTATTATTATTATTATTATTATTACATTTATCGTCATTCAGGAAACTTCTCCTTTTTCCAAAATTATTGAAATCCCGCCAAAGATAAGAGGTTATATAAACATTGTAGCCAAAAGACGGAAGACTATAAGAGCGTAGGCTTTGAAAATTTGAAATAGACTACTCCACAAGATTACTATGAAGTACAAGAAAAATACCAAACCCGAGCGATGCCGGGCCATTTAAGGTAGTTTATAATGCACAACGAAAAATGTAATGTTTCGCCATTATTTATTGTATAAAAAATACTTTGTCTCCCCGTACCAATAGGTACTACAGGTAGAGAAAGTATTTGGTTCTACCCTGAAATTCGAAGTTTAGTTTTCAATACAAATAGTTAATACACGTTCCGAAGTAACCTGAATCCAAAAATACTATTTTCACATGTCTGTGTATCTGTGGATCGCTTGATTCTTTCTTGAAGTGAGCAAGGAACTAGACTTTCCCAGTGTTACTAACCTGTTCCAATTAAAATCAATATTACCCCTTAAGAGACACTAAATATTTTTAAAAATAATTTATACTCTCATTGCTTCTCTGAAATATTGGTATTGCCAACATCTTTTCTTTTATAATTGTCTCATTTCTTATGCCATTTATAAAGGTACAAATTCAATGGATTATTAAGCTGTGTCAAGAGACAGTCTTGTAGGCTTATGTCGAGTATGCATGTTGTTTTTAAATAAGCTTGTATGTTACAATATTTACTGTATTTTGGGATATACTTCGCTTTCTCTTCTCACGTCAATTTGCAACCACGTAGTGAATTATTATGACTATGGGCCTGTATGGAATGACTGTCTGATAAAGGACCAGTTGGATGCAGGGCCTTCTCCAAGGACAATACAAACACACAAGTTAACTGAGAGGAACGTTCTGGGTAATTGGAAAGTAAAATAAATTTCTACTTTCGTTTTTGATAGTGGGAACAACCCCGTAAAAACCTGCATTCAGAAAGCATCAATGTGAATTTGAGTGAATACTGAATGAATATCCTGAATGTGAACCTGCGACCATATTGTTTCGGCCACAATAGCCTACTCGGTATACTAGTTTAAACGTAAACATATTGTTTGAATTAAGTGAAATATTAATTGCGGCATGATACTTAATGATGGTCCTGATGAAGCAAGTATTCCCGAATTGTAAAAAGTATAGAATGCTATGAAGATTGAATTGAGTTCTCCACTGATACAAGAAGAGACTGAATACTCTCGCTTGTGGTCCATATGTCATGTAATGCCATTTCCATTGAATCCTCGTCACGAAATCAATGAGCACAATTGCAGACCACTAGCGCTCCTAACGGAGACGGCTAGGACCATCAGCGTCTGGATCGATGGACCACTGGGATAGTTCAGCGGAACGGCGCATGATGTCGCCAGAGGCTATATCTGCGTATGTAAATTGTTAGTATACAGAGTGCCAGGGACATAATTATTTTACCAGGACCTGTGGAATGTGCCATCATGCTGAGAAACTGGATTATAATTAAGCATAAATAATTTTTAGGATGTTGCTTTGGTGTTGAGTTGTATGACATCTGGCTATGTTATTTTTTTATGTTTTAGCTTGAGAACTAAGTGAACTTATCAGCAGTAATACGAGAGCTGATGTATTTACTGCTACAATTTAGTTTAATTTAATGTAGTTTAAATATTTATTCGGCCTCGAAATAATTATATCATCTCTAGAAACATTAGTTTAAAAGTAAAGTTAAATTACCAAAGTAAAATACTGGTCTTGTGTTGCCGTATTTCGTGGAATAAGAGGTCCGCGTATGAATTATTTAAATTCCCTGAACACTACCAACTTTTTGTAAAAATCGCAAAGAGGAAATTTATTGCTTAATATTTCCTCTGCGCATATAGAAAAAGAATTAGAACAATGCAGGCAGTAGTTATGAAGTAAGCACGGTTAAAATTTACGGTTTTTTTTTCTGGAAGAGGAAAATCTGTTTGTTGAGACTCAGCTGTCTACAAATGAAGACGCGTCCATAGGCTTCCGCGGTCGGTGTCACAGTTAAAAACTCTATTAGCTTGGCTGTCCGGATTTAGCCGCGTTACTTCATTAAAGTCTAACCTTTCGGATATTTCTTTGATTTTTAATAAAGTGACACGGCTAAACCCGGACATCCATGCTAATAGTGTTTCCAACTACAAATACAAATGAACAAAACTATCCAGCATATAATAAAAAATAAAGCTATGCACACAACAGAATTATAGGTCCATGGTTGAACGGTTCATTAAATACTACTTTTTCAAGTAGACGATCAAAATTGAAATTTAGAAGTTAAACAATCATAATTATAAAAGATTTTGTACAATATGTGTGAAGTCTTTTACATTAATTGACAGCTTGTTTAGGAGAGAAGGTGGTAGATTTTGGTCCATAACAAAAGATTCTACCAATATCCTAACTGCTGACCTAGCTCCAATATGTAGTTCAACCAGTGGCTGCTCAAGTCAAGTGAAGGCCCCAAGCGGTAAAAATTTGCGGCCCTCTAACTCAAGTCAGAAATACAAGTTGCAAGAAAACACTTTCACAAACTTATTAACAAAAAAGAATAGTAATGTAAAATTTAATACCGTTACGCATCAAATAAATGATTTAAAAAATATTGTACATGAATTTCCGTCTTGCTTTATTTCTTGCTAAATCATCAATTAATTTGGCAGTGTGAGTGCGGTTTAAAATTTCCTACTCTATGTACCATCTGAGCTAAGCCAAAGTTAATTTTACAGCGCCAGATGGAACCTCTCTCCTATGACTGATTGCCCTTAATGGTCTACTTCAGCTCATCTGGCTTAGCTCAGTTGGTAGAGCAGTGGCACGGATAGCCAAACTTCCTGGGTTCAAGTCCCAATGTCAGAGGAATTTTTTCCTATAATATTCTAATGTAATGTCCAACAGAGACAAAATGATATGGTTCATGAATGCATATATATATATATATATATATATATATATATATATATGCATCCAATAATGTAATAGTTTTTCGCAAGATATGTTCAATATTAAACATGAGCACACTAAGTTATACTCAAATAAATATATGTTTATTAACTGGTCGCGTTTTTTAACCGAAAACGACCACGTTTTATATATGTATATGTCATGAATGTCATCTAATATATTGTGTCAATTTAAAATGCTATTAAAATATTTCATTTTCAATACATTTTATTAATTGTGTATTACATATTATTCGTTAAATAGTTATTATAAATGCAGCTCCTGACTTGGAACTGACCTAGTTAAATTATATAATAATGTAATAATAAATTACATACCTGCTATTTGCTACAATCAGAGCATATTTTGTGATAGATTCCGAAATAAATAAATAAGTGATACGATAAAATCTTATAATGACAAGAAAATGGATCACGGTGATCAGCATTGCAGCCAGACAGAGTGACAATCAGCTGTGTAATTATTTCTGCTATGGCGTCGATTCTGCATAGGCTATCCTTTAAAATCCCCAATTGGGATATTTGTGTGAATATCATACCGGTACTTCCTTTCGTTATTAATATGTATAAACGAAAGTAATATATTCATCAAAGCTTTACTACGTTAAAGTTTCACAGCTAATGGGTAAATCAGACAACTTTGAGTCCGCCTAGAGAGAAACACCACTCATGATGTCATTCTTCATTCAGAGTTGCAGCTGGCTTTGGTTGTAAGAGGAAACTCCATCCTCATTAATAAATCAGTAAAACCAAAGAAGTTTGAAACTTTAAAATGGGTTTCTTAAAAATTTAAAGCTCTGGGGTTAGATGGTTTTCCTTTGAACTCTCCATCTGTATTTAGTTTCTTATGTGTAGTATCAGAGTTTGGTTTGGAAAAGCAGGTTGTGTGGTAAAAGCAAACTTACTGTGTATAAAACTATATATTTTATTACATTTTAAAATACTTACGAAAATTACAGATGAGAGTAGTCTACTCAATCTGATAATCGATATGATCGGCTTCCTGAGCAGTTCAAATTGAAAATATTGTTTTTTTAAATTTATTTATTTATTCTTCCTGCTACATCCGCAGGCTGCCAGAGATACCAAATGCATAATAAATAAATAATCATGAAATATAAAATAATTAGTTAACATTCAGTCAATTAAACAAACATATTGATAAACATATAGAAGACCGAAGAATCATAGCATGTAAGCATGACATCTGAAAATGGCTATAAACCCTTTCAAAGTTGCAGTAACTTTATCCGTGATATCTTTGTGTAGGTCAAAACTTTTTCAGTCGTCGTGGGAATGTGAAGCGTGGACATCCCATTTTCATGCTTAAGACAGATAAACTCATGTGAATGTTTCACAACTTTTTTTTTTCACTTATATTAGTTAACACGTTAACAGGCAATGAATGAAAAATTTCTTGACATATCCCCAAATCACATCAAACTTTCGTCAAACGACAAGCTTGCTAATCACTCAAGACGCTTCTTCTGATAGGAATATTGATAAACTTATATTTAAGTGCACCCTTGCTTGCAGTTTTAGATGTTATTTTAATATTCTCGTTTGTGTTAGAAAGATGGCTGAAACATTGTACTTTGTGAAATATCGTATCCTAATCTCTTTCCTCACCGCGTGCACTGAAACGAAGGTAATATGGGTGGTTGAACGTGTGAATGTGCGATTGGTCGGACGAACTAATGAACCGACGAATGAGCTGAGTAGAGAAGAGATAAATGAACGCATAGATGAATGATTCCGTATTGCGATGAGACCATGTATACTGGATGTCAATACATGTGAAATTATTGTTCTTATTACTTTATTGTACTATCGTTTTTTGAATATTTTTTAGCCTACTTTACATAGAGTCATCTCATAATTACAGTAAATAACACTAGCTTTGAACTTTGGAGGATTCATAATGGCTAAATGATAGATGGAATTTTCAATTAAACAAAATTAACTACAATGGAATATAGCCTATAATAGGTTTATAAGGTCCTGTTCCTGTAATATTCTATGTGAACTTTTCATGGGTTGTATAACAAATACTTCCTAATTGTTAAGGTTGAGTGGACGAGTGAAGCACTAAACAGGTAAAGGCTTATTGATTTAATTTATAGAAAAAATCTTAAATGCCATTACACCCATCATTTCTATAGATCTGTAGCTCATCTCCTACGTAAGGCTAAGTTCTATTCCTAAGTTCTACTCCTTGAAAGCAAGCATATGCAGATAAGAATAATGATTATGCAGGAGTGTTGGATTGGAAATTAATACAGAATAAACTAAGTATAATATGATCATGAAACATCAAAGTAATGCGCCATAAATTATTAGAATAGCCGGTATTCATTCGAACAAGTGGAGAAAATTAAGTGTCTGGGAGCGATGATAATTACAGACACAAATAATATTAAGGTAGAATTAAAAGTATATACTGAAATCTGGAATTGCTTGATTTGTACAGTTCGAAAACTTTTATCTTCTCGTCTTCTGTCCAGAAACCTAAAAATAAAAATTTATAAAACAATTATCCAGCAGGTTGTATTATATGAATGTGAAACATGGTCGCTTAATCTTCGGAAAGAACATAAAAAAGGGTGCTTAGGATATTTGTACCTAATAGAGATGAAAATGGGGACTGCAGAAAACCTTCTTAACATGTACCCTTCACCGAATATAATAAGGGTGATTAAATCAGGAGGATGAAATGGGCTAGACATGTTGCGCTCATGGGGGAGGAAAGACTATCTCAAAAATATTGACTGGGAAATCCGAAGGGAAAAGACCACTTGGAAGGCCTAGACTAGTTGGGAGGACTACATTAGGATAGATTTAGGCTAAGAGAAGTAGGATTTGAGAGGGATGGTTCGATGGAGTTAGCACAGAACAGGGTTGAATGGCGGGCTCAGCTAAGGACTTGTCTATTGTCTTTGAGTAAGTAAGTAAGTAATTATGTATTCCCTGCTTTTTGGTCAGTTGGTGAATATGCTAACTAGTCAATTACTGGACTTTGGTTGTTTAACTTAATTCATTTCTCGTTTACTGCCTCCTCTTAATTTATCCATAGATATGTTGTTTGTATTATATCTATCTCATCATGGTTAATTTGTTATTTTTATGTTTCACCTATCACCCTAATATTCCAGTTGGAAATATAGGGTTCTGTAAAGTAAAGTAAAGTAAAGTAAAGTGTTCCCTATGCAGGCCATGGAGGCCCAGAGAGTTCCAGGAGGTTGAAGCTTCCAGATTTTAGACATTCGGAACGTGAAGGCGGTAAGGTTGTCAGCCTTCGCATCGGCCGCCTTTACCCCCAGGATTGCTCCTGGTACTCATTTGTGTTAGAAGCTGAGTCGACCACAAGGCCATAGTGCCACCAGAAGGATTAGGGGCCAATCGAAAAACTCCAACGACCTCTTCGGTGATCGAACCTGCGACTGTCCGGTTTGTAGCACAGCGCCTCAACCACTACGGTACGGCGTACCCCCTAGGGTTCTGTACAATTGGAAATTCAATAATAATAATAATAATAATAATAATAATAATAATAATAATAATAGTGATAATAATAATAATAATTTATTCCTTGCACCTGGCCAATAAAATAGAAGGTATTAAATCTTTCAGCGATAGACCTAACAGGAATGGTATTCACTAAACTGCGATTGGCCGATTTCAGATTTATTGGCTCGTATCGATAAATTCAGGAGCAACTAAGTTAACATTTTTCACCGAATTTAGCATGTAATTAATTATAATTAAAAGCACGGAAATTTATTTTTGAACACATTGCTATTTGAGTCATTGTAAGCGAGATAGCTTATGGCGGGACAAAATATATATTGTAATAGGTATGTCGATCGTTTCGCCATCGGCGAGAATCGCGCTTGGTGCGACTTTTCACCAGTTATTTTATTTTTTATATTAACCTCTTTGGTATAACTAATAATATCCTTTTATTAATATTGCATTTGTTGTTACACGAGATTTAAAATACTTCTTCACCGCATAATTGTACTTTATTTTCATATCTTCTTTTGTTATATGTAGCTTATATATACCTAGTGCGCTGTTCAGTGATTGCTTTTGTTCAAAGAAGATACAGGTATGAAGAAGTTTCATTCTTAAGTCCGTGTAAATTTACATAAAAAAACAAGTGCACGTAGGTGTAATAAAACGAAAGTGTTAACAATAAAACTATAAAACTTTGACGATAGACAATTGCAATTGGTTGAAATTCCACATATTTTTAGACTGGGTTTCGGATGAGCAAAATAATCAGCATAATTCCTGCAAACTATTCTATTAGATTATTCATGCAGTGTTTGTAAATAATGTCCCTACCGTAGTGCATCATCCCATATGATGGTCATTTCTTAAGGGTTTGTGCTACACAGCTCTTCAGAGGCTTATGGTACAGAATAGCTTATACATTTTCGGGTGAACAGCCGCTCTTCCATACGTGAAAAGAAAACGAAATTGAGGTGACCCCGTCCTTCTTATCAGCTGGAAACAGCTTTTATTCTGTTCCATGTTGGTGTTTCAAGTTTCATCTCCAAACGGAAATTTTGAAATGCTTGAGAGTTGATGTTGGGCGTGTGTACTAGAAGATACGAAGTTATCTGACACCATTTACATTTTTAAAATGTAATATGAAATACTCACATGAATTTCCTTACTTTGAGCAAGGACATTGTAATTTCAGTTTTCACGTGTCCACTTAGATCGAAATACCCCATCGCAGGAGTGCGCACTCATTTGTCACAGCAACAAGCGGTTCCGCCTTATTGTTCTTCCTTTCTTTCTTTGTCTTAATTTTACCTCTCCCTTTTAGTATTTAAGCGGCCCGGGCCTTACAGGGCCGCGACCTGTCGGGAGAGGAATTATCTATGGATAACGTACATACTTTTTTTGACCAGACAAGGACATGGAGGGCCTTCCCGGATGAGTGATCAGCCCAAGTCCTTTACGACCGATCGGAATTATCTACAGAAGTTGATATTTGTTTTGACTATTTCACGAAGAAGAGAAACTAATATATTTATTTAAAGTCATTAAAGCCCACAACACTGGTCACATCAACTATGACCGTTTCATATAAATATTTTTTTAAAAAAAATCTGCGTATGTCATGAACGCACAGCCAGTGCAAGACAGTATTCAATTATGAGGTTAATTGTCATAGCAACCGGGGGAGGAGGGGAAGAACATTGAATGACTTGTACGAAACTCACTGTGCGTTGGTTTTTTGGGCTAAGGAACTCGAACTTTTTTCCTCCGGGCATCGCACTTTATTCGTAAAATGTACATCGATCTAGGATTTTATTAATTTTTTATTTATTTATTAACTGTTTTAATTGTTTATGCATGATTTGGGTAAGTTCATGAATCTGTGGTACTTTTAAAGTTTTCATTTCGAATCTTCATGCCCATGTGGAAGCACAAGATTCGCTCTATTCGTTTAATTATTTATATTTGTTTCAAAAAAATATAATTAAGAATAAAATTATGTAATTCAAGCAATTTATGTAAAAAAGGAAATGTTAATAAACACAATGTTATAATTATTTTTCTGTTAATTAAATTATTAAAATAAAGCATCTAGCAGTTTAGTAAATAATCGCGGGCGGAACCGCGGGCACATTCTTGTTTATCATAAATAGCGAATCCGCTTGTTTTCGCTATACTCATGTTTCAGCTAAGCCTGATAAGGGAACTTGAAGTAGTTACTGAGCGGTAATTATTTGTCGTCCATAATCATCGTACGTATAGGTAGAATAGTCTGTAGAACATGTTACAATAACTGTGCAGTACTAAATGCATGTTTGCTAGATTATCTTATCTACCAAAATATATCCCAATTTGATAAAAGAAAAATTCTCTTTCAGTCTAAAAATATGTAGAAATATGGATAAATCATGAAAAATTAGATAACGTGCTTTCCTTAGAAAACTGACTGAATTAATAACAGATAATGATCACGTGAATTTTTTGACAAGCATACATTCAGCCCGTTGTTTGTATGATCAAGAGCAGATTTTCAGGCAAGTTGCATCATTACCAAGTAGGAAGCAGGCATAGAGCGAAATTTGCAGCAGCTCTATTTTGTAACTTAATCTGAGCATTAATATTCAGCATCTAATTTAGAGCAAGTGAGATGTGATAGGTATGAGTCCACAGAAATCCCCTAATTCTCATCCCCTAAATATGCATATGGTAAGTGAGCCCACCCTTATTAGTAATACAAGTAGAGTCACCCCCTTCTCAAGGCTGTCACAGTTGGAGAATTTTTGTTTGCTAAGTTTAGCTGCGTGTTGTCGTCGATGTTTAGATCTCTGTGATGTTGCTCGTCACATCACAATACCAATGGCAAGAAATGACAGTTTCCTGCGTCTTATCTTTTGTGGTCCCATAGATAGGCTATACTCAGGACTTTTAATATTTATGCCACTAGTTTGAGCCCTACGAGAGGGACTTCTTGCCTAGATTATTTTTTAACAGACATCAGTAAGGAAATGATTTCGGTTATACATATAGAATGTTGTATTGCAGACCATGAGTCTCTGCTGTTGATTGTAAATAGGAGTAAACTGAAAGTAAACAGAGAATTTATTAGGTTTCGTAACATGAATGAGGCCAATATAGAAATGTTTTGTCAATTTATGTTTGATACTGATTGAGAAATTTTAAATAATGAAAGAGACATTAATACTGCCTTCGCAAACTTTATCAATCATATGATAGTACACTATAATTACTGCTTTCCATATAAATATAAAAGACAAACTAAGAGTGCTGTTAAGTGGTACAGTAATGATCTCGATAAACTACATCGCCGAGTACTTGCTCAGAGGACGGTTTTCAAGTCTACTAACCTGGAAAGTGACAAGAAAAAATACAAATTGCTGAATGGCAATTATAAAAGTTTAGTGGTTGAAAGAAAGAAGTGTGCTCATGATAAGTTTATTAATACAGCCCATAATAGAACTAAAGCAGCCTGGAACATAGTTAAAACGGAAATAAACATGAATACTTCTAACAAGGTTGAAATTGAACCACATGCTTTTCAACAGTACTGTATTCAGTCAGTTAATGATATTTTTTTTTTTTTTTTTTTTATTTATTCATATTAAAGTCGCTTTAACTAGAAAGTCATACCGCGACTATAAAACTAAAATACAATACTTATACAAAATTAATTACATATGGTTATACAGTTTGATGCCTTTCATGAATTTTACAACTTTATTATGATGCATCGGTTGTCCCAGAGCCATGGAGATGGTGACAGGAACTTTGCACCGAGTTCGTTGGTCAGTATACCTGGGGCAGCGAGTTAGTAGGTGTTCCACAGTGAGAGGAGATGTACACAGATCGCACCAAGGAGGAGGATCCCTCGAAAGGATGAATGAGTGGGTTAGAGCTGTGTGTCCAATACGCAGTCTGGTTAGGAGTACCTGATCTCTGCGACTAATGGTTACAAAGGCCATGAAACTATGTGAAAATGATCCACAATGTGGTACAAGTTTAAAATGGAAACTAATCACCAGAGAGGAGGTGTACAACGTAACAAGCAAATTGTCAAATTCTCGGAGCAATGATGTATATGGCATGTCCAACTACTTCATTAAGAGTATTATCCTGTCTATTTTAGCCCCCCTAACTACTTTAATTAATCTATGTTTCCAGTATGCAATTTACCCTGACCGCTTGAAAATAAGTAAAGTTGTTCCAGTCTACAAAAAGGGGGATAAGAACTCTCCGGATAATTATAGACCAGTAAGCTTGGTACCAATTCTGTCCAAGATCTTTGAATCTCTCATGCATAAACAGTTATTGGAATATCTAAGAGGCATAATATCACCCAAACAGTATGGGTTTTTGGAAGGAAAGTCCACGGTGTTAGCTACTGAATATGTAGTCAGAAAGATCATCACAGCTTTTGAAAATAAGGATCTACTATCACTAACAGCGTGTGATCTAACTAAGGCCTTTGACACCATAGATCATAAACTGATAATTAAAAAGTTACAATACTATGGGGTTAATAACGCTGAGTTGAACTTAATTAAGTCCTTTCTATATGACAGGAAACAGTTTGTTAGTATAAACGACCAAAGTTCCTATATTAGATCCATAAACTGTGGAGTTCCACAGGGATCTATACTGGCACCATTACTTTTTCTCATTGTAGTAAATGATCTGTCTTATAATATACCAGTGGATATCGTGTTATATGCAGATGATGCCACTCTTATATCTTCTGATAAAAGCTTAGATCAGATGAAACATATGGAAATGGATGGCCTCAATGCTGCAAAGGACTGGTTTGGTAGAAATGGGTTTGCTCTAAATGATTCAAAGACTCAGAAATACTCTTTTGGTCTTACAAGCACGATATCTAATAACTGCGACAATATTAAATTAGTTGGTTTTCACCTGGACTCTAAGCTTACTTGGAAGCCCCATGTTGAAAATATTTGTAAGAAAATGGCGAGAGGTATTTTTGTTCTAAGAAGAATTAAGAATTGCATTTCACTCGAAGTTTTAAGGACTGTGTATTTTGCTCTTTTACAAAGCCATATTGTTTATGGAATATATCTCTGGGGTCATTCCAGGGAAACAAATTCGATTTTACTTTTTCAAAAAAAGGCCCTGAGGATAATGGCAAACAAAAGTCAGAGAGAAAGCTGTAGACCTCTTTTTACTGAAATGAATATTATGACAGTTTTTAACTTATATGTATTTTATTGTATCTTATTTGTCAAGAATAATCTAGAGAGTTTTACTGAAATAGAAATGCATAATTATAATACAAGACATAGGGCAGATTTAAATTTACCGAAGTGTCGTTTAAATAGTTCTTATAACACTTGTTTTTATAATGGAATTAATTTATTCAACAAACTGCCTTTAAGCGTCCGTTGCTTACCCATAAATAGTTTTAAAAATTATGTATATGCATGGCTAATAAGGAAACCATTTTACTCTGTACACGAATTCCTTACTGCTGACTTTGTCTTATAAGAACTGTTACTATGTATATTGACGATGCCTCACCTGTATGGACATAGGCTAATAAACATTATTATTATTATTATTATTATTATTATTATTATTATTATTATTATTATAGATCTAATATCAAGAACCCCTAACCCTCCACTTCAGGTGTCCATCCATCTGCATATAGGGCTAAAAATGTGATTTTTTTTAAATAATTAAATTCACTCTTATACAGTCGTATAAAATCACATAATAATTGTGTAAAATAAATTCAGGTTTCACAGAATGTACTTGCAATTAGTTATATATGTATTTGATTCACTGACTTGTAGATCACATAGGCCGTACATGTGAGAAATGGAGTACAGCGAATCCACCTTCAACCAGCCCTGCTACACACAAATGAGTAAGGAGTGCTTGAATTGAAAAATACATTATAGTTTAATGTAGTTTTACATGAAATTATGATAAATGCATAAACGACAACAAAGATGTCAACATTTCTGATTCATATTATTTGTTAAATATTCTTTAAACATAAACTAAATTTATGACGTAGACTAAAGCATAATTCATTGTTTTTACATTTCAAATTAAAAATTTATACAAACCTAAAAAAGAAAAACATTTATCATATTTTTTATTTGTTTGACGGTTGAGATATTTTAACATTCAACTTTAATTCACAGTCACTCGTGGCATTATTGACTCCTCTTTTTTTTTTATCTCTTCAGGTAAGTTAAATAAATGTTAAAATTTAAGTTCTCGTATTTAAAAGTCATTACATTAAAAAAAATGTTGGTTTTGACAATTTTTCATCCTAAAGTACAAAGTATTCGTCTTTTATAGATGCCAGAAAATTTATTCCAGATAAGCATAGAAAAATAACCATTAAGGAGTGGTAAACCGCAAATAATAAAAAAAAAGTAATTAATGAGTTTCTTAACTTAAACGAATAGCTGACTCGCGTTCTTTGAATTTTATGAACCTATTTAGGTCGAAGCAAGGTAATATTCTTTTATTTCACACTTTATTGGAGTGATGTATGAAGCTATAATGTGGTAATGATGCTGACACTAGATTCGGAAGTAAATTTATTGTATTGGTTAATTATTCCTTTGAATTAAAATTTCGATCTTCTTGAATCGAAACTGGGGATTTCTTCTTTACGTCCAGACGACCAATACTTCAAAGTATACTCTAAGTGAATTTTTTTTATCTGTGTGGAAATTGACATATTTTTTTTTTTTATCAGTGACTGTTTTTGTTTTTATAATTTTGTGGAATAGAATTGACTATATTTAACTTTTGTCTCCTTTATCTGGGTTATTGGTCTTTTTAATAACGGGTTTGGATGCCAGAATTCGATCTTCTGATTTGAAGGATAATGCCGGTTGTCGACCAAGAGCTAAGCTAAGTTAGTTTAGCTTAGCTCACATACAGTGCGGGATTTCATGTAGTTGTGCCGACAAAACTACATGTGAAATCCGGCACAACTATATATGAAATCCCTCACTGTATGTGAGCTAAGCTAAGTTATCTTAGCTCTTGGTCGACAACCGGCATAAAGACGTGTCGAACTCAGATGCATGACGATAGCTGAGGATCTACTTAATGAATAACTAGGGGCTCAGTTATAAAAGCTATCAATAACGGGTGTGGCAGATCAAATATCTTTAATCCTGGCATCTTCCACTCTAATGATTCATTACTTCTCATGAACATTCTTATGCTGCTTTTGATTAACGCATTTACCATCCTAGTTACTAATGATTTGGAAAGTGTGAATCTGAGCGTATTGAACAGATATCAGCAGGATTTTAAGCTGAATAAATCTGCAATCGCCTAACTTAACAAAGCGCTCTGGCGAACCTGTCCGCGCATGACGTATCCTTGAATTTATTCATTTTTTCCAATTTTCTTCTTTATCGGTGAGTTGTTAGAAATGAACTGAGACTGCAAGAGGCCACGAGCAATTGACTGCATATAGTCATGTGACCGAAACAATAAGTCTTACTGGTCGTAAATCCTTCTGTGTGGAAATAGTATAATTGTGTGCAGATGCATTACTTCTTTTATTTTACTTGTATATCTGACGAAAATTCGGTTGGCAGCGTATTCACAATACACTAAAATTGAGGGCATCTTTTTAAACATTCTCCAAAATAACTGATTTCTTTTTTCAATAAGTTTTGCTTATTGATAGATATTGTCGTCCATCTTAGGCGAATTTGTTATTGTGGTCATAGAAGTTTGTTCACATCGAGGTTTTTTATTATAACATTTTTCTTGTTCATGTACAGTACTGAAAACGGATATTCCTCCAATGTATTGTTATTTAAATTATTATTATTGCTTTATTTCTTGTAAATTAGCAGCAGTGGAATAGTAATAATAATAGTACGAATAGTAGTAGAATTAATAATAATAATAATAATAATAATAATAATAATGTTTTATTTATTATTGTGGTGGTGGTGGTGGTAGTAGTAGAAGTAGTAGTAGTAGTTGTAATGTTAGTAGTAGTAGTAGTAGTAGTAGTAGTAGTTGCCTATTCATATTTATTTCGATTGGTTACAAAGTCGCCAAACATGTAGGATTTAATATTTGTAACATTTATAAAAAAAACTTCATGCCTCATATGATAATTCACGTCCATACAAATGCTGGAGATTAGAGCACGGGTATTTAAGGGTTAAAGCCGCTATTTTGTTACAGCATTGTTTAGATATAATTGAAAGGATTAGTTATGCTAATTCAACGTGCTGTTTGTTTTAAAATAGTGACAGACAGATAAAACGCAAATGTTCTATGTGGCGTGATTAGATACATTGTGGGTTTATAATAATTTTATTTGTTAGGAATTCGTAATTGTGTATTGTTTTTACCATTACTCTGCAAAGGAAATCCATATGTTCGGAATGTAATAACGTTTTTATCTTCCCTGTAATTATGTGAACTAGCAGGTGCCCGCGGCTTCGCCCACGATAATTAATTAAAAAATTAAAATCCAAAGCACAACAATTAAAGCATTATATTTATTGACTCTTACACGCGAATCATTAATAAACTAAACGATTAATAATTATAATGAAACAGCTAAAAATCCGGCTTTGGAGTGCTTCCACGATTGGAAAGCGCCACCTGGGAAAAACGACTTCGGATTCGAGTTTCCTGACCCAGAAAACCCCTGCATTGTAAGTTCCGTCCAAATCGATCAATGTTTGCCCATTTAGGCCTATATTCATTATCCCTCTTCCGTCTAGGTGAAAATTTCAGATGTCTGTGTGCCTTGGCATAAGGAACAAACGAATCGACCAGGGTGAGCTCATAGAATCGAAGTTACCAATAAAATCGTGAGATAGGCCTATATTGAAAAAATCGTGATACTTTGATTTCCAAATTATAACAAATAAAGGCAAAGGTACCTGCAATTGATCTGGCAATTGAAATGTATTATCAAAAACTGATGCTTTGATAGGCCAAAAAAATTCACGTTTTCTGCCATTTTTTCACCCATAACTCGCGAACGGAAGCGAAAATTAAAAATCCGGCTTCGAAATGCATTCGGCCACCCTATGTTTAAAATTGCATATCTCTGCTTGCAGTTGATTTCGCTGGGCATCGCGCAAAGACATACAAACAGACAAACACTTCCTTTTATTACTGTAAATAAAGAGTTGTCTATACCGTAACCTTTATTTACTTTATTTTTATTGCACAATGCAAAACATGCGCTTGTAAACTAACGTAAAGTAGTTTATGCGATTTAATTACTGTGTCATTTTATTCCCCAAGGAGTTTGGTGATAAAATAATAATTTCATTGATAGACCAGTCAATGGCGATCTTATGTGTGGGAGGGGTAAGATGTACATGTTCCGATGGGATGGGACCTAGATAATTCAAGGTTCACGAATTTTTTTTTTAAGCTTTATTTTTAGTCAGAGAAGTGTTTAAGGTTTCTTGTTCGACCATACTATACTATACTATACTATACTGTAGCGTAACGGTATCATATTGACACTCATTTCGAAACTGTTTTTCATTTTGACATTGGTGTGGTATGGATTATTATCGAACACGAAACGACCTTCAGACCTTAAGAAGAGGGGCTGAAAACTATGTAATAAATAGCCTGTATTTAAAATAAAATCAACTCTGTTCGTGTTAATTTTAATATCATACTAAAAATGAATTCAATTCGTGTTGTAAAAATTCGTTTGGTTCAATAGCTTTGTAGCTTTGATTTGACCGACGCCATGCCCTGCCACAGCCTGCCATCTCTCGTAGAAGACAAGAACTACGACAATCAGCTGACGCGAAGGGCATGGTGGGCCATTGCCGTTTGCTGGAGTGAATCTAAAATCTCAAAATTTAAACATTTAGAGCACTAGCAATTTGCTCTTTCGGGTGTATTTCTAAATAAATATTTGGTTCTTTTCTTTCTTTTCCTTTTCTTAAAAAGTATTGTACTTTAATTTTTAAATTTGTAAATTTTTTTGTTTATTTGTGTATTTTTGTATTTGTATTTGTATTTGATTTGCAGAAATAAAAAATAAAAATAAATTATGTTCGAACCAGAATAGTCGTATGCAACTTGCTTGCAATGTTAATTAATATATCGTATTTTAATAAATGCCATTATAGGCTTGTTGCATAATGTATTAAAGATCTCGCACGAAATCTGTGCCGATGAGGCCGTTACTCTCTAGACTTCTAGAGAGAGACATGCTATTGTGCGAGAGAGAGAGGCCTTTACAAATAGAAAGGGAGGCACTGTTGTGCGAGAGAGATAGGTAGAAAGCCAATCGACGCTACAGTTCCCACGAAAACGTAATGCAATGACTTAGGCAATCGGCACAGATTTCGTGCGGGATCTATATATTCGTATTATTTTACTTTTCTTTGGATCTTAGTTAACATTCGACTTTCACCTTGTGTGGGAGTTCTAGTTATAATTTAATATAAGAGGCGATGCTACAGAGAAAAAGCATACGAATATAATATGAAGATAAGTGGGAAGGAGAGGCAGAGAAATACTGACGCTTAGAGACATGCAATGAAGAGAATGAAGCTTATTTAACTCTTCAACGAGGAAACGGAGATGATTTCTTTATATTATAGGAAACTCTCAATGATTATCAAACAAGACCTGGTCCGCCTTTTATTAAAAATGAATGGAGAAGACTCTTTTGTCATTTCATCTCCCATCTCGATGGGTCTCATTTTAATATAAACCCTAAGGCTGCAAATTGGAATCTCTATGTAGAAGTCGTTTCTTTTGTCATCGTTGATTTCTTTCTTCTGCATTAATTTCTGCACAGTAGCTTCTTCGCACCAATGCCTTCCAATCATGTATTAATGACTCTAAGCTCCTGCCGACTTATAACTACTATTACTTTCAATAAAGAAAGTCAGTTTCATCTATAAATCTGTAAGTCCGAAGATAAATACTTTCGCTTATGTTGTATACTTTTTATGAAATATTTACAATTATCTGGATAATGTTAATACATTTTGTTTTGAAATTACAATTAGTACCTATGCTCAGTATTTACAAACCATAAAAAAATGTTAGCTTATTTTTAAAAGCATAACTTATTTTATCACATTCAACATATGTAAGTAGCGTAAGCTACTAGTCTAGAGGTATAAAATCTTGTGATGCGTATATTAATTTAGTCAAAAGTATTGCTAAAAGTTCTTAAAACTGCTAAAAAATGTATTTCAAGTCCATAAAATAAGTCTTGGATTAAAATGCAGAAACTGCATCCAAGACTTATATTTTATGGACTTAAAATTCATTTTGTTAGCAGTTTTAAGAATTCTTAGCAATACTTTTGACTAAATTAATATATGCATCACAAGTTTTTATACCTCTAAACTAGAAGCTTAAGCTACTTGCATATGTTGAATGTGATAAAATAGGTCATGTTTTTAAAAATAGGCTAAACATTTTTATGGTTTTTAAATACTGAGCATAGGTGGTAATTGTAATTTCAAAACAAATTGTATAGCTCAGTAGGAAAATGAAAATAATTGAGATAAATGTTAATACATGTACAATAATGCTGCACACATTTTAAAAATATTATACCCATATTTACTCCATAAATTTGTCACCATCCTTTACGATTTTAATGGTTGATGTGTGCATAGCAAGATAGAACAGGATTGATGATGGCAAAACTGTTTGCCAAAATGCTTATCGTTCACATCTGACGAACTTCAACATATCGACTAGAATCCACTTTGCTCACATTCTGTATCTAGTTTCCTATATCCCTTATGTTGGGACGGAGGGTCTACAAGTGGAGGTTTCTGTTACCTATGTGAATTTTGTTACGCTTATTTTCCGAGAGAGGGCAGAGGGACAGGTGGTAAGCCCATCGCCTCTCAACCCCACTCCGGAAACTAATCTATTACTTGGACTTGAAAGGGCTGAGAAATTTTGTCCACAGACTCTAACTTTGCTTACATTGCGACGTATTAGTTATATAGTACAGTATTCCCAGGTGGCTTCCTTTGTTAGGAGGAGAAATTTGCAGCCAGCGCAACCCATGCTTTTTGTTGCAACCCTATCAGATAGTTACCTGAAAACAGCTGTTTAGCTAAAACGGTTGGCAATCCGCCTAGAATGACCGCACAGTAAAAGTTCAAGTCACTTTTTGTTCGCGAGGTGTTTCTATATATTCCCATCATATACAAAAGTATGTAAAAATCTAATAAACCCTTAAAACCCACTCCGAAAACGGGCAATTCTGCGTCTCGGGCCGCTCAGCGAGCTAGCGCGGAGGAGATCGGCCGGCTTGGTAGGGGATACTTTAAAATAAATAAAAAAAATTCTTCGCACTTTTTTGCTTTTTTTACCGTGATGCTTCAAACGGATTTTTTCCAAAACATATACAATGAATTTCTCCAGTTTTTCTCCTAATTACCGCTTTAAAAAAATACAGTAGGGTCGCTAATCCGGACCCGCTCGTCCGGACATCCGGTTAATCCGGACGGATATTTTGTACTAAACAATAAGTAGATGTTTTATTTTAATCACAAAGATGTTTCAGTTCTTAGGTTAAAATCTTAGGCCTACGTATGCAGTAGTATTAAATCTAAAATAACGTTATAGGAAAAGTTGTAGCCTATTTATGAAAAAAAAACATTAATTTTTAAGATTAGCGGGACTCTACTGTAATAAGCGTGTTTTGCTACCTCGCCTGGACTAATTGAAGTACGGAAACCCTGGGCAGTAGGGGAGGTATTCGTTAGCATGCCTAATCTACGACTGCATTAAAATAACCAAAGATTTATAATGTAGCTCTAATTGCTTGAATCATGTACTTTTACGTAGCCTAAATGTTTCTGAGATGTTTATTTCCTTCAAAATTATGTTTTATAAACATCTAATTTTCATGTGTGGGATCACTTTGTGAGATAGCCGCTTACTTGTATTATATCTTCTCATTTTATCACCATCCTTTGCAACCCTTGCTTCTTCTTCTTCTTCTTTTTTTCGTACCGAAGGAATAATTGTAATTTTTCTTCTTTCAGGTGAGTAATCGAGAAAGCTGTTCCATATACTTTTTTCGTAAGTATGGCCAATAATGTTGCCTATATTTAAGCAGTAGTAAGCTCTTTGTGAACCTGTAAGATTTCATTTTTCGTCCACATATATTTCCTGTGCAAATGTAATATCTGTAGCTAACACTCGTATACCTTATATTTTAAGATAAATCTTTAAACGTCTCAATAGAAAATAACGTGCAAGAATTTTTCGTGCTTATTATTTCCAGTTTCTTGGAACGTATTACATTTTTATAATACCTTGACTTTTAAAATTTTTAAATTAAGGTAAAGAAATTCAAATAATTAATTATTAGTATTACTATTAATTATTAATATCACGGTGATAAGCCAAGAAAGCTGGCTTCTTCATAAGAAAAAATTATTAGCAAAATATATCATACATAAGTATCTGTTATTAATGCAGTTATTGTAATTTGTCTCAGTTGCATTAATCCATAAAATAACTCAGATAAACAACATAGTTACTATTCATTAGTTACATTTTGTATTAAAATAAGGTTTTAAGATTTCATACTAGAAACTTGTAAACTTGTATCTAGTACCAGAGATACGTAAGTGAATTTCCTGTATAAATATTTGGTATTAGCCATTTGGTCACTTAATTAATGTTATTATTAATGTACGTACATGTTTAAATGCAAACACTTAAGTTATGATAATAAATTTATACTTGTGGTTATAGCAAGATTAAATTCTATTTAATTAAGTAGTCCACACTGCAATATTTCATTGACTTATTTATTCATTGAGGGTATAAGGCAATAAATTCCATGCTACTTCAGACGAATATATCTATGAAGCGCACTTTATTATAATTCTCCTCTTGGTAGGTCTTTGCCTTTCGGTGTTATTCCCTTCTTCCTTCTAGATTCTTGCTTGTCTTAGGGGGCTGTCACACTGGATCGATCGAGGGACAGCGTCCAACCGACTGGTATAACGAACCTATAGACAGCAGTGGTACCAGTCACATAGCATCGATCGCCAGCGATCAACAACGAGGGTGAGAGATCATCTGGTCTGTGAAATCAAACCTGTCCGTTTTTCAATCGCCAGTCGATGGCAAACTTCGTACCCACCTGAATTTCAGAATTGATGCTGGAAGATTTAACTTACACAATAATGTCGTTTTCGACTCATATTTGAATAAAATAGAATTGCACGAATCATTTAAGGCATTTAAAACGATATCTTCTTATGTAATTTAATTTTAAAAATAAAAAAATAGATCGAGTTGTAGCACCTAGCGGTGGGCGATCGAACTACAACAAACAACAAACCTCTTCAGTCGGCCGACTGATGGAAGCTTCAAGTAAACAGATGTAGCCTGAGATAGTAGGCATAATATTAAACCTTACATCCCAACACATGTAGTATGATAATGTGCAGAAAATAGGCATTCGTATTCCTAATAAGGTAATATACTTTACCTCTAATATACAGTGATGAGTAGACCTAGTAAAATCATATAGGTACATAACCTATAATATTTCCGTTGATCGATGACGCTCGATGCAGTGTGACAAGGAACAGAAATTTAGTCGAGAGCGCAAGATGGCAGTCGGCTGGTCTTGATCGATCGAAGCTCAGTGTGACAGGCCGCTTAGCGTTGGGCTCTTTTGGAAACTCCTCCATTAAATTTCCTCTTTAAAGGGCATTTTCCCAAATATCGACACGCATGATCCCCACTTCTGGTATATATCTTTCCACCTCAGCGAACTAGGCCCTTTCTAGAAATTAGGTAAATATCCTGTTGGCGAATCTCCTTGAGGCCCATTCTTGCAAAGATACCATAAAATGAATTCATCATCCATCGAATCACGTCACTTATTTTTTCTGCATGTGAGTCAAGTTCATGGTTGTGCCTTCTTCCGTACTCACCGTTTTCTTTTACCGGGCCAAAACTTTTTCTCAGAATTTTCCTTTCTTTGATTTCAAACTTCTCCCTCACCTTTCCCATGTATCGCTAGTCCATCTTCTATCAGATCGTAGGCAATCACGAAACATTTCGAATTTATCTGACGAAACTCATAATCTCGGTGGCACTTATTAAGACTATTCCATGAATAAAATTTATCAGATTACATAAATAACTGTAGCTTACTAATGTTGTGTAAACTCAAATCACCATTGTATCAGCTGTCAGATCATGGCAAAAGAAAAGAATTAACAAACTAGCCAATGCTATCCACAGTGGAAATTAGAAATATTTCAACTAATTAAGATCAGCTAAAATCGGAAGAGAATAAAAACACACGAACTGGCAAAACGACATTGTGATTTTAATCAATGCACATTTACATTTTTTTTTTCAATTTCCAATTAAGTTAAGTTGTATAAAATAAAGTATTTTTATCGTGTTCACTAGCAGAAATACAGATATGTGACACATTATTCACTGCATATTGATACTTTTACTATCCAGTAAAGATCTGACGCTTTATCAGATAAAATTGCATGCGTGCGATCCTTGTAAGCATATTATAAGGTGAATAGTCGATATCCGAGTCTGCTAAACGTTATTGCTGAATATGAAATACGCGTTTAAAAGTGCAATTGTCACATTAAAGAAACTTATCTCCCTTGCTTATCCCCTTTGTCGTTTCTAAAACATAGGCAATCATACATTTTAACGTCCTTTATACATTTTATCGACTCTGTTTTCTTTGCGCTGTTATAGGCATTTCCCTCTGCATGTTAAGCGTATGTAGTTAATATATTAAATGATGAAAGCCAGTCTCTGATAATCTCGTTTATGTAACACTATCCATGCTTGATCTTACCTACTACAAGAAACATGTCTCCATCTTAAGCCAAGGTAGCAAACATGGGATTTTAGTTGTAAAAACCTCTTCCATGACAGGTTAATGGAGTTTCTAACTAACTTAATAAGCAACAAGTTCTCAACACTCTGCCTTAATCAATAATTCCTCACTCTCACTCCCTCTCCCCTTCACTTCAACAACAAGACTTGGCGAAGGAGTGTCAGAATATTTCATTAATGACGAAGAAAACTTCTCTTCGCCGCCGCTCGGGAGCTCTCTTAGAGAGAGACTTCACACTGTTGCCGTCTTAAGTGATGGAGTGTGTCGCACGTTTCTTAAAATTAACCGGAGATAGCTTTACAATAATTTCTCTGCGCAAGTCCTCCTCGGTTTGCGAGACTGTTAATTTCGTGAAAATTCCAAGTCAGGGTATCCGCAAACTTCCAGCTTTATCGTGTTAAAGGGAAACGTAGATCCGATTACTTTAGCCCACATTAAGGAAGGCTTAACAACAGCCTGCAATTACCAAAACCTTTTTACTTCCTCTGCCCGTACCATAGGTACTATTGGTAGAGGAAGTATTGTTTTCGACCCCAAAATTCGAAGTTGAGTTTTTAGCATATATACACGTTTCAAGGCCCCCTGAATCCAAAAATACTATTTTTGGAAACATGTCTATGTGTCTGTCTGTCTGTCTGTCTGTGAACACTCTAGCTCCAAAACGGAAAATCGTATGAAAACAAAATTTCGTATTTTGGTCAGGTACCTTCTGAAGATGTGAGGATAAGATTGGCGACTATTTTCTCTTATTTTTAAGGGGACTTTACATGAAGAAATTTTCGTTTTTCGCGATTTTCTCAAAAACGGCTCTAACGATTTTCTTTAAATTTTGCACAAGTGTAGCTTATAGTGAGAGCTAAAACTTTTATTTGAAACCTTTTTTTCGAAAAATTATCTGAAGGCAGTTACATGCCACCTACTGTTCACCCACTGTTTGTAAAAAGTTTGTGTTGTGTGGTAAACAATTGAATACGCACGGCCTCTTATTCTATATAAGAATGAAGTGAGAAAGACATATTGGAGGGAAATATTCGATAAAGTTCGGAAATTATTCTTAACGACGGAAGTTTCAATAAATGTCTGCAGTCACTTGTTTTTGTTTGCTATATAGTCTGCACTTTTATTAGTCGCATCATTTTCAAAGAAGAGGTTATCATGTATTTATTGTATAATTAGCGTTAAATTGTGTCTTGCGTTTCTGTACAAGGATATGTGAATACTCCTAACTTTTATTTGGGCAGAGGAAGTTATGTGACTTTCACATCAGATTTTTTTTACACAAGCTTAACTCTTGGAGAATAATTTCAGTCTTATTTCAGTGTTCATATTTGCATTTCCTTTTTTACACAAACTTAACTCTTGGAGAATAATTTCAGTCTTATTTCAGTGTTTACATTTGCATAGTAATTTTTGTTATGACTTTTGTCGCTGAAATCTTCTGCCGTGACCTATTTGTTGTACCATACATCCGACCCATCATAATGACTATCTAAGCTGATACAAATCTTCTTCAAATCTCTTGACTCAATATACCCATCTTACGCTATGAGGAAACTTCTACAAAGCCATATTAACTAAGTTAATCAATATTTTCAGTTTTATCTAGTTTATGTTTTTACAAATATACTTTTAGGGGAAAGTTTATCGTGAACCGGTTATCTGTTCTTGTTTTGTGCTGTTTCATAAACCATCCAAACTCGTCCAATTCTTAATCTATATTCTATCATATTTATATTAATCATATACAGTTAGGCTATGAAGATGACTTCAGCTGTATTAAGATATTTCTGAGGCTTGGTTCTAAAAGGGCCAATGTCATAAAACTTGCTTTTGAGATAATTGACTTTGAAGCCTTTATAGAAGTAACATTTTTTGCTGAGAACTTCCGACATTGGCCTTTAAGGTTTCTGTATTATGTCTATTAATAGCAACAGACATTGGCACTTTTTAGTATACGAAAGATAAAGGCAAGCCGAGCTCAGTAATGCATAAATATCATTTTTGCAAGAAATTGACATTGGCCCTTTTAGAACAAGCCACAGATTTTTGTTCGGTTTCACTGGTAGCTTTTACATAAATCATTTTAAAATGAGATCTACCCCAAAGTGGGTATTGAACCCAGAACCTTTAACTAGCGTTGCATTTTTCTGTCACTGATCTATACTCAAAAACTGTCCAGGCTCTTTCAAATCATCCTTAGATCTGTTCAGATCTCACCGTAGACACTAAGATATGTTGGGTACAACGTTCTGAGGAAGCTGATTTAGGAATTGCGTTTTAAATTTATATGGTTATGTAAGCAATCATCAAGTGATAGTATCAATGGGCTCTAAGTTTGAAATCAACTAAAACATTGTTCTGTTATTAATCTATATAAAAACGAATGTATGTGTGTCTGTCCATTATGCATTACTACACCATTCATCCGATCGCCATGAAACTTAGGGAAATTGTTGAGTACACTCCCGCGAAGGTTTCTGGTATAGTACATTTTTAATTTTAGCTTTCGTTCGCGAGTTATGATCGAAAAACGGGAAGGAAACGTGCATTTTTTTTTGCGCTTTCGAAGCATCGGTTCTCAGTAATACATTTCAATCGTCATATCAGTTGCGGGAGTTGGCTTTGTCTATTTTGTCATACCTTGGAAATAAAAGCATCGCGATCGCTTGAATGTTGTAAGCCCACGTTGGTCGATTCATTTGTTTATAATGACGCAGATATATGAAATTTTCAACCTAGATGGAAGAGGGATAATGAAGCTAGTATTATATATTATTTACTTAAAAATAATTGTTCGAAGTGACGCATTTATACGTCAGTAGCGGTGGAAGTTTAAGGTACGAATTGAAGGTAAGCCATTAAGACACCTGATTCGGTTTATATTACCCAAATATTATAACTTTTAGAAAAACAATCATCCTGAACCAAACAATTTATCTATAGCTCAGAAGCAGTCTGCCATTCAGCTCAAGTCAGGAACTATTAAAGTTCATCAGGCTTTTCTGAGAAACATTTAATAGACAAATTTATATTGTTATAAGAGCGCGAAATCCAGTGCTAATTTAGTGTTAGAGGTTTAAGTATTAGGCCTACTAAGATACATAAACACATGTAAATAATAGCCCTACTACCTACATTTTCCGTTCATTCTTTAAGGCAATAGTGAGAACGTATTAATCGATGTTGACACCCTTTCACCTACATAATTTTTTCTTCGTGGATTGAAAGCTTTCTTAATTTTATTTTAAAAATGGATACTATTTTTTTTTTTTTTTTTTTTTTTTTTTTTTTTTTTTTTACCGTAGTCATTTCACTCAAAGACATCTTTCTTATTTTGTTAGCACATTTTGCTTAAGGTAAGAAGATATTCCACAAATGATCAAAACAAAAACAAATAAGCAAAACATAAAAATAATGTTTTCGTTTTTTTCCATAAAATTATCCCTTAATGACTGTATAATCAAACCTCCGTTATGTTGGCGTTAGGTAATATCTTTTGCCTTTAAGAACAACTCCATTTTGTTGTGGACCCGCGTTAGAGAAATAACAGTAACAAGCTATAATACTCGACCTTACCCACGCATCGGTTTAATTATGGTTTCGTAGAAAACATGGTACGATATGGAAATTAACGTAAACTATTCTACGGTAGGAACGATACCTGCTCTACCTCAAAGTTGTTTTAATGCTTTTATTCTTTAAATTATCTTCTCTTTTCTTGTATTTAACACACACTAGTGTAGGCCTAAATATCTATAAAGAAACCAAGAATGAAGCAATTGTGACTTGGCAACAGGGCATAGGTAAGAACCTCGAGTAAAACTGCTCAGCTTTGTCTAACGGTAATTCCATCCTGGAAAATCCAGGGTGGCCACGGTGGAAGGCGAGGTAGCTAATATTTGTTGAAATGACACGATGCATTTGTTAACACCATTCTTTGATAATAGCAATAAAATTAATCTGGTGTGAAATACTGAATTGACTTTTCTACCCTACTAGCCGCATAACGGGAGAAGACAGGGGTTAATCCCTAATGTTGTGAATTAGGTGTCAGTTAATTTCTACGAAGAAATAGTTCAAATGAAAATTTATACTTTTTGGTGCAATTTTAACATTTTTTTGAGCAATTTTTTTTGTTTTTCTACTGTGAAAATGAACATTTAATTTTATTAGGTGATAGCAAACGCTTTCTTCATGTCACATCCATGAAAACTATGAAACTTGAATAAATTTGTTTAATACGGTTTTTAATTTTCGATCAGTGCTGTCCATAGACACTGAGCTTTTATAAGAACTATAATTTTTGGGCTCAGCTTTCCTCGAAGCATGTATTAATGCTGAAAAATCGAGCACGAACAAGGAATGTGCTCTCAAAACTGCCTCTAGCTATTGTACCTATGGAATCGAAATCGAATTGAGAATATCTGCAACCTAAAAGTCATTTGCCCCATGATTTTGAGGTAGAGTGTCGACCGGTTGTTATGGTATGTGTACAGCCAGGGGTAGATAAAGTATTAAGCTTATATGGCGGTCTGCCCAGAAAACATGAAATGAACAAACTCTTAGTTCTTTGGCAAAATTGAAGTCCGATGTCTTATTCTACTGAAATGTAGTAGGCCTATAAAGCTATATTTTTTTTATGTCGGGTACAGTCATTCACATCACAGTTGAAAACACTGCGTTAAATCTTCGTAAGTAAAGAGTATCTAATTAGGAAAGTAGAAGTATAGTACACCCTTCATCAGCTCTAATTAGAAATGCCGAGTAATTGGCACACGGTGGGTTTCTGAGTTCCCCCAGTATTCAAATTGAAATTCATCGAGTTAATGTTCATGTTGTTTATTTCCACTTCAGAAGAATACATTATATTTCTCTTTTAATAACATTCTAATTATGTTCGGTGCTATGAGAAAGAACCTTCTGGCGTATACCCTTTTCTGTGTAGAAAATATAATTATGACTTAAAAGAGGCAGAACTCGTGTACAATGAAAATATTAACTACCGGTATGTTATCACGAACATCTCTCTAGCAAGCAAGAAACCCTTGGGTTAAATTTCTGTTTTGTATGGCTTGAAATTGTGAATAAGATTTTGTTGCTTCGGGTCAAATACCGTTCATATCAAATTGTCTATTCAGTTTATTCTTAGGTTTTTTCCTCAGCCCAAATCAATTGATATCTATCTAGGATAAATGTCGTTTTTAAATTTATTTATTTATCTGACATTTAACTTTTACAAAATAACATACGTCATCATTCTGATATAAATATTCTAAAATACCTGGTCACCCAGATTTTTTACTCATTGTTTAGTTGCCTTTTTAAATCTTTTTAATTGACACTTCTTGCATTTGGTGGCAGTTTGTTAATTAATTCCTATACGTCCTTAAACGTCATTAGATGTTCTGGAGTATGTCAAAGATAATTATGATAGCTTTAATATTAGATCAGATGTTCATCAATATGAAAAAATAAATAAGAATTATTCTGACCCTAATTTTACTAGATTATGAATTGTATTCAATCTAGTAAAATTAGGCTCAGAATAATTCTTATTTATTTTTTCATATTGATGAACATCTGATCTAATATTAAAGCTATCATAATTATCTTTGACATACTCCAGAACATCTAATGACGTTTAAGGACTAAACAAGTTCATAGTGTTTATGTCTGTAAAGTGTGGTTTGCAAGAATCTGTATTTTAATGTCCTTTATCAGCAGAATTTCTCCATAGCATTATACCATACTGCGAATGAGTTTGAAAGAAGACTTTAATAAAGACAGTACTTTCCGTTATCGATGTGTCAAAGTGACGGAAAAGATAAATAAATAAGAATTGGTACAAACGATACTAATAGTTACGGTAAATGTATTTAACTGGTAGAGATATGAGGTCCGTTCGATCATTTACGGCGTATAACTACAAGAAGTGGACGGCGTTTCGGGAACATTCTATATATGAAAAGTGTAAAACACTTTTTTTAAAAGCACTTAATTTTATAATGTGCCAAAAATTGTATGGAATTTTATACGACGCCTGAATTTTAAACTTTCCCGGTAACATATACAGTAGGCTATAATAGTGTTCCAGGATGTGAGGTTACTGTATAGTATATTTACGCTCCTATTGCCACTCACATGCCAATTATAATTATCAGATTAACCTTCAGGCGCGTCACTCACTGATATTTTATGCGTCGACAAAGGGGATTGGTTTGTTAATTGGACTTATTATATACTTGTTATTGATTTAATTTTTTAAAAACAATAAGGGTAATTTTTGTGTGGAAAGCTTTAGAAATTAACTTTGAATATAATATATCTTGACCGTCGGCGTGGTCTTGTAGTTAGCGTCGCTGACTTCATATCCTTCGGCCCGAGGTCGATCCCCGGTACCTTCTCGGGTTTTTCTGAGGTAGGAAAGTCTTGAACGGGGTGCACTCAGCCTCGTGAATCAATTTGAGGAGCTACTTGATAGAGAAGTAGCGGTTCCGGTCATGGAAACCACCATTAACGGCCTTGGATGTCGGCATGCTGAACACATGCCCCCAATCCTGCCATCTGCCTATATTAGATGTCGCAGCGTTCGGGTGTTAGGCCTTGTCCCTTCAGGGATGTAGCGCCACAGAGTTTAATTTTTTTAGTATATTTTATCTTACATTCCGCACACACTTTGCAATAGTACTCGGATTCATGTTCATTTCACAACCTGTATTTCGATCCTATCGTTGCACTTCCATTGTGTTACGAAGAGGTACAAGTTGTCTGCTTGAAATACTCACTAGTTTCTGTTTTCTGCAATATCCAGACCGCGAACCCATCAACTCTCACACTTTATACAAGAGACTGGCGTACGCATGTTACCCGCTTCTTCCGCTCCAACTCCCTCAAGCGTGAATCTGCAGTGTTTCAGAAGCTGTCGGAAGCGAAATAACTTTATGTGTAACGAGCAAATGTTTATAAAATAGAAGAATATTCTATTGTCGAGGAGGCCCAAGATTCACCATGCCCAGAGCGAAATTAAATATTAAGGCCACTTACTACAGTTTTGAGGGCTTAAGTTGTAGCCAGGTTTGCCAAATCTGAATTCACTTCTACAGGGGACCCTAAAAATCTGCTAGTTTTTACTTCACAATATGGCAAAAGCCATTTCAAACGAAGGTAAGATGCAGTATTTATAACTACATTACTATAACTGTAATACCATTACATTAAATAAAACACCACCATTCAATGTGAATTTTAACGTCTGGATTATCAGATTACTTTAAAATCAAACTAGCAGTTTAAAATATTGCTTTTAATAACGAGTTCTAATTGTGAAATAATTCAAGGTCCTCTGTCCAGTCTGTATAGTACTGTATTTTTATTAATCGATTTTATGGATTAATGTAACATATAAAAATAAGAAACTGGTCACTTATTACATTTCGTACGTAAATAATATATCTAAACAAATATAGAACATATACAATTTATACTTCTGACATAACAAGGACAGTATGTTTCTTTACACTTAATTCAAATTCCAATTTTTTCAAATTGTCAGTTTGTTGGATAATTTTTCGAAGATTTTTACTCCATTATATGCAAAAGAATTTTAAAATAATTCTCATACTATATTAAAAAAGGTAACAGTAAAGTGACCCCTATTACAGACCATGGAGGGTCAGAGGTTTGTAGAAGGGCTCCCAAATTTTTAGACAATCGTAACACGAAGGTGGTAAAGTTGTCAGCCATACGCACCGGCCTCCTGGTACTCATTTCTGTTAGAGGCTGAGTCGACCCCAGGGCCATGGTGCTACCAGAACGATTAGGCCAATTGAAAAACTCCAATGACCTCATCGGGGATCGAACCCGCGACCTCCCGGTTTGTACCGCAGCGCCTCAACCACTACGCTACGGCGTACCCCATCGGACTATATTATGTACTAAAATAATAATAACAACTCGTTTTATACTGCGAATAATCACGGTTAAGTTCGATTTTCCTTTTCTATTATCAGAATGTAACATTAAATTTATGTTGAATTTACCAATGAATAATTTTACGTTCAAAATATCGTAGTATAGGCTATGTTGGTAGCGTGATAATTATTTTTTTAAATATTGTTTACAGCTATCGGATCTTGGAATATTACGGATCATTATTAATACTCTTTTTTGTACTCTGAAAACTTGACTTGAAATCTTTATTCACATCACATTTCAAATAACATCTTTCCTCATAATACCTTATCAATTCTACACTTTAAATATACTGATAAATATATTTGTAAATAGCTACATAAAATATTTTTTGTTATTAATATTCTGATCTCACCCATGGCCATTTTTGCACACAAAATATTGTTCTAATGCCATTTCCCTTCTTTGTTAAGATAGATTACGTCAGACTCCCTGTACGACTTATCATTGGAAGTCTACAAGCACATAAACTATAGACAGAGTGGGTAGTGAGACTATACAACAGCAAAGGAACCGTAACTCTAGCACTGCTATTCTCCTCCGGCAGCGAGATTTCGATTTCCGTTTGAGACATTGTATACTTGTTGTTTTCCGATCAGAGTTACGGAAATGCAGGTACAAGTTGGGTGAATGGTAGCAATGTCACAGCAAATAAAACGATAAAGCATCTCTGTGACAAGATGTAAGATAGAATTCTACACGTAATTCACCTAGAGGCGATAGATTTGGATTCTCTCGAGGTAAAGCAGAATTCTACGATTTACTGGATTTTCTTTCATTGATATATTTATCAGACTCGAACGATCGTACTGCAACACTTGAAAGAATTGCTATTCTTTTACATATTTATCACTAGCAGCAAATAAAGTTAGTGGGATATCGGTTCTTAAATTTTAGAGGAGAACATAATAAAAGTTAGGTTACATGAATTTTTGGTAGAACCAGTTAATGTGGTTATCATGTAAATTGAAAGTGTATGGATCTTTGCCTAAGTTCATAGTCTTGTGACTACAATCAAACGATAATAATAATTAGGGGGCCGATTTCTATGACCTAAAAAATAGGATATATGCATGCATTTATGACCTAAAAAACATTAAAATATGACCAGTAAAATTTAAAATATGACTTTACCACTTACACATTATGTATATTTTTTTAAAGTTTCATTACAATTCATTTTATTAAAATATAATGTTAATTATTTAAAATATCTGTAAGTATAAGTATAATGCAAAATTTACAAAATATATGAAACTTCAAAATATCTTTAATATGCACACAAATATGCCGAAAATATGACCTAAATATGCATATTTATACTAAATAAACTACAATAGTTGAAGATTTCCTAAATATGCAGTTATATGTATAATAAAAGCCGTTCCATTTTCACCAGGATGCTTGGAATCGGGTTTAAATTAGTCGGAAACCTGAAATAATAGAAAGGAGGAAAATATGACATGTCATAGAAATCCGCCCCCTTATAATAATAATTATAAACTTCACACCACGAAAGTTTGGGTTTAATTCGTGATGGATCCGATCCTTTAGGGATGTTCTGTGGATAAAGAGGCAAGAAGTGGAGGTTTCTGCGAGAACTTCTGTTTCCATCATTTATCCGCTCCTGAGGTATAGGACACTCCAGGCCCGCCTTAGACAACTTAGACGTTGGCCTTATTCTATAGAGAGGACACAATAATGACGTGTTTAATTAATTTTCCTGATTTTGTTTATTCATTGCATGCTAAATTCTGTGAATTTTTGCTAAATAGTCAATAAATAGAACTCGAGGTCCCTAGTCTATCAAGATAAATTTATTTATGAAAGCCGGTTCTTCCATTAATTTCCTATGACAATCTGTTAACTTCTTGATCATATATAAAAATATTTTCAGTTACTTTAATAAATATATGGGCCTGCCCCTAATAGTGTTTTCTAATAATATTTTGTTTTGTTTTGTTATTTCTTACCACTCTCAGCCACAAGTAATTTAGCTTATATGGGAGAGTCTCAATCTTGAATTATTGTAATTATCATTTCATTATTTAATGTAGCATTAATAAATTATATTATTGTAAATTGTATTGTATTCCTTAACAATGCAAAGAAAAATAAACTTATTTAATGAAAGTAATTTTGAAATTACTTCAGTTTAGAAAAACTAAATGCGTTGTTAATATATTTTACTATACTTTTTTCTGTTTTTACTTGAATTCAGTAACTGAATATTTTTCTCGTCACTTATTTATTATGTTGATTTCTATTGTATCTTGGTTTTAAATATATAATTGTTGTATCATTTAAATGAACTGCATCTTCTTGTATCAATTAATTGAACTGCATCCGAGCACGAACTTCGCCCATTTAGGCGTATACTAGCATTATTACATGTACTTTTCTTGTTTATTGTATATTCGCATTTCATGTACAGTCGAGTGCACGGAATCTTTCCGATATAATACTCAGTGGTTTAAGTTGGAAGGAGAAATCTAAACCGGCTCCTCCCTTTTTTCGTTGTGGCGGATATGGCTAAGAGCCTTTAGATTCGTTGAGAGAACCTAATCATATCAGAATTATTCCTTATCTTTTTCGATAAAGGAAATAACTTTCGATCTGTTGTCTATTTCCTTTTTCACTTCAAATTATTATATGTATGATATAGAAGACACTATTTACGTGGTAATTTCATTCATCCCTCCGCTTAATGTGTGTCTTATTTCCCCAATTCTTTGCTCATCAAACTGAAACCAATTTGTATTCATAGGTTAATGTTTGAGTGCGAGAGTTTCGACTTCAAACCAATACGAGTCGGACTCATCCAGGGGCTGCTCACCTCTGCCCAAGCGTTCTTCATAGGCTAATGCATGTGTTCGGACTTTAACTCAAACCAATAAGAGATTTTCTCATCCTGGCTGGTGTGGAACACAAATTATACGGAGATTAATTACCATTATTAAATAAAGGAAAGAACTAAGAGGAAACCAGAAACATCGGGCTGTTTCCGTGCACTCGGTTGTACTAGACCGAAAACCGTAAAATAAAATTTCGTCAAATTGATTTTGCTGATAAGAAAATAATTAATAATGAATTGATCACATAAGGATGCTCAACTGAATTTAAATCAAGCTTAGGCTACGCCTAGCTTTAATCCCATTCGCCATGCATTACTATTATTGTGATTATTGTTATGATGTGAATGATGATATAACTCTTTTGATCTTGTTCATTTTTGTGTGTTTTCACAGCACTAACAAGCAAAAGAATCTTCTTCTTTTTTTTTTCCATCAGAAGTTCAACGCTTGCCGAAAGTTTGTTGCAATTCCTTATGAAGAAACTTTCACCTTTCATCTGGTTTTAATAAAATAGCAAGCGGAACGAGTTAACTTTGTAAAGAAATTCATGCAACAAGACTCTGCGATGTACTTTGCAACGTTATTATTGACGTCTCGGAGGAATAAATAAACACACTTGTAGAGATCTTCTTTACGCTTCGTGCATAATATAATGGCATTAACGAGGGCTTTGTAATGCCTCCAGAGAAGTTATGATAAACGAATTAAAGATGGCGCTAAAGTTTACACTATATGAAGTAGTTACAAAAGAATTCCAATGAATTTAGATCTCTTTGAATATGAGAATTGAATCACAATTTAAGTCTGTGAATATTTTTCATGCATTATAAGTAGGGCTGAAAATCGATTAAAATTTCTAATCGAGTTAACGCTTGACTTTAATCGATTAATCGACTGATTAATCGACAAACAGGTCGGTGTTTTAAACGAAACCAAAGAGTACATTTAATATTTTTTACACGTTTAATAACTACTACACTACAGATAATAATCAGAAGAAATCCTGAATTAATTAATACCATTATTAGTTAACTAGTGAAAAAATAAATACAAAACTTACATTTCCGGTTACTTTTTCAGCCAAGACTTCAGACACACGAGTTTGTTTACTAAACTATCCTTCAGATTTCTGAATAACGGGAATTGTTTGGACACAATAGGCTGAATGACACATAATGTACCAAGACCGGAGAAGCGAGAGAAAGGAGTTTGGTAATTTGACCCATTTCTCGAAAAACCTTTTTCAGAATTAGACTGAACCGATTAATCGGAAAATGTAATTGATCGACTATTAAATGTTTAATCGATTAATCGAGCCCTAATTATAAGTAGGCATGGTTCTGTCTCTACAAAATCACCAAATAGTATTAGGATATTTACATCGACTTCAACACATAGGCCTACACAAACATGGTTTAAAGAGACAGAGAGAGAGATCACGAGTCGCAAATCGCCACAAAAATACAACTATGAGTAATTTTCCGTGGGCATTTACTGCATTATTTACTCTTATAAGCCTTAATTGGTTCTTATGAAATACACTTTTGTCCGTTCCTGAACATCAAGAACTTGTCATTAGATAAAGTAGAAGAAAAATGAGGATTTTTCACGTTCATAGCTCGACGGATAAGATTGAAGGGTGTTGGTGTCAGTGTAGAGCAGCATTTTTCAACCTATGGGTCGCGACCCTCTGATGAGTCCTAATAGGATGTTTGGTTGGTCACGAGGTTCCTCGATAAGGCAAGGGTTTCACAAAAATTATAGGTCTATACTTTGAAATAAATATAATTTTCTGAAACACACGTTTGCGTTTTTTTTTTTAAATTGTATTTATTTATGTATTGAATAATAACTTATGATAGGTCTATAGCCTACGCCTTGAATTTTCAGTTAGGAATACGCAAACCGCCGACCTCTCATCAGTAGGCCCTAATTCTTTTTTCTCGTTCGTCACATCCTACAATGCATTCTCGAGTCTTTCCTTCTTGTCTCGCAAAGACGGTCGATCTGTTTAACATAAAATACTGATACAGTGAAAAAGAAAACACATATTTTGCATTTTAGAGCTCTCTGCCTCATTGATTGCCCATAATAATTATCCATCTCAGTGAAATTATATTCATGTAGTTTTCATCAGAAACAATATTCTGTGGATTCATGAATACCCTTCTATGGTACTGTACCTAGGTACAATAACAGTGCAATCCCGGTAAAAAAAAAAATCACAAATGTAGTGTGCGTGACAGTATGGAGTTGACAAATAAGGATAATCGTAAGACAGAGATTCCAACTGATGCCGTGAGTCGACTTTGCCTAGCTCAGCTGGTACAGTACGCCACGGAAAGCCGAAGATCACAGTTCGAATTCCGGTGTCAAAACATTTTTCTCCTAAAATATTTTCTAGCATTGTTCAGCAGAAACAATATTCTGTGGGTTACTGAATACATATAACTTAGATCTGATATATCGATATTAAATTAAAATAACAAAAAATGCATGTAAATTCGCGAGTTTGTAGAAGAAATGGCCAGTGAACCCAGAATAAAATACTGAAATGTCTTTAGTATGATTATTATCAAAAGTGTTTCAAACAGGTAAAATATTAATGTTAAAATGATTAATAAAAAGTATTATTCATGTGTGGGCAAGTCAATATTGCAAAAAGCTCTGAAACATTGAAGCTATTTGAAAAACATATTCAAATTCGAGAAAACAAAAATATATATAATTAAGGAGTTTGGTATCTTAACACTTCATTATGAATGTATTCAACATTTAATGATCATCTATATTTTTAAAAACGCAGTAAATTTACTACGAATAATGAAATTCATAATATCATTGCTTGACCCAGATTTAATCTCCATATGCCATCGACTTCATTTACTTATTTTCAGGAAGGAGTTCATTAGGAATGTATTAAACTTTTTAATTGCCTCTCCAATGAAAAATAAGTGTTATCTGAAGTTAAACTATATTTCAAAACTACTGCTTATTTAATAGGCGAGCGAATTGCTTCTCAAGAAATAAAAGTTAACAACTATATTTTTAAAATGACTTAATCTTTGATGATGTCATCCGTACATTAGGCCTACGTGTAGTTTTAATGAATTTAACGTCAGGTATATAACAGGCATATAGCATACCGTTGATCCAGTTATAAATTTTACTTCGTTTGTATTCAATTATACGTTCTTACATAAGGAGATATGGGAATTGCCCCTATTGCACTGCGACCAGAATGAAGTTATTTTCGTTTGTTGATTCAGTTGGAGATCTATATTACCATCTCAGTTCATCGTCGTCATTGCCATGATCATAACTTTGACAATCGTCTTTCAACATCGTCATCACTAGTACTCGGAATTTGATGAAATGACATCTTTTTTCTGAAACATCACAGATAATGCACGATGTAGTATAAATTCGTCTCGTCTCAAAACGAACAAAAATAGCTTATTTTTATCTAGAATTTTTTGCATTTTTGGGAATTTTGTTCCCTACTGGTCATTCTTAGGAAATTTTCATTCTTTCTTTACATTTTCTCTGCTTCGTCTTCAGATTTTCCAACATTACAAACAATGCGATCTCATAATTCCTTCCTACGAGGCATTCGTTAATAAATATAGTAAATATAACTAATAATAATAAACATAATAAAAGTAATAATAATTATAAAATACTTAAATTTTTTCCTTCTTTTTATTCTTTTTTAATATTTAAATATTTTAGAAATACTAAGTCTTTTTATGTCATATTTTCATAAATTTAAGGCCATTTTATAGTTTATTTTTCAAGCATTTTTAGGTCATCAACTTCCGAGCCCTAGTCATCACCATGGTAATCATCATCCTGTTCTTATCACAAAAATTCACTATCATCGCCGATATAAGCATCATAATCTCACATGATCTTCCTGTAGGGTTTTTAAGGCAGTTAATTGAGGTAAGAACACTCAGGGAATTTCAAGCTATGGTACTTATATTAAAAAACTGTTCTTTAAAGTTCAATTTTTTAAAGTTTTGAGTACTTATAGAAGTTATTGCATACTTGCAGTATAATCACAGTTCGTGGGACTGCGTTGTAGGCCTATTAGGAAGCTAAAGCACGTAGCAACAGTTTCTTAACTACAATATTAAAATTTATAACAGCTAGCGCGCTGCGAAGTACGTGAGGCGCAATATTGCCTGTTCCAATTGCTTCCCTGATTTCACATTCTAAAACGAGTGGAAAACGGTTTCAGTTATTTATTTAGTTTGTGTGACCATTGTGTATATCTTTGTCGTATCTTTTTAATATTGTTATTATACCGTATCATTCCATATCACCAGTAACACTTCGATATGTGTTATTGCATGTGTGATCATATGTGACTTTTAAGAAATCCTTATTGTAACAGCGAATTGCTGAATATTCTTGTTAAAAAGGATCGTAGACTTTATATTGAGGTCCAGACCGTCTTCCTTGTCCAGACTCCATAATGCTGCCAACAGTCCATTCCGAAATCAAACTATTCCAGAAAAGAACACCACGATCCGTTTCCAGTTACTGTATCTAAATAATTTCTCTAGTGAATTCACTCTTGAACCGAACTAACTTACAATTTCATTTCTGTCTTTACTTCATAAAACTTTCGTTTGGAATATAATGACAGAAATATTTCCATCAGAAGATTTGCTGCATACTTAAACACACAAAAGTAATCGTTTCTGTCATAAAAATGAGAAAAAGTAATAGTCTAAAATATAATCTATGGAGTCTAACAGATTAATTTCCATTTTTTAAGATGGCGTGCCCAAAGATTGCTAACAAAAAGTCGCAATTTTAACAGTTCTTCGAACTTTTCAACCCCATCTACAAGAAAAGTTCAAAGAAAATTATTATAAATTATTACAGTTTCAACTGGGTAAGAACTTAAATACCGTAGGTATTATCTCTCTTAAAGAATTTTAAAAGGAATTTTATAATAACTTATACTGAAATGTTAAAAAACGAGTTTTCACTAGAAACTATATACGAAAGAAGTATGATATTTACATTTCCATTAGCCGGTATGAGTTATTTTTTAAGCCTATGTGAGTTTATTGCAATACTTTTGTGAAAATGTACACACCGAATGTACAAAGTTTTCATCGTCTGAAGTAACTACTTTTCTAGGTGAAACGTTTAAACGCCTAAACTAATCTCTCCTTTTTTTATATTGTTTTTTTTTTATTTTTTTAATGAGAGGTTAGTCTTTACTGAAATAATGACACTGAACTCTTTTCTATAGCTTCATAAGTTCGATACACCAGCTCGAAGAACGGCATTTAATAACTCATAGTTACGATTTATATTTTATCTGAAGGATCCTCGCCGTAGAGGAGTTTCCAGAAAAATATATTCTCCAAGCAACGTTTTCTACCAAGAAGCGTATTATATATGTATATTCTATCTGATTTATCACACGATTGGGTTTCTGTTTCTGACACTCCGTTATTTATTCACTCTTCACCTCACTTTTCTAAATTCGAGTGAAATAAATATTGTACTATCGCCACATGTGCCTTTTCTCCTGCCCAATTCAGCAGTTATTTATTCTTATGAGAATGGGAGAAGAGTTTAAGAGAATCGTATGCCTTTACCTGGAAGCACAATGGCGTATCTTTAAACAAATTTATTTTGATTGAATGACATGTTGGTAACCCATTATCATTATGTGTACCCATTGTCATTGTCTGCAGTAATTTCTGGCATATTAAGTAAATTGTATGAATGCAATCGTTTAATTACCCTCCTCATGATCATTTATTGTAACATCTTCAAAATGTACAAATAATTACCAGGCGCATCCGTAAAGTAAATTTCCCTGTGAAGTAAGTTTTACAGAAAAAAATATATAATTTCGTGGACATATATATTTCTGTAGGTACAGCAAGTATTCAGCTATTATTCAACATATTTCCACCGGAATTGAAACATTTATCATACCGTGGAACCAACTTTTGAATACCTGTGTCGTACAAGTCTGCTGCCAGGGATTTGAGCCACTGTGTGACAAACATCTCCTCCTCTTTGCCATTCCCTGTCATTTCTTCAGGTGTAGGAAAACATGAAAATCACTGGGAGCGAGGTCCGAGATGTAGAGTGGATGTTTTAATACCTCCCAGCCGAATTTCTGCAAGAGACTTGCTAGGAGGTGCTTAAACATCCACCCTACAGCTCGGATCTCGCTCCCACTGATTTCCATATTTTTCTACACCTGAAGAAATGACAGGGGTTGACAGAGAATGACAGAGAGGAGAAAATGTTTGTCACACAGTGGTTCAAATCCCTGGCGGCAGATTTGTACGACACAGGTGTTCAAAAGTTGGTTCCACAGTATGACAAATGTTTCAATTCCGGTGGCAAATATGTTGAATAATAGCCGAATACTTGCTGTATCTATTGGAGTATATATGTCCACGAAATTGTGTTTTGTTTCTGTAAACGGTCCCAGGGAAACTTACTTTATGGACGTGCCTTGTATTATAGCCTTCATTTAATATCTTCAAGGAGGTAGTGAACGAGATGTACTATTAGCATGGATCAGTAATAATTCCTAGCGCTCCTACATTAGACGTCAACTTCGGGGTTTTATTCAGTTCAGTAATTTTTTCATCTGAAACATTATAATAAAACATTTTCCTTGATAGTCGGAATATGTTCGAGATATTTCAATTAAACTGCGCATGTAGTGTGTATTTGCCACTATTTTTATTCGTTCATGCATGTGTAGAATTGAAGAGTTAGGGAAGACAGTGCTAATTTCCTTTTTTTTTTTTTGTAAAGAGTTGAGATTGTTGCACTATTTATAGTTTTTCTTAGTCACTATTTACTCCAAAATTTCTGAGGAGTCAAGAAGGCTTGTTAGTAAAATATTATTTACAAAAAAAAATAAAAAATAAAAATAACATTTGCAGATTTTAGCAAACTTTAAAAATGTAATATCTAAAATGAGGTTAGTGTGGCTTACATGAGCACGTGCGGTCTATACTGACCCTTGCGCTGGCTGATGTTAATAATAATAATATATTATTATTATTATTATTATTATTATTATTATTATTATTATTATTATTATTATTATTATTATTATTTATTTTGTTGCACTGAAAGTGGGTCAACAACCCGGTGGCAGTGTTGCAATAAATACCAGCCATACATATATACAAAAATGACACACTATACATACAGTTACACATAGACTATAATATCACAACAGATATAATTATAGGAAAAAAAAATATATTATACATTATCACATACCCTATTCAATATTTTTTAAAAACTTTGGCGTTAGCAGGAAACGTTTCGAAGATTTCTGCAGGTTAATCATTCCAATCCTCAATCCCTCTATGTAAAAAGAAAATTTGGCAATATTTGTTCTCTGAGATCTACCCCTTATTTTGTGTTTGTGATCCTTCCTACTTTTGTAATCTGGTTCTTTAATTTTGCTGTGAAGCTCTTCCTATGCCGGTTGTTCCGTGTATACACAATACATACATACATATTACATGGGCCTTTGTATGAAATTTATGAGAAATAAATGTATTATACACTCTCTTCCTTCGTTTTCTCCTGCACAGATTTAGCAAATTTCATAATTTTATAAGTAGCTTTAATAAAAATGTACACATGAAATTAACACTGCAGTAAATATTTTAGGAACTGTTCTTATTTTTTAAAAGACGAACTAAACCGAAATCTGTATCTTATGTATATAACTTAAGCATAACAACATGCAGATGTGAATAAAACAGTAGCCTATAGTTTGAAGGCACTGATGATGATGATAGTGATAATAATAATAATAATAATAATAATAATAATAATAATAATAATAATAATAATAATAAATACATTTGTAAAATATAGTCTTGTGTTCATGATTCATGAATAATAAAGGGCAAATATAGTTAATGCAATACAATGAAGTTCCACTTCAGATAAGATTGCAGATTTATTTAGCCAAATAAAAATCCTTCAGACTGTAAAATTATTCCTTCATCTCTGGTAGAGCTACTTGCAAGTTACTGAATTCTAACCAGGTTTCGAATTAAGCTTGAAATTACATTCAAAGCAACTTTACTAACATGAACAGCCATGAATAGATTGTACCATACCTTGTCCGTTGAGCATTAGCTGGTGACCAACGCAAGTGGAAATATGTAATGCACCACTGGAACTACATTCTCACAGATGCAGTAAGCACTATGAGCATGCCATTGTTAGGATCTGCTACCAGTCCGTCTTCATAATACAATATAGAACTAAATGCTAGACAATAGTTAAAGAACTTGCAAGAGTTCTGTGTAGGAGGAGACGAGAAATAGTGAGTAGTATGTAAGAGAGAACAGATTAAGGGAAATAAGTAAGAAAAACTGAAATCCGAGATGGAAAAGAAGAAAATTACCACTAGTCTATTATTTTTACGATGTTTATTTTGAGAGAACAATTTTTCATACTAATATTATCTGCTATGTGTATTTTGAATTGAAATAAAAGTATTTTCTAGATTCTCTTCCCTTTGTATTGAGGTTACAAGAAATATTAATGGTCATGTGTTAAAAAATTATTTGAGGTGAAGGAAATAAACAGAATGCAAGAAATATAGGTAATAAAATAAATATGATTGTGCAAGTGCTGATTAGAAAGTTACTTGTGTTGCTATTATTATTATTATTATTATTATTATTATTATTATTATTACTTAATTATTATTAACAGTGGTGATAGTAGCATTAAAAGTTTTAGTAATAATAAGGAAGTAATATAAAGTGTTCAGTTGTAGTAATAATAAGGAAGTAATATAATAAAGTGACCATTATTTAAAGACCTTAGAGACCTTTATGATTTCTGGAATTTGAGACTTGTGAGAATTTTCCAATAATAATAATCGGAACATGTAGGTGGAGATGTTGTCTGCTTTACTTCCCAGCAGTAAAGCCCAAAAAATGCCCTAGTACTCATTTCTATTAGAGGCTGGGCGGACTTCAGGACCAGTTGAAAAGTCTCAGTGTCGTCATCGGGATTTTAACCCGTAACCTTCCGCTCAACTAACTGCACAGAAATAGCAGTAGTAGTTGTGGTAGTAGGCGTGAAAAAGAATGTGTAAAATAGCAAAAGCAGACAAATAATTTATTACATGAAGAGATATCGCTTCGAAGTTAGCAAATAGTCCCAGCGCTCGCTTCATGTCACTAGTTTGCTTACAATAGGATTATTTCCACCTATACAATGCATTGGATTATTGCTGTCGGAAAACACAATTTATGACTTTAGGAAATGGTATTTGACATCTAGAAAACAACTTTATTTTTCATCGAGAGTGGCAGCCATAAATACCTTTGCGCTATAAGAACTATGAGTTGCCATTAAAAGTTTAGCGTCTAATAATTCGACTCAACAATAGATATGAAAAAGCATTTGCAGGGCGCGGAGATGTCGATTGGTCGAGGGCGCCGAGGGGCGGAGATTGGGGTTGCCATGGTGATGGTAGATGCGCGGGGTATCTGTTTTATTGCGGTCCAAAACGGAGAAGTAGTATGTCTCGGGATTCTGCCAAGTGCGGGCCGGAGATTCGCGATTGTAAATAACTATCGCAAATACAAACGTGATCTGTGGAATGTGTAGGAATTAGTATAGTATGACACGTGTTCTTTATTTTCATTATTCAGTCTATGGCGTCTTATGTTGTGAAAGTGAATTACTGATAGAATTATCTAAAGATATAATATTATGAAAACAAAAGTATTTAATTTTCTCGAAGTTCTGAATTCTTGAAACTATTATTAACCTTTTCACTGCTACTGACGCGTAAATTCGTTCGTTCAAAAACTGTGTAAAAGCAGAAATGTAATATTTATTTAGTAAAACTACATGTAAAATTGTGAGAATTTTTATCTTTGTGTTATGACTGCAATCAGAAGAAACTAGCTATTCTACTGAAATTCTCTCTATTGATTTCAAACTTAGAGTCCACTGATGATTTCACTTGAAGATTGCTTATATTATTGTATAAATTCAGCATGGTAAAGGTTAAATGTAGGATTTTATCTGCCTTTCAGTTCATATATTACTATTCAGTACTCCCTTCGTCGAGAATCTTTCGTTATTAAATCTATGAAGATTTTTTCTTGACATTAATTAATATAAATGTGCTCTGACTAAACCAATTCTATAGACATGAAGTTATTAAAGTTCTTTTCGCAAGAGTTAAACTCTTATTCTTGTAATTGAAGAAATGTCTGATTACTTCAACAAATTCAAGATTGTGCTACAATAAATTAAGCCTCTTTAAAACTATTTTGCTCCTGAATCTAGCCTTTATAAATGTACCGAGTTCTACCTTCAGCTTTATAAACGTTTGGATGTGTTATAGACTAACACTATACCAAAGAAAATATTTTATATTCCGCTGAGTTCTTGACTTCTGGTCTTCTTTATTAAAGAGAAAAGTTTTGTCTGCCTGAGTGTAGTGATATAAGAAAAATGATAATATCGAAAAGTTATTTTCTCTTTAATCGTACCTTCCTTTACATACGAGGAAATTACCTTCAACTTTATTAGATGTTGAAATATTTTGCAGACATAGCTTGAACTTACAAGTTCTGTCGTAAATGCTTGAAATACGGAAAACTTATAAAGTTTATGCTTAACACAATATTTATTCTCTCCTTCATTAAAAGTGAAAAACATTTGTCACATATACTTTATATAAAAAACTGAAGTGCGACTTCGAGATTTGAAAATAACAAACGCTATCGTATGTGATTTCTGCTTATATCATTAAATATAATTATATTTTGTATTCCATAATAAATCTTGATGCATGCGTTTAGCATCTTTATGCGGAAGAAAAGAGTGGAGTTCTACGACACAACATCTTGAAAGTAATAAACACTCTCTCCCTACGTACATTCGGTTTATTCCATGCAAAATAAATATTCTCGTGTTTATTAAATTTTTCATCAAATCTGAATTTCCAGCGAAGAAAGTAAAAGATGAGAGAAAACATAAACTCTTTCCATAAATTTTGTGAACATCGAACAACGATCGTAACTTGATAATCAAAATGCAAGAAATGTCTACTGGTTGTTCCAGCAGTTCGAGATAACGCAAGATATGGAACTGTTTATGATTAAAGTCTGTGACGATACTGTGAACAGTGATGACAATTTTTGTGACATTATAGAGTTTAATAGAAACATGAAAATGTTAAACTGAATCATTTTCGTATGGAACTTAAAATCGAACTGAACATATATGTGAACTAATTAAATGGAATAATCGAAGTATTACCTACCATAAATCACTGCAGATTTACATTTTCTTGGAAGTGAGGAAGCACTCGCCACCATGCTGTGCTATGTGAGTATTAAGTATCTAGTGGTATTGGTGAAAACTGTTCTTATCTAGTCCTACGATATTGGCTTTTACATTTTAAGCGTACAAAAATGTATAAACACAACTTGTTAATTCACATAAAACAATAAAGGCAGTTATACTGTAGGACCCATTATCTATCTAATATTTGTACATTAATAAGTTTTATGCTTGCCATAGTTATAGGCCATTCCCATGTATCTGTTCATTACAATACATTTCTTAATTCGAAGTTACACAGAATTAAATTGCAATCTGACATTCATCTCTGTGTAGGCTACAGGGTTAAATCCGAAGGTACCCTCATATTGACAGTAACGAGATATGAATTTTCCATATTCCAATGAATTGACAATCTCGGCCAATCCGAACAGGACTTTGAAGTTATAAAAATAAAATACAACATTAGGAAACAATTTGAGATTATAGAATTCGCTCTTATTTTTAAACACTGTTAGGCCTACTACTTAAAATGTAGTTTAAAATTAACAAAATTAAAGAACACCTAAAATATACAACATATACTTGAAGTTTATTTACATATTTTAAGCTACATTTTAAGTAGTGGACCTATTAGTGTTAAAAAAGAAGAGATGAATTATATCATCTGAAGATATCTTACGGTTTTCGCATTTTTATTTTGTTAGTTCGGAGAATATCAGTTAATAAAGGGTTCAGTTTTCCTAAAATGTTTCATGTGAAATTATATTAATGTATTTATCTTTCAAAGTACTGCTTAGTACACACGTTCTCTTTGAACGTGTACATTACAAAATACATTAATATACTTTTTGTTCGCTCATATTATAATACGCTTATTACGTGTGACACAAAACATTACTTTCTGTACTCTACGCATGGACAATTCTACGTTCTCGCGTCTCTTTCTATTACAAAGTAGCCGCGTTACGAGAGCGCGGTCTTTGTTGTCTTTAATCTCATGCAAAGTAATGTTGTTAGCGAAGCAAAAGAAAATCAAAGTTCACAGAAAAATTCCTAGCTTATAACAACCCTTCGCACAATTCCTATGAAGAATTGACACAAATAAAAGTTTTTGGTCTTAGTGCAAACAATTAATAAGTCGAAAAAACCTAAAATTTCTTCATGTTTATTAGTAGCAACAGTAAGAAAAGCTGTGGCATGCTTATTGTGAATTAACTCAAATGAAAAAAATCGTTTTAATATAGTAGAATTTTACATTTTGGCCTATTCTGGTCACAGGCATACACACATATTTTGGGAAATTTTATTTTTAAACTCAGTGGCTTTAAATTGTGTTTTACCCCTGAACGTTCATCCTCGAACACCATGCATTGCACAGTCTGCATTATAGTACCTATGGAATGGATAGAGAAATTAAAAATTAAAACCAAATAAATGATCATACATATAATACAAATTATTACGTTGGAAATATTTTACAAAACCTACGATGAAAATTCTAATTGCTAATTGCTATTGTACATCATACAGTAACAGGAAGACGAAACAGTGAAATAGATCTTTGGGATACATTAATAATTTTATAGGTATTCTTTGTTCCAATAATTGTAGGCACTTCAGCAAAACAAACAGGATTGATATGTTTTATTATTCTACTAGCACAGATTATTCAGAATTTATATCTGCATTGGGGTGTGTTGCTCGTATAATGTTCTTTGTTCCACATCTCTTTAGACATATATTTGAAGTTATTTTGTAGCGATAAAAGTATAATATATGGCAGTTGATTTTGTAATTGTTTGTTTCCCCTTAATGTTCGCTCATATTTCTACTCCTGAATAAATATAGAAGAAAGTATTAACGTAGGCCTATGCAGATATGTTGCAACACGCTTAATGTAACGACCCTTATACGTTTAGAGATCTGTAATAGTTTTTAAAGAAATAACTAGAAATTATAAATTGTATTCGAATTGAGTTGCTTGCATTTTAGAAATGTCAATTATATTTCTAAAAATAAAATTGTTATTTCTGGAAAATTCTATTGAATTTCAGATTCCTAAAATTATTATTCATTATACACAGGTCAGTGTTCCACAGAGCACGCAATAGTCCTGCAATAAGATTGGTGTGATCAGAAGCACAATTAATATATTCTGGATTACAATCGACGAATATGAAATAGAATATATATATTTGTACACAATATGCATATGTATATGGATGCGAAATACGGTTGATTTATTCTAAAATATACAAATCATAACTCAATGTGTAATTGCGCACAAATGTGGATGCGCAAAAGAAGATATACAGTTTATACATAGGCTTGCTGTGTGTATATATGGCATGTATATATATAGTATATATTGTATATATATATATATAAATCTGGAACACAGTTAATTATATATTATATATTGTATAATATATATTTATATATTGTATATATATTTATATATATATACAAATCTGGAAAACAATTAATTCATTCCGGAATACTTTCAAAAAATCCTAAATACAATTGATGTATTTTGAAAGTCAATCAACAAATGTTAAATGATTATACACAGTGATGTATTCTGAAATGCATGTGACAAATATCACTTAGCGGAAAACCTGGTTTCAAACCCTCGTACAAGATTTGATTTTTCCCCTACTAGTCTCTCCACAAGATTACTCTGTGGTCCACATTTTCCAATGAGTCCCAGCGGACTTCCCATCTGAGAATAAGGACGGCCGGACATGTGGACCATACATCACTCTCTTCCGTTGGACTGCCAAACAAAGTGTGGGCTGTAGGGTGTAACCTCCATATTCTTTGAACGGGAACAAACTTCACCACCTTGCATGCGCATTTTTTATTTCCTTCACGGGTGACTCCGCAAAGAAAGTAGGCCATGATTTACACTATAAAGAAGTTCAACTTCAAAGCAAAGGAAATCGCTTTCCGATATACCCTGATATATGATAGGTGATGACTTTGAACATGCTGACTCCTACAGTCAAGACCAACAACGACTGTGTAGTGATCTAGGTATCGGTACATCAAGTGAACTAAATGAAAGAAAAACACAACTTAGTCATAAACGTCTTCATGTTTCTGCTGGACCAAACGTATTATTAATAACACAAATTAAACTTCAATATTTAATTTAAAAACAGTAAAATAAATAAATATAATTTATGATCTGTCACCAAGGCCTTTTGGTGTCTCTACACCATCTTCAGGGCATCAACAGACACGCGGCGAAGAGGCCAGGCCACAGAAGATAGTTCAGTGACAGTGATTTTTATGAGATTTTATACATTTTATCTCATTTATAAAGGTGACGAAATGCAGTTTTTATTTTAATTATTAGAGCTCCAAGCCAGCAAAAGATTCCCTGAAAATGGTGTAGGGACACCGAAACCCCTTGGGACAGATCATTCAAAATTATTTTTGTTGAGTAAGTGGTGTCTTATTAATTTTATTTCATTGAACGAGCTCAACGGTGTTGAACATGTATTTTGATAAAACAGGAAAATAAGCAAATCATTGTATAAGATATTTATTTAGTGGAAGGATGAATTTTAAATTAGATGATTCACCATTAGCTTACATTATGTTTTGGTTATACATTAAAGTTTTTATAAAACCTAAATCCACAGATATATAAAATATTATATATACATTAGAACGATTTATAATAGCTCAATTCTTGGCTATTAATTGTCAGTTATTAGGATACTTAAATGATTTTTTAAATCTAATTATAATTTTGTTTAAAAATAAAAATAATAACATTATGCAGCCTTATTATATGTGGCGATGTTATGAGGAAGATGTTGATGATAATAACCGTTCGTGACAGATAATGAGTTGGTAATCGATGTATGACAGCTAAAGATTATTGATGTTTGTATGATTGGGATTTGTGATGGTTCTTATAATGATGTCTATGTTCGTAATAATATTTGTTTTATGTTTCTGATAAGGTGGTAGTTAATTGCCTTATACCTCTGCAAATGTCCATTTCTAAAGTAATAATAAATAAAACGAGTAGAGACTTTTAAAAATAAATATTAATTGCATCAAATAAAACAATTATCTAAATAAAACATTGGTATTCAGGTTGCTATAGTAGACCCATGGAAGCATATACCCGAAATATTTGATATCGATGACATAACTAACAACTCATTTATACCATTATTAAATGCAAATTAGACACTACAACAAAATGCATTTCAAATTATATACTTTTAGAAACACGCATCTATAATTTCAAATGATTAGGACTACTGAATTCTTCCAGTTCCATACACTTCTCTGTTCTTTTTCCTGTCAATGGTATTGTCGGCTGATCTCCATGGTTTTCTCCAGTTCATAGTTAATACGCAAGTGTGTTTGGGTGTAAGGCGTAATATAGTACATGGATATGAATGCATTGTCTTGATGATATAGTGTTATGACTTCGCTGTGGTCCAGTGTGAGCTTAATACTCCTCATAACGACGTTGGTGCTCCACATAATTCAGGTGGACCAGGTTCAAATCTCAAGTCCATCTGGGAGATCTTTAGTGAAAAAAGACTAAATTCTTTGAGGTGTTAGTAGAAACCGAGTGAGATCTCGCAGCTCTCTCTAGAACTGGTCTGTCCAACTATAGAGGAACTGGGGGCCAAATTTCTTTATATTATTTACTAAGAGTTTAAAAATGCAATTATTAATTTATTATTGATTTAATTATTAATGTAAATTACAATATTAATAATAGTATAATCGACGAATAAAATACCATGAATGTATACAACTCAAAGAAAATATACTAATACAAAGGATAGAAACGTACGATTAATATTATTTACAGTAAGGATATAAGAATAATGCATATGTACGAGTTAAAACAATAATAGTATATAAACTTTTCAGTTAAACAGATATATACAATATATTATATTATATTATATCTGTATCTTAAAATTTAATATTAATAATGTTGTAATAATGACAAAAGTAAGGAAATAAAAGTAATTATATAACTTTTCTAATTTATTTATTATTATTTAATCTCCGTCCCTTCTAAACCTTCTAAACTTTTCTAATTTACACTTAAATTGTTTGTTGTTTAAGCCAGTTATTTCTTCCATTCTTACAAAAGTTTGTTGGGGAACATCGTTTAGCTGCTTGCACGGTATTATTAAGAACGGTGTTCTGAGATTGCATCGTCTTTTCTTTATTTTATACATGATATCCAACATTCTGAAACCAATTTTATGAAAAGTATAAACTAGATATTTTTTTGTCAACCTGCCAATAGGGTTGACTTTAGATAGAAGGAAGTGCAGTAAATATACTTTTTCTCATTCCGTGATAAGGGTATAGGAAAACTAAATAGCCTATGTCATTGATCCAATTAAAAAATCAGTTATTTTATTGAAAACTTGTGAGATAAGTTTCATTTTGAATATGCAAATATGTAATTTTTATTTTTGAATAACTCAAAAACAATTAACTTACACGAATGAAACTTCTCCACGACATTATCCATAATCCGCGAGCTTACTTGCTTACTTACTCATTGGCAATAGACACTTCCTCGGCAAGCTAAAAGAATATTACCGATATCTATTTTATGGAACCCGAAGGTTCATTGCCGCGCTTATCTGAGCCCGCCATTTAACCCTATTCTATATTAACTCCATCCAATCATCCCTCGCAAATCCTACTTCCCTTAAATCTATCCTAGGTCTTCCAGGTGGTCTTTTCCCTTCGGGTCTTGCAGTCAATACTTTTGAGATATGTATTTCCTCCCCCATGCGCGCAGTATTTCCAGCCCATTTCATCCTTCTTAAAAATTACACTTACTATATCCGGTGAAGAGTAAAAGTCATGAACCTCGTCGTTATAAACCGCGAGCTTGTGTATAAAAATCAAATGTCGCTTATAATTGTAGGCAGTAGATGTTTCACCCTCTACTTCCCTTTTGCCATTCATTTTTAAAAATAATACATTTCCGTACGTATTTTAATATCTTGTTATTAATTATCATAAGTCAACTGCCGTAAATTGATTGTATAGTGCTGTAGTGTATAAGATGATACCGCTTGTTTGTGATATATGTTAAATAACGAAATTTCATTTTCTATTAAACTTAACTGCAGTATATGAAATATACTTTCAACATTCGCAATATGAGGCTGCGAACAATCACTGAACATGAAAGCTGGATAGAAAGCAATTAAAAATTTAGTAACTAATAAAATGCAAAATGTAAAGAGTTTCCACGAACTTTCACATTTATGTCTGCATCAATATTGGATGAAAGCTGTCGGTAAATACCTATCTCCAGTTTAATAACCAAAATAAAATAGTTACTAGCCTGTTTTATGCATGATGAAATAATCATTTTATGAAAGGTATTCAAATTATAGAAAAATGTAAATTTGCGAACAGGAATATAAAAAGTGTGAATAAACGCACATTTCAAAAACCACGTGAATGAGTTTTTAACATTTTTTGTTTTATTTGTTTTTAAGGTTACAAACCTCGGAAATTCCTTATCTCTATCTGTGTAAGATATTTTTCAACGTTTGAAACTATTTCTGCTATTCTTTAGTGATGATGTAGGATGTGTTAAATATGTTTCTCAAGGTTTTACATATATATACAAACCAATCTTCTTTTATCAAAATTAAATCTCTCCCCATCTTTTAAATCCCTTAATCCTTATCCTTTCCTCACTCATAATAATAATAATAATATAATTAATAATAATATAATAATAATATATATATTCATTCAGCTTTATTTATATTCTTTTGAACATGGAGGACATATCAGGAGGGTTAGGTACTGTGTATACACCAGTAGGCCATTCTTTAGTTGATATGCTTATAGCGTCTGTTAATTTCAACTAATATTTAATTAAAATCAATTAGGATGAACTATCGGCGATGATTCATGGTAAGTAAGTGTCCAATTCCGCATTTGCCTTTAAGACTGGGGAAACCATGAAAAAACCCTTAACCAAATTGGCCGGCCACGGGGTTTCAACCTGCTACCACCCGAATGCCACAGAAGTATTGTTTCCCTATATATTTAGAAATTCCTCCCACACATACTGAGGATAAAAAAAGACTTCAATACAATTTTTTCTTTGACCATTGGCTACATTGCATTGATCTTAATAACTGACTCCAAGCATCCTCTGGTTTTGTGTGTCTTCCACACTCCCACAAAACTTGTTGATTTTAGTTTCTAGGTATTTCTTACTTTTAAAACAGCAGGAATCAGTATCTGACTATAGAATGATCCCCTGATAAAAATACATCATTTCTGACAGCCTTTACTTTCTTTGTTCAACTTACGTGGGTTGGAGGGAGTACTCTGCATTAACAGCGGTTTTCTTCAGCGTTCCCGTCGTAGAAGGAAATCCCACAGCTAGTTAGTTATGCGTCAAATCTTCTGCCTAAGATTGTGTCTTATCTCCCAAAAGCATGAGTAAAATGTCGCGACTGATTCATTGCCTGTAAGATGGCTGACAAACTTGCCAGTTATCTCAAATGTTGGGCTGCTGCCATATTTCTCATGTTAAGACTTAAATAAATGTCATCTATTCCTTTTTTATATATTTATACAGTGATTCAAACGGTCGTAGCATGATCTGTAAGCATATATTGTTCTATTGAATGTTCGCGTATTTTAATTATTATCCAAGAATAAATAGAATATGATGTGAGAATAGTACATTATGCAACGAGCCTATAATGCCATTTATTACGATACGAGTTTGTTTATGAAACGAGCAAAGCGAGATTCCGATTTTTGGGTTCTTAGTCCAGATGGGATAAAGCTATAATTGAGTTTATTTTTCTTCCGTCATATCTGCATTGGTAGTTACGAGGAAAGCAAATTTTCCAGTTACCGGTGTTCTTATTTTTTCCCTAATCCTACACCACTTTTTTTCCAAGTATTTTTACTAAAATACATTAACACCTGCACAAATTTAAGTAAAAACCGCTTCCAAATAACGTAATCCAAATGAATAAAAAAAATTAAGCTGTAAGTGAAATAACTCCACGAATTTTAGCGTGAATTCATAGTTATGTGTTTAATTACATATATACATATATAATGCCATATATATGCATATATACTAGCATGTTCCCGCGGCATTGATTTCTTTGGGCATTGCGCACAGACAGACGTGTGCCTGCAGCTACGCCCACGCCAATTAATTCAGAAAATAAAAATTAAGAATAATATAATTAAAACATTATATTTCTTAACACTTACGTGCGAATCATTCATAAACTAAACTAGTAATAATTATAATGAAACAGCTAAAACTCCGGCTATGGAATGCATTCCACGATTAGAAAGCGCCGCCTGGGAAAACGACCTCATACATGACGTCAGTTTGAAAGTTATATTGGATTTCGATATATATACATCGATATATTGATGTCATTACAATATTTTCAATGCTGATGCTTCGATAGCGAAAAAATCACTTTTTCACTCCTAACTCGCGAACGAAAGCGAAAATCGACAATCCGGCATCGAGGTGCATTCGGCCACCCTTCAGTCCATCTGCGTTTGAAATATCAAATCTCTGCGTTCAGTCGATTTCGCTGGGCATCGCGCACAGACAGAAAGACAGACAGACAGACAGACGGAAAGACAAAGACTTCCCCACATCGCGTACAAGACAAACAAATCGATGTTACGATATTATCGGAACTGAAATATCGATGTCAAAATATCTGATAATATCGATATCGATATCCCATCCTTAACCCATACAGTATATCAAATTATTTATTATACACTATGTATAAGAATATTTTCCATAAAGCCAGTTATATTCATTTAAACATGCCAAGTCGGTGGCAGGGTACACATTAATGTCGCTGGACACATATAGAGTAACAAAATATGACCAGGTGATCTACTGCAAGGTTACAATTTGACCAGCGACACGAATAAGTTATGATCCTCGCCATTTCACATTCGCGACTGAGTGTGCTAGTTGGAACTGGGGACAGAGGGGGGAGAAATAGCACTGCTCTATGTGTTTCCATTCGACACTGAATCACAGCTGAATAAATTCCAAGCCTGGGTCTGCCACCGAGCTGTAAAACAAAAAACGAACTGTGCACAGTCAGTAATTATCCTAGCTTCCGTGGCAACCTGCGAAACATCTGGGTAGGTGCAGTGACATATATATGTCCTTGTTTTTATAGTTAAATTTGTTCTTGTTTTTTTCCTGTTTAGAAATTTCTGGAACATTCAAGTAACCGTAAACACATGTTCCAATAGAAGCAATCTCAATAACAGAACGAGCTTTTATTTTGAAGGGGAATGGAATAAGTGCGCAGTTGAGTTTCTCCGCTCTCTTTATCACTTCCTATCTCCCTCTTCCTTTCATTCATTCTTTCATACATTAGCTTTCTTTTTACGTTTGTCTTTATTTATTACATTAATATTATATATTTACCTTTCATTCTTTCGTTCTCTCCCTCCTTCCTCTCTCTATGCACATACACTCCAACGCAAACACAAAATTGCGCAAATAGACAAACACTCTTTCAGACTGTCGCACATATGCAGTTACAATTCTGTTATATTCTATAGAAGATAATAATTTGTCAAGCACTGGTATTGATCCGGAGTTTTAAGCTTGGTGTGCTGAGGCCGTGGCCATTCAACTCCCCAAGAACTTGTCCATAAAAGTTCCAAATATTCCTTTACATTTTTATCTCCAACATAACGGATATCTGTTCAGTTAACTGTTAAAGTTAAATTCTCTTCTTAGAAAAGATTATTATTTGAATTCATAAGTTACAATTAAGGTATCAAAGTAGTGAAATGACAATAGATGTGGATTGAACAATGAACAATGCCAGGAAATCTTACCACAGAGACTTTTATTGAGGAAAATGTAATTTATTGTATTTCTTTTTTAAATTACCATAGGTAATCCCACGAGAGATTGCGAGTTTGTCGATATATTTTCGAGAACGAAGTTTGGGCAAATTTATCTGATGAAACTCATAAATTCGGGTAGGATTTATTAAGACTTTTCCATGAATAAAATGTAATGCATTTTGTACATAATTATTTTCTTACTTGTCAATATTCTGGCCACTTTGAGATCATGGCACACTAAATGAATGAACAGTCAGTGCATCGATTAGATGATTCGATTCGAGTTCCCAGTGCTACCAGTAGTGTGATATTACAAGATGAGTGCATTAGTACCAGAGCGGTATGAAAGCACAAGAAACTGGCCTGCACCGAATCGAAATTGTGTTTTTTATGGATTTTTATTCAATACACATCTACATTATTTCAATTTCTAAAAAAATTGTGTTGTATAAATTAATGTGTTTTCACTCTGTTCACTGGCTGCATGTGACATATTATTCACGGCACGTTGATGCCTACGTGTCCAGTATCGAGCTGACGTTTTATCATATAAAATTGCATGCTTTTAGCCCTAGGAAGAATATTATAAAATAAACGATCGTGATTGGTCTATATCCGTGGAATTGCTGATCGTTATTGGTCAATATCAAACACGCGGCGTATGAATGGAATAGTCACTGTAATAAGGATTAAACCGGATAAATAACCTATAATATTCACACAGTAAAAGTAATTTTACCATCTGATTTCTAATTAATTTTCGCCAGACATTCATGATTTGGGCCTAACTTCTCGTACTTTCGATTTAAAGGTGGATTACTCCATTTCGCATACGAAAAATGAGAAATGGACTCATTTTAACCCTTTAATACCAAAAGCATATTTATTGAAGTAGCGTAGAGGTCAAGTAAATTCTAGGATCTTGAGAATTGGACCTGACCGATGATTTCTATAGGAATAACACATCACTTAAGAGTTTACAGAAGAGATGTTTTGGGAACCTCTATCTGTATTCTGGTAGGTGGCATCATGTAGTCTAAGTGGAAATAAATAAATTAATAAATCAAAGAGCAGTATCCTGTAGGAGAGTTGCCATTAAATAAACTGATGTGGAACCGAAGATGAGATATGGATCTGATACACACAGCCAATGAGAGACCGAAACCACATAGGGAGAATAATTTGAAGGTTTGATCGCGAAAAGAAGTTACCATAAATTTATCATTATGGTTTGGATTTCTATGAGATGTCATTTTTATCCTGATTTATTTTTCCATGCCTAAGTTAATTTGAACATGTTTCCAACATTTGTGAACACGATAAACCAGATTTTATTGTTCAATATAAATGCATATTTCGCCATATTTTAGCGTTAGTTCATATTTTGGCCAGTTAGCAAAATATGAGCATACTTTTACCCATATTTATATAGTATTTTACATTTCACCAGATACTGTTGTAAACAGGATCCTTCAAATTTGACCATCTGAAAGTGCATGTCGTTACCCAATGCAACTCTGCTGAAAATGAAGGCTAAGAGAGGTATGATTTAATGTATTGTAAATGTTAATGTAAGCACAGAGAAATGTATGCCTTTGAAATAAATATATATTATATCATTTAGCACTGTTAAATTTAATTGCATTTTTTCAGTTTTTGTTTAATTTTTTAGGTCGTGTTTTTCAGAGTTTTAGATCATACTCTGGAAATTTTTAGGATATATTTTCAGAGTTTTAGATCATATTTTGGTAATTTTAGAACATAAATGCATACATATTTCAAGAATTTTTTGTTCATAAAAATCCGAGCCCTATGACTTTTTTGCTCATAAAAATCCGAGCCCTATTTATCACGAATTGGTCTACAACAAAAGACGCTACCCTGAACTGAAAAAAGAAACACTTTGCTACCATGGATTTGAACCGATTCATCAGTATGTCTGGACTGCGGCACGTTCTCAATACGCCGCCTCTCTAATCTGTATACCACAGTGAGAGGGTACATTTATACAATTTCTAGTCATTACTGTACAGCGTTTGTATTGTTCAGTGCACATATCCGTACAGCATTACTTTCTTTTATGGGGGTCGTTAAGATTCGCTAGGATTTTATGTTTTTCTGAGTAATATATTTTGCCGTGGTTAATTTCCCTTAAGAAGAAATGCGAATATTACGCTAGCTGGAACTTGCGCATACCGCATGGCAATTTATGGTCACATTATATCTTTTGGAGACTGTATTGTCGGTAATACTTTTTCCTTGCAATCGTTCCCTCTGTACCTAAAGCATCTCCCTTAATTAAAAAAGTATTAGCAGGTTTCCTGAAATGTTAAGTGCATAAAAACAATTGCATAGGTAATTGCTGTAGAGTGGACATTGTATGTTGTACTGAAGAATGGGGATCTTGTATGTGTTTCACATACTATATTTTCTTAGGTAATACTACGAGAGTTACCGAATTTATCTTGAGAAAATCCGGGCTTCTAGTTGTATTTATTGTGACTATTTAGCCAATACTGACAGAGTTAAGCATGTAAAAAGTAATAAATTAATAAAATTATAAATGTATTATAATTATAAAAATTATGCAATATATAATTATATATAAAAATTATATAATTATATATAAATTTAAAATTTATGAAATTATAAAATTAGTAAATTAATAAAATAATAACGGAAATTAATAAAACTTCGCTATTTCTGTAATTCTGGTGTCATTGTAAGCGAGATAGTCTATCGATGTATCATAATATATCGTCGCGCATCGTCGATAGTCGGACTTTGTTCGGGTTTTCATCAGCTGTGAGCTATTGTATTTTTTAGATAAACCTCATTGCTAAAATAAAGTAATGTGATTAATATTGTATTTATCATTATACGAGATTTAAAATATTTCACCACACATATCAATAATTATAGATTATTTTTATATCTCCTTTTGCGCATAAACACCTCAAAAAGAAGTGCGAGGTACGTGCGATGAAACGAAAATGATAGAAATTAAACGATAAAATTATGACGATAGACATTGCGATTAGTTGAATTTCCATATATTCTTATACTGGTTTAGTCATTGATTCATGAGTTTAATAGAGTTATGTTTATTGTTCTCAAAGGCATTATGTACTGTGTTTAGAGAAGATACCTGCCAACTGCTGGAACCCAGAAGGGGCTAAGAATTTATTTTTATTTTTTATTCACATACTTAGTAGATTACATTAAACTAATATATATTTTGTGTATTAACTTTTGTTTTATTATATTGTATAAATGAATTATATTTTTGTCATGAACATTTCAATTTGGTTTTCTACTTGTAATGTTCATTATTATTAAATTAATAAATTAATAAATATTGTACGATCACGGCTTAAATTTCTAAGATCAGGGTTCGATCTTCAATGCTAGCTAAACCTAATTAAGGGGTTCATGGTTCTTTTCGCACTGTTAAAGCGTATGTCTAATTGGATAACAGTTCCACATCCTCCACTATCATTATATCAAATTCCTTATTTACGTGGAAATATATTTCTCATCTCGTATATGAGCGATTTCTCTAATAAAAGTGTTCGCTTATTTCCTCCAACTGCACTTCCGCGATTGTCTTAAAACATAACTTATTTAACGATCAATAAAACTTAGGGTCCTTGATAGTTGATTTGGGAGATATATAGATTTTGATTTGTTTTTAAGATATTACATGCTCCTTTATCTCATACCATACGCGAGGTACGCCAAAAAATTGAGTTATTTTCTAGCTTAAATCGTCTTCTTCAATTTAGTTAATTCTAGTGCCTCGCTTTTATTGCTATAGGTTAGAGTAGTTATACTTCCATAAGCTAATGCTGACACTCTTTTGGAACACGACTGCAGATTTTACTCCTTTCGTATATTTCTTACAATATTTCATGATAGGCTATGCCAGTTCCGTTGGTTCACTTGTATCTAAATGAAACCTAAGAATGCGTAATGCATTCAGTCCATACATAGAAAGGCAAAAGAAAAATACAATGCCAAAGCCTGGAATAGAACCAGGGAACACTCACTAGCTATCAGCTCTAAAAAACTTGGAAAGATGTTTGTCTGCAGTATTGCACCAAGCTGCTCAAGACAGTGCAGTGTATAGTTTTTATTTTTGTGTTTAGGAAGTTTGTCGTAGCGTAAAAGATTGATGTTAGTTTCGCCGCTGTGTTATAATAATAAAGATGAACGGTGACTAGTTGACTTACTAATGTTTCGTAGCTACTAATGTTTCGTAGCTAACGTGCAATTTTTTTATTTTATTTTTTTATAATACATTAATTTCGAACAAAATAAATGCTAGCTGAAAAGATGGTACTTTCTAAATTTCTATTTGGTTTCAGCAGGGCTTTGTACGTCTATAATAAGATAAATGTTGGAAGTTAATATTTCATACTCAAGTATAACTCGGAAACAAAAATAAAAAAGTATTATTATTATTATTATCATTATTATTATCACAATCATCATCTATATCACCTTCCTTATTTTCCTTGCTTCAAGCCATCGTTTTAATTTGCTTAAGAAGGGACATACCGTATGTAACGGTTCGCGGGTTGCAAAACCAATTACAGCCACGGTGTCGCTACAGTCAGAGCAGAGGTTATCTTCAGTATCATCGGGGGCACAATCTGGGTATTTATAGCTCTTAGAAACAGTCTACTTTATATTCTTATGCAATTAAAACTCCCTGGTTAACTGGTATGAGTGTTGTTTATTTTAATATAATTACAGAACAGTTAATAGGCTTTTTGTAGTATATTCGTCGTATGTGAACTTCGACTTCAGATGAGTGGATTTCGCTATTAAGGTGTCTTTCTCCCTAACCTCGCGTATTCACAAGAATGCCTTGTAAAGTCGTTGATTCACTGGTACTTACAGTTTGATACACACTGAATTTAAGTTGGTACTCAGCTGTAATTAAGCCGTACCTCAAACCTGAATATATTCGTAGATTTAAATAATACTGCAGTAAATGATACTTAAATCATTTACTGACCGAAGAATATTAATAGCTTCCCGACTTCTATTAAGTCGGAAGCTAGATGCTGAGAAGATCGCCTCCACTCACTTAGAGCGTAGACGAGAGAGTGTCGATACCAATTTCTGCGTGTTCCCACTTCTCATCGTTCAAAGTCCAATACGCCTTGTATTTCTTTTAGCCTCTAATAGCTATGTTTACAGCAAATTACATTGTGTATCAGAATCTTCAGATACAAACCCTTATTTCATTGGCTATGCTCCTTACCCAGCATAGACGCTAATACACGTGGATGGCAGTACTTGCCCACGCTGTCAGTAACCAGAAATGAAGCTAGATTCCCCGAAGCGCCATAGAGTAAGAACTTTCCCACTTACTAAGTCTTTAAATTTCAATAGAGCCAGTAAGCTCTTCTTTCTCTACGTTTTTAGTTCAATAGCAGTGAGTTTCGTGATGAATGACTGTCTCCTACACCCCACTGAGATCCTTTAGTATAGTTCTTAAGCCTATTCTTACGTTCCGGGAAATCTGTCTCGTTTCAATATTCACACAAGTCCAGCCGGAACATGATATTGCAAATATTATGTTCTTATTCCATTTCTGCTGTAACTTGTTTAGATAATTTTAGTGAATTTAACTTATTCCTATAATGTTATTAGAAATGCAAAGCTATAATTGATTAATATTTATGTTATTATTCTAATTAATAAGTTTATATAATAAACTTATTTTGTTCATTATAATTATATGGGTGGAGTAATTCAATTGCAAAATAGCAATCGTCTCACATGCCCAAGAGAATTCTACGGAAATTTATGTTTTGTATTCAAAATTTCAAATTTACGGAGTAATTCTGTTTTACTCCTGACATGAAGTGCTTAGTGTGACGTAAGTGAGCAGAGTTTGTTATGGATCCCAGTACGATGACCTTTGTGCTAACTCGTATTCTATAACATGGAATACTTTCCACCCTTCTCACATTACTACTATTTGTTTTGATGAGTGAATGACATTTCCTATACCTGGCACAACTGTTTCATTCATACTACTCATACTACAGTATTTCCTTACTCTTTCACACACTACACCCTTCGCACACGGTAGGCTATCTTAGATCGTGACCACAGATACCTCACCTCATCAGGTAATAATGAAACATTAATACAAAACCTAATTTACCCTATGAATATAAACACTTGAAAACACTTATTAAATATATTCTAACCTAGATAAAAGCGTGACCGGATATATTTGGTACAACGTCCAGATTTAAAAAGAGATAACAACAATAAAAGATCGACGGATATAAGTGTCGAGGTCCGTATTACAATTAAATAACAACAATATAATCGGCATAGGATATATTTTATGCACGTCCAAAGAATTTCACACTTTTAGAGGTTATATTGAAAGCCTACATTTCGCTTTATATTTGTTCCGCGGACATGTATACTTACAATAATAATACCCTCAGTTTCAGTGCCTTAATTCTAGTGAAATGACCCGAGCCTACTCCACTGCTGTTTCACCTCTTTAAATGCTTACTCTTTGTATGACCTCACCAATGAAAGATTGTACCGTCCCACTACTTTATTAGTTTTAGGATCAGTCACTTCATATCAGATACCATTAAAAATGTTAGTCACTATAAACGGTCCTCTATTACCATAACTAGAGACGAGACATTCTTTTATCTACTGCATCTGACAGATTCCTTTCCCTCTTTTTCTTTTTCTTTTTCTTTTTATGTTTGTGGTAGTGATGTTTAGGTTTCTTTTGTGGTTCCCTAATAGGCGTGGTGCGGCCCAATTTACTCCTTAAAATTCCCAAGATATCAGATTCTCGCAATTTTTCAGTACCTTCTTTTCCATTTTCCCCACTATAATTTCCCTGATCACGGACATTTGTCTCACACATGGTTACCTCATAACTCGCTCCTACTTCGTATACTTTCTCTACAAATATATTATTAAATTCATCAATTTCCGTGCGTTTCTGATACTGATCTGGCATTCCGCCATTCTGATTCTCAATATTATTGCTTGGGCTCGATAGGCCTACATTCTGCATAATTGAAAACTCCTCTTTATTATCTAATTGCACAGTTGATAAACTTTCAATAATAGAACATTCGTCTTGGAAAGCTAATTCCCGTTCGGAGCATGTATGATGATTTGTTGCATGAGTCGTGGGAACCGGAATTTCAGCACTTTTACTTTCATCTACGAGAACTGGTACCTTTAAATCTCCTATATATGCTTTAACCTGTGGTGGACATAAAATTTGTTGATTTGACTTTTTATTCAAATCATCGGACACTTCTACGATATTTACGTCATCTCTATTTACTTGTGGGGAGTCCCCTGAGGTCACTGGGCACGAGTTAGATGAGATATGACCTGCTATCGCATCTATGCTGAGTTTAAAGCCTCGGGCTGACATCTGTCACTTCCTACACCTGTTGTGTCGGCTTGAGAGTGATGAAATGCATTCACACTAGGATCTAATCTATGTTGTGAATCTGGCACGTGGCTACAATTATCCGTCCCGTTATTTTGATGAGGAATGTATCGACCGTCTTGTAACTGTCCATATCGGTAAACTTGATCTACATTTCCTCTCTCTTGTTCCTGGAAAGCTATGTGATTTATTCCCACGCTTTGAGGTCGTGACCTATTTCTGTCATCAGTGTGATTATTGTTGGCGTTACGTAAACCATTATTAGTATTTTGGTTTTCTCTGTAACTATTATTATTTACCCTCTCATTCCTTCCATTTCCGTAATTAGAATTATTCTGATTTCTTCCGTTTCCGTAATTATAATTATTCTGATTTCTTCCATTCTCGTAATTATAATTATTCTGATTTCTTCCATTTCCGTAATTATAATTATTCTGATTTCTTCCATTTCCGTAATTATAATTATTCTGATTTCTTCCGTTCCCGTAATTATAATTATTCTGATTTCTTCCATTCTCGTAATTATAATTATTCTGATTTCTTCCATTTCCGTAATTATAATTATTCTGATTTCTTCCATTTCCGTAATTATAATTATTCTGATTTCTTCCGTTCCCGTAATTATAATTATTCCCCCTTGCGTCCTGATAACCTTGTGTAGGCCTACCATTACTGTCATTATAATTCTCATTATTTCGGCTAGCGCCTGCGTACTGTGCTTGATTTCCTCCATAATTTTGAGTATTATTGTGCCATTGATAACTATGGAAGTTCTTTATGGCTCTCTCGCCCTCCTCAAACTCCGTTAACAAGCTAAGCATCTGCGAGTAATTTTGTGGTCTTGCCACAGTTAACAATTTATGGATATCTGGACCGAAGTGTTTCATTGCAATTTGGATGACCTCTTTTTCGGAAACTATATTTAGCGACTTGGCTAATTTTATAAGTCTTACGAAATGTTCAGTACACGACATTTTCCCTTGTTCATTATAATGCCCTGAATAGAGTTCAGTCCTAGCTTCACTCTGACGTGAATCGCTCCAATATTTATCCATAAATAACTTTTTGAATTCTTGGTACCCAGTTCCCTCTCTCATCACAACTGGCATCCAGTCTTTACAACTACCTCCAAGCGACCTCTGAACAACCAATATCTTAAATTCTTCACGAATGCCTTTAACTTTAAAGTATGTCTCTAGCTCTCTTATAAATTCATGAGGATTAGCATTTTTCTCATCATTATAATAAGGCAAAGGCCAATCTAAATCCGCGATTTTATTTACATGGGTATTATTATAACCAGTTACTGGGATAACAACATTGTCGTGTAGGCCTAGGTCACCTCGCGAATTTTCTGATTCTAGGCTTATGCTCGGAGTCCTCAGTTCACTATCTTGACTCCCGTGTGGGTGGTTATTTTCCCCATTCGAACAATGAATTAATTGTGAACAAACCCCTCTACCATTAGCCTGAATTCCGGTACAAGAAATGTCATTACTCATCCTACTTAATTTATCAGCATGATCATTAACCTCTTTAGTCACATTATTCTGTACTGCAACTATTTTATTTAGTTTAGTTTCAATGTCATTTACCTGCCCTTGAATATTAGTACTTATTACCCCCATATCCACTGACAAAGCTTGAACTAATTTATCCTCTAAGTTTTTATTCTGAGTTCTTATATCCTGCTCTATTTTCTGTTCCAACTGTTTTCTATTTTCATCAACTTTGTTTTGCACATGGTCGATCCTTTTAGTTAATTTTACAATTGTTACTTTACATTCGTCTGAGAGTTTATTTACCCTATCCTCAGTTTTCTTTGATTTATCAGATAATTGGTCAATCATTACCCTCATCTCACTGGTACTCCTATCCAATTTTTCCCCTATCCTTTCGGCTAATTTACTACTTTCATCTTTACTGTCTTTTGCATTCCTATCCATTTTGGCCATCATCGCCTCTATTAACGCAGACACTCCTTCTATCCCCGTTACTTGGTTTGACATTTTATTTTCACAAGGCCTATCTTCCTGAACTAATGAAATCTCTGGTTCCCTCTCCTCACTAGTCTCCTGATTAATTACTAGGCTTTCGTTATCTAATAGCATTTCAGATTCATTACTATTAATTCCCTGGTTACCTACTACAATTTCGTTCCCTTGAATTTGGTCTATCTCACTATCAGTTAGCACATCTTGACTGTTATTTATTTCCTCATTTTCCATATTTGAAATTACGGCTTTTCCGTTCCTTAACGTCATCATTTCTACACAACCCTAGCTTTATTTATTGCACTGGGATCACTCAAAATATAAAAATCATGCTCACTCACCTTTGCATACATATAAATCATACCCTTCACAAAACACAAATACATATAATACCCTCTTATAGCTAGCAATAATACCCTCTTATAAACTATATTTTTACAAGGCTTTTTTTTACTGCTGCTCCGGTATTCTATCTTCGGTCTGCCCACTCCTGATTCTTCTTACTCGGATCTTGAATTTATCTATCCCGTTATTCGTTGCAATGTCTGTAGTTTCTGCTTAATGATGCGTGTAACAGTTATTGTTTTAATTTAAAATATTCTGATTCAACACAATTTAGCTTCGAGTCTTTTCAAGCCCCATCGATTGGGTAAGCCACGTATGTAACGGTTCGCGGGTTGCAAAACCAATTACAGCCACGGTGTCGCTACAGTCAGAGCAGAGGTTATCTTCAGTATCATCGGGGGCACAATCTGGGTATTTATAGCTCTTAGAAACAGTCTACTTTATATTCTTATGCAATTAAAACTCCCTGGTTAACTGGTATGAGTGTTGTTTATTTTAATATAATTACAGAACAGTTAATAGGCTTTTTGTAGTATATTCGTCGTATGTGAACTTCGACTTCAGATGAGTGGATTTCGCTATTAAGGTGTCTTTCTCCCTAACCTCGCGTATTCACAAGAATGCCTTGTAAAGTCGTTGATTCACTGGTACTTACAGTTTGATACACACTGAATTTAAGTTGGTACTCAGCTGTAATTAAGCCGTACCTCAAACCTGAATATATTCGTAGATTTAAATAATACTGCAGTAAATGATACTTAAATCATTTACTGACCGAAGAATATTAATAGCTTCCCGACTTCTATTAAGTCGGAAGCTAGATGCTGAGAAGATCGCCTCCACTCACTTAGAGCGTAGACGAGAGAGTGTCGATACCAATTTCTGCGTGTTCCCACTTCTCATCGTTCAAAGTCCAATACGCCTTGTATTTCTTTTAGCCTCTAATAGCTATGTTTACAGCAAATTACATTGTGTATCAGAATCTTCAGATACAAACCCTTATTTCATTGGCTATGCTCCTTACCCAGCATAGACGCTAATACACGTGGATGGCAGTACTTGCCCACGCTGTCAGTAACCAGAAATGAAGCTAGATTCCCCGAAGCGCCATAGAGTAAGAACTTTCCCACTTACTAAGTCTTTAAATTTCAATAGAGCCAGTAAGCTCTTCTTTCTCTACGTTTTTAGTTCAATAGCAGTGAGTTTCGTGATGAATGACTGTCTCCTACACCCCACTGAGATCCTTTAGTATAGTTCTTAAGCCTATTCTTACGTTCCGGGAAATCTGTCTCGTTTCAATATTCACACAAGTCCAGCCGGAACATGATATTGCAAATATTATGTTCTTATTCCATTTCTGCTGTAACTTGTTTAGATAATTTTAGTGAATTTAACTTATTCCTATAATGTTATTAGAAATGCAAAGCTATAATTGATTAATATTTATGTTATTATTCTAATTAATAAGTTTATATAATAAACTTATTTTGTTCATTATAATTATATGGGTGGAGTAATTCAATTGCAAAATAGCAATCGTCTCAAGCTTTCGGTGAAATTCATATTTGAGAAATAGGTGAATTTCACTGAAAGTTGTATGTCTCACCCTTAATTTGACTTTGTAACTTTTCATTCATATAAAATCAATTGAAACATTTTATTTTAATATCATTCTATAGCCTCTAAGTACAAGGATAGAGAATATCACTCTGCGAGTGGAAAATGCTGGGAATTACTTAGTTCTACTTTTAATTGAGTATAATCGGTTGCGCCCGCCTACCTAAGCGGTTTTATTATTATTATTATTATTATTATCATCATCATCATCATCATCATCATCATCATTATTATTATTATCATCATCATCCTCGATATCATCAACATCTCCATAACAATTTAAGTCGAGTGTACATTCCGATTTCAAAATATTCAGTGCGTGACGTTGCAATTTAGTTTTTACTACTATTCAGAAACAAGACAAGTGTGATGTAGAATATGTTTGATCCTTTACTACATGGAAGTTCCAATCTTCAAAGTGCTTCACGTTTTAAAAGTGACGCATAGATGAGTTTTGAACTAAAAGCTGGTATGGGTGGGCAACACCATGAACCTTTCTAGACACGCTGGGAAATGGAATCCATAAAGAGGAAGCTAAACTATAAGCAGGAACGCGTCGCCCACACTTGTTATTGACATCCTAATGGAATGGCATCCTGATTAGAGCTGACCCTGGAATTTTACTCGTTCAATTTGGATGCTGGTTGTTATTTTCTCATAGTCTACGTATAATGCATGTACCCTCTAGGCCCCATTTTTGTTTGTACTATTTTCCCCCATGTTAAGCATATGAGACACTAACTTCGCTTCTATTTCATTTATCGAAATTATCAAACATAAAATATTACATTTGTAATTTCTTAGGAAGCCTCCAGTTGAGCAAAGCTCGTGTTTAGGGGCAGCACATGAAGATGGCAAGGTTGTCAGCCTTATGCACCGGCCGCCTTTACCCCCAGGATTGCTCCTGGTACTAGATTCTGATAGAGGCTGAGTAGACCCAAAAGCCATAGTGCCACCAGAAGGATTAGGCCAGTTGAAAAATCCATCTCCTCATCGGGGATCGAACTCGGTGACCTTCCGGTTTTTAGTGCAGTGCCTCAAGTAACTGCAACACGTGGTACCCCTTCACCTCACAATAAATAATTAAATAAACACGTAAAATGTAATAAATAAATAAATTATATTTTTCAAATATACTGAATTTACCTAGGTTTTTGGACTAGCTCCATCAAGACCTAGAATCTCATATGACTATTTTATGTTAGTCTTCATAAAACGGATATTTGTAAATATATAATTATTATGTAATTATTGCATAAGTTACTTCCATAATTTAATATCAAGCTTATGAGCATGTAATGTAATGTTATGTAAGGAGACCTCAGAAAGATTTATGCACACATATATCTTTATATGTTGGCGTTTGAATTATAAACGAACAAAACCACTAATGTGTAATATAATTTTTCCAAAAAACAATACACTGCTAATTGATAATTCTCCTACATACAAATTTTCTGGAATTGTACAACTATTTCGCTTAAGTGGTAAGTAAGTGGAAAACGCATCAGCCATTGTAAAACTATATCTGTAAGTTAATTAGGTGGCTCACTCATTTACGGACGTTTTATGGAAGCAGCGAAGATTTCGTACACGATAAACTGTAGTATTTATTGCTGTAAAGGAAGTGACCACTTGGAAGACCTAGACATAGGTGGGAAGACAACTTTAGGACAGATTTAAGGGAAGTAGGATTTGCAAGGGATGGATGGATGGAGTTAACATAGAATTGGGTTGAATGGTGGACTCAGGTATGCGCGGCAATGAACCTTCGGGATCCATGAAATAGATCATATTCCTTTAACTTGCTTTAGGAATTGTTTATTGCCACTGACTAAGTAAGTAATTGCCGTATCATTGAACTCATGTCTTATTCTTAAGCGTTATTGGTTTATATTGCTCCCTTATTGGTAGAATACTTTTAATACGCTATTTGAAAGTAACATTTCGTCAATCGAACATGAGTGATAGTGTTGTTCCTATTGTAGTGTTAGGAATTAATATAGTTGTCTGACTAGGGATGCGTATCGATAGTTGAAACGAACATCAATGTTAAAATCGGTGGTAACCATCGATGTGACGATAATATCGACCTGAAAACATCGATGTATTTTGACGGACTACATCGATGTATTTTTTTTAAAAAGTCCTGGTTTCAGAAAATTAGGCAAAAGTCATAAATAAACTTAAATATTTCCATGAAAACTATCATTGTAAAAAAATCGAAGTTTTGGAAATCAGGCTGCTGTATATGTTATATTTCAAGAACCAAGGTAGGCCTATTAATCTTATTTTAGTGTTGTAAATATTTAAAACATCGATATCGGGAGAAAAATCGATGCAGCAAAAACAGGGTTGTTTTCCATCGATATAGAAAACATCGATAATCGACATGAAAACATCGGCCATCGATTCTCAACTCTATGTCTTTTTTTTTTTTTTTTTTTTTTTTTTTTTAATATATATTTTGACCGATCAGTAAAAAACTCTTCAGGCCATTGTTAAACTCTATAACATAATAATAACCTGTTGAGGTACGCCTTAGTCAGCTCCTCTAGCTAAAACACAAATTGATAACAAAAGTTGCGTTAGTGCACGTACTGTTTTCTAATATTTAACAGTTAAGATAGTAGGCTTATTTACACAGGATTATCACTTTCTTCTAGTTCACTTAGTACATCTTGGGGAAGTTTTCTTTTCAGTCTTGATCTGTTCAATGACTTTTGTCCAATGTTATAAACAGATGCACCAGGAACATCTAGAAGTTTACTGTAAAATGATTTTGAGAGGGTTTGAATGTATTCTTGAATCGGGAGGATTCCAAGTTCATTATGTAGTTGACTATTTCTTACGTACCAAGGCGCATTTGTAGCTTTACGAAGAAATTTATTTTGCACAACTTGTAATCGGTGAATGTGCGTCTTGCTAGCTGCACCCCATATTGGTGCTGCATATGTGATGAGAGGTCTTACAAGAGATGTGTACAGTAGCATAGAGCATTCCAATCCAAGTGATGTGCGTCTATTTACTAAGGGATACAGTTTTATAATTCGAGAAGAAGCAAGTGCCACAATACGAGTTATATGTGCGTTCCATGTCAGTTTTGTGTCCAGTAGTACTCCCAGATACTTAACTGGAGATTGAGATTGTAACCATGGAATATGTTCATTCAGAAGATAGAGTAGAGCAGGATCTTGATAATATCTTAAAGAGAATATCTTTGCTTCTGTTTTGTTGACATTTAGCGATAAGCGCCACATTTTGAACCATTCCGTCATTAAAGATAGTGATGTCTGAAGAAAACTGATAGCAGTATTTATATCAGAATGTGAACAGAAGAGAACTGTATCGTCTGCGTACATTGCTGTCTATGTCTGACTCTATACTGCAATTAGATGAATGTTAATCTGCGCCACTCTCGATTATACCAGCATAGCCTCAGGTCTCCGATATAATCGACCACAACTGTATTTTTCGAAACATGAACTACCCATCCGACAGGGCGAGTGGTAAAAACAATGTGTGTTATAGCATAGTATCTGGAAACCACGAACTCTAAATTGGGAGTAGGATTCCTGGTAATTGTATGGAATGTACTAATTGTCTCACACAACCTGCGGTTATCGCCTGACTTGTCACTCTGATTGCAGTGCTGCTATAAGATTAGCTATCGATAATCAATCGCATTCTCGTCTGCAAGCAAATTGCATTTTGCAGACATTAACTTCTTGCTTTTCTGTAAAGATTCATGACGAATTTTGTGCTCTGGGATATTTTACTATCTTCTTCTTTCAAGAACATTTATTTTAAATATATAGTATACTAACGTGTGTTCATAAAACCAAACTAAATTTAGATCTAACTTACATGGAGACGAAATAATCCCCATCTTCTACTAGAGGTACCATAAAACTATACTATTTCTAGACTGAAACACTACTATAATTTTGGCTCAATATTATGCAATTTTTTAAATTTGTTATTTTAAAAATCCATTTTAATAACACGTAGCCGTAAAAATTCAAGGAAAAAATTTAAATATAATGTTGTCTAATAACTCCAGTTTATATAGAACTCATAATTTTTTTCTTTCTTTTTGTATAATTTAATCTCGGGAAAATTTTGACATATATTATTTCATTGCTACCATTCTCCCTCTTGCACTGATTAATTATTCACATCATGTGTATGTGTTAATGTGTGTGTTAAGTATAATTTAATTTAATTTAATAATAAACATAAATAAAAGCATCTAACATTTTATCACTCAAAGGAGAATTTTATCATTAGGGAATTTAGTGTGCAGTGACATTTACAGTGATACTATTAATTTACGTAAACAAATTGACCTAAATACCTTCTATTCACTATAGAATTAGGTTTTTGTCATAGTATTGTAATTTATGTAATTTAATCTACTGGATATCGATGTAAGAAAGTTGTGTAACATTATTTAAGAGGTTTTAATTCAAGACACAAGTAATTTAATCATGCATTAATGAATATATAATTATATAATTAAACTCAGATGAAATTTGATATTTGAATTATGTTTGCAACTGTTTTAAAACAGTCCATTCATTCATTCATATTTATTGTCATTGGACATTACAAAGAATATATTGACATTGTCTTTACTAATCCTAATTACATTTATTCCTTATTCAATATGTTAATTAAAACTCTAAAATAATAACACTAAAATACAATATCATCCTCACAAGATTCAAACTCTTCTATACTATAAAACGCCATTCTTGCACAACTGATTTAAATCTATGAAGACTTATGTCTGTGTTTGGTGGGAGCTTATTAAAAAGTTTCATACCTATATATTTAAAACGGTTCTGTACTTTAGTCAGTCTAGTAAAATCTTTATTCAGAAGACTTTTTGTACATCAGATCTTAGGTTGAAATCTAAAATGTTTTATTTAATATATACAAGAGACTGCAATATATATACACTAGGTAGAGTAATAATCTTTAATTTCTTAAAATGCTCCCTGCAAGACTCTCTTAGGCTAATGCCGGTTATACATCTAACTGCCTTCTTTTGCCAAATAAAAACTTGTTCCGAACTTTTGGAATTTCCCCAGAGTAGTACACCATATGTTAAATGAGAATGAAAATACGCATAATAAGCCTGTAGTATAAAATTAGTTTGTGTGTTTTGTTTCAATTTTCTTAACAGATATATAATTCTAGACAGCTTGGTACATAGGTGTTCACAGTGGATGGTCCATTAATCTAGTCCAACTATCCAGGTAACAAAATTACTTCAAGAATATAATCTTGCATGCGATTAACGGTACTTCTTTTTAAAAATCCCATTTCATAACTTCCGTTCACGTGATGCAAAGGAGTTAGTGATATTTAGAGCTGAATACATGGAAATGACTTCATGTAGGTCAGGTGACTGCAGATGCGACCCAGGTTCCATTGAGTGCTCTAGTGTATGACGAAACGAGATGCCCACAAGTTGTAGTAGCTTCCTTTATTGGTCTTGTCATATATGGATATGCTTTAAGAAATTGTGTTTAGGGAAAAAGAGACCATCTTCTCATATCCAACTTTTATTATACTGAAGTGGCTACGGTCTCCTTCCCTCCATCGATTACCTGAACCTGGTTTTGAGGTAACGAACAGTACAATTTGTGTCTCAGTCCCTGTGGTTTCTATCTGGAATTCCAATAGGAAGAGTATTGCGATAGCAACTGATATACTTTTCTTGTTCGCTGTTTTCCATGTAGGTTCCTTTAACCCAGTCGTAATCTTGATTTTGCCTTTGTAGATTTTTCTTCAGAATAACTTGCATTTAAACGTTTTGCGTCACATAATATATATTTCTTCTTTAAATGATTCATTTTATGTAAATCCCAGAACTCTTTAATAGAATCGTAAGGGTTCGCGTATATATTACTGATCTATTATTTTAATTGCCAAGTTAATATTTATTTTTCTTTATGTATGGATTTTCACCTTTCTTTTCAGTCTAAATTCATTGAAACTGGCTCGCATAGATTACCGGTACTTTACATCACATTCTGAATTTATTCAGTTCCGAGATGGATTTATGCTATGACTTTTCCTATAGCAGTATCTTATGAATGACTCATAAGGTACACGGATTGTACCTTCCATTGGGTCACTTATATCTAAATGAAACCTAAGAATATGTAATGCATTCAGTCCATACAAAGATGTCACATTCATGTCCATGGCTTACTACTGCATTGTCAAATATGATGTATGGCTATAGTTGCTTAGTGTGATATAGACTATCGGCAGATTTTATTGTTCGCGAAATTTTTCTGGAATTAAAACTCAACAGAATACATGTTTTGCTGTAATATTAATCATTAGGAATCTTATGATCTTAGGTTAGCGTGCTATTATTTCCATCTATCTTTGGGTTGTTGATGACCTTCTTTTCGTAAACATTTTTCCGAATTTTAAGACTAGGTTGGCAAATGATTGTGTAATTCCAAAAATGCTTAATAAATACGAGTAATACAAATGTACAAAATTTTCACAAAATCGTTAGAGCCGTTTTCGAGAAAATGGAAATTTTCTTCGTGTAAAGTGGCATTAAAGGTAAGATAAAATCGTCGCCAATCTTCCTTTCACATTCATGTACCTAACGCTATTTTTATTTTTATTTTATACTATTGTTTCGTTGGCTGTTCACAGACACACAAACGTTTCTGAAAATTGCATCTTTAGAGTAGCCTATCTCAAAACATATTTATGTAAATTTCGGGGTCGAACACAGTACTTCTACCTATAGTACCTGTCGTATGGGCAGAGGAAGTAAAAATGTTACAACAATCGGATGAATCAAATGTTTTTTTGCGCTTGTACAGTAAAGAAAATAAAATGGATATCATTAATTGTTGTCACACTATCAATGATTTTACACATTGGATAGCTCTGTTCTGTAACCTAATAGCATTTTTTGTTCTTTGTATTTTTTCTGCTTTATGCTTTGTTATAAGCACTATGTGACGTCGATCTTGACGACGCCTGTCAGTTGACACCAACCTCTTTTCTTTCTCCTTTTAGAAAAATTTCCTCCGAAGAATCCCTACAATCTCTTCTTAAACAGTGTTCTCCAATTCTTATACGTTTTGCAATCATCTTTAGTGCTGTATTTTTTTTCCATTCACCTTTTTAGAGCTTGACTTCGGATCTATCTTTTTTTCACTTGCATTCATTCTCTCCTTCTCCATGTCCACGCTTCGAATTCATCCAGTCTGTCCGTACTACTTTTTTTCGACTTTTAGGTGGTTCAGAACTCTCCACACAAAATGTTTGTAAACCTCTTTCTTAAATCTCCGTTCCATAGACAATATAGACGCAAGACGCTTGACTTTCCAAAAGCTTTGGCTAGATTTCCAACGATATTTTCATAAATACGTGGCCTAGTTATTAACATCGTCCATATGGTGCAAATAATACAGGTACGGTACATTTCATTTACTGTACTATAATAATTACACTTGAAGTCATATTTATGCAAATGAATGTCCACGTGTTTAGCTGTTCTCTTCAAAGATTTGTTCCTGTAGCAATTTTTATCCCTTTCCTTTCGTAACACTAATTCTTAGATCTGTATAACGAATTTGGTGAAACGTTCTGTTCTTTCGTGTAATGCAAATAACTTGTGCGATCGCTACAACTACGTTACAATAATTGTGGTATATTGATGTTTTATTTATGTATCCGGTGGAAATGACTTAGTTTTCCGCTCACTATATCTGCCATCATGCCTTCACCATATTGTTTTCTTTATTTCGCTGTTCATTCATTCACTTTACATTTAGTCACGCGGGTGTGCGGGCAAAGAGAGTTAAGTCCACTTTCTAGTTACTGAGAATTAAAGTGACTTAACACGCTTTACCCTCCCAACATAGCTTTAGAGATGGATAAACCCATAATGCACACATCCATAACTACCGTACAGTTTTGAATATGACTTATTGGACTTAACACAAATGTAGAGAATATTTTTATCTATAACTCTTTGGACATATCTCAATTTTTGAGGATGGTGGACTTAACTCTCTTTTCCCGCGCACCCGCGCTGACTTAATAGATCATCCCAATTCGTCTATGATAAAAGAAAGGATAGGCCTAATTATATTCTACAAGTCTTGAATCTGAAGCTCACGACGTATTCCTGATTATTCATTAAATATATTTATAATATATTGTGGGCCAGCAATTGCAAGGAATACATAAAATGTCTATCGAAATATTAAGATATAAGCTTAAAATGGGTATCGGTGGTTTTTGACTCTTTACTATAAATGTTTGAGATCTCAAAATGAAAGTTTTTTTTGTGATGTTAAGCCTAGGGAAATCTATTGTTTTTTTTTATCAATACTTTATTGCAATGTTCTAGGGTAGTTGCCACTAGTTTACAGAATCTATGTAAAATTCATACGTGTAGCTTTTATGGTTTAAGCACTATAACCGTTTACTTTCGGAGAATTGACAATGAGCGAAACCAATAGGATACTTCCTAAGCCCTAAAAATAAATAAGTTAAAAAATGCCGAAGTGTCTTTTCTCTGCAGTGCATTTCAGAGAACTGGGGTAGATACATTGATTTTAACATCACGTGAAAGCCAATCTAGGAGCACGACTTTAATACAAGTTCGAAAATAATAGCTCTTCATCTAGTTGTCTTAGTTTAAAAGTAATAGAAAATATAATGAAGAGTAATGTGCAATATTACTTGTTAAAATATGTATAAGAATACTGTAGGCGTACTAGTAGTAAAGAGGAAACAACGAAACACGTCACCTCCATATGTGGTAAAATAATGTAATAAGATCCAAAATAAGTAGTATAAAAGCTGTAAACCTGTTTTAGTGCTTTCTTGCAAGTCTTCCGGTAATGATCTGAACACCACAAGGGAAAAATTAAAAGAAGCCACATATTACTTGTTTCACGCAACATGTCTAGCTCCTGCCGACCGCAAAAAGCAGTAGCGTAGTGATTGGGGGGGGGGGGGGGGGGTGGGTCCAGGGGGTCCGAACCCCTCCCGAAGTCAAAACCTAAAATTCTCTTTTTGTATTTGATTAGTGCTGTAGTTATTTAAGTTCCAATTTGTCAAATATTTAATTACTTTATTTAATCATAAAATACTGAACTTGTAAACATAGTCCTATTATTTCCACTGTTCCATGTGCTATTTAACATGTCTTATAAATAGTAATACGTGTTATAAACTTATAACTTAGGTAACGATTGCTTGTTTAAGTGTACATGTCTTAGAGTATAGTAAACAAATTTTCTAACTAGTTTTTCAGTGCTAAAATAGCGTAAAATGTTATTTTCAATAGTTCATTATTTAAACATTTTCCGGCGGTGAACCCTCGGGCCCCCTTTCTTCCATACCCCCAAACCCCTCGGCACTTTCGAGCCTCCCCGAAATTATTTTTTGGCTACGCGTACGAAAAAATTAACTCAATATATGTTTTATCATAATTTGCAAACCATCCCGGTTTTTTTTTTTATTATTCTTTTTAGATATGTAACACTGTATTATGCATGAATGAGCAATCCAAGTCATGTTGTAGCCTAATCTTTCTTTCTCGTCATTGACATATTATTGTTGGTGATTATTATTACCAGGGCCCGGATTTTGATGACCTAAAATACTTAAAAAATTAACTATCAAATACTGGAAAATACAGAAAAAGACCCAAAAATTAATAAAAAATGACCCAGAAATGTATGTGAAAATGCTAGTTTATTCATCAGATTTGTGTCTATTCTACATTAATGTTTTTGACCCCATTATATAGGCTTGTAATTAGTTAATTGACACATACGGTTAATCGCAAACAGCAAACACCGTCTTTCAGTATCCACATTAAAATTATAACAATATCTATTTAATTATGATAATTTGAGTTCTCGTAATATTAAATGTAATTAAATGCACAAAAACTCCATATAATGCAAGAAACAACACAAAATGAAAATAAAAATTACTTTGAAATTTAAAAATGACACAAAAATATGAAATGTGGGAATAAAAGACCATACAATGGTCAAAAAATGACCAAATAATGACTTTGATTTCTAATAATGACCTAGATATAAAAAATGGACAAAATGACCAAAAATGACCCTAAAAATTGCCATTTCTGTAATCTAAGAGTCATTATCAGAATACCTGCAGGCCTACTAGTGGGTAACGTCCATGATGTACAGTTTTAAGATGACATGTCATCAAAATCCGGGCCCTGATTATTACCATTGCTATATCCGTTATTCCATTACTTGAAACAAAAACAAAACATTCACATTGTTTACATGAAGCTAGACTTTATCAAGAGTACTTGAAGAAATTATTTGCGGTTAAGTTCCTTAAATATATGTCTATGTAATTGGTAAGCTGCTTTATTGAAGTAAAATGTAATTAATTATATTAATCCCAGAAAGAGAAACTTCAGATTAATACAATGAATCCTGGACTAGAAGCGCGTTAAAACGAAACACGCTTGCCGCCCCTCAGCAAAGGCTTTCTGTAGAGATTTATGTGCCAATACCAGTGGCCATCTCCCAACCCATCTCTCCTGATTGCCGAAATATCTCAGCAGCAACTGCGCCCGTACTTTAGAGAAAGAGGTCATTTCTCAAATATTCATTTTTTAGAGTAGGCCTATGACCACAGCGTGGTGATATCCTACAAAGCCTACCATACAGTCTTCTGTGACGGCTTTAACAACCCACATCTCTAATAATTTAATTTGAATAAACCACAGTGTATTGCCTCCGGAATTTTAGTAAGTCTACTGTGTTTCAATTAATATAGCCTACGCCGTAGCTGCGCCAAAGTCAGAAGGTCGCGAGTTCGATTCCCGATGAGGTTGTTGGAGTTTTTCCATTGGCCTAATCCTTCTGGTGGCACTATGGCCCTGGGGTCGACTCAGCCTCTAACCGAAATGAGTACCAGGAGCAGTCCTGGGGGTAAAGGCGGCCGGCGCGTAAGACTGACAACCATACCACCTTCATGTGCCGAATGTCCAAATTCTTGGAGCCTCAACCTCCTGGAACCCTCTGGGACTCCATGTATAGGGATCAATTTATTTTTTTACTGTATATATACATACATACATACATGCGACGAGGAATGACAACCTACAAACATGCTACCAGAAAATACCGGAAAGTGATCTCCTACGAGAACTTCAGGAAGACTGTGTAGTGAAGTGGGATAGAGAGTGGCAGGAAACAACAAATGGCGAAATTACAAAATCGTACTTTCCTACTGTAAAAGATAGACTAAAGTGTAACATTTCCTTAACAGGAAACATAACAACTTTTCTGACAGGACACGGGAAATTAAAATCATATATGCATCGTTTTAAAATTATAGATAATCCGCTATGCACGTGTGGAGATGGAAACCAGACACCTCATGTTTGAGTGTAAGAAACTAGAAAAGGAAAGAGTCTTATTCCACAATTATGTTAGAAAAGCAGGTGGACAATGGACAAACTCTAAAAAACAGTTGTTACAGAAATACAAAAAAAAAACAGTTCATTCAGTTTGTACAGACGGTAAACTTAGATCATTTATAGTATACTCAATCCATATAAATCCCTTACAAGATTGCAAATGCCATCGATTCGACTTATATAACATATCAATCTATATACTGATTAATGTTGTACATATGGAAACATTGCATGTAGTATTACTATCATTGTAATGGAGCATGCAGTAATAAAGGCTTAAAACAATACATACATACATACATACATACATACATACATACATACATACATACATACATACATACATACATACATACATACATACATACATACATACATACATACATATAAAGTACCAATAAAGTACACGTACCAGAATATTCGATTTTGACTGAACTTACACGGAATTTTGAAGATTACACAGAGCTATTATAAATGAACGGAAAGTCCCGAAATTACGAAAACAGTCCACCAAGTGTCCCAGTGTGTTCGCAAAGATTCAATGTCAGTGGTTGTATGCGTTATAACGCTCGAGAATTTTGTAGCAAATTCGCTACCTACATAATTGTAATATATCCAAGAAATATCATAGACCATAAAGTCAGGTGACATGGGTGGCCAATTTAAGAAATGTTTGACCATTTTAACTAGAACGGAACGACTGACCTCATTGAAGTACCTGTAATAGCGTACTAAACCAAACTTGGCTATCAAAAGCGGAAACGTTAGTGCTGGACTTAGTTAAAATGTGCCGCATTTACTTTTAGTGCCTTTTGCAAAATTAACAAATAAGTATAAATACTCTTTAAACTGATTATAACATGTTCCAGTTATTCCATAATCATGAAATAGTTCATGCTCAAGTACAAATTCATGATGATGTAATTTGACAATTTCAGGTGCCACGGGGTTAACAGATATTTGCTGTCGTGAATGATTTAGTACCCTGGATAGTCCATTTCGCAGTATTGGTGATGGCGTATTAGGTCTAACAGACTAAACACATCGGTTACCTTTCTAAACATTGACAAGCTTCATATGGACACTATTTTTTAAAATGCAGATTGACATGTGTTCATGGTTGCACGTAGTCTGTACATAGTAACTGGATCTCTTGCATTCTGATATTGGCAGAGGCCTATAACGAAGGATGTTTTGTATGTCATAGATACTGTATGTCGTTCATCAACATTGGAGAATGGGAGTGAGTTATTATGGGAGAAGAGTGGAGTCGGAGGGTCTGCATACGGATCTAGGTTGTTTTGATACATTTAATCCTGAAGTATCGTCCCTTCCAACAACCACAGTCCCCTTAAAATTCCGAAAAGAAGGCGGTGTATGGTGTAGCAGTTGCAATACTTGTCTTGTAAAACACGATTGTGCAACTTTATGATATTGTTCAAAATTTAGGTACGTTAACGAATTGAGACAAATTATTATGCCCAATCTTATCTAAATTAAACTGAACTCCTTGACGCTACATCACATGAAGGGAGAGGATCTATCATCCCACAGAATTGTCATCTATCTCCGTCTTTTGATTTCATTTGCAGGATTATAGGGCATGGGGTCAGAATCCCGATTCTCAATGCTGTTGTCGATGGTTTTCTTCACTGTAGCTCTTCAGTTGTGTGCCATAGTCAGCAGCGCTAACCACTGGACCATTAGACTAAGCGAATTTGTGACTGTTTCAAGATTACATTAAGATGAAAATATTGAAATTGCAGTACAAGTTGTGGTTTTGCTAATGCGTTTTTCGACGGTGTTTTTCCCCCATCTATTTCCTATCGGAAACACTATAGTGGTAGAAAGTCGTATTTCCAGTGCCCAGTGTCGACAACCTAACTTACCGCACTCATTACCACATTACTTGCTGCAGAAGTGGGTCAATATAACAAACCAAGTTCAGTGCCTAGGAACCGAGTACCACGCGACAAGTTGCACCAGTTAAATGTGTAGTAACAAACGGAAATAAGAACGTGCACAATAAGTAGACTGAACGACACCATAAAGTTAGGACAGATAAGCCGTAATCCCATGTCCACTGAATTTGGATGGTTTTGGGGGGTTTTCTCTACTTGAATAGGCAAATGTCAGAATAGATTGACTTCATTGGATATAGAGCCAAATAACCTATCACAGACGAAAGACCTCGAAAGCTATAAATGAATAATGGAATAAATGATATTAGGCTAAATCTTAAAAACAAGTCTGGAATATTTCACTCAAATATCGCTAACGTGATATGATATGATATTTATCGTACCAAGAAAATTACAAATAATCTACTGAATTTGACACTTGTCATTTTGCCAGTAGACATCTTATACCACTTTTAATTGGAAGAATGTGTAGACATACAGTCAGTGCTGCTAAATGCATATAAACTGATTTCCCTCTCTATAAAAGGAGAAAGAGAAAAACACTAGGGAGTAAGAGAAACAAAAACAAAAAAAAAAGACAATTTTCTAACAGACTCATCAAAATAAGTTTGTTCTTGTTTTCCATATAGGTTCTCTTCGTAAGTCTCTTGAAAGTTTGCATCGTACCACCATTAGGCCACTCTTCTAATAAAAAATATCGCTAACAGCTTTAGAACTTAACGCTCGCTAAATGAACGCCATTGTGGCAGATTGTATCTTCTCAGTGTCGCTTAAGAAAAGAGTTAAGCTTAATCAAAGGTAGGTTTCATGTTTAATGCATTGCATTTTGTGCTGCACAAAGAAGAAAACTGAGATTTAACTTACACAGCGCAAACTCATTGCACCAAGCTGCTGGATAAACAAAGCAGCACTAATAGAATAGGGAAATAAGGTAAACAATATAAGAAGGAGTACAAACTTCATCGCTAAAGCTTGAGCGCTATAACAGAATTAAGTATAAAAGCCAGTGCTAACTAACTTTGTATTTTATCAAAGAAGAATCTACTAAAGGCGGTATATCAGAGATAAAAATAAAGAATATGATTTGCTTTAAATTTGTCTTCTTTACTGTTATATATTGGTTATATTGATACATTAGTTATATTGCAAGACTTATATACACTATAGGTATATGCATATGAATTCATGTACCACAGATTATTGTCTCTGTTGGACACTACATGATAATATTATAGGAGAAAAATTCCTCTGTGACTGGGACTTGAACCCAGGACCTTTGGCTATCCGTGCCAATGCTCTACCAACTGAGCTACGCCAGATCTCAATTCACAGCGCCAGATAGAACCTCTCTCCTATGACGAATTTCCCTTAATGGTCTAACTCATCACTGACAGACAAGTTATGTCATATGCAATACTGTGAGGCACACTAATCAGTGATTTTTGTGACCGGGCTTCCACTGTTATTGTACAGTAACATTAAAGATAGATATATTCATATGCATTCATGTACCGCAGATTATTGTCTCTTTTGGACACTACATGATAATATTATAGGAGAAAAATTCCTCTGAGACTGGGACTTGAACCCAGGACCTTTAGCTATCCGTGCAAATGCTCTACCACACAGCTCAATTCACAGCGCCAGATAGAACCTCTCTCCTATGACTAATTGACCTTAATGGTCTACCTCACTAACAGACAAGTTATGTCATATACAGAACTGTGAGGCACACTAATTAGTGATTTTTGTGACCGGGCTTCCACTGTTATTGTACAGTAACATTCGAGATAGATATATGCTTATGCATTCATGTACCACAGATTATTGTCTCTGTTGGACACTACATGATAATATTAATATTATATATTAATTATATACACTAGTTAAAACAACACAATTAGAGGAACACTATTTTGTTTTGAGGAAAAACACAAGTACATTCCTGTACATCAATCTTTCATTGTAAATTAACTGAAATGGCATTTATTTGTCACTTAAAGTATTCAAATTAAAGATGCAATTATGTGAGTTAGTGATAAATCGGACTGAAAAGTCATTTCAATGGGTCACTCTTTTTTTATGATCAAAATTAATTTAGTATTAATGGCATCATTTTCGCTGATACTGCCGCACACCTTCGAAGCATGCTTCTGATAAGCCTCCTGATGTCCTTATGACAAAAGTTCACCCCTTCCTCATGAAGGGCCACTTCTAGTTCCTGAAGTCTGAGGGAATCTTGGTTGGTTGTGGACTCTTCTATCCAAGACATGCCAGATGTGTTCGTTCAGGTTCAGATCAGGGCTGTTAACTGGCCAATTCATTGTCCAAATATCGAGAAACATGTGCCCCCTATACCGTGTTTAATGTATAGACCATGTATATAATTTTCATAGGAGTATCTTAATTACCGTTACAGGCAAGTTGGATACGAGTGTTTTTGTTCGACCATAATTAAATATTTAAGTTTTTTGTTTCTAGAATACCTCGTAATTTATTAAGCAGACAATTCTTTATATATATATATATATATATAGGCTATATATATATATATATATAGGCTATATATATATATATATATATAGGCTATATATATATATATATATATATATATATATATATATATATATATATATATTCATAAATAAGATGATGTAGTTTTTTGCCTTTCCGATAGACGGCAAGCTGCAAGGCATGCAGACTTGCAGCGCTTCTCTTGAGCAGTAATGTCAAACAACGCATATTAAACACAGGAAATAAATTCAATGCATTATAACATTACAGTTAAGACGAACAGAATTGATTTTATTTTAGATACAGATTGTTTAATTACGCATTTTCATTTGCTGCTCTGAAGATTTCGAGATCGTTTCGTGTTGGATAATAATCGATACCGCACCAATTTCGAAATGAAATCAGTGTCGAAATGAGTATCATTATGTTACCATTACGTTACACGTAATAAGCTAAAATAATGTGGTCGAGCATTACATTTTGTTTCTATAGCTTCTACCATAGGTCTTCGGGTAATATTAGTGGGCAAATCTAACGATAGTTTTATAAAAGAAACTTAGTGGAAAAGGTTTTTTACTGTTGCGTCTAGAAGGAAGAAAAAAAGCGTAAAAAGTAATGATAATTACTGTATAAAACTGAGCACCATATTCTGAACAGCTTCCACTCACCATAATCGTCCTATCAAGAAAGCTGATACAAGCGCAATCCATAAACTGCCTACACGACTCGTGATTTAGTGCATTTATTCTGTTCACAAATATTGACAAATGTAAATTATTCATCCGAAATCGCAATTCAGTTTCTAATGCAAATTAATGTTCAACTTCCCACGTGTATTATGCAAAACCAAAGTATGGATATTTCCATTGCGTAATAAATAATGTGTGAGTTAGTGGAATGCTATACCCATATTTTCAGGATTGTCACACGAAAAATTAGCTTATTTGACATCGATGCAAAGTTTGCCATAGGGAGAAAAGTTCCTTGTTCACTCTCTCAATAAAAGAGAATGTAAAGCAGTATACATGAGCAGATAACGTTTTAAAAATCTTCCTATTATTATGTTGTCATAACCCGTTCCGCCAGCGCACGGTCTTATGGTAACCATGAAACTGAATTCGAATTTGAGTTAGGCTACCGACGTAGGCCTATAGATACGTGTTTTTTTTCTAGTTTTCCGTTGATCTCTCTCTTTTTACAGATTTATTTACAACGCTTCCAAATAACCTACCCTTCCTTTCTCTTAAATTTCATGCATCTCAGCCGGTAAACCAGTCTTAAGAATTGTGTTTTCCAACGTATTCGAATATTAGACCATTTATAGAATTTAATCTTTGATAAATACAGTAACAATAAAATATTTTTCCTATAGACCTATTTGCTAAAACAATTTGGCTTTTAGCCTTAATGAATTATTATTTAATCTTTAACCAATTTAATTGTGAAATATACTTATTCGTTTATTGGAAACCGAAATTGTCAACTGACAATCGCAATTTCAGACGGCCATGAAATCATTACCATTCTTTGTCCAAGCAGTGTGTTAGAAGTGCATATTTTTCTTATTTATATGGTATTTTAATACCAGGGTCTTTATTAAGTGCCAGTATGGTACTTTATGAGATTGTGTGTGGGGACGAAAAATGTCTGTCCGTCTGTCTGTCTGTCCGTCCGTGTGTCTGTACGCGCCATAACTCAAATACGCTTTTTCGGATTTTCATGAAACTTGGAAAACATATTTGTAATGTCCATGGGAAGAACCCTATTGATATTGAACCAAATCGGTTCACCGGTACCGGAGTAATGCCCAATTTAGTGCCTATTTTAATAGATTATGGCTCCTTTCTAATAGAAAGGCACCATAACTCAAATACGCTGTATTGGATTTCCATGAAACTTGGTATACTCATTTATGACGTTCATGAGAAGTGCCCTATTGAATTTGAACCTAATCTGTTGACCGGTACCGGAGTAAACCCCAATTTAGTGTCTACTTTAAAGGCGCAATAACTCAAATATGCTTTATCGTATATTTATGAAACTTCGTATACGCATTTATAATGCCCATGGGAAGACGTCTATTTATAATGGATAAAATCGGTTGACCTGTTTCGGAGTAATACTCAATTTAGTGCCTATTTTATGGTAATATACGTATTCGAAAGAATTTATATAAAAAAATGAAAATCAGTTATCTTGACAACACTGCCTATTGTTTTACTGTGATATTATAAGGCCTTGGAAATTAAAATACAGGTAGCTATGACAAAAAAAACACTATTGATTTACATGCGCTTATCCAACTAGACTGTTAAAATGACCCCGGTGGCCAAGATGGTAACGTCTTGGCCTCACATTCTGGAGTCCATGGTTCAAAACCCGAAACCGGCCAATTTGAATTTTTTTTTTTTTTTGTATTTTTATGTGAGTGTGCGATTGTCAAGATATCACAAATCTGCACAGTTCAGCTGATGCTGGAAGATTTTAATCTCATTAAAAAAACTATACCTTTTTTCTTCCGTAAGCCCTGCTTAATGAATAAATCTGGAGCTTAACTTGGAAATCAATTTAAAAAAAAACATATTCTGCATATCATAATTGCAGTCATAACTGATTAAACAAAAACATACTGGCACTTTGTTACATCAGTTTACCTGATTTTATTATAAGTTGAGACCGGGCGACGGAAGGCGCGCGCAGCCGGTCTGACCTTGATGCAACAGCGGCACGTGCAGTTATTGTTAAAGTGTCAACATGATGAGACCAATTTCGCTGCAGCATCGTATTTTTGTGTGTAAACATTATTTTAAGTACGAGTCTGCTAGACGTGTACGTGATGAATTTATTCGGACATTTCCTGCTGATGTGCCACCTTCAAGAGCACAAATTCACAGAATTGTTAATAAATTTGAAAATACTGGTTCAGTGCAAAACAAAAAGCATGTGCGCACACGAACAGTGTTAACAGAAGAAAAGCTAGACGAGATTGGCGCTAATCTTGAACATTCACCAAATAAATCACTCTCAAAATTAGCCCAACAAGTAGGGGTTTCAGTTTCTTCTGCACACAAAGCAACAAAGTTGTTACACCTCAAACCGTACAGATTTACACGGGCCCATTGTTTAAAACCTGCCGATCCAGCAGCAAGATTGCGATATTGTGAGTGGTTTCTGTCATCAGTGGATAATGGTTTAATCGACCCCCAGCTTGTGTTCTTTTCTGATGAAGCCTGGTTCCATCTTAATGGTCGTGTGAACAGTCATAACTCACGCCATTGGTGTGCAGAAAATCCTAATGGTGTGTATGAAATCCCTCATTACCATAGGAAGATCGGGGTTTAGTGTGCTATTAATGGAAGGCGAATAATTGGGCCTATATTTTACGAGACTACAGTAGATTCAGAGATTTACCAAGATGACATTTTGGTGCCATTCTTTCAGCAGTTGACGGATGAAGAAAAAACGCGCGGGTGGTTTCAACAAGATTCGGCCACCGCTCATACAGCGGAAGTCTCCCTTCTTAAAATTTCGGAAGTGTTTGCTGACAGAGTGATCAGTGCTGGTCTCTTTCCACCTCGCTCCCCAGACCTCACAGTGTGTGATTTTTACTTGTGGGGTAAACTTAAAGATAAGGTTTATCGAACAAATCCTCACACATTGGGCATTACTCCGGTACCGGTGAACCGATTTGGTTCAATATCAATAGGGTTCTTCCCATTGACATTATAAATGTGTTTTCCAAGTTTCATGAAAATCCGAAAAAGCGTATTTGAGTTAGAGCGCGTACAGACACACGGACGGACGGACGGACAGACAGACAGACGGACAGACATTTTTCGTCCCCCACACAATCTCATAAAGTACCATACTGGCACTTAATAAAGAACCTGTATATGGCATACTTGTTTGGGGCAATAGTTGTTCTATAAAAAATAATATCAATTTTACAAAAAGTATTGTTTGATTACCCACACCCACATCTAACTCATTGCAATTATAGGTCACATTCAAGCAGGAGGGAAGCTATTGGACAATGTACTTCAGATACCTAAAAGTAACTTACACAAAACTTTTCATATGATTAAATATAGATTAGCCAAAACAACGAAAAAACTTTATCTACAAAATGTTTCTTTCATTCCTTATAGTCTTGACAAATTGTTTAGCTTTTCTGACATTGAATTGTAATTTTAATGCCAAAGGTAGTATGGTTACTGGTATTTTGCTAATACAATGGATAGCGTAAGAAATTCCCGGTATGTTGTAATTTTAGTTTTGAAGATGTCAGTTGTACTATTGTGAAAATGGCATGTATCTTATTTCAATATTTAAATTTCAATGTCACTTGCACCCGTGCGAGGGACGAGGTATTTGGAAATGAATTAAATAATGTGTCTAAATAAAATTCTCCGTTATTGAGCTATGACCAAAAAGGTAGCCATATAAAAGCCATGTAGCCATGTTACGTAACTGTCCACTTTATGACAATGCAGCATCCATCCTCGGCATTTGCAGATGTGGATATTCAACCATTAACAGCAAACAGTACAGATTATAAACCGACTGTGGAGCCATAACTTATGTTTGAATAAATACTCCGAAACATATGGTGTCTGAAGGCTTTAAAAGTATTAAAACGGAAGGCCGGAAAAATCTATTGAGGACGTGAGAAAAATTGCAGGGAAGTATTGGAAAATGGATGAATTCATGGCAGTGGCAGTTGGGAGACTGATTAGGTCTTCCCGTTTAGACGACAGCTCAGATGAAAATATATATTGATTCTGTAGATAGAGCTAAAAAAATGAAAGTGTTCTACTGGAGCGATGGAAGAAGCTAATGAATCATTTAGGCCTATGATGTTAAGAATCGACGCTTATTTTGACATGGGTAACGTTTGTGTTGAATTCCTCTGAGGTGCATGGGTACTATTTTCATACTCTGACTTCTAAGTTATGAAAATTCAACAGCTTCTTAAGATTGCATTATTACCATAAAACCGGCCAAAATTTATTTCCTTTAAACATTGTTAAAAACAAGAAAAACACCACGTTTAATTTGGAAGACTACTACAGGGTAATTAGATGGTCTAAATTGAGGACCGTTTTGATAAAACTCAACATGTGCCAAAACATAAACTGTTCAGGAGAAGGTTTCTTTAGTTTTTATTAACATATAGCAGATAGAAACCTAGCATATTGAGGCTTCAAAATTAATTGGTTATGTTGACTTTTCTTTTGTTCTTTTTTCACCATCTTAAAGATCTCATTTCAAAACATCTAAAACCATTAAAAAACTAATTTAGCAAAAAATGAAGATGTTGAGTTTTGCCAAAACGGTCCTCAATTATGGTTTGAAACTTTATATTACTCTTATTGCTCAAGATTATGATTATGAGCAGCTACCTACAAACGATGAAATTGTCTGGGTATTGCCATAGCATTCATCTGACAATTTATCGAACTTCACAACTTCAGGAAAATCAGTATTTATTGAGAATCCTGATTTTATAAAATATAGTGTCAACCAATTTAAGATAAAAATTTAAAAACTAATAATAATAATAATAATAATAATAATAATAATAATAATAATGTTTCGCCTTTCATGTGTTTCACCTTAATTTCTTCCACCTATTTATATTTCTAAATATAAACATCCTTGTAAAATGGAGCCATGTTTATTTTGATAATTTTGAACTTCCTATTTTAAATTTATTTTGAAAAAATGTTTCACTGTCTTTAGCTTACTTTGTTATATACATTTTTAAAACATTCTGTTCTCTCATATTAATAGGTATAGCAATTACAGCCTCTAAGCTTTGCCCATCTGGTGGGGGGCTGATATTTGGAATGTTTTATGATTTCGTTTGATAATTCTGAAAGTAAATTTCATTAAAAATGGTCAAAAAAGGCGTTGATAACTACAAATATGGAAGTCCGGATTCGATCTCAGGTACCTCTGGTTTTTCCGAGTGGATTAGATTCAACCACATGAGTCTCAAGTTCCATTATCAGGATAAACAATTTTTACTTCCTCTGCCTGTGCCATAGGTACTATAGATAGATAGATCTTTATTTGCGAGAGACATCAAATTGTACAGCAACGTCAAAGTAATAAATACATATACAAAGTTTTCTAAAATAGCACTTTAAAACAATCTGCTATTAAAATACTCATCCAGCGTATACATAGGATTTGAGATCAATGTTGATCTAACAGTCCTCTTGAATGCTGGTAAAGAAAGATTTTTGAAGTTATCAGAAAGTATAGGTACATATTTAAAGATATAACATCAAAACTCTTTTGTGTTTTACTATATTTGCATTTGGGAACATATAAGTTATGTGTGGGATATTTCTCGTGGAGTAGCTATGAATTGTAGAACAAAGAGTGTACCTATCAATGTTTCTCTTGATTTTAAGGGAGAGGAAGTATTGTGTTCAACCACCCAAATTCGAAGTTTAGTTTTTAACATAAATACGCGTTTTGACTTCATGTATCTGTAATCAGCTCCAGAATGGAAAATCGTATGAAAACAAAGTTTTTTATTTCCGGCGAAGATTGGCGATAACTTTATCTTATTTTTAAGGGGACTCAACATGAAGAAAATTTAGTTTTCGCTATTTTTTCAAAAATACTCTTACAATTTCGCTTAAATTTTGTGTATTGGGTGCTTATACTAGGAGCTAAAACATTTATTTGAAATATTTTTTTAGAAAAAATCTCTGAAGGGTAGTTATAAGCCACCTGCTGTTAGTAGAAACTCAGTCTTGCCTGGTGAACAACGAAGCTTTGCATCTGGTTCAAACAGCTTAATACGCGCTCTTTTCAATATGGCCTCTATTTCTATATCAGAATGTCAGTGATAAAGATGTATTGGCCATGCTTAGAGTAAAGAAAGTTACATGAGTACATTAATAACATTTTTTTGGTTATGTATCCTTCCGGGATGCGAAGCAATGTGGTAACGACAATCTCTTCATTTTTACAACCAGTTTACACGAAGAGAAAGTCATACATAATATATTATACTAAGAGTCAAACTTATATTTGGGCAGAGGACGGTATGTGAGTTTCACGTCAGATTTTTAAAATAATGTTAAGTAAATACATTATTTTTATATTAAATCGGTTTTATTTAATTCATGTTTATTTGAGTTATTTGAAATAATAGTACGATATCTTAAAGCGTGCGTTTCAATAAATTAAATGCTGAAAACAACTTCCATCTTCCCCTTAGAGAAAAGTTTTAAATTCCCACTAATACGATGAAGAAATATGAGTTAATTAAAAGCTAAAAATAAATTAAGAGAGGGCTATTTAACTTTAACTTTTAAAAGTAGAGAGGTCTCCTAAAACATAATATAAAACCACGTTAATTAAGTGATTAACAAAACGGTGTTGAATAGGGCAATTAAAAAGACTTTAGACATGGTTAGAAATTAAGGATTATGTTAAGAGAAATTGCGAATGGAAATAAGACAGGATAATGCTGTCGTTAGAAATATTACATTTAACACAATCAATTACCACCATCATGATGATAAACCATGACCATGTCCACGATCAACAAGCATCATAGTCTTTATGAAAGGACAAGTCGTCAATAAGATACGCATACAATTTTTAAAAATTTATTCAAGCAGCAACTGAAGCTTTACAATATTGTATTGTTTTTCAGCATAGTGCCTCAGCCTTTCATTATACTTTTTCGAGAGTTTCACTAGCTTCTCGATCCCCGCAGAAAAAAAGTCTTTGAAGGAGCAGCAAGGCATCCATGCACTGCCTCCTTCACCTTCGTCTGAAGTCAATCGACCTTCAGGAGGAGAAGAAGAAGGCAGTGCATGATATGTCCATATACTAGAGATGCCACACTCTCCCATATGCCACGACATACAACTACAGGTATCTTCGCCATACTTGGAGGGGGAAAAAATATTTACCGTGACGTGTGTCCCATCCTTCGTATGTATGCTGTATTATTATTATTATTATTATTATTATTATTATTATTATTATTATTATTATTATTATCATCATCATCATCATCAACAACAATACTGTTGTTATTATCTCCATCAATATCAGTATTTTTTAAGTGCATGCTCAGGGAAGTGGGAGAATTTATTTCTACAGTCCGGATCGAATTGAAGTTAATGGTTCGTTTTACACTCTGCAGTGAGTGTACAGAACTTCCTCTATTGTGGCTATGGCAGCAAGGATGGCCAACCAAACAAAACGATTGCCTCCCTTGGACGGATGGTAAAAAACATTCCTCTTTTTTAACGCCAGTTCCCTGGGCCAATTCTGGTCCGAGCGCAGGAAACTCAGAGAGGAGATGGAGTCAGTAGAGTTTTATCACCTCTCCCCTTGCTTGCTTGCTCACTGACTCTTCAGCGGTCCTCGCCTTTCACTTCTTCTCGATGTGAGATCTTCCCTCGGCCATTGTTTTGGTTGTTAATCATCCAGCCAAGTATTTGGGAAATGTAATGCTTTCAGGCAGAGTGCAGTTATGTGAAACCCTTATCAAATTCAGTTTAGCATTTAAACACGATTGCTCACTTTCCCTTGAACTTCAGTACCATTCTGGCACTAACGGATTACAGTGTGAATTTAATATACCGGTAACACACACATATATATATATATATATATATATGATATATATATGTGTGTATATATATATATTACCGGTATATTAAATTCATAATATTAAATATGGAATAATAGGATGGGGTGGGCTATGTCAGACTGCACTTCGCCCATTGTCTTTGTTGCAGAAAAGAATAATCAAGATATGTTTAAAAAAATCAATCGACTATCCATCTAAAAGTTTATATAAAGATTTTGACGTATTGAATATTAAACAATTATACTCCTACACTTTATTAAATTATTTCCATAAACATCATGAAAAATTCATAACACGAAATCACTACTATAATACAAGGAGGTATAATATCTCTTGTCCTCTTTTCGAACCAAAATGTGCTACAGAAGCAGGTCTAAGGCATAGTATAAATTTCGGACCACGGCTATACAACAATTTTACTAGAAGAAACCCTAATCTGATACCACTAAACAATAAATTGTTTAAAAACCAAGTACTCGAATTGATTAAATCTAACTTGTAATTGTACTTTTACCCACTTTTTTCCGTTATTCATTCTTAACTGTAAATTTTTAATTTTTAACATAGGGTATTTTGTTTGTAACTTTGTTATGTTATTGTAATTTATTTTTCGTATCTTTGTTCATGTATTTTATTTCATATAAGCAATCTTATTTATTTTTATTCTTATTTTTTGCCTAAAACTATAATATGTATGTTTTCTTTTTATATAATGTTCGAAATATAATTTTAGTATAACTGAACTGACCCCGAACACGAGCTATGCTCATGCGGGGTAAATAATGCTCTTTTGTAATTGTAATAATTTTGTTTATATTATTTATATTTGTATTTGTAATAATTTTGAATTAATTTGTATTTTCTAATTTGTAATTTGTAATTTTCATGGTAAATAATAAATAAAAAAAGGCGCTAGAAATGACAAAAATATTAAATTCACACTGTAATCCATTTCCATCTTAATCATAAACTGCACTTATAGAAAGCTGAAAGTTGTTTTGGTTATTAAGAGCCAGAAGGGTACTTTATGAGATTGTGTGGGGGGGACGGGATAACGTCTGTCCGTCTGGCCGTGTGTCTGTACGCGCGATAACTCAAATACGCTTTATCGGGTTTTCATGAATCTTGGTATACGCATTTGCAACGTTCATGGGAAGAAGCCTATTGATATTGGACAAAATCAGCTGACCGCTACCGGAGTATTGCCCAATTTACTGTCTATTCTATGGCAATATATTAGAAAGGATGTATCAAATGCAAATCAGTTCTCATGACAACATATTGTTTTACAGTGTTCATATAGGGCTTTGGAAGTTGCAATATAGTTAGCTTTGACAAATAACGCTACCCATGTATTTCTTCACTTATGCTTTGCAAACTAGACCTTTGTTCTCCCGTAAGCACTGCTTAATGAATCGATCTGGAGCTTATCTCGGAAATCGATTTAAAAAATAAATTATTTTTTGCATGTCATAATTTATTGCAATTATTACTGATTAAACAAATATATTCGGCACTTTGTTACATCAGTTTACCGATTTTATTAAGATTAGAATTATTTACTTTGCATTAACAAACTTTCTGACTGGAAACCGTACTGTGTAACTTTCAGGACATATTCCGTATTGTGGGGTCGCAGGTGACCCGTAAGAAAATTATTGAGTATGGCTGAGCATTGCACGTGTACCTAGGTATAATATAATAGTAATTATAGTACCTCATTATAGGCTATATAACGAACATTTATTATAGCAGTAGGCCTACTTTCATCGTAGTATATTTTGTTTATTTCGTCTTCCGAAAGACCTTTATGTGCCATAGTTAGTAGTTACGTGTCCAAATAACCATAAAGCAATAGATCTAACCAACAATGTATTAATAGTAGGGCTGTACCGATTAATCGATTAATCGGCTCGATTAATCGATTAAACATTTAATCGTCGATGAATTACATTTTCCGATTAATCGGTTTAGTCGAATTCTGAAAAACGCTTTTCGAGAATTGGTCTTTCTCAGTGCCGAGTGAGAGAGTTTTTAGTGCTGCCGGTATTGTTGTAAACAAACTAAGATTGTCTCTTGAACATTCAAATGACAAGAAACTCGTGTGTCTCAAGTCTTGACTGAAAAATTAACCAGAAATGTAAGTTTGTATATATTTTTTCAGTAGTTAACTAATAATTATATTCATTAATTCAGGATTTCTTCTGATTATCTGTAGTGTAGTAGTTATTAAACGTGTAAAACAATATTAAATGTACACTTTGGATTCGTTTAAAATACCGACCTGTTTGTCGATTAATCAGTCGATTAATCTGTCGATTAATCGATTAATCGATTAATCGATTAATCGATTAATCGATTAAAGTCAAGCGTTAACTCGATTAGAAATTTTAATCGATTTTCAGCCCTAATTAATAGAACTATAAACAGTGATTAAACAGGAAACTAGCTGGAAGAAAGATTAACTACAGTACTCAGACCGCACTGTGGGCTCTTATATGACCCGATTGCATAATAAGTAAACAACAAAAGTGAAAAAGGCGCTAGCGCAGACGGGAATGTATGTGTGTGTATGTGATCCATTTATGCTAAATAAAGTCACTCAATAATATTGTAGATTTTAAACAAAGCCTAATAAACATCAATCGTAAATTTTATCTCATCCGCGATATGCGTAATTGTTGTTACTGCTTTTCGTACTATCCAAAATTCAAAGCACTTGCTCCGTAAAAGTTATTGATTTTACAGGCATATTTATTAGACATTATTGCATTTTTCATGCACATTACAATCTCTCAGAATATTGAATTACTTCTATTTAATATGAATTGATCACATTAAGAGTCTAGAAGTACTCGTACCGCGGAAGATGCTAAATTTAGTACCCATGTTAAGTATATTTTTCTCGTTTCGATCAATATTATCGAAGTATTGACTATTTCTCTCACTCTGTGTATATCCCTTTGTACCAGTCTTTATTATTATTTGTTTCATGTGTGCTCTTCTATACTTGGTGAAAAAAAAATGTTTTTTTGAGCTCTGCTTAGTTTAATTGCCAGTTACTGGATAAAAAGCGTATTAAAACAATTGAAAATTAAACTTAAATTATACCTGGTTGAAGAGATTTAAATTTTGTTCTTTAAAGAAAAATATGTCTTGGGCAGGTGTTTTTCTGCGTTCACAAATATTTGTATTTCACTATAATCACAAATATACTTATTTAAATACATAAATTTGCTTACACACTACAAAAATACAAATACAAAAAGAAAATAGAAGAGAAATCATTATATAGGAAATATTAGCAAAATATGCATAATATGAAAAATAAAAATAATCCACCGTATGAATGTAACTCATGCTCGGGAGTAGGCCTACCATATAGGCCTAATTACTGCAATACTGGTACTAATAAGAGGGGAGAGTGAGACGGTGATAATGAATTCTATTCCAGATTTAAGATAGGCTTGAAGAGTACAAAATTATTATAACTTTGCGACGAGGATTGTTTTCAAGAATACATTTTATGTCATCATATTTAGTGCTACCCGAATATATAACAACATCTTTCCATTCATAACCGCTCATGCTATTACATGTTATTTCAATGAAATAATTGCTTTAAAACTAACAGAATAATTACTGGTACAATGAAGTTCGTTAGGTTTAATTAAATTGCTAGATAGCTTCAACACTGATGGCGTATGTTAAAGGCTCTATAAAATATACCAATCAACCGATAACGATATGCAACATTAATAAACATTATTATACTCCGAAGGTAATGACCATTATGGCATAATAAAAATTCTATTAAAATTCAGTATATTTAAAAGCATAGAATATTTTGTTATCAGTTGTATGCTTGTATGTGGAAAATATTCAAATGATATTGAATTACTATATCGCAATAATTGACGTTTGTGAAATTACTGTAACTATACCAGTTACAGGCAACAATATCTCAGTACTAAAACTGAAACTAGTATGTCTGCATTATCATTTTACATTCTGTCATGTTCGAATTTCTTCTTAATCCCCCGGAAAGATCAGAAATAGTTTATTTCATAAGTAAGTTTTACATTGTCAGTTTTCAAGTTTTGTTATTAGATGTAGGCCTATATTTTGTAAAAAGAAATCACTAATAACATGCAATAGAAATTGCAGAGGAGGCTTGGTTTAATGTTGTCGCAGGATGATTAACTATGCACACGTCGGACTTCACTATGCTCTTAGGTGAGCTTTATTGCAATATCCTTACAACGCATGAACTTTATGGTAGGCCAACCTTCCAATAGGTTCTTAACCATAGATTTTTTGCTAATTTCTTGCTGGCCTTCGTGTAATTTTTTGGTGCCATACCGGTTGTCTTTTAGGTCTGTCGGGAGTGATGCATTTTGACAAAATCCTCTCCCCACATTCATTTTAATTAATATATGAGTGACGCAACGCCGACCATTACTTTTTTTTTCCTTTTCACTTCATTTGCTCGCTTTTCTTCAGGGGTTAAAGTATTACAGAGATTTAATTATTGCAGAGATTTAATCGCATATAAGTTCAATAATATTATTTTTAATTACATTGTCTGACTACAGTTGAACATTCTATAGGCCTACTTTAATGAAGAATCCGTCGTTAATTCATTTTAAAAATTACAATGGCGCTATATTTTATACCTGGCGTTTCACTTAATCTATAGAATGCCTGGTTGTTGACTGTAGTCTGATGAAGTAATTTTAATTGGTGGTACTTGAGCAATCAGTAGCCGCTTTTGTCGACATACTTCAGTCAGTTTCCATACCTAAAAGTTCGTTTAATTTACTTCTTGTATGGTATTTCAGGGCATGGATATTTCTGGATCTCAAATATGCCTGTATTCATTTCATGCAAGTACTTCACATTGAAGTATTTTGATGAAATCATTTCTACTTTTAGAACAAAATTCCTCGCCATTAAGATTATTTAGTACAGAGAAAGTGGTCAAGTGGAGGAAAATCTCTTTCAGTGCCGTCTGCGCATCGAAAAAAAGTATTAAATCGGGTGATTACACATTGCTTAAAAAATGTTCGCCTGAATTATGTTATACCTGTTTTTTTATCCTTTTCTTCTTCATCGGCGTTGAAACAACCACACTACTATTTTCATATTCGAAAATTAATCTTGCAGGCAGGTGGCTGTAACGATGTTTCTAATGAGTTTATACTTCACATAATTTATGTGTATTATTTTACTATTTACAGCCTAATCTATTCGTTTAAGTTTATTTGTGCTATAAAATATGTCTTTGTTCGACCGTACTAAGTTACTATAATACGCGTGGGCTATTACATGCGAGGTAACATTTTCATAATGATATTCATTCATATATAGAATTTCATTATGACCCTGGTGTGGTATCGAACACGGAATAATTTTCAAGCCGTGAAAGCAGCAATTAAAACTGCTTTGTAAATAACCTGTGTATAAAATAAAATCTATTCTATTCGTATTAATTTTATTATTATTGTATACTAAATTGAATTGATTTTGTTTGTTTTAACGTGCAATATTTTGAGGCTAAAACGCCAAACGAAACTTATAAAAGTTCTCTGCACGCTGTCACCTGCCATCTGTCGCAAAAGACGAGAACTTACCAACAGCTGATCGCCGAGGTCAGTCGAATCGTTTGTTTGGTGAATCTAAAAACTTAAAACTTATTTAATTATTACGGTCGAATAAAAACAGTCGTATGCAACATGCCTGTATTGGTAATTAAGATACTTGTATGAAAATTAACAGATTCATAAACAACCTACACGTGTCTTAATAAATACTATTATAGGCTTGTTTCCTAGTGTACTATTACGGGAATAAAAATTTTGTTTTAAGGCTTGAGAAAAACATGCAAAGAAAATTGTAATTATAAAGTTCTGAATTCTAGAGAAGTTAATTCTGAAACTAAAAAAGCAGTATACCGAATTCTTCCAGAAAGTTTAAGAACTTCTTAACTTTATTATACGTAAAAAATGAAAATATAAAGGAATATGATCGAAAGAAGAGATTCTTCGAATCTCCTGATGAATTATTTTCTCTTAATTTTCCTTCAAATTTTCCTTCATAATCATATTAAGCCACACCTGCGGAATGTGAGAAGCGCTGATTGCTTTTGTGAAGGAAGCCTTCTGTTTGTTATTCTAATATACAAGAGCTGATTACAGGTGATGAAGCTTGGGATCATGGAAATTATAATGTCACACGAACAACTGGGATGACAAGGCACAGCAGTCTGGGGAGGTAGCTAAAGCAAAGTGGAAGAAATATGTGCATTATGTCACGTAAAGCATTACAGAATAGACCGGTAACGACTGTTCTTGGGATCGCGTTCACAACATGCAATGGTTAGAGGAAACTGTAATCATCACACAATACTCTCCTTTTCTGCATAGTTGAACCTCATTCCAATAACTTATTTAAAAGCTTGTTGCACTTGGGCTGAATGTATTAGGTTGAAAACCTTATGTAAAATATTCATATTATTTTCTCTGTCCTAAGCATAGACCTTGCTATTTCGTTCTGTCACTAGAGTAAGTGATCATTTTGGGAAAGTGCTAATTTGGTTGTCCTAGCTTCGTGGAAAGCCTTATTTATCGCGAGAGAAAGCCAAGTTTAAGATTGTAAATGAGACAACTAGCTTGTAAGTAACACTGAAGCAAATTGTACGAAAGTAAAATGGTTCACCTGTTTTAGTGCAAACAATTAGCCTAGAATAGTTAAACAAAATCATTAGAGCCATTTTCGACAAAAGTCTTCATATATAGTGGAAACAATATGTGATAGCATTCTACAGGCTTCGTGTCTTACAGTGATACTGCTTTGCTACTCCAGAAACTGGGGAAATTTAAAAGCGGAAATTAGAAGAGGAAGGTTGTAGCAATCCTCCTAACGAGTATGACAAATGGTGTGGAGCCAGTTCAAAAAGCATCAGATTCCATAGAGAAAGCCGGGAACTTTCTTAACAGAGTCGCAAATCTGAATCACCAACTATATCACCGTCATAGGCCTATATTTCACTCGACGAAAAGAAGGATTTTTTTTTTGAAAGATTTATGGTGTGTTCTGTTACATACAAACTCAGACATATTACTGAATAATCGTACTCAGATTTTAGGGATACACATAATATAATATTTTCTGTTCGTTACCGGTAGATAAAATGAAAGTTGTTTACGAATTTTTTTCTTTAGATTCCTAGTTGCAGAAAAATATGAGGATGAATCTGTGTTTGAGTTTGTGAAAGCACATCTAAAAAAAAACGAACAATAGCAGAAAACCAATTTTTATATTTCAGTTGGTCGCCGCCCAAAGTTTTTATGTTATATCGTATACTTTTCTTATCTATTGACGTAAACAATTGTGGCAATTTTTTTCTGAATTGAGCGCTACTTACTACTAAATATATAAATCCCAGTAGAACTTTTATCTGAAACGTTTTATGTTTAAATCCTCTAGAAGGGAGTTACGAGGAAGTTAGATGGCCCTGCATCGGTTCCTTCCCCAGTCTTATAGAATCCAAAGGGATAACCACGACGACACAACAAAGAAAACAAAGAAAGGAAGTTTTCAAGGAACTATGGATGGACACTGTCACAATGTAACTGCGTGCACTGTGTGTGTATTCAGACCATTCATGATGTAGTTGCAGCTCTGATGTGTCCTTCGATCATTTTTTTTAACGAAATTTCGTGGTGGTGCTGAATTAAATTGCATTTTTTTGTAATCATAAATGGACAAACAGTCGCAAATAATTTGTCTGAAACAAGAACACAGCAATATTTGTTGAAATTTAGACCGATTTAAGCAACTCTATATCTGCATGTCGTCAGAAGAGTAAGATACCATGTGTTTCAATGGATACTGCAATGCATCCCCTGAAATATTTATCTCCAGATGGCAGCACATTTAAGATAACAGGGAACTTTGGTTTCAGGAATGCATTTTATAGTATATTAAATGTCAAGAAGATTCAACCACACATAGAATATTGTATAGAAGAATGGGGTGCAACGGGAATAACGAATATGGATATAATACTAGTGATGCAAAAAAGGAGCCTGAGATGTATATATGGGATTAGTAATAGACAATCATGTAAAGAATTATTTATAACCAAAAGAATCTTGACAGTAGTTAGCCTGTATGTATATAAAGTGATACTATATGTTAGGAATAAAAAACAGCCTCCAGTAAATAAAGACATACATTCTCACTGCACAAGAGGTGAAACCGACTACCACAGGGTGACAATAAATAAAAATTCAACATACAAAGATCCGTTAAGTAAGGGAATTTTACTGTACAATAAGTTACCGATAGAAATAAAAAAGAAACAGAAAGGAAATTTTAACATTACACTTAAAAATTATCTGATACAAAGATGTCTCAATAGGTTAGATGAATTTTAGCTTAATTAACTAATTTACTATTGAAACTCATATTAATAAAGTTATAGAACTTTAAAATGTGGTTATAGTGTTTTTTAATGTTTAATAATGTACAATTTAATATTACATTAAATTGTAATTTTATAATTAGTTTTAATGATATTTAATAGTGTAATTTGTAACTAATCATTGAAAATGTATCAAATGCCTAAAGTGTTAATAATATGTTAAATGTGACGATGCTGGAAACTTTTCCTGTAAAAGTCTATAAGCAATTAAAGCATTATCATTATCATTCTAAGAATGTTACCTATAGAGAAGAGATGCATAATTTTAATATAAAGAGGCTAATCAGATATTAACTTACCCAGATGTCGTTTACATAACATTTGAAATATTAAATTGTTTATAACAGGATTGTCATATGTAATAAACTGCCTCTAAGTGTCCGGAATTTACCTATAAGATATATATTTTTAATTATGTGGGTACATGGCGGTTATAGAGACTATTTTACTGTGTGAACGAATTTCTAATGGTTTTATTTTAAGTAGTAGTAAGATTTATTATGAAAGTAAATAAATCATCCGACCTCCAATGGGGCTGATCGCTAAGGATCCAGAATACATACAACATAGATCATTAGAGATTATTTAGAATTAGCCTTAAAATTGAACACTTCAACATTGCAAGGATTCTTAAAAATAAGTCTATAGTTGTTCTGCTTCTGGAGTATCTGCAGAGAGTCTCTTAGTATCTGTATGACAATTTCCCTGATCTCATGGAATATTATTATTAAGAATTCTGGCCTTCTTGTGTCGAATGTTGTTGCAATTGATAACATTTACAACATGCTGTGTGTTAGAGGAAACTGCAGTAGCAAGACGACAAAAACAGAGGGATGTATTCATCTCATTTCCTACTCCATTTAATCTGAACTGAGCTTCCTAACGAGGAAATGGACGCTGGACCTCATTTTCCTGCCTCTTTTTTCATCAGTTCTCCAGTTACTTCAACAGTGCCATCCAGACTCTCAAATTGTTTTCTGGAATTAGAGTTGTATGGACACCAGTTCATCAGTGCACTGTAATTACACGCTAATTCGGGCGAGTTGTAACTGTGCTGTAATATAAACTGTAACTGCTATGTGTGAACCGGACGCTCTGTAAAGCGAGAACTTCACGAATTATCGCTAATGAATATTATCTGAGTTCTGCAAGCTATTATCGTTTAGTACAACTACTGCGTGAAATGACGCGTTGAAGTCTCTGTTAAGTTCTATAATAAATGAGTGCTTTCAGTTATTTAATTTTGTCTGGTCTCGAACGTTAGTCTACACGGTTTGTCATGATGTTAAGAATTTAAGTGTATTTAAAAAAAATACTGACATTTCGTTTGCTTGTACCATCGAAAACTGCCTGACTGAGAAGGTATGTAATCACTAATCATAGTAAGGGTTTAAATGAAGTATTTTAGCTGAAGTATTTTAGCTTTTAAACCTCTTGTTTGGGTACTGCAGTTATCATACCTATAATAAATGGGACTAATGCTATGATTGAGTTTTGTCTTGTCTGTAAAAATAATTACAATATTTTACTCAGTTTAATTTTCGTACATATGCTGCAATCTAGTGTTAAGAATGTCAACTACGGGTGAACATAGCGAACTGCACGGAAATTTATTATTAACCGATGTTACATAAACATAAAGAAACTGTTGATATCCTGTCAGGATATTTTATTTATTTATTTACTATGGTAGAATTAGACCTTAGACCTTATTTTCCATTCTACAAGGCCATGAAACAAGATAGATCTTACAAATAAAATCAAGAGAATATACAATTTAACAACTTGGAGGTGACAGTGCATATGCTAGTATGAAAACACTTAACATTTAAAATATCTTAAATGATTAAATTAAAATAAAATACTTGAGATTAGAATAATAGGTTGACGTAATATACCACATGGTTTTAACCTATAATACTTGCAATTTTAGCGATATGACAATTTGTTTTACACTGCCATTCCTTATCCATATTACTTTCAACCACCAGTTTATTGAGACTTATAATGAATGTGGTCTATTTACACTCACACATTTCAGCTGTTGAGTGATTTCTAAAATAAATATTTATTTTATTTCTGCGATCTGATGTTTCAATCGAAACTTTAGGAAAATTCTGTACTAAATATATTACTAATATATAATTTATCTTGAAAGAAATGTAGCATCAGGTGTAAGGAGCACATATTTTGCCCTGTTTCTCACAACAGTATCCTAAAGGTATCAAGGGCCTATTAGAACAAATTAGATACCGATATCAATTTCTTGCTTGTCGGATTTTACAGTTATTTCAATTGCTTAAATATTGTAGATTTTAAAAAAAGAATGAAGATTGCTTATTTATTTTAAGTATTAAAGAGATATGGGGGTACGCCGTGGGGTAGTGGTTGAGACGCTGCACGGGTTCAATCCCCGATGAGGTCGTTGGAGTTTTTAAATTGGCCTAATCCTTCTGGTGGCACGATGGCCCTGGGTTCGACTAGCCTCTAACAGAAATGAGTACCAGGAGCAATCCTGGGGTAAAGGCGGTCGGTGCGTAAGGCTGACAACCTTACCACCTTCATGTGCCGAATGTTTAAAATCTGGGAGCTCTAAATCCTGGAACCCTCTGGGTCTCCATGGACTGTATAGGGAACACTTTACTATTAAAGGGATATATGGTCGCTTGTAACATCTAATACTGCGGATCCGTAGACCCGGGTTCTATTCCCGTTACCTAGGGGGATTTTAATGAGTTAGGGTTGCACTCGTCCTCTTGAGAACAACTGAGGAGCTTTTTTATACAGAAGTGCAGCTCCGGCTAAAAATCCATCAATATCGGCCGTGGGAGTCGACATATTGACTACATACTCTAATCCTGCCATCTACCCATAGTAGATGACAGCGGTCGGATTTTAGGCCCTATCCCATAAGGAATGTAGTGCCACAGAGTGTAGAGTCTGTAAACACATTTTCCAGTTCCCTGCAATTTAAAAACAAACTGTTCTAAAAACTTAGAACATTTCTTACGCATCCAACTAGTCTAACTGGTACCATCGAGTAATTAATTAATTATTATTAATGTTAAGGCGGTAATAAACAACCTATCATCTAGTCACACGACATGAAGAAGTCTTGCGGGAAATCTATTTGAACTTAACTGACGTTCTTGTTACTGAACACGTTATACTATGCATATTGCAAAGATATGTAAACTAAATACGAGACACAACTTTAGCTATAACCTCAAAACTAGACCTCCGAAATTTGCAATGAAAACTTAATTCAGAACAGCACATACTGTGGGATTTGAGAAAGACGTGACATTTCAACTTTAATAGTCACGTATATGTAACCACTAGTGCTGACTCTATGGCTATTACTTTCTATAACCGTCCCATAGGAACTGTAAGTAAAGTGAACTTCGGTATCGAGTGGTTCATCTCCACTTCATGGGTTTGGTAAGTGCCTGTTCCAGCTCTAAGTGCATCGGGCCATCGTTTTCTTGTTCTTCCCGGATGTCTTCTTCCTGCAGGCTTGTAGTAAAATACTTTTCTTGGGTTCCTCTCTGGTGACATTCTCTCGACATGCTTATTCATTCATTTCTGTAGTATGCGATTCTTTCTTTCAGAAAAATTATTTCTAACTCTTCTCTAATTTTTTTCATAATATAACACTGAATGTACTCGTAAATTGCAAATGAAACATTTTCCCTTCATACCATTATTAAATGAAAACGAAGCATTTTCCCTTCATACCATTATTAAATGAAAACGAAGCATTTTCCCTTCATACCACTATTACATGAAAATGAATCATTTTTCCTTTATACCACTATTACATTTACGTAAATTATTTAATTAATAAAAGCTGTTTAATTTTATGCCCCCTATCACTTCAGAAAATTAGGCTAGTTATTCTGTTACATCCTGTACAAAGTATGTCCTTATTTCGCGTCATTCCTTTGTTATCAGCATTCGAATTCATGCAAGAAAAAGCGTGTCTTTGAAATAGCTTCCACGACAAAACAGAATATTATAGTAGGCAATGAAAGTGAAACTGAAAAGCTCGTGTAGACAAAATGAAAACAGACAAGGGACAATCAGAATGAAACTTCGTTCTCTTTGATATCCTCACACCAGCTGCCTGCTTGTGGCTTCACTTTCGACGAAACACAGGTGTCTTCTGTTTCCATTTTCACCGCAAATTAAAACGATTTCTTTTTTAAAATCCTTTTTGCTCTTGAAATGAGCAGTTTCACCAAAAGAACAGTTCCACTGTACCGTTTTGGTGTGCAAAATTATTATGTATTTTAATAAAATATACACAATTATTCCCGGATAAATAAAACACAATATTCCATTCTAGTAATGGATTCTTTTTTTAAATTTCCCATGTTAAGTTTATGGAATTTTCTATTCCAACATCGTATCGTGGGGTTATAGGAAAAAGTTGGTAACTTACCAAAAGAAAGGAAGAAATAAATTGGAAAGCGGTTCTACAAACTTTTTCATGTCATAAATTTATCTAAATGTAGCCTACCACTTTTCAAAGTCTCCAAAACATTTGTACAAGACATCATTTAGCACTTACAAACGTTTTCTTGGCAAAGATGATGTCTTCCACTTTATTAAAATAGCACTAACTCATTTTTGCAACAAAAGAATGAACTTATCAAGTCCATTTATCTTTCGTGTAACCACACGATATGTGGCAAAGTATAGGTATGTATTATGGTTTATACAATCACTCCTCAGCTATCGGCCATTTGCGCATACATAACATGTCATTGTGTATTACTTAGTTATTACTCATTGGCAGCGGTAGTGTTTCCTCTGGTTCCAGGCGCGGTCAGTGGTTTGTTCAGGACATAACAATTTTGGGTACGAAATAGTTCGGAAGGGACTATAAACGTGGTCCCCTGCCGTAGACTTTCGGCACGTTAAAGAACTCGGCCCTTTCACGTCCAAGTGTTACCTTAGATTTCTCTACGTGATTGTCGAGGCGATGGTCTTAGCACGTCTCCCCCTCTCGTCTATAGAACAAAACAAAGTGTAACCAAATTCTTCTTCCGCGGCGCGACATCCCCGAAGGGAGAAGGCCTACCACCCGACCGCTGCGTCATCTACCTATAGGCAGATGGCAGGATTGGGGGGCATGTGGTCAGCATGCCGACACCCACGGCCGTTAATGGTGGTTTCCATGACCGGAGCAACCAAATTAGTTTTCGATAATAAACCTCCACTTGGAGGGCCAATAGCCTATACCTATTCCCATGAGAGGATGTCATCCGTTTATCCATCTATTTATTATTAGGAAGTAGGTGTCAAATATGTTTTAATCTTGCATTTATGTTTGCTGATTATATAGCTCTTGTTTTTCTTTTTCAATATCAAATTTAAAAGTAAGATGAAAAGAAAAGTGCGAAAGATTAATAAGAAGAAAACACTGGTAAAGTAAAGTAAGGCAGGCTGAGAACAAAAGCAAAAGTTAAAATAGATTTAGAAAAGCTTTAACAAGTTAAATCCTTCCATTTCCTTGAATCTTGAAAACTTCACACAAAAGAATCCTAAAGAATGTAGCAACAAGAATTACACCAGGGAAACAAGCTTACAGTATGTGAAATAAAATCTCTGTTGACCTCAAAAAGACAGAAAACACAAGAGCATCGTTAGAGAGAAAAAGAACTCTGAATTCTTATAAAGGAGAGTTGTACAAAATCAAAGTCAGGCTGCGATGCTGGAGAAGAACCGATGAGTTTAAAGAACAAAAAAGAAGAAAAAAGGAATGCATAAGTAGACATACTTGTATTATGACACGCTGTAAAATCTATTTTGTTTTCAGTTAACTGTTTTGTGTAGGTTAAATGGTCACAAATGAAATTAAGGATAATTAATGTTATAGTATAAAGCTATTATTCCATCCCCCGCACGGTCAGAGGTTGTCGAACTCTTGGTAATTAATTCTAAACCATGTAATTTAGTTTTGTTTTTCATCGTAGTAACTAGAAATCTTAATTGGAGCTCTTTTTGATATTTGTAACCCGTAGCCTAACTTCTTGTAACTATACGTTTTTCTCTTTAGTATTCGTTAGTATAATTTTAAATATCTTAGGCTATAATCCTAATTATTTTCTTTAGTATTTTTATATTTTGTAATTTAATTTTGTAATTTAATGTTTTATAGCACTCTAGTTTATAAATTATAACTATGTTTAGTTCTTGGTATTTAAGTATTAAGTATTAATTAATTATCTGTAATATTATGTATTTGTGTTATGTAATAGTAATGTAGTTTTTTTTACTGGTAGAGCGGAAGAGAAGGTCAAATGGCCTTAGCTCTGCCAGAATAAATAAACAGAATAATAATAATAATATTCTGCACTTTACACAAAATCCGTAAATGTGTGTTCCCTGTACAGGGCATGGAGGCCCAGAGGTGTTTTTTTTTGTGCCCTCCCTTACCCCCGGAGTGCCAAGCAATGAAGTTTATTACCTCCGGTCAAACCAAATTTTGGTAACCATTTGTTTGATGTTTTTACCTAATAGTGCCCTTATGTACATCCTGATAGGATGTGTGGTGAAATTGACGTGTTTTGGCTGTTTACTTGTGTCGTTGTGTATTAGCGCGGGTTTGACTTTCTTGCCATGAAGTCGATTGCTTGTCGTTTGTTGTGTTTGTTTAGTATCGTGTAGAGATGTTTTCTAATGTATGTAGCAGTGCGTGTATCTGTGTGAGGGGATTATTAGCCAGTCCGACATTTGCCTATGAGCAAGGGAAACCCCTCAAAAACCTCGCTCGGACTGGGATAGTGGGCATAGCCCGGCCAAAGGCCAGGAGGTTGATGCTCGCAGATTTTAGACATTCGGCACATGAAGATGGTATGCACCGGCCGCCTATACCCCCAGGATTTCTCCTGGTAATCATTTCTGTTAGAGGCTGAGTCGACCCCAGAGCCATAGTGCCACCAGAAAGATTAGGCCAATTGAAAAACTCAACGACCTCATCAGGGATCAAAGCCTCGACCTTCTGGTTTGTAGAGCAGCGCCTCAACCACTACGCTAAGGCTTACCCCAAAATCCATAAGTGCTCATAAATTAATTTATAAGTATCACTTATTTCTTTCTCTAATAATATCTGTACAGATAAGATTATTGTTTGAGAACAATCATTGTTCAAAATAAGGTTAAACATTTTGGGAAAGTCTTCTATCTAAGAAAACAATAAGCCGTTTTGTTATATCCAACGTGAGTAATTCATCCGTATACTTTTCTTCAATTAATTTAATTACCTTCTTGTATATTGTATGAGAATATCATATCAAATGCTAATAATCTTAGACAATCGGGATGGATCATAATCTCGAAATAAGAAAGTAGTACTTGCTTCAGCAAAGAGTGAACCATTCATGTAGACGTGGATTGTGCCAGATTCGAAGAGATGTGATGAACAAGTCCATAAAAGACCACTTTTAAAAATAAAGTATAAATAGCCTTCTACTTACTTTAAAAGCGCAGCCTGCATGTAACACTTCAATTAATTCCTAACAATCACTGATACTGATAGAAGGAGAGTAAAAGCGAACATGGAAATGGAAGAAATTGATTGCTTTAGTGGACGAAATCAGGAAAGAGCGTGCTTACTGCTTTGTCAAAGGATTTGTGAACAAAAGAAGGCGAATGTACGGAAGTGTTGCCCAACGACTGTATGTAAAACAAAGAGGCTGTGTGAAGTAACTATGGATTGTAGTTTAACTCTACTTACAACTGACATTTCTATAAATTTATGGATGTTTTATGTTGTTCCCGAATACTGACCAAACGATCTATTGAAAAACTATTTTTTTGCACTCCTTAGCTAGTAAGTGTTACTTACGAAAGTTGTTTACATGGATCGTAAGTTGACATTCCCACACAGTCTTGTTGCTATGGCCGTTGCGATGAGGTTAAATTACTTACGGTTCAAGCGATACGCCATAATTCATTACGATACACTTCATAATACAAGCCTTTATGGCCCAAGCCCCCAGGACAAATATTCGGTTCCCATAACAACAAACACATGCGAATCACTTTCTGAAATAAACATCTATTTTCAAGAATGTATTTACATAATATTTTCAGGTAATATCACAATTAATATAATTAAATTGATATAAGTAACCGTCGTGCAAAAAATAGCATGCAACACACGGGCCGTAAAGGCATTTACGGGTCTCGAAAACTTAAAAACCCTCGGCTGCGCCTCGGGTTTTCAATCTGTTTCCTCGACCCGTAAACGTGCCTTACGGCACTTGTATCGCAATATACTATAGCGTAACAGACGTTGCTCTTGTTCGAGGCTCGAAAGGGGGTCATTTTCTCGTAAGATTTAACTCAGATTTAACAAGTGTAACGGATGAAATAGTAAGCATATCGTCAGCATGTCAGCACATATAAGAGGCGCGTCCAATAAAGTAAGTTTCCCTGGAGCCGTTTACAGAAACAAACCACAATTTCTAGGAAATATCTATTGCAAGAGACATAGCCAGTGTTCAGCTAATTTTCAACTTATACGCCACTGGAATTGAAACATTTATCTTACCATGGCACCAACTTTTGAACACCTGTGTCGTAGAAGTCTGCCGCCAGGTATTTGAACTACTGTGTGCCAAACATCTCCGCCTCTCTGTCATTATCTGTCATTTCTTTAGGTGTAGGAAAAGATGGAAATCACTGGGAGCGAAGCCCGGGCTTTGGGGTGAATGTTTAACAAATTCCCAGACGAACTTCTGCGGTTCCACGAGTTTCAACTCCCACAATCTTGAGGGCACGATCATTCGATTTATATGAGCTGAAATGATGTCAATATGCTTACTATTCCAGCCGTTCCATTTGTTAAGATATATAGGCCTATACTCCCACTAATTGTGGCCGGGATATAGTTAACAAAAAGTTTCTAAATATTTATTATAAAAAGTAGGACATGTAATGTTTTAATTCATGTACGGTATGCTACTTTTTAACATTTAATGTTAACAGATTATCTTATGAATTTTTAATAATTGTATATAGGCTATACATATTTTTAAAAATAATTTAATGATGACAATTTTGGATACTGTGTAATGAAGCCGTTATTCAATCTCGAGCCAGAATTAAAGACATGCCTTAGACCTGTTGCAGTATTACACATAGATTCAAATAAAAAATAATAAATGTTTTAATATGGTTTTAACTTCTTTAAGGAAGATTTTCCACCCTTTCTCTCAAGGACTACTCGCGATTCTATAAAAGTGTATGCACTCTTTCTACTCGCAAATTTTTTCATTACTATAATTTAATATTTTACTATAATAATAATAAACTTTAAATACTTTTTAAATGTTGTAAGATGTAATAGTTTTTTTAGTTTTGCACATTTGAGTAGAAACACAAATTATAATAGTTCCAAATTTGTCACAGAACAGTCTCAGAGCCTGTTTAATTTCGAATGGCTCGAATGTTTATTTATGTGTATGTTATGTGGTCTTTTCTATGAGTGTATGTGTTTTAAGTTCCTGAGTTTCTCTGAGTGATTTTGTATGTTACTCATTGTGGTTTTCTTTCATTTCAGGTAAGTGGCAATGCTGAACACTTACGCTTCAACAGCTAGATAAGTAAAATGCCGTACTGTGCGGTATATGTACCATTTTATTTTATCCTGTTATAAATAAGAAGTTTAGATCTCGTGTGCATTAGGTTAATATTCAAGTTTTGAATTCGTTCATAGTTTACTACTTCTTAAGTTTCGATTCCATTGAGTTGTTTTTTTGTTTGTTTGTCTTAATGTATATTGTATGTAGATACTTATGTTCTAATGAAATATGAGCTCAATTGGAGTACTGTATGCTTAACCTATAGAACGTTTCAATATTTATAGTAAGTTAACTATATCCAGTATTCTTATGTATGGAACTAGTTGGTTAAAGTAAATAGAAAGACTGCCTCATTATTTTATCTAAATGTCTCTGGTCTCTGTATACTATTAAACGGTACATTTGAGTTGCTGCCCAACTCAAATTTTCGTACGACTTACGGCCTGCCATATTGAGAGGGACGTTTGAGTTGCGGCCAGGTAATTAGGAGTTGATCAGTCTATTAGAGTTACCCAGGAGACACCGCGGTGAGGTTGGCTGAATAATTTCCCAAAAATCTGTGCATACACTCAGTTTAAAAATCGGGTGCGTGGAAAACCACGCGACAGAGGTAAATCTTGGATTTTTTCGTTTTTTCGATTTTCCAATTTTGGTTTATTGGATATTTTTAATTTTGGATTGTTGGACTTTTTAAATTTTGGGTTTATGGACTTTTCTAATTTTGGATTTTTAAATTTTGAATTTTTTTTTATTTTTATTGTAGATTTTCATGTTTTAAATTTTGGATTTTTGAATTTTTAAATTTTGTATCTTTAATATTTTTAAATTTTGGAATTTTTTAATTTTTAATTTTGGATTTTTAGATCTTTTAAATTTTGGATTTTGGTTTTTAATTTTGGAATTTTGGATTTTTTCATTTTGGATTCTTGCATTTTTTATTTTTTAAATTTCATTGAGTGATTGTTTTCTTTGCAGTCCATCACAGCCCCGCTATTCTTTTTTTTTTATTTATTATTTACAAACACAAACTTATAATGACAGATCCGCAAAAACAGTAGAAAATAAATAATAACAGCAGAAAAACATATAATACAGTAACAAATTATTCCGTCCTCTTTGAAACTTATATTGCAAACGTAAATATCTAATCTTGTGTGTTGTTGCGGAATTTCTCCATTTAGTTCTAATACACATCTGAAATTCAGAAATTGAAATCCCTTCTGTATCAGTCTTTCTGAAATGAAAAACAAAAACAAACAAACAAACAAACTAATGTTTTAGTTATCTGGCATGGTCAACACCTGAACCCCAGGTACCTCAACGCCTTTACACTGAACTCACATCACATATTACAGGGATCGAAGGAAAGGATCTATTTGTTTGAAATATTCCTTAGCTAGCGGAGTTGTCTTTTTCTGGAGTTTTACTACAGTGTCCTGTAGTGTTTTTCTAAAGCACTCTATTGATGGCTTTGTTGCTGATGTCACATGATGCTGAAATCCCATCGCAAACCATATTTGCAGGAAGTTCTTAGAATTCTGTATGCGGTCCATCTTAAGGAGCAAGCCCTGTATTTTACTGTCATGTGATGATGGGAAAAGTTTTTTTAATTGTGCAATTGCCCATTTCCATATTGGCTCACTGTCTATACATTTTGTTAATCTATGTCTTTGGGTATCGATCACTCCACATTTTTTGCATAATGGTGTCGCTGTCATGTTATGGCGATACATTTTTTCCTCGGTTGGGATGATTTCATTTATTATTTTGTAGGCGTTCACTTTCCAGTCTGAATTGATATAGGGTTGTTTAAATGCTTTCCAAATTGCTTTCCAATTTTGGTTTGGGTATTTGACCTGTATCTGTGGAGTTTTCTGTTTTGCTTTTAATATGTACTTATATAAACCTTTTGTTATTTTCCGTTCTTCTGTGTTTTTATATTCTTCCGGTATAGTTGTTATTATTTTAAGTATATTTGTAAAAATGTCTGGAGTTTTATCATTGTTGGTCCAATATTGTATATCTTGTTCATCTCCAATACCTGCTTTTGCTTCTAAGATATTTTTCATTATCAAGGCTTTACATTTTGGACTTACTGCTATAAATCCCAGTCCTCCTTCCTCTATGGGTAGTCGTAATTGATCACGTGCTACTTTATATAAGTACCCTCTCCAAATATAATATCCTAAAGCTCGTTCAATTTGTTGAGTGTATTGTTCCACTATCGGTATCACTTGTGCTGTATACCATAATTTGGATAGAATAAATACATTTACATACCATACTTTTTGCAGTAAGTTAAGTTGTCTGCTGAACTGTTGTTTGAGCTTATATATAATTTTATGAGCCACATTTTTCGCGTTAATTTCTATTATTGAATTGAGTTTGGTCGTTATTATGAGGCCTAGTTTGTGCTTGTATTTCTACGTTCTTTATTATGTTCTGCCAGGAGCCAAATTTTAACATCGTGGATTTGTTATAATTCACTCTTGCGTTCGTCGCTGCTTCGTAGATTTTGATGATATCTGGTACAGTTTTCGTGTGTTCGGGCTTCGTTAAGAGAATGGATACATCATCGGCGTACGCTCTTATTGTGAAAAGTTTATCTGGGTTTGGGTGTACACTTATTTGACTGTGTAACATTCGAATCAATGGCTCTAAACATATTGAGAAGAGTATCATGGACAGTGGACATCCTTGTCGTACTGATCGGCCTATGATAATTGGCATTGTGAAAAACCCATTGCTTAAAATTCTTGATCGTGCACTAGTATACAGGGACGTAATACAGGTGATAGTTGATCGTGGAAATCCAAATCTTCTTAATGCTGCATAGAGATAGTCATGGTTGATGTAGTCGAAAGCCTTTTCGAAGTCCAGGGTCAAAAGCGCGGCACTCTCTTCCGGGTGTGACTCATAGTGTTGTACTGTATCTCTTATTGATGCCAGTGCATGTGTAATTTTGCGACCCGGTATTCCACAGGTTTGTCCAAGTCCAATCATTCCCCCCATTAAAGGTCGTATTCTATTCGCCATTATTTTCATAAATATCTTATAGTCCGTATTGAGGAGTGTTATCGGTCTATAATCCTGTACTGTTATTGGTGACGTCATTTTAGGCACAAGTACTATTATTCCCTCGCTAAATCCTGTCATGCCATCTTCGTTTTTCAAAATGCAGTTCATAGTGTTGTGACTCATAGTGACTCATAGTGTTGTACTGTATCTCTTATTGATGCCAGTGCATGTGTAATTTTGCGACCCGGTATTCCACAGGTTTGTCCAAGTCCAATCATTCCCCCCATTAAAGGTCGTATTCTATTCGCCATTATTTTCATAAATATCTTATAGTCCGTATTGAGGAGTGTTATCGGTCTATAATCCTGTACTGTTATTGGTGACGTCATTTTAGGCACAAGTACTATTATTCCCTCGCTAAATCCTGTCATGCCATCTTCGTTTTTCAAAATGCAGTTCATAGTTTGAAGTAGTGCATCTTTTATTAGTTGGCAATGTTTTTTATAAAAGCCGTACGTTAGACCATCCGGTCCCGGTGCAGATTGTTTACTCGCCGTATGTATCGCATATCGGAGTTCCTCAATAGTAATATCGTCTTCTAAGCCTGTTTTCTCATCTTCCGTTATTTGGTCCGTGATAAACCGGAATAATGTTTCAGATGCTTCTTTCGAATTTTCGCTTTCTTTATACATGTTAGTAAAATAGGTGTGTATTTCTTTCTTGCATTTTTCATAACTTGTGGTTACTGTGCCTTCTGCTGTCTTCACATGGGCTATATATTTTGCCTTCCCCTTTTGTTTTTCTGTCGCAATATGATATAGCGAGGCTTGTTCCTCTTCGATGCTACTTTTATTATTTGATCGAATCATTGCACCGTCCAGCATGGATTCTTGAATCTCACATATTTTCTTTTTTACATCGTACATTTTTGTTTCTACATTGTGTCCTTCCTTCTGTTTTTTATGAATATCATGTAGAAGCGTGTAATAGTACTGCATTTTCTGACGTCTTTCTTTGGCTTTGTCTATTCCCTTCCCCTTAAAGAAGGATTGGATACCTGGTTTATATATTAAGAGCCATTGTTGCAGGTGACTTTTCTTAGATATTTGTGCTCTTCTTTTTAGATTATTCCACTTTTGTAAAAAACTCTCGATGTCTTCATCTAGGAGTAATGTTTCATTTATCTTCCAGTATCATCTACCATACAGAGGAATTACTTTATTTATTTAGACGGTTAAAATAACACTATGATGATCACTTATTGGCGAGGGAATTACGGTTATATCACATATGTCGTCTTTTTGATCCACATAAAATCTATCAATTCTTGATGCGGAATTTCCTCTGTGGAAAGTGAATTGAGTGTTATTTCCATATTTATGTTCCCAAGCATCCGTCAATTTAAGGTCTTGTATCAATCGGTCTAGAGCTAAGGATGGATGAAACTCTCCTCGTGAATCTTTCGCACTGAGTACACAATTTTTTTTTTTTTTATTACAAATTTATTACAAATTAAAAAATACAAATTGATACAAAATTATTACAAATACAAATAATATACACACAATTTGTACAATTTGAAAAGAGTATTATTTGCCCCGCATGAGCATAGCTCGTGTTCGGGGTCAGTTCAGTCATACTAAAATTATATAAAAATAACAAAAAACATACATATTATAGTTTTAGGTAAAAAATAAGAATAAAAATAAATAAGATTGCTTATATGAAATAAATGCATGAACAAAGATACGAAAAAATAAATTACAGTAACATAACAGAGTTACAAACAAATTACCCAATGTTAAAAATTAAAAATTTACAGTTGAGAATGATTAACATAAAAAGTGGTAAAAGTACAATTACAAGTTAGATTTAATCAAATCGAGTACTCATTTTTTAAACAATTTATTGTTTATTGGTATCATATCAGGGTTTCTTCTAGTAAAATTGTTGTACAGCCTTGGTCCGAAATTTATACTATGCCTTAGACCTACTTCTGTAGCACACTTTGGTTCGAAAAGAGGACAAGAGATATTATACCTCCTTGTATTATAGTAGTGATTTCGTGTTATGAACTTTTCTTGATGTTTATGGAAATAATTTAATAAAGTGTAGGAGTATAATTGTTTAATATTCAATACGTCAAAATCTTTATATAAACTTTTAGATGGATAGTCCATTGATTTTTTAAACATATCTTGATTATTCTTTTCTGCAACAACGACAATGGGCGAAGTGTAGTCTGACATATCCCACCCCATCCTATTATTCCATATTGTATAACTGATTGGACTAAACTTAGATATATTAGTCTTAAAGTACTCTGTGGCATAATGTTTCTTAATATAACAAATTTATATATAGTTTTCCGTAGTTTAAGACACAGATATTGAACATGTTTTTCCCACCGTAAATTTTGATCAATGATAACACCTAAGTATTTTACTTGTGTTGATGAACTTAATTTTGGACATTTACAATTAAAAGGGATAGAACAAGAGATTTCATGTAAGATTATATTGTGTTGTGCATTTATCGAGGAAAGTCCTTTAGAGTTTAGTGAAAATGGCAAATATGTTGTTTTATCAATGTTTAAAGATAGAAGGTTTTCATCGAGCCATTTTTTTATTTTGTTTGTTCCAATGTTAGCATTACTAAAAACGTGCTCCCAACTGTTTCCAGAAAATATGATTACTGTGTCATCAGCGAAGGAATAGACATTGCCTTTGATGAGATTTATATCTAATTTAAGAAGATCATTGATATATATTAAGAAGAGCAAAGGACCTAACACAGTTCCTTGTGGGACGCCGATATTTAGCACTACGTTTTCACTTTTTTCGTTGTTAACTTTAGTGATTTGGTATCTATTTGATAAATATGATCGAAATAGGTCTAAGGCAATACCTCTAACACTAATATTTTCTAATTTATTTAGCAAAATGTTGTGACTTATAGTGTCAAAGGCCTTTCTTAGGTCCAGAAAAACACCTAAGCATTTTTTTCCTTCATCTACTGCTTTAATAATTGTGGATGTAACGGCCATTATAGCATCATCAGTACTCATATTATTCCTAAAACCAAATTGTGATTCCGCTAATAGTTTATTTTTTTCTAAAAAGTTTGTTAGTCTATTTTTTATGCATTTCTCTAATAATTTTGCAATGGTAGATAATAAGGATATTGGCCTATAATTATTTAAATTACATTTGTCACCAGATTTGTACAATGGAATTACTGTCGCATATTTTAATTCATCCGGAAAAAAGCCTTGAGCTAAGCATAGGTTGAAAATATGAGTAAGGGGTTTAGAAATAAATCTAATAATTGCTTTCATTATAGTTGATGAAATGTCATCACTTCCAGGAGTAACGCTATTCTTAAGGTTTATGGCAATTAAGATCAATTCATTTTCAATTATTGGCTGTAGGAACAGAGAAGCTGTTGGATTTGAATGTAGATTATTATTGCGAGTAGATTGTGATGAATATGATGAAATGGAGCTATTTTATGTCCAATCTGAGAAAAATGTTTATTGAATTCATTAGCAATTTCACTATTATTGGTAATGGTTAATCCTTCTTCTGTTACGATTTTGTTTATATTCATATTTTCTCGTTTTAATGTATCTGTAGCTTCATTGATAGTTCGCCAAAATCTTTTTGGGTCATGTGAATATTGTTTGAGCTTGGTTTCGTAATAATTTGTTTTAGCCTTTTTTACAATCGTATTTAAAAGGTTCCTGTATTTTTTATATTGATTTTGTAACATCAAATTTAACGGTTCACTTTTAACTTTTCTTGCAATTTTGTCACGTACTCGAATTGATTTTACAATGCCAGTAGTAATCCAGGGTTTTATTTTTTTATATTTACAAGGTATAGATATAAGTTTGGAAATTCTACTATGTTCAATATGATTTTTTAAAATGCCATGAAAATATGAAAATGCTCTATTAGCTTCCGTAGCAGCATATATTGAGCACCATGTCTCGTTCCTTAGCCTGTCGGACAGTTGTTCTATTTTGATATGGCTTATGGTAGCTAGGAAAATTCTGTTATATTTGTGTCGAACATAATATGGCAGTTGCGTTAGAATGAATTCTTCTCTCTCTTTCCGTCTGTTCGTGCCTGAAGGTAAATAAAGGTTTAGATATAGCGTGTTATCTTCTGTTAGTATTGATGTGATTCTCCCACTTAAATGTTTCTCGTAAGTTTTAACGGCAAGACCTGTTCTGTAAATTATTGCCGTCCCTCTGTCGTTCTCTCCTCTATTGACTATTGAGTTGTATTTAGGGTTTATGAAATTTATTGTATCAATGTTCACCTCTTGTAAGAATATAATATCTGGATCATGTACATTTATAAAGTCACGTAGTAGCGTCTGTTTTACTGGATTGTGCAAATATGGTATGTTAAGGGTTCCGATGGATTGGTAGTATGCCATACACACTAGTAGAAATTGTATTATCATTGGGGTAGTTATTCTCCTCTATTTTGTTTGTGGTTAGGAATTGTTGTCTGGCTTTGTTTTGGCTGTCTTCGGTGTTTTATTACCTTTTCTTTCTATTTTCAATGTGGGTTCTTCTAGTTTTCTCTTTTCCAGCCGCGGATCTCGGCTACTGATGTGCTTACTTGTATACGGTCGAATTGTTATTCCTTCTAGTTCAACTTCTCCTGCAATGTCCATCTGTTCTTCCATTTTATTTTCCGAAGTCTGCAAAGCATTATGCTTTCCACTGTCGTCCACGAGTTCTATGTCCTGGTCATCAGTTTTATCGTCCTGTCTATTTTCAGGTATCGTTTCTTTCTTTTCGTCATCTTTCAGTACTATGGAGTGTACTTCTGCCGGGGATGGACCTGCTGTATTATTCACTGGTTCTACCTCCACAACATTACCATCTGTTTGTTGTTCTTCCATTTCCACTATGCCTTTTTCTGGGTCAGTCCCCTCCACAGCTCTTTTCATGCTCGTTATGTTTGAATCGGATTCCTGTATGTTTTCTACCGACTGCGACTGTTTAGTGACCAGATACTCAGCCTTAGGCCGGGCGCAAGTTGAGACGCAGTTTGGTGACGTGAGGTAGAGGTGACTCACCGTAAGTTTAACATAGAGTTAAATACAACAACGAAGGTTCGCACGCAGGGTGAAGTGAAGCAGATTCAACGAGTCACGAGCTGCGGACGTTTGTGATCGTGCCACAGTTTCTCACTAGTGACTTCTCACTGCGCGTGAAAAGTTGTTTGTCCACCATGGACATTGAGAAGAAATTAATTATGGCAGGTCGAGGGAGAAAAAATTGTACGACACGTCAAATTAAAATTTCAGATTTGGGAAGAAATTGCGAAGGGCATTGGAAAGAAATGTGATAAAGTTGTTTATAATGTTTTTATACTTAAATAAGATGGATTTATTTGAAGGGAACAAGGGAAAAGCTATAGTAGTGTCCGTTTTTATGGACTTTGAGATAAAAATGCCTTCTAATAGTGAATTTGGAATTTTGGAATTAGTTTAGGCAGAAAGCGGTAATATTATAGGGGAAAAAGGATCGTACTCCATGCAGTTTGAAAGATTGATGTCCGCTCTGAAAGTAAACAAACCCTCTTCAACTCTTCATATTTATTGTTTATCAGTTTGTTGCTATGCTCTTTTCAATCAAAAGCGTTTCTTGAATTAATTTCTATACAATGTGTTCAATTTGTTATCCTTTTTCGTTTTCCGCTGTACCCTTCATTTGTTTTAGATAACATTTTATATGCAGTAGATTTTCGACGAAAAGAAAAAGGTGCATAAGCAGGCATAAAAGTGTATATTTTCTATACAGATGTATATCATAACTAGTATAAACCATAAGAATTAATTAGTTTGGAAGTTTCAGATTTGTAATTAAAAATAAAATGAAGGAGTCATCTTGAAATTTATTTTCAACTTACTTTCATAAATGTTTTATAATTATGTACAGTAAAATTGCTCCATGTTCCTTAACAAACGTTTCTGAAATGAAACATTTTCTCAAAATGATTTTACCAATTAGTTCCGTTTCGCTTTATAATGTTTTCCCGTTCAGAGTTAAACTTAGTATCTCACCGGAATTTGAAAAGTAACCTTAATTTAAATTGAATTGAATGATTGAGTGTTATAGTGACATTAAAAATAAGAAATTAAAGGGTATTATATTTATTAAAAATTATATATTTATTATGTCTTAATGATGAATTTTCGTATCATAATTATTAATTATATGTATATATGATCGCTGAATGTAAGTATTCGCAACATTACATTAAAAAAAATTAAATTTGTAGGAAATTAATACATTCTTCCCAGTGTCGACTCGTAGCTAAAATTACTGCGATTGCTGCTTCATAAAATGTTTAGCCTTCGTTTTGAATATTGTGCAAAAGGAAATATACATATTTAAAAAGAAAATTGATTCAGAAACTTGAAAAGACCCTAAAAGAACAAAATCAAACTTTTTTACTTACTGTAATTTAAATTGTTACAGCTCAAGCTTGATCTATTCGTTTAAAAATTAAATCGATTATTCTTGTTTTAATTTCCGCGAAAAGATCAATAATTTTCTCATTATTATTGATAAACTTCATTATGCAGCTTAGTGTATGAATTCAACTAGTATAAGATAATTCAAGTTTTGGTAAGAAATTCAACCTGTATACTAGTAGTCTTAATAAACACCATATATTGTTTCGAATCCGATTGTGAATAAAAATTTTGGATTATATACATTCATTTTATTAAAGCATGTCTATATACAATTGTCAAATACTAAGTTGATTTTATTTATTATACACATGAACATTTATTGAACATTGTATCTCTTTTTGTTTGTCAGTTGGTAATATTTGATAATTCTTTGTATAATAATAATAATGACACCTTAATTAAAATTTGACTTCTTTTCTTGCAGTATTGTTATTTGACGTATTGAAAAGTAATAAGTTAGGTTAGAAGTCACTCTGCGTCACCTCACGTCACCAAACTGCGTCTCAACTTGCGCCCGGCCTTATTGTTGTCTTCTGTAGTCACCGTGACTTCTTTATTTATTGTTAAGGGTTCTCTCCTCGGAGGTAGATGACCTTGCACTAGCCGTGACCATGTAAACTTATCTTGTTCTCTTGAGACTTGCGCAATCCTTTTGGGGCATTCGCTACGTATGTGATTTTCCTGATTACATATCGCACACGTTATGGGTTGACCTTCGTAACTCACAAATCCTTTATATCCTCCAATTTCTATAAAGGAAGGTATATGCTTTTTCAATACTATCTTCGCACTACTTACACCATTATTCACTTTGTATCTATAATTGTTTCCCCAACTATCAGACATAACTGCTGTCACAGAGCCATATTGTTCTAAGGTCACTTTCACTTGGTCCATTGTAATTTCTAAAGGAATGTTATAAATTTTCACGAATCTTGATCCTAACCCAGCTGCTGTGATTGTTACTTTACTGATTTGGCCAGTACTATGCAGGAATTTTCCCATGCCGCCCGTGTTCGTAAGAACTTTATCCATTGTTGCTCCGGAATTACATTTAATGTACACTTGTCTATTGAAACTGTTTAGTTGTATCATGTCTATTTCGTGTTCCTCTAATTTTAGCACATCATAAATCCATTCATGTATTTCATATGCTGATGGTCTTGGTATGTCTCTTTCCACGAAACTTACGATAACTGTATTCTTCCTTTCAATCATTTTGTTCCTGAATCACCACCACACTTCGTAGATATTCTTGTATTTTCTGTTATTCGTATCACAAAAACTTATTTATTGTCTTTCACAAATATTAAATTGTAACCACAAGGTTACGAACGAATGTAAGTTATTGCACTACCGATCTCTCCTCGACGACGTCGCGGAGCATACTGGTTTTCGTGACGATTTTCTTCGTAACGCAACATTGGGTTAGCTCTCGATTTACTCCTAATGCGCCTAAAGAAGTTTCACTTCAAAAAGTTAATACAGTACAACAGTGTCACTGACCAGTTTAAAGCAACTTATTAATTTAAAAACTTATACACAACACAGAGTCAACGTCCTAACATTTTGTGGCGGCGAGTAAGAAAATATTATCATGATAGAATTTCAAATTACCTAACTTTTTTGCTTAATACTTACGTACTTGAATACCATTATTTAAGGTTTTGTGGTGTCTATATTCAGTTTTGGGTTATTTATTAGATTTATCAGCAATAACACTCAAAATATATTTAGGAGGTACGAATTTCAGTGGGATTCGTGGTATGGTAGTGTTAGGGTACGCATCAGAATAACACTTTAGCAGCTGAAAATGATCGTAATAGATCTATAAATTAAAAATTTAAGCTACGGCATGAAGTAACCATGTTGCTGCTAAGAATGTGAATAATTCTGTGAGTTTAATGCACCGCCGTCTCGAGAATTACACTGCCTGTCCTATGCTTTATTTTAACATGTAGTTTAGAGATTTGCTCAATTGCCTAATTTCTCCAGTAGAGGCGACACAGTTCACACCCAGATTGCAGCAATCACCGCCACCTATACAACCGCCGTCTCGAGAATACACGAGTAATAGAGTCTAGAAGGCAGTGCCCTATACATTACCGTACATTGCTTCTATGCGTTTGCTGCGTCAAAATAAGCATTAAACAGACACAGATACTTGTGTTATTTGTTTATAACGTAATATTATTCCAGTATATGACACTTACCTTGAAATGGCATTTTGGAGCAATAATTAAAATAAATATAAATTAATTAGACGCATCTATAGTAAATTTTATAATTATTATTTTACAAAATTTTATTCGTAGCAATTAAGTACCGGTACCTAGAATAATACAAGTTTAAACATTCAGCACTACATAATCAACAATGTCGTAGCAAAAAACAAGAAGCAATCTGGGTGTGAAAGGTGCTGCCATCTGTAATGTCGCCGAGTACGCAAAATTAGCCGTATAGGACAGGCAGTGTATTCACGAATAATACAGTTTAGAAGGCAGTGGTTTAATGTAAACAACAACACGTAGTAATAATCATCAGGGCCGTAACTAATAGGTAGCCTAAAAGAAGTATGGCCGCAACTAACTTGTCTCAGCCTGGTAAATTATTAGTTCAGCCTATTAAATGTGTGGAAAAGTAAGAGCATTTCTTCCGTTGTTATTGACGGCGCCATTTATGTTATCGAGACCGTTTGGAAATAACATCAACTTGTTAGACGTTGTGCTGATGCAATTTATTCATGCGAAGAGTTTATTCAGTTATATCTATTGAATTCTATCCACTTTGCTTTACGAGATGTATTCATGCCATTTTTCTATCTACCAACTTCTTCCTATGCATAAATGTATATGGCGTTCTCATATATGCTCAAACGAAAAGAAATCCCTACTATAACGACCAGACATTCTGATTCTCTCTAAGGTGAGGATCGTCTTCAGAAGACTTTACGTCAACCTCATAGAAGGCTAATGATGCGAAAAAGTAGCTCGATTTTAAGAGAAACTTCTGTTCCTGCTCCCATAACTCTTTCTAATAATTACTATTTTTTAATGTTACTATAAATTGGTCTTATTTTCATTGTACCTGCTTAATCTTCATAAGTAAGTATGTACAGGTAGGGGGGGGGGGAAAGCGGACCGACTGAAATATCTAAGTTGCCGATATGAGCCACTACGCATGCCTAGCGGCATTCACGGGATAGCAGGGAATGTATTGAAATTTGTTCTACAGCCGAAAAATAGCTTGAATTGAGAAATAATTTCACGTAATTTGCATTGTTTGTGAAAACAAACGTTTCCGTTACATCTCTTACATTTATTTACGTATCACAAGGCTCTGAAATCAGCTACAAGAGTCAGTCCGCTTTTTTCCCCCTACCTGTACATTAGGGATACATGTGAAAGTTCATGCAAATTTATAATTTAATTTTATGATATTTTTGTTTAATATGAATCAATCCCAGTTAGGATTTATTTTTGTATTTTTATCTTCTGGGAATGTTCCATAGTAAAAATTTATAAATATATCTCCTAAGTACTTGCTTGGACTTTACCAGAGCCTTTAGAAAAGTTTTTTTTGGGGGGGGGTAATCGTATCGTACCTTAAAGCTTTCATAATTTAAGTTTTAAAAATTGATTAAAGTAAATGTACTTAATGAAAGCAAACTTTCCTCAGATCTGTACCATTTGCCTACGCATGTCTGCGTGACCCGTTCTCTAACTAAACTTTAATTTTAAAATAGCCTCAAATGAGGTGATTATTTGAGTGGACAAACTTCTTAAAGATAAGAAGCTGTATTCGACATATACAATTAAAGAACACCCACTTGACTTAAGCTAGAACAAATAATTTCTAGAGAAAAGTTATTTTACATATTTTTAATCGTTCTTTTCGTGTAATTGATTGGAAATTTTAAAAAAAGAAAAAACACACTTAAAAAGTTATAATAATAAACAGTATCTGTGCATAAAACGGATTATAAGTGAATGGATTACGTTTTTGTGTATATTGGTCGCCCTGAATTTTATTATTTTATAAATTTTCTCGGTGAGAATTATTTTCTTCCTTTGACGCCAATAAAATGTTTATTACTGGTATAATTTTATGGGAGTAACTTACTAAGTTACTCATTAAAGTTGCAAAGTACGCACATTCATTAAAACTAAGGACTGAAATTGCTGAATTTATGAGCCATTATTTTTATACTTTCGTAAACTATTCCCACTAAAACTGCAATCTAACAAAAACTATTTACGACTCCCATGATGGTTAAACTTTCTGGAAGTCCACTCTCTCCCTCTCTCTAAGTTGAGATTGTTGTTCTCTTGCAACTAACAGGTCTTGTGTTTTGTCCACTTTCTAAGTTACTGAACAGACAATACAGCTCGATAACAACCCCTAGTTCATCGCATCGATAATTATTATTATAGTACGCAGACGAACAACAGTATGGCTTCTTAAATAGTCAGTGAGTGACCGTTGATATTATTCTGAAATTAGAATATTAACATTCTTGAATTATGGTATACTATTAAATTTATAGGATGTGAATTTTAATGTGTATAAATTATAAGTTACCTTATAGGTTTTATTATCCTAATTCTAATTTTAGTAATCCTTACACTAAAAAACTCATATCCTAGGAGATCCAGACAATTTTATTCCAGCAAATCCATTAGTAACTCCAGTTGTTATGAAATTGCTATTTTATTCTCTACGGAACAATATTTACTAGAAGGATTGGATTAATAATTTATGAAATAGCAAATTTTAAAAAGCTTTTAAACGATTATGTCCTACTCGAAACATCCATAACATTACTCCATAACATTAAATACTTACATCTTATGACAGTCATGTAGCGGGTATTATTTTGACTTTGAATAGTTGTATCGGTATTTAAGTGAAAAGTTTTAAAAACCCATGTTGGGTGAAGACTCTTAACGTAAAGTTGAATTCTTTGGGTAATGTACGAACAACCTTAAATGTTTCGAAAATATTTAATATACCATTATTGCTTAAAAATGATGTAAGATGAAGTTACAACAATATAATAATAGTATTAGTAATAGTAATAATAATACTTGCACTCCTTGAATTAGACCCAAGAAACGATCGTCCCATTATTAAAAAAAGGTTTTCTCATTAACTATTTGAAATTATCAGTGACCGACAGGGAAATGAGTTGAAATGGGAATTGAATAAGGGGGCCGATGGGTAGAGGAGGTAATTTATAAGTTACTTACTTGCGCTAATTTAGGTAACTTACAAAACATCGATTGCGCTTGCGATTAAGCTAGTCTTAATTCTTTGCCCCTACGAATATTTTTCGCGAGGTATGGCAATTTTTTCCAAAGGAATCTGGAAGCTCTGTATATTGCTTTCAATTAATTGTCTCGTGTTGGTGTCTTTAAGACAAATTAATAACTCACAGTATTGAAAGAGGTTCGGACATTGTTGACTAAACGTTCTTAATAAGTGTAACGTTTGTAAATTGACGTGTCTGAATTGCTGAACCAATTTTCTTTAGTAGAGTTGTACTTATAATAATATAAGGAAAATTATTACATTGTTTCAAATTATCCTTTCACCTTGGCCTTATTATGGAAATCTATACTTGTTAGACATATAACATTAGAACTTTGAATTGGGATGACATTTATTGCAAAGAATAAACGCAAACGAATTACTTAAATATACATAATTTCAAAGTTTCTCTGCAGCTTTATACTATTGGTTAAATATTACACCAAAATACATGAATGTAAAAAATAGTTACATTTTTTTCCACAAGATTAGAGCCAGTAAAACAACAGAAATCTAAAACTGCGTTCCCTTTCCATTCCGAACTTGAACAATTTCTAGGATAAATATAATACATTGGCAAACTTTTATAATTTTACTAAGTAAATCTGTAGTAGAGGCACGATCCGTGATGCATAAGTAGGCCTAAAGTAATGAATAGGCTTATGCACTCGCGAGTATGGAAATATTGTATTAGCATGCCTTAATGGAGTGCGTATTTAGATATACGGCATGCTGGATTACAGTGGAAATGGGCAGTAATTAAACGTGCTGTAAGCCCTGGCTTCGATGAAAACAAAGCTGGTTATTTACACACTGGAACGATGGAACCATTGTTCGATTTATAACGTGGAGATGGGATATCGGCTGATACCCCTGATCCCTTGACCGAATATTATAAAGGGTTTCCGAGAATGAATGGTGGAATTTAGGACGATTGCTAGGAAAAATAACCTCGCTTAATTTATTGGGAATTGCACATAAAATTACGTAGGAAATTTCAAAATAGTTCCATGGAATGATCTGAACGATTGTTTAGTACGGCCAATAACTCGAAATAGTTATATGCCCGTTCCGTCATACACATTGGGTCTATTCAGTTTCATCGTTAAGGGGGCCGACCTGTGAAATTTAGAAATTCTGCATTCTTTATTCGAGTTTCTTCATTTTTTACCTAACTCATTTTAAAGGGAATTTATTTCTCTACTACTTATTTTATGAGGGCAATGTTGTATATTGTATTGTATTGTATATATATTTCATTTCTGCAATTGGGCAAATGCCCGGTGGCAGAAAAAAATTACAGTTAGCAATTACAAAGTATGACTTACAGTTAGGATTACAAATAGCTTAAGAACGAGAGAAAGAAAGATCATAGAGAGGGAGAAGAAAACAAACAACAACAAAAGAAAAAGATCACTATCCCTATGCTTAACCCTATCGTAGCTCATTACTGAGTAGTTCCTACATTCTTCTAAATTATAATCTACCTGTTAATTAAATATTTAATAACTTGTTTTTAAATGTTTTCACTCGTAGAGGACTGTCTTGAAAAACTTCTGCAGGTAGGTTATTCCAATCTGTAATTGTGCGGGTTTAATTCTAGAAGGCAAAGTGTGTCGAAACGCGTGAGGCGAAAGAGCTTTTTTCGAAAATTTGCTGTTTTCGCTGTCGGATATCTCGAAAGCATTTGGGAATAGAAAAAAATGTATATGATCAAACTGGTAGGAAATTTTATCAACTTGAATTTTGTATAGAGTAACTTTCCCTGTACGATGCATGTTAATTGGATATAAGCTAAAATCTAAATAAAGGGACCTTCTACGGGTCCCCCTGCCCCCGCTGACCCCCACCCTCAGGAACTTTTAGTATGCTGTTCAGGACACTTCCCCCGACAACGCTGACAAATTTCAAAACTACACGATTTTTTTTTCTGTTCGGTGTTTTTTCGACCTTTCGAACGATTTCCTTAGACTCTTAGAGTATTAGCCTGGAAAATACACGATTTCCCTTCCAGCATTATTGTGAAAATGCGAATAGGCCTACTATGTGAAGGAAGAAAATAGAATTATCATTGATGAAGTGTGTCAGTAATATATATTTTATCAAGTTAACTATTTGTTTGGGAAATTCACTTGAATACAACTTCTGTTTAAATATTTAGAATTAATTTACATGTGGTTCTCCATACATTTTAATGCAGAGTTCCGAAGCGCAACTCAAACTGACAGATACCTCTCATATTTAAGCAACACGTTTCTAGTAATTTAAATTTGCTCAGCAACTCTTGAAACTGCGTTAAAACGATTTGAAAATGCGTAACGTACCAAACAGCTTTTGGAGCACGTTTACATTTTAATTATGTTTTAAATAGTAATTCTGTTAGCCTCGGCTCATTTATTAAATGCTAATTGAGAAACCTCGTGCAGTTAGAGTCCAAGCAGAATGAATTCAATTCATTAAAACTCTAGATATTTTACGGAGTTCATTTCGTTTTGCAGCTTCAGGCACTAACTACAACATTTAATTAAAATCATAACTGATTTCTAAGTAACTCTTCTCTCTTTTTATTTTCTTCGTTTAACCTCTTCCGTTTGTGCGGACATTTATGCGACCAGAGTCGCCCGGCTTTTACAGGACGCCACTCCTCGGAAGAAGGATTACCTTTAGACCATTTAAATTATATATCATTTTGACCAGACTAGGACTTGGAGGGCTCTTCTGGTAGGTGATCAGGCAAATGTCAGGCCACCTCCGATACAGTATGAGCACATAGGACGAGACACATACTGATCAGGTGATTACTAAGTCGTGAAATAAGTCCGTAAGACTCTTTATGTAATTGCTTAGACGCATGAGAGTTATTTTTTTATTTATTACGAAGTGCATGGCTACTGATTGAATTTCTGTTATCACTAACCAATCTCTTCATAAAGCATGTAATCTTCCTTTTCAACACAACCTTCCATTTATATAATGTTCAGATTTCTATTTCATTTTCACTTGGCGTCGATGCGGTTGAAGAAAAGCACAAGAAGAAGAAAGAGCTTTAAAATTAGAGGAAAGAGGAAAAGCTGGCCATACAATGCGCTGTCCAGCGTGGAAGATTCTGAAAGCAGCTGTAAGGAACGTTTGCAATTGATCCGCTCTCCGCTTGAAGGGATACAGAGAGTCCTATTCACAGTGAATGCACTCTTAGGCTATAGATCAGGCTTTTAATCGTGTTCCTCTATAATAGAGTGTACTGTGTGGCACAGATTGGAAACAAACGGGATTTTAGTTGCAGCCATACCGCCGTATAGAGGAATAGATGGGAAACTGATGATAATGGCGACCTGAAATGACATTATTTACTGCTTTGTGTAACATAGGAACATGTTACATGTATGGACAATTTACTGGGTTAAACAAGGTTACTGAGGCTCCAAGATGAACAATTTGGCAGGCGAAATTAGTACAATCCCAGCTGTAACTACTGCAAGTTCTCTATTCTACAAAATAGAGAAGTAGAATGCGTACAGTTGAAAAATGATATTTTTAACCATCCTTATTGTTGTAGGCTATATGTTTGCAACCGTTTAGGTGGCGTTTTGAAGAGTATACAAAACACCTCGGACTTGAAGCTTAGGGACCCTTCATATTTATGCCTAACCAAAGGATCCGGTAAATTTCATTACAGTTTTTGTATTAGTTAATCCATATCAAAGGGTCAAAGATTATGTTAGTTGTATCAGTGAGCTCAATCAGTAAAATAATATATAGAATCTTAATCTCAACCTTTTTTATTCATTTAGCCTACACCTTTCGGTTTTATACAGCCATCATCAGAGCATCTGATTTTTTAAACATCAGAGTATGTTTTCTCAATTCTAGGGGACAGGTTAGCTACCATCCTCATGACCATAGGCGTAGCGAGGGGGGGGGGTTTTAGGGGTTTGAACCCCCCCCATTGAATAAAAAATGGAAAATTGTATAATTTTTTAAAGTCTGCCCATAAATTGCTTAATACAAGTATAAAGCGTGGGAAGCTTAAAACTCGTTATTTTGCGTCTTAATTTTTAAAATTTTCCGGGGAAGGACCCCCGGAAGCTTAAAACTTGTTATTTTGCATCTTAATTTTTAAAATTTTCCGTGGGAGAACCCCCGGAAGCTTAAAACTCGTTATTTTGCATCTTAATTTTTAAAATTTTCCGGGGGAGGGCCCCCGGACCCCCCTCTCCTTCCATACTCGCCAGACCCCGCGGATGTTATAACCCCCCCCATATGGTCGGCCTGGCTACGCCTATGCTCATGACATCACTATTGTATGGTGAAATGTACAGACCATAGAATTAGAATAAGAACAAGTGAATAGACTTCTTTGCTGCGTCAAATTAGACACATACTTGGCAATAGTTTGTTCTTATTGTATTATCGAGATATTTGAAAATGTACAATATAGGTAGCATGTTGAGCATTTTAATTAAAGTGAGTTTTTCACGATTCCCTCAGCTGGGTACAGCAGTTTCCCTCTCTCAGTTCAACCCCAACTCTTGGTTTGGGGTCAGGTGCATACAGATGCTGTAGTAATTTCAGAAACTTGTTAATATTTAACTATGTTTCATTAATACCTTTGGCTGAAAGCAAAGTAGACGAGAGAAATGCTGTCTGCTGCATAACAAAACAATAGGAGAAATTAATCTACTGTATTTTTTTTTATTTTTATTTTTTGCTTCAAGCTCTAGCTTGACAAAGTAATTAATTAATTATTTCATAAAGTCCAGTAGTTGAAAGTAAAGCAGCCCAAGTCCATCCAATTCACAACAGTACAGTAGAAGGTGAAACTTCGATACTCTCAACTGTGCGTATTTATTCGTTTCATTTATCCGATATTTACTTTTTCTCCTATAGTGTTTTAACAATTAATGTTTTTAAAATCGGTCTTAAGGGACATGTGATACTAAATCCGCATGTGACGGAAATAGATGTAAAGGAAATACGTTAATTCTAGATAAATCAATGTAACCTCAGTAGGCCTATTCCATTATTGATATTGACTACAATGTAAATAGATATTTGTATTTATTTTCAAGGAAACCCTTCAATATTACCCAGAGCGGAGACTGTCATAAAGGTCTAAGTATAATATTTGCAATAACGATATACAATGAAAACGATAAAAGAATAGAACATAATTAAGTTGTAGTCAAATCAGGTAACACAATAATCAAATGAAATAGATACTACATCGGCTGGAGTATATACGGTTGTTTAGTACCTTTGATTACTGTTATCACAATTTCGGATATGAAGTCTCTTTCAAGACGGAATCGGCTGCATAAACTTTCCTGTATTGTACCTCTTGCACCAATGTAAAGATTCTGCCTTATACGCACTTTTATATATGTTAATATAGGCTAATAGGCCTCGTCCGAAGAAAATGACATAAAGAAACAAGCCTATAATTAACTATAATCAAAGTACGGTGTTAATGGACGGCAACCTGGCCTATTCAGCTTATAGATACTAATTTAGGCATGAGGCTCTTTAAGGAACATGAAAACGCAGAAATGGGTCCATGTCTTTAAGTCCATTCCGGGGAGAGACTTACAACTCTCTTTTGGATATCAACCCCCCAAGTTGGAGTTCTTACGCCATCACAAAATCAACTGAGATACAAACTTGGTGAAATATACGTTTATAACAAACGTACTGTATGCTAGTTCAAACAAGCGACGACAAAGCAGATATCGTTCAAACAACTGTAGCCACAACTGTATAATTATTTCTGAACTACACCGAGTGTACGTGTGTTTCAGAACGATAACGATATAACCTGGGGCAGCTATTGCTGAACAGTAATTGTATCATTGTCAAACCTATGTTGGCTACTACCAGCTATATGTTGGACGTCTACTATCAATGCCAGGCGTTTCGCTACAGTAGTAGTACAGTATCAGCAAGGTACATGCTGAACAACGTAACAGATTGGAATCAAGATTGAAAAGCCTTCATTAATATTAGATGTGACATATGCACAACGGGAAATGCCAATTTCACTTTATTACTAAAACTATAGTAATTGTTACCATCATCAGTAATGCCACGAGTGACAATAATTTATATGAGCGAAGAAAAGTGCTCTTGAAATTGTCTGACAAGATGGAACTATTTTCGATAAATAATAATAAAAAAATAAAAAACTATTACATACACAGTGTGATTTATTGTCCGTTGAATTACTATGTTGGTATTCTGTAAGTTCAAGGATCATTTATTGTCATTTGGCAATAAATTATTAATTAAATATATCATTTATTTATATTTAATTAAATTCACGTATATATTCTGTAAATAGCCATAAAATTAAGTAAAGTTGCAACCCAGTGCTCCTAATCTCAAATACTATTGTAAAAGCGAAGAACGGATGTTTGATCAATAAATATTAAGTGATCTAAGCATGATGGCAATTGTCAACTGATTTATCTTAAAAGATAAATACATTTTGAATACCCGTAATATTGGTTTTAGCACTCGTTCAGTAAATAATATTCATTTCTCGGATGGTGACTTGCCAAGTATTCTCAAATTTTCTTCCATAATTAATTTCCTGCAGTAAATAGGTACAATCTTGATTCAGGTCCGCCAAGATGCACGAATTAGGTGAGGCTAGATATTTACAACAAGAATAAATTCTTCCACTCGATTAGTTACTAGCAATGAACTATCATTATTACTTGTAATAAATACTTATATTAAATTGATAGTAGTATTAATAGGGTCTAGGCACTCGAAACTCGTTCAGACATCGAATTATAAATAATTATTTAATGTGTAAGTTTAATGTAGGAATGCTTAGTTTTTCATACGTTTGGTAAAATTAAACTGAACGTACATTATACCTAGGTAGTTGCAAGATAATGTCGATTTATTGAGTATTACATTTTTATCTTTAGTTCTAAAACAATGTGCTGTTTAAATTTGCGAAGTGTTAAACATAATTTACTGCTATTTACCTTACTTTAAGAATTATTTTTATTTTTATCCAAGGATTACTAATTAGGACTGTCTTTTAAAAAAATCATTGGGCTTTGAAAGTGTGAAAGAGGGCTAGGGGGATAAGTAGCAATACAATATTACTTTTCTGTAGATAAAATATATGTGTTATTTAATTTTTAGATTAAATTTCGCTGAATTTATTGTTCCGTTTTCTTCTTCTTTTAGGTAATGAAAATAACTTAATTTAAGTGGGAAGGTACACATTTGACTAGCGTAAAATTAAATAACTTTAAAAATTTATATTTCAGGATCATACAGACCCGTGGAAATGAAATTTGGCATGATTAATCTGCATTATGTCTACATTAGTAAAGTTCCCTTTAAAAATGTTTAAGTTTATGTTTGAAGGATGTAAGTATTTTTTTTTTTTTTTATGGCGCATGGATATTATACTTTCCATCTGCGTTTACATGTTTGAGGTCTTAACTATTTGATTTTTTAGATAAATCCTACATGAAATCATAGTAATACCCACGCCTGCAACATATACTAGGATATTTGTGCTGTCCCTCCAAATAAAATTGATTTTGAATTTTTGCAGGTACTGAAAATTTTAGGTTTTCGTGACCCAAATAATAAAAAAAAATACAGAAGCTACAAAAACCAATTTTGTACATTTTGTTGAGGCGGTTGAAGTACACAATCTTGTAAGAATTCATTAGAATATGCTGAACAGTTTTCGAGTTATGTTACAACGCTTTGTAAAATTGCTAGTTAGAGGAAACAGGTTACAAAAATGCCTACCATATTTACCTTCTTAAGAAAGTGATGTCGTCGCACGTTTGTCGCCATAACTGAGAAAATAATCTGTGGCTTGGTTCTATAAGGGCCAATGTAAATTTCTTGCAAAAATGAGATCTAGGCCCATGCATTATTGAGCTCGGCTTGTCTTTATTTTCCGTTTAATAAAAGTACCAATGTAGGTTGCTATTCATAGATATAATAAAGAAACCTTAGAGGCTAATGTCGGAAGTTCTCAGCTAAAAATGTTTGCTTCAAAGTCAGTTATCTCAAAAGCAAGTTTTATGACATTGGCCCTTTTAGAACCAAGCCACAGTTAATTTTTATATCACTAAATTAAAGATGAAAATCTGTATTATAAAGGACAAGATAATTTATTTTTTTTAACCCTCAAAGGTACCTCCTCCCTTAAATCGAGAGTAATAACAGCAACGTTCTTACACAGAAATATTGGAAAAGACCTTCAGATACTCGGGATGCATTTTCAAACATGCATCAATTCCCCCTGAACACAGAGATTCTACAGCTATCTTGTTCTCTGATTTACTATACTTGGGTGGAGAAGGGGTTCAGTGCGTTTTTCTCCTTACAGAGTGATTGAAACATTTTTTTATGATGAGATCACGTCATATTTTAGTACACAGATACTTTCCTTTGCCTTCGGCTTCTTTCCAGATAGGTGCTTTAAATCAGAAGACAAGTTTTAATGAGACGACCTGATACAAAGTCCTCTTACGTTAGGATTTTTATCTGCTTTCGTTTATGATCAGAGTATATTTCAGTACAGATGTTCTCATTAGTTACGGTAGATTTAAGGTCACTGGCATATTTGCTCCAAGTTTCTGATATTCTGAAAACAAGTTGCGATCTCATGAAATGTGTTTAATGCTTACATAATAGATTAAGAAACTCCATATAATGTCAGTATTGTCAGCATGACACAGATAAATCTACAGTACTTAGACCCAAAGAATAGGAATTAACTTTAATTAATTTTGTATTTGATTAATCGATTTAAAAATCCAGATAACTGTAAATAATATACAATTAACTATGTCTGTAA